>VTFQ01000011.1:36300973-38807419 GCA_036281575.1 Ancherythroculter nigrocauda | reverse complement strand
GTGCTGGAGGAACTGACCAGGCTGGCTCCAGGTTCTGGAGTCCTGGCTGAGTGCCAGGGTGGCGCTGGAGGAACTGACCAGGCGGGCACTGGCAGGTCTGGATTCCTGGCTGAGTGCCAGGGCGGTGCTGGAGGAACTGACCAGGCTGGTTCCAGCTGTTCTGGAGTCCTGGCTGAGTGCCAGGGTGGCGCTGGAGGAACTGACCAGGCGGGTCTCAACGGTTCTGGTAGCCTGGGCAGAGGCGGCAGGGCAGAAGCTTGGACGGCGGCGGCAGGGCAGACGGCCTGGACGGCGGCGGCAGGGCAGACGGCCTGGACGGCGGCGGCAGGGCAGAGGCCTGGACGGCGGCGGCAGGGCAGACGGCCTGGACGGCGGCGGCAGGCCTGTCCAAAGGTGCTCCGTAGCCGTATCAGGGAGAACAGCCAGCTTGGTGACGGCCTCCATGGAGTATCAGGGAGAGCGGCAGCTCGGTGACGGCAGCGGGCTCGGGTGCTCTGGCGGCGCCGGCAGGGCAAGGCGCTTAGTTGGCGCCGGCAGGGCAAGGCGCTTAGTTGGCGCCGGCAGGGCAAGGCGCTTAGTTGGCGCCGGCAGGGCAAGGCGCTTAGTTGGCGCCGGCAGGGCAAGGCGCTTAGTTGGCGCCGGCAGGCAAGGCGCTTAGTTGGCGCCGGCAGGGCAAGGCGCTTAGTTGGGCGCCGGCAGGGCAAGGCGCTTAGTTGGCGCGGCAGGGCAAGGCGCTTGGGAAAACGAAGAACAACCTCTAGAGTGGTCTCGGGCCTTGAAGGACAGAGGAAGCCCTTCTCCTCCTTTTCTCCTCTTATGAGGGTGAGGCGGTGGCTCTGTGCCTACCTCATCTGTAGGCACCGAAGTGGCCCAACAGGCTGGGGCGGATTCACTGGCTGGAGCGGACTCACTGACTGAAGCGGGCTCACGAGTGGACTCACTGACTGGAGCGGGCTCGGAGTGGACTCAGACTGGAGCGGGCTCTGAAGTGGACTCACTGACTGGAGCGGGCTCTGGAATGGACCCACTGACTGGAGCGGGCTCGGAATGGACTCACTGACTGGAGCGGGCTCTGGAGTGGACTCACTGACTGAAGCGGGCTCTGGAGTGAACTCACTGGCTAGAGCGGACTCACTGACTGGAGCGGGCTCTGGAGTGGACTCACTGGCTGGAGCGGATCTGGAATGGACTCACTGACTGGAGCGGGCTCTGGAGTGGATTCACTGACTGGAGCGGGCTTGGAGTGGACTCACTGACTGAAGGGGCTCTGGAGTGGACTCACTGACTGGAGCGGGCTCTGGAGTGGACTCACTGACTGAAGCGGGCTCTGGAGTGGACTCACTGGCTAGAGCGGACTCACTGACTGGAGCGGGCTCTGGAGTGGACTCACTGGCTGGAGCGGACTCTGGAATGGACTCACTGACTGGAGCGGGCTCTGGAGTGGATTCACTGACTGGAGCGGGCTCTAGAGTGGACTCACTGACTGAAGCGGGCTCTGGAGTGGACTCACTGACTGAAGCGGGCTCTGGAGCGGGCTCTGGAGTGGACTCACTGGCTAGAGCGGACTCACTGACTGGAGCGGGCTCTGGAGTGGACTCACTGGCTGGAGCGGACTCTGGAATGGACTCACTGACTGGAGCGGGCTCTGGAGTGGACTCACTGGCTGGAGTGTGCTCTGGAGTGGACTCACTGGCTGGAGCGGGCTCACTGGCTGGAGCGGCCTCTGGAGTGGACTCACTGGCTGGAGCGGGCTCTGGAGTGGACTCACTGACTGGAGCGGGCTCTGGAGTGGACTCACTGACTGGAGCGGACTCTGGAATGGACCCACTGACTGGAGCGGGCTCTGGAATGGACTCACTGACTGGAGCGGGCTCTGGAGTGGACCCACTGGCTGGAGCCTCTTCCTTCTCCTCCTCCTCCCTTTACCGGGGTGAGGCTGAGGCTCAGTGCCCACCTCCCCTGTGCCTTCTGAAATGGATTCATGGGCTGGAGCATGCACACTGCCTGGTGGACTCGGTGAGGTCCATTCTCTCCGATGGCGAAGATATGCGGCAAATCTCCAGAAATCTAAAATCCGTAGCCCTTCCATCTCAAATTGAGGCAGAGGATCGTCAAGGCAGCAATTAAACACATCCTTCAAAGCTGCGTCATTGTAACCCAGCCCCACCGCCATAGTCCAAAAGACCTTGGCGAAGCACCCTACTCCCATCCCTCTTGCCGTAGAGCCCTCAACGCCCGCAGTTGATCCAAACGCTCCCTGGTAGTGGCTGGAGGAAGGATTCGGAACCCCACACTGCTGGATCCTTGCATGGTGGTTTGTTCTGTCACGGTGCACACAAGAACAAGATGGTAGGATCCAGTTGCAGCTTTATTAGGGTAATCCAAGGTCAAAAGTCCAGAGAACAGGCAAGGGTCAGAATCCAGATAACAGTCCACAAAAAACAGAAAGCCAGCGGTAACAAAAAGTGCACATCACAATACAACAAACCACAACGGAGGACAGAAACAACTGAGACTAAATAGACAGACACTAATGAACAAACACAAAACAGCTGAGTGCAATGAACATGGGATAATGAGTCCGGGGAGTGCGTTATGGGTAATGTAGTGAATGCAATGGGTGGAAATAAGAGTCCGGGATGGAGTGCCCTCTAGTGGCTGACAGGGCACTCTCACTGGTGATCATGACAGTATGTCTGTCAGCATCACTAATTATTTGAGAATCTGTGTATTTGCATTTATAAATAAACACTAAAAATTTTGGACAAGAAATCAAATAGATGGCATCATTGTAATGTTTTACAAAATATAGTTTGCTTAGTTTTGAAAATTTTATAAATTTGTCTCTTATTAAAATGGTGTTTAAATGTGTACATAATCTTGCTCCAGAAATTATATGCCAATTAATATCAAAACAGAGTAGTAAGGGGATCACTACAAGAGGTGCAACTAATCAAAATGGTACAATACCAAAAAGGAAAACAAAATTTGCACAATCCACATTTTCAGTTCAAGGTGTACTGCTCTGGAATAGCCTGCCAGCTGAACTGAAAATGCAAAGAAGAAATTAAAAAAAAGTGGTTCAAACAACAGCAGGTTTGTGAACACTGATGGTCATGCACAGTCTCAGCTTTTTTATTATTGTTATATTTTTATTTTTTGTTTAGTTTTTTTTTTGTGTGTGTGATTTTGTTTAACTGTTGTTAAAAAAAGCCTAACCAGGGACTGGGGCTGCAAATTAGCCTTTGGCTAGAAGCCTGTATGTGGAGCATCGGCTGCTTGAAATTGTAGCAATGTTATACTGCATTGTCCCTGTTAAAAAACTAATAAAAAAAAAAAAAATGTTTGCCACCCCATTTGCATGTTTGTGTACTATACTTGTGATATATGTGTGTGTGTGTGTGTGTGTGTGTGTGTGTGTGTGTGTTTATGTTTAGCTTCTACCTGTAAATGATGAAATGTATCGGTGTTTTTATTTTTAGGAATTTGTCAAGAAACGTTTTGATGGTTTCTGGATTGGTCTGACTGACAGTGATGTGGAGGGCAGATGAGAATGGGTTGATGGCAGCACAAGTAGGGGGGGGGGGGGGGGGGGAGGGGAGGGGAGGGAGGGAGGGTCTAGCTAGCCTCTGTTTTGTTTGACAACACTTTGAACGTCAACAGGAAGTTACATCCACCCAGGATCACTTAGAGCACCTTTAACTGAACTGATTCTTCTCTAATAAATGATCATATCTCACAGTCAGTATCATATCACACAGGAAGCAGCACTGAACATCTAATGCTGATCTGTTCTTTCAGGTTCTGGAGGTCTGGAGAACCTAATAGTTACAGTGGTGATGAAGACTGTGCTATGATTTATTCAAGAGGATGGGAATATTATCCATGTAATGATGCACTTAGATGGATCTGTGAGATGATTATTTTTAAATGAATATTCATTTCAATAAATATGTGAGCATAATGCATTATGAACACAAGCAACTCATAAAGTAATAAAGCAAAACGTAATAATTGCACATAATGTATTACATTACTAATAACTTAAATCTATTTTTTTTTAAACTTAAACCAGCTACAAAATAGACCAGTTTTAAATATACATAAAATTTACTACTAGTAGTACTGTACACAGGGTTGCCAAGTCCTAGAAATATTTCCAGCCCATTGACAACTCAAACCCCCCCCAAATGGAATGAAAATTAGCCCAATTTTTCCAGTGTCCAATAAGATTAGACTAGACTACTGGAATCCCACAAAGGGCCTTAAAATAAACGTTATATATGTACAGTTTTTGCCTTTTCTCTTAACCCTCCCCCAATTCTTATTACACACTGTTTTTTTTTTTTTACACAATCTTATACAATAAAGGACACAGAAGAGCATGTCCTCGCTGCTATTTTCAGCTTTTTCACTTTTTTCTCTTCTCTCCAGATCTGCTGTTGTTCTGTTTACACACAAGCATCAAAATACAAATTAACATATATGTCAAACTCAATGCACACAGGCTATTATCAATGTTATAACCCAGTGGTTCCCAACCAAATTCCTGGAGGCCCACCAACACTGCACATTTTGCATGTCTCCTTTGTCTGACACACCCATTTTAGATCTTTGAGTCACTACTAATGAGCTGATAACCTTAATCAGGTGTGTTTGATTGAGGAGACATGCAAAATGTGCAGTGTTGGTGGGCCTCCAGGAATGTGGTTGGGAAACATTGTTATAACCAATATGTTTACTTGGTGAACTTGAACCCTTGTCCTTTGTTTTTGTTCTTGTTTGTCTTCTCTTTTCCAGAACTAATCAGAACATTTTCTTCTTAGATGGCTTAACTGTGCAACCTCATTTTTTATTACAGCTTTGAACAGAACTATCTACAATCTCAAGTGCTCTCTTCCATACCTTTATCAGGTGGTGCTGAATAGATTTCAGCAGTAAAGAAAGAAAGCATCCGTGGTGATGGTTTAAATTCATGGCAACAGATGTTTCTTCTTTGCATGTAAGCTCGAATCCTCATTTATTTAGCAAAGACTTCTGCTCTAGTTTCGTAGCTTGTTCTTTATCAGTGACATTTGGGAAAATGAACGCTCAACTGCTGCATTGCTGAATGGCAAAGCAAGAAGAATCAATGCAAAGTTGCCAAGATCTCCAAAGTTTCTATCACCTGCAGTTTCTGTGTATGCAGAAACTTCAAACCAGAAGTCCTCTGTTTTGACATCTTCTGTATTGTACTGTTGCTCTGCTTTCCTAAACCTCCCTTAAAGAGGTCGAAAAAAATAAGTTTCATCAATCCTTGGCTTACTGGAGGACAGAACATGAATAGGTTAAAGGAATTTGAGAGCCTCTAACTGTTTAATGTTATCTGGAAGTCTCTTCCTAATCTTCTTTGATTACTCCAGCATGTAGTCCCTGCACCTCCGTTTCAGGTCCTTTTCAGCTTGGTCACTTATTCCCATTGCTTCAAACAAAGCAAGATGGAACTGCACCACAAAGTCAACCTGGTCTCATAGGAGAGACGTACCAGTGGGCACGTTTTCGCGAGACACAAAATTACGTACCGACGAGTACGTCTCGCTGCAGTTTCCGACAGAAATGAACGCTAGAGGCCGGTAAAACGTCGATAATCGCTTTTGCTCATTTTCACGCACGGTTTCGACGCCGGCCGGGGTCGGATTATGGATTCGTAAAGACTCGTTTCGCTTTTTTGGCCGTAACCAAGCTTGCTCGGTAGCTCGGCCGATACGGAGTTGGACTTACGGCGAGGAGTCGACTCCCCCTGCCTGGGTACGAATCCCGTGAAAGGCGACTGACTGGGGCAAAAAAAAAGAAAGAAAAAAGAGCTCAAAGAGAGATCTAAACGAGCTGAAAAACGGACGCTTCTTACGTCACGTTTGCTTTTGTTAACACTATCGGGTAGGTTTAGGCGTAGCGTCGGTGTGAAGTTATTTTAAAACGCAACGGAGCGCAAATGTCAATTCGAGAACCGCGGCGATTCGTCTAAAAAGCAAGGTCATAAAAACGTACCGCATTCACCCTATTATCTGCTCCGGCAAAAAAAACACGCTTTTGGCGCCGCTCAGTGGACATTTCAGAGCGAAACTGCAGCGATATGTACTCACTGGTACGTATTTCGCGACTCGCGAAAACGTGCCCACGGGTACGTTTTCGTCATGAGACCAGGTTGGCAAAGTCTAAAGCAACAAGTGGCAAAAGTTAAACTCCATGATGTCTTGCCAGCTCTGGAAATTCTTCTGAAAACCTATGCGCTCAAGAAGGGACTGGTAAAATGTTAGAAGTTTTGCAGGATTGGGTTTGTCAAGTTGAAAGATTTTATTGTCTGTTTAACTCTGAAACAATTGGTTGGAGGAATTTCAGGAAGATCAGGTTAATGTTGTCACTGTACATTTGGTACAGCAATTCCGCAGCATAGCTTCTCTCACTGGCTTTTGTTAACTGGAAATGCAAATTAAGCTCCTTGTGCTGTCTCTCACTAATAGCGAGCCATCTAGTGTCAGACAGTTGCAGAATCTTCAGAGGGCTTTCACCAACATTTATGGTTTTGTACAGTTCAGAATATTTTTGGAGACGCTGGATGGCATTTGAAAACCAACTGTAGGTCTGAAAAACCATGTACTCAACATTTCTGGGGAGGACACTGACGGCTTTTGTTGCACAGAGCTGAAGAGAATGGCACAGGCACACACACTTTATGTAGATAATATGAGGATTGCGATCACAGATTTTCTGTAGCATGGAGTTATGTTCCCACACTTTGTGTTACAACCATCCATTGCAAGACTGATGCAATTCAGTGCGGAACATTTGTTGTCAGGAATTTGAACAAAGCATTTGTTATGGTCAGTGAATCACCAGCAACTATATTTATCATTCCTGCAAAAGTGCCAATGATTCATGAGAGCTTCTTGCTTTAATATCTGATAACTATACATGGTTGTTTTCTGGTTGTGACGTCAGTGCTCTCAAAAACAATAAGAGAGTATGGTTCCTATATCCTCCAGAAGGTCTTAATGCACTACTGGTCCTATCACTGAATTAATTAGTGCTGTGCATTTTGTTCGATGTAAACTAATACCTTTCTTGGAAATTTCTTCCACAACACTTCCTAAATGATCAACAGTTAAGGTGCTTGAGTGGCAAGCAACATGAGCAACCAGCTTTAACTCTTCCTTCTTCACAGCAACATTAGTTCTTAGAAAGGAACTGTGCCAAATAATGTTCTGGCATTTGTTTTTCAGTTTCAGCGTGAGCTAACAGATCACCGTTGTGAGCTCTGATTTCACATTTGTAATATTTGCAGAACGCTTTTTTATCGTCATTTGGAACACTTCTAATCCATTCCATTAATCATCTCTCTGTGTCCCATTCTTTGCAATATTTCTTTCTGCATTTTCCCCATTTACCTGATATTTTATAATGCTGCTTATTTATCCACAGACCATCAGACACTTCTAAAAACCAGCAAATGTTGCCATAACCAAGGACTTTGGCATAACTCATGCGATGCTTGATTTGTCATGTTAGGTCAAAAGCACACGCGTTCACTCACGTGCAGCAGCTCAAGGCAGCGGTTGTTGCCAAGTATTCATTCCCAGGGGATCTATACGTACTTATAAACGATTCCACTTTAATTTTTTCTTTCTTTTTTTTTTTTTTAAAGTAGACCAAATGTGTGGGAAAACTGTGACCCTGGCAACTATGACTGTACATTACTTCTTATACATAACCAAAATCATCTGAATAACAACCTATGAAGAACTAATGTTACGTTTACCTCAGGAAGATTTGGCAAATAATGACTTTAGTTTGTTATTTATCTACAAAATAATAAATAAAAAAGAAAAAAAAAAGAGAAAAGCATCTCTATGGAGATTCAAATCACTAAAATTATAAATTTGTAGGAATAAAGTTTTATGACAATCATTTTAAAAACAAAATTGGTAGTTTTGAGAAAATTATGTTTATGCATGGTAAGTGGAAAAAAAGTCACTGAATTAAAGCCATAAAACCCCTAATGCATATTTGTTGACAAGAATTTTGAGAGCTGGATTTAATATCCTAGAATTTTTGCTTAGAAACTATGTGAAAATCATCCTGGCCACTTATTCACACAAAACAATATATTGATTTAAAATTTGTAAGAATGTTTTGTTTAAGTAAGCCTGTATGCAAAGAGGCGTCAATCATCATGAACATTGATGCGTTTCAAACCTGTGAAGGCAAAGACCCTCCCCTAATGGCCCTGTCAGCTGAATGGGACATTATAGAAAGAATACAAGGAGATTAAAAGAATAGCTTTTTGATTGTTTAAATTTTATTTACATAACAAAGGACTTGAACAGTCACAGACTTTTGTATCATTCCTGAAACAGTTCCTGTTCAACATATGTGTCATTTTCCAAGGTTTTTGCTTTTTCTTTGCCCTGCCATCAGTAGACAGTGATAGAGCTTATTTTACAGTGTTCATGTAGAGTATCAGTCCAGTGTAGCTTGCTGTTGTTGGTACAGCACTCTCAGAGAAAGAGTTCAATGTTGAAATTTCATCAGAATAATTATTTTGGTTGAGGTTGAAAATTCTATGTTAAATAACATTGGACCAATGTTGAAAATTCAATCCTTTTCAATGTTGAAATGACAAACATTGAATCAATGTTGATTTTTCATCAGGTTCATTTCTCCACTAGTGGGGTTTAAGACATGTCCCATCTATGCACTAAATCAATTGGATACATTTCCATGAAATGTAGTGAGAACATTCATGCTCCTCAAAGGATAAATCCTGTTAATTTTGTCACCTCATAATGGGGAATGAGTGTGTGGATTAACAAAGAACTCTCACCATAAATTGGAATTCAGTGAGATGAACCAGTTTATCATTAGTAGTAATATTAATCTTAATATTTTCCAAACTCCACCATCATGTAAAACATCTTCAACACTCTACACCAGTGGTTCTCAACCTTTTTTGGGCCAACGCCCCCCTGTCCATTATCCAGGTCCTTTACCACCCCCCAAACACCATTAGCCTACATCATGAATCCATTTTCCAAACCGTGTTTTTATCTTATCCTGAATCACTATGACACACCTATAATAAGAGTTTATATTTTATATTTATATTGGGACTATTAGACTGGTTTGAGTTGGCACCGCTGCGGAGTACTGCAGTACCAAGACGCCTGCAATTTTGGTTATTTACCGTCAGAGCTCCAAAAGTTACGGACTGCAGCTTTCATAGTTAAAAAGCATGTCACTGAAAGCCAAATAACAGATTTGATTTGACTGAACAGTGGCAGGCAGCCAGGACAAGCTGGAACCGGAACCTCCGAAATCTGATCCGGCACCTCATTTGGGGGATCCCCCTCTCATATAACACCAAAAGTGGTCCATGCCGGGTTTTGTGTTTTCCAACACATAAGCAACATATAAATCAGTCAAAGCTTTTTTTAAAGAACAACCTTTTTTTTTCTTCTTTTTTTTTTAATTGACGTGACCAAACCAAGTCAAGTCAAACATAAGAATACTAAAATACATATATATATATATATATATATATATATATATATATACACAGAACAAGAATAAAAACTTGTAAGTAGCTATAAACAAACAAATTAATTTGAAGCAAAACTGAAAGTAAAAACTGGTGTTCTCAAGCAGCCTCTCGTTCGGCACGAATTAAAATTTTTCCATATTAGCAATGTATTTGGATGCTGAACTTTTATTTATTCTATTGAGTCAATTCACTCCCGTATCAATATCAACAAAAAAAAAATCATCCTCTTCAAATGAGCAAAAATGTGTTTGGCAGAACAGTTTCAGAGGTGGTCACGGTGAACGGCACAGATAGAATACTACGGAGTATGTATGAGCAGTGTAATTTTTTATATGTTTGGCTGACGGTATTTTATTTTGATAATGAACAATTTTTGATGTCAAGTTTGCAATGAATATGTTTAGTGCGCACGCGAGGTGCCGGCGCGATCAACTTCAACGGTTTCCTTATACCAGCAGAAACAACTTAAATACTCCGTAATTTACAGATATGAGTAAGACATTATTCTATACTGCGAAGTTTACTTTTATACACTCACACTAAAAACAGAACATTATGCTTTTGCAAAATAAAGAAAACAGGATGCACTTTTTGCCATCTCGGTTTCCTTTCCTTGAACTTGTTTGTGGAGCGCCGCGCCTCACAAAAATGAAAAACTCAGCAGTATATAGGCTACTATTGGGCACAGTTTTTTCTTTCACTTTGTTAATCAATTAAGTCAAATATATTTTGTTTATTTTTTTTAAGTCTCGTGACACAGGGTTTGAAAACCTGTGATATAAAGAATACATATAAATTATATAATTACATAAATTATAGACATATAAACTTCGATGACAATGTTTTCTGAAACTTAAGCGTGCAAGTTGCATGTTTTGCATTATGAAGGGAACTTGTGACTACAGAGAGAACTATTTGTGTTGTTGGATATCGTTTTATTGAAATGCTGTGAGGAGACGCAGAAGAACTGATGAAATACTGGTTAAACAAGTATATGCCCATACACTGGCAGTCTCCACATGAACGCGCTAGCGCACAAAATAACTACGAGTTTAAACATCTGATTTCTATGTCGAGGGCTGTTTGTCAGACTTTGTTGGGCCTAATGCATAATGCCATGGTGTTTTACGCACAAATGGTCACTACACACCATGAGTATGCCAATGGTTTCCATCACCTTAATGCGCATTTGAACTAACGCAAAACGTCTGCCTATTGAATTTCTTTGATAATTCTGGACAGTAAAAATGACCATAGGCTGCTATACAGTCATTTCAGCTCTAATGTGTGCACTAATGCTTACATTAATCTTACTTTGGAAAAAAATAAATAAATGCAATCATGATTTTTCATAACAAATTATGTTATAATTATAGGCTTAAATACCTTGGTATCAGCTTAATGTTATCATCAATGGTATAATTAATTTAATTCAAATTTATTTGGTTTGTCATGATTAATTTGTGTCCATAATAAGTAAAATAAAAAAATCTTCTAACAAGAATAAACACATATGAACAATTATTAAATTATTAATGTATTATTATTTATTTTTAACTAGCCTATCTTGAAATTATCCAAGCAGCGTTTTGCGCTCAGATGTCATTTTCTCTTTACAGTCTTGCGAGTTAACAATAATGCCCAGTAAATTGCTTTGTGAACAAAGAAAACATTTTGGCATTAGGTATTAAAAATGTAAAAGTTTTACCTTACAAATAGAATTTAGTTTCATTTATTCTAAAATTCGTCACCAGAGTGAATGGGAACATGATTTATTGAAAATATTTGAAAATATAAGTGGTTCTTAAGTCAGTACTTTTTAATGGCTTGTCAACTTTCCATTCCTCCGCTGCGTGGTTCTAGTCAGCACTGGATTCAAGCCACCACCGGATTCTTGTCAGCGCGAAACACATTTTTGTGCACGTGAATTCATGTCAGCGCTTGAGCAAATAATCGTTGTAAAAGAAACGATACATAGCCTAGTTTACATGTTGCGTTAAACTGGCAGATGTTAGAATGTTGTAGGCAATTATTTTGCAAGTAATTACACGTTTAATCTTGTCTTGCCTGGATCTTTGGTGTAAACTCGTGAACGAGTTAAAAATCTTGCTTCCAACGCCCCCCGTTGTTCTCTGAATGCCCCCGTTGAGAAACACTACACAATGTTTCGGCTAGTTGCAGGAGCACATTCAGCCAAATACATATAATGAATGTCAGAGTCTTTAATATTTTAGAAATGTAGGCTAATTGTCACAGACATGCCAGGATAAGCACCCAGCCAATCACAATGCACTCCTTCACCACAGTACTGATCACATCACGGTCCCAATCAACAGCACTACTTAAGACACTCACAGACACTCAGTCACTGTCCAGTCTCCTTAATGCAAACATACCTGTATGCTTACCTTACGGACTCCTCGAATTGCTACTTACCTGTCTCCAGTGTGCCTCCTAGATCCTCCGTGTACTCCTGTCTGCTATGAGTGTCTCCGTGTGTCATCAGTCTCAAAGATCACCCGCTATCCAAGCATCCTAAGGAAACAAGTATCATTACTCCAGTCATTCTACGATCACTACGAACTTTGTCTATCTCTGCTCACCTGCTTCCCTTGGTTGTCAATAAACATCATTAAGGGTGTTTTCACACCTATGGATCGCTTGTTTTGTTTCTGAAACAGGGACTAAATTTGTTACAATGTTGCATTTTCTTCTTGGTTTGGTTCGCTTTCACATGGTAACATTTCAAAGCCAACATGCATGTGACTTGCCTGAACGCAAGTACAACTGTCCTCTTATTGGTCAGAGTTTTCGCTGCGTCATCCATCAAAATGATTGACAAGTTAGCTCCATGAGCTTATTGTGGCTTTATTTGTAACTGCTGAGACACACACAAACACTTTATAAATGTAGCCGTCTCTCCCGCTGTTAAATTATATACTCCATTCATATTAATGCTGCGGCAAATTCAAACGCACGCTCTTTCTCTCTCTCTCCGTCTCTGGATTTCCCAGCGCTGTGTAGTAGGCGACCTGTTGTCCGTGTGTCTGTTGAGAGAGACCATTTGAATTTTATAATGAAGCAGAGCGGGAATTGAGACTTCGTCGGGACAGCATTCTCGCACGGAGAAGTGTAATTACACACCAGAGGCACTCGTTGGTTTTCAGATATGGTAAATAATGTGCTCACTCACAGAATCAGACACTACCGCTTTTTATATCGCATTTTCCATTATGAAAATGATATAATTTGGTTTGTTGGTCCGTTAACTGGGTCGGATTGCTTTCACATCTCAAGCGAACCGCTCCAGAGTTCGTTTGAAAGCGTACCGAGACCACCTCTTCAGACAGGTCTCGGTACGTTTGTTTGGTCTGCTTTTAGTGCGCACCCGAGTGCGATTGCTGCTTTCACACCTGCCCAAACGAACCGCACCAAAGGGGCAAACGAACTCTAGTACGATTCAACCGAACTAAATGAGGCAGGTGTGGAAGCACCCTAACTCTACCTGTGTCTCCGATCCCCTCTGTACTGTAACACCAATATTATTATATATATATATGTTTTTTAAACTAATGTAGAATTTACATACATTTAATGAATCGACTGTTCGCAAAGACCCGCCCTCTTTAGTTACTGTTGCTATGTCTGACAAGCCATGCCGATCTCTCACCACGCATCATGTTCTCACGCAGTGAAAAATACATCGCAGAGCAATGAGGACACTGACAACATGTCGATAGACGAGACAGAGCAGGTTACTTTTGATATGAAACAAAGTCTCAAATTTTATCATTTGTTAAGAAATGTTAACAATAAATACCGTTTTGTGTCTCTTTAATGTGCCGAGACAGATTGCTGTAGCGCCTCAGTTCAAGCGGCTCGTGAACGAATCATCTCTTCCTATTAGTTCATTTATAGCATCAAATAAACATGAATGAACATCATAAGGAATGTTGCTTCAATCGCGGAAAGATGTCAGTACACACCATTTTTCAAGTTCAAGTCCACCTACGTAAATCTGCTAACTCGCCTGACTGCTTTGTTGGACAAAATGGTGGATTTGACATTATGATAGGCTAGATAGCCTCTCAATGAAACTCCTGGTGTAGGGTAAATTATCTAAAGAATTCTATCAAATGTGCCATAATCCAATGCAGTAGGTGGCAGTAATGCACCTTAAAGCTGGCTGCCAACCACCAATCAGATCAGACTTCAAGTGTGAAAAAAGACAGGCGAGGCGTTCAGGCAACAACAGAGGGGTTTTTAGAAGGAAGTACAAAAATTCACCTCAATTTCATTTCATGTTTTTATTCGTCTTATTCTTACAACTTGTGTGCTTTTCTTGGGTGAGTCATGAATGCGCACCATGCACAAACCAACACATTTTCCTTAAATAAAACATTAAATAAAGTTTGTTTTTCGACAAACCCTATCATGTGTAAACCTCCCAATGGGTAAATAGTATATATTTTTTTTATTTTATGGCAAACTAACCCTTTTAGTCAAAAAGGTGCAATGAAGTGTGAGTTTTCATAGTTGGGCTCACTTCTATAGTGGTGAACAGGAGATCACAGCAAATATAATTTTTGTATACAAATAGCTATGGAGAAATCGGGTAACAGTTGTAATGGGGTTAAAGATGAGATGTCACTATTTTGTTGTCTGCATCAAATTAAATTTACAAAAGTCATTTTCATTTTATATACATAAAACATGTTAAATGCAAGTAAACTGTCTAATTTAATGTCAATTAATGTTTACAAAAATAATTTTCAAAGTGTAAAATTATTATTGAAGGAGAACAACTGCACATTCGCTTAAGCATAGACCATTTATTTACCAACATTTTGGCAAGTAGCATTCGTCAATACTTTAACAAAATGGAGAATAGTATAAATAAAGGGGATAATTGTACACAGGTAAGAGTGGTGACATCCAAATCATCCAATAATTAACTAATTGACAATTAGATTCTAATATGGAAAATAATAATAATAACAACAACAACAAATTGATCTATACAAACAAGACATCAGAACAGATGTAAAAATCATTACATTCACAAAAAGCGACTTAAATCAAATTCACATCAAAATAATCATCAAATCGTCCAATAGTTAACTGATTATGAATTAGATTCTGACATGAAAAATAAGTATAACATCGACAAATCAATCTATTGATTCATTGACAAGACATCAAAACACATGAAAAAGTTCAATCAAACAAAATTTTAAATCAAATCATTACATTCACAATAAACAACTAAAATCAACATTTAAACCATGTGGAACCAAGGTTCCCTTTCAGTCGGTCACGTTCGACGTACGTCAGTAGTGACCGACGAATTGGGATATCGCTAGAGAGCCCCTATCAGCTTCGAGAGAACTAAAACAAGCCAATGGAATTGGCGTGCGATATTTGCATAATGCGCACCTCCCCTAACAGGTGGATATAAAAAGGGGGGCAGATGCAATCGCACTCTGTCTTTCGCTTCGGAGCCTACCTGGTGTCCTGCGGCTGTTTGAACTTCAAGCCTCTGAAGAAGTTTCGGCGCTTGTGTTGGTGTGACGACGCCTGCAGCGAGGTCGCGAGTTGGAGTGAGCCGGGTGGAAACATCCAATGTTTTCCCAGCGTTCCGCTGTAATTCCACTGGTTGGTCTGCGATTTGGTCTGGTTCCTCCTGTGTTTTTCTAAACACGTCGTGACGCTCCCTGTGTGTCTCGACACAAAAGAGCTGAAGTTTCCCCTTCTAAAAGAGCTTCACAGACAGACACTGCGTCTTTTTCAAGATGTCATTCTGTCTGTGCGTTTCTGGAGGCGGTCGTTTCCTATCCTCTCTGACGGCCACGATCACTTTCTCTCATGTCTGCTTAGCGTGCTGAGACTGTGTTTGTGGGTGGTCATATTTTCTTATGGAAATATGTCCACGTCGGCGCGTTGTTTGCTCGCCTTTCTCGTAAGGGCTTGAGCGCTCAGCGCCGTGTGCCGTCGAATTGCCGGCTGACGGCGCGCGTTGCCACGGCAACCCTGCGCGCTGTCTGGCGCTCTAGATGCACGGTCGAGACTCGGCTGCCTTTAATGAGGTGGAGTCCCCTCACTTATTCCCCGATCTAGTTATTTTTCTGAATCAGAAAAGTGCTACTTTGGTTAATAAGCCTGGGTGACCAGAGGATCACAGTGGGGCAATACCCGCCGACTCATTCTCCGTGGGCCCCCCACTCCTCTAGTGCATCGCAAACATGTTGTGACTATGTTCGTGGGTGGATCATGTTTAGATACATGGCCACGTCGGTGCCCAGGGTGCCGTGTGTCGTCCAGTTGGGCGGCCACGTTCACTGTCCAACATGGCTGGTAGCTTCTGCATGTGTTGCTGGTCCTCCTTAAAATAAATATGGAGGACCTAACATCTTAGTCAGGGCTCCAGCAGAGGATCAGATGTCGACTGCTACATTGGAGAGAGTATTGTTGGGCTCTGAACACGAAGATGAGGCTGAGCGTCCCACGGTTGTGGCGTGTTCATGCCGAATCGGATTCAGACTTGGCAACCATGCTTTCCCGGGCCCCTGGGGGTGTCGTGCGACGCGTACTTGCCTTGCCGCGCCCCCTGGCTTAGCCCGGATGTGCATGAAAAAACTTGGCAGTTTGTGGCCTTTTTTGGCGTTAATATGGAACGCTAAGAGGGTCATAATCTGCACTACAAGGTTTTTCTCTCTCACTACCCCCTAGGGTGGGGTGGCAGTGCTACGGGCACACCACCTCTGCCCTGCATGAGTCTTGGCCCCTGGCAAGTCTGCAGTAGGTCAAAGCACTCATTGCATGTGGGTAGTTCTGAGTCGGGGTTGAGCTACGCAGGATGCAAATCAAAGCGCAGGCCCCTGGCCAGACAATGTCCACCATGGTGGTCCAGAAACACCCCTGGCGAGTCTTGCTGGGATGTGCCGTCGTCAAAGTGTGCTTTCTCGATGCGCTCATCTCACAAACTGGCCTTGAACCCAGCCCGCTCAACCCGCAGTCACCTGACTAGCGGGAGACGGTCCTGGAGATATGGCGATCTGGAGCTGACGTAAACGGTTCTTTCTCCCCGGAGGAGGGCCGGGTGGAGAATTGGTCTGTTCTGCCGCTGGCTCTCCGGAGTCCAGCGGTACCCACTAAGAACTGTTTTCCGATCCTCTACGTCCCAAGAGTGTGGCTGGCGATGTGCAGCGCCCCGCGTTGCTACTCCCAGCCCCCTCTCACCTCGCCAGCAGGTGTCAGTGTGTTGGTGCAGGCCGCGCCCCGTGTGCCGTCTCCCATACGCACTGCTACCTCGCAGAGTCTGATCACACTCTGGGCCGCTACCATGCCGCCCGAGTCGGGTCCCCGTACTCTGGTTCGCTGCCCCACCCCCGGTACGTCTGTGGTGCGTTTGGTTCTGCTGGCTCGGTGTCTGGAGGCCTAGTTAGTGCCCCCAGCCCGTTCCGCTGGCTCATGCGTACTATCAGACCCGGCTATGCGATTCATTTCGCCCGGTGTCCTCCGGCGTCCAGGGGTGTCCACTTCACTTAGGTGTCGTTGGACATTGCACCTGTTCTCCGAGTGGAGATTGCTGTCCTCCTGGCGAGGGATACAATCGAGCCGGTCCCTCCAGCCGATTTGAAGTCAGGTTCAGCCCTACTTCATTGTACCCTAAAGGGCGGTGGGCTATGGCCAATCCTGGATCTGCGCGTCTTGTACCGGTACCTTCAGGCTGCCGTTTAAGGTGCTCATGCAGAAGCGCATTTTCGAGTGCGTCCGTCCCGGGGTTTGGTTTGCAGCATTCGACCTGAAGGATGCATACTTTCATGTCTCGATTCTGCGCTCGGGTCGAGCATGTCAGTACAAACTCCTACCCTTCGGGCTGGCCCTGTCGCTCCACGCCTTACACGGTTGCGGAGGTGGCCATTGTTCCCCTCAAGGAACAGGGCGTTCGCATTCTCGACTGCCTCGACGACTGGTTGTTCCTGGCCAGCTCACGAAGCAGTTGTGCGTACACAGGGAGATGGTTTAGCTCACCTCAGCCTGTTGGGTCTTTGGGTCAGCTGGGACAAGAGCAAACTCGCCCCCGGGCAGAGGATCTCTTTTCTCAGTCTCGAGCTATACTCGGTCGCCTGGATTGTGCGCCTCTCTGAGGAGCGCGTCCAGTCGGTGTTGAACTGCCTGAGTTCGCTCAAGCGCAGGATGGCGGCCCCACTGAAAGACTTCAGAGGCTCCTGGGGCATGTGGCATCTGCAGCCGCGTTTCGCCGCTCAGGTTGCTCCATATGAGGCCGCTTCAACACCGGCTCCGCGACTGGGTCCCGAGATGGCCATGGCAGCGCAGCACGCTCAGTGTCCTCGTGACACGGAGCTGCCGCCCTACCCTCATCCGGTGGTCGGACCCTTTGTTCCTGCGGGCGGGAGTACCCCTTGGACGCTGTGGTCCACACAGATGCCTCTACCACCGGATGGGGGGCCATGTACAACGGGCATGCGGTTCGGGTCTTGGACGGGGCCTCGACTGCATTGGCATATCAATTGCCTCGAGTTGCTAGCAGTATGTCTTGCACTGGGCCGCTTCAAGGAGCTGCTGTCAGACAAGCATGTACTGGTCCGCTCGGACAAGCACGGCGGCCGTTGCGTACATCAACCATCAGGCTGGTCTACGCTCCCGTCGCATATCGCAACTCGCCTGCCATCTCTTGCTATGGAGTCAGAAGCATCTGAGGTCGCTTCAGGCCACTCATGTCCCAGGTGTGCTTAACCGTGCAGCCTACGAGCTCTTACGGCAGCCTCCACTTGCGGGCAAGTGGCGGCTCCATCCCCAGGCGGTCCAGCTGATCTGGCACTACTTCGGCGAGGCCCAGGTAGTCCTGTTGCCTCCCCAGGAACTGCCCTCGGCCAGTGGTTTTCCCTGACCGGCGAGTCACTCGGCACGGATACCCTGGCACTCAGCTGGCCCCGGGGCCTACGCAATATGCGTTTTCCCCCAGTGAGCCTTCTCGCACAGCTCCTGTGCTAGGTCAGGGAGGATGAGGAGCAGGTCTTGTTAGTGGCTCCATATTGGTCACTCGGACCCGGGTTTCGGACCTAATGCTCCTCACGACAGCCCCTCCTTGGCCGATTCCTCTGAGGAAGGACCTCCTGACTCAGAGATGGGGCTTCCTATGGCACCCGCGTCCCGACCTGTGGAACCTCCACGTGTGGTCCCTGGACGGGATGCGGAGGTTCTGGGTGATCTCCCGCAGGCGGTCGTAGACACCATCACTTCCGCTAGAGCTCCTTCACGAGGAGCCTCTATGCGTTGAAGTCGAACCTATTCGTTGAATGGTGTCCTCTCGCAAGACGAGAGGACCCCCGATCATGCTCGGTCAGATCTGTGCTTTCCTTCCTGCAAGAGGGCTTGGAGCAAAGGCTGTCTCCCTCCACCCTCAAGGTGTATGTTGCCGCTTCGCTGCACATCTCCATGCAGTTGATGGCAAGCCCTGGGGGAAACACGGTCTGATCATCAGGTTCCTGAGGGGGGCGAGGGGACTGATTCCTCCTTGCCCACCCTCCTTACCCTCTAGGGATCTCACCTTAGTTCTTAGCTAACTTCGGCGTCATCCCTTGAGCCTTTGCAATTAATCGAGTTAAAAGTACTGTCTCTTAGACCGTCCTCCTGGTTGCATTGGCCTCATGTTAAGAGGGTAGGGGACCTGCACGCATTTTCGGTCGACGAATCGTGCCTGGAATTTGGGCCTGGGGATTCTCACGTCTTCCTGAGACCCCGGCCTGGATATGTGCCCAAGGTTCCTACCACTCCCTTCAGAGATCAGGTAGTGAACCTGCAAGCGCTGCCTTCGGAGGAGGCAGACCCAGCCCTAGCTTCGCTCTTTCCAGTTCGCGCCCTGCGTGTTTACGTGGATAGAACTTGAAGCTTAGGACCTCAGATCAGCTCTTTGTCTGTTACGGAGACCAGCAGAAGGGAAAGGCTGTCTCCAAGCAGAGGATGGCCCACTGGTTAGTGGATGCCATCGCCCTGGCTTATGTTCCCAGGGCGTGCCTTGCCCGTTCGGGTTGAGAGCCCACTCCACCTGAGTGGCCTCTTCCTGGGCGCTGGCTCATGGCGCCTCGCTGACAGATTGTAGAGCTGTGGGCTGGGCGACACCCAACACGTTTGCTAGGGTTTTTAGCTTACGTGTAAGCTGGTTCTTCCCGTGTACTCGCTTCCACCAGCTGGTAGACGCGTTGAACCTGTGCTCGTGTCGGATTGCAATGCCACTCCCGCCCCCTGGGCAGGATATGTGCATCTGTTGACTCCAGTCGTGTTCCCCGTTCGGTGAACCCTGTCGAGTTCCTCCACCTCCACCTTCGGCTCGGGCATTGCGGAGTGTCTGATGCCAGACCAACATCCATCTTCGATGTTGTCTGTTGGTTGGGTTCCATATGTTGCAATCCCTCTACGTGAGTGATTCCATATGTGTATTGTCCACGGTTACTCCCTACGGTGAGCCCGTGTCTTTCCCTTAGCAGAGCTTCTGCTTTCTCCTGTCAGATGAGTCTCCCCCTACTCAGGTGGAGCCATCCCAGGGACTCATATGCGTTCTGCCCTGCGGGCCAGTCCATATGTTTTCCATGTAAATTCCTTCCCCTCTGGGTAGGTAGTGGTTCCGCAGCGTTCCTTACGGGTTCGCTTCCCCAGTGTAGTCTAGTTTACTTAGTGGGTATATCGGAACAGCAGTAGACTTCCCGGCGTAAGCTCGCCCCCTTCTCCGTCCCCTTGGTGCGACGGGCGGCTAGAGCCTGCGCTGGGCACTGGAAGGGGTTTCGTAACTGTGGCGTTTTAGTTGGGATCCCAATTCGTCGGTCACTACTGACGTACGTCGAACGTGACCGACTGAAAGGGAACGTCTCGGTTACGTATGTAACCCTCGTTCCCTGAAGGAGGGAACGGAGACGTACGTCCCGTCGCCACAGTTTCTGTACCCTCGCTGCAGTGTGGACACCGGTTGTCTCCTCAGCGAAAAACAGAGTGCGATTGCATCTGCCCCCCTTTTTATATCCACCTGTTAGGGGAGGTGCGCATTATGCAAATATCGCACGCCAATTCCATTGGCTTGTTTTAGTTCTCTCGAAGCTGATAGGGGCTCTCTAGCGATATCCCAATTCGTCGGTCACTACTGACGTACGTCTCCGTTCCCTCCTTCAGGGAACGAGGGTTACATACGTAACCGAGACGTTTTCAATTTGTGAATCCTCCTATAGAACCACTCCTATAGTGTGTATAATTTTAATAACAATATTGCACATACATAAGCAGCATATTCTAAAACCATTATTTGTTGTTGTAATTAGACCCACTGTATGAAAGCCAGAGTGCCTTTGGTAAGCTTAAAAAAACCCAGATCTTTTGCTTGTGTCTGTCCGTTATAGATTAGTTACTTTTGTATTACCTGTACATCTTTGACACCTTGAGTCAATGTTACCAAAATTACAATGTTTTTGTAAGCCCATTAGAGGGACATTTCCCAAGTTCGCTCACATATGGCAAGAATGAATTTCTGCCAATTGGTACCTGCGACAGGTGTTGAATATTCTTATTTAATTTTGTTTGTTTGTTATTAATTATAGGTCAGAGAATGGAATACCCTGATTCAAAGCAGATAATTAAACGCAAGTAATTAAGTACTTGATCAAGTTAGAAGAAGCTGAGCAAATTCTTCAAAGTGAAGATGCCAGACGTGCGATGGTAATTTAAATCTTTTGAGAAAAGTAAGTTTGTTTTTAATGTTTTCTAGAAGGTAAAAAATATTTTTTTGTAACCTATCCATGTTTTATGCAAATATTTTCCTGACACCCCAGCAGTTGGCCGTTTCGCTGTAGTGGGAGGAGCATCAGTTGATGCCAATGAGCCGGCCTCCCAGATGAACTGGGCAGGAAAGAAACTGAAAAATGAGCAAAAAAGGAAAACTGCATTTAAAGACACCAGACTCAAGATGTGTATGTTTGCTGAGTCAGGATTCCGTGGGTCCTTAAAAAGTCTTAAATTCAGTTTTATCAAATTACATCCATAAAATGTCTTAAATAACTTAAAAGGAATGAGAAAAGCCTTCATTTGCCTGTGCAAAAATGGCTCTGTTACACCTCTGAGCGGCTTGGGAGCATTGCTCATGGTGGAAACCCCTGAGTTCATTAGAGTTTATCAGAGTTCATCAGAGTAATGTTTCAGTAATGTTGTGAGTTTCCATTTGCATTTACCTCCATTGTACAGATGCAGGTTGTCATGTTTTTCCAGATTGGATTTTTAGTTTTTTTCCTGCCATTTGCTTTATAATTTCATATAAAACCATTCCATATAATTGTTTTAAAGTCGGCATGAAATCAAAATTGACAATACTTATTTTTAATGGAATATTATAGTATTTATTCTGTGTAAATTCATTATTTTTAAAAAAAAAAATTCTTGTGCCTTCTTAATCTTTAACCCTCAGGGGTCTGAGGCTGATTTGGGGCCTGGAGAAGTTTTGACATGCCCTGACATTTGTGCTTTTTTCAGTTGTTCATAAACATATTAATGGAAAAAGTGTCATTACACTGTATTCAGCACAAACTAGGCTACAATAATATGTGAGGAACATGTATGTACATATTTGTATTTTTGAAGGAATAACGTTTATGCGTGGTTATTGAAAAAACAAAAAACTTAAGTCACTGAAATAAGGCCACAAAACTAATATTATATATGTGTTCACAAGACTTCTGGGTATTGAAGGTTTTAGACTAGTTTTTGCTTCAAAATTATGTAAAAATTATCATTCCTACTCCTTCATATAAAACAATAGAGAGATTTAAATTTTCTAAAACATCTTTGGTCAAGAAACACAGTATACGTGGAGGCGTGAATAATCATGAATAATGGGTGATTCTCACCTGAGAAGACACAAGAATCAGATAAAGAGCTCTAATGACCTGCATAAATAATGAGCTCTTTCAGACAGGAAGGCTGTGAAAAAATCCTCTGTTGATCATGTCTCAAGCTCATCATAATGTAAATCAAACATACAGAAAAAACAGCAATACTGTGAAATATTATTATAATTTAAAATAATGGTATTCTATTATTAAAATATAATGCATTTCTGTGATGCAAAGTGTCTGAACAGTTATGTTACATCTATGGCATTTCATATAGGCTTTTAGCTCAAAAGCATGCACATTTGGAGAAATATTGATGGATTCTCATGTTTGTCAATTTTCTATACAGAAGAGTAATATTTATTCAATATTTATTGTCATCACTGTGAATGCTGGATACTGTGTTTAAAATTCATACTTGCAGCCGGAGGGCGCTCTGTGCACTTTTAGTCCACAAATGCCAATGTTAAAGAAGAATAGGCAATCCAGGAAATAACTGAACTAACAGAGGCCAGAGATCGCTAACTATGGCTATTCAAAACACTTTTCAAGACAATAAATACACGATTGAGACGATGAATGCATGTATTGACTCTGAATTTGCGTCTGAATAGCGCTGGCTCCGTGGGCGTGGCCGCATTAGCGGATTATGAGCTGAATCATGGACTTCTGACATAGCTCTCTTTTCATACAGATTACATAAACACAGAATGTTTGTTTTCAATTTGACTTACACGATTTAAAACCTGACATTTCAACGTTTCTTCAGACATATGTGTCATTTTTTTGGTCATTAGTATTCATAAGTTATAGTTCATTTTCTGAGAACCATCAGATTGGACTTCGTTCAGAGGGAGACGAGAGATCACGCATCATGTTAGTTTTCTTTATTTTGCAAAAAGCACAAAATTTAGTTTTTACTCTGAGTGTACACACATACTGTAAAAGAAGATATTCCACAGATTAAAATGGTGTATAGTTCTTAATTGTATGTGCAACATTGACGGAGTATTTTGAGTCTCTTTCAGTCACGGGTGACCGCCGACCCGAGGGAGTTAATCAAAAACATTAACCTCCCCCTTCAAACGACTCATCTCTTCCTGTCACATGCTAGGGCGTGAGGGCGGAGCTATCTGGAACTGCCAGCAGATTCAGATTTGCCTCCATTTTGTTAGCAATGCCCAAATTCCAACAAATCAATCAAATCCTGAAGGACGAAATCAAGTCCCGCCCTCTCATTTCAGTTGCCGTTTCACTCGGATAGACGTCACAGAAGACAATCTTCCGTTTCATGCTGACTTTAAGTCTTCCAATTTATTATAAGCTGTACTTCATTTTATTTCAAGCTTTATGCTTTAAAAGTCATCATGAAATGACATTTTTTCTGAATGTGATATTTTCTGTTCAGTGTGGGGGCATAAATAAATATATTTGCATGTAAACTGAAGGATGTTGTCTACTTTGAGTGACTTTTTGATCCAAAACCATATTAATTGCAGCCCTACATGGTCTCTGATTGAAAGGAGTAAAAACAGACAATTAACCGGCATAGACCCTGCTGTACATAAAGCAAGATTGATTTATATTGTTTCTATGTTGATTCAATGTTAAATAAGTGATTTAATTTAGGTTGAAAAGAATATTGATTTTATGACCATCTTGATTGATTTTTCGTCATTGAAGTAACATTCCTGAAAGTAAAAATAAATAAAATACATACATATAATATGTGTAATGAGGTCATATTCAGTAATGAAACTAGAGCCTTGAAACAGGAAGTGAAGTAGTGAAGTAAACAGAAAAGAATGAGAAAATAAGTGTCCACATAACAGAATATAAAATCATAGGGCTATTGTTGTATGTATAACAGTTAGTTCTGATCCTTGAATCTGAGTGGAATTGACTTTCTGCTGATATTTCACCAGCATAAGCAGAACTATTCATCTCTGAGAGGGCTGTCAGTCAGTACAGTTTCATTGTTATGCCACAAGGTGGCAGCAAGGGGCTGTCATTGAGTCTTTTAAACCAGGATTGCCCAACGCTGTTCCTGGAGATCTACCTACCTGCAAAATTTAGCTCCAACCTTAATGTAACACACCTGAATCAGCTGATTAAGATCTTCAGGAGCACTTGATAACAGACGGGTGTGTTGAGCAGGGCTGGAGATGAACTCTGCAGGAAGGTAGATCTCCAGGAACAGAACGACGGTGAAAAACGGAAAGTTAATGCTTTCTGGGTGACACATTATGGATAAACTCTTCACCTCATCTTCACTGTCTTTTCGCACTTTAGCTGGACTAGCCATCCCTCCACTGCTTTTCCAGACGCCGTCTTTTTCTGGCACAACAAATTGTGAACAAATGACATCATATGCGACCACTTGAAAAACTACTTTCCCTAGCAATGTCAAGAAACCAACAAAAATACTCTAGAAACCACATCGAAAACCCTTCTCTTTATTGCTTCTGTTAATGTCAGTAGGTGTTATTCATGACTATCTTCCAATTAAAGGAATGTTCTGGGGTCAAAACTAGTTTAGCTCAAATTCAATTGACAGAATTTGTAGCATAATGCTGATTACCACAAAATTATTTGGACTTTATTTTGTACTGTAGACTTTACAAATAACTGAGTGATTCTGTGATAATAAATGCATTTAAATGAACAAAACAATCTCCACTTACCCTTGAAGTTCCTTAATGCATAAATGCTTGAAGTATTTCCACAAAACAGTTCCTTTTGCATGCAATCAATACACACAAACACAAATGAGGAACAAAACATACTTCACTCCAGAGGAGAAACTAGTACTAGTTTGTTGGCATCTTGAAGACACCATGCGACCACTTGGGCCTATTTATACCTCTGATATGCAAATTAAGCTCAGACAGAGGATAGGCCTGTGCAGTTGTTCATCATTAAAACAATTTTTTCATAATAATATATTTCACATAAAGGATAACATTGTTGTTGAGGAATTTTAAGATAAATGGGTAAAAAAAAGCAAAAAAAAGTAATATCTGTCAGAACATAGCATAAAAGTATAGAGAAGTTAAAAAAAATGTATTAACACATTTTTTTATTTTATTTTATTTATTTTTTTTTTAACAATCATTCAATAAATTCTGGGATATTCACTATATTGCCAAAAATATTGGGAGACCCCTCCAAATCATTAAATTCATTAAATCAAGCACCTAGGCATGCAGACTGCTTATACAAACATTTGTGTAAGAATGGGTCTCTCTCAGGAGCTCAGTGAATTCAAGTGTGGTACCGTGATAGGTTGCCACCTGGGGATTATGCAATTATAGTGTGGGGTTGTTTTTCAGGGGTTGGGCTTGGCCCCTTAGTTCCAGTGAAAGGAACTCTTAATGCTTCAGCATAACAAGACATTTTGGATAATTTCATGCTCCCAACTTTGTGGGAACAGTTTGGGGATTGCCCCTTTCTGTTCCAACATAAACACCAGTGCACAAAGCAAGGTCCATAAAGACATGAATGAACGAGTTTGGTGTGGAGGAACTTGACTGGCCGATAGAACACCTTTGGGATGAATTAGAGCGGAGACTGTGAGCCAGGCCTTCTCACCAACTTCACTGCCTGACCTCACTAATGCACTTCTTAAAGAATGGATAAAAATTCCCATAAAGACACTCCTAAACCTTGTAGAAAGCCTTCCCAGAAGAGTTGATGCTGTTATAGCTGCAAAGGGTGGGCCAACTCCATATTAAACCCTACGGATTGAGAATGGGATGTCATTAAAGTTCATGTGTATGTAAAGCCGGCATCCCAAAACTTTTGGCAATATAGTGTATGAGAAATCTTTGTACCATTAGAACATACTGCAAGTTTCATAGCTTAAAATGTCCTCCACATTATATTATATATGGATGTCAGCGTTGCATTGATCAGAATCAAATAAAGCCCATTATAATCACTGACACTGTCTACATTGGATACAGTATACACATGCACATTCAGTTTCTGACATACTCCATGCACTCGAGTCTGCCGACAACAGGACAAATGAAAGAGTAAAAGAACGTTGTTCTGACGCATCCAGTTAAAACAGTTTGCTTGCATCTCTGTACAGTCTTCAGTAGGATCTCAGCATCAGAAACAAGTATTTTGTCTATTTTAATCATGTCGGAAGATATAAATTTGTTCGGAGCATATTATTTTGTAAAAAAGGTTTAGTGTAATGGAACATTTTGGAAAGAAACTTATGTTGACAGATGAAGCAGCTGACTGTATTGGATCTGACAGCAGCTCCAGCACAAACTGTAAGTAAATGATTGTATGTTTTTTTCTGTAAATGGTAGTTGTATATAAATAATGCTTTCAAGACACTTCCTCACATGCAATAGTGAGTTGGCATTGATACGGATTCCATATGTATAACAGAAAACATTATTAACATTATAAGTGAACCTTAATCATATCTTGCTCTCATCCCTGTATCTCCTATTTGAATAAATAAATGATTTTTGTTTTCTTCTGATGGCTGTTCACACAACAGTAGAATCCAGATGTCAGTCCTGTTTTAGAGAGACAAATATGGTTCTGTCACACAGTCTGGATATTAAACTAAAGTGACTTCCTTTCAGGACTACAAATGAATTTTGTGAGTAAATTCATTAAACGGGGAGTTTAAATAAGCAAGAAACAAGTAAGAACACTGTGATAATGAGAAGAAACTTTCCCTAGCAATGTCAAGAAACCAGCAAAAATACCAGATTGAAAACCCTTCTCTTTATTACTTCTGTTAATGTCACTAGGTGTTATTCATGACTATCTTCCAATTAAAGGAATGTTCTGGGTTCAAAACTAGTTTAGCTCAAATTCAATTGACAGAATTTGTAGCATAATGCTGATTACCACAAAATTATTTGGACTTAATTTTGTACCTTAGACTTTACAAATAATGACACTGAGTGATTCTGTGACATTTAAATGAACAAAAAATATTTTCATTTACCCTTGAAGTTCCTTAATGCAAATACTTGAAACATTTCCACAGAACAGTTCCTTTTGCATACAATCAATAAATACAATAAACACAAACACAGATGAGGAACAACACACACTTCACTCCAGAGGAGAAACTAGTACTAGTTTGTTTGCATCTTGACATCATCACCAAAACCGATTGAAGGTGTAAATGAAAATATATAGAATATAAATATAGAAAGGCGATCAACCAGCAAAATGGACAGAAAAGATGGACAAACAACTAATGTCCGCGAAAATGATGACGTTATAAAAGGTAAAATTGGAAGAGAGAAAAGGAAAATCATCTGAATTCACAAGTACTGAGATTATTAATTCACTCAGTTTTCATGCTTTCAGTTGATGTGTGCTGTGTTATGTGGATAAACAAAGAGAAACAAAATATCATGTTTGTTATTCTACAGAAAGTGTTTGTGTGAAGATCAGGAGCTCCAGAGCAGCTGCAGTGTGTTTGCTGCTGCTGTGTGTTCTTCTGCTGACTGCAGTCATAGTGCTGTGTGTCCACATCCATACAAAGAGCTCAAACTACACAGCAGAGACAAACCAGCTACTAACTAACATCACCAACTCAGAAGAGAGAGACCAGCTACTAACCATGATTACCAACCTCTCAGAAGAGAGAGATGGGCTGAAAATAAAGAATAAAAACCTGACCAAAGAGAGAGACCAGCTACTAACTAACATCACCAACCTCTCAGAAGAGAGAGATGGGCTGAAAATAAAGACCAACAACCTGATCAATGAGAGAGACCAGCTAAAATTGGAGAAAAACGATCTTCAAATGATTCTTGGTAAACTGGGTGAGTTTCTTTTGTCATTTTAGTAGTTTCTACAGAGCAGGAATATAATCTGGTTAGTATTCATAGGTGTTTGAATGTCAAGTGTAATTCTAGTGCACATATTCACAGCATGGAAAGAGTCTATAGTACAAAATAAATTCAGCAACACTTTATTTCAATTGTTCACTTTACACATTCCACTGACTACAAGTAACTTTACAACTACATGTCAGTTTATTCTCCTAATCCAGACCAAGCGGCAACCTCCCCCAGTTTCTCGTGAAGCCAATACGGAAGTAACTTAAACTGCGATTCATCAACTGGCCGTTAGGGACAGGCTCCAAAAGGGAGCAGAATCTCATTGACCATCATGTTAAATTAGCCAAGTTTACAGCAGAAAAAAACATGTTTACAGTCTGGTTCAAATTGTGGTCTATACTGCTAATTTTGCCCTTCATGACAACTCTGAGGGGGGTGAATTTTTTATAACTCATCCGTTTAAATTATAATAAGCCTTCACGAGTTTGTGTGCCCATATAATCTTAGCGTAAGTGGTAAACAGATTTGGCTTGCTGTCTGCTATAGAGGGGCTCGGAAAGAATATCCAACTCGAGCTCCGATTGCCCCCCTATAACAGGCAAAAATAAGTACAAAAGGAGGAGGAGGGATGCCAAAAGAACTAACAACAGGAAGAGGTAAGATGCTGGTTTTATACCTTGGTGTTAATTGGAAGATTAGATTGGTGTACTCCTCCCGAAATTACGTTTATTAACTTCACTTAAAGTTCTGAATAATTAAGGGCGTGGTCACTTGAGTGACAGGTGGATTGGCGCTGCTCTCTGTGAGCCGTCATGTCACCTCAGCAGCTAATTTCAGCCACTGAATTTGGCATCTCAGCCGTATTTGTTCGTTTTTTCTAGAATATTTTATACAATATATGGCTTGCTGCATTATACTCGAGACAGATGTCAGTCTGTGTACATGTGCTCACATGCAGAACACACGTTGTTGGATCGTCGTGGCATTGGCTAAAAGTTTTGTTCCTGAGATTTACTACAATGACAATACCAGAGATATACAACTCCGACAGCACTGCTTGGATATAACTAAAACTGCTGCACTATTTTGAAAAATTATACTTATGTTGAGAGAACATTTGAGAGTTATACAGATATCTGGTACCTATATATGTACGTATAGAGTTTTACATTATAAACGATGCTCAGATTGCATCCTTTCTTGAAGAACGAAGATGGAGAGCAAATCATTCCGAAGATATAATGCAAATGATGGACAATATATAAATATTTCATGGATTTAATTCTTTCATGAACAAAAAGTAGTTTATGTTTTAAAATGGACATTTTACCCAAGTGCAACGGATTGGATTCATCTCGCGATCTCTTTTTCATTAAAGGTATGAAGTCCCAGTTGATTTTTTTTGTGTTGTTTGAACACCCCACACAAATTAATTAGCCTACTGGTGTTAGAGCATCTATAACGTTACCTTAAAAAACACCGTAGATTGACAGTAAACCTTTCTAAGTACTTTCTAATGATATTGTTATCTTTATTAATATTTTAGATAGTATCTAAGATAGATATGCTAGGCGGGCGTGGTTTCAGCAACCAGTCGCATGGGCTCCAACTACGTCCCGCCTCTTTGCCAATTTTCAGTTATCCGGGAGTGACGTGCGGTGACGTGCGGTGACGCGCAGCTAAGATGGCCGCGGCCTCATTTTCACGTCAAAACTGCTGTTCAGAACTTATGGGTGACGTCACGGACACTACGTCCATATTTTTTTACAGTCTATGATCCAGACCCTAATAGTCCACTTCCATCTACTAATACTCTAATGAGAGTTAGTTGACATGCAGTTGCAAAGTTACTTATAGTTAGTCAATGTGATGTGTTTGGGTTAAGTGACTTATTTTAATGCCGGGTTCAGACTGCACAATAATCTAAAATCCTAAAATCTTGTTGTGTCGTGGACAAGAAATATGTCAGAGTACACATCGCTACCCGACCATTCAGCACGTGCCGTCTTTAACCGCGTGCGAGCTGTCATCGAGAAGACAGAATTATTGACTGACGGAAGATGCCGTGAGCGTAAACAAACAATGGCTAGCAGCATTTTCTTGTTGTCAGAAAAGCCCAAAAGAGGACACATATCTGGATTGCATGGATATTTGGATTTCCGTCGATGAGAACTGAGGTAACATGTTTTATTTACTTTTTTCACTCTGTCGCAGTAACGTCTCGGTTACGTATGTAACCCTCGTTCCCTGAAGGAGGAAACGGAGACGTATGTCAGTAGTGACCGACGAATTGGGATATCGCTTAGAGAGCCCTATCAGCTTCGTGTAAACTAAAACAAGCCAATGGAATTGGCGTGCGATATTTGCATAATGCGCACCGCCTCCGACAGGTGTATATAAATAGTAAGCAGATGCAATCGCACTCTGTTTTTCGCTGAGGAGACAACTGGTGTCCGCGCTACAGCGAGGGTACAGAAACTGTGGCGACGGGACGTACGTCTCCATTCCCTCCTTCAGGGAACGAGGGTTACATACGTAACCGAGACATTCCCTTTAGTCGGTCACGTTCGACGTACGTCAGTAGTGACCGACGAATTGTGATCCCAACTAAAGCGCCACAGTTACGAAACCCCTTCCAGTGCCCAGCGCAGGCTCAGCCGCCCATAGCACCGGCTGGCGGTGAAGGGGGCGATCTTACACCGAGAGAGTCTACTGCTGTCTAACCAATACCCACTAAGTAAACTAGACTACACTGGGGAAGCGAACCCGTAAGGGACGCTGCGGAGACCACTACCTACCCAATGGGGGAGGAGTTTACGTGGGAAATACACATATGGACTGGCCCGGGGGGCAGTACGCATATGGAGTCCCTGGGATGGCTCCACCTGGTAGGGGGAGACTCATCTGACAGGTGACAGCAGAGCTGGCTCTGCTAAGGGAAAGACACGGACTCAGCCCGTAGGGAGTTTTAAACCGTGGATAATTACACATATGGGACCGCTCACGTAGAGGGGTCACGACATATGGGCCCCAGCCAACAGACAGTGTCAGCGACGGATGTAGGCCTGGCATCAGATACTCCGCAATGTCTGAGCCGAAGGGGGAGGCGGAGGAACTCGACAGGGTTCGCCAGGCGGGGAACACGACTGGAGTGAAAGTATGCACGTATCCGGCCAGTGGCGGGAATGGCATTGCAAGCCGACACTTAGAGTGGGTACAACACGTCTACCGACTAGTGGATGCGAGTACACGTGAGGATACCGGCTCTACACGTAGGCTATAAAACCTAGCGAACGTGTTTGGTGTCGCCCAGCCCGCAGCTCTACAGATATCTGTCAGCGAGGCGCCATGAGCCAGCGCCCAGGAAGAGGCCACCCCTCTGGTGGAGTGGGCTCTCAACCCGAGCGGGCAAGGCACGCCCTGGGATTCGTACGCCAAGGCGATGGCATCCCCTATCCAGTGGGCCATCCTCTGCTTGGAGACAGCCTTTCCCTTCTGCTGGCCTCCGTAACAGACGAAGAGCTGATCTGAGGTCCTGAAGCTTCGCGTTCTGTCCACATAAACGCACAGAGCGCGGACGGGACAGAGCAAAGCTAGGGCTGGGTCTGCCTCCTCCGAGGGCAGCGCTTGCAGGTTCACTACCTGATCTCTGAAGGGAGTGGTAGGAACCTTGGGCACGTATCCAGGCCAGGGTCTCAGGATGACATGAGAATCACCGGGCCCGAATTCTAGGCATGCTTCGTCGACCGAAAATGCATGCAGATCCCCTACCCTCTTCAGGGAAGCCAATGCAACCAGAAGAACCGTCTTGAGAGACATTAGTTTCAGTTCGACTGATTGCAAAGGCTCAAAGGGATGACCCCGGAGAGCTGTGAGAACCAGGGTCAGATCCCAAGAGGGTACGGAGGAAGGGCGAGGAGAATTCAGTCTCCTGGCCCCCCTCAGGAACCTGACGATCAGATCGTGTTTCCCCAGGGACTTACCCTCAACTGCGTGGTGATGTGCGGCGATAGCGGCAACATACACCTTCAGGGTGGAGGGAGACAGCCTTCGCTCCAACCCTTCTTGCAGGAAGGAAAGCACGGATCCGACCGAACATGATCGGGGGTCCTCTCGGCGAGAGGCGCACCATTCGACGAACAGGTTCCACTTCAACGCGTAGAGACTCCTAGTGGAAGGAGCTCTAGCGGAAGTGATGGTGTCTATGACCGCTTGCGGGAGATCACTCAGAACCTCCGCACCCTGTCCAGGGACCACACGTGGAGGTTCCATAGATCGGGACGCGGGTGCCACAGGGTGCCCCGTCTCTGAGTCAGGAGGTCCTTCCTCAGAGGAATCGGCCAGGGAGGGGCTGTCGCGAGGAGGATGAGGTCTGAGAACCAGGTGCGAGTGGGCCAGTACGGAGCCACTAACAGAACCTGCTCCCCGTCCTCCCTGACCTTGCACAGGAGTTGTGCGAGAAGGCTCACTGGGGAAACGCATATTTGCGCAGACCCGGGGGCCAGCAGTGTGCCAGGGCATCCGTGCCGAGCGTGCCGCCGGTCAGGGAATAAAACCACTGGCAGTGGGCAGTTTCTGGGGAGGCGAACAGGTCTACCTGGGCCTCGCCGAAATGCTGCCAAATCAGCTGGACCGCCTGGGGGTGGAGCCGCCACTCGCCCGCAAGTGGAGGCTGCCGTGACAGCTTGTCAGCTGCACGGTTGAGCACACCTTGGACATGAGTGGCCCGAAGGGACCTCAGATACTTCTGACTCCACAACAAGAGATGGCGGGCGAGTCGCGACATGCGACGGGAGCGTAGACCACCTTGACGGTTGATGTACGCAACGGTCGCAGTGCTGTCTGAGCGGACTAGAACGTGCTTGCCTGACAACAGCTTCTTGAAGCGGGCCAGCACAAGACGTACCGCTAGCAACTCCAGGCAATTGATATGCCAATCCAGCTGAGGCCCCGTCCAAAGACCTGCCACTGCATGCCCGTTGTACGTGGCCCCCCATCCCGTGGCAGAGGCATCTGTGGAGACCACAGCATGCCTGGACACTTGTTCGAGGGGTACTCCGGCCCGCAGGAACGAAGGGTCCGACCACCGGACAAGGGTGCGACGGCAGCTCGGTGTCACGGGGACACGGAGCGTGCCGCACTGCCACGCCCATCTCGGGACCCGGCCGCGGAGCCAGTGTTGAAGCGGTCTCATATGAAGCAATCCGAGCGGCGTGACCGCGGCTGCAGATGCCATATGCCCCAGGAGCCTCCGAAAATCTTTCAGTGGAGCCGCTGTCCTGCGCTTGAGCGAGCTCAGGCAGCCTCGGTGAGACGCGCAGTCCGTGCGACCAAGTCTAGCTCGAGACCGAGATAAGAGATCCTCTGCCCGGGGGCGAGTTTGCTCTTGTCCCAGTTGACCCGAAGACCCAACCGGCTGAGGTGAGCTAAAACCATGTCCCTGTGTTCGCACAACTGCTCTTGCCAGGATCAGCCAGTCGTCGAGATAGTTGAGAATACGAACACCCTGTTCCTTGAGGGGAACAATGGCCGCCTCCGCAACCTTCGTAAAGACGCGGGGTGACAGGGCCAGCCCGAAGGGTAGGACTTTGTACTGATATGCCCGACCCTCGAAGGCAAACCGGAGGAAGGGGTCTGTGTCGAGGCAGAATCGAGACATGAAAGTACGCGTCCTTCAGGTCTATCGCTGCAAACCAATCCCGGGGACGGACACATTCGAAAATACGCTTCTGCGTGAGCATCTTGAACGGCATCCTGTGAAGATACCGGTTCAGGACGCGCAGATCCAGGATTGGCCGTAGCCCACCGCCCTTTTTCGGTACAATGAAGTAGGGGCTGTAGAACCCCGACTTCATATCGGCTGGAGGGACCGGCTCGATTGCATCCTTCGCCAGTAGGACAGCAATCTCCGCCCGGAGAACAGATGCACTGTCCAACGACACTTGAGTGAAGTGGACACCCCTGAAAACTGGGGGACGCCAGGCGAACTGAATCGCATAGCCGAGTCTGATGGAAGCGTGATCCACGCCTCCAGACTCCGAACCAGCGGGACCAAAGGCACCACAGACGCACCGGGGGTGGGGCAGCAAGGCAGAGAGGGACCCGACTCGGACGGCATGGGAGCGGCCCGGAGTGAGGTCGGACTCTGCGAGGCAGCAGTGCGAATGGGAGACGGCGCACGGGACGCAGTCTGCGCCATCACACTGCCGCCTACTGGCGGAATGGGAGGGGGTTGCAAGCGGCGAGGCGGGGCCTGGCACACTGGCAGACGCGCCCTCTTGTGACCTGGAGTTTGAGGAAACTGCTCTTTTTGTGGCAAAGTGGGTACCGCTGGACTCCGGAGAGCCAGCGGCGGTAGATGGACAGATGCCACAAAATCCCCCCGGCCCTCCTCCGGGGGTGGGAGAGCAGATGGAATACTCTCCCGAAGGGCAGGAACCTTCCGCTCCAGGTCGCCCGTCTCAGGGCCGAGTTTTCCTCGACCGCTTGCCACCTGGCTTGGCAGAGACGGGCTGGGCACCACGTCCGCGACCGGCACCCTGCTGTTTGGCTGGTGAAGGCTGCTGCTTTGCCGACTTAGCAGGGGCGGAGGAAGACGCAGGCGGGCGCCCTCGGCGACGAGCGGGCTGAGGCTGAGCCACGGGCGGCTGGGTGGAGGCAGCAGCGGACGGCCGTGGCATGACATGTCTGATAGCCTCAGCCTGCTGCGGAGAACTGTTGGGCACAGCTCTCCACCGCGTCGCCGAAAAGGCCGACCGGAGACACGGGGGAATCCAGGAACCGATGTTTGACGGTCTCCCTCATGTCTGCCAAGGTCAGCCAGAGGTGGCGTTGCTGGACTACCAAAGTAGACATCGCCTGGCCAACAGAACGCGCTGTCACCTTCGTTGCCCGGAGGGCAAGGTCAGTGGCAGTTCGCAGCTCCCCAAGCAGATGTTGGTCAGGACCTTCCTGGGGCAACTCCGACAGCGCTTTTGCCTGGTAAACCTGCAAAAGGGCCATCGCGTGCAGGGCGGAGGCAGCCTGCCCACAGGCACTGTAAGCCTTCTCAGTCAGACCGGCTGAGAATTTACAGGCCCGGGACGGGAGACGCGGCTCACCGCGCCAGCCAGCGGCCGTTGGACACTGCATCGCAACAGACCGCTCGACTGGCGGGATCCTCGCGTATCCCCTGGCTTCCCCGCCGTCCAGGGAGGTGAAGGCGGACGAGGGACCAGGCCTTGTACGAGCCCTATACGGAGCTTGCCAAGACCTGGTCACCTCATCGTGTACTTCCGGGAAGAAAGGCATTGGGGCGGGACGTTCAACCGAGATGGGCCGGGACAGGGTCGAGGGTTCCACTCAAGCCCGACGCACAAGGCGGCCCGGGAGAGCACAGCCGTGAGCTCGGGATCCGACTCGGGCAATGCTACCGTCCCGGGCGGCAGCGCGTCCGGATCTTCCTCCCCCGAGGACTCAGGCTCACCTTCCGATGCAGCGATCGACATCCGATCCGCCGCCGGCGCACCAAAGGTAACGGCTGGACAGTCCGTAGAGGGCCCAGCGGAAACCAACGGTGGCACGATGGGTTGCGGTGCTGATGAGGCGGCAGGGGCCCGCCCTATACACCGCCGAACCGTCATTCCGGCCCGGGCCGGAAAAAACGGTCGAATGGGGCATAGGGGAGGAGACCCCCGCTTCCTGAGACTTCAGGAAGGAGAGTCTCGACCTCAGCACCGCGATAGTCATGTTCCCGCAATGGGAACATGAACCATCCACAAAAGCTGCTTCAGCGTGCAGAATGCCCAAACACGAGATGCAACGTTTGTGCCCATCAGCAGGGACCAGGGAACGACCGCACCCATTAACGCACAGACGAAATGACATACTGTCAGGGTTCGTCTGTAAAGCTCTTTTAGAAGGGGAAAACAGTCAACTCGCTCGTGCCAAAGCACACAGGGAGTGATGCGATGTGCCAGGTACACCACTCCCTGGACACACCAAGGAACCGGCCCAAATCGCAACACACACTTCACTCTTAGGCGTGTGCTGTGAAAACAGCAGTTGAGAGCTATAGCTCGGATCCTCGGGAGCTCGCGACCTCGCTGTAGCACCGTCACACCGGCACACACGGCTTGCTGTGAATCCTCTTCGAGGCAGTTTAGTTCACACAAAACAGTCTTCTTAAACAGGACACCACTGAATGGCTCCGAAGCGAAAGACAGAGTGCGATTGCATCTGCTTCCTATTTATATACACCTGTCGGAGGCGGTGCGCATTATGCAAATATCGCACGCCAATTCCATTGGCTTGTTTTAGTTTACACGAAGCTGATAGGGCTCTCTAAGCGATATCCCAATTCGTCGGTCACTACTGACGTACGTCGAACGTGACCGACTGAAAGGGAACTTAGTCCCTTGAGGCAACATCATGCAGGAGTATTGTGGCCATTGCTCCACAAACATTTCCTCCATTGTAAATTCCACCTTGCAGGAATGATTGTCTCTTCGTTTCAGCATGTTTGAAAGCATGTAGGAAGGCGCTTCTGTGCTTCTATTGGCCAGTGTCACACATGTGACACACTACATGAGCTGAAACGATTGAATCGTGTGTCCCGACGCCCATTGTCGTTTACGAATCCCCTCGACACCCTACATCAAGCAGATTGTGGCAAAATCGGACAAAAATCGTGTAGTCTGAACTGGGTATAAGGGTGTTTTACCCCTAGTCTGTTTGAGCCCAACAAACACTCTGAGAGCGGTTAAGTGTGTATATGTGAACAAACCAAGTCATCTCAGACCTCCCATAAGAACCCAAAAGCAAACTGTACTCAGAACACCTCCAAGGTGGTCTAAATATGGTTTGGCTGTGGATCCGTTTGTGGTTTGATTTCTTTGTAATATGTGAAAGGATTGAGGTCCCGGTCCGCTTTGCATTTCGACAAGTGTACCTTCCGGGTTTTATTGGTTGTATGTTGCTTTTTTATGTTTTCAATTAATTTATGAAGCCATTGTAAACTTTATTGTTGCATATTATATTGTTATATTATGATCCTATCGTATTTTTTTTTTTACTTCATTGTAAACAGAAAAGCCTGACAATGTCACTGCTAAATACCTGTAAGTATTGTGGTATTTCACCATGTTTCTCACTGACACGCCCTCAACTCGTTCAGATCGGGAGTTAAAGAAAATCCCGAGCTCCCCACTCATATTTACGACACTGTTCAGACATGACTTGAAAGCACCAAGTGTTACGGAAACCACCAGGATCTGAGTTCTTATGAAGTTGTGATGTGAAGAAAGGGTCTGACATCACTTCAATGCTGAAGAGTACTAAAAAAAGAGCTGGGTTCTCTTTTGAGTCCACTAGATTGTGAACACCAAATGGACTGAGGTCACTTTCAGTTGGTTCCCTTTAAGTGAACTTGGTTTGGTTCTTTTAAAATGAACTATATGTGAAACCACTAGGGCTGGGCGATATATCGCATGCGATTATCACGTGCATTTCGTCAGTAAAGCTGGTTCCCTGATTACCGAGAAATCGCCATCACGCAATATCGCAGATGAATGCCGCTCCATTTGAAAGCAGGTGATGGCGATTTCGCGTAATCAGGGATCCAGCTTTACTGACGAAATGCGCGTGACAATCGCATGCGATATATCACCCAGCCCTAGAAACCACCCACTAACACTAAAGCTCACAGATGAATGAGACAAGTTGAAAGGACTAAAAAGGTGCTAACAGTTAAACTGGTTCTGTTAGCAGATGGATGGGTTTACTCTAAGTCCAGTCTTTACTTCATTTCCTCTGAGAAGAGGAACTGGACTGAGAGCAGAAGATACTGTACAGAGAGAGGAGCAGATCTGATAATCATAAACAACAGAGAGGAACAAGTGAGTGAAAGTGTGTGTGTGTGTGTGTGTGTGTGTGTGTGTATGTGTGCGTGTTTAGTTTCTAACCATAAATTATGAAATTTATCTGTGTTTTTATTTTTAGGAATTTGTCAGTTTTGATAATTTCTGGATTGGTCTGACTGACAGTGATGAGGAGGGCAGATGGAAATGGGTTGATGGCACCAACATGACCTCTGGGTAAGAAATCACTGAATTAAACTGATTATTCTCTAATAAATGATCATATCTCACAGTCAGTATCATATCACACAGGAAGCAGCACTGAACATCTAATGCTGATCTGTTCTTTCAGGTTCTGGTGGATTGGAGAGCCTAATAATAGCAATAATGATGAAGACTGTGCTTATACTTTTTCATCAGGGTGGAATGATTATCCATGTAATAGAGCAATAAGATGGATCTGTGAAAAAATTATTTTTAAATGATACATTTCAATAAATATGTGAGCATAATGCATTATGAACACAAAAGCAGCTCATAATAATGTAATAAAGCAAAATATAATAACTGCACATAATGTAAGGAGTATTAAATTACTAATAACTTAAAACATAAAAACATTTTTGTTCCTTTGCCATATGTTTTAAAATCTAAATCTTAAACTACAAAATGCACCAGATTTAAATATACATAAAAATATTACTATTACTACTACTGTACATTACTTCTTATACATAACCCAAATATAACAACCTGTGAAGAACTAATGTTACGTTCACCTCAGGAAGATTTGGCCAATAATGACTAGTTCAGTAGTTATCTACAGAAAAGAAAAAGAAAAAGAAAAGGGCATCTCTACAGAGAATCATATTGCTAAAATTATAAATAGTTTTGAAGAAAATAAACATTTTTATGACAATCATTTAAAATTTTGGTAACACTTTACATTAAGGTTCCCTTTGTAAAGGGTTTATAAAGGTGTTTGTTAATGAGTAATTTATTTACAAATGCATTATAAATCATTAATAATGCAGTTATAACTGCATGAATAAAAAGGGCGACTTTAATGCAATACCTGCCAAATAGTGACCCAAAATTTTATATCTCAAAAATGATTACAAACATATAAGTTACATAGTTAAAAATTAAGAAGCTTTATTGTATTACTTTAGCGCATAAAACTTAAAATGTGTTTCTGGGTCAAATCAACTCAAAATTATGGAGCACATCATGATCACAAAGTTAGTAAAGTCTTTATGAAAGTTTTGAGTTCTCTACTTATGTAGCCTTGATTACACTTTATTTTAAGATGTATTTATATAATATTAAGGTGAAATTACACATTTAAGTACTGAGTAATATCAATAACAACATGTACTTAAGTATATTATATATATTAAAAACTAAATAATGACTTGTTTAGTGATGGCCGATTTCAAAACACTGCTTCAGGAAGATTCGGAGCGTTATGAATCAGTGTGTTGAATCTGCTGTTCGGAGCGCCAAAGTCGCATGATTTCAGCCATTGGCAGTTTGACATGTGATCTGAATCATGATACACTGATTCATTGTACTCCGATGCTTCATGAAGCAGTGTTTTGACATCGTCCATCACTATATAAGTCGTTATTTAATTTTTTTTGGCACACAAAAAATATTCTCGTCGCTTTATAATATTAATATTGAACTACTGTACTCACATTAACTGATTTAAATATGTTTTTAGTACATTAATGGATCTTGAGAGAGGAAATGTCATTGCTCCATATGAAGAATATAATTATTAAATATATTAAGAAAATGACTACATTTATGAAGAATTTATTACATTAATAATGTAATACTTATTATATGCATTTATTACATTTTGCTTTACTATGTTATGAGTTGATATATAATTGAGCTTTCGTTATGAAGAAAGAGTAAACTGGCGTCATGTCAGTTGACGTCAGCTTGATCTGCAAGAGGTTTACACTTTATGCATACTTTGAATATGGAAGGCGGTCTGGCAGAAGCTCGATATTTGACTTCATAACTTGTTTAAATATGGATATTTTTTACACAAACGCATTGCTTCACTTCAGAAGGCTTGAGGTTGAGTAAAGCTTGCGCTGATATTCATTCGAAAGTGAACTAATCCTTTAACAAATTCATGTTACTGTTTGAAAGGCACTTTTCTATATTATGCTTTTCTGTTATAAACTAAATGTAATATTAAAATTAATAAAACTTTAAAGTTTGTATATTGTGATATTGATAATTCAATTTTAATGTACCCAAATATGAGATGCATACCCAACAATATTCATAATTGATATAAATCAGATATAAAAGTGTATGACTTTAAACTTCGCTACAATGTGTGATTTGACAGAAATTTCATGTATGATTAGTTACCATTTCACCCCTACATCTTCAGAGTATATTTTCTTATATATGGGCTATTTAAAATAGCAATACCAAGAAAGGTTACTCACTACTATATGGTTTTTGTTTTCCCTTCATAATAAAAAACCTTCATTTAAAAACTGCATGTTGTGTTTACTTGTGTTATCTTTGATTAATATTTAAATTTGTTTGATGATCTGAAACACACAAGTGTGACAAACATGCAAAAAAAAAAAAAAAAAAAATCAAACCACTGTATATCCTGGCAGTTCACGTGACTCACTGTCGCTGTGAGCTTCATGATGATTGAGTCATTCACATCACCATGTTCATCATTGCCATTCATATGCACATTTTGGTTGGAGACATGCAAAGTTCTCAAGGTTTTGATTGTTTGTTGTTATATTTAGCCTATAACACATAAAATCGCCTTTGCTCAATTATTGTTATCAATACTTACTCAACATACAATCTCGCCATGCTCTATCAACACTAAATTTATAGTGTTTAACACCTGCACATAATCAGTGATAATTTTCTTAACTAGCAGCACCTGAAAAATCCTGCCCATTTTCTAAATGGACATGTCATCCTCCCTTACTGTCACTATCTTGTTGCTTTTGAAAAGCAAGCCATTCCACCGAATGGGTGACATTTCTGTCCCCAGAGCATTGAATGTATAAATATGTATGAAAATTAACTCTAAAATACATTTGTGACCTGATCCAGCAAAATGAGTCACAGTGACCCAAATTTCAAAACTGAGATTTTGGTATCAATGGAAAGATGAGACAATAAGCTTTAAAATGATATCCTAGTCAAAGTCATACCTTGAATGGTTTTAGAGATAAACCCATTTGAATTATGGTTGTATGGCCCTCTTTTTCCAATTGATAACCTGAGAAAGTCGCTTTTAAAGTTTTTTGCCCGTTTTTTTGTTGATATCTTTTAAAATCCATTGCATTTAAAGGGATAAACTATTTATTTTACAGCTTAATTTGACCAAAGACATTTTATATATATATATATATATATATATATATATATATATATATATATATATATATATATATATATGCTATTAAACCAGGCTGAAGCTCAAATTATTTTAAAGTATTTATTTGAATTAACCCTTTAAGACCTGAAGGCTTTTTTAGAGTTTTTTTTTTTTTTTTTTTTTTTCTCTGAGCGACACACACAAAAGTAAAGACTCATAACTCCAAAACTCTAGCAAGGAGAGTCAAAAGGTAGGTATCATTTGATACAAAACATTTTACATTTTAAGAAAATATAAATTACATTAGGACATTTTCTTGCTGAGAAACAGCTGATAAAAGACAATTTTATATATATATATATATATATATATATATAGAGAGAGAGAGAGAGAGAGAGATATATAATTTTTTAAAAATAATAACTCAGGAACACAATAAGTGTAATGAAGGGTCAGAGGAGTGCGGATCCATTTGCAGCTTTTATTAAAGATACAATAATACAATGGGCAAAGACAGTACCGTGGTCAGGGACAGGCAGTGGATCAGGGATGGCAGCCCTGGTGCAAGGTTGCAAGGCGCAGGTGCAAGGTTCATCAGTCCCAGGAATGAGGGCCTATGGGTAATGGAGTCCGAATGGTAACCCGTCAATACTCGGGTGATGGCTCCCTCTGGTGGTCCGGAGGATGAGCCGAGGGAGCCATATTCATGACAAAAAAAAAAATCTTTTTTGGTGATGCTCTCCTATATGTGAGCTGCATCTGGTTCAAATTTCATGGTGATAGCATAAAGAATAGTTTGAAAATTTGTTGTTCATTTTTTCCGCAGCCAGGTGGCGCCAATGGGCGGTAAACTCCGGTTTAGAGGTGCTTCTCAGCACTCGTTAGGAGTTTTTCAAAATGGTTAGATGCATTAAAAAGATGAGATTCTAAGCTTTAAAATTATATCTATTTTGTGTTATTCAACGTTGGAAAACGAACATGGATGGGTCTGGGAACATTGGATACACACTGCATCCCGGAGAGATGAGAGACGTGTTTTTAGCCAAGTATGTTAAATCATTCCGTGAGTAATATCTTGTGATCAACGCAATATATTATGTTGATTTTGGATTAATTTTCAGTGTGTTTACATTTCTAAGCTTTTTGATTGGTTCTATACAACGTGTAACACCATTTTGTAGAGCAGAGATAATGACGTTTCAGGGGATACCAGGAAATGCTCATAAGTGACGAGAGGAGTTGAGAAGTTCATTTCCAGCAAATTTAGTAAAACCATGTCAAATTTAATAGTCATTTAAATATCTTTACTCAATTATCTGGACTACGAAACTTTGGGAGATTATTTTTGAAAGTCTGTTCTTTGAAATTAGCTTAACCCTCTGGAGTCTGAGGCTGATTTGGGGCCTGGAGAAGTTTTGACATGCCCTGACATTTGTGCTTTTTTCAGTTGTTCATAAACATATAAATGACAAAAGTGTCATTACACTGTATTCAGCACAAACTAGGCTACAATAATATGTGAGGAACATGTATGTACATGTTTGTGTTTTTGAAGGAATAATGTTTATGCGTGGTTATTGAAAAAACAAAAAACTTAAGTCACTGAAATAAGGCCAAAAAAAGTATAGTAAATCTGTGTTTACAATACTTTAGGGTATTGGAGGTTGTAGACTAGAGTTTTTGCTTCAAAATTATGTAAAAATTATGCTGCCTACTCCTTCATATAAAACAATATATTGATTTAGTTTTTGTAAGACACTTTTTGCCATGAAACACAGTATGCGAGGAGGCGTGAATCACCACTGAAAATGGGCCATTCTCACCTGAGAAGACAAAAGAATTGGATAGTAATGAGCTGAAATGACTTGCATATTAATGAGGCATTTCAGTCAGGTAGGCTGTGAAAAAAAACCTTCTGTGATGTCTCAAGCTCATCATGTTATATGAAACATACAGAAAAATATTATTACAATATAAAGTAATGGTTTTATATTATACTTTAAAATATAATGTATTTCTGTGATGCAAAGAGTCTGAATATAGGCTTTTAGTTTAAAAGCATGCACATTTGGAGAAATATTGGATTCTCATATGCTTATGTCAATTTTCTATACAAAGTAGTTATATTTTTTTAATATTCATTGTCATTACTATGAGCGCTGGTGTTTACAATTCATCCTTGAAGTCGGAGGGCGCTCTGTGCATTTTTAGTCCACAAATTCATCTAAAAGAAGAAGAGGCTATTCCATGAATGGAGTTTCCAATTCATACTGCAGCCGGAGGGCGCTAAAGAAACAAAAACTCATCTAAAATTCATCTATAGAAGAAAAGAAAACAGGAACTAACTGCATGTCTTCTAGAGCTCCCTAACCATGACTTTTACATCCAGATAAACACTTTTCAAGACAATAAATACACGATTGAGACGATGAATGCATGTATTGACTGAATTTGCGTCTGAATAGCGCTGGCTCCGTGGGCGTGGCCGCATTAGCGGATAATGAGCTGAATCACGGACTTCTGACATGGCTCTCTTTACATAAACACAGAAGGTTTGTTTTCGATTTGACTTACATGATTTAAAACCTGACATCTTAACGTTTTTTTAGACATAAGTTTAATTTTTCTGTGATTAGTATTCGCTAAGTTACAGTTCATTTTCTGAGAACTATCAGATTGGACTTCGTTCAGAGGGAGAGGAGAAATCACGCATCATGTTAGTTTTCTTTATTTTACAAAAAGCACAACATTGTGTTTTTACTCTGAGTGTACACAAATAAAAGAAGATATTCTATAGTTTCAATTGATATATTACTTATGTCTCTATGACAAAAAATTACGGAGTATTTTAAGTCTGTTTTGCTGCAATGTGAAAAAAAAACTGCAAAACGCGCCGGCGCGTTTTTAGACCTCAGAGTGTTAAAAAAAACAAAGATTTTTTCATTGTTTTTCCACATTATCAGCCCATATCTTAAAATAGAACGTTGCGACTTCCGACTCATTTCGCCACATTTTATTATTAAAGGTGGAGTAATTATTGTTTCAAAAACACTGTTTGGAAGTTAGTCGGGCCGACACAAACAACAAATGTGTAACCAATCAGCATTAGGGGGTGTATGATGGTCGAGGAGACAAAGATTTGAAAAAGAAAAGAAAAACTGCAGAAAGAGAGATGAGACAATACAAAGAGCTCAGAAGAATATCACTGGAATGAAGGTTTATGACTGGGCAAGTTCTTTAGGACTGCGTTTATATTAGAAAATCTTTCCAGCGCTGGAGAGAGTTAAGAGGGAAGGCCTGAAAACAGATGAGGAGGCTGCTTTGATTCCGCTCCACGCATGAGTAACACTGAGTTTGAGCGTGAGGGACGAAGGGACGAGGTGAAAACCGAGGAGTGCAGTCCTGATGTGAGGGAAGGCCGACGAATGACTGATGCGGAACCGGGGGGAGGATGGAGCCTGGCGGAACTGGTGGACTGATGGGCCACGGTGGAGATGAGGGAGGTTGGAGCCAAGGGGGAGCATCTGGACCAACGGGCCGAGGTGGAGTCCTGGGTGAGGTGGCTTGAGGTGGAGGTGCAGTGTGGACATTAGTGGGAGGAGGCGGGAGAGGGAGGCAGGGAGGGAAAACAGTCCTTGGGCTGGAGAGTTCAGTAACACAGTTCATGATAGGAGTGGGTTCGACGGCGGCGGCTGGAGCGGCTGGAGCGGCTGGCTCGGCGGCGACGGCTGGAGCTGAGGGCTCGGCGGCGGCGGCTGGAGCGGCTGGCTCGGCGGCGACGGCTGGAGCTGAGGGCTCGGCGGCGGCGGCTGGCTCGGCGGCGGCGGCTGGAGCTAAGGCTCGGCGGCGGCGACTGGAGAACTTGGCTCAGGACTGGAGAAATTGCTCGGGAGACTGGAGAACTTGGCTCGGCGGAGACTGGAGAACTTGGCTCGGCGGAGACTGGAGAACTTGGCTCGGCGGAGACTGGAGAACTTGGCTCGGCGGAGACTGGAGAACTTGGCTCGGCGGAGACTGGAGAACTTGGCTCGGCGGAGACTGGAGAACTTGGCTCGGCGGAGACTGGAGAACTTGGCTCGGCGGAGACTGGAGAACTTGGCTCGGTAAAAAAGTCAATAAGCCAGTCCATTCCCTCAAATTCAATTAAAATTCCTGTGGGAACGGACTCTGGAGAGACTGGAGCAGGCTCTGGAGAGATTGGAGCGGGCTCTGGAGAGACTGGAGTGGGCTCTGGAGAGACTGGAGCGGGCTCAGGAGAGACTGGAGCGGGCTCTGGAGAGACTGGAGCGGGCTCAGTGAAGGCTGGAGAGGGCTCTGCGGCAGGTTTTTTCCTCCTCCTCCGCTTTCCGGACCCAGCAGGAGAGTGTGGGCCCAGCGTGGGGCAGGAAGGAAGTTCACCGGAGGGGTAAGCGGAGGAATACGGAAGCTGACTAACTGGCCCAGCCTGGACGGACTGAAGACCAACACTCATCCACATAGAATTTGGAATTATTCAAAAACAAAATAAAATTGATAGTTTCGCTTAAGGAGAGACGATAATCAGGTTCATGGAGACGGAGAGTGTTGTCATCCAGACTGTCCAAAAACAGGGCGATTAAATTAGCATCGGGCCAGTCAGTCAGATAAGCCAGCTCAACGAACTCCTCCACATACCTCTCCAGTGAACGACCAACCTGAAGAAGCCCGATGAGGCGATCGCCAGCCGATAGAGGAGTGGGAGGCATTGGAGGAGCAAGAGCCAGGGAGCAGGGATAAGTCTCCATCTCTCTGTGGAAATCCAGTTGGTAAGGTCCGTTCTTCTGTTACGGGTGGCTGGTAGAGAGATGAGGCAGATACGGATTTCCACAATAATAGACACTTTACTTCAAACAATGGCAAGAAACACAGACAGACACCTTAACAAAACAGAGAACGGACAAGGAGTGCAGGGAGTGAGTGCAATATATGGGGAGTGCTGACAATAGAGTCCAGGTGCAGGTGATGAGTGATGATGAGGAGCTGACGAGGGAAGTGAGTGCAGGTGTGGAGAACAGGAGGATAATGGGATATGGAGTCCAGGGAAACAAGGGATCCGTAACAATATCACTCATCAAGTCTGGTAACATCAGACTCGAGGCACGCTTCCAAAAACCGTTGCCGCAGACTATTAATTTATTAGTCTACACCAGTGGTCGCCAACCCGTCGATCGCGATCGACCGGTCGATCTTTATCACTGTTCTAGTAGCTCGCGAAAATAACAGAAATATGAGTACAAAAATACATTAAATTTCTCCAGTCTTCATACTGTATTTTTGTATTTATTTTATGTTATTTTCTGGAGACAGACAGATAAAGGTAAATAGCCCACATTATGTCTGAGTCTGTAAACGGCCGTTAACAAGAGGTCAGAGACCCTGAAAACGGACGCGAAGAGGAGAAAATTCTGTAGCAGGCAGAGCAGCTCACCGTTCACGATGCTCGAAATATGGGAAGAAAATATAAATATTGAATTAGGGGTGAGGGATTATGAATTAATCTCTAAAAGGAGATCAGTCTTCAGGAAGATGTCGATGGCAATGGCATTTTATTTTCCTCTTTCCTCCGAATAAAGTAGCTAATGCCGCATTCCAGGCAACCCGTAGCCCGTGTTTTTCCAACCTTCTACCCGTGAAAGTGCACTGGAACAGCAGTCAAAGCCGTGCCACCATAGACTGTAAAAAAATAGCGTGCCACCCGTGAACTCGTACTAGATCGATGTACTCCCAGTTACGAGTTCTGACGTCACAGCCCGCGAAACAACAATGGCAGCCCCTACAGATGCAGTGTTTATGCAAGTGCACGGTAAAATAAAAGGTATAACAGCTTCTCTTGCCTTATGCGCCGTTTTCCTCCTCTGTTTCCCTCAAATAAGCAAGGAGTAAGCACCTTTGGCGATAGAAATAATTAATGAGCATAAGCCCCGTACGGTCCGCCATGTTGGTTTGTTTACACTTTTATGCAGTTTAGCGTGACTTTCCTTGAACAGTACAACGTCGTGAGTCGTGATTTGAAATCGTGACTTATTACGGGCTCAAAAACCTGACTGGAATGCAGCATAATTATTAGCGCATTTCAGCTTTGTTTACAGCGGTAACCAAGGAAACGCTGTATCACTGCTGCTCCATAAGCGCTACCTGCTGTCAGAGAGTGAATCTGCGTCTCATTCAGCCTGCTGTTTTTGTGTGTAGCATTTATAATTTCACAAAGATAAAGTCAGACCGTTCTGTTTTTGCTTTAAATCTTGAAATTAAATCTAATTCAAATAAAAAACAACTGCTCATGCAACTTGCTTAGCATCTTTGTTTGGATTGTGATTAAAAAGCAGTGGTTCCCTCTAATTTGAAATTGCTATGTATTTTTGTTTATTATAATAATATTAATAATAAATATCTGCAACCAGTACCAGTAACCAATTTGCTTGTAAAAATAAATAAATAATCTACAATGACCACGAAAAAAATACTAAATACAATCTGGGCTGTCTTTTTCTATCAAGTAGATCTTGTCTTTCAAAAAGGTCGAGGTCAGGGATCTTGGGCTTAAAAAGGTTGGTGACCACTGGTCTACACGGTGTTCGACAGGTCCTGGTCAATTACTATTGAAATGAACACCGTGCAGCTCACCGGCATCATGGACAAAATTTTTCATCCAGACGTGTGCAGGATTTCACATCGGATACTTGCGGGCAACACTGTGTGTTTTTTATGTATCATTTGATTAACGGCCATAGCTATAACAATGTGTTGAAGCTGTATAACAATGATTATATTAAAAATTATAAAATAGTAACATATTTTGCGAAAAGATTAAAACCGAATGAGTGTAATGAAAAATTATCATGTATTCAGTGTGTGCAAAAGTGTAATGATCATGTGAATCATCTTTGAGTTTTCAATTTGCATTGATTATAAATAAATAAAGACTTAAAACTGAAATATTTTTATTGTGTTGTTATTTAAGTAGACAGAACATATACACAACATTTCATGAATCAAATATTAACAAACAAGACATTTTAAAATTCTAACCATTGACTTGTTACCATTGGTGATTTGAACATCCAATCGTCCTTTAGCTTTACACATTTTGTCCAATATGTACTGGCTGTTTTTCACACTTCTTGATGGTACATTCTTCAAAACTTCACTCACAACATCATCCGCACCTCTGTCATCTTCAGTTATAGTTGGTGGTCATTCATCTTTATGCGGTGGTTCATAATTGGGTAGTGACAACGTTAAAACATAACTCTCCCGTTCTCCTTGTTTAACGATCATCAAAAACTGGGTCAGGATGTTCGCATAGAGTTCGGCTTTTTCGTATTGATTCAGATTAGACCTGAGTAAGATTTTCCTTATGGAAGTATCCAGATCATTCTCTACAACCTGTTGAATATTTGACTCTCTGGTAATCCTTCCACAAATTTAATGGCATACAGTTTCAGTAATTCATCATACAAAAGTTGCCAACAACTGTAAATATATACAATGTTTTACATTTTTTTAGAAATCAATTTCATCCCATTTTCCAGCAGACTTTTTACAAAATAACTCTTCCCCGAATTTGAAGGTCCGCTGACTACAGCGGAAAATGGATGCTGAAGTCTGAAATCAAAAGCATCCTGAAGTCCCCTGTGCAGCCTTGAACCAGTAGCCATAAGGAAGAGTGGTGAAATTGAACTTTTAGCGTTGAGCGTTATACCTGTAAGGCTTGATTTTCCTGCTAAACAAAAACTGAGATCAAGCATCCTGCAATAAAGCAATAAAACTCGCCTAGAGAAGAAGATCTCAGAGAAACAGCAAGGGGCAATGCCTTGCCCTAACTCCAAAAGGACAACGCCTCCCCCCACCACACACACACACACACAAACTCTCCTTCCCCCTGACTGAAAGTTATTCAACATGTTTAATGTAACTTGTGTATTTATTGTTTTTCCCTTTTCATGTTTGGTATCATTTAATTTGTCTCAGTGCGATTGGTAAACTGGTCTCAATTTCACAGCAGTCACTAGTATCATGAAGAAGATTGAAAACTAAGGAAAATTCTGTCCTCTTTTGGGTGGTGCCTTTTGTTGAAAACCCACTCCTCTCTCCCCCAAAACAGGTGTTGGTGTAGTAAATATTTACAACCCTTTTGTTCTGGTCTGGTATAAAAGGTAAAGAGCAAAGCAGTCATTGGGGATCATCTGTAGGAGAGGCCCCCACAGAGAGGTGGGTGAATGTCTGAGGACATTCACCCATCCCTGTGTATATATGCATTTCTTTGAGTAATCGATATTATGCATTTATCATTTCTGAATTGGCTTCTAATTGTCTAATTGTAATGTAATTGGCATGATATATTTTTACTTGACAAATAAAAGGTTATATTTGGTTGATTCTGTATTATTCTTAATCCATTATTTCTAGTAGCCATACTGGGTCCAATGACGGTTTCCCACAGGACAGGGAAGGTTTACGCGTGTATGCCTTTTCAGCATCTCTATTAAGTTCACTTAATTTCACTCGCTTAATCTGACTCCAATTTCAAATGATTCTTATTCTAAGGGTTGTGTCTCCAATTAGAAATTAATCATTTGTTATGTATTAATTTAGATATTCGATTATTCTGATTACCTTATATCTTCAATTATTTCGTTCACTGCAGTCCCGGTATCGCTTTAGAAGAGTCACTTTGGCCAACTTGCTCTTCCCGGACACAAACTCGTCAGTCTGACCTTAAACATTGGATGCAGGGTAAATATCTACCTTTAAGTCGGTCGCGCTCTGCTTACTCGTAACAAAAAGCATAGTTTTGATATATTTACGAAAACTGCAACTTATTTAAGGCAGTGATTGTCAGAAATCGAAATGGACTTAATTGACGTGCCCTATGCTCCATCTATTAAACCTTTCGTATGAACAATCCTGAACACAGATTTGAGGTAATACCTTCGCTTTGATCTACTAGAAATAATGGATTAAGAATAATACAGAATCAACCAAATATAACCTTTTATTTGTCAAGTAAAAATATATCATGCCAATTACATTACAATTAGACAATTAGAAGCCAATTCAGAAATGATAAATGCATAATATCGATTACTCAAAAAATGCATATATACACAGGGATGGGTGAATGTCCTCAGACATTCACCCACCTCTCTGTGGGGGCCTCTCCTACAGATGATCCCCCATGACTGCTTTGCTCTTTACCTTTTATACCAGACCAGAACAAAAGGGTTGTAAATATTTACTACACCAACACCTGTTTTGGGGGAGAGAGGAGTGGGTTTTCAACAAAAGGCACCACCCAAAAGAGGACAGAATTTTCCTTAGTTTTCAATCTTCTTCATGATACTAGTGACTGCTGTGAAATTGAGACCAGTTTACCAATCGCACTGAGACAAATTAAATGATACCAAACATGAAAAGGGAAAAACAATAAATACACAAGTTACATTAAACATGTTGAATAACTTTCAGTCAGGGGGAAGGAGAGTTTGTGTGTGTGTGTGTGTGGTGGGGGGAGGCGTTGTCCTTTTGGAGTTAGGGCAAGGCATTGCCCCTTGCTGTTTCTCTGAGATCTTCTTCTCTAGGCGAGTTTTATTGCTTTATTGCAGGATGCTTGATCTCAGTTTTTGTTTAGCAGGAAAATCAAGCCTTACATACCCTTTGCCTTCATGCATACTTTACCTTTGCCTGCTACAGCAAAATTTCGTAATATAATCTCCGTTGTCTAACTCATTCGTCAGCTCCCCCAAATGATCCTCCAGAGGTGGGTCCCAGTCGCCCTCCCTTGATACAAAAATAATGCTGTCCGTGTCTGAATATAACAGTCACCGAGTTTGTCCATGAGTTCGTACAACTCCAAGCATGCGTGAGTCATAGTAAATGCACCGACAAACACATTAATGTGTCTCACAAATTTCGTCTTTTGTGGAGCGATGCTGGACAAGAGCCACGTCGTCCGAGACGAATGTGAAATATGACAGACTGTCTGTTTGCTCGGGGTCTTTCACAAGAGTAGTCTAAGGCATATTCTCCCTCATAGAGAACCTTCCCCAAATATTATTCTTCAATAATAACTTGTTGATAGACCTCTGCGCTGAGTTGTGGGAGATCTTTTCGGGGGCGAGACGAATACCCTCTTTCTCGTAATACTTGCGTATGCAAGACTGTTTGTCAGCATCGGTGACAACGTTTGATGGGTAACCGAATGCCTGCTGTTTCAAATGTAAAAAAGTCTTTACGTAATCGTGAAACAATGTATCTGACCTTTCAGGAAAATGCCAAACTTCATTGATCTACGTAACCCTTCTCTATGGCTTTTAAAAGTTCAAGCAGCCAGTGAGTGCCCTCTCTTTATCCATATGGCTACAGTTCGTTGTCTGGTTTTGAATGTGAGTGCATGTACGGCATAATGGAGACATACGTTTTCCTCCACATCGGTAAGGGAGAACAGGGTGCAGTAATTTGCAGTTTGGATAAATGGTAGCTCCGATAAGACTGTAATAATTTTTGATCGGTTCAAAATCTTTGAATATGATTTGGGGATGAACGATCAGATAGGTTTTCCTAGCCTGACAGAAAGGATATAAATATAAATATGTAAAATCTATGTAACTTATTTTCTCGCCATCTGCCGTTTTGTGATAGAGTTGATTAGCATTAGTACGTTTTTGAAGAACACGGTCCTAGCACCAGCGAAGCTGATAGGATAAGAGACGCCCTGCCTACTTACACGGCAGCGAGATCTCTGGCTGAACAAATCAGTACTGCTGAACTGGTAGACCTCACGTCAGATTCAGACGAACAGTCTGAGGTGTGCGTCAATGTACCTCCCATGAAACGGAAAAACATAGATGACTCTACCCCACACCAAACTCCTCAGGTTAAGCTAAATAATGGTATGACTATCTTTCTTTTATTATTTTATTTAAAAAAAATTACGATATTGAAAGTATTACCTTTGATATAGAAAGTAGTTTTTGATGTTTTTTTTTGTGTTTTTTTTTTAAATATTATACAGATAGAGGCGTCAGCTGTGCTGAACAAATAATCAACCTCACATCAGATTCTGACATAGAGTCTGACATATCCATCGTTGAACTTCGGAGGAAGCGGAAAAACATAATAGGATCTAATTCACACCAAACTCCTCAGGGTGAGACCTTATTTTTAGATTTACACTTACAGTTATCAACGTATTCCACAGCATAACAACCTTAATGTGGAAAATCTGTTTTTAGTAGTTTTAAAAAAATAATCTATACAGATCGACATCAGGAGCGTGGATGATATTTTAACATGGACGGAATCACAGTTCGTCAAATGGGGTTGATCGAACTTCAAAAAACTCTGAAGCTATTCTGTCACAATTTATTTGAAAGTGGTAATCCAATTTGTTATGAATCGCAAAAAAAATCAGAGGCGATTCTGTTTTGATTCGCTTTGAAGTGGCTGTCCAATCTGATACTAATGTCGTCCAATCTGATATTAAGTTCATCAAAACGCCTATTAATGGCAGATGTACTGTTACATTTCTCTATGGCCTGGTCATCTAATCTTTTAATGATTTCATGACACAGAGTCCGAATATAATCCTGCTCATCATTTCTGCTCTCCATCCCCGCACTTCTTCTTTTTCAGCTTCTTCTTCCTTTGTCGCTACGTAAAAAGGATACGGTGTCTCCCTGGCTCTCACTGTAGCCTCGTCGTATTGATCACTGGTCCATGACGATCAATCCCTTTCGACGAGTCTGCAGACAACAGGACAAATGAAAGAGTAAAAGAACGTTGCTCTGACACATCCAGTTCAAACAGCTTGCTTGCGTCTCTATACAGTCTTCAGTAGGATCTCAGCATCAGAAACAAGTATTTTGTCTATTTTAATCACATCAGAAGTTTATACATTTGTTCGGAGCATATTATTTTGTAAATAAGGTTCAGAGTAATGGAAAATTTTGGAAAGAAACTTATGTTGACAGATGAAGCAGCTGACTGTATTGGATATGACAGCAGCTGCAGCACAAACTGTAAGTAAATGATTGTATGTTTTTTTCTGTAAATGGTATTTGTATATAAATAATGCTTTCAAGACACTTCCTCACATGCAATAGTGAGTTGGCATTGATACGGATTCCATATGTATAGCAGAAAACGTTATTAACATTATAAGTGAACCTTAATCATATCTTGCTTTCATCCCTGTATCTCCTATTTGAATAAATAAATATTTTTTGTTTTCTTCTGATGGCTGCGATGGCTGTAACTACAACAAATTTACAGCGTAACTTTCAATAATTATAGTGTAACTATACAGTAAGTATGTGTAAGTATAGGGGAACAATATGTGTATTGGGAATAAAGTGGTAACAACCAGGAAAAATAACAAATTATTCATACTTTTAATATTTTATAACTAAGGGGTACGTATGACATAACTAAGGGGTAAATATGGCATTACGGGCCATAAATTAAAGTGGAGCTTGTTACCCTCTTATTTCATGTAGTTACAGGGTAAGTAATTAATAAAAATAAATAAATAAAAACGCAAACAGTCATATCACTTGGAAAACTTTATTTGAAAAACAACTTATTTCAAAACAGATTTAAAGTTACGACACTTCTTATTTGTTTCTCTTGCTTGGCTTCCTCCTCCTCTTGTTCCTCTTTTTCTTTCTTTCCACTGATGAAACTTAAGAGGGAATCCCATTTGCTATTCTGTATTTAAAAATTACAGTACACCCGGAAATGTGCTCACCGTTTACTCATCTTTTACCCTCATGCCATCTGAGATGTATACGACTTTCCTACTTAAGATGAACACAAAAAGGATTTTAGGAAAAAAATAAATCATCTGGGAACGCTTTATAATGCAAGCTCACGTGTTCCTAAAAGTCAAAGCATCAAACAGCACAAACAGCAATAACTACAGTAATCCATACGACCCTAATGGATGAATCGATGTCTTCTGAAGTGAAATGATACGTATTTGTAAGAAATATACCATATATTTTAATATTTTTAAAACTTTCGGCCAGCTGTCTCCTGCGCGTACATGCGAGGGTTAAGACTTCATGCGTGACGTAACTTGAAGCGTGACGTAAGCGTGCCGTGAGACTCACAAAGATGTTGGATGCCGTTTTTTTTTAAATTATTTTTTTAGTAATGCTCACAACAAAATACACAGAATAACAGATAATGAGAATGAGAAACAAACAAGACAGAATAACAGAGACGGCAGTTCTCGCGCGAGTTTCACACGAATCTTCCGCGAGAACGTCATGAAAGCTTCACGTTGCTCATTTCAATGTGCTTCGTCGAACACAAAGTCGACTCTCATGCAGGCGCTGGTGACAGTTGGTCGAAAGCGAAAAGATGAATAGCCTAAACCATGAGAAAATTTCGGGGTGTACTGTATTTTAACGGGATTCCTTCTTAAGATTCATCAGCTGAGAAACAAGAGCAGGTGGAAGCCAAGCGAGAAACAAGAACAACCAAAAAACGGACAAAACTTGTTACTTTCTGTCAGGACTTAAGAGTTTGAAATGAAAAGTTGATATAAAAAAATGAATAATAAGTGTTGTAGACCTGTTTTTAATAAAGTTGTTTTTCAAATAAAGGTTTCGGAGTCAGTGATATCAGATTGTTTGCATTTTATTAATTACTGTAATCTAAAGCGTTACCGTAACTTTCCTTAGCAAGTTCAAGAAACAAAAGAGCAAAAACACTCTAGAAACCAGATCGAAAACCCTTCTCTTTATTACTTCTGTTAATGTCAGTAGGTGTCATGACTATCTTATGATTAAAGGAATGTTCTGGGGTCAAAACTAGTTCAGCTCAAATTCAATTGACAAAATTTGTAGCATAATGCTGATTACCACACAATTATTTGGACTTAATTTTGTACTTTAGACTTTACAAATAATGACACTGAGTGATTCTGTGATAATAAATGCATTTAAATGAACAAAACAATCTCCAGTTACCCTTGAAGTTCCTTAATGCATAAATACTTGAAGTATTTCCACAAAGCAGTTCCTTTTGCATGCAATCAATACACACAAACACCGATGAGGAACAAAACACACTTCACTCCAGAGGAGAAAATAGTACTAGTTTGTTGGCATCTTGAAGGACTACAACCTGCAAAAATGCACAGAAAAGATGGACAAACCACCAATATCTATGAAAATGATGACGTTATAAAAGGTAAAATTGGAAGAGAGATCACAGACTCAACGCAAGGATCATCTGAACTCACAAGTACTGAGATTATTAATTCACTCAGTTTTTAATGCTTTCAGTTGATGTGTGATGTGTTAATGGATAAACAAAGAGAATAATATCATGTTTGTAATTCTACAGGAAGTGTTTGTGTGAAGATCAGAAGCTCCAGAGCAGCTGCAGTGTGTTTGGTGCTACTGTGTATTCTTCTGCTGACTGCAGTCATAGTGCTGTGTGTCCACATCCATACAAAGAGCTCAAACTACACAGCAGAGACACACCAGCTACTAACTAACATCACCAACCTCACACAAGAGAGAGACCAGCTAAAACTGGAGAAAAATGATCTTCAGATGAGTCTTGGTAAACTGGGTGAGTTTCTTTTGTCATTTTAGTAGTTTCTACAGAGCAGGAATATAATCTGGTTAGTATTCATAGGTGTTTGAATGTCAAGTGTAATTCTAGTGCACATATTCACAGCATGGAAAGAGTCTATAGTACAAAATAAATTCAGTAACACTTTATTTCAATTGTCCACTTTACACATTCTACTGCCTACAAGTAACTTCACAACTACATGTCAGTTTATTATCCTAATCCAGACCATAACCCTACCCTAACAGACTACTAATGAGAGTTAGTTGAGATGTAGTTGTAAAGTTACTTGTAGTCTGGATTGCATGGATATTTGGATTTCCTTTGAAGAGAACTGAGGTCACTCTGTCGCAGTAACTTAGTCCCTCGAGAAAACATCACGCAGGAGTATTGTGGCCATTGCTCCACAAACATTTCCTCCATTGTAAATTCCACCTAGCAAGAACGATTGTCTCTTCGTTTCAGCATGTTTGAAAGCATGTAGGAAGGCGCTTCTGTGCTTCTATTGGCCAGTGTCACACGTGACAGAATTTGTCGTGGACGACCGAGAAAAAAATTAAACATGCTAGGTGTCAAAATCACTGTAAAGTGCCTTTGAGACTTTACAATTTTCAAAATAAAAAGATGAGATTTTCCATTTAACTTCAAATTTGTTGTATTAAGGAGACCTTAGGCTGTTAGAAATGCATGTTGGTCAAGCTCTTTTTGTAAATTAACTATAACCAGACAATGTACGAGCAAACCACAAAATATGTCCACCCTGTCATGGACAAAACCAAAGTAGTTTAAATATATTTTCATTACATAGTGATTTTAAAATGTATATTTTCAGTAAGATACTTTGTCCCTTTCTCAACAATAAATATAAGTTAATCAGAAAAGTCTTTTGATAATAATGAAACTGCTGAAAAATATTTGTTTCCCTATAAAATATGCAATACTTGCAATTTCTTTTCTAAATAACGACAAAGATATCTGGTTAATCTTTCAAACAATATTAACGGGCCCTTTTTTCTTTATAAATAAATCACACAAAAAGTTTTGCTAACTTGTTAAAATAATTTGCTAATTTTCATAAAAGATGAAAATGACGTGATGGACAAAAATATGACAGGGTGGACAAAGACTTTAATGGATGAATAAAAAAGGAATATCAGAGGAACAACAGGAACAAGAAGAAACCCTTAAGCAATATATGATATTCTAAGTATTAAACTAAAACTGCTCACTTAATTAGTTTAAAACAGTGCCTTCATTCATAACGAATCACCGATTTGTGTTGCTCAGAGATGCACAACAGTTCTGCTGTGGCTTTGTTTGGAATTTTGTTTGTATTTTTGTTGGCAAAATAGAACAAAAACAGACAATAGTGTTTATTAACTTATTTTACTGTTGTATAAAATTAATATCACATTTTCAAATCGAGCAGATATTCAGGGAAAAAGGCACTTTTTCTTGTGTGATTGCTTAACTATATCATATAAATATAAGACAAAAACCCATTCGGGACATTTTTTTTCCTTCATACCTTGAATTTAAGTACATTCTAACTACATTCTAACAGGCTTCATCACACAGTGAGTTGCTGTCATACATCATCTTCCATCACTATGTCACTGACTACATCAGTTGGCTTCTTAAAGGGGAGTTTACCCCAAAATGACCGGGTGGACAGCAATGTCAGGGACACTTGCAAAGTGCTTAATATTATTATGAAAATAGAATATAAATGATCAAGATGACTTGTTTTATCAAATAACTTGAGGACAATAAGAACATACAAAAAGTTTTTGACTTTTATGTCATTTATTCACTTTTTACACTTATTGAAGTTAGCTGAGCAGTGTCTGGGACATGCCAAAACTGCATACATCCAATCAAAGAAAATGGTATAAAATGACAAAAAAACATTTCAAGAGACTTATCAAAGTACTTGTATGTGTGTAAATGTTTGGCCATTTATAATAAAACCTCAGAATTTCATTATTTTGCATTATATTCATGATGACTGCGATTCTGATGAGGACACCAAAAGGCACTTTATAGTGATATTGACCCCTAGTCTTTCTGTCGTGAAGCATAGCATGCGCGGCATTGGTTGTCGTCAACTATGACACACGACACGAGCTGAAACGATTGAATTGTGCGCCCTGACGCCCATTGTCGTTTGCGAATCCCCTTGACACATTAAGCAGCAAAATCGGGCTAAAATCATGTAGTCTGAACTGCAGGGATGCAAACAGGTAAGGGGGGAAAAAGGTGAGAACATTGCATGGGGCAGGGGGCATGCTCCAAAGATATTTGCCTTACATGCTCATTTGTGGTTATTTTAAGTTTTTTTTTTTATTATTATTATTATTTTTTTTAAATTTCCTTATATTTTTCTCACACACACAAAAAAAAAAAAAAAAAAAAAAAAAATATATATATATATATATATATATATATATATATATATATATATATATATATAATAAAACAATAACATTTTACCAAAATCAACATTGGATCATGTTATAAAAGATGAAGTGCTATGCATGCTATTTAAGAAGGTATTGGCTGATTAGACGGCAAATTGCAAACTGTTTTCCCTCTCCCTCTTTATCATTTCCAAATCTCTGACCTCAAATACTTAAAATATTACGCTTACAGACATAGTTTTTAAAGTAAAGAGTAAAGAAAGCACTGTACAGTACTTTTTTAACACCTATTTGCCACTTGTTTGCCACCTGATGGAGTTTGGGTTCCTTGCCGCCGTCGCCTTTGGCTTGCTTAGTTGGGGACACTTGACATTTGATATTCAACAGTATTCTTGACATTTATTCAACAGTGCTTTTGATCTGCCTGCATTGACACTATTCTTAAAATTATACAGTAATCAGTAGCAAATCATCATATCAGAATGATTTCTAAAGGATCATATGACACTGAAGACTGGAGTAATGATGCTGAAAATTCAGCTTTGCATCACAGGAATAAATTACTTTGTCAAATATATTTAAATAGTACACAGTTATTTTAAATTGTAATAATATTTCACAATATTACTGTTTTTTTACTGTATTTTTAATTAAATAAATATAGCCTTGGTGAGCAGACGAAACTTCTTTTAAAAACATTAAAAATCTTAGTGGTTCCAAACTTTTGGACTGTAGTGTATGTAATCGTAAAATTATTAGAAATACTTATTTTTTCTGTATTTTTCACAATTGAAGAGATGTAGAAACACAGAAAGCCGGGGTCTGAGTTCCTATTAAAGGGATAGTTCACCCAAAAATGAAAATTTGATGATGTTTATCAGCTTACCCCCAGTGCATCCAAGATGTAGGTGACATTTTTTCTTCAGTCGATCACAAATGATGATTTTTAACTGCAACCGCTGCCCTCTGTCATTCAAATAATTGCAGTAGATGGGAACTTCATCTATAAGAGTGAATAAACCTTGCTTAGACAAATCCAAATGAAACCCTGCTCTCGTGACGACACATTAATGTCCTAAGACACGAAACGATCGGTTTGTGAGAGAAACCGAACATTATTTATATAATTTTTTACCTCTAATACACCACTATGTCCAACATCGTTCAGCTTCCGGCTAGTGAGGTCTGATCGCGCTCTGACAACGGAAGTGATGTCTCGCGCTCATTGAAGTATATGGGCGAAATCACTTCCGTCATCAGAACGCGTTTTCTGACCTCACTAGCAGGAAGCTGAACGGAGTTGGACATAGTGGTGTATTAGAGGTAAAAAATTATATAAATAATGTTCGGTTTCTCTCACAAACCGATCATTTCGTGTCTTAGGACATTAATGTGTCGTCACGAGAGCAGGGTTTCATTTGGATTTGTCTAAGCAAGGTTTATTCACTCTTATAGATGAAATTCCCATCTACTGCAATTATTTGAATGACAGAGGGCAGCGGTTGCAGTTAAAAATCATCATTTGTGATCGACTGAAGAAAAAATGTCACCTACATCTTGGATGCCCTGGAGGTAAGCTGATTAACATCAAATTTTCATTTTTGGGTGAACTATCCCTTTAAGTTGTGGTGTGAACAAGAAAGGGTCTGAGATCACTTCAATGCTGAAGAGGACTAAAAAAAGAACTGGGTTCTCTATTTGAGTCCACTAGATTGTGAACACCAAAAGGAAAGATGTCACTTTTGGCTGGTTCCCTTTCTGGTTCACTTTAAGTGAACTGAGTTTGGTTCTTTTAAAACAACCTATATGTGAAAACACCCACTAACACTAAAGCTCACAGATGAATGAGACAAGTTGAAAAGACTTAAAGTGCTAATAGTTAAACTGGTTGTGTTTACAGATGGATGGGTTTACTTTCAATCCAGTCTTTACTTCATTTCCTCTGAGGAGAGGAACTGGACTGAGAGCAGAAGAGAATGTACAGAGAGAGGAGCAGATCTGATAATCATAAACAACAGAGCGGAACAAGTGAGTGAAAGTGTGTGTGTGCGCGCACGTTTTTGTGACATATCAGGACACAAATTTGTATAATACACATGGGTATGACGTAGGTATTACAAGGAGAGGGTGACTTATGAGGACATTACCCCATGTCCCCAAAAGGCTTATAAATCATACAGAATGAGTTTTTGTGAGAAAGTAAAAATGTTTCCTGTGATGGTTAGGTTTAGGGGTAGGGGTAGAGTGTAGGGGGATAGAAAATACAGCATAAAAACCATTACGCCCATGGAATGTCCCCACAATTCACAAAAACAAACGTGTGTGTGCGTGTGTTTAGCTGCTACTCGTAAATGATGAAATTTATCTGTGTTTTTATTCTTAGGGATTTGTCAGTAACAGTTTTGCTAGTTTCTGGATTGGTCTGACTGACAGTGATGAGGAGGGCAGATGGAAATGGGTTGATGGCAGCACACTGAACTATCGGTGAGAAATCACTGAATTAAACTGATTATTCTCTAATAAATGATCATATCTCACAGTCAGTATCATATCACACAGGAAGCAGCACTGAACATCTAATGCTGATCTGTTCTTCCAGGTTCTGGAAGTATGGACAGCCTGATAATTACAGTGGTGATGAAGACTGTGTTTCGATTTATTCAACAGGATGGGCTGATTATCCATGTAGTGGAGCATTAAGAGGGATCTGTGAGAAGATTATTTTTAAATGACACATTTCAATAAATATGTGAGCATAATGCATTATGAACACAAGCAACTCATAATAATGTAATAAAGCAAAATATAATTACTGCACATAATGTAATGAGTGTTACATTACTAATAACTTAAAACATAACATTTTTGTTCCCTTGCTATATGTTTTAAAATCTAATTTTAGACTATCTACAAAATGCACCAGATTTAAATATACATAAAAGTATTACAACTACTAATGTACATTACGTTTTATACATAACTCAAATATAACAACCTGTGAAGAACTAATGTTACGTTCACCTCAGGAAGATTTGGCCAATAATGACTTTAGTTCAGTAATTATCTACAAAAAAATATAAAAAATTAAAGAAAGAAAGAAAGGCATCTCTACAGAGAATCATATCGTTAAAATTATAAATAATTTTGTAGGAAATAAACATTTTTATGACAGTCATTTAAAATTGAATTTCTCAAAAATGATTACAAACATAGAATTACATAGTTAGAAAGCAGAAGCTTTATTTGATTGATTTAGCGCATAAAAATTAAAATGTGTTTCTGGGTCAAATCAACTCAAAATGATGGAGCACATCATAATCACAAAGTTAGTAATGTCTTTATGAAATTGTTGAGTTCACAATGCAGCCTAATAAGTCGACTTTTCTTTTAATGTAATATTTTGATTACTCTTTATTTTAAGATGTCTTAGAGTGAAATTATACATTTAAGTTCTGACTTATATCAATAACAACATGTACTTACTATATGGTTTGGAATAGTTTGGTTTAGAGTTAGTTTCATGTATAATTTAATACATGAAACTACATGTATACACTTCACCCCTACATCTTCAGAGAGAGTATTTTCTTTTTAAAATAGCAATACCAAGAAAGGTTACTCACTACTATATGGTTTGTTTTCCCTTCATAATAAAATCCTTAATTTAAAAACTGCATGTTGTGTTTACTTGTGTTATCTTTGATTAATATTTAAATTTGTTTGATGATCTGAAACACACAAATGTGACAAACATGCTGTTACGGCCCATGTCCGAGTTAACAGCACGTTTAAAATAATAACTCCAATTAGGACATGGACCGCACACATGCAAGAGCCACAGACACCGGTAGTTAATTTTCAGGACAAACGATCGCCCTCATTTAATTATAAGAGAAACAAGGAATAAACAATTCATAAATAATGTTGCAAACAAAATTAGACAAAATCTTAACAAAAGAATTAACAGTAAACAGGTAGGGAAAAACAGCCAAAGAAACAAAGAACGCCTGCCTGGCTATTCTCACTGATAGATCTTACCTAGCTTCCGATAAAGCAAAAAGGAGTGAGTCTTCCGGGCCTCTGCTTCCTTCACTATACTTACTACATTTTTAAACAGTGACCTGTTTTAAGCAAATCCACTACCCGTTACTGTTAAAATTAAACATGAACCATATAAAGAAAACATATCGAACAAAACAATGGGAAAACAAGAAAACAAACTAAACTACAACAAAACACAGACTAAACGCCCCATAAGACGGGACGATGGATGTTCAAAGGGACCGCATCGAGGGGAGAACGCAGAGAGAGACACCAGCGAGACCAGCCCAGTGAGAGAGAGACTCCATTGACGCCATCCACACTATTTATGCCGGAAACTCAGTGACGTCATCGTGCTTCCACCAATCCAGAGCTTCAACGCAACCTATGGGTCTTTAAAAATAAAAACTACACAGCCACGTAACACATGCAAAAAAAAAAAAAAAATCAAACCACTGTATATATTCTGGCATATATATATATATATATATATATATATATATATATATATATATATAAACATACATACATATATATATTCTGGCAGTTCACGTGACTCACTGTCGCTGTGAGCTTCATGATGATTGAGTCATTCACATCACCATGTTCATCATTGCCATTCATATGCACATTTTGGTTGGAGACATGTGTAACTGGTGTGAAAAATTTATTGATTTAATCTAACTTGCTTGTTTATTTCTTTCTGTATTTGTATTATTTTTATCTTTCTTCTTCTCTTAAATCGGTTTATAAATGCTATATTTTTCTACATTTGTAAAGATTGGTATAGTGAACTTCACGAAATTTTGTTCTTATATTATCGTTCACAAATGAAAATAGCACTAAAATAGCAGAACCTTTCTTTGGGAATTTGTGGAGAGGGAACGTTATCAGTGGAACACACCTGCGGGGTTTCCTCTTGTGCGACATGCGATTGCCTCAGTCTAGTCATGTTTGAGGCCGATGACGCATGTGATTTTCTCTTCTCCCCGGAAAATTATCCTGGTATGACGATGTTTCTTGTTTAAAACGTATATTTGATGCTGGAAGAATGTGATTGACTTATAGTAACATTTGATTAAGCTAGCTATGATAAAAATGTATCGTTTAATGTGTTATTTGATTTAAATCATGTATATCATGACGCTAACTAATTAGCATTGTATGCTTAGTGTGTACCAGAGTGGGAGAAGCTGTCGCCCCGTTGCTCCACTGATTATTTCTCTTAATTACAGGTATGTTCGATCAATCAGTTCTGTTTCAAAAAGAAAAGAGATTTAGTTGACTGATAATGAATGTATATTGTACAGAGAGTGTGTTACGGGAGAGACAATCGGATTTAATCGTTTATGCTGTCTGTGACGCACTTTGTGCGGCCTGCACATGGTACGGTGCTGATATATCCCATGTTTTATTCTATTTTTGATACATAATGTGTGAAATATGGGTTTATATGTAACCAATGGTATTATAATTGTTTATATGTTATTATAGGAAGTTATATTGTATAAATATTTGAATTAATGTATATGTTAATAATGTAATATAGATATTGTATTTAATATACTATTGTAATATACTAATTATTTTATATTATACACTACTGTAATATATTTATTGTAATAGAATAAGAATATTGATCTGATGTATAAGAAAAACAATATATTTATATATTTATAAGCAGTATAATTGATTTACATTTATATAATTATTTTCCATTATTGTATAATATCAGTCTAGTCATGTTTGAGGCCGATGACGCATGTGATTTTCTCTTCTCCCCGGAAAATTATCCTGTGTGTACCAGAGTGGGAGAAGCTGTCGCCCCGTTGCTCCACTGATTATTTCTCTTAATTACAGATATTCTTTGCTGAATCTCAATAAGTGTTCGTGTGGTCCTTGTGTGAGTGAGAGAGAGACCGGTCCAGACACGCTACATAATTTGGTGCCGTGACCCGGATGCGCCAGATCTGCTGCAGCCGATCGCTGGGGTTTGACAACGCTGGATCACAACGCTGGATCACAACGCTTCTGCAACTGATGGACGAAGGATCTTCATCGTTGACGCTCTAGTGGCGGTGTCTGGACATTGAACTGAACTGAGTAACTGAGCTCTCGTTCCACATTACACACACATCGGACTTTACACTTTGCGCACATTGAACTGTTTTCCACTTTTTTGACTTTTTTTTCCTCATTTCTGCTTGTTTAAGCATACAGTAATTGTGGGGTGGCTTATTTTTTTTCCCTTGTTTATGCTTATCACTATCTAAAATTGGCAATATGGCCGAAGGGGGATGGAATGAAGATTTAGTGACGCCACACATTGGCAGGGGGCGTGGGTTGTTTGGGGTATCCGAGCCTGTAGTTGGCAAACCACGTATCTTGGTCTATGATTCTGCGACTGATCCGACTGTGCTTAATGAGTCGAGTAAACCAAAGTCTTCCACCCCTGCCAATGCTGGTCCTGACAGTGTTACGCAGCAACTGCGTGACCTTATTGGTGAGCTCGGAAGCCAGATAGGTGACTCCATTGTCACACGGTTGTTAACAAACCAGACTTCAACATCACCTGGTTCCGTTCCATTATTTGAACAGCAACCCTCTAGCACAATGCCCCTTTCTACGAGCCTTGATCTGTCCAAATTAAACCTCATAGTCAAAGCTGACATTAAAGAACCACAAATGTTCAGAGGGGACGGTAGTGACAAATGTTCCATCTTAGAGTGGATTGAACAGATGAATGTGTATTTGTCCAAAAAGGGCTGCAGCAAAGTCGACGGGGTAGAGGAAATACTGAACCATCTCAGTGGCCGTGCAAAGAGCATTGTCAAGGTTAAACTAAAAAGTAGCCCGGTTGTTGTGCTTAGCCCTGAAGTTGTCTACGAAGTACTGCAGCGCTATTTCAGTGAGAGTCCTGGCTCGTGCCAGCCGCTAGCCGATTTTTATGCAACCCATCCGAAGCATAACGAGCACCCTGTTGACTATTGGGTCAAGTTGAACGAGGCAGCTGAGCTAGCAGATGCTCACCTGCAAAGATGTGGTAGCAAGATGGAAAATATGAGCTCAGAGATAGCAATGATGTTTATCAGGAACTGTCCCAATCTTGATCTTTCCAATGTTTTCAGGTGTAAGCCCATAAGCAAATGGTCAGCTGAGGAGGTCCAAGAGGCCATCGACGAGCATGAGAGAGACTTTAAGTCACGAAATCCTCTTCCATCTGTGCCCAAAGTTGCAGTAAATCAGGTTGTTGTTGCCGAAAAGCCAATCAGCATGCAGGTAGCAGTGGGAAGCGAAAGTGCAGGTGTAACCTCTGCTGCGTGTACTGCAAGCCCACACCCTAAAACAAGTGAAGCCGCAGAATTGGGCACTTTAGAGCGCGTACTGAAAATGCTAGAAAGGGTGCTGGAACGCACAACTCAACCTGTTTCAGAACCAAAGCCTCGTATGTCACCGTGGTATCGAGCATCCCCATGTGCAGTGTGCGGAAACCGATCTCATTCAACCCGTTCACACTGCATGAGAGAAAGAAGATGCCTTGATTGTTTAGAGTTTGGACATCAGCGTAAACAGTGTCACAGAGTTGTTGGCCAAGGTGCAGCCCAGACCAGCGACGGTCAGGGAAACTAGACCACTCACACTGGGGAGAGGGCAGTGTGAGTGTTGAGAGTCAGCCTCTCACCAGCGAAGATGATCCAATGGTCGTATATAGCAACCTTTGTCAGGTTGAGTCAAGTGGCAGTATCATTTTGTTCCAAAACATCGCGAAGCTGGAAAAAGCTGACAGTTTGTTTTATACTGATGTGTTGGTGAATGATACAGTCACTTGCCAAGGCCTGTTAGACACGGGTTCTATGGCATGTACTATTAATGAGGAAATCGAGCGCAAGTTGCTGGATACATGTGGGATTCTTGAGTCTGGGCAGCCCCATGCCGATGTTTTGCTTGTAGGGTGTGGTGGTGTTCGGGTCAAACCCAAGTGTATCCATCAGCTAAAGATGTGTGTGTATGGATTCTCAGTCGTTGTGCCTACCTTGGTTGTACCAGGGCAAAAAGACCAATTAATTGTTGGTACTAACGTCATCAAGTATGTTCTCGGTCAACTTAAGCAGTCCCAAAGCTACTGGCGCGTTATGAACCAGCCAAACTCAACAGGAGAACCAGAAATTCAGCGTTTTTTGAGTATGCTGTCTGGGCATGACAGATGGGAAGGTGGTAACATCCCAACCGTTGTCGGTACCGCTAAGCTCACTCAAGCTGTCACGCTTTTACCTCAACAAGAGCACCTTGTGTGGGGCAGACTCCCGACCAGTTCCATCATTTCTGTGGGTAGTACCGTGTTAGTTGAGCCATCTAAGGCACAAACTCATAAGAAAGGTGTTCTTGTCGGGCGTGTTATAGCCACATTGCCTGGTGATAGATGGGTGCCGATTAAGTTGATTAACCCATCCAATAAGCCTGTCACTTTGAGACGTAACACTAAAATAGCAGACGTATCTCCTGTTTTAGCAGTTGAAGACCTGGACGTGCCGCCCGAACACTGTGATTTGGAGAATGTAAACGTGCAGAGCCAGTCCGTCTCCTCTAGCGTAGACGTGGGGGTGAGTTCTTCCTTGGGTATTCGTGAAGCACTGCAGAAGCTCGGTCTTAGTGATCTTGACATTGAGTCCTGCGAGGTGACTCCATATTGGAAAGACCAGCTTCTGCAGTTGATTCAGAAACATCAAGATGTGTTTTCTAAACATAAGTTAGACTGTGGTAAGGCCAAAGAATTTGTCCATAGGATCCACCTGTCTGATAACCGGCCGTTTAGACTTCCGTATCGGCGTGTTCCTCCAGCTCAGTATCAGACGCTGAGAAAAGTGCTCTCAGATATGGAAGAGCAAGAGATTATCCGAAAGTCTTGTAGTGAATGGGCATCTCCGCTGGTCCTGGTATGGAAGAAAAGCGGTGATCTTCGTGTTTGCGTTGATTACCGCTGGCTTAATGCCCGGACCATCAAAGACGCTCACCCCTTACCTCACCAAGCAGACTGCTTGGCGGCCTTGGGCGGAAACGCGATCTTTAGTGCGATGGATCTCACCTCCGGCTTTTATAATATCGCAATGGCTGAGGAGGACAAAAAGCTTACGGCCTTCACAACGCCGATGGGGCTGTTTGAGTTTAATCGGTTACCGCAAGGGTTGTGCAATAGCCCCGCCAGTTTTATGCGCCTGATGACGAACATCTTTGGCGATCAAAACTTCCTGACGTTGCTTTGCTATTTGGATGACTTACTTGTGTACGCCCCAGATGAGGGAGAGGCCATAAAGAGGCTCGAGTTAGTGTTCAGTAGGCTCAGAGAGCATGGTTTAAAGTTGGCGCCCAAAAAGTGTCATTTCCTCCAGAGGAGCGTGCGGTTTTTAGGGCATGTCATTGACAGTTCAGGGGTAGCGACTGACCCAGATAAGGTCAGTGCTATTGGAGCAGTGACTGAGTCTGATTTAATGATGGAAGATGGGGTAACCCCCTCCCAAAAAAAGATCAAATCGTTCCTTGGTATGGTGCTGTATTACCAGAGGTTTATCCAAAATTGCTCCACAATCGCGAAACCTCTTTTTGCTTTGACAGCTGCGCCAAGGGGCAAGAAGCCTCTGGGGAAGGGTGCTGCTGCGTTCAGAAAGCTGAGTCCTGGTGACTGGAAGGAAGAGCACAGTAGGGCCTTCCAGCAGTTAAAAGCTGCTCTGATCAATTCGGTAGTACTCACGCATCCTGATTTCTGTCGCCCGTTTATTTTGTCCACTGACGCGTCCATGGACGGTTTGGGTGCTGTGTTATCACAGGTTGCAGAGGGTGAGACTAGAGCTCGTCCGATCGCTTTTGCAAGCAAAGCCCTTACGCGCGCTCAGGCGAAGTATCCTGCTCACCGCTTAGAGTTTTTGGCTTTGAAGTGGTCCGTCTGCGACAAATTCAGCCACTGGCTGAAAGGCCACGAATTTGTTGTTTGGACGGACAACAATCCCTTAACTTACATCCTTACAAAGCCTAAACTCGACGCGTGTGAGCAGAGATGGGTTTCCAAGTTGGCGCCCTATCGTTTCAGTATCAAGTATATACCCGGCAGTAAGAACGTAGTGGCCGATGCTTTAAGCCGTCAACCCTTTGTTCAAAACCGGGTCAGTCAGAGGTTGCTGAATGAACCTTACAGTGTGTTGCTTAATGAAGCAGAGCAATTTGAGAGAGAGACAGTGCAGGACGCATTCAGGTTTAGTGCTGGTATCCAGAGTGCTGAATTTTCTCCTTGTGTAACACCAAGTCGTTGTCCACTCTCCAGTGCTGAAGTGTCTGCAGTGTTGGAGGGTCACAGTGACTGGGAAGCAGGAGTTGAGTCAAGGGCAATCTCCTGGATTGCCCAAGACACCCAACATTTATTGCCTCCTGGACAGTGCCCGTTACCAGTCTTCTCGTTAGACGAGCTTCGAGACAGACAACAAAACGATCCTTGTCTGTCCAGGGTCCTGTTTTATGTCAATAGGGGCAAGAGAGCCTCACGTCGTGAGCGTGCTGGTGAGACATATAAGGTGCTCAGAGTCTTGAAACAGTGGGACAAATTAAAGTTACTCGATGGTGTGCTGTATCGCGTAAGCAAAGATAACTTGACAGGAAAGAAACGGTTACAGTACATTGTCCCATCTTCTTTAATTACGCAAGTGATGACAGGCGTTCACGACGAAGCAGGGCACCAGGGCCAAGGTAGAACTATGTACCTGGCCAGACAAAGGTTCTTTTGGGTCGGGTTGGAACAAGACGTCCGTAGGTACGTTAAGTGTTGTAAGCGCTGCGTCGTCAGTAAAACGCTTGAACCCGAAGGCAGAGCCCCTTTAGAGAGCGTGAAAACATCAAGTCCAATGGAGCTAGTATGCATTGATTTTTGGACAGCAGAAAGCTCAAAAGGTCGTAATGTTGATGTGCTGGTCGTGACCGACCATTTTTCTCGGATGTCTCATGCTTTCCTTTGCCGTGACCAGTCCGCAAAGCAGGTAGCACAACAATTGTGGGATCGTTATTTTTGTGTGTACGGTTTTCCTGACAGGATCCACTCGGATCAGGGGGCCAACTTTGAAAGCCAACTGATTCGAGAGTTGCTGCAGGTTGCCGGAGTAAAAAAGTCACGAACAACTGCCTATCATCCAATGGGAAATGGGAGCGTTGAGCGGTTCAACAGAACCTTGGGCAACATGATCAGAGCACTCCCACCAAGGTCCAAAGAAAAGTGGTCACAGTTGCTTCAGACTCTAACCTTTGCATATAACTGTACCGCGCATGAGTCCACCGGCTACGCTCCCTTTTTCTTAATGTTCGGTAGAATCCCAAAGCTGCCCGTAGATGTAATGTTCGGCAACATCGAGAGAGACTGTGACGTTGTTGATTACGACAAGTACGTAAAGAGATTAAAAGCTGACCTGAAAGAGGCACTTACTGTTGCTCAGAAGAACATAGACTCTAGTCAGCAACGTCAGACAGAGTTGTACAACCAAAGGACGAAAGGTCGTAACATTGAGTTGGGTGATCAAGTTCTGCTGGCCAACAAAGGTGAACGTGGGAAGAGAAAACTGGCAGACAGGTGGGAGTCCACGCCTTATAGGGTAGTTGCGTTGAACCCCCAGTGCCACATTTACCGCATACGTAACACCAGAACGGGTCAGGAGAAAACTGTTCACCGCAATTTGTTGTTACAAGCTAATTTCCTGCCACTTGAGTTGGGAGAACCTGAATTACCCGAGTATAGTGGCGGATCTGTTCTTAGCAGTAGAAGTGTGTCCATGGATGATGTTGGTCCTGCATCCGAGTTGTGTTCTTTGTCTGATCGAGTTGCCAGTTGGGTGGAAAAGACCGCAGCTTCTGAGGATTCTCAGAGGTTTTCCTGCAGTCCTGATAGTGCTGCATCATTGGACATAGTCCCCGAGTCATCGGGACAGGAGCAACCTGTGTCAAAAGATGATTGTACCGAGGAGAGCAGCAATGTAGTCAATCCAGACGAAAGTTGTGATTCTTGCAGTTTGCTTTCTGAGGCAGTTCTCCATGGTGACAGTCATGTTTCACTTGCTGAAGTTGTTGAGCCACCTCCTGGTCAAGGTGAAATGGGAGTCCGGACCAGAGTGGGTAGGATTGTGAAACCCGTCAACAGATTGATAGAGAACATGACTCAATCTATCAAATCTCTGAATCCAGTTGGTGGGGTTGTAAGATCTTTATTGAAATAAGAATGTACAGTACATTAGAACTTTATTTTCTTCTATCATTTTGAGTTGTACAATTAAACATCTGTGAGTTAATGTATCTCAGTACATTGTTGTTCCAGATCAGAGATGAAGTCTCATCCGAGATGAATGGTGTTTAAGGCACCCTTTGCGGGTGATTGCAGTAGGCCTGATCAACCTGCCGTACTCACCTTCCCTGCGAGTGGGAAACATTCTTTGTTGCACAATATTCTGGGTAACAGTTTGTCTAATGACTCCAGTGTGTACTATCCCTGTAATAGTCAAAATTTGTGAAGTTCAGGGGGGAGAATGTAACTGGTGTGAAAAATTTATTGATTTAATCTAACTTGCTTGTTTATTTCTTTCTGTATTTGTATTATTTTTATCTTTCTTCTTCTCTTAAATCGGTTTATAAATGCTATATTTTTCTACATTTGTAAAGATTGGTATAGTGAACTTCACGAAATTTTGTTCTTATATTATCGTTCACAAATGAAAATAGCACTAAAATAGCAGAACCTTTCTTTGGGAATTTGTGGAGAGGGAACGTTATCAGTGGAACACACCTGCGGGGTTTCCTCTTGTGCGACATGCGATTGCCTCAGTCTAGTCATGTTTGAGGCCGATGACGCATGTGATTTTCTCTTCTCCCCGGAAAATTATCCTGGTATGACGATGTTTCTTGTTTAAAACGTATATTTGATGCTGGAAGAATGTGATTGACTTATAGTAACATTTGATTAAGCTAGCTATGATAAAAATGTATCGTTTAATGTGTTATTTGATTTAAATCATGTATATCATGACGCTAACTAATTAGCATTGTATGCTTAGTGTGTACCAGAGTGGGAGAAGCTGTCGCCCCGTTGCTCCACTGATTATTTCTCTTAATTACAGGTATGTTCGATCAATCAGTTCTGTTTCAAAAAGAAAAGAGATTTAGTTGACTGATAATGAATGTATATTGTACAGAGAGTGTGTTACGGGAGAGACAATCGGATTTAATCGTTTATGCTGTCTGTGACGCACTTTGTGCGGCCTGCACATGGTACGGTGCTGATATATCCCATGTTTTATTCTATTTTTGATACATAATGTGTGAAATATGGGTTTATATGTAACCAATGGTATTATAATTGTTTATATGTTATTATAGGAAGTTATATTGTATAAATATTTGAATTAATGTATATGTTAATAATGTAATATAGATATTGTATTTAATATACTATTGTAATATACTAATTATTTTATATTATACACTACTGTAATATATTTATTGTAATAGAATAAGAATATTGATCTGATGTATAAGAAAAACAATATATTTATATATTTATAAGCAGTATAATTGATTTACATTTATATAATTATTTTCCATTATTGTATAATATCAGTCTAGTCATGTTTGAGGCCGATGACGCATGTGATTTTCTCTTCTCCCCGGAAAATTATCCTGTGTGTACCAGAGTGGGAGAAGCTGTCGCCCCGTTGCTCCACTGATTATTTCTCTTAATTACAGATATTCTTTGCTGAATCTCAATAAGTGTTCGTGTGGTCCTTGTGTGAGTGAGAGAGAGACCGGTCCAGACACGCTACACATGCAATGTTCTCAAGGTTTTGATTGTTTGTTGCCATATTTAGCCTATAACACATAAAATTGCCTTTGCTCAATTATTGTTATCAATACTTTATAAAAAAAAACACTTTTTTTTACTTAACATACAATCTCGCCATGCTCTATCGACACTAAATTTATAGTGTTTAACACCTGCACGTAATCAGTGATAAGATTCTTAACTAGCAGCACCTGAAAAATCCTGCCCATTTTCTCAATGGACATGTCATCCTCCCTTACTGTCACTATCCTGTTGCTTTTGAAAAGCAAGCCATTCCACAGAATGGGTGACATTTCTGTCCCCAGAGCATTGAATGTATAAATATGCATGAAAATTAACTCTAAAATACATTTTATTATTAAAGGTGGAGTAAGTATTGTTTCAAAAACACTGTTTGGAAGTTAGTCGGGCCTGTTATGTTTTTTATATATTTTAGAATAAGACGACACGGACACAAGATGACAGCAACGGGGTCTCTTTACTGAAAACGACTGCTGATGACGTCACACAGGTACGGGAAGTGCAATCATACAAAATACATGACATCCCCCTTCATATGTTCAACTGTCCAACTTTTAATCATTATTGCTTAACTAATGTATCTTGACACCAATCTGCAAAACAGTCTTATCTATTTAAAGTCAATCTCAAAAGGTGATTTAGTAAACACTTGTAAATATAAACTCTTTATAACATATTTTGATTAAACAGTTATAAATTTATGAGCAATCTTATGAACATTGAACATATCTATATATATATATATTTTTTTTTTTATTTATTTATTTTTTTTTAACTGCACAAATTTAGGTTACTTAGGTTACCACTGAATACACATTTAGTGTATACCACTGTTCAGTCCTTGTACCTTGAAGGCATTTTCACTTCTCTACCTGACCTGGTAATGTATCCCTGTGTTTGAGACTCAGGTAATTCAGTGTTTTGTGTGTCCTTGTTAGTTGTAGATGATTGGGTGTCAGTGACATGCGAGTCCATCTCACTATTATATTGTTTGTCTGATGTTGTTGTGAGACTTTTTTTCTCCAGTCTTGAGAAGATGTTTTCTGTTCCGCCTGTATGTTTTTTAGGGATGAGCGAGTACAGCATTATCTGTATCTGTATCTGTATCTGTTAACCATATGAATTATCTGTATCTGTATCTGTACTCGGAGTGGGTGGGGCCTAACCCGGAAGTGGGCGGGGCTGGGCTTGAAATGGGCGGGGCTTTAACCAGTATGTTATTTTAAGCATGCAATTGATATGGGTTGATCAGAAATTGTTAGATTTATTGCTGATTAGAAAAATATTTACAGGACAGCATCAGGATTGAGCTTCAGATCAATGGTTTTGATCACGATAGCAAACAAACTATATTACAGAACAAGTTTTGCAACAATGAAAACAAAACAATGCAGTGCAATTATGAAGTAAAATGTAATGAACAACATAACTTTCTTTTTTAACTTTTAATTTTTTTATGATCAGTGTGATTTTTTTTTTTTGGTTCTTTTTTTTTTTATTTCCACACCAGGTGTGTGTGTGTGTGTGTGTGTGTGTGTGTGTGAGAGAGACTGAGTAAGAGAGAGAGAGAGCGAGAGAGCGAGAGCGAGAGGGCCTCCTAGTGATGTGAAATATGAGCAGGAGTTTACACAGTGTGATTATTTTGACTTTATTTTGTATTTGAGCTGCGTGTCTTGGACGCGGCGTCCGTCCAAAATAGGCGAGGTGCCTATCTTTAGCGAAGCGCTGCGTCGAGTCGCTTCTGGGACGCTTCTCAAACGCGGCGCGGCTGGTGTAAACACAAGCATTGACTAGAGTGGCCGTGTATCAGCTCCGGTAGCCGCGTCGCAGCCGTAACGCGCCGCACACGCGTGCCGTGTAAACGAGGCTTCACTGTGAGTGAGCAGAGCGATACACAGCAACAAAATACATCTGTATGTGTGTAGGGGAGTGGCGCTGTGACTAGCCTATCACAGAACGCTGACACAATCAGCTACCCAATGATGATTTTCATTCAATCCGAGCACAGATATTGACTCGTATTACTCGTATAATACTCGTACTCGGCAGAAGTGCTTTATCCGTACCGGATACTCGTTTCAGCCGAGTATCCGGCTCATCTCTAATGTTTTTCCATCTGAAGTTTGTATAATGAAGGATCTTGGTTGCTCATGTTTTTTTATGATCACTGCAGGTTGCCAGACATCTCCTCGTCGCACTCTCACTCTTTCTCCAATGTGAACATCTGGAAGCAACCTTGTTTGTCTGTCAAAGTAGGACTTTTGCTTGTCTTGTCTTTGTTTCAGGCTGTCTTGGATTTGTATCTTGCTCTCAGGTGACAATAAGGTGACTGAGGTAGGTATTTTGGATTTCAACCGACGTCCCATTAGTAACTGTACTGGTGAGTACCCAATACCATCCAATTGCGTATTTCGGTATTCCAACAAAGCAATGTAGGGGTCACTCTTGGCACTGTGAGCTTTCTTTAACAAGCTTTTTATGGTTTGAACTGCTCGTTCAGCTTGTCCATTCGGCTGTGCGTGTCCTGGGCTGGATGTCACATGTTCAAATTCCCACACTTTTGCAAAGTTACTGAACTCTGCACTGGCATATGCCATGCCTCACGAACATAGATTTCATTGCCACGATTACACTCTGAGCAGTTGTGTCAGACAGTTTGCTGATTTCTGGGAATTTAGAGTAGTAATCAACAGACAGTAGGTAATCAGAACCATTGTAATGGAATAGATCTGTGCCAATTTTTGACCAAGGTCTTCCTGGTATTTGATGTGATATCAATGGTTCTCTTGGATTACTGTTCTTGTGTGTGTTGCAAACTGAACATTGGGAGACAAACTCTTCAATTTGTGTTGACATGTTCAGCCAATATAGAACATCCCTGGCTCTTTATTTGCATTTTACAACTCCAAGATGTGATTCATTAATTTTCGTCAGCATCTCTTGTCTCAACTTGCTTGGAACAATGAGCTTTGCAGATTTGAAAAGAAGTCCTGATGTGAAGCTTATTTCTTCCTTGAATGTCCAGTATGCTTGAATCAGTTCTGGAACTTCACCTCTCTCTTTAGGCCATCCATCCATAGTCATTTTGCACAGTAGTTGCAGTTCTTGATCAGCAGCTGGTGCACTGCGGAAAACACGCAGCTTTTCTTCAGACACAGGCAAATATGTCATTATCCAGCACAGCTCTAACTCTTGACCAAGTAAGTCTTCTGTATGCTCATTCAGATATGCACGACTTAGTGCATCAGCGATATGCATCTCTTTACCTGGTTTGTAGGTTACCTTTAGGTTGTATCTTTGAGGTCTGAGAAGCATGCGCTGTAATCTGGGTGGAGCTTGGTGCAGTGATTTCTTGAAAAAACTTTCCAGTGGTTTGTGGTCACTTTCAACTTCCACTTCCTTGCCATAGATGTATTGATGAAATTCCTCGCATCCATAGACTATTGCAAGTAATTATTTTTCAATTTGTGCATATTTTTTTTGAGCATCAGTTAAGGCACGTGATCCATAAGCAACTGTTTTTTTATCTTGCAGAATGACTGCCCCAATGCCTTCTGAGCTGACATCAACTGAGAGTGTCAGTGGTTTCTGTACATCAAAGAACTTCAATGTTGGAGCATTCGTCAGCAAAGTCTTCATTTTTGTGAAGCTTTCTTGTTGCTCTTCCTCCCAGTGCCACTGAATATCACCTTCTAGCAGCTTTCGGAGAGGAGCACTGACATCCGATAAGTTTGGAATGAATTTGGATAGGTATTGCACCATTCCCATCAATCTCATGAGTGCTTGTTTGTTTTCAGGTGGTGGCATCTGCACTATTGCTCTCACCTTTTCGTCATCTGGCTTAAGACCTTCCTCTGAAATTATGTGTCCAAGATATTTTATTTTTGACATTCTTATCTGGCACTTGCTCTTGTTTAGTTTTAGGTTCCATTCTCTTGCTCTTTCCAGCAGCTTGATGAGTCTGTTATCGTGCTCTTCTGTTGTCTCTCCCCATACTAGGATGTCATCAATGACATTGACCACACCTTCAAGACCTTCTAGCATCTGCACAATATTCTTTGAATTTCTTTTTCAGTTCCTCAATTTTATTAACTTTTCGCTCCGTGAACTGGAATGTGTTGTACACTTTAATGGCTTCTTCACCCGCAATATGAAGAAACGTAGCACACTGTACTGTCTCTGATTTCTCTGCCACGCCACTAGCAATGAGGTACAACTCGAATTTCTGAAGCCATACCTTCCAATTTTCCGCCAAGTTGCCTTGAAGAGACAAAGCTGATGGTGGCTGCAGTAGCGACATATTTTCAGTTGTGCTTTTCTTTTTTCTTTTCTTTTCTTTTCTTTTCTTTTCTTTATTTTTTTTTTCCGTCTTCTGACACCATGTTATGTTTTTTATATATTTTAGAATAAGACGACACGGACACGAGATGACTACAGCAACGGGGTCTCTTTACTGAAAACGACTGCTGATGAAGTCACACAGGTACGGGTAGTGTAATCATACAAAATACATGACAGGGCTGACACAAACAACAAATGTGTAACCAATCAGCATTAGGGGGCATATGACGGTCGAGGAGACAGAAAGAGCAAGAGGGAGATTTGAAAAAGAAAGAAAAAAACTGCAGAAAGAGAGATGAGACACAATACAAAGAGTTCAGAAGAATATCACTGGAATGAAGGTTTATGACTGGGCAAGTGCTTTAGGACTGCGTTTATATTAGAAAATCTTTCCAGCGCTGGAGAGAGTTAAGAGGGAAGGCCTGAAAACAGATGAGGAGGCTGCTTTGATTCCGCTCCACGCATGAGTAACACTGGGTTTGAGTGTCAACTGCACTTTATTTTTTGTGAAGCATTTTGTTGTGCGTCAGCTGTGATAAACAGACATCCATTGCATGTGTAACAGTGGCCAGATAGTGAGAGTTGAGCAGGTAAACCTCTGCGCACAGACGATCACTGGAGAACGTATTGTTTAGCATCATTGTCAGTGCACTCGTCTCGCCTCCCAGCAGCGATCGGGCTGGGGTTCGAGACCGACTCAGAGCAGGGTGGTTAGGATTGGAGAGTGAGTTATGGAGGCGGAGCAATGAAGAGAGCGGTGGGTTTGTTTGGGTTGATTTCTATTATCAACTATGTCCAACAGTGTTGTTGAAAATCTACTTACCCCTGAACATTAACCTAACTGCAAATTAAAATGTATAATTTAAACATTAAACATTTTTGACAATCATTTAAATGATTATATCTCAAAAATGATCACAAACTTATAATAACATAGTTTGAAAGCTTGAATTATTAATTTAGCACATAAAACTTAAAATGTGTTTGTGGGTCAAATCAACTCAACTCATGATCACAAAGTTAGTAAAGTCTTTATGAAATTGTTGAGTTCACAATGCAGCCTAATAAGTCAACTTTTCTTTTAATGTAATAGTAATTAAATATATAATTTCACCCTAAGACATCTTAAAATAACTGAGGAAAATGAGAATTAGTCTTCTAATGCCATGTCTGTAATTTATAGCAGAAATTCTAGCATTAATTTGATCTCAAACAGATTAATTTAAAGAAGTTATTACTCCACCATCTGCGTGACATCATTCACCAACGTGGTTGAACGACGGGTTTGCGACAATACGGTTTTGGGAAACAGTTGTGACTAGCTAGTTGATTTGTTCAACGATGCATCATACTATGGTAGTTCAGCAACAAGTTACATCGTTGTTCGGTCCAACTCATAATTGAATATGTTCATCATATAAAGCGATAGAGTGTCTCTAATCTCTTTATGAACATTTTGAAGCATCAAAGTGTCAGTTGTGGAGGAACAGAAATCTCTTAGATTGCATCAAAAATATCTTCATTTGTTTTGAAGATGAACAAAAGTCTAATGACATGTGGAATGACATGAGGGTGAGTAATTAATGACATAATTATCATTTTTGGGTGAACTAACCCTTTACACTTCAGGAAGTTGAGTAATAACCTATTTTATTTTTTCAGTGTGACAAACATCCTTCTTTGCGTTGAAAGCTCCAAGTGCATACATGACAGTCGCTAAAAATTAAAGGACGGAAGACTATTGACTGCTTGAAGGTATTTTTATATCGTTTTAAACTGTTCGGATTATATTATGTTACACTTTGTTCACAGGTGAAACTTTTTTTTCATGTTCAGTCTGCTCACTTTAAATGAACCCAACATTCATGCTGTCAAAATCCATTCTCTCTAAACCAACGATATGAATTCTGCTGGGAAACCGAAGATGTTTAGACCAGATGAGATGACGACGGTTATGTTTGTTAGTATGGATCCTACAGAACTACCACACGGGTTAGATTACATAAACAATCCCGAAGAGGAATGGAGAAAACAAATTAGTGAGATTGTGTTCTTTAATACAGCGTTTTTAGTTGTTTTCAACTTTGTGTTAGTAGATACTAATTACCCTCCTCCATCCCCAGCTCCTCCTTTGTCCAGTCAGGACTTGTTGACGTTTGATATTTCTTTTGATTAAACTCATTCTTCAAATTAATTAATGTCATTTAGAAAATTTATGATAAAATTCTGTTTACCCTAGGGGGTTATTGCTGCTCTTTTTGCCTAGAACAGAACCACACTGCCAACCCAAACTGTATGCTAACTGCCAGTCATCTTTGACGATAGTGATCCTGACAGAAATATAGCCCATTTGAAACAATGAATGAAAATGAGTTAATGAATTCAGACACTGAGTAGGCTGGAAGGGCTGTAGATGTCATGTAGATGCCATTCAGGAAGGAAACATCACTAGTGTGTGTTGCTCTGAGAAGTGGAAGGCTGTTTTTGCTTTGGCTTCATTTGAAACTATTTTGTTGGCAGGGAAAAAACAGACAAAGTAACTGGCAATACTGTGTCTAAAATGTAAGTTTGTCAATATCAACTTTGTGTTTATTCAGCTGTTGTTTAAACAGGAATGTCTGCATCTAATATTGTCCTTGAACATTAGCAATAGATATGTTGGATCTTTTGGTTATAGTTTAAAGGCCGTAATTTACTACTTAAATTGCAATTATCTGTCCTGTGTTGTGTGAACAGAGACATACTGAACATCATGTCTGAACATCGTGTCTGACGTGTTCAGGAAGTGACTTCAGGAAGCTGCAGAGCAGTTACGGTGTGTTTGCTGTTCATCTAGCAAATAAGACTGACTTCGTCATTCAAGACGGTGATGCCCTATAGAGCAATGTTTATGAGCATCTTTCAAATTATTCAGTGTTTCTACAACTTTTGATTTTAAAAATAAATTATAGCATTCAGTTTACACTCACATGCCCACCTGCACAATATAGTGGTAAAGTGAGGTGGTTATTATAATTATACAGTTTAAAATCAAAATATCTGTATTGCTTAAATACTTTATAGTTATTTGTTGTACAATTGTATAGATTAACTTTACAGATGGTTCTACACGTATAAGTCACTATGAAATCATAATCAACAATTATTATTTTTTATGGAAATGATTTATCAATGCACATCACATTTAACATTCATGTGCCCTCATAATCTTGAATATAAATAACTTTCCCTCCTTCTTGCAATCAGTGTTGGGAAGGTTACTTTGGAAATGTAATAGGGTAACTTGTAATCTGTAACCTATCTAAAATGTAATAAGTAGTGTAACTATTTCAATTACTGTATTAACATAATGTAACCGATTACTTTCTGATTACTTTTCTAAATTTCGAACAAATGTTTTCAACTGTTCATCATTTTCAAACCAGGCAGGGTTACGCTTACAGTAGCACTCAACACTGATCACTGACATACTTTCAAAACTCTTCATCACTTGAACTAAGATTATAATAATTTAATTTTAAAGCACAGCCACCACAAAATCAGACTTTAGAATCTCTTTTTGCTTTAAGATCATTTTGAGGTTAAATACAGATTTCTGGACTAAATGATTTTTAATTTTCCAGCACTGGAAAGCATTTTTATCACCATGCCATGGAGGCAACTCTTCAGGCAGGTTTTCAGCAGTAATGTGGATTGATGTAAATGGCAGACATGGGACGCTGAAAATTCATAAAAGAGAACCAATCAGAAGCATCAGAAAAGCATCGCTTTGCCTAACGGCCTTTAAAGTGTTAGTTCACCCAAAAATAAAGATTATGTCATTAATTACTCATCCTCATGTCATTCCAAACCCATAAGACCTTCATTCATCTTCAAAGCATTTTTGATGAAATCCAATGGCTCAGTGAGGCCTGCATAGCCAGCAAGACAATTAACACTTTCAATGCCCAGAAAGCTACTAAAACATAAAATAAAACAAAATAATGACTTTATGACAATATCTAGTGATGGGCGAATTTGAAACACTGCTTCATGATGTTACGATACGCTGGTGTAGAGATGAGGCTGATACGGATTTCCACAATTAACATAGAACTTTAATCAAACAAAGGCAAGGAAACACCAAACATAACGTTAACACAACAGAGAACGGACCAGGAGTGCAGGGAGTGAGTGCAATATATGGGGAGTGCTGACAATAGAGTCCAGGTGCAGTGATGATTGTGTGATGAAGAGCTGACGAGGGAAGTGAGTGCAGGTGTGGAAACAGGAGGATACTGGAAATGGAGTCCAGGGGAACAAGGGATCTGTAACAGTACCTGGAGACCTCAAACCGGAGCAGGGGGAGTAGACTGGAGTGGAGGTCTCCAAGGCGGGCTCAAAAGCCATGGCGGTCAGGAGCCGTGGCAGCCATGGAGGGTCAGGAGCGGCGGGCAGCCATGGAGCGTGCGGCAGCCAGCGTGTGCAGCGGGCAGACATGCAGCGGGCAGCCATGGCGGGTCAGGAGCTGAAGTCCTCACGCCGTCAAGCCCAGTCGGCGCAGAAGGACCGGCGGGAGATGGCGGAATCCACGGCTCCGCCGACCGGAGCGCAGCCGGGGCTCCAGAAGGCCGCAGTTGAACACAGACGACAGACAACAAAGTGAACACCAGGGGGAGTGAGGAAGCCAACTGGAAGCGAGGGACGGAGGGACAGAGCGGAGACGGAGGAGTGCAGTCCAGAGGGGAAGGCAGGCTGACGAGGGACCAAGGTGTGAACGGGGGCAGGATGGAGACTTGTGAGGCTGGAGGACTGATGGGCCATGGTGGAGACGAGGGAGGTTGGAGCCAGGGTGTAGGTAATAGCCCAGAGGTCCGAGGTGGAGCGGCTGACTCGGCGGCTGAGACTGGCGCGGCTTGCTCGGCGGCGGAGACTGGCGCGGCTTGCTCGGCGGCGGAGACTGGCGCGGCTTGCTCGGCGGCGGAGACTGGCGCGGCTTGCTCGGCGGCGGAGACTGGCGCGGCTTGCTCGGCGGAGACTGGAGCGGCTTGCTCGGCGGAGACTGGAGCGGCTTGCTCGGCGGAGACTGGAGAGGCTTGCTCGGCGGAGACTGGAGAACTTTGCTCGGCGGAGACTGGGGTTGAGGGCCATTTCATCCCCTCAAATACAATTAAAATCCCCACAGGCACTGGAGCTGGCTCTGTGGGGACTGGAGCGGGCTCTGGAGATACTGGAGCGGGCTCTGGAGATACTGGAGCCGCTTTATTCCTCCTCCTCCGCTTACTGGGTCCAGTAGAGGAATATGGGTCCAGCATGGGGCAAGCAGGGAGTTCGCTGGAAAGGTGTGCGGAGGAAGCCGGAGATTGACTGACTGGCCCGGCCAACCGTGTTTCTGGATGGACTGGACGACAACACTTATCCTGAACCCTATCCACGAAGAATTTGGAGCCATTTAACCACAAAATTAAATTGATAGTTTCGCTTAAGGAGAAACAAAAAACAGGTTCATCAAAACGGATAGTGTCGTCATCCAATCCATCCAAAAACAGGGAGATCAAAACTGCTTCAGGCCAGTCAGACAAATAAGCGAGCTCAACGAACTCCTCCACATACCTCTCCAGCGAACGTCCTACCTGCAGGAGCCCGATAAGGCGATCGCTGGCTGTCAGGGTGAGAGGCGTTGGAGGAGCTGGATCCAGGGAGCTGGGGGAAGTCTCCATTTTTTCTTTTCTTGTGAAAATCCAACGTCTTTGGTCCGTTCTTCTGTTACGATACGCTGGTGTATAGATGAGGCTGATACGGATTTCCACAATTAACATAGAACTTTAATCAAACAAAGGCAAGGAAACACCAAACATAACGTTAACACAACAGAGAACGGACCAGGAGTGCAGGGAGTGAGTGCAATATATGGGGAGTGCTGACAATAGAGTCCAGGTGCAGGTGATGAGTGTTGATGAGGAGCTGACGAGGGAAGTGAGTGCAGGTGTGGAAACAGGAGGATACTGGGAAATGGAGTCCAGGGGAACAAGGGATCTGTAACACATGAAGCTTCAAAGCTTTACAAATCTTTTGTTTTGATTCAGTGGTTCAGAGCGCGTATCAAACTGCCAAACCCCTACCTATTTTTTCAGTGTGACAAACATCCTTCTTTGTATTGAAAGCTCCAAGTGCATACATTACAGTCACTAAAAATTACCTCTGGGTGAGCAGTTTGCTCAATCATACTGTTTTATATGAAAAAGTATAGATAATTTAAAACATACCTTCTTTGAAAAAAAGGTTTCATGAAGTAACTTCCAAAGATTAACCTACAAACCCGATTCCAAAAAGTCGGGACACTGTACAAATTGTGAATAAAAACAGAATGCAATGATGTGGAAGTTTCAGATTTTAATATTTTATTCAGAATACAACATAGATGACATATCAAATGTTTAAACTGAGAAAATGTATAATTTTAAGTGAAAATAAGTTGATTTTAAATTTAATGGCATCAACAAATGTCAAAGTTGGTACAAGGCCATATTTACCACTGTGTGGCATCCCCTCTTCTTTTTATAACAGTCTGCAAACGTCTGGGGACTGAGGAGACAAGTTGCTCAAGTTTAGGAATAGGAATGTTGTCCCATTCTTGTCTAATACAGGCTTCTAGTTGCTCAACTGTCTTAGGTCTTCTTTGTCGCATCTTCCTCTTTATGATGCACCAAATGTTTTCTATGGGTGAAAGATCTGAAACTGCAGGCTGGCCATTTCAGTACCCGGATCCTTCTTCTACGCAGCCATGATGTTGTAATTGATGCAGTATGTGGTCTGGCATTGTCATGTTGGAAAATGCAAGGTCTTCCCTGAAAGAGACGACGTCTGGATGGGAGCATATGTTGTTCTAGAACTTGGATATACCTTTCAGCATTGATGGTGCCTTTCCAGATGTGTCAGCTGCCCATGTCACACGCACTCATGCAACCCCATACCATCAGAGATGCAGGCTTCTGAACTGAGCGCTGATAACAACTTGGGTTGTCCTTGTCGTCTTTAGTCCGGATGACATGGCATCCCAGTTTTCCAAAAAGAACTTCAAATTTTGATTCGTCTGACCACAGAACAGTTTTCCACTTTGCCACAGTCTATTTTAAATGAGCCTTGGCCCAGAGAAAACGCCTGCGCTTCTGGGTCATTTTTAGATATGGCTTCTTTTTTGACCTGTAGGGTTTTAGCCGGCAACGGTGAATGGCACGATAGATTGTGTTCACCGACAATGTTTTCTGGAAGTATTCCTGAGCCCATGTAGTGATTTCCATTACAGTACCATTCCTGTATGTGATGCAGTGCCGTCTAAGGGCCCGAAGATCACGGGCATCCAGTATGGTTTTCCGGCCTTGACCCTTACGCACAGAGATTGTTCCAGATTCTCTAAATCTTTGGATGATATTATGCACTGTAGATAATGATAACTTCAAACTCTTTGCAATTTTTCGCTGAGAAACTCCTTTCTGATATTGCTCCACTATTTTTCGCCGCAGCATTGGGGGAATTGGTGATCCTCTGCCCATCTTGACTTCTGAGAGACACTGCCACTCTGAGAGGCTCTTTTTATACCCAATCATGTTGCCAGTTGACCTAATAAGTTGCAAATTGGTCCTCCAGCTGTTCCTTATATGTACATTTAACTTTTCCGGCCTCTTATTGCTCCCTGTCCCAACTTTTTTGGAATGAGCCAATATTTGGCATGACATTTCAAAATGTCTCACTTTCAACATTTGATATGTTATCTATATTCTATTGTGATAATCTCATAAAGTTTATGAGATTTGTAAATTATTGCATTCCTTTTTTCAATAATATTCATAGAAAAATTAGATTAAAACAAATGGAAAAAAAAAATTGCACTCAGTTAATTTGTGTGTATTTGTGTTAATTTATCCTGTGGGAAATATTGTGGGAAATAATGTGAAATAAACAATATTTCCCACTGAGAATGTGCAATGAATTTCTATCTGGATACTTGAGATAGGTCTTGGGCAATTTTTTGAGATCTTCCAATCCTAGCAGACGACCAAGTGACGAGCTTGGAGAGTTCAGAAAAATTCAAACAAGATGGCGGCCTCTCAGCAGCAGTCGATCGAAGAAAAGGAGCATGAATTTATATCTTTTTTACACTGGTAAGTTGTCATGTGTCAACCCAAATTAGCCAATTTACAGTTCAGTCACTTTGATGTTAGTGTGTTGCTAAGCTGACCATACTCTCATACAAAGAGCACGTTAATGTTGAGTAAAATAATATTTTTTTTACACTTTAGCAACACTTTCAGTAGATGAAATTAGATTAGTTCCCTCCTATTTGGATCAGTGCTGAAATACTCCAACCACTTTACATTGACAAGTTTGAGGTTTACATTTGTAATATTTCTGTATTTAATAAAAATATATATTAAAAAAACAATTTTTGTTTGTTTATTGCACCTTTGAGCTATTTATCTAGTTCCTATGGATTTATTACATACATAGCCTTCAAATTGGGGGTGTAAGGATTGTATTGATATATGGCATATGAAAATGCACAAAAGTATGACAGCACAGCATGTAAAAATACTTAGATATACTCTGGCGGAGTTGTTCTTTGGCAGGTCTTAAAGGGTTAACCCTTATCAGACCCGCAAAAGCAAAAAAGTAATGCTGTTTTGTAGTGTGTACTTTGATCTTAACACTTTTTTTACTTTATTTATTATTCTCCGGTTAGGTAAAGTCGAGTCTGGCCTAAATTATAAGCATTTTAAATTACTCACAATTTGGTCAGAAAGCTTCTCTGTGGTGTGTTCTTGTTCAAAATCTTAAAACACTGTGGGCCAGATTTACTAACAGCTTGCACCAGCGCAAACCCTCTTTTGACGTAAAAAAATTACTGTCTAGATTTACTAAAGACACGCAGTGAGAGATTAGTGCTGAAAAGGCATGGACACAGTTATCTTTGCGGTTGAGCTTATTGCATATGCATTTGAAGGAGTTTCCCTTTCAGACGCTAAATTTATGGGATGAGAGTATTTAAATAAATCATGTAATGCGATTTACTAAGATTTGCGCTCATCAATTTATAAAGTATTTTATCTATCTTGAAGAAAACAATTATAGAATTTGTTTGCTTCCTATAAAAACTAGAAGTGTTTTGAGGCCTCCTGGCCTATGTAACTGTAAGGGTCAGATGTATCTGAGAAGTTAGCTTGGCCAAATATTTTGCTGGTAGTTTTCCTCCAGATAACAGGTGGCTGTGAAATGAATCATAAGATATAAGATCATTATTTAGGGTGTCACGTGAAGGCTTCTTGCCTTCTGGGAGTGTTGATTGTTTTTGATACAATGTTTCTTATTGCCCATGAGAAAGGGTTGACCATCAGTTGGCAGAAATCCACCATGAGAGATTACGTCAAAAGACGTAGACTAGTTGGCAGTCGGCCACCCTTACAAAGAGAATTATCTCTTGTATAAGCAACACCTGCAGTTTAATTGGTGAAATGACTGTGTTAAAAGTGTTTGGGAGTACTTGGGAGACTCCAGGAAGAGAAAGGGAGGAGAGCACCTGTAAATGAGATCATGGAAAAGAAATGTAGGGGTGGATCTCACACTGTTTTAACAGATAAGAAAAATGCATAAAAACTGCCCTGGCTAGAGAGATTCAGATGTGGAGCTGGCATCTCACTTTGTTGATTGTCAATAAAAGTTAAACTTCTGGGACCTGGAACTTTGACTCTGAGAGTTTTTCTTTGAGACCAGAACTGAAGGAACAGAGACATTGAATTTGCCACAACAGTATTTGCGCCATTATTTACCACTCCAAAAATGCATGTCTTAAAAACGATGGTAATTTTTCACTGCGCTTGGTAGATTGCATTGCAAAGATAGACGTTTTTATCACATAAGTGTGTTTTTGTTCATTCAAACCCAATAAGGTATTGAAAAGACTTCAGTATGAACAGTGGCTTATGTGTGCATGTTTCATGTGAGATCAAAGCTGTCACGGTTCACTAATCCGCTGTCTCATACTGATGTCTGTGTGTAGGTTTTGGGGTGTGTCACTTGATTGTTCTGTGTGGGCGTCGCCACTGATTACTGATCAGCGGCAGCTGTGGATCATTACAACCTGCCTATTTAACGCCATGTCTTTCGTCTCATGTTTGTCAGATCGTTGTTTGGAGTCCTGGTGTTTGTACCGTTGTATTCTTGTGTTGTATGTTCCTGGATTGGATTTCTCGTCGCTGTTTCCTGGTTCCTGTCTGTTTCATTGGATTACTCATTCTGGATTACATTCACGGATCATCACACGGGCACACGGACTCACCTCGTGGATCACCATTCACCACGGACATTCACCGCTCATCGAAGTCCCTGTGTTACCCCTCTCCTGCTGTCTGTGTTGCCACTGTGTGTGTTTGTTTGTCCAACATCATTTGGCGTGAAGCTCTAATAAAGAGATATTAACTTGCAATTGTATCCAGCCTTCTTTTCCCGTGACAAAAGCAATGAAGTACAAAAACAGTAAACAGAAGGAACAGAACACCTCTTGCTTAACATTAAAGGCACAATATGTAAGATTTTTGGGCAGCACTTTATTTTACAGTCCTGTCCCCCATGTATATACTATGTACTTATTATAATAAAAATTGGTAATAACTAGGTACTAACCCTGAACCTACCCCTAAACCTAACTGTGGTGAGCAGGGCGGGCGAGAGCCGTGAGGGAACGGCGCGAGGCCGGTGACGCGAGACATAATGAGCTCCACCTGCGAGGCGCACCGGCCTTGAGTCTCTCTTTCCTCCTTCACTGTTGTCGCTCCTCCTTTTATGCTTCCGGAGCTCCTCCGTGAGAGACTCAAGGCCGGTGCGCCTCGCAGGTGGAGCTCATTATCTCTCGAGTTATCTGCCTCGCGCCGTTCCCTCATGGCTCTCGCCCGCCCTGCTTGCCACACTAACCTTAACCCATGTAGTTACTTTATATTATCCAGTACTTTCTTAGGTAAGTATACGTATGGTAAGTACATGTGAGTGCATGCACTTTAAAATAAAGTGCAACCAATTTTTGTATTAAATTATCCCAAAACCACTTGCACAGTGTTATATATTTTGTACTTACATTATCCTTCATGTTTACAAGAATTTGTAAATTTAGAGAAATTTACAATTTTAAATAGTGCCCGTCCCTTGTAACTTGTCGCCTGTCAATGATGTAATATCTGTTATCCATGGTCTCCGCTTGTATTGCCGTAGTAACCATGGCAACAGATGTGGACAACTGCATAAGTTGTGGTTGTAATGTCTAGCAGCACTCTGATTTGTTCAATCATTATTCACCATGGCAAGCAGACTTCTGGACAAAAGGAGAAATAAAATGTGGATTAATAATGGCGTGGCCTTTTCAGGATGTTGAGAGCTTCGCGACAAACTTTGACTTGACAGACACACTTAAATCATCCTGGTGCCCCACACTGGTACCTGTGGCCTAGAGTCACTGAGTGAGATCAGATGGTAAACTGTCAAATTAGAGATGTCTTCGAGTTTGACGAAGAATTATTAGTCCGGTCATCAAAAACGAAAAGAGAAGTTACAGAGGGCAGAGAGAGAAAAAACGGGCTGACAATTACTCACCCAGTTCTTCGAAAAGAAAGGTATGTTTATCCACGGAGCTTCCTTTCCGCTGCACTCTGTTTTTATATTTTTTGTGTTTAATATATTCAATGTTTAATCATTGTTTAAGAATGTTTCATTTTCTATGAATATTTGATTACTGTACAGGATTTTTCTATTACATTTACATCAGAAATCATCTACTAGCTACAGCCATGGTAGGTCTCTGACTAAATACTGATACCTAGCAGTCAAAAGTAATAGCAAATGTAATAGGTTAGTATTATTAAACTGCAGACAAAGACTTTAGATAGCTAGGCTTGTATGTTTGGTTCAGAATGGAAGGGATTAGTTTGTCATGGTTCAGAATTAGAAACAGAAAGTAGTTCATATTCCCAACTTTCCATAACACAATGAATGTTTCTATGACCACATTTTTCTCATTACTTACAGAAAGGCCTCAAGAGGAAACATTTTGTGGGGATGCGCGAACCCCTTCCAGCTGCCTCTCTCTCTCCCTCTCTTTTGTCCCCCTCTCTCTCTAGACCTGTCCCTCTTCCTAGGTCTCGTCCGCCCGGCCCACCTCGTGTTCCGTGTCCTTGTGGAACGGGACAGACACCTTCCTACGGACCCAGAGCCCCGCCCAGGGGGGGCGGGACTCACTGCTGCCGGGACGGACCCCGCTCCTGCTTCTCCCCTCTCTCCGCGCCATCTATCCAGCCCACTCTCTGCCACTGGAGCGGCGGGCAGGTCTGGGCCGGCCTGTTGGCGGTGCGGGGATCCGGATCATTTTGTGGATAAATGTCCGGTTATGGAGGTCGGGACGGTGATCCGGGTCCCCGACGATCCGCAGGCCGCCCCTGGTCAGGCTGGCGGGGACCAAATACCTGTGAGTATCAAGGGGGGTACCTATCAGGCTTTGGTGGACTCGGGCTGTAACCAAACCTCTCTCCATCAAAGCCTGATTTCATCTGGGGCATTGGATACAGGCCGCATGGTTGGGGTTCGGTGCGTGCACGGGGATGTGGTGAGATATCCCATAATGTCCGTCATAATTAAATTTAGGGGACAAAAGCATAGTGTTGAGGTGGCAGTTAACCCACACCTCCGGCATCCGATAATTTTGGGGACGGATTGGCCCGCGTTTAAACAATTATTGGGATATTTATGCTCGGATGCCTCTTGGGAAAAAAAAACGCGGGGTGAGCAAGCGCGAGTATAGGTGGGAGAGTCTGATCAGAGACCGGAGAGTTCTGCTGCAGGGGATCTGAGTGAAGCCGGAAGACTAATTCTTCCGGAACGCGATGATTTTCCCCTGGAGCAGTCTCAGGATGAGACATTAAAAAATGCATTTGATAGGGTCTCCATGATTGACGGTCAGCCTCTCCAACCTGGACGTCCGCGTGCTTACCCATATTTCGCGATTATAAAAGATAGGTTGTATCGAGTGACCCAAGACACTCAGACAAAAGAAGATACAACCCAGTTATTAGTGCCAAAGAGCCGCAGGGAAATGCTTTTCCACGCGGCTCATTCTAATCCAATGGCGGGGCATTTGGGACAGGCAGCCACACTAAATCGTCTCAAGACCCGGTTCTTCTGGCCGGGCATTCACGAGAATGTACGCAGGTGGTGCGCGTCTTGTCGTGAATGCCAGTTGGTGAACCCACCGGCCACCCCAAAAGCGCCATTGCGCCCGCTTCCATTAATGCAGGTCCCCTTCGAGAGAATTGGTATGGACCTCATCGGGCCATTAGAACGATCAGCAAGGGGACATCGCTTTGCATTAGTCATTGTTGATTATGCAACACGATATCCTGAAGCAGTGGCTCTCCGCAACATTTCTGCTAAAAGTGTTGCGGATGCACTGTTTCGCTTAATCTCCCACGTGGGGATTCCAAAAGAAATCCTCACTGATCAAGGCACGGCGTTTATGTCACGTACGTTACGCGAACTATACGAATTATTGGGCATTAAATCGGTTCGGACCAGCGTCTTTCACCCACAAACGGACGGGCTGGTCGAACGTTTTAATCGCACGCTTAAATCCATGATTCGTAAGTTCGTTCAAGAAGACGCCAAAAATTGGGATAAGTGGTTAGAACCTCTGTTATTCGCAGTGCGAGAGGTCCCGCAAGCCTCCACAGGGTTTTCCCCCTTCGAGCTTCTCTTTGGGCGGCAGCCCCGTGGGGTGCTGGATGTCCTCAGGGAAACTTGGGAGGACGGACCATCTCAGGCCAAAAATGAAATTCAGTATGTGCTGGACTTGAGATCAAAACTCCACACTTTGGGGCGGCTATCAATGGAGAATTTGGTACAGGCCCAGCACAGACAGAGCCAACTGTAAAACCGACGGTCTAACCTACGCAAATTCGCACCAGGAGAAAAAGTGCTTGTATTGCTCCCTACTTCCAGTTCGAAATTACTTGCAAAGTGGCAAGGACCCTTTGAGGTCACACGGCAAGTGGGCGAGCTCGATTACGAGGTGGTACGGTCCGACAGGAGGGGGGCACGTCAAATCTATCACCTCAACCTCCTGAAAAAAAGGAATGAGGCAGAATCAGTGATGCTGGCGACGGTGATTAGCGGGGAGGATGATCTCGGACCAGAGGCGAATGTAAAAACTCAATCTCTCGCTCTGGTCCCGGGGGGAGATCACCTCTCGCCCCCCCAGCTCACTGATTTATCCAAATTGCAAACAGAATTTGCAGACGTGTTCTCTCCCCTGCCGGGACGTACCAACCTCATTCAGCACCATGTCGAGCCGGCCGTATAGGTTACCTGAACACAAAAAAAAGGTAGTTCAGGACGAATTAGAGGCAATGCTGAAAATGGGAGTAATAGAAGAGTCCAGCAGTAACTGGGCGAGCCCCCGGCCTGAGTCGGGCGGTGGGGGTATGTGGCGAGGGGGGCGTGGTTCAGCGAGGTCTGCAACCGGAGAGAATAGCGGGAGACGCTTGATAAGTGAGTGGGTTGGATACAAATCACGAACACCTGTTTCTCATTCCAGTGATTGGCGCGGAGACAGGATAAAACGCCGTGAGAAGCAGGAGCGTGTGAGAGAGAGGGGAACTGTTGACTGAGTCGAGTCGAGATTCTTAGAGTGAAGCCCTTGTGGATGGTGTAAACCAATCTTGGAGAGAAGCCCTTGTGGATAGCGTATGCCGAGCCTGGAATGAAGCCCTTTGTGGATTGCTTATTTTCGTTGTTGTGCGTTGCACAGTCTTTCTGTTGAACCGTTTTGATATTCAATAAAGACTCAGTCAGCAGTTGTTCGTCGTCCCTGACCTCTTCCTTCCCCCACTACGAACTTAAGTCCACTACAATACTATACATTTAACATTATACATAGTGTAACATTATACTGTACACAAATTGTAAAGGAGTTTGCAGCTATCTGCTGATCAGGAAATTGTGCTCGCCCCAGAGTGTCAGTAAAAACGCATCACAGGATTCAGAATTTTTATCTTTACTTTGTATTTCTTTGCGTGTGGTCTGCAATAAACAGATGAATAACATATTACATAAACAATCACAATATACATACATAATAGCAATTTACATGCCATTCTACATTCAATACAATCCTCAGGGTTTGTACTGCGCTACCGAAATGAACCGCTAGAAGGCGCATTAAGCCCATATATCAGGGATCGCGAATTCTCCATGACTGAGAAAAAGCTGCGTCATCATCATATTGGCAGAGCCACGGGAAAATACGACAAATATTATTAACTTGAAACTGATTAAAAGGTGTTAACATTGCACAAAGTAAGTAATAAAGGAAATACTAACTTAAATAACTTATATCTCTATTATATTTATGGCAGCGCGAATGCTGAGATTATGAAGGAGATAAACAACTCGATAATTTACATTAACCAATGCTGTAACACAGCAGATAACTATACTAAAGAGTAAACAAACTTACATTTTATCATGAACGCACACATATGAGGTAAACTTTGAAGGTTAAAGTGTAGGACGATGTGCTGCGTGTTCTGCGTGCGCTGCTGGCTGACTGTTCAGGAAGTTTCCTAGATCGCCACCTAGTGTCCTTTCCAACATCACCAATAAGCTTGTCACTGATTGGTTAAATCTCCTTAACACAAATCCTTATGTAACTTTAAAAAAATCTAATAATAAATTAAATATTTTAATAGGTTATGACATCTGTGGTGGTATATATTGTGCATTGGGTGGTGCTGTCCCACTGTCAGTTGAGCAACAAGTTCATCTCAATCCACACAGATGCATTCGGTGTCAAGTCAAGTCAAGTCACCTTTATTTATACAGCACTTTTTACAATTAAGATTGTGTCAAAGCAGCTTTACAGTGATAACTGGTATATAATTTTGGCTGCACAGCAGCTCTTAAAGAACAGTGTCAATGCAGGAAGATCAAAGCACTGCTGAATATCAAATGTCAAGTGTCCCCAACTTAGCAAGCCAAAGGTGACAGCGGTATCGTTCGTAGGTTATTCTTTCAAGTTCAAGCCTGGCAAGACTATGATAAAGCAAAAATGTTTTTTTGCGTTCATAGGTTGTTTACATGACAATGATATACATGTGACAACATTGTCAAAATAATCACGCACACACACTTTCGTTTTTCGTCTGCTTGCACTGTTTCTACTCCACAGTTGGATGAAGAAGATGCCTCACTGATCAAACAATACTCACATCGCTTCATCATCTGCCAATATCCCCAGTCCCACAGTGGGGATTGTCACTGAAGGAGAAGAAGCTCTTACAGATGTCTCTGATGTACCCCAAGCATGCTTTGAACCTGAGGTACCCTAAGGAACTGAAATATACTTTTGAAGGTTTTCAGTAGATCTTTTTGCAACTTGATGCTGTGGGATTACAAATGTGTTCTATGTTATATCTAGGTTCCAATGTAATAGTATATGAACTGAAAACTTTATGTATATTGTGTTAAGGCAAGCAGCCCAGGTGTCTGAGACACTAACCTTTTGTTTCATGCTCTTCCTGACCATTTGGCAGGACAAGCTCAAGATACAGCAGTGCTTTTGTCTCTATGATAATGTAAAGGTATGGGCGATACTGTCAGACTGATTGGATTAGCACCTAGGCATTTGAATGCTTTGATCTTCCTACTGGAAGTCAAACTATGTGTGAATGTTTACATAGTCTTAGTTCTCGTGACCAGCTACTGTCTATACCATTTGGGGCACAGTCGGGGGTAATTTCCTGTATTGTCTTTAGATGCTTTTGTTTTAGTGGTCCCTTCTAAGGCTGTAAGGGCAACACCTTTAAGGACTGCCCACTGAATGCCTATAAAACATCATGTATACACTGCATTAGTTAGATTTTGGATGACCACAGCGACGCACAGTGTGTTTCTCAATAAAGAGTAATTTCTGCTTAAAAATATCCCAAAGGAATCTCTCTTTAAAGGTTCACAACTTGAAAAGTAAATTAATTGTTTAAAACAGTTATTATTATTATTTATTTTTTTACAGAATTCAAAATTGTTCACAGACTTCAAGTGTTAGGATTGATTGTGCCTTCATTATGTGAATGGTTTATTCTTTAAAACTGAGATACAAAAGAAAGAATTGGAATATACCTTACAGTATTTGGGGCAGTTTCTTTAAAGGTGGTTCACTTTTAAGAGTCAGTGTTTTAAATGCTCAGGTTTTGTTGATGATGAGCCGAACACCAATGAAAAAGTTAATCACTTTTCTTTGTGATTAATTTTTATCTGCTGACGTAATGTTTCAGATGAAACTGAATTTGAAGTTTTAACATTGTTCAAAACACTGTTTTACCTAGCTAACTGAATTACTGTTCTCAGTGGTTTAAACAGACCAATGGTCATTGAATAAGCACTGTTGCTGCACTATAGTACATAAATGTTTTTTTTTTTTTACTTTGTCAGCTGTATGTAAAGTTGAAAAAATTAAGTACTGTTTTACTCTAACATTATAAAGTGGAATAAATGTTTTGTATTGAGATGACTGTTTACTGTTTTGTGACACTTTTAGAAAAAGTGAGAAACATTTACATAGAAATAGAAGTAACTTGGAAAAAAAGTAACTTAATGTATGCTTTACAAGGAGAAATGTATAAATATTACTTTAGGTTTATGTTGTAAATCGATCAAATTGAGATTCCATTACTTCAGAGTCAAAGTTAAAAACATGTAAAGTCTAATAGAATAAACAGATAAAATGAGTTTAAAATACTCAAAAAGCTGATGCAAATAGTTGCCTCAATTTTGAGTAAATTGGGCACAGTATTTTTTCTAGTGCATGTTCTCTGGACGAACCAAACGCACAGCCTGCATTTGGTGACAACGCTACATGTCATTAGCCATAGCTATAGCTAGACAGCAATGTTTCTTACCTTATTCCCCAATGTGCAATCCTGCGATGGAAAGTTTTCAAAGACACACCAAAGTGCTTTGTATGTCAAGACAGGGCTGAAACTCTGAAAAAATGTTACCCATTTGGTGAAATAAATGCTCCACCTCATCGAACTTGGCCCAAACCGTGTCTTCCAATTGCCGGCTAGATGCTTCCAAGTTTTCCCTAAGCGGAAGCAACATCATCAGAGCATAATCAACTGGCACATTACTGTCGACATAGTCAGCCAAAGAAATGATGCCGTTTATTGTGCTATTCCACGTGTTGAAAATTGTTTCTTCCATTTTAGTTTCTCTATAACCTTCTCCTTTCCACATCAATGACATACATCTGGACATAACTTGCTAAGTAAGAGCCAATTAGAGAGCTTGTTATATCCATCCCATGTTTTACCTCGTTTCACCAGCGAAAGGCCCAAAGTGTCATAACATAAAAAGGAAAAAACTGCAGGTAAATGTAAATGCAAATGGAGCAATTTTATTAAAGTCCTCTTTTTTGTCTACAAAGCAGAATTGGAAAAAAAACAAACATTGTTTATCAGTGATGATACACTAGCATAAAAGTTCTGTGTAAACAGTTTGTCTAAGAAAGACAAAGCATTTACACTCAAAAACGCTCTGCTGAAATGTAATGAAGTATACAGTTGTGTAATGAAGTTTGAAGTATACATCTGTTACAGGTGAGGCTCCCTCTCCGCTTCCTCCGGATCATCAGAGGGAGCTCACCACAATATTGACTGTTGCCTTTGGACTTCATTTCCCATATTCGCGTGATTGCGCACACACCTGCAGTTCATCTCACACACACTATTTAAGCAAGACACACACATCACCACCATCATGAAGTCTTGATTTGCTACGGTGGTCATTTCTGAGAGTTTCTTTGTGGATTCTTATACTGTGTTTGATCTTGGACTGTTTTCCTGTTGCCTGATTCTCTGCTGCCTGCCTTGACCCTTTGCCTGTTTCCTGTACTGTGTATGTTTGCCGCCTGCCTTGACCCAAGCCTGCCCCTGTTTATGATTCAGTTTTGTCTCTGCCATTGCCATTGCTGTGATACGACCCTGTACTATTTGACTCTGGTTAAAATAAATCTGCAGATGGATCCTCACTCCACTGACTCTGCATTACAACATCAACCTAACCAGTTGCATCTTTGACAGATCATCTACATTCTAGATGATCTGAAAACACAAATGCAAAAAAACAGCGGTTCGGAGAACCAAAGTCACATGATTTCAGCAGTTTGGCGATTTCACACGCGATCCGAATCATGATTCAATACGTTGATTCATTTATGCTCCGAATCTTCCTGAAGCAGTGTTTTGAAATTGTCCATTACTATATCAGTCGTTATTTTGTGTTTTTTTTGGCACACCAAAAAATATTCTCGTCACTTTATAATATTAATATTGGACCACTGTACTCACATGAACTGATTTAAATATGTTTTTAGTACATTCATTTGTGTTCGGAAGATGAACAAAGGTCTTGCGGTTGTGAAATGACATGAGGGAGAGTAATAAATGACATTATTTTAATTTTTGGGTGAACTAACCCTTCAAACCTACAGCACCTATTAATATTTATAAGTTTTTGTACAGTTCAGTTTTATTCATAAGCTATGGAGTCAAAAACATGCCATACAGTTTTGCAAAAGAATAAATTATTGCAAAAGAAAAAGTATTGAGCAAAAAAATATTGTTTTGCAAAGAAAAATAAAGAATTGCAAAAATCAATGACAGCTGGAAAATAAGCTTGTGAACTTTGATCCTATTTTATCTCCGCAACAGATATTTTCCATGGTCACACTTACTAATTCATTTGCAACACTCAGTATTTCACAATATTACTGTTCTTGTTGTATTTTGGATCAAATAAATTAAGCCTTGTTGAGAAGAAGAGACTTAAAACATTAAAAAATCTTACCGTCTAAAAACGTTTGACCAGTAGTGTGTATAATATATATAATAATAAAACTTAAAGCAGTCTCGCTGCAGTCCGTATATGATCTATATGATCTGCGTTGCGAGTGTTAACTCATCTCAGAGTTCTGCATAGAAAACGATCTTATGTGTGCTCCACATGTTGTTTAGAGTCATATTTCCTATGTATTTGCAGTCAAACGCCACCTCTAAACACATTGCTGGAAGAATGTAAAGAGCACCCTTGTGTTACTGAGGAAATATACACTTACGACACGTGGCTGAAGGACAACAACACAGAAGAACAGGAAGAGAGGTGAATGAACAGCGCTGAACTGGTCTTTTGTGATATTTGAATGCTCCGCTGTATGCATACTGTGGCTCAGTGATTGGATTGAAGAAACGGTTGACGTCAGCTCGTTCGTCCAGCCCCTACTGGAGCCCCGGCAGCCAGTCGAAACTCCAGATATTACGCATTGAGATCAGAATCCGTGATGTTGCTCAGACTTTGCTTTTCAAACCGGGAAGACAGGAATTGTTCTAAAAAAAATGCACAAATAACTAATTTCCGCTGATGAATAAACTTAATGAGTCTTTATGTCTTCAATAATCTTAATGGGCCTCTGGTCTATGCTTCTGAGTTTCCTTCACTTCCAAACTGAAAAAAAGGGGACTAGAATCCCAAAAGGGAAAAAACTCCTATCAGAATCTTCCTACGCTCTACAAACTACAATCCTCACGATCGATCCTGCCCTGCAACAGTACTTGAATTTGTCTCTCTGGTCACCTTTATGTTGATAAAAACTTTCTTACTGCATATCACTTACCTCTGACTGTGTATTTAGTTCTGTCTTATTTTACTTATTTTCTATATTTGTCTCTGTGCATTTTTACATTGTTATCTCAGTCAGACTAAAATGGATCAGTGAAAGTATGTTACTGTAAATACAGTAACTCCATTTGTAAGAAAAGCACAATAAAGTATTTATTAAAACAACAACAACAACAACAACTGTAAACCACTTAGTTGACACTTGATTTTTCACCATGTGACTAAAATCTAAATAAACAGCAATGGTAAAAATATAGAATATAGATGTGCACAAACAAACAGTAGTATTACATACAGTGTACTTTTAGACATACTACTCTGATAATAAATGATACATGAACACATTATTTACATGGCTAATGCTGACAACAACAACTCAGGATGGAAAACTGCAAAATGATTAATTTTGTAAATATCTTAAGTATTTTCCTCTGCACTTTTTCTTTTTTCCTTGCACTCTCTGACAGAACCTATGAGTAATAATTAACAAAGGTAAAAACACAGCTTACATTATGGTACTGTAAAACAAGTTGATGTTAATGTTATCATTAGTGCATAAATCTACTTTCCCATAATCTAAGGCATTCTTGCTTGTGAAAAGTTGTAAATCAGGTTAAAAATTACATATTACATACACAAAAAAAGTCGCTTTTTGGATTTCAATAGGCAAATACTTCAGATTCTAAGGATGGATCATTATTACAGTGATTATATTTCTATAATGTTATATGTTTGGCAATGATTCTTTTAACCCTAACAGATGGTGTGTATATCTTTTCATTTCTTTAAACAACCATGTAGGAAGACGTATCATAGCCATATTCCAGGATGACAATGCCAATATTCATCAGGGTTAAAATTAAGAAGAGAGTTCAGAGAGCATAAAGAATAATTTTCACACATGAATTGGCATCTCTGAGTCCTGACTTTAACCTCAGTGAAAATCTTTGGGATGTGCTGGAAGAGATTGACAATACAAGATTTTGACCAAAAATTGATTAATTTCTTGATGGAAATATCATTTATTTCCATCAAGAGGTGCATTAACTTTTGGTCAAGATCTAAAAATAAATAAATTAAAAAAACTTTGAGTCAAAGTTATTTTCTGTTGAGATAAACATAGTGCCACAAATGTTGTAAATAGAGATAAACATCTACTAAACCTGGAACATCCCTTTGATTATGATTAATAATTAACTTGAACTACTTATTTATCTGAAGCAATATAAATCAAGTACAAAAGACAGTAAATCAGGACACTATAAAAGGAACATGAGAGGCTGTGAGGATGACAGAGCAAGAGCTGGAAACAAACATCAGTGAAGAATGAAGGCTTTAGTATGTATACTGCTGCTGTTGGAAACCTTTGTGTTTGTCGTCCAGCAGCAGGTAGATGGAGGACTCAATGAGAATGAGATCAGTCAACAGATCAGCTCTGAGCACGGAAGACAGAATCCACCTCAAACAGACACTTTGAGAGCTGAAGCTTTAACTGACAGACAACAATACTGTGATCTGGGCATCCCTGACATCCATGCAGCACTGAGAGAACTGACCGCCACCATTACAGAGCAGAAAGAAAACATCAGAGAACTGACCGCCACCGTTACAGAGCAGAAAGAAAACATCAGAGAACTGACCGCCACCATTACAGAGCAGAAAGAAAAGAACAGAGAACTGACCGCCACCGTTACAGAACTGAGGGATGAGATGAACAAGAAAAATGAAGGTACTTCACCAAAACATTCACTCTTTTATCAATGACCCTCAAAGTAAAACTCCAATGCAATACATTGTATAGTGTAAATGTTAGTGTAAAGTTGAGTGTATGCTGTGTAAATTGTGTTATCTATTACAATAATCAGTGTAAATGTCATTTAACAGAATCTTTATTCCTTCACAGAAATTTCAAATCTTACTCTGAGTCAAGAGGAGTTGAGAAAGGAAAATAGAGGTGAAAGTGTGCTTGAATGATGTTAAATTCAGTGTATTCATTCTCAGTGTAATACAGTAATATATCACAATATTGCTTATGTTTTTCAATAACAGACAGAGAAATAGCTTTTTCAGCTGGACTGATGGAATCTGGTGAAGGATATATTGGTCCTTTTACCACTGACATCACACTAACCTACAGGAACGTCATCACAAACATAGGGAACGCCTACAACCCAATTACAGGTAATTATCAATGAAATGGAGTGTAATGATATTTATTAGCTCAAAAGGGGAAATATTAATAATTAGTCATAACTCGTTATGATTAATTATAAATATTTGAATCATTTAATCAAATTAACTTAATGTAGCTGAATTAATATTACAATCAATTAATCTGTTCAGCCAGCAAACACTCAGTATTAATTGTCTATCAACTCTTATAGAAAGGATATTTTCCGTGGCCACAGAATATTGCTTTCTTAGCACATAGCTGTGATCGAATCGTTATCAGGGACATTGGTTTTGAGCCGGTCAGAATCAACTTGCAAGAGTGTGCACACAAGTTTTATTTAACTAAATCACAAACACATAACTAAACTAAAAAACACAAATATACCATTCACGCAGTGAGAGAGTGGAAAATGAATTTGAACCATATCATAACGGGAATAAAACAATGGAAAGAGTAAATGAACAATTGCTGGTCGAACCATCAGTTTCAATACTATAAAGCACCTTTGTTAAAATGGGTTCACAATCTTAATACTAAATTGGCATTTAGTGTTCGAACGATACTTGCAAATGCCTTAGCTATCCGGATCTGCGGGCTCAGGAGAAAATCCTTGATGGTTCGGTCCGCTGGCGTGGAAGTTGTAATCAATATCTTTGGCGTTGATGAAGAAAATGAAGACAAACTTTGCGCTGTTAATTTGACTATTTTGTGGTCGCTGCAGTCGTGCATGGCTTGAAGTGAAATGGAGGCCTACACTGTTTGTGTCCATTTATACTCTGATAAATATAACAACTGTACAATCCATTCTATGGTATGGTGATGTCCACCAAATTGTGAGTCATTAAACAAGGGGTAATTTGATATCAAACATCACCTAGCAGAAATACATTATCTCATAGTTTCAAATTTCAGGTATGCATAACACTATACAACATACGAAAGAACAACATACAAACAGAAATAACAGACACGATGTACTGGGGAAATGCATGTTCATTCATTTAGACGAGGTTGTCAATGAATTAATGGCAAAGAATCCAGTTTTATTGACAATGTATGGTTCTAGTGGCCTGTCTCCTTAGTGTCTTTGAAATGTGTGTAAAGAGCACATGGTGCAGATGGGGTGATAGCGCTTAGTGGGGGAGCCAGACCTTACGGGGTCTGCATGGGTGATTGCTTTTTACAATTGTGTTTGATCTACAGGAGTCATAAAACTCAGTTTATAGTAATGAAAACCTTCTGCTCCATTCAGACCTCTCTGCAGTTGTGTAATGTGTATAAGAGAATTAAATGATCTGCCATCTTTCAAAACTATTACAGTGTGTTTGGTAATTAAGCAATCATACAGGAAACAGCTGATTCTGAATCTCTTGTTATTTGATTTAGGTATTTTCACAGCCCCACTGAAAGGAGCGTACATGTTCAGAGTCTCTATATTTGGTTTTGGCCCAACTGTAGCATCTGCAGACATTTTTAAGAATGGAAAGAATGTGGTTTCAGCATTTAATAATCAGGCTCAGAATGCATTAAACTCCTCGAATGGAGCTGTGTTGATCCTGGAGGTTGGAGATGTTGTCTATGTGAGACTTTGGTCTGGCAGGAGGATATATGATAGCCAGAATAAGCACAACACTTTCAGTGGTTATCTACTGTTTCCCTTAAGATAACAGGAGATTTGAAGAATGTGATTACAATAATTCTGAACCTTTAGTGTGTGATTTAAGATTATTTTAAGATTAAAGAAATTATGAAAAATCATTAACATATGAACCTGTATTAATGAGGACTAATGTGTGTTTGAAATTTGCAGTAAATTACTGTATAAAGTCAGTATAATACACTATACTCATAAGTTCTGAGCTGTATGTACATGTAAGTTTGTATAAAGAGTTTCAGCACAGAACCCATGAATCTCACATGTGATTCAAAAGTGTTTTGTTGAAGTAGTAAATCTAGACTGTTAATTAATACCTTTTTAAGTGTATCTTGTTACTGTATCTTACTGTATCCTTGATCTGTATCTCTTCATCCTACATAAATAAGAGAATAAAGAGACATTGTGGCATTTTCTTTTCCTCATATCTTCATGAATATTTCCCCAATAATGCTTGCTTTGAAGCACTCACGATATCATATTTATTTAGGATTTAGGACATTTGTTTGTGTGTGTGTGTGTGTGTGTGTGTGTGTGTGAGTGTGAGAGTGTGATTTTTTTTGCAATTAAAACTACTAATTTTGTGGTGGCAAATGTCCAGAAATTTGCGAAAAATTTGCTGTTTATAATTAGGATACCACATTTACCAGATTATGTATTATGTTAGATGCAATACAATTGTATGTTAAGATTTTAAATATATAAACTAATATAGCTTCAAAACATAAAAGCAAGTAGCCTAGTGAATAACATAGTTTCTGAATGTTTTCTCTTCAAGAGCAGTGATTTTTCTCTTTCTCCTTACTGTTGTTTGATTATTATTCTGATAACATCATAAGCCAAGTTTCCATCCAGTTTGATGTTTCCCTTTTGAAATGGAACTTCAACTCTGCGTTTACCGCTTTGGGGAACGTCCCACATGACCCAGTGTCTGAAAGCCAACTATCCAACGAGTTGTTGGATGACGATGACGTCCGTGTTTGACTTCATCGCGTCCGATAGCAAGCGCTCCTCTGGCTGGTGGGTATGTGGAGCTGATGGTGTTTTTGGGACGCGCTTTTCGGCGTGCTGCAGCTGCCGTGAGGGTGCGTTAAGAAAGGGGCCGCGCGCAGACGGCTCGACGAGCGATTCCTTTCTGTCCATGAATGCTGCAGCTCCCACAGACTTTCCATTCCTTCCTGATCTCCGCTTTTGAGATCGGGAGGGCTTGGAAACCCCCTAGATTCACCTTAAAAGAACCCTAGATTCTAGCCTTTTTCATGTAAAAAAAAAAAAAAGGGAGTATTAGGAATCTTCGGTCTTTGAGCCACAGGAATATGAGATGAGTCTATATTTTATGTTTTAAAATAAGACCTTGTTTTCCTGTATAGTTTTTCTGAGCATGTAGTTTATCAGGAGGCTGGTCCATCTCAAGCTGAGGCTCAGAGACAGGGCCAGAGGTCCAGTATGGCCGCTCAGGCACCTCCTCCTCTCGGAGCAAGGCGCAGAGATGGCTGAACTCGAGGAGAAAGGAGCAGGTTCGGAGGAGGTGATCGATCACATACACCAGTAGCGTCTGTAATTGATTCCCTCTCGTTGCAAGGATGACTTTGCATTTGCCCTCGCCCCTTCTTCCTCTGCCTCCTGAGTTTTTTGGTTTCATTTTACATGCTCAGGTGCTTCTTTAAAAGTCAGGCTGACGGCTGGGCCTTTGATAGTATTTCTCTAAAGGCCGCCTTCTGGCTTGATAGTGAAAGTGTTTTTAGGCTTAAAGTGGACCTATTATGCAAAATTCACTTTTACATGGTGTTTGGACATAAATGTGTGTTGGCAGTGTGTGTACACAACCACCCTATAGTGATAAAAATCCACCCACTCCTTTTATTTTAATCCCCGTAAATCATAAGCAGTGTTTCAGAACAAGCCGTTTCCAGATCCCTGGCAGTGTGAGGTCACAAAAGCCACAGGCCCCACCCACGAATGTTGACAGACACTGCCGTTTGAACATAGAAGCGCCCTGAGCGAGTTCACAGTGAGTTGTACAGTCCGCCATTGCTGCACTGACAAGAATGTCTCCCAAGCGTTTTAGATGTTCTGTAGCTGGATGGATTAATCCACATAGCTCTCTTCATTTACTCCCTAAATCTGAGCTGCTGAAAATGAGAAATGAAATTAACTTGGTTTTCCAGGAAAATGCTCCCTCAACTCTACCGAAATTGTTTATGTCTGCATAAATCATTTCACACCGGACTGCTTTGTGAATTAATATCAATACAAAGGGACAAAACAAAACATATTTTTGTGCTAAAAATATGCTACTCAAGGATATACAAGTAAAAACTGTTCGTGATCCAGCTTAAAGACTCCAGAGTGATACTGGATATGGCAGTAATGAAGGTTAGAGCACTTTATTACAGTTCATCTGAGTTTATTTAAGGGTATAAAGTTTATTAAGCACCACCCGAAAGGCATAAGGTCTTTATATATTTGTTTACTGTTAGCTGTAACAAGTGTTTCTGTGTACATCGCTATGTGTGTTGGTGATAATATAAGGGAAAGAGAGAGAGAGAGTTTATGGATAATATTTTAATGCACACTTGCAGTGTTTTATTAAGCTGTTACAGTGATTTTCTAAAGTGAAAACGGAAGCTTCATCTTTTGTGTTAAATACAATAAATGTCATAAAACTCATCTGTGTAGTTTTGGCCATCATTTGGACGGTACAACAGGCCTGTACTAATATAGTAGATAAAAATAATAAGACAATATAAGTTATAACCGTAATTTAACAAAACTATACCTGTTCTATCTCCATGCAGCATATATTCGCAGTTTCTGACAATAGTGCGTCCTGACTGAATCCTAACCCTCTTAGGCCAAGCACAGCAGCTCATTTGCATTTAAAGGGCTCACACTGAAACGGCTCGTTTTTGCTCAACCACTAAAAGTGGCAATTTTAACATGGTATAAAAAATTATCTGTGAGGTATTTTGAGCTAAAACTTCACATACAAACTCTGGGGACATCAGAGACTTATTTTACATCTTGTTTACATATTTTTATGTTTATAAAAAGTGTAGACCTTGTTTTTCCTGTATAGCTTTCCTGAGCATGTAGTCAGTAAAGTTTGAAGGGGTTCTTTGGGCAAAATAACTGAATCATTAGGTTGGCTAGTTTCAAAACATGCAGGCTGTTTTTTTGGCCACTATTTTGTAGCCTCCTATGTTAGAGTAGCTTCTTAGCTAATACTGTTAGTTTGGTTTGATTTAGCACTCGTCACTTCAGTTATTTGTGTGCTGGTCGGCTTTAATCGGCCGCCCGACACTGTTTGCTTGTAGTGCTTCATTTTCTCCTCATATCTGAGAGGATTTAACCCTCTGGAGTCTGAGGCTGATTTGGGGCCTGGAGAAGTTTTGACATGCCCTGACATTTGTGCTTTTTTCAGTTGTTCATAAACATATTAATGGAAAAAGTGTCATTACACTGTATTCAGCACAAACTAGGCTACCATAATATGTGAGGAACATGTATGTACATGTTTGTGTTTTTGAAGGAATAACGTTTATGCGTGGTTATTGAAAAAACAAATAACTTAAGTCACTGAAATAAGGCCAAAAAAATAATATTATATATGTGTTCATAAGACTTCTGGGTATTGGAGATTGTAGACGAGAGTTTTTGCTTCAAAATTATGTACAAATTATCCTTCCTACTCCTTCATATAAAACAATAGAGAGATTTAAATTTTCAAAAACATCTTTGGTCAAGAAACAGTATGCGTGGAGGAGTGAATCATCATGAATAATGGGTGATTCTCACCTGAGAAGACATAAAAGAACATAAAGAGCTCTAATGACCTGCATAAATAATGAGCTCTTTCAGACAGGTAGGCTGTGAAAAAACCCTCTGTGATCATGTTTCAAGCTCATCATGGTGTATATCAAACATACAGAAAAAACAGCAATACTGTGAAATATTATTACAATTTAAAATAATGGTATTCTATTATATACTTTAAAATATAATGTATTTCTGTGATGCAAAGTGTCTGAACAATTATGTTACCTCTATGGCATTTCATATAGGCTTTTAGCTTAAAACCATGCACATTTGGAGAAATATTGATGGATTCTCATATGTTTGTCAATTTTCTATACAGAGGAGTAATATTTATTCATGATTTATTGTCATCACTGTGAGTGTTTTCAATTCATACTTGCAGCCGGAGGGCGCTCTGTGCACCTTTAGTCCACAAATGCCTGCTAAAGAAGAATAGGCAATCCAGGAACTAACCGAACTAACAGAGGCCAGAGATCGCTAACTATGGCTATTCAAACACTTTTCAAGACAATAAATACACGATTGAGACGATGAATGCATGTATTGACTGAATTTGCGTCTGAATAGCGCTGGCTCCGTGGGCGTGGCCGCATTAGCGGATAATGAGCTGAATCACGGACTTCTGACATGGCTCTCTTTTCATACAGATTACATAAACTGAGAATATTTGTTTTCGATTTGACTTACACGATTTAAAACCTGACATTTCAACGTTTTTTTAGACATAAGTCTAATTTTTTTGTGATTAGTATTCACTAAGTTACAGTTCATTTTCTGAGAACTATCAGATTGGACTTCGTTCAGAGGGAGACGACAGATCACGCATCATGTTAGTTTTCTTTATTTTACAAAAAGCACAACATTTTGTTTTTACTCTGAGTGTACACAAATAAAAGAAGATATTCCACAGATTAAAATGGTGTATAACTCTTAATTGTATGTGCAACACTGACAGAGTATTTTGAGTCTCTTTCACACTGGTAAGAAAAAAAACGCGGTGGTATCGCCGGCGATACCTCAGACGTCAGAGTGTTAAAGTGAAGCCCAGGCTTTGCTTGGCCCAGTAGACCATAGCTAGTGGCTAGGCTAGCGCTAGGTTAGGTGTTTGTCTATTACATCACCCTTATTATCACTATCCCTTGTAAGGTTGTATAGTTCCTAGTTCTGGCCTCATCCTGAGGGAGTTGTTAGGCCGTATGCCCATTTCCTCTTCGTTATTATGTAGGTGCCATGGCTGAGGTTAACAGCTAAGGTTATAGGCTGTTATTTGCCTTCCTGGTGCTGTTTTTCCCAGGTGGTAGGCCCTTATCTTTGAGGAGATAAGTTACGCAGTGTTACTAGGCCCCACTTTCTAGAACTTTGTCATGCCTTACAATGTCTTCCCATGAGCCCCTTGAATTATATTCAAGTTTAAGCATATGGTGCCAGTGTTTTAGCCTCCGTTCTCAAGGGATCAGCACAGATCTACAGATCTGTCTCGTGAAAGCATTTATCCTGTTTGGATGGCATGTATTACAAAGCATTTATTTTTGCTTTGGGTTCTAAGCCTTGGCCTTACATACTTAAATATATGTGAGCTTACTCTAGTGCTGCCACAGGTTAGCACCTGTTTCTATGATAGCAGGCTGTGATTAGCCTCTATCTAAGAATGTGGTGTTTTGTTGTACTCCCCGGTTAGGGTTGTGTTTCACTGAGTGCATCACCTGTTGGATTGCACACTCAGGTTGAGTGTAGAGAGTCTTATTCTGGTTAGAACTAGAGATGATCTCTGTTAGCTCCCAGTCGATCATGACCACAGCAGCTGTTTTACATATATTGTTAAGATTGTTGGCTCTTTTTTGCTAGCCTCCTTCTAAGTACAGCTTGTATCTCGGGCGCTGTTGGTATACGATCGCGAGTTTGCTCACATATCTTAGCACTGCCTCAGGCTTATGCTCATGTTTGTTTGAGGTGGTAGGCCTTGTAGGCCTCCCTTAGACCATGTTAGCATATTTATTGTACCATGTAATTTTTGATACATTGCCTGTTGGAATGTGTAGGCTTAGCTCAGGTTGTTGTAGCTTGTTACCCACAATTAGTTGTTGGGTCTAGAGCTGATCCCCTTGAGCTTGGTCCCTTTTATAACCACTGGCTGGCGCCACGTTGCTAAAAGTAGTAGGCCTTGCTAGGCCTCCTTTTTCAGTTTTCACGTTGGCACAGTTGGGTTGGTTTCTATATGACTCACCATGGTTAAGTCATGATTGCTGACTCGTACCGCCATCGGCCACGCCCACCTCTGTAAGAGTAGGCCCTAGGTCAGGCCTCTCATAGAGTACTGTGTCGGAGTGTGTACTTGGAGTGGTTTTACCGAGTACTTGGCCTGCTGGCTGGTTCTGTCATGAAACTACCACTGGTTGATGCCATGTGCTTGTGGAGTCGAAGGCCCCACCAGGGCCTCCTTTCAGTTTGCATGTTGGCACATTTTTGTGATGGTTTCTATGTGACTCATCACCATGGATGGGTTGTGATTGCCACTAGCTGACGGCAAGTGTTTATAAGTCGTAGGCCTTTTTAGGCCTCCTGTGTATCATGCTGGAGTTCAGCTGTGTACTCCCCCTTGTGTACTCCCCCACGGGGCCTTCTTTAGCACATGATGGCGTACGTTGTACTCCTCTTGCTTTAAAGAGTAAAAAGGTTATTTTACCAAGAACACTGCTCATTGGATTGTGTTGGATGGACTGTTTTGTGGGCACTCAAAGTTACTTAATCACATGGTTGGTCGTGTGCCCATCATGTTAGATTTCAGGTGAGTGGCCTTATAGGCCACCCTGGAATACCACCATGTGATTTGAGCTTTCTGGTGTGATATTTAGTTCTTTATCTAGCACTTTAGTTATGTCGAAGGCCCCTTTCCGGCCTCCATGACTATGTGCCTACAGTGTGGTCTATCTGTTAGGTTAAGCTTCGTACTTCCCTTTGGGTCGTTTGTGTAATTGTGCTTAGCTCCCTAAGCTGGTCATTGGTCGTAGACTTCTATGAAGTCTCCCGTTGGTTTGTGCTCCCCTGCATCAGGGTTTTCTAGCGCACAGCCTCCTCAGTGCATTAGTCAGACACTGAGTAGATCCTAGGATGAGCAGATTATACTCCCCTCAATACGAGGGTTTATAGCACTCAGCTGAGTTCTGCTCTCCAGGATGCCCATCTCTGCGTGTGGGTTTGAGTTGCTTACTGTTCATTCACAGTCGCTCTTACCTGCTCTCTTCTCTGAAGAATGCGTTACAGAGATTCTGTGTAAACAGACAGGGTTGGCCTAGGCTAAGTTTGTCCTTCGCCAAATTAGTTCGGCCTCCCTGGTGGCGCTGAGGGTGACTTTGTTCCCCTCTAGTGACTGGCTGGGGTTCCTTTCGGTTTCCTGGCCACATTCCCTTTAAGGGACCACTTTTCCCAGAAGCCCTGAGCAGCCTCGGAAGGCTTTCTGCAGAAGGCCTCTTTTAAGCTCAGCTTGGGCTGTTGGCCGTAGGGAATGCTGTCTCTGACAGCCTTGCGTGACCTGAGGAAGAGTTGCTTATGCATTTCTTTCGAAACTGCCAGACGTTTGTCTAGCCATCTTTTGCATGCACTCTCCTTGAGCATGGGTATATCGTTCCCCAAAGCGGTAAACGCAGAGTTGAGTTCCCTTTTCGAAAGGGAACGTCTCAGGTTACGTATGTAACCGTGGTTCCCTGAGAACAGGGAACGAGACTCTGCGTTGCCGTGCTATGCCTTGGGCTGCCTGCTGAACAGTCCCTCAAGATGATAAGATACTGACTGATTCTCTAGGCGCTCCTTATATACTTCTGGGTCGCACCATATGCGCACCAAGTCATAGGCTGTCACCGGCCAATTTAGATTGGAGCTGTTGGATAGTTGGCTTTCAGACACCGGGTCACGTGGGATGTTCCCCAAAGCGGTAAATGCAGAGTCTCGTTCCCAGTTCTCAGGGAACCATGGTTACATAAACAACCTGAGACATTTTCCCAGGAGGTCTCCCATCCAGGTACTAACCAGGCTCAGCCCTGCTTAACTTCAGTGGGCAACCAGTCTTGGGCTTCAGGGTGATATGGCTGCTGGCATAAATATTAAAAAAGACAAACAAACAGTAGTATTACGTACAGGCCTGGTTTCACAGACAGGGCTTAGACCGGAGGTCGGCGAGCCGCATGCGGCTCTTTAGCGCCCCCCTAGTGGCTGCCTGGAGCTTTTTCAAAAATGTATGAAAATGGAAAAAGATGGGGGGTATATTTTTTGTTTTCATATGATTTCTGTAGGAGGACAAACATGACACAAACATTCTTAACGTTTTCCAATGCTGTAAAAATGTGTATAATAAATATTAAATTTCAACACTTCTGTCAACGAAGATTTGCGTCATAGCCTGCGAGTAAAAACAAACGAATTACACTAAATAGTGTTTCTTACAACTTGTCAAATAAACCTAATCCATGGATATTGACATGCAGCCAGGAGTCGTGTTTTCTGACATTTATATGTGCCTAATTTCGACGCTGGGGAAATACATAAAACAAATCTGCCTGTGAATATTTTATATAACTACAATATAGATTACTAAAATATACTGTATATCATCATATTGTCCAGCCCTAAAACATATAGTTTTATAGTATAGTTTTTGTCAGTGTTTATTTTAAAACACACAATAATGCAGAATATAAGATGGAAAATATTTAATTGATGATTTGTCAACAGAATATATAACAATACAATATATATGGAATGATTTTACCTCAAAATCCAACAATTTGACAAAATGATAACTGCAAATCCATGTTTCTCTGCCTGGAATCCATCTGTTTCTGTGAATTGCACCGAACCATTTGCTTCTTTTTTCTGTAGCTTTCAGCAGTTTTTAAATATATACCTCAGGAATACCTCATTATGTATTTGTAACCTATTTAGTCATTTTGATAGTAGGCTAATATAGCTAATATACACTTACAGCCTGTGTTGCCTTCATATAAGGCTTATATAAGGCTTTTAATTTTTTTGCGGCTCCAGGCAGATTTGTTTTTTGTTTTTTTGGTCCAATATGGCTCTTTGAACATTTTGGGGACCCCTGCTAAGCCAATATTAGGCCTTAATGCATACTAGTTATATTAGGACATTTAAGTACCTTTCATGAACATGGCCTAAAATAAGCTTAGTTAGTCAGATACTATGGAGTATTGGATTAAGTTAAGTAATCTTTAATGAGAACACCTGGGTTAAGTCTGATTAGGTTGAGTATAATGCTGCCTTCACGTGCTCTCAGAATTATCATAAATACAAGTTTCCTAGGTAAAAATTGCACATGAACGCCCTCCCATTTTGAAACTTGAATGCAACGAGCAAAGGTAAAAATAATCCACTCAAAAAACTTTAGTGAGTATGAAAAAACACTACTAAAACAAATTTTGACAAACCATCCAGTTATTGAAAGTAAAAACCACACTACTGCTAGTGAACAAATGGAGAAAAACAATAAAAATGCCTTTTATTATCATAACACATTTCTCATATTCATATTTTTGTGCCAATTTATAATGAATGATATTTGCCTGAATAGACAATGTGGAAAAAAAACTAAACTGGCTTTAAAAAGACAGAATGCAGAGATCAGAAGACAGTGATTTATTACTGATGGTGGACCATCAAATAAAGACAACCAGAAACCACCAGAAACCTCTGGATGGTATACCAGATGATGATCACTTGGACAGTTCAGATGAATAACTGAGCGCAAATGGTACATGTAGGAAAGACAGTAAATTGGTTACTTTCTTTGGTACAGGGGTGGCAAACTCCGGTCCCGGAGATCCTCAGTCCTGCAGACTTTAGCTCCAACCCTGATAAAACCTCACCTGCCTATAGAGGATATGCATGTAACATCACCGTTGACCGTTATGACTGTGGTCACGCCCTCTGAGTGGCAAAAGACTGAGTGGCAGCATTGATTTTCAGCGTGAATGCCGCGAAAAACAAACAAAACACATCCAAAACGGGAAAAAGCTTTGCGGCTGACTGTATAAATAGCTTTGACACAAAACCTGAGATATATTTTTACAGACTGCTGAAAGCTACAGAAAAAAAAGAAGCAAATGGATCACTGCAATTCACATAAACAACTGACTTCAGGCAGAGAAACATGTTTTGCAGCTATCATTTTGTGTCAAATTGTTGGATCTTGGGGTAAAATCATACCCTATATATTGTATAGTTATATATTGTGTTGACAACTCATCAATTGAATATTTACCATCTTATATTCTACATAATTGGGTGTTTTTAAATAAACACTGACAAAAACTATACAAGCTCCTCCCCATGGCAGGGAGAGCACATTACATCTTTCCTACACAATGTATTTGTGGATTGTTTTGAATGAGCTACGAAATGGGGACATTTCTGGGGACAGTCCAGGTTTTTGGTGTTCTGTCCCCGGAAATGTCCCCATTTCGTAGCTCATTCAAAACAATCCACAAATACATTGTGTAGGAAAGATGTAATGTGCTCTCCCTGCCATGGGGAGGAGCTGTCTGTTGTGGCTCATTGGGTGAGCTGTTGAACATGACAACAGTATTTATAACACCTAACTTAATAAAACAGGCTGTGTGACTATGAGGAATGATTACCTCAAAATATACACCCATATGCAACTTTGAGGGACTTTATTTAAATTAAACGCATACACCTTTTGAAAAACCGGGACTGTCCCCGGAAAACGGTGACATCTGGTCACAATACGATCGAGCACATCAAGCGCACACGTTGAACAACGAGCACTTTGTCTCAAACTAATGTGTGAGATTGCACTATGCAGCTCTGCTTATGTATGTGAAAAGAGAGCAAAAGAGTATGATTCTACACCCAATCGACATCAAAGTTCATAAAACGATTAAAATACTTATACTGATATGAAATGGCTGATTGTAGTGATGACGCAAGAATGATGAAGATTGCATCTGTGTCTTTGATGATAGGCCCTTTGATGATATCGCTAAAATGAAATTCAAAAACAGAAATCCGTGAAGGGAGGACCTGCATGCTTCTGAAATTTGAAACAGGATTTTTCTCTTATTGCTGCGACAGCTCAATGAACATTCGAAATGATAGGTTGACATGAACTTAAATTAAACTGTAGCGTTTAACATATCCTGTCTCAAATGAACATTTTCACAGTAACTTTAGTCCTCTGGAGGCGAGTAGTTGAACCCATGTGCAGTTTTATTTAACATTAATCCCCTGGCATAAACATTAAACATGGACTCACCAACAATGGTTACACTGACAATACTAGACAAAGAACAAGGCAAACATGAGGGCTTAAATGCACAAGAACTAATCACAAACAAGGAACGCCTATGCACAATCAACCAAATGAACCAATGACAACATAGGACACATAACAAGGGAGCACAAGGCAGGATCACATGACACAAACAAGGGAAACACATGGCAAAACATAAACATAGCAATGAGACACGAGGGCTGTTTCATAAAAGATGCTAAGAAAAGCGAGGATTAAACTCCAAAACCTGACTTGAGTTAACCTAACAAATGAGTTTGGGCTAAAACGGTTTCATAAAAGGTAATTGAAGTTCACGCAGTCCCGCTAATTCGATCCAGGTTTACCTAGTCAAGATAATTTCGCGTGCACGCTTTTTTTAAGCAGCCCTAGAGGTCGATCATGGATCAAATCGATCCACCATAGGAAACGGCATACATTTTGTGCTATTTTATGCGTTTGAGACATGGTGTTTTCCTCAGTGCATAACTTACTTTTCACAAGTTTATTCTCCATCTGTAAATGTTAGAAAGTCATGCAAATATTTCCATTTTGCGGCTAAACTAACAGTGAACGAGCGCTGCTGCGCGCATGCACGCTAAACAGACGGAATAATTCTAAAATATACATTTCGCTAAAATATTTGATGTTGGACATTAAATGTGCCTTATTTACAATTTTAATCCTACAAGTAAGTGTATTTTTATGATAGTAACTGTAAATGGACTATTGTAATGGGGTAAATCAATACTTTGGGCCATTTACTGAGTTTAGATTCATCTTACCAATTAAATTTAGTCTGTGCATATTTATTTTAATTTTTAATTTTGTGATTTTAATTTCTAATAACCATAAAGAGTACTACAGCTGCCAAACAAAACCAGAGAGAAATGTATTCATATATTTTAAAACAATTAAATATTGGGCACAAAACATTTAGCCAGTAAGAAGGGAAAACCTGTAGGTTTTACACACACACACACACACATACATATATATATATATATATATATATATATATAATTCAGGTTGATAGGACACTTTTTCCCAGTCACTTCAATAGCAAAAAGTGTCACAATCAACCTGAATTCACTATATATATATATATATATATATATATATATATATACAGTACAGTCCAAAAGTTTGGAAGCACTAAGATTTTTAATGTTTTTAAAAGAAGTTTCGTCTGCTCACCAAGGCTACATTTATTTAATTAAAAATACAGTAAAAACAGTAATATTGTGAAATATTATTACAATTTAAAATAACTGTTTTCTATTTGAATATATTTCACAAAGTAATTTATTCCTGTGATGCAAAGCTGAATTTTCAGCATCATTACTCCAGTCTTCAGTGTCACATGATCCTTCAGAAATCATTCTAATATGCTGATCTGCTGCTCAAGAAACATTTAATGTGTACAATTGTACAAAATATTTGGGTACAATATTTTTTTTCAGGATTATTTGATGAATAGAAAGTTCAAAAGAACAGTGTTTATCTGAAATCTAATCTTTTGTAACATTATAAATGTCTTTACTGCCACTTTTGATTGATTTAATGCATCCTTGCTGAATAAAAGTATTCATTTCTTTAATTTCTTTTCAAAAAAATAAAAATAAAAATTCTTACTGACCCCAAACTTTTGAACGGTAGTGTATAATGCTACAAAAGCTTTGTATTTCAGATAAATGCTGTTCTTTTGAACTTTCTATTCATCAAGGAATCCTGAAAAAAAAGTACACAACTGTTTTCAACATTGAAAATAATCATAAATGTTTATTGAGCAGCAGATCAGCATATTAGAATGATTTCTGAAGGATCATGTGACACTGAAGACTGGAGTAACGATGCTGAAAATTCAGCTTTGCACCACAGGAATAAATTACTTTGTGAAATATATTCAAATAGAAAACAGTTATTTTAAATTGTAATAATATTTCACAATATTACTGTTTTTTACTGTATTTGTAATTAAAGGCGACGAGACGAAACTTCTTTTAAAAACATTAAAAATCTTAGTGGTTCCAGTGGTTTCACTTTTGGACTGTACTGTATATATATATATATATATATATATATATAATGAGACCAGAGTATAGATTAAATATGGGCCTTGGAAAAGGCTAGCAGACTTTATTGTGCTTTGACTACAGTGGGTAGTTCCAGTGTGGACAACAACCATGCATGTCATTTCTGCAGGCTGCATCTTACTCGGTCACTCTTTTCATAGCTTTTGCTGGCTCTGATACACTCACTTAGTATTTTTCCTGCTCTTTGTCTAGCAAAAAAATCACTCATCACTAATGAAAGCTTACAAATGAAGGCGTGATTGTTTCAGGGGCCTTGTCACAGGTCTATTGATTTTGAATTTCTGTGTTACTTTTGCTATATTTTCACACTTAAAACAATGATTTGGTAATCCTCTTGTACTCTTCTGTGCTAAGAAATAAGACTCCTGACAGTTCTCTCCCAAGTGCTTCCATTGTTGTCAGTATTAAGTCTGAGAATGATTCAGAGTTTTAAGAAATTACTTCTCTTTAAATGTTTTGGTTCATCATACTTACCTTTTAATAAAAAAAAAAATGCTACTTAGACCAATATTTGTTTTTTATTTAGCACTATTTAGTAAATGTGTGTGTGTGTGTGTGTGTGTATATATATATATATATATATATATATATATATATATATATATATATATATATATATATATATATATATTATATAATACACACACACACACACACACACATATATATATATATATATAATGTTAATAAAGTCAAAAAATTGTATGTGAGAGAGTCAGCTGTAATATTATTGCGTTCCTATTGGTGAGTGTTAGAGAAGCTCAGCTTAGCCTGACAGTTAGCCTGCTCAAGACCAGGCTAGTTTCCCAGCATAAGTTGCCAGGGTAACTGAGTTTGAACTAATTTAAGTTTGTTTTATGAAACAGAATTCGCTGACAAAAAGTCTGACTAAGTAAAATAAGCCTGGCTTGTTTTATAATCTTGTTTTATGAAACAGCCCTCAGAACATGAACAAAACCAAAACTAGACTTGACACTCACACTGAAGTAGTAAATCAAACTACCGCTAACATTTTCTTTCTTCATTTATTTAGATAATCACAATAATAGGCCTGTACATGCATCGTGAGAGGAACCATGCTTAGTTCACTGGAGATAAAGATTTAGATTATAGTAATCTTATCAAATTACTGATATGTTTTAAAGTCAGGCTGAATTTTAACCGAGCTATATCTCGCAAAACAGAATTCAGTGCTCATTTAGGTGTAGGACATACAGCGTAAGCCTTTTGAAGAATACTAAAGTACGGTTTTGGCGGAAGCACTTGGAAGGCGATCATTTGTTTATATAAAGCATATACATTTTTTCGAAAATGACCGATCGTTTCACTAGATAAGGCCCTTATTCCTTGTCTGGTATCGTTTAAAGCCTTTTAAAGCTGCACTGAAACTGTAATTTTGACCATCAACCGTTTGGAGGCCACTGAAGTCCACTATAAGGAGAATAATCCTGGGCCCTCATTTATCAATGGTGCGTAGAAAAGTTTCTATATTTTGTCTTACGAATGAAATTTAGAATGTGCCTAAGTACAAGAAAATCCGCATTTATCAAACGTGCGCACGCAGTTCTTACGCACATGAGTAAGCAATCATTGTTGATAAATACCACATGTGCGTAAGTACCATGCTCGTTCACGTTCATGGTCATTAGCATTCGGAAACGCCTCCAATTAACCATATATGGTGACAACACTTCCCTTTACTACTACTTCCTGCTTCGCTACTGTTCGGACGCTCTTGCTTACAGCTCCGCGCTTTGCTCTATTGCTTTTATATTTTATCTCCTAATTTTAACTACAGCAAATAGGCACAGTGCTCAAACGACAAATCTTGGCACCAACAATCTTTTTAACTGGAAGAATTGCTACAAAAAAGGGGAATTTTTATCCAACCAGCCTCCCACTGACGGCAGCCATCAGCTTACATTCCGGAGAAGGGAAAACACAGCTGCCTACATCCAAAAGGATTAGAAATAATATGCCTCCTCTGGTTGAAGAATCTACCTGCTGCACAAACTGCCACAGACTTCTACAAAGGATTGCAGTTCTTGAAACAAAGTTACTTGCGGGACTACCAAACCAGAAGGAACACACAACAGAGCTTCATCATGTACGTCCTCAGCACACAGTCGGTGAGTCCCATGAATCTAATGCCCCTAAACAGACCGTACCGAGTGCCGAAATTGATCAACATATTAATCGATGGCACATACAGGGAGCGAGACCCAAAGGCACTCGAGACATCAGATTGTCACGAGTGCCACATATTAATGCAGTAGCATCCTCTACCCCAAACAATAGCTCCCTACCACCGCCAATACATCTGGAGAACAGATTTGAAGTGTTAATGAATGTGGGTGAGGAATCCCCAAACATGATCGGACACAGATCAAATCAGCCAGCAGCTAACACCGATGCTAACTGCCGCTCAAGGTTGAACAGTCAGCGGCACTCAGCTCAGAGAGCAGCCGAGCCCAGGACTCTGATAGTGGGTGACTCTATTATCAGAAACATTAGCAGAAGGGATACAACTACATGCTGCCTTCCACAAGCAACAGTTTCTGATGTAAACAGGGAACTTAAGAGCATTCTGATGAAATATAAGACTGCAAATCGACTAATCATCCATGTGGGGAAGAATGATATTCGGAAGGAGCAGTCAGAACTCCTTAAGAGGGATTTCATTGAACTTTTTGAAATGCTTAAAAGACTAAAAGTTCAGTCGTTCATCAGTGGACCACTCCCAGCAAGAGGAACAAATAGATTTACACGGTTGCTTGGTCTTAACACATGGCTGCAAAAAACCTGCAACTTAAAAGGACTGAATTTCATCGACAACTTCAATCTGTTCTGGAGTCAGAGACAACTGTTCACTCATGATGGCCTGCACCCAAACAAACTGGGCTCAAGAGTGCTAAAGGACAATATCTACTTCTGCCTCCATCATCCTTCAGCAGTGTATGCAAATCCACTCAACCTAAATGGCACAAACACACCTGGACAGAGTACAACTGACCACAGGACTTCATTTCAGCACCTGAATGGACATGCGGTTGACACATCCCACAAGGTCAATGATAACACCACGCAGCCACAACAACCACTGCTCACGCACACAATCCTGACTGAGCCCTGCCCACAGAGCTCACCGAGAGACAGTGACGTGTTAGAACTGCTCCAAGATTCAGCACCCAAGGACGACTTTCGGGAAAACAGCCAGGGAAGCCAGGACAACATATTACAGCCTCCGGTAACACCAGAGCAACAGCCCCTCTCACCGGACATGTTATCCCTTTCTCCAGCATCCCCTCTTTTGTGCTTCTCAGAGAAAATGGAGGAAATGGTGTATGCTGGAACCAAACTCTCCCACTCTTTTGCTGCGAGCCCCCAGATATCAACAAAAAAGCGTCAAGCCCCTAAACCACCAAAGCCTGTGGGCCCAGCTCGCCCTCCCCCTCCTCCTGCGAGAGCTCTTCGGCCCCTGCCACAACGCCAGGGCCCTCAACCTCCTCCGTCTGTTCTAGGTGAACCAAAAACAACCGATAACAGCTCTCAGTGATGTGTGTCAGGTCCCCGCTATGATAACAGTGACTTTATCAAATGTTTACAGAACAAGTGGGAACCCAGTGTGCCTGTAGCTTTCTCTATTTCTGTTTTATTATGTTATAGAAAGCCTAAGGCCTTCTCAAACCGTTTGGCAAACCCATTTAATCTGCTACCTATTACACGTCAAACTAAGATTACTGTAGAGACAGAAAGTAAGACTGTTAAGTTAGCACTTTTAAACATCCGCTCACTTAAAAATAAATCACTTCTAGTCAATGACTTAATAACCACAAACAACCTAGATTTTATTCTTCTAAATGAAACATGGCTTGAAGACAGCTGCAGTGCAACAATCCTGAATGAAACAGCCCCTCCTAACTTTACTTTTATGAGTGTCTGCAGAGCTGTTAGGAGAGGTGGAGGTGTTGCTGCTCTATTTAAAGATGTCTATCAATGCAAGCAAGTGTCATTTGGTGATTACTTGTCTTTCGAATACTTGGGTATAGTGTTAAAAGGTGCTCCTCGCATTCTACTTATAGTTATCTACAGGCCTCCAAAATACTCTCCAGCCTTTGTGGAGGACTTTACAGAACTGTTATCAGCAATTTCCTCAGAGTTTGACTGTTTTGCTATTACTGGGGACTTTAACATCCACATAGAAAATGCAGAATCCAATATGGCAAAAGAAATCATAACTGTTTTGAATACTTTTGATCTGACTCAACATGTACATGGACCTACACACAATCGTGGACACACTCTAGATTTAATTATTAGTAAGGGTCTAAACATTTCATCCATTGTCATTAAGGATGTAGCGCTATCTGATCATTTCTGTATTTTCTTTGATTTATTGATCTCTCCAACTGTTGAAGCTAGATCTATCTCGGTCAAAAAGCGATGCTTAAATGAGAATACTAGTGCACTGTTTATGAAGGCTATATCTTTAACACCAAGCATATCTGCAGACTCTGTTGATTTTCTCCTTGATTCTTTTAACTCAAAAGTACAGAATGTTATTGATAACATTGCTCCTGGGAAAGTCAGGAAGAAAAGTGGCAGACAAAAATCACCATGGAGAAACTCAACAGCAGTGCAAAATATGAAAAGACAATGCAGAAAAGCTGAGCGCATGTGGCGAAAGACAAAACTTGAAATCCATTATAACATCTATAAAGATATTCTTCATGCTTTCAATGTGGAATTAGGCAAAGCTAGACAGACCTTCTTCTCAAATATTATAAACAAAAACTTAAACAACACCCGTACTCTTTTTGCTACTGTAGAGAGACTAACAAACCCCCCAAGTCAGATTCCCAGTGAAATGCTCTCAGACAGCAAATGCTGTGAGTTTGCTTCCTTCTTCTCTGAGAAAATTAATAATATCAGAAAGGCGATCAGCACATCCTTGAGCTGCACTGGGGTAAAACAGATCAGATCACAACATCAGAAAGCAGCTATTATGTCTGTTTTCAAAGCAATTTATGGTAAAACTTTGGAAGAAAGAGTACAGCACCTTAAAACATCAACCTGCACCCTTGACACACTTCCCACATCTTTTTTCAAAAGTGTGTTTAACTGTTTAGAAGCAGATCTCCTAGAAGTGGTAAATGCCTCACTTCTCTCTGGGACTTTTCCAAAATCCCTGAAAACTGCAGTTGTCAAGCCCCTCCTGAAAAAGAGCAATCTGGATAACACCATATTGAGCAACTACAGGCCAATTTCAAATCTTCCTTTCATAGGCAAGATCATTGAAAAAGTTGTTTTCAATCAGCTGAACAAGTTCTAAAGCTTGAATGGATACTTTGACAACTTTCAATCTGGTTTCCGACCGCATCACAGCACAGAGACAGCACTCATAAAGATAATAAATGATATTCGCCTTAACACAGATTCTGGTAAATTATCAGTGCTGGTTCTACTCGACCTCAGTGCTGCGTTTGACACTGTCGATCACAACATTCTTCTTGACAGGCTGGAAAACTGGGTTGGGCTTTCTGGGATGGTCCTTAAATGGTTCAGGTCATACTTAGAAGGGAGAGGTTATTATGTGAGTATCGGTGACCATAAGTCTGAGTGGACATCCATGATATGCGGAGTCCCTCAAGGTTCAATTCTTGCACCCCTCCTGTTCAACCTATATATGCTGCCACTGAGCCAAATAATGAGAAAGAACCAAATTGCATATCACATCTATGCAGATGACACCCAGATTTACCTAGCCCTATCACCTAACGACTACAGCCCCATTGACTCCCTGTGCCAGTGCATTGATGAAATTAAAAATTGGATGTGTCTAAACTTCCTTCAGTTAAACAAAGACAAAACTGAAATCATTGCGTTTGGAAACAAAGATGAAGTTCTCAAAGTGAACATGTACCTTCACTCTAGGGGTCAAACAACTAAAAATCAAGTCAGGAATCTTGGTGTGATTTTGGAGTCAGACCTGAGTTTCAGTAGCCATGTAAAGACAATAACTAAATCAGCATATTATCATCTCAAAAATATTGCAAGAATTAGATGCTTTGTCTCCAGTCAAGACTTAGAGAAACTTGTTCATGCTTTCATCACCAGCCGGGTGGATTATTGTAATGGGCTCCTCACTGGTCTTCCCAAAAAGACCATAAGACAGCTGCAGCTCGTACAGAACGCTGCTGCCAGGATTCTGAGCAGAACCCGAAAACATGAACACATCACACCAGTCCTCAGGTCCTTGCACTGGCTTCCAGTTGCATTTAGAATTGATTTTAAAGTACTGTTACTTGTTTATAAATCACTCAATGGTCTAGGACCTCAATACATTGCAGATATGCTCATAGAATATAAACCTAACAGATCACTCAGATCATCAGGATCAAGTCATTTAGAAATACCAAGGGTTCACTCAAAGCAAGGAGAGTCTGCTTTTAGCTGTTATGCCAGCTGCAGCTGGAACCAGCTTCCAGAAGAGATCAGGTGTGCTCCAACAGTAGCCACATTCAAATCCAGACTCAAAACACATCTTTTTATCTATGCATTTGCTGATTGAGCACTGTGCTATGTCCGAACTGTTTGCACTTTATTTTATATGTATTATCTTTTTATTCTTTTAATTCCTTTTCCTGTTTTTATTTCATTTTTAATGTATTTTATATCTTTTATGTATCATCTTGTTATTCTAACTTTTAATGCATTTTAAATACTGCTGTCTGGTTGAAAGAGCTGGGAGAATTAGGAAGAAAGTGATTAGGTTAAAATTTGGTAGATTTGGATAAGGGGACAAACCATGGGGAAATTTAAGCTGTAGTGCATGGTTAAGATATCTCTGGATTACAGTCAGGACACTTTCCAAAGGGGGAAATTTCCAAAGGGGAAATTTGAACTTCAATGCATAGGTAAGATATCTCCGGAAGAGGGATTAGGGCTGTGTGGTGCAGTTTGAGGTGTCTTGGCAAAAGGGGAGATTGAAACTGTTTATCAGTTTGAAGTGCCTTAACAGGTAGCAGTCCTGTTGTGTGAGGAAGATCCATTCTGATCCGCTCTGATGGATAGATCCGTTTAGATCCAACTCTAATGGACGACAACAACAACAACAACAAACTCCCTGACACTTCCTAGCTCTTCCATCCAGATAGCAAAATTCTCTGTTTTTACTGTTATTTCTATTCCTTATGTTCTATTTTTATTATTCTTTTTTATGTAAAGCACTTTGAATTACCATCGTGTATGAAATGTGCTATACAAATAAAATTGCCTTGCCTTGCCTTTAAAAATTACGTGATTGTGTTTTTTCCTCACTGCAATAATGGCAAAGAGAGCAAAGAAGAGGAACTTCACAAACACAGAATTAGAGATACTTGTAAATGAAGTTGAATCCAACCAACAGATGTTGTTTAGTGTTTAGTGTTATATTGTTTAGTTCATTCACTGCAGGAGGAATTACAAATAAAAGAAAAAATGCTGCATGGGAGAATGTCACCAATGCAGTTAATTCCGTTGGGTCTGAGGAGAGAACTGTCCCAGAAATTAAAAAAAATGGTTTGACATTAAAGTATTGGCTAAAAAACGTGTCACAGCACACAGACGAGAAATGTCCGCAACTGGAGGAGGACAGACAACAACGGAACTTTCCCCATTGGACAACCGCATAGCCTGCATCATCGGAGACACGGCTCTGTCCGGGATTACTAAGGACGGTGACACTGATGCTCTTGCGACAGAACAAACCGGGCCATCTAACACCCAAAGTGAAGGTAAAATAAACCAACTGGAATAGGATATTGTGTTTGCATACATTTTATTTCAATTTGTAAACTTTTAATGAAATCATTCATAGGATATACTCAATTAAATTAATGTTAACATGTTTGTCCTTAATAGCGACACCCGTTGTGCCTGAGGAGCTTGAGGAGCCGGGCCCATCCATTGCCCCTTCCATGCGCCGTGCGCCAAGAGTGTTGAGTGAGGCGGTGCTACAAAATCAAGAGGAAACAACAAAATCCATTAATGACCTAAAGGATCAACTGAGCAACATAACGAATGTATTGATTCAAATCAACGAGTCTCTGAAACAGATTGCCTCTTGCGCAAATACAATTGCTAATAAACCATAAACCGCTGACTAATGTGATTTCAGTTATTTGTTTCCACGAAGCTGCAAAACACAAAATGAAATTGCTGTAATGTTTCTGCACTCGAGCAAAGGCCAGACTTACTTAAAATGTCTGTATGATCCTCTGTCTTGTCTGAATGCCAGCGGCATTAGGAGATGGCAGGGGCACTGCATCGGGCATAGGGCCGTCTGGTCTTGGGGGTTCCTGCAGAGGGATGCCCTGTCTGATGGCCAAGTTGTGTAGCACACTGCAAGCCATGATGATTTTGCACGCTTTTTCTGGCTGATACTGCAGTGTCCCTCCCATGCTTGACAGACACAGCCATCGTCCTTTCAGCAGGCCTATTGCGCGCTCAACTGTGCTCCTTGAGCGCACATGGGCACGGTTGTACGCCTGTTCCTGCTCGGTCCTCGGGTTGGTTAGGGGGGTCATTAGCCATGGCTTTAGCGGGTAACCTTGATCACCTAATGATGAAATAGTTTTAAGTAATTGTACATAGCCCTACAATAGCATGTTGTAGCCTTAAATTCACCAATGAGCCAGCCATCCTCAACAGCGCCTTCTTGGAGACGCACACCCACAGAACTATTCTGCAGAATGAACGAGTCGTGTGTTCCTCCAGGCCACCGCGCAACGACGTTTAATAACAACAAATTTGCATCACAAATTATTTGCACGTTAACAGAATGAAACCCTTTTCTATTTACATAATTAAATTCGTTGGTTGATGGTGCTTTTATGGCGATGTGGGTGCAGTCTATGGCTCCAATTATGTTTGGGAATCTAGCAATGGCATGAATGTCCCGTTTTATTGCGGCTTGTTGAGGATTTCAATAAGGGAACTGGATGTAGGTTGGGGCCAAGGAAATAATTGCATCCAACACTGCCGGCATGATCCTACTCACTGATGGCTGGGATATACCACATATGTCTCCAACCTCACACTGAAATGTGCCAGTAGCTAAAAATCCAAGGGTGGACAGGAGTTGGATGTGCACGGGAATGGCTTTTGTGCGATTTGTTTCTCTCTCCAACACTGGTCCTAAATCACGACACAAATCCAGCAGTACATTTTTGGGAAAGCGGTACCTACTTAGAAGCCACTCTGTGCTCTCGCCAAGCAGATCAGCGCGATCTTGGAAAACGTGCTCTCTGCGGAGCGCATTGTTTGCCAAGTCTTCCAATAACGCAAGATAAGCCATTGCACTGAGACAAATATATTTCACAGCTGTCTTTGGTGTCTAGGGTTTGACACCAATTAAGCATCGTGTTTAAAACTAGACAAATTATAAATTGAGTGTTTTAAAGGAAACACAGGACATATGTGGATTGCTTAATGCTTACTGTGACACTCTTAAATGCTTTTTATGTGTAGTGTCGCTATTCTACCACTAGATTATCTGCGTAAGCATGCTCAGAGGTGTGCTTATATTTACACACATTTCTACGTATAAGTACAACTTGGTGAATCCCACACTTTGCGTGAAACTGTTCTTACGCACTCACTACGCACAAATCTGTCCGTACGCACCATTGATAAATGAGGGCCCTGGAATGTTTTCATCAAAAACCTTAATTTCTTTTTGACTGACGAAAGAAAGACATGGACATCTTGGATGACATGGGGGTGAGTAAATTATCACGAAAATTTTATAAGAAAGTGAACTAATGTTTTAACTAGTATCCCGTCCCTTGTCATTGCATCACCTATCAGTGATATCGTACCTGCGTTACCCTTGATTTCTGGTTTTATTTTGTAAAAACCATGGAAACACCAAAAGGTGCTTTAATATATTATGTGTTTTATTAGACAAGGGAACAACGGTTTGGATACATTTCTTGACAGAAAACTAATCGTTATACAGCTTAACACATTTAGACTTATTATTTGAATCTCATTTTATTGATTTCCCGCGACTGTGTTTTCACCATGTCTCAGAGAAAAACACTATTTTGTAATCATTCAGCCCTGCTCTGCTTCATATGTTAATAATCTCATCCATGAACATGATTTCTGCCCGATGAGGTGACGACAACATCTCCCATGATTCCGCATTCAATCTCTGCATCATCAAGCTATGCCTTTGTTTTCAATAGGCGACCTCTAGTGGCAAAACCTTACATATTGTGCCTTTAAGGACCTCTTTGGTTTTAAAGTCCCTGTGAACCGGAAGCCCTGCAGCTCCAACTTGCCTCAACACACCTGTCTGGAAGTTTCTAGTATGCCTAAGACATTAATTAGCTGGTTCAGGTGTGTTTAATTGGGGTTGGAGCGAAACTTTGCAGGACAGTGGCCCTCCAGGAGCAGGATTGAAGACCCCTGATCTAGAGCAGGGCTGGGCAAACTCAGTCCTGGAGGGCCACTGTCCCTGCAGAGTTTTGCTCCAACCCCAATTAAACACACCTGAACCAGCTAATCAAGGTCTTCAGGATTACATGCAGGTGAGTTTTATCAGGGTTGCAGCTAACTCTGCAGGGACAGCAGCCCTCCAGGCCCGAGTTTGCCCACCCCTGATCTAGAGTGTCCATACGGAGCACACATATTTACGCCTAGTTTATTTTTTATAAATCCTGATATATGCGTGGAATATTGCGTACACACATTTCTATGCCCATTTTGCAATGGTTATACATCAGGCCCCTGAACCAGAATTTTATTAATCCTATTTACAGAATATGGAAGTTTGTTGTGCATGATCTCCATCAGAGTCTCTAACTGCGACACAGAAACAGAAATCCGAAAACCACTTCCACAAAACTAGCTCTGATATTCAGTGTCTGCAGAGTCTCTGTGACATGATATCATGGGAAGAGAACGAAACACACACATACAAGAGATATGATCAAAGTCTTCAATGTTTATTCAGGACGCACAAGCGTCAATTTAAAAAAAAAAAAAAATCATTTATAAGCTGTTTTTCTCATGGTGAATGACATTTTCTCCCCACAATGTCAAAAAATTCAGGTTTTACTTTCCTTTGAATATTTGGTCCCCACAACAAAGGGAATATCTGGAACACACACACACACACACACAAATACTACACATTTTGTATATTCTCTGCAGTTTCACGCCTTGTATGTATTCCTGTGTGTTTGGATATGTGAACATAAGTTTATTGGACATGTATCACTGGAATGTTTATTCTCAGTACATTATCAGTTTATGTGTGTTTATAGTCATTCAAAATGCTGTTTATCTTAATTTCTGTGTGATATGAATCAGTGTGTTCAGGGTCTGATCTGAAGCTTTTACTGCAGGCCTGTTTAACAGCCTGAATGTCATTTGTGCTTCTGCATGTGTCAAAAATAAACTTTCATTATTGATTAACCACTATATACTTTATGGTGGTTTACACACCCTGACGACACCTTTTATGAAGAAAAACAAATAAAAATTAAACGGAAGTGCGGCCACAGCTTCCTTTTCAAGTGAAATTAGCTCTCATTAACTACTAAAATGTACTAAAATCAATGTTTTCACTAGTGTTTGTAAGAGGCTTTTCAATAATTATGGCCTTTATGGCCTCTCATAAGATTGTACATTAGGATACTTTAATATAAAGTTCACCAGAATTCAGTTAGCAATACTAGTAGATAAATAGTATGTAGTGGAAAGCACATGTGTCCTGTGAAGCAAAGGGTACAGATGTGTCATAACAGCCTACTTAAAGGGATAGTTCACCCAAAAATGACAATTCTGTCATCACTTACCCACTTTAAATGCATACTTCCTGCTGTGCACAAATGTACTAAAGCAACCAGGTTGGCCGTGGCAAACAAAGAGTAAAATATGAATAGGAAATAGATGTGCACAAACAAACAGTAGTATTACATACAGTGTACTTTTAGACAGATTACTCTGCATATGAACCAAAACTGAGAACTTTTACAGAATCACTCTATAAAAACACATTTTTACAATCTTTATCAAGATAAATTCTTACCATACGTCATAATAAACTCACTGCACTAATCCACCAAATGATACATGAACACATTTATTTACATTACTAATACTGACAACAACAACTCAAGATGGAAAATTGCTAAATGATTACTTTTGTAAATATCTTAAATATTTTTCTTGGCACTTTTTCCTTTAATCTGCTTGTGTTTTAAAAGACTCTTTTCTTTTCTTTATATTTTCTTCTCTGTGTTCTGTAAAGCTGTACAACAATGTACATTGGAAAAGATGATGTACAAATAAACTGAAATTGAATTGTAATATAAACTGCTTTGGATTAAAGCATCTGCCAAATGTGTAAATGTGAACTCAATTGCACTTTGACAGAACCCAAGTAAAGTAATAATTAACAACGTTAAAAACAACAGCTCACATTATGGTACTGTAAAACAAGTCAATGTCAAGATTAAAACGTAAATTTGGTGCAAACAACAGAGTATAAAAGACTGAGTTGATTTCCTCTTCAGATACTGATACGTCATTAAACCCCTGATGTCTAGAAGCCCAGAGCTGAAGATAAGAAACCCAGAGCTGACTACACCTCTGACTCAAAGCAGGATTATTGTATTTCATACCTAAAATATGAAGTTTTATTTGCCTTCACATTTTTGTTTATTATAAAAAGAAAAGTAAACATTTAAAAGAAATGTAATTGATTACAAAAAATTGCCTACTGAAGCTTTAATTTATAGTGTTTTAAGACTTTGGATAAAAACACAACAGAGAAGTCTTCTGAACAAATTGTAAGCAATATAATTGAGGCCAGACTCGACTTACTTTATCTAACCTGAGAATAATGAATAACAAGATAAGGTGTTAAGATCAAAGCACACACTGCAAAGCAACAGCTCATAGTATGGTACCATAAAACAAGTTCATGTAAACTTTATGATAAGTGCATAATTCCAGTTTCCCAAAATCTAAAGCATTCGTGTACAGGAAAAGTTGTAAATCAGGTTAATGATTACATTTCATGCTTTTAGAGGTTCAACCTTATTGTAATTTTTAAATTTTTCAAGAATCAGCATTCTCCCATAAAAGTGATCGGGCAGACCACACCATAAGTCATAGACACTTGAAACTTTGAGGACTGGTAGTATTCGTACCGCCTACAACGTCACCAAGACTCACCCCGATCGGCCTGACGGGGGTGCTACAGCGGTCAAAAGTACGAAATGGCTCATAACTCCTGAACCGTTAGGCCCAGGCTCAAGTGTCTTATATCGTTGGACTCCTTGGCTCAAGGCGGACAAGCATGTATCAGATTCGCTTGAAATAAAGAATGTTGTTTTCTTTTGAAAAACCTACTTTTGCGAACTAGTCCTAGGTTTTTGACCTGATCGGAACCAAACCAGTGCAGAAATGTTCTCAGGAGTCTGAATATAAATAATTATCAAAAAAAAGTTGAAATTTTGGTTCACGGCCACTAAGGGGCGCCAAAATGTATGATGTGGGCAGAGCCACTTCTACTAAAATGGCTGTAACTCGAGAAAGAAATGAGATATTTGCACCAAACTCGGTTCACATGTGTATGGGCTCAATCTTTGGTCACAATAAAAAAAATCGTGTCGATTGGACACTAGGTGGCACTATAACTTGAAAAACCATGAAAACAGCTGTAACTATGCAACCGTTAGTCCGATCGACTTGAAATTTGGCGTGCAGTGTCTTGGTCCAAGGGGGCATGAGAGTCTATGAGGACATTGGTGTATCTCAAAAAACATGGCCGTCATCGGCCAATGAAGCTTGAGCACCTATTAGACAAGGTTAACGGAGGCCGACCGGAACAAAACTCGGTGTGCATGATCGACTCTTGGGCCTGGAGGTCTGTAAGAATTTTGAAAGAAATCGGTCTCTAGTTGGCGCTAACGAGTTTTATGCCTCAGTAATCACGTGGTGTTTCACAGATTCACACAATATGCATATCTTTTGATAGATCTCCTCATGCTAAACAATTTTGCCTCAAAAACCAATGCTGTCAATCAAATCATTCATTAATTATTCACAAATAGCTGAAAAACCTACTTTTGCGAACTAGTCCTAGGTTTTTCGCCCGATCGGACCAAAACCAGTGCAGGACAATTCTGTAGATCAAAAATTAACAAAACAAAGTTGAACTTCACCCTTTGGGTCGCTATAACAGGGTCATTTAGAAAATGTGTTTGGCTTAATATACCCAAAAGCCTATAAATCCTAAAAGAAAACTCAGAAACTTTACGGAATTAAGGGAGCACATGCAGCATATGACTCTAAAGAAGCATGCCAATTTTTATGGAGATTGGACCATTTGTGGTGCTATAACTGTTAAAAAGCTTTTAAAAACGTATGTTTTTAATGGTTTTGGCTGAAAATATATATAACTCTGGGTGTGGTTGACTTATTTTCATGGAAGTTATGTCTTTAGACTCCTGAAACCTTGCCGAGTCCATCGATACCAGACTTGCTAGGTTTTGCCTTATGGTTTGTGCAACGTTGTGATTTAGCACTTAAACTTTTGTGAATATCTTCTAAACTGTTAGTCCAATCGAGACGAAACCAGCGTTGGAAACAAGGAACCTAAGTTGGTTTACAAAATATATATGCTCAAATGACAAAATTTTGATAGGAAGTGGCAAAAAAATCCAATCAAAATCTCTCATCTGTAATTTTTTATAGGTTATAGTGTCTATAACTTCAAAATTATAACTTCAAAATTTTCACAAAAGTTAACTTGCATATGTATGGGCACACTCTGAGGACACCCAAAAAAAGGTGGAGATCAGGCAATAGGTGGCGCTCTAACTGTGAAAAAACCCTTAAAAACCATGTGTTTCCTTACTAAATTGCCTGTATTGGCTGTAAATGGTATTTCCATCTATGATCCAAGTGCTTACATGCTATAATAAAATATAAATATAATACCTTTTTACGCATGTGCTTAACCCTTTCAAGCGTGAGTTTAAAATATTCTAACTGACCCACCAGAGTGAGTTTCCTTGTGCAAGGTGTCAATGGTCATCTTTTGGACAACTGTCAATTCAGCAGTCTTCCCCATGATTGTGTAGCCTACAGAACTAGACTGAGAGACCATTTAAAGGCCTTTGCAGGTGTTTTGAGTTAATTAGCTGATTAGAGTGTCGCACCAGGTGTCTTCAATATTGAACCTTTTCACAATATTCTAATTTTCTGAGATACTGGGATCTTCCTTAGTTGTCAGTTATAATCATAAAAATTAAAAGAAATAACCATTTGAAATATATCAGTCTGTGTGTAATGAATGAATATAATATACAAGTTTCACTTTTTGAATGGAATTAGTGAAATATTTTAATTAGTGAAACTTTTTGATGATATTCTAATTATATGACCAGCACCTGTATATCTCAGTGTCTGCTCGGAAAGGTAGCGGCACTGGGATGCTCGCCCCCTCTGCGGAGGGTCTCACAGCAATCATTTCTTTTAAATTTCGCAGCGTCCGGGCACCAAATTGGTCGCTTGAGTAATACCAGAGACCAGCCTTGAGAGGCTGGTTCTCTTGGCCTCTGGGGGAATATGGTTAACACCTCACTATACGGTGCCCATTTCCCTTCAGTGCCATCAGGGGGCCATTCTGCCAACCTTGCCACCTTGTGTGCTTCGGGGCACAGCGGTCTCCATTGAGTTCTAGTTTCGGTTGTTCCCTGGCGGTCACTAGCTACTCGAGTTATGCCAGAGACCAGTCTTGAGGGGCTGGTTCTCTTTGTATAAGTCTCCTCGGTAAAATGGATCAGAGGACCATCATTATCTCCAAGAAGGCTGCAGGAGGGCAGTCCCCTCCGTGGGGAAGTGGTTTACACCTCATTACACGGTGCCCTCAGAGGGCCATTCTGCCAACCCTGCCACCTCGCGTGCTTCACTGCGCAGCGGTCTCCAGTGAGCATATATCTCAGCGTCTGCCCAGAAACGTAGCGGCACTGGGATGCTTGCTTCCTCTGCAGAGGGTCTCAGAGCAATCAATTTGGCTGTTCACTGCCGGTTCACCGTTTCAGGGCACCAAATTGGTCACCTGAGTAATACCAGAGACCAGTCTCAAGAAGCTGGCTCTCTTGGCCTCAGGGGGAAAGTGGTTAACACCTCTCTATATGGTGCTCATTTCCCTTCAGGGCCATCAGGGAGCTGTTCTGCCAACCCCGCCACCTCGTGTGCTTCGGGGCACAGCGTTCTCCAGCGAGTTCTAGTTTCAGTTGTTCCCTGCCGGTCATCCACTTCAGGGCACTGAACTGGCTACTCAGAAACTCCGGAGGCCAGTTTCGAGAGACTGGTTCCCTTAGTAGATTTGCACAGCATGGGAGACTGCCAATATATCTCAATGGGTCCTGCACTTGGGGGGTTCCTGTCCTCAGTGGTAGGCCCTGAGCAGGCTCTGGTTATGGAACAGGAGATAAAACTGCTGGGGAAGAGGATGCTTGACATGTCATCCAAGATGTTTGACTTTCTTTCTTCAGTCGAAAAGAAAAACATTCCAGGATATTTTTCCCATAGTGGTCCATATTACAGTTTCAGTGCAGCTTCAAAGGGCTCTACTCGATCCCAGATGAGGATTTTTTTTTTAACCTTTTTTTGTAAAGGGCGTTTGGCTTAGTATTTGCTTGTTCACTTTGTAGATTGGATTGGATTGGACTGGATTGGTACTTCCACCTACGTCTTTTTTGTTACAGTAGATAAGACCCATATTCCTCATCTGGGATCATGTAGACCCCTTTGAAGCTGCACTGAAACTGACATTTGGACCTTCAACCCGTTGAACCCCAGTGAAGTCCACTATATGGAGAAAAATCCTGGACTGTTTTCCTCAAAAACCTTCATTTCTTTTCCACTGAAGAAAGAAAGACAAACATCTTGGATGACATGGGGGTGAGTAAATTATCAGGACATTTTAATTCTGAAGTGAACTAATCCATTAATTACACAGCCTGTTTTATTAAGTTAGGTCCAATAAATACTATTGAAGTGTGATATTTTTACCCGCACTAGCGCACAGATCAGACAATCCATTCATATGAGGTTTTTGTGATTATTCCTCCTTGTCCCATAAGGATGCAGAATGCTGATCTATAAAAATATTTAGAAAATAAAACACTAGAAAAACAAACAAAAACAAACTTTGAGTCAAAGTTATTTTCTGTTGTGATCAACATAGTGTCATAAATGTTGTGAATAGAGATAAACATCTACTGAACCTGGAACATCCCTTTGATTTTGATTAACAATTAACTTGAATTACTTATTTATCTGAAGCAATATAAATCATGTACAAAAGACAGTAAATCAGGACACTATAAAAGGAACATGAGAGGCTGTGAGGATGACAGAGCAAGAGCTGGAAACTATATCAGTGAAGAATGAAGGCTTTAGTATGCATACTGCTGCTGTTGGAAACCTTTGTGTTTGTCGTCCAGCAGCAGGTAGATGGAGGACTCAATGAGAATGAGATCAGTCAACAGATCAGCTCTGAGGACGGAAGACAGAATCCACCTCAAACAGACACTTTGAGAGCTGAAGCTTCAACTGACAGACAACAATACTGTGATCTGGGCATCCCTGACATCCATGCAGCACTGAGAGAACTGACCGCCACCGTTACAGAGCAGAAAGGAAACATCAGAGAACTGACCGCCACCGTTACAGAGCAGAAAGAAAAGAACAGAGAACTGACCGCCACCGTTACAGAGCAGAAAGAAAACATCAGAGAACTGAGGGAAGAGCTGAACAAGAAAAATGATGGTACTTCTCCAAAACATTCACTCTTTTATCAATGATCATCAAAGTAAAACACCAAATGCAATACATTGTATAGTGTAAATGTTAGTGTAAAGTTGAGTGTATACTGTGTAAATTGTGTTATCTATTACAATAATCAGTGTAAATGTCATTTAACAGAATCTTTATTCCCACAGAAATTTCAAATCTTACTCTGAGTCAAGTGGAGGAGTTGAGAAAGGAAAATAGAGGTGAAAGTGTGCTTGAATGATGTTAAATTCAGTGTATTCATTCTCAGTGTAATACAGTAATATATCACAATATTGCTTATGTTTTTCAATAACAGACAGAGAAATAGCTTTTTCAGCTGGACTAATGCCATCTGGCAGTGGAAATATTGGACCTTTTACCACTGAAATCACACTAACCTACAGGAACGTCTTCACAAACATAGGGAACGCCTACAACCCAATTACAGGTAATTATCAATGAAATGGAGTCATAAAACTCAGTTTATAATAATGAAACCCTTCTGCTCCATCTGCAGTTGTGTAATGTGTATAAGAGAATTAAATGATCTGCCATCTTTCAAAACTATTACACAGTGTGTTTGGTAATGGACTACTTGCACTGAGCTTCATGACACACTTCTGTTTTGAAATAGTACAACTCTTTTATTTCAGGTTATGTATATTTTCAGTGTCCTCTAGTCACTTACTTTACTAAATGCCACTTAAAACGAGTGTCTATGAGAAGATTTAAAAATCTGGATATTTTCAGAGACAGGAGAAGAGATATTCTGATGATTACTATGTAACGGATTTTCTAAACTCAGCAGAACATTTTGACATTTAACCCTCTGGAGTCTGAGGCTGATTTGGGGCTTGGGGAAGTTTTGGCATGCCCTGACATTTGTGCTTTTGTTCAGTTGTTCATAAACATATAAATGACAAAAGTGTCATTACACTGTATTCAGCACAAACTAGGCTACAATAATATGTGAGGAACATGTATGTACATGTTTGTATTTTTGAAGGAATTATGTTTATGCGTTGTTATTGAAAAAACAAAAAACTTAAGTCACTGAAATAAGGCCAAAAAAAGTATATTAAATCTGTGTTCACAAGACTTTTGGGTATTGGAGGTTGTAGACTAGAGTTTTTGCTTCAGAATTATGTAAAAATTATGCTGCCTACTCCTTCATATAAAACAATATATTGATTTAGTTTTTGTAAGACACTTTTTGTCAAGAAACACAGTATGCATAGAGGCGTGAATGATCATGAATAATGGGCCATTTACATCTGAGAATACAAAAGAATCACATAATAATGACCTGAAATGACTTGCATATTAATGAGGCCTTTCAGTCAGGTAGGCTGTGAAAAAAACCCTCTGTAATAATGTCTCAGCTCAATTTAAAATAATGGTATTCTATTATATTCTTTAAAATATAATGTATTTCTGTGATGCAAAGTGTCTGAACAATTATGTTACCTCTATGGCATTTCATATAGGCTTTTAGCTTAAAAGCATGCACATTTGGAGAAATATTGATGGATTCTTATATATTTATGTCAATTTTCTATACTGAGAAGTAATATTTATTGTCATCACTATGAGTGCTGGATACTGTGTTTTCAATTCATACTTGCAGCCGGAGGGCGCTCTCTGTGCACATTTAGTCCACAAATTATTCTAAAGAAGAAGAGGACATTTCAGGAATGGTGTTTTTAATTCATACTTGCAGCCGGAGGGCGCTCTCTGTACACCTTTAGGCCACAAATTCATATAAAGAAGAAAAGGAACTAGGAACTAACGGCATGTCTTCTACAGATCGCTAACCATGGCTTTAACATCCAAATAAACACTTTTCAAGACAATAAATACACGATTGAGACGATGTATGCATGTATTGCCTCTGAATTTGCGTCTGATTAGCGCTGGCTCCGTGGGCGTGGCCGCATTAGCGGGTAATGAGCTGAATCACAGACTTCTGACATACATACTCATACATACTCTCTTTTCATACAGATTACATAAACACAGAATGTTTGTTTTCGATTTGACTTGCACGATTTAAAACCTGACATTTCAACGTTTCTTTAGACGTAAGTGTCATTTTTTTGTCATTAGTATTCATAAGTTACAGTTCATTTTCTGAGAACTATCAGATTGGACTTTGTTCATAGGGAGACGAGAGATCACGCATCATGTTAGTTTTCTTTATTTTACAAAAAGCACAACATTGTGTTTTTACTCTGAGTGTACACAAATAAAAGAAGACATTCTATAGTTTCAATTGATGTATTACTTATGTCTCTATGACAAGAAATGACGGAGTATTTTACGTCTGTTTTGCTGCAATGTGAAAAAAATCCTGCAAAACGCCCCGGCACGTTTTCAGACCTCAGGGAGTTAATCAACTCAAGTCGATCTGAGAAAGCAGCAGCTGTTAAACATACGTGATTATTTCAGCACAGGGTGTCAGTGCTCGTCTAAACTAGTGACTGTGATGCTGAAGTGTGTGAGACCTGATGAATACGATCCTTTATTTATTTGAATTAAATAGTTTAATCGCTATTCTGTGTAATTTTTTTCATTGTCAATCATTTCACTGTATGTAATTTGTATGTTTGTGCACGTACCGCACATTAATTCAACTTTTTTAAAAGACTGGAATAAGAGCACCAGCGCACACAAGCAATACTTTTATCAGTCAAATTCATTTAAAAATGTGAATTCAGCAGGTATGAAATATGATCAGTAAGAGAAAAACACTGTTAATGAGAAGACGAGCACTGAACTGCTGCAGGTTAGTGAGGAAATATATTGATTTATTATTCAGAATGCACAGCTGGAAAGAAAATATATTTATAGGAGCATTTCAGCAGGTTCAAGATCATTCATGTGAACTCAGAGAACATGATTCATTGTTTTAAACTGCCAGACATAAAACAGTAATAATCTGCGTTCTCATGTATGAAGGTGCGCTGAACACTGTTACTGGAAACTCCTGAACTGTGATAGGTAGAACGAGGAAGTAGTTGTGCAAGTAGTCCATTAAGAAATCATACAGGAAACAGCTGATTCTGTATCTCTTGTTATTTGATTTAGGTGTTTTCACAGCCCCACTGAAAGGAGCGTACATGTTCAGATTCTCTGTACATGGTATTGGTCCAACTACAATATCTGCCTCCATTGTCAAGAATGGAGAGCGTGTGGTTATAGCAAATGATTATCAGACTCAGGGTGGGTTAAACTCCTCGAATGGAGTTGTGTTGATCCTGGAGGTTGGAGATGTTGTCTATGTGACACTTGGGTCTGGCAGGGGGGTAGCAGATAACGAGAATAATCACAACACTTTCAGTGGTTTCCTGCTGTTTCCCTTAAGATAACAGGAGCTTTGAAGAATATGATTCCAATAAATCTGAACCTTCAGCGTATAATTTAAGATGAGAAAACTGCAAAAAAAAAACGTTTTTGTCTTGTTTCTAGTCCAAATATCTAAAAACTCTTAAATCAAGAAGCATTAAGTTTGTTTTTGCTTAAAACAAGCAAAATAATCTGCCACCCCATTAGCAGATTATTTTGCTTGTTTTAAGCAAAAACAAACTTAATTTTGACTTTTTTTTTTTTTTTTTTTTCAAATTTGCAGTAGATTACTGTTTAAAGTCAGTATAATACACTATATTCATAAGTTCTGATCTGTCTATACATGTAAGTTTGTATAAAGAGTTTCAGCACTGAGACAGACAGGACCCATGAATATCACGTGTGACTCAAAAGTGTTTTGTTAAAGTAGTAAATCTAGAATGTTAAATAATACCTTTGTGTATTTTGTTACTGATCCTTGATCTGTATCTCTTCATCCTAAATAAATAAATAAGAGTATAAAGAGACATTATGGCATTTACTTTTCCTCATATTGTCATCCAGGTGTTCATATTGTTTGTTATTCGTATATATTTTTGAGGTAATTAATCATTTAACCAACATTTAAGTTGTTATCTTTAAGTTCAATCTTAAAAATACGTTTATAATGAAAACACTGTTACATCATTTACAGTTACTGTACAAATAAAAACAATATAACAATGTTATTACATAACCACGGTGAATAACTGTACATGGCAAATTATGTTGTATGAGTTTGACTTGCAAAGCATAAATCTGTATTCAGATTTCAGAAGAATCATTTTAAAATTTCTAATACAAATGTTGAAGTGTCTCATCCGTCAGCTGATCGGATATTTGCTACTGTAATGAAGATGAATTGCTGACCATTTACCTGACCAATATCCATTTACATGTTTAGGACATTGCATTGTGAGAATGTACAGGGAGATTTCAGATATAAAAACGCTGACTCATTAGGTAATGTTTTCCCATTAAAATCAGATTATTTCTGTTCCCTGGGTCCTGGAGATGTTTTGACAGGTCCTGACATTTGTGCTTATATATGTTACTTATAACATTTTCATGGTTGAAGTATTCAGCATAAAAAAATATTTGAGAAGCATGTGTAAAAGTTTATCGTTTATGTGTGGTAAGTGAATTTTTTTAAGTCACTGAAATAAGGCCATAAAACCAATACTGAATATTTGTTCACAAGACGTTTGATAACTGGGTTTTGTGGTCATGAATTTTTGCTTGGAAACGACGTAAAAATCACGCATTTAATTTTTTCAGGGGGGCACAAATGAGATCAACCTCATTGCATAATAACATTAATTATGAATTAAAAAGACCAAAAAAACAAGGAAGAATTTACGTACCACTCTATTGATGTAATACAACAGAGGAGTCGTAACGATTGGACCTAGCCTACTGAAGCAGTCTAAACACACGCCACAGGGCTTGACATCAACGCTTGTCCGGGACAAGTGGATTTTTTTAAAAGGCCAAGTGAAAGGGAATTTTACTTGCCCGACCGGACAAGTAGCCTAGCCTGATTAAAACGCCAATAACAATCACCAAAACACGATAATCATTCTGCATCATTTAGTCTAAATGGCGATCGATAGTGCATACTATATAATGTATAATGTAATGACGCTAACAAGGTTGCACTGCCTCTCTCGAGGAGAAATCGAAACAAGTGAGCGCAGCAAACACAAAGTGAGCTAAACTCAGTTAACATACTGCGGTAAAAATAAAAAATGTGGAGTTTTTATAACATGATACAGTTAAAGGATTAGTTCACTTTCAAATAAAATTTTCCTGATAATTTACTCACCCCCAATTTATAGTTACGCCTTCCCTATTCTACTTACGGAACGAATGCAGCGGCAGTTACATTTTTTCCGTAAGTAGAATAGGGAAGGCGTAGGACATACAGAGTAAGCTTTTTGAAGAAAACGAAAGTGTGGTTTTGGCGGAAGCACGTGCAAGCCGATCATTTGTTTATATAAAGCATGAATGGAATTAAATGACCAATCGTTTCTCTAGATAAGACTCTTATTCCTCGTCTGGTATCGTTTAAAGCCCTTTGAAGCTGCACTGAAACTGTAAAAAAAACCTCAATTTCTTTTCACCTGAAGAAAGAAAGACATGAACATCTTGGATGACATGGGGGTGAGTAAATTATCAGGAAATTTTTTTTTGAAAGTGAACTAATCCTTTAAGAGGAGGGAAACTCTGAGAATACTATATTTCTACAATAAAGCTCAAAGGAGCAGAGCTCAACCCAAGCACACAATGTCAGGCTGCCTTTAAGGCCGACGCTGAACATAGATCTATCTTAAGTTAGTGAAAGCTAATCTCAAAACTCTTGCATTTACCAGAGGAGAAAGCTAATAAACCAAAAGGTAGCTAACAGTGTGGCTTAGTTACAGCCTACATCTGAATACATATGAACGGTGGCTTCATTATCTGAAGCCAACACATCCAAAAAAGGGAACGAACAAAGTACTACCCTAATAATATATCGTACCAGCCAACCTAATGAAACTTCAGGGCCCTTAGTCCGCATCATAAAAAGGAAACTGAAATATATATAAGAAACCTACCAAGCCAATCTAAGCAGGTCTAACTGATATGCTTACAAACAGACATTGTGTGTAAAGCAACACCCGCCTGACCTACTGCCGTGTATGGAGCGTTGAAGCCTACCTATATCATGAGATAGTTTCACTCATCTCGTCAGTAGGAGGCGTCGACGCGTACCCATACTCGCTCCATCAATACCAGCGAATTAACCTGCTGATGTTGATGAATGCGAGCTGAATACAAGTCCTTCCATGCCTTCTCAATTTCAGTATGAAGATCCAGAAGGAATGGAAAGCTTACGGTGGCTGGAGGATTATGGCAAAAAAGGAATCGTTTGTCAAACAGTCCATGAGCGGTTTCTTTCTAACCTGCTCCAATGGCAGCTGCAGTCTGCCAGAGACACATTCCATAATCTCACACAGCACTACATATACGGGGGCAGGGTGGCTTTAAGGATTCAGAAGGCTCACCATCTTCATCCTCATCAGCCATCTCCTGCTCTCTCATCAGACTTAGAACAAGAATAACAACTGCTGCTGAATCTAATGATGTCAAAGACAACACATCATCATAATCACACAGCTCTCTCCCGTCAGCCGTCAAAGGTCCAAGGAATTTCACCCTTTCAACTCTTCAACAAGCTCCAGTTGAAAACCCATTGATCTAATCTCTGCCTCAGCAAAAGTAAGACCCGAACCATAGTTGCAGCTGCCGCTCCTTCTCCTCTCGAGGAAAAGTCCGGAAGAGAGTGGAGCATTTTACAAGTAAAACACACTCACAATAACAGACAGATCCCACAAGAACTGCCTGTACATGCTCTTTTGTTCTTATAAAAGACAACATTATAAGTTATGTGTGTGATCAAATGTCCACACTATGGGACACGGATGCACACACTTCCTGAAACGTTTGTCAGACATAAATTGTCTTACCTTAATAACGGTTTGATATCGCTTGCTTTCAAACAAAACAGTCCCTGAAGAAGAAAAAGATACTGACTGGTTCTCTAGGCGCTCCTTATATACTTCTGGGTCACGCTATGATGACGTCATAGGCTGTCACCGGCCAATAGGATTGTCTTGAGTTGATACTGTTTTCAGACACCGGTTCCTCATAGCGTTTTCGAACGCAGCGTTGAGTTCCCTTTCAAAAGGGAACCAGCATTTGGTGGTTAAGGTAGGTTTTGAAGCTGGTATGCTGGTATGAGCTGGTTTATGCTGGTTCTAAACTGGTCCTGGTCCAGCATAAACCAGCTCAAACCAGCATACCAGCTTCAAAACCTACCTTACCAGCATATGCTGTTTTTTTTCAACAGGGCTGATGTTCACAACACAACCACAGAAACGCGTTGCAATTAGCACATACCAGGCCCGGCGATCTCAAGCCCCCCCATGCGATGTTCTGAATGATGATGATGATGATGATTATTAGGCTACTTTTAGAATTAAATTAATATTTTCTTTTGCCACCCAATAATTTATAGTGCATCACAGCATAACAGACAAGCTGCAATAGATTAGCTAACTATCATTTAAAAAAACAACTTTTTTTCTTTTTTTTTTACTATGTATGGGCCACAAGAGAAATATTAAGAAAATAAATTAAGGTAACCATTTTAAGAACATGCTGAAGTAGAGTTTTTAGTTTTACTTTCTGCAGTGAATAATTGTCTGGGATTTATTTTTTAATTTGAATAAAAATTATTATTATTTATTAATATTTTTATTTTTATTAATAATAATTTTTATGCAAGCCCCCCACTTTCTGCATATTCTTTTTTTCTGTGTATTTCAGTTATCTCCTTCATACTAAAATGGATCAGTGAAAGTATGTTACTGTCCTGGTAACTGTATGAAAAGCACAAAGTATTGATACGAAAAACTAAACCACTTAGTGATTTTGCACCATATGACCATACATATCAACACTCAGGCCCCCCTCCCATTTAGTTATTTCTCCTGGGGAAACTTCCATAATTTGTATGGCTCAAACCTTGTTATGAATAATCACATCAATATATTGTTCCAAGGTTGTCCAGTTTCTAGATATGGTATGAAATGCATCCTACTCACAATTGACACATCATACAAATTTCAACCAATTTGTGACCTCAACCTGACAACCTACAACTGTTGATATCTGCACAGGAAGTAGATGCATTTAATCAAGCATCACTGTAAACTCAGGTGGAGCTCCAGTGAAAAGAAAAATAAAATATACATGTAAATTTAACAACAGCTGGACAGAAGAATTTAATTTTATCTCAAAGCCATATTGACAATGCCCACGCCTTTTGCAAAGTGTTGCTGTGATTTTTATTTCGGACACGGAGGGAAAACATCTAGGTTACTAATGTAACCCCCGTTCTCTGAAGGATGGAACAGAGACATTACGTTGGACTGGCGTCATGGGGTCTTGCCTGGGAGCCCAATCACCTCAAGTGGTACCTAAACAAGCCAATGAACCTTGGCCAATGAGATTTGCATGCCGAGTCACACCTACCCGGACATACAAATATTAATATGATCGGCATTACTCACTTCATTCATGTTTTGCTGAGGAGCCGAGACAGGATCCCGGCCATGTAGCGGTGGTTCAGGGCTGTGGCAGGGGGGACATAACGTCTCCGTTCCCTCCTGCAGGGAATGGGGGTTACATTAGTAACCTAGACATTCCCATTAAGTCAGTCACGTTCAACGCTACGTCGGACTGACATCACGGGATCCCTATGGAAAGTGCCACAGCCACTGAATTGTTACGAGTGTTGGAGACGCAGATGATGGCAAGCTACCGCGTGCCCTTTTAGTAACTGCCCTCACAATGTAGTAACCTCCTCAGCGTCCCATGTAAACCCAAGGGGTAGTCCTCCATACCAGATGGGATGGAAGGGACAGGACTTATTGTGGGGACGGTTGTAGCTGCTGCTCCCATATTGTGACATTTCATGGGAAGTATGGTTCGAATCTCAATTCACATTGTTTTGACCGGTGTTGTCAATGCTGGGGAAGTGTGCCTAGTCCAATGGAGGGGAACGCTACGTAGACCACACCCTACCAAGAGGGAGGTAAAGTGTGGAGGTTACACAAATGGACTGACCCGTGGGACAGTACTACATATGGAAGACATCTGCAGTAGGTCCTACCTAACCAGGGAGGAGCTACTACCGATGCAGAGATGGGGGCAGAGCAGAGCCACCCAGGGAAAGACACGAGTTTACCATCAGGGAAAGACACGAGTTTACCGTCAGGGAAAGACACGAGTTTACCGTCAGGTAAACCGTATCGTGGACAATACGCATATTGGATTACCGAAGGGGAATCGCAGCATATTGGCATCTGGCCCAGTACAAGGGCTGACACACAAGTACTGGCCTGGGCCTGGCATCAGACGCCTCCGCCGGATTTAAACAGCCGCATCCAGAAACAAACAGACAAAAAGACATTTTGAAAAAGACGCTGCCTGCCCGTGCTTGTTTTTTTTTTAGGGAAACTGCTCTGAATGCTGAAGTGCCGAGGGGTGAAACACTGCACTTCTCCATGCACAGCAAGCTGGATGTGAGACATCGATGGATGTGCCTTCACACCGGCAGAGAGATCCCATGACAAGCTATTAAAATTGCTGCTTGCTCTTTTTCTGCTTTCAGAAATATACACTTTTTCTTGAAGGTAGACTGGAATGATCGATCACTGTACAACCGCTCTGTTCCAAAGCAAAATATGAATGAAGTGAGTAATGCCGGTTATATTTATACTTGTACGTCCAGGTGGGTGTGACTCAGCATGCAAATCTCACTAGCCAGTGTTCATTGGCTTGTTTAGTTACCATCTGGAGGTGTTTGGGCTCCCAGGCGAGACCCCATGACGTCAAGTCGAACGTGACATCGAACGAAATGACGTTACTCAGCACATTAAATCACAACGGCACAATCACGCAGCGGAGGCACAGAAAGGCACTAATTATAAACATGACTTATTCATGTTTCTTTTTATTTTATTAATAATTATAAATTATGTATTTATTTATGTGTATTTAGCCTGCCTCTGCCATCAAGCAGATGCTTTTTTGCTACATATTTTTAGCCAATGTATTGAATATAATGGATCGCTTACAATATTGTTATTTAATTTTGTTTCTAAGAAATGCCTTCTACTGTATGGAGAGTGACGTACAGTAATTGTTAGTTATGTATGTGTGTGCCTACCCATGAGAAGGAGCAGAAGTGTGTGTGTGAGTGTTCAAGGGCATAAAGAACTGTAGTTCTACTCCTAGAACCTTAAAAGGAAATCAGTCATTTTGTTTGAGTTTACTGGAGTTCAATGACATGAAAAGGCAGACAGCTTACACCTGCAAGACCTTGAGAAGCATCTTGGAAACCTTGGGAAAGTTACAACTTGCGTCAATCAAGAAGATTAAAACCTAACGTAAGGTAAACAACAGAGTATAAAAGACTGAGTTGATTGCCTCTTTGGATACTGATACGTCATTGAACCACCGACGCCTAGAAGCCCAGAGCTGAAGACAAGAAACCCAGAGCTGACTACACCTTTGACTCAAAGTGTGATTATTACATTTTATACTTTACACTTTAATAATGAAATTTTATTTGCCTTTAGATTTTGTACATTTCAAAAAGAAAAGTAACCTATTAAATAAAATTTAACTGATTACAAAAACTGCCTACCAAAGCTTTGATTTATAGTGTGTTAAGACTTTGACATGCCACCAAGAAGTCTTCTGACAAAACTGTAAGTAATTTAAAATGTTTATGATTTAGGCCAGACTTGACTTACTTTACCTAACCTGAGAGTAATAAAAAGTAAGGTAAGATCAAATGTTAAGATAATAAGATCAAAGCACACACCGTGAAACAACAGCTCACATTATGATACTGTAAAACAAGTTATTGTAAACTTTGTGCATAAATCCAATTTCCCAAATTCTAGGGCATTCTTGTACGGGAAAAGTTGTAAATCAGGTTAATAATTACATTTTTTATTGTTTTTTTAATTTCATGGCATTAAATTTAAGATCTTGAAGTTTTGTGTTGAATAATAGTAGTGAGTTGTACACATATAGTCTGTTCAAAGATTGAAATTGATTTTGTCCTCATATTAATATTTTGTATTTATTAATCCATGCATTTATTCAGCTCTACTTCTGTTGATGCATGTGGGGAAAAATAACTTTTAAAGGAATTTTGTGGATTCAACACAAGTTAAACTCTATCAGTGCTCCTTTGGTGCTCCGAACCACTGATTCGAAACAGAAGATTCGTAAAGTTCAGAAGCAGTGTTTTGAAATCGACCATCACTAGATATTGGTGAAAAGTCGTTTTGTTGTTGTTGTTGTTGTTGTTTTTTTTAAAATAAATTTTCTTGCTGGCAATAGAGGTGTATGCATTTAGTCACTCAAACTTACATATGGACATACATTTTCTAATCATTCCTTATAGTCACACACCCTATTTTATTAAGTTAGGTCCAATGCTATTAAAGTGTGAGTTTTTAACCTGCACTCCTACGCAGATCTGACAATCCATTCACACATCCGGAGATGTGTTCTTCTGTGATTATCCCTCCATGTCCCATAATGATGCAGACCACTAATTTATAAATATATATATATATATATATATATATATATATATATATATAAAACAGATGAATCAGTTGATTTCTGTGGACATCAAAATAGTGCCACAAATGTTGTAAATAGAGATAAACATCTACACAGTCTGAAACATCCCTTTGATTATGATTAACAATTAACTTGAACTACTTATTTATCTGAAGCAATATAAATCAAGTACAAGAGACAGTAAATCAGGACACTATAAAAGAACATGAGAGGCTGTGAGGATGACAGAGCAAGAGCTGGAAACAAACATCAGTGAAGAATGAAGGCTTTAGTATGTATACTGCTGCTGTTGGAAACCTTTGTGTTTGTCGTCCAGCAGCAGGTAGATGGAGGACTCAATGAGAATGAGATCAGTCAACAGATCAGCTCTGAGGACGGAAGACAGAATCCACCTCAAACAGACACTTTGAGAGCTGAAGCTTCAACTGACAGCCAACAATACTGTGATCTGGGCATCCCTGACATCCATGCAGCACTGAGAGAACTGACCGCCACCGTTACAGAGCAGAAAGAAAACATCAGAGAACTAGCCGCCACCGTTACAGAGCAGAAAGAAAAGAACAGAGAACTGACCGCCACCGTTACAGAGCAGAAAGGAAACATCAGAGAACTGACCGCCACCGTTACAGAGCAGAAAGAAAACATCAGAGAACTGACCGCCACCGTTACAGAGCAGAAAGAAAAGAACAGAGAACTGACCGCCACCGTTACAGAGCAGAAAGAAAACATCAGAGCTTTAGAGACGCGATTAATGGATGAGATGAACAAGAAAAATGAAGGTACTTCACCAAAACATTCACTTTTTTATCAATGATCCTCAAAGTAAAACACCAATGCAATACATTGTATAGTGTAAATGTTAGTGTAAAGTTGAGTGTATACTGTGTAAATTGTGTTATCTATTACAATAATCAGTGTAAATGTCATTTAACAGAATCTTTATTCCTTCACAGAAATTTCAAATCTTACTCTGAGTCAAGTGGAGGAGTTGAGAAAGGACAATAGAGGTGAAAGTGTGTTTGAATGATGTTAAATTCAGTGTATTCATTCTCAGTGTAATACAGTAATATATCACAATATTGCTTATGTTTTTCAATAACAGACAGAGAAATAGCTTTTTCAGCTGCACTGATGGAATCTGGCAGTGGATTTATTGGTCCTTTTACCACTGAAATCACACTAACCTACAGGAACGTCTTCACAAACATAGGGAACGCCTACAACCCAATTACAGGTAATTATCAATGAAATGGAGTCATAAAACTCAGTTTATAGTAATGAAAACCTTCGGCTCCATTCAGACCTCTCTGCAGTTGTGTAATGTGTATAAGAGAATTAAATGATCTGCCATCTTTCAAAACTATTACACAGTTTGTTTGGTAATTAAGTAATAATACAGGTAACGTTTTACATTAAGGTTCCCTTTGTAAAGGGTTTATAAAGGTGTTTGTTAATGAGCAATAAGTCATTTACACATGCGTTATAAATCATTAATAATGCAGTTATAACTGCATGAATAAAAAGGGCAACTTTAATGCAATACCTGCAAAATAGTGAGCCGTTTTTAACTCATGTTATAAATGCTTAATAAATGTATTTATTAACACTTGTTTTGAGTTAAATCAGATTCCTGGTTTATTTCATGATGCAGCAAAAATTGACTATAATAATTAGACTGAAGGGTGTTGTGTTTGTGGTTTTCTTATTAATATCTCATGACTGCCTCATTTTCCTACTATGTTGCTTACCAGAAGTTTCTGTCTTACCCATGATACTCTCCAGAAAGGTCATGATGCCTCTCCACAACAGTGTATAAAAACTGATTTCTTGTTTTTTTAAAGATGAAATTCCAACTTTATTTTGAAAATAAAACATAAGATAATAACCATAACTTGATGAGATATTAATAATGAAAAATGTAATTCTAGTATTAGTTAACTGTGAACCTTAATGTAGGGTGGACACTTGTGAACCATTTATTAATGAGTTATAAATTATAAAATATATTAAAGTTATTAATGTTTATAACTCATGAATAAATGGTTCACATGTGTTCACTTTACATTAAGGTTCATTTTCGGGCAATGAATCGGCCCTCCAATTTGATCAAAGGAAGATTTTACATTTTGTTAAGATGGCTCTGATAGCAGTAAAGAAATGTATATCTATACATTGGAAATCAGAAGAACCGCCCAGTCATGCTGTATGGCTTATGTGCATGTGGAAAAAATTATGTATAATTTGAAAAAAATAATCATCGATGCTCGAAAAGATTTAGGGCAAATTTGGATGTTTCATTGATTGAAAATGCTGATGTGATAATGCAACCCTTCTTTACTTTAACTTTTTTTAATGTATTTATATATTTATTTTATTATTATTATAATTTTTATCTTACACATCAGCTCAAGGGCCTTGTAATATTGTCCATGCAAGTGTTCTGTCTCTTGAGGGGTGGGACAGGGGTGAGAGGGTGTTTAGAAAAAATAGTTTACTAAAATTATTCTGTAAATTGTTCATCTGAAAATAATATATTGATTAAAAAAAAGGTTCAATTTCATCTTGATAAACAAACTGTGGATAATCATCATGAACTTTTTGGAGAGTATCATGGGTAAGACAGAAACTTCTGGTAAGCAACATAGTAGGAAAAGTGGCATGAGATATTAATAAGATATTAATAAGAAAAGCACAAATACAACACCCTTCACTCTGATTATGATAGTCCATTTTTGCTGCATCATGAAATAATAATAATAATACATAATAATAATAATAATAATAATAATAATACATTTATTAAGCATTTATAACGTGAATTAAAAACGGCTCACTATTTGGCAGGTATTGCATTAAAGTCGCCCTTTTCATTCATGCAGTTATAACTGCATTATTAATGATTTATAACGCATGTGTAAATGACTTATTGCTCATTAACAAACACCTTTATAAACCTTTACAAAGGGAACCTTAATGTAAAGTGTTACCATAATACAGAAAATGGCTGAATCTGTTTCTTTTGTTATGTGATTTAGGTGTTTTCACAGCCCCACTGAAAGGAGCGTACATGTTCAGATTTTCTTTATATGGTGATGGCGGAACTGCATCAGGTGTAGCCATTGTTAAGAATGGAGAGCTTGTAGTTTCATCACATGATAATCAGGTTCAGGCTCAGGATCGGTTAAACTCCTCAAATGGAGTTGTGTTGATCCTGGAGGTTGGAGATGTTGTCTATGTGAGACTTTTGTCTGGCAGGTGGGTATTTGATAATGAGAATAACCGCAACACTTTCAGTGGTTTCCTACTGTTTCCCTTAAAATAACAGGAGATTTGAAGAATGTGATTCCAATAATTCTGAACCTTCAGCGTATGATTTAAGATGAAAATCATGAAGAATCATTAACATATGAACCTGTATTAATGAGGACTAATGTGTGTTTGAAATTTTCAATATATTACTGTATAAAGTCAGTATAATACACTATATTCATAAGTTCTGATCTGTCTATACATAAGTTTGTATAAAGAGTTTCAGCACTGAGACAGACAGGACCCATGAATATCACGTGTGACTCAAAAGTGTTTTGTTAAAGTAGTAAATCTAGAATGTTTAATAATACCTTTTTAAGTGTATCTTGTTACTGATCCTTGATCTGTATCTCTTCATCCTACAGAAATAAATAAGGATAATAATAATGAGGATAAAGAGACATTGTGGCATTTTCTTTTCCTCATACCATCATGAATATTTCTCCAACAATGCTTGATTTGAAGCACTCATGATTTCATATTTATTTAGGACATTTGTTTGTTTGTTTGTGTGTGTCCAGAAATGTGTGAAAAATGTATGTTTTATTTATAATTAAGATACCACATTTACAAGATTTTGTATTATGTTAGATGCAATACAATTGTATGTTAAGATTTTAAATATATAAACTAATATAGCTTCAAAACATAAAAGCAAGTAGCCTAGTAAATAATATAGTTTCTGAATGTTTTCTCTTCAAGAGCAGTGATTTTTCTCTTTCTCTTCACTATTGTTTGATTATTATACTGATAACATCATAAGCCAAGTTTCCATCCAGTTTGATGTTTTGTTATAGACAAAGTAAATAAGTGCACATTTTTTTTTGCACAATTTGCTGTTTCGAGGCTGTTTCTATCCAGTTGGACTTTTACTGATAAAATGGTGTGCGTGATGACGTCATCCCGAAAAAATGCATAAGTTTTGCTATATCGCTAAAAAAAAATCTGCCCTTGAACCATTTCTATAGACTACATATTTTTGGTTATTTCACCAATTCTTCTCGTTTGCATCCAAAATATTTTTTCAAAATGTACAGAGTAATGAGACAATTGAGATTCATCAGTACTGCTTATTTTCACATATAATGTTATTAAATAGGAAATATAAGATGATGGTGAAGTAGAGCAGCTCGTCTGACAGCTCTTTACTGCCTTTATTTGACGAAGCAAGGTTTGGACACAGAGCAGCTCAGTTGGCATCATGTATACAAAAATAAATAAAAAAAGTATGGGTCAATAAAAAGATGGGTACAGTGAAATATTCAGTCTTTACTTATTGCAACAATCTTTAACGCCTTGAACATGCAGTCAAGCCAGTCACAGTTTGAGGCGGCTGGGAATGCATTCAAAGCAAAAAAAATGATTAATTCTGGTTTCAGAGTTCAATAATATCAAACCGATCAAAAACATCAAATTACTGTTGTTTTTTTTTCAAAGACAGATGGAACATTTTATTTGAATTCCCTGCTAGACAAATTTGTGAAGCAGCATGATTTTTCTACCTCCACCAGGTCTATTTGTGAGTCCCGGAAGGACAGTGGGATGGTTTCTGTTGTGTCTGCCAGGCAACAGGTCTTCAGCTCACAATCAAAAAATCAAGCGTTAACGTCGAGCCCTGGTAAGATTATGTGCTGGGGCTCAGCCCTGACCCAATTTAACCCCTGGTTGTGAACTAGTTGTGCTCAAACATATAAGGCTGTATCATTGCAAGAGCCATCTCCTTGCAGCAATCGGTAAACAATTCCACGCGTGTTCTGACTAGGGGGCATTAATAATTAATGCATAGGCACGGACGTTAGCCAATCATAACAGTGGGCGGTTACACTGAATTCTTAATGGGGAACCCCCCACAAAATCGACTGTTTGAGTCAGAGGGAGAGAAACAGGGTGGAAAAAAGGTCATAAATCACTATATTTTTTAAGTATTTCATCCAAAAAACTATAGTAATATTATAATTGCACCTAAGGGAATATAATAAAACAAACAAACAAAAAAAACATGTCATGACCCCTTTAAATATGTTTTTTTTTTTTTTTTACACAAATGCATCACTTCACTTCAGAAGGACTTTATTATTAATTAAATAATAAATAATAATAATTTATTTATTAACCCCCTGGAGCAGTGTGGAGCACATGTTTATGATGAATGGATGTGGTTGGATGCACTTTCTTCAGCTCATACTCATTGATCCCCATCACTGCCATTATAAAGCTCGGATGCGTCAGGATATTTATTAATATTTATAAAATTATGTTCATGAAAAAGATGAAAGTCATATACACCTAGGATGGCTTGAGGCTGAGTAAAGCTGGGGCTAATTTTCATTTCAAAGTGAACTAATCCTTTAAGTATACTTAATAAAATGAACTTGAAGGCCCGGTTTCACAGACAGGGTTTAGCCTAAACTAGGATTAGGCCTTATTTCAGTTAGGGCATTTAAGTAGCTTTTATAAACGTTCACTAGAAAAAAACATTACTTGTGTACATCTTGAGACAAAACAATGGCGCTGACATATTTTAAGATCTGTCAGTACAAGTTAGTTTCAGTTAAAACAGCTCAAACATGCACTAGCTTAAGCCTTGTCTGTGAAACTGGGGGATGTATACTTATTTTTCATAAATGATGGCTTCTCAGTGGAGGAAGACCGATGAGTTACTAGTGTACTTTGAATCATCCAAGAAGGGATACCTGGTGTAGGGGAATTTTACAGCTAAAGACCAGATATGATGAATGAAGACCCGGAGTCAGAGTTTAAACAACTAATAAATTGAAGAAAATTTTACTGAAGAATAGTTTGCAGTTTCATCAGTTGGCATGCACGATTCACAATTCACAACTTCTTCAAGGTTGAAGTTGGCCCAGGCTTTAACTAGAACAGGAAAGATTCCCAAAACATAACAATAAACATCAGTGAGAGGTACAGACAATATTCATCATTATTCTCTAGTGTTTGAAAAGGAAAATAAATGTTTGTAAACATGCATTGAAGAAGTCATTCAAATAATTTTAATATTTATAAAGATAAATGTTGATTAATAACTTGATAATAAATCACTCAAAATATATATATTGAAGCAGCAGTGTATTCCAGAATCCACCCCCTTCACTGGCCTCTAAACAAACAATCAGAAAGTGGACTGTGGAGGCAATTTTATGAGTTGAGCGCCTGTCTTCACCTCTATTGGTAAGGGCTCAATTCAAAAGAAGTATGGCAACTTCTAAAGCCTTATTGTCAGGGGTCTCCCTTCAGAAAGTATTTGATGCTCAGGATGGGATGGGCCTCTCCAAACACCTAGATCTTCCTTCTACACCTGGTGCTCAAGTGCTCTCGTCCTGAGAAATTAGTCAGTATAACACAGTGGGCATCTCCTTCCACACAGTGTCTTCATTTGATGCAGAGCAAGTTCTCTCGAAAGGCAACATCTCAGGTTATGACTGTAATCTTTGTTCGCTGAGAAGGGAACGAGACGCTGAGTCCCTTTGGCATACTTCATGAATGCCTGTGAGGACCTTGCTTCTAATATGTTCCGGCTTCCCTATGTATCTTCTGTGGTGCATACGTGCTTCAGATGCAGTCACGCAGAGGCATTCCCCATAGTGTCCTCATTTGACACATCTCATTCCCTCCTGAGGGAACAAAGGTTACAGTCGTAACCCAAAACATATTTGCAGTCTAAAGTCTATTGGACAATTAAACAATTACGCAAGTTGTTTTTAAAACTAAGAGAACATTAATTCAGTTGATTCAGTACATCGCTAGAAACCGAGAGCACAATCATGTTGATTTTTAAAAAACTTTTTAATGCTCAATGTGTGGGCTATATCGGCAGATGAGGTACTTTCACCAAACATAAACATCCTTGAAGACACTACATACATGACAGGGTAGTCCCAGAATAAAATGAAATGCAATCATTTACATATTAATAACACCATATTGCTCATACTGTGATGTCAGATCATCAAAAGTGCACTTTTTTCAAACATTTAAGCATGTTTTCAATTGTGTTAGTACAATACACAAAATCAAAGTATCCTTTTCACAACACAAAATAAGTGTTTCATCTATATAAATGTTTCATTCACAGTAACTGCCTTCCATAATGCTATTACTATCAAACTTTTGATTTGCATCTCTTCTCGTTCAGTTTAATAAATTTGTCTATTATTTAATCCAACTGGACTTAATGGTTAATCAATGGATCATTTAGTACACCTATAGATTTCTATAGATATTTATTCTATAGTCATAGTTTCTATAGAACTTGTTGGCATTTTCTGATATGGATAACCAAATGTAATGAATTATTTTACATTATAAGCAATTCATCTTAGAGATGATGACCACAGTTGTAAAAGTGAGTGAGTGGGGTCATGGTAAACCAGGGTTCCCACTCTTTCATGAACACCAGATTCAAGGACTTTCAAGGCCTTTTTAAAACACCGTTTATTTTATATCAAGCACCTATCCAATTCACATCACATATGGAGCGCCATGAAAGACCTCTTACAGTACTTAACATTTTAACCCTCCTATTGCATTTGCATCCATTTTAACACGGAAGAGGTGCAGAATCATTTGTACACTAATTTTGGAAATAAATTAATACCGTTTGCAGTTTTCTTATCCCTAATGTTAACAATTATTCCATACTAGTTTTGGTTTTCATTTTTTATGAATCATTACTTGAGTAAAAAACATTATAATATAGAGAGAATATTATAAAAATACATTTTGTGTAAAAAAAAAAAGTATTATATGGATCGTAATTGTGACTTAAAGTCAGAATATATACAATATATTATAGATATAAGCTTGCAATTCTGAGAAAATAAATCAGAATTGAGAGTTATAAATGAGCACTTCTGAGAAAAAAAAAAAAAAAAATCAGAATTGCAATTTATATATCACAATTCTGACTTTAGAAGACACAATTGTGGTTTTATAATCACACAATTTTGACTTTTTAAAGGGTTGGTTCACCCCAAACTGAAAATTCTGTCATTTATTCACCTTCAAGTTGTCCCAAACCTGTTGAATTTCATTGTTCTGCTGAACACAAATATAGATATTTGGAAGAATGTCAATAACCAAACAGATCTCGGCCCCTATTGACTAACATAATAATTATTTTTCCTACTATAGAAGTCATTCAATGGGGGGGCGATATCTGTTTGGTTCCAAAACAATATTCCAAAACAAATTTACTAGGACTAAGAGGGGCGTGTTATAATTTTTGACAATTTATTTCAAATTTAATTCAATCACTTTCAAGGACAAATATTTGCTTTCAAGTACTTTCCAGGCCTTGAATTCATGTGTCTGAAATTCAAGTACTTTCAAGGCACGTGGGAACCCTGGTAAACCCTGCATTGTGAATCAAATGTCCCCACAAGGATGGTAATACCAGTAATTTTAGACCAAGTGGGGACATTTGGTTCACAATGCAGGGTTTACCATGACTATTGTTTTTTTATTTGTTTTTTTGGGTCCCCATGAGGAAAATGCAGAAAGGTTTCTGTGATGGGTAGGTTTAGAGTTAGGGGATATAATATATAGTTATGAGAGTTATAATATATAGTTATTATATTTACCTTTGTTACCTTTGTTAACACACTGAATATATATTATTACAAACATTATGGATTTTATGAGCTTAAGTTCATCTACTGTGGATATAAGCTTTGAGGGAAGTCGGCTCGACGAGTTCTCTCTCCTGCTTCCTCGACATTGTTGCACGTGTGTGAGTGTGCTTCTAGCAAACTGTGTGTGTGTCATTGCTGGATTAGCCTTTAAAACCTCCTCGTGTGTTAGCGGTACAGGCCGGTAAATGTTCAGTTGCCCTTTTAAAGTGGACCGTTTGTAAGAAGTGGGAGGCCCTTTTTGTTTAATTACCTTTTTCTCCTGATTACTGTTTAGAAGGGAGGCAAGACTTGTGTGTTTTGTTTCGTTATTTTTTTCCAGGGGAGATTATTGTTTTGGCCGACCAAAATCCACTGACTCCAAGCCACCTCTTTCTTTCATACATCAAAGAGAACTTAACCTTAATTTAAGAAATAAACATTTCCTTTTTGGTTCATCCTGTGACGTGGTTTGTTTTTGGGAGCAGGAGACGGGACTCCGGGTAACATGTGTCGCTCTCTGTGTTACGTTGAAATGTTTGTTGGTACAGTTTGTAACACTGTATAAAGTCAGTATAATACACTATAATCATAAGTTCTGATCTGTCTATACATGTAAGTTTGTATAAAGAGTTTCAGCACTGAGACAGACAGGACCCATGAATATCACATGTGACTCAAAAGTGTTTTGTTATAGTAGTAAATCTAGAATGGTAAATAATACCTTTTTAAGTGTATCTTGTTACTGATCCTTGATCTGTATCTCTTCATCCTACAGAAATAAATAAGAGAATAAAGAGATATTCTTTTCCTGATATCTTCAGGAATATTTCCCCAACAATGATTGCTTTTGAAGCACTCCTGATATCATATTTATCAGTCCCACCTGAATTTTTTTTGTGTGTGATTTTCTTTTTTTCTTTCTTTTTTGTGATGACTGAAATGCCTGATTTTTTTGGTAGGTCTAATTTCCTCCAAAATCCTGACTAAGCAAACCACAGCAAAACAAATAGTTGCCCATAAGTAAAAAGTAATAAATAAATATAAGTGAAAAGTAAATAAATTAAGTGTTATATAGCCCACTGAATCATTCTCAGATTTTATGCTGACAACAATGGAAGCACTTGGGAGAGAACTGTCAGTAAAACTTATTTCTTAGCACAAAAGAGTACAGTGGTACAAGAGGATTACCAAATCATTGTTTTAAGTGTGAAAATATAATAAAAGTAACACAGAAATTCAAAATCAATGGACCTGTGACAAGGCCACTGAAACAATCAGGCCTTCATTTTTAAGCTTTCATTTAGTGATGAGGGATTTTTTGCCAGACAAAGAGCAGAAGAAATAACAAGCGAGTGTCTCAGAGACAGCAAAAGCTATGAAAAGAGTGACAGAGTAAGATGCAGCCTGCTGAAGTGACATGCATGGTTGTGAACTACCAACTGTAGTCAAAGCACAATAAGATCAGCTAGCCTTTTCAGAGGCCCATATTTACTAAAATATAGACCTCTGGGAATCTATATATATCTGTAACCTGCAGGTTTTTTTTTTTTTTACTGGCTAAATGTTTTGTGCCCAAGATTTAATTAGATTGTTATAAAATATATGAATAAATTTCTCTCTGGTTTTGTTTGGCAGCTGTAGTACCTTTTATGGTTATTAGAAGAGCAGAAATTAAAATCACAAAATTAAAAATTAAAATAAATATGCACAGAGTAAATTTTAATTGGTAAGATGAATCTAAACTCAGTAAATGGCATACAGTATATTGATTTACCCCATTACAATAGTCCATTTACAGTTACTATCATAAAAATACATTTACTTGTAGGTTTGAAATTGTACATAAGGCATATATCATATATACCAACATCAAATATTTTAGCAAAATGTATAATTTAGTCAGAATTATTGCGCTTCTATTGTGTCCCGTCTGGTTAGTGCGCATGCGTGCAGCAGTGCTCGTTAACTGTGAAGTTTAGCATGTTTTGGAAATATTTGCATGACTTTCTAACATTTACAGATGGAGAATAAACTTGTGAAAAGTAAGTTATGCACTGAGGAAAACACCATGTCTCAAACGCATAAAATAGCACAAAATATATGCTGTTTCCTGTATTGGATCGATTTGATCCATGATCGACCTCTAGGGCTGCTTAAAAAAAGCGCGCACGTGCGATTATCTTGACTAGGTAAACCTGGATCAAATTAGCAGGACTGCGCAAACTTCAATTACCTTTTATGAAACCACTTTACCCCCAACTCATTTGTTAGGTTCATTCAAGTCAGGTTTTGGAGTTTAGTGTCTTAGTGTCTTTTATGAAACAGCCCTCTGGCTTGGATTTATGTTTTGTTTTATTATGTTTGTGTGGATGTAGGGACTGGCGACATTAATTTTGTTTTGTTGTCTGTTTATTTTATGATCATTAAAGTCTGTTGAACGTTCACTACCTTGGCCCACACAAATATTATCACTTGCGCCATTCCCTCATGGTTCTCGCCACGCCCTGCTTGTCACAGTGAGTTTTTTGGTTGTAGTTATTTAGACATAAATCTGTGACTCTTTTATAAACACAGCACATATTTTACAATTTGTTTAGACGCTTTTGCAGATGTGAGCTCCAGGCCAAATTTCATTTAAGCTGGGTGCACACTGTCCAAGCAAACATGCCAGTATGGGCCCACACGGGTCCCCAGTGGGTTAGCCCATGCGGGGCCCATAGCAGTTTTGCCCGTTTGGGCCACCATGAGGGTTTACTCTGGGCAACCCACTGTGGGTTTGCACACAGAAAACCCACACGGGCCCCCCGGTGTGTTATCTCATACAGGGCCCACAGAAGTTTTTCACTGTAGGGCCAACATGAGAGTTTACTGTGGGCAGCCCACCATGTTAACAGCACATAAATCATTGTTTTAAGATTAGACGCTCAAGGCTCAGGGTTAATAAAACTATTTTTTAATGATTCAGTAAAATGTCATCATTGTCATTACATTCAACAGCTCACACCATACTTACCTAAAACTGCACACAGTCAACAAGATAGCAAGCCAAGTATGTAATTGCAAGTATGTAATATTAAAAAGAACTGTTTGTAATGATTTCTTTCTTTTTCTTGTTTTTTTTTTTTTTTTAAATTGGAATTATTGTTCATTAGTTACATTTGCAAAACAACTTAAAATGTTTAATGTGCACATCCTCATAATTACTTAATATTTTCTTTAGGAAAACTGCATCCTATGTTTTGACTTTACTTAAAGCCTTCAACAATGCATTTATAGAGGTTAGTAACTATTATTACTCACAATAAGTATTTATAAAAACACAATATGGGTATTAATAATATATTCACTTATTTGACAGAAATAAATCTGAATTACTAAAATGTCATTGTTATATAATAACATTATAGCAATGCAGGTTGCATCTTTATAAATACATTCATGGAATCGACCAATTAATTAATACTTATAAATCAGTGTAATGGATTATGAGCATGCGTATGCGGATTATGAGCAATGCAGTATTTGTCTTAATGAGTTACCATGTAATAATTTATAGAATATTTAGTCTACTCATAAATAAGTATAAATGGAGCTAAAATTCATTATAAGCATAGACTTCATAGAAAGTGTTACCGTATTTATTAAATAAAATTAACTAATTTGTCACAATAAAACAATGTAAATGGTTGATCAATGCTGGATTTGTTCACTACTATTATTGGTATTCATCAGTTATGTATGTGTATATATTATATAGTAGTCAACATTTGAAGTGGATCAAAACCTTTCATCAAAGTTGTCCTAAAACCTTTCTCTTAGGACAACTTAGGTCTTAGGACAATTTTGATTAACTTTTTTGATCCACTTCAAATGTTGACTACTGTATTTTATATATATATATATATATATATTTATATTTATATATATATATATATATATATATATATATATATATATATATATATTGTAATATATTTAAGTTCAAGTTCGTAGGGAAAGAAGAGGACAGGGTCGGCTTTGACTACTGACTGAGCTTTTATTTCATATAACAAGTCTCCGACAAAAAGTCTGTGCAACGCACAACAAATAATCCACATCCGCAGAAGGGCTTCACTCCAGTAACGATCTCCAGATCAGTCCAAAGGTTCTCAGTCAGTCGTCCCTCTCTCTCTCACACACTCCTGCTTCTCCTGGCGTTTTATCCTGTCTCCACGCCAATTACTGGAACAAGAAACAGGTGTTCGTAGTTTGCATTTAACCCACTCACTCACCATGCGTCTCCCGACTCTCTCTCCCGCTGCAAACTTCGCTGAACCACGCCCCCCTCGCCACATATATACATATATATACATATATAGTAGTCTTTTTATTTTAAACTTGTGTTATTGAAAGAAAAAGACAAAAAAAAAAAAACTATATATATATATATATATATATATAATATATGTATATATATATACAGTGGGTACGGAAAGTATTCAAACCCCCTTAAATTTTTCACTCTTTGTTATATTGCAGCCATTTGCTAAAATCATTTAAGTTCATTTGTTTTCCTCATTAATGTACACACAGCACCCCATATTGACAGAAAAACACAGAATTGTTGACATTTTTGCAGATTTATTAAAAAAGAAAAACTGAAATATCACATGGTCCTAAGTATTCAGACCCTTTGCTCAGTATTTAGTAGAAGCACCCTTTTGATCTAATACAGCCATGAGTCTTTATGGGAAAGATGCAACAAGTTTTTCACACCTGGATTTGGGGATCCTCTGCCATTCCTCCTTGCAGATCCTCTCCAGTTCTGTCAGGTTGGATGGTAAATGTTGGTGGACAGCCATTTTTAGGTCTCTCCAGAGATGCTCAATTAGGTTTAAGTCAGGGCTCTGGCTGGGCCATTCAAGAACAGTCACGGAGTTGTTGTGAAGTCACTCCTTCGTTATTTTAGCTGTGTGCTTAGGGTCATTGTCTTGTTGGAAGGTAAACCTTCGGCCCAGTCTGAGGTCCTGAACACTCTGGAGAAGGTTTTCGTCCAGGATTTCCCTGTACTTGGCCGCATTCATCTTTCCCTTGATTGCAACCAGTCGTCCTGTCCCTGCAGCTGAAAAACACCCCCACAGCATGATGCTGCCACCACCATGCTTCACTGTTGGGACTGTATTGGACAGGTGATGAGCAGTGCCTGGTTTTCTCCACACATACCGCTTAGAATTAAGGCCAAAAAGTTCTATCTTGGTCTCATCAGACCAGAGAATCTTATTTCTCACCATCTTGGAGTCCTTCAGGTGTTTTTAGCAAACTCCATGCGGGCTTCATGTGTCTTGCACTGAGGAGAGGCTTCCGTCGGGCCACTCTGCCATAAAGCCCCGACTGGTGGAGGGCTGCAGTGATGGTTGATTTTCTACAACTTTCTCCCATCTCCCGACTGCATCTCTGGAGCTCAGCCACAGTGATCTTTGGGTTCTTCTTTACCTCTCTCACCAAGGCTCTTCTCCCCCGATAGCTCAGTTTGGCCGGACGGCCAGCTCTAGGAAGGGTTCTGGTCATCCCAAACGTCTTCCATTTAAGGATTATGGAGGCCACTGTGCTCTTAGGAACCTTAAGTGCAGCAGAAGTTTTTTTGTAACCTTGGCCAGATCTGTGCCTTGCCACAATTCTGTCTCTGAGCTCTTCAGGCAGTTCCTTTGACCTCATGATTCTCATTTGCTCTGACATGCACTGTGAGCTGTAAGGTCTTATAGACAAGTGTGTGGCTTTCCTAATCAAGTCCAATCAGTATAATCAAACACAGCTGGACTCAAATGAAGGTGTAGAACCATCTCAAGGATGATCAGAAGAAATGGACAGCACCTGAGTTAAATATATGAGTGTCACAGCAAAGGGTCTGAATACTTAGGACCATGTGATATTTCAGTTTTTCTTTTTTAATAAATCTGCAAAAATGTCAACAATTCTGTGTATTTCTGTCAATATGGGGTGCTGTGTGTACATTAATGAGGAAAAAAAATGAACTTAAATGATTTTAGCAAATGGCTGCAATATAACAAAGAGTGAAAAATTTAAGGGGGTCTGAATACTTTCCGTACCCACTGTATATACTGCGGGAACTGCATCGCTAATGAGCTGTCATTCAGTTCCTGTGAAAAACTGTTCCAGTTGGTGGAGTATTGGCCTTACGTGAATATTCATGATATTTCCCCTGTTGTGGGCGTTGCCTTGAGACAACGCGCAGGCGAATGGAACTGAAAATATTAGTGCTCAAATTGAACTTGTTTAAAAGATTATTTCGAAACAGTACAAGATTCAATGTTAAGCATTATCAAAGACTATAGAATAACATAAGACGTGTCACTCATATTGTTTTAAATGGGAGAAAGTGTAACGCGCAATATGGCAGAATAAGTTCCGCCTTCTAAATAAGAGCCAATCGCCGACTGGTAAAGTCATCGCATCACTGCAGCAGCCATTAAAAGCTCCGGTTTCTGTAGAAACAGTCAGACACGCGCCTCCGAAATGAGGCACAAGAGACGTGCATTTAGGTCTGCGCATGCGCATTAGCTTGATCCAGCATAAAAATGCAGGTTTTTTTGTCATGATTCGACATGAAAATTATGAGACAGTTGTTGTCAGATTTCATTGGTGATTTCAAATATGAAATTTAATCGAAAGCTTGGCAAACAGCTTTGGAGTATTTTATGTTTCCCCATTCAAAGAGATAGGAGCTGCATGATGCCCAGGATGCCCGAGAGGCGTTTCAAAGATGGCCGCCGAGTGAAATGACTTGTCTTAAAGGGACTTTGGCATTAACTGCAACAGCTGACATTTTCAAAACATTATTGTGTAATATGATAAATCGCCTGTGCTGTTTTGCCTGATTGCCAGACATTCAGATATAGGTAAGGACACAGCAGAGCAAACAATGAGCGAATAACCTATTCTAATCTGGGATAGTACAGTTTATCACTTGTGCCCTATTAAAATGTTTATAAGCTAGCCTGTTGTGAGTCATCCTTAATTTCTTGTTCATTTCGCATATAGCCAGTGTTTCTGTTAACTACATGAACTACATATCTAAGGAGAATGTTTTATTAATCTTGCAGTCATCATAAACTTTGCAATTTGTACTTTATTATATAATGCAGTGCATAAACCTCATTGTTCTGATGGCCCAGTCTTTCTTATATAGGCCAGCAGTTACCTCAAGAATATTATTCTATTGTTTTTCATTTTGATTTTGTGATGCATATCATCATCATTCAATTCAATTCAATTCACATTTATTTGTATAGCGCTTTTCACAATTCATATCGTTTCAAAGCAGCTTTACAGAGAATGCATGTCAACATTACAATTTAAAGAAGAATGCTGTTAGCAAATAATGTAATAATTTAGGCAATTAATTTACAAACACTGTAAGCAATTTACTTGAAGGTAGAAGCAATGAGCTTCTGGAAAAATGAATTAGATATTAACAATAATTAGGATATATAGAAATTTGGGAGTGTGCATGTTGATCCAGATGATTGCGTCTTCTGAAGTCCTCGCAGGAGTTGGCGCAGTCTCTTCATAGGTGTTGGTCATCTGAGGTCTTCTTAAGAGGCTGGATCCAAGCTGAAGCTGATGTCCTCTCCAGTCACCTCGTCATGTAAAGTTACTGTCTGTTTCAGACTGGATGTGAGTGTTGAAGTCACTGGTAGCTCTGGCAGTGTGTGATCTGGACATACATGGAGGCTGTTCTCATTGAGTGCCAAGACCCTGTTTTAATCATCTCAGACATTCATTTAAGTTTGCTTTGTTAGAGTTGATGAAAAGCATACAACTGTAAAAACAATCCAAATAAAACACTAAAAAAGATGACATATTTTAATTGTTTACATGCACGTCACATTAACATCAGAGAACAATGAACACGAAAATGTGTTGTTGAATTATTGAAATATTAATTTATTAATCTCAGGGGTACTTCAAGTAAATATTTTAGTTCAACAGAGTTTGGCTGACAAAAACGTTTGGGAATCCCTGCCCTGCACATCCGGCTAGTGAGGTCAAAAAACGCGCTCTGATGACAGAAGTGATGTCTTGCTCTTATACTTCAATGAGTGCGAGAGATCGCTTCCGCTGTCAGAGCGCGATCAGACCTCACTAGCCGGATGTGCAGGGCAGTTGGACATAGTGGTGTTTTACAGGTAAAAAACTGTATAAATACTGTTCGGCTTCTCGCACAAACCGATCGTTTCGTGTCTTAGGACATCAATGTGTCGTCACGAGCCGCAGGGTTTAATTTGGATTTGTCTGTGTACGTTTATTTGACTCTTATTGATAGAGTTCCCATTGACATAGTTACCAGATAAGTCATATTTTTAAACTGTATTTTCATTGTTGAAGTTTAAAAGTCTGGGTGTGCGACAAGGAGAACAGTGATTTTGACACCTATAAGGAGGTTGAAAAGTATGAAAAAAATCATAACAGAAAGGTAGTAAAATGTTTTTAAGGTGGTTTTATTGTTAGTTTGACAAAGAAAGAGGAATTTGTCCAAAATTATATGTATTTTTAAAGATATGACCAAAGAACATTAAAGTAGTGCCCATGGTCTAAGAATCACCCATAAACACAGCACATATTTTACAATATAGAATAACAACTTTGTCAGTGGTTGTTTTATTGTATTTTTTTACCCTTCAGAATTGGGGCGGCCCGCTGCAGAGGATCAGCGTCTCTCGTTGCTGTGGTGGTGGGTCTTGTGCCTGAATGCAGTGTTCACAGTGAGGTGTGCTGTGGTGTGAGTGTACACATGTGACTGCTGGGTTTCTTGGACTGTGGCCAACCCCAATTCTGAATTTGGTAAACTGTGTGTGAGAGTGACTGGTTTTATTGAATGTGGTATTTTCTGTTATCTCAAATAGAGATTATTGTTGAAATTGACACCTCTTTGTCTGGTATCTGACTCAGCCTTAACGAAGCACTTGCCCAGGGCCTCAGGGATGAACTGGCCCTGCCCTCGGGATGGCGTAGTTGGTCACTTAGGGTTGTTTCCCAGATACAGTTGACTTTCCCCTTTAATCGGGAAGTGATGGGTGGGCTAAAAGGAATTTAATGTTAACGATTCTAGCCTTTTCCACTTCTCCCATTTACTCTCACTGCCACACATACGCGCTTCAGATGCAGTCACACAGAGTCATTCCCCATAGTGTCCTCATTTGACACATCTCATTCCCTCCTGAGGGAACAAAGGTTACAGTCGTAACCCAAAACATATTTGCAGTCTAAAGTCTATTGGACAATTAAACAATTATGCAAGTTATCTTTAAATATAAGAGAACATTAATTCAGTTGATTCAGTACATCGCTAGAAACCGAGAGCACAACAATGATGATTTTTATAACGGTTTTAATGCTCAATGTGTGGGCTATATCGGCAGATGATGTACTTTCACTAAACATAAACATCACTGAAGAACTGGGGAAAATAAAGACCATGGAAACAAAAATGAAATCTCTGGAGACTGAAATGGAGCAACTAAGAGCAGAAAATACAGGTAATGTGATGGACACTACATACATGACAGGGTAGTCTCAGAATAAAATGAAATGCAATAATTTGCATATTTATAACACCATATTGCTCATACTGTGATGTCAGCTGTCTAATCTACTAGTTTGACAAAGATTAAGAAAGTGAATCTATATCTCATTTTCTGTCCATGTATGCACTGATTATTTCTTGAATGATTATTTTAAAACAGGCAAAAGAACTAAAGACTTTGTATGATACAAAGATGAAAATGGATGAACTAATAAAGCTGAATCAAGGTTACAAAATACAATTTGTAAATCAAAAGTCACTTTAAAAAGTCTAAAAACAGCCCTAGGACAAATTTAAAGGCTGTTACAGCTTCTTTTTTTTTTAAATGTTAAATTTGTCATTTATAAACGTTGAATTTTTTATGTTTATATTCATAAGCTTTATAGCTCTATGCAATTACTGTTCATACAAAATATAAGTTACACTCTCTATAAAAAGTACAATAAAAAAAAGGTAGCGAGATCATTTGTAAATAGTTCATACATTTATGTTTTAGCTCCTAAACTGGCTTTCTCAGCCGCTGTGTTGACCTCATTTGAACCACAAAGTGATAATGGCTACACACTCTGATTTATATATTATACATGATATATGTATAACGCTGTTGAATTAAAAATGAACAAAAATGCAAAATTGCAATACAGGATTTTTTCATGAATATTACATATCCTTAAAGAATTCACAAAAATTAAGACCATGGAGGAAAAGTTAAGTGCTCTTAATGATGAAGTCAGCCAGGGAATATAAATCAAGAACAAAAGGTAATGTACAATGCTTAAAATTAATGAAAAGGAAAGAAATAAAAAGAAAAATGAAACAAATTGACTGGAGAGACCAGTTTATTTCTTTGAGCAGAAAGCTTAATGGAAAAACACTTAAAATAGTTTGTAATGTTTTGTCATCAATGCAGCACTGACTACAAATCTGAAAAAACTGGAGGAGAAGACCGATGCTTCAGGTAAATAATTAACAGTTAAGTCCCTTTGCGTTTATTTTGAAGTTTAGGGCCGTGAAACAAGATCCAACAAGTAATAATATTACATTAATGAAATGAAAAGATACTTAAAGGATGTTTCTTTTTGTTTGCTTGTTCATTTTCTTCTCCCCATTTTTTTTCCAGAAAGGGTGAAAGTAGCATTTTCAGCCACACTGTCAGCTTTAGGGAATAGCCACAAATTTATTGGCCCTTATCAAGAAGCAACCTCTCTTGTGTATGAAAATGCGCTAACTAACATTGGAAATGCTTACGACACAAATACAGGTAACAGGTGTCATCACACTGCTCAAAGAAATTGTAAACATGATGCTTTAAAATCTCAAGTTTGAAGAACCCAAGTTTCAACCGTTATCAACAGGAATCTTCACTGCACCAGTAAAAGGAGTGTATTACTTCAACTTTGTGGTCTTCAATCCTCATGGCATGCCGACCGGTGTGAAATTGTTAAAAAATGGCAATTTTGTGGTCGGAGCAACCGATAACCCTCCCGGGCTAGACACAGAGGACACTGCGAGCAACGCTGTCAGCCTTCTGCTGGAACAAGGGGACCGGATACATCTTCAGCTTTGGGAGAACCGTCGTATCTACACAGATGGTAACAGACGTAACACCTTTAGTGGACACCTTCTTTTTACTATGTAAATTTTCTGGTGTTTCATTTAGATAAAATAGTCAAACTTTCCTGAATCTGTGAGGAAAATAAAAAATAATAAGGTGTTGCAACCCACAAGCAGGCAATAAAGCGTAACAGCATGTAAACACATACACAAACATAAACATATACATCACAAGGTGATCAAGGAGGAATTGAAATGCCCAGTGGTGACGAACTAAATGAGCAGCTGAGATGAATGGTTAGTGTCCGTAAATAAAGACAAAGAAACACATGTGACCAATGAAAACAAACTGAATACAATATATAACCAAAGCTTGGCAAGACAGATGAAATTGTTTTGTTTTATTTTTAAGTATGACACAATCAACAGACAAGAAGGGAAGAAAGATTTTAAATAGTCTTCAAAAGTCCTTCAAATGTAGTACCATTTCTATGCACTGCTTTGTATTATTGTTTGTTTTTTCATTATTCTTTAATTTATCACTAAACCTGTATCGGTGTCAAACTATATAATTTTTAATGTAAATGCTTGCAATTATACTTGAATGTCAAATAATTTTGCATGCATAAAACTTGAATAAAGTCATATATTTTGTAAACGAAACATTAGGACACTAATGAAGGGCAACAATTTAAATAAAAATACTTATTACCACCTACAATATACATGTGTATAAGTTGTCATTTTCTATTGATTTGGGGGAAATATAATCCAGCTTTATCCCTGTTTGGAAATATTCAATTGAAAAGCAAAGCAGCTTTACAGAAAATGCGTGTCATCATTACAATCTAGAGTAATCTGTTATCAGAGTTGATTGTGTCCAAATTATGTAATTTGTACATATACAAATCACACAGTTAGTTAACAATGTATTAATTTAAGGCAGAAAAAATGAGCTCATAATGGATACATGTTAACAATGATTAGGATATATAGAAAAAATTGGAACGAAAATTGAAATAGACTTTTTCATAGTGCATTAAATTACTGACATATTTTAAGTTTAAATTAAGCTTCTATGAACATTTGCGTAAACGTCCCTTTCGTGATGCATGCTATATTACTGCGATTATGTAATGAAATAATCACGCAGGAAATGTTTGCTGCCAACTGATTATTCTACTGCGATGGAAAAATGTTAATAATTTGAACGATGGAAAATGTGAAATCTTACAGTGTTCCTTGTAAGTCCATGTCAGCCTATCATTCCTAGTATTCTGTCACATCATCTACTCATATTTTAATCATATTGCTAATGGAGAGCAAAATCTTTGCATTTCAAATCTCAGAAGCATCCAGGTCCTCTCCTTTGTGGATTTCTTCTTTCATCTTTGAATTTTGTCTCAGCAATCACTTTCATTGAGGACTCTTCGGGTCTACTACTGCTCGTCTACCAATGTTCATTAGTACATCAGCCATCAGTGCTGTGAGTTTGTCACTTATAATGTGCATTTGAAAGAAACACGACCCTAACATCTTTTCAAGCTTAAAATGGGAAGCGTTAACAGGCCTGTTGTCTAACAAAAGAGAATATTTAATGACATGGTTTTACTCTTACTCACTTCATAACGTCCAATGTGTGAAATAATTTCCTTTTTGATCTGACGTGGCTTCATATCATAGTTTGAGGTAAAAAATACAAAAATGTTTTACGATATATGAAAACTAACACTTGATGAAAAACAAAAACTTATATTTTACATTTAATTATCACTATAGTCAACAGAATAGTGACCAATATGTGTGTGTGTGTGTGTGTGTATATATATATATATATATATATATATATATATATACTGTATATATATATATAATTAGGGTGCAATGGTTCAAATGATTCACATTTCATTTGATTTTTTTTCCCACGGTTTTAGCGTCACTGTTTTGGTACGTGCAATGTTCAGGGAAAAAATGACTACCGTCAAACAAAAATGAAGAAAATAAGAACAAATAATCAAACTACAGGCAACAGCACAAATAAATACAGTAAAGCAAAGATACAAATAACAAACAGTGCTTTTTTTCAGGTATCTAACAATAGTTTTCAGGTACAGAAATAGTAGTTAATCAAATGTTAAACAGCAATGCATATAATCTTCACTGTATAAATTAAATAAAGAATTATCATTAATAATTAATTAAGTTACAAAAGCTATTCAGTCAACAGCAATGAGTCATTTCTTTGACTTTTGTTGTTTGATTAACATAAAAAAAAAATGCATTCAGACAGAATGAATTTTAAGCTGGTGTCACTTTAAGACGTAATGCACAGATACAGTACGCTGATACTGAACACATGCGTTCTTTCTCCAGTGTTCAAGTTCACTTAAGACATAACCTACTATGTTTGCTAGGATACCCACCAAGACAGGCGTGTGTAACCCAGGTTACTAGTGGCTACTAGTGGTTAGTGACTGAGAAAGAAAATATAATAATAATAATAAACGTTTGAAATGAACCAACTATATATAAAACTATATATTGAACTAAGTATAAAGAGGCTGAAACCATAAATGATGATGTAATTAACTTTACTAATTACATAAAATTGTGTACATAAAATATATATATGAATAAAATATTGAAGGTTTCAAAGGTCTCCAATAGTATTCTCATATTATGGAGTAGCCAATGAGATCGCGCCTGACGTCACTAAATCTCCGCCATCGCGCGATTATTCCCAGCTAACATCAGACCAGCGGGCCACTGGCGGCCCACCGGTGGCAAAGTGGGCGGCCCACCGGCGGATGCCGCCAGCGGTGCGCTGGTGTTTTGCTCATCGTTATTCCAGCGGTCCACCGGCGGCAGCCGCCACTTTTCCGACGGTGGTCCCGTATCGAGCCGCTGGTTTATAATAAAGGTTTTCTGGCGGCCCGCGGTCGGTCCACGGTTTATAATCAGTTCCTTATTAACCACTGTCCTTCCACACTATAATGAATCAATGTACACCACTCTCAATAGCAGTTGCAAATTTATTTTTAAATACATTTTCAATGAACAGATTAAATAAATACATACATTTATTCATTTATCAGATGTTTTTATCCAACGTGAATATTGGTAAAGTAAATTAGGAGCATTAAATTCACATTTATTTCTAAATTAACCTTGGTTTTACCACAGCATTTGCAGTAAAAACAACAAAATGAACCATGGTTTTACTACAACTATGGTTTATCTATGATTGTTGTTGTAAAACCATAACTACAAAGCGCATGGTTTCAAAACCTATAGTACCTAGTCATGATAACCATAGTTGCTACAGTTTTACCATAGTAAAACCATATAGTGCTTTTTACAATATATATTAGTTTCAAAGCAGCTTTACAGAAAATGCATGTTCAATATTATACAATAGCAAAATATCGTTTAATCAGCCAGAGGAATGTCAATATGACAATAGCTCTAAGATGAAGTCAATTTAAAATCGTGTTCAGTCAAACAGACAAAAGGATGCTATCTTCAACATTTTTAAAGGGCAAGTTTGCAGATTTTCAACACACTTTGTGTTGTTACAATGTTGGTCATATGTAAATGGAGAATGTTTAATCTTTCTCTGAGTTACATGTACTGAGATATATGAAAGCTTGTTTCCACCATGAAATAAAAATAAAAAAGTAATTGCAAATCCTTATCTCACAATTCTGACTTTTTCTCAGAATTGCGAGATTTAAATATCACAATTGCGATTTATAAAGTCAGAATTGCATAATATAAAGTCAGAATTGTGATATAAAGTCAGAATTGCGAGTTAAAAGTCAGAATTGCAAGTTATAGTCAGAATTGCATGATATAAAGTCAGAATTGTGAGATATAAAGTCAGAACTGCGTGTTATAAAGTCAGAATTGCGAGATATAGTCAGAATTGTGTGTTATCGTCAGAATTGCGAGATATAAAGTCAGAATTGCGAGATACAAAGTCAGAATTGCGAGATATAAAGTCAGAATTGCGAGTTATAAAGTCAGAATTGCATGATATAAAGTCAGAATTGTGATATAAAGTCAGAATTGCGAATTAAAAGTCAGAATTGTGAGTTATAAAGTCAGAATTGCGTGATATAAAGTCAGAATTGCGAGTTATAAAGTCAGAATTGCGTGATATAAAGTCAGAATTGCGAGTTATAAAGTCAGAATTGCGAGATATAAAGTCAGAATTGCATGATATAAAGTCAGAATTGTGAGATATAAAGTCAGAATTGCGAATTAAAAGTCAGAATTGCAAGTTATAGTCAGAATTGCATGATATAAAGTCAGAATTGTGAGATATAAAGTCAGAATTGTGAGATATAAAGTCAGAACTGCGTGTTATAAAGTCAGAATTGCGAGATATAGTCAGAATTGTGTGTTATAGTCAGAATTGCGAGATATAAAGTCAGAATTGCGAGATATAAAGTCAGAATTGCGAGATATAAAGTCAGAATTGCGAGTTATAAAGTCAGAATTGCATGATATAAAGTCAGAATTGTGATATAAATTATTTTTTGCGCAGCTCGTACTGTGCGATAAATTGTGCAGCCCTACAATTACCTTTTTTATTTAGTGACGGAAACAAGCTTCCAAAGAGATATCCCTGTTTATTTGTCAGCAAAACTGTCATACAAACCTTCCCTTTGAGACACTTGCCCAGTTTCACAGACAAGGCTTAAAGGGTTAGTTCACCCAAAAATGAAATTTCTGTCATTAATTACTCACCGTAGTCACCCTCTTGTCCTTCCACACTAAGACCTTTGTTCATCTTCAGAACACAAATTAATATATTTTTGATTAAATCCGAGGGTATCTGATCCACACATAGGCAGCAAAGTCATTGCACCTTTTGAGGTCCAGAAATGTAGTTGAAAACATAGTTAAAATAGTCAACGTGACTACAGTTGTTCGATCTTAATGTTATGAAGCGACGAGAATACTTTTTGAACCACTGTAGTCATGTTGACTATTTTAACCATGTTTTCATCTACCTTTCTGGATGTCAAAAGGTGCAATGACTTATTAATTATTGATAATTATTAATTAATGACAGAAATGTAATTTTGGAGTGAACTAACCCTTTAACTGAAAGAATATCTTAAAATATGTCAGTGTTATTGTTTTGTGTCAAGATGCACAACAGTAATGTTATTTTTTTTCTAAAGCATGTTTAAAAAAGTTACTTAAATGTCCTAATTTAACTAAAACCTAATCCTGACTTAATCTAAGCCCTGTCTGTGAACCCGGACCAATGATTACAATATAAGGATAATATCTGTCAGTTTTGTATGTTCATCTATAGTTTCCATCATCTGAAGTCTTCACAAGTGAGGCTGGATCCAAACTGGAGCTGCCGTAATCTCTAGTAACCTTGCTGGGCATCCTGAGATAGAAACAGCAACAGGAGAAAAATTAGCTAACTACCTCCTTTAATGGACTTTGATATGATGATTTGCTGCTCAAGAAACATTTCTGATTATTATCAATGCTGAAAACAGTTGTGCTGATTAATATTGATGTGGAAACTGTTTTAACTTTCTATTCATCAAAGTATTCTGAAAAAAATGTGAAGCAAAACAACTGTTTTCAACATTGATAATAATCATAAATGTTTCTTGAGCATCAAATCATCATATTAGAATGATTTCTGAGGGATCATGTGACACTGAAGACTGGAGTAATGATGCTGAAAATTCAGCTTTGATCACAGGAATAAATTACAGTTTACAATATATTCACATAATAAAAATGATTTTAAATTGTAATATTTCAGAATGTTACTGTTTTTACCGTATGTTTATCCAATGAATGTAGCCTTTGTGAGCAGAAGATACTTTAAAAACATTAAAAATCTTATCGACCCCACACTTTTGAACATTAGTGTATGTTTAAGAGGGTTTACTTACTAGTCATGTGGTCCGACAGGAACTTTTTTATCCACTCCAACTCTGCTATGGTGCAGGGCATCAGCAGGGAAGTATCTAGGAACATAAACAATTTGTCACAGAGCCAACATTATTTTTATACAATGCCAGGTTTATTAAAAGAAAAGAAGCTACAGCAGAAAAAGAAGAATATACATAAAATAACAGAATTTGTGTTTTTAGGTTTACTTATTATTCATCAAATATTGCTCATACAGTGTCACTTACATTTGGATGTCAAAGCCTTCTTAAAACAAATTAAATAAATAAAAAATGTAAATTTGAGAAAATAAAAAAGAAGAAAATAACAGATGCATGGTATAGGTGAAAAATGTTGTGGGAAAAAAATGGATATGGAGTTATTTGGTGAGTTTCCTCAGCTCATCTGTGTTTCCTTCTTCTGTCAGCAGCTTCCTTCAGAAATGTTGAAATCTTCGGAGATTCCCCTCTGTTTTAGAGGGTTATTTTGTCTTTGCTGAAATCACAGAACAATGTTTATCAATATTTGTTTACCATGAGAGCTCAAAATGCTTTTGAAAACGTGCTTCCTGCAAGTTACGTCACCGATTAACAGTAGGCTTCATTTACGTTTATAAATTAGCCAGATTCTAATCTCCTATTGACAGCAAACCCTTTACAAAACTATCAAAACCTCTCATCTACACATAAAGATGTTATTAAAAGCCTAAACTATTATAAACAAATCAACTAATAGAGTTAGCATACCTCTTCTGAAAACGGGATGCTAACGGAGATGCTAACGGAGTTTTTCGAAGACACTAAACTGTTTCTATAAAGTAAATATTCAACATAAGTGTGTCAATTACATGTTAGAGAAGTGTCAAGAACAGTTGTGTGTATTATTTGTGTGCTTTTAGCGACTAAACTCACCTGAAAGAAGTGAAAACAACAGCGAGAGGCTGCCGTTTTTGCTGCTTGTCAGTTGTTGTTTGTCCGTTTCCATGGCAACGCTGCGCCGCTCCAGTGTTTGAAACAGTGCCCAAGGAAGTCGACCGGAAGTTGAAGTCGGCCGGGTGCCGCCATCTTGTAGCAGAACTTCACTTGCGTTAGCATCCCATTGACTCCCATTCATTTTGGCGTCACTTTGACAGTGAATAACTTTACATCTGAGGCGTTTAAAGACTCCATTTGTCCATTATTTATTTCTAAAGATACACAACAATGTATAAAGGGCTCCATTACCTTCTATGTAACATTATGGCCCCGTAGAAACAGTTTTTGTAAAAATAGGCTAACGATTGCGTCATAACCACTCGACTCTCTGTCGCACAGTAGAGAAATTACCGTACAGACAGGAGGAGAAGCTCGCAGGCAATAGTATGCATTAACTTAATATGGCGTACTGGCGTTACATTTTAAAATACTATACAAACTAATTAATCAGAATACTTACTCCTGCTCACTCACGCCAAAGAACTCCCCGCTCAAGCTCGCCGTCTCTGCATGATTAACGATGGCAGTTTGCACGCACAGCTACTAGAAGATTTACATCTGTCAGACAGGTTGCTGACGTCATCAAGCTTAGTTTGAGTCTGCGCGTCAGAAACGGAAGTGCTAAAAATCGCTAAAAATGGGCTTCACTTGTCTCAATTGAGTTCCAATGGGGTCGCTGTGTCCATTTCTTTTACTGTCTATGGTTTGAAAGCGTTTCGAATGTTCGGCGCGCGCACGCATTAAAACGCGTCACAGTCACGCAGCATTTACATAAATAAACATCTAGAATTAAAACATTACATAAAAATCTCATTAATATTAATTCATGAATTTAAAACTCATTTTGTAGTTTTATGACCCGATCATAGGCGCAAAAATGCCACCCCAGCACGTGATAGTGGGACAATTGTGGCACTTTTATAACTTAATAATTGTATAACTTAAACTTTTATAACTTAATTATTTATTGTTGTTTTTACAAACATTCAACCACGTTATTTTATTTGAAAGGTTTTTTATACCACGCTTTTGATATATATTAGGTTCTCAATATTTTTATTCAGTGTTTTCAGATTCTTTTTAACTGCAAAGATAATATAAAATAAATACACACTTATCAAAAAAGATGTCCTGTAAGCGCTCAATAGAAACTGGACCGACTATCAGTTTGCCACTGGTGTACCAACGGTGGTCCAGCAGCGGCAAACCGCTGGTGGCGTGCCACCCGAAAAACGCTGGCAGACCGATGGCATTTTCAGATTGGTCGGCTTGCCGATGGTGTGCCGACGGTGGTCCGACCGTGTCTAGCCGCTGACTTTGTGCCGCCCAAAAAACGCTGGCGGACCGCCAGGTCATTGTTAGCTGGGCACCACTCTCAATACCAGTTGAAAATTTATTTTTAAATACATTTTCAATTAACAGATTAAATAAATACATACATTTATTCATTTATCAGATGTTTTTATCTAACGTGAATTAGTCAAGTAAATTAGGAGCATTAAATTCACATTTATTTCTAAATTAACCTTGGTTTTACCACAGCATTGGCAGTAAAAACAACAAAATGAACCATGGTTTTACTACAACTATGGTTTATCTATGATTGTTGTTGTAAAACCATAACTACAAAACGCATGGTTTCAAAACCTATGGTTACTGGTCATGATAACCAGAATTTTACTCTAGTATTACTGCAATATTACAATAGTAGAACCATGGTTTGAAAAAAAAAAAAAAACATAGTTGCTACAGTTTTACCATAGTAAAACCATATAGTGCTTTTTACAAAATATATTAGTTTCAAAGCAGCTTTACAGAAAATGCGTGTTCAAGATTATACAATAGCAAAATATCCTTTAATCAGCCAGACTGTGACTCACTGAGGTGCATCTTCAAGCAAAAAAGTACCAGTATTGTCCATATGACAATAGCTCTAAGATAAAAAGTCAATTTAAAATCATGTGTTTAAAGTCGTGTTCAGTTAAACAGACAAAAGAATGCCATCTTCAACATTTTTAAAGGGCAAGTTTGCAGATTTTTAACACACTTTGTATTGTTACAATGTTGGTCATATGTAAATGAAGAATGTTTAATCTTTCTCTGAGTTACATGTACTGAGATATATGGAAGCTTGTTTCCGCCATGAAATAAAAAATAAAAGTAATTGCAAATTTTATCTCACAATTCTGACTTTTTGTCAGAATTGCGAGATTTAAATATCACAATTGCGAGTTATAAAGCCAGAATTGCGAGATATAAAGTCAGAATTGTGATATAAAGTCAGAATTGCCAGATATAAAGTCAGAATTGCGTAATATGAAGTCAGAATTGCGCGATATAAAGTCAGAATTGCGTGATATAAAGTCAGAATTGTGCAATATAAAGTCAGAATTGCGAGATATAAAGTCAGAATTGCGTAATATGAAGTCAGAATTGCGAGATATAAAGTCAGAATTGCGTAATATGAAGTCAGAATTGCGAGATATAGTCAGAATTGCGTAATATGAAGTCAGAATTGCGAGTTATAAAGTCAGAATTGCGTGATATAAAGTCAGAATTGCGAGATATAAAGTCAGAATTGCGTAATATAAAGTCAGAATTGCGAGATATAAAGTCAGAATTGCGTAATATGAAGTCAGAATTGCGAGATATAAAGTCAGAATTGCGAGATATAAAGTCAGAATTGTGCAATATAAAGTCAGAATTGCGAGTTATAAAGTCAGAATTGCGAGTTATAAAGTCAGAATTGTGCAATATAAAGTCAGAATTGCGAGTTATAAAGTCAGAATTGCGAGATATAAAGTCAGAATTGTGCGATATAAAGTCAGAATTGCGAGTTATAGTCAGAATTGCGTGATGTAAAGTCAGAATTGTGCAATATAAAGTCAGAATTGCGAGTTATAAAGTCAGAATTGCGTGATATAAAGTCAGAATTGTGCAATATAAAGTCAGAATTGCGAGTTATAAAGTCAGAATTGCGAGATATAAAGTCAGAATTGTGCGATATAAAGTCAGAATTGCGAGATATAAAGTCAGAATTGTGCGATATAAAGTCAGAATTGCGAGATATAAAGTCAGAATTGCGTGATGTAAAGTCAGAATTGCGCAATATAAAGTCAGAATTGCGAGTTATAAAGTCAGAATTGCGTGATGTAAAGTCAGAATTGCGCAATATAAAGTCAGAATTGCGAGTTATAAAGTCAGAATTGCGAGATATAAAGTCAGAATTGCGTGATATAAAGTCAGAATTGTGCGATATAAAGTCAGAATTGCGAGATATAAAGTCAGAATTGCGTGATGTAAAGTCAGAATTGCGCAATATAAAGTCAGAATTGCGAGTTATAAAGTCAGAATTGCGAGATATAAAGTCCGAATTGCGTGATGTAAAGTCAGAATTGCGTGATCTAACGTCAGAATTGTGAAATAAAGTCAGAATTGCGTGATAGAAAGTCAGAATTGTGAAATAAAGTCAGAATTGTGAGATATAAAGTCAGAATTGTGCAATATAAAGTCAGAATTGCGAGATATAAAGTCAGAATTGCGTGATGTAAGGTCAGAATTGCGCAATATAAAGTCAGAATTGCGCGATATAAAGTCAGAATTGTGCAATATAAAGTCAGAATTGCGAGATATAAAGTCAGAATTGCGTGATGTAAAGTCAGAATTGTGAAATAAAGTCAGAATTGTGCAATATAAAGTCAGAATTGCGAGATATAAAGTCAGAATTGCGTGATATAAAGTCAGAATTGTGCAATATAAAGTCAGAATTGCGAGATATAAAGTCAGAATTGCGAGATATAAAGTCAGAATTGCGTGATATAAAGTCAGAATTGTGCAATATAAAGTCAGAATTGCGAGATATAAAGTCAGAATTGCGTGATGTAAAGTCAGAATTGCGCAATATAAAGTCAGAATTGCGAGTTATAAAGTCAGAATTGCGAGATATAAAGTCCGAATTGCGTGATGTAAAGTCAGAATTGCGTGATGTAACGTCAGAATTGTGAAATAAAGTCAGAATTGCGTGATAGAAAGTCAGAATTGTGAAATAAAGTCAGAATTGCGTGATAGAAAGTCAGAATTGTGAAATAAAGTCAGAATTGTGAGATATAAAGTCAGAATTGTGCAATATAAAGTCAGAATTGCGAGATATAAAGTCAGAATTGCGTGATGTAAGGTCAGAATTGCGCAATATAAAGTCAGAATTGCGTGATATAAAGTCAGAATTGTGCAATATAAAGTCAGAATTGCGAGATATAAAGTCAGAATTGCGTGATGTAAAGTCAGAATTGCGCAATATAAAGTCAGAATTGCGAGTTATAAAGTCAGAATTGCGAGATATAAAGTCAGAATTGCGTGATGTAAAGTCAGAATTGCGCAATATAAAGTCAGAATTGTGAAATAAAGTCAGAATTGTGCAATATAAAGTCAGAATTGTGCAATATAAAGTCAGAATTGTGAAATAAAGTCAGAATTGCGTGATAGAAAGTCGCAATTACCTAGGGCTGCACGATTAATCACGATTAAATCGCATACAATCTGGCAAAGGCCATTTGGAGCCATTGTTCATTGACAAGCTGTGCATAAAAAAAAATTAATTGCAGCCTTTGCAATTTTATAATCGCACGAAGAATCACGTTTAAGCGATAATCGCATTTAAAATCAATGATATTTTCCGTATTGTGCGATAAATCATGCAGCCCTACAATTACTTTTTTTATTTAGTGACGGAAACAAGCTTCCAAAGAGATATCCCTGTTTATTTGTCAGCAAAACTGTCATGCAAACCTTCCCTTTGAGACACTTGCCCAGTTTCACAGACAAGGCTTAAAGGGTTAGTTCACCCAAAAATAAAATTTCTGTCATTAATTACTCACCCTCTTTTCGTTCCATACCTGTAAAACCTTTCTTCATCTTCGGAACACAAATTAAGATATTGTTGATGAAATCCAATGGTTTTTGATCCACACATAGGCAGCAACGTCATTGCACCTTTGGACATCCAGAAAGGTAGTTGAAAACAGTTAAAATAGTCAACGTGACTACAGTGGTTCAATCTTATTGTTAAGTGACGAGAATACTTTTTGAACCACTGTTGTCACGTTGACTATTTTAACTATGTTTTCAACTTCCTTTCTGGATGTGTTCTGATTGAAGATTGAAGTTCTTATGTGTGTGGAATGACAAGAGGGTGAATAATTAATAACAGAAATGTAATTTTGGAGTGAACTAACCCTTTCAAGCATATCTTAAAATATGTCAGTGTCATTGTTTTGTGTCAAGATGCACAACAGTAATGTTTTTTTATTTTTTTCTAAAGCATGTTTAAAAAACCTAATTAAATGTCCTAATTTAACTAAGACCTAATCCTGACGTAATCTTAGCCCTGTCTGTGAAACGGGACCAATAATTACAATATATAAGGATAATATCCATCTATAGTTTCCATCATCTGAAGTCTTCACAAGTGAGGCTGGATCCAAACTGGAGCTGTCGTAACCTCTAGTAACCTTGCTGGGCATCCTGAGATAGAAAGAGCAACAGGAGAAAGATTAGAACTACCTCCTTTAATGGACTTTGTTACTCAAGAAACATTTCTGATTATTATCAGTGCTGAAAACAGTTGTGCTGATTAATATTGTTGTGGAAACTGTTTTAAAAGTTTAATCTAATTTTTATTCTTTTTCTTATTATTATTTTTTCCACAGGATTCATTTATTCAAACCTATAAACTGTAGTGTACTCTAATGGGGTCAATAAGATTTTTTTTTTTTTTAATTCACATTTTTATTCAGCAAGGATGCATTAAATTGACCAAAAGTGAGAGTAAATATTTCTGTTTCAAATAAATGTTGTTCTTTTTTAACTTTCTATTCATCAAAGAATCCTGAAAAAAAGTAGTAAAGTAGCACAACTGTTTTCAACATTGATAATAATCATAAATGTTTCAGCAAATCATCATATTATAATGATTTCTGAAGGATCATGTGACACTGAAGACTGGAGTAATGATGATGAAAATTCAGCTTTGATCACAGGAATAAATTACACTTTACTATATATTCACATAGAAAACAGCTGATTTACACTGGAATAATATTTCAGAATGTTGCTGTTTTTACCGTATGTTGATCCAATGAATACAGCCTTTGTGAGCAGAAGATACTTCTGTTAAAAACATTAAAAATCTTATCGACCCCACACTTTTGAACATTAGTTTAAGAGGGTTTACTTACTAGTCATGTGGTCCGACAGGAACTTTTTTATCCACTCCAACTCTGCTATGGTGCAGGGCATCAGCAGGGAAGTATCTAGGAACATAAACAATTTGTCACAGAGCCAACAATATTATTATTCAATGCCAGGTTTATTAAAAGAAAAGAAGCTACAGCAGAAAAAGAAGAATATACATAAAATAACAGAATTTATGTTTTTTTAGGTTTACTTATTCATTAAATGTTGCTCATACAGTGTCACTTACATTTGGATGTCAACGCCTTCTTAAAACAAATTAAATAAATAAAAAATGTAAATTTGAGAAAATAAAAAAGAAGAAAATAACAGATGCATGGTATAGGTGAAAAATGTTGTGGGAAAAAAATGGATATGGAGTTATTTGGTGAGTTTCCTCAGCTCATCTGTGTTTCCTTCTTCTGTCAGCAGCTTCCTTCAGAAATGTTGAAATCTTCGGAGATTCCCCTCTGTTTTAGAGGGTTATTTTGTCTTTGCTGAAATCACAGAACAATGTTTATCAATATTTGTTTACCATGAGAGCTCAAAATGCTTTTGAAAACTTGTGCTTCCTGCAAGTTACGTCACCGATTAACAGTAGGCTTCATTTACATTTATAAATTAGCCAGCTTCTAATCACCCATTGACAGCAAACCCTTTATAAAACTATCAAAACCTCTCATCTACACATAAAGATGTGATTAAAAGCCTAAACTATCATAAACAAATCAATCGATAGTTAGCCTACCTCTTCTGAAAACGGGATGCTAACGGAGATGCTAACGGAGTTTTTCGAAGACACTAAACCGTTTCTATAAAGTAAATATTCAACATAAGTGTGTCAATTACATGTTAGAGAAGTGTCAAGAACAGTTGTGTGTATTATTTGTGTGATTTCATCAAATTCCTGGAAAGAGTACAAATTAGTAACATGTGAATATTCTTACCTCACTGCAATTAAATGAAATCAACTGTTTCTTATGTTCAATACAGTTAAATCTTGCTCTTACCACAAAACTTGATTGTCTGAATTTGTTCACTCTTGTTGTGCCATCTCTCTCTGTGGACAAACCTAGTCTTCTGAGTCATTGGTCCAGTTGTAGAGTTAACATAAAATTTACACCTCAGGTGTGGGTTACACATGCTGACATCATTTTTGTGTAATGTATAGTTTTGTTCATATTCATGTTTATGATTTCATTTGTGTCATGCTTCCATTGCTCCTCATGTGCTCCCTTAGTCATTCGCTGCGTCTGAAACCACCAACTTTTCTACTATATAGTAGGCAAAAAGCAGTAGAAGAGTGAATAAATATGTCCAAATCCTTAGTATTCAAAAAAGAGTAGGCGAAAATTACCTGGGTGACGTACTAATTCTCGTGAGATTCGGACGTGCGTCTACTTTAAGGATTACTCCACTTTCAAATAAAATTTTCCTGATAATTTACTCACCCCCATGTCATCCAAGATGTTCATGTCTTTGTTTCATCAGTGGAAAAGAAATGAAGGTTTTTGATGAAAACATTCCGGGATTATTCTCCTTATAGTGGACTTCAATGGCCTCCAAACCGTTGAAGGTCAAAATTACAGTTTCAGTGCAGCTTCAAAGGGCTTTAAACGATACCAGACGAGGAATAAGAGTCTTATCTAGAGAAACCATCAGACTAGAACTGAACGCGGCGTGACGGCAGCTTCACATCCTCTATATCTTCCTCCTGGCAGGAAAGTCTTTCAATTCAGTGGAAAAGTCGCTCATCTTCATAACATAAAGATCATGTCCAATATATATTGTGATTTTCTGTTTATACCTTTCTAAACCAGCACAGAAAGGACTTCTGCACTCTGTGACAGAGTCCCAGCACCGCACACAATGTACAAACACTAACATTTAAATGAAAAATACAGTAAAGCAAAAAGTAAAGCCTTAGGCATGAGACCAGAAAATCAAGACATCTGCTATAAGGTTAAGAAATGTCTCAACTGGAGGTGGATGTTCACTCCAATTTCATATAAACATACCAATATAATAAACAAGAAATAAAGAAATACAAATTAAAAAGCAAAGTCAGGTCCCTAGCCAACATGTATATGTGGGCCCCACATGGTATATGCTTGGGCTACATGGGTACCAAGTGGGCATGGTCTCATAATGGGCATCTTATCTGGGGCCCACATGGGTCAGCCAAGTAGGTCGCACATGGGCAAAAACATGTGGGCTCCCTATGTGGGTCCTAGCTGGGTCATTAATGGGAAATGAGTACATGGGCACAAAATGGGCAACACAAATGGGACCCTCTTGGCCAAACCATATGGGTCAAACATGGGCAAACACAATAAGTCCCATGTAGGATGTCTACATGGGCCCAAGGTAGTACCCACATAGGTAATCTCTATATGGTATCTGAATGGGAAATACATATGGGGCCCGCATGGACAAACCATATGGGTCAAACATGGGCAAACACAATCAGTCCCATGTAGGCTGTCTACATGGGCCCAAGGTAGAACCCATATAGGTAATCTCTATATGGGATCTGAATGGGGAAATAGATATGGGGCCCGCATGGCCAAACCATATGGGTCAAACATGGGCAAACAATCAGTCCCATGTAGGCTGTCTACATGGGCCCAAAGTAAAACCCACATAGGTAATCTCTATATGGGATCTGAATGGGGAAATACATATGGGGCCCGCATGGCCAAACCATATGGGTCACACATGGGCAAACACAATCAGTCCCATGTAGGCTGTCTACATGGGCCCAAGGTAGAACCCACATAGGTAATCTCTATATGGGATCTGAATGGGGAAATACATATGGGGCCCGCATGGCCAAACCATATGGGTCAAACGTGGGCAAACACAATCAGTCCCATGTAGGCTGTCTACATGGGCCCAAGGTAGAACCCACATAGGTAATCTCTATATGGGATCTGAATGGGAAATACATATGGGGCCCGCATGGCCAAACCATATGGGTCACACATGGGCAAACACAATCAGTCCCATGTAGGCTGTCTACATGGGCCCAAGGTAGAACCCACATAGGTAATCTCTATATGGGATCTGAATGGGGAAATACATATGGGGCCCGCATGGCCAAACCATATGGGTCAAACGTGGGCAAACACAATCAGTCCCATGTAGGCTGTCTACATGGGCCCAAGGTAGAACCCACATAGGTAATCTCTATATTGGATCTGAATGGGAAATACATATGGGGCCCGCATGGCCAAACCATATGGGTCAAACATGGGCAAACACAATCAGTCCCATGTAGGCTGTCTTCATGGGCCCAAGGTAGAACCCACATAGGTAATCTCTATATGGGATCTGAATGGGGAAATACATATGGGGCCCGCATGGCCAAACCATATGGGTCAAACATGGGCAAACACAATCAGTCCCATGTAGGCTGTCTTCATGGGCCCAAGGTAGAACCCACATAGGTAATCTCTACATGGGATCTGAATGGGGAAATACATATGGGGCCTGCTTTGTCAACGTCGTCAGGAGTTTTTATAACTCTGAATAAATCAGGAAATGTCATGGTCATCTTTAACTCTGAGGAACCCTTTCCTAATTCCTGCTCATTGTGGATCTCACAGTAGGACACATAGCCCTGAAAGTTATATATTTTTTATATTTTAAACAAACAATGTTGAAGTCTCTGCAGTCACAGCTTTTACATGTCAACTCCATCATCCCATTGCAATAGTTTCTGTAAATAATCTTGCCATTTTTTATATTTATTTTTATATTTATTAAGCCAGGGGGGGGGGGGGGGGGCTAAATTTCTCCACTGTATAACGTGTGTGTCATGAGGGTGGTTGCATACACATAAACGGAGATGATGATGAAGGTAAATAGGTAATATTTAATAAATCCAACACATAATCCTAGTGGAACAGGAACAGAGCAACATACATGTACAACACATTTGTTTACTGATGACACTGGACAGTGAACTGAAACAGAGCCAAACAAATATACAGATCCAAACAAACGTGATTGTGACAGCGTGGTTAAAGGGTTAGTTCGGCCAAAACTGAAAATTCTGTCATGAATTACTCACCCTCATTACCTAATTTAATTTAGGCTTTTATTCACATATAAACATTGATCAGCGAACATAAACAAAAGCTCAACCGAACCTGCTTCACACGCGAGAACAAACCTCCTCCGAAAGCTCAAACGTGCTGGCTAACACACGAGAATGAACCTCACTGGTTCTCGTAGGCATCAAGCAAACATGATTGAGCTCCCAAATGATGCATGTGACTTGTGAATAAAACCCTAAATTCAAACTGTTCATCATATAAAGCTACTGATTCTCTTCAGAAAATTTGGACTAAACCGCTCAATTCATATGGATTAGTTTTATAATCTCTTTATGAACTTTTTGAAGCGTCGAAGTGGTAGTTGCTTAGTATGGGGCCCCACACATGACATGCAGGGAAAAAAGTAAATTGTGTGCACATTTACTAATTCATTCCTTCGATTTATAAATTGTGCACACAATTTAGTAAATCAAAGGAATTAATTAGTTAAGCGTGCACACGATTTAGCCTACTATTTTTCTCCTTCATGTCATGTGCAGGGCTCCTTAGCTTAGACTGTCAATGGAGGGAAAGAAAGTTCTCAGATTTCATCAAAAAGATTAATTTAACTTAATTTGTGTTCTAAAGATGAATGAAAGTTTTACAGGTTAGGTGAGTAATTAATGACAGAATCTTCATTTTTGTGTGAACTAACCTATATTCTAAATATTTCATCAACTCCGTCTGACTCCGGATTTTGTCTGATGGTTGACAAGTGCTCTCAAAAATGACGTGGACTCTGTTAGAGTATAATTGTTATGGAAATGTGAATGTACGCAGAGCGGCCTACGAACTCCTTGAGAGACTTGAAGCTGGCTTCTGCTGATGAAACTGCAAACTGTTCTTTATTACATTTTTTCTTCAATTTATTGATTTTTTTAACTTTGACTTCGGGTCTTTATTCAACATATCTGGTTTCAAGGGTCCTACACTGTTTATCCCCAACACTATATAATTGGTTTATTTTGTTTTAATTCTTCAAATTTTGTTTCATGATTCTATTTACATGTACTGTATATTAGGCCCCAGCTGGACCTTTGTCAACAAGTTACAAGTTAACACTATCAGATGAAGGTTTTTGTTAATTTTGAAAGATATCTTTTTTCAATTTATTGTGTAAAAATGTTAAAACATCAATGGAACTACATGATATTATGTATTATTTACCTAAGAACATTGGGTAGATATGTGTAATATTAAAAGGATGGAGGGGAATTAAGGAACACATGAACTGGATCGTTCATAGTGTGAAAACAGGGGAAAAACAGAATTTATTTTATCATTATAGCTCCTTTATTGAACATCATTCTTACATGAGTGAAGACTTTCATTGTTTGATGGATTAAATTAAATCAGCATGCTTTTTAGTGTGTCTGATGGAGCTGACACAAATTAAGTTATGAAGTGAATAAATGTTAATATTTAGAAAAAAATATTTCCATGAAAACCTACCACATTATTTCTCATTATCTGAGACCAGTGAGATCAGTGTTGGGGGTAATGCATTAATTTGAGTAACATAATCAGATGACTTTTTTTCAAGCAGGCTAACTAGTAAAGTAACACATTACTTTTAAATTTACAACAAAATATATGAGTTACTTTTTCAAATAAGTAATTTTTCACATTTATTGACAGGCAGCTCTCCCAGTGTTGACAGAAATCGGGAGTAAGTGCAGAGGCGTTATGTGCGCTGTGTATGATGGTTAGTAATTTTAGAATAAATGTGAGCAGACATTTACTCATCTCACTTGCAAAAACAACAAAACAAAAAACAGATTCAATATTACTCAAATTTAATAAGAACAGTGAAATGCATTCTCAAAATTATTGTTTGTGGTGTGTCACTGTGTTTCGTCTGACTTTGAAGATCACAATTTTATGACAATGCAGAAAACCAAACTTTTTTTAAATTTATGCAAAGGTAATATTAAGTTATATAGTTTTTTAAATAAAAAATGAATGTGTAAAATGAAAATATAAAAAAAACTTTGCTGGATTTACATTGCTGATGACGGTTGAAACGCGTCACAGTCTGTGAAAAGGTCAATTTATTTGTGTTCTGTAGCTTTCAATAAAAATTAAATAACAACAAAGTATATATTTCTGCTGTTTGCCAAAGGCAGTATATTGTACATTTAGTAAGAAATGTGTTCAGCATTATGCGTCAAAAAAAAAAAAAAAAAAAAAAAAAAAAACATATTGCGCCATTTTGTGATGGCTTAGTTGTCAGTCTTTTTGTAGGAGTGCTGGAGTGCGCTGCAGCGGGCTAAGTTACAACTGCGGTGAGTACATCTTTAATTATATGATGTGATGATGTAAAAGTGTTTTAAACTAATCATAACAGAATAGAATACAGGAATTTCATAATAAGTTTCTTCAGCTGTAAGGGGGAGGTGGTCAGTTAGCTAATTAACTAAGGTTAAATTAATCGATTTGTGAAATGTAAAATACACGTCATTTGAAGCTATCTCATGGCGCGGAGAAATAGTCAGGTCAAATAGTTAAAAGTTCAAACACAAAACGTTTGTTTATCAGAAGAATATTACTTTATATCATTCGATCTTCTAAGCCTTTTAGGATTTAATTTGATGCCCTTTTGTCTTTTTTGGCGCACATTTCTTGTCTTTATTTGCATTATTTAGACAGATATTTATTCTACTTTACATGTTGAGATATAGACTTCTAAGGCAAACACCCTTTCCGAAATTTTTATATTTTTTATTTACGGAATCGCATTGAGAGGTGAAATATGCGTCCCGTATCAATCCCTTTTACATAGGCCTACACATAGCTGAATAAACGCATGGATTTTGCAGTTTGGACAATAATAATAGCAAATAAAAAGAAATCGACATAAGAGTAGTAGAGAAGCCCATTTACGCGTAATTGCATTTTAATGTCTTTGTTTCCAAAGCAACAGAGTCTGGAGATCATGCATTGTAAACCCGCGCTTTTTTTTTAAACGGGTCCGCCCGTTATATAAGTGGAGCCTTTCCAAAAATAAGTTGTCAATGCGCCTGTCCATTAAGATGAACTGCACAGTTTGCCAAAAACCATAGTCACAAACGGTGGACAAATATTAATACCTATTAATATAATATCCCATACATTATTGGAGCCTAGCCAACATTTGTATGTGGAGCCCATATGGGTATGAAATGGGTTGAAAAATGGGACCCATGTAGGATTGTATGCAGGTTCCATAATGGCCCCATGTTAATTGCCCAGGGCAGCGTTTCCCAAAAGCATCGTAAGCCTAAGTTGATCGTAGCTTCATTGGTTTCATTGAGAGCATATGTGTCCTTAAAGTCTGTCATGATTTTTATTTAATATTTGTTATTTTAGGGCCATGAATGGGTGTCCTTTATTTTGCCCCACTGAAGGTGGCAACCCTTACTTCTAAACAAACATTAGTTTAACTTTAAAAACCTTTTCTACAATGATCATTATTACATGTACTTCTCTGGATTTTTTTTTTTCAGATCCTGAAAAGCTGGCAGGTGTTCTTCTACCATGTAAGTAATTTGAATTTATTATTTCGCCATATGCAAATATAAAGTTTCGTTAAGGATATTAAAATCAGATGATGTAAATCATGTTGCATCACATCTTGTTAGAAATTTAGTTGCAAATTGTCCACCTTGTCTATGTAACGAGTAGTCAGAAGACATGGGGTCGTGTCAGGGCGGCGGTCCTTGGTCTCAGCTGGATACGGCCCGGATCCGGTTGAATACGGTAAACCTCATTCATTCATTTATGATCCAAAGCTTCCTGAATCAGTGTTTTGAAATCACCCGTCACTTAATAAGTCGTTATTTTGTTTTTTTTGGCGCACCAAAAATAGTCTTGTCTCTTTATAAAATTAAAGGGACAGTTCGCCCAAAAATTAAAATTTGATGTTTATCTGCTTACCCCCAGGGCATCCAAGATGTAGGTGACTTTTTTTCTTCAGTAGAACACAAATGATGATTTTTAACTCCAACCGTTGATGTCTGTCAGTCTTATAATGCGAGTCAATGGTCACACAGTTTATAAGAGTCAATAAACATGCACAGACGAATCCAAATTAAACCCTGCGGCTCGTGACGGCACATTGATGTCCTAAGACACGAAACGATCGGTTTGTGCGAGAAACTGAACAGTATTTATATAATTTTTTACCTCTAAAACACCACTATGTCCAACTGCGTTCAGCAATCGCTTGGTGAGGTCTGATCGCGCTCTGACAACGGCAGTGATGTCTCGTGCATATACTTCAATGAGTGCTAGACATCACTGTCGTTGTCACAGAGCGATCAGACATCACCAAGCGATTGCTGAAGGCAGCTGGACATAGTGGTGTTTTCCCTGGCTATATATCATTTTCAGCTGATCAACATTATGAAAACTAGTAACCTTTAGGAACTTCAAAAGATAAAACAGCGAAACTCCTAATATTATTTCCAATATTTCCAAATTATGTTCATTTTCCCGATTGAATTGTCACATAGGTTGCAAAAGTGCATTCTGCAAACAGTAATGTGGAGATCCGTGTCGCATCTGTTGAAATTCATCGCTGAAGGTTTGATCATGGCAGATTTAGTCACACAAATAGTACAAGTACAAGGAGCGCGTGCATAGAGTTGCCAGATTGCACAGATTAAGTAAAACACCGGCAAGAAAGTATACCCTTTTAAGGGAAAAGCTCTATTTGGGGGATTTAAACTCTTTGCATCTGGCAACCACAAGCATATCCCCCAAAAAATACATGTTTTCAGGATAAATAATAAACGGTTTAATATCGTGACAATTATTTAAAATCAATCGAGACAAGCAGATATCGTTATCACGATTAAAATACGATTAATCGTGCAGCCCTACTAAGATCCAGTAACACTAATAGAGAGATACAACCACGATCTGATGATAAGAGCAAATCATTAGTAACTCTAATGAGAGCAGTCTCAGTACTATGGTATGGTCTAAATCCTGACTGGAAATCCTCACAGATATTATTTCTTTCTAAAAAGGAACATAGTTGTGATGAAACTGCCTTTTCTACTATTTTTGACAGAAAAGTGAGATTTGAAATCGGCCTGTAATTGACTAATTCTCTAGGATCAAGTTGTGGTTTTTTTAATAAAAGGTTTAATAATAGCCAGCTTAAAAGTTTTTGGTACGTATCCTAATGACAAAGATGAATTAACAATATTAAGAAGAGTATCTATGACCTCCGGAAGCATCTCTTTCAATAGCTTAGTCGGTATAGGGTCTAACATACATGTTGTTGATTTTGATGATTTAACAATTTTAGACAATTCTTCCTCCTAAAGCAGTAAATGAATTGAATTTGTCCTCAGGGACACTACAATGCAATGTCTGACACGATAGGGTTGCATGGTTATAATTTTTTCTCTAATATTATCAATCTTGTAAGTAAAGAAGTTCATAAAGTCATTACTGCTGTGCTCTTTGGAAACATCAGCAGTTGAAGCTTTATTTCTTGTTAATTTAGCCACTGTATCAAATAAATACCTAGGGTTGTATTTATTTTCTTCTAAAAGTTTGGAAAAATAGGCAGATCTAGCAGTTTTTAAGGCAGTGGCCTCAAACTCCCGGCCCGCGGGCCATTTACGGCCCGCCCACCCCCTCTACCCGGCCCGCAACTGATCTCAAAAATAAAACATAATCCAGCCCGCTAAATTATTATGATTATTCTCTAGTTGCTACCTGTCTGATATGCAAAGAAAAAGTCACCGTTCTATGGGTGCATTCACATATCGCGTCACATAAGCGGTCGCGCCGCATTCTCCTTCTTTCCAATGCGCTTTCTCTCTAGTTGCTTCTGTCGTTGCTATGCAACCATGAGTCGCTTCTATTACGAGCGCGCTTGCCTAAATTACAGTAAAAGCACTCGACTTTAAGTCACGAGCGTCGATTTAAACCACCGAAACGCGTCCGATGCAGCCATTAAACGTTACCGATGCTTTAACGGCATCTTGGACAAATGTGTCTCAGCTGCCAGGTGTCTGTCAAGAAACAGAAGAGTGTACAAATGTATTCAGGGATTGTATTTGTTCAGTACAGTGTTGTTTAGTGCAAGATTTTGTTATTTAAGCTAACAAAGTAAGGGAAAATACTTCCACTAAATGTTAAAAACTAATAATGTACCTATGTTACAATGAGAGATTTTTATTTTTTGGCAAAATAAAGTTGATATATCTCCAGTTTTTTGTTTATTTCTGACCCCTCCACGCCGCAAGTGTTGCTGGTTTTGTTCCTAAATTCCTAAATTTTTTATTCCATGCACCTTGTCCAGACTACTGCAATTAATAGTTTTATATTAGTAGTATTATATTAGTAATAGTATTATATAATTATATTACACTCTGTAACAATGAGAGACACTGCTTTTTACATTTAGTATGGTAAATAAAATATTTATAGTATAGGTATAAAAATATTTTAGTAGGCCTAATGAAATTTGAAGTAAATGAGAAATAATGCAAAGGAAAGTAAATTTTCTGAAATGTTGCACTTTCTTGCGCTTGAATGTTAATATGGCCCTCCTATGAGGTGTCAATCACAGAAACGGCCTCCCGCCAATTTGAGTTTGAGACCCCTGTTTTAAGGCCTTTCTGTACTTAATCATTCTCTCTCTCCACGAAATGCGAAATACTTCTAGTTTTGTTTTCTTCCAGCTGCGCTCCATTTTTCTGGCTCCATTACCATGGCGTTGGATTAATTTCCTTAATCTTTTTTAAACGCAAAGGATTAACTTAGTCTAATGTGCTGGTTTTCTGTGCAACAGCTAGTTTCTGTTGCAACATCGAGGTCTTCTAAGCTGTCTGGTATGCTAAGGTGATGAAACTGATCAGGAAGATTACTTCTATTCTATTTCTTGTTAGTGTACTAACAAGAGACAGTGAAGTAAAAGACTCCTGTACTCAGACCGTGAAGTCTTCGTTTGTAATCTTGAGATGGACAGATCTAAGACCTTTGTTAATCTTCAGAACACAAATTAAGATATTTTATTTGAAATCCAATAGCTCAGTGAGGCCTCCATAGCCAGCAATGTCATTTCCTCTCTCAAGATCGATAAAGGTACTAAAAACATATCTAAATCAAGAATATTTTTGGTGTGCCAAAAAACAAAATAACCCAGGTGAAAAAGTGCAGTAAAATACACTTTATTTTAGTACACTTCCATAATATACTTAAAGTGCTCTATTTTCGTGCACTTATTTTCTACATAATATACAAAAATTTCGTCTTTAGTAGTTCTTAAGATAATCTTAAGAACATCTATGTGTACTCAACTGTGCTATTTTGAGACACCATGAATATGAACTAAAACTTATAGTATATTAAGTACAAAATAAGTGCACGAAAATAAAGCACTTTAAGTACATTATGGAAGTGTACTAAAATAAAGTGTATTTTACTGCACTTTTTTTTCACCTGGGTAGTCTTGCACACCCTAGTAACTACCGATTTAGTCATACTGAATGTGATTATCTACAAACACTGAACTGCAGCCAACCGATCTGGGGTGCGTTTCCCAAAAGCATCGTTAGCCAACAAACATCACAAGTTCCGTTGTTACTTACATTGTTCAACGATTTGGTGTTTCCCGAAACCATTGTTCAAACGAACATTCGCAAACTGCATTGCGAACTTGTGTGGTTGAAACGACAGCTCTCGAGCTGTAGTTAGAAGCATAGTTTCCTGTTTTTATGACATGTGGACTAATAAATCTTTATCTTGAGCAAAATAAGCAAGCTTACATTAAGTACACTGTATATATTTTATTTCGAATATATACAAATGTCATTTATATATTTTAGTTTATAGCAGAAAATCTAGCATTAATTCAATCTCAAATGGATTAATTTAAAGAAGTTATAACTCACCAACTTTGTGACGTCATTCACCTGTACGTGGTTGAACGACAGGTTTGTGACAATATGGTTTCGGGAAACAGTCCTGACTAGCTAGTTGGTTTGTTCAGTGATGCATCATACTATGGTAGTTCAGCAGCGAGTAACATCGTTGTTCGGGAAACGCACCCCAGACCATCCCTATTTGTAATATTAATTAGCATGTATATTATTTGTTTTTGCAGAGGCTCTTAAGAACAACCCCCTGACGGGGTTAACTCCAAGGTTAACTTGCAAGAAGCGAAGAGGGCACTGTCGAAGTGGTTTACTGGAGCAAGAGACAGAGGGCAGCGAGAATGCACCAAAAGTTGGCTGTAGCTTAAAGGGATAGTTCACCCAAAAATGAAGATTCTGTCATAATTTACTCTACATCAAGTTGTTCCAAACCTGTATACATTTCTTTGTTCTGCTGTACAGAAATGATGTTTAGTAAATGATGACAAAAGTAGATGATAGCAAATGATGACAGAATTTTCATTTTTGGTGAACTATCCCTTTATGGTTGAGTTGTATGACTTCTGTTGTTGTTCTTGTATTGAAGTACTTTATTATAGTTGTAGTTTTGTGCCATTAAATAAAACTGAAATTGAAAGGATTTCAGTCTCACTGTGTTCTCTACTGCATTCTGCCCTGGTAATTTTTTGCTATTTTATTTGTGTGGTTTTGCTATTCAGATTACTATTCGGGTAGAAAATAACATATAAATAAAAGTTGTGCATTGTTAACATGGTAGTTTGTCTTAGTAAGGAATGCATTTATCTTATTTTGAAGATTTATTGAAGATGGGACCAGGATGGGTTTTGCATATGTTAAATAGTTGGGCCCTAACTAACACCCAGTGAAATCTTGCATATAATCTACATGGGAAATTGACAAAGGGCCAACATGGAACCCATGGACAATCCCACTTACAACCCATATTTCAAGCCCATGTAGTACCCACATAAAACTTAAAGCTGGGACCCATATAAGTTGCCCAGTTATGGCCCACCTCGTGGCTAGTGCAATCCTGCATGAAATCCATCTGGGCAATTGGCATGGGGCCATTATGGAACCCATGGACAATCCCATATAGAGCCCATTTTTCAGCCCATTTCAAACCCACATGGGCCCACATAAAAATAGTATCTGGGTTAAAGCTGGGACCGAGATGGGTCTTGTGCATGTTGCACAGTTGGGGCCCACCTATTGACAAGTGCAAACCTATATGAAATCCATGTGGGCAATTAACATGGGGCCATTATGGAACCCACGGACAATCCCATATAGAGCCCATTTTTCAGCCCATTTCAAACCCACATGGGCCCCACATAAAAATAGTGTCTGGGTTAAAGCTGGGACCGAGATGGGTCTTGCACAAGTTGCCCACTTGGGGCCCACCTAGAGGCAGGTGCAATCCTGCATGAAATCCATGTGGGCAATTAACATGGGGCCATTATGGAACCCGCGGACAATCCTACATAGGGCCCATTTTTCAGCCCATTTCATACCCATATGGGCCCCACATACAAATGTTGGCTGGGTCAGGGTCAGGTTTAAATTACAGAAACGATCATAAAAAAAGCAGCAGCATCGAAGAATGTTGTCCCGCAGGCTGCACTAAATGCAATGGGTCCTAAAATCAACTATTCCTCCTAAAAATAATCAAAAGTTTAATTATTTAAATTAAAATACTATAAACCTCAATAGCGGTAGTTACACCATGTCGTCGCTATACATGGGTTTCAAAGACGTCACTTCCGCTATGCCCGCCGCCATATTTGGGACCGGTCACAGCTGCGCACCCTGTTTAAGTCTATGGTGACAGCAGCTACAACTACCAGAGGAAGGCCAACAAAACGCTCTCAGAAGGTTCACAACAAGATTACAATATATCTGGGATATGTGGTGCTGTTAGCCGTTTCAACAGTCTTCAGAACTACAAATTTATTTGATTTATTTGAAAATATTATGAATTCTAGCTGCTGTGTTTTGGCGTGTTGTTACAGGATGAACAAATTCATGACACCAGCTACATTACTTAGTTCAAGTACATGCGTGCATGATTTTGTGCAAATATAAGTTGTAATTTTATGTATATCTTGTATAAATATATATGAATTACCCTATATAGGATGTGTCCCGTTGAGTTAATTAACCTTCTAGCAAAGCGCTTCAGTTTACGGGTGTTCATTCAGCGCGCGCAGCTCAAATAATACTGTTATCAAAATGAATCTGTTATTGTATACAAAAAAAATCTGTTATTGTTCATGATCCTTATTATTAATCATCAAACTATGTGTTGATGAAAATAATACTTGAACAATATAAGAGCTAGTTATTAAAAATAATGCATTCATTTTCTAAAAGAAATATTAAAGTTTTAATATTACTGTGTAGTAACGTTAAACATTTTAATGACTTAATCATTGCTGTTTGAGCTGCGCACGCTGAAGCTGAAGAGAATAAAAAACCCATAAACTGAAAGTTAATTAACTCAACGGAACACATCCTATATAAAATAATCCAGATATTAATACAAAATAAAAATAATATTACAACTAGTATTTGCACAAAATCACGCACAGATGAACTTGAAGTAACGTCATTGAAACTCCGAAACACAGCAAATAAGCCCAAATAATTCACAACGTTATTTTACAAGTATATACGATTATAATATCATGTATAAGAAGAAGACAGTCCCAATCATATTAATGTTTTGCCTTACTTTTTGAGCGCTCGCGCTGAAGCTATAGATGATCATCAGCTCTGTGGGTTATTTACCTCAACGAAACACATCCTTTATGAGAATAATCAGATATTTATACTTAATAAAATTAATAAGTTTTATCTGTACAAAATGACACGAATGCACAAGTGAAGTTTGAACAAGTTATGTAATCAATGTTTAACTCAGTCGACGTGCTCTTACCACAACAACACGCTGAAACAACAACACAGAGAATTCACAACATTTTATTACAATAGTGTTCTCGTTATAATGTTATGTAAATGACAGTCCCAGCAGTTATTAATGTTGTGCATTGCTGTTTGGCTGCCAGTGGTGTGGTCCCTTCAGTGGCGTAACTTAATAATGATGGGCCCCAGTGCAGGCTATTACGATGGGCCCCCTTGTCTGCAGTTATATATAGGGTTGATGAAGCAGAAACACACTGTCTAGAAAGGAACCCTATAGAACCCTATAGAAGCATATATTAATGTAGGTGTAAGACATTATATGGTCAAAGGTTGTTTAAATATTCAGGTAATAAGAAGTGGAATAAGTTGCCTTTCTATATCAAGGTACAGTCTGTGATGATTTCAGTATAAGAGTGAAGAGTTTTGTGTTAAAATTTACTTTATTTGTAATTAGGTAATTTTGTATGTAATTAGGGTGCAGATATAAGCTAAATGAATCATTGACACTAATCTATTTTTTTTTTTAAATCAAGGACAACAATGGAAATCAAATACGTTAATTCAACTTTATTTATTTTTGCAGCTGTGTATTGCTACTTTTTGTGTTAAATGAACTTAAACACACAAACAATTTAAAATCCACAAGCACATACACACAATGAAGTGGCCCTAAAATAATAACAGCCAGGGGCATGGCAGCTTATAAGGTGCACTGAATCCTTTGAAAAGTATCTGTGCCTATTTGAGTTGCGTCCGACGAGCCTTTCGCTGAGCAAAATCATCGACAATGTCCTTAATGTCCATTTCACAGGCTCTGGTGCGCTCAATGGATAAAATAGCCAGCCCGCTCAACCTCTCCTGACTCATGCTGCTCCTCAGATAAGTCTTTATCAGTTTTAATATTTAAAAATATTACTGTTTTTGATTTTGGATCAGATAAATGCAGGCTTGATGAGCAGAATACATAAAAATAATATAGTAATGTTTACAAACGTTTGACTGGAAATGTATATTTAAACATTCTGTTGTATGATATATTTTAAATTGTTTCCTTTTGCAAATTATTATACATGAATTTGCAGAAAGTTACAAGTCACCACTGAAAGACATGACTCTATTCTGTCATCTATACATACATCTCTATATAAGAGATTAATTGATTAAAATGTAAATAAAACCAATACATTACAAAACAACAGCCCAATAATACATCAAACAGTAAACCTTTTCTCAGAGTGCAAAGGTTAGCCTTTCATCTTTCTTTGTGAATGAGATAAAAAGTTAATTCCACTATGTTCTAGAACCTTTATTTAAATGTAGAAATTTTCAGATTCGATTTGTTTATTGATTAAATTAAATGAGAGGATTTTTTTATTATTAATTTTTTATTATTATTTCCCATTCACTTTCAATTTGGAGCTTAAATGCATGGGGGGTCTGCATAATTAAGGGCGTGGCCACTTTGAGTGACAGTTGGATTGCCATTTGTCTGCCGTCTGTTAGTTTTCACGTCATCTCAGCTCCACCACGTCCCGCCTTTTTGCCCATTTTCAGTTATTCGGGAGTGACGCGCGATGGGCGCGCTGCCGAGATGGCCACTGCCAGTTCGCTGCTACTTTACGCTTCAGTATCCGATTCCAATGGGTGACGTCACGAACACTACGTCCATATTTGTTTAAAGTACCGGCACTTTATTTCATCCACTTCAAGCACTGTCTACAACGCTATTAATGAGCTGCTGACCACAATAATTTACGTTATAATTCATGATTATTTACACCAACATTAGATAGCTTCCTAAGACTAGACTACCTGCTAGTGCTACATGAGGGCAGCGTTGTAGTTGAATCAAGCTGAACCGATAATGATGTACAAATGCTGCTTGGAGTGGACTTCAGATGGGGAGAATTGGTAAAAAATCCAAAGGAATCCAATTTTGGGAGCTTGGCAGTCTTCTCCTCCTGTTCTTTTCTCTCCTGTCTCTTCTTACAACCACTTTTGTGTTTGAATGGCATGGCTACTCGCTTAAGTCTCAGCCGTTTAATTTTGCCGCCGGAGTTGTAGTCTTGTCACATGATCAAAATAGAGATTTATGAATGGACCCTTTCACGGACTGTGATGACGCGTTTCCACACAGCTGTTCCATGGTAACGTTAGGCCTACATGATTTATAGTAGGCTATATAGGCCTATTTTTAAATATCTTTATTTCTTTGTCTGATCAGCATAATCAATCTCTCAATATTTCACCCTCTTTTGGAAAGTCATGGAAATTATAACAAATAAAACAAGACTCATTTATTATGTGGAATAATTTTAATGGTTTTCTCAAAATATTTCTAAACACTTTTGGTTGTTACTGCCATTTTTGATAAAATACCGGGCTGGAAGAAACGGGAACATTTAGGGGTGTAGGCCTATAAATAGTCAACAATAAGCGGTAGAATGTGAATGACGTGTGATTTACAATTTCAAACTCAGCGCATTTAATTTGATGTTTCCAATGTTTCTGTCGATGTGTGCCCACACATCATAGAAGATCTGATGAACTGATAGATCACTAAATAAAATAATTCAATAAATACATATTTATAAGCATTTATCTCAAAATAACTATATAGACTTTAATAACTGAGAACTGGCAAAAACAAATCAGATCGCAAATGCTAGGCCTATCTCATGAAACGAAAAGGTGAGTCCTTATAATTTCTATAGCCTATAGGATACTTTTTTCTTAGAAGTGAATTGTGACAACATGCCCCAAAGGTGAGGCGCATTAAGATTAACATGACCAAATGACAGCTTAAAATGTTACCTTATATAATAAAAAAATATCTAAACTAAAACATTATGTCCAAAAAATTAATTAATACAAAAATAATAAAAAATGGCATTTTTAATCATTAAAAATAGCCTATACAATGTTTTGAGTTTGATAGCAAACACATCATACAGCTAGGCTATACAGCGTAGGCTAGTTAAAAATATAATAATTCATAATTTCTGAAGATTGACTGTGAGTCATTAGTCGCCCTTTTCTCATGGTTTCTCAAAAGAATTTATAAAATTAGGCTATAGAATAGGCTATAATAGCACCCCATCTGCACAACTGGGATTTGCTGGTTAGCATTAAATAACAGTCTCAACTGTTAAATAAGATTAAATAATATCAGATTTGTCTTATTTTAAATAAACACAAAAAAAAACCAGAGATGGAAAAAAATAACTTTAGAAATTTACTTTTGCGTTGTAAATGTTCAGTGATATCTGTGTTACTTACTCCGCGTTAGGTTGTGCACCGCGCTCCCCTAGCCTATACGGTGCTATTCTTCATTTAATCGAGAGTCTGGTGGTTGAAAGTTTACGGCAACATTAATTCAAGGTGAGAAAACAATTCTAAAGAAAGAGCAAGAAGGTTCACTCGGAGTGCACAGGACAAGGCTTGAGCTCGCACACGTATGTGAGCGAGAGCATGAGCCGTGAGACCATTATGAGAACGCATGCACGTCATTGTGAATTGCCTAGTGAAAGATATCCGCCTGAGAGAAAACAGAGAAATTTGCGCTCTACTCTCGTGTTACAATTATGTTCTCTCACATTTGTCATCAAAATAACGCAATAGAAACGGCCTCAAATTAATAAAACGAGAAGAACGTCATTTAAATCGGTTTTATTATTATGGGTTAAAAATGAATGTATAATATAGCATCCTGACGAGACACTTCATCGCCAGGGGCCCACTTGCGATGTGGGCAGGGCCCGGGTGCGCAGCGGGCCCCCCCGCCGCACGGGCCCCAGTGCGGCTGCACTGCCTGCACTGTCTGTAGTTACGCCCCTGGGTCCCTTCTGAATGAAGCCAATAATTCTGCCGATCTAACTCCTTTGGGATCAAATCAATTTGTAGTTCTGACGACTGTTGAAACGGCTAACAGCACCACATATCCAAGATATATTATAAACTTGTTGTGAACCTTCTGAGAGCGTTTCGTTGGCCTTCCTCTGGTAGTTGTAGCTGCTGTCACCATAGACTTAAACAGGGCGCGCAGCTGTGACCGGACACAAATATGGCGGCGATAGAATACAGTGACGTCACATGAAACCCATGTATAGTCACGAGTCCGGCCGCATGCACAAACGGGCATCAAACACACGAAAAGGCACAGGATTACAGCAGGAGCATGTTGAGTAAGAGGGCAGCTGCCAACTAACCACTATGAACGATTGTTGCTGCAATCTACAATCCAAATAAAACTAGTTACCTCAGACACACATGTCGATGCTCACTATTTAGCAGACACATGTGAGAAGGGAAAAGAGCCAAAACCAGAATGGGCGGACATTGACAAGCGGTGATCAAACACACAACGGTGCTTTAAAAGTCCCCTTTTATATATAGACTTTAGACTTTTAGATAAAGACTTTTAGAAATGATTAGTAATAAACTGCCTACTCTGTCTAAAATGGCTATAACAACACTAAAATATAATTTTCCCCATACGGTAAAAAAATATATTTTATCTGGCCAAAATATATTTTAAATATATGGTAAATATATGTAACAAACAGTGAAGTTCAATGAAATATATTTTTGAAACTGAAAATATATTTTGTTTCAACCTTCATATACTTAAAATATATTTAAACATGTATTTCAGGGGCAGGAAAAATATATTTATATATAAAAATATATTTCCAATCTTACAGTCGACAATGCAAATGTGCGTGGAAGAAAGCCTTGCGAACAAATCTATCCATTATGTTTGAAGAATTTTAAACACTTACAGAAAAACATGAATTTACACATATTTTCCACATTGACACTTTGTTCACATATCTTCCCCAAAAAATACAGATCTGTGTAATAGTAGTGATCATGGCACCTCACAAATGTGTGTTTTAGTCTATTACTTATTAATTAATTCATTTATTTATTTATTGTAATTTATTGTCAGTGTAATATAGCGTTTAGATCTACATCAAATACAAATAAATAGATTAATAAAATCGCTAGATGTATGATGTCAACTGTGACGTAATTTGAATGGGAAACCACTAGCAGCGCTCACGGACTTTTGGAGTACTGCGCATGCGCGTCATTTTGAACTGTAACGGTCATCAGTCAACCGGGAGTTCTCGGAGTAAAAGGTAAGAGCTAACGTTATAACTTTATTTTTAGTCGTCATTTTTCACATATGTAATGTTCATTGCTACTTTGAATGTATAATGTTTTATTGTCAAGGTTTTTTTTAACTTTATTTGTCAAATTAATGCCCCGTTTGTTTATTTGCTCACATGAGACGCATTTGATATTTTCAGATTTCCGTTTTAAAGTTAGTTGTTTTTAATTTGGACACTAGTGAAAACTAACGTTACACACAAAAAAATGTTTAATATTTTTTTTAAATTTCAGCTGTAGAGTGTTTGGGAGACCGTGCTGCCTGCTGTTGTCAATCTATGATGCTCCTGTCACTGATAGTGGAGCCTGTAATGTAAGTTTTTTTTTGTTTTGTTTTTGTTTTTTGTGCTAAATTTAATGTTTTACTAAACTTGTTAAGTAGGCACACGTTATTTGCTCGTTATTAAAGTTCAGGCATATGCTGGTTTGGAATTAATGGCATTTCATACGCTCAATCATCAGTTTCTTTACTGTACTGTCTAAAACTATGCCCATTAAATATCTTTAAAATCCAGTATACCTGTAATTGTTTTAGTTCCAGTGTAAACAAAAATATCAGGAAATCCAAAACTAGTTAGAGGACAAAGTGCATGCCCTCTGTACCTGTACTGATGTTCAGTAATTGTGTTTTGTCTTTTGTATGAGTACAGTGGTAGAGACAGAAGAAGAAGTGCCCTTGATGAGGAAACCATGGCAGCCATATATACGGTAAGTTAATACTTAGTGAAAGGAAAATTTACTAGAAACATTAAGTTAAAAAAATAACTGATTTTTGTCTCACAGTCAAGAAGAGATTTCCAAATGTGTCCAAAGAGGCTTTGAGGATTTGACGTGGGGAAACTGAGACTTCTTGAAAGCAAAAAAGTTATATTTGTTTGAATATTGTAATTTTTTGAACATTGTAAAGTATGTTCCTTGCTGATTATTATTCAAATGTTCATGTGTTATAGACAACAAATAAAAGTTGTTCAAATGTGACATGTGAATGTATTTTCTTGGGTTGAAATATATGTAGGGCAAAATATATTTTTAAATGCTTTTGTAAAATATATTTTGAAAATATATTTTTAAAAAATATACAAAAAATGGCCAAAAAATACATTTTAGGAAAATATATTTATATAAATATATTTGAAAATATATTTTTTAAAAATATACAAAAAATGGCCAAAAAATATATTTTTTGAAAATATATTTATATGTGAAAATATATTTATAGCGAATATATTTTTTGGCCAATTTTTGTATATTTTGAAATATATTTAAAAATATATTTGAAAATATATTTTTTTACCGTATGGGTCAAGTCTCACTGCACTCATAATGTGATATAATTGCAAAAACTAATATCTAAAATGATTAAATGAAGAGGTAAGCCTTAAAAAAAGGTGATTTGTAATGATTTCATAAAGTTTAAATATGATTTCTTATGATAATACACTTGAAAAGAAATATATTATTGAGCAGAATGTGGACAAAATGGCAATTTCTTAAAAAAAACCCTATCCTTTCATTTCCTTTAATCCCTCACTATTCTAGTTTATGCTACTTTGAGCAATGTCTGAAACTTGTATTGTGAGCACTTCTTGTGTCTATTTGCCTCTTCTTGTTGTATTCCTCACTTGTAAGTCACTTTGGATAAAAGCGTCTGCCAAATGAATAAATGTAAATGTAATGTCAGGGAATGTAAATATAGGAACACTGTCATTCTTCACCTTTTTTACTGTTTCAGAGGCATCTTTTGCCCGATCTACATGGAATTTTTCATGCTTGTTTAAAGATAATTATTGATAATTATTGATCTAGAGAGTCCAGAGAATTGTACTGCACTGGTTTTATTGAGGTTGAGCAAAAAGCCAGGACTAGTTTGCAAAAGGAGGTTTTTTACATAATCGCGGATATTTGATGAACGATTTGATTGACAGCGGTGGTTCTTGAGGCAAATGTATTCAGTATGATATTTTTTGTATGCGTGAAACACCACATAATCACAGAGGCATAAAACTCGTTAGCGCCACCTAGAGGCCAATTCTTTCAAAATTCTCACAGACCTCTAGGACCAGGAGTCAAACATACCCACCAAGTTTTGTTTCGATTGGTCTCCGTTAACCTTGTCTAATAGGTGCTCAAAACTCATTGGCCAATGGTGGCCATGTTTTTTGAGATATACCAGTGTCCTTACAGACAATCATGGGAACTTGGACAAAGACATTGCAGACCAATTTTCAAGTCGATTGGATTAACCGTTGTGTAGTTAGAGATGTTTGGGTTCAATAATTATGAATTTTGTTGATGATGTAAAATTTTCAGTGTTGAATGTGTTATGAGTTGAAAGAGATTGAAGTACACAATTTTGGTATTTATCATTGAACAGTTTAATATATATAGATATAGATATATATAGATTATACATATTTGCATATCTGTGATATTTACCCCAAGGGCTTTTTTATTTTTTTACTTTATAAAGAGGTTTTTTTTTTTTTTTTAATTACTCTTTATAATTGCTCTTATAAAGAGCAATTACATGCATTTGCTCTTTTTTTAATATGCTCTTTTAAAAATATAATTGAACATTACTTAAGTATACTTCATAAAATGAACCTGACGCATACTTATTTTTTGTAAAGGCTTCTCAGTGGAGGAAGACCGATCAGTTACTGGTGTACTTTGAATCATCCAAGAAGGGATACCCGGCCTCTAAACAAACAATCAGAAAGTGGACTGTGGAGACAATTTCTACATCTTATGAGGTGTGCGTCTGTCTTCATCTCTATTGGTAAGGGCTCAATTCACAAGATATATGGCAACTTCTAAAGCCTTATTGTCAGGGGTCTCCCTTCAGAAAGTATTTGATGCTGTGGGATGGGATGGGCCTCCCCAAACACCTTTATAAGGTTTTACAGTTTGGACCTTCCTTCTACACCTGGCGCTCAAGTGCTCTCGTCCTGAGTTGTGCCTGTACAGTTTCACACAAGGACAGAAATTAGTCAGTATAACAAGTGGGCATCTCCTTCCACACAGTGTCGTCATTTGATGCAGCACAAGTTCTCTCAAAAAGGAACATCTCAGGTTATTACTGTAACCTTTGTTCACTGCGAAGGGAACGAGATGCTGAGTCCCTTAGGCATACTTCATGAATGCCTGTGAGGACCTTGCTTCTAATATGTACCAGCTTCCCTATGTAGCTTCTGTGGTGCACGGTCACACGTCACATGGTGATGTGGCACCAATCAGAATTGGACTAGTTGCATATGTGCTTCAGATGCAGTCACACAGAGGCATTCCCCATAGTGTCCTCATTCGACACATCTCATTCCCTCCTGAGGGAACAAAGGTTACAGTCGTAACCCAAAACATATTTGCAGTCTAAAGTCTATTGGACAGTTTAAACAATTACGCAAGTTGTTTTTAAAACTAAGAGAACATTAATTCAGTTGATTCAGTACATCGCTAGAAACCGAGAGCACAACAATGTTGATTTTTATAACGGTTTTAATGCTCAATGTGTGGGCTATATCGGCAGATGAGGTACTTTCACCAAACATAAACATTTGTCATGACCCCTTTAAATATGGATTTTTTTTTACACAAATGCATTGCTTTGCTTCAGAAGGACTTTATTATTAATTCAATAATAAATAATAATTTATTTATTAACCCCCTGGAGCAGTGTGGAGCACATGTTTATGATGAATGGATGTGGTTGGATGCACTTTCTTCAGCTCATACTCATTGATCCCCATCACTGCCATTATAAAGCTCGGATGCGTCAGGATATTTATTAATATTTATAAAATTATGTTCATGAAAAAGATGAAAGTCATATACACCTAGGATGGCTTGAGGCTGAGTAAAGCTTGGGCTAATTTTCATTTCAAAGTGAACTAATCCTTTAAGTATACTTAATAAAATGAACTTGAAGGCCCGGTTTCACAGACAGGATTTATCCTAAACTAGGATTAGGCCTTAGTTCAGTTAGGGCATTTAAGTAGCTTTTATAAACGTTCACTAGAAAAAAACATTACTTGTGTACATCTTGAGACAAAACAATGGCACTGACATATTTTAAGATCTGTCAGTACAAGTTACTTTCAGTTAAAACAGCTCAAACATGCACTAGCTTAAGCCTTGTCTGTGAAACTGGGGGAAGTATACTTATTTTTTGTAAATAATGGTTTCTCAGTGGAAGAAGACCGATCAGTTACTGGTGTACTTTGAATCTTCCAAGAAGGGATACCTGGTGTAGGGGGATTTTACAGCTAAAGACCAGATATGATGAATGAAGACCCAAAGTCAGAGTTTAAAAAAATAATAAATTGAAGAAAATTTTATTGAAGAATAGTTTGCAATTTCATCAGCAGAAGCCAGCTTCAGATCTCACAGGAGTTCGTAGGCCGCTCTGCGTACATTCACATTTCCACAATAATTATACTCTAACAGAGTCCACTAAATACGTCATTACTTTAGGTTGAATGATTCTGATTGGCTAAGAAAAACAGACAAAATTAGTAATCTTCCACACATGGACAGATAGTCAGAAACATATCTCCATCCATCACGATGCTGACAATCGGACCCTGGACTTAGGCACAGGATGTCCTGTTAAGTCATGAAAAGGCATCTGCAGGCCTCAAGAAGAGTGCCAATTATCTATTGATACCAATACAGGACCTACACACAGAACACTAGCGCACATACACAGATACACATGATTCACAACTTCTTCAAGGTTGAAGTTGGCACAGGCTTTAACTAGAACAGGAATGTTAGGGCCCAGTTAGTGCTGGGCCTGTGTTTTCTTGTTTTGTAGGTATGACGTTCGTGGGGGTGTGGGTTGTTTCCACCTGAGGCTCATTATTGGGGCTATAAGAGTTATAATAAATTATTCCTTTTCTCTACTTGCCCGCCCGTGTTGCCTCTTGTTAATGTTACAATTAAGAGCCGGTTGTAACAGGAAAGATTCCCAAAACATACTGATAAGATGTACTTTTTCTCTCAATGAGAGGTACAGACAATATTCATCATTATTCTCTAGTGTTTGAAAAGGAAAATAAATGTGTCATAGAGTATGCCGTTAGGGACCAAGAGAGATGATAGGAAGGCATAGGTGAACACCGGGATAATCCAAAGAGCGCTTTTTATTTATCCAAGCAGCAATCAGCTGGGGTGATTTTTACAAATAAGTGAGTAACGCATAAATGAAAAAAAAAGAACAATAAATGAGCCAAAAAAACAAACAAACAAACAAACAAAAAAAATACAAACGCTTTACACAGCATACACTTGCTCTAACTTACCAAGAACAAAGTACATTTGGGTCATTCTACAGAAACGTCCACTTTTCTGTCCCTAGACTTTACAGAAATATTACACTTGAAAAACACTTTAGGATTACAATTTTTTTTATATTTTAATATGAAACAATATGATATTTGAACAATTAAACCTTCTTGAGCATCAATGTGGCAATATTTGTTTTTTAATTAATTATAAAAATTCCAAGCGCCACAGAAGTGCTCGTCCCCACAGTCATGTACAGAGGGAAAGGGCTTTATTTTAAGGTCAGAAACAGGTTTTTCTACCATTTCAAATACAATAATGTATACATAACTATCAAATATATCATGTAAATGACATAAAAAAAACAAATGCCAAATAAATATTATAAAATATATAATGAATGTAGTGGTCCCCTGGTGTTGTGTCACTGGTGTTACCTTTAACAAAAACCTCTTATTTTGAAATAAAAAAAAAATCACACTGATGACATCACTTGACTTCCTTCTTCCTATTTCCTGAAGATCCATGAAGAAAGGCCAATGGGAAGTCCACTATCTCTTTTCAGTTATCAGAAATTTTAATTAGAAAATCATAATTTCATATGAAGCTTTTAGTTGAAGTCACTGGTATGACCTACATTATTGTTAGGGAATTATAAAAAACTAGAATACAAATTGATTAAACTACTTGATTTAGTGAATATGTCATGATTGACAACATGTGGATTGATACCTTGCAGCAGCCATTTTGTAAAATGCATTTTTCATTAAAAATGTCACTGGTGTTACCTTTTTATGAAAATGTCACTGGTGTTACAGTCACTGGTGTTACCCATTTATAGATAAACTTTATTTAAAGCTATTCATTTAGTTCTTTTGCATAAAATAGCACTAAGATTACATGATTATAACTTTTCTTTCTCATTGTTAATCCTCCTTTGGTTAGAAATGGCTAAATTAAGGATATATGGCTAAATTCAGTGCAGCGCCTTTACGGACAGCATATTTTACAGACAGTTTTAAAATGTTTTTTTTTATGATCTTTCACTGACTGCTTTCACTAAGTGTCAATGATAGTCTTTTATTGTACACCAAATGTAAAAATTTAGTCCAATCTACTTAATTATAGTTGAAAAATTAAGGATCATTGGTCCTATGTATACGTCACTGGTGATTCATTGTGTCACTGGTGTTACTGTTTTTTGTCTGTCACATTAAATAAAATGTGTCATATGTGACATAATAATTTTACACCCAATGAATTCTGCTACACTCAAGAATCAAGATTTAAAGGATTGCATCATTACTTTTTTATAACTGTTTTTCAAATATTTTCATTGTTATAGCAAACACATGGTTGCGCAATTGAATTATCATCATTCAGTCACACTTTTAACTAACCTGATTAAAATAAATAACACATAATTTCCTTATTTTTTGCATTATCATTATTATTCTGTAACTCTGACTGCATGTTCTGAAAAAATTTAAAAATAATATTTCATAAAAACATTTGAAAATGCCAGAGAAGTAAGGTAACACCAGTGACAAAAAAGGGGACATGCAGTCTTTAAATAAATGTACAAAAAAAATAAAAAAAATCGTTAAGCTTTCATTTATGTGTATTCATAAAGTCAAAGTGTAATATAATAATGTGGTCTAAGTTTAAATGTTAAAAAAAAAAATACATTTTAAGACATTTTGTCATACCAAAAGTGGACGTTTCTGTAGAATGACCCATTTGCTTAAACAGCATAAACATAACCTGCAGTTTAACTCACTGACCCCTCCTTTCCCAAAGGCTGAGAAGATCTGGCTTAAATATCCTAAATTCCCGCCAGAATAGTAAGTGGACTATACCACCTCTTTAGCCAGACAACATAAAGAAAAAAAACAAGTAATAACAAAAAAAGAACAGTAGGCTAATCTCATGTTTAACCCTCTGGAGTCTGAGGTTGATTTGGGGCCTGGAGAAGTTTTGACATGCCCTGACATTTGTGCTTTTATCAGTTGGTTATAAACATATTAATGACAAAAGTGTCATTACACTGTATTCAGCACAAACTAGGCTACCATAATATGTGAGGAACATGTATGTACATGTTTGTGTTTTTAAAGGAATAATGTTTATGCGTGGTTATTGAAAAAACAAAAAAAAAAGTAACTGAAACAATACCTCAAAATGCATACTAAATGTTTTTTCACAAGACTTTTGAGAATTGTATATTTTAGTGTAAAGTTTTTGCTTCAAAATGATGTGGAAATGATCCTCCCTACTCTGACACATAAAACACTGTATTGATTTTAAATTTCTAAGACACTTTTTGTTTAGGTAGGCCATATGCGAAGAGGTGTGACTCTTCATGAATAATGAAGTGATTTACACCTGGGGAGATTAAGACCCTGCCCCTAATGAGCAGCATAATGAGCCATTCAGTCAGGAATGTGACTGAGTCAACTAAGAAAATGCAAAGACAAGACATATCATTGTTTTTTTTCTTTTTTATTTAAAATAAAGTTAACAATATAATCCACATATAAACTAGGGTCAAAGGCACATTTTGTGTATACAGGCAAATAAAGGTAAGGTTTATAAAAAAAAGCCCACTTTTACACCCTATACATAACCTGCTTGATCACATATAGATAATCTTTGCAGCCCAATGGTCAGTGAGAGGTGGTGAACAGAGAATCTGAACAGTCACACATCTGTGTGCCATTTTTGAAAACAGTTCCTTTTCAACTGAAGACACAAGTAAATGTCACATGCCTGGCATTTCCAAGGTGTGTCTTGCCTTTTACCAAGCTGTACTTTGCAAAGCATGCAGTTCCGACGACCAGCGGTGGCATTATTCCTTGCATCTGATGTCAGCTCTGCTCCTGGAACCGGTACATGGTCACTTTTGGTCTGTTTTGGAGCTGCTTTCTGTGACGACACACCACAGAGCTCTGCAATAAGCTGTTCTATGAACTCTTTATGGGTCATGGTATCGTATAGGTCTTTGTGTATAATGAAAGCGTTTGTGGCATGAATGTCCAGGAATTGTAGAAAGATCTTTCTGTACCACTTCATTGTTTTGTGTTGTGTTGTGTAGTATTGTATCAGCTGATCAGACAGGTCGACACCCCCCATGTGTTGGTTGTATGCAGTCACAGGTGCAGGACACGGAAATGTCTTTGTCCTCCATGTACCTTGTGATTTCACCCTCCTCTGCACAGTGTCTCCACTATAAGCAGCATGGATGGTAGAACAGACAGATATATGATGATTTATCATATATATGATATATCATCATCAAATATATTATATATATATTATCATCAAATATGAATCTTATGAATATTATCATCAAATATTATCATCAAATATGATGATTTGCTACTTATGAAACATTTCTGAACAATTGTAAACAATAAATGTTTCTTGAGCTGCAAATCATCATATTAGAATGATTTCTGAAGGATCATGCGACACTGAAGACTGGAGTAATGATGCTGGACATCACAAGAATAAATGACTTTGTGAAATATATTCAAATAGAAAAGTTATTTTAAATTGTAATAATATTTCACAATATTACTGTTTTTACTGTATTTTTAATTGAATAAATGCAGCCTTGGTGAGCAGACGAAACTTATTTTAAAAACATGAAAAATCTTACAGATTTCAATATAGGCCTACCATATAGTGGGTAAAAGTGTACTTACTCTTTCTCATTTCCGCCTGTGTTGCTGCGTGCCCTCCTAGTGGGAATTGCAGGTGAATGTGAGAGTGATGGATCCACATTCCTAAAAAAAAATGTCAAAAAAAAAACCTTATTATTAGCATATAAGATAATACTCTCATACCATTAGCTATGCATAACTGACAGGAAAGTAACAGGTATACAAGCATGCTGTATATGTCTGTCAATTGGCCATTACCGGACAAAGTGTGCGAATGTGTAAACGTTTACAGTCTGCTATATCAGTTAGCACATTTAGCAAATAGCAACATATTCGCGCATTTCACAACCAAGCATATTTTAGCACATTCACGCCTATCATATACGGTACTTAGATACGCTATATATATATTTATAGATAGATGTAAATATAAGGCAAATATAGATGTACGCTTATATATATATAAAAAAAACACGTCAAATAATTTAAGTATATCAACAGAAAAGCATTCTATTTATAAGCATTTTTATGAGATAAAGTTTTATATATATATATATATATATATATATATATATATATATAGATAGATGTAAATATAAGGCAAATATAGATGTACGCTTATATAAATAATTTAAGTAGGCCCTATATCAACAGAAAAGCATTCTATTTATAAGCGTTTTTATGAGATAAAGTTATATATATAGTTATATAGATAGATGTAAATATAAGGCAAATATATATGTACGCTTATATAGAAAAAAAACACGTCAAATAATTTAAGTAAAACTAAATCACTTACTCATCAGAAACTGTATCTTCAGCTGGATCAAGTCGCTCTTCAAAATGCAGACGTTCATCGTCAGAGTCGTGTTCTTCTTCCGAGGAAAGAATGAACTCTTCCTCACTGTCCAGGACCATCTGAAGAGCCTGCTCACCTGTGTAGTGTGCCATCTTCCAAACGCGAAGGAAAGCGAATGAATCTGATGAAACTTGATGCTTTTTAAGATGCTGTTAGGGGCGTTTACAGTTCGCATAGATCGCCTCAGCACATTATCTTATGAATAGAGCGCTCTGCGCGTGGGCGGGCACACATTAAGTCAAAAGATGTACAGTAGCTGGAAGCTGGTCACCCTTACTAAGAAAATTCTCTTACATAAGAAACAACTGCAATTACTATGGCAGAAAGGTCGGGGAGTACATCGGAAGGAGGTGTGGGAGAAGAGCCCCCGTAGATGATATCATGGAAAATAACTGTTAGGGTGAATGTTACCAGCCAATGATATTACTTTGGTGTTTTTAAGAGATAAGAAAAATGTATAAAACTGTGCCCCGGCTAAGGGAGCCTCAGATGCGGAGCTGGCATCTCACTTTGTTGCTTGACAATAAAGTTAAAGACCTGGAACTTCGACTCTGTGAGTTTTTCTGAGACCTGAAAACTTAGACTCTGCGAGTTGTTCTTCAAGACCAGATCTGAAGGGACAAAGAAACATCAAATCTGCCACGACAGTTCCTGGTTCCTTTTCTTCTTTATATGAATTTGTGGCCTAAAGGTGTACAGAGAGCGCCCTCCGGCTGCAAGTATGAATTGAAAACACCATTCCTGAAATGTCCTCTTCTTCTTTAGAATAATTTGTGGACTAAAGGTGTACAGAGCACCCTCTGGCTGCAAGTATGAATTGAAAACACAGTATCCAGCACTCATAGTGATGATAATAAATATTGAATAAATATTACTCCTCAGTATAGAATATTGACATAAACGTTTAAGAATCCATCAATATTTCTCCAAATGTGCATGCTTTTAAGCTAAAAGCCTATATGAAATGCCATAGAGGTTACATAATTGTTCAGACACTTTGCATCACAGAAATACATTATATTTTAAAGAATATAATAGAATACCATTATTTTAAATTGAGCTGAGACATGATTACAGAGGTTTTTTTTCACAGCCTACCTGACTGAAAGGCCTCATTAATATGCAAGTCATTTCAGGTCATTATTATGTGATTCTTTTGTCTTCTCAGGTGTAAATGACCCATTATTCATGATGATTCACGCCTCCACGCATACTGTGTTTCTTGACAAAAAGTGTCTTACAAAAACTAAATCAATATATTGTTTTATATGAACAAGTAGGCATTATAATTTTTACATAATTTTGAAGCAAAAACTCTAGTCTACAACCTCCAATACCCAGAAGTCTTGTGAACACAGATTTAATATACTTTTTTGGCCTTATTTCAGTGACTTAAGTTTTTTGTTTTTTCAATAACCACGCATAAACATTATTCCTTCAAAAATACAAACATGTACATACATGTTCCTCACATATTATGGTAGCCTAGTTTGTGCTGAATACAGTGTAATGACACTTTTGTCATTTATATGTTTATGAACAACTGAAAAAAGCACAAATGTCAGGGCATGTCAAAACTTCTCCAAGCCCCAAATCAGCCTCAGACTCCAGAGGGTTAAGGGCAGATAAATTTGGGTGTCATCAGCATAAAAATGAAATGACACCCCATGTTTAGATAGAACAGTCCCCAGAGGTAGCATATACAAAGAGAACAAAGAAGGGGCCAGAATGGAGCCCTGAGGGACTCCATAATCCAAAGACGATACAGAGGATGAGAACCCATCAAGACAAACAGAAAATGTTCTAGCATTCAAATAGGACTTAAACCAATTTAGGGTGCAACTGTTACGATACACAGGAGGTCGGAGACATGGGTAAAGTTTACGATGTTTATTGAGACAACCAGAGCAGTAGCAGGTGAGTATTTCAGATGAAGTTTCCAGACAGAATATATATCAAGACAGTAATACTTGACTTGATCTTCACACCAGGTTCGATGAAGGCAGAGAGACATGGAGCCAGACAGAGGATATATCAAGACAGGAATACTGAACTTGATCTTCACACCAGATTCAACGATGACCAGGAGACTTGGAACAGAGACAGCACATAGACACTCACGGAAGACAGGAGAACACGGAGGATCTAGGAGACACACTGGAGACAGGTAAGAAGTCATTCTAGGAGTCCGTAAGGTAAGCATTCAGGTTAGTATGCGTTAACGAGACCGGACAATGACTGAGTGACTGTGAGTGTCTTTTATGGTGCTGTTGATTGGACTGGTGATGAGTGTCAGGTGCGTGTGATCAGTACTCACGTGAGGGAGTGCGACGTGATTGGCTGGGTGCAGAGCCTGGTGTGTCTGTGACATTACCCACCCCCCCCTGAATTCTGACCTCAGGAGGGAGTTGTAGCTTCTTGCAGGGAAGGCGCATCCGTATGTCTCTAGTGGATAACCAGACCTTATCTCCAGGCTGATATACAGGCGCTTGAGACCGGCGAAGATCCGCTGTAAGCCTGCATCTCCTGAGGGCTCGCTGGAGCTGAAGATGCACTGAGTCCCAGACACTCTCACTCTCCCGGAACCAGTAATCCACTGCCGGGACATCTGATGGTTCCCCATCACAGGGGAATAGTGGGGGCTGATAGCCGAGCACGCACTGGAAAGGGGTGAGTCCAGTGGTGGATTGACGAAGGGAGTTCCGGGCGTACTCGGCCCAGCCCAGGAACTGGTTCCAGGAGTCCTGGTGGCCATGACAGAAGGTACGCAGGAAACGGCCAATCTCTTGTATCTTCCTTTCCGTCTGCCCGTTCGTCTGAGGATGGTATCCAGACGAGAGGCTAATGGTCACATCTAGGAGCTTGAAGAAGGCCTTCCAGACGTGAGAGGTGAACTGTGGGCCACAGTCAGATACTAAGTCCTCAGGTAATCCGAAGTATCTGAATACGTGGTTGAACAGGAGTTCAGCAGTGGCCAGAGCTGTGGGAAGTCCTGGGAGTGGAATCAGACGACAAGACTTGGAGAATCTGTCTACTACAACCATGATGCAGGTGTGTCCATCTGATGCTGGGAGATCCGTGACAAAGTCAACTCCTAGATGTGACCACGGGCGAGTTGTAACGGGCAGAGGTTGTAGTTTCCCGAGAGGGTTTCATTGACCCCTGGGTGGCCAGTGCTCAACGATGTGTGTGAGGAGTGGATGAGTGGAATGCGTCGTGTCCGAGGAATATATTGTAAACCTGGTGGACAACCCGGCGGAGTTGATGTTTCTTCTGACCAGGTAATGGGACTGATAATGAGTTTTTCCAGGATAATGGACTCAGGTTCCTCAGAGCTTTCCTCGGGACTGTAGATACATGATAGAGTATCAGCTTTGACATTCTTGGGACCTGGACGATAGGAAATGGTGAAATTAAAGTGTGTGAAGAATAATGCCCATCTTGCTTGACGCGGATTCAATCTTTTTGCCTCACGCAGGTACTCCAGATTCTTATGATCAGTCAAAACCAGAAAGGGATGTCGGGCTCCTTCGAGCCAATGCCTTCACTCCTCCAGGGCGAGCTTGATGGTGAGTAGCTCTCGGTTTCCGATGTCATAATTTCTCTCCGCCGGGTTGAGTTTACGGGAGAAGAAGGCACATGGATGGAGTCTACTTGGTTTCCCCTGCTGCTGGGACAGGACTGCTCCCACTCCTGTGGTGGACGCATCGACTTCAACCATGAAAGGGAGTTCTGGATCGGGATGCACTAGGAGGGGAGCAGTCGTAAAGGCGATCTTGAGATCCTCAAAGGCTTTTTCTGCTGCTGAAGACCAGGACAAATACTTGGGCTTGTCACGGAGCAGGTTGGTGAGTGGAGACGTGATGGTACTGTAGTTCTTGATGAATCTTCGGTAGAAATTGGCGAATCCTAGGAATCTCTGGAGTTGTTTGACAGTGGTGGGAAGTGGCCAATCCTTGATAGCGTAAACCTTCCTCTCGTCCATGCGGACGCCACTGTGATCAATGATGTAACCCAAGAACTGCACTGAGGGCTGGTGAAACGAGCACTTTTCAGCTTTCAGGAACAGGTAGAAAGCCCTCAGGCATTGGAGGACCTCCGCAACGTGATGGCGATGTTTGGCCAGGCTCCGGGAGTAGATGAGGATATCATCGATGTAAACAATCACAAACTTGTGTAGGAACTCCCGGAGCACCTCATGCATGAAATCCTGGAATACGGAGGGGGCGTTGATGAGTCCATATGGCATGACGCAATACTCATAATGACCAGTAGGGGTCACAAAAGCAGTCTTCCATTCGTCCCCCTCACGTATCCGGATGAGGTTGTATGCACTGCAGAGGTCCAACTTAGTGACACAGTGGCGCCGCGGAGAGGTTCCAGCGCAGATGGAACGAGAGGAAGTGGATATCTGAACTTGACTGTTATTTTATTTAGGGCTCTGTAATCGATGCAAGGCCGCAAGCCTCCGTCCTTCTTGGCCACGAAGAAAAAGCTTGAAGCAGCAGGGGAAGTAGATGGGCGGATATAGCCTTGTGATAACGCCTCAGTGATGTATTCCTCCATGGCCTTCTCCTCCGGAATGGACAAGGAATATATTTTTCCTCTGGGCACTGACTCACCAGGGATGAGGTCTATGGCACAGTCCCATGGCCGGTGTGGAGGCAGCTTGGAAGCCTTCTTTGAACAGAAAACGTCACTGAAGTGGGAATAACAGTCAGGTATGCCGATGGATCTCTTTTCCAGAGGACTCTCGATGGATGTAACACAGACAGGAATCTTCTTTGAACTAGGAGTCTTTTGGACTGGACTGGAAGCTTGACTTGGAACTCGACTTGAAACTTGACTTGGAACTCGACTTGAAACTTGACTTGGAACTCGACTTGAAACTTGACTTGGAACTTGACTTGGAATTTGACTTGGAACCTGGCTTGGAATTGGTAATACCGGGAAACAACCAGGAAAACATTTATTACCCCATTTCAGGACGTCTCCTGTCCGCCAGGAGATGCTGGGATCGTGCTGCTCCAACCATGGGCGCCCCAGAATCACGTCAGATGTTGAGTCCTCCAGAACCAGCAGATGTATGTCTTCTTGATGCAGAACGCCAATCTGTAGACATAGAGGGCCCACCATGTGACGTACTTGACGGAGAGGACGACCAGTTACTGCATGGATCTGGTAGATTTTCGGCGAACTGACGGTCTTGAGGTTGAGCTGGCGACAGAGGGCTCCGGAGATGAAATTTCCAGCTGACCCAGAGTCGATGAAGGCATCAACTGTAATACAAACATCAGCAGCAGTAAGGTTGGCGATAATGGTGAGTGGATTTTGATGATTTAATGTAGGAAGGATGACACTCATCATAGATCGTACTGGACGAGTGGGGCATTCAGCTCTGAGATGCCCAGGAAGACCACAATATAAACAAAGACCCTGGGTCAGCCTCCTCTGTCGCTCAGCTGGTGATAGACGTGACTTGTCGATCTGCATCTCGTAGCTGGCTGGTTCTGGGGAGCTGACGGATTCGGGCTGGCGGAGGAAAGATGGGAAAAGTCGCTGGTTTTGGTGCTCTTCAATGCACAGCTGCATATGGGTGGCGAATCTGATGGAAAGTTGGATGAACTTCTCGAGGCCGATGGAATCCTTGTATGCAGCGAGATGCAACCACACACGTGGATCCAAACCCTGACGATACCTGGAGATGAGGGCTTGTTCGTTCCACCCGCTCGCTGCCGCTAGGGTTCTGAACTGTAAAGCATAATCAGAGACTGATGAAGCACCTTGTTTTAGATTACAAAGCCTCTCACCAATGGATAAATCCCATGATGGTTTTCCAAAAACCTCCTTGAAGTGACTGATGAAGTTCGAGAGGGATTGCACAACGGGACTGTTTTGTGTCCAAAGGGGTTCTGCCCAGCGGAGTGCTTTACCATCCAGTTGCTGAATCATAAAAGCGACTTTTGCTTTATCATCAGGGTACAAGTGCGGTTACATCTCCAAAACCAGCGAACATTGCAGGATGAATCCATTGCAATCCTCCACCGAGCCAGAGAAGGGCTCCGGTCGGGCCATGGGACTGGCGAATACTGACGGAGAAGAAGCGATGGTGCGGAATGCGGAAGTGCTCGCTGGTGGTGCTGGCGTGGGTGTGCTGGTGAGAGTGCGACGGAGCGCATTAACCAAATCCTGGAATGGATCTGAATTGCTCATCGTGGTTGCTCAGCGATGTTGGTCCGGTCTTCTGTTACGATACACAGGAGGTCGGAGACACAGGTAAAGTTTACGATATTTATTGAGACAACCAGAGCAGTAGCAGGTGAGTATTTCAGATGAAGTTTCCAGACAGAGTATATATCAAGACAGTAATACTTGACTTGATCTTCACACCAGGTTCGATGAAGGCAGAGAGACGTGGAGCCAGACAGAGGATATATCAAGACAGGAATACTGAACTTGATCTTCACACCAGATTCAACGATGACCAGGAGACTTGGAACAGAGACAGCACATAGACACTCACGGAGGACTGGATAACACGGAGGATCTAGGAGACACACTGGAGACAGGTAAGGAGTCCGTAAGGTAAGCATTCAGGTTAGTATGCGTTAACGAGACCGGACAATGACTGAGTGACTGTGAGTGTCTTTTATGGTGCTGTTGATTGGACTGGTGATGAGTGTCAGGTGCGTGTGATCAGTACTCAGGTGAGGGAGTGCGACGTGATTGGCTGGGTGCAGAGCCTGGTGTGTCTGTGACAGCAACCTTCAATTCCCACACATTGTTCAAGTCGTGAGATCAAAATTTTGTGGTCCACAGCAGGGCTCTGAACCGGTTCAAGGAACGAAAACCGGAAACGAACGAAATTTTGACCGGAACGTAACCAGAAACGGAAACGAAATCAAATTTAATCCTTCTGAAAAGAAACGCTAATTTGAAATGGCTATTAACCGGTTAATAACGTTATTTTATCGTTCCGTTTAATATCTTGATTTGGCAGTCAACCAATCGCGAATTCAAATAGTACAGCCTATGCAAATTTGATGCTAACTCATCCAACGTGAGTGAAATGCCCGCACTCAGGCTCTACAGTGAGATGCCCGCGGTGACGCGCGCTCAGCTGTCAAGTCTTCATAGGTTAGGTAAGTCACAATGCCAATGCCCTGGCGTTAGTTTTTCCGATGATATATGTCACCAACTGTCAAGTATTAGGCCTACATTTAAGTGAAAATGAATGTCAAGTAATATGCAGCTTGTTGTGCGTTTTGAAACCAGCAAAAATTGCAGGATAGTAGGCTACAATTTTCAACGTCACATCACGCATCTGCAGTGCTTCTGTGAACGGAGAAAACTAGACCTACCTACATAACACAACACAACACACATAAAATAAAAGGGAATATTTAGGCCTATAGGCTAAAAAAATTAGGTCTACAGATTAACAAAACGAAAGTGGTTCATTGTGGCGCAGTCCAAAGATCTAGAAAAGGAAACAGACATTCTGCTTGTTTTCGTTATTTGAGTGTCTTTTGTAAATGTATAAATGATGTCTTGCTTTTAACTGTATGACCATAAATTACAGAAAGAGTTTACTGTCTTATAGAAGGAAAACAAATCCAGTGGTCGCGCCGGCGCCTCACGCGCATGCACACAAACTCTTGCATTGCTTACTTGATATCGCAGCCTGTTAAATATTAAAATAAAATACATAAACCAAACGTTACACTGCTCAATTCAATTCTGTAATACAATCTGCCGTTTACCACCTGTGACCACCGCCTCACTGTGCTGTTATATGTGAAGGATGATGTCGAAAATGCGAGTGAAGTACAAAGCTCATATAATAAATAATAGTTTAGCATTCATTCGTCTCGAAAATGAAAACAGTTGGATTCGTTCCGAATGAGAAAGGTAGGCTACAGATTCACTTTAAATTAATTCGTTTTGCATCTTTAGTTTTATTTCCAATAAATAAACCTGTTTCTCGCCTTGAATAGAGCAATAGAAGCTGGAATGGCGATAAAAAGAAAATAGATTTTTTTTTATTCGTTTTGGCTTTACGTTTATATAGCCTGAATAGTCCAACTGTTAATTAAAGGGGACCTATTATGCAAAATTCACTTTTGCATGGTGTTTGGACATAAATGTGTGTTGGCAGTGTGTGTACACAACCACCCTATAGTGATAAAAATCCACCCACTCCTTTTTTTTTTTTAATCCCCATAAATCATAAGCAATGTCTCAGAACAAGCCGTTTCCAGATCCCTGGCAGTGTGACGTCACAAAAGCCACAGGCTCCGCCCATGAATGTTGACTGACACTTAAAGGTGCCCAAGAACGTTTTTTTACAAGATGTAATATAAGTCTAAGGTGTCTCCTGAAAGTGTCTGTGAAGTTTCAGCTCAAAATACCCCATAGATTTTTTTTAATTAATTTTTTTAACTGCCTATTTTGGGGCACCATTAACTATGCACTGATTTCACTCGACGCCGCCCCTTTAAGACGCGAGCTTCCTGCCACACGAGCTGTCGACTATATTACAGCGCATTTACAAAGTTCACACAGCTAATATAACCCTCAAATGGATCTTTACAAGATGTTCGTCATGCATGCTGTATGCATGCTTCGAATTATGTGAGTAAAGTATTTATTTTGATGTTAAAAGTTTAATTCTGAGTGAATCTGAGGCTGGGCTCCGTGGCTAACGGCTAATCCTACACTGTTGGAGAGATTTATAAAGAATGAAGTTGTGTTTATACATTATACAGACTGCAAGTGTTTAAAAAATAAAAATAACGACAGTCTTGTCTCCGTGAATACAGTAAGAAACAATGGTAACTTTGACCTCATTTAACAGTACATTATCAACATGCTAACGAAACATTTAGAAAGACAATTTACAAATATCACTAAAAATATCATGATATCATGGATCATGTCAGTTATTATTGCTCCATCTGCCATTTTTCGCTGTTGTTCTTGCTTACCTAGTCTGATGATTCGGCTGTGTGCAGATCCAGACGTTAACTGGCTGCCCTTGTGTAATGCCTTTGATAATTGTTGGGAACGTGGGCTGGCATTATGCAAATATTGGGGGCGTATACCCCGACTGTTACGTAACAGTCGGTGTTATGTTGAGATTCGCCTGTTCTTCGGAGGTCGTTTAAACAAATGAGATTTATATAAGAAGGAGGAAACAATGGAGTTTGAGACTCACTGTATGTCTTTTCCATGTACTGAACTCTTGTTATTTAACTATGCCAGGATAAATTCAATTTTTGAGTCAAGGGCACCTTTAAGTTTGAACATAGAACCGCCCTGAGTGAGTTCATAGCGAGTCCGCCATTACTGCACTGACGAGAACGTCTCCCAAGCGTTTTAGGTTTTAGGTATGCTGTAGCTGGATGGATTAATCCACATAGCTCTCTTCATTTACTCCCTAAATCTGAGCTGCTGAAAACGAGGTGGATTAACTTGGTTTTCCAGGAAAATTCTCCCTCAGTTCTGCCGAAATTCGTTTATGTCTGCGCGAATCATTTCACACCGGACTGCTTTGTCAACGAATATCAATTAGAGGTCTACAAAGAAGACCCGAGACCCGAGGACCCGGGACCCGACCCGGGACCCGTATGGGTTCGGGACTATATTTTAAATGGTCAGCCGGGTCGGGTCCTAATCTATTACTTCGGTTCCCGGGTCTGATTAACATTGTGTGTATACCCGAGCCGATTTGATTCGGAGATCACCCGGCCGTGTTGGGAGTCAGTCAGCGCTGTGCGTGTTTTGTAACTTGCAAAGTATGAGCCGGGAAATAAGGTGAAAAAACATGTGACCCCAGCCATCAGAAGCAGAGCGGGCGGAGTTAATGCAAGCAAACGGTGATCATCGAGTTTTCCTATTCCTATCGTGTGCAACAGTAATGCAAACAAACTTCAAATCTCAAGAACTGCTTGTAGCCTTGCACATTCGCATTTAAATAACATAGCCTATTTCAAATCATTAACAAAATATGAACTATCACACGAATGTCGAATCTGTGACGCTTAAAGCTATGTTTCAGGTTGCTCCAGCCAACGCGCATGTCTCATGCGAGCACACTTTCTTTCTCCTGTTTTTTATAATAACATTATGCCGTCTTGTTATATCTAAAGTTTTGGTCAGACTCGGCTCAGAAAGCACAGAAATGACCGCAAATAAGTAATGCTAACGTCAGCGGCCATGTCACTGAACAAGCAATCGTTATTATAATTCAAAAGGGCAAACAGTCAAAGTTATTTTATAATGTGAGTCTCGAGTCTCTAGATACAACGAAATGATGCAATTGTCATCTGCATTTGTCATCGTGACAGCAAGTGAACTTTTAAAGCTGGAATAATGAGTGGATTAAGCATTTCAACCGGCAAGAGAGGAATAACGGATGAACGTTCTTGGCAAGTGCATCAGTCAGGTACAAGGGAGAACCCCTACTAATATTAGGTAAGACAACACGTTTTATTTTCGCAACTTGTTTATTGACTTATTAATAGCAATTTGCTGCGGAATAGACCTATGTGCGATCGGGTCCAGACGGGTCCGGTCGGGTTCGGGTCCAGCTTAGACGGGTCCGGGTAGTACATTTATGGCATTTCTCGGTTCTGCACGGGTTCGGGTCCAACTTTCAAAATAATAGTCGGGCCGGGTCGGTTCCTTGTAGCACATTTACGGGTCTCTTCGGGTTCGGGTATGAATTTTTGGACCCGTGAAGACCTCTAATATCAATACAAAGAGACAATACAAAACAGAGACTGTGCTAGAAATGTGTTACTCAAGGAGGATATACAAGTAAAAACTGTACGTGATCCAGCTTACAGTCTCCAGAGTGATACTATATGGCAGTAATGAAGGTGAGGGCACTTTATTACAGTTCATCTGAGTTTATTTACGGGTATAAAGTTTATTAAGCACCACCTGAAAGGCATAAGGTCTTTATATATTCATTTACTGTTAGTTGTAACGAATCTTTCTGTGTAATTCGCAATGTTTGTTGGTTATAATACAAGGATAAGAGAGAGAGAGAGTTTATGGATAATATTTTAATGCACACTTGCAATGTTTTATTAAGCTCTTACAGAGATTTTCTACAGTGAAAACAGACGCTTCATCTTTAGTGTTGAATACAATAAACGTCATAAAACTCATCTGTATAGTTTTGGCCATCATTCGGACGGTACAACAGGCTTGTACTAATATAGTGGATTAAAAACAAGAAGGCAATATAAGTTATAACTGTAATTGAACTAAACTATACCTGTTCTATCTCCATGCAGCTTATATTCACAGTTTCTGACATTATATGCGTCCTGACTGAATCCTGTCACCGGAGAATCAGCTCTTGAAGCTCCACCCTCTTAGGCCGAGCTCAGTAGCTCATTTGCATTTAAAGGGACCACACTGAGGGTGCGTTCACACTTGTAGTTCGGTTCGTTTGGTTCATTTGGTCCGGACCAAAGAAAAAAAAAAAAAAACCTGGTCCGGTTAGCGTTCACATTGGCAATTTTATCACCGAACCAAAAGATACCGAACCTTAAGGCACAGGGATACATTCACAACGTGATTGGTCGGATTTTATGACGTATTGCCTATTATGAGACGGAACTTACCGAACATCCAAAACAGTTCTGTTTGCTGAGGTAAATGTGCTTGTGTGTGTGTAGCCTGCATGTGATGGTATTTTGGCCAGCTGGGAACTCGTGAAGAGCTTATAAAATGTGTAAAGTAGTCAAAACAGCGGCGGGAATCCATCCGTCACACACAAACGATCTTCTGCGTGGAGACGCGCGTCTGATGCCTGTGATGAGCAAACTCGCGACTATGACAAGAAAAACCAACATGTGTGAGGATTCTGTCCTTTTTAGGGTCTCGTCTTCCTGTTTTTGGTTCGGTTACATGTCTTTGGTCCGTGTTGCGTTCATATATCATTCGAACCGCACCAGAGTTCGTTTGGAAGCGGACCGAGACCCATCTTTTCAGCGGTCTCGGTCCGCTTGTTTGGTGCGCACCAGGGTTCGGATGGCAGCGTTCACATATGTTCAAATGAACCGCACTAACCGAGCAATCGCACCAGGGTTCGTTTTAATCGAACCAAACATGACAAGTGTGAACGCACCCTGAAACGGCGCGTTTTTGCTCAACCACTAAAAGTAGCAATTTTAACATGCTATAAAAATGATCTGTGGGGTATTTTGAGCTAAAACTTAACACACACACTCTGGGAACATCAGAGACTAATTTTACATCTTGTTAAATAGGGCATAATAGGTCCCCTTTAACTGTTGAGGTTTTGTTGTGGAGTACATAAGTGGATAGGTAAAATAATATAGGACACTTTTGTTCATAATTTATGTTTACAAACATTATAAACAAAGCTATGGAGGCTAGGCTATTTGTAAACATTTTACTTTATTTACCGATAACTTTATTATCATTATTTCTGAATGTAATAATAAAATGCGACGTATAGGCCTATGCGACTTATCTTTTTCCTCTCAGGAATAGCGTATTTTTAACCATGCAGCAAACATTAAAATATCTTGGAAAAAATACTTCAATTTATAAACCATTGTTTTTCCTTTAATTTAATAGGTTTACATTTGGACAGAATCTTGTTATAAAAGATAATTGTATGCCTATTGGCTAAGACGGCAAATACACTCTCTTTGTTTTTTAATAAATAAAATATTATTATTATTATTATTAAGTAAGCTACATGAAAAAATAAAAAATAAAATAAAAATAACGTTATTAACCATTATTTTTTCTAATCAAACCGGTTTCAGAACGTTTATAATACGAAGGAACGCTGGAACAGAAACGTTAAAATACCGATTCTGCTCGGAGTTGAACGGTTGAATTTTTTTTCCGTTTTTAAGCCCTGGTCCACAGTGTCGAAGGCAGCACTTAGATCTAAAAGTAAGAGTATCACAGAATCCCCTGAGTCAAAAGACAACAAAATATCATTAAAGACTTTTAGTAAAGCTGACTCAGTACAGTGATGTTTTCTAAAGCCAGATTGGAATTCTTCAAACACACTATTTAAATCCAAATGACTCTGCAGTTGTTCCAGAACAACTTTCTATAAGATTTTAGAAATAAAATATAAATTGGAAATAGGTCTATAATTTGAAAGAATGGTTGGGTCAAGACTAGGTTTTTAACAGTTGCATATTTTAGGTATGTAGGAGCAACACCTGTTAAAAGAGACTTATTTATTATAGCTAAAATGCTAGGCCCAACAACATCAAAGACCTGCAGCAAACAATGGGTCAGAAAAATGTTATGTAGACATGTGGTAGGTTTAAGCTGCTTAATAATATCTTTAAGTGAATTAAAAGAGACTGTCTGAAATTCTTTAATGGATGAAACACAGCAAGAGAGAACAGATGGATCATAGTTTGAAAATACAATGTTCTGTCCTATATCAATAATTTTTATCTGTGAAAAACTTTAAAAAGCTATCACAGCGGATGTAGCTAGCGTGCCACGCCCTTCTGCTCTGCACATGCGTAGAAGTTTCTCATTATTATGAGAAAGTTTCTTGTTATTATTAGAAACTTAGTCATTATTACGAGAAAGTTTCTCATTATTATGAGATACTAAGTCATAATTATGAGAAAGTTTCTCAATATTATGACTTAAAGAATCATATTTTTTACTTTACTGTGGTGGAAACGGGCTTCCATACATATTAATCAGACATCTATATCAGGTATATGAAAATAAACTATTTTGTGTGGCTTATAACAATATTTAACAGTACACTTTGTATACCTGTTACACACACATTAGTCCTCATTAATACAGGTTTATATGTTAATGGTTCTTCATAATTTTCATCTTAAATCATACGCTGAAGGTTCAGAATTACTGGAATCACATTCTTCAAAGCTCCTGTTATCTTAAGGGAAACAGTAAGTAACCACTGAAAGTGTTGTGGTTACTGTGGTTATCATATATCCTCTTGCCAGACCAAAGTCTCACATAGACAACATCTCCAACCTCCAGGATCAACACAACTCCATTCGAGGAGTTTAACGTTCCCTGAGCCTGATCACCATGTGCCATAACCACCTGCTTTCCATTCTTAAAAATGACTACAGTTGCTACAGTTGGTCCATAACCATATGCAGAGATTCTGAACATGTACGCTCCTTTCAGTGGGGCTGTGAAAACACCTAAATCACATAACAAGAGATACAGAATCAGCTGTTTCATTTATGATTGCTCAATTACCAAACACACTGTGTAATAGTGTAGAAAGATGGCAGATCATTTAATTCTCTTATACACATTACACAACTGCAGAGAGGTCTGAATGGAGCAGAAGGTTTTCATTATTATAAACTGAGTTTTATGACTCCATTTCATTGATAATTACCTGTAATTGGGTTGTAGGCGTTCCCTATGTTTGTGAAGACGTTCCTGTAGGTTAGTGTGATTTCAGTGGAAAAAGGACCAATATATTCACTGCCAGATTCCACCAGTGACGCTGAAAAAGCTATTTCTCTGTCTGTTATTGAAAAACATAAGCAATATTGTGATATATTACTGTATTACACTGAGAATGAATACACTGAATTAAACATCATTCAAGCACACTTTCACCTCTATTTTCCTTTCTCAACTCCTCCACTTGACTTGAAAGATTTGAAATTTCTGTGAAGGAATAAAGATTCTGTTAAATGACATTTACACTGATTATTGTAATAGATAACACAGTTTACACAGTATACACTCAACTTTACACTAACATTTACACTATACAATGGATTGCATTGGTGTTTTACTTTGAGGATCATTGATAAAATAGTGAATGTTTTGGTGAAGTACCTTCATTTTTCTTGTTCATCTCATCCCTCAGTTCTCTGTTCTTTTCTTTCTGCTCTGTAACGGTGGCGGTCAGTTTTGTAAGTACTGAACTTAGTAATGATTTAAGCAGTGATTGGCCAGACTTATAAGAGAATGCATAAAAAAATCAATATAATGTCGATGACACCCGGTGGCTATTTTTGTTACAGCGCCTAAACAAATTCTCATGGAACTTAAATTGTGATATCAACTTACAATTTCAAACACAATTTGACGTTAATATGGCTTTGGTTTGATAGTAATTTTAGAGTAAAATAATTTAGCAAAATATATATTTTATATGTATTTATATATATGTATATATATATATATATATATATATATAAATATGTAAAATATATTTATATATTTTAATATTTAGTACAGTACATTTGATTTACAGTAAATTCAAACGTCCATAACTTTGTTCTTTTTATTTTTTAACAAACTTATGTCTATATTCCAAAGCGTTCTTGAAGAGCTGAAGAAATATAGATTCACTTTCTTAATCTTTGTCAAAGTAGTAGATTAGACAGCTGACATCACAGTATGAGCAATATGGTGTTATAAATATGCAAATTATTGCATTTCATTTTATTCTGGGTCTACCCTGTCATGTATGTAGTGTCCGTCACATTACCTGTATTTTCTGTTCTTAGTCGCTCCATTTCAGTCTCCAGAGATTTCATTATTGTTTCCATGGTCTTTATTTTCCCCAGTTCTTCAAGGATGTTTATGTTTGGTGAAAGTACCTCATCTGCCGATATAGCCCACACATTGAGCATTAAAACCGTTATAAAAATCAACATTATTGTGCTCTCGGTTTCTAGCGATGTACTGAATCAACTGAATTAAAGTTCTCTTATATTTAAAGATAACTTGCGTAATTGTTTAAACTGTCCAATAGACTTTAGACTGCAAATATGTTTTGGGTTACGACTGTAACCTTTGTTCCCTCAGGAGGGAATGAGATGTGTCAAATGAGGACACTATGGGGAATGCCTCTGTGTGACTGCATCTGAAGCGCGTATGCACCACAGAAGCTACATAGGGAAGCCGATACATACAGTACAGTCCAAAAGTTTGGAACCACTAAGATTTTTAATGTTTTTAAAAGAAGTTTCGTCTGCTCACCAAGGCTACATTTATTTAATTAAAAATACAGTAAAAACAGTAATATTGTGAAATATTATTACAATTTAAAATAACTGTTTTCTATTTGAATATATTTCACAAAGTAATTTATTCCTGTGATGGCAAAGCTGAATTTTCAGCATCATTACTCCAGTCTTCAGTGTCACATGATCCTTCAGAAATCATTCTAATATGCTGATCTGCTGCTCAAGAAACATTTAATGTGTACAATTGTACAAAATATTTGTGTACAATATTTTTTTTCAGGATTCTTTGATGAATAGAAAGTTCAAAAGAACAGTGTTTATCTGAAATCTAATCTTTTGTAACATTATAAATGTCTTTACTGCCACTTTTGATTGATTTAATGCATCCTTGCTGAATAAAAGTATTCATTTCTTTAATTTCTTTTCAAAAAAATAAAAATAAAAATTCTTACTGACCCCAAACTTTTGAACGGTAGTGTATAATGCTACAGAAGCTTTGTATTTCAGATAAATGCTGTTCTTTTGAACTTTCTATTCATCAAGGAATCCTGAAAAAAAAAATACACAACTGTTTTCAACATTGAAAATAATCATAAATGTTTCTTGAGCAGCAGATCAGCATATTAGAATGATTTCTGAAGGATCATGTGACACTGAAGACTGGAGTAACGATGCTGAAAATTCAGCTTTGCATCACAGGAATAAATTACTTTGTCAAATATATTTAAATAGTACACAGTTATTTTAAATTGTAATAATATTTCACAATATTACTGTTTTTTTACTGTATTTTTAATTAAATAAATGTAGCCTTGGTGAGCAGACGAAACTTCTTTTAAAAATATTAAAAATCTTAGTGGTTCCAAACTTTTGGACTGTACTGTATTAGAAGCAAGGTCATCACAGGCATTCATGAAGTATGCCTAAGGGACTCAGCGTCTCGTTCCCTTCTCAGTGAACAAAGGTTACAGTCATAACCTGAGATGTTCCCTTTCGAGAGAACTTGTGCTGCATCAAATGACGACACTGTGTGGAAGGAGATGCCCACTGTGTTATACTGACTAATTTCTGTCCTTGAGTGAAACTGTACAGGCACAACTCAGGACGAGAGCACTTGAGCACCAGGTGTAGAAGGAAGGTCCAAACTGTAAAACTTTATAAAGGTGTTTGGGGAGGTCCATCCCATCCCGCAAATACTTTCTGAAGGGAGACCCCTGACAATAAGGCTTTAGAAGTTGCCATACTTCTTGTAGATTGAGCCCTTACCTTACCAGACGCTTACCTCATAAGATGTAGAAATTGCCTCCACAGTCCACTTTCTGATTGTTTGTTTAGAGGCCGGGTATCCCTTCTTGGATGATTCAAAGTACACCAGTAACTGATGAGTCTTCCTCCACTGAGAAGCCATCACTTACGAAAAATAAGTATACTTCAAGTTCATTTCATGAAGTATACTTAAGTAATGTTCAATTATATTTTTAAGTTTACTTTAGTATTAAGTATATTAATATCAATATGGGACTGTTACAGTTTCACTCCAATGAAGACGAGGAAGGAAGGTTCAAGGAATATAATGTAGTTTAATCTCAAGGAATAGGTAGGCGACAGCAAACGCATGTAACATACAACAATACTGGACGCTAGACTGAGGACAGGGAGGAACTTAAATACACAATACTAATGAACGACAGCTGTGAGTGTAATCAGTGTCCATTGTGAGTGATGAGTGGCAGGAACTGAAAACAAAGGAGCACGTGACAGGGACTAAATTGGACCAATTTAGTATATAAAAAGTATATGTGGAAGTGTACTGTAACAGTAGTAATCTTTAAGTGCACAACTAGTTCACAACCAGGGATTAAATTGGGTCAGGGCTGACCCCTAGTACATAGGCTTACCAGGGCTCAATTCTCTCAAAAGAGAGTTTTGAGAGAGTCAAGTCGGACAAGTAGTCTGATTGAAAAATCAATAACAAAAATAGCTAGGGTATCAGCAAAACACAAGAATAATTCTATTACATAAGTGGCGATTGATAATGGATAAATAATATATAATATATAATGTATAATGTGCTGACAGTAACAAGGTTGCGCTGATGACGCTTGTGCAACCTCTCGAGGAGAAATTGAAACAAATGAGCAAAGCACACACAAAGAAAACATGCTGCTAGAAAAATTTAAAATGTAGAGGTTTTTTATATTTATAACATATGATACAGTTAAGTAACATCACACCAGGACCAGATCACGATCACGATTGAAAATGTGACACTGCTTTTATACAACAGTTCAAAAAACATGTACTTAATATTCACATTTTAGATGCAATATTGACTGTTTTTTTTTTCTATTTCAAAAATAATTTCTGTCACTGCTGTGAACTGACCATCACGCAGAATATTAAGAATATTAAAAACTGTCCTGAGTCACCTGTCCATGACAGTCTCAAACCTGCCAAGGTACCAGCACAGTAACACACTCAGCAAAATATCATTTAATTATCATTATCGATAAAATCTGATTGATCATCATTTTTTGTCTATATTGCACACCCCTAGTCACAGCAGTGTGTTTGTACCTGTACTGCATGTCATGTCCACCACACATTCAACTGATGATAACATTTACTTTTTTTTTTGTTTGTTTGTTTTAAGCTGCATATATATGTATTTTATTGTTTCAGATTTCCGAGGCTGATGAAGTTGCAGAGACAACCAGTACCCTGACTTTACCATTCCTACTGTAATTCTTTCAGAACAGTTGCACAACGTCCAATTTGACAGTCGTTTCAACAAGAGGCTGAAAGTCATGCATTGTTACTATTAATTTGTATCCTGCTGACTATACACACTCAATGAATAAAGCCCTGCTATGCATTATTAATGTTCTTGTTTTATGTCAGAATTAAAAGATTCATCAGTTGCTGCAGTTTATTAAAACGTTTTATGAAAGTTTCGAAAGTTTCTGAATCCTTTGGAAATAAAATCTGTATAAAATGACCATGATAAATTATATTGTACCTGTTACATATGAAGATCATAAACTGGCAATCTCAAGTATGAAGGAGCACAACATTCAGTACAGAGAAATATACATGTATGTCTCTTCCATAGTTGTGAGATTGTTTGACTAAAAGTTTGAAGCTTGGCTACAAGTTCTTCAGTCACAGGCCATTTTTACTGGATCCACAGTTCCACTGCATGACCGGTCAGGGATGATGGTGGTGTTTCAGTCAGAGTCCTCTTTTCTTTTAAAGTAGATAAATGTTTATGGCCAAATGATACATTTAAAGAAAAATTCACGTATAGATGTGTTCAGTCCAGTCTTGTCTCTGTCAGGACATATCAGATTTTGGTCTGATATTTAAAGCAGTCAGCACCCAGTATAAGAGGTGATGGTGAAATAATTGAAAAGAGTTTACTGAGTAATCTTAGTTGCATGTTAATTGCATCTCTGATCAGTATGCCTTCATAATTAATGTTAGTTGACACATTAAAAATGTTAACAAACTAAACCTTATTATAAAGAGTTACTAATTACTGCTTCACAACATTGTCCTGTGAAATTAAGAACATTGAGATGACAATACAGCACAGAACATAAGTAAATGAATATTGGATATATTAAGACATTAAAGGTGCCCTAGAATTGAAAATTGAATTTACCTCGGCATAGTTAAATAATTAGAGTTCTGTACATGGAAATGACATACAGTGAGTCTCAAACTCCATTGTTTCCTCCTCCTTATGTAAATGTGCAAAAGACCACCGAAAAACAGGCAAATCTCAACATAACACAGACTGTGACGCAACAGTCGGGATCATTAATATGTACGCCCCCAATATTTGCATATTCCAGTCCATGTTCAAGGCATTAGACAAGCCAGTATTAACGTCTGGAGCAGCACAGCCGAATCAACAGATTTTATCCAGGTAAGCAAGCAAGAACAATAGCGAAAAATGGCAGATGGAGCAATAATAACTGACATGATCCATGATATCATGATATTTTTAGTGATATTTGTAAATGGTCTTTCTAAATGTTTCTTTAGCACTAGGGTGCTAGGGTGGACACTGGAATTGTTTTTTGTGCACGTGAATTAGGTTTCATGCATGTGAAATTGGCTACGCATGTGTGCATCATGTTTTTTTGCATGAATTATTATTGAGGCATTTCTCGCTCCATACGACTGCTCTTATGCATTCAGTATACATATAAATCTGTTCCCATTGTCTCACTGATGTTCACTGGATAAATAAGTTACTGGTATACTAGGGCTGTCTGTAAAAGGCATATGTGACAGATTGAAATATGCATTTAAATTCATAATATGCAATTCAATTCATAAATCTGAAACAGTAAAAATATTTGACATATATGATCTTGTGAATGTTTAAAACTGTTTATAAAATGTACATATGTACTTTGTCATTTTGAGTTCATCGGTGATCTATTAGTTTGGCACATTAAGGTGTGTGATCGATTGCTCTTGCCTGCTGGAACACTAGGGGGAGATCTCGCGGGTTTCTTCATTCTACATAAAGTTTGCAGTGGGGAAACATCCACGAGTTTCATGTTTGTTCATCTCCCTCTTTTCAGGTATTCTAATGATAAAATGTTATAAGGTGTTAATGATATAATGTTTAAGAGTGTGTAGATGTTATAATGATACCGATTGCATTTGGTTAAAGATGTCTTAAAAGTTTACTAGTTTAGAGATGCACGAGCTCAGCCGTGAGATGGCGCGAGGCCTACATAATGGTGCGAGACCACATGTAGAGTGTTTAATATTTGCGTATTTTGTATTTAATGTTTAATGTTGTTAATTTAGTGCCAATTGGTTGAATTGCTTTAAAGAAACAAGGTGAATATATTGAGAAATGTGAAAAGTGAATTACGGACAATCCAAGATATTGATATATTTTCAGACGAGATAATTGTTTAAAGAGTAGTATTAACATGTTATTTTGAATTGTTGTATCAGATATTCTCATAAACAGCTATATAATATGTATTAATGTATTATTTATAAATAACTGAAGATTTTATAATTAACTAAAAATTGTATAATTGATAGCTTATGGTACTCATTGTAAAAATGTGTGAAATGAAAAGAGAAGACCATTGATGCTGTTTTCCAAAGTTTATTGTCAATTGTTATGAAAAGATTCTACATAAAGTTCGCAGTGGGGAAACATCCACAAGTTTCATGTTTGTTCATCTCCCTCTTTTCAGAGGTATAACACATATTCTAAAGCTGTAACTTTATTCATAAAGATTACTTTTTTGTAGCTTATTTGAAGCACACTATAATGATGCCATTAGCACACTACAAGTTGGAATGCCATTGCAATGTGTTTTAAAATCACTAAAAGTTTAATATATATAATATATTAATGTTGTATTAATGTTCAACACTCTTACAATGTAATTAAATTGCAATTCTAATGTCACCAAAATACATTTAAAGGTCCCGTTTTTCGTGTGTTTTTTTGAAGCTTTGATTGTGTTTATAGTGTGCAATATAACATGTTCATGTTTCGCGTGTAAAAAAACACAGTATTTTTCACATAATTTACTTATCTGTATACCGCTGTTTCCACTGTCATAAAAACGGGCTGATGACTTCCTTGTTCTATGAAGTCCCTCCTTCAGAAATACGTAACGAGTTCTGATTGTGCCAGCGGTTCCTGTGTTGTGATTCGACAGCTCTGAGCGCACTGTGCCCGGAAAAGTCACGCCTCTTACCATAACGTGGAGATGCATGCGCTCAGTGTTATTGTAAACATGTCTTTAATTTTACCCTATCAATTTGAGCCGGAATCAGACCCGGTGATTGGACTGCGGGATGAAAATAACAGCGTTTCGACGACATGGCGACAAACACACTCTACAAACGCAACTCTTGTGTATTCCTGTGGGCGGAGGTTAGTCAAAAAACTGTTTTAGTGACGTCATTAAAGAAGGAAGTAGAGGGATGTAGTCCAAACTGGCCGTTCGATGTAGGCGACTTCTGTTAAATAAAATATCTCGCTTGGCATTGAACTTTGAGCTTTAAAATTTTACAGATTTTATTTATACTCTAACAACAACATTACACACTAACTAAAGTTTGAAACATGGGATCACGAAGAACGGGACCTTTAAAGTTTATGCTGAGTGAATTCTACATTTTAAAACTTAATGTTATGAAGCGACAAGAACAATTTTTGTGCACAAAAACAAAACAAAATAACGTCTTTATTCAACAATATCTTTTTTCCAGTGTCATTCTCCTATGCTGTTTACGTTAAGCATTTCCAGGTTCTACATCAGAATGCAGGCTCAGTATTGGCTGACACTGATCACATGAGCAGCACAATGCATCTGTGTTATGCCAACGCAGGAGCCGGCCAATAATGAGTCGGCATTCTGACGTACAACCTGGAAGTTTCTTCCTTGTTCTGACTCACTTACAGTCTTTGCTTTCTCAATACCAAATACGGCATTTTATTTATATAAAATATTTATTGAACAGCAATATTTAAATTAACAACAAAAGCCATTATAAAAGAAAACACAAGCAAACAATTCGGGGGTGGGGCAGCGAGGCAGAATACGGGGACCTGACATGGAAGCAGCCCGGAGTGTGGTCAGACTCTGCGAGGTAGCAGTGTGAATGGGAGACGGCACATGGAGTGCGGCCTGAACCATCACACTGGAACCTGCTGGTGAAGTGAGAGGGGGCTGAGAGTGGCGAGGCGGGGCCTTACACACTGCCAGCCACACTCTCTTTGGACCTGGAGGTTCAGATAACAGTTCTACTTCGTGGGTACCGCTGGACTCCGGAGAGCCAGCGGCGGAACAGACCAAAATTCTCCACCCGGCCCTCCTCCAGGGAGGGAGTGATGCGAGCATCACCCTCCGAAGAACTGTTTACCTTAGCTCCAGGTCACCATTTCTCCAGGACCGCTTCTCGCTTGCCAACTGGGTTGGCTGCACTGAGCGGGCTGGGTTTTAGGCCAGCTTGTGAGATGAGAGCATCGAGAAAGCGTACTTTGACGACGACACACCTCTGCAAGACTGGCCAGGGGTGTTTCTGGACCACCATGGTGGACATTGTCTGGCCAGGGGCCTGCGCTATGACTTGCATCATGCGTAGCTCAACCCCAACTCAGAACTACCCATATGCAATGAGTGCCTTCCACGGACTTGCCGGGGGCCAAGACCCATGCGGGGCAGAGGTGGTGTACCTGTAGCACTGCCACCCCACCACAGAGGGTAGTGAGAGAGAAAAAAACTTAAAGCAGATTATGGCCCTTTTGGTGTTCCATATTTGACACCAAAAAAGGCTTCCGAACTGCTAAGTTTTTAATGCACATCCGGGGCGGGGCAAGGCGAGCATGCATCGCATGACGCTCCCAGGGGCACGGGAAGCACGGTTGTTAAGTCTGAATCTGATTCAGCATGAGCACATTACAACCGTGGAACGCTCAGCCTCATCTTCATGTTCAGAGCCCAACAACCCTCTCTCCAATGTAGCAGTCGACATCTGATCCTCTGCTGGAGCGCTGACTAGACACTAGGTCCCCCATGAGAAGGACCAGCAATCCACCCAGAAGCTACCAGCCATGTGAGACAGTGAACGTGGCCGTCTAATTGGACGACACGGCGCCCTGGTGAGGGGACTCCACCTCAATTATCTAGAGCACTGGACAACGCGCTGGGTTGCCATGGCAACGCGCGCTGTCAGCCGGCAGCTCAACGGCACACGGCGCACTGAACTTACTAGAAAGGTGAGACGAACAGCGCGCTGACGTGGGCATACTCTCACAAGAGAGTATGAACCACCCACAAACACAGTCTCAGCACGCTAAGCAGACATGAGAGAAAGTGATTGTGGCCATCAGTGAGGATAGGAAACGACCGCCTCCAGAAACACACAGACAGAATGACGTCTTGAAAAAGATGCAGTGTCTGTCCGTGAAGCTCTTTTAGAAGGGGAAGAGTCAGCTCTCTCGTGCTGAAGCACACAGGGAGTGACGCGATGTGTTCGGGTACACCACTCCCCGAACACACCGGGAGGAACCGGCCCAAATCGCAACAGACAACTGCGTTTTATATGGGAATTCAGTTGCTGTTAAAACAGCAGTTGAGAGCTTAAGCTCAGGCTCCCCGGGAAGCTCGCGACCTCGCTGTTGTGCCTTAACACCAACACAAACAGACTTTTACATAAAACTATTATCTGAACCTGTAATTACTTTACTCCATTGAGCCTCAAGAGCACCGAACCCTGACTGAGCTGGTGTGGATTCCACCTTGAAACCTCTGATCGTCATACAGCGCTCTCAGTCCATGGTAAGATCAAATTTTGTAATGCGGTTAAGGATTGTAGAACTGTTTGTATGATTAATTGGAGGTTGGAGGCAGATGGCAGATGGAGCAATAATAACTGACATGATCCATGATATCATGATATTTTTAGTGATATTTGTAAATTGTCTTTCTAAATTGTTTCTTACTGTATTCACAGAGACAAGACCATTGTTATTTTAATTTTTAAACACTTGCAGTCTGTATAATTCATTAAAACAACTTCATTCTTTATAAATCTCTCCAACAGTGTTTAATGTTAGCTTTAGCCATGGAGCACTATCAAACTCATTCAGAATCAAATGTAAACATCCAAATAAATACTATACTTACATGATCTGATGACGAACACTTTGTAAAGATTCATTTTGAGGGTTATATTAGCTGTGTGAACTTTGTTTATGCACTGTTTAAGGCAAGCGCGAGCTCTGGGGGTGGAGAGCGCGCGATTTAAAGGGACCGCAACCCTGAATCGGTGCATTTCTAATGATGCCCCAAAATAAGCAGTTAAAAAAATTAATTAAAAAAAATCTATGGGGTATTTTGAGCTGAAACTTCACAGACACATTCAGGGGACACCTTAGACTTATATTACATCTTGTGAAAAAGCATTCTAGGGCACCTTTAAATATACTTTAAATATAAAGTTATGAAACTTAATTTTACCCTTAACCAAAATCGATTTGCTCTGAAACAATAGATTAATAAGACCAAAGATTGCCTGTTTATTATATCTAAAATGAATTATAGCTCATATTTAACCACTATCTACATAAGAGCCAGCAGCAAATTCCCCAAGGACTGGCGATGAAGCTGTTCTCTGCGGGTACATGAGCACTGAACGGCCGCTGACGGCTTGGAGCTCACATCTGAGAAAGTGTCCGGACAAGTTGTAAAATATGTGCTATGTTTATATACGTGTTAAGTCCTTGTGCTCTGTGTGTATTTGTTTTTCCCTTCTCTGCTTTTCCCTGTCACTTTCACTTTCTTAGGCACCGCTCATTGGTTCAGCCACCTGTCACTCATCATCTGCTGACGTCATCCACCCATCCTTTCACCAATCGCAAAAGACCATCGCAAATAAAAGAGCACGCCAGACCACTGACAAGCCCCCGTGTTGTTGATTGTTTCGTTACAGTTATTTTGCTGCCATCTGCTTTAATCTTTGTATCCCCTTGTGTTTCATGTTGCTTGCTTTGTGTGCACGTTCAACTTCGTTTGATATATTCGTTTCTTTTCCCTTTTATGTATCATCTGTCAGAGATATTTGTTACCAGGCCGGGAAGAAGCAGACAGGTAAGAACGTCACGTGACTGTAAGGACGAGGCTGAGGCAGCGTTAGAATCCATTTGCGGAGTTTATTATAGGGCAGGAACGTAAAGCCAGGCAATGGGTCACAACAGGAAAGCCGTCCAGTCAAGCAACCAAAACACAAGGGTAATCCAAAGGGAAGTGGAGTGGAAACAGGCAAACGGTCCAAACACAATAATCAGTCCGAATCAGGCTACCAAAGCAAAGGGAAAATCCAACAGACGTAAACAGGGTAAACAGGCAGAATCATACACAAGGCAAACAGGCAGGATTAGTGATAAACGCTCGGTAAGGCAGTTAGACTGGCAATACTTCGCAAAGGGCAGGTGCATAGCCACACCCTGAAATACTGAGCAAACAGGAAGTAAGAATAGACGCAGAGGGAGTAGGACACAGTCAATACTCAGGCGAGGGCTCCCTCTGCTGGTGTGGCGTTACAGTGACATACATCGCAACACATAGGAGCTGTCTTTGTATAGTACATTAGGTTACCCCATGTACTTTTGGATTTTGGCTATGCAGCGTAGGTTAGTTAGGGCGTCTCGGACGCTGAAGACTTTTCTTTTCCACATTTTTCTTTGGTAGTTAGTCTTAGGGGATATTTATAAGTTAGACTGCTTTGGTTTTGTTATTTTATTTTCTTTGGAGCCGCCCGCGTCCCTTCTTCTCCACCTTCCTGTCTCTTATACGTCTGTTCCTGTAAATACTATATATATTTTCCACTATTCTTGTCTGTTTACGCTTACCATCATACCTTTATACCGTTACCTTGTATTCACACTTAATAAATAATTGCATTGTTCTTTCGCCTTCGTGGTTCTTTGTTCCACAATGTTTATATGCGTTTCTTTTTAATGTCAATTTTTAATGTTATGCCCCTGTACCCCTAGACCTTTTCAGAGGTCGTAACAATACAAGTCACAGATTTTAGGTTTAAATAACTACATTCTCGCCTAAAAAAACTCACCATGACATTCGCTGCAAGTGGAGTGATGCAAACAGTGAAACTGGGATAATATCACACAGCTGGAAAATGCTCTCAGCCAATTAGATTCAAGAACCAAAACAAAGTGTCAAAAAATCGTACACACACACACACACACACACAAACAAACAAACAAACAAACAAATCCAGGTAGGTCTGATAAATGTAATATCATGAATGTTTCAAAGCAAACATTGTTGGGGAAATATTCATGAAAATATGAGGAAAATAAAATGCCACAATGTCTCTTTATTCTCTCATTTATTAATATAGGATGAAGAGATACAGATCAAGGATCAGTAACAAGATACACTTAAAAAGGTATTATTTAACATTATTAGATTTACTACTTTTTATCAAAACACTTTTGAGTCATGTGATATTCATGGATCCTGTCTGTCTCAGTGCTGAAACTCTTTATACAAACTTACATGTATAGACAGATCAGATCAGAACTTATGAGTATAGTGTATTATACTGACTTTATACAGTAATCGACTGCAAATTTCAAACACACATTAGTCCTCATTAATACAGGTTCATATGTTAATGATTCTTCATGATTTTCATCATAAATCATATGCTGAAGTTTCAGAATTATTAGAATCACATTCTTCAAATCTCCTGTTATCTTAAGGGAAACGGCAGGAAACCACTGAAAGTGCAGTGGTTATTCTGGTTATCCTTTATCCTCCTGCCAGCCTTAAGTCTAACATAGACAACATCTCCAACCTCCAGGATCAACACAACTCCATTCGAGGAGCTTAACGCACCCTGAGGCTGATAATCATATGCTGAAACCACAATCTCTCCATTCTTAATAATGGATACAGTTGCTGCAGTTCCGCCATGACCATATATAGAGACTCTGAACATGTACGCTCCTTTCAGTGGGGCTGTGAAAACACCTAAATCAAATAACAAGAGACACAGAATCAGCTGTTTCCTGTATGATTGCTTCATTACCAACCATACTCATTTGTTTCTCTTATACACATTACACAACTGCAGAGAGGTCTGAATGGAGCAGAAGGTTTTCATTACTATAAACTGAGTTTTATGACTCCATTTAATTGATAATTACCTGTAATTGGGTTGTAGGCCTTCCCTATGTTTGTGAAGACGTTCCTGTAGGTTATTGTGATTTCAGTGGTAAAAGGACCAATATATTTATCGCCAGATTCCACCAGTGAAGCTGAAAAAGCTATTTCTCTGCCTGTTATTGAAAAATATTGTGATATATTACTGTGTATTACACTGAGAATGAATACACTGAATTTAACATCATTCAAGCACACTTTCACCTCTATTTTCCTTTCTCAACTCCTCCATTTGACTTGAAAGATTTGACATTTCTGTGAAGGAACAAAAATTCTGTTAAATGACATTTACACTGATTATTGTAATAGATAACACAATTTACACAGTATACACTCAACTTTACACTAACATTTACACTATACAATGTATTGCATTGGTGTTTTACTTTGAGGATCATTGATAAAATAGTGAATGTTTTGATGAAGTACCATCATTTTTCTTGTTCATCTCATCTCTCAGTTCTCTGATGTTTCCTTTCTGCTCTGTAACGGTGGCGGTCAGTTCTGTAAGTAGTGAACTAAATTTAAACTTCCATAACTTTTCCATAATTTTTTGAAGTGCTTTCACTTGAGCAATAATCTGCTGAGTATCTTTAAAACAAACTTGTGTCTATATTTCAAAGCATTCTTGAAGAGCTGAAGAAATATAGATTCACTTTCTTAATCTTTGTCAAAGTAGTAGATTAGACAGCTGGCATCACAGTATGAGCAATATGGTGTTATTAATATGTAAATGATTGCATTTCATTTTATTCTGGGACTACCCTGTCATGTATGTAGTGTCTGTCACATTACCTGTATTTTCTGTTCTTAGTCACTCCATTTCAGTCTCCAGAGATTCCATTATTGTTTCCATGGTCTTTATTTTCCCCTGGTCTTCAATGATGTTTATATTTGGTGAAAGTACCTCATCTGCCGATATAGCCCACACATTGAGCATTAAAACCGTTATAAAAATCATCATTGTTGTGCTCTCGGTTTCTAGCGTATACTGAATCAACTGAATTAATGTTCTCTTATATTTAAAGATAACTTGCGTAATTGTTTAAACTGTCCAATAGACTTTAGACTGCAAATATGTTTTGGGTTACGACTGTAACCTTTGTTCCCTCAGGAGGGAATGAGATGTGTCGAATGAGGACACTATGGGGAATGACTCTGTGTGACTGCATCTGAAGCGCGTATGCAACTAGTCCAATCCTGATTGGTGCTGCATCATCATGTGACGTGTGACCGTGCACCACAGAAGCTACATAGGGAAGCTGGTACATATTAGAAGCAAGGTCCTCACAGGCATTCATGAAGTATGCCTAAGGGACTCAGCGTCTCGTTCCCTTCTCAGCGAACAAAGATTACAGTCATAACCTGAGATGTTGCCTTTCGAGAGAACTTGCACTGCATCAAATGACGACACTGTGTGGAAGGAGATGCCCACTGTGTTATACTGACTAATTTCTGTCCTTGCGTGAAACTGTACAGGCACAACTCAGGACGAGAGCACTTGAGCACCAGGTGTAGAAGGAAGGTCCAAACTGTAAAACCTTATAAAGATGTTTGGGGAGGCCCATCCCACAGCATCAAATACTTTCTGAAGGGAGACCCCTGACAATAAGGCTTTAGAAGTTGCCATATATCTTGTGAATTGAGCCCTTACCAATAGAGGTGAAGACAGACGCTCAACTCATAAGATGTAGAAATTGCCTCCACAGTCCACTGTCTGATTGTTTGTTTAGAGGCCAGTGAAGGGGGTGGATTCTGGAATACACTGCTGCTTCAATATATATATATATTTGAGTGATTTATTATCAAGTTATTAATCAACATTTATCTTTCTCAATATTAAAATTATTTGAATGACTTCTTCAATGCATGTTTACAAACATTTATTTTCCTTTTCAAACACTAGAGAATAATGATGAATATTGTCTGTACCTCTCACTGAGAGAAAAAAACATCTTATCAGTATGTTTTGGGAATCTTTCCTGTTCTAGTTAAAGCCTGTGCCAACTTCAACCTTGAAGAAGTTGTGAATTGTGTATCTGTGTATGTGCGCTAGTGTTCTGTGTGTAGGTCCTGTATTGGTATCAATGCACAATTGGCACTCTTCTTGAGGCCTGCAGATGCCTTTTCATGACTTAACAGGACATCCTGTGCCTAAGTCCAGGGTCCGATTGTCAGCATCGTGAAGGATGGAGATATGTTTCTGACTATCTGTCCATGTGTGGAAGATTACTAATTTTGTTTATTTTTCTTAGCCAATCAGAATCATTCAACCTGAAGTAATGACGTATTTAGTGGACTCTGTTAGAGTATAATTATTGTGGAAATGTGAATGTACGCAGAGCGGCCTACGAACACCTTGTGAGACCTGAAGCTGGCTTCTGCTGATGAAATTGCAAACTATTCTTCAATAAAATTTTCTTCAATTTATTATTTTTTTTAAACTCTGACTTTGGGTCTTCATTCATCATATCTGGTCTTTAGCTGTAAAATTCCCCTACACCAGGTATCCCTTCTTGGAAGATTCAAAGTACACCAGTAACTGATCGGTCTTCTTCCACTGAGAAACCATTATTTACAAAAAATAAGTATACTTCCCCCGGTTTCACAGACAAGGCTTAAGCTAGTGCATGTTTGAGCTGTTTTAACTGAAAGTAACTTGTACTGACAGATCTTAAAATATGTCAGTGCCATTGTTTTGTCTCAAGATGTACACAAGTAATGTTTTTTTCTAGTGAACGTTTATAAAAGCTACTTAAATGCCCTAACTGAACTAAGGCCTAATCCTAGTTTAGGCTAAACCCTGTCTGTGAAACCGGGCCTTCAAGTTCATTTTATTAAGTATACTTAAAGGATTAGTTCACTTTGAAATGAAAATTAGCCCCAGCTTTACTCAGCCTCAAGCCATCATAGGTGTATATGACTTTCATCTTTTTCATGAACATAATTTTATAAATATTAATAAATATCCTGACGCATCCAAGCTTTATAATGGCAGTGATGGGGATCAATGAGTATGAGCTGAAGAAAGTGCATCCAACCACATCCATTCATCATAAACATGTGCTCCACACTGCTCCAGGGGGTTAATAAATAAATTATTATTTATTATTTAATTAATAATAAAGTCCTTCTGAAGCGAAGCAATGCATTTGTGTAAAAAAAAATCCATATTTAAAGGGGTCATGACAAATGTTTATGTTTGATGAAAGTACCTCATCTGCCGATATAGCCCACACATTGAGTATTAAAACCGTTATAAAAATCAACATTATTGTGCTCTCGGTTTCTAGCGATATATAACATTTTTAACACTCTGAGGTTTCGCCGGCGATACCACCGCGGTTTTTTTCTTACCAGTGTGAAAGAGACTCAAAATACTCAAAATAATTAAGAGTTATACAAAATTTTAATCTGTGGAATATCTTCTTTTATTTGTGTACACTCAGAGTAAAAACAAAATGTTGTGCTTTTTGTAAAATAAAGAAAACTAACATGATGCGTGATCTCTCATCTTCTTCTGAAGGAAGTCCAATCTGATAGTTCTCAGAAAATGAACTGTAACTTAGTGAATACTAACCACAAAAAAATGAGACTTCTGTCTAAAAAAACGTTGAAATGTCAGGTTTTAAATCGTGTAAGTCAAATCGAAAACAAATATTCTGTGTTTATGTAATCTGTATGAAAAGAGAGCCATGTCAGAAGTCCGTGATTCAGCTCATTATCCACTAATGCGGCCACGCCCACGGAGTCAGCGCTATTCAGACGCAAATACTGAGGCAAATACTGAGGCAATGCATGCATTCATCGTCTCAATCGTGTATTTATTGTCTTGAAAAGTGTTTTGAATAGCCATAATTAGCGATCTCTGGCCTCTGTTAGTTCAGTTAGTTCCTGGATTGCCTATTCTTCTTTAGCAGGCATTTGTGGACTAAAGGTGTACAGAGCGCCCTCCGGCTGCAAGTATGAATTGAAAACACAGTATCCAGTGCTCATAGTAATGACAATAAATCCTGAATAAATATTACTCTTCTGTATAGAAAATTGACAAACATATGAGAATCAATATTTCTCCAAATGTGCATGCTTTTAAGCTAAAAGCCTATATGAAATGCCACAGAGGTAACATAATTGTTCAGACACTTTGCATCACAGAAATACATTATATTTAAAATTATATAATAATTTAAATTATTTAAAATTGTAATAATATTTCACAGTATTGCTGTTTTTTCTGTATGTTTGATTTACACCATGATGAGCTTTGAGACATGATCACAGAGGGTTTTTTCACAGCCTACCTGACTGAAAGATCTCATTATTTATGCAGGTCATTAGAGCTCTTTATGCAATTCTTTTGTCTTCTCAGGTGAGAATCACCCATTATTTATGATGATTCATGCCTCCACGCATACTGTGTTTCTTGACCAAAGATGTTTTAGAAAATTTAAATCCCTCTATTGTTTTATATGAAGGAGTAGGAAGGATAATTTTTACATAATTCTGAAGCAAAAACTCTAGTCTACCCAGAAGTCTTATGAACACATATATAATATTATTTTTTTGGCCTTATTTCAGTGACTTAAGTTTTTTGATTTTTCAATAACCAAGCATAAACATTATTCCTTCAAAAACACAAACATGTACATACATGTTCCTCACATATTATGGTAGCCTAGTTTGTGCTGAATACAGTGTAATGACACTTTTTCCATTAATATGTTTATGAACAACTGAAAAAAGCACAAATGTCAGGGCATGTCAAAACTTCTCCAGGCCCCAAATCAGCCTCAGACTCCAGAGGGTTAATAACAATTCTCACACGTGTCCTTGTGTTGTTCCCTTATCACTGCTTTTGTGTTTGGTTGTGAAGTGTAGTTTGCAGACCAGACAGAGTTGTCGGCAATTCTTCCTATTGTAAAGTCATGCAATATGTAACCCCCTGTCGCCGATCCATGGAGCAATGTGCTCACAGCAGTTACTGAATGCTGTCCCAGATAGTGGTGCAGTGTAAAAAGAACAGTGATCTGATGAGTTTGAAAATCATGCAGTGTGAACTTGACATTACTTGACATGGGTAAATTGCAATCAAGGATTTTTTTAATAAAAAATAGAGACCTTATATTTAATCGAGGAATCGTGACAGCCCTACTTTTGAGTCACGTGATATAAAACTCCCAGGGTTTTTTCCACCCCTGGGAGTCAGCCGACATTGGCTTAATGTAGCACCATCTTGTATATGTTACATATTACCACGCTTGTTTGTACAGCTTATTTTTAACCACTTCCCTTTTTTCTGTGCTTCTAATATGTAAAGCTGCTTTGAAACAATTACCAATTGTAAAAGCGCTATATAAATAAATTTGACTTGACTTGATTGATGGGTCCTGTCTCAGTGCTTAAACTCTTTATACAATGTTACATGTATATACATCTCAGACTTTTATTCAGTAATCTATTGCAAATTTCAAACACACATTAGTGCCAGTTCGGCCTCCCTGGTGGCCCTTGGGGTTGACCTCTGTCCCCCTGGTAAGTGACTGGCCAGAGTCCTCTCAGTCCTCTGGCCATTCTCCCTTAAAGGAACCCCTTCCTTTGAAGCTGTTGGTTCCAAACCTTTGAGCAGCCTTGGCAGGCCTTTCACTCTGCGGAAGCCTCTTTGAGGCTTTTTTTAGCTTGGGCAGTGGCCGTAGGTAGTTATGCCACTGACAGCTTGTGACCGGAAGGAGTTGAGTGTTTTAGCTCTCTTCTCAGCCATTGTTGGCATACACTCCCCTCAGCATGGCAGCATGGGTATTTCGTTCACCATAAGTGTTCTAGGACGCAGTGTGAGTTCCCTTTTGAAAGGGAACATCTCGGGTTACGACTGTAACCCTGGTTCCCTGAGAACAGGGAACAAGACACTGCGTCTCGTTGCCATGCACAATCACTTTAGACGAATAGCGGACGACATGTTCTCTAGGTGCCCCTTATATACTGTCTGAGCGCACTAGTAGTACACCATAGGCTGTCACTGGCCAATAGGATTGGCGTGATTCGAGTATCGTTTCAGACACCTGTCACGTGAGGGCATTCCCCATAAGCATTCTAGTTTGCAGTGTCTCATTCCCTGTTCTCAGGGAACCAGGGTTACAGTCGTATCCCAAGATGTTTTCCCAGCAGAACATTGCCCTAAGCATCACACTGTCTCCGCCGGCTTGTCTTCTTCCCATAGTGCATCCTAGTGCCATGTGTTCCCCAGGTATGCGACGCATACGCACCTGGCCATCCACATGATGTAAAAGAAAACGTGATTCATCAGACCAGGCCACCTTCTTCCATTGCTCTGTGGTCCATTTCTGATGCTCACATGCCCACTGTTGGTGCTTTCGGCGGTGGACAGGGGTCAACATAGGCACCCTGACTGGTCTGCAGCTATGCAGCTCCATACGCAACAAACTGCGATGCACTGTGTATTCTGACACCTTTCTATCAGAACCAGCAATAACTTCTTGAGCAATTTGAGCTACAGTCGCTCGTCTGTTGGATCGGACCACACGGGCCAGCCTGTGCATCAATTTTTCCAGCCTGTGCATCAATGAGCCTTGGCCGCCCGTGAACCTGTCGCCGGTTCACCACTGTTCCTTCCTTGGAGCACTTTTGATAGATACTGACCACTGCAGACCGGGAACACCCCACAAGAGCTGCAGTTTTGGAGATGCTCTGATCCAGTTGCAATTTGGAGTTTGTACAAGTCAATAAATGCATCTTTATATCTTCCAAAAAGTAAATTAGTGTTAATGCGAAGGAGTGTGGAATCTAAGTATTAGCATACATAGGTAGAAGGTGCACGCGCAATCTCTCTCTCTCTCTCTCTCTCTCTCTCGCTCTCTTTTTTTTTTGAAGTCGGAAACTTCATTTTTGCAGCCGACACTAACTCAGAAAGCATTACTGTGTGTTCACACCGCCGGCGGCGAGAGCGTCAAAGTGACAGGAAGTCATTCATTTTCAATGAGAGCCCGGCGGCGAGGTCCGGCGAGAGCGGCGCGGCGCGTCTTGGACGGTGAGAGCGGCGAGGAGAGTTGAAATCAGGTTAACTTTATGGTAATGAGCTATGACGCGGTTCGGCGGCAACCAATCGGAATGTAGATGTCCTCGCTTGAGAGGCTTCCGATAGGGGTAGGTCTTGGCACAAGGAACCGTTCCACTTTAAAATAAAATGCTACGACATTACGAAAAGTACGACAGTAGCTGCAAATCACATCATGCATGTGCAATGAGTCAAATGTTTTTATTTTATTTAATTTGTTAATTTTATTATCAACTTATTTATTAAATATAACACAACTTGTATATAATTGCTAAAAAACAATTGAGGGGGCGCTGAAGCACCTGCTAGCCCCTCCCTATACGCCGTCCATGAACACAAGTGTATATGGTATGTCAGATTCTAACATGACCTACCGTAGTAATTTACCTTGTATATTAACTTGTGATCACTAAAGCCTTGTCTTGCATGTGTACTACATACTGTATGTTCCAGATTATGATTAGTTTGTAAGTAATATCACAGGTTTATCATGGACGAATAGCACGGATCTACTAACACCTCCCACTTTACATAGCCCTGTGTTCCAAACACATACTAGTCCTCATTAATACAGGTTCATATGTTAATGATTCTTCATGATTTTCATCTTAAATCATACGCTGAAGGTTCAGAATTATTGTAATTGCATTCTGCAAATCTCTTGTTATCTTAAGGGAAACAGCAGGAAACCACGGAAAGTACTGGGGTTATTCTGGTCACCATATATCCTTGTGTTAGGCCAAAGTCTCACATAGACAACATCTCCGACCTCTAGGATCAACACAACTCCATTTGAGGAGTTTAACTCATTCTGAGGCTGATATTGATATGCTATAACCACACGCTGTTCATTCTTATAGATGGAGGCACCTGCTGCAGTTGGGGCATGACCACATACAGAAAATGTGAACATGTATGCTCCTTTCAGTGGGGCTGTGAAAACACCTAAATCAAATAACAAGAGATACAGAATCAGCTGTTTCCTGTATGATTGATTAATTACCAAACACACTGTGTAATAGTTTAGAAAGATGGTAAATCATTTTAGGATATGTTTACATGACAACAATGTCCTAAAAACAGTCAATTGTTTTCTTTGCGTTTTTCGTGTACTGAAAATGACATTGTCAAAACGATCACCGTTCACACAGATCTGTGGAAACAACCTAAAACACTGTATTCTGCTGCCAGTAGTTGGAAATGTCACTTTGTAAAGAAACACTACACTCCTATAGACTGAACATGTAATACGCATGACATCACGGTTTTCACAAATTCACGTTTTTGTAGTTTACAGAGACGATAACAGTATTGTTTCCAAAAACTGCATTTTCAGGCCCCCAAAACGCTGTTGACTTGTGAATAAATGACCAATACGCGTACAAAGTTTTTTTTAAAGGACCCCTAATTCTCTTATATACATTACACAACTTTTATGTTTTATGACATATATTGATAATTACCTGTAATTGGGTTGTAGGCGTTCCCTATGTTTGTGAAGACGTTCCTGTAGGTTAGTGTGATTTCAGTGGTAAAAGGACCAATATATTCCTTGTTCGATTGTGTCAGTCCAGCTGAAAAAGCTATTTCTCTGTCTGTTATTGAAAAACATAAGCAATATTGTGATATATTACTGTATTACACTGAGAATGAATACACTGAATTTAACATCATTCAAGCACACTTTCACCTCTATTTTCCTTTCTCAACTCCACTTGACTCAGAGTAAGATTTGAAATTTCTGTGAAGGAATAAAGATTCTGTTAAATGACATTTACACTGATTATTGTAATAGATAACACAATTTACACAGTATACACTCAACTTTACACTAACATTTACACTATACAATGGATTGCATTGGTGTTTTACTCTGAGGATCATTGATAAAAGAGTGAATGTTTTGGTGAAGTACCTTCATTTTTCTTGTTCATCTCATCCCTCAGTTGTGTCTCTAAAGCTCTGATGTTTCCTTTCTGCTCTGTAACGGTGGCGGTCAGTTCTCTGATGTTTCCTTTCTGTTCTGTAACGGTGGCAGTCAGTTCTGTAAGTGCTGAACTTAGTAGTGATTTAAGCAGTGATTGGCCAGAATTATTAGAGAATGCATTAAAAAATCAATATAATGTCAGTGATACCCATTAGCTATTTTTGGCACAGCACCTAATCAAAATATCATGTAACTTACATTTTTGTGATATCAACTTACAATTTCAAACACAAATTGGTTAGATATATGGCTTTGATTTGATAGTAATTTTAGAGTTAAAAATAATAGTAAAATAATTTTGTAAAATATATATTTTATATAAAATATTTAGTACAGTACATTTGATTTACAGTAAATTTAAACTTCCATAACTTTTTCATAATTTTTTGAAGTGCTTTCACTTGAGCAATAATCTGCTGAGTATCTTCTTTAAAACAAACTTGTGTCTATATTTCACAGCGTTCTTGAAGAGCTGAAGAAATACAGATTCACTTTCTTAATCTTTGTCAAAGTAGTAGATTAGACAGCTGACATCACAGTATGAGCAATATGGTGTTATAAATATGCAAATTATTGCATTTCATTTTATTCTGGGACTACCCTGTCATGTATGTAGTGTCCGTCACATTACCTGTATTTTCTGCTCTTAGTCGCTCCATTTCAGTCTCCAGAGATTTCATTTTTGTTTCCATGGTCTTTATTTTCCCCAGTTCTTCATGGATGTTTATGTTTGGTGAAAGTACATCATCTGCCGATATAGCCCACACATTGAGCATTAAAACTGTTATCAAAATCAACATTATTGTGCTCTCGGTTTGTAGCGATGTACTGAATCAACTGAATTAACGTTCTCTTATATTTAAAGATAATTTGCGTAATTGTTTAAACTGTCCAATAGACTTTAGACTGCAAATATGTTTTGGGTTACGACTGTAACCTTTGTTCCCTCAGGCGGGAAAGAGATGTGTCAAATGAGGACACTATGGGGAATAACTCTGCGTGACTGCATCTAAATCATGTATGCACCACAGAAGCTACATGGGGAAGCTGGTACATATTAGAAGCAAGGTCCTCACAGGCATTCATGAAGTATGACAAAAGGACTCAGTGCCTCGTTAGGGGCCAAGCCCCGAAGGGGCTGTAGCCCCTATTGTAATTGTACGTTTTCCCTTTTATTATTATTATTCTTCCTCCCGAATGGGAGTCTATGGCAGCCCTATCAACGGAACATGAGAAAATGATGAAATTTGGCACAGTTGTAGAGATGCTCATGAATAGTGATTGGACCAAATTTGGAGTCTCTAGAACCAACTCTATAGCGCCACCACCAGTTCAAAATTTCAACATTCTAACGGTTTTAACATTTGAACTCTTTGTCATAGAAAAATTAAATTTAGTTCATCTGATTCGTCTCTTCATGCTGATGCTATTCAACTTCTTACATTAAGTCTCCACCCATTACAGTAGCGGCCATTTTGAAAAGTACAGTATTTGTTTTTTTCGCTTCTCCTCCTTCAAAATTTGTCCAATTTTGTCCAAACTTTGATCAGGTGATCTTTGGTCTGAGCCGCACAGAAATGACTGAACAGATTTTTTTTATTCATCTTTGTTCAAAAGTTATGATGTCACGAAGTTAACGAGGTTGACCCAAAATTGCTATAGAGGCTGTATCTCGGCCAAACTTTGAGCAATCGAAACTAAAATTGGTACACTTGATCAAGACCATGATCTGAGGTTCCATGCCAAATTTGGGAACAGCGCCACCTACAGGTCATGAGATCTGAAAAATGGCTATTTTGGCCAATAACTTTTGAACACTTTATTAGAAAATCAAGATCTTGGTGTCTATGGATTCCCTGTGCCATGCCGAATCCGAGGATATCGAATTCGTCAACATCGGATGAACCACGAGTCCGCCATTTTGAATTTTGTCATAAATTGCAATAACTTTTAAACAATTTGACATATCTTCACACAAATTGGTACGTATGACCTTTAGAAGGTCCTGAAGGTACCTGAGAAGTTTCAACACAGCGCCACCTACTGTTCCACAGATGTAATGATTATTGCAAAACCACTTATAACTTTTGAAAACACTTTCCAAAATGTGTATGCTTTATGTCATTTTATTCCCTGGCTTATGCCGATTCCGACGATGTGTCATTTGTCATTTTCCTTAAATGTACCTGTCTGCCATATTGAATTAAATCAAAAACAGTTTTTTCGCTACTCCTCCCACAAATTTTGGTCAATTTTGTCCAAAATCAGCTCAGATGATCTTTGGACCGAGCCGCACAGAAATGACTGAACGGATTTTTGATATTCGCTACCATTCCCAAGATATTCATCTCTGAATGTGACCTTGCTTGTGTTTGTTGTCTTATGCTAGTTAGCTTAGCATGCTAATTGCTTAGCATGCTAACCAGTTGTCATTCTCTTTAATGTGGCTCTTCAGTTATCAAGTTAACCATGAGCTTCATTAGCATTAAGTTAGCTTAGCATGCTAATATGGTTAGCATGCTAAGTAATGTTTTTTTTGTGAATTCTTTGTTAGACTAAAAGGTTTCTTCCACAGTCTGTTGAATGTGCATCCTCAAGTAGCTCAATGTGTAAAGCCAGTTATCTGAAGAGCCCTGTATCCGAAGTTAGTGGGTTCGAATCCCAGGTGGAGCGGTTTTATAAAATAGTGTGTTTTGATTCCTTTACTGCCTCTTGGATTAGAAATAAATGCTTTTTGTTTCATGCTGTGTTCATTTTCATCTAAGCTTATGTACATTCTGAGTTCATTCTTGCCCGTAATTCTGAACCAGCTGTTTCATGTTTGTTCATTTTCTGCTGTTTTTCCTCTTCCTGCTCTGTATTGCACTACAGCATGATGAGCTGCAGAATGATCTAAAGTGCAGCTTTATAAGAATTCTTCATTTTGAGTTCATTTTCACATGAACTAATAAACTTCGGCAGGTGTGGAAACATTCACTTGCACAGTGGTGCAATGAGATGAGAAATGGACCTTGGACCCGGAGGTCGTGGATTCAAATCTCGTGTGGGGTTCCTTTATACAATTGTGTGTAATGAGTCATTTTGATACCTTTTTTATCCAAATAAGGATTGTGCTAATCTTTATTCCTCTTCAATGAGATACAAGTATTTTAGTTCATTCCGTGTTCATTCTCTGAACTTCTATTGATTTTCATTAGGGGCCAAGCCCCAAAGGGGCTGTAGCCCCTATTGTAATTGTACGTTTTCCCTTTTATTATTAGGGGCCAAGCCCCAAAGGGGCTGTAGCCCCTATTGTAATTGTACGTTTTCCCTTTTATTATTATTATTCTTCCTCCCGAATGGGAGTCTATGGCAGCCCTATCAACGGAACATGAGAAAATGGTGAAATTTGGCACAATTGTAGAGATGCTCATGAATAGTGAATGGACCAAATTTGGAGTCTCTAGAACCAACTCTATAGCGCCACCACCAGTTCAAAATTTCACTATTCTAAAGGTTATAACTTTTGAACCTTTTGCTCTAGAAAAATGTAATTTAGTACATCTGATTCATCTCATTATGCTGATGCTACTCAACATCTTACATTAAGTCTCCGCCCATAACAGTAGCGGCCATTTTGAAAAGTACAGTATTCCGTTTTTTCGCTACTCCTCCTTCAAATTCTGTCCAATTTTGTACGAATTTTGATCAGATGATCTTTGGACTGAGCCGCATAGAAATAACTGAACAGATTTTTTAAATTCATCTTTGTTCAAAAGTTATAATGTCACGAAGGTAACGAGGTCGACCCGAAATTAGTATAGAGGCTGTATCTCGGCCAAACTTTGAGCAATCGAAACAAAAATTGGTACGCTTCATCAGGACCATGATCTGAGGGTCCATGCCAAACTTGGGAACAGCGCCACCTACAGGTCATGAGATATGAAAAATGGCTATTTTGGCCAATAACTTTTGAACAGTTTGTCAGAAAATCAAGATATTGGTGTCTATGGATTCCTTGGATCATGCCGAATCCGACGATACCGATTCTTTCAATATTGGATGAATCACGTGTCCGCCATTTTGAATTTTGTCATAAATTGCAATATCTTTTAAACAATTTGACATATCTTCACAAAAATTGGTACGTATGACCTTGAGAATGTCCTGAAGGTACCTGAGAAGTTTCAGAACAGCGCCACCTACTGTTCCACAGATATAATGTTTTTTTCCAAAAATGCTTATAACTTTTGAAAACACTTTCCAAAATGTGTATGCTTTATGTCATTTTATTCCCTGGCTTATGCCGATTCCGATGATGTGTCATTTGTCATTTTCCTTAAATGTACCTGTCCGCCATATTGAAATAAATGTAAAACAGTTTTTTCGCTACTCCTCCTACAATTTTTGTCCAATTTTGTCCAAAATCAGCTCAGATGATCTTTGGACCGAGCCGCATAGAAATGACTGAATGGAATTTTGATATTCGCTACTGTTCCCGAGATATTCATCTCTGATTGTGACCTTGCTTGTGTTTGTTGTCTTATGCTAGTTAGCTTAGCATGCTAATTGCTTAGCATGCTAACCAGTTGTCATTCTTTTTAATATGGCTCTTCAGCTATCAAGTTAGCCATGAGCTTCATTAGCATTAAGTTAGCTTAGCATGCTAATATGCTTTTTTTTGTAAATTCTTTCTTACACTAAAAGGTTTCTTTCACGGCAGGTTGAATATGTGTCATGAAGTAGCTCAATGTGTAAAGCCAGGTACCTGAAGAGCCCAGTACCCAAAGATAGCGGGTTCGAATCCCGTGTGGAGGGGTTTTATGAAAAAGTGTGTTTTGATTCCTTTATTGCCTCTTGGATTAGAAATAAATGCTTTTTGTTTCATGCTGTGTTCATTTTCATCTAAGCTTCTGTACATTCTGAGATCATTCTCGCCCATAATTCTGAACCAGCTGTTTCATGTTTGTTCATTTTCTGCTGTTTTTCCTCTTCCTGCTCTGTATTGCGCTACAGCATGATGAGCTGCAGAATGATCTAAAGTAAAGTTATTAAATATAACATTCAGTGCAGTTTTATTAAAATTCTTCATTTTAAGTTCATTTTCACATGAACTAATGAACTTCGGCATTTGTGCCAATATTCACCTTCACAGTGGTGCAATGAGATGTGCAATGGACGCTGAACCTGGAGGTCGTGGGTTCGAATCCCGTGTTGGGTGGTCATTATTCAATTGTGTGTAATGAGTCATTTTGATTCCTTTTTTATCCAAATAAGCATTGTACTAATATTTATTCCTCTTGAATTAGATACAAGTATTTTTAGTTCATTCTGTGTTCATTCTCATCTGAACTTCTATTGATTTTCATTTCATTTCCACCTGTCCTTCTGAACCAGCTGTTCTGCATGAACATTCAATTTCTGCTGTTTTTGCTCTACCTGCTCCGTATTGCGCTACTGCCCCTTCTGGGGCTTGGCCCCGAATTGCTGCTTGCAGCTATATTTCCCTTCTTGTTTTTTTTTTCTTGTTTTTTATTAGAGCAAGACAATGAGACATACAACAAAAATATAACACAAAAAATAGACATTAACGGTGCAGTACAAATAAATTGGAGATTAACATAAGTACACAACAAAAACACCATTTACATGAAATTATATGAAGTGCATGAGTTATGTATGTATAATATACCTCTCTATTAAAAGAAATGGAAAAAAAATAGAAAAGAAAAACCTTAAAATAAATAAATAAAAAGAATGAGTTAAATAAAATAAATAAAAATAAATAAATAAATAATAAATAAAAGTATTTAAAAAAGGGGGGGGGGGGGGGGGGGCGTTATATGTTTAACCCGATTCGCATGGAGCCCCATGGTAAGTCCCAGTTCAGAGGATAGGGGAAGGGGAAGAGGGGAGGGAGACGGTGGGGGATGGAGGGAGAGGAACTGCGGTCAAGCCAGCCGCCACCAAGAAATGAGCGGTCAATCTAGCCGCCCCTATATTTCGCGGTCCGCGCATACACTTGGTATTACGGTAAGACTGTCTGTAAACCGATCTGAACGTGATTTCACATTCATTCATTTATTCAGTCAGTCAGTCAGTCAATAAAAATAACTAAAAAAAAAATATTTCACAGCTCAATTTCACCTGAAAATGATAGTAAACCTCAAAGCCTGACATTGTATGCTGCTGAATTCCAAAATTAAAGCCCTCCAACACTCATACGCTGTTTTGTCCATACATTGTGAAACTGAATACATTTCACAGAACTATTTTACCTCGTGTGGAGAGGACACCTTATCACAGTGTTAACGGCACCGTTTCAGCAGGATATTCTGATGTTGGATTCCAAAATAAGAGCCCCCCCAAAACTCATGTTTGTGCTGTTTTGTTCATATTTTCAGAAATTCATAAAAAATAAAATCCTAGTTTCCACAGACTAATTTCACCTCAGCTGGAGAGGACACCTTGTCACAGTGTCAACTGCACCGTTTCAAGACATTCTGATGTTGCATTCCAAAATAAGAGCCCCTCAAAACTCATGTTTCGGCTGTTTTGCTCATATTTTCAGAAATTCATAAAAAATAAAATCCTAGGTTCCACAGACTAATTTCACCTCAGGTGGAGAGGACACATTCTCACAGTGTCAACTGCACCGTTTCAGGACATTCTGATGTGGCATTCCAAAATAAGAGCCCCCCAAAACTCATGTTTCTGCAGTTTTCAAGACATTCTGATGTTGCATTCCAAAATAAGAGCCTCCCAAAACTCATGTTTCTGCTGTTTTGCTCAAATTTTCAGAAATTCATAAAAAATAAAATCCTAGTTTCCACAGACTAATTTCACCTCAGCTGGAGAGGACACATTCTCACAGTGTCAACTGCACCGTTTCAGGACATTCTGATGTGGCATTCCAAAATAAGAGCCCCCCAAAACTCCTGTTTCTGCAGTTTTGCTCATATTTTCAGAAATTCATAAAAAATAAAATCCTAGTTTCCACAGACCAACTTCACCTCAGCTAGGAGAGGACACCTTGTCACAGTGTCAACTGCACCATTTCAAGACATTCTGATGTTGCATTCCAAAATAAGAGCCCCCCAAAACTCATGTTTCTGCTGTTTTGCTCAAATTTTCAGAAATTCATAAAAAATAAAATCCTAGTTTCCACAGACTAATTTCACCTCAGCTGGAGAGGACACATTCTCACAGTGTCAACTGCACCGTTTCAAGACATTCTGATGTTGAATTCCAAAATAAGAGCCCCTCAAAACTCATGTTTCTGCTGTTTTGCTCATATTTTCATATTTTCAGAAATTCATAAAAAATAAAATCCTAGTTTCCACAGACTAATTTCACCTCAGCTGGAGAGGACACATTCTCACAGTGTCAATTGCACCGTTTCAGGACATTCTAATGTTGCATTCCAAAATAAGAGCCCCCCAAAACTCATGTTTCTGCTGTTTTGCTCATATTTTCAGAAATTCATAAAAATTAAAATCCTAGTTTCCACAGACCAATTTCACCTCAGCTGGAGAGGACACATTCTCATAGTGTCAACTGCACCGTTTCAAGACATTCTGATGTTGCATTACAAAATAAGAGCCCCCCAAAATCTCATATATACACTTTGTCTATACATTCAGAAAATCATTTAAAAGAAAAGTCCTAGTTTCCACAGAACAATTTAATGTCAGATGGGGTGTACACCTTATCACAGTGTCAAATACACCGTTACAGTACATTCTGACGTTGTATTCCAAACTGTGTATGAAGTCTGGGGGGCTCTAATTTTGGAATACAACATCAGAATGTCCTGAAACGATGTAGGTGACACTATGAGAAGGTGTATTCTCCATCTTAGGTGAATTTGTTTTGTGGGAACTAGGACTTTTCTTTTTATGATTTTCTGAATGTATAGACAAAATAGCACATAGATATGAAGTTTGGGGGGCTTTTATTTTTAGAATACAACATCAGAATGTCCTAAAACGGTGTAGTTGACACTATGAGCAGGTGTACTGTGCATCTGAGGTGAATTTGGTTTGTGGAAACTAGAACTTTTATTTTTATGATTTTCTAAATGTATAGTCAAAACAGCTGACATGAGTTTTGGGGGGGCTCTTATTTTGGAATACAACATCAGAATGTCCTGAAACAGTGTAGTTGACACTATGAGAAGGTGTACTGTCTATCTGAGGTGAAATTAGTCTGTGGAAACTAGGATTTTATTTTTTATGAATTTCTGAAAATATGAAAATATGAGCAAAACAGCAGAAACATGAGTTTTGGGGGGCTCTTATTTTGGAATGCAACATCAGAATGTCTTGAAACGGTGCAGTTGACACTGTGAGAAGGTGTCCTCTCCAGCTGAGTTGAAATTGGTCTGTGGAAACTAGGATTTTATTTTTTATGAATTTCTGAAAATATGAAAATATGAGCAAAACAGCAGAAACATGAGTTTTGAGGGGCTCTTATTTTGGAATGCAACATCAGAATGTCTTGAAACGGTGCAGTTGACACTGTGACAAGGTGAACTGTCCATCTGAGGTGAAATTAGTCTGTGGAAACTAGGATTTTATTTTTTATGAATTTCTGAAAATATGAGCAAAACAGCAGAAACATGAGTTTTGGGGGGCTCTTATTTTGGAATGCAACATCAGAATGTCTTGAAACGGTGCAGTTGACACTGTGAGAATGTGTCCTCTCCACCTGAGGTGAAATTATTCTGTGGAAACTAGGATTTTATTTTTTTATGAATTTCTGAAAATATGAGCAAAACAGCAGAAACATGAGATTTGGGGGGCTCTTATTTGGGAATTCAACATCATAATGTCTTGAAACGGTGCAGTTGACACTGTGAGAAGGTGTCCTCTCCAGCTGAGTTGAAATTGGTCTGTGGAAACTAGGATTTTATTTTTTATGAATTTCTGAAAATATGAGCAAAACAGCAGAAACATGAGTTTTGAGGGGCTCTTATTTTGGAATGCAACATCAGAATGTCTTGAAACGGTGCAGTTGACACTGTGACAAGGTGAACTGTCCATCTGAGGTGAAATTAGTCTGTGGAAACTAGGATTTTATTTTTTATGAATTTCTGAAAATATGAGCAAAACAGCAGAAACATGAGTTTTGGGGGGCTCTTATTTTGGAATGCAACATCAGAATGTCCTGAAACGGTGCAGTTGACACTGTGAGAATGTGTCCTCTCCACCTGAGTTGAAATTGGTCTGTGGAAACTAGGATTTTATTTTTTATGAATTTCTGAAAATATGAGCAAAACAGCAGAAACATGAGTTTTGGGGGGCTCTTATTTTGGAATGCAACATCAGAATGTCCTGAAACGGTGCAGTTGACACTGTGAGAATGTGTCCTCTCCACCTGAGGTGAAATTATTCTGTGGAAACTAGGATTTTATTTTTTATGAATTTCTGAAAATATGAGCAAAACAGCAGAAACATGAGTTTTGAGGGGCTCTTATTTTGGAATGCAACATCAGAATGTCTTGAAACGGTGCAGTTGACACTGTGAGAATGTGTCCTCTCCAGCTGAGGTGAAATTAGTCTGTGGAAACTAGGATTTTATTTTTTATGAATTTCTGAAAATATGAGCAAAACAGCAGAAACATGAGTTTTGGGGGGCTCTTATTTTGGAATGCAACATCAGAATGTCTTGAAACTGTGCAGTTGACACTGTGAGAATGTGTCCTTTCCAGCTGAGGTGAAATTGGTCTGTGGAAACTAGGATTTTATTTTTTATGAATTTCTGAAAATATGAAAATATGAGCAAAACAGCAGAAACATGAGTTTTGAGGGGCTCTTATTTTGGAATGCAACATCAGAATGTCTTGAAATGGTGCAGTTGACACTGTGAGAATGTGTCCTCTCCACCTGAGGGGAAATTAGTCTGTGGAAACTAGGATTTTATTTTTTATGAATTTCTGAAAATATGAAAATATGAGCAAAACAGCAGAAACATGAGTTTTGAGGGGCTCTTATTTTGGAATGCAACATCAGAATGTCTTGAAATGGTGCAGTTGACACTGTGAGAATGTGTCCTCTCCACCTGAGGGGAAATAAGTCTGTGGAAACTAGGATTTTATTTTTTATGAATTTCTGAAAATAAGAGCAAAACAGCAGAAACAGGAGATTTGAGGGGCTCTTATTTTGGAATGCAACATCAGAATGTCTTGAAACGGTGCAGTTGACACTGTGACAAGGTGTCCTCTCCAGCTGAGGTGAAATTATTCTGTGGAAACTAGGATTTTATTTTTTATGAATTTCTGAAAATATGAGCAAAACAGCAGAAACATGAGTTTTGGGGGGCTCTTATTTTGGAATGCAACATCAGAATGTCTTGAAACTGTGCAGTTGACACTGTGAGAAGGTGTCCTCTCCAGCTGAGTTGAAATTGGTCTGTGGAAACTAGGATTTTATTTTTTATGAATTTCTGAAAATATGAAAATATGAGCAAAACAGCAGAAACATGAGTTTTGAGGGGCTCTTATTTTGGAATGCAACATCAGAATGTCTTGAAATGGTGCAGTTGACACTGTGAGAATGTGTCCTCTCCACCTGAGGGGAAATTAGTCTGTGGAAACTAGGATTTTATTTTTTATGAATTTCTGAAAATAAGAGCAAAACAGCAGAAACATGAGTTTTGGGGGGCTCTTATTTTGGAATGCAACATCAGAATATCTTGAAACGGTGCAGTTGACACTGTGACAAGGTGTCCTCTCCAGCTGAGGTGAAATTGGTCTGTGGAAACTAGGATTTTATTTTTTATGAATTTCTGAAAATTTGAGCAAAACAGCAGAAACATGAGTTTTGGGGGGGCTCTTATTTTGGAATCGAACATCAGAATATCCTGCTGAAACGGTGCCGTTAACACTGTGATAAGGTGTCCTCTCCACACGAGGTAAAATAGGTCTGTGAAATGTATTCAGTTTCACAATGTATGGACAAAACAGCGTATGAGTGTTGGAGGGCTTTAATTTTGGAATTCAGCAGCATACAATGTCAGGCTTTGAGGTTTACTATCATTTTCAGGTGAAATTGAGCTGTGAAATATTTTTTTTTTTTAGTTATTTTTATTGACTGACTGACTGACTGAATAAATGAATGAATGTGAAATCACGTTCAGATCGGTTCACAGACAGTCTTACCGTAATACCAAGTGTATGCGCGGACCGCGAAATATAGGGGCGGCTAGATTGACCGCTCATTTCTGGGTGGCGGCTGGCTTGACCGCAGTGGAGAGGAGGGATGGAGAGAGAAAGAAAAAAAAAAATTAACATATATATATATATATATATATATATATATATATATATATATATATATATATGGGGGAAAATTAGACAAGAAAAACAAAATCAATGTAATTTATTAAATAAACAAATTTATTAAATATACAGTCCTTACATGATTCACAAATTATTTCCACACTCGGACAATAAAACCGTTTATATTTAAAAAGTTTAGTTACCTTGGTCAGTCATCATGGTTTGGGTAAGATGGCATGAACGGGGGAATGAGGACGCTGTGGTGGATGTTCGGTGATAGGTGCACATATCAGCGAACATCACAACACGCTTCATTTATCAGTTCAGTTTTCATTAAATAAGGACATGACACATTTGTTTTGTTACTATACCGTTTATTTGTAAGATTGAAGAGTAAAGATGATTGCCGTTTCGTCTGCTCTGGCTTAGACGCTTCCACTTACTTCCTGGTTGGATCGGGGATTTCCCAAAGGGAGGGGCGCTTTCAAAGTTGCGCATTTAAAGGGCTGGAACGAACCAATTGTTTTTTTTTTTTTCAGGTGTTTTCTTTTGACAAATGAACGGAATAAGAAAACATGTCTAACTGTTATGTTTATTAATTGTATTTTTTATATCTGTTTATTTTCTGTTGCAATGGCTGTCCAGCTCTTCTTTAATAATGGTCTTGTTCATTTCACAGCCACCTGTTGTCTGGTGGAAAATTACCAACAAAATATGCTCAAGTAAACTTGTTTGACCCTTACAGTTACAAAGGCCAAGAGGGCCTCACAACACTTCTAGCTTTTATAGTAAGCAAACAAATTCTACAATTGTTTTCTATTGGATGGATAAAATACTCCATCATATCCCCCCTCTGGGAATCTCTTAATTCCCACTTCCATTTCCCTTTTCCCAGAGTGCAACCTCACAAGTCAGCCCTCTCATCTTCTGTCTCAGGACCAATAGTGGTCCTCCTTTTCACTACCAAATGGCTGCCTCATGTGACTGCACTCCAGAAGAGGTCAGAGTCAAACATCACTGCCCACAATTTTTACTAGGGAAGTGTAAAAGGCTCTGCCTCCCTAACTAAACACTCTAGGGGATCAACAAAAAAAAAAAAAAAATCAACAATTTGTGTTAAGGCACGTGCATGGAATGTCTTGTCACGTATATAGAATATATCAGTGATTAAACTCATTATGGATAATATAACATTTAGAGATATTAATTTTGGTCCACTGGTTCTCCCATGGTGTCAGAGGAACTCTCAGGCGCTTCCGGTGGCCTGGAGCTCTATCTGGGCTGCTCCACCGTTGCCAGAGGTACCCTGGTTCTTCCTAGGGCACTATCTGGTGTTGGGGCAGACAGCGGGTTTTTAATCCACCAGTAAAGTCTGCCCAGGCTGCCAAGCACTTGTGTTCGTCGATCCTTTCTTCTCTTGAGTTCCATTGGACTTTTCAGTAGGTTAGTAAGTACACATTACAACTCCAAAGTAATGATGAATAAATGAATGAATATAGTAATAAAAGAAATTTAAGAAAACATTCTTGTCATTTCCCTTTAAATCTGGTTGCATTACCTCGTAACACGGATAATGACCTGCTTCAGACCCTCAGTCGTCCCCTCTCATTCAGGTAGTATAATATAAGTATAATAACTTGAAAAAACATAATAATAATAATAATAAATATAGCTGCAAGCAGCAATTCGGGGCCAAGCCCCAGAAGGGGCAGTAGCGCAATACGGAGCAGGAAGAGCAAAAACAGCAGAAATTGAATGTACATGCAAAACAGCTGGTTCAGAAGGACAGGTGGAAATGAAATGAAAATCAATAGAAGTTCAGAGAATGAACAGGGAATGAACTAAAAACACTTGTATCTCATTCAAGAGGAATAAAGATTAGTACAATGCTTATTTGGATAAAAAAGGTATCAAAATGACTCATTACACACAATTGTATAAAGGAACCCCACACAGGATTCGAACCCACGACCTCCGAGTCCAGTGTCCATTTCTCATCTCATTGCACCACTGTGCAGGTGAATGTTGGCACACCTGCCGAAGTTCATTAGTTCATGTGAAAATGAACTCAAAATGAAGAATTTTTATAAAACTGCACTGAATGTTATATTTAATAACTACTTTAGATCATTCTGCAGCTCATCATGCTGTAGCGCAATACAGAGCAGGAAGAGGAAAAACAGCAGAAAATGAACAAACATGAAACAGCTGGTTCAGAATTACGGGCGAAAATGAACTCAGAATGTACATAAGCTTAAATGAAAATGAACACAGCATGAAACAAAAAGCATTTATTTCTAATCCAAGAGGCAGTAAAGGAATCAAAACACACTATTTCATAAAACCGCTCCACCTGGGTTTCGAACCCACTATCTTGGGGTGCAGAGCTCATCAGGTAACTGGCTTTACACATTGAGCTACTTGAGGATGCACATTCAACAATCTGTGGAAGAGAACTTTTAGTGTAAGAAAGAATTTACAAAAAAGCATTACTTAGCATGCTAACCATATTAGCATGCTAAGCTAACTTAATGCTAATGAAGCTCATGGTTAACTTGATAGCTGAAGAGCCACATTAAAGAGAATGACAACTGGTTAGCATGCTAAGCTAACTAGCATAAGACAACAAACACAAGCAAGGTCACATTCAGAGATGAATATCTTGGGAATGGTAGCGAATATCAAAAATCCGTTCAGTCATTTCTGTGCGGCTCGGTCCAAAGATCACCTGAGCTGATTTTGGACAAAATTGGACAAAAATTGTAGGAGGAGTAGTGAAAAAATGGAATACTGTACTTTTCAAAATGGCCACTACTGTACTGGGTGGAGTCTTAATGTAAGATATTGAATGTGATCAGTATGAAGAGAGGAATCAGTTGTATTGACATTCATTTTTCTGGAACAAAGGGTTCAAAAGTTATAACCTTTACAAAAGTGAATATTTGAACTGGTGGTGGCGCTATAGACTTAGTCCTAGATACTCCAAAGTTGGTCAAATTACTTTTAATTACTATCACTACAAGCATGCCAAATTTGATAATTTTCCTTCTTATGGTTCATTGATTACCATACAGGGGGAAGAAGAATAACTACGAATTTGGACATAAAGGAATTGCATGTGATAGCTTCAGATTAGACCAGTTTTAGGCAGAATGCCTAGAACAGACACAAGTTCTGCATCTTTTCCTGCCACAGTACCTCATGCGGTCTGGGCATGTGTCACACTGAGTTTCGAACCCACGATGCAGAGCATTCGGGATCCGTGGCGTAACACATTGAGCTAATCAGCCATGCAAGTTCATCAGTATGCTAAGCAGAGGTTTCAGTGTGAGAAAGAGTTCACAAAAAAAAAAGCTTCATAGCATGTTAACCATATTAGTATGCAAAGTTATTTAATGCCAACTAAGTTTTGGTTAACCTGTTGACTGAAGACCACATTAGAAAGAATAGCAATAGTTTAGCATGCTAAGCAATTACTGTGCTAAGCTAACTAGTATAAGACAACAAACACAAGCAAGGTCACATTCAGAGATGAATATCTCGGGAATGGTAGCGAATATCAAAAATCCGTTCAGTCATTTCTGTGCGGCTCGGTCCAAAGATCATCTGAGCTGATTTTGGACAAAATTGACCAAAATTTGTGGGAGGAGTAGCGAAAAAACTGTTTTTGATTTAATTCAATATGGCAGACAGGTACATTTAAGGAAAATGACAAATGACACATTGTCGGAATCGGCATAAACCAGGGAATAAAATGACATAAAGCAGACAAATTTTGGATAATGTTTTCAAAAGTTATAAGCAATTTTGCAAAAATCATTATATCTGTGGAACACTAGGTGGCGCTGTGCTGAAACTTCTCATGTACCTTCAGGACACTCTGATGGTCATATGTACCAAATTTTGTGATGATATGTCAAATTGTTTAAAAGTTATTGCAATTTATGACAAAATTCAAAATGGCGGACACGTGGTTCATCCGATGTTGACGAATTTGATATCCTCGGATTCGGCATGGCACAGGGAATCCATAGACACCAAGATCTTGATTTTCTAATAAAGTGTTCAAAAGTTATTGGCCAAAATAGCCATTTTTCAGATCTCATGACCTGTAGGTGGCGCTGTTCCCAAATTTGGCATGGAACCTCAGATCATGGTCTTGATCAAGTGTACCAATTTTAGTTTTGATTGCTCAAAGTTTGGCCGAGATACAGCCTCTATAGCAATTTTGGGTCAACCTCGTTAACTTCGTGACATCATAACTTTTGAACAAAGATGAATAAAAAAAATCTGTTCAGTCATTTCTGTGCGGCTCAGACCAAAGATCACCTGATCAAAGTTTGGACAAAATTGGACAAATTTTGAAGGAGGAGTAGCGAAAAAACGGAATACTGTACTTTTCAAAATGGCCACTACTGTACTGGGTGGAGACTTAATGTAAGATATTGAATGTGATCAGTATGAAGAGAGGAATCAGTTGTATTGACATTCATTTTTCTGGAACAAAGGGTTCAAAAGTTATAACCTTTACAAAAGTGAATATTTGAACTGGTGGTGGCGCTATAGACTTAGTCCTAGATACTCCAAAGTTGGTCAAATTACTTTTAATTACTATCACTACAAGCATGCCAAATTTGATAATTTTCCTTCTTATGGTTCATTGATTACCATACAGGGGGAAGAAGAATAACTACGAATTTGGACATAAAGGAATTGCATGTGATAGCTTCAGATTAGACCAGTTTTAGGCAGAATGCCTAGAACAGACACAAGTTCTGCATCTTTTCCTGCCACAGTACCTCATGCGGTCTGGGCATGTGTCACACTGAGTTTCGAACCCACGATGCAGAGCATTCGGGATCCGTGGCGTAACACATTGAGCTAATCAGCCATGCAAGTTCATCAGTATGCTAAGCAGAGGTTTCAGTGTGAGAAAGAGTTCACAAAAAAAAAAGCTTCATAGCATGTTAACCATATTAGTATGCAAAGTTATTTAATGCCAACTAAGTTTTGGTTAACCTGTTGACTGAAGACCACATTAGAAAGAATAGCAATAGTTTAGCATGCTAAGCAATTACTGTGCTAAGCTAACTAGCATAAGACAACAAACACAAGCAAGGTCACATTCAGAGATGAATATCTCGGAAATGGTAGTGAATATAAAAAATCTGTTCAGTCATTTCTGTGCGGCTCGGTCCAAAGATCATCTGAGCTGATTTTGGACAAAATTGACCAAAATTTGTAGGAGGACTAGCGAAAAAACTGTTTTTCATTTACTTCAATACGGCAGACAGGTACATTTAAGGAAAATGACAAATGATACATTGTCGGAATCGGCATAAGCCAGGGAATAAAATGACATGAAGCATACACATTTTGGAAAATGTTTTCAAAAGTTATAAGCGTTTTTGAAATAATCATTACATCTGTGGAACAGTAGGTGGCGCTGTGCTGAAACTTCTCAGGTACCTTCACGACCTTCTAAAGGTCATACATACCAATTTTTGTGAAGATATGTCAAATTGTTTAAAAGATATCGCAATTTATGACAAAATTCAAAATGGCGGACACGTGAGTCATCCAATATTGACAGAATCGGTATCGTCGGATTCGGCATGATCCAAGGAATCCATAGACACCAAGATCTTGATTTTCTGACAAACTGTTCAAAAGTTATTGGCCAAAATAGCCATTTTTCATATCTCATGACCTGTAGGTGGCGCTGTTCCCAAGTTTGGCATAGACCCTCAGACCATGGTTCTGATGAAGGGTACCAATTTTTGTTTCGATTGCTCAAAGTTTGGCCGAGATACAGCCTCTATACTAATTTTGGGTCGACCTCGTTAACTTCGTGACATCATAACCTTTGAACAAAGATGAATAAAAAAAATCTGTTCAGTCATTTCTGTGCGGCTCAGTCCAAAGATAATCTGATCAAAGATTGGACAAAATTGGACAAATTTTGAAGGAGGAGAAGCGAAAAAAACAAATACTGTACTTTTCAAAATGGCCGCTACTGTAATGGGTGGAGACTTAATGTAAGAAGTTGAATAGCATCAGCATGAAGAGACGAATCAGATGAACTAAATTTAATTTTTCTATGACAAACAGTTCAAATGTTAAAACCGTTAGAATGTTGAAATTTTGAACTGGTGGTGGCGCTATAGAGTTGGTTCTAGAGACTCCAAATTTGGTCCAATCACTATTCATGAGCATCTCTACAACTGTGCCAAATTTCATCATTTTCTCATGTTCCGTTGATAGGGCTGCCATAGACTCCCATTCGGGAGGAAGAATAATAATAATAAAAGGGAAAACGTACAATTACAATAGGGGCTACAGCCCCTTCGGGGCTTGGCCCCTAATAATAATAAAAGATAAAAATGAAAATAAAAACAGGAAGGGGTTTTAAGCCAAAATAATAAACAAAACACCCACTTACTAACTGCCTATTCTACCCATGTTCTAAATTACTTACTTACTATTTTTACCCAAAGAAAAGACATGATGTGGCTAACTCCCTTTCTCACCAAAAACATGATCAAACTTTGTGATAAAAATAAAAAAGGCACCCCTTCCATCTCTTTATGTAGTTGGTCTTACAGAAACTTATCCAGTTCATCCAGCCCTAGACCAATTGGATACACTCCAGTGTTGGTGTATCCGATATTGATCATCTGTTTGGCAGCTGCATTGGTCATCACTGATCTGAGAAAAGGCACAATACAACAGAACAACAAAACAAAAATAGCAATAGCCACTGCCATTATTATTCTCACTTTATTAAATCATTTACCCCATAATTCAGATATTTTGTCAAACTAGTTCCCAATATGCTTATCTCCTTCATTTTCAGTGATTTCTTTCTTATATTATTCAGTTTCTTCATTGCCTTGTTGAATGATCCATCAGGAGCTGTAATATTTGGAACATAAGTACAACAGTTAACTTCATATACTTTACAAACACCTCCTTTCTTCTGCAAATAACCAATTTAATGTTTGTCTGATTTGACATGTCCTTTTGTTTATGGGTCCCCAACTGTTCTCCCAAGGTTCTCAGTGCATCTTCAGCGTGGTTAATGAGCTTCTGTTAATCACAATAGATGTAATTCATATTTTTTTCATAAATTATACACACAAATATACTCAAATTCTGATTTTACTTCATCTCCATCCTTAAGTTAATTTGGTATTCCCCTTGGTTGACCATTCAAATCCATGTACACATCTTTTCTGACATTGTTTTTGGACACAAATGTTGCATTTGGCTAAAAAATAAAAAATATCAATCATTTATCAAAAAAATCATCAAATCATCTGTCAGTAACTTTGTCACTTCAAATCATCTGCCACTTCCCCCCTTGCGCAATGGTTAAAAACCATGCACATCTAAGAGTTGCTGATCTAATCATGGGTCATCTTATATCTCATTTGTCCATCAATCTAAAGTTGAGGTGTTTTAGAGTTTGCCTCCTAATTGACTCATCAATATTTCTTTAATTTTATATGCAATTTACCATCCTAAATATCAAGGTTCGAATACCACCAATACTAAATTAGTAGCAAAATTCTAATGACATGATCTACTGAACATAGGCCATGTGGCATTCCCCATTTGACAGTGTCTAAATGTTTCCAATAATACAGCTGATCAGTATTAGTTACCATGTAGTTGTGTTAAACACCACAGTCATAAACCCCAAATGTTCCAAATATCTAAGAAATCAAATGATCTGCTATGTCTGGGACATATCACAGTGTTAAAGGTTAAAGAACCGATTTCAATTTCTCAAAGCTAATTTGTCATTCATTTGTTAATTTAATCTTTTGTCTTAAGCCTTTTTTCCTGTTAGTCATAAGCTGCTCTTTGAATTCACTTTAGATCTCACCATTATTTTGAATTCATGACCAACAATACAGTATTAACATCATGCAATCCCTGGTAATGACAGCCTTTGTGATATCATAAATTTGTAATTTTGAAAATACTACTTTAGATCTAGCTCACAAACTTCACTATGAGCAAAGATGGAGTGACCAATGCCAACAGCATGTTTTCTCAGTCATTACCGCATTGACTCTGTCTTTGTCCATATCAGCTCCTCAGAAGTTTTCAGCTTTCTCTTTCAGGGGGAGTGAAGGCCCAACCAATGCCTCTCCTCCTCGCTGCAGCCATGTCCTTGTTTTTCGCTTATTGCACAGTCCAGTTGCTTTCAGTTAGTATGTCAAGGCAGCCATCCCAGAAGTCATCTGGGGTCATCTGGAGATTGAACACTCAGACAACCGCATTAATCAAATTTATGCTTTATAAATTCTACAAAATCTCATCTGGTTGATAACAGCAGTTTCCCCAAGCCATTTTAATAAAGCAAGTTCTTTGTTGCAGAAAACAGCAAGCACTTTTCTTCTTTGCAGAATGCAGAAAATAGCAGCATTTCCGTCTGTCTGAGTAGCCTTATTTTCAGTCACATATATATCATAGTATTTTAATAACTCTTATTATTGATACCTATTCTCTCAAACCTTTTAGGGTTAAACCAATGAGTCTAATTGTTGTAAAATCTGTATAACATGTCTGTTAAAAATGTTTGTTTAGCTTGGTCACTCAATCTTGCTTATTCAACACAATGCCCAAATTTATTTTAATTAACAGAATTCAAACATCTTAGAATCTTTGCAATGGATCAAATTTCAAACTGTCTCCCAGGGATAACAAGATACAAATTTCAGGTGTCTACATATGACATGTCAGTGTCAGTAATACAGTTGTAAAACCCACATCTAGCATCTCTATTTTCTTTTTTTTTTCTTTTTTTTTTTATTCCAAGTATTTCTATAATCCTTTTTGTCAGTTATTTGGATTTCCTCAGGGAACTGCACAAACCACTTATACTAAGGAGAAAACTCCAATGTTTTTGGTGGCCACCAGTTTGTGCAATCCTCCAGATCAATCCCTGTCAGCAGGCCTGCTTATTAATTTAATTCCCTATGGACCGGTCAACTAACATTTATGCAATATTATTATTTTCTTTGTAATTGTTCAGTTGGCCTACTTTTAATTCTAGCTAGTTTAGCTCTTTTCTTCAATGTTACATATGTACTTGTTTTCCATTTCTCTTAGTATTTCAGCTGTTTTTGAATACAGTTTTTGAGAGGCTTGTCTATGGCTTCTAATTTACTTTTTTTAATGCTCGTTTCATTATTGTACCTAAATATTTTAAGCGGCATCCTCTACATACAAAGTGTCATGTGGAATTGAATTTGGAATTTGAAACTTAACTTTTTTCAACCTGCATTCCTACCCCTTGTGGGCCTATTGCTATATTATGGGATTAACACGACCTTCTGGCCCTTTTGTGTCATTTAGCCTCTTCTTTTCAAGTTCTCATTCCAAAATCAAAAATTTACCCTCACCGAACACCTCCAACTGTCCACAGTCAATCCATCATCCGAAGTGAAAAATCAGTGTTGGCTGAAAAAGTCTAAAACACAAAAGTCTGACATTGTTCACCTTTTGGACAGCAAGAAAGATAAAATTTTCACCACTGTTCAAAACATCCAACCAGACCGACAACACGGCCTGGCAAACCAAACCTTTCTGTCAGCTCAATATACCACCTCTGACAAGAAACCGCTGCCACAATTGGCAAAACTCAACTCACCGAAACTTAACCAGGCCAACCGAAAAACAAAAACCCCTGACTTGGAGAGATCCAAAACATTGTGAATTGAATGAAATTCAGTTTTTGTCATACAGGGCTCATGGAGTTACTCTTATGTACTCATTTGATAATTGTTTTCTCTACATCTTTTCCCTAAATCTCCTAACCAATATACATTAGCTCACAATCATTTACTTAACTCTTTGGTGGTCTTGTGTTGTATTTTAACCTTTGATTGTCTGTCTGTTGCTTTCTCTGAAATCCATTTTTGCAAGCTCTTTTCTCAGGGCTTACTTCCCTTTCTTTATCCATTTATCAGCCCTTCCTATGTCTCACTCTAACTCCATTATATCGGACAGACTTTAATTAGATGTCTCTCTTTTCTTTAGGTTTTCTTTGTATGGCCTTGTATCTCTTTTCTTGACTCCCCCATGGCTTGATGCCTCCATTTCCCTTTCATCCTCATGTGTTCTATATGCATCTGCTATCTTCTTCCTGTAACTTGATGTGCTTATCTCTCTTTCTTCTTTACCATACAATACAGCTTATGATATCTGAATGATTTTAATAGGCTACTTCAAAAAGTTGTAAAAGGTCAAAGTTTTAGGCAAATGCATATAGCAGGGAATAGACTGGGCACACGACTGTTACTTATATGTTATTAGCTTGACATTAAAATAGAGTTATTAAATCACAGAAAACACAATAAACAGGTGATACGCAATAAACCTCAGAAAACAACCCATTGCGGTACTCGCGTCATCTGCACCCCCCTGAAAAGTATGCACAGAAAAGCCACCTCTTGGACAGCGTGCAATGCCAACTCCTGTTCTCCCTCACGGCCCTCCACAGTCTAAGTCTAAATATCTGTCTTGCTGAGTATTCATATGAGCATAGTAGGTTATGTCATATTAGTTTTTAATGATATTCTAATATCGATCTATCTTACTGCAGTGTGCAACAAGTGAACACTCTGCAGCAACTCAAATACATTTAATATGATAAACAGCGCTGTGTTACCTCATACGCTTCTTCATCTAGTGACAAAAATACTACATACTGTGCCTTTAAGGGTCAAAGACCTTTAGTCCACATCAATAGAAATTTACAAAAGTGATTTTATATACCTAGAAACCACATTAAATGCAAGTTAAATGTCTGCTTTTAAGGTTTCAAATAAGTTTTGGAATAATAAAATGTCAAAATGTGGGTGAAATAATGTTCCATTGTCATTAAGTGTAACACTTATATTTATATAAAAATTTAAACAACATACTCTAACCTGTACGTATTAAAATATATAAAAGAATAATCAAGCATACTAAATTTTATTGCATTTTAAATGAGTAAAACATTCTTGCTGATAAATGGGCAAAACCTAGGATAGTGGCAATGTTTAAAATGTAAATTACAAGTAATTAGCATTTGGGGTAAAAGTAATTAGTCTTTAATATGGCATAAATAGATTTTTTGTTTTAAATATCCCTGACAAGATAGCTACACTGAATGACAATTTTAACGTGTCTTCTGTAAATCATGGTAAAAACTAATTAATAATTTTTGCTCAGAAGAAACAAACAAATTAACCCTCTATGGTTTGCATTATAGTTCTAACTATGAATTAAACAGAGCCATTCTGATGTATTGGAAAACAACAACGACAATTCAAAGCTGTATTATACTTATTGTTTTGATGCTTGAAAACCCTTTTTCGTCTTTGACCCTTAAATCAATATCGAATTGCATATTGCATTTTTTTTTTTCCCTTCAATATCGTACAGCCCTACCTCTTTCTTCTACTCTTCCTGTTATGTCAGACATCTTTTTCTCCCTAGGGCCATAAGGTAGTTCATGGGGAGGCGATCTTTCCATTTCCTTTTTGTCATTATATCTCCCTTTGACCTGTTTCCCTAATTTTAATTAGATTTTTAATTTTTAGATTCAGTTTCTCTGCACATAACCACGTTTCCTCTGCTTGCCTTATTTAAGATTTTTGTCCTTTTTCCCTATTTTCTGGAGGCCATTCTATAGTATCTCTGTGTAATTGATGTCAAGACCTTGGCATCTCTACAGGTGTTGATGCTCTACAGGTGTTGATGCTATTATATTCTAAATTATGACTATATATTATGACTAATCCCAGCTTGCGTCTATTCTTAACTAATCACCACAATGATCAGACAATATTTAGATATTTGATTAGTCTTTCTTAGGTATTAAACAAGCAGTTCCTCTATTTCATGTCCACTGGTGGGAATAATGTTGTTCAATAATCAAAATTTTGTTCAAAGTCTATGTTGGAATTTGTTCCCCACTTTCTGGTTTATAAAATATCCACAACCAGAAAGGGTGAACTTTCTCTCTCTGTCTTCCTCCCTCTACACACACACAATTCTCTCCTCTCGCAGCCCCGCCTTTACTGCTCTCTCTTTCCACCTCTATCAGAGGCAGCTCCGCCCTTACTGCTCTCTCTAGTTTTCTCCTCCCTCTGTCAGAGGCAGCCCCGCCTTTATCTTCACTCTGTTGATACAGTGCAGGCTCAATCACACACTTTTAAAACAATCACACACCCGGGTTTTCACTCACGCAACACACATTGAAAATTACTGTACACCAGTTTTTGCAAAAAATGGAAAAAACAAAGTTTTCTCTATTACCTTTTTCCTTGAATATTCGGATCACAGCACTTACAGTTTTGAAAATGCCCAAATAACTGACAGAGCCAATTTCTGGGAATGTTCTTAGTTTTTCCAACAGTTCTGTTTCACAATATTTTACATTCCCTTTATTATGTTGGATGTCAGCACTCATTAAAAACTTGCTTTTCCATTTCACAAAATCAACAAGAATGTTCACATATTTTTTTTAACAACACTCTCAGTTTTGCCAACTTTACACCAAGCAATAAAAATTTATTATACACCAATTTTTGATAAAATGGAAAAACAGTTTTCTCTGTTACCTTTTCCGTTATTGTTTTGACTTATCAAGGGCTGTGTTTGGTCAGTGTCCAACCAAAAGACAGAGCCAATTTCTGGGAATGTTTTATATAATTCTTTTACATTTTTTAATCACATTTATAATTTTGAATTTTAGTGTCCATTAACAATCTTGTTTTTCCATTTCACAAAACCTGCAGGAATATTCACATATGCTTCCGAACAACACTTCTCATATGCTTTTATCAATTTTAGACCAATCAATAAAAATTTTATATACAACAATTTTTGCAAAGTTTTCTCTAATTCTTAATTGTTTTGACTTATTAAGGGCTGTGTTTGGTCAGTGTCCAACCAAACGACAAAGCCAATTTCTGGGAATGTTCTTAGTTTTTTCAACAGTTCTTTTAACAATATTTTACATTCCCTTTATTATGTTGGATTTCAGTGTCCATTTAAAAACCTGCCTTTTCCATTTCACAAAACCAACAGGAATATTTACATATGTTTTTAAACAACACACTCATACACTTATCAATTTTACATCAAGCAACAAAAAGCAGTTAGAAACAACCCAAGCAATTCTATTTTACTTTCTACCTAATTCTGCATTATACACAATATTATACATCTCAGTCACTTTTTTTTTTTTTATCAAATCGCCCTCTCTTCTCAAGGCCTTCTTTATTTACAACTAATAGTTCTTGTCTATCTGGCAGCCAGCCCGGAGCCCCCGCTCAGCTCCGGGTCCTCCCGTCCGCTCTGGCTATCACACAGACAAGCGTGATCACACACTTCAGCGCTTTTCACCCTTACAGACAGACATATTTCACATACAGACATATAACATTTATGTGCCCCACTCAGGCAGACAAAAAACGCACTTCTTGCGTATAAATAAATATTTTATGCCCCACACAGGCAATTTTATGTAAGCCCCACACAGGCAGACATGTAAGCCCCACACAGGCTGAGCCCCACACAGGCTGATTTATGCCCCACACAGGCAATTTTATGTAAGCCCCACTCAGGCAGACATTTGAGCCCCACACAGGCTGAGCCCCACACAGGCTGATTTATGCCCCACACAGGCAATTTTATGTAAGCCCCACACAGGCAGACATTTGAGCCCCACACAGGCTAACAAAAAACGCACTTCTTGCGTATAAAGACAAACAACACTTAGACACATGCACGTGCTACCCCTGGGACCTGGAAGTTACTTCTCTTTTTATTTTAATCAATTCAATCAATTATTTTAAATTTTAGTCATTTTAATTTAAATTTGTATTCATTTCATTTTAAATTTTAGTCATTTCAATTTAAATTTTTATTCATTTCATTTTAAATTTGGTTAGTTTTGGTGAAGTCTTAGGCAGTCACCACGCAGGCATTAGCTCACAAGGGGCTACACAAAACAAATATAAGCAAAATTGCTTACCTTATTTGTATAGCGCTTTTGTTTTGTGAAGCCTCAAGCCAGCACGCCCACCGTGGTCCCACCCCGACCTCTTCCTGGCTCCTGGCTGGCTCGCCAATTATGTCGTGGCAGATTTGATGTTTCTTTGTCCCTTCAGATCTGGTCTCGAAGAACAACTCGCAGAGTCTAAGTTTTCAGGTCTCAGAAAAACTCACAGAGTCGAAGTTCCAGGTCTCAGAAGTATTTAACTTTAGTGTCAAGCAACAAAGTGAGATGCCAGCTCCGCATCTGAGGCTCCCTTAGCCGGGGCACAGTTTTATACATTTTTCTTATCTCTTAAAAACACCAAAGTAATATCATTGGCTGATAACATTCACCCTAACAGTTATTTTCCATGATATCATCTACGGGGGCTCTTCTCCCACACCTCCTTCCGATGTACTCCCCGACCTTTCTGCCATAGTAATTGCAGGTGTTTCTTATGTAAGAGAATTTTCTTAGTAAGGGTGACCAGCTTCCAGCTACTGTACATCTTTTGACTTCATTTCTCATGGCCTTCTGCCAATTTGATGGTCAACCCTTTTCCCATTGGCCAAATGAAACATTGAATCAAAACAGTCAACATTCCCCAGAGGCAAGAAGCCTTCACGTGACACCCTTAATAATGGCCTTGTTCATTTCACAGCCACCTGTTGTCTGGTGGAAAATTACCAACAAAATATGCTCAAGTAAACTTGTTTGACCCTTACAGTTACAAAGGCCAAGAGGGCCTCACAACACTTCTAGCTTTTATAGTAAGCAAACAAATTCTACAATTGTTTTCTATTGGATGGATAAAATACTCCATCAGAACTAACGGCATGTCTTCTAGAGGTCGCTAACCATGGCTTTAACATCCAAATAAACACTTTTCAAGACAATAAATACACGATTGAGATGATGCATTCAAGTATTGCCTCTGAATTTGCCTCTGAATAGCGCTGGCTCCATGGGCGTGGCCGCATTAGCGGATAATGAGCTGAATCACGGACTTCTGACATGGCTCTATTTTCATACAGATTACATAAACACAGAATGTTTGTTTTCGATTTGACTTGCACGATTTAAAACCTGACATTTCAACGTTTTTTTAGACATAAATGTCTTTTTTTTGTCATTAGTATTCATAAGTTACAGTTCATTTTCTGAGAACTATCAGATTGGACCGTGCAGAGGGAGACGAGAGATCGCGCATCATGTTAGTTTTCTTTATTTTACAAAAAGCACAACATTGTGTTTTTACTCTGAGTGTACACAAATAAAAGAAGACATTCTATAGTTTCTATTGAGATATTACTCATGTCTCTATGACAAGAAATGATGGAGTATTTTAAGTCTGTTTTGCTGCAATGTGAAAAAAATCCTGCAAAACGCGCCGGCGCGTTTTCAGACCTCAGGGAGTTAAAGGGGACCTATTATGCCCCATTTTTCAATATGTAAAATAAGTCTCTGATGTCCCCAGAGTGTGTGTGTGAAGTTTTAGCTCAAAATACCCCACAGATCATTTTTATAGCATGTTAAAATTGCCACTTTTAGTGGTTAAGCAAAAACGAGCCATTTCAGTGCGGTCCCTTTAAATGCAAATGAGCTGCTGCAATGGCTTAAGAGGGCGGAGCTTCAAGAGCTCGTTCTCCCCTGTCAGGATTCAGTCAGGATCCACTATAATGTCAGAAACTGCGAATATATGCTGCATGGAGATAGAACAGGTATAGTTTAGTTCAATTACGGTTATAACTTATATTGTCTTCTTGTTTTTATCTGCTATATTAGTACAGGCCTGTTGTACCGTCCGAATGATGGCCAAAACTATACAGATGAGATTTATGACCTTTATTGTACTTCACAGAAAAGATGAAGCGTCTGTTTTCACTCTAGAAAATCTCTGTAAGAGCTTAATAAAAAACAAGTGTGCATTAAAATATTATCAATAAACTCTCTCTCTCTCCCTTGTATTATTATCACCAACACACATGAAGAACACAGAAACACTCGTTACAACTAACAGTAAACAAATATATAAAGACCTTATGCCTTTTCGGGTGGTGCTTAATAAACTTTATACCCGTAAATAAACTCAGATGAACTGTAATAAAGTGCCCTCACCTTCATTACTGCCGTATCCAGTATCACTCTGGAGACTGTAAGCTGGATCACAAACAGTTTTTACTTGTATATCCTCCTTGAGTAACACATTTTTAGCACAGTTTTTGTTTAGTATTGTCCCTTTGTATTGATATTCGTTCACAAAGCAGTCTGGTGTGAAATGATTCGCGCAGACAAACGAATTTCAACAGAACTGAGGGAGAATTTTCCTGGAAAACCAAGTTAATCCACCTTGTTTTCAGCAGCTCAGATTTATGGAGTAAATGGAGAGATCTATGTGGATTAATCCATCCAGCTACAGAACACCTAAAACACTTGGGAGACATTCTTGTCAGTGCAGCAATGGTGGACTCACTGGCTGCATCTGAAAACTGGAAAATGCTGCCTTCTGAGGACACATTTCAAGGTAGGAAGGAATCAAGGCATGTCCGAATCCAATGTTAGCTTCATTTCCTGTCTCATGAGATACCTTCCTCAGATCGATTTTTGAAGAAAGCATAGATGTATCCTTAGCTGCCTTTGATATCCCACAATCCTGTGCTTTCCATTCTGTGACAGTTGAGCTAGAAAAATAAAGATGGCGTCTGAAAGTTGCGTTTGCTGCTCAGTTTGTGTATAAATGTACAATTTTGACCAACATATTTCAATTTTGATATCATTTCTACAGACAAATTACTACTGTAATAATTAAATATTTGTTTAGTTCTCACCAAAGCACGTGCTATATTGCTTTAGATCATTAATCTGTCACGCTGCCTCAGAAGTCTGTCCGAAATCAATTTTGTGAGGTGCCTTCATGCACAAACACTGCCATACAAGTCATTCTCTTATAAGACAGCGAGGCAGCAAGACAGCTACCTAGGTTTTCGGGCGCAGCCACTGTGAATGCGCTCAGGGCGGTTCTATGTTCAAACGGCAGTGTCTGTCATTATTCGTGGACGGGGCCTGTGGCTATTGTGACGTCATACTGCCAGGGATCTGGAAACTGCTTGTTCAGAGACACCGCTTATGATTTATGGGGATTAAAAAAAGGAGTGGGTGGATTTTTTATCACTATAGGATGGTTGTGTACACACACTGCCAGCACACATTTATGTCCAAACACCATGCAAAAGTGAATTTTGCATAATAGGTCCCCTTTAAGTCATTATTACGAGAAAGTTTCTCATTATTATGAGATGTTAAGTCATTATTACGAGAAAGTTTCTCATTATTATGAGAAACTAAGTCATTATTACGAGAAAGTTTCTCATTATTATGAGAAACTAAGGGTGCATTTACACTTGTCATGTTTGGTTCGATTAAAACGAACCCTGGTGCGATTGCTCGGTTAGTGCGGTTCATTTGAACATATGTGAACGCTGCCATCCGAACCCTGGTGCGCACCAAACAAGCGGACCGAGGCCGCTGAAAAGATGGGTCTCGGTCCGCTTCCAAACGAACTCTGGTGCGGTTCGAATGATATATGAACGCAACACGGACCAAAGACATGTAACCGAACCAAAAACAGGAAGAGGAGACCCTAAAAAGGACAGAATCCTCACGCATGTCAGTTTTTCTTGTCATAGTCGCGAGTTTGCCCATCACAGGCATCAGACGCGCGTCTCCACACAGCAGATAATTTGTGTGTGTGACGGATGGATTCCCGCCGCTGTTTTGACTTCTTTACACATTTTATAAGCTCTTCACGAGTTCCCAGCTGGCCAAAATACCATCACACGCAGGCTACGCACCGCTACGCAAACACAGCGAGCGCATTTACCTCAGCACACAGCATTGTTTTGGACGTTCGGTAAGTTCCATCTCAAAATAGGCAATACGTCATAAAATCCGACCAATCACATTGTGAATGTATCCCTATGCCTTAAGGTTCGGTATCTTTTGGTTCGGTGATAAAATTGCCAATGTGAACGCTAACTGGACCAGGACTAAATGTTTTTTTTCTTCTTTGGTCCGGACCAAATGAACCAAACGAACCGAACTACAAGTGTGAACACACCCTAAGTCATTATTACGAGACATTTTCTTATTATTCTGACATACTAAGTCATCATTATGAGAAACTTTCTCAATATAATGAGATACTAAGTCATAATTATGAGAAAGTTTCTCATTATTATGACTTACAGAATTATATTTTTACTCAACTGCAGAAACGGGCTTCCATTGATATGGGTGTTTGCTCCATTTAATTCTGGTGATGTCATCATTGTTACAGTACAGAGGGGATCGGAGACACAGGTAAAGGTTAATGATGTTTATTGAAACAACCAGAGCAGCGCAGGTGAGTGAAGCCAGATAGAGTTCGTGATCATAGGTGACTGGAATACTGATACTTGTTTCTTCTAGAATTCTTGGATGGAGGATGATCTTGGGAGCTGAAGACACACAGAGACACTCACGGAAGACAGGAGAACACGGAGGATCTAGGAGACACACTGGAGACAGGTAAGAAGTCATTCTAGGAGTCCGTAAGGTAAGCATTCAGGTAAGTATGCATTAACGAGACCGGACAATGACTGTGTGGCTGTGAGTGTCTCTTATAGTGCTGCTGATTGGGATGGTGATGAGTGTCAGGTGTGCGTGATCAGAACTCTGGTGAGGGAGTGCATCGTGATTGGGTGAGTGATGAGCCTGGCGTGTCTGTGACAATCATGAGCCAACAATTTCCTGTTCTGTCCCCTCCTCTTCCTCTTAGCATTGTAAATCCATGGAAGAGGTGAGTTGTTATCTGACTCCTGATAATCTTAATTAATCTTTATTGTAATTAATGCTTTTATGTCTTTATTTTCATTCCAATTTATGTGCATAATGTTATTTTCCTTATCTGTGTCATTATTTTTGTCTGCACCGTTTTATATTTTTGTCTAATATATGTAAATGAGCACATGGTGATCACATGGTGACAAGTGTACATATGTTTTATAGAGCATGATAAGAACGAATCACTTATAGAGGCTGCTTTTCTGTTTTTTGTGTATCGGAGTAAAAAGATCGAGTGAATTTGCCTCCTGCTGTCCCGTGTCTGTCTCCACAATGCTACACGACACAACGCAAATCAAGTTTTTGAGTCATTCCTGTTATACAGTGACTTTTCTGTCTCAATGATTTATATACTCATATTTTCTCGAAAATGAGTTGCATATTTATAAGAAATGGCTTAAATTGTATATTTAGGTCTTCTTTATCACGGCAAAAATAACAAAAATATAGACTATATTTAACAATATCCAGTGAAGGGCGAATTCAAAACACTGCTTCATGAAACCTCGAATCTTTACAAATTATTTGTTTCAAATCTGTGGTTCAGACCGCCAAAATCACATGACTTTGGCAGTTTGATACGCACTCTGAACCACTGATTCAAAACCTGTGATTCACAAAAGATTGAAGCTTCATGAAGCAGTGTTTTGAAATCACCCTTCACTGGATATTGTGGAATAAAGTCGCTATTTTTGGCACACAAAAAGTATTCTCGTCGCTTTATAATATTAAGGTTGAAACACTGTAGTTACATGAACTGATTTAAATACATTTTTAGTAGCTTTCTGGGCATTGAAAAAGGGAGTGTTATTGCTGTCTATGCAGGCCTCACTGAGCCATTGGATCTGATCAAAAATATCTTAATTTGTGTTCTGAAGATTAACGAAGGTCTTACAGGTGTGGAACGACATGAGGGTGGGAAATTAATGATATCATTTTCATTTTTGGTGAACTAACCCTTTAAAAGTTAAAGATCTCTTAAAGCTTCAAAATATTATTTTATCTTATTTCATATAAAACACTAATTCATATGCTTTAATACTATTTCATATAAACAGTATGTCATATGCTTTATTTAATACTACATCTTATTTCAAATGCTTCATTCATCATCAGTGCTTCTGATTTATTAAACTCATCTGTATTGTTTTATTCACAGACATTATGGTTGTTGCTGCTCATTCTTTACGTTAAGTTACAGTAGAGAGCAGTCTGAAGTACACCTGTCTGATTGAGGTGATGGTGAAGTGACTCAAGTTTGGCTGAACTCGTTGCCTGGCCTCCCTCATAGTTATACAGTACCAACAAGGACATGGTCAACTAGAGTGGCACGAATTTCTTTCGCAACTGCTTGTCTCCATGCCCTTCCCCCTCCTTCCTACTGAACTAACCCTTTAACGGTGCAAGACATTAGGAAAATTTGAGATATGGACTATGTCACATCACATTACATTGCTAAAAATCATTTAGCACCCTTTCCTTGTATTAGAATAATAAAAAAAAAACTATATAGAATACATTTCAGAGAAAGTTATTCTCAAACTTTTCCACTGACCAAATAGTATTTAATTACTTAAAAAAAAAAAAAATCAAATGTATGCAATTTTGCCTATGAGGTAAACATATATTTTAAGATGTTTATTTTTTATGGAAACAAATAGGCCTTAATTTTTGCAGTGTAAATTATTGTCTGACTCGCATCACTGACAAAACATTTTAAAAATAAAACATGCATATCTTACTGTTTCCTTCAATACAATGGTCTTTTTTTATAATGTTGGGAAGACCATGAAAGGGGTTATCATTAACCTACTGTCTCTCTGCTCACGACACCATCAGCACCTGTGTGCAGCAGAGGGTGTACAGCACTGAGTCATCTGAGTTATTCAAACCAGCCAATCCGTTCGATCACCAAGCGATTCCTTCATTGTCTGTCATTATCCCATCTATGTTGCTAAGCAATCTGCTTAGACAGAGTAAGTGTGCATCACTGATAATTTTTTGTGCAAAAATATTTTCTCAGAACATGAGAGATTCTGCTATTTAGAACACAATTTAAAGCAGAAATATCATGTGCCAATCAATCCTCGCTGTATTTAAAACATTAAAACAGCATGCCACAGGAAAAGTGTTCAAAAGCAGCACCTCCACTACAAATATTTCTATTTAAATTAATATAAAAAATGTTGTAGCTTCTGGATAATGATTTCATGTAATTTCAGTGCATATAATGAGAATGGCATATTTAATCTAAATCTGGAAATGGAAATGTTTAAATGGAAAACAGAGTTTAAAATCATTGTAACATCATTGCAGTGATCAGATCATATGAAGTGGCACTGAACTGAAAAAAGGGCCATTGTCAGCAGTAAAGTGCTTATTCACTGAAGTTACTACCATTAACATTTCATAAATGAACTGTACTAACAAAGTTCTAACAACAATCTCAGTTAAGTGCAGTTCTATGTCTAATCTTATGCACCATCACTTTTCACAATGCTGCTGCAGTAATGTTACTCAAGTCAGTGTGATGGCTGTGACTGAATACTATCTGTGAGTCTGAAGTTTGAACCCTGAAGTTTGGCTCATAGCCAGAGACAGCTAGTTTGAGGCAGTATGTGAGGTGTCTGTCAGTGAGGCGGATCCTGTACTTTGATTTGATTGTTTCATCTGTGAAAAAGCCATTTCACAGAGGTAAGTGGATCCAAAGTAAGCACTCACTGTTAGAGGAAACATTTTGCAAATCAACCATCTCCATGTCAACTCCACTTAACAAAGAAAATACTTGCTGGAATTTGCGGCAACCTGTTCTATATTACTGAGCATGAATGGGTTTGAGACCTAACTGTTATATAGCCTATAGGTTATATATTTAGATTATATATACATGACGACAGGAAGGTGACGGCACCCCTCCCACTTCTGCTAGTTTTCCTGAGATTTCTTATCCTGTGTGAATTGGCCATTAATATTACAGACATCCTGTGGTGAAATGACATTACTCCATCTACCCATGTAAAACTAATCCTGTCTGAATAGGGCTTTAAAAGCATTCACTGCGCTGATCATGTCAAAAGCATGGCTTTTATGACATCTTTGTTTTTGAAATCCTTGAAAAATATCTACAGTAATGGTTCCTTGAATAATTCACCATCTGTAAAAGGTGTTTTGTTTTTAGCCAGAAAGTGACTTACACAAATCGATGCTTTAGTAGCAGCCTTATTTTGATAAGCAGATTTTATAAAAAATGATTGCTGGGCCTTCAACTCAGATTTAACTCAACATTTATACATCAGGCCCCTGAACTGTAAGCGATGCGACCTGTTTTACAGAATATGAAAGTTTAAAGCACATAAAGTCTTTTAGAATCTCTAACTACAACACTTTTAGAAATCTGATTACCACTTCCACAAAACTTGCTCTGATATTCTGTGTCCACCAGAGTCTCTGTGACATATCAAGGGAAGAGAATGAAATACACTCACACAAGAGATGCCATCAACGTTTATTCAGGATGCACAAGCAACACTTTCAAAAAACATAATTTATTATGATTTAGCTGTTTTCCTCATTAGAACCTACATTTTCTCCCCACAATGTCAAAAAATTCAGGTTTTACTATCCTTTGGACATTTAGTCCCGACAACAAAGGAAATATCTGGAACACACACACAAACAAATACTATACATCAGGGCTATTCAATTACAAATTCAGTTGGGCCAGATTTTCAAACCAAGAAGGTTAGCTGGGCCAGTCATTTTAGCGGCGAAGCAGCTCGTAATGACAAATTTTAAAACCAACACAAACAAATTTATTGAAAAACATTTTTTCATTGTTTATTCATTGTTTCTCTTTTAACTTTGGTTATGCAAAAGGTGCATAAAAACAATAAAAGAGCTAAACAGAATCTGAGGTAGCCCCTATTTTTTCCACTTACAAAAGAAAAAAAAAACCTGACCTAGGCTACATATTTGACATATCTGATCACAAAGTGCATAAAAGTAGGCTATTAGAAATAACAATGTTTCCTTTTGAAACAAAATAAACATCTTGCACACATTTGACCCAGGAACATCTCAAAGTGCATAAAATAAAAAGTGCACAGTATTCACAACTATAACAACACTTAGGGAACATATTTTAAATCACCATGTGTGATTAGGCATGCCTTTGTTACGCATCCCACATTATACTGATGTGCTGTAGGCTACAGTTACCCTGCTGACTTAGTGGGAGAAGTGACATTTTTTGTTTTGAACGAGAGCAGTGACTTTAGGCTCGTAAGTTGTCAATGCAATCCGAAGGCATTGGTGGAGAGTACGGTCAGTCAGGGAGCAACGAGAGTTGCTTTTAATGGAGTTCATGTGTGAAAAACTTGACTCACACGTATATGTTGATCCAAACATACTGAGTATGACGATCGCTACTTTCTTAATGTTAGGGAACTGATTTACGTTGACATTAGTCCAAAACAATGCAGGCCCGTTAGTGGAAAGCTCCTGTGCCATGGTTACAGATGACTGCAAGTCAACAAGTTCGAGTGTGAATTTCCCCTCGTCAGTAGAAGGGACCACTTTCTTTGCTCTGGCAGATAAGTCCCCTTCTGTTGCAACAGTGAACGGGTCTCTGACAAAAACGGCCACCTCTGTGGGCAGATCAAGTCCATCCAATCGACCAGCAAAGTTAGTTTTCAACATCGCAATGAAATCTGTCATCACATCCGTGATTTGTGCGGGGGATGAGATGCATTTGCGGAGTGTCGGAAAATGCAGCATTCGGCCTGTGCTCAAATCATTTGCGAAAAGGTCCAGTTTAACTTGGAATGCGCGCATCTGTTCCACAAGGTCGATGACAGTTTTGTCTCTGCCTTGCAGTCCCAAATTGAGATCATTCAGGTGTTTGAATATATCGCTCAGAAAGCAGGCATCGGCCATGAAGTTGTCGTCCAGTATGCGACTCAAGTGCGTTTCTGCCTTTTTTTGCTTGCTGCTGTGGAGGAAAGTTATGATCTCCTCTCTGAGACCGCAGAAACGCTCCAGTGCTTTGCCTTTGGACAGCCATCTCACGTCATTATGCAAAAGAAGGTCGTGGTGCTCAGCAGACATTTCTGACAGCAGCATGCGGAATAAGCGGTGTTGGAGGCTTGATGTGGAGCGAATAAAATTAATTGTAGCCATAACGCTGTCCATTGTCGTTTTGAGCGCCCCGCTTAGTTTTGCGCACAACACCGCCTGATGCACAATGCAGTGTATGGAGATCAACTGAGGTGCAACAGCGGACCAACGTGCTGCCAAACCATTCACTTTCCCTGTCATGGATGGAGCCCCATCTGTCACAAGCATGCACACACGCTTCATATCCAGACCATTGTCTTTAAAAAAGGCGGAAATTTTCCCAAAGACTACATCGCCAGTTGTGTGTCCTTCTAACGGCAGTAGGCCGAGCAGCTCCTCTCGGAAGCATTTGCCATCAAAAAACCGGACATATATGCACAACTGAGCAGTATCAGTTTTGTCTGTGGACTCATCTACTGCTATAGACATAGTGTCAGCTTTCATCAGGTCTCCTAACAGCGTTTCATACACATCTGCAGCAAGAATTTCAACCCTACGAATGCTTGAAGTATCTGACAGGGGTACGTTTTTTATAGCAGATACCACGCTCATTTTAATTTTATCGTCATTTATCACCTCATCCACGACAGCCAGCATACAGTCCTTCACAGTTTCAGAGTCTGTGAATGGCCTTTTCTTTTTGCCAATATCCAGGAAACACGAAGGGATGCTGCAGTAGCTCTCTCTTGGGCTGTGAATGACCGCACCATGGTAGTACTGCTCCGGTTGTAAGATGCAATCAAACTCTGCACTTTTGCAGCTCTCTCTTGAGATCCCTCGGGAAAATTGGTGCGGAAAGACTGGTGTTTCTCAACATGGTGCCTCCGCACATTGTAATCTTTAAGTACTGCAACGCACTCATTACAAATTAAACACATCGGTTTGCCGTTTGGATGTGGTGGTAAAATAAACAAGTATTTGTCAGTCCAGGCAGGGTTAAACTTACGGTTTTCATCGGCAATTTTACGTTTCAGTGTTGAGAAAGACATATTGATAGTAATCTAGGCTACTACCGGCACGCTCTGCATTGTTTGCGTGTTGCTAGGCTACGTGGTATGAATTTATGTAGGAATGCGCGTTTTTGGCGGGACCATAGACATAAGCTGTGTCCGAAACCACTCACTCGTTCACTCATTCACTAATCCCTGTATAGTGTATGGCTTTTGAGTGCACTATATCTGTATGGAGTGAACGAAATGAAGTGAGTGAATTCGGACGCTGACGTATAACGTTACACTGTGCGTCGGAGATATCTGTCTCAGAAACGGCTCGACACACGATAAACCTATTTTATCCTACATGTTATTTACATTATAAAATAATGTTAATAACAATAACAATCATAATGACTTTATTTTGTAATCATACATGCCTCTGTGCCAGCTTTGTAGTTTAATCGATGTATATTTTTTTGTCATGCTTAATGTGTTCATAATCATTTAATACTATAAAATACTGCAAACAAAAATAAACACATTAACAAGTGTATATAATTTCATGTATTTATGCTTTTTAATAAAGTTGTTAGAAACGCTCACGCTCACAGATGACGTGGTCTTTGAGCGCCCTCAGGCGACCGTTATAATTTGAATACGCTACCTATGATTAACGATTTTTTTTAAATCATCCACTAAATAATCATCTTTTAAAGTTTAATGTGTTAACAGTGCCACAAATTATTAAAACACATTGCTGTTAGTAAAAACACATTAAATTGATTTAATGCCTACATAATATTTTAATAATAAAAATAATATTTTTATTAATATAATTTCGTTTTTTTTTTAAATTCATCTATATAATAATGTCCCCCTACATTTTAGTAGGTTTTATTCAAGTAGTGATAAAAAAAAAAAAAAAAGGTTAAAAAAAATTGGATTTTGGGAAATAGTGCTTCAGCAAGTGTACATCGAATGTACACTCGAAATCAGAGAGAATTGTGGGTATAAAGTAGTGAACGAATGTAGGGAATGAAGTCGTTCACTCAGAATTCGGACACCACTACAAAATGGCCGACACCCGATATAGTGGACTATATAGTGGATAGGGAGCGGTTTCAGACACAGCTATAATAAATACATACATAATTTATATATATTAATTAGTAATTATATTAAATTATATTAAATAATAATTTATAAGTTATATTAATATATTATGTCTATGGGCGGGACCACGGGCTGGGCCACTTGGAGGTTGCTTCAGGGCCGCATGTGGCCCGCGGGCCGCCAATTGAATAGCCCTGCTATACATACTTATACATTATCTGCTGTTTCACACCTTGTTTATATTCCCGTGTGATTAGAAAGCTGAACATCAGTTTATTGTACACATCACTGGAATGTTTATTCTCAGTACATTATCAGTTTATGTGTGTTTTTATAATAATTCAAAATGCCGTTTATCTTAATTTCAGTATATTTATTCCCGTGTGAATATTGCTTTTAGAAAGGAGAACAACATCACTTCACTGGACATGTATCCCTAGAATTTATATTGTCAGTACAGTACACTATCAGTACATATATTGTATAACATCTGAGGTACACATTTCTAGTAATTGTGCAATTAATTCTCATATTGTATTTTCAGAAAGTTTCGGAATATTTTTCCTCTCACCAAATTTGTCACTACCGAAACACAATAATAAATAAATTAATAAGAAGGCTTATGTTGACCTATTAGCATTTTGTTTACATCTACGTGTAACGATCGGCCCTATCGGTCGATTTTACATTGATTGAAATTGGGGTCAGATTATACTGTGTGAGCTTTTGGAGTGTTTAAAAAGATGAGACAGACAACAAATGAATAAATAAAGTGTATTTACAATATTCACAAGGAACTTAAAACAACACAATAAAACTAGAATAACTTAGGCTGTTAAAAGCAGGGAGTCCATGTTCACCATACCATAAAACAGTCCTTAAGAATCCTAGTGTGCTGATAAGTCCCAATGTGCAAGTGAGAAATGTCCACCGGTGTATATACAAAGTCCACGGAAAGTGATGTGATTGGCTGGAAAGGCAAGTCCATAAAAGTAACTCCACAGTCCAGCTGTTGTGTTTGCAATCCCCCTGATTGTTTGTCATGCTGCCTCCTTTATGGTGGTCTACTTCCTGACCAGTCACATGACAGGCAGACCCATACACATTTAAAGACATACACACATTAAAATAGGTAAGAGGAATAAAATGGACTAAAACACATGTAAACCAATTAAAACTCTATTATACATAAAATCATTGTAATAAATAGAGCGGTAAAACATGTATTTTATGTGACAGTGTTACATACGTCGTAAATATAGTTTTAGCTATTTTTTAAAAAAGTTTTCACAAGTCAATAACAATTACAATTTTAACAATTCTTCAAGTGTAATTTATGAGATTTGTTGTATTTTATATGCCTTTTTCTTTTTAAAAGCCATATCATATAAGGATTCATTAGTTTGAATATACATTGAACTAAACACTACAATAACGTCTTAGTTGATCATTCAATATACTTTATTTTTGACAAAACATCCCATGTTTCCATCGTAACTGCAATGTGTTGTTAGCGACCACATCACATTACAGAATTTTAACTCGCATACTAAAACATTAAAATACTAATGATTTGCATAACTGTACAATAAATGATGACATGTTTCAGTAATGACAATTTTAGATACTTTTAAGCCTAGCTCAAAGATGCTAATCAGCACGTTTAGCTAATTATCAAATAACACTAAAAAAAAAACAATGGTGTCACTACAAAAACTTCATCATGTTTCAGTTGTGACCGTTTCAGTAATGACAATTTTCGATACTTTTGAGCCTAGCTCAAAGATGATAATCAGCACATTGTTACCTATCACAGTCCTGAACTGTTGCAGTAGCCCCTCACTGCAGAACACAGAGATCCAGGGGGGAGACGGGTAGGTTAAGGGATATGTAAAGTGGGAGGAGTTGGATTTAGTACATTCTGCAGTACGAACCATTTCTGTTTGGTAGTGATGTTCCTTAAAGTTATACAGAGATTTTCAGACTTTTGAACACATTTAAATCAAAATGATGGTACTTATCTACTATGAAAGAGACAAAAATGCAGGACACATTTTTTACATAAAGTTTCATGATTTAAAAATAAAATAAAAGGTTTTTTTTTTTTAACTTCATTTAAAAAAAAAATGAAAGTGCCCAATCAAATGTGACCAATCATGGGAAGTAGGGACACAAGTCGGTTCTGGGGCATTTTGAGTTATTCACAGATTCTGAAAGTGTAGTCTCAAAGCAACGATGTGTAACACATGGAAATCTGATAATATTTGGAGAAGTTGTAGCCATTTGAAGGTAGGCACTCAAAAAAGCTCAAAGGGCAGAAAATGACCTAAAGATTTTGCAGTTCTCGCCTGTTCTCACCTGCTGGGAGTGACAATAGGGCTCATTTACATCTCATTTAGATAAGCCATACCCCCTGTAAAGCTCCCCCTGTAAAGCTGCATGGACCACATACTATTAATAATAAAGGATAATGTGCATTGTAAATGTCAGTAATTTATCTTTTTTGACTTTTATAAAAATTATTTAGAGGCTGAAAATGATTTAGAGATAACATGTTGCAAGACACTCCTTTAAAATCTGGCCATCATTTTTAATGTTATTATTTTAATGTTTATGTAAAGAAAAAAGTACATATTGATGCTAATTTTATTTGTTATTTGCTGGTTTTCTACATAAAACTTGGTGAATTGATTTCATTGTGTAGCATTAGGACTTTTTGAACAGGATTCTGTGATAACCGTGATCATTTTGGTCACTATAATCATGAAATGAAATTTTCTCACCTGAGAAGACAAAAGAATCACATAATAATGACCTGAAATGACTTGCATAATAATGAGGCCTTTCAGTCAGGTAGGCTGTGAAAAAACCCTCTGTGATGGTGTATATCAAACATACAGAAAAAACAGCAATACTGTGAAATATTATTACAATTTAAAATAACGGTATTATATACTTTAAAATATAGCTTAATGTATTTCTGTGATGCAAAGTGTCTGAACAATTATGTTACCTCTGTGGCATTTCATATAGGCTTTTAGCTTAAAAGCATGCACATTTGGAGAAATATTGATGGATTCTCATATGTTTGTCAATTTTCTATACTGAGGAGTAATATTTATTCAGTATTTATTGTCATCACTATGAATGCTGGATACTGTGTTTTCAATTCATACTTGCAGCTGGAGAGCGCTCTGTGCACCTTTTGTCCACAAATTCATCTAAAGAAGAACAGGAACCAGGAACTAACGGCATGTCTTCTAGAGGTCACTAACCATGGCTTTAACATACAGATCAACACTTTTCAAGACAATAAATACATGAATGAGACGATGTATACATGTATTTGCGTCTGAATAGCGCTGGCCCCGTGGGTGTGGCTGCATTAGCAAATAATGAGCTGAATCACGGACTTCTGACATGGCTCTCTTTTCATACAGATTACATAAACACAGAATGTTTGTTTTCGATTTGACTTACACGATTTAAAACCTGACATTTCAACGTTTCTTTAGACATAAGTGTATTTTTTTTGTGATTAGTATTCACTAAGTTACAGTTCATTTTCTGACAAATATCAGATTGGACTTCGTTCAGAGGGAGACGAGAGATCACGCATCATGTTAGTTTTCTTTATTTTACAAAAAGCACAACATTTTGTTTTTACTCTGAGTGTACACAAATAAAAGAAGATATTCTATAGTTTCAATTGATATATTACTTATGTCTCTATGACAAGAAATGACAGAGTATTTTAAGTCTGTTTTGCTGCAATGTGCACAATAAGTAGCCACGCTTCCCTTGGAGGGCGGGGACAATAACAAAAGAAACAAAAGCCGGCTATCTGGTATGGAAATACACACAGACAATGACACGCCCCTACTGCATGCTAGAATCTCCGAAAAACAAGCCGATTTCAACCTCAAAATGTACGCTTTTAAATATACCAATACTGCTATCTCAAACATGGAGAGGCTTCTTCGTGATCTCAACTAACAGATTCTGCAAAAAAACGTCTTGGTTACGTATATAACCCTCGTTCCCTGAAGGAGGGAACGGAGACGTACGTCAGTAGTGACCGACGAATTGGGATATCGCTAGAGAGCCATATCAGCTTCGAGTGAACTAAAACAAGCCAATGGAATTGGCTTGCGATATTTGCATAATGCGCACCGCCTCCGACAGGTGTATATAAATAGGAAGCAGATGCAATTGCACTCTGTTTTTCGCTGAGGAGACAACTGGTGTCCGCACAACAGCGAGGGTACAGAAACTGTGGTGACGGGACGTATGTCTCCGTTCCCTCCTTCAGGGAACGAGGGTTACATACGTAACCGAGACGTTCCCTTTCAGTCGGTCACATTCGACGTACGTCAGTAGTGACCGACGAATTGGGATCCCAAATAAAGCGCCACAGTTACGAAACCCCTTCCCCTTTACGCCGAGAGAGTCTACTGCTGTTCCGACATACCCACTAAGTAAACTAGACTACACTGGGAAAGCAAACCCGTAGGGGACGCTGCGGAGGCCACTACCTACCAAATGGGAGAGGAGTTTACGTGGAGAATACACATATGGACTGGCCCGTGGGGCAGTATGCATATGGAGTCCCTGGGATGGTTCCACCTGGGTAGGGGGAGACTCATCTGACAGGTGACAGCAGAGCTGGCTCTGCTAAGGGAAAGACACGGGCTCACCGTAGGGAGTTAGACCGTGGACAATTACACATATGGGACCGCTCACGTAGAGGAGTCACAACATATGGAACCCAGCCAACAGACAACATCAGTGACGGATATTGGCCTGGCATCAGACACTCCGCATGTCCGAGCCGAAGGAGGAGGCGGAGGAACTCGACAGGGTTCGCCAAGCGGGGAACACGACTGGAGTCAATAGATGCACGTATCCGGCCCAGGGGGCGGGAATGGCATTGCAAGCCGACACTTAGAGCGGGTTCAACGTGTCTACCGGCTGGTGGAAGCGAGTACACGGGAAGATACCGGCTCTACGCGTAGGCTATAGAATCTAGCGAACGTGTTAGGTGTCGCCCAGCCCGCAGCTCTACGGATATCTGTCAGCGAGGCACCGTGAGCCAGCGCCCAGGAAGAGGCCACTCCTCTGGTGGAGTGGGCTCTCAACCCAAGCGGGCAAGGCACGCCCTGGGAATCGTACGCCAGGGCGATGGCATCCACTATCCAGTGGGCCATCCTCTGCTTGGAGACAGCCTTTCCCTTCTGCTGGCCTCCGTAACAGACGAAGAGCTGATCTGAGGTCCTGAAGCTTTGCGTTCTGTCCACGTACACACGCAGAGCGCGGACGGGACAGAGCAAAGCTAGGGCTGGGTCTGCCTCCTCCGAGGGCAGCGCTTGCAGGTTCACTACCTGAGCTCTGAAGGGAGTGGTAGGAACCTTGGGCACATATCCGGGCCGGGGTCTCAGGATGACGTGAGAGTCACCGGGCCCGAATTCTAGGCACGATTCGTCGACCGAAAATGCGTGCAGATCCCCTACCCTCTTAAGCGAAGCCAATGCAACCAGGAGGATGGTCTTGAGAGACAGTACTTTTAACTCGACTGATTGCAGAGGTTCAAAGGGATGACCCCGGAGAGATGTAAGAACCAGGGTCAGATCCCAAGAGGGTATGGAGGAAGGGCGAGGAGGATTCAGTCTCCTCGCCCCCCTCAGGAACCTGACGATCAGATCGTGTTTCCCCAGGGACTTGCCATCAACTGCATGGTGATGTGCAGCGATAGCGGCAACATACACCTTGAGGGTGAAGGGAGACAGCCTTCGCTCCAAGCCCTCTTGCAGGAAGGAAAGCACAGATCTGACCGAGCATGATCGGGGGTCCTCTCGGCGAGAGGAGCACCATTCAACGAATAGGTTCCACTTCAACGCATAGAGGCTCCTCGTGGGAGGAGCTCTAGCGGAAGTGATGGTGTCTACGACCACTTGCGGGAGATCACTCAGAACCTCCGCATCCCATCCAGGGACCACACGTGGAGGTTCCACAGGTCGGGACGCGGGTGCCATTAGGGTGCCCCGTCTCTGAGTCAGGAGGTCCTTCCTCAGAGGAATCGGCCAGGGAGGGGCTGTCGTGAGAAGCATTAGGTCTGAAAACCAGGTCCGAGTGGGCCAGTATGGAGCCACTAGCAAGACCTGCTCCTCGTCCTCCCTGACCTTGCACAGGAGCTGTGCGAGAAGGCTCACTGGGGGAAAACGCATATTTGCGTAGGCCCTGGGGCCAGCTGTGTGCCAGGGCATCCGTGCCAAGCGTGCCGCCGGTCAGGGAGTAAAACCACTGGCAGTGGGCAGTTTCTGGGGAGGCAAACAGATCTATCTGGGCCTCGCCGAAGTGCTGCCAGATCAGCTGGACCACCTGGGGATGGAGCCACCACTCACCCGCAAGTGGAGGATGCCGTGAGAGCTCGTCGGCTGCACGGTTGAGCACACCTGGGACATGAATGGCACGAAGCAACCTCAGATGCTTCTGACTCCATAGCAAGAGATGGCGGGCGAGTTGCGACATGTGACGGGAGCATAGACCACCCTGATGGTTGATGTACGCAACGGCCGCAGTGCTGTCCGAGCGGACCAGTACGTGCTTGTCTGACAGCAGCTCCTTGAAGCGGCCCAGTGCAAGACGTACTGCTAGCAACTCCAGGCAATTGATATGCCAATGCAGTTGAGGCCCCGTCCACAGACCCAACACTGCATGCCCGTTGTACGTGGCGCCCCATCCGGTGGTGGAGGCATCTGTGGAGACCACAGCGTGCCTGGACACCTGTTCGAGGGGCACTCCTGCCCGCAGGAACGAGGGGTCCGACCACCGGATGAGGGTGCGACGGCAGCTCGGTGTCACGGGGACACAGAGCATGCTGCGCTGCCACCGCCATCTCGGGACCCGGCCGCGGAGCCAGTGTTGAAGCGGCCTCATATGGAGCAATCCGAGCAGCGTGACCGCGGCTGCAGATGCCATATGCCCCAGGAGCCCTGCTGTCCTGCACTTGAGCGAACTCAGGCAGTTCAACTCTGACTGGACGCGCTCCTCTTTGAGGCGCGCAGTCCAGGCGACCGAGTCTAGCTCGAGACTGAGATAAGAGATCCTCTGCCTGGGGGCGAGTTTGCTCTTGTCCCAGTTGACCCGAAGACCCAACCGGCTGAGGTGAGCTAAAACCATGTCCCTGTGTTCGCACAACTGCTCTCACGAGCTGGCCAGGATCAACCAGTCGTCGAGGTAGTTGAGGATGCGAACGCCTTGTTCCTTGAGGGGAACAATGGCCACCTCCACAACCTTCGTAAAGATGCGGGGCGACAGGGCCAGCCCGAAGGGTAGGACTTTGCACGGATACGCTCGACCCTCGAACACAAACCGTAGGAAGGGTCTGTGGCGAGGTGGAATCGAGACATAAAAGTACGCGTCCTTCAAGTCGATCACTGCAAACCAATCCTGGGGACGGACGCATTCGAAAATGCGCTTCTGCGTGAGCATCTTGAACGGCAGCCTGTGAAGGTACCGGTTCAAGACGCACAGATCCAGGATTGGCCGTAGCCCACCGTCCTTTTTGGGTACAATGAAGTAGGGGCTGTAAAACTCCAACTTCATATCGACTGGAGGGACCGGCTCGATTGCATCCTTCGCCAAGAGGACAGCAATCTCCGCCCAGAGAACAGGAGCATTGTCCAGTGACACCTGAGTGTAGTGGACACCCCTGAAAACCGGGGGACACCGGGCGAACTGAATCGCATAGCTGAGTCTGATAGTACGAATGAGCCAGCGGGATGGGCTGGGGAGCGCTATCCACGCTTCCAGACACCGAGCCAGCGGGACCAAACACACCACAGACGTACCGGGGGTGGGGCAGCGGACAGAGTACGGGGACCCGACTCGGACAGCATGGTAGAGGCCCGGAGTGTGATCAGACTCTGCGAGGTAGCAGTGCGTATGGGAGACGGCACACGGGGCGCGGCCTGCACCATCACACTGGCAAGCATCGTCTCCCGAAAGAACTGTTTACTTCAGCTTCAGGTCGCCATATCCCCAGGACCGCCTCCCGCTAACCAACTGGGTTGGCTGCGGGCGGAGCGGGCTGGGTTTTAGGCCAGCTTGTGAGATGAGCGCATCAAGAAAGTGTACTTTGACGACGACGACACATCCCAGCAAGACTAGCCAGGGGTGTTTACGGACCACCACGGTGGACATTGTCTGGCCAGGGGCCTGCGACTTGCATCATGCGTAGCTAAACCCTGACTCAGAACTACGCACATGCAATGAGTGCTTTGGCCTACTACGGACTTGCCGGGGGCCAAGACCCATGCAGGGCAGAGGTGGTGTGCCCGTTGACACCAAAAGAGGCTACAAACTGCCAAGTTTTTCCATGCACGTCCGGGCTAAAGACAGGGGGCGGGGCAAGGCGAGTACGCATCGCACGACACCCCCAGGGGCCCGGGAAAGCATGGTTGTCAAGTCTGAATCTGATTCAGCATGAGCACATCACAACCGTGGGACGCTCAGCATCATCTTCATGTTCAGAGCCCAACAATACTCTCCAACAATACTCCAATGTAGCAGTTGACATCTGATCCTCTGCTGGAGCCCTGACTAAGGTGCTAGGTCCCCCATGAGAAGGACCAGCAATCCATGCAGAAGCTACCAGCCATGTTGGACAGTGAACGTGGCCATCCAACTGGACGACACATGGCGCACTGGGCGCCGACGTGGCCATGTTGTACTAAACATGAACCACCCACGAACATAGTCACAACATGTTTGCAATGCACTAGAGGAGTGGGGGGCCCACGGAGAATGGCTCGGCGGGTACTGCCCCACTGTGATCCTCTGGTCACCCAGGCTTATTAACCAAAGTAGTATTTTTCTGATTCAGAAAAATAAACTAGTTTGGGGAATAAGTGAGGGGACTCCACCTCATTAAAGGTGCTCAAGTCTCGACCGTGCATCTAGAGCGCCAGACAACGCGCTGGGTTGCCATGGCAACGCGCGCTGTCAGCCGGCAGCACGACGGCACACGGCGCGCTGAGCACTCAAGCCCTTACGAGAAAGGCGAGACAAACAACGCGCCGTGGTTCATATTCTCATAAGAGAATATGAACCACCCACAAACACAGTCTCAGCACGCTAAGCAGACATGAGAGAAAGTGATTGTGACCGTCAGTGAGGATAGGAAACGACCGCCTCCAGAAACGCACAGACAGAATGACGTCTTGAAAAAGACGCAGTGTCTGTCTGTGAAGCTCTTTTAGAAGGGGAAGAGTCAGCTCTCTCGTGCTGAAGCACACAAGGAGTGACGCGATGTGTTCGGGTACACCACTCCCTGAACACACCGGGAGGAACCGGCCCAAATCGCAACAGACAACTGCGTTTTATATGGGAATTCAGTTGCTGTTAAAACAGCAGTAGAGAGCTTAAGCTCAGGCTCCCCGGGAACCTCGCGACCTCGCTGTTGTGCCTTAACACCAACACAAACAGACGCTGAATCTTCAAGAAGGCTGTTTAATTTCACTCTTGTGAAGTCTGAAAGCTGGACACCAACTGTTGGCTCCGAAGCGAAAGACAGAGTGCAATTGCATCTGCTTCCTATTTATATACACCTATCGGAGGCGGTGCGCATTATGCAAATATTGCACGCCAATTCCATTGGCTTGTTTTAGTTCACTCGAAGCTGATAGGGCTCTCTAGCGATATCCCAATTCGTCGGTCACTACTGACGTACGTCGAACGTGACCGACTGAAAGGGAATGAAAATCACCAATTTTGAAAAAAAAAAAAAACGCTTCTCATTTTGCTCGATAGTTGTGCTGCCGACTTGTGTCACTGGTTTCTGTGACGGGTCACAAATGCTTTTGTTTGAAATGTGTTTTTTGGTTAAGGGACAGCAGTTTGCACCTATCCTGTAGAATGGCCCATATATAATCCTTCAAAATGCTGTTTATCTTATTTTCAAACAAGATTAAACTTACCCGCTTACTCTAAATTGTAAGGCTTGATTTTCCTGCTAAACAAAAACTGAGATCAAGCATCCTGCAATAAACCAATAAAGCGTATCTGGAGAGAAGATCTTAAAAGAATAGCATAGGACAACGCCTTGCCCCCACACATCTACAGTATGCAACCCCCCCCACACACACACACACACACACAAACTCTCCTTCCCCCTGCCTCAAGTCACTGAAAGTTTATATTCTATGTATAATGTAACTTGTTTATATATTGTTTTTCCCTTTCATGTTTGGTATCATTTTAAAAGTCTCAGTGCGGTTGGTAAAATGGTCTCAATTTCACAGCAGTCACTAGAATTATGAAGAAGATGGAAAACTAAGGAAAATTCTGTCCTCTTTTTGGGTGGTGTCTCTTCTCCTCTCCCCCAAAACAGGTGTTGGTGTAATAAATATTTACGATCCTTTTGTTCTGGTTCTGGTATAAAAGGTAAAGAGCAAAGCAGTCATGTGGGATCTTCTGCAGGCCCCCACAGAGATGGGTGAATGTCTGAGGACATTCACCCATCCCTGTGTATATATGCATTTCTTTGAGTAATCGATGTTATGCATTTAACATTTCTGAATTGGCTTTAATTGTCTAATTGTAATGTAATTGGCATCATATATTTTTACTTGACAAATAAAATGTTATATTTGGTTGATTCTGTATTATTCTTAATCCATTATTTCTAGTAGATCAAAGCAAAGGTATTACCTCAAATCTGTGTTCAGGATTGTTCATACGAAAGGTTTAATAGATGTAGCATAGGGCACGTCAATTAAGTCCATTTCGATTTCTGACAATCACTGCCTTAAATAAGTTGCAGTTTTCGTAAATATATCAAAACTATGCTTTTTGTTACGAGTAAGCAGAGCGCGACCGACTTAAAGGTAGATATTTACCCTGCATCCAATGTTTAAGGTCAGGCTGACGAGTTTGTGTCCGGGAAGAGTGCTCAAATCGGCCGAAGTAACTCTTCTAAAGCGATACCGGGACTGCAGTGAACGAAATAATTGAAGATATAAGGTAATCAGAATACTCGAATATCTAAATTAATACATAACAATTGATTAATTTCTAATTGGAAACACAACCTAAGTGTAAGAATCATTTGAAATTGGAGTCAGATTAAACAAGTGAAATTAAGTGAACATTCAGAGACGCTGAAAAGGCATACACGCGTAAACCTTCCCCGTCCTGTGGGAAACCGTCATTGGGCCCATTAGGCGGGCCTTACAAAATGTTTCAATTCAGTGTTGTTTAGTCTGTTTAAAATTATTACACGTCTTTTGTCTGTCTGTATGATTATGAGAAGGATCATTTAGTTAACGTGACCGTAATCACAGGCAAAATATAATTTATTTCCAGTTTCTGTGGTTCCAAATCTGAATCAATCCAGATTCAGAAATAATGAACTATTTATCTGCACAGTCATTCTTTGTGTGACATGAATCAGTGTGTTCAGGGTCTGAAGCTTTTACTGCAGGCCTGTTTAAAAGCCCGAATGTCATTTGTGCTTCTGCACACGTCAAAAATATACTTCAGTATTACCACTATATAGTTTATGGTGGTTTACGCACTCTGACGGCACCTATTGTGAATAAAAACAAATACAAAACAATCTTACAACACAACAAATTCAGACATCAAAAGTGCTGATTCTTCTACTTATTTCCCATAACTTAGGATGTTCTTGCATGTGAAGGAAAATCACACATATAATTATTAACTCAATGTAAGGCTGGAAGCTTACGCTGCTATTTTGAACCAATAATAAGAACAAAAAGCAGTTGAAGGATGACGTGCATAATTCAGTTATTTATCTGACTCAAGTATAGATTAAGAATAAGAGGTTAAAGAATAACAACTTTAACAGAGTCAGATTAAAGGTAAAAATCTTTCTTAGAACTGACAGGAAAACGTAGGATTTGACCTGAATGCTTAGATAATGAACATTACAATCACTTGAGCTTTCAGCATTATCAGTGGTAAAAAGAAAGATTCTCAAAGCTTTTAAAGCAGGCAGAGTTATTTATTGTGATTTATTGGTAAATATACAGACAGTAGAATGGAAAAAACAGTGTATAGAAAAACTTTAACAAATAATGCACTGCTGTGAAGGAGAGGCCGTACAAGTCTTTCTTGTAGTATGAGGTTATGCACCGGTGTGCAGGAGTAACAGGGTTAAAGCCTTTCTTCCAGATAAACAGTTACCTTTCCTTCTTATACCCTGAGCAACACATTGTTAAACATGAGTGGAACACCAACACAAAACAAAACAAACAACAACAAAAAAACAGCTGACAGGAAACTGAAAGATAAGGCAAATGGCTGGAGATCAAGAGGGGGAGAATACATGCACAGTTGTCCTAAAGCAACCAGGGTGGCGGTGGCAATCAAAGAGTAAAATATGAATAGGAAATAGAAAATACTAGTAGATAAATAGTATGTAGTGGAAAGCACATGTGTCCTGCGAAGCAAAGAGTACAGATGTGTCATAACCAAGCAGCAACCAGTTTCTCTTGAAGCCAATATGGAAGTGACTTAAACTGCAATTTATCAACTGGCCGCTAGGGACAGGCTCCAAAAGAGAGCAGAATCTCATTGACTCTGTTTCGGGATCATTTTATACAATTATAAATTAATATGGCTTGCTGCGTTAATGATCGAGACTCGAGACAGATATGCATCTGTGTAGATGTGCTCGCATGCGGAGGATAAACAGAACACACGTTGTTGGATCGTCTTTGCATTGGCTGAAAGTTTTGTTCGTGAGATTTGATATGACTATGGCTGGATAATATGCCTCTCAAGACACCATTTTGAAAAATTATACTTTAGCGGGCTCATTTGTTTGTGACATATATACAATTATACAGTTTTGCATCATAAACGCTGCTCAGGTTGCATAATTTTCTTGAAGAACGATGATGAAAAACAGATCATTCAGAAGAAATGTGACGCAAACAATGGATAATATATCAATATTTCATGGATTTAATGCTTTTGTGGACAAAAAGTACTGTTTTTTGTTTTTCAGTGGACACTCATGGACATTTTACCCAAATGCAACGGATTGGATTCATTCCATGAATGCTATTTCATTAGAAAGGTATGAAGTCCCGTTTGATTTTTCGTGCTGTCATGTGCAAACCGACACAAATTTCAATTACTGGTGCTGGAGCATATCGTAAAAAATACACTGTGGATTGACACCTTTGTAACTTTCTAATGATATAATTTATCTTTATTAACTAATAAAGATAAGTTATATCATTAGAATATTAATATTTTAGATAGTATCTAAGATATATAGATAGCTCCTTTGCATGCTAACATGGTCACATCAAGCTAGGTTTCAGAAACCATAGCAGTGGCACTTCAGTTCCAATCACGTCCTGTTTGTTATTGACTGTCACGTCCCGCCACTAATCATTCACCATGGACACTGATTACACTCACAGCTGTTCATCATTGGTATTGTGTATTTAAGTTACTCCCTGTCCTCAGTCTAGCTTCCACTATTGTTGTATGTTACCTGTGTTTGATGTTACCTGCCTATTTCTTGAGATTAAACTTACGTTATCTTCCTTGAACCTGCCTTCCTCGTCTTCCTTGGAGAATATGTGTAACAGAATATTGGACCAAAACCGAAAATAGATTATGCGGACATGTTCACACTCCTGAGCCACGATTTTTTGTGTATTCACCACGAAATTCATCAGTGTTGCACTCACCTGCCCCTACGACGACAAAGAAGCCGTTGCAAGCCGTTGTTCTGGATCGGGGCCAACTACCATCGTCCCGTGGACCTGGAGAGTGTTCGTCCCTGATCCAGAGCACACAGCCAGACCCAGAGCCCGTATCTTCTCCACGGACTGCGGTGTACTCGTGCGAGCCCCCTGCAGATGGAGAGTTACCACCGGCAGCTACAGGTCAGCCAGACCCCGAGGACAGAGGTGACCCACGCCCCGGAAATGGAACTCCACCTGACTTCTGACCAGGGGTGTGAGCCCACGACATCTGCTGACGAGGGAGAAACTACTACGGAGAGGGAGGACTGGCTGATTGACTTTGGCGATGAGTCGATTCCCACCCAAACCCACCTGTCATGTTCATCATCATCATTTGACAAGGACATTTCTATGGACTGGTTTTCCTTTACAGACCCTCTACCTACGCTGTCAACACCTCGCTCAGCCAGTCCTCCTGTACTGTCGCTGCTGGATGTCATCTGCCCTGCGCCGTCTCAGGGGAACCCCTGTGACGTCAAGCCGCAGGTCACACTCCCACCAGCAGCACTAAGACCAGAGGTTTCGGTGACCTCGTCGCTCCATCTTGGCCCGTTGACCTGCTGGCTCCGTCTAGGCTCCGCCCATCTACAGTTCCACCGGAGACCCTACTACTGCTGGCTCCGTCTAGGCTCCGCCCATCTACAGTTCCACCGGAGACCCTACTACTGATGGCTCCTCCGGTCTCCCTCATCCAGCCGGCTCACCCTTGGTCAGTCGTCCCTCCTCTTCTGCAGCGGACTTACGGGACGTCCATTACACTTCGTCCCTCCACCCCTTCAGCTACAGAGGGCTCCTCCTTCCCCTCGGAGTCACCTCTGTCCTCGGTCAAGCCGACATCACCGCAGCCCTCAGGATCTCCAGCTCCACCTCCGCCGGTCGTCGCCAGTACATCACCGCGGTCTTGCAGGCCACTTGGCTGTGGACTGTCGGATCTGGGGAGCTCTGGGTCTGTGCCAACGGTTTTCCACCATCTACGCCACCAGGGGATTGTCGTCCTTCCTTTATCACTCCGTCACCATCACTCTGTCCACCTCCAGAGCCCCCTCCGGCCATCCCTAAGATGTTCCTCCACGGCGCGAGGACGCGCCTTGCCGGAGAGGGGAGCTAATTTTACATTCACTGTCTCGTCCTCTTTGTTTTTGACTGTCACGTGCTCCTTTGTTTTCAGTTCCCGCCACTAATTATTCACCATGGACACTGATTACACTCACAACTGTTCGTCATTGGTATTGTGTATTTAAGTTACTCCCTGTCCTCAGTCTAGTGTCCGGTATTATTGTATGTTACCTGTGTTTGATGTTACCTGCCTATTCCTTGAGATTCAACTACGTTATCTTCCTTGAACCTGCCTTCCTCATCTTCCTTGGAGAACATTTGTAACAGATGTGGGGTGACACGCAGCTAAGATGGTAGCGGCCTCTTTCGCTTCAAAAATGCTCTTCAGAAATCTATGGGTGACGTCATGGACACTATGACATTTTTTTACAGTCTATGGTCACCTTATTTAACGAATAGTTCACCCAAAAATGACAATTCTGTAATCATTTACCCACTTTAAATGCACATTGCCATGCTCAGCTGTATTAAAGCAGCCAGAGTGGTGGTGGCAAACAAAAGGTAAAATACGAATAGGAAATAGATGTGCATAAACAAACAGTAGTATTACATACAGTGTACTTTTAGACAGATTACTCTGCATATGAACCAAAACAGAGAACTTTTACAGAACCACCCTATAAAACCACATTTTTTTTCAGTCTTTATCAAGATAAATTCTTACCATATGTCATAATAAACTCACTGCACCAATCCACCAAATGATACATGAACACATTTATTTATATTACTAATGCTGACAAAAACAACTCAAGATGGAAAATTGCAAAACAATTAATTTATGTATTTTCCTTGACACTTTTTCCTTTGGCTGCTTGTTTTAAAAGATTATTTTCTTTTCTTTATATTTTCTTTTCTGTGTTCTGTAAAGCTGTACAACAATGTGCATTGTAAAAGGTGATGTACAAATAAAAAGAAATTGAACTGTAATATAAATTTGGATTAAAGCATCTGTCAAAAATGAGTAAATGTAAACTCAATTGCACTCTGACAGAACCCAAGTAAAGTAATAGTTAACAAAGGTAAAATCAGCTCACATTATGGTACTGTTTGTGCATTTATTCAGTTTTACATCTGTTGATACAGGAAGTTCTAGCGTATAGATCCAACAATCCAAGACCAGAGGTGTGTACTTCTGTGATTATCCTATTATATATATCATAAACAGATTATTCAAATTTATTTTCTTTTGAGATCAACTTAGTGCCACAAATGTTGTGAATAGAGATAAACATCTACTGAGTCTGGAACATCCTACTAATTATGATTAACAATTAACTTGAACTACTTATTTATCTGAAGCAATATAAATCAAGTACAAAAGACAGTAAATCGGGACACTATAAAAGGAACATGAGAGGCTGTGAGGATGACAGAGCAAGAGCTGGAAACAAACATCAGTGAAGAATGAAGGCTTTAGTATGTATACTGCTGCTGTTGGAAACCTTTGTGTTTGTCGTCCAGCAGCAGGTAGATGGAGGACTCAATGAGAATGAGATCAGTCAACAGATCAGCTCTGAGGACGGAAGACAGAATCCACCTCAAACAGACACTTTGAGAGCTGAAGCTTCAACTGACAGCCAACAATACTGTGATCTGGGCATCCCTGACATCCATGCAGCACTGAGAGAACTGACCGCCACCATTACAGAGCAGAAAGGAAACATCAGAGAACTGACCGCCACCGTTACAGAGCAGAAAGAAAAGAACAGAGCTTTAGAGATGCAACTGAGGGAACAACAGACGTTTATCCTGGAAGAGCTGAATAAGAAAAATGAAGGTACTTCACCAAAACATTCACTCTTTTATCAATGATCCTCAAAGTAAAACACCAATGCAATACATTGAATAATGTAAATGTTAGTGTAAAGTTGAGTGTATACTGTGTAAATTGTGTTATCTATTACAATAATCAGTGTAAATGTCATTTAACAGATTCTTTATTCCTTCACAGAAATTTCAAATCTTACTCTGAGTCAAGTGGAGTTGAGAAAGGAAAATAGAGGTGAAAGTGTGCTTAAATGATGTTAAATTCAGTGTATTCATTCTCTGATTCATTCTCTCAGTGTAATACAGTAATATATCACAATATTGCTTATGTTTTTCAATAACAGACAGAGAAATAGCTTTTTCAGCTTCACTGACACTGTCGAGCAGTGAATATATTGGTCCTTTTCCCACTGAATTCACACTAACCTACAAGAAAGTCTTCACAAACATAGGGAACGCCTACAACCCAATTACAGGTAATTATCAATGAAATGGAGTCATAAAACTCAGTTTATAGTAATGAAAACCTTCTGCTCCATTCAGACCTCTCTGCAGTTGTGTAATGTGTATAAGAGAATTAGGGTGCTTTCACACCTGCCTCATTTAGTTCGGTTGAATCGTACTAGAGTTCGTTTCCCCCTTTGGTGCGGTTCGTTTGGGCAGGTGTGAAAGCAGCAATCGCACTCGGGTGCGCACCAAAAGCGGACCAAATAAGCGTACCGAGACCTGCTTGAAGAGGTGGTCTCGGTACGCTTTCAAACGAACTCTGGAGCGGTTCGTTTGTGGTGAGAACGTGATCCAACCTCGAACAGACCCAACTGCAAAAAGTACTGATCATTTTTGGACTAAACCAGCTGCCGTAGTCAGCTGCGCTATGCATTATGGGATGAGGAAGTGTTTGTTGACACTTTGCACTTTAGCATGGCAGCTCGCGGACAAACTTGGAGTTGTGAGGAGGTGCGGAGCCTCATAGAAATTTGGACTGATGACCATATTAGGTCCCAACTTTCGAAAACTCATAAGAACAGCGCGATCTTCTCATTGTTTAGCAAACAACTCAGGGAAAGGGGGTTTGATAGATCTGTGGAACAGTGCCGGGTTAAGGTAAAGAAGCTCCGCCAGCAGTACATCCAAGTGCGGGATGCACTTAATAAAACGGGCAGCTCGGGTAAGGAGAAAGACAAGTTCCCCTGGTATGATGACCTCGATAATATACTTGGGACAAAACCCGACGTCGATCCGGTGGATGTTGTTGAGTCCCATGAAAGTTCAACATCGTCCGCTTCCAGTGATGCTATTGATGCTAGCACTGTTGACCAAGCTACCGCATCTAATACCGATGTTGACGGTGAGTTTATTTCGTTTTTGCACTTGCCAATACAAAGCACTTACTTAAGAAATTATGGTGTAACTTTAGGCGTAGATTATTCTTTGCCATGCCTAATATGACGGCAAGTTATGTTACTTCACATTAACCAGAAGCAGTTATATATATATATATATATAACTGCTTCTGGTTAATGTGGAGTGACATAACTTGCCGTCATATCGTGTGTATGTATGTGTGTATATATATATATATATATATGTGTGTGTGTATTTATGGGACATTCTTTGTTTCACACACACTGCATTGCTTACATTGCAATATGCATTTAAATAGATTTTTATATTTAAATCTGCATTAAAATGTCATAAGTAACAAAGATACTGTTTTTTTCACTAAACAGTGGGAGATTCAAGCAACATATCCTCTGATGTAGATGTCACAAACACCGTTGCTGACGCAGGAGTGTCTGATGATCCAAGTACAGAGAGCAGTGCCAATGAAGAAGGCATCATAGGAGAAAGACTGCCCATTCCTGGAGCCAAAGCTCGAAAAAGAAAGATAAAGTCTTGCAAAGCTGATGTTGACATCCAGGCATATATGATGGACAACAAAATGATGCTGACAGAACTGCATAGAGCTGAACAGAGCCAGGTGGCTCAAGAAGCTGCCTGTTTTGAGAGAATATTGAAGGCACAACAGGAGGCTGAGGAGAGAAGATTCCAGGTGATGCAGGCACAGCAACAGGCCACTAACCAGATGTTTCTGCAACTAATGGGCACTCTAGCAAGTGCACTGAATCCTGGTCAGCCTCCACCTCATTCCTCAACAATGCCAGCCTGGACCACGACACCCCCACCAACATCAATCCCTAGTGCTTGGTCCTTGCCCCACCTGTTTCAGCCAACTGCCCTGCTGCCAATGAATGATCCACATCACCACCGGCAATCAGAATCTCCATCCACCCAAGAAGAACATCCTAGCACTTCATCCATTATACATGACATTAATAGTACATACTACTACAAGATGTAGTTTTTTTTTTTGTTTGTTTGTTTTTTGCTTTTTGAATTGTTCTGGAAGAAATTAATGTTCTGTTTAGTGTTCTGAAGAATATACTTAAAGCAGAAATGACAACCCTGTGTTGTGTTTACATTTCCCAGAAATATGCTACCTCATTTGCATTACCTCTGGAGTACACGAGTAGAATATATAATTTAAAGTAAAAAGAGGACTTTTTTTTTCTAATCAATGTTTTTGTAGCCAACATTTATGGCAAAGTTGCATTTGTCTGAAGTTAAACAGGCAAGTTTGGTGTTAAGAATGTTCTATTTTTTAAGAACTGTGATTGTGTTTACATGTATAACATGGCTAGTCCAGTGGCCTAGAAACTGTTAGCAGGCAGTTGAAGGACTAGCTGGAGGCAAAGCTCCCTAAGACCACCACTTACGCACTGAAATAATGGCATAGTGCCTTTAGCTTACTGTTTATGTGTGGTCTTTCGCATGGGAGATCGAGGTTCAAATTACAAGCACTATGTTACCTAATTTTCATTTTTATTGTAATTTCAGACAATGTACCAGACACATAGCACTGTTGAAAAAAGACATTTTAATTTCAAAATGGAAAAAAGGTGTTCAGACGTGTCAACTTTACATTTGTTACAAATAAAACAGAAAATAAAACCTTTTAAAAGCAAAAGTGTTTCCATTCCATTAATTTTAAATCAAACAAAATAAGTTTATATATGGTGGTTCCCTATACTAGTATATGAACATAAATGCTATGAATAACTGAAGATGAACTCATCGAGAGATAACAGCATAACATTTTTTTTAAACATACTGAATACTGAACTGAGTATTTGCAGGCTTTGGTCATTCATACTGTAGCAAAGTAGCTACACAGTGCATTTCTAACGTCGTGTTGCTGCTGTACATGCCCCTGCTCATCATGTACCGGTCCCTCTTCCTCTGCAACTCTTTCTCCCTCCACAAATTCCTCCTTCTGTACCTCACAGAAATTATGCAGCACACAGCAAGCAGACACAATGCGGCTTACAAAAGTTATGTGGGCCTCATTTTCTTTAAGAAGGCAACGCCAGCGTCCTTTGAGGCACCCAAAGGCACGCTCAACTGTCATACGGGCTTGGCTTAATCTGTGGTTGAAGTTGAGCTGCTGTGGTGTTACTGCTCCTCCTTCTGGGTAAGGTTTCATGAGCCAAGTTAGTAGAGGGTAAGCCGAATCACCCAAAAGAAAAAGAGGCACATCGACCCCCTCAAACGCTTCAGTCCAATGAGGTAAAAGAGTGCCTGCACTGCCACGCTCATACAATGATGATAGGGAGAAAACACGGGCATCGTGTATCTTGCCTGGTCGCCCAACATTAATATCCCAAAATCTCATCCTATGGTCCACCACACCTTGCAGAATGATGGAATAGTCTCCCTTCCGGTTGTAATAACAAGATGAGTTGTCAGGAGGAGCTCTGATCTTAATATGGCTTCCATCAATCGCACCTGCCACCTGAGGGAATCTCCATTTGTCTCGAAATCCCTGTATTATCTGCCTGAACTCTGCTGCTGAGGGATGCTTGATATACAGAGGCTTCATTACCACATTTATGGCAGTCACAACCTCCTGGGTGATAGTGCAACATGTTGATAACCCAACACCAAACAGTTGTGAGATAGACCGGTACTCCAGGTTTGTGGCTAATCTCCAAACACAAATTGCAACTCGAGCATCAACAGGCACTGCCTGTCTATATTTTGTGTTTTGTCGGGTCAGCCAGGGCCGGAGAATGTCACAAAGGAGTCTGAAGCTGCCTCGTCGCATTCGGAAGTTTTTCAGCCAGTCTTCATCTGTCCAGGTGGTGTTGATGTGGGGCCACCAACTATCACTTCGTGGGCATGTCCAAATCCTCCTGTGTTTAACAGAAATATGAAATTAATCATCTAGTCATTATGAAAACTTTCAGGAAATTATCTCTTAATTTACATTGTTATTATCATATGTAAACTAGGGATGGGCAACAATTAATCGCGATTAATCGTTAGCAAAATAAAGGTCTGTGTTTATGTAATATATGTGTGTGGTCTGTGTATAATAATTATGTATAAATACACACGTGTATAAATTTAAGAAATATATACATGTTTAAATATTTACATATATTTTATAGTACATGTAAATATAAATATTTTATATATAAATCTAACATTTTTCTTAAATATATACATGTATGTGTCTGTATTATGTATAGTTATGTATATATACATAACTATTATAAACAGAACACACACATATATTACGTAAACACAGACTTTTATTTTGCAAACGATTAATCGTTGCCCATCCCTAATGTAAACTGATTTCAATGATATTGTTAGATGAATTAGGGCAATGTTATTTTTGCTATTAAAATATCAAAATGCTTTAACATAGGCCTGTAATATGGATCGATATCAAAACCTTCTGCTTGCTTCTCAAAAAACACATAGCAACAAGGTTACCACACAACATCAAATTCAAGGACTTCCAGGCCCCAAAACAGCATAATGAGAATGTTTAATGAGAACTCAGAAAACTATTTCAAAGAGAAAGAGAGGGCATGACATTACCTGATAGATCGTTGGTAATATTTTTGGAGGAAGAGTATGTCAGAGCCAAGAAGAATTAATGCACGCCTCTGCTTGAAGTGACGAGCGATGCGCGCTCGCCGTTTGTAGTGCATTAGAACGTTGTTTTCAAGCCGCATCCGCGCTCCATTATAAAATTGTATTGTTTGCATATTGTGGTGTATACAAACAATGTAATAGATTATGGCCAGGGACAAAACCAGCCCGCGCAGTCTTCTCTCCATAGTTGTGTTGTGTTGTGTTGTCTCCGTATTGTTTGCTGGCTTTTCCTCTTATGTTGTGATTTTCCCGCACAATCCTGACCAATCGAAAAGCAGTTTAGCAAATACGCCATGGCCAATGAGTGATGTGGATGTTGTCACGTGACTGCATTTTGGTTCGTTTCAACTGGTTCGGACCAAAGCAATCAGTGTGGTGTGAAAAGGGACCAAAAAAGCAGAAAAATGCTACAATCTATAATTGTTTGCTCTTGGTTCGGACCAAATGAACCGAACTAGAGATGTGAAAGCACCCTTAAATGATCTGCCATCTTTCAAAACTATTACAGTGTGTTTGGTAATTGATCAATCATACAGGAAACAGCTGATTCTGTATCTCTTGTTATTTGATTTAGGTATTTTCACAGCCCTACTGAAAGGAGCGTACATGTTCAGAGTCTCTGTATATGGTGTTGGCGGAACTTCAGTAACTGTATCCATTGTTAAGAATGGAGAACATGTGGTTACAGCATATGATAATCAGGCTCAAAATGCATTAAACTCCTCAAATGGAGTTGTGTTGATCCTGGAGGTTGGAGATGTTGTCTATGTGAGACTTTGGCCTGGCACAAGGATATATGATAATGAGAATAAGCACTGCACTTTCAGTGGTTTCCTGCTGTTTCCCTTAAGATAACAGGAGCTTTGAAGAATGTGATTCCAATATTTCTGAACCTTCAGTGTATGATTTCAGATGAAAATCATAAAGAATCATTAACATATGAACCTGTATTAATGAGGACTAATGTGTGTTTGAATCTTTCAATAGATTACTGTATAAAGTCAGTATAATACACTATATTCATTAGTTCTGATCTGTCTATACATGTAAGTTTGTATAAAGAGTTTCAGCACTGAGACAGACAGGACCCATGAATATCACATGTGACTCAAATGTGTTTTGTTAAAGTAGTAAATCTAGAAAGTTAATGAATACCTTTTTAAGTGCATCTTGTTACTGATTCTTGATCTGTATCCCTATCCTACACAAGTAAGATAATAAAGAGACATTGTGGCATTTTCTTTTCCTTACATTTTCATGAATATTTCACCAACAATGTTTGCTTTGAAACACTAATGATATCATATTTATCAGTCCTACCTGGATTTTTTGCAATGACTGAAATGCCTGATTTTGTGGTGGCAATTTCCAGAACGGTGGGCCTAATTTCCTTAGAATGGACAAATAGTTGCCCATAAGTAAAAAGTTACAAATAAATATAAGTAAAAAAGTAATTGCTCAAGTAAACAGTCATAAAATTAGAACAAAGAAAATGACAATAGTGTAACGATCTTTAGCGATATTACAAGTATTTAATCAATCAGCTCAAATCATGGGTGAAATATATATTTAATAAATCATAAAGTCTTATGATTAATTATGATATATGTCGACCCAAGAGGGAATTATGCACATATATTGTGAATTAATTACAATGGATTGTAATTAATTACATATATTATTAGTTTTAGTTTAATAGTTGTTTTAGAAAAACTATCCTAGCTTGTCCAGCAAACCATCAGTTTTCTCATAGACTATTGTAAAAGAAATTTTATTCTCTAGCCACGAGAATAAATTCCTATTATAGCATCAAAGCGTAAAGCAATGGTGCAGAAATGAAACATAGAAGTGACTTGGTTTTCTGAATGAGCAGCAGAAACAATCAAGCATGAATACAATGTATTTAATATATGAAATTGATAATACAAAGGTTATACGGCTAAATATACACAAGTACTACACATACAGTATATAGAAAACGAAAGTAAAGTCAAGGAAACAGGTGATCAAAAGAGTGGCAAATTACAAACAGCTAAACCTTTGAGAGCCAGCAAGGAAACTCAGTTTACACAAATCTTAAAAGGTTGTTACTTGCGTGAGTTCAGTGGGCTGTTACTGCCTTTCCGTAGAGTTTCAGTGTGCTTGGCTTGGAGCGATTGGTCCTTTTCAGGAGGTCGTTCTCTGGCGGGTTTTCCAAAGCAAGGTTTAACTTGAGCGGAAGATAACTGGAAAATAAAGAAGAGAGAGTCCGTCTCCTAGGTGATGGAGGATGACGAAGGCTTGACAAAAGCAAAGCTTGTGCAACGAAGAGACGCGTGTCATCGTGTTTTAAAGACAACAAACCAGCACGCCTCCTTGGGAACGTCCGCCAATGATACGGGTGCAATGTTTGGCGGGCAAAACTTTTCTTTTGTCTTGCAGCACGATTTGCATAATTTATGAAGCATCAGATCGGGATATCCATGGGTTTCAAAGACGTCACTTCCGCTATGCCCACCGCCATATTTGTGTCCGGTCACAGCTGCACGCTCTGTTTAAGGCTATGGTGACAGCAGCTACAACCATAGACATCATATCCACAAGTTTCCTACGCCCCATGAGGCCTTGCGTCAAACATGGGAGAGTCTTCCGGTTCGAAGTAAACAAGCTGGACGTGACACTCATTCATTCAACATTTGACAGTCAATCAAGATTTAACGATCCAAACTTGCGAACGTTTGTATTTTACTTATAGTTTTAAGATTCCAGCATCAATATTTGAACAATGTTTTACAAGAAAAAAAAGTTAAAGTAATAGTAATTTATTAATTTATGTCGAGGTGCACATCAATCATGCTAAATCTAACTGATATTTATATTGACATAAAAAGAAAACACAGACCTATTCAGTTGCGCCTGTTTCCATTTATTTACGATCACGATAATGCACAAAACAACTCCACTAATGCTTTTAAATCCAAAGGCTTATACATTTAGAAATATATTGATAACATACCCTATGTTTACGTCACTTTTCTGAGCCTTTTTATTGATTTTCTTCTAAATTATGCGATGATTGCAATCCGAGGACGTTTGCGCGATCTCTCCGTCTATCTATCCTGATACTTTCAGCCAGAGCAACAGAGGGAGCTCATGAGAAGACAACAGGAGTTATGAGTTATACGAGTTAACCGGAGTGTGTGAATCTGTGAAAGATATGCATTTGTCAGGAATCAACAGGCACAGAGAAGAGACAGATAAAACATTAAACTAAATAAATACACGATTATAATCATATAAGAATTGTCTTCGTTCCTCAAGCAGTCTCTGATATTTTCCATAAACGAGTGTATTTATTATCACAATGGTTAACATAACCATCGCATAGCCTATATGACAGTGGAAACGCGACTGGCTCTGGCACGCACGACACGTTAGGAGTCAATAATATAACATCATAAAGCTTTGGTGCTTGCATCAGTGACAGGTGAAGTACAGACAGCGGGTTGTTCATGTATTGCAGGGTCAGGATGCTCTAGTCATGCAGGTCAGTAAAGTAAAGGGCAATTAAGGGCACGAAAACTGTTTATTGTATTGTGATATTATTAACTAATAAATGTACTAAACTGAGATGTTGTCCCTGAGCGCTGTAACGACATCTCTCATAAAGATTTGCAACTTTGCAAAGTAAACAATGATCCAAAAAACACTTAGCCTCTTCGCTAATTAGCACACTAAATACCATTGGTATGCTACTTCCGCCGCCTCACCGGAAGTTGTACCCACGTTCTCTTTTACAGTAGCGCCCCGCGGAAACAGGTGGATAGGTAGATGCCCTATTGGCCGCTGGGCGCTGAGATTTGCGGCCGCCATCTTACACCGGTCGCACTCCTAAGCTGCGTCCCAATTCGCCTACTTATACTACGTCCTAAAAGCATTTACTGTTTTTGTAAAGAAAAAGTACATACTTTTGAGTAGTAGACAAGCTTTGGGACATACTACCTCATCATAACTGCATCTTTAACAGACGTTCTGTCGCTTATTTACGCAAACTGTAACTGTTTAAACTACCCTAGGGATCATCACAGTTAAAATCCTCCACATTGAATTAAGTTTATTTTCCTACCATTTCGGAGAGAAATGTAGTCGCACGTTGATCTGTCAGTCATGGGTCTTTCATGCAGAGAACTCTCCTCATCTTTGCATAATGATGCATTTAAAAGTTAATGACCAAACGCATCGTTAAATTCACAATGCTGTTGCAGATGAAATATAATGTGGATAACATTTAATAAATATCTTTTCGTCAGGTTATATTGATTATTAATTATTCAAGCCCCTTTATCTTAACCGCTCTGCTTAACCGTTGGACCTCGCAAGTGTTTTCCACATAACTTACTATTCAGATCAGAAAGAAGTTCGAAAGCACTTGTTAGAATGCGCTCAATGCATGAAACTTACTTTTAGCGTTAGGTAACGTTAAGTGCCTATTACCAACACAATCCAATCTGAATTTAATACATAGCCTAATAACTGTTATTTGTGTTTGTGCACATGATATCAGGAAGCAATGTATACACACATGACGGCAAAGCGCAAATCGAGTTACCCCTCCCACTTCTGCTAGTATTACTGAGATATCTTATTTTACTGCAACCACTGCAAGTACCATTCACATTTTCTTCAGGAAATGTACATTCTAGTATTAATATTGAACCACTGTACTCACATGAGCCGATTTAAATATGTTTTTAGTACATTAATGGATCTTGAGAGAGGAAATGTCATTGCTGGCAATGCAGGCCTCACTGAGCCAACAGATTTCAGCAAAAATATCTTAATTTGTGTTCTGAAGATTAATGAAGGTCTTACGGGTGTGGAACGGCATGAGGGTGAGTAATACATGACAGAAATTTCATTTTTGGGTGAACTAACCCTTTAATGGGAAAATTAAGTCTCAGAACTTTATATTTAGGCTATATTTAACTTAAATCCTGTACTAGAGTGCTACTTTTGTACATTTGAAATTAATTGTTTGCTTGTGTTTATTTCCTGTTGTCTTTTATAATGGCTTTTGTTGTTAATTTAAACATTGCTGTTCAATAAATATTTTATATAAATAAAATTCCATATTTGGTATTGAGAAAGCAAAGACCGTCTTTATGAGTGAGTCAGAACAAGGAAGAAACTTCCAGGTTGTATGTTAGAATGCTGACTCATTATTGGCTGGCTCTTGGTCAGCGTCACACGTATACGCACATGCTGCTCACGTGAACAGCATCAGCCAATACTGAGCCGGCATTCTGACGTACAACCTGGAAATGCTGAACGTAAACAGTATAGGAGAATGACAGGAAAAAAAGATATTGTCGAATAACCCTTAAATGCATGACTGTTTCGCCAATCATTCTTACATATTCGGGTCTTTATCGACCCGGATCTATATCTAACACGTAAGGATCTCTATCTGTCGCGATAATATAAAACTTCTCTGATATTAGAGTAACAATTACAGAAGAATAAAATAAATCGTATTTTGTTACCTTTTGGAGCTTGAAAGGGCTCCGTTTGAGCAGATGTTTTATTCCATCATCACTGTCCTCGTCAGAGCTCATTTCCCAGTAAATTCAGCAATTAATGGGCTAGTTTTATGTTTGAGGTCACGAATATGAGCCCATTCGTGATCTCAAACATATTCTCAGAACTATATAATTTTCAACATCTTCAAAATCAATATTTCGATCGCTAACAGCTTCACCAGATTCATCCAGTAACAGTTACAGTCATATTTGATTGCGTTCTGTACTTGCTCTGCAGTAAATCCCTGAGCCATTTCATGTTTCTCTTATTATTTTGTTTTCTGTCTGAATGAGTCGTCACTTCAGCATTGTGTATCAGACATTGCCACCTTGTGAAATAAAGGTGAATTGCACTTATTCCATCATCTAAGATTCAATTATTGTTGTGCAGAAAAAAATATACGTACACTCATACACACCTCGGGTCATTTGCGACCCTATACAATTTTTACAAAAAATGAATACAAAAATAGGCATTCTTTTATAATTTTATGATTTTTTCTTGTTATATTCTTTATAATGAATTGACTGAGGAATACCAAGAAGGTTGATGTCTAACTTTAAAAAATGAACGAGGAAAAGGGTAGTGAATGACGTCCCAGGTCACTAAAGACCCGAGGTATGCATTTAAGGGTTAAAGTCGTTATTTTGTTTTGTTTTTGTGCACAAAAAGTATTTCTTGTCATTTCATAAAATTAAGGTTGAACCACTGTAGTCATGTGGAAATTTTTATCGATGTCTTTACTACCTATCTGGACCTTGAAAGTGGTGGTTAAATTGTTGTCCATGGACAAGTCATATACCTTTCGGATTTCATCAAAAATATCATAATTTGTATTCTAAAGATGAACAAAGTTCTTACAGGTGTGGAACTACACAAGGGTGAGAAATTAATGACATAAATGTAAATGTAAACTAACCCTTTAAAATTTAAAAGGACAAAGACAAAGATATTGCTTTCCTCAGTGGACATTGAAATAATTTTTTTATAATGGATATAATATTATGGACATCGACCTGAAGAATGAATGCTACATCTGATGCAGGTAATACACTCGTTTAGTCAATCTTGCTCTCTCGGAAAAAGAAATTCAATTCAGTTTTATTTATACAGCCCAATATCACAAATTACTATTCACCTCAAAGGGGTTTACTACAATCTCTACAAGACATGTTTATGTAAAAAGGCTACATAGTGTAGTGTAGACCTTAAAGCATGCAACGTCAACTGGCGGCCCGCGGGCCAAATCCGGCCCGCCAGAGATTTCCATCCGGCCCCCAGAATAATAGCCTACTGAATTCTGGAATAGCCTTGTAAGAGGAAAAAGTTTAGGGCTGGTCCGAATACCATTTTTTGAGCTTCGAAGCTTCGGTAGTAATGAACATCGACTATTCGAAGCTTCCGTGAGAGGGGCTGAACATATTTTTCTCTCTAATAAAGGCAGGAATCTGTGTCTGTATGTCCGTTTGCATTTTTATTATTTCGAGAACCGTTCATCCAGTCAACTTCACAAGGGAGTGCAGTGTCGCATTTGGTGCAATATAGATGGACACGCGAGACGCGACACATTCAGAATTAATAAACTTTTAGTAAACTACTGTCAGAACAGCGCGAGCGGGAAGCGGCGCACCTCACGCGGGCAGGGCTTATGCTCCGAGAACGGACACTGCACTAGTGATATAAAACGCACACACACAGGTCTGTTAAATTAAGCAATACTTTTAAGGTAGTCTAATATTTTTCTGACTAACAAATTGGCACAGTAAGGGTAGATTTAAATAAAGAAAAACGAAATTTAAATAAAGAAAAAACGAAATTTAAATAAAGAAAAAACGAAATTTAAATAAAGAAAAACAAAATTTTAATAAAGAAAAACAAAATTTAAATAAAGAAAAACGAAATTAAGTTAAATTAAAAATGAGATTAATTTAGATTGATAATAACGGGTAAAAATGCTAATACATTTTGTTTCTATTATTCTATTTTCCACAATGTCAAAGCAACAAAACACAAGCTCAGACATGCACTTCGGTCCATACAAACTCCGCTGTTCTGCACTCTAGCCAGAGAACACTCCCGTTACTGGAACACGCGTCGGTTCTATTTCTAGCATGCACGCGTTTTCCGCGTGGCTCGAGCGCGCCTGAGATGCGTGTCTCAGTGTGCAAACTCCAACCTGTTAAATATGGGAGCCGAAATAAAAACGGACACGCCACGCAGCTGAGACGCTCACGCAGCCAGTGTGTCGCCGGCCTTATTCAAGGGGGAATGAGAACCGTTTCGCGGGGGATCCCAGGTGTGCAAAAAAACCCCCAAAAAAAACGAATATTCGAATGTCAAATTTTCAAATCGAATACCAACCCACCGAACGAATATTCGGGTCCGTTCCATATTTATTTATTTTTAAATCTAACAGAAAAAAAAGCCTTCTGAAAAGTAGCTTGTGCCATAGCCTGCCTTCAGTCAAGAATGACGATAAACGCGTTCTCTCATTGAACATCTTTTATTGTTTCACGTGCTCATTTTTTCACAAATGTCAAAATTGTCCTTGCCTGGGATTTGCGCACAATTGCGTGACAGTGATGGACAGCTTGACAGCCTCACAAATATGAAGCCTAAAATATCGCTATCGCCCCCTGGTGGCGTACAGGTAATATGTAAAAAATAACATAAATTTGGAATTAGTATATCAAATAATAACATATTAGGATACAATTTGAATTTTATTTTATATTATGAGTATCTGGCCCTTACAGTGTCTGCAGAGAAAAATTCAGGCCCTTGGACAAATATAGTTGATGACCCCTGCCTTAAAGGGTTATTTCACCCAAAATTTTAATTTGTGTCTCACCCTCATGGCGTTTCACACCCTTAAGACATCATCTTCAGAACACCAATTAAGATATTTTTGATGAAATTCAAGAGTTTATGAATCACACACAGGCAGCAACGTCATTGTACCTTTTGAGGTCCAGAAAGGTAGCAAAGACATCATTAAAATAGTCCATGTGACAACAGTGGTTCAACCTTATGTTATGAAGTGACAAGAATGCTTTTTGTGTGCAAAAACAAAAAAATAACTACTTTATTCAATAAATTCTTCTCTTCCCTGTTAGTATATTACACTGTTGACACAGTGAACGCAGTGCAGCACTTCCGTGTTTATATCTAAACGCCTACAACCCCCACCCCCCAAAAAAATAAAAATTCATGTCCATGAACACAAATTAATAAATTAATCATCTTAATTTTGGCAAAATTCATAAGGAGCATAAACATTCTTATTATGTTCCACTTTAATTGCTATACACCAGTCTACATCTAATCGAATCACACTGACCAATGGATTGTATTTCTGTGATTTTATAGCCATCTCTTGCCATACATGAGAGACTGACCATCAATTTTCTTGGGAACAATTTTTTCGGGGTAGTTTGCCAGGTCTTTCCCCAACACTGCCTATTAAATGTATTGGGACACACACACATGGACAATTTAGTGTCTCCAATTCACCTATAGTGCATGTCTTTGGATTTTGGGGGAAACCGGAGCACCCGGAGAAAACCTGTGCAGACACAGGGAGAACATGTAAACTCCACACAGAAAGGACTCCTGGCTCAGCAGTGCCACCCTCAGTGGAGGTTAGTGCTGGTATAAACACCACAAACAGACAAAGAGCATCTTGATCACAGGTGATAGAGGGATGCCCTTTCTGTGGGATACAAGTAACTGTTTTCTTTTATTTTAAAATTGTGTTAAATTGTAAACTGTTTCCATCAATAGATTTGGACAAATTAAAATGGCCATTTGGTTGTCATGTAAAGAAAAACTGTGTTACTGGCAATGGAGGCCTCTCTGAGCCACTGGATTTTGTAAAAAAAAAAAATCTTAATTTGTGTTCTGAAGATAAATGAAGGCCTTAGGGGTGTGTAACGACAAGAGGGTGAGTAATTAATGACAAAATTTTCATTTTTGGGTGAACTAACCCTATAATACTGAACAGTTTCATTTAAGCCATCTAACTACTCTTGTCTCATTTACTTTTCTTTCTTTTACTTAGTTTCTTTTCTGTTTCATTGAGAGTCTTGTGTTCTAAGTTTTGCAGCAAATCCCACCTCAAACTTCAGCCACAAGACATTCATCCGCCAGCACACCAGAATGTGATTGGCTCCCCAAGACATCACTCCAGACATGAAAAAGACATTCAGCGAACCTGGGAAACCCCGTTTTCAGCCAAAGACACCAATGAAGGGAATCCCCATCAAAGACACAAATGACAAATGTGAGTAGTGCCTACAGATTCTAAATGGTGCATTTAATATAAAATTCAATAACCCCACCTAAGAAAGGATAGGTTAAATTAAATTAAATTAATGATTGATTGTTTGGTCTGGTCTTATAAAGTGTATATAGTCCTAGAAAAGGGATTTTCTTTCCTCACTTTCTTTCTTTCTGCAACTCATGTTAATGTGTGTGTTTATGTGTTAGATATTCATTTTTGTGTTTTAGAATAATCAGTAATTTTGTATTTAAAGAAAAGTGTTCTTGTGTTGTGTGCTTATGAATTTAATGTCTTAACTGCTGATCTTGTTGTCTATACCAGGTGGTATTTTGTACAAATGTAGAACAACTTCAGTATAATTTCATTTTGAACATAAGTTGCACATTGTTATTTTGACCACTGATTTAAATGTGGCTCAAACTTCCATTCCAGTGGCCTGTTGCATGAAGCTAGTTGAACAAACTGAGTTTCAGAGTAGGTTTAGACTTGATAAATCCAACCTGGTTTAGATCAGGATCAGCTGTTGCACAACGCTCGGTGTAAACGTTCAGGTTTAATCTCACACCTGATGAAGACTGCGGTCAGCACATATCACTCATGAAGTTTGGTAACATCAGACTCGAGGCCCGTTTCAGACAACCATTACCGCATACTATTAATTTATTGTTTACGCCATATTTGACAGTATCATCAAAGTAACCGCAGACAGGTTCTGGTCGATTACTATTGAAATGAACACTGTGCAACTTGAGGTTATCATGGACAAAATTTCAAACAACGTTCATTTTCTCAGGGTTCTCCCGAACGATCAACTGCCTGAAAGACCGTTAAGGAACTTCTTGTCCATGGTGATAATTAATACCCACCCAGCAGAGTTACTGGGGGAACACTGGTTGACTGTTCATTTACAAAGTGATGGTACCGGGTATTTTTTTGACAGTTTTGGCAATCCCCACGACAGTGACCGCTTTCCAGCCACCATCAAATACTTTCTACTAACCAAATCTGTTGACACTGTATATTCTGACAGATGCGTCCAGGATTTTGAATAGGACACTTGCGGACAGCACTCTGGCAGACATGACGACTGATCACGTTCTTCTTTTTTTCTGGAGATAAACCAAGCAAACCGGATCTGAGGTGGTATTGTTCAGGAGTTTTTGCTTAAAGTATATTAAATATATTAAATATCCGAAAGGTTGGCTGGTCACGAGGGTGCTCATGGGGTGACCCAACACCCCGTGAGGACCCTCTCTTCATCCGCATGGCTACAGTTCGTTGTCTGGTTTGGGACGTGAGCGCAGGTATGACATAACGGAAACATACATTTTCCACCACATCAGTAAGGGAGAACCGGGTGCAGTAATTTGCAGAGCAGATAAACGTTCGCTCTGATCAGACCGTAATAATTCTCGATCGGTTCAAAATCTGTGAAAATGATTTGGGGGTGACCGATCGGATAGCTTTTCCTAGCCTGACAGAAGGGATATAAGCTGGTGAAATCTATGTAACTTATTTTCTCACCGTCAACGGTTTTGTGATACAATTTATAAGCATTAATACGGCCCCCAAACATTGAATCTCTCTGCTTCAGTCTCTTGGGAGCTGAAAAGGTACTCATAAATTCCATCACAGAAGGATCGGTCCGCTTTATCTTTTCACATTCACACTACCAAAGAACATCAATTTGCAAACCGTACGCATTCCGCAGAATATCAACCTTATCGTCAAACTGCCTTCTGAGAACCCCATAGGGCACTCCTGACATGGGATGCGTCCGATGGGGTTCAGAGCAGCATTCATGACCATGATGCATGCATCTGTTGTACTCTAGCCCATACCTTAGCCCGCCCTGTTCATAGCAAAAAAATCATCGAAAAAGTAACAACCATTCGACACTTCACCATGGTTTACAGCGTAGTGAATGTCCACGTCTTGAGTCTTATCCACATTCTCGATCAAGTGAATATCCACATACTCGAGCCATTCAATCCAAGTGGACATACGCATTATTGTGCATCAGAGCCAATGTATCTCTCTCTAGACAATGTGTTTTGAAGACGCTGCTACAGCACGATGCTAAAGTCGTAAAATTGAACGGGTTGTAAGGAACCCCGCATCGGCCCAAAAACGGAATCCGATGCGCCCGGGCGAAGGTTAATGCGTGTATGCCTTTTCAGCGTCTCTATTAAGTTCACTTAATTTCACTCGTTTAATCTGACTCTAATTTCAAATGATTATTACTCTTAGGTTGTGCTTCCAATTAGAAATGAATCATTAGTTATGTATTAATTTAGATATTTGATTATTCTGGGTATTTCTTATTTTCAATTATTCTTTCATTACGGACCCATTATCGCTTAGAGAATTTTGCATCGGCCGACTGCGTTCTCACGGACATAAACTCACCAGTTTATGATTCTTAGTCAGAGGGTGCAGAGTTTACTAATGCATTTGAGTCGAACCGCCACATGCTTGTTCATACAAAAATACAGTTTTCTTAGTCAATAACAGACAAACTCAAAAAGTCCCATGATGTGCCCACATGCTCCTTTCATGAGGCTCTCTAGTTTGACCTGCCCTGACGCAGATTTACAGAAATAACGGACTCCAATAATCTACCGGTCATAATGATTTCAGAAGAATCCAGAGTAAATCAAATATAACATTTTATTTGTCAAGTAAAAATATATCATGCCAATTACATTACAATTAGACAATTAGAAGCCAATTCAGACATAATAAATGCATAGTTGAAATGCATATACACACAGTGGTGGACTAGTGTTCGAAGACACTTGTCCATCACTGCGTGGGGGTCTCTGGCTACAGAAAATCCCCCCTGACTGCTTTGCAATTTACCTTATATACAGACCAAACAAAAGGGTTATAAATATTTACTACACCAACACCTGTTTTGGGGGGAGAGGAGTGGCTTTTCACAAAGGCACCACCCAAAGATAGGACAGAATTTTCCTTAGTTTTCAATCTTCTTCATAATACCAGTGACTGCTGTGAAATTGAGACCATTTTACCAATCGCACTGAGACATTTAAAATGATACCAAACATGAAAGGGAAAACATATATATACAAGTTACATTATACATCTTGAAGAAGTTTCAGTGACTTGAATCAGGGGGAAGGGAAGGTGTGTTTGTGTATGTGTGTATGTATGTGTGTGTGTGTGTGTGTGGAGGGGGGGTTAGGGCAAGGCGTTGTCCTTTGCTATTTCTTTGAAATCCTCTCTCCAAATGAGTTTTATTGCTTTATTGCAGGATGCTTGATCTCTGTTTTTGTTTAGCAGGAAAATCAAGCCTTGCAGGGTCAAGTCTGGTACATTCTATGAACGACTCTTCGTATTTCATGCACACTTCACGTAACAAGACAGCCCACTACACCACAAAAGTAATAAATCTACATTTAAAATGTTTTAATCGTTTTACAGGTAGTCATGATGATAGAGAGCAGGCACACAAATGTTTGGAGCAGACACAGCTGCAGCTAGATTATTCCGCACATCATCTCCCACACTTGCTTCAAGATTGTCAGGGGTCCGTCATCATAGTCTTCCTCAACCTCTAGGTCAACAATGTCCCCATTTAGAAGAGCAGCAATGAGGGACATGATGGATGGCAAAGGGTGGGTACGGTGGTCAGCTGCTTCATCAAAATAAAGCAGCAGAATTGGCACAGCTGTGTTGAGATGGCAGTAGGATGTGAGGTTCACCACCTGTAAATACATGATTGTTAGAACAATACGTTTGATTAAAGCTTTGTTTCATGTGTTGTTGACTTGTATATGTATTTATTTATTGTGATGGTTACTTTTATTCATTCATTTACTCATTTATGTTTCCTATTGTTGTCAGGAAATTACTATCCTATTGTTGTCAGGAACGCGACACGTGCATCTCCCAGACATCCTGTATAATTCAACCAACCAGATGACGACTTCAAATCTCCTGAAGTGTTTCCAGATAAGTGTGTCATATGCATCAAACATTCAGCCAACGGTCCGTGGGTGTGAGGTCTAAGGCTGAGACTAAGGGAACCTTGGTGTAAAAAAAATGACATCAAATGACATCAAACTCAAGAATAAGGGAGAAGCGTGGAATAACATTTAAAAGGTCTAATAATATTTTAATTACATTTAAGAGCAATACAGTCTCTGAACAAATGATACGTTACTTTAACACAGAAAGAATAAAGGCAGTTACTTTTTTGTACATTTTTTGAATTTTCAGTCTATATTATCTTCTGTGTATCAGAATAATTCCTCATGTCTTCACATTTATGATCAGACGTATGACTGTATCAGTGTCCTTATTTGCACATATATATTTAATTTGAAGAAGACATGATTAAATATGAGCGCATACACAGTGCTGGTTAATTTTTAGAGCACTAGAGTATATGAAATATGTCAATAAAACTTAAAGCAGTCTCGCTGCAGTCCGTATATGATCTATATGATCTGCGTTGCGAGTGTTAACTCATCTCAGAGTTCTGCATAGAAAACGATCTTATGTGTGCTCCGCATGTTGTATACAGTCATATTTCCCATGTAATTGCAGTCATACGCCAGCTCTAAATGCATTGCTGGAAGAATGCAAAGAGCACCCTTGTGTTACTGAGGAAATATACACTTACGACACGTGGCTAAAGGACAACAACACAGAAGAACAGGAAGAGAGGTGAATGAACAGCGCTGAACTGGTCTTTTGTGATATTTGAATGCTCCGCTGTATGCATACTGTGGCTCAGTGATTGGATTGAAGAAACGGTTGACGTCAGCTCATTCTTCCAGCCCCTACTGGAGCCCCGGCAGCCAGTCGAAACTCCAGATATTACGCATTGAGATCAGAATCCGTGATGTTGCTCAGACTTTGCTTTTCAAACCGGGAAGACAGGAATTGTTCTAAAAAAAAATGCACAAATAACTAATTTCCGCTGAAGAATAAACTTAATGAGTCTTCATGTCTTCAGTTTTCTTAATGGGCCTCTGGTCTATGCTTCTAAGTTTCCTTCACTTCCAAACTGAAAAAGGAGACTTGAGAGCAATGGAGCTATAAGTAGAATCCCAAAAGGGAAAAAACTCCTATCAGAATCTTTCCACGCTCTACAAACTACAATCCTCACGATCGATCCTGCCCTGCAACAGTACTTGAATTTGTCTCTCTGGTCACCTTTATGTTGATAAAAACTTTCTTACTGCATATCACTTACCTCTGACTTACCTATGTATTTAGCTCTGTCTTATTTTACTTATTTTCTATATTTGTCTCTGTGCATTTTTACATTTGTTATCTCCATCAGACTAAAATGGATCAGTGAAAGTATGTTACTGTAAATACAGTAACTCCATTTGTAAGAAAAGCACAATAAAGTATTTATTAAAACAAAAACAACAACAACTGTAAACCACTTAGTTGACACTTGATTTTTCACCATGTGACTAAAATCTAAATAAACAGCAATGGCAAACAAATGGTAAAAATATGAATAGAAAATAGATGTGCACAAACAAACAGTAGTATTACATACAGTGTACTTTTAGACATACTACTCTGATAATAAATGATACATGAACACATTATTTACATGGCTAATGCTGACAACAACAACTCAAGATGGAAAATTGCAAAATGATTAATTTCGTAAATATCTTAAGTATTTTCCTCTGCACTTTTTCTTTTTTCCTTGCACTCTCTGACAGAACCTATGAGTAATCATTAACAAAGGTAAAAACACAGCTTACATTATGGTACTGTAAAACAAGTTAATGTTAATGTTATCATTAGTGCATAAATCTACTTTCCCATAATCTAAGGCATTCTTGCTTGTGAAAAGTTGTAAATCAGGTTAAAAATTACATATTACTGTACATACACAAAAAAGTCGCTTGTTGGATTTTAATAGGCAAATACTTCAGATTCTAAGGGTGGATCATTATTACAGTGATTATATTTCTATAATGTTATATGTTTGGCAATGATTCTTTTAACCCTAACAGATGGTGTGTATATCTTTTAATTTCTTTAAACAACCATGTAGGAAGACGTATCATAGCCATATTCCAGGATGACAATGCCAATATTCATCAGGGTTAAAATTAAGAAGAGAGTTCAGAGAGCATAAAGAATAATTTTCACACATGAATTGGCATCTCTGAGTCCTGACTTTAACCTCAGTGAAAGTCTTTGGGATGTGCTGGAGGAGATCTTACAGAGTGCAGGACTCTTGCACTGACAATACAAGATTTTGACCAAAAATTGATTCATTTCTTGATGGAAATAACATTTATTTCCATTAAGAGGTGCATTAACTTTTGGTCAAGATCTAAAAATAAATAAATTAAAAAAACTTTGAGTCAAAGTTATTTTCTGTTGAGATCAACATAGTGCCACAAATGTTGTAAATAGAGATAAACATCTACTGAACCTGGAACATCCCTTTGATTATGATTAACAATTAACTTGAACTACTTATTTATCTGAAGCAATATAAATCAAATACAAAAGACAGTAAATCAGGACACTATAAAAGGAACATGAGAGGCTGTGAGGATGACAGAGCAAGAGCTGGAAACAAACATCAGTGAAGAATGAAGGCTTTAGTATGTATAATGCTGCTGTTGGAAACCTTTGTGTTTGTCGTCCAGCAGCAGGTAGATGGAGGACTCAATGAGAATGAGATCAGTCAACAGATCAGCTCTGAGGACGGAAGACAGAATCCACCTCAAACAGACACTTTGAGAGCTGAAGCTTCAACTAACAGCCAACAATACTGTGATCTGGGCATCCGTGACATCCATGCCGCACTTAGAGAACTGACCGCCACCGTTACAGAGCAGAAAGGAAACATCAGAGAACTGACCGCCACCGTTACAGAGCAGAAAGAAAAGAACAGAGAACTGACCGCCACCGTTACAGAACTGAGGGATGAGATGAACAAGAAAAATGAAGGTACTTCACCAAAACATTCACTCTTTTATCAATGATCCTCAAAGTAAAACACCAATGCAATACATTGAATAGTGTAAATGTTAGTGTAAAGTTGAGTGTATACTGTGTAAATTGTGTTATCTATTACAATAATCAGTGTAAATGTCATTTAACAGAATCTTTATTCCTTCACAGAAATTTCAAATCTTTCAAGTCAAGTGGAGGAGTTGAGAAAGGAAAATAGAGGTGAAAGTGTGCTTGAATGATGTTAAATTCAGTGTATTCATTCTCAGTGTAATACAGTAATATATCACAATATTGCTTATGTTTTTCAATCACAGACAGAGAAATAGCTTTTTCAGCTTCAATGATGGAATCTGGCAGTGGATATTTTGGTCCTTTTACCACTGAAATCACACTAACCTACAAGAAAGTCTTCACAAACATAGGGAACGCCTACAACCCAATTACAGGTAATTATCAATGAAATGGAGTCATAAAACACAGTTTATAGTAATGAAAACCTTCTGCTCCATTCAGACCTCTCTGCAGTTGTGTAATGTGTATAAGAGAATTAAATGATCTGCCGTCTTTCAAAACTATTAAACAGTGTGTTTGGTAATTGATCAATCATACAGGAAACAGCTGATTCTGTATCTCTTGTTATTTGATTTAGGTATTTTCACAGCCCCACTGAAAGGAGCGTACATGTTCAGAATCAATGTAACTGGTCGTCGTGGAATTCATTCAAGTGCCTCCATTTATAAGAATGGAGAGAAGGTGGTTTCAGGACATGATGAGCAGGCTCAGGATTGGTTAAACTCCTCAAATGGAGTTGTGTTGATCCTGGAGGCTGGAGATGTTGTCTATGTGAGACTTTGGTCTGGTAGGAGGTTATATGATAGCGTGAATAACTACAACACTTTCAGTGGTTTCCTACTGTTTCCCTTAAGAGAAGATGATGTTTGCAGGATGTGAATCTAATAATCCTGAACCTTCAGCATATGATTTAAGATGAAAATAATGAAGAATCATTAACATATGAACCTGTATTAATGAGGACTAATGTGTGTTTGAAATCTGCAGTAGATTACTGTATAAAGTCAGTATAATAAACTATATTCATAAGTTCTGATCTGTCTGTCTGTACATGTAAGTTTGTATAAAGAGTTTCAGCACTGAGACAGACAGGATCCATGAATATCACATGTGACTCAAAAGTGTTTTGTTAAAGTAGTAAATCTACAATGTTAAATAATACCATTTTAAGTGTATCTTGTTACTGATCCTTGATCTGTATCTGTTCATCCTACAGAAATAAATAAGAGAATAAAGAGACATTGTGGCACTTTCTTTTCCTCATATTTTCATGAATATTTCCCCAACAATGCTTGCTTTGAAACATTCATGATATCATATTTATCAGTCCCACCTGGATTATTATTATTATTATTATTATTTTACAATTTCTAGAAGGGTGGGCCTAATTTCCTTATGATAGGCAATATGACCCAAAATCCTATAGACTAAGCAAATCATAGCAATACAAATACTTGTCTTTAAGTAAAAAGTTCTCAATTAATTAATAATTAAGTAAACGGTTTGTTCTAATAAAATTAATAAATATGTTCTAATAAATAAATATACATTTATACAACACTTTGTTTTGGTTCTCTAATCTAATTGACTGAAATCCTTTTCCAGCCGTGCAATATTTTCCCAGTATCATTCCACTTGCAGCGACTGTCATGGTGAGTTTTTTAAGGCGAGAATGTAGTTATTTAGACCTAAAATCTGTGATTCACATATAAACATAGCACATATTTTACAATTTGTTTTGACACTTTCTCAGATGTGAGCTCCAGGCCGTCAGCGGCCGTTCAGTGCTCATGTACCCACAAAGAACAGCTTCATCTCGGCCAGTCTTTCGGGACTTTGCTGCTGGCTCTACATAGTGGTTATACATCAGATATCATTTTTTGGGGTATATTAAACAGGCAGTCTTTGGTTTATTAATCTATTACTTGTTTCAGAGCAAATCGATTTTGGTTAAGGGTAAAGTTAAGTTTCATAACTTTATCTTTAGGCTATATTTAACTTAAATCCTGTACTAGAGTGCTGCTTTTATACATTTGACTGAATTGTTTGCTTGTGTTTATTTCCTATTGTCTTTTATAATGGCCTTTGTTGTTAATTTAAATATTGTTGTTCAATAAATATTATTTTATTTAAATAATATGCTGTATTTGGTATTGAGAAAGGGATGGTGATATGGGCTTCAGTGAAAGTTACATTAAAATGCCATTAGATGGAAGCAAAGGCTGTGTTTGTCACAATCACCAGTGGGAGTGCCCAGGATTACCATCAGATGGCACTCCAACCCGGACTATTACCACACTATCACTGACTCAATGCCCCATAATCCTTTGTTCAGATTAATCAGCCATGTTTACATTCAGCTGTTGCTCATTAGCCTTGTTAACTCTGAGTACAGGTGCTGGTCATATAATTAGAATATCATCAAAAAGTTGATTTATTTCACTAATTCCATTCAAAAAGTAAAACTTGTATATTATATTCATTCGTTACACACAGACTGATATATTTCAAATGTTTATTTCTTTTAATTTTGATGATTATAACTGACAACTAAGGAAAATCCCAAATTCAGTATCTCAGAAAATTAGAATATTACTTAAGACCAATACAAAGAAAGGATTTTTAGAAATCTTGGCCAACTGAAAAGTATGAACATGAAAAGTATGAGCATGTACAGCACTCAATACTTAGTTGGGGCTCCTTTTGCCTGAATTACTGCAGCAATGCGGCGTGGCATGGAGTCGATCAGTCTGTGGCACTGCTCAGGTGTTATGAGAGCCCAGGTTGCTCTGATAGTGGCCTTCAGATCTTCTGCATTGTTGGGTCTGGCATATCGCATCTTCCTCTTCACAATACGCCATAGATTTTCTATGGGGTTAAGGTCAGGCGAGTTTGCTGGCCAATTAAGAACAGGGATACCATGGTCCTTAAACCAGGTACTGGTAGCTTTGGCACTGTGTGCAGGTGCCAAGTCCTGTTGGAAAATGAAATCTGCATCTCCATAAAGTTGGTCAGCAGCAGGAAGCATGAAGTGCTCTAAAACTTCTTGGTATACGGCTGCGTTGACCTTGGACCTCAGAAAACACAGTGGACCAACACCAGCAGATGACATGGCACCCCAAACCATCACTGACTGTAGAAACTTTACACTGGACCTCAAGCAACGTGGATTGTGTGCCTCTCCTCTCTTCCTCCAGACTCTGGGACCCTGATTTCCAAAGGAAAGATATAACACTTTCTATTTCCTTCCATCTAGATTGATATACTGGATTACATAAACACACCAAAGGTTTAATCTGGGCAACATAATAATAATCTCGAGGCAGTGCCATTCCCCCCTTCCCTTTCGATAGCTCAAATGTTTTAAATCTAATTCTGGGTTTCCTCCCTTTCCAGATAAATCTTGAAAATAATTTATCCAGTTTATTATTTTCATCATCACGCTTATAATATTTTCATTTTCACAAGTTACGAGGTAAAAAAAGAAGAGAAAAAAAGATCATCATAATGGTCCATAACATGTAGAAATAGGTTGGAATTTCATTTGTTTTTAACCTCTATACACTGTAATTTTTTACACATTTTATGGAAAATAGCTTAAATGTAAAGTTTTTTAAACACAAACATATGGATTTTTAATTTTTTTTTTTTTTTAAATCAAAATTGAATATTCATTTTTAAAAACAAACAGTTTTTTTTTTTTTTTTTGACAAACGTTGTCAATATGTTTCATCGCATTGTTGGGTATTTGCCAGATGGAAATGCTGCTTAAATCTTTGAGAAATAAGATCAAATAAAACTAAGTAGAGTTTTTTGATGTAATTTAAATTTAAGTAAAATCATTTCTACCATTGGACATCAGATGTTATCCTGATACAGTAGTCTTCTAGAAAGATAAATAGAAGATATGATTTTAATAAAACTTTATAGATTGGATTTAAACAACCTTATCATTTTAAAATATCTAGATTATACTTTGTAATAAATTTAGTACAAAAAAAAATTGCTCTGGAATGCAGACTAACTTTACATGCTGTGACACAGAGGCTCATCTGTCTGCTTCCTGCCGTCTCTGTGAGGGTCTGAAGGATTTGTTTCACACTGGAATTTATCCCTAGGAGTGTTTTGTTTATGATACAACTTAAATATTTGTTTTTTAAATTTTTTATCATTGCATAAAGAACAACTTCAGCTCTCTGAAAATGTAAGGTGTTTTCATATTTTTACATTTGTTTATTTATTTTTTTAACTATAACTAAAAATGTTTAAATAAATGTTAGTAACATATTTGGCTTATATATTTGATTTATAATCATTTCATTTAAAATAGAGATAAATAGAGAATTCCTTTTATAGAACCAATTGTGTGTTTGGGTGCGTGTGTACATGTGTGTGGTTCTGGTATTCCCTAATGTTGTGTGGACAAAATGTGACCCAAAAGTGTAGTAATACCACAAATTGTTGGCCCCCGAGCAAAATTTAACCCATGACAAAAACAGCTTATAAATTATTTTAAATCAATTTTCTTTGTTTATTTATTTATTAATAAATGTTTTTTTTTTTTTTTGTAGTTTGTTTGTTTTTGTGTGTGTACGGACTAGAATATACATTTATACTACAATAATCATTATGTCTATGGAAAGCCCCATAAAACATGGGAGTGTCCACAGACTTCTCTACCCCCACAGCCTGAATACTGTGACAGTCTCACATTTTCACACCTTGCTGTGAGAAGTGGATAGAAAATGGTTTTCAGTCTGATTTCCCAGGAAAAAGTGTATGGATATAACAGCAAAAGGTTTTTCTTTCTTTTTTTTTGAACATGTACCATTGAATAAACTCATAATTTGAGTTACATTTATGCATAATCACTTGCATCATAGACAATCAAACATTTGATTGGATCTCAATAATGATTAAGTTATAAATGTTCATGGTTCCCTCTACTCTGAACCACTTTCAGCAAGTTGTGAGAAGAGCTGAACTTTAAGAGATTTAAACTTTAAGCATGTTTTTCTTTATTATTTTAAAACAATTTTTCCTTGACCTAATGGAACTCATTTTGTGGTATATGAAGTCTCTTTTCTCCACAAGAAAAATGTAAGAGGGTTTTATACACTCAGGTAAAAACTATAAGGGGGGTTTGAGACAGAGAGTGGCTGCCGAACTCTGCACTAATAATGGTTATTTTTTGTCATATTATGATCATCCTGATTATAATTTATCCATTTTTCACACATGTGGTCAACAGATCAGTCGGGTTAGAGAGAGTTCAAATAACAACTATTTAAATACAACCTGACAGTTCAATATTAATCATTCTGCAAATCCAACCCCCATAGGAATATTCATACCGGACGATAAATATGATTTATTATGACAGCTGTCATCAATCATTTTGACATAGTAGCCTCCCTATATTCTCTCTTACACCACTAGACTAGCCTAGCTATCTATAATAGTCCAACGAGTTAAAAAAAAAAAGATTTTCATATTTGTGAAGACTTGTAATAAGGCTGTGTCCCACACTCGACTTCTCCCTTTCCACGCCTGAAGAAAATGTCCATATGTTGTTTTAAACATTTAAAATAAACAAAAATTTTGGTTTCTTACCAAATTATGATATGTCATTTGTGTGATGTGTGACTATTGTCGTCATCTAACATATGTATATATATATATATATATATATATATATATATATATATATATATATTTTTTATTATTTTGGAAATTGCCACCACAAAATCCATAATTTTGATTGCAAAAATTGATTGATAAATATTCATGAAAATATGAGGACATATTTATTTCTGTAGGATGAAGAGATACAGATCAAGGATCAGTAACAAGATACACTTAAAAAAGGTATTATTTAACATTCTAGATTTACTACTTTAACAAAACACTTTTGAGTCACATGTGATATTCATGGGTCCTGTCTGTCTCAGTGCTGAAACTCTTTATACAAACTTACATGTATAGACAGATCAGAACTTATGATTATACTGTTATTTTAAGGGAAACAGTAGGAAACCACTGAAAGTGTTGTATTTATTCCCGTTATCATATAACCTCCTGCCAGGCCAAAGTTTCACACAGACAACATCTCCAACCTCCAGGATCAACACAACTCCATTTGAGGTGTTTGTCCGATCCTGAGCCTGAATATCATGTGCTACAATCACACGCTCTCCATTCTTAAAAATTGAAGCAGATGATGCAATTCCGCCATGACCATGTATAGTGAATCTGAACATGTACGCTCCTTTCAGTGGAGCTGTGAAAATACCTAAATCAAATAACAAGAGATACAGAATCAGCTGCTTCCTGTATGATTGCTCAGTTATCAAACACACTGTAATAGTTTTGAAAGATGGCAGATCATTTAATTCTCTTATACACATTACACAACTGCAGAGAGGTCTGAATGGAGCAGAAGGTTTTCATTACTATAAACTGAGTTTTATGACTCCATTTCATTGATAAATATAGCTGCAAGCAGCAATTCGGGGCCAAGCCCCAGAAGGGGCAGTAGCGCAATACGGAGCAGGTAGAGCAAAAACAGCAGAAATTGAATGTTCATGCAGAACAGCTGGTTCAGAAGGACAGGTGGAAATGAAATGAAAATCAATAGAAGTTCAGATGAGAATGAACACAGAATGAACTAAAAATACTTGTATCTAATTCAAGAGGAATAAATATTAGTACAATGCTTATTTGGATAAAAAAGGAATCAAAATGATTCATTACACACAATTGAATAATGACCACCCAACACGGGATTCGAACCCACGACCTCCAGGTTCAGCGTCCATTGCACATCTCATTGCACCACTGTGAAGGTGAATATTGGCACAAATGCCGAAGTTCATTAGTTCATGTGAAAATGAACTTAAAATGAAGAATTTTAATAAAACTGCACTGAATGTTATATTTAATAACTTTACTTTAGATCATTCTGCAGCTCATCATGCTGTAGCGCAATACAGAGCAGGAAGAGGAAAAACAGCAGAAAATGAACAAACATGAAACAGCTGGTTCAGAATTATGGGCGAGAATGATCTCAGAATGTACAGAAGCTTAGATGAAAATGAACACAGCATGAAACAAAAAGCATTTATTTCTAATCCAAGAGGCAATAAAGGAATCAAAACACACTTTTTCATAAAACCCCTCCACACGGGATTCGAACCCGCTATCTTTGGGTACTGGGCTCTTCAGGTACCTGGCTTTACACATTGAGCTACTTCATGACACATATTCAACCTGCTGTGGAAGAAACCTTTTAGTGTAAGAAAGAATTTACAAAAAAAAGCATATTAGCATGCTAAGCTAACTTAATGCTAATGAAGCTCATGGCTAACTTGATAGCTGAAGAGCCATATTAAAAAGAATGACAACTGGTTAGCATGCTAAGCAATTAGCATGCTAAGCTAACTAGCATAAGACAACAAACACAAGCAAGGTCACAATCAGAGATGAATATCTCGGGAACAGTAGCGAATATCAAAATTCCATTCAGTCATTTCTATGCGGCTCGGTCCAAAGATCATCTGAGCTGATTTTGGACAAAATTGGACAAAAATTGTAGGAGGAGTAGCGAAAAAACTGTTTTACATTTATTTCAATATGGCGGACAGGTACATTTAAGGAAAATGACAAATGACACATCATCGGAATCGGCATAAGCCAGGGAATAAAATGACATAAAGCATACACATTTTGGAAAGTGTTTTCAAAAGTTATAAGCATTTTTGGAAAAAAACATTATATCTGTGGAACAGTAGGTGGCGCTGTTCTGAAACTTCTCAGGTACCTTCAGGACATTCTCAAGGTCATACGTACCAATTTTTGTGAAGATATGTCAAATTGTTTAAAAGATATTGCAATTTATGACAAAATTCAAAATGGCGGACACGTGATTCATCCAATATTGAAAGAATGATCCAAGGAATCCATAGACACCAATATCTTGATTTTCTGACAAACTGTTCAAAAGTTATTGGCCAAAATAGCCATTTTTCATATCTCATGACCTGTAGGTGGCGCTGTTCCCAAGTTTGGCATGGACCCTCAGATCATGGTCCTGATGAAGTGTACCAATTTTTGTTTCGATTGCTCAAAGTTTGGCCGAGATACAGCCTCTATACTAATTTCGGGTCGACCTCGTTACCTTCGTGACATTATAACTTTTGAACAAAGATGAATTAAAAAAATCTGTTCAGTTATTTCTATGCGGCTCAGTCCAAAGATCATCTGATCAAAATTCGTACAAAATTGGACAGAATTTGAAGGAGGAGTAGCGAAAAAACGGAATACTGTACTTTTCAAAATGGCCGCTACTGTTATGGGCGGAGACTTAATGTAAGATGTTGAGTAGCATCAGCATAATGAGATGAATCAGATGTACTAAATTACATTTTTCTAGAGCAAAAGGTTCAAAAGTTATAACCTTTAGAATAGTGAAATTTTGAACTGGTGGTGGCGCTATAGAGTTGGTTCTAGAGACTCCAAATTTGGTCCATTCACTATTCATGAGCATCTCTACAATTGTGCCAAATTTCATCATTTTCTCATGTTCCGTTGATAGGGCTGCCATAGACTCCCATTCGGGTGGAAGAATAATAATAATAAAAGGGAAAACGTACAATTACAATAGGGGCTACAGCCCCTTTGGGGCTTGGCCCCTAATTACCTGTAATTGGGTTGTAGGCGTTCCCTATGTTTGTGATGACGTTCTTGTAGGTTAGTGTGATTTCAGTGGGAAAAGGACCAATATATCCACTGCCAGATTCCAACAGTGCAGCTGAAAAAGCTATTTCTCTGTCTGTTATTGAAAAACATAAGCAATATTGTGATATATTACTGTATTACACTGAGAATGAATACACTGAATTTAACATCATTCAAGCACACTTTCACCTCTATTTTCCTTTTTCAACTTCTCCACTTGACTTGAAATTTCTGTGAAGGAATAAAGATTCCGTTAAATGACATTTATACTGTTAATTGTAATAGAAAAAAAAAAAAACAATGTACACATTATACACTCAATTTTACACTATACAATGTATTGCATTGGTGTTTTATTTTGAGGATCATTGATAAAAGAGTGAATGTTTTTGGTACCATCATCTTTCTTGTTCATCTCATCCAGGATAAACGTCTGTTGTTCCCTCAGTTCCGTTTCTAAAGCTCTGATGTTTTCTTTCTGCTCTGTAACGGTGGCGGTCAGTTCTCTGATGTTTCCTTTCTGCTCTGTAACAGTGGCGGTCAGTTCTCTCAGTGCTGCATGGATGTCAGGGATGCCCAGATCACAGTATTGTTGTCTGTCAGTTGAAGCTTCAGCTCTCAAAGTGTCTGTTTGAGGTGGATTCTGTCTTCCGTCCTCAGAGCTGATCTGTTGACTGATCTCATTCTCATTGAGTCCTCCATCTACCTGCTGCTGGACGACAAACACAAAGGTTTCCAACAGCAGCAGTATACATACTAAAGCCTTCATTCTTCACTGATGTTTGTTTCCAGCTCTTGCTCTGTCATCCTCACAGCCTCTCATGTTCCTTTTATAGTGTCCTGATTCACTGTCCTTTGTACTTCATTTATATTGCTTCAGATAAAAAATTAGTTCAAGTTAATTGTTAATCATGATCATATTTCTGATCTCTGATATAGATGGTCACTCCACTCTCTGGTAACAATGTGCATATCTTACAAAAGCAGGTTTACCAGCTTTATGTTATGACAAAAAAAGAGAGAACACTGGATGTAAATATACAAAATCAGACAAAATTAGTAAGTGATATGTACACATACAGTGGTGTGAATAAGTGTTTGCCCCCTGATTTTTTTTTTTTTTTTTGCATGTTTGTCACACTTTAATGTTTCAGATCATCAAACAAATTTAAATATGAATCAAAGATAACACAAGTAAACACAACATGAAGTTTTTAAATGAAGGTTTTTATTATGAAGGGAAAACAAAACCCAAACCCACATGGCCCTGTGTGAAAAAGTGCTTCCCCCCTAAACCTAATAAGTGGTTGGGGCACCCTTAGCAGCAACAACTGCAATAAAGCATTTGCAATAACTTGCAATGAGTCTGTTACAGCGCTGTGGAGGAATTTTGGCCCACTCATCTTTGGAGAATTGTTGTAATTCAGACACATTGGAGGGTTTTTGAGCATGAACCGCCTTTTTAAGGTCATGCCACAGCATCTCATTAGGATTGAGGTCAGGACTTTGACTAGGCCACTCCAAAGTCTTCATTTTGTTTTTCTTCAGCCATTCAGAGGTGGACTTGCTGGTGTGTTTTGGATCATTGTCCTGCTGCAGAACCCAACTTCACTTCAGCTTGAGGTCACGAACAGATGGCAGGATTTTGTCCTTCAGGATTTTTTTGGTAGACAGCAGAATTCATGGTTCCATTTATCACAGCAAGTCTTCCAGGTCCTGAAGCAGCCAAACAGCCCCAGACCATCACACTACCACCAACATATTTCACTGTTGGTATGATGTTCTTTTTCTGAAATGCTGTGTTACATTTATGCCAGACGTTATGTCACACACCTTCCATAGGGCCCTATGAAAACGCGGACGGAATAGCGGAATCCATTCATACATTTTTGATGAATGAATTAAAAGCAGGTCAGTACACTTAAATTAAATTGCAATATAGACTAGTGTCTGTGAATATTAAACCACAAAAAGACTTTTTTAAATATGAATCCTGCATGCCTCTGAAATTAATGGCACAGAAGCGCGGTTTCATTTACCTCACACACACTGTTGTGCTCGCGTGTTATGCTCGTGGTGTTTTCATCCTGTCGCCTCACTATATGAGAACATGAATGCACAAAATTCATCTCCAGATCTGCTCTGAGACACTTCATCAGCATTTTACCGCTTTACAAAAAATCTATCATCATAAACACACAGAAACTCAAAGCTCTTGGCAACCCGTCAAAATAAAATTTCTATTTAACTTGATAGAAACATACTGTTGTACATTAGAATTTTTATTACATTGAAACGTATCTTAATACTAACACTAATAGACTTAAAAATAATAATAATAAATTATTAAAACTATATTTTTAAGGATCAATCTCAGTTTTTCTTCCATGTTTTAATTTTAACAGTAATGCTCTGTTGTGCAGCACTTTGTTTGATTAAAAGTTTAATTTCATAATTAAAAGATAAATTAATTAATAAATAAATTAATGTTATAGGTTCATTTGATTAGCAGAAAAATTTAAATGTGCAACAGAATTTCTGAAAAAACAAAATAAAATGATGAAAATACATTTTTTAATCAATAAATTTGTTGTTTTCAAGAATTCAATTAATTAGACATTCTTTTTGATTATTAAAATTTAATTTAACCATTAAAATCGAGTCCAAAAAATTTAAAATGGAAAAAAACATAATCCGGAAAAATTAAAACGGAATTTGGGAAAAAATAAAACGGATTTCATAGGACCCTACTTCCAAAAAGTTCAACTTTTGTCTCATCAGTCCACAGAGTATTTTCCCAAAAGTCTTAGGGATCATCAAGATGTTTTCTGGCAAACCTGAGACGAGCTTTTATGTTCTTTTTGCTCAGCAGTGGTTTTCATCTTGGAACTCTGCCATGCAGGCCATTTTTGCCCAGTCTCTTTCTTATGGTGGAGTCATGAACACTGACCTTAACTGAGACAAGTGAGGCCTGCAGTTCTTTGGATGTTGTTGTGGGGTCTTTTGTGACCTCTTGGATGAGTCGTCGCTGCACTCTTGGGGTAATTTTGGTCAGCCGGCCACTCCTGGGAAGGATCACCACTGTTCCATGTTTTCACCATTTGTGGAGAATGGCTCGCACTGTGGTTCGCTGGAGTCCCAAAGCTTTAGAAATGGCTTTTTAAACTTTTCCAGACTGATAGATCTCAATTAGTTTCTTTCTCATTTGTTCCTGAATTTCTTTGGATCTCAACATGATGTGTAGCTTTTGAGGATCTTTTGGTCTACTTCACTTTGTCAAGCAGGTCCTATTTAAGTGATTTCTTGATTGCAAACATTCCAACCATTGCAGTCTGTCAGTCTTATAATGCATATCAATGGGAATTCCATCTATAAGAGTAAACATGCACAGACAAATCCAAATTAAACCCTGCGGCTCGTGACATTGATGTCCTGAGACACGAAAGGATCGATTTGTGCGAGAAACCAAACAGTATTTATATAATTTTTTACCTCTAATACACCACTATTTGACCATTTTGAAAAGTGACACTTTCTGCTGCCACTTGGTGGTGCTATAACTTTGACTCACAATAGTCACATGCATGTGATCAGCCTCGTACAACGAATCCACAGCTGAAGTTTCATCCAAATCGGTCAATAGCTATGTCTCATTTTGGAGGCTGTGTCCTCCAGTGACATCACGTTTATTTATAATATAGCACATAGAGTAGATGTTTATTTAATAGATTGCTTAAAAGCAAGCAGCTTTACAGGATCAACCATGAAAAACAGTGTCAGTGCCTCATTTCATCAGAAGCACAACTTCAGTTTGTACTATAAAGCGGCTATCCAGTGTGTTCATGTTTTCACCCGCGGAGCTCTTACCTCAATGAATTATGTTTGAATTGACGTCACATCAGTTTGTTCTTTGATTTCGTTTGAAGTATATTGGGGCCTTTATTCCTCATGAGGTGTAAAACACTGTAATTTCTTTCTTACTTTTCAATCTAATGGTTACTTTTCTTAAATGAGACCGCCTCAATGATGTATACAGCCTTCAAATGCGACCTTCGGAGGACACAGCCTTCGAAATGAGACATGGCTAATGTATGCAGAACTTCCTGTTTCTCTATTTTCCGCTATAAATTTGTTTCAACAGCACAGCCAAACCTTTCGAGATATCAAAATTCGCTCGCAATTTAGCATTCTTAATCACTTGACTTCATGCTGACCAAGTTTGGAGGTGATCAGATGTATCCCCTAGGAGAAGTATATCAAATTCCAGAGCATTCGTTCAACTTCGCCAACTTCCTGTTGGGTGGAGCTAAAGACATAGAGTGTGGACGTTGTTTGGCCTGATGAGATCTATGTGTACTGAGTTTCATACAGGTGCTGGTCATATAATTAGAATATCATCAAAAAGTTGATTTATTTCACTAATTCCATTCAAAAAGTGAAACTTGTATATTATACTCATTCGTTACACAGAGACTGATGTATTTCAAATGTTTATTTCTTTAAATTTTGATGATTATAACTGACAACTAGGGAAAATCCCAAATTCAGTATCTCAGAAAATTAGAATATTACTTAAGACCAATACAAAGAAATTTTTAGAAATCTTGGCCAACTGAAAAGTATGAACATGAAAAGTATGAGCATGTACAGCACTCAGTACTTAGTTGGGGCTCCTTTTGCCTGAATTACTGCAGCAATGCGGCGTGGCATGGAGTCGATCAGTCTGTGGCACTGCTCAGGTGTTATGAGAGCCCAGGTTGCTCTGATAGTGGCCTTCAGCTCTTCTGCATTGTTGGGTCTGGCATATCACATCTTCCTCTTCACAATACCCCATAGATTTTCTATGGGGTTAAGGTCAGGTGAGTTTGCTGGCCAATTAAGAACAGGGATACCATGGTCCTGAAACCAGGTACTGGTAGCTTTGGCATTGTGTGCAGGTGCCAAGTCCTGTTGGAAAATGAAAATTTACACTGGACCTCAAGCAACGTGGATTGTGTGCCTCTCCTCTCTTCCTCCAGACTCTGGGACCCCGATTTCCAAAGGAAATGCAAAATTTACTTTCATCAGAGAACATAACTTTGGACCACTCAGCAGCAGTCCAGTCCTTTTTGTCTTTAGCCCAAGCGAGACGCTTCTGACGCTGTCTGTTGTTCAAGAGTGGCTTGACACAAGGAATGCGACAGTTGAAACGCATGTCTTGCATACGTCTGTGCGTAGTGGTTCTTGAAGCACTGACTCCAGCTGCAGTCCACTCTTTGTGAATCTCCCCCACATTTTTGAATGGGTTTTGTTTCACAATCCTCTCCAGGGTGCGGTTAATCCCTATTGCTTGTACACTTTTTTTCTACCATCTTTTCCTTCCCTTCGCCTCTCTATTAATGTCCTTGGACACAGAGCTCTGTGAACAGCCAGCCTCTTTTGCAATGACCTTTTGTGTCTTGCCCTCCTTGTGTAAGGTGTCAATGGTCATCTTTTGGACAACTGTCAAGTCAGCAGTCTTCCCCATGATTGTGTAGCCTACAGAACTAGACTGAGAGACCATTTAAAGGCCTTTGCAGGTGTTTTGAGTTAATTAGCTGATTAGAGTGTGGCACCAGGTGTCTTCAATATTAAACCTTTTCACAATATTCTAATTTTCTGAGATACTGAATTTGGGATTTTCCTTAGTTGTCAGTTATAATCATCAAAATTAAAAGAAATAAACATTTGAAATATATCAGTCTGTGTGTAATGAATGAATATAATATATAAGTTTCACTTTTTGAATGGAATTAGTGAAATAAATCAACTTTTTGATGATATTCTAATTATATGACCAGCACCTGTACATAAGCCAAGTTCATTCTGTCATTCTCTGTAAGGTTTTGTTATTAAGTACACTGCAATTCTGAGCTTTGTCCCTGGTTCCATGTCTCTTGGTTTTCTGGACTTTTGTCTGTTTTTGGATTACTCTTTTGCCTTTGTTCCCTGCCTTGTTGTGTTTGTTTGGACTACCTGCCTGTTTTTGACCTTGCACTTTGGATTACGCGTCTGGATTGTCCCTATTTTTAAAGCTGCTTTTGGGTCTCCATCCCTTCAAGTTTCGAAGCAGTTTTGCAGGTAATAAACTTGATTAGTCTTTCTCTCAAGAAGGAAGGAAGGAAGGAAGGAAGGAAAGAAGGAAGAATGAAGAAGAAGAAGAAGGAAGAAGAAAAAGGGGAGAAGAAGAAGAGGAAGGGAAGAAGAAGAAGAAGGGAAGAAGAAGAAGAGGAAGGAAGAAGAAGAAGGTAAGAAGAAGAAGAAGAGGAAGGGAAGAAGAAGAAGGGGAAGAAGAAGAAGGGAAGAAGAAGAAGAGGAAGGGAAGAAGAAGAAGAATAGGAAGGGAAGAAGAAGGGAAAAAGAGGAAGGAAGGAAGGAAGGAAGATGAAGAAGAAGGGAAGAAGAGAAGAAGAAGGAAGGAAGAAAAAGAGGAAGGGAAGAAGAAAAAGAAGAAGAGGAAGGGAAGAAGAGGAAGGAAAGAAAAAGAAGGGGAAAAGAGGAAGGAAGGAAGAAAGATGAAGAAGAAGAGGAAGGAAGGAAGAAGAAGAGGAAGGGAAGAAGAAGAAGAGGAAGGGAAGAAAAAGAAGAGGAGGAAGGAAGAAAGAAGAAGAAGGAAGAAAGAAGAAGAAATTAAATTTCATTTATACAGCCCATTATCACAATTTGTCTCAAAGGGCTTTACAGTCTGTACAAGAAATGGTTATGCAAAAAGGCTTAAAGGTATAGTTCACCCCAAAATGAAATTTCTGTCATTAACCTTTCGAGCAGTATGGTCCCACATATGGGATTTAGAACATTCAACGAATCAAATTGTGCTTTCACGCTTTGGCTGGCGCAGAGCCAGAGACTGACGCGCTCAATGCTTCAATAAATTGAAATAAGCCACAGAGAAAAAGAAAATGAGCGGAAAATAAAAACGAAAATAACAAAACCAATACATTCACTAACTAATTCCCCGCCCTCTAAACTAACTGAAAACAAAACCAGAAAATAAAGAAATCTTCGGCGTTCAACACGCCATAACTAAAGCTTAACTAGCTATCAAAACAAAACTTACATGAGGTTGCACAAGCTCCTTCCCTCCCTGTGTCTAAACAGAGTCAATTCTGCATGTTTGTAAGATGTAAGTCACGTGACATACTTTCCTTTTCTTCATCTCCGGGCTGGTGAAGTTTAGTTCAGATAACACGCTCTCTGTGTCAAACACAACAATCAAGCAAGAAAGCAAGCGAAAAAATGAACCACCACTAATCAGCAGCATCAAACAAATGGCACAGCTAACAAACACTCCAAGCTCCCTCCTCTTCCGTTCTCCACGGCATCTTTTATCCTGAAGCCATTAATGATTGGATGTTTTATGAGATGATTCATCATGATGGACAGATTAGTTGACCAATCACAGCACCTAAAACAGAGAGACATTGGAGAGCGGGCAAACAAGAAGAAACCAATAACAAAGGGGAGAAACACAGCAGCCAATAACAAAAGAGGAGGGAACAACAATCCGAGCACGTAACAGTAAGTGACTATTAACTTTATGCTTTTCCCAGTTCACCAGCCACTTACTTGTATGTGTTTTGGGAGAAACTGATGAATTCACATGCTGTAAATCCATGTAAATCCCTGACAGGACTCTCTGAACTGAAAAATCAAAACAAAAATAACTTTATCCGACAATTTCTTCTCTTCCCTGTCAGTCTCCTATGCTGTTTATGTAGTGAACGCAGTGCAGAGGTTGGCTCCTAAATGTGCCTTTGGGTTTTGTAAATCAGGTGTAGCTATGTTTGGACAGGTGATTCGTTTGACAGGATCTGCAGGGAGAAGAGAATTGTTAATTATTGTTAATCATGTAGTGTAGGCTAGCTATGTAAATATAAGGGTTAAAAAGTGTACCCCAATAGTGAGAGATTCCCAATTTCTTATAAATACTTAGGATATTTCCTGCACGACTGTTAAAAGGCGTGTAACATGCGTCTGGGGTTCATACCAGTTTCAAAGTTGTGCAGTAACGTTAAGCCAAGTGATATTGTTATTACTGAAACATTACAGTGACGATATGGGTAAACCACGATGATCGAGAGAAAATGACATCCAACTTTCTGGATTATGCAGGTCAGACAAGTAATTTGGCAGTCACTTTGTAAAAAGACTAAGCGTCTGCGCACACAAAATCAAGCACACAAACCAATAGACTAAACAAGTAAATGAACATCAAGAACACATTAAAAGTCTTCTGTTTTCAGTTAAAAAGGTGTAATTTAAGCGCCCCCTAAGTTAATAATTAACACATATTCACAATGGAAGTGATTCAGTCAAAAACCTAACTTTTTCTTAAAACAATCTCTGTCCATTAATTTTCTTATCACTGTGAAGCTGCTTTGAAACAATGTGTATTGTGAAAAGCTCTATATAAATTACGATGACTTGATGAGTTTTTTTGTTTGTTTTTTTTGATAATGAGGAAACTATTGGCCTGACTTTAATTTGTTGCCCTAATGGCAAAGAAAGGCATCAATTATAACATTAAGCAAAACCTGATCATTACTTGCCTCGTAACTTACCTGGACAGTGGTCTGAGAGCAATGAGAAATCCCTGTCAACTACTAGTTCCAAATGGCATTGCCTGAAGAAGTCACCCAATCACAAAGCAGACTGGCATAATCTCCATAGCAACTGAGGATCACGGGTTATGCTTGCATCCAAAACTTGCATCCAAAACACTATCCAAAACTGATCCCCCGAAAAACTTTATTTCTCACAATTGACGGAGAAACAATTATTACTGATGGTCATACCATCATATTGTTGAATTATCAAGCACACTTTTGTGTTTAAGTGTTGAGAAAAGATGAGGATTTCATTAAAAGAGAATCAGCAGCGGGTCCTCGGGTAGTTTTAGCTGGAGTCTTCACCATAGTAACGATTGATACCGTAGTATTAACTGTGAGATTTGCCACATCGAACCAATGGAAATACAGTATTTCTAAACAGCAACATTTAGAAGCGATGGCCGTAGCACAACTCTGCAGTCTCGTTAATTAACCGGAGAATATATTTACTGTATTTTGACTAGAAGAAACCACTGAAGATGGACAGAATAAAAACAATAAAAGCAATAAAAACAAGGATAAAATCTTTCCTAATTAAATGTTGGGTAATGTAGTGCTTAAAGTTTAAAAAAAGAAAAACAAATGTGCTCCTGAGAGGCAGAAAAAAAAAAAAAACCTGGTGCAGGGACAAAAGATACTTCCGCAGGTAATGGAGGGATGCCCTTTCTAGGAATACAGTCACACTTATCCAGCTGTGTTTGTCCTTAGTTTCATTTTCATGGACTTTGTTTTTATTCATCACGCATTCCTTTGTTTGAATTTTCTGCCACTCATCAATTCCCATAGACACTAATCCTCAACACAGATGTTCATCATTTAGTTCATCACCATGTGTATTTAAGTTCCTCACCTTCACTCTGTATCTGTAGGTCGCTGTTTGCGTTTAATTTTGTTATTAAAGACCTTCAACTGTTTGGAGGCCATTGAAGTCCACTATAAGGAGAATAATCCTGGAATGTTGTCATCAAAAACCTTAATTTCTTTTCGAATGAAGAAAGAAAGACATGAACATCTTGGATGACATGGGGGTGAGTAAATTATCAGGGAAATTTTATTTGAAAGTGAACTAATCCTTTAATGTCCAGTTGTTGCAAGTCAAATGAACAAAATACAGAGAAGTAGAAATCAAATAATGATCAGAGGTCGCGTTAGAGTTTCTCATTGTCCGTAATTTTGACAGAGAGGGTTATAAACATTCTGTCATGATCTATTATTAACCTGTCTTTTTATTTTTAATATTTTAATCAAACGAAAACCTGCCATTAGACGTCTATGCCACCAAGAAGATGACAGCCTAATTTTTGAGCTCCCCAACAGTTTTGTGAAATAACCCCCAAAGAACTCAGTTTTGTGAAACCTAGTGAATAATTTGCGTAAAAATGGAGAAAGGGGTTACTACTAGAAGTAGTATGATGATGAACATGATAGAAAATGACTCTTAAGTGAGGCAAGGTAGCAGAAGAAAACAGAGAAACCGCCTCACCAATGAACATAATGCCTAACAAGGATTGCAACAACAAGCTTTTGAAAAAAACAGCATGGGCAGTATTTATGATACATGTATTTCAAATATGTATTTCAGATATATAATGTATGTTTTATCATTTGTATTTGATGGCTTCATATTTTGTATTAAAATACTTAAGTGTTTTGTATTTTTTGTAGTTTTAAAATATTGTCTACATGATGACATCATAAAAATGCAGCCTCTGATTGGTGCCTACTCAGTAGTTTGCCCAGACTTCTTGAAAACAGAAACAGAAAATTGATCCTTATAGAAAAAGGTACAAAATCAATTTTTGGATAACGTTTTAACAGTTCATGTTAAGGTTTGGTGTTTTTTTAATAGCCTAGGCAAAATAGTTTAACAATTTGCATAATGTTCTTGAAAACAGTGGCATTTATATTAATGATTATGATTAACAATAAAATGATTAATTAGTTATAAACTAGTTGCTATGAATACAGGAGCCATCAGTTTTCTTCTTATAAATTAAGTTTATCATTTAGTCAGTGTTGCTGATGCAAAGTAGGCTCTTTGTTACCAACACCAAGTATCTAAATTAGGATACAATTATGAGTCATTCGCAAACTGTTAAACATTAAACTGTTGATTACTTTAAAACTAGTCTCGTGTAGCCAGAACTTCAGACTGATGGCAGAAGGTCTGGACTCTATCACAGCTTTCATTGGTCAATGACCACCAAAGAGGACGTTTGACTGACATGTAACGAATCCAATCACTGTTCGTTTTGTTTGCGTCATGTTTAGAGGCGTGAAAATGTAAAGTTAATGTCTTTACAAAAACAGGCCGGCATACATCTATAAATTATTACTTCAAGAATGCTGTGCAAGTTTACCGCAACAATGGAGCCGCGAACTTCACATACTTTTATATTTAAAAATATCCTTAGTCCTCCAAGGTTTATAATGGTTTGGAATGGCTGCTCAAATTTTGAAGACAAAAAACAACAATCCTTGTTAGGCATTATGTTCATTGGAGAGGTGGTTTCTTTGTTTCCTCTTTATAGTGTTCATGGTTGAGATTTTTTTTTTTTTGATTTTCTAGAATATTTTAATTCGTAAAGTGAGCAGGATATGGTCAAATTTAGTGCATGGATTCGGCAGGCATGTATTCATGATACTAAGTGGGGCAGCCGGTCTCTTGGAGGGTGTGTGAAGCCCTCTCTAGCTCTACAGCGCCCCACATATCTCCAACGTAAATCTGTGGTGAAAAATGGAACTGCAGCATGCTCTCATTCTGTCTGCCATGCTCATTTTCATGTTAGGTCATATCACCCTATTAATTACTGCCATGTGAGACACAAATTAAAGCTTGGCGAGCCACGCAATGAGTAACATTGGTCTATAGGACTTTGGTCATATTGTCCATTTTAAAGGTCCCATATTATGTCCATTTTTTAAGATGTAATTTAAGTCTCATGTGTCCCCAGAATGTGTCTGTGAAGTTTCAGCTTGAAATACCTCACAGATCATTTATAAACCCATGTTGTAAATACCCATTTCTGACTACAGTCAAGAACAGGCTGTTTTCATGCATGTGCCTTTAAATGCAAATGAGCTGCTGTGCCCCGCCCCCTCTCTACGATCACAGTTCCTGCCTCATCGGATTCTCTGCCAAATATTAACAAAACATCTGCTTGGCTGATAGCATAGTTCTTCTTTCATCATTAAAGTTTATTAAAGCTATATCGGTTTAAACATCTAATGGATGGTTTTCTGAGCGCACTTATCTGAAGCGAACACACACAGTCAAATACACACAAGGTTCACATAAACACAGTCAGTTATGTCTGTGAACGTAAATAGCAGGCAACGTTACAGAAATCGTATGTGTATATTAGATCTGTGGCGCATTCCCTTCAAAAATAAAATGAATCCACTGCGTTCAGTGGCTCAGATGTCAGTAAATGAAGACTGTTATGTTCACTCTTACATCCAACAACAAAACCTCTCATTTACTTAACAGACATTGATTTCGCTACAGCTGCTCGAGCGCGGAGAAAATGGCAGACAGCGTACAATGGTAATACAGGACTGTCAGAAAGCGGTCTTGGGCGGGGCTTGAGTAATGTGACATCACATTACTCAGAGAATCAAAACGGCTTGCCTAATGAGCCTGTTTTGGTTTAAGAAAATTATCCCCACCATTCTGGAAATTGCCACCACAAAGTCAGGCATTTCAGTCTTCACAAAAAAATCCAGGTGGAACTGATAAATATGATATCATGAGTGCTTCAAAGAAATCATTGTTGGGCAAATATTCATGAAAATAAGAGGAAAAGAAAATGCCACAATGTAGCTTTATTCTCTTATTTATTTCTGTAGGATGAAGAGATACAGATCAAAGATCAATAACAAGATACACTTAAAAAGGTATTATTTAACATTCTAGATTTACTACTTTAACAAAACACTTTCGAGTCACATGATATTCATGGGTCCTGTCTATCTCGGGGTGTACTCACACAAGGCATGGTTGCCTTGAACCGAGCCTGAGCGCGATTTCCCCCCTCCCCCGCTGGCCTGCACTCACACTGCACTTAATGTTCCAGGCCGGAGCACATTTACGATATATACGATGCAACTTTTTGAATGGAAGAAAACAGGAAGAAATGTGCTTTCGCTAAGGTACTGCCTAATTATCATTTATGCCGCGCATCGATTTTCACTTGCATGTATCAGAGGATTACAAAGCCAGCTGATGTTAATGGAGGAATTTGCAGACCTGTTATAAACCCAAATACACTCAAATTAATTACACAAATTGTTTAGTGTACTATCAGTGTAGTAAAAAAGATGTTTGCCGTCATAATAATGACAGTAGTACACACAAAAGTAATAGCTGTTCCGTGCTCCAGCATGGTTAGTGCTCACACTACATGCGAACTGCGCTCTGGCACACCTCTTCCAAGCGGGCCAGGGCCAGCTAAATGAACTGCAGCCGGGCACTGGTTGGAGCGATCACACTAGTCAAACAAACCAGGCTTTGGGGGTCAAATGTGCTCGGGCACGGTTCAGAGAGCCTAGTGTGAGTACCCCCTCAGTGCTGAAACTCTTTATACAAACTTACATGTATAGACAGATCAGAACTTATGATAGTGTATTATACTGACTATACAGTAATCTTTTGCACATTTCAAACACATATTAGTCCTCATTAATACAGGTTCATATGTTAATCATTCTTCATGATTACTTAAATCTGGAAATAACCTTAAATCATACACTGAAGGTTCAGAATTATTGGAATCACATTCTTCAAAGCTCCTGTTATTTTAAGGGAAACAGTAGATAACCACTGAAAGTGTTGTGGTTATTCTCGCTATCATGTATCCTCCTGCCAGTCCAAAGTCTCACATAGACAACATCTCCAACCTCCAGAATAAACACGACTCCATTTGAGGAGTTTAACGTATTCTTAGCCTGATTATTATATGCTGCAATCACAATCTTTCCATTCTTAACAATGTCTGCAGATGCTGCAGTTGGGCCAAAACCATATACAGAGACTCTGAACATGTACGCTCCTTTCAGTGGGGCTGTGAAAATACCTAAATCAAATAACAAGAGATACAGAATCAGCTGTTTCCTGTATGATTGCTCAATTACCAAACACACTGTAATTGTTTTGAAAGATGGCAGATCATTTAATTCTCTTACACACATTACACAACTGCAGAGAGGTCTGAATGGAGCAGAAGGTTTTCATTACTATAAACTGAGTTTATGACTCCATTTCATTGATAATTACCTGTAATTGGGTTGTAGGCGTTCCCTATGTTTGTGAAGACGTTCTTGTAGGTTAGCGTGGTCGTAGTGGTAAAAGGACCAATATATCCACTGCCAGATTCCAGCAGTCCAGCTGAAAAAGCTATTTCTCTGTCTGTTATTGAAAAACATAATCAATATTGTGATATATTACTGTATTACACTGAGAATGAATACACTGAATTTAACATCATTCAAGCACACTTTCACCTCTATTTTCCTTTCTCAACTCCTCCACTTGACTTGAAATTTCTGTGAAGGAATAACGATTCTGTTAAATGACATTTACACTGATTATTGTAATAGATAACACAATTTACACAGTATACACTCAACTTTACACTAACATTTACACTATAGAATGTATTGCATTGGAGTTTTACTTTGAGGATCATTGATAAAAGAGTGAATGTTCTGATGAGATACCTTCATCTTTCTTTTTCATCTCGTCCCTCAGTTGCGTCTCTAAAGCTCTCATGTTTGCTTGCTGCTCATTAATGGTGGCGGTCAGTTCTCTCAGTGTTGTATAGATGTCAGGGAAGCACAGATTGTAGTGTTGTTGGCTGTCAGTTGAAGCTTCAGCTCTCAAAGTGTCTGTTTGAGGTGGATTCTGTCTTCCGTCTTCAGAGCTGATCTGTTGACTGATCTCATTCTCATTAAGTCCTCCATCTACCTGCTGCTGGACGACAAACACAAAGGTTTCCAACAGCAGCAGTATACATACTAAAGCCTTCATTCTTCACTGATGTTTGTTTCCAGCTCTTGCTCTGTCATCCTCACAGCCTCACATGTTCCTTTTATAGTGTCCTGATTTACTGTCCTTTGTACTTGATTTATATTGCTTCAGGTAAATAAGTAGTTAATTGTTTATCATAATCATATTTTTGACCTCTGCTATAGATGGTCACACCACTCTCTGGTATCAATGTTCATATCTTACAAAAGTTATCAGGTTTACCAGCTTTATGTTGTGACAAAAAAAGAGAGAACATTGGATGTAAATATACAAAATCAGACAAAATTAGTAAGTGATATGTACACATATAATGTTTAAGCCTTGTGGCTATACTATTGAAACAGTGTGTATTTTAATGTTTACTGCTTGCCCCATTTACATTGATTGCAAGTGCCCGACAATTTATTTAACTTAAGAGCAAGTTGACATTTATTTCTGTGATGATTGATTTACTTGTGTTGAATCCACCCCACCACCACATGCAACAACATCCTGCATCAGCAGATGTAAAACTGAATAAATGCACAAAACTTGTCAACTTTAAAATATTCAACCAAAATACATTTTTGTATTTTGTAATTATTAATTATTAATAGTACTAATTATTACTACTATTAATTATTAACCTGATTTACAACTTTTCACAAGCAAGACTGCCCTGGACTTTGTGAAAGTGGATTTGCACTTATGATAAAGTTTACAATAACTTGTTTCATTGTACCATAATGTGAGCTGTTTTTACCTTTGTTAATAATTACTTATAATTAAGGCACGTAGCCTTAGATCACAAGTGTTAAGCTAGTCAGCAAGGTAGCCAAGGCACACATAGATAGTAAACATGGTTCCATGAAAAAAAAAACGCAGTACATATTTTGGCGATAGATCTGCTTGTTTTGGGGGGTGTTTGTTCTATCCCTTCCTGTCTGTCATCATGTATAGATTCATGCATATCTGTCGATGCAGCAGCTTGTTTCTCACTCAAAAGAACATGTATAGTACCTTTTGTCTAAATTCCCATTACCCTGTGGAGGGTAAAAAGTGCTTTACAAGTGTATAGTGATGTGGTTTCTACAATAGCACCACAGCTTTATTGGAATTAACTGTACACCTGTTGTGATCTGTTTAGATGTTTGTGTTGAAGAAGGCCTTGCTCTTTTCTGTTTCCTGCATTGTTGGGGGGTTAATTCATGCATGTTACATGAGCAGCAGCAGCAGCATGTCTTACATGCTCACAGCAATGTCTGTGAATGTATTGGCAGTAGCAAGTCTCAGTACTTAACTAAATATATATTTGTTTCAATGGCACAGCCAAACCTTTCGAGATATCAAAATTTGCTCGCAATTTAGCATCCTTTATTACTTGGCTTCATGCTTGTTGGGATAGTTGTTGTTGCAGCACGGACTGTAATCAGTGTGACACCAGTCGTCTTATGTTGTTTGCATCTGAGAGTACAGACCGGGTTTTGTTGTGTTCAATAAAGTTAAGTGTACGCAACTATATTGGCGTTAACCGTCCATTCTATTGACAATAGAGGATAGAATGAAACATGGTGGCAGCGGTGCTTTGTGAACAGTAAAAGCACACAAATTAGCAGACACAACGAAAGACACTGGCTGAGTATGGTAGAGAGAGCGGAGAGCTCAGGTGCAACGCGGATGGAGAATGCACTGGGACTGAGGCCGCCACAAGCCCTTTGCCTAGACTCAACTAATCTGGCGAAATCATGGAAATTGTGGAAAGAAGAGTTCACGCTGTATATGGACCTTACTTTGGCGGACGCTGCCGAAGCCGTGAAACTGAAAGTTTTCAGTTATCTCATTGGGGAGACGGGAAGAGAGCTGTGCGAGACCCTGATCCCCACCTCGTCGCCGGATCGGACAGTAAGCAGATTAATAAGTGCATTGGATGACCACTGCAGTCCGAAAGTGAACGAGACAGTTGAAAGGTATCGTTTTTTTTTGTCAGAAATCAGGGCTCTGATGAGAACATCGACAAATATGTGACGGACTTAAGAATGCCCACCAGTACGTGCAATTTCGGCCAGATCAAAGACTCTCTGATCCGCGATAGAATTGTTTGTGGCATATCTAGCTCTGTTTTCAGAGAGAGACTTTTAAGAGAGCAAGATTTGACTTTGGAAAAATGTGTGCAAATCTGCAGGGCAACAGAGCTGTCGCAGGAAAACAAAAGAACGATTGAAGGATGAGTGACAGAGGAAGTGCACACTGTAAAACAGGCTGTGAGGAAAGAGAAAAGTAAGAGCACTGTAAACTGCAAGTTTTGCGGGAAAATTCATGAGAGAAATAAACAAAAATGTCCTGCATATGGGAAAAAGTGCAAAAAATGTGGGAAAGACAATCATTTTGCCACAATGTGCAGAACTAAAATGCAGAAAGAAGAAACGGTGCATACTATAACTGAGTCAGATGATGAAAGTTATGAGGACATCTTGTGTGTAACAGTAGAGACAGTGAACACTGTGACGAATGATAAACTGAGGCCGCCCACAAAACTTTTTGCTGCCATGCTCCTGGGGAAAGAACAGGTAAAGTTTCAGTTAGATTGTGGAGCCAGCTGTAACATTATACCTGTCAACCTGTTAAACCCAGCCACACAAATTGAAAAGACTGAGCAAGTGCTGGTGATGTACAATAAAAGCACACTGCAGCCATTGGGGAAATGTAAAGTTAAATTGAGAAATCCCAGAAACGAGAAACTGTACCGATTAGAGTTCATGGTTGTAGATGAGGGCTCCGCAGTGCCACTACTGGGCAGCAGGGCAGTACAAGCCATGAATCTAGTGAAAGTCCAGTATGAAAACATCATGGCTGTGGATAGCATTGTCACCAAGGAGACCGGGAAAAATGAAATGTGGAGCATGGATAATATCAGAAAAGACTATGCTGATGTGTTCCAGGGAGATGGATGTCTGGAGGGTGCATATAAGATAGAAGCAGACCCCACAGTAACTCCAGTGAAACTGCCAAAGAGACGGGTCCCTGTGGCGATGATGTCACCACTTAAAGCAGAGCTGAGCGATCTTCAACGAAGAGGGATCATCACACCAGTGGACTGTAGCACAGAGTGGATTAGCAGTCTCGTTATTGTTAAGAAGCCATCAGGAAACCTCAGGATATGCATTGACCCGAGACCACTCAACAGAGCCCTGAAAAGATGCCATTTTCCTCTACCGACAATAGACGAGATACTGCCAGATTTGTCAAGGGCAAAAGTTTTCACTGTGTGTGACATCAAAAATGGATTTTGGCATGTGACCCTGGATGAGGAATCGAGTTACTTGACCACATTTGCCACACCATATGGCAGATATAGATGGCTGAGGATGCCAATGGGCATCAGCCCGGCACCAGAGGTGTTTCAAAGAAAACTCAGCCAAGCTTTGGAAGGATTACGAGGTATATATGTCATAGCTGATGACATTCTCATCACAGGAGAGGGTGAGACATTCGAATTAGCAAATCAAGACCATGATGACAAATTGAGAGCACTGTTGACTAGATGTAGAGAAAAGAACATCAAACTGAATGTAGAGAAGTTCCAACTGAGAAAAAGCGAGGTTCCATACATCCATACATTTACTTACCGCAGAGGGGCTCAGAGTGGATCCTGAAAAGGCAAGAGCGGTCAGAGACATGCCACGTCCAACAGATGTCAAGGGTGTCCAAAGGCTGTTGGGCATGGTGAACTATCTCTCGAAATTTTTGTGACCACCTGTCAGATGGCTGTGAGATACTGAGGCAGCTAACTCATAAAGACAGTATCTGGGAATGGTCAGATTTGCATGAGCAAGCGTTCACACGGCTCAAAGACGCCATCACAAAAGCCCCAATTCTCAAATACTACAACCCAGATGAACCACTGACACTCCAGTGTGATGCGTCGGAGACTGGGTTGGGGGCCGCTTTACTTCAAGAAGGGGCACCAGTTGCTTATGGAAGTCGGGCATTGACTCAGACAGAGAGGGGTTATGCCCAGATAGAGAAAGAATGTCTGGCCATTGTCTTCAGTATGGAAAAATTCCATCAGTATACGTATGGGCGAAAAGTTACTGTACACTCTGACCATAAGTCACTGGAAAACATAGTAAGAAAACCCCTGCTGAACACCCCAAAACGCCTGCAAAGAATGTTACTTAGACTACAGAGATATCACATCGACGTCATTTACATCCCTGGGAAGGACATGTTGCTAGCTGACACGCTGAGCCGCTCATACTTACCTGAACATGCATCAGAGAGTTCAGTAGAAATGGAGATTGAAAGCATAAACATGGTCCAGCATGTACATATAGCAGAAGAAAGACTCCAAGCCATCAGAGAGGAAACAAGTAAAGACAGAAAATTGCAGACACTGATCAGATTCATCCAAGAAGGTTGGCCAATTAACAAAAAAGACTTGTCACATGACATTGCACATTACCACTCTTTTCAGGAGGAACTGAGTGCACAGAGTGGAATTGTCTTCAGGGGGGAGAGAGTTGTAATCCCCGACACACTCAGAGATGACATTGTTCAGCGCATTCACTCCTCACATTAGGTATAGAGGGATGCCTAAGAAGGGCAAGAGAATGTGTTTATTGGTTGGGGATGAACAATCAGATAAAGACATTCATAGAGAAATGTGACATCTGCAGGTCTATGGATGTGAAACAGCAGAAGGAGACTTTGTGGTCTCACAAACTACCGAGTAACCCATGGTCTAAGGTGGGGACAGATATATTCACTTTAGACAACAGAAACTACCTGATCACTGTTGATTACCTCTCTAATTTCTGGGAGCTGGACTACTTACCCGACACACGATCCACCACTGTCATCCATAAGCTGAAATCCCATTTCGCAAGACACAGTATCCCAGATGTTGTTATCTCGGATAATGGGCCACAATATGCATCAGAAGATTTCAAAAGGTTCAGCAGACAGTGGGAATTTAAACACAAGACATCATCACCGGCCTACCCACAAAGCAACGGGATGGCAGAATCAGCTGTAAAGACGGCAAAACGGTTGTTGAGAAAAGCAAAAGCTGATGGGAAGAATCCATACCTTTCTATGCTTGATCAGAGAAACACATCATCGCAAGGGATCAAAGCAAGCCCAGCACAGCGATTGTTCAGTAGGAGAACCAGAACTCTGATACCCATGCATGACAACCTGCTGCAACCAAAGGTAATTCACACACGACAAGGACAGATTGAAAACAAGAGCCGTCAGGCTGCATATTATAACAAACATGCAAAAGATCTAGATCCTCTAAAACAAGGAGACAGAGTCCGTGTCCAGCCTGAGGAACATAACAAAACATGGAGAAAAGCGACAGTTGTGAAACCTGTGGACTATAGGTCTTATGACGTCCAGCTCGACTCAGGGAACATTCTGAGGAGAAACCGCCGACACCTCAGGAAGGACAGAACCACAGTCGTGGAAAAAACAGAGACTTGTCAGCCTGCAGAGGTGAATAGAGACAGTGTGACAGGCTCAAAACCAAACACAGACAGTCCTGTTGTTTCTATCACAAAGTCTGGAAGAAAAGTAATTAGACCTCACTACCTTAAAGATTATGCACAGTAACCCACTAATACTTACCTCCATGCTCCGGGAAAGTAGTCGGTATAGTTGTTCACCTGCTGTTACAGTTTGTATTCATATGTGCCAACTATAAAAAAAAAAAAAAAAAAAAAAAAAAAAAAAAGATAAACAGGTAAAGACAACGCTTTATTTTGTTACAAGAGTTTATTGATTGAAATGAATATGTATTAGAATGCATTAAGGAGACATTACAAATACTGTCTTACTGAAACTGCAATGTTAATACATTAAGAATTTCATATTGTGTATTTTTTTTAGTCAATGCAAAGCATATGTGAATGTATACATGCTGATCTGAGTTGTGATAAAACTGTCTTTCAGGTTTTAAGTGACTTAGAAAAAAAGAAGAAAAAAAAAAGAAAGGATGTTGGGATAGTTGTTGTTGCAGCACGGACTGTAATCAGTGTGACACCAGTCGTCTTATGTTGTTTGCATCTGAGAGTACAGACCGGGTTTTGTTGTGTTCAATAAAGTGTACGCAACTATATTGGCGTTAACCATCCATTCTATTGACAATAGAGGATAGAATGAAACAATGCTGACCAAGTTTGGAGGTGATCAGATGTATCCCCTAGGAGGAGTATATAAAATTCCAGAGCTTTCGTTTTCCAATGCACCCTAAATAGCCGACTTCCTGTTAGGTGGAGCTGAAGACATAGAGTGTGAAAGGTGTTTGGCCTGATGAGATGTGTACCAAGTTTATATATGTGCTAGTATGTACCCATGATTTCAGATTGCATTCAAGGGGGTGCCGTAGAGCCCCCCTGCCACGCCTATGTACCGGCTTTGGCCCGGCCCTAATGGCCATGGATTCTGAGTTTTTGAGCACATTAAGGGCCCCAGAAGCCCCCAAAACCTTGACGAAAATAAATAATTGTAAGAAGAAGAATCAATCTCCTTAGGAGAACAAATAGGGGGGCCTAATTATGAAAACAAAATAACAAATCCAAAAAACAAAACAACAAATTATAAACACAATGGCAAGTCTAAAGACAAAATAAGTTAGAAAACACAATGACAAATCTGAAAACAAAATAGCAAGTCAGAAAACAATGAAAAGTCATAATAATGGAAAAGGTAGGCATAATTTGAGAATGATATACTTACCACTGATTGGACGAGACATCTGTCATTCAAGCTAAACAGGAAGTAAGAAATTGAGTGATCAACTTTTGTTTCATGTACATATGAACTGTGACTGTGAAGCCGTGACTGTGGATATGCTGTTAAAAAGTGAAAAAACTATTCACTGATAAACTATGTAAGGAATGCAATAAGAGCAGAGCTGTGTGGACCAGGACAGATGTGGTTAGCACTTGTGCAGAGAAACAAGTTGCATGTTAAACGGGATGATGTTCTGTGGTTGCTGCAAGATCTTAACCCACAAGGGACAAAACAGAGGATGCTTGGTAGATTTGTTCAACGTACCTACCACCCCATGTGACCAAACTATCTATGGCATGTTGATGGATATGATAAACTAAAGCCATGTGTTCAGCATATTCGGATGTATTGATGGTCTTTCTAAACTTTCTAAACTTGTGGGCCCACTAACAATAACCCTGCTGTTATTGCATTCAACTTTACGTCCTGTTTACAATGCCTTGGCATTGTACCACTGATGCTGCGTTCACACTGAACGTGTCTGGAGCGTCTGATTTACATGTTAAGTCAATGTAAACGCGCATCTAGACGTCCTGCGGCGCGAATAAAGCGTCTAGCATGGCGCGAATGGCATGGCGCGAATTGGCCGTTGATGCGTGAATGATGCCCGAGTTGAAAAATCTGAACTTTGGCAAATGTTCGCGGCACGTTAACCAATCGGGGACTCTGCTTTGGTAGTAATGTGTTTGACGTGATCAGCGGTTGAGACCAGAAACAAAGATAATAGTAGCTGTGTGTGGCCACCCTGAGCTGTATAATGTGTCATCATATTTTTATCGAGACAGGAATAAAAAGGACCTTGCCTGGAAGAGGATAAGCGAAGAAAACGGACAATCTGGTAAATTGTAAAACGCTTTGCATGATTTTAGCCATTGATACTAGCCCACCTGCTAGCTAGCAAAAGCCGACCGGCATAACCGAGTTAAATTGCCGCTCTTATTCACCTTATTTTCCGCGACAACAAGGGTGGCGCCATTACGTTCGTTTTGTAATGTTACTTCCGGTTGAGGGACATAAGCTAGTAGTCGCTAGCGGTAATCCCATAGCTGTAACGGTAGATGAGTATTATATGCTCAGTTAGGGGCTGTCATAACAATTAGATTAAGAAGAGAGAACAGTTGAAACGGCATCAACGATGTTACGAATACAATGTGAAGCGGTCCGAGTGTTGTGGTGCACTTTACAATTTACACCCACCACCTTAAGACGAGGAGCACCTGAGGCAATGGCTGAAGGCGCTAAACTTGAAGTGAACACCCAAGTGCCCTTATGTGTGTTTGTACCATTTCATGGACGGGAGGCCGACTGATAAACACCCTTTCCCCGAGAAATGGCTCGGCAACGATGTTCCGGTAAATAAGTCACGGTGGATGCTGAACAGGTTGTCAGATTCAGGTAAGCTAACTTAGCTAGCCATGTACATGTTAACCTAACGTTAGATTTGTGAAGTCCCTTCTATGAATACAGTTAAGATCAGTAAAAAGCAGTTCACAAAATACAACAAATCTTGCATTATTACAATTGCCACCTATATATTTCATATGTAAGATAGTACAATGGTACATATTTAAGATAGGGTTGTGGTACATTATAGTTTAATAATAGCTTAAGTTACTTACATTATTCCTGTAATTTATAGAGATTGCAGGTGATAGCAGGCCAGCTAGCTACATCTCTCATATTGATATTGACCTACTGTAACTATTAACACTAGAGTTAGAGATTGTGTATATACTGTCTAGTTTTTAATGCATCTCTCACACTGTTCTGTTAAAGTATGAGTGCAATCTTATATTAATTCTCATGAACAATAATTACTAATGTAAAATAAATGTGTATGGCTATATTATTTCCACAGATGCATCGATGAGCGTGATCAACTGTGAGGATGATCACATCCACATACCCTGAACTGTGATGCAGAAACACACTGGGAGGATTCATCTGTCTCTGACCACAACTACACTTCAAAATCACATCTCAATATGAAGCCTGATATGACATCTGACATGGGAACACAATGCGTTGAGCTGGCGCCATTGTACACAACTCTGCTGAGAAACAACCACCATTCATTCAGCCGCCGAGCACCTTACCAATATATACACCAACAGTTTCCAGCTACACACTTGGGATCAGCTCTTGACGACTCTGATGGAGCTGCGTGGTAATTAATTGCAGGGTGATCGTTAGGGTGGTATAGGGTGGTCATATCAGGATGATAATTTATCTATATCAGCACTGGAGTAAACAGTGATGTCATCATCCAGCTAAGTTCAGTTCGCATACAATGTTGTCAATGCAGACAGATCAAAACACTGTTGAATATCAAAGGAAGGTGAAACTTGTCATTCCAGCATTCACCAAGAGACGCACGCAACTCTCTGAAGAAGACACCACCAACACCAGGCGCATCGCTAATGTTCATGGGTCATATGACTGAAAATCTTCAAAATCCTTTCTTACAACAGTTCAAATTAACCTCACCCCTAAAATTGGTCATTTAGAGAATTTGCCCATTTTACCCTTCTGAGCAACATGATTACTGATGTAGAGGATGAATAAATGTTGATTTTAGGTATGTTTGTCTGTGCTGTGGTTTTACTTAAACTAATCAGTGTAAATAGTGTATGTAGATATTTTTATGAACCTTTACAATATGACCAAATGTTGTCCATCTTAAAATTATTTCTATAAACCTTTACCATATGTGATGGGGTTTCTTTTTATCTTTACAATGTGGCCGGATGTTTGCTGTCAGTATCTTTTTAATAAAACCATATAATGTGAGCTCTTACAATTTAAAGGGATGAAGTATTCTGATTTAAATAGAATAAGTCATGTCAAGTTTGCAAATTAATTCTATCTTGGTTTATGCATATGAAAATTAAATGGTGAAACATTATCTCTACATGAAGGTCAGTAAAAGGTGTCTAGCTTCCCGATAACAACAAACACTCTTACGACTGATTTTATCACAACTTATTAAATTACACATTTTCTAAAATACAAATCAAAGATATCTTTAACAAAACTGTCGTCCAGTCGTCTTCACCTACACCCTCTACATGCTGCTCCATCAACTCCTGACAGTCCCATGGTTTACTCTGGCCACTTCTTCATATCGTCTACCAGTTACGGCTGTTAACAGTGACGATATGAGACTATCTGATCGTTGTATAAAGTTTTCTCCGTGCTCCCAATTTGAAACATTTACTGCATTAACATTATTTGTCATTTCTCTAAAGTTATAGCTCGCTATAAACAATCTTTTAATTACTGATCTAGCTACCGGATGTGCCGAGTCAGTTTAGCGGAAGTCGGATGACAAAATGCGGAAGAGCGGAGAATTAAAAATGGGCGTGGCGGAATAAGGTGAATAAGATGAGATGATGTGTTTATTCAGAGGATCTGTGCAGAAAGAGATGGAAGCCCCTCCATTGACGCAAATTCGCATCTGAACACACTTTGTTTAGATGCGCGAATAGAGCGAATTTGACGCGCGTCTGACTTCAAAATGTTCAAGCATCCAACTAGACGCGTGATACGCATTCGATGTGAATGCAGCATAAGACTATGAACTGACTGTAGAACCGAAAATGGGACACGCTCCATCATCATCATGGAGAGTACCAAGCTGGTTCAAGAAGTCAGATGTTTGGTACGTTGTTACGGTCCCCAGTTTAAATGCCTAGGAGTAAAGGGGGACACGTAACATAACAGATGGACAACGGCTAGAGTTTTCCAAATAAATGATTTTATTTTAACACAAATTACTCACAAAAGTAACCAAAACCAAGAGACGGGGAGCCCAGCAACAAAAGAGAGGAAATGAACTCAACTAATTAAGTCAAGCTGGGCCTCCCCGCTCCAACAAAAAGTACAAACTAAGGGAAAATAATATAAAGACGAAACGATATGGCTCCGAAGAAAGCTGTGGCTGGCCGACCCCCGAAAGTCCGCCTCCTGTCACTTTATAGCCTCGCTTCCCCCAACTCAGCCAATAGAAAACTAGAAAAAGAAAACAATATAACAATGTTAATTAATCATTGAGGACTCTGGGCCGGGCATTTGCGAAACACGCATAACACCCCCACCCCTGGATGGTGAATGGTGATCCGGAAAAAGGGCAACCATTCACCACGTAACAGCACGCGACAACACATCTGCCAAAACATTGTTCTTACCGGCGACATGTTTTATCTCCAAATTAAACGCTTGGACAAACACAGCCCACCTCATTAAACGCTGGTTAGAATTACGCATTTGATGAATAAAAATGAGAGGATTGTGATCTGTGTAAACGATAACCGGACGTGAAGAGGAACCAATATAAACTTCAAAATTATTAAGGGCCAAAATTAAAGCGAGTGCCTCCTTCTCAATCGTTGAATATGACATTTGATGTTTTTGGAACTTCTTGGAAAAATAGCACACGGGATGCTCAATGCCATCGGGCCCATCCTGCAACAAAACAGCGCCTGCTCCCGCATCGCTAGCATCAATAGCCAGTTTAAAAGCACAATCGTACCTTGGGGCAGCTAAGACAGGTGCATGCACGAGAAGAGCTTTAAGAGACTCGAATGCATGTTGACATTCTGGTGACCATTTAAAAACCATTTTTGGACTCAACAGGTCAGTGAGTGGAGCAGCCACAGAAGAAAAATTTTTACAAAAGCTACGGTAATAGCCCGCCATTCCCAAGAACCGCTGCAATCCACGACGAGTGGAAGGCACTGGGAATGACGTGATGGCCTCAATTTTCGCATTTACCGGCTTTACCGTGCCACCACCCACAATTTTCCCCAGGTAAACTACTGTCGCTTCGGCAAAGTCACACTTAGCCAAATTGACTGTTAAATTTGCCTCAGTTAACCTAGTAAAGACTTGTTTTAACTGACTGAGGTGCTCCTCCCATGTTGCAGAATGGATTACTATATCGTCCAAATACGCCTCACACCCCGGCACCCCCCCCAAAACACGGTTAACTAATCGCTGAAAGGTAGCAGGCGCATTGCCTACGCCAAAAGGCATTACAGTGTACTGTAAAAATGCATCAGGAGTAACAAACGCACTAATTTCCCTGGCACGTGGAGTTAAAGGCACCTGCCAGTAGCCTTTAAGAAGGTCTAACTTTGTCACAAAAGCTGCTGACCCCACACGGTCAACACAGTCCTCCATGCGAGGAAGAGGATGGCAATCAGGCTTTGTGACATTGTTAACTTTCCTAAAGTCTGTACAGAAGCGATCCGTTCCATCAGACTTGATAGCAAGAAGACAGGGGGAACTCCAGGAACTAGTGCTAAATTCTGCAATGCCATGCAACAGCATATAGTCAACTTGGTTTTGGAGGCGCTGACGTTTTTCAGGGTTGACACGATACGGATGCTGTTTAATCGGATCATTGTCACCGACATCGATATCATGCTGCAACACGTGTGTTTGGGACGGCACATCTGAAAACAATGAAACATAACCATTAATTAAATTTAATACGTCTATACGTTGTGAACAGGGGAGATGCAAAAAACAAGAATCAAGGTTAGCAAGCATCTCAGAATTTTTCAATCGGCCTTGAACTGTAGAGACAGAAGAACTCTCGATACCACAGTCAGTTTCAGGACCAGACAGCGACTCACAGGCCTCAGGGACAATTCCAACTCCGGACGTCCCCACTGCAAGATCAGGTACCTGCAAAGCACTGGATAAAGGCAAACACACAGTTTGAGAATGCTTAGCATTGGACAAGGCCAGGACTGTGTCTACATCACCAGAAGTGGGTTTGCCCAACTGCTCACGATCATAATAAGGTTTAATCATATTGACATGACAAAGTCTGCTACGACGGGCACGGTCAGGAGTAGCTACAACGTAATCCCTGTGACTGACACGCTTTTCTATGACATAAGGGCCACTATATCTTGCCTGAAGACTAGAACCAGGGATAGGTAGAAACACTAAAACTTTATCCCCAGGTTTAAACTGTCTAGCCTTGGCCTTCTTGTCATACCAGCCTTTCATTTTGGATTGAGCAACAGACAAATTCTGTTTAGCCAACTCACAAGCTCTATGTAGCTTATACCGAAACAAGATGACATAATCAATCAGATTTTCTGGTTTGGACTCATTCAACCAATTCTCCTGAAGCAGTTTTAAGGGACCACGCACATTATGAGCAAACACCAAATCGGCTGGACTAAAACCAGTAGACTCCTGTACGACTTCCCGAGTTGCAAACAGCAACAGATGTACACCATCATCCCACTCCTTCTCAAATTCAAGGCAATAGGCCCGAAGCATCGCCTTGAGAGTTTGATGAAACCTCTCCAATGCGCCTTGACTTGCTGGATGGTAAGCACTTGAAAAGCAGTGGGTGATGTTCAGCTGATCGGCCACCTGTGCAAACACACGAGACATAAAGTTAGTCCCTTGGTCGGTTTGAATTACCTAAGGGAGCCCAAACAATGAGAAGAATTTAACGAGTGCTTTTACAACAGCGGGCGCAGTGATTTTACGCATAGGTATAGCTTCAGGAAAACGCGTTGAAGCACACATAATGGTCAACAAAAACTGGTTGCCAGATTTAGTACGAGGCAATGGACCCACACAGTCTACAATAATGTGATCAAATGGTGCGTCTACAGCCGGAATTGGATACAAAGGGTATGGCGGGATGGATGGATTCGACTTTCCAGCAATTTGACATGTGTGACATGTTTTACAATGTAATTTCACATCACGTTTTAACCCTGGCCAAAAAAACTGGCGCAATATGCGGTTATAAGTTTTATTAACACCTAAATGACCAGCTAAAGGACCGTTATGTGCCAAGCTAAGTATTTCACCTCGAAACCTGTGTGGCACAACAATCTGTGTAACAACGCTCCAGTCATCCTGTGTAGAAGCATAAGGTGGTGTCCACTTACGCAAGAGGACATCATTTTTTAGAATATAGCCAGAAGCCATGTTCACCAGCTCATCCTCAGAAACGACTAATTCAAATAAAGAGGTGAGTGATGGATCACGCTTCTGCTCAGAAATTAGATGCTCCCGAGACATGTGTCCACCACCAAAGCTCTCCAGCGGCTTTTGTGCCTCTAACTGAACATTAGGTGAACTATGCACGCCACCTTCATATGACATTGTGGGATCAAAGGCAGCACTTGAAGAATATGTGATAGGGTTACTGTCAGGGGACAACTCTATGTCGGGATCTATCATAAAGCTACCCTCTAAACCATCACACTCTAAAACACTAGCTTTAGCCATCGCCCGTGTAACAGCACAGACGGGAAACACTGTAGGATATTTCTTTTGCAATTCATCAGGACCTTCAGAGACAAGGGGCACAGCAGTAACTTCAGGATTCACTAGAATTTTACCCCCAGCTAAGTCATTTCCTAAAAGGAAATCTACTCCTTTAATGGGAAAAGCAGTGCATGCAGCCACTGCAACTGGACCAGACACCAGATCCGAGTCAAGCTGAACAGAGTGCACGGGTAAATTAACAAACTTCATTCCAAAGCCCTGCACCAGCTCACTACAATTTAAGGAGGTTGCATTTGAGAGAGGCAACACACTTTGAAGAATAATCGATCTAGAAGCAGCAGTATCACGTAAAATTGTTACTGGGACTTTTGTGCAGCTATCAGGAAGTGAGACCGTGCCCTTCATAATGAAAGGAGAATAAATGTCCAAGTCCACGATTTCAGATTCAGAAAAATGCAGGCCTGAAGGCGTTTTGACCAATGCAACAGTTTTAGGTTTCTTTTTATTTAACAAAAAACAGTTGTTGATCAGATGGCCACGCTTTTTACAATAAGCGCACACAGGCCTCGCCTTAGCTGCACTGTCTTTAGAATTAGCATGCTCACTAGAGTAGGTGTGCGTAACAGAACCACGCTGTAACACAGGAACGGAAGGCTTTTCAAAGCTCTCCCTGTGGGTCAAAACATATTCATCAGCTAATATTGCAGCAGCAGACACATTAGTGACTTTTTGTTCATTCAAGTATGTTGCAATTTTGTCTGGTAGACAGTTTTTAAATTCTTCCATAAGAACTAAATCGCGTAATTGATCAAAGTTCTTTACGTCTTGTGCAGAACACCAACGATCAAACAGTGCTATTTTCTCACGACCAAACTCAACATAACTTTGGCCCTCGGCTTTCTTATAGCGACGAAATTTCTGCCTATAAGCCTCAGGAACCAACTCATAAGACCTAAGAACTGCAGACTTCACCTGATCATAATTTAAACTTACCTCAGGTGAGAGAGAAGCATATGCCTCCTGGGCTTTACCCGTAAACACACATTGCAGAAGGAGAGGCCAAATTTCCCTAGGCCATTTTAAGGTCGTTGCTACCCGCTCAAATAGCACAAAATATTTATCAACATCCCTCTCAGAAAAAGGCGGGATTAAACGAATGCACTTATTAATATCAAAATCTGCCTCCGTCATAAACTCACTACTCATCTGTCTAGTTCTAAGACGAACTGATTCACGCCGTCCTGTCTCTTCAATTTCAAATTTACGCAGCTCAAAATCGTGTTGCAGTTCTTTTTCTTTGAGCTCCAAACGCCGCATTTCAACCTGTAGCTCTAATTTACGCACCTCTGGATCTGAATGCGCGATAACATAAGAAGGAGCGGAGCTAACAGCAGGGAGAAGATTTTTCTCAGCTAGAGCCATATGTAATTGATACTTAATATTTTGTTTTTTATCTTGTTTCGAGATAGGCACTTTAAAGTGAGCAGCAATAGAGAACAGATTATTTTTAGTGCATTGTTCAAATTTTTCAAGACTCGGGTGAGCCACAAAGTCCTCTAAACTAAATTCCATAATAAGACCAAAAAAACACGCAGTCAAAAACAGAAAAAAAAAAAATTTAACAGAGGACATAGACCGCGTCAAGCCTCAGCCAGCCAACAGCAAAATTGCACACGCCAAAATTTATAACCAAACAAGGAAATGCACTGTGAAGTAAAGTGGTGACTAAAGCACAACACTGCTTAAACCTACAACAAACCAATGCGCCCCCACTAGCTGTACCTGCCTAACAAATTCTCACCTGTCTAACTCAACCCTTACTCTTCACGCAGGTTCTGCGGCGGGATCTTATGCACTGAAAACCAGTAGGTTTGTGAGGCAATCTACAATAGACAACCACCCAAGCTCCTACGGATGTGCACCCGAGATAACCGCTTTCGCAGTTAACACTAACCGCTTCCCCACGACACTATTAAAACAAAAAAAAATAGATGAAGCTCAAAGAGCAACACCTTCTCAGCCTAACGGAGGAGCAAAAGGCCACTTTTTACAAAACAACGCTGTGCAAGAGACAAAACACTTTACTCACCTGCACTTCCTGTAAAAACGATGCAAAGGACGCCAAAAAAAACATTCCCAAAAGCACAAAATAGCCGTGTCCAAACACGCACACGCTTTCGCTTACACGCCACAAAGTTACTCGGGGAATTCCAGATGGCACCATATTGGGAAACCCCTTTTTGCTACTACGTCACTACCGTTCTGCTCATTCACAAAAAAATAAAGCGCGAACAGTGAACAAAGAAAGTGGCGAGAAATAACACCAAGAATCCTATTTAACGCAGTAAAACGTTTTACAAAGAATAAATAGAACTTTTTGGTACTATAGCGCAAAGCGCGGCAGTTAAATCAATGCAAGAAAGACTAAATTATCCACCATATAATTCCATTTTAAATTATTTAAAAGCGGACGAGCCCCCAATTATGTTATGGTCCCCAGTTTAAATGCCTAGGAGTAAAGGGGGACACGTAACATAACAGATGGACAACGGCTAGAGTTTTCCAAATAAATGATTTTATTTTAACACAAATTACTCACAAAAGTAACCAAAACCAAGAGACGGGGAGCCCAGCAACAAAAGAGAGGAAATGAACTCAACTAATTAAGTCAAGCTGGGCCTCCCCGCTCCAACAAAAAGTACAAACTAAAGGAAAATAATATAAAGACGAAACGATATGGCTCCGAAGAAAGCTGTGGCTGGCCGACCCCCGAAAGTCCGCCTCCTGTCACTTTATAGCCTCGCTTCCCCCAACTCAGCCAATAGAAAACTAGAAAAAGAAAACAATATAACAATGTTAATTAATCATTGAGGACTCTGGGCCGGGCATTTGCGAAACACGCATAACATACGTCAATGAGCAATCGGCACTTTGAATCTTGGTGGTCCAGCCTTAGAAAAGCAAGGTTTATATGTTTCATATTTTTGTTTCATATGTTTCAACATTGACAAAATGTTGGTAAGTGGTACCTTAGTTAACACTATTGTAACTAAAGTAATTGTAATATTTATTTTTATTAAAAGTCAATCTGTCACAAAAACATGCAAAATGAGATGGAGTCGACAGTTGGTTGTTTTACCTCAGCTCGCTCGTCAGTATAGAAATGTAACATTAAAAACAGAGACTGCTGTGCTGCATAGCTAATCATTGGGGAAAAGTAGCTTTTTACTGGAAAAACTTGCGTTGAAAGCAGAGCTCTTCAAAGCTATGTAGTTTTTGGATACTTACCAGAAGTAACCAAAGTAGTGTCTGGAAATAAACTAAACATTCTGGCACCTTTGATTGGGTGGGCCAGCCATCAATCCGGGTGGACCAGTGCCGCCCTGGCCCTTCTGTAGCCTCGCCACTGGTCTCTGAACTTGAGTTCTTTTAAAAGTGACTGTAGAAACCAATCAATTATATCTTAATGTTTGCAATTCTTTTATTTTTTTCTTGCTTTTGAACTGTAACATAAAACACATTATATATGTCATAATGAGACACAAGATGAGAACAAAGGGAAAAGAAATGATAAATTACTTCAAATAAAAGCAAAAATACAAAAATTCTATTAAGATGGTTGCAAGGTAATGTTACATACAGGGTATATTTAAATCAAAAAGAGACTATCTGTTCTATTGAAGTGTCTTCCAGATATAGCTGATAAAGGGTTGCTAAATTTGATAAACCACTTTACTTTTTTTCCTTAACCAGTATGTTAATTATTCCAAGGGTGTACCGTTGTTAACCTCAGATAGCCACAAACTGATGGGGATAGCAGCATCAGATTTCCACTTCATTGCAATGCACTTCTTAGCATTTATTAGGAGAATTTATGTAAGTTTTATGGTGTAAACCTGTTGAAGATTAGAATTGTTATAGTTACCTAATAGGCATTCTTCTGGATCCATTGGAAAATTGACTCCATGAACATCAGAGATAATTTTGCATACATTTTGCCAAAATAAATTAACTAATGGACAGGTCCATGTGGAATGTAAAAATGTTTCTTCATCCACTCCACATCTAAAGCAGAGGTGAATTTTTATTTTTTTATTATTAAACTTATGGAGTTTTGATGGTGTGATATAAAGTTGATGAAGGAAGCTAAACTGAATCATTCTATATCTTGAGTTCAAGTATGATGTAGCACCATCCCTGCATCGCTCACCTCTGTTTGCAATTCTTTATTTTTGTTTGCAAAACAGTTTTTTTATCAATACTCAATTTTTCTTTTGCGATACTTTATTTTCAGAAATATATGACATGCTTTTGACTCCACAGCCTATGAATAAAACTGAACTGTAAAGACTCTTTCAAATATTAATAGGTGCAGTAGGTAATAATTAAATAACAAGATATCTTTTCTTTATTGCTAACATATACAGGCTAAATTAGGGGTATAACGATACACTCATGTCACAATTCGATACATATCTCAATAATGAACTCAAATATGATATCAATATTTAAGCCAAACTATCGAACAGCATTCTGAAGAGACTCGATCGCTTTATATGATGAACAGACTGAATTATGGCTTTTATTCACAAATAAAACATAAACAACTTTTTAAATTTAAAGGGATAAAAGGAGCACTTTGACTTGGCGCAGTAATATCTTCACTCGTGAAAAGTCCTCTCACCGGCCCCCGCTCCCTCTCCTGTAAAAGTCACGTTGGTTCTATTGACGGAAATGAGAGGGAGGAGGAGAGGGAGCGGGGGACTTTTCACGAGTGAAGATATTACTGCGCCAAGTCAAAGTGCTCCCGAGCACTTGCTATGGTATTCCGCCATACAATATAGTTATCCATTTTACACGCTTAGAAAAGCGCAACGTTTTGTTTTGTGTCACCGTCCTAGGTCGAGTTACACTACTCGAGTAACTGTATTTAAATAGGGAAAACGTGGAGGTGTTTGGTAGCTTCTCTGCTTGGCCCCTATTGAATGAACTGGGCTAAGCTAAGTGCTAACAAAGTTTCGCCGCGAGACAGAGCGATTTAGTGCACGCTGAGACGAGAGAGGTATGTATCAACTCCTCTTAGTTAAGGGAATAACATAGTTTAATATGAAAAAACGGTGGAGTATCCCTTTAATACACACCAGCTGAATTATATACCAGGTAGTGTCTATTGGGAGGTCCATCAAAAAAGGGCAGGCGGCTCAATAGTAAAGTGAGAAGATCCCTTCTTGGTCCACCTGTATCAAGACCCTCTTCCAACAAGCCAGCATCATCAGAGAACTTCACAGACATGTCAATGAATTGTGATTATGAGTACATATAGAAAATATTTAATAAACCAAACGATCCTGTAATACCAGTTCTGCGTTGAACATGGTCAGAAGTACCTGGACGGTCATCCTCCGAGTCTGAGAGCATTATTTTAAAACTTAAATCATCAACAGCTATAATCATATATATATATATATATATATATATATATATATATATATATATAACTGTATCTACAGTGTCATATTATACAAGGCATCACACAACAGATATTATCATTTTGGCTGTCAATCTCTATTATTCTTTTGTGCAGTCACTGTAGTTCCTTGATTAAAACACAATAGACAACTATAAGATCCAAAATCCATACACAGGTCATTTATTCAGACTAATGGGTTCAAATCACAGTTACTACTAACCTACAGTAATGTACACTTCCTTGTCCATTAACCTCTACTACACTTCCTTAAAACGGTTCCACAGTACAATCACTAAACAGCACACACAACAAGAATTGAGACAGGTTTACAGCTCTTTAGATTTAGATTAGACACACAATAATCCATTTCTTCTGCTTTTATAGTGAACATAAACCATGACAAGATTAAGAAAGTCTTAAATTTTATTGTTTATGCTCTCTTGTGGTGTGCTTTTATATATTATATATATTATACACACTACTGGTCAAACGTTTTTAGACGGTAAGATTTTTTAATGTTTTAAGTCTCTTCTTCTCAACAAGGCTTAATTTATTTGATCCAAAATACAACAAGAACAGTAATATTGTGAAATACTGAGTGTTGCAAATGAATTAGTAAGTGTGACCATGGAAAATATCTGTTGCGGAGCTAAAATAGGATCAAAGTTCACAAGCTTATTTTCCAGCTGTCATTGATTTTTGCAATTCTTTATTTTTCTTTGCAAAACAATATTTTTTTGCTCAATACTTTTTCTTTTGCAATAATTTATTCTTTTGCAAAACTGTATGGCATGTTTTTGACTCCATAGCTTATGAATAAAACTGAACTGTACAAAAACTTATAAATATTAATAGGTGCTGTAGGTTTGAAGGGTTAGTTCACCCAAAAATTAAAATAATGTCATTTATTACTCTCCCTCATGTCATTTCACAACCGCAAGACCTTTGTTCATCTTCCGAACACAAATGAATGTACTAAAAACATATTTAAATCAGTTCATGTGAGTACAGTGGTCCAATATTAATATTATAAAGTGACGAGAATATTTTTTGGTGTGCCAAAAAAAACACAAAATAACGACTGATATAGTAATGGACAATTTCAAAACACTGCTTCAGGAAGATTCGGAGCATAAATGAATCAACGTATTGAATCATGATTCGGATCGCGTGTGAAATCGCCAAACTGCTGAAATCATGTGACTTTGGTTCTCCGAACCGCTGTTTTTTTGCATTTGTGTTTTCAGATCATCTAGAATGTAGATGATCTGTCAAAGATGCAACTGGTTAGGTTGATGTTGTAATGCAGAGTCAGTGGAGTGAGGATCCATCTGCAGATTTATTTTAACCAGAGTCAAATAGTACAGGGTCGTATCACAGCAATGGCAATGGCAGAGACAAAACTGAATCATAAACAGGGGCAGGCTTGGGTCAAGGCAGGCGGCAAACATACACAGTACAGGAAACAGGCAAAGGGTCAAGGCAGGCAGCAGAGAATCAGGCAACAGGAAAACAGTCCAAGATCAAACACAGTATAAGAATCCACAAAGAAACTCTCAGAAATGACCACCGTAGCAAATCAAGACTTCATGATGGTGGTGATGTGTGTGTCTTGCTTAAATAGTGTGTGTGAGATGAACTGCAGGTGTGTGCGCAATCACGCGAATATGGGAAATGAAGTCCAAAGGCAACAGTCAATATTGTGGTGAGCTCCCTCTGATGATCCGGAGGAAGCGGAGAGTGAGCCTCACCTGTAACAGATGTATACTTCAAACTTCATTACACAACTGTATACTTCATTACATTTCAGCAGAGCGTTTTTGAGTGTAAATGCTTTGTCTTTCTTAGACAAACTGTTTACACAGAACTTTTATGCTAGTGTATCATCACTGATAAACAATGTTTGTTTTTTTTCCAATTCTGCTTTGTAGACAAAAAAGAGGACTTTAATAAAATTGCTCCATTTGCATTTACATTTACCTGCAGTTTTTTCCTTTTTATGTTATGACACTTTGGGCCTTTCGCTGGTGAAACGAGGTAAAACATGGGATGGATATAACAAGCTCTCTAATTGGCTCTTACTTAGCAAGTTATGTCCAGATGTATGTCATTGATGTGGAAAGGAGAAGGTTATAGAGAAACTAAAATGGAAGAAACAATTTTCAACACGTGGAATAGCACAATAAACGGCATCATTTCTTTGGCTGACTATGTCGACAGTAATGTGCCAGTTGATTATGCTCTGATGATGTTGCTTCCGCTTAGGGAAAACTTGGAAGCATCTAGCCGGCAATTGGAAGACACGGTTTGGGCCAAGTTCGATGAGGTGGAGCATTTATTTCACCAAATGGGTAACATTTTTTCAGAGTTTCAGCCCTGTCTTGACATACAAAGCACTTTGGTGTGTCTTTGAAAACTTTCCATCGCAGGATTGCACATTGGGGAATAAGGTAAGAAACATTGCTGTCTAGCTATAGCTATGGCTAATGACATGTAGCGTTGTCACCAAATGCAGGCTGTGCGTTTGGTTCGTCCAGAGAACATGCACTAGAAAAAATACTGTGCCCAATTTACTCAAAATTGAGGCAACTATTTGCATCAGCTTTTTGAGTATTTTAAACTCATTTTATCTGTTTATTCTATTAGACTTTACATGTTTTTAACTTTGACTCTGAAGTAATGGAATCTCAATTTGATCGATTTACAACATAAACCTAAAGTAATATTTATACATTTCTCCTTGTAAAGCATACATTAAGTTACTTTTTTTCCAAGTTACTTCTATTTCTATGTAAATGTTTCTCACTTTTTCTAAAAGTGTCACAAAACAGTAAACAGTCATCTCAATACAAAACATTTATTCCACTTTATAATGTTAGAGTAAAACAGTACTTAATTTTTTCAACTTTACATACAGCTGACAAAGTAAAAAAAAAAAAACATTTATGTACTATAGTGCAGCAACAGTGCTTATTCAATGACCATTGGTCTGTTTAAACCACTGAGAACAGTAATTCAGTTAGCTAGGTAAAACAGTGTTTTGAACAATGTTAAAACTTCAAATTCAGTTTCATCTGAAACATCACGTCAGCAGATAAAAATTAATCACAAAGAAAAGTGATTAACTTTTTTCATTGGTGTTCGGCTCATCATCAACAAAACCTGAGCATTTAAAACACTGACTCTTAAAAGTGAACCACCTTTAAAGAAACTGCCCCAAATACTGTAAGGTATATTCCAATTCTTTCTTTTGTATCTCAGTTTTAAAGAATAAACCATTCACATAATGAAGGCACAATCAATCCTAACACTTGAAGTCTGTGAACAATTTTGAATTCTGTAAAAAAATAAATAATAATAATAACTGTTTTAAACAATTAATTTACTTTTCAAGTTGTGAACCTTTAAAGAGAGATTCCTTTGGGATATTTTTAAGCAGAAATTACTCTTTATTGAGAAACACACTGTGCGTCGCTGTGGTCATCCAAAATCTAACTAATGCAGTGTATACATGATGTTTTATAGGCATTCAGTGGGCAGTCCTTAAAGGTGTTGCCCTTACAGCCTTAGAAGGGACCACTAAAACAAAAGCATCTAAAGACAATACAGGAAATTACCCCCGACTGTGCCCCAAATGGTATAGACAGTAGCTGGTCACGAGAACTAAGACTATGTAAACATTCACACATAGTTTGACTTCCAGTAGGAAGATCAAAGCATTCAAATGCCTAGGTGCTAATCCAATCAGTCTGACAGTATCGCCCATACCTTTACATTATCATAGAGACAAAAGCACTGCTGTATCTTGAGCTTGTCCTGCCAAATGGTCAGGAAGAGCATGAAACAAAAGGTTAGTGTCTCAGACACCTGGGCTGCTTGCCTTAACACAATATACATAAAGTTTTCAGTTCATATACTATTACATTGGAACCTAGATATAACATAGAACACATTTGTAATCCCACAGCATCAAGTTGCAAAAAGATCTACTGAAAACCTTCAAAAGTATATTTCAGTTCCTTAGGGTACCTCAGGTTCAAAGCATGCTTGGGGTACATCAGAGACATCTGTAAGAGCTTCTTCTCCTTCAGTGACAATCCCCACTGTGGGACTGGGGATATTGGCAGATGATGAAGCGATGTGAGTATTGTTTGATCAGTGAGGCATCTTCTTCATCCAACTGTGGAGTAGAAACAGTGCAAGCAGACGAAAAACGAAAGTGTGTGTGCGTGATTATTTTGACAATGTTGTCACATGTATATCATTGTCATGTAAACAACCTATGAACGCAAAAAAACATTTTTGCTTTATCATAGTCTTGCCAGGCTTGAACTTGAAAGAATAACCTACGAACGATACCGCTGTCACCTTTGGCTTGCTAAGTTGGGGACACTTGACATTTGATATTCAGCAGTGCTTTGATCTTCCTGCATTGACACTGTTCTTTAAGAGCTGCTGTGCAGCCAAAATTATATACCAGTTATCACTGTAAAGCTGCTTTGACACAATCTTAATTGTAAAAAGTGCTGTATAAATAAAGGTGACTTGACTTGACTTGACACCGAATGCATCTGTGTGGCTTGAGATGAACTTGTTGCTCAACTGACAGTGGGACAGCACCACCCAATGCACAATATATACCACCACAGATGTCATAACCTATTAAAATATTTAATTTATTATTAGATTTTTTTAAAGTTACATAAGGATTTGTGTTAAGGAGATTTAACCAATCAGTGACAAGCTTATTGGTGATGTTGGAAAGGACACTAGGTGGCGATCTAGGAAACTTCCTGAACAGTCAGCCAGCAGCGCACGCAGAACACGCAGCACATCGTCCTACACTTTAACCTTCAAAGTTTACCTCATATGTGTGCGTTCATGATAAAATGTAAGTTTGTTTACTCTTTAGTATAGTTATCTGCTGTGTTACAGCATTGGTTAATGTAAATTATCGAGTTGTTTATCTCCTTCATAATCTCAGCATTCGCGCTGCCATAAATATAATAGAGATATAAGTTATTTAAGTTAGTATTTCCTTTATTACTTACTTTGTGCAATGTTAACACCTTTTAATCAGTTTCAAGTTAATAATATTTGTCGTATTTTCCCGTGGCTCTGCCAATATGATGATGACGCAGCTTTTTCTCAGTCATGGAGAATTCGCGATCCCTGATATATGGGCTTAATGCGCCTTCTAGCGGTTCATTTCGGTAGCGCAGTACAAACCCTGAGGATTGTATTGAATGTAGAATGGCATGTAAATTGCTATTATGTATGTATATTGTGATTGTTTATGTAATATGTTATTCATCTGTTTATTGCAGACCACACGCAAAGAAATACAAAGTAAAGATAAAAATTCTGAATCCTGTGATGCGTTTTTACTGACACTCTGGGGCGAGCACAATTTCCTGATCAGCAGATAGCTGCAAACTCCTTTACAATTTGTGTACAGTATAATGTTACACTATGTATAATGTTAAATGTATAGTATTGTAGTGGACTTAAGTTCGTAGTGGGGGAAGGAAGAGGTCAGGGACGACGAACAACTGCTGACTGAGTCTTTATTGAATATCAAAACGGTTCAACAGAAAGACTGTGCAACGCACAACAACGAAAATAAGCAATCCACAAAGGGCTTCATTCCAGGCTCGGCATACGCTATCCACAAGGGCTTCTCTCCAAGATTGGTTTACACCATCCACAAGGGCTTCACTCTAAGAATCTCGACTCGACTCAGTCAACAGTTCCCCTCTCTCTCACACGCTCCTGCTTCTCACGGCGTTTTATCCTGTCTCCGCGCCAATCACTGGAATGAGAAACAGGTGTTCGTGATTTGTATCCAACCCACTCACTTATCAAGCGTCTCCCGCTATTCTCTCCGGTTGCAGACCTCGCTGAACCACGCCCCCCTCGCCACATACCCCCACCGCCCGACTCAGGCCGGGGGCTCGCCCAGTTACTGCTGGACTCTTCTATTACTCCCATTTTCAGCATTGCCTCTAATTCGTCCTGAACTACCTTTTTTTTGTGTTCAGGTAACCTATACGGCCGGCTCGACATGGTGCTGAATGAGGTTGGTACGTCCCGGCAGGGGAGAGAACACGTCTGCAAATTCTGTTTGCAATTTGGATAAATCAGTGAGCTGGGAGGGCGAGAGGTGATCTCCCCCCGGGACCAGAGCGAGAGATTGAGTTTTTACATTCGCCTCTGGTCCGAGATCATCCTCCCCGCTAATCACCGTCGCCAGCATCACTGATTCTGCCTCATTCCTTTTTTTCAGGAGGTTGAGGTGATAGATTTGACGTGCCCCCCTCCTGTCGGACCGTACCACCTCGTAATCGAGCTCGCCCACTTGCCGTGTGACCTCAAAGGGTCCTTGCCACTTTGCAAGTAATTTCGAACTGGAAGTAGGGAGCAATACAAGCACTTTTTCTCCTGGTGCGAATTTGCGTAGGTTAGACCGTCGGTTTTACAGTTGGCTCTGTCTGTGCTGGGCCTGTACCAAATTCTCCATTGATAGCCGCCCCAAAGTGTGGAGTTTTGATCTCAAGTCCAGCACATACTGAATTTCATTTTTGGCCTGAGATGGTCCGTCCTCCCAAGTTTCCCTGAGGACATCCAGCACCCCACGGGGCTGCCGCCCAAAGAGAAGCTCGAAGGGGGAAAACCCTGTGGAGGCTTGCGGGACCTCTCGCACTGCGAATAACAGAGGTTCTAACCACTTATCCCAATTTTTGGCGTCTTCTTGAACGAACTTACGAATCATGGATTTAAGCGTGCGATTAAAACGTTCGACCAGCCCGTCCGTTTGTGGGTGAAAGACGCTGGTCCGAACCGATTTAATGCCCAATAATTCGTATAGTTCGCGTAACGTACGTGACATAAACGCCGTGCCTTGATCAGTGAGGATTTCTTTTGGAATCCCCACGCGGGAGATTAAGCGAAACAGTGCATCCGCAACACTTTTAGCAGAAATGTTGCAGAGAGCCACTGCTTCAGGATATCGTGTTGCATAATCAACAATGACTAATGCAAAGCGATGTCCCCTTGCTGATCGTTCTAATGGCCCGATGAGGTCCATACCAATTCTCTCGAAGGGGACCTGCATTAATGGAAGCGGGCGCAATGGCGCTTTTGGGGTGGCCGGTGGGTTCACCAACTGGCATTCACGACAAGACGCGCACCACCTGCGTACATTCTCGTGAATGCCCGGCCAGAAGAACCGGGTCTTGAGACGATTTAGTGTGGCTGCCTGTCCCAAATGCCCCGCCATTGGATTAGAATGAGCCGCGTGGAAAAGCATTTCCCTGCGGCTCTTTGGCACTAATAACTGGGTTGTATCTTCTTTTGTCTGAGTGTCTTGGGTCACTCGATACAACCTATCTTTTATAATCGCGAAATATGGGTAAGCACGCGGACGTCCAGGTTGGAGAGGCTGACCGTCAATCATGGAGACCCTATCAAATGCATTTTTTAATGTCTCATCCTGAGACTGCTCCAGGGGAAAATCATCGCGTTCCGGAAGAATTAGTCTTCCGGCTTCACTCAGATCCCCTGCAGCAGAACTCTCCGGTCTCTGATCAGACTCTCCCACCTATACTCGCGCTTGCTCACCCCGCGTTTTTTTTTCCCAAGAGGCATCCGAGCATAAATATCCCAATAATTGTTTAAACGCGGGCCAATCCGTCCCCAAAATTATCGGATGCCGGAGGTGTGGGTTAACTGCCACCTCAACACTATGCTTTTGTCCCCTAAATTTAATTATGACGGACATTATGGGATATCTCACCACATCCCCGTGCACGCACCGAACCCCAACCATGCGGCCTGTATCTAATGCCCCAGATGAAATCAGGCTTTGATGGAGAGAGGTTTGGTTACAGCCCGAGTCCACCAAAGCCTGATAGGTACCCCCCTTGATACTCACAGGTATTTGGTCCCCACCAGCCTGACCAGGGGCGGCCTGCGGATCGTCGGGGACCCGGATCACCGTCCCGACCTCCATAACCGGACATTTATCCACAAAATGATCCGGATCCCCGCACCGCCAACAGGCCGGCCCAGACCTGCCCGCCGCTCCAGTGGCAGAGAGTGGGCTGGATAGATGGCGCGGAGAGAGGGGAGAAGCAGGAGCGGGGTCCGTCCCGGCAGCAGTGAGTCCCGCCCCCCCTGGGCGGGGCTCTGGGTCCGTAGGAAGGTGTCTGTCCCGTTCCACAAGGACACGGAACACGAGGTGGGCCGGGCGGACGAGACCTAGGAAGAGGGACAGGTCTAGAGAGAGAGGGGGACAAAAGAGAGGGAGAGAGAGAGGCAGCTGGAAGGGGTTCGCGCATCCCCACAAAATGTTTCCTCTTGAGGCCTTTCTGTAAGTAATGAGAAAAATGTGGTCATAGAAACATTCATTGTGTTATGGAAAGTTGGGAATATGAACTACTTTCTGTTTCTAATTCTGAACCATGACAAACTAATCCCTTCCATTCTGAACCAAACATACAAGCCTAGCTATCTAAAGTCTTTGTCTGCAGTTTAATAATACTAACCTATTACATTTGCTATTACTTTTGACTGCTAGGTATCAGTATTTAGTCAGAGACCTACCATGGCTGTAGCTAGTAGATGATTTCTGATGTAAATGTAATAGAAAAATCCTGTACAGTAATCAAATATTCATAGAAAATGAAACATTCTTAAACAATGATTAAACATTGAATATATTAAACACAAAAAATATAAAAACAGAGTGCAGCGGAAAGGAAGCTCCGTGGATAAACATACCTTTCTTTTCGAAGAACTGGGTGAGTAATTGTCAGCCCGTTTTTTCTCTCTCTGCCCTCTGTAACTTCTCTTTTCGTTTTTGATGACCGGACTAATAATTCTTCGTCAAACTCGAAGACATCTCTAATTTGACAGTTTACCATCTGATCTCACTCAGTGACTCTAGGCCACAGGTACCAGTGTGGGGCACCAGGATGATTTAAGTGTGTCTGTCAAGTCAAAGTTTGTCGCGAAGCTCTCAACATCCTGAAAAGGCCACGCCATTATTAATCCACATTTTATTTCTCCTTTTGTCCAGAAGTCTGCTTGCCATGGTGAATAATGATTGAACAAATCAGAGTGCTGCTAGACATTACAACCACAACTTATGCAGTTGTCCACATCTGTTGCCATGGTTACTACGGCAATACAAGCGGAGACCATGGATAACAGATATTACATCATTGACAGGCGACAAGTTACAAGGGACGGGCACTATTTAAAATTGTAAATTTCTCTAAATTTACAAATTCTTGTAAACATGAAGGATAATGTAAGTACAAAATATATAACACTGTGCAAGTGGTTTTGGGATAATTTAATACAAAAATTGGTTGCACTTTATTTTAAAGTGCATGCACTCACATGTACTTACCATACGTATACTTACCTAAGAAAGTACTGGATAATATAAAGTAACTACATGGGTTAAGGTTAGTGTGGCAAGCAGGGCGGGCGAGAGCCATGAGGGAACGGCGCGAGGCAGATAACTCGAGAGATAATGAGCTCCACCTGCGAGGCGCACCGGCCTTGAGTCTCTCACGGAGGAGCTCCGGAAGCATAAAAGGAGGAGCGACAACAGTGAAGGAGGAAAGAGAGACTCAAGGCCGGTGCGCCTCGCAGGTGGAGCTCATTATGTCTCGCGTCACCGGCCTCGCGCCGTTCCCTCACGGCTCTCGCCCGCCCTGCTCGCCACAGTTAGGTTTAGGGGTAGGTTCAGGGTTAGTACCTAGTTATTACCAATTTTTATTATAATAAGTACATAGTATATACATGGGGGACAGGACTGTAAAATAAAGTGCTGCCCAAAAATCTTACATATTGTGCCTTTAATGTTAAGCAAGAGGTGTTCTGTTCCTTCTGTTTACTGTTTTTGTACTTCATTGCTTTTGTCACGGGAAAAGAAGGCTGGATACAATTGCAAGTTAATATCTCTTTATTAGAGCTTCACGCCAAATGATGTTGGACAAACAAACACACACAGTGGCAACACAGACAGCAGGAGAGGGGTAACACAGGGACTTCGATGAGCGGTGAATGTCCGTGGTGAATGGTGATCCACGAGGTGAGTCCGTGTGCCCGTGTGATGATCCGTGAATGTAATCCAGAATGAGTAATCCAATGAAACAGACAGGAACCAGGAAACAGCGACGAGAAATCCAATCCAGGAACATACAACACAAGAATACAACGGTACAAACACCAGGACTCCAAACAACGATCTGACAAACATGAGACGAAAGACATGGCGTTAAATAGGCAGGTTGTAATGATCCACAGCTGCCGCTGATCAGTAATCAGTGGCGACGCCCACACAGAACAATCAAGTGACACACCCCAAAACCTACACACAGACATCAGTATGAGACAGCGGATTAGTGAACCGTGACAGCTTTGATCTCACATGAAACATGCACACATAAGCCACTGTTCATACTGAAGTCTTTTCAATACCTTATTGGGTTTGAATGAACAAAAACACACTTATGTGATAAAAACGTCTATCTTTGCAATGCAATCTACCAAGCGCAGTGAAAAATTACCATCGTTTTTAAGACATGCATTTTTGGAGTGGTAAATAATGGCGCAAATACTGTTGTGGCAAATTCAATGTCTCTGTTCCTTCAGTTCTGGTCTCAAAGAAAAACTCTCAGAGTCAAAGTTCCAGGTCCCAGAAGTTTAACTTTTATTGACAATCAACAAAGTGAGATGCCAGCTCCACATCTGAATCTCTCTAGCCAGGGCAGTTTTTATGCATTTTTCTTATCTGTTAAAACAGTGTGAGATCCACCCCTACATTTCTTTTCCATGATCTCATTTACAGGTGCTCTCCTCCCTTTCTCTTCCTGGAGTCTCCCAAGTACTCCCAAACACTTTTAACACAGTCATTTCACCAATTAAACTGCAGGTGTTGCTTATACAAGAGATAATTCTCTTTGTAAGGGTGGCCGACTGCCAACTAGTCTACGTCTTTTGACGTAATCTCTCATGGTGGATTTCTGCCAACTGATGGTCAACCCTTTCTCATGGGCAATAAGAAACATTGTATCAAAAACAATCAACACTCCCAGAAGGCAAGAAGCCTTCACGTGACACCCTAAATAATGATCTTATATCTTATGATTCATTTCACAGCCACCTGTTATCTGGAGGAAAACTACCAGCAAAATATTTGGCCAAGCTAACTTCTCAGATACATCTGACCCTTACAGTTACATAGGCCAGGAGGCCTCAAAACACTTCTAGTTTTTATAGGAAGCAAACAAATTCTATAATTGTTTTCTTCAAGATAGATAAAATACTTTATAAATTGATGAGCGCAAATCTTAGTAAATCGCATTACATGATTTATTTAAATACTCTCATCCCATAAATTTAGCGTCTGAAAGGGAAACTCCTTCAAATGCATATGCAATAAGCTCAACCGCAAAGATAACTGTGTCCATGCCTTTTCAGCACTAATCTCTCACTGCGTGTCTTTAGTAAATCTAGACAGTAATTTTTTTACGTCAAAAGAGGGTTTGCGCTGGTGCAAGCTGTTAGTAAATCTGGCCCACAGTGTTTTAAGATTTTGAACAAGAACACACCACAGAGAAGCTTTCTGACCAAATTGTGAGTAATTTAAAATGCTTATAATTTAGGCCAGACTCGACTTTACCTAACCGGAGAATAATAAATAAAGTAAAAAAAGTGTTAAGATCAAAGTACACACTACAAAACAGCATTACTTTTTTGCTTTTGCGGGTCTGATAAGGGTTAACCCTTTAAGACCTGCCAAAGAACAACTCCGCCAGAGTATATCTAAGTATTTTTACATGCTGTGCTGTCATACTTTTGTGCATTTTCATATGCCATATATCAATACAATCCTTACACCCCCAATTTGAAGGCTATGTATGTAATAAATCCATAGGAACTAGATAAATAGCTCAAAGGTGCAATAAACAAACAAAAATTGTTTTTTTAATATATATTTTTATTAAATACAGAAATATTACAAATGTAAACCTCAAACTTGTCAATGTAAAGTGGTTGGAGTATTTCAGCACTGATCCAAATAGGAGGGAACTAATCTAATTTCATCTACTGAAAGTGTTGCTAAATAAGTGTAAAAAAAATATTATTTTACTCAACATTAACGTGCTCTTTGTATGAGAGTATGGTCAGCTTAGCAACACACTAACATCAAAGTGACTGAACTGTAAATTGGCTAATTTGGGTTGACACATGACAACTTACCAGTGTAAAAAAGATATAAATTCATGCTCCTTTTCTTCGATCGACTGCTGCTGAGAGGCCGCCATCTTGTTTGAATTTTTCTGAACTCTCCAAGCTCGTCACTTGGTCGTCTGCTAGGATTGGAAGATCTCAAAAAATTGCCCAAGACCTATCTCAAGTATCCAGATAGAAATTCATTGCACATTCTCAGTGGGAAATATTGTTTATTTCACATTATTTCCCACAATATTTCCCACAGGATAAATTAACACAAATACACACAAATTAACTGAGTGCAATTTTTTTTTTCCATTTGTTTTAATCTAATTTTTCTATGAATATTATTGAAAAAAGGAATGCAATAATTTACAAATCTCATAAACTTTATGAGATTATCACAATAGAATATAGATAACATATCAAATGTTGAAAGTGAGACATTTTGAAATGTCATGCCAAATATTGGCTCATTCCAAAAAAGTTGGGACAGGGAGCAATAAGAGGCCGGAAAAGTTAAATGTACATATAAGGAACAGCTGGAGGACCAATTTGCAACTTATTAGGTCAACTGGCAACATGATTGGGTATAAAAAGTGTCGCGGTGCACATAAAAAAACAAGAAGATAGGATCCAATTGCAGCGGTTGTTTATTGGGGAATCCAGAAACATATATCCAAAGCCAGGCAAGGGGTCAAAATCCAGAATCCCAGTCCATAAAACAAAAAGCCAGAGAAACAAAGAGCACGTAACAAAAAAACAACGAACCACAACCAGGGACAGACACAACTGAGATTAAATAGACAAACACTAATTAACAAACACAAAACAGCTGGGTGCAATGATGAATGGTAATTAGTCCAGGGAGTGTATATGGGAAATGTAGTTCATGAAATGAGTGAAACAATGAGTCCGGGAAGGAGTGCCCTCTTGAGGCTGAAGGCACTCTCACAGGTGATCGTGACAAAAAGAGCCTCTCAGAGTGGCAGTGTCTCTCAGAAGTCAAGATGGGCAGAGGATCACCAATTCCCCCAATGCTGCGGCGAAAAATAGTGGAGCAATATCAGAAAGGAGTTTCTCAGCGAAAAATTGCAAAGAGTTTGAAGTTATCATTATCTACAGTGCATAATATCATCCAAAGATTTAGAGAATCTGGAACAATCTCTGTGCGTAAGGGTCAAGGCCGGAAAACCATACTGGATGCCCGTGATCTTCGGGCCCTTAGACGGCACTGCATCACATACAGGAATGGTACTGTAATGGAAATCACTACATGGGCTCAGGAATACTTCCAGAAAACATTGTCGGTGAACACAATCTATCGTGCCATTCACCGTTGCCGGCTAAAACCCTACAGGTCAAAAAAGAAGCCATATCTAAAAATGACCCAGAAGCGCAGGCGTTTTCTCTGGGCCAAGGCTCATTTAAAATAGACTGTGGCAAAGTGGAAAACTGTTCTGTGGTCAGACGAATCAAAATTTGAAGTTCTTTTTGGAAAACTGGGATGCCATGTCATCCGGACTAAAGACGACAAGGACAACCCAAGTTGTTATCAGCGCTCAGTTCAGAAGCCTGCATCTCTGATGGTATGGGGTTGCATGAGTGCGTGTGACATGGGCAGCTTACACATCTGGAAAGTTCTAGAACAACATATGCTCCCATCCAGACGTCGTCTCTTTCAGGGAAGACCTTGCATTTTCCAACATGACAATGCCAGACCACATACTGCATCAATTACAACATCATGGCTGCGTAGAAGAAGGATCCGGGTACTGAAATGGCCAGCCTGCAGTTTCAGATCTTTCACCCATAGAAAACATTTGGTGCATCATAAAGAGGAAGATGCGACAAAGAAGACCTAAGACAGTTGAGCAACTAGAAGCCTGTATTAGACAAGAATGGGACAACATTCCTATTCCTAAACTTGAGCAACTTGTCTCCTCAGTCCCCAGACGTTTGCAGACTGTTATAAAAAGAAGAGGGGATGCCACACAGTGGTAAATATGGCCTTGTACCAACTTTGACATTTGTTGATGCCATTAAATTTAAAATCAACTTATTTTCACTTAAAATTATACATTTTCTCAGTTTAAACATTTGATATGTCATCTATGTTGTATTCTGAATAAAATATTAAAATCTGAAACTTCCACATCATTGCATTCTGTTTTTATTCACAATTTGTACAGTGTCCCGACTTTTTTGGAATCGGGTTTGTAGGTTAATCTTTGGAAGTTACTTCATGAAACCTTTTTTTCAAAGAAGGTATGTTTTAAATTATCTATACTTTTTCATATAAAACAGTATGATTGAGCAAACTGCTCACCCAGAGGTAATTTTTAGTGACTGTAATGTATGCACTTGGAGCTTTCAATACAAAGAAGGATGTTTGTCACACTGAAAAAATAGGTAGGGGTTTGGCAGTTTGATACGCGCTCTGAACCACTGAATCAAAACAAAAGATTTGTAAAGCTTTGAAGCTTCATGTGTTACAGATCCCTTGTTCCCCTGGACTCCATTTCCCAGTATCCTCCTGTTTCCACACCTGCACTCACTTCCCTCGTCAGCTCCTCATCAACACTCATCACCTGCACCTGGACTCTATTGTCAGCACTCCCCATATATTGCACTCACTCCCTGCACTCCTGGTCCGTTCTCTGTTGTGTTAACGTTATGTTTGGTGTTTCCTTGCCTTTGTTTGATTAAAGTTCTATGTTAATTGTGGAAATCCGTATCAGCCTCATCTATACACCAGCGTATCGTAACAGAAGAACGGACCAAAGACGTTGGATTTTCACAAGAAAAGAAAAAATGGAGACTTCCCCCAGCTCCCTGGATCCAGCTCCTCCAACGCCTCTCACCCTGACAGCCAGCGATCGCCTTATCGGGCTCCTGCAGGTAGGACGTTCGCTGGAGAGGTATGTGGAGGAGTTCGTTGAGCTCGTTTATTTGTCTGACTGGCCTGAAGCAGTTTTGATCTCCCTGTTTTTGGATGGATTGGATGACGACACTATCCGTTTTGATGAACCTGTTTTTTGTTTCTCCTTAAGCGAAACTATCAATTTAATTTTGTGGTTAAATGGCTCCAAATTCTTCGTGGATAGGGTTCAGGATAAGTGTTGTCGTCCAGTCCATCCAGAAACACGGTTGGCCGGGCCAGTCAGTCAATCTCCGGCTTCCTCCGCACACCTTTCCAGCGAACTCCCTGCTTGCCCCATGCTGGACCCATATTCCTCTACTGGACCCAGTAAGCGGAGGAGGAGGAATAAAGCGGCTCCAGTATCTCCAGAGCCCGCTCCAGTATCTCCAGAGCCCGCTCCAGTCCCCACAGAGCCAGCTCCAGTGCCTGTGGGGATTTTAATTGTATTTGAGGGGATGAAATGGCCCTCAACCCCAGTCTCCGCCGAGCAAAGTTCTCCAGTCTCCGCCGAGCAAGCCTCTCCAGTCTCCGCCGAGCAAGCCGCTCCAGTCTCCGCCGAGCAAGCCGCTCCAGTCTCCGCCGAGCAAGCCGCGCCAGTCGCCGCCGAGCAAGCCGCGCCAGTCTCCGCCGCCGAGCAAGCCGCGCCAGTCTCCGCCGCCGAGCAAGCCGCGCCAGTCTCCGCCGCCGAGCAAGCCGCGCCAGTCTCCGCCGCCGAGCAAGCCGCGCCAGTCTCCGCCGCCGAGCAAGCCGCGCCAGTCTCAGCCGCCGAGTCAGCCGCTCCACCTCGGACCTCTGGGCTATTACCTACACCCTGGCTCCAACCTCCCTCGTCTCCACCATGGCCCATCAGTCCTCCAGCCTCACAAGTCTCCATCCTGCCCCCGTTCACACCTTGGTCCCTCGTCAGCCTGCCTTCCCCTCTGGACTGCACTCCTCCGTCTCCGCTCTGTCCCTCCGTCCCTCGCTTCCAGTTGGCTTCCTCACTCCCCCTGGTGTTCACTTTGTTGTCTGTCGTCTGTGTTCAACTGCGGCCTTCTGGAGCCCCGGCTGCGCTCCGGTCGGCGGAGCCGTGGATTCCGCCATCTCCCGCCGGTCCTTCTGCGCCGACTGGGCTTGACGGCGTGAGGACTTCAGCTCCTGACCCGCCATGGCTGCCCGCTGCATGTCTGCCCCGCTGCACCTGACCCGCCATGGCTGCCCGCCGCTCCTGACCCTCCATGGCTGCCCACGGCTCCTGACCCGCCATGGCTTTTGAGCCCGCCTTGGAGACCTCCACTCCAGTCTACTCATCCCCCTGCTCCGGTTTGAGGTCTCCAGGTACTGTTACAGATCCCTTGTTCCCCTGGACTCCATTTCCCAGTATCCTCCTGTTTCCACACCTGCACTCACTTCCCTCGTCAGCTCTTCATCAACACTCATCACCTGCACCTGGACTCTATTGTCAGCACTCCCCATATATTGCACTCACTCCCTGCACTCCTGGTCCGTTCTCTGTTGTGTTAACGTTATGTTTGGTGTTTCCTTGCCTTTGTTTGATTAAAGTTCTATGTTAATTGTGGAAATCCGTATCAGCCTCATCTCTACACCAGCGTATCGTAACATCATGAAGCAGTGTTTCAAATTCGCCCATCACTAGATATTGTCATAAAGTCATTATTTTGTTTTATTTTATGTTTTTAGTAGCTTTCTGGGCATTGAAAGTGTTAATTGTCTTGCTGGCTATGCAGGCCTCACTGAGCCATTGGATTTCATCAAAAATGCTTTGAAGATGAATGAAGGTCTTATGGGTTTGGAATGACATGAGGATGAGTAATTAATGACATAATCTTTATTTTTGGGTGAACTAACACTTTAAAGGCCGTTAGGCAAAGCGATGCTTTTCTGATGCTTCTGATTGGTTCTCTTTTATGAATTTTCAGCGTCCCATGTCTGCCATTTACATCAATCCACATTACTGCTGAAAACCTGCCTGAAGAGTTGCCTCCATGGCATGGTGATAAAAATGCTTTCCAGTGCTGGAAAATTAAAAATCATTTAGTCCAGAAATCTGTATTTAACCTCAAAATGATCTTAAAGCAAAAAGAGATTCTAAAGTCTGATTTTGTGGTGGCTGTGCTTTAAATTAAATTATTATAATCTTAGTTCAAGTGATGAAGAGTTTTGAAAGTATGTCAGTGATCAGTGTTGAGTGCTACTGTAAGCGTAACCCTGCCTGGTTTGAAAATGATGAAAAGTTGAAAACATTTGTTAGAAATTTAGAAAAGTAATCAGAAAGTAATCGGTTACATTATGTTAATACAGTAATTGAAATAGTTACACTACTTATTACATTTTAGATAGGTTACAGATTACAAGTTACCCTATTACATTTCCAAAGTAACCTTCCCAACACTGATTGCAAGAAGGAGGGAAAGTTATTTATATTCAAGATTATGAGGGCACATGAATGTTAAATGTGATGTGCATTGATAAATCATTTCCATAAAAAATAATAATTGTTGATTATGATTTCATAGTGACTTATACGTGTAGAACCATCTGTAAAGTTAATCTATACAATTGTACAACAAATAACTATAAAGTATTTAAGCAATACAGATATTTTGATTTTAAACTGTATAATTATAATAACCACCTCACTTTACCACTATATTGTGCAGGTGGGCATGTGAGTGTAAACTGAATGCTATAATTTATTTTTAAAATCAAAAGTTGTAGAAACACTGAATAATTTGAAAGATGCTCATAAACATTGCTCTATAGGGCATCACCGTCTTGAATGACGAAGTCAGTCTTATTTGCTAGATGAACAGCAAACACACCGTAACTGCTCTGCAGCTTCCTGAAGTCACTTCCTGAACACGTCAGACACGATGTTCAGACATGATGTTCAGTATGTCTCTGTTCACACAACACAGGACAGATAATTGCAATTTAAGTAGTAAATTACGGCCTTTAAACTATAACCAAAAGATCCAACATATCTATTGCTAATGTTCAAGGACAATATTAGATGCAGACATTCCTGTTTAAACAACAGCTGAATAAACACAAAGTTGATATTGACAAACTTACATTTTAGACACAGTATTGCCAGTTACTTTGTCTGTTTTTTCCCTGCCAACAAAATAGTTTCAAATGAAGCCAAAGCAAAAACAGCCTTCCACTTCTCAGAGCAACACACACTAGTGATGTTTCCTTCCTGAATGGCATCTACATGACATCTACAGCCCTTCCAGCCTACTCAGTGTCTGAATTCATTAACTCATTTTCATTCATTGTTTCAAATGGGCTATATTTCTGTCAGGATCACTATCGTCAAAGATGACTGGCAGTTAGCATACAGTTTGGGTTGGCAGTGTGGTTCTGTTCTAGGCAAAAAGAGCAGCAATAACCCCCTAGGGTAAACAGAATTTTATCATAAATTTTCTAAATGACATTAATTAATTTGAAGAATGAGTTTAATCAAAAGAAATATCAAACGTCAACAAGTCCTGACTGGACAAAGGAGGAGCTGGGGATGGAGGAGGGTAATTAGTATCTACTAACACAAAGTTGAAAACAACTAAAAACGCTGTATTAAAGAACACAATCTCACTAATTTGTTTTCTCCATTCCTCTTCGGGATTGTTTATGTAATCTAACCCGTGTGGTAGTTCTGTAGGATCCATACTAACAAACATAACCGTCGTCATCTCATCTGGTCTAAACATCTTCGGTTTCCCAGCAGAATTCATATCGTTGGTTTAGAGAGAATGGATTTTGACAGCATGAATGTTGGGTTCATTTAAAGTGAGCAGACTGAACATGAAAAAAAAGTTTCACCTGTGAACAAAGTGTAACATAATATAATCCGAACAGTTTAAAACGATATAAAAATACCTTCAAGCAGTCAATAGTCTTCCGTCCTTTAATTTTTAGCGACTGTCATGTATGCACTTGGAGCTTTCAACGCAAAGAAGGATGTTTGTCACACTGAAAAAATAAAATAGGTTATTACTCAACTTCCTGAAGTGTAAAGGGTTAGTTCACCCAAAAATGATAATTATGTCATTAATTACTCACCCTCATGTCATTCCACATGTCATTAGACTTTTGCTCATCTTCAAAACAAATGAAGATATTTTTGATGCAATCTAAGAGATTTCTGTTCCTCCACAACTGACACTTTGATGCTTCAAAATGTTCATAAAGAGATTAGAGACACTCTATCGCTTTATATGATGAACATATTCAATTATGAGTTGGACCGAACAACGATGTAACTTGTTGCTGAACTACCATAGTATGATGCATCGTTGAACAAATCAACTAGCTAGTCACAACTGTTTCCCAAAACCGTATTGTCGCAAACCCGTCGTTCAACCACGTTGGTGAATGATGTCACGCAGATGGTGGAGTAATAACTTCTTTAAATTAATCTGTTTGAGATCAAATTAATGCTAGAATTTCTGCTATAAATTACAGACATGGCATTAGAAGACTAATTCTCATTTTCCTCAGTTATTTTAAGATGTCTTAGGGTGAAATTATATATTTAATTACTATTACATTAAAAGAAAAGTTGACTTATTAGGCTGCATTGTGAACTCAACAATTTCATAAAGACTTTACTAACTTTGTGATCATGAGTTGAGTTGATTTGACCCACAAACACATTTTAAGTTTTATGTGCTAAATTAATAATTCAAGCTTTCAAACTATGTTATTATAAGTTTGTGATCATTTTTGAGATATAATCATTTAAATGATTGTCAAAAATGTTTAATGTTTAAATTATACATTTTAATTTGCAGTTAGGTTAATGTTCAGGGGTAAGTAGATTTTCAACAACACTGTTGGACATAGTTGATAATAGAAATCAACCCAAACAAACCCACCGCTCTCTTCATTGCTCCGCCTCCATAACTCACTCTCCAATCCTAACCACCCTGCTCTGAGTCGGTCTCGAACCCCAGCCCGATCGCTGCTGGGAGGCGAGACGAGTGCACTGACAATGATGCTAAACAATACGTTCTCCAGTGATCGTCTGTGCGCAGAGGTTTACCTGCTCAACTCTCACTATCTGGCCACTGTTACACATGCAATGGATGTCTGTTTATCACAGCTGACGCACAACAAAATGCTTCACAAAAAATAAAGTGCAGTTGACACTCAAACCCAGTGTTACTCATGCGTGGAGCGGAATCAAAGCAGCCTCCTCATCTGTTTTCAGGCCTTCCCTCTTAACTCTCTCCAGCGCTGGAAAGATTTTCTAATATAAACGCAGTCCTAAAGCACTTGCCCAGTCATAAACCTTCATTCCAGTGATATTCTTCTGAACTCTTTGTATTGTGTCTCATCTCTCTTTCTGCAGTTTTTTTCTTTCTTTTTCAAATCTCCCTCTTGCTCTTTCTGTCTCCTCGACCGTCATATGCCCCCTAATGCTGATTGGTTACACATTTGTTGTTTGTGTCAGCCCTGTCATGTATTTTGTATGATTACACTACCCGTACCTGTGTGACTTCATCAGCAGTCGTTTTCAGTAAAGAGACCCCGTTGCTGTAGTCATCTCGTGTCCGTGTCGTCTTATTCTAAAATATATAAAAAACATAACATGGTGTCAGAAGACGGAAAAAAAAAATAAAGAAAAGAAAAGAAAAGAAAAGAAAAGAAAAGAAAAAAGAAAAGCACAACTGAAAATATGTCGCTACTGCAGCCACCATCAGCTTTGTCTCTTCAAGGCAACTTGGCGGAAAATTGGAAGGTATGGCTTCAGAAATTCGAGTTGTACCTCATTGCTAGTGGCGTGGCAGAGAAATCAGAGACAGTACAGTGTGCTACGTTTCTTCATATTGCGGGTGAAGAAGCCATTAAAGTGTACAACACATTCCAGTTCACGGAGCGAAAAGTTAATAAAATTGAGGAACTGAAAAAGAAATTCAAAGAATATTGTGCAGATGCTAGAAGGTCTTGAAGGTGTGGTCAATGTCATTGATGACATCCTAGTATGGGGAGAGACAACAGAAGAGCACGATAACAGACTCATCAAGCTGCTGGAAAGAGCAAGAGAATGGAACCTAAAACTAAACAAGAGCAAGTGCCAGATAAGAATGTCAAAAATAAAATATCTTGGACACATAATTTCAGAGGAAGGTCTTAAGCCAGATGACGAAAAGGTGAGAGCAATAGTGCAGATGCCACCACCTGAAAACAAACAAGCACTCATGAGATTGATGGGAATGGTGCAATACCTATCCAAATTCATTCCAAACTTATCGGATGTCAGTGCTCCTCTCCGAAAGCTGCTAGAAGGTGATATTCAGTGGCACTGGGAGGAAGAGCAACAAGAAAGCTTCACAAAAATGAAGACTTTGCTGACGAATGCTCCAACATTGAAGTTCTTTGATGTACAGAAACCACTGACACTCTCAGTTGATGCCAGCTCAGAAGGCATTGGGGCAGTCATTCTGCAAGATAAAAAAACAGTTGCTTATGGATCACGTGCCTTAACTGATGCTCAAAAAAAATATGCACAAATTGAAAAATAATTACTTGCAATAGTCTATGGATGCGAGGAATTTCATCAATACATCTATGGCAAGGAAGTGGAAGTTGAAAGTGACCACAAACCACTGGAAAGTTTTTTCAAGAAATCACTGCACCAAGCTCCACCCAGATTACAGCGCATGCTTCTCAGACCTCAAAGATACAACCTAAAGGTAACCTACAAACCAGGTAAAGAGATGCATATCGCTGATGCACTAAGTCGTGCATATCTGAATGAGCATACAGAAGACTTACTTGGTCAAGAGTTAGAGCTGTGCTGGATAATGACATATTTGCCTGTGTCTGAAGAAAAGCTGCGTGTTTTCCGCAGTGCACCAGCTGCTGATCAAGAACTGCAACTACTGTGCAAAATGACTATGGATGGATGGCCTAAAGAGAGAGGTGAAGTTCCAGAACTGATTCAAGCATACTGGACATTCAAGGAAGAAATAAGCTTCACATCAGGACTTCTTTTCAAATCTGCAAAGCTCATTGTTCCAAGCAAGTTGAGACAAGAGATGCTGACGAAAATTAATGAATCACATCTTGGAGTTGTAAAATGCAAATAAAGAGCCAGGGATGTTCTATATTGGCTGAACATGTCAACACAAATTGAAGAGTTTGTCTCCCAATGTTCAGTTTGCAACACACACAAGAACAGTAATCCAAGAGAACCATTGATATCACATCAAATACCAGGAAGACCTTGGTCAAAAATTGGCACAGATCTATTCCATTACAATGGTTCTGATTACCTACTGTCTGTTGATTACTACTCTAAATTCCCAGAAATCAGCAAACTGTCTGACACAACTGCTCAGAGTGTAATCGTGGCAATGAAATCTATGTTCGTGAGGCATGGCATATGCCAGTGCAGAGTTCAGTAACTTTGCAAAAGTGTGGGAATTTGAACATGTGACATCCAGCCCAGGACACGCACAGTCGAATGGACAAGCTGAACGAGCAGTTCAAACCATAAAAAGCTTGTTAAAGAAAGCTCACAGTGCCAAGAGTGACCCCTACATTGCTTTGTTGGAATACCGAAATACGCAATTGGATGGTATTGGGTACTCACCAGTACAGTTACTAATGGGACGTCGGTTGAAATCCAAAATACCTACCTCAGTCACCTTATTGTCACCTGAGAGCAAGATACAAATCCAAGACAGCCTGAAACAAAGACAAGACAAGCAAAAGTCCTACTTTGACAGACAAACAAGGTTGCTTCCAGATGTTCACATTGGAGAAAGAGTGAGAGTGCGACGAGGAGATGTCTGGCAACCTGCAGTGATCATAAAAAAACATGAGCAACCAAGATCCTTCATCATACAAACTTCAGATGGAAAAACATACAGGCGGAACAGAAAACATCTTCTCAAGACTGGAGAAAAAAAGTCTCACAACAACATCAGACAAAACAATATAATAGTGAGATGGACTCGCATGTCACTGACACCCAATCATCTACAACTAACAAGGACACACAAAACACTGAATTACCTGAGTCTCAAACACAGGGATACATTACCAGGTCAGGTAGAGAAGTGAAAATGCCTTCAAGGTACAAGGACTGAACAGTGGTATACACTAAATGTGTATTCAGTGGTAACCTAAGTAACCTAAATTTGTGCAGTTAAAAAAAAAAAAAAATAATAAAAATAAAAAAATATATATATATAGATATGTTCAATGTTCATAAGATTGCTCATAAATTTATAACTGTTTAATCAAAATATGTTATAAAGAGTTTATATTTACAAGTGTTTACTAAATCACCTTTTGAGATTGACTTTAAATAGATAAGACTGTTTTGCAGATTGGTGTCAAGATACATTAGTTAAGCAATAATGATTAAAAGTTGGACAGTTGAACATATGAAGGGGGATGTCATGTATTTTGTATGATTGCACTTCCCGTACCTGTGTGACGTCATCAGCAGTCGTTTTCAGTAAAGAGACCCCGTTGCTGTCATCTTGTGTCCGTGTCGTCTTATTCTAAAATATATAAAAAACATAACAGGCCCGACTAACTTCCAAACAGTGTTTTTGAAACAATACTTACTCCACCTTTAATAATAAAATGTATTTTAGAGTTAATTTTCATGCATATTTATACATTCAATGCTCTGGGGACAGAAATGTCACCCATTCTGTGGAATGGCTTGCTTTTCAAAAGCAACAGGATAGTGACAGTAAGGGAGGATGACATGTCCATTGAGAAAATGGGCAGGATTTTTCAGGTGCTGCTAGTTAAGAATCTTATCACTGATTACGTGCAGGTGTTAAACACTATAAATTTAGTGTCGATAGAGCATGGCGAGATTGTATGTTAAGTAAAAAAAAGTGTTTTTTTTATAAAGTATTGATAACAATAATTGAGCAAAGGCGATTTTATGTGTTATAGGCTAAATATGGCAACAAACAATCAAAACCTTGAGAACATTGCATGTCTCCAACCAAAATGTGCATATGAATGGCAATGATGAACATGGTGATGTGAATGACTCAATCATCATGAAGCTCACAGCGACAGTGAGTCACGTGAACTGCCAGAATATATATATATATGTATGTTTATATATATATATATATATATATATATATATATATATATATATATATATATATATATATATGCCAGAATATATACAGTGGTTTGATTTTTTTTTTTTTTTTTGCATGTGTTACGTGGCTGTGTAGTTTTTATTTTTAAAGACCCATAGGTTGCGTTGAAGCTCTGGATTGGTGGAAGCACGATGACGTCACTGAGTTTCCGGCATAAATAGTGTGGATGGCGTCAATGGAGTCTCTCTCTCACTGGGCTGGTCTCGCTGGTGTCTCTCTCTGCGTTCTCCCCTCGATGCGGTCCCTTTGAACATCCATCGTCCCGTCTTATGGGGCGTTTAGTCTGTGTTTTGTTGTAGTTTAGTTTGTTTTCTTGTTTTCCCATTGTTTTGTTCGATATGTTTTCTTTATATGGTTCATGTTTAATTTTAACAGTAACGGGTAGTGGATTTGCTTAAAACAGGTCACTGTTTAAAAATGTAGTAAGTATAGTGAAGGAAGCAGAGGCCCGGAAGACTCACTCCTTTTTGCTTTATCGGAAGCTAGGTAAGATCTATCAGTGAGAATAGCCAGGCAGGCGTTCTTTGTTTCTTTGGCTGTTTTTCCCTACCTGTTTACTGTTAATTCTTTTGTTAAGATTTTGTCTAATTTTGTTTGCAACATTATTTATGAATTGTTTATTCCTTGTTTCTCTTATAATTAAATGAGGGCGATCGTTTGTCCTGAAAATTAACTACCGGTGTCTGTGGCTCTTGCATGTGTGCGGTCCATGTCCTAATTGGAGTTATTATTTTAAACGTGCTGTTAACTCGGACATGGGCCGTAACAGCATGTTTGTCACATTTGTGTGTTTCAGATCATCAAACAAATTTAAATATTAATCAAAGATAACACAAGTAAACACAACATGCAGTTTTTAAATTAAGGATTTTATTATGAAGGGAAAACAAACCATATAGTAGTGAGTAACCTTTCTTGGTATTGCTATTTTAAAAAGAAAATACTCTCTCTGAAGATGTAGGGGTGAAGTGTATACATGTAGTTTCATGTATTAAATTATACATGAAACTAACTCTAAACCAAACTATTCCAAACCATATAGTAAGTACATGTTGTTATTGATATAAGTCAGAACTTAAATGTATAATTTCACTCTAAGACATCTTAAAATAAAGAGTAATCAAAATATTACATTAAAAGAAAAGTCGACTTATTAGGCTGCATTGTGAACTCAACAATTTCATAAAGACATTACTAACTTTGTGATTATGATGTGCTCCATCATTTTGAGTTGATTTGACCCAGAAACACATTTTAATTTTTATGCGCTAAATCAATCAAATAAAGCTTCTGCTTTCTAACTATGTAATTCTATGTTTGTAATCATTTTTGAGAAATTCAATTTTAAATGACTGTCATAAAAATGTTTATTTCCTACAAAATTATTTATAATTTTAACGATATGATTCTCTGTAGAGATGCCTTTCTTTCTTTCTTTAATTTTTTATATTTTTTTGTAGATAATTACTGAACTAAAGTCATTATTGGCCAAATCTTCCTGAGGTGAACGTAACATTAGTTCTTCACAGGTTGTTATATTTGAGTTATGTATAAAACGTAATGTACATTAGTAGTTGTAATACTTTTATGTATATTTAAATCTGGTGCATTTTGTAGATAGTCTAAGATTAGATTTTAAAACATATAGCAAGGGAACAAAAATGTTATGTTTTAAGTTATTAGTAATGTAACACTCATTACATTATGTGCAGTAATTATATTTTGCTTTATTACATTATTATGAGTTGCTTGTGTTCATAATGCATTATGCTCACATATTTATTGAAATGTGTCATTTAAAAATAATCTTCTCACAGATCCCTCTTAATGCTCCACTACATGGATAATCAGCCCATCCTGTTGAATAAATCGAAACACAGTCTTCATCACCACTGTAATTATCAGGCTGTCCATACTTCCAGAACCTGGAAGAACAGATCAGCATTAGATGTTCAGTGCTGCTTCCTGTGTGATATGATACTGACTGTGAGATATGATCATTTATTAGAGAATAATCAGTTTAATTCAGTGATTTCTCACCGATAGTTCAGTGTGCTGCCATCAACCCATTTCCATCTGCCCTCCTCATCACTGTCAGTCAGACCAATCCAGAAACTAGCAAAACTGTTACTGACAAATCCCTAAGAATAAAAACACAGATAAATTTCATCATTTACGAGTAGCAGCTAAACACACGCACACACACGTTTGTTTTTGTGAATTGTGGGGACATTCCATGGGCGTAATGGTTTTTATGCTGTATTTTCTATCCCCCTACACTCTACCCCTACCCCTAAACCTAACCATCACAGGAAACATTTTTACTTTCTCACAAAAACTCATTCTGTATGATTTATAAGCCTTTTGGGGACATGGGGTAATGTCCTCATAAGTCACCCTCTCCTTGTAATACCTACGTCATACCCATGTGTATTATACAAATTTGTGTCCTGATATGTCACAAAAACGTGCGCGCACACACACACTTTCACTCACTTGTTCCGCTCTGTTGTTTATGATTATCAGATCTGCTCCTCTCTCTGTACATTCTCTTCTGCTCTCAGTCCAGTTCCTCTCCTCAGAGGAAATGAAGTAAAGACTGGATTGAAAGTAAACCCATCCATCTGTAAACACAACCAGTTTAACTATTAGCACTTTAAGTCTTTTCAACTTGTCTCATTCATCTGTGAGCTTTAGTGTTAGTGGGTGTTTTCACATATAGGTTGTTTTAAAAGAACCAAACTCAGTTCACTTAAAGTGAACCAGAAAGGGAACCAGCCAAAAGTGACATCTTTCCTTTTGGTGTTCACAATCTAGTGGACTCAAATAGAGAACCCAGTTCTTTTTTTAGTCCTCTTCAGCATTGAAGTGATCTCAGACCCTTTCTTGTTCACACCACAACTTAAAGGGATAGTTCACCCAAAAATGAAAATTTGATGTTAATCAGCTTACCTCCAGGGCATCCAAGATGTAGGTGACATTTTTTCTTCAGTCGATCACAAATGATGATTTTTAACTGCAACCGCTGCCCTCTGTCATTCAAATAATTGCAGTAGATGGGAATTTCATCTATAAGAGTGAATAAACCTTGCTTAGACAAATCCAAATGAAACCCTGCTCTCGTGACGACACATTAATGTCCTAAGACACGAAATGATCGGTTTGTGAGAGAAACCGAACATTATTTATATAATTTTTTACCTCTAATACACCACTATGTCCAACTCCGTTCAGCTTCCTGCTAGTGAGGTCAGAAAACGCGTTCTGATGACGGAAGTGATTTCGCCCATATACTTCAATGAGCGCGAGACATCACTTCCGTTGTCAGAGCGCGATCAGACCTCACTAGCCGGAAGCTGAACGATGTTGGACATAGTGGTGTATTAGAGGTAAAAAATTATATAAATAATGTTCGGTTTCTCTCACAAACCGATCGTTTCGTGTCTTAGGACATTAATGTGTCGTCACGAGAGCAGGGTTTCATTTGGATTTGTCTAAGCAAGGTTTATTCACTCTTATAGATGAAGTTCCCATCTACTGCAATTATTTGAATGACAGAGGGCAGCGGTTGCAGTTAAAAATCATCATTTGTGATCGACTGAAGAAAAAATGTCACCTACATCTTGGATGCACTGGGGGTAAGCTGATAAACATCATCAAATTTTCATTTTTGGGTGAACTATCCCTTTAATAGGAACTCAGACCCCGGCTTTCTGTGTTTCTACATCTCTTCAATTGTGAAAAATACAGAAAAAATAAGTATTTCTAATAATTTTACGATTACATACACTACAGTCCAAAAGTTTGGAACCACTAAGATTTTTAATGTTTTTAAAAGAAGTTTCGTCTGCTCACCAAGGCTATATTTATTTAATTAAAAATACAGTAAAAAAACAGTAATATTGTGAAATATTATTACAATTTAAAATAACTGTGTACTATTTAAATATATTTGACAAAGTAATTTATTCCTGTGATGCAAAGCTGAATTTTCAGCATCATTACTCCAGTCTTCAGTGTCATATGATCCTTTAGAAATCATTCTGATATGATGATTTGCTACTGATTACTGTATAATTTTAAGAATAGTGTCAATGCAGGCAGATCAAAAGCACTGTTGAATAAATGTCAAGAATACTGTTGAATATCAAATGTCAAGTGTCCCCAACTAAGCAAGCCAAAGGCGACGGCGGCAAGGAACCCAAACTCCATCAGGTGGCAAACAAGTGGCAAATAGGTGCTAAAAAAGTACTGTACAGTGCTTTCTTTACTCTTTACTTTAAAAACTATGTCTGTAAGCGTAATATTTTAAGTATTTGAGGTCAGAGATTTGGAAATGATAAAGAGGGAGAGGGAAAACAGTTTGCAATTTGCCGTCTAATCAGCCAATACCTTCTTAAATAGCATGCATAGCACTTCATCTTTTATAACATGATCCAATGTTGATTTTGGTAAAATGTTATTGTTTTATTATATATATATATATATATATATATATATATATATATATATATATATATATATATATATATATATATATATATATATTTTTTTTTTTTTGTGTGTGTGAGAAAAATATAAGGAAATTTAAAAAAAAAAATAATAATAATAAAAAAAAAAAACTTAAAATAACCACAAATGAGCATGTAAGGCAAATATCTTTGGAACATGCCCCCTGCCCCATGCAATGTTCTCACCTTTTTCCCCCCTTACCTGTTTGCATCCCTGCAGTTCAGACTACATGATTTTAGCCCGATTTTGCTGCTTAATGTGTCAAGGGGATTCGCAAACGACAATGGGCGTCAGGGCGCACAATTCAATCGTTTCAGCTCGTGTCGTGTGTCATAGTTGACGACAACCAATGCAGCGCATGCTATGCTTCACGACAGAAAGACTAGGGGTCAATATCACTATAAAGTGCCTTTTGGTGTCCTCATCAGAATCGCAGTCATCATGAATATAATGCAAAATAATGAAATTCTGAGGTTTTATTATAAATGGCCAAACATTTACACACATACAAGTACTTTGATAAGTCTCTTGAAATGTTTTTTTGTCATTTTATACCATTTTCTTTGATTGGATGTATGCAGTTTTGGCATGTCCCAGACACTGCTCAGCTAACTTCAATAAGTGTAAAAAGTGAATAAATGACATAAAAGTCAAAAACTTTTTGTATGTTCTTATTGTCCTCAAGTTATTTGATAAAACAAGTCATCTTGATCATTTATATTCTATTTTCATAATAATATTAAGCACTTTGCAAGTGTCCCTGACATTGCTGTCCACCCGGTCATTTTGGGGTAAACTCCCCTTTAAGAAGCCAACTGATGTAGTCAGTGACATAGTGATGGAAGATGATGTATGACAGCAACTCACTGTGTGATGAAGCCTGTTAGAATGTAGTTAGAATGTACTTAAATTCAAGGTATGAAGGAAAAAAAATGTCCCGAATGGGTTTTTGTCTTATATTTATATGATATAGTTAAGCAATCACACAAGAAAAAGTGCCTTTTTCCCTGAATATCTGCTCGATTTGAAAATGTGATATTAATTTTATACAACAGTAAAATAAGTTAATAAACACTATTGTCTGTTTTTGTTCTATTTTGCCAACAAAAATACAAACAAAATTCCAAACAAAGCCACAGCAGAACTGTTGTGCATCTCTGAGCAACACAAATCGGTGATTCGTTATGAATGAAGGCACTGTTTTAAACTAATTAAGTGAGCAGTTTTAGTTTAATACTTAGAATATCATATATTGCTTAAGGGTTTCTTCTTGTTCCTGTTGTTCCTCTGATATTCCTTTTTTATTCATCCATTAAAGTCTTTGTCCACCCTGTCATATTTTTGTCCATCACGTCATTTTCATCTTTTATGAAAATTAGCAAATTATTTTAACAAGTTAGCAAAACTTTTTGTGTGATTTATTTATAAAGAAAAAAGGGCCCGTTAATATTGTTTGAAAGATTAACCAGATATCTTTGTCGTTATTTAGAAAAGAAATTGCAAGTATTGCATATTTTATAGGGAAACAAATATTTTTCAGCAGTTTCATTATTATCAAAAGACTTTTCTGATTAACTTATATTTATTGTTGAGAAAGGGACAAAGTATCTTACTGAAAATATACATTTTAAAATCACTATGTAATGAAAATATATTTAAACTACTTTGGTTTTGTCCATGACAGGGTGGACATATTTTGTGGTTTGCTCGTACATTGTCTGGTTATAGTTAATTTACAAAAAGAGCTTGACCAACATGCATTTCTAACAGCCTAAGGTCTCCTTAATACAACAAATTTGAAGTTAAATGGAAAATCTCATCTTTTTATTTTGAAAATTGTAAAGTCTCAAAGGCACTTTACAGTGATTTTGACACCTAGCATGTTTAATTTTTTTCTCGGTCGTCCACGACAAATTCTGTCACGTGTGACACTGGCCAATAGAAGCACAGAAGCGCCTTCCTACATGCTTTCAAACATGCTGAAACGAAGAGACAATCGTTCTTGCTAGGTGGAATTTACAATGGAGGAAATGTTTGTGGAGCAATGGCCACAATACTCCTGCGTGATGTTTTCTCGAGGGACTAAGTTACTGCGACAGAGTGACCTCAGTTCTCTTCAAAGGAAATCCAAATATCCATGCAATCCAGACTACAAGTAACTTTACAACTACATCTCAACTAACTCTCATTAGTAGTCTGTTAGGGTAGGGTTATGGTCTGGATTAGGATAATAAACTGACATGTAGTTGTGAAGTTACTTGTAGGCAGTAGAATGTGTAAAGTGGACAATTGAAATAAAGTGTTACTGAATTTATTTTGTACTATAGACTCTTTCCATGCTGTGAATATGTGCACTAGAATTACACTTGACATTCAAACACCTATGAATACTAACCAGATTATATTCCTGCTCTGTAGAAACTACTAAAATGACAAAAGAAACTCACCCAGTTTACCAAGACTCATCTGAAGATCATTTTTCTCCAGTTTTAGCTGGTCTCTCTCTTGTGTGAGGTTGGTGATGTTAGTTAGTAGCTGGTGTGTCTCTGCTGTGTAGTTTGAGCTCTTTGTATGGATGTGGACACACAGCACTATGACTGCAGTCAGCAGAAGAATACACAGTAGCACCAAACACACTGCAGCTGCTCTGGAGCTTCTGATCTTCACACAAACACTTCCTGTAGAATTACAAACATGATATTATTCTCTTTGTTTATCCATTAACACATCACACATCAACTGAAAGCATTAAAAACTGAGTGAATTAATAATCTCAGTACTTGTGAGTTCAGATGATCCTTGCGTTGAGTCTGTGATCTCTCTTCCAATTTTACCTTTTATAACGTCATCATTTTCATAGATATTGGTGGTTTGTCCATCTTTTCTGTGCATTTTTGCAGGTTGTAGTCCTTCAAGATGCCAACAAACTAGTACTATTTTCTCCTCTGGAGTGAAGTGTGTTTTGTTCCTCATCGGTGTTTGTGTGTATTGATTGCATGCAAAAGGAACTGCTTTGTGGAAATACTTCAAGTATTTATGCATTAAGGAACTTCAAGGGTAACTGGAGATTGTTTTGTTCATTTAAATGCATTTATTATCACAGAATCACTCAGTGTCATTATTTGTAAAGTCTAAAGTACAAAATTAAGTCCAAATAATTGTGTGGTAATCAGCATTATGCTACAAATTTTGTCAATTGAATTTGAGCTGAACTAGTTTTGACCCCAGAACATTCCTTTAATCATAAGATAGTCATGACACCTACTGACATTAACAGAAGTAATAAAGAGAAGGGTTTTCGATCTGGTTTCTAGAGTGTTTTTGCTCTTTTGTTTCTTGAACTTGCTAAGGAAAGTTACGGTAACGCTTTAGATTACAGTAATTAATAAAATGCAAACAATCTGATATCACTGACTCCGAAACCTTTATTTGAAAAACAACTTTATTAAAAACAGGTCTACAACACTTATTATTCATTTTTTTATATCAACTTTTCATTTCAAACTCTTAAGTCCTGACAGAAAGTAACAAGTTTTGTCCGTTTTTTGGTTGTTCTTGTTTCTCGCTTGGCTTCCACCTGCTCTTGTTTCTCAGCTGATGAATCTTAAGAAGGAATCCCGTTAAAATACAGTACACCCCGAAATTTTCTCATGGTTTAGGCTATTCATCTTTTCGCTTTCGACCAACTGTCACCAGCGCCTGCATGAGAGTCGACTTTGTGTTCGACGAAGCACATTGAAATGAGCAACGTGAAGCTTTCATGACGTTCTCGCGGAAGATTCGTGTGAAACTCGCGCGAGAACTGCCGTCTCTGTTATTCTGTCTTGTTTGTTTCTCATTCTCATTATCTGTTATTCTGTGTATTTTGTTGTGAGCATTACTAAAAAAATAATTTAAAAAAAAACGGCATCCAACATCTTTGTGAGTCTCACGGCACGCTTACGTCACGCTTCAAGTTACGTCAAGCATGAAGTCTTAACCCTCGCATGTACGCGCAGGAGACAGCTGGCCGAAAGTTTTAAAAAATTAAAAATATATGGTATATTTCTTACAAATACGTATCATTTCACTTCAGAAGACATCGATTCATCCATTAGGGTCGTATGGATTACTGTAGTTATTGCTGTTTGTGCTGTTTGATGCTTTGACTTTTAGGAACACGTGAGCTTGCATTATAAAGCGTTCCCAGATGATTTATTTTTTTCCTAAAATCCTTTTTGTGTTCATCTTAAGTAGGAAAGTCGTATACATCTCAGATGGCATGAGGGTAAAAGATGAGTAAACGGTGAGCACATTTCCGGGTGTACTGTAATTTTTAAATACAGAATAGCAAATGGGATTCCCTCTTAAGTTTCATCAGTGGAAAGAAAGAAAAAGAGGAACAAGAGGAGGAGGAAGCCAAGCAAGAGAAACAAATAAGAAGTGTCGTAACTTTAAATCTGTTTTGAAATAAGTTGTTTTTCAAATAAAGTTTTCCAAGTGATATGACTGTTTGCGTTTTTATTTATTTATTTTTATTAATTACTTACCCTGTAACTACATGAAATAAGAGGGTAACAAGCTCCACTTTAATTTACGGCCCGTAATGCCATATTTACCCCTTAGTTATGTCATACGTACCCCTTAGTTATAAAATATTAAAAGTATGAATAATTTGTTATTTTTCCTGGTTGTTACCACTTTATTCCCAATACACATATTGTTCCCCTATACTTACACATACTTACTGTATAGTTACACTATAATTATTGAAAGTTACGCTGTAAATTTGTTGTAGTTACAGCCATCGCAGCCATCAGAAGAAAACAAAAAATATTTATTTATTCAAATAGGAGATACAGGGATGAAAGCAAGATATGATTAAGGTTCACTTATAATGTTAATAACGTTTTCTGCTATACATATGGAATCCGTATCAATGCCAACTCACTATTGCATGTGAGGAAGTGTCTTGAAAGCATTATTTATATACAAATACCATTTACAGAAAAAAACATACAATCATTTACTTACAGTTTGTGCTGCAGCTGCTGTCATATCCAATACAGTCAGCTGCTTCATCTGTCAACATAAGTTTCTTTCCAAAATTTTCCATTACTCTGAACCTTATTTACAAAATAATATGCTCCGAACAAATGTATAAACTTCTGATGTGATTAAAATAGACAAAATACTTGTTTCTGATGCTGAGATCCTACTGAAGACTGTATAGAGACGCAAGCAAGCTGTTTGAACTGGATGTGTCAGAGCAACGTTCTTTTACTCTTTCATTTGTCCTGTTGTCTGCAGACTCGTCGAAAGGGATTGATCGTCATGGACCAGTGATCAATACGACGAGGCTACAGTGAGAGCCAGGGAGACACCGTATCCTTTTTACGTAGCGACAAAGGAAGAAGAAGCTGAAAAAGAAGAAGTGCGGGGATGGAGAGCAGAAATGATGAGCAGGATTATATTCGGACTCTGTGTCATGAAATCATTAAAAGATTAGATGACCAGGCCATAGAGAAATGTAACAGTACATCTGCCATTAATAGGCGTTTTGATGAACTTAATAGCAGATTGGATGTCATTAGTATCAGATTGGACGACATTAGTATCAGATTGGACAGCCACTTCAAAGCGAATCAAAACAGAATCGCCTCTGATTTTTTTTGCGATTCATAACAAATTGGATTACCACTTTCAAATAAATTGTGACAGAATAGCTTCAGAGTTTTTTGAAGTTCGATCAACCCCATTTGACGAACTGTGATTCCGTCCATGTTAAAATATCATCCACGCTCCTGATGTCGATCTGTATAGATTATTTTTTTAAAACTACTAAAAACAGATTTTCCACATTAAGGTTGTTATGCTGTGGAATACGTTGATAACTGTAAGTGTAAATCTAAAAATAAGGTCTCACCCTGAGGAGTTTGGTGTGAATTAGATCCTATTATGTTTTTCCGCTTCCTCCGAAGTTCAACGATGGATATGTCAGACTCTATGTCAGAATCTGATGTGAGGTTGATTATTTGTTCAGCACAGCTGACGCCTCTATCTGTATAATATTTAAAAAAAACACACAAAAAAAACATCAAAAACTACTTTCTATATCAAAGGTAATACTTTCAATATCGTAATTTTTTTTAAATAAAATAATAAAAGAAAGATAGTCATACCATTATTTAGCTTAACCTGAGGAGTTTGGTGTGGGGTAGAGTCATCTATGTTTTTCCGTTTCATGGGAGGTACATTGACGCACACCTCAGACTGTTCGTCTGAATCTGACGTGAGGTCTACCAGTTCAGCAGTACTGATTTGTTCAGCCAGAGATCTCGCTGCCGTGTAAGTAGGCAGGGCGTCTCTTATCCTATCAGCTTCGCTGGTGCTAGGACCGTGTTCTTCAAAAACGTACTAATGCTAATCAACTCTATCACAAAACGGCAGATGGCGAGAAAATAAGTTACATAGATTTTACATATTTATATTTATATCCTTTCTGTCAGGCTAGGAAAACCTATCTGATCGTTCATCCCCAAATCATATTCAAAGATTTTGAACCGATCAAAAATTATTACGGTCTTATCGGAGCTACCATTTATCCAAACTGCAAATTACTGCACCCTGTTCTCCCTTACCGATGTGGAGGAAAACGTATGTCTCCATTATGCCGTACATGCACTCACATTCAAAACCAGACAACGAACTGTAGCCATATGGATAAAGAGAGGGCACTCACTGGCTGCTTGAACTTTTAAAAGCCATAGAGAAGGGTTACGTAGATCAATGAAGTTTGGCATTTTCCTGAAAGGTCAGATACATTGTTTCACGATTACGTAAAGACTTTTTTACATTTGAAACAGCAGGCATTCGGTTACCCATCAAACGTTGTCACCGATGCTGACAAACAGTCTTGCATACGCAAGTATTACGAGAAAGAGGGTATTCGTCTCGCCCCCGAAAAGATCTCCCACAACTCAGCGCAGAGGTCTATCAACAAGTTATTATTGAAGAATAATATTTGGGGAAGGTTCTCTATGAGGGAGAATATGCCTTAGACTACTCTTGTGAAAGACCCCGAGCAAACAGACAGTCTGTCATATTTCACATTCGTCTCGGACGACGTGGCTCTTGTCCAGCATCGCTCCACAAAAGACGAAATTTGTGAGACACATTAATGTGTTTGTCGGTGCATTTACTATGACTCACGCATGCTTGGAGTTGTACGAACTCATGGACAAACTCGGTGACTGTTATATTCAGACACGGACAGCATTATTTTTGTATCAAGGGAGGGCGACTGGGACCCACCTCTGGAGGATCATTTGGGGGAGCTGACGAATGAGTTAGACAACGGAGATTATATTACGAAATTTTGCTGTAGCAGGCAAAGGTAAAGTATGCATGAAGGCAAAGGGTATAACGCTCAACGCTAAAAGTTCAATTTCACCACTCTTCCTTATGGCTACTGGTTCAAGGCTGCACAGGGGACTTCAGGATGCTTTTGATTTCAGACTTCAGCATCCATTTTCCGCTGTAGTCAGCGGACCTTCAAATTCGGGGAAGAGTTATTTTGTAAAAAGTCTGCTGGAAAATGGGATGAAATTGATTTCTAAAAAAATGTAAAACATTGTATATATTTACAGTTGTTGGCAACTTTTGTATGATGAATTACTGAAACTGTATGCCATTAAATTTGTGGAAGGATTACCAGAGAGTCAAATATTCAACAGGTTGTAGAGAATGATCTGGATACTTCCATAAGGAAAATCTTACTCAGGTCTAATCTGAATCAATACGAAAAAGCCGAACTCTATGCGAACATCCTGACCCAGTTTTTGATGATCGTTAAACAAGGAGAACGGGAGAGTTATGTTTTAACGTTGTCACTACCCAATTATGAACCACCGCATAAAGATGAATGACCACCAACTATAACTGAAGATGACAGAGGTGCGGATGATGTTGTGAGTGAAGTTTTGAAGAATGTACCATCAAGAAGTGTGAAAAACAGCCAGTACATATTGGACAAAATGTGTAAAGCTAAAGGACGATTGGATGTTCAAATCACCAATGGTAACAAGTCAATGGTTAGAATTTTAAAATGTCTTGTTTGTTAATATTTGATTCATGAAATGTTGTGTATATGTTCTGTCTACTTAAATAACAACACAATAAAAATATTTCAGTTTTAAGTCTTTATTTATTTATAATCAATGCAAATTGAAAACTCAAAGATGATTCACATGATCATTACACTTTTGCACACACTGAATACATGATAATTTTTCATTACACTCATTCGGTTTTAATCTTTTCGCAAAATATGTTACTATTTTATAATTTTTAATATAATCATTGTTATACAGCTTCAACACATTGTTATAGCTATGGCCGTTAATCAAATGATACATAAAAAACACACAGTGTTGCCCGCAAGTATCCGATGTGAAATCCTGCACACGTCTGGATGAAAAATTTTGTCCATGATGCCGGTGAGCTGCACGGTGTTCATTTCAATAGTAATTGACCAGGACCTGTCGAACACCGTGTAGACCAGTGGTCACCAACCTTTTTAAGCCCAAGATCCCTGACCTCGACCTTTTTGAAAGACAAGATCTACTTGATAGAAAAAGACAGCCCAGATTGTATTTAGTATTTTTTTCGTGGTCATTGTAGATTATTTATTTATTTTTACAAGCAAATTGGTTACTGGTACTGGTTGCAGATATTTATTATTAATATTATTATAATAAACAAAAATACATAGCAATTTCAAATTAGAGGGAACCACTGCTTTTTAATCACAATCCAAACAAAGATGCTAAGCAAGTTGCATGAGCAGTTGTTTTTTATTTGAATTAGATTTAATTTCAAGATTTAAAGCAAAAACAGAACGGTCTGACTTTATCTTTGTGAAATTATAAATGCTACACACAAAAACAGCAGGCTGAATGAGACGCAGATTCACTCTCTGACAGCAGGTAGCGCTTATGGAGCAGCAGTGATACAGCGTTTCCTTGGTTACCGCTGTAAACAAAGCTGAAATGCGCTAATAATTATGCTGCATTCCAGTCAGGTTTTTGAGCCCGTAATAAGTCACGATTTCAAATCACGACTCACGACGTTGTACTGTTCAAGGAAAGTCACGCTAAACTGCATAAAAGTGTAAACAAACCAACATGGCGGACCGTACGGGGCTTATGCTCATTAATTATTTCTATCGCCAAAGGTGCTTACTCCTTGCTTATTTGAGGGAAACAGAGGAGGAAAACGGCGCATAAGGCAAGAGAAGCTGTTATACCTTTTATTTTACCGTGCACTTGCATAAACACTGCATCTGTAGGGGCTGCCATTGTTGTTTCGCGGGCTGTGACGTCAGAACTCGTAACTGGGAGTACATCGATCTAGTACGAGTTCACGGGTGGCACGCTATTTTTTTACAGTCTATGGTGGCACGGCTTTGACTGCTGTTCCAGTGCACTTTCACGGGTAGAAGGTTGGAAAAACACGGGCTACGGGTTGCCTGGAATGCGGCATTAGCTACTTTATTCGGAGGAAAGAGGAAAATAAAATGCCATTGCCATCGACATCTTCCTGAAGACTGATCTCCTTTTAGAGATTAATTCATAATCCCTCACCCCTAATTCAATATTTATATTTTCTTCCCATATTTCGAGCATCGTGAACGGTGAGCTGCTCTGCCTGCTACAGAATTTTCTCCTCTTCGCGTCCGTTTTCAGGGTCTCTGACCTCTTGTTAACGGCCGTTTACAGACTCAGACATAATGTGGGCTATTTACCTTTATCTGTCTGTCTCCAGAAAATAACATAAAAATAAATACAAAAATACAGTACGAAGACTGGAGAAATTTAATGTATTTTTGTACTCATATTTCTGTTATTTTCGCGAGCTACTAGAACAGTGATAAAGATCGACCGGTCGATCGCGATCGACGGGTTGGCGACCACTGGTGTAGACTAATAAATTAATAGTCTGCGGCAACGGTTTTTGGAAGCGTGCCTCGAGTCTGATGTTACCAGACTTGATGAGTGATATTGTTACGGATCCCTTGTTTCCCTGGACTCCATATCCCATTATCCTCCTGTTCTCCACACCTGCACTCACTTCCCTCGTCAGCTCCTCATCATCACTCATCACCTGCACCTGGACTCTATTGTCAGCACTCCCCATATATTGCACTCACTCCCTGCACTCCTTGTCCGTTCTCTGTTTTGTTAAGGTGTCTGTCTGTGTTTCTTGCCATTGTTTGAAGTAAAGTGTCTATTATTGTGGAAATCCGTATCTGCCTCATCTCTCTACCAGCCACCCGTAACAGAAGAACGGACCTTACCAACTGGATTTCCACAGAGAGATGGAGACTTATCCCTGCTCCCTGGCTCTTGCTCCTCCAATGCCTCCCACTCCTCTATCGGCTGGCGATCGCCTCATCGGGCTTCTTCAGGTTGGTCGTTCACTGGAGAGGTATGTGGAGGAGTTCGTTGAGCTGGCTTATCTGACTGACTGGCCCGATGCTAATTTAATCGCCCTGTTTTTGGACAGTCTGGATGACAACACTCTCCGTCTCCATGAACCTGATTATCGTCTCTCCTTAAGCGAAACTATCAATTTTATTTTGTTTTTGAATAATTCCAAATTCTATGTGGATGAGTGTTGGTCTTCAGTCCGTCCAGGCTGGGCCAGTTAGTCAGCTTCCGTATTCCTCCGCTTACCCCTCCGGTGAACTTCCTTCCTGCCCCACGCTGGGCCCACACTCTCCTGCTGGGTCCGGAAAGCGGAGGAGGAGGAAAAAACCTGCCGCAGAGCCCTCTCCAGCCTTCACTGAGCCCGCTCCAGTCTCTCCAGAGCCCGCTCCAGTCTCTCCTGAGCCCGCTCCAGTCTCTCCAGAGCCCACTCCAGTCTCTCCAGAGCCCGCTCCAATCTCTCCAGAGCCTGCTCCAGTCTCTCCAGAGTCCGTTCCCACAGGAATTTTAATTGAATTTGAGGGAATGGACTGGCTTATTGACTTTTTTACCGAGCCAAGTTCTCCAGTCTCCGCCGAGCCAAGTTCTCCAGTCTCCGCCGAGCCAAGTTCTCCAGTCTCCGCCGAGCCAAGTTCTCCAGTCTCCGCCGAGCCAAGTTCTCCAGTCTCCGCCGAGCCAAGTTCTCCAGTCTCCGCCGAGCCAAGTTCTCCAGTCTCCGCCGAGCCAAGTTCTCCAGTCTCCGCCGAGCCAAGTTCTCCAGTCTCCGCCGAGCCAAGTTCTCCAGTCTCCGCCGAGCCAAGTTCTCCAGTCTCCGCTGAGCCAAGTTCTCCAGTCGCCGCCGCCGAGCCCTTAGCTCCAGCCGCCGCCGCCGAGCCAGCCGCCGCCGCCGAGCCCTCAGCTCCAGCCGTCGCCGCCGAGCCAGCCGCTCCAGCCGCCGCCGCCGAGCCCTCAGCTCCAGCCGTCGCCGCCGAGCCAGCCGCCGCCGTCGAACCCACTCCTATCATGAACTGTGTTACTGAACTCTCCAGCCCAAGGACTGTTTTCCCTCCCTGCCTCCCTCTCCCGCCTCCTCCCACTAATGTCCACACTGCACCTCCACCTCAAGCCACCTCACCCAGGACTCCACCTCGGCCCGTTGGTCCAGATGCTCCCCCTTGGCTCCAACCTCCCTCATCTCCACCGTGGCCCATCAGTCCACCAGTTCCGCCAGGCTCCATCCTCCCCCCGGTTCCGCATCAGTCATTCGTCGGCCTTCCCTCACATCAGGACTGCACTCCTCGGTTTTCACCTCGTCCCTTCGTCCCTCACGCTCCGTTGGCTTCCTCACTCCCTCCTGCGTCCCTTTGGTCGGCTGTCGCTCTGGCTCCTCTGCGGCCTTCTGGAGCCCCGCCTGCGCCTCGGTCGGCTGAGCCTGCGGCATCGCCCTGTCCCGCCGGATCCTGATTGCTGCTGGGAGGCGAGACGAGTGCACTGACAATGATGCTAAACAATACGTTCTCCAGCGATCGTCAGTGCGCAGAGGTTTACCTGCTCAACTCTCACTAGAGTGGATGTCTGTTTATCACAGGTGACGCACAACAAAATGCTTCACAAAAAATAAAGCGCAGTTGACACTCAAACTCAGTGTTACTCATGCGTGGAGCGGAATCAAAGCAGCCTCCTCATCTGTTTTCAGGCCTTCCCTCTTAACTCTCTCCAGCGCTGGAAAGATTTTCTAATATAAACGCAGTCCTAAAGAACTTGCCCAGTCATAAACCTTCATTCCAGTGATATTCTTCTGAGCTCTTTGTATTGTCTCATCTCTCTTTCTGCAGTTTTTCTTTTCTTTTTCAAATCTTTGTCTCCTCGACCATCATACACCCCCTAATGCTGATTGGTTACACATTTGTTGTTTGTGTCGGCCCGACTAACTTCCAAACAGTGTTTTTGAAACAATAATTACTCCACCTTTAATAATAAAATGTGGCGAAATGAGTCGGAAGTCGCAACGTTCTATTTTAAGATATGGGCTGATAATGTGGAAAAACAATGAAAAAATCTTTGTTTTTTTTAACACTCTGAGGTCTAAAAACGCGCCGGCGCGTTTTGCAGTTTTTTTTTCACATTGCAGCAAAACAGACTTAAAATACTCCGTCATTTTTTGTCATAGAGACATAAGTAATATATCAATTGAAACTATAGAATATCTTCTTTTATTTGTGTACACTCAGAGTAAAAACACAATGTTGTGCTTTTTGTAAAATAAAGAAAACTAACATGATGCGTGATTTCTCCTCTCCCTCTGAACGAAGTCCAATCTGATAGTTCTCAGAAAATGAACTGTAACTTAGCGAATACTAATCACAGAAAAATTAAACTTATGTCTAAAAAAACGTTAAGATGTCAGGTTTTAAATCATGTAAGTCAAATCGAAAACAAACCTTCTGTGTTTATGTAAAGAGAGCCATGTCAGAAGTCCGTGATTCAGCTCATTATCCGCTAATGCGGCCACGCCCACGGAGCCAGCGCTATTCAGACGCAAATTCAGTCAATACATGCATTCATCGTCTCAATCGTGTATTTATTGTCTTGAAAAGTGTTTATCTGGATGTAAAAGTCATGGTTAGGGAGCTCTAGAAGACATGCAGTTAGTTCCTGTTTTCTTTTCTTCTATAGATGAATTTTAGATGAGTTTTTGTTTCTTTAGCGCCCTCCGGCTGCAGTATGAATTGGAAACTCCATTCATGGAATAGCCTCTTCTTCTTTTAGATGAATTTGTGGACTAAAAATGCACAGAGCGCCCTCCGACTTCAAGGATGAATTGTAAACACCAGCGCTCATAGTAATGACAATGAATATTAAAAAAATATAACTACTTTGTATAGAAAATTGACATAAGCATATGAGAATCCAATATTTCTCCAAATGTGCATGCTTTTAAACTAAAAGCCTATATTCAGACTCTTTGCATCACAGAAATACATTATATTTTAAAGTATAATATAAAACCATTACTTTATATTGTAATAATATTTTTCTGTATGTTTCATATAACATGATGAGCTTGAGACATCACAGAAGGTTTTTTTTCACAGCCTACCTGACTGAAATGCCTCATTAATATGCAAGTCATTTCAGCTCATTACTATCCAATTCTTTTGTCTTCTCAGGTGAGAATGGCCCATTTTCAGTGGTGATTCACGCCTCCTCGCATACTGTGTTTCATGGCAAAAAGTGTCTTACAAAAACTAAATCAATATATTGTTTTATATGAAGGAGTAGGCAGCATAATTTTTACATAATTTTGAAGCAAAAACTCTAGTCTACAACCTCCAATACCCTAAAGTATTGTAAACACAGATTTACTATACTTTTTTTGGCCTTATTTCAGTGACTTAAGTTTTTTGTTTTTTCAATAACCATGCATAAACATTATTCCTTCAAAAACACAAACATGTACATACATGTTCCTCACATATTATTGTAGCCTAGTTTGTGCTGAATACAGTGTAATGACACTTTTGTCATTTATATGTTTATGAACAACTGAAAAAAGCACAAATGTCAGGGCATGTCAAAACTTCTCCAGGCCCCAAATCAGCCTCAGACTCCAGAGGGTTAAGCTAATTTCAAAGAACAGACTTTCAAAAATAATCTCCCAAAGTTTCGTAGTCCAGATAATTGAGTAAAGATATTTAAATGACTATTAAATTTGACATGGTTTTACTAAATTTGCTGGAAATGAACTTCTCAACTCCTCTCGTCACTTATGAGCATTTCCTGGTATCCCCTGAAACGTCATTATCTCTGCTCTACAAAATGGTGTTACACGTTGTATAGAACCAATCAAAAAGCTTAGAAATGTAAACACACTGAAAATTAATCCAAAATCAACATAATATATTGCGTTGATCACAAGATATTACTCACGGAATGATTTAACATACTTGGCTAAAAACACGTCTCTCATCTCTCCGGGATGCAGTGTGTATCCAATGTTCCCAGACCCATCCATGTTCGTTTTCCAACGTTGAATAACACAAAATAGATATAATTTTAAAGCTTAGAATCTCATCTTTTTAATGCATCTAACCATTTTGAAAAACTCCTAACGAGTGCTGAGAAGCACCTCTAAACCGGAGTTTACCGCCCATTGGCGCCACCTGGCTGCGGAAAAAATGAACAACAAATTTTCAAACTATTCTTTATGCTATCACCATGAAATTTGAACCAGATGCAGCTCACATATAGGAGAGCATCACCAAAAAAGATTTTTTTTTAGCGATCTAATTGTCATGAATATGGCTCCCTCGGCTCATCCTCCGGACCACCGGAGGGAGCCATCACCCGAGTATTGACGGGTTACCATTCGGACTCCATTACCCATAGGCCCTCATTCCTGGGACTGATGAACCTTGCACCTGCGCCTTGCAACCTTGCACCAGGGCTGCCATCCCTGATCCACTGCCTGTCCCTGACCACGGTACTGTCTTTGCCCATTGTATTATTGTATCTTTAATAAAAGCTGCAAATGGATCCGCACTCCTCTGACCCTTCATTACACTTATTGTGTTCCTGAGTTATTATTTTTAAAAAATTATATATCTCTCTCTCTCTCTCTCTCTCTCTCTCTATATATATATATAAAATTGTCTTTTATCAGCTGTTTCTCAGCAAGAAAATGTCCTAATGTAATTTATATTTTCTTAAAATGTAAAATGTTTTGTATCAAATGATACCTACCTTTTGACTCTCCTTGCTAGAGTTTTGGAGTTATGAGTCTTTACTTTTGTGTGTGTCGCTCAGAGAAAAAAAAAAAAAAAAAAAAAAACTCTAAAAAAGCCTTCAGGTCTTAAAGGGTTAATTCAAATAAATACTTTAAAATAATTTGAGCTTCAGCCTGGTTTAATAGCATATATATATATATATATATATATATATATAAAATGTCTTTGGTCAAATTAAGCTGTAAAATAAATAGTTTATCCCTTTAAATGCAATGGATTTTAAAAGATATCAACAAAAAAACGGGCAAAAAACTTTAAAAGCGACTTTCTCAGGTTATCAATTGGAAAAAGAGGGCCATACAACCATAATTCAAATGGGTTTATCTCTAAAACCATTCAAGGTATGACTTTGACTAGGATATCATTTTAAAGCTTATTGTCTCATCTTTCCATTGATACCAAAATCTCAGTTTTGAAATTTGGGTCACTGTGACTCATTTTGCTGGATCAGGTCACAAATGTATTTTAGAGTTAATTTTCATACATATTTATACATTCAATGCTCTGGGGACAGAAATGTCACCCATTCGGTGGAATGGCTTGCTTTTCAAAAGCAACAAGATAGTGACAGTAAGGGAGGATGACATGTCCATTTAGAAAATGGGCAGGATTTTTCAGGTGCTGCTAGTTAAGAAAATTATCACTGATTATGTGCAGGTGTTAAACACTATAAATTTAGTGTTGATAGAGCATGGCGAGATTGTATGTTGAGTAAGTATTGATAACAATAATTGAGAAAAGGCGATTTTATGTGTTATAGGCTAAATATAACAACAAACAATCAAAACCTTGAGAACTTTGCATGTCTCCAACCAAAATGTGCATATGAATGGCAATGATGAACATGGTGATGTGAATGACTCAATCATCATGAAGCTCACAGCGACAGTGAGTCACGTGAACTGCCAGGATATACAGTGGTTTGATTTTTTTTTTTTTTTTTTTGCATGTTTGTCACACTTGTGTGTTTCAGATCATCAAACAAATTTAAATATTAATCAAAGATAACACAAGTAAACACAACATGCAGTTTTTAAATGAAGGTTTTTTATTATGAAGGGAAAACAAAAACCATATAGTAGTGAGTAACCTTTCTTGGTATTGCTATTTTAAATAGCCCATATATAAGAAAATATACTCTGAAGATGTAGGGGTGAAATGGTAACTAATCATACATGAAATTTCTGTCAAATCACACATTGTAGCGAAGTTTAAAGTCATACACTTTTATATCTGATTTATATCAATTATGAATATTGTTGGGTATGCATCTCATATTTGGGTACATTAAAATTGAATTATCAATATCACAATATACAAACTTTAAAGTTTTATTAATTTTAATATTACATTTAGTTTATAACAGAAAAGCATAATATAGAAAAGTGCCTTTCAAACAGTAACATGAATTTGTTAAAGGATTAGTTCACTTTCGAATGAATATCAGCGCAAGCTTTACTCAACCTCAAGCCTTCTGAAGTGAAGCAATGCGTTTGTGTAAAAAATATCCATATTTAAACAAGTTATGAAGTCAAATATCGAGCTTCTGCCAGACCGCCTTCCATATTCAAAGTATGCATAAAGTGTAAACCTCTTGCAGATCAAGCTGACGTCAACTGACATGACGCCAGTTTACTCTTTCTTCATAACGAAAGCTCAATTATATATCAACTCATAACATAGTAAAGCAAAATGTAATAAATGCATATAATAAGTATTACATTATTAATGTAATAAATTCTTCATAAATGTAGTCATTTTCTTAATATATTTAATAATTATATTCTTCATATGGAGCAATGACATTTCCTCTCTCAAGATCCATTAATGTACTAAAAACATATTTAAATCAGTTAATGTGAGTACAGTAGTTCAATATTAATATTATAAAGCGACGAGAATATTTTTTGTGTGCCAAAAAAAATTAAATAACGACTTATATAGTGATGGACGATGTCAAAACACTGCTTCATGAAGCATCGGAGTACAATGAATCAGTGTATCATGATTCAGATCACATGTCAAACTGCCAATGGCTGAAATCATGCGACTTTGGCGCTCCGAACAGCAGATTCAACACACTGATTCATAACGCTCCGAATCTTCCTGAAGCAGTGTTTTGAAATCGGCCATCACTAAACAAGTCATTATTTAGTTTTTAATATATATAATATACTTAAGTACATGTTGTTATTGATATTACTCAGTACTTAAATGTGTAATTTCACCTTAATATTATATAAATACATCTTAAAATAAAGTGTAATCAAGGCTACATAAGTAGAGAACTCAAAACTTTCATAAAGACTTTACTAACTTTGTGATCATGATGTGCTCCATAATTTTGAGTTGATTTGACCCAGAAACACATTTTAAGTTTTATGCGCTAAAGTAATACAATAAAGCTTCTTATTTTTTAACTATGTAACTTATATGTTTGTAATCATTTTTGAGATATAAAATTTTGGGTCACTATTTGGCAGGTATTGCATTAAAGTCGCCCTTTTTATTCATGCAGTTATAACTGCATTATTAATGATTTATAATGCATTTGTAAATAAATTACTCATTAACAAACACCTTTATAAACCCTTTACAAAGGGAACCTTAATGTAAAGTGTTACCAAAATTTTAAATGATTGTCATAAAAATGTTTATTTTCTTCAAAACTATTTATAATTTTAGCAATATGATTCTCTGTAGAGATGCCCTTTTCTTTTTCTTTTTCTTTTCTGTAGATAACTACTGAACTAGTCATTATTGGCCAAATCTTCCTGAGGTGAACGTAACATTAGTTCTTCACAGGTTGTTATATTTGGGTTATGTATAAGAAGTAATGTACAGTAGTAGTAATAGTAATATTTTTATGTATATTTAAATCTGGTGCATTTTGTAGTTTAAGATTTAGATTTTAAAACATATGGCAAAGGAACAAAAATGTTTTTATGTTTTAAGTTATTAGTAATTTAATACTCCTTACATTATGTGCAGTTATTATATTTTGCTTTATTACATTATTATGAGCTGCTTTTGTGTTCATAATGCATTATGCTCACATATTTATTGAAATGTATCATTTAAAAATAATTTTTTCACAGATCCATCTTATTGCTCTATTACATGGATAATCATTCCACCCTGATGAAAAAGTATAAGCACAGTCTTCATCATTATTGCTATTATTAGGCTCTCCAATCCACCAGAACCTGAAAGAACAGATCAGCATTAGATGTTCAGTGCTGCTTCCTGTGTGATATGATACTGACTGTGAGATATGATCATTTATTAGAGAATAATCAGTTTAATTCAGTGATTTCTTACCCAGAGGTCATGTTGGTGCCATCAACCCATTTCCATCTGCCCTCCTCATCACTGTCAGTCAGACCAATCCAGAAATTATCAAAACTGACAAATTCCTAAAAATAAAAACACAGATAAATTTCATAATTTATGGTTAGAAACTAAACACGCACACATACACACACACACACACACACACACACACACACACACACACACACACACACACACTTTCACTCACTTGTTCCTCTCTGTTGTTTATGATGATCAGATCTGCTCCTCTCTCTGTACAGTATCTTCTGCTCTCAGTCCAGTTCCTCTTCTCAGAGGAAATGAAGTAAAGACTGGACTTAGAGTAAACCCATCCATCTGCTAACAGAACCAGTTTAACTGTTAGCACCTTTTTAGTCCTTTCAACTTGTCTCATTCATCTGTGAGCTTTAGTGTTAGTGGGTGGTTTCTAGGGCTGGGTGATATATCGCATGCGATTGTCACGCGCATTTCGTCAGTAAAGCTGGATCCCTGATTACGCGAAATCGCCATCACCTGCTTTCAAATGGAGCGGCATTCATCTGCGATATTGCGTGATGGCGATTTCTCGGTAATCAGGGAACCAGCTTTACTGACGAAATGCACGTGATAATCGCATGCGATATATCGCCCAGCCCTAGTGGTTTCACATATAGTTCATTTTAAAAGAACCAAACCAAGTTCACTTAAAGGGAACCAACTGAAAGTGACCTCAGTCCATTTGGTGTTCACAATCTAGTGGACTCAAAAGAGAACCCAGCTCTTTTTTTAGTACTCTTCAGCATTGAAGTGATGTCAGACCCTTTCTTCACATCACAACTTCATAAGAACTCAGATCCTGGTGGTTTCCGTAACACTTGGTGCTTTCAAGTCATGTCTGAACAGTGTCGTAAATATGAGTGGGGAGCTCGGGATTTTCTTTAACTCCCGATCTGAACGAGTTGAGGGCGTGTCAGTGAGAAACATGGTGAAATACCACAATACTTACAGGTATTTAGCAGTGACATTGTCAGGCTTTTCTGTTTACAATGAAGTAAAAAAAAAAAATACGATAGGATCATAATATAACAATATAATATGCAACAATAAAGTTTACAATGGCTTCATAAATTAATTGAAAACATAAAAAAGCAACATACAACCAATAAAACCCGGAAGGTACACTTGTCGAAATGCAAAGCGGACCGGGACCTCAATCCTTTCACATATTAAAAAAGAAATCAAACCACAAACGGATCCACAGCCAAACCATATTTAGACCACCTTCGGAGGTGTTCTGAGTACAGTTTGCTTTTGGGTTCTTATGGGAGGTCTGAGATGACTTGGTTTGTTCACATATACACACTTAACCGCTCTCAGAGTGTTTGTTGGGCTCAAACAGACTAGGGGTAAAACACCCTTATACCCAGTTCAGACTACACGATTTTTGTCCGATTTTGCCACAATCTGCTTGATGTAGGGTGTCGAGGGGATTCGTAAACGACAATGGGCGTCGGGACGCACGATTCAATCGTTTCAGCTCATGTAGTGTGTCACATGTGTGACACTGGCCAATAGAAGCACAGAAGCGCCTTCCTACATGCTTTCAAACATGCTGAAACGAAGAGACAATCATTCCTGCAAGGTGGAATTTACAATGGAGGAAATGTTTGTGGAGCAATGGCCACAATACTCCTGCATGATGTTGCCTCAAGGGACTAAGTTCCCTTTCAGTCGGTCACGTTCGACGTACGTCAGTAGTGACCGACGAATTGGGATATCACTTAGAGAGCCCTATCAGCTTCGTGTAAACTAAAACAAGCCAATGGAATTGGCGTGCGATATTTGCATAATGCGCACCGCCTCCGACAGGTGTATATAAATAGGAAGCAGATGCAATCGCACTCTGTCTTTCGCTTCGGAGCCATTCAGTGGTGTCCTGTTTAAGAAGACTGTTTTGTGTGAACTAAACTGCCTCGAAGAGGATTCACAGCAAGCCGTGTGTGCCGGTGTGACGGTGCTACAGCGAGGTCGCGAGCTCCCGAGGATCCGAGCTATAGCTCTCAACTGCTGTTTTCACAGCACACGCCTAAGAGTGAAGTGTGTGTTGCGATTTGGGCCGGTTCCTTGGTGTGTCCAGGGAGTGGTGTACCTGGCACATCGCATCACTCCCTGTGTGCTTTGGCACGAGCGAGTTGACTGTTTTCCCCTTCTAAAAGAGCTTTACAGACGAACCCTGACAGTATGTCATTTCGTCTGTGCGTTAATGGGTGCGGTCGTTCCCTGGTCCCTGCTGATGGGCACAAACGTTGCATCTCGTGTTTGGGCATTCTGCACGCTGAAGCAGCTTTTGTGGATGGTTCATGTTCCCATTGCGGGAACATGACTATCGCGGTGCTGAGGTCGAGACTCTCCTTCCTGAAGTCTCAGGAAGCGGGGGTCTCCTCCCCTATGCCCCGTTCGACCGTTTTTTCCGGCCCGGGCCGGAATGACGGTTCGGCGGTGTATAGGGCGGGCCCCTGCCGCCTCATCAGCACCGCAACCCATCGTGCCACCGTTGGTTTCCGCTGGGCCCTCTACGGACTGTCCAGCCGTTACCTTTGGTGCGCCGGCGGCGGATCGGATGTCGATCGCTGCATCGGAAGGTGAGCCTGAGTCCTCGGGGGAGGAAGATCCGGACGCGCTGCCGCCCGGGACGGTAGCGTTGCCCGAGTCGGATCCCGAGCTCACGGCTGTGCTCTCCCGGGCCGCCTTGTGCGTCGGGCTTGAGTGGAACCCTCGACCCTGTCCCGGCCCATCTCGGTTGAACGTCCCGCCCCAATGCCTTTCTTCCCGGAAGTACACGATGAGGTGACCAGGTCTTGGCAAGCTCCGTATAGGGCTCGTACAAGGCCTGGTCCCTCGTCCGCCTTCACCTCCCTGGACGGCGGGGAAGCCAGGGGATACGCGAGGATCCCGCCAGTCGAGCGGTCTGTTGCGATGCAGTGTCCAACGGCCGCTGGCTGGCGCGGTGAGCCGCGTCTCCCGTCCCGGGCCTGTAAATTCTCAGCCGGTCTGACTGAGAAGGCTTACAGTGCCTGTGGGCAGGCTGCCTCCGCCCTGCACGCGATGGCCCTTTTGCAGGTTTACCAGGCAAAAGCGCTGTCGGAGTTGCCCCAGGAAGGTCCTGACCAACAGCTGCTTGGGGAGCTGCGAACTGCCACTGACCTTGCCCTCCGGGCAACAAAGGTGACAGCGCGTTCTGTTGGCCAGGCGATGTCTACTTTGGTAGTCCAGCAACGCCACCTCTGGCTGACCTTGGCAGACATGAGGGAGACCGTCAAACATCGGTTCCTGGATTCCCCCGTGTCTCCGGTCGGCCTTTTCGGCGACGCGGTGGAGAGCTGTGCCCAACAGTTCTCCGCAGCAGGCTGAGGCTATCAGACATGTCATGCCACGGCCGTCCGCTGCTGCCTCCACCCAGCCGCCCGTGGCTCAGCCTCAGCCCGCTCGTCGCCGAGGGCGCCCGCCTGCGTCTTCCTCCGCCCCTGCTAAGTCGGCAAAGCAGCAGCCTTCACCAGCCAAACAGCAGGGTGCCGGTCGCGGACGTGGTGCCCAGCCCGTCTCTGCCAAGCCAGGTGGCAAGCGGTCGAGGAAAACTCGGCCCTGAGACGGGCGACCTGGAGCGGAAGGTTCCTGCCCTTCGGGAGAGTATTCCATCTGCTCTCCCACCCCCGGAGGAGGGCCGGGGGGATTTTGTGGCATCTGTCCATCTACCGCCGCTGGCTCTCCGGAGTCCAGCGGTACCCACTTTGCCACAAAAAGAGCAGTTTCCTCAAACTCCAGGTCACAAGAGGGCGCATCTGCCAGTGTGCCAGGCCCCGCCTCGCCGCTTGCAACCCCCTCCCATTCCGCCAGTAGGCGGCAGTGTGATGGCGCAGACTGCGTCCCGTGCGCCGTCTCCCATTCGCACTGCTGCCTCGCAGAGTCCGACCTCACTCCGGGCCGCTCCCATGCCGTCCGAGTCGGGTCCCTCTCTGCCTTGCTGCCCCACCCCCGGTGCGTCTGTGGTGCCTTTGGTCCCGCTGGTTCGGAGTCTGGAGGCGTGGATCACGCTTCCATCAGACTCGGCTATGCGATTCAGTTCGCCTGGCGTCCCCCAGTTTTCAGGGGTGTCCACTTCACTCAAGTGTCGTTGGACAGTGCACCTGTTCTCCGGGCGGAGATTGCTGTCCTACTGGCGAAGGATGCAATCGAGCCGGTCCCTCCAGCCGATATGAAGTCGGGGTTCTACAGCCCCTACTTCATTGTACCGAAAAAGGGCGGTGGGCTACGGCCAATCCTGGATCTGCGCGTCCTGAACCGGTATCTTCACAGGATGCCGTTCAAGATGCTCACGCAGAAGCGTATTTTCGAATGTGTCCGTCCCCGGGATTGGTTTGCAGCGATAGACCTGAAGGACGCGTACTTTCATGTCTCGATTCTGCCTCGACACAGACCCCTTCCTCCGGTTTGCCTTCGAGGGTCGGGCATATCAGTACAAAGTCCTACCCTTCGGGCTGGCCCTGTCACCCCGCGTCTTTACGAAGGTTGCGGAGGCGGCCATTGTTCCCCTCAAGGAACAGGGTGTTCGTATTCTCAACTATCTCGACGACTGGCTGATCCTGGCCAGCTCGCAAGAGCAGTTGTGCGAACACAGGGACATGGTTTTAGCTCACCTCAGCCGGTTGGGTCTTCGGGTCAACTGGGACAAGAGCAAACTCGCCCCCGGGCAGAGGATCTCTTATCTCGGTCTCGAGCTAGACTCGGTCGCACGGACTGCGCGTCTCACCGAGGCTGCCTGAGCTCGCTCAAGCGCAGGACAGCGGCTCCACTGAAAGATTTTCGGAGGCTCCTGGGGCATATGGCATCTGCAGCCGCGGTCACGCCGCTCGGATTGCTTCATATGAGACCGCTTCAACACTGGCTCCGCGGCCGGGTCCCGAGATGGGCGTGGCAGTGCGGCACGCTCCGTGTCCCCGTGACACCGAGCTGCCGTCGCACCCTTGTCCGGTGGTCGGACCCTTCGTTCCTGCGGGCCGGAGTACCCCTCGAACAAGTGTCCAGGCATGCTGTGGTCTCCACAGATGCCTCTGCCACGGGATGGGGGGCCACGTACAACGGGCATGCAGTGGCAGGTCTTTGGACGGGGCCTCAGCTGGATTGGCATATCAATTGCCTGGAGTTGCTAGCGGTACGTCTTGCGCTGGCCCGCTTCAAGAAGCTGTTGTCAGGCAAGCACGTTCTAGTCCGCTCAGACAGCACTGCGACCGTTGCGTACATCAACCGTCAAGGTGGTCTACGCTCCCGTCGCATGTCGCGACTCGCCCGCCATCTCTTGTTGTGGAGTCAGAAGTATCTGAGGTCCCTTCGGGCCACTCATGTCCAAGGTGTGCTCAACCGTGCAGCTGACAAGCTGTCACGGCAGCCTCCACTTGCGGGCGAGTGGCGGCTCCACCCCCAGGCGGTCCAGCTGATTTGGCAGCATTTCGGCGAGGCCCAGGTAGACCTGTTCGCCTCCCCAGAAACTGCCCACTGCCAGTGGTTTTATTCCCTGACCGGCGGCACGCTCGGCACGGATGCCCTGGCACACTGCTGGCCCCCGGGTCTGCGCAAATATGCGTTTCCCCAGTGAGCCTTCTCGCACAACTCCTGTGCAAGGTCAGGGAGGACGGGGAGCAGGTTCTGTTAGTGGCTCCGTACTGGCCCACTCGCACCTGGTTCTCAGACCTCATCCTCCTCGCGACAGCCCCTCCCTGGCCGATTCCTCTGAGGAAGGACCTCCTGACTCAGAGACGGGGCACCCTGTGGCACCCGCGTCCCGATCTATGGAACCTCCACGTGTGGTCCCTGGACAGGGTGCGGAGGTTCTGAGTGATCTCCCGCAAGCGGTCATAGACACCATCACTTCCGCTAGAGCTCCTTCCACTAGGAGTCTCTACGCGTTGAAGTGGAACCTGTTCGTCGAATGGTGCGCCTCTCGCCGAGAGGACCCCCGATCATGTTCGGTCGGATCCGTGCTTTCCTTCCTGCAAGAAGGGTTGGAGCGAAGGCTGTCTCCCTCCACCCTGAAGGTGTATGTTGCCGCTATCGCCGCACATCACCACGCAGTTGAGGGTAAGTCCCTGGGGAAACACGATCTGATCGTCAGGTTCCTGAGGGGGGCCAGGAGACTGAATTCTCCTCGCCCTTCCTCCGTACCCTCTTGGGATCTGACCCTGGTTCTCACAGCTCTCCGGGGTCATCCCTTTGAGCCTTTGCAATCAGTCGAACTGAAACTAATGTCTCTCAAGACGGTTCTTCTGGTTGCATTGGCTTCCCTGAAGAGGGTAGGGGATCTGCATGCATTTTCGGTCGACGAAGCGTGCCTAGAATTCGGGCCCGGTGATTCTCATGTCATCCTGAGACCCTGGCCTGGATACGTGCCCAAGGTTCCTACCACTCCCTTCAGAGATCAGGTAGTGAACCTGCAAGCGCTGCCCTCGGAGGAGGCAGACCCAGCCCTAGCTTTGCTCTGTCCCGTCCGCGCTCTGTGCGTTTACGTGGACAGAACGCGAAGCTTCAGGACCTCAGATCAGCTCTTCGTCTGTTACGGAGGCCAGCAGAAGGGAAAGGCTGTCTCCAAGCAGAGGATGGCCCACTGGATAGGGGATGCCATCGCCTTGGCGTACGAATCCCAGGGCGTGCCTTGCCCGCTCGGGTTGAGAGCCCACTCCACCAGAGGGGTGGCCTCTTCCTGGGCGCTGGCTCATGGCGCCTCGCTGACAGATATCTGTAGAGCTGCGGGCTGGGCGACACCAAACACGTTCGCTAGGTTTTATAGCCTACGTGTAGAGCCGGTATCCTCACGTGTACTCGCATCCACTAGTCGGTAGACGTGTTGTACCCACTCTAAGTGTTGGCTTGCAATGCCATTCCCGCCACTGGCCGGATACGTGCATACTTTCACTCCAGTCGTGTTCCCCGCCTGGCGAACCCTGTCGAGTTCCTCCGCCTCCCCCTTCGGCTCAGACATTGCGGAGTATCTGATGCCAGGCCTACATCCGTCGCTGACACTGTCTGTTGGCTGGGGCCCATATGTCGTGACCCCTCTACGTGAGCGGTCCCATATGTGTAATTATCCACGGTTTAAAACTCCCTACGGGCTGAGTCCGTGTCTTTCCCTTAGCAGAGCCAGCTCTGCTGTCACCTGTCAGATGAGTCTCCCCCTACCAGGTGGAGCCATCCCAGGGACTCCATATGCGTACTGCCCCCCGGGCCAGTCCATATGTGTATTTCCCACGTAAACTCCTCCCCCATTGGGTAGGTAGTGGTCTCCGCAGCGTCCCTTACGGGTTCGCTTCCCCAGTGTAGTCTAGTTTACTTAGTGGGTATTGGTTAGACAGCAGTAGACTCTCTCGGTGTAAGATCGCCCCCTTCACCGCCAGCCGGTGCTATGGGCGGCTGAGCCTGCGCTGGGCACTGGAAGGGGTTTCGTAACTGTGGCGCTTTAGTTGGGATCACAATTCGTCGGTCACTACTGACGTACGTCGAACGTGACCGACTAAAGGGAATGTCTCGGTTACGTATGTAACCCTCGTTCCCTGAAGGAGGGAATGGAGACGTACGTCCCGTCGCCACAGTTTCTGTACCCTCGCTGTAGCGCGGACACCAGTTGTCTCCTCAGCGAAAAACAGAGTGCAATTGCATCTGCTTACTATTTATATACACCTGTCGGAGGCGGTGCGCATTATGCAAATATCGCACGCCAATTCCATTGGCTTGTTTTAGTTTACACGAAGCTGATAGGGCTCTCTAAGCGATATCCCAATTCGTCGGTCACTACTGACATACGTCTCCGTTTCCTCCTTCAGGGAACGAGGGTTACATACGTAACCGAGACGTTACTGCGACAGAGTGAAAAAAGTAAATAAAACATGTTACCTCAGTTCTCATCGACGGAAATCCAAATATCCATGCAATCCAGATATGTGTCCTCTTTTGGGCTTTTCTGACAACAAGAAAATGCTGCTAGCCATTGTTTGTTTACGCTCACGGCATCTTCCGTCAGTCAATAATTCTGTCTTCTCGATGACAGCTCGCACGCGGTTAAAGACGGCACGTGCTGAATGGTCGGGTAGCGATGTGTACTCTGACATATTTCTTGTCCACGACACAACAAGATTTTAGGATTTTAGATTATTGTGCAGTCTGAACCCGGCATTAAAATAAGTCACTTAACCCAAACACATCACATTGACTAACTATAAGTAACTTTGCAACTGCATGTCAACTAACTCTCATTAGAGTATTAGTAGACGGAAGTGGACTATTAGGGTCTGGATCATAGACTGTAAAAAAATATGGACGTAGTGTCCGTGACGTCACCCATAAGTTCTGAACAGCAGTTTTGACGTGAAAATGAGGCCGCGGCCATCTTAGCTGCGCGTCACCGCACGTCACCGCACGTCACTCCCGGATAACTGAAAATTGGCAAAGAGGCGGGACGTAGTTGGAGCCCATGCGACTGGTTGCTGAAACCACGCCCGCCTAGCATATCTATCTTAGATACTATCTAAAATATTAATAAAGATAACAATATCATTAGAAAGTACTTAGAAAGGTTTACTGTCAATCTACGGTGTTTTTTAAGGTAACGTTATAGATGCTCTAACACCAGTAGGCTAATTAATTTGTGTGGGGTGTTCAAACAACACAAAAAAAATCAACTGGGACTTCATACCTTTAATGAAAAAGAGATCGCGAGATGAATCCAATCCGTTGCACTTGGGTAAAATGTCCATTTTAAAACATAAACTACTTTTTGTTCATGAAAGAATTAAATCCATGAAATATTTATATATTGTCCATCATTTGCATTATATCTTCGGAATGATTTGCTCTCCATCTTCGTTCTTCAAGAAAGGATGCAATCTGAGCATCGTTTATAATGTAAAACTCTATACGTACATATATAGGTACCAGATATCTGTATAACTCTCAAATGTTCTCTCAACATAAGTATAATTTTTCAAAATAGTGCAGCAGTTTTAGTTATATCCAAGCAGTGCTGTCGGAGTTGTATATCTCTGGTATTGTCATTGTAGTAAATCTCAGGAACAAAACTTTTAGCCAATGCCACGACGATCCAACAACGTGTGTTCTGCATGTGAGCACATGTACACAGACTGACATCTGTCTCGAGTATAATGCAGCAAGCCATATATTGTATAAAATATTCTAGAAAAAACGAACAAATACGGCTGAGATGCCAAATTCAGTGGCTGAAATTAGCTGCTGAGGTGACATGACGGCTCACAGAGAGCAGCGCCAATCCACCTGTCACTCAAGTGACCACGCCCTTAATTATGCAGAACTTTAAGTGAAGTTAATAAACGTAATTTCGGGAGGAGTACACCAATCTAATCTTCCAATTAACACCAAGGTATAAAACCAGCATCTTACCTCTTCCTGTTGTTAGTTCTTTTGGCATCCCTCCTCCTCCTTTTGTACTTATTTTTGCCTGTTATAGGGGGGCAATCGGAGCTCGAGTTGGATATTCTTTCCGAGCCCCTCTATATCAGACAGCAAGCCAAATCTGTTTACCACTTACGCTAAGATTATATGGGCACACAAACTCGTGAAGGCTTATTATAATTTAAACGGATGAGTTATAAAAAATTCACCCCCCTCAGAGTTGTCATGAAGGGCAAAATTAGCAGTATAGACCACAATTTGAACCAGACTGTAAACATGTTTTTTTCTGCTGTAAACTTGGCTAATTTAACATGATGGTCAATGAGATTCTGCTCCCTTTTGGAGCCTGTCCCTAACGGCCAGTTGATGAATCGCAGTTTAAGTTACTTCCGTATTGGCTTCACGAGAAACTGGGGGAGGTTGCCGCTTGGTCTGGATTAGGAGAATAAACTGACGTGTAGTTGTAAAGTTCCTTGTAGCCAGCAGAATGTGTAAAGTGAACAATTGAAATAAAGTGTTGCTGAATTTATTTTGTACTATAGACTCTTTCCATGCTGTGAATATGTGCACTAGAATTACACTTGACATTCAAACACCTATGAATACTAACCAGATTATATTCCTGCTCTGTAGAAACTACTAAAATGACAAAAGAAACTCACCCAGTTTACCAAGAATCATTTGAAGATCGTTTTTCTCCAATTTTAGCTGGTCTCTCTCATTGATCAGGTTGTTGGTCTTTATTTTCAGCCCATCTCTCTCTTCTGAGAGGTTGGTGATGTTAGTTAGTAGCTGGTCTCTCTCATTGGTCAGGTTTTTATTCTTTATTTTCAGCCCATCTCTCTCTTCTGAGAGGTTGGTAATCATGGTTAGTAGCTGGTCTCTCTCTTCTGAGTTGGTGATGTTAGTTAGTAGCTGGTTTGTCTCTGCTGTGTAGTTTGAGCTCTTTGTATGGATGTGGACACACAGCACTATGACTGCAGTCAGCAGAAGAACACACAGCAGCAGCAAACACACTGCAGCTGCTCTGGAGCTCCTGATCTTCACACAAACACTTTCTGTAGAATAACAAACATGATATTTTGTTTCTCTTTGTTTATCCACATAACACAGCACACATCAACTGAAAGCATGAAAACTGAGTGAATTAATAATCTCAGTACTTGTGAATTCAGATGATTTTCCTTTTCTCTCTTCCAATTTTACCTTTTATAACGTCATCATTTTCGCGGACATTAGTTGTTTGTCCATCTTTTCTGTCCATTTTGCTGGTTGATCGCCTTTCTATATTTATATTCTATATATTTTCATTTACACCTTCAATCGGTTTTGGTGATGATGTCAAGATGCAAACAAACTAGTACTAGTTTCTCCTCTGGAGTGAAGTGTGTGTTGTTCCTCATCTGTGTTTGTGTTTATTGTATTTATTGATTGTATGCAAAAGGAACTGTTCTGTGGAAATGTTTCAAGTATTTGCATTAAGGAACTTCAAGGGTAAATGAAAATATTTTTTGTTCATTTAAATGTCACAGAATCACTCAGTGTCATTATTTGTAAAGTCTAAGGTACAAAATTAAGTCCAAATAATTTTGTGGTAATCAGCATTATGCTACAAATTCTGTCAATTGAATTTGAGCTAAACTAGTTTTGAACCCAGAACATTCCTTTAATTGGAAGATAGTCATGAATAACACCTAGTGACATTAACAGAAGTAATAAAGAGAAGGGTTTTCAATCTGGTATTTTTGCTGGTTTCTTGACATTGCTAGGGAAAGTTTCTTCTCATTATCACAGTGTTCTTACTTGTTTCTTGCTTATTTAAACTCCCCGTTTAATGAATTTACTCACAAAATTCATTTGTAGTCCTGAAAGGAAGTCACTTTAGTTTAATATCCAGACTGTGTGACAGAACCATATTTGTCTCTCTAAAACAGGACTGACATCTGGATTCTACTGTTGTGTGAACAGCCATCAGAAGAAAACAAAAATCATTTATTTATTCAAATAGGAGATACAGGGATGAGAGCAAGATATGATTAAGGTTCACTTATAATGTTAATAATGTTTTCTGTTATACATATGGAATCCGTATCAATGCCAACTCACTATTGCATGTGAGGAAGTGTCTTGAAAGCATTATTTATATACAACTACCATTTACAGGAAAAAACATACAATCATTTACTTACAGTTTGTGCTGGAGCTGCTGTCAGATCCAATACAGTCAGCTGCTTCATCTGTCAACATAAGTTTCTTTCCAAAATGTTCCATTACACTAAACCTTTTTTACAAAATAATATGCTCCGAACAAATTTATATCTTCCGACATGATTAAAATAGACAAAATACTTGTTTCTGATGCTGAGATCCTACTGAAGACTGTACAGAGATGCAAGCAAACTGTTTTAACTGGATGCGTCAGAACAACGTTCTTTACTCTTTCATTTGTCCTGTTGTCGGCAGACTCGAGTGCATGGAGTATGTCAGAAACTGAATGTGCATGTGTATACTGTATCCAATGTAGACAGTGTCAGTGATTATAATGGGCTTTATTTGATTCTGATCAATGCAACGCTGACATCCATATATAATATAATGTGGAGGACATTTTAAGCTATGAAACTTGCAGTATGTTCTAATGGTACAAAGATTTCTCATACACTATATTGCCAAAAGTTTTGGGATGCCGGCTTTACATACACATGAACTTTAATGACATCCCATTCTCAATCCGTAGGGTTTAATATGGAGTTGGCCCACCCTTTGCAGCTATAACAGCATCAACTCTTCTGGGAAGGCTTTCTACAAGGTTTAGGAGTGTCTTTATGGGAATTTTTATCCATTCTTTAAGAAGTGCATTAGTGAGGTCAGGCAGTGAAGTTGGTGAGAAGGCCTGGCTCACAGTCTCCGCTCTAATTCATCCCAAAGGTGTTCTATCGGCCAGTCAAGTTCCTCCACACCAAACTCGTTCATTCATGTCTTTATGGACCTTGCTTTGTGCACTGGTGTTTATGTTGGAACAGAAAGGGGCAATCCCCAAACTGTTCCCACAAAGTTGGGAGCATGAAATTATCCAAAATGTCTTGTTATGCTGAAGCATTAAGAGTTCCTTTCACTGGAACTAAGGGGCCAAGCCCAACCCCTGAAAAACAACCCCACACTATAATTGCATAATCCCCAGGTGGCAACCTATCACGGTACCACACTTGAATTCACTGAGCTCCTGAGAGAGACCCATTCTTACACAAATGTTTGTATAAGCAGTCTGCATGCCTAGGTGCTTGATTTAATGAATTTAATGATTTGGAGGGGTCTCCCAATATTTTTGGCAATATAGTGAATATCCCAGAATTTATTGAATGATTGTTAAAAAATAAATAAATAAAATAAAATAAAAAAATGTGTTAATACATTTTTTTTAACTTCTCTATACTTTTATGCTATGTTCTGACAGATATTACTTTTTTTTGCTTTTTTTTACCCATTTATCTTAAATTCCTCAACAACAATGTTATCCTTTATGTGAAATATATTATTATGAAAAAATTGTTTTAATGATGAACAACTGCACAGGCCTATCCTCTGTCTGAGCTTAATTTGCATATCAGAGGTATAAATAGGCCCAAGTGGTCGCATGGTGTCTTCAAGATGCCAACAAACTAGTACTAGTTTCTCCTCTGGAGTGAAGTATGTTTTGTTCCTCATTTGTGTTTGTGTGTATTGATTGCATGCAAAAGGAACTGTTTTGTGGAAATACTTCAAGCATTTATGCATTAAGGAACTTCAAGGGTAAGTGGAGATTGTTTGTTCATTTAAATGCATTTATTATCACAGAATCACTCAGTTATTTGTAAAGTCTACAGTACAAAATAAAGTCCAAATAATTTTGTGGTAATCAGCATTATGCTACAAATTCTGTCAATTGAATTTGAGCTAAACTAGTTTTGACCCCAGAACATTCCTTTAATTGGAAGATAGTCATGAATAACACCTACTGACATTAACAGAAGCAATAAAGAGAAGGGTTTTCGATGTGGTTTCTAGAGTATTTTTGTTGGTTTCTTGACATTGCTAGGGAAAGTAGTTTTTCAAGTGGTCGCATATGATGTCATTTGTTCACAATTTGTTGTGCCAGAAAAAGACGGCGTCTGGAAAAGCAGTGGAGGGATGGCTAGTCCAGCTAAAGTGCGAAAAGACAGTGAAGATGAGGTGAAGAGTTTATCCATAATGTGTCACCCAGAAAGCATTAACTTTCCGTTTTTCACCGTCGTTCTGTTCCTGGAGATCTACCTTCCTGCAGAGTTCATCTCCAGCCCTGCTCAACACACCCGTCTGTTATCAAGTGCTCCTGAAGATCTTAATCAGCTGATTCAGGTGTGTTACATTAAGGTTGGAGCTAAATTTTGCAGGTAGGTAGATCTCCAGGAACAGCGTTGGGCAATCCTGGTTTAAAAGACTCAATGACAGCCCCTTGCTGCCACCTTGTGGCATAACAATGAAACTGTACTGACTGACAGCCCTCTCAGAGATGAATAGTTCTGCTTATGCTGGTGAAATATCAGCAGAAAGTCAATTCCACTCAGATTCAAGGATCAGAACTAACTGTTATACATACAACAATAGCCCTATGATTTTATATTCTGTTATGTGGACACTTATTTTCTCATTCTTTTCTGTTTACTTCACTACTTCACTTCCTGTTTCAAGGCTCTAGTTTCATTACTGAATATGACCTCATTACACATATTATATGTATGTATTTTATTTATTTTTACTTTCAGGAATGTTACTTCAATGACGAAAAATCAATCAAGATGGTCATAAAATCAATATTCTTTTCAACCTAAATTAAATCACTTATTTAACATTGAATCAACATAGAAACAATATAAATCAATCTTGCTTTATGTACAGCAGGGTCTATGCCGGTTAATTGTCTGTTTTTACTCCTTTCAATCAGAGACCATGTAGGGCTGCAATTAATATGGTTTTGGATCAAAAAGTCACTCAAAGTAGACAACATCCTTCAGTTTACATGCAAATATATTTATTTATGCCCCCACACTGAACAGAAAATATCACATTCAGAAAAAATGTCATTTCATGATGACTTTTAAAGCATAAAGCTTGAAATAAAATGAAGTACAGCTTATAATAAATTGGAAGACTTAAAGTCAGCATGAAACGGAAGATTGTCTTCTGTGACGTCTATCCGAGTGAAACGGCAACTGAAATGAGAGGGCGGGACTTGATTTCGTCCTTCAGGATTTGATTGATTTGTTGGAATTTGGGCATTGCTAACAAAATGGAGGCAAATCTGAATCTGCTGGCAGTTCCAGATAGCTCCGCCCTCACGCCCTAGCATGTGACAGGAAGAGATGAGTCGTTTGAAGGGGGAGGTTAATGTTTTTGATTAACTCCCTCGGGTCGGCGGTCACCCGTGACTGAAAGAGACTCAAAATACTCCGTCAATGTTGCACATACAATTAAGAACTATACACCATTTTAATCTGTGGAATATCTTCTTTTACAGTATGTGTGTACACTCAGAGTAAAAACTAAATTTTGTGCTTTTTGCAAAATAAAGAAAACTAACATGATGCGTGATCTCTCGTCTCCCTCTGAACGAAGTCCAATCTGATAGTTCTCAGAAAATGAACTATAACTTATGAATACTAATGACCAAAAAAAATGACACATATGTCTGAAGAAACGTTGAAATGTCAGGTTTTAAATCGTGTAAGTCAAATTGAAAACAAACATTCTGTGTTTATGTAATCTGTATGAAAAGAGAGCTATGTCAGAAGTCCATGATTCAGCTCATAATCCGCTAATGCGGCCACGCCCACGGAGCCAGCGCTATTCAGACGCAAATTCAGAGTCAATACATGCATTCATCGTCTCAATCGTGTATTTATTGTCTTGAAAAGTGTTTTGAATAGCCATAGTTAGCGATCTCTGGCCTCTGATAGTTCAGTTATTTCCTGGATTGCCTATTCTTCTTTAACATTGGCATTTGTGGACTAAAAGTGCACAGAGCGCCCTCCGGCTGCAAGTATGAATTTTAAACACAGTATCCAGCATTCACAGTGATGACAATAAATATTGAATAAATATTACTCTTCTGTATAGAAAATTGACAAACATGAGAATCCATCAATATTTCTCCAAATGTGCATGCTTTTGAGCTAAAAGCCTATATGAAATGCCATAGATGTAACATAACTGTTCAGACACTTTGCATCACAGAAATGCATTATATTTTAATAATAGAATACCATTATTTTAAATTATAATAATATTTCACAGTATTGCTGTTTTTTCTGTATGTTTGATTTACATTATGATGAGCTTGAGACATGATCAACAGAGGATTTTTTCACAGCCTTCCTGTCTGAAAGAGCTCATTATTTATGCAGGTCATTAGAGCTCTTTATCTGATTCTTGTGTCTTCTCAGGTGAGAATCACCCATTATTCATGATTATTCACGCCTCCACGTATACTGTGTTTCTTGACCAAAGATGTTTTAGAAAATTTAAATCTCTCTATTGTTTTATATGAAGGAGTAGGAATGATAATTTTTACATAATTTTGAAGCAAAAACTAGTCTAAAACCTTCAATACCCAGAAGTCTTGTGAACACATATATAATATTAGTTTTGTGGCCTTATTTCAGTGACTTAAGTTTTTTGTTTTTTCAATAACCACGCATAAACGTTATTCCTTCAAAAATACAAACATGTACATACATGTTCCTCACATATTATTGTAGCCTAGTTTGTGCTGAATACAGTGTAATGACACTTTTTCCATTAATATGTTTATGAACAACTGAAAAAAGCACAAATGTCAGGGCATGTCAAAACTTCTCCAGGCCCCAAATCAGCCTCAGACCCCTGAGGGTTAAAGATTAAGAAGGCACAAGAATTTTTTTTTTAAAAATAATGAATTTACACAGAATAAATACTATAATATTCCATTAAAAATAAGTATTGTCAATTTTGATTTCATGCCGACTTTAAAACAATTATATGGAATGGTTTTATATGAAATTATAAAGCAAATGGCAGGAAAAAAACTAAAAATCCAATCTGGAAAAACATGACAACCTGCATCTGTACAATGGAGGTAAATGCAAATGGAAACTCACAACATTACTGAAACATTACTCTGATGAACTCTGATAAACTCTAATGAACTCAGGGGTTTCCACCATGAGCAATGCTCCCAAGCCGCTCAGAGGTGTAACAGAGCCATTTTTGCACAGGCAAATGAAGGCTTTTCTCATTCCTTTTAAGTTATTTAAGACATTTTATGGATGTAATTTGATAAAACTGAATTTAAGACTTTTTAAGGACCCACGGAATCCTGACTCAGCAAACATACACATCTTGAGTCTGGTGTCTTTAAATGCAGTTTTCCTTTTTTGCTCATTTTTCAGTTTCTTTCCTGCCCAGTTCATCTGGGAGGCCGGCTCATTGGCATCAACTGATGCTCCTCCCACTACAGCGAAACGGCCAACTGCTGGGGTGTCAGGAAAATATTTGCATAAAACATGGATAGGTTACAAAAAAATATTTTTTACCTTCTAGAAAACATTAAAAACAAACTTACTTTTCTCAAAAGATTTAAATTACCATCGCACGTCTGGCATCTTCACTTTGAAGAATTTGCTCAGCTTCTTCTAACTTGATCAAGTACTTAATTACTTGCGTTTAATTATCTGCTTTGAATCAGGGTATTCCATTCTCTGACCTATAATTAATAAAACAAACAAAATTAAATAAGAATATTCAACACCTGTCGCAGGTACCAATTGGCAGAAATTCATTCTTGCCATATGTGAGCGAACTTGGGAAATGTCCCTCTAATGGGCTTACAAAAACATTGTAATTTTGGTAACATTGACTCAAGGTGTCAAAGATGTACAGGTAATACAAAAGTAACTAATCTATAACGGACAGACACAAGCAAAAGATCTGGGTTTTTTTAAGCTTACCAAAGGCACTCTGGCTTTCATACAGTGGGTCTAATTACAACAACAAATAATGGTTTTAGAATATGCTGCTTATGTATGTGCAATATTGTTATTAAATTATACACACTATAGGAGTGGTTCTATAGGAGGATTCACAAATTGAAAACGTCTCGGTTACGTATGTAACCCTCGTTCCCTGAAGGAGGGAACGGAGACGTACGTCAGTAGTGACCGACGAATTGGGATATCGCTAGAGAGCCCCTATCAGCTTCGAGAGAACTAAAACAAGCCAATGGAATTGGCGTGCGATATTTGCATAATGCGCACCTCCCCTAACAGGTGGATATAAAAAGGGGGGCAGATGCAATCGCACTCTGTTTTTCGCTGAGGAGACAACCGGTGTCCGCACTGCAGCGAGGGTACAGAAACTGTGGCGACGGGACGTACGTCTCCGTTCCCTCCTTCAGGGAACGAGGGTTACATACGTAACCGAGACGTTCCCTTTCAGTCGGTCACGTTCGACGTACGTCAGTAGTGACCGACGAATTGGGATCCCAACTAAAACGCCACAGTTACGAAACCCCTTCCAGTGCCCAGCGCAGGCTCTAGCCGCCCGTCGCACCAAGGGGACGGAGAAGGGGGCGAGCTTACGCCGGGAAGTCTACTGCTGTTCCGATATACCCACTAAGTAAACTAGACTACACTGGGGAAGCGAACGTAAGGAAGCGCTGCGGAACCACTACCTACCCAGAGGGGAAGGAATTTACATGGAAAACATATGGACTGGCCCGCAGGGCAGAACGCATATGAGTCCCTGGGATGGCTCCACCTGAGTAGGGGGACTCATCTGACAGGAGAAAGCAGAAGCTCTGCTAAGGGAAAGACACGGGCTCACCGTAGGGAGTAACCGTGGACAATACACATATGGAATCACTCACGTAGAGGGATTGCAACATATGGAACCCAACCAACAGACAACATCGAAGATGGATGTTGGTCTGGCATCAGACACTCCGCAATGCCCGAGCCGAAGGTGGAGGTGGAGGAACTCGACAGGGTTCACCGAACGGGGAACACGACTGGAGTCAACAGATGCACATATCCTGCCCAGGGGGCGGGAGTGGCATTGAGCACCGACACGAGCACAGGTTCAACGCGTCTACCGGCTGGTGGAAGCGAGTACACGGGAAGAACCAGCTTACACGTAAGCTAAAAACCCTAGCAAACGTGTTGGGTGTCGCCCAGCCCACAGCTCTACAATCTGTCAGCGAGGCGCCATGAGCCAGCGCCCAGGAAGAGGCCACTCAGGTGGAGTGGGCTCTCAACCCGAACGGGCAAGGCACGCCCTGGGAACATAAGCCAGGGCGATGGCATCCACTAACCAGTGGGCCATCCTCTGCTTGGAGACAGCCTTTCCCTTCTGCTGGTCTCCGTAACAGACAAAGAGCTGATCTGAGGTCCTAAGCTTCAAGTTCTATCCACGTAAACACGCAGGGCGTGAACTGGAAAGAGCGAAGCTAGGGCTGGGTCTGCCTCCTCCGAAGGCAGCGCTTGCAGGTTCACTACCTGATCTCTGAAGGGAGTGGTAGGAACCTTGGGCACATATCCAGGCCGGGGTCTCAGGAAGACGTGAGAATCCCCAGGCCCAAATTCCAGGCACGATTCGTCGACCGAAAATGCGTGCAGGTCCCCTACCCTCTTAACATGAGGCCAATGCAACCAGGAGGACGGTCTAAGAGACAGTACTTTTAACTCGATTAATTGCAAAGGCTCAAGGGATGACGCCGAAGTTAGCTAAGAACTAAGGTGAGATCCCTAGAGGGTAAGGAGGGTGGGCAAGGAGGAATCAGTCCCCTCGCCCCCCTCAGGAACCTGATGGTCAGACCGTGTTTCCCCAGGGCTTGCCATCAACTGCATGGAGATGTGCAGCGAAGCGGCAACATACACCTTGAGGGTGGAGGGAGACAGCCTTCGCTCCAAGCCCTCTTGCAGGAAGGAAAGCACAGATCTGACCGAGCATGATCGGGGGTCCTCTCGTCTTGCGAGAGGACACCATTCAACGAATAGGTTCGACTTCAACGCATAGAGGCTCCTCGTGAAGGAGCTCTAGCGGAAGTGATGGTGTCTACGACCGCCTGCGGGAGATCACCCAGAACCTCCGCATCCCGTCCAGGGACCACACGTGGAGGTTCCACAGGTCGGGACGCGGGTGCCATAGGAAGCCCCATCTCTGAGTCAGGAGGTCCTTCCTCAGAGGAATCGGCCAAGGAGGGGCTGTCGTGAGGAGCATTAGGTCCGAAACCCGGGTCCGAGTGACCAATATGGAGCCACTAACAAGACCTGCTCCTCATCCTCCCTGACCTAGCACAGGAGCTGTGCGAGAAGGCTCACTGGGGGAAAACGCATATTGCGTAGGCCCCGGGGCCAGCTGAGTGCCAGGGTATCCGTGCCGAGACTCGCCGGTCAGGGAAAACCACTGGCCGAGGGCAGTTCCTGGGGAGGCAACAGGACTACCTGGGCCTCGCCGAAGTAGTGCCAGATCAGCTGGACCGCCTGGGGATGGAGCCGCCACTTGCCCGCAAGTGGAGGCTGCCGTAAGAGCTCGTAGGCTGCACGGTTAAGCACACCTGGGACATGAGTGGCCTGAAGCGACCTCAGATGCTTCTGACTCCATAGCAAGAGATGGCAGGCGAGTTGCGATATGCGACGGGAGCGTAGACCAGCCTGATGGTTGATGTACGCAACGGCCGCCGTGCTTGTCCGAGCGGACCAGTACATGCTTGTCTGACAGCAGCTCCTTGAAGCGGCCCAGTGCAAGACATACTGCTAGCAACTCGAGGCAATTGATATGCCAATGCAGTCGAGGCCCCGTCCAAGACCCGAACCGCATGCCCGTTGTACATGGCCCCCCATCCGGTGGTAGAGGCATCTGTGTGGACCACAGCGTCCAAGGGGTACTCCCGCCCGCAGGAACAAAGGGTCCGACCACCGGATGAGGGTAGGGCGGCAGCTCCGTGTCACGAGGACACTGAGCGTGCTGCGCTGCCATGGCCATCTCGGGACCCAGTCGCGGAGCCGGTGTTGAAGCGGCCTCATATGGAGCAACCTGAGCGGCGAAACGCGGCTGCAGATGCCACATGCCCCAGGAGCCTCTGAAGTCTTTCAGTGGGGCCGCCATCCTGCGCTTGAGCGAACTCAGGCAGTTCAACACCGACTGGACGCGCTCCTCAGAGAGGCGCACAATCCAGGCGACCGAGTCTAGCTCGAGACTGAGAAAAGAGATCCTCTGCCCGGGGGAGTTTGCTCTTGTCCCAGCTGACCCAAAGACCCAACAGGCTGAGGTGAGCTAAACCATCTCCCTGTGTACGCACAACTGCTTCGCGAGCTGGCCAGGAACAACCAGTCGTCGAGGCAGTCGAGAATGCGAACGCCCTGTTCCTTGAGGGGAACAATGGCCACCTCCGCAACCGTGTAAGGCGTGGAGCGACAGGGCCAGCCCGAAGGGTAGGAGTTTGTACTGACATGCTCGACCCGAGCGCAGAATCGAGACATGAAAGTATGCATCCTTCAGGTCGAATGCTGCAAACCAAACCCCGGGACGGACGCACTCGAAAATGCGCTTCTGCATGAGCACCTTAAACGGCAGCCTGAAGGTACCGGTTCAAGACGCGCAGATCCAGGATTGGCCATAGCCCACCGCCCTTTAGGGTACAATGAAGTAGGGCTGAACCTGACTTCAAATCGGCTGGAGGGACCGGCTCGATTGTATCCCTCGCCAGGAGGACAGCAATCTCCACTCGGAGAACAGGTGCAATGTCCAACGACACCTAAGTGAAGTGGACACCCCTGGACGCCGGAGGACACCGGGCGAAATGAATCGCATAGCCGGTCTGATAGTACGCATGAGCCAGCGGAACGGGCTGGGGGCACTAACCAGGCCTCCAGACACCGAGCCAGCAGAACCAAACGCACCACAGACGTACCGGGGGTGGGGCAGCGAACCAGAGTACGGGGACCCGACTCGGGCGGCGGTAGCGGCCCAGAGTGTGATCAGACTCTGCGAGGTAGCAGTGCGTATGGGAGACGGCACACGGGGCGCGGCCTGCACCAACACTGACACCTGCTGGCGAGGTGAGAGGGGGCTGGGAGTAGCAACGCGGGGCGCTGCACATCGCCAGCCACACTCTTGGGACGTAGAGGATCGGAAAACAGTTCTTAGTGGGTACCGCTGGACTCCGGAGAGCCAGCGGCGAACAGACCAATTCTCCACCCGGCCCTCCTCCGGGGAGAAAGAACCGTTTACGTCAGCTCCAGGTCGCCATATCTCCAGGACCGTCTCCCGCTAGTCAGGTGACTGCGGGTTGAGCGGGCTGGGTTCAGGCCAGTTGTGAGATGAGCGCATCGAGAAAGCACACTTTGACGACGGCACATCCCAGCAAGACTCGCCAGGGGTGTTTCTGGACCACCATGGTGGACATTGTCTGGCCAGGGGCCTGCGCTTTGATTTGCATCCTGCGTAGCTCAACCCCGACTCAGAACTACCCACATGCAATGAGTGCTTTGACCTACTGCAGACTTGCCAGGGGCCAAGACTCATGCAGGGCAGAGGTGGTGTGCCCGTAGCACTGCCACCCCACCCTAGGGGGTAGTGAGAGAGAAAAACCTTGTAGTGCAGATTATGACCCTCTTGGCGTTCCATATTAACGCCAAAAAAGGCCACAAACTGCCAAGTTTTTTCATGCACATCCGGGCTAAGCCAGGGGGCGCGGCAAGGCAAGTACGCGTCGCACGACACCCCCAGGGGCCCGGGAAAGCATGGTTGCCAAGTCTGAATCCGATTCGGCATGAACACGCCACAACCGTGGGACGCTCAGCCTCATCTTCGTGTTCAGAGCCCAACAATACTCTCTCCAATGTAGCAGTCGACATCTGATCCTCTGCTGGAGCCCTGACTAAGATGTTAGGTCCTCCATATTTATTTTAAGGAGGACCAGCAACACATGCAGAAGCTACCAGCCATGTTGGACAGTGAACGTGGCCGCCCAACTGGACGACACACGGCACCCTGGGCACCGACGTGGCCATGTATCTAAACATGATCCACCCACGAACATAGTCACAACATGTTTGCGATGCACTAGAGGAGTGGGGGGCCCACGGAGAATGAGTCGGCGGGTATTGCCCCACTGTGATCCTCTGGTCACCCAGGCTTATTAACCAAAGTAGCACTTTTCTGATTCAGAAAAATAACTAGATCGGGAATAAGTGAGGGGACTCCACCTCATTAAAGGCAGCCGAGTCTCGACCGTGCATCTAGAGCGCCAGACAGCGCGCAGGGTTGCCGTGGCAACGCGCGCTGTCAGCCGGCAATTCGACGGCACACGGCGCTGAGCGCTCAAGCCCTTACGAGAAAGGCGAGCAAACAACGCGCCGACGTGGACATATTTCCATAAGAAAATATGACCACCCACAAACACAGTCTCAGCACGCTAAGCAGACATGAGAGAAAGTGATCGTGGCCGTCAGAGAGGATAGGAAACGACCGCCTCCAGAAACGCACAGACAGAATGACATCTTGAAAAAGACGCAGTGTCTGTCTGTGAAGCTCTTTTAGAAGGGGAAACTTCAGCTCTTTTGTGTCGAGACACACAGGGAGCGTCACGACGTGTTTAGAAAAACACAGGAGGAACCAGACCAAATCGCAGACCAACCAGTGGAATTACAGCGGAACGCTGGGAAAACATTGGATGTTTCCACCCGGCTCACTCCAACTCGCGACCTCGCTGCAGGCGTCGTCACACCAACACAAGCGCCGAAACTTCTTCAGAGGCTTGAAGTTCAAACAGCCGCAGGACACCAGGTAGGCTCCGAAGCGAAAGACAGAGTGCGATTGCATCTGCCCCCCTTTTTATATCCACCTGTTAGGGGAGGTGCGCATTATGCAAATATCGCACGCCAATTCCATTGGCTTGTTTTAGTTCTCTCGAAGCTGATAGGGGCTCTCTAGCGATATCCCAATTCGTCGGTCACTACTGACGTACGTCGAACGTGACCGACTGAAAGGGAACCTTGGTTCCACATGGTTTAAATGTTGATTTTAGTTGTTTATTGTGAATGTAATGATTTGATTTAAAATTTTGTTTGATTGAACTTTTTCATGTGTTTTGATGTCTTGTCAATGAATCAATAGATTGATTTGTCGATGTTATACTTATTTTTCATGTCAGAATCTAATTCATAATCAGTTAACTATTGGACGATTTGATGATTATTTTGATGTGAATTTGATTTAAGTCGCTTTTTGTGAATGTAATGATTTTTACATCTGTTCTGATGTCTTGTTTGTATAGATCAATTTGTTGTTGTTGTTATTATTATTATTTTCCATATTAGAATCTAATTGTCAATTAGTTAATTATTGGATGATTTGGATGTCACCACTCTTACCTGTGTACAATTATCCCCTTTATTTATACTATTCTCCATTTTGTTAAAGTATTGACGAATGCTACTTGCCAAAATGTTGGTAAATAAATGGTCTATGCTTAAGCGAATGTGCAGTTGTTCTCCTTCAATAATAATTTTACACTTTGAAAATTATTTTTGTAAACATTAATTGACATTAAATTAGACAGTTTACTTGCATTTAACATGTTTTATGTATATAAAATGAAAATGACTTTTGTAAATTTAATTTGATGCAGACAACAAAATAGTGACATCTCATCTTTAACCCCATTACAACTGTTACCCGATTTCTCCATAGCTATTTGTATACAAAAATTATATTTGCTGTGATCTCCTGTTCACCACTATAGAAGTGAGCCCAACTATGAAAACTCACACTTCATTGCACCTTTTTGACTAAAAGGGTTAGTTTGCCATAAAATAAAAAAAATATATACTATTTACCCATTGGGAGGTTTACACATGATAGGGTTTGTCGAAAAACAAACTTTATTTAATGTTTTATTTAAGGAAAATGTGTTGGTTTGTGCATGGTGCGCATTCATGACTCACCCAAGAAAAGCACACAAGTTGTAAGAATAAGACGAATAAAAACATGAAATGAAATTGAGGTGAATTTTTGTACTTCCTTCTAAAAACCCCTCTGTTGTTGCCTGAACGCCTCGCCTGTCTTTTTTCACACTTGAAGTCTGATCTGATTGGTGGTTGGCAGCCAGCTTTAAGGTGCATTACTGCCACCTACTGCATTGGATTATGGCACATTTGATAGAATTCTTTAGATAATTTACCCTACACCAGGAGTTTCATTGAGAGGCTATCTAGCCTATCATAATGTCAAATCCACCATTTTGTCCAACAAAGCAGTCAGGCGAGTTAGCAGATTTACGTAGGTGGACTTGAACTTGAAAAATGGTGTGTACTGACATCTTTCCGCGATTGAAGCAACATTCCTTATGATGTTCATTCATGTTTATTTGATGCTATAAATGAACTAATAGGAAGAGATGATTCGTTCACGAGCCGCTTGAACTGAGGCGCTACAGCAATCTGTCTCGGCACATTAAAGAGACACAAAACGGTATTTATTGTTAACATTTCTTAACAAATGATAAAATTTGAGACTTTGTTTCATATCAAAAGTAACCTGCTCTGTCTCGTCTATCGACATGTTGTCAGTGTCCTCATTGCTCTGCGATGTATTTTTCACTGCGTGAGAACATGATGCGTGGTGAGAGATCGGCATGGCTTGTCAGACATAGCAACAGTAACTAAAGAGGGCGGGTCTTTGCGAACAGTCGATTCATTAAATGTATGTAAATTCTACATTAGTTTAAAAAACATATATATATATAATAATATTGGTGTTACAGTACAGAGGGGATCGGAGACACAGGTAGAGTTAGGGTGCTTCCACACCTGCCTCATTTAGTTCGGTTGAATCGTACTAGAGTTCGTTTGCCCCTTTGGTGCGGTTCGTTTGGGCAGGTGTGAAAGCAGCAATCGCACTCGGGTGCGCACTAAAAGCAGACCAAACAAACGTACCGAGACCTGTCTGAAGAGGTGGTCTCGGTACGCTTTCAAACGAACTCTGGAGCGGTTCGCTTGAGATGTGAAAGCAATCCGACCCAGTTAACGGACCAACAAACCAAATTATATCATTTTCATAATGGAAAATGCGATATAAAAAGCGGTAGTGTCTGATTCTGTGAGTGAGCACATTATTTACCATATCTGAAAACCAACGAGTGCCTCTGGTGTGTAATTACACTTCTCCGTGCGAGAATGCTGTCCCGACGAAGTCTCAATTCCCGCTCTGCTTCATTATAAAATTCAAATGGTCTCTCTCAACAGACACACGGACAACAGGTCGCCTACTACACAGCGCTGGGAAATCCAGAGACGGAGAGAGAGAGAAAGAGCGTGCGTTTGAATTTGCCGCAGCATTAATATGAATGGAGTATATAATTTAACAGCGGGAGAGACGGCTACATTTATAAAGTGTTTGTGTGTGTCTCAGCAGTTACAAATAAAGCCACAATAAGCTCATGGAGCTAACTTGTCAATCATTTTGATGGATGACGCAGCGAAAACTCTGACCAATAAGAGGACAGTTGTACTTGCGTTCAGGCAAGTCACATGCATGTTGGCTTTGAAATGTTACCATGTGAAAGCGAACCAAACCAAGAAGAAAATGCAACATTGTAACAAATTTAGTCCCTGTTTCAGAAACAAAACAAGCGATCCATAGGTGTGAAAACACCCTTAATGATGTTTATTGACAACCAAGGGAAGCAGGTGAGCAGAGATAGACAAAGTTCGTAGTGATCGTAGAATGACTGGAGTAATGATACTTGTTTCCTTAGGATGCTTGGATAGCGGGTGATCTTTGAGACTGATGACACACGGAGACACTCATAGCAGACAGGAGTACACGGAGGATCTAGGAGGCACACTGGAGACAGGTAAGTAGCAATTCGAGGAGTCCGTAAGGTAAGCATACAGGTATGTTTGCATTAAGGAGACTGGACAGTGACTGAGTGTCTGTGAGTGTCTTAAGTAGTGCTGTTGATTGGGACCGTGATGTGATCAGTACTGTGGTGAAGGAGTGCATTGTGATTGGCTGGGTGCTTATCCTGGCATGTCTGTGACAATTAGCCTACATTTCTAAAATATTAAAGACTCTGACATTCATTATATGTATTTGGCTGAATGTGCTCCTGCAACTAGCCGAAACATTGTGTAGTGTTTCTCAACGGGGGCATTCAGAGAACAACGGGGGGCGTTGGAAGCAAGATTTTTAACTCGTTCACGAGTTTACACCAAAGATCCAGGCAAGACAAGATTAAACGTGTAATTACTTGCAAAATAATTGCCTACAACATTCTAACATCTGCCAGTTTAACGCAACATGTAAACTAGGCTATGTATCGTTTCTTTTACAACGATTATTTGCTCAAGCGCTGACATGAATTCACGTGCACAAAAATGTGTTTCGCGCTGACAAGAATCCGGTGGTGGCTTGAATCCAGTGCTGACTAGAACCACGCAGCGGAGGAATGGAAAGTTGACAAGCCATTAAAAAAGTACTGACTTAAGAACCACTTATATTTTCAAATATTTTCAATAAATCATGTTCCCATTCACTCTGGTGACGAATTTTAGAATAAATGAAACTAAATTCTATTTGTAAGGTAAAACTTTTACATTTTTAATACCTAATGCCAAAATGTTTTCTTTGTTCACAAAGCAATTTACTGGGCATTATTGTTAACTCGCAAGACTGTAAAGAGAAAATGACATCTGAGCGCAAAACGCTGCTTGGATAATTTCAAGATAGGCTAGTTAAAAATAAATAATAATACATTAATAATTTAATAATTGTTCATATGTGTTTATTCTTGTTAGAAGATTTTTTTATTTTACTTATTATGGACACAAATTAATCATGACAAACCAAATAAATTTGAATTAAATTAATTATACCATTGATGATAACATTAAGCTGATACCAAGGTATTTAAGCCTATAATTATAACATAATTTGTTATGAAAAATCATGATTGCATTTATTTATTTTTTTCCAAAGTAAGATTAATGTAAGCATTAGTGCACACATTAGAGCTGAAATGACTGTATAGCAGCCTATGGTCATTTTTACTGTCCAGAATTATCAAAGAAATTCAATAGGCAGACGTTTTGCGTTAGTTCAAATGCGCATTAAGGTGATGGAAACCATTGGCATACTCATGGTGTGTAGTGACCATTTGTGCGTAAAACACCATGGCATTATGCATTAGGCCCAACAAAGTCTGACAAACAGCCCTCGACATAGAAATCAGATGTTTAAACTCGTAGTTATTTTGTGCGCTAGCGCGTTCATGTGGAGACTGCCAGTGTATGGGCATATACTTGTTTAACCAGTATTTCATCAGTTCTTCTGCGTCTCCTCACAGCATTTCAATAAAACGATATCCAACAACACAAATAGTTCTCTCTGTAGTCACAAGTTCCCTTCATAATGCAAAACATGCAACTTGCACGCTTAAGTTTCAGAAAACATTGTCATCGAAGTTTATATGTCTATAATTTATGTAATTATATAATTTATATGTATTCTTTATATCACAGGTTTTCAAACCCTGTGTCACGAGACTTAAAAAAATAAACAAAATATATTTGACTTAATTGATTAACAAAGTGAAAGAAAAAACTGTGCCCAATAGTAGCCTATATACTGCTGAGTTTTTCATTTTTGTGAGGCGCGGCGCTCCACAAACAAGTTCAAGGAAAGGAAACCGAGATGGCAAAAAGTGCATCCTGTTTTCTTTATTTTGCAAAAGCATAATGTTCTGTTTTTAGTGTGAGTGTATAAAAGTAAACTTCGCAGTATAGAATAATGTCTTACTCATATCTGTAAATTACGGAGTATTTAAGTTGTTTCTGCTGGTATAAGGAAACCGTTGAAGTTGATCGCGCCGGCACCTCGCGTGCGCACTAAACATATTCATTGCAAACTTGACATCAAAAATTGTTCATTATCAAAATAAAATACCGTCAGCCAAACATATAAAAAATTACACTGCTCATACATACTCCGTAGTATTCTATCTGTGCCGTTCACCGTGACCACCTCTGAAACTGTTCTGCCAAACACATTTTTGCTCATTTGAAGAGGATGATTTTTTTTTTGTTGATATTGATACGGGAGTGAATTGACTCAATAGAATAAATAAAAGTTCAGCATCCAAATACATTGCTAATATGGAAAAATTTTAATTCGTGCCGAACGAGAGGCTGCTTGAGAACACCAGTTTTTACTTTCAGTTTTGCTTCAAATTAATTTGTTTGTTTATAGCTACTTACAAGTTTTTATTCTTGTTCTGTGTATATATATATATATATATATATATATATATATATGTATTTTAGTATTCTTATGTTTGACTTGACTTGGTTTGGTCACGTCAATTAAAAAAAAAGAAGAAAAAAAAAGGTTGTTCTTTAAAAAAAGCTTTGACTGATTTATATGTTGCTTATGTGTTGGAAAACACAAAACCCGGCATGGACCACTTTTGGTGTTATATGAGAGGGGGATCCCCCAAATGAGGTGCCGGATCAGATTTCGGAGGTTCCGGTTCCAGCTTGTCCTGGCTGCCTGCCACTGTTCAGTCAAATCAAATCTGTTATTTGGCTTTCAGTGACATGCTTTTTAACTATGAAAGCTGCAGTCCGTAACTTTTGGAGCTCTGACGGTAAATAACCAAAATTGCAGGCGTCTTGGTACTGCAGTACTCCGCAGCGGTGCCAACTCAAACCAGTCTAATAGTCCCAATATAAATATAAATATAAACTCTTATTATAGGTGTGTCATAGTGATTCAGGATAAGATAAAAACACGGTTTGGAAAATGGATTCATGATGTAGGCTAATGGTGTTTGGGGGGTGGTAAAGGACCTGGATAATGGACAGGGGGGCGTTGGCCCAAAAAAGGTTGAGAACCACTGGTGTAGAGTGTTGAAGATGTTTTACATGATGGTGGAGTTTGGAAAATATTAAGATTAATATTACTACTAATGATAAACTGGTTCATCTCACTGAATTCCAATTTATGGTGAGAGTTCTTTGTTAATCCACACACTCATTCCCCATTATGAGGTGACAAAATTAACAGGATTTATCCTTTGAGGAGCATGAATGTTCTCACTACATTTCATGGAAATGTATCCAATTGATTTAGTGCATAGATGGGACATGTCTTAAACCCCACTAGTGGAGAAATGAACCTGATGAAAAATCAACATTGATTCAATGTTTGTCATTTCAACATTGAAAAGGATTGAATTTTCAACATTGGTCCAATGTTATTTAACATAGAATTTTCAACCTCAACCAAAATAATTATTCTGATGAAATTTCAACATTGAACTCTTTCTCTGAGAGTGCTGTACCAACAACAGCAAGCTACACTGGACTGATACTCTACATGAACACTGTAAAATAAGCTCTATCACTGTCTACTGATGGCAGGGCAAAGAAAAAGCAAAAACCTTGGAAAATGACACATATGTTGAACAGGAACTGTTTCAGGAATGATACAAAAGTCTGTGACTGTTCAAGTCCTTTGTTATGTAAATAAAATTTAAACAATCAAAAAGCTATTCTTTTAATCTCCTTGTATTCTTTCTATAATGTCCCATTCAGCTGACAGGGCCATTAGGGGAGGGTCTTTGCCTTCACAGGTTTGAAACGCATCAATGTTCATGATGATTGACGCCTCTTTGCATACAGGCTTACTTAAACAAAACATTCTTACAAATTTTAAATCAATATATTGTTTTGTGTGAATAAGTGGCCAGGATGATTTTCACATAGTTTCTAAGCAAAAATTCTAGGATATTAAATCCAGCTCTCAAAATTCTTGTCAACAAATATGCATTAGGGGTTTTATGGCTTTAATTCAGTGACTTTTTTTCCACTTACCATGCATAAACATAATTTTCTCAAAACTACCAATTTTGTTTTTAAAATGATTGTCATAAAACTTTATTTCCTACAAATTTATAATTTTAGTGATTTGAATCTCCATAGAGATGCTTTTCTCTTTTTTTTTTCTTTTTTATTTATTATTTTGTAGATAAATAACAAACTAAAGTCATTATTTGCCAAATCTTCCTGAGGTAAACGTAACATTAGTTCTTCATAGGTTGTTATTCAGATGATTTTGGTTATGTATAAGAAGTAATGTACAGTCATAGTTGCCAGGGTCACAGTTTTCCCACACATTTGGTCTACTTTAAAAAAAAAAAAAAGAAAGAAAAAATTAAAGTGGAATCGTTTATAAGTACGTATAGATCCCCTGGGAATGAATACTTGGCAACAACCGCTGCCTTGAGCTGCTGCACGTGAGTGAACGCGTGTGCTTTTGACCTAACATGACAAATCAAGCATCGCATGAGTTATGCCAAAGTCCTTGGTTATGGCAACATTTGCTGGTTTTTAGAAGTGTCTGATGGTCTGTGGATAAATAAGCAGCATTATAAAATATCAGGTAAATGGGGAAAATGCAGAAAGAAATATTGCAAAGAATGGGACACAGAGAGATGATTAATGGAATGGATTAGAAGTGTTCCAAATGACGATAAAAAAGCGTTCTGCAAATATTACAAATGTGAAATCAGAGCTCACAACGGTGATCTGTTAGCTCACGCTGAAACTGAAAAACAAATGCCAGAACATTATTTGGCACAGTTCCTTTCTAAGAACTAATGTTGCTGTGAAGAAGGAAGAGTTAAAGCTGGTTGCTCATGTTGCTTGCCACTCAAGCACCTTAACTGTTGATCATTTAGGAAGTGTTGTGGAAGAAATTTCCAAGAAAGGTATTAGTTTACATCGAACAAAATGCACAGCACTAATTAATTCAGTGATAGGACCAGTAGTGCATTAAGACCTTCTGGAGGATATAGGAACCATACTCTCTTATTGTTTTTGAGAGCACTGACGTCACAACCAGAAAACAACCATGTATAGTTATCAGATATTAAAGCAAGAAGCTCTCATGAATCATTGGCACTTTTGCAGGAATGATAAATATAGTTGCTGGTGATTCACTGACCATAACAAATGCTTTGTTCAAATTCCTGACAACAAATGTTCCGCACTGAATTGCATCAGTCTTGCAATGGATGGTTGTAACACAAAGTGTGGGAACATAACTCCATGCTACAGAAAATCTGTGATCGCAATCCTCATATTATCTACATAAAGTGTGTGTGCCTGTGCCATTCTCTTCAGCTCTGTGCAACAAAAGCCGTCAGTGTCCTCCCCAGAAATGTTGAGTACATGGTTTTTCAGACCTACAGTTGGTTTTCAAATGCCATCCAGCGTCTCCAAAAATATTCTGAACTGTACAAAACCATAAATGTTGGTGAAAGCCCTCTGAAGATTCTGCAACTGTCTGACACTAGATGGCTCGCTATTAGTGAGAGACAGCACAAGGAGCTTAATTTGCATTTCCAGTTAACAAAAGCCAGTGAGAGAAGCTATGCTGCGGAATTGCTGTACCAAATGTACAGTGACAACATTAACCTGATCTTCCTGAAATTCCTCCAACCAATTGTTTCAGAGTTAAACAGACAATAAAATCTTTCAACTTGACAAACCCAATCCTGCAAAACTTCTAACATTTTACCAGTCCCTTCTTGAGCGCATAGGTTTTCAGAAGAATTTCCAGAGCTGGCAAGACATCATGGAGTTTAACTTTTGCCACTTGTTGCTTTAGACTTTGCCAACCTGGTCTCATGACGAAAACGTACCCGTGGGCACGTTTTCGCGAGTCGCGAAATACGTACCAGTGAGTACATATCGCTGCAGTTTCGCTCTGAAATGTCCACTGAGCGGCGCCAAAAGCGTGTTTTTTTTTGCCGGAGCAGATAATAGGGTGAATGCGGTACGTTTTTATGACCTTGCTTTTTAGACGAATCGCCGCGGTTCTCGAATTGACATTTGCGCTCCGTTGCGTTTTAAAATAACTTCACACCGACGCTACGCCTAAACCTACCCGATAGTGTTAACAAAAGCAAACGTGACGTAAGAAGCGTCCGTTTTTCAGCTCGTTTAGATCTCTCTTTGAGCTCTTTTTTCTTTCTTTTTTTTTGCCCCAGTCAGTCGCCTTTCACGGGATTCGTACCCAGGCAGGGGGAGTCGACTCCTCGCCGTAAGTCCAACTCCGTATCGGCCGAGCTACCGAGCAAGCTTGGTTACGGCCAAAAAAAGCGAAACGAGTCTTTACGAATCCATAATCCGACCCCGGCCGGCGTCGAAACCGTGCGTGAAAATGAGCAAAAGCGATTATCGACGTTTTACCGGCCTCTAGCGTTCATTTCTGTCGGAAACTGCAGCGAGACGTACTCGTCGGTACGTAATTTTGTGTCTCGCGAAAACGTGCCCACTGGTACGTCTCTCCTATGAGACCAGGTTGAACTTTGTGGTGCAGTTCCATCTTGCTTTGTTTGAAGCAATGGGAATAAGTGACCAAGCTGAAAAGGACCTGAAACGGAGGTGCAGGGACTACATGCTGGAGTAATCAAAGAAGATTAGGAAGAGACTTCCAGATAACATTAAACAGTTAGAGGCTCTCAAATTCCTTTAACCTATTCATGTTCTGTCCTCCAGTAAGCCAAGGATTGATGAAACTTATTTTTTTCGACCTCTTTAAGGGAGGTTTAGGAAAGCAGAGCAACAGTACAATACAGAAGATGTCAAAACAGAGGACTTCTGGTTTGAAGTTTCTGCATACACAGAAACTGCAGGTGATAGAAACTTTGGAGATCTTGGCAACTTTGCATTGATTCTTCTTGCTTTGCCATTCAGCAATGCAGCAGTTGAGCGTTCATTTTCCCAAATGTCACTGATAAAGAACAAGCTACGAAACTAGAGCAGAAGTCTTTGCTAAATATAATGAGGATTCGAGCTTACATGCAAAGAAGAAACATCTGTTGCCATGAATTTAAACCATCACCACGGATGCTTTCTTTCTTTACTGCTGAAATCTATTCAGCACCACCTGATAAAGGTATGGAAGAGAGCACTTGAGATTGTAGATAGTTCTGTTCAAAGCTGTAATAAAAAATGAGGTTGCACAGTTAAGCCATCTAAGAAGAAAATGTTCTGATTAGTTCTGGAAAAGAGAAGACAAACAAGAACAAAAACAAAGGACAAGGGTTCAAGTTCACCAAGTAAACATATTGGTTATAACAATGTTTCCCAACCACATTCCTGGAGGCCCACCAACACTGCACATTTTGCATGTCTCCTCAATCAAACACACCTGATTAAGGTTATCAGCTCATTAGTAGTGACTCAAAGATCTAAAATGGGTGTGTCAGACAAAGGAGACATGCAAAATGTGCAGTGTTGGTGGGCCTCCAGGAATTTGGTTGGGAACCACTGGGTTATAACATTGATAATAGCCTGTGTGCATTGAGTTTGACAATATATGTTAATTTGTATTTTGATGCTTGTGTGTAAACAGAACAACAGCAGATCTGGAGAGAAGAGAAAAAAGTGAAAAAGCTGAAAATATCAGCGAGGACATGCTCTTCTGTGTCCTTTATTGTATAAGATTGTGTAAAAAAAAAAAAACAGTGTGTAATAAGAATTGGGGGAGGGTTAAGAGAAAAGGCAAAAACTGTACATATATAATCACGTTTATTTTAAGGCCCTTTGTGGGATTCCAGTAGTCTAGTCTAATCTTATTGGACACTGGAAAAATTGGGCTAATTTTCATTCCATTTGGGGGGGGTTTGAGTTGTCAATGGGCTGGAAATATTTCTAGGACTTGGCAACCCTGTGTACAGTACTACTAGTAGTAAATTTTATGTATATTTAAAACTGGTCTATTTTGTAGCTGGTTTAAGTTTAAAAAAAAATAGATTTAAGTTATTAGTAATGTAATACATTATGTGCAATTATTACGTTTTGCTTTATTACTTTATGAGTTGCTTGTGTTCATAATGCATTATGCTCACATATTTATTGAAATGAATATTCATTTAAAAATAATCATCTCACAGATCCATCTAAGTGCATCATTACATGGATAATATTCCCATCCTCTTGAATAAATCATAGCACAGTCTTCATCACCACTGTAACTATTAGGTTCTCCAGACCTCCAGAACCTGAAAGAACAGATCAGCATTAGATGTTCAGTGCTGCTTCCTGTGTGATATGATACTGACTGTGAGATATGATCATTTATTAGAGAAGAATCAGTTCAGTTAAAGGTGCTCTAAGTGATCCTGGGTGGATGTAACTTCCTGTTGACGTTCAAAGTGTTGTCAAACAAAACAGAGGCTAGCTAGACCCTCCCTCCCTCCCTCCTCCTCCCCCCCCCCCCCCCCCCCCTACTTGTGCTGCCATCAACCCATTCTCATCTGCCCTCCACATCACTGTCAGTCAGACCAATCCAGAAACCATCAAAACGTTTCTTGACAAATTCCTAAAAATAAAAACACCGATACATTTCATCATTTACAGGTAGAAGCTAAACATAAACACACACACACACACACACACACACACACACACACACACACATATATCACAAAGTATAGTACACAAACATGCAAATGGGGTGGCAAACATTTTTTTTTTTTTTTATTAGTTTATTTAACAGGGACAATGCAGTATAACATTGCTACAATTTCAAGCAGCCGATGCTCCACATACAGGCTTCTAGCCAAAGGCTAATTTGCAGCCCCAGTCCCTGGTTAGGCTTTTTTTTAACAACAGTTAAACAAAAATCACACACACAAAAAAAAAACTAAACAAAAAATAAAAAATATAACAATAATAAAAAAGCTGAGACTGTGCATGACCATCAGTGTTCACAAACCTGCTGTTGTTTGAACCACTTTTTTTTTAATTTCTTTCTTTGCATTTTCAGTTCAGCTGGCAGGCTATTCCAGAGCAGTACACCTTGAACTGAAAATGTGGATTGTGCAAATTTTGTTTTCCTTTTTGGTATTGTACCATTTTGATTAGTTGCACCTCTTGTAGTGATCCCCTTACTACTCTGTTTTGATATTAATTGGCATATAATTTCTGGAGCAAGATTATGTACACATTTAAACACCATTTTAATAAGAGACAAATTTATAAAATTTTCAAAACTAAGCAAACTATATTTTTGTAAAACATTACAATGATGCCATCTATTTGATTTCTTGTCCAAAATTTTTAGTGTTTATTTATAAATGCAAATACACAGATTCTCAAATAATTAGTGATGCTGACAGACATACTGTCATGATCACCAGTGAGAGTGCCCTGTCAGCCACTAGAGGGCACTCCATCCCGGACTCTTATTTCCACCCATTGCATTCACTACATTACCCATAACGCACTCCCCGGACTCATTATCCCATGTTCATTGCACTCAGCTGTTTTGTGTTTGTTCATTAGTGTCTGTCTATTTAGTCTCAGTTGTTTCTGTCCTCCGTTGTGGTTTGTTGTATTGTGATGTGCACTTTTTGTTACCGCTGGCTTTCTGTTTTTTGTGGACTGTTATCTGGATTCTGACCCTTGCCTGTTCTCTGGACTTTTGACCTTGGATTACCCTAATAAATGCTGCAACTGGATCCTACCATCTTGTTCTTGTGTGCACCGTGACAGAACAAACCACCATGCAAGGATCCAGCAGTGTGGGGTTCCGAATCCTTCCTCCAGCCACTACCAGGGAGCGTTTGGATCAACTGCGGGCGTTGAGGGCTCTACGGCAAGAGGGATGGGAGGTAGGGTGCTTCGCCAAGGTCTTTTGGACTATGGCGGTGGGGCTGGGTTACAATGACGCAGCTTTGAAGGATGTGTTTAATTGCTGCCTTGACGATCCTCTGCCTCAATTTGAGATGGAAGGGCTACGGATTTTAGATTTCTGGAGATTTGCCGCATATCTTCGCCATCGGAGAGAATGGACCTCACCGAGTCCACCAGGCAGTGTGCATGCTCCAGCCCATGAATCCATTTCAGAAGGCACAGGGGAGGTGGGCACTGAGCCTCAGCCTCACCCCGGTAAAGGGAGGAGGAGGAGAAGGAAGAAGGCTCCAGCCAGTGGGTCCACTCCAGAGCCCGCTCCAGTCAGTGAGTCCATTCCAGAGCCCGCTCCAGTCAGTGGGTCCATTCCAGAGTCCGCTCCAGTCAGTGAGTCCACTCCAGAGCCCGCTCCAGTCAGTGAGTCCACTCCAGAGCCCGCTCCAGCCAGTGAGTCCACTCCAGAGGCCGCTCCAGCCAGTGAGCCCGCTCCAGCCAGTGAGTCCACTCCAGAGCACACTCCAGCCAGTGAGTCCACTCCAGAGCCCGCTCCAGTCAGTGAGTCCATTCCAGAGTCCGCTCCAGCCAGTGAGTCCACTCCAGAGCCCGCTCCAGTCAGTGAGTCCGCTCTAGCCAGTGAGTCCACTCCAGAGCCCGCTCCAGAGCCCGCTTCAGTCAGTGAGTCCACTCCAGAGCCCGCTTCAGTCAGTGAGTCCACTCTAGAGCCCGCTCCAGTCAGTGAATCCACTCCAGAGCCCGCTCCAGTCAGTGAGTCCATTCCAGAGTCCGCTCCAGCCAGTGAGTCCACTCCAGAGCCCGCTCCAGTCAGTGAGTCCGCTCTAGCCAGTGAGTCCACTCCAGAGCCCGCTTCAGTCAGTGAGTCCACTCCAGAGCCCGCTCCAGTCAGTGAGTCCACTCCAGAGCCCGCTTCAGTCAGTGAGTCCACTCCAGAGCCCGCTCCAGTCAGTGAATCCACTCCAGAGCCCGCTCCAGTCAGTGAGTCCATTCCAGAGTCCGCTCCAGCCAGTGAGTCCACTCCAGAGCCCGCTCCAGTCAGTGAGTCCGCTCTAGCCAGTGAGTTCACTCCAGAGCCCGCTTCAGTCAGTGAGTCCACTCCAGAGCCCGCTCCAGTCAGTGAGTCCATTCCAGAGCCCGCTCCAGTCAGTGGGTCCATTCCAGAGCCCGCTCCAGTCAGTGAGTCCACTTCAGAGCCCGCTCCAGTCAGTGAGTCCACTCCAGAGCCCGCTCCAGTCAGTGAGTCCACTCGTGAGCCCGCTTCAGTCAGTGAGTCCGCTCCAGCCAGTGAATCCGCCCCAGCCTGTTGGGCCACTTCGGTGCCTACAGATGAGGTAGGCACAGAGCCACCGCCTCACCCTCATAAGAGGAGGAAAAGGAGGAGAAGGGCTTCCTCTGTCCTTCAAGGCCCGGAGACCACTCTAGAGGTTGTTCTTCGTTTTCCCAAGCGCCTTGCCCTGCCGGCGCCAACTAAGCGCCTTGCCCTGCCGGCGCCAACTAAGCGCCTTGCCCTGCCGGCGCCAACTAAGCGCCTTGCCCTGCCGGCGCCAACTAAGCGCCTTGCCCTGCCGGCGCCAACTAAGCGCCTTGCCCTGCCGGCGCCAACTAAGCGCCTTGCCCTGCCGGCGCCAACTAAGCGCCTTGCCCTGCCGGCGCCAACTAAGCGCCTTGCCCTGCCGGCGCCGCCAGAGCAGCCCGAGCCCGCTGCCGTCACCGAGCTGCCCGCTCTCCCTGATACGGCCATGGAGGCCGTCACCAAGCTGGCTGTTCTCCCTGATACGGCTACGGAGCACCTTTGGACAGGCCTGCCGCCGCCGTCCAGGCCGTCTGCCCTGCCGCCGCCGTCCAGGCCGTCTGCCCTGCCGCCGCCGTCCAGGCCGTCTGCCCTGCCGCCGCCGTCCAGGCCGTCTGCCCTGCCGCCGCCGTCCAAGCCTTCTGCCCTGCCGCCTCTGCCCAGGCTACCAGAACCGTTGAGACCCGCCTGGTCAGTTCCTCCAGCGCCACCCTGGCACTCAGCCAGGACTCCAGAACAGCTGGAACCAGCCTGGTCAGTTCCTCCAGCACCGCCCTGGCACTCAGCCAGGAATCCAGACCTGCCAGTGCCCGCCTGGTCAGTTCCTCCAGCGCCACCCTGGCACTCAGCCAGGACTCCAGAACCGCTGGAGCCAGCCTGGTCAGTTCCTCCAGCACCGCCCTGGCTATCAGTTGGGCACCCTGGATCTGGCCCACCATCCCTCCCCCTGATCCTCCTCCTGTCCACCTCCCTCCTGAGTTTTTGTGTTTTTGTTTTGTCTGGTGGAGCGTCTGGTAGCCGCTCCTTTGAGGGGGGGTAATGTCATGATCACCAGTGAGAGTGCCCTGTCAGCCACTAGAGGGCACTCCATCCCGGACTCTTATTTCCACCCATTGCATTCACTACATTACCCATAACGCACTCCCCGGACTCATTATCCCATGTTCATTGCACTCAGCTGTTTTGTGTTTGTTCATTAGTGTCTGTCTATTTAGTCTCAGTTGTTTCTGTCCTCCGTTGTGGTTTGTTGTATTGTGATGTGCACTTTTTGTTACCGCTGGCTTTCTGTTTTTTGTGGACTGTTATCTGGATTCTGACCCTTGCCTGTTCTCTGGACTTTTGACCTTGGATTACCCTAATAAATGCTGCAACTGGATCCTACCATCTTGTTCTTGTGTGCACCGTGACACATACCTGCTGTAACTGCTTTGATTTGTCCATCAACCGGTGGAAAACCTCGACACGTTGTTCAGGGAGTAGGTGGGGCAAAGATCGAAATCTGGGGTCAAGTGCTGTACTCTCAAACAGATAAACCTGTACTTCTGTGTATTTGCCTGAGAGGTTTTGCAGGATGGCTGCTTTCAACCAATAAGATTAGACTGCCGTCATATCGTAAAAGCATTGCCACCACTCTATGATACATATCATAACATTTTTGCATCGCGACATATCGTACTGCGATATATCGTTACACTCCTAATAAATATATATATATAAATTTTTTTTTTTTTCCTGATAATCAGCATTATGCTACAAATTCTGTCAATTGAATTTGAGCTAAACTAGTTTTGACCCCAGAACATTCCTTTAATTAGTTAGTTATGAATAACACCTACTGACATTAACAGAAGTAATAAACATAAGGGGTTTCGATCTGGTTTCTAAAGTGTTTTTGCTGGTTTCTTGACATTGAGTGCACCGTCTTTCTGTATATAAAGTGTTTGGTTCAGTTCAGTAAAGTTGTTCCACACATGCTCTGATCTGAGCTGAAAATGGACTGTCTGGATAGTGAAGCGCCTAAAAACCAATTCACACCACAGACAGACGCCGACAAACAATGATAGACACGTTCATCAGGTGTTGTTGGACCTCATAAATCTAATTGACAGTTTTGAACTCTTGCTTTAATACAAAATACATTGAATGGACCCCCTGACTGACCAGAGCCCTTCGAATCGTCCCAATCTCTCTGCAGGAAACAACACACAGTATTGAGATTCAAGTAAATGTACACCTTTGAATGGGTTAATTTTGTGTAAATTCATCAATTATCGTGTCTTGTGGACTATATGTAAACATCTGTTATGTGAAATAGCTTGTTCAGGGAAACACTAAATAAAAACAGGCAATTTTTGCCCTATTATTTTGTTACAATTAACATTCTGCAAGGTTTATGTAAACTTGACCTCAACTGTACTACTAGATTATATGAACAAAGCATTTGTGATTATCCTTAATATTTGTAATAAAAATATAAATCTTCAGAATATCAATAATAATCATTCTCAATTTTTTCTGTGGCCAGGAAGAATATTCTTTCTGAGAGTTGATAGATGATGAATACTGAGTATTCGCTGGATGAACAGATTAATTGATTGTAATATTAATTCAGCTACATCAAGTTAATTATATTAACTGATCCAAACATTTATAATTAATTATTCATATTTCCCTTTGAGCTCATTTGCTACACATGCATTGTTTAAAACAAGAAGGTCATAACCTTATAAAAAGAAAAAACATGAACCTCGTGGTTGTGGCAGTTGCTTGGATTCGTCAGCTATTATCTTGTCATTATCATGATATTACAATATTACAGTTATCATGACAGCCGTAACCACAGGCTTCCTCTCTTGCTCGGGCCCTGGAGCTTCAGCTCCGTCTACTGTTAATGCGGCCCTGAGTTCAGGTACAGGAAGTTCAGCTCAACACAGAATGTCACACAGGTGCTTGAACTGACTTAAGTTTAATAATTATACCTGGAACCTGTCACTGTTTGATTGTTCAAAATGTGATGGCCAAACTTTCCAAAACTGATGTTTCTGGAAGGATGAAAAATACTGTAATTTGTAGCCATGTAGACATAACTAAATTACATGAGAAAATACTCTGAAGATGTAGGGCTGAAATAGTAACTAATCACATGAAATTCCTGTCAAATCACACATTGTAGCAAAGATTAAAGTCATACACACTTTTATATCTGATTTCTGATATCAATGATGAATTTTGATTTCATTGATTTGATTTGACATGAATAAATAAAAGTTTGTGTTGTGATAATTCAGTTTTAAAGCTTTAATATTACATTTAGTTTATTACAGAAGAGCATAATAAAGAAAAGTGCCTTTCAAACAGTAACATGAATTTGTTAAGTCAATAATTGTGATTTAGGAGTTGTATCAACTCATAATATAATAAAGCATAATGTAATAAATGCACATAATGTAACAAGTATTACATCATTAATGTAGTAAATTCTTCATAAATGTAGTCATTTCTAAAAAATATCTTGAGCTCATGTAATGATTTTTTAATGTAATCTTTTCACGTAATGTCAGGTTTTTGTAGGAGAAATGTATTATATTATGAACAAACTATAGCAACTTTTAATGTAATGACAGTTCATAAGGTAATAAATTTGATATTAATACATTTTAGCACAATTGTAATAATAGTTTAATGTAAAACTAGCAGTAATAGTTTATTTTACAGTACTAGTAAATTAACAGTAAATTATGCATAATTAAATTATTCATGAAACTAACCCTAAACCAAACTCTATTCCTAATCATATAGTAAGTACATGTTGTTATTGATATTACTCAGTATTTAAATGTATAATTTCACTGTAAGACATCTTAAAATAAAGAGTAATCCAAATAGTACATTAAAAGAAAAGTCGACTTATTAGGCTGCACTGTGAACTCAACAATTTCATAAAGACTTTATTAACTTTGTGATCATGATGTGCTCCATCATTTTGAGTTGATTTGATCCACAAACACATTTTGGTTTCACAGACAGGGTTTAGACTAAACCAGGATTAAGCTTTAGTTTAATTAAGGCATTTAAGAAGCTTTTATAAACTTTCACTAGAAAAACACATTACTGGTGTGAATCTTGAGACAAAACAATGACACTGAAATATTATTTTAAGATCTGTCAGTACAAGTTATTTCAGTTCAAACACGCATTTTAGTCTGAGACTAACTTAAGCCTCGTCTGTGAGTTCAGGTTTTATGCACTAAATTAATAAAATAAAGCGTCTGCTGTCTAACTATGTAATTATGCATTTGTAATAATTTTTGAGAAATAACAATTATAATGATTGTCATAAAAATGTTAATTTTCTGCAAAACTATTTATAATTTTAGTGAAATGATTCTCTGTAGAGATGCTTTTCATTTTTTTTGTAGATGAATAGTTTTTTTGTTTTAAGCTATTAGTCATGTAACACTCATTACATTATGTGCAGTAATTACATTTTTCTTTATTACATTATTATGAGTTGCTTGTGTTCATAATGCATTATGCTCACATATTTATTGAAATGTGTCATTTAAATATATTCTTCTCACAGATCCATCTAAATGCATCATTACATGGATTATCAAACCATCCTGTTGGATAAGTAAAAGCACAGTCTTCATCGCCACTGTAACTATTAGGCTGTCCAGAGCTCCAGAACCTGAAAGAACAGATCAGCATTAGATGTTCAGTGCTGCTTCCTGTGTGATATGATACTGACTGTGAGATATGATCATTTATTAGAGAATAATCAGTGATTTCTCACCGATAGGTCAGTGTGCTGCCATCAACCCATTTCCATCTGCCCTCCACATCACTGTCAGTCAGACCAATCCAGAAACTAACAAACCTGTTACTGACAAATTCCTAAGAATAAAAACACAGATACATTTAATCATTTACAGGTAGAAACTAAACACACTTTCACTCTTTCACTCACTTGTTCCTCTCTGTTGTTTATGATGATCAGATCTGCTCCTCTCTCTGTACAGTATCTTCTGCTCTCAGCCCAGTTCTTCTGCTCAGAGGAAATGAAGTAAAGACTGGATTGATAGTGAATCCATCCATCTGTAAACACAACCAGTTTCACTATTAGCACTTTTTTCAGTCTTTTTATCTTGTCTCATTCATCTGTGAGCTTTAGTGTTAGTGGGTAGCAACTCTCTCTTTTAAAATAAGTCACTTAACCCTAAAGCCCCGTTCACACCGCCAGTGACTTTTTCGCTGCACGTCGCTCGTCTCTGTACTGTGAAGTCACTTGTGGGCGTTTCTAGTGCTGTTGCTCTAATGTCATTGGTAAACTGCACATCTGGCCATATCTATTAATCACAAATGACATATAAAACTAAGAAATCGTTCTAATTTGACTAGAAATTAGGTTTAAAATAATTAAAAGTAGCATTCTGCTGTTGTGTGTTGTGCCTGCAGTGCAATAAATCATTAACTAGATTAACGATCGGTCTATCAACAAATTAAACTCACTCATACTGTCAAAAAAAAAATACTAAAACATCATTGGAATTTGACAACTAATCAATTTTCTTGTCCCTAATAATCAACACAATGCAGGGGAAGCTGTAATATGAACTGCAGCAGTCATAGGTGGAGGGTGACTCTATGAGTAAGGCTAGATGTGATTCCTCCAAGAAAACACAGAGTCTATGTCATGAAATAGTTACGTGACACCTATCAGCAACCTTTACACATAACGTAAATGCAAAAAAATGTGATGTGTTACAATAGCTGGTTGTAAGCAAGCACGCATGACGACGACAACGAAGATAGATTAATAAATCCACACGTCGGGTAATACACAGACAAGGTTCAACAGTGAGACAACCACACAATACATGAACGATACCAGACAACACTGGACTGAAAACACAGGGCTTATATACACAGACAAACGAGGTGGGTGATTGAACACAGCTGGTGGTGATAATGAAGGTGATCAGTAGCTATGGAAACAAACTAGTGGTGGGAAATGGTACAACACAAGTCCAGAAACAGAGTGCACATGTAAGGCCCTGTCCCAAATGGCACACTCCGGACTTGTGGACTTCCTCAGAGTCCACACTTTGGTGACGTCATGTAGTGCAGACGTATAGGGCCCTTGGTGCGAGTCCACGAGGGCGCATCGATCGTCACGCCGGAAATAACGGTCTGGTTGTTTTTTGACAGGAGCTGCAGGTTCGGGGATAATATTTAGCATCGAGAACAAGTTTCTTTTCTTTTGCAAAATATTATCTCCATGTCAACTACACAGCCTGCTTTTGCTTATGCCACCTGGGCATTAGACAATACATGCTTATTTAAATAATGTATACAGTTGTAATAATACATAATGTTTCATTTGAACTAAGATTACAATTTTAACACATAATAAACATGTGCGTGAGTTTCAGATGAATTTACAGGTTTAAATATAAATACTAGGTTTACATATGACTCAGTAAAGCCCTGACATTCGGTGCTATTTATTTAATGAATCATAATGTGATCGTATTATTCAATGCGCTATTATTATGTTTGAAATATCAACCACTGGTCAATGACCATAATGTTTGTATAAACTGTAGGTAACAACTGGTAAAATGTACACCTAGGTCATAAAAACCGTAATGATACCTACACTTAAATATTTTCTTCTCAGCCATGTCATCAATTGCTCTTGAGCGAAATCTCCTCCCATCCATTGTCTGATTGACATTTCGCAAGGATTCCTGGGTAGTTAAAGTGTGCGGAGCCTGCATCTACCGCTTCAAGGGTACAAAGGGGCGCTGCTGAGCACACTTCAGAGCGTTAGAATGCTGAATGGGACGGCCTACGGACTCGTAGACTCGGCGAGCACGCGCAATTCAAGTCCACGAGACCGAAAGTCCACATGAAGTGCGCCATTTGGGACAGGGCCAAACAGTGATCTAGAAATTCTGAATGAATTAGGCCTATGGAAGCCCGTTTCCACCACTAAATAAAAAATTAAAAACAGTAGTGATGGGAAACCGAGGTTCATTACTCGAAGCTTTTAACACAGTGCACATTAGCGACATCACTCTTGTCTTGGATCAATACAGTTCTGTCTCTCATCTAATCTCATCTAAATTAATTTGTGACAGTGAGACCACTCGTGTCAAGTGTAACCTGCTGAACGGATTCACGTATTGATCAATAATATAAAATATACAATTATGTGATCATAACTGACGTGAGTAGTTCAAAAAATATATTTTGGGTGAGCTTTTTAACCCTTATGTTCTGTTCGGGGTCTCTGAAACCACAGCAATAAAACATAAATGCATTTTCCTTTTATGCATCAGGTGAATTGCCATTTTTTTCAAACCAGCTGTCTCGATTTTCCGATACTGTATGATGTTCGAAGCTTCAAACGTCATCGATCTCGTGGTATTGTCATTTTGATACAAGCTTCGGTACAGTGTGTGATACAATAGTGCTTTGAAAACTGCGTCGGAGCATCGGAGCCCCAGTATCAACCGTCCCATCACTAAAAAACTGTAATTATGACTTTTTATCTTGCAATTCTGACTTTTTTCCTCACAGTTGCGAGTTATAAAGTTACAATTCTGAGATATAAACTCGCAATTGCGAGAAAAAAGTCATAATGACTATATCGCGGAATTGAGTTTATACTGTATATCGCAATTCTGACTTTATAACAAGCAATTGTGAGAAAAAAGTCAGAATTCTGAGATAAAGTCACAATTACTGTTTTTAATTTTTTATTAAGTGACGGAAATGAGCTTCCATACTATAAAGCATGCATAAAAGTGCTTCCTTTATAACCACTAAACTGTCATTAATCTTTATTCATTGCGATCTCACAAAGTTCAGCTAATAGATTAAGCTGTCTGAACAATGAATATCTTATTTGGCCTACATAATAACTATACTTTTTTTTTTTAAAAAAGTTCAATTTTAATTTTATATGAGAAGATTTGAGTGTGCAGATCTCAGCACTGGACAAAAACTCATGCCTTCAAGAAATCCTGAAGTAAGTTTGTGATTGGCTACATTGCTCAAAAATACGTTGTAAACAGAAAACCTGTTTATATTAGTTCTCAACAGATTCGTGTGTGATTGGTTATAGGGCACAACACTCTATAACGCAACATGAGCAGATCTATATTAAATGCCACGACCAACTCTTTTCATTTAATTTCCATTTTCACTTTATTACTAGATTTAGTTTAAATGTGCAGATGCATTTTTGGCCAAGCCCCTTCTAATTTTTGACCCATCGTCAGGAGAAGGCTAAGCCTTACACACGCTCCTCCTATGGCAGCAGTGCTAAACTGCTCACAGCATCATAATTAACAACACAAAATGTATGAATCAAACTCAAAAGACTGCCGACAGTTTCTTATCCATGCATTGTTTTAATATATCAATGTATTGTCAAGAGAAATGGAGTGTTCTCTTCCAAACAATTTGATAAAAATTTTAAAAGATATAATAAAAAGCAGAAAATTGCTAAACTTGAAGAATCTCTGGGGTCTATGAAGTTTTCATAAATGAGACAAAACACATGCTGTGAGCTCGAGTGAAATGTATACCACATCCTGTAAAGATGACAAATGTTGCATTATGTGTGTAGGTGAACATGGGTTCTGGGTGATAGAGGCATTGTTGTGTGTAACCGATAAGAATGAAGACAGTTAGGAAATAAATATCTAGTAAGGTAGAAATCTGATAAAAATGTATAATAAAAAAATGTCTGTATTGCTTAAGCCATTGACGCAAACAGGAAATGCATTGACGCAAGTGAAAAAAGGTTATAGACAAATAAACTAGCAATTGATCCAAGTAGAAACCATATGTGCGTAAATGAAAAGATAAAGTGTGTCAAAAGAGACTATAAATATTGGGGCCTTTATAGCTCTATAAGAGAGATGTAGTTGGAGTAGTAGTAGTAGTTGTGTAATTTTGCTGAAGAAAGAAAGAGCATACAAGCAAGCAGCAAGAGGAAGCCTTCGCCAGACCACAGCCCTCAGAAGATCAAAGAAGACACCTGATTTTCTTAGAGAAGAACATATACTGAATAGAGAAGAGGGTAAGCTTTAAAAATGTAATTATTTATCTGGCCCATGGAACTTCCTAGCTTAGCTGGCATAAAGGGGTGTCTTTAGCTTTTGCCTTTGCAAGAAATAATAAAATGAGAATGGGGACTGCCCTCAAACTCTGATAGTATTGTCTCAGTCTGTTTATTGTTGTAGAGTGAAAATCCATTTGGGGTATCAGAAGTTGATTGTCTGAAAAAGATCGATTTTTATAAAGATATCCTGACGGACTTTACAAAGTCAGTCAAGGTTGCCAACCAGTCGCAACAGAGTGGGCCGTGGGAGTGCATTAGCAGGCATAGCTGTCCTCTGAGGGCGAAGAGCCAGCTGTGGTGCACTGAACGGAAGGCTAACCCACCCCACCCAGGTAGGCTTGGTTGATATCTGAACTGTAGGCCTAGGAGGTATGGTAGTGATCAGAAGTAGACCCTGAGATAATATAATCTAAAAAGAAATATACCTGACTCCTCCTGAATATATAAAGGCAAACCTTTTACAGGAGTTGAGTAATATGAATAGAGGAAGTGGCTTGTGACCAAGAAAGTGTTACGTGGTTGCGGCAGAAACCACCCAGGGGGTGACGCAGCACATTTTGGCGCCCAACGTGTAGGGCACGAGCAAACTCTGTGTTGAATTTAGGTGGCTAAGGAAAACGGCCTACCTTTTGTGTGTGGATAGTTGTTTCAAATAGGATTGCTAAGGAAACAAAGTAGAGGGCCCCTCGGACAGAGCGCAACCAGAACTCTGCTGATCGAGTCTACTTAGGGCGTTTGACGCAAGTCTATCATTTGAAAGCCTCATTAGTGCGACAATGAAGATAAAACTATCTATTGTGCTGGTGGGACCTGGATGGCAAGGTAAAGACCATAGGGTCAGAAGGCTGTAACAGGAAGGCAGCCTGGAGGATAGGCAAATACAGAAGGCTCTTGAGATCAGAGCAGGGACCTTGGTTAATGATCTGTGGTATTTGTCTGGTCCCCCTGAGGCAAAGGGGATCCTGATATGTGCATGTTACTTAAAGACTCAAGAGGGCCTACACTCAGTGTGGCATCACCTCCTTGTTGAATGGATTAGATAAAGTTATATGTAATATAATGTAGGGCCTAAAGAAAATAAATGGAACTATGAAAACTAAGAAAGGCAGAGTAAAAAGGAGTGTGCAGAAAGTGGAGGTGCAAGCACTGTTGGAGGGTATGGTCCTATGTGAGCAGCTTAAGATCAGAAGCTATAAGGTAATCCTGGATAGTTATTATTGCTACCAGGCCTTGACGGATGACTTAAGTGTATGGATTGAGAATGGATTCAGGACAGCAAAAGGTAAAGCCGTAAGTCATGAAGGGAAATGGCTGAAAATAAATGAGTTAAGACAAAAAGCAAGTATAGAAGTGCATCCTCAAAAAAGTCATGTAAAAAAGGGAGATTACTGGAAAGGAAACAGCGAGGTAGATAAGTTGGTACAAAGTAGAAGGTTAGTGGTAATAGGGGCTAAAGATTGGAAAATGAGCAAGTCAGGAAAGGTTGTGATACCGGAAGCATTAAAAGAAGAATTGGTTATTAGAATACATGAAGAAATAGGACATGCATCAAGGGATGCAACTTATAATAAAATTAAAGAACTGAGCTATGATTTAACTTTGCGTGAAGTAAGAAATGTATTACAAAAATGTGAGGTTTGTTCACAGCATAATGCAGGAAGAAGGGCCAAAAGGAAGGAAATATTGAGTATCAAATCGAGAAATGTATGGGGCAGTGTAAGAATGGATGTGGCAGGACCGTTGTCAGTAAGAGGAAAAAGAGGAGAAAAGTACTTTATAGTGTTGGTAGATAGTAAAAGTGGTTATGCAATGATAGAATGTTGTAGGGTAGTTAATGCAAATAGTGTGAAGACATTATTAGACAGAGCAGTGGGAATGTTTGGTCCACCTGGAGAGCTTAGAACTGACAACGGGACGCCGTTTAGGAATAAGCTGATAGATGGGCTATGTGCAAATCATGGTATTGAGAGAGTTTATTCCCCTCCTTACACTCCACAAGCTAATGAAGAAAGAACAATTGGAATAATAAAAAAATTATATAGCAAAAAAATTGTAATGTGAAGGAATGGTCTGAAATAATAAATCAGGAAATCTACAAAATTAATGGTAGATAAAAAAAAAAAAAAGGAATTATGGAAATATTGAAAGATGTACAGGAAGGGAAACAAATTAGAGAAAAAGAGATTGTACAGCCACAATGACTTAGGGCAGGACAGAGCTGGGCTTGCAGTGGGCAGGCTGATATACCAAAGTTCCATGGGCCAGGGAAGAATATGTCTATGATAATTATAGGCAAAATACGGACCCGCTTTGTGTTGGGTTGCCTTGACTACTATGTACTTACATTTAAATTAATCATTTGATGCAGTGCACTTGTTGGGTACATACATGTTTCTACATTGTCAGCAAAAGTGTTTTGCAATTTAATGTGAACCCAATAAGTGCATTGTACTTGTTTTTTGGTGTGTGTGCATGGTGATTGGGGCTGCTTGATATAAAGTGGGACCCAAAATACATATAAAAAGCAGACAGGCTTCGCTAGAGAGCTTGCTAGAGGTGTAAAACCACAAGTGCAGGTGAAGACGAGGTGAAAAGGGCATTCAAAGAAGAGTGAGCACTGGCAGTGTTCCAAACAATAGGTTCAAAGAGTTCAAGTTCAAAAGGCCATGACCGAAAGTTAACTTGAAGGGTAACTTGCTCCCAACGAGTAGCAGGAGGGGGTGAGTATAAAAAGGCAAGTATTTCAATTTACACATATTATTGACCAAAGACACGAGACTGAAAGGGTCTGAAGAAAAAGAGAACAATGGCAAGCAATTCAAGCAACTTCACCAGAGCTTATGAATGCACTGAAGACAATTTGGAATGGGTGAGATTTTCCATAAGAATTTTTGTTTGGTGGATGTATTGCATCCTACCAGGGTCCTGGTACCCAAACAAGGAAAATAGCACGAGGATTGGAATTCGACTTTTAATGATAATTAAACAAATATTAAGATTAGTCTACAACAGGTTTAACCTGATTTTGGAATTATGGATTTTGAGTTTTATGACCAGATTTAAATTTGTAAAAGGGAGAATGGGAGACTTCCAAAGAATAATGCTGGTTATATATGGATTTTTGTATTGTGTAATTGAAATTCCCCAAGTAAGAATTGAAAATCTGATGATTGCCTTCAGTGTGCTAGAGATAACAACTGCTATAATGTTAGTTTCAGATCTTGTGAACCCAATTAAGCAATTAATGAAAGGACATGTGAAAAAATTGGAGACTAAAATAATAATAGGTAAAGGAATAATGTGGGTAATGGTGCTGACCATATTGGCAATTGCACATAAAGTAAAGAAAATTTAAATGTTGATAATTCTGTGGTTGGGATTATTTGAAGTGTTGTTCCACAGGCAAAAAGTAGAAAGAGTTAACGACATTGGGCTTTCTTAGACAGGAACAATGTCAGATGAAGACGGGAGCTTCGTGAGCAACAGAGGAGAAGAAAGGGGGCTGCTCAGGGGACCTATGGGCTCTACATTAAGAAGAATTAGAGGGGTGATGGATCTCACCAAGCATGAAACCTTATCCCAAAATTATTTAGATTACCCTCTTAGAGAAAATTGACAATCGTACATTAATGGAACTCAATGGGGGTGAAAACACAGAAGACTTCAATGATGATGATTTTACTGATATAGAACACTCAGATTTGTCAATGCCTGAAACTGATCATTTTAAAAATTATGGAGGATATGATCGATTGGCTGATTTGATCAAAGAATGTGACCGTAGCTCTAGACAGAGTGACACAGTAGAGGAAGAGTATAGTTATGAGAGTAGTGATGATTATGCCACAGAGAGAAAAAGAGCATGAGGAGGCTGTGCGCTAGAGAACCCTGATACAGGGGAGCACAAACCAGCCTGGGGCTGAATCTTAGGAGGAGGCCTGATAAGGCCTACCACCATGATCAGCTTAGGGAGCTAAGCACTATTACAACATAACCCCAAAGGGGAAGTACAAAGCTCACCTAACAGGTAGACCATGCAATGGGCACATACTCATGGAGGCCAGAGAGGAGCCTACAGCATGATAGTAACTATATGTGAAACAGAAGTATATTCAAAAAGTGGCCCGAAGGGGCCACCCTGAACACCTGTCTGGCTGCAGCAGACAGGCAACTTCAACGGCAGCATGGGAGACTGCAAAGCACCGTATGATAATCTACCCAACACAATCCAATGAGCAGTGTACTCAGTAAAAGCACCTTTTAACTCTTTCAAGCAAGACATACGCCGACACATAGTCGAGGAAGGCCCATGCGGGCCTATCACCTCAACAGACACGTGGGCATCAGCTCGTGGCAGTGTTCTTAGGCACCGAAGAACGATAAATAACCGACACCAAGGAGGTTAAATATCATCTGGGCACCTGGCCAACCAGAAGTGTATATAAAGGTTCTCAGAGAGAAATACACATCAACATATACCACTTTGTTGAAAAAGGGCAGCCCATAGGGCCTAGCAACCTTTAGACATATGGCATAAGTCCAGTGGCCATCTCTAGGAACATGAATAGATCCACCTTAGACCTCTAGGTGGCTATTAGCTCAACTAGCGTAAGATCAGGCTCAGGGAGACGGATGCAGTTCAAACCAAACCTCAGTAAGGTTTATCCACAGCATACATCCTGAGGGGCTAGCCACTCAAGTACCCCGGAAAAGCACCATAAATTCTCACAGCGAGAAGAGTACGCAGCTGAACTCCAAATGCTACACCAGAGGCCGAGAAGAGGCCTAGCGGCTGCCATAACCAGTCCACCCAAAAGCCATGTATTTAGCATTGAAACTTCCTCAGAAGAAATACATAGAACGCTGCCACCCAACGTGAACAGGCCTGATTAGGGCCTATCCGTCGAGGTGGGACGTGGCCTTTTAAGGTGGTCAGGTTTTTTCAAAGCTTCCTGCCAACAAATCAACTAAAAAGGAGGCCTAGTGGGGCCTACAATCTCAGCGACAAGTGGCGTTCAGCAACTGTTGAAATGAAACACAGACTGTGCCAGCATGTGAACTAGAAAAGAGGCCTGTTGGGGCCTACCATTCTAATGACACATGGCTTCAGCCCGTGAAATGCTGTACACTATGTGAGCAAACTATGATCAGCTAACAGCACTTGTTATAAAAACAATTGCTAACTAGAAGGAGGCTAATTAACCATAAGAGCCTACAATCAAAGTTATATGCAATATAGCTGTTAACAAGATCACAAAAAGGGAGCTAATACAAACCAGCTTTTCTCAAAAAGTGGTTCTATACTACCCTGAGTATGCAATCCAACAGGTGATGCACTCAGTAACACCAATAAACCTACTAATGGGGAATATAGGTCACCAGTGTCTCCCATAGCGGCTACATAAAAAAAAGCCTGCTATTATGGGAACAGGTGCTAACCTGTGGCAGCATAAGTAAGCTCACATACGATGTAGGGCAAAAGTCTAGAACTAGTCACGTGTCGTTCCCCAAAGCGCAATCAGCGCAGAGTTGAAGTTCCCTTTCGAAAGGGAACTACAATAACCATGTTTTTTGTTTTATTTGTAAAACCGCACGTGGGTCACGTTGTTAAAACCACAACTGCTTTGTGTACAGAGGTAACCAGGGAAACGGCTTTATTTCTGCTGTTCCAGCGCCACCTACTGTCGATTACATTTTAATTCAGATAATTGCTATTTTTCTGCAGAGTGCTGACCAATGTGAAAATCGCCATGTTCTTTTCTATATAGAACCTAACCAGTGTAATATTTAATTAAAGCTTTAAGAATAAAATATCATCATATAGCCTACAGCTTACACCTTCACTATATATATATAATCATAACAAAAACATAAAGAACATTGCTAAGGGATAAATAGACTACATGAATACCATCAGTAGATAGATTCTTCTTAATTAACATGCATGCACACACACCTTACATCAATTTTGTAGTAGTTACAGATAAATATAAAAAAGGGGGAGAAAGAAAAAGATAACTGAAGGATTGCATTATGATGGGATAAAAGCCAATAGAAAGTTATACAAAAACATAGCGAAAAAAAAAAAAAAAACTGGTGACTTTTTGTCTGAGTCTGTTTCATCTGATGCCTTTTAGTCTGAGGCTGTTTTGTCCGATGCCTAATTGTATGAGACCTGACACCTGACATTGTTTTTCCTGAGACCTGAAGCCTCTCAGTCTGAGCTGCGATGCCGTTTTGTCCGATGACCGAAGCCTTTTAGTCTGAGGCATAACGCCTTTTAGTTGTATGACTGAGGTGTGATAATGTCCTAAAATGAACACCATAGGAAACATTTGTATGTTCTTTACATTTTACATTGTAAATAGGTTTTATACTTTAATTTATGGTTCACTTTAGACATTGACTAACTATAATAACTTCGCAACTGCAGTCAGCGAACTCTCATTAGAGTATTAGTAGACTGTTAGTTTAGGGTTAGGGTCTGGATTAGGAGAATAAACTGACATGTAGTTGTAAAGTTACTTGTAGTTGGTAAAATATCTGTTGAGGAGCATCAAAATAAAGTGTTGGCAAATATGAAGCAGTCTACTGATACTCTAATGAGAGTTAGTTGACATGTAGTTGTAAAGTTACTTGTTGTGGGACAACGGGTCTTCGTAGGCCCGCTGTCAGGCGAAACTGGGTTTGCCCGAAAAAAATAAAAATAAAAAAATAAATATGGCAATACTCGCAGAGATGTAAGGTGTAAAGTGATGTTTATTTACAGAGCTCAAGCGGTGAAACAGTCCCAGTAGACAAACAAACAAAGCAAATACAAAAGTAACAAACAAAAACACGCAATATACACGCAAACTACTTCAACGAAAAATAAATCGCTCACGGCACCACACTTGCTCATTCACCAGGTTAACTGACAACATTTACTTCTTTGGGGCTCCTCTTTATAGTCCAAGCCCCACCCCTTTTGTTAAAACCATCACAAACATGAGTGGGTAAGTATTCAGGTGAGTATATACATTTTCACAACACCACATAAATATATACACATAAAATAACAAAATATTTATAGAAACAAAATCTAGTCAAAATAACAAATACAAATGTAGACATAAATAATAATAAACACATAATAATAATGCCACATTTCCATTTCCATTCCCCCCCTTATTAACGAGACAATGGACGAGCCGACTTCGGTTGCTTCGCGCCGACTCGTCCACACACAGCGGTCCCGGCACTATTTATCCAGGCCAATTATTATTTACTCCAACTGATGGTAGAGAAGCAATGCAAAAGACCGGCAACACAGACGCTGACAAACACAGAACACAGGCATGTATTAACACGATAACATGACAAAACATAGAAACAGAAACGAAAGACAACCCAGGTATGTATGCATGTATGCAGGGATTCTGACGGGGATGGAAATGAGGTGAATATGTTTGCGTGTATGAAGAAGACTAGCGTGCTCAACAGACAAACTCAAAAAGTCCCATGATGTGCCCACATGCTCCTTTCATGAGGCTCTCTAGTTTGACCTGCATTGACGCAGATTTACGGAAATAACATACTCCAATAATCTACCGGTCATAATGATTTCAGAAGAATCCAGAGTAAATCAAATATAACATTTTGTTTGTCAAGTAAAAATGGATCATGCCAATTACATTACAATTAGACAATTAGAAGCCAATTCAGAAATAATAAATGCATAACGTCGATTACTTATTAAGAAATGCATATATACACAGGGATGGGTGAATGTCCTCAGAAGATCCCACATGACTGCTTTGCTCTTTACCTATTATATCAGGACCAGAACAAAAGGATTGTAAATGTTTATTATACCAACACCTGTATGCATACTGTAGATGTGTGGGGGCAAGGCGTTGTCCTATACTATTCTTTTAAGATCTTCTCTCCAGATACGCTTTATTGGTTTATTGCAGGATGCTTGATCTCAGTTTTCGTTTAGCAGGAAAATCAAGCCTTACACACTTGACATTCAAACACCTATGAATACTAACCAGATTATATTCCTGCTCTGTAGAAACTACTAAAATGACAAAAGAAACTCACCCAGTTTGCCAAGAATCATCTGAAGATCATTTTTCTCCAATTTTAGCTGGTCTCTCTCATTGATCAGGTTTTTGCTCTTTATTTTCAACCCATCTTGTGAGAGGTTGGTGATGTTAGTTAGTAGCTGGTGTGTCTCTGGTGTGTAGTTTGAGGTCTTTGTATGGATGTGGACACACAGCAGTATGACTGCAGTCAGCAGAAGAACACACAGCAGCACCAAACACACTGCAGCTGCTCTGGAGCTTCTGATCTTCACACAAACACTTTCTGAAAATGACAGACATCAAGATAAATGTTTTCTCAATTCCTAATTGTATATTTGTGTTTTATAAAACGGTTAGTTCCTGTCCTTGATTCTGATTGGTCAATAGCTGTTTTATTCACGATGACAAATGCGACTGCAGTTTTGCATTTTGTTGTATCTCGAGTCAACTCATATAATAAAATAACTTTGACTGTTTGCTCTTTTGAACTAATAATAATTGATTGTTCAGTGACATGGCCGCTGACATAAGCATTACTTATTTGCGATCATTTCTGTGCTTTCTGAGGCGAGTCTGACCAAAACTTTAGATATAAGAAGACGGTTCATTCATAATATTATTATAAAAATAGGAGAAAGAAGGTGCGCTCACATGAGACTGCACATGCGCATTAGCTGGAGCAACCTGAAACATAAGCTTTTAAACACATTTTGAGCATCATAAAAAACATTCATGTGATAGTTCATCTCAGATTTTGTTGATGATATGAAAAATGTTATTTAAATGCGAGTTTGCACAAGCAGTTTTTGAGCATTACAGTTGCACACAATAGGAATAAGAAAACTCGATGATCACCGTTCGCTTGCATTAACTCCGCCCGCTCTGCTTCTGATGGCTGGGGTCGCTCATGTTTTTTTCACCTTATTTCCAGGCTCATACTTTGGAAGTTACAAAACACACACACACACAGCGTTGACTGACTCTCAACACAGCCGGGTGATCTCTGAATCAGATCGGCTCGGGTATACACACAATGTTAAACAGACCCGGGAACCGAAGTAATAGATTGGACCCGACCTGGACCCGTCTGACCATTTAAAATAAAAACCCGTACAGGTCCTGGGTCGGGTCCCGGGTCCTCGGGTCCCGGGTCCTCTTTGTAGACCTCTAACACAGGCTGAGTAAACATTTAAATTTTTTTTCTCTCTCTCCAAAATCATATACAAATGGTTAGTTATTAAATCCTACAATTGCATCAGAAGAACACAAAGCTGAACCAAACACACTGTAGCTTCTTCTGATCTTCACACAATCACTTCTGAACAGCACAGATCTGACATTAGATGACTGAACATGTGCAGACTCTGATGATATGATCAAAGTAATGAATGTGATTACCTGTACGCTGAAGTGGTTGGGGTGTGTTTGTCTCTGTCCTGAAGTCATGATCTCTCACACATTCTGCACTCTCATAGATTACCACTATCATCTCCATTCTGTCTGTGTTCATTCCCTCAGACTCAGTCCTGATCACATCTTCATAAATACCATCAGACATTTCTGCTCTTTAACTGTCAAACATTAAATGATGATCTTCCTTGTTTGTTGTAGATGTAGTCAGCACTTGTCTTCTTTTTAAAGCCAGTGACAAACAAACTTGTGGTCAATGTGTGAAAACAAAAACGTGACATCAGACCCTTTGACATTAAACAGTAGTTAGGGCCTGAGCACCGATGGTGTGAGGACCCTATTGGAATTGCTCCATTTCTTTTTCTTATTATTCCGCTTCTGGCAAATGAATCGCTTTTTTGAGGGTGTAAACATGCTCAAAAACGTATGAAACTTTGCAGATGCATCAGAAGTGGTGATAATTTACATCTGTTATGGGTTTCAGAATTAGGCGTGGCAAAATGGCTCAATAGTGCCACCTACAAAATTTCAATGAAGTGTCCCTCGTGCTGTGTTTCATGTACAGGTATGAAATTCAGTACACAAATGTAACAGCCCATTACCTACAAAAAGTCTCTCCGGTACCAAAACCAACAGGAAGTGAGATATTTTGAATTTTCTCTGCAAAATTTCTCTGCATTTCCACACGTTGCACTTTAACAAACTCCTCCTAGAGCTTTAATCAGATCAATGTCATATTTGGTCAGTCTAATATAAGAGTTTTCGCTGAAGGCGTGTCTGTGGTGGCCTGACTAATTTCGATATTTCGCCACGAAACAGGAAGTTGTTGTAACTTTGGCATACAATATCTGATCTGCCCCAAACTTCACATGTTCACATTTTTTAGAGTCCTGGCCTGAAGACATCTACATGGCAATATTCAATTACAGTCATAGCGCCACCTGTGGCAACAGGAAATTACATGTTTTACACAGTGGCTGCGTCCGAAAACCTAGGTAGCTGTCTTGCTGTCTTGCTGCCTCACTGCCTTATAAGAGAATGACTTGTACGACAGCGTTTGTGCTGAAGGCACCTCAGGAAAATTATTTCAGACAGACTTCTGAGGCAGCGTAACTGTTTAATGATCTACAGCAAAATAGCACAAGCTTTGGTGAAAACTAAACAAATAATTAATTATTACAGTAGTAATTTCTCGATAGAAATGATATCAAAATTGAAATATGTTGGTCAAAAATCATATTTTGACCAAAAGCAACTTTCGGACGCCATCTTTATTTTTCTAGCTCAACTGTCACAGAATGGAGAGCACAGGATTGTGGGATATCAAAGGCAGCTTCAAAAATCAGATGAAGGTATCTCATGAGACAGGAAGTGAAGCTAACATTGGATTCGGACGTGCCTTGATGCCTTCCTACCTTGAAATGTGTCCTCAGAAGGCGGCATTTTCCAGTTTTTGGATGCAGCCTGTGATTAACTCCTCATAGAGATTTAACCAGATCAACATCAAATGTTATCAGTCTAATCTTAAGACCTTAGCGATGATAAATATCAAAGATCTTGAGTTTTCATTGAAGGGCGTGTCCGTGGTGGACTGACAAAGTCTGATGTTTTGCCATGAAAGAGGAAGTTGTTGTAACTTAGGCACACTGTGTCCGATCTGCCCCAAACTTCACATGAGTGCTAAAAGTCCTGGCCTAAAGACATCTATATGACAATATTCAGTTAGTCATAGCGCCACCTATTGGCAGCAGGAAGTGTGGCACTTTGAAATGACTTTGTCGTAATTCTTCTGTATTTTCTCACTTACATGCATGTCGGCCGCTGTTCACTGATTTCCTAAGGCCAACAGGAGGGAGGGGAAGTTTAATTAATGATTATGGGGGCAATTTTAAATGTGATGTGCATTGATAAATAATTTATAAATACTGCAATATTCCATAAAAAATAAGAATTGCTGATTTTGATTTCAGCGTTGTTGTGGGAAAATTTTTTATTTCTTCAGTGGTGAGAATGTAATGAAACAAACACTCAGGAAATGTCTTTGTTAATTTCATTCTTGTAAGAAGGTTGTTTAAAGAAGATTTCTACACAGTTCTACAGAGAAGAACACCCTCACCCAGAGCAGCTGTCTTATATACATCTCTTATTGTTCCTTGTTACCCCTAACCAATCATAACACATTACCATATTAGGATCATAAAAACTGAAAAAAGAGAGGGGTCTAAAACTTAGCAGATGCCCTATTGAAGTCCAAGCTGTCCAGACACACACATTTGCACCTTTGCCTCACTTCCTTTGTTAGTTTCAGAAGCGTTTCTTAAAAGAGAACAGCATTAGCAGTAATTTTCCACTGAACAAGCTGTTTTAAATAATACGTGATTATTATTAAAGTGATAAGCATGATAAGCAATGAAAATTCCTCTACAATGTTTTGAACTAGCACTGGACTGTGGCAGGTTACTGGGGAAATGCACATTTGGAAAGGAAATATATTTACAGGAACATTTCAGCAGGTTCAAGATGAGATGAGATGTAAACATCCTCAGTTTAGAAACACATACTGCACACAAACACACTCCCACACATTTTTTTTTTTTAAACAAGGACCTTCATCTCTCCATATCAGTCTCACCCATGCTTTCCTGTTTTTGTTTTTGTGTGTTGGGAAATAACAAAGAGGCAAAACAAACCAATTTAGTAAGGCAGGACGGGGGTGAAATCCTTTGAACAGGATGAAGATGTCCAAATTGTTCTTATTTTGTTTATTTATTTATTTATTTTAGTACTGCCCTTTGGAAGCAACAGAAGATACTTACATGTTTCCCTGAAGACAAATTAAGTACAATTTACCTTGATCTTCAAATTCAAAAAGTTTTCACCCCCTGCTCTTAAAGCATCTTGTTTCCTTCTGGAGCATCAGTGAATGTTTAAACCTTTTTTAATAGTTGTGTTTGAGTCCCTCAATTGCCTTCAGTGTGAAAAGATGGATCTCAAAATCATTCAGTCACTGCTGGAAAGGGTTAAAATATGCAAAAAATGCTTGAAAACAGAAGAATCTACAAGGATATTTCCGGGACTCCAGTTCAGAGACGATGGAATGCTCGGTCCCACTTGTCCGCTCCGGCTCGTTCCTCGCGGCAGGTTTATTACCTCCATTTGCGGTGGGCTCTGGCTTGTTGTCCGTGTTGCTAGGTGAAGGCAGGCTGAACTCTGGATGAGGAGCGGGGCTGGTGACTTCTTCAGCGATGTCGATGGTGAAAGGAGAATCATAGTTCACCAGCACCCACTCCACGTACTCGGCGAAATTCCCCCGAGGTCCCACACTGGGCAGACAAGCCCTTGTTTTAGCATTGAGGCCTTTGTAGAAAAAAACGCTCAGCGTTTCGTCCGGGAAGTTGGTAAGGCAAGCCAGATCTAAAAATCTTTGGGTGTGGGTCTTGAGGGACTGCTGCTCCTGGTCTACGCCAGTGTATGGAGTATGACGTCTGATCCCCGGGTGTCATGGCACGTCAGCGCCGGGGGCGGGGTTTGGGGTGTGTGTGTGATAGCTTGTTATTCCGGCTGTTGTCGCCATTAAAGCAAGTGTTAACCAGCCTCTCGAGTCGGCAATTCATTGTGTCTCATCTACACACTGGCGTGGTGGCAGCGTTACCGAATCCACTCCTTAAATGTATTCTTTGTGCTCACGTGAGATCAGTTCACGCTACGAGTGCATATAAACTAGTAACGGATTATCTTTGCTGACGAGACGCGAGCCGTAACCATGGCGAACACACACAGAGCGCCGAAGCAGTGGTGCCTCACTAAAGTCGAGACAGTGAACTTCTTTGAGAACTGGCGTCAGAACCTCGTTTATACGCTATCACTGGACACTGAGTTAGCCCCGTTTTTAATGGACGGCGTAAACTGGGAAAAGAAGACGAGGGCTTCGCCATATAGGGGTTTCACGGATGATAACAAGGAAATTCCTGCAGCTCAACGATGCACGCGCCAACAAAAGGTTAGCATGCTTGAGCTTATGCTGGGGCAGATCGCTAATTACTGTCCAATCATATCCCACAATACTATTGTTAAGAATTCCACTTGCATTGACCATATATGGCAAGTAATCAGACTACACTTTGGATTTCAGTCCACTGGCGCTCATTTCATTGACTTTGCTACTATAGATACTTTGCCACTAGAGCCCAATGAGGGTCCGGAGGACTTATACCAGAGACTAATGGCTTTTGTTGAGGACAATTTACGCCGCAAAGACTCTGGCATTACTCATGGAGGTGTACCCGTTGTGGAGGATGAAGAACTCTCCTCCACAATAGAAAATATCATTGTTCTCACATGGCTTCGACTTATACACAGCGAGCTGCCAAAACTCGAAAAGCAGAGGTACGGTACTGAATTACATTCATGCACACTGGCGTCTATAAAACCAGAGATATCCCAAGCCCTCAGCTCATTACTGGATGAACTTCAGTCGTCAGAGGATGCCAGAACAATGCGCACTGCGGTGTCCAGCCTTCCAAGGCAGAGACTGACGTCTCTGGGTCGATCCAGGAAGTCGTGTCCACTGTGTAAAGAGGCTCACAGACCAGATAATCATTTTCTCAGTAAATGCCCCTTTCTGCCTCCTCACGACAGGGCATTCATTGCTAAAGCACAGCAAGTGGCAGGTTCGTCGGGTCACACAGAGGGTGAATCTGATGATGGCAATGATGACTCCGTGTGTTGCCCGATGGCAGTACAGCGCGTTCGTATCATGCAGTCGCCATGCCTCGATGCTTTCCATAGTTATGCCCCAGTCAGACTGACCATCGACAGTGGTGCTACGGGAAACATGATAAGAGCAGCTTGTGCTAACAGACTGGGTCTTAAGGTCACCAGCAGTACTCAGTCAGCTCACCAGGCAGATGGCTCTTCACCCTTAAAGGTAGTTGGAGAAACACACACCCACTTTCACAGAGATGGACATGAGCTTTACTTTGAAGGGCTTGTCGTAGAAAATTTAGACTCTGATATTCTCGCTGGCATACCGTTTATGGAATGTAATGACATCTCCATCCGCCCTGCTAGACACCAGGTCTGTGTAGGGTCCAACACATACGAGTATGGTGCCAGGCGGACTGAGGGGGATACTCACGCTGTCAGGCGAGCTCATGTCCTCCGTGCTACGTCATCTCATACTGTTTTGCCTGGCGACTTTGTTGAGCTTGAACTTCCAGGCGAGCTGGTGAAAGTTAGCGAGGAGCTCGCTGTTGAGCCACATAATGCCTCTACACAGTGGCTTGCACCTGCCCTGTATAAAGGAATATCCGGTAGAATCAGAATTCCCAATTTGACTAACACACCGCAGGGTATTAAGAGAAATGATCATGTGTGCCGCATTTGCATGACTTATGTCCCAGAGCCACTACCCAAACAGGCCCCGTCTGCGGCCCCACAGACATTTGCCCCCAACTCCAGTCTGACACTGTTTTCTGACCTCATCTCAATAGACCCAGACAGTGTAATGACTCCAGCCATCAGAGACAAATTTCGGGAAGTCCACAGGGAATTTGATGAGGTTTTCAACCCACAGTTTAGGGGCTATAATGGCGCTGCTGGCCCCTTCCAGGCTAGAGTAAACATGGGTCCCGTCCAACCGCCTCAACAGAAGGGTAGAGTTCCGCAGTACTCAAGAGGCCAGTTGCAAGAACTACAGGCTCAATTCGACGTGTTAGAACAGATGGGCGTCTTTCAGAAACCTGAGGACTTTGGCGTTGTGGTTGAGTATGTCAATCCATCATTTCTTATCAAAAAGCCAAATGGGGGATTTCGTCTTGTGACAGCATTCACTGATGTAGGACGGTACAGCAAACCTCAGCCATCGTTCATGCCAAACGTCGATGCCACTTTGCGTCAGATAGCTCAGTGGAGATATATTGTCGCAACTGACCTCACAAAAGCGTTCTATCAGATACCCCTTTCAAAGGACTCCATGAAGTACTGTGAAGTAGTTACGCCATTCAAGGGAATCTGGGTGTATGCCAGATGTGCTATGTGTATGCCCGGATCAGAAACTGCCTTGGAAGAATTGACCTGTCGGGTTCTTGGTGACTTAATTCAACAGGGACAGGTGGCCAAAATTGCAGACGACCTGTACTGTGGTGCTGACAACTTTGAAGAGCTGCTTGCAGTTTGGAGAAGAGTCTTAGCGGCCCTCCAGGCATGCAACCTATGTTTATCCCCTGTAAAGACAGTTGTTGCTCCTGCACAGACCAACATCCTGGGATGGGTGTGGAACCAAGGCACCATCAGTGCTAGTCCACATCGCATTGCCACACTAGCCTCATGCACTCCCCCTACTTGCATTAGTGGATTGAGATCTTTTATTGGTGCTTATAAAGTATTAGCACGTGTACTTAAGGGCTGCGCATCCATCCTTGCCCCCCTTGATGACATGGTAGCTGGGTGTGAGTCGAAAACTGCAATTGTGTGGTCAGATGAGCTTCTCCAATGTTTTCACAGGGCTCAGCAGACGTTATCCAATAACTGTGCGGTGACAATACCGCGACCCGACGACCAGCTTTGGATCGTCACTGACGGTGCTCTCAGGGACCCAGGCCTTGGGGCGACAATGTACGTTACACGTGAGGGGACATTACTGGTGGCTGGCTACTTTAGTGCTAAACTTCGCAAAAACCAGATCAATTGGCTCCCGTGTGAAATCGAAGCTCTAGCTATAGCTGCTGCATTAAAGCACTTTGGTCCATTTATCATCCAGTCTACACAGAAAGTGTGTGTCCTCACTGACAGCAAACTGTGTGTGCAAGCTTTCGAGAAGTTATGTAGGGGCGAGTTCTCTGCAAGTCCACGAGTCACCACTTTCTTGTCAACCGCAAGCCGCTTCCAGGTTTCTGTCCGCCATGTTGCTGGAGCCGCTATTCTCCCTTCAGATTATGCTAGTCGCAATGCTGTAGAATGCAACAGCCCCACGTGTCAGGTGTGTGGCTTTGTCCAGGAGTGCATGGCCTCGGTTGTGCGCGGTTCTGATGTTGTTAACATTATGCAGGGTGTGCAGAAGATACCCTTCTCAAACAGAGCATCCTGGTTGTCCATACAGGCGGCTTGTCCAGACCTCCGTAGGGTGTGTGCACATCTTCGCCAAGGTACACGCCCCTCCAAAAGAGTAACCAATGCCAAAGATGTGAAACGTTATTTGAACACTACCACTTTGGCCAAAGATGGGCTCTTAATCGTACACCGTCAGACACCGCTGGTGAGCTCCTCCGAATGCATTGTCGTTCCAAGGAATGTGTTACATGGCTTGCTTATGTCATTGCACATCAGATTGAATCACCCTTCTGCACATCAGTTGAGACTCGTGGTCGGCCGTTACTTCTATGCGTTGGATTTGGAGGCAGTTATCCAACATACCAGTAGGGGTTGCCATCAATGTGCTGCACTGGCGAAATCCCCCTCGTTTGCGGTGGAACAATCCAGTTTTGACCCACCTGAGGCTGTGGGGTCCTCCTTTGCAGCTGATGTATTAAAACGTGCACGTCAGCTCATCCTAGTTGTTTGTGAATGTGTGACATCCTTCACGGCCACCCTTCTAATCGCAGATGAGCGCAAAGAGACGTTGCGGGATGGTATCATAAGCCTGTGCATCGGTCTCCGTCCACTCGATGGTCCGTTGGCTGTGGTCAGGACTGACCCAGCGTCTGGATTCGCAGCATTAACAAATGATGAGGTGCTCGCCCAGCACAGGTTGGCCATCGAGGTGGGCGAAGCCAAAAATGTCAACAAAAACCCTGTTGCTGAAAAGGCCATTCAGGAGCTGCAGGGTGAGGTTTTGCGCTTGGAACCACACTGTCAGGTTGTCACTCCCCTTCTTTTGTCTGTGGCTGTTGCTCAGTTAAACAGCCGTATCAGCATGTCAGCTCGGGAGATGCTGTTACAACGTGACCAGTTCTCTCTCAAACAGTTACAAGTCCATGATCAGGAGTTAATTACTCAACAGCATGCACAATGTCTATTGAATCATCCCCACAGCAGTAAGGCCAAATCACCATCGAATCAGTTCACAGCATGCCCAGATGTTGGCCCAGGTGATCTAGTGTACTTGTATAGTGATCGGAACAAGTCCCAGGCACGAAGTCGATATCTTGTGCTAAATACTGACGGGGCATGGTGCAACATTCGAAAGTTCACTGGCTCTCAACTTCAACACGGATCATATAGGGTCAGACTGAGTGACTGTTACAAAGTTGAGTCTATCCCTGAGCAAATGGTGCCTATTGAAGATAATGCAGACTCAGAGAGTGAAAGTCTGGATGCGAGCTCTCCTCCACCGGTTCCTGACATTCCTCTGGGAATAGCCGAGCCAGCATCATCACCCGTCGGGCCTGTTAGCAGCACGAGTAGCCTAATGCATCCCCGTCGAAGTTACATGTCCCGATGCCGACCCCTCAGCGGTCTGGTCATCTCCGTCGGCTCCCAGTCAAGCTGATGGACTACGAGGTGCAATAGGCCTGCAGCCTTACCTTGTATCCTTTGTTGGGTGTGGGGGGGGGAGAAAGTTTTGTTGTTATATATCTTTGTGTTTGCGGTGTTCTTTGATAGCCTGCTAGGCTGTACTGAATAGTTGATTATGACAAGTTGTATTGTTGCCACACATTGCTATTCTGGTTACCCCGCTGTGTTTCACAGGTCAGCAGTCACTGTAGGAGAGGGAGTGTGCTTTATGGAAAATGGGTGGCGCCAGTGTTTGGAGTATGACGTCTGATCCCCGGGTGTTATGGCACATCAGCGCCGGGGGCGGGATTTGGGGGGTGTGCGTGATAGCTTGTTATTCCGGCTGTTGTCGCCATTAAAGCAAGTGTTAACCAGCCTCTCGAGTCGGCGATTCATTGTGTCTCATCTACACACTGGCGCTAGGTGTAACAACTGGACAGCTGGTAAGTCCATTTCGGTATTGGTCAGTTCTTCTGTCACAATAGGTATCAAACACCAGGCAAACGAAGAAGATGAGATGAATATAGGCTTTAATGATAACACGTAAGGGTACACACACTATAGAAGGACGAGAACGGATGAGGAATGAAGGTGAACATAGGGTTTAAATACAAGAAACAAACAAAGGAACTTAATAAGGTGATTAACAGGACACAGGTTATGGGCATGAAAGATTATGTGTATTTTCATTATCTTTAATTAGATGCATTTACATTGTGACTGTGCCTCAGATGCAATCAACTCTGTGTTCAGGGTTTCTGCAGGAATCTTCAAATCTAATTTAATGCTTTTTAATGCCTTTTTTAATGCCATTTTTACCGTATTTAATGCCATACACGACCCATGACTAATCATTTTATATATATATATATATATATATATATATATATATATATATATATATATATATTATATATATATATTATATATATATATATATATATATATATATATATATATATATATATACACACACACATATACACACGCACTCAATTGCAACCAGTTTGACTATAATGCAATGATGAAAGTACAGCATATCACTCTGAACTGAATTAGAAATGGCTCAGGACACAGCTTAATTTGTCAATGTATTTAAATCTATCAGCTTGGATAATGAAGGAAAAAAAAAAGCTCACAAACTGAACTTTTAAAGGCTAAAACTTAATCTATGTAAAGTTAAAATCAAAACGGTACAATTTCTAATAGACTTTGAGTAAGAGAGAACTAGAGCATTTTCCCCCTTAACTATTAATAATAGTAATAAGTCAGAGTGGCATGTGAGAAATGGTCTAATCAATGGCCTCTTCCCCTGAAAAATCACTACCATACATTTCAAGCCACTTAGACAGTAATCAACAATTATACCACTTAAATCAGTCAAAAGAGACAGGGTTTTGTGACAAAACATTGCATGACAACAAATCATCTGCACAAAAAACAAAATCAAAGTGAACTTTAACAGCAGATCTCAAGCTGATGAGGGAGACTGAATCATATACAGGTGTTTTTTGATCAATTCAATCCCTAAGAGTGTGCATTTGCAAACTCTAAATGGGTTACATGCACCACCTTTAAAATGAGTCATGTTGTTTAACAGAAATTCTACTACTAAGTTGAGAGCCACAATTATTCAAAAAAGCTTTCTTTTGTAAAAGTGTGTGCAAACCAACAAACCAGTAACTGTAACAGAGTAATTGTAAGTGTGTAATTATAACGAAATGTAAGCTGACTACCACCTTGGACTTCAAGAAGAGAATAATTTTAAACATCAGAAAGACGGCTCTTCAATACGCTCTAAACTTTTTAAAAGCATTCAATTAAAATTCAAGTGCTATAGAAATAGCAGTTTAACTGTTTAAAGGGTTAGTTTACCCCAAAATGAAACTTCTGTCATTTATTACTCACCCTCATGTCGTTTCACACCCGTAAGACCTTCATTAATCTTCGGAACACAAATAAGGATATTTAATTGAAATCCGATGGCTCCGTGAGGCCTTCATAGGGACCAATGACATTTCCTCTCTCAAGATCCATTAATGTACTAAAAACATATTTAAATCAGTTCATGTGAGTACAGTGGTTCAATATTAATATTATAAAGTGACGAGAATATTTTTGGTGCTTCAAAAAAACTAAACGACTTATTTAGTGATGACCGATTTCAAAACACTGTTTCAGGAAGATTCGGATCATAAATGAATCAGTGTGTTGAATCAGCTGTTCGGAGCGCCAAAGTCACGTGATTTCAGCCACTGGTGGTTTGACACGTGATCTGAATCATGATTCGATACGCTGATTCATTATGCTCCAATGCTTCCTGAAGCAGTGTTTTGAAATCGGTCATCACTAAATAAGTCGTTATTTTGTTTTTTTGGCGCTCCAAAAATATTCTCGTCGCTTTATAATATTAATATTAAACCACTGTACTAACATGAACTGATTTAGATGTGTTTTTAGTACCTTTATGGATCTTGAGAGAAGAAATGTCATTAACTCTCTATGAAGGCCTCACAGAGCCATCGGATTTCAACTAAAATATCTTAATTTGTGTTACAAAGATTAACAAAGGTCTTAAGGGTGTGGAGCAACATGAGGGTGAGTAATAAATGACAGAATTTTCATTTTTGGGTAAACTAACCCTTTAAGAGAATTAATGGTGCCTTAATTCGGATGTTTTTAGTTCCAACTCTGACTCAAGATTTTTCAATTCATTGCATTTTTCCTTGTATCTCCTCCGTAGAGTATTAGATTTTGTGATCATTTGAGCCATGAGTGTGTTTGATTTGTTTTCGGCCTGCTCAGCGAGTTGATCAGCATCCTTCTGAAGGCTGGCGCACACCTCCATCAACACCCCCCTTTTCTTTTTCAGTTCTTCCAGCTCATCTTCCAATGCTTTTCTCTTTAATCCACGCATAGCTCCCTCTCTCTTCCTCCTCTCTTCATCAAGGTAGATCCTGTATCTGGTCCTAGCTGAGGCTACAGAAACCAGTAGTTCCTTTGTGAGGGACACTTTGAGAACCCCCCCAGAAGCGCTTACTTGGTCGCAGACCAGTCTCTGGGCCTCAACAGTTTCTTCTTTTATATTGCAAGTCTCTACTTCCCTGTTTACCGAGAAGCCTCTCTCTACTGTAGCTTGCCCGTGAGATAACAACAGGAGGCGCTGAAAGAAACGCCAAAGGTCAGGATAAGATGCATTGACACTTTGATGAAGAAAAGTATCAAGCCGTTGCTCCATGTGTTTGAAAGAGAGGAACTCTTCACTTTTGCCATTCAGAGCGAGAAAGTTGTCAAACTGCTGCACAACAGCATCACCTTCAATGAACAAAAACAAAGTAATTAAAATCAAATCAATTTAAAAAGGATGGTGGTTTAGTTATATCTAATACAGGATATTGATGTAAATTTTTGTATAATCAGAATTTGAACATGAAGACTAATGCATATAAAATATGAAACATCTTCAAATTATTTTATTTAAAGGGTTAGTTCACCCAAAAATGAAAATTCTGTCATTTATTACTCACCCTCACGTCGTTTCACACCTGTAAGACCTTCGTTAATCTCCGGACCACAAATTAAGATAGTTTTGATGAAATCCGATGGCTCAGTGAGGCCTACATAGCCAGCAATGACATTTCCTGTCAAGATCCATAAAGGTACTAAAAACACATCTAAATCAGTTCATGTGAGTACAGTGGTTCAATATTAATATTATAAAGTGATGAGAATATTTTTAATGCGCCAAAAAAACAAAATAACGACTTATTTAGTGATGGCCGATTTCAAAACACTGCTTCAGGAAGCATCGGATCATAAATGAATCAGTGTGTCGAATCATGAATCGGATCACATGAAATCTGGTGACTGGCGCTCCGAACCGCTGAATCAACATTTATGCTCTGAAGCTTCCTGAAGCAGTGTTTTGAAATCGGCCATCACTATACAAGTCATTATTTTGTTTTTTTTGCCACACTAAAAATATTCTCGTCGCTTTATAATATTAATATTGAACCACTGTACTCACATGAACTGATTTAAATACGTTTTCAGTACCTTTATGGATCTTGAGAGAAGAAATGTCATTGCTCCCTATGAAGGCCTCACGGAGCCATCAGATTTCATCTAAAATATCTTAATTTGTGTTCTGAAGATCAACAAAGGTCTTACGGGTGTGGAACGGCCTGAGGGTGAGTAAATGACAGAAATTTCATTTTTGGGTGAACTAACCCTTGGTATATACTAGGGCTGGGCGATATATCGCATGCAATGTCACACGCATTTCATCAGTAAAGCCGGTTCCCTGATTACCGCTAAATCGCCATCACCTGCTTTCAAATGGAGCGGCATTTAATAGACAGAGCCGTAGATCACTGTCTCTGTCTATTAAATGCCGCTCCATTTGAAAGCAGGTGATGGCGATTTAGCGGTAATCAGGGAACCGGCTTTACTGACGAAATGCGCATGACAATCGCATGCAATATATCGCCCAGCCCTAGTATACAGAGAACGCAGTTTATGCATACAACCTTTATTTTCCTATAATAATCCTACCAGCTGAAACTCCTCCTGCCAACTGCTTGTCCTGCAGAAACCTTTGAACTAGAGACTTCATCTTTCCCTTGCACCATTCTGGGTCTCTGCTCATGATGGAGGGGTCTAAGCATGCTATCTGCCTGACAGTGGGGTATTTCAAAGGGCTCTTTTCTTGCAATTTCTTATTGATTCTGGAGAGGCACATTATGCAGTCCCTTCTAAATTCAAGAGCAGTGAGGTCACCTACTCTGTTGCTTGATTTGCTCTGAAGAGCCTATCAAGGAGGGATAGCACACATCATGTTAGTAATGTATCAGGAATGAATACAGCGTAGTTTAACGCATGTATACATATAAAACAGTAACAATGCATTTACCTTAAGGACAGAGTCAGCACCCAATCCAATGTCAGCATGGCTTGCGCTGACCCAGTTCTTCTGGTCATCAGTGTCAAGTTTGGTCAGTTTAAAGGGAGTGATGTCTTCTAGTAGCTCCCTTTTGATGAAACGTCTCAACAGACTCTACAAAATGAAAACAAATTTGTCTAATTATTTAGCATCCTGTTAACCAGCTTTATTATTCAATCCTACACAGGTATTATGCAGTTATTCAATGTGGTATATCCACTTCAAAAGATCATAAACAAAAATAGCCATTTAAGCAAAGCAGAAATTACATTATTACCATCATCAACTCTGTCAAGTCTTTGCACAGAAATGGCAGGACTGGCTCATCGGTCTGGTATTTCTTCAAGAACGGACAAAACGTTCTGGATACTGCCATGAAAAACTGAAGTTTGGCTAAGATCAGGGGATCTTTATTTGCTGCTTCAATGGTATCAAAAGAAGAGGTTCCTGGGTTTGGTAGCTCTTTTCTTTTGACTGCTTCCACATACTGTTTAAGCTGTGGCCATACCTCAATGGCTCTCTCCGCAACAGGCAGATTTTCTACCCATCTGTGTCCACAGAATGGGAGTGGAAAAAGAGATGAGCCAGTAAGTTTTGTATAATCTTCTCTTCTTGCAGGGACATTGTGAAAAACAAAGTGCATTGCTCTCAGAATTTTCTCAATATTCCATATGGAGAAGCCAGTCTTGAATGAATTGTGTACTGTGTGCAGTCCACAGCTCCCAACAGAAATAAGCTGCCGACCTCCATGTAGTTCACCATGTTCTTGCTGGAGATTATTGAGAAACTTGAAGTTCACATTTGGGCCGTCCATACTAATGGAAAGGAGATGCTTCAGGTCTAGTAGGTGCACACATTTCTGAGAACAGAAATAAATTATTTGACTTGAAATGTGGAATGAAAATATGTTACACACATAGTGGATTATTACAAATTTGCTCTAATTAAAAAAAAAAAAAAAAAAAAAAAAAAAAAAATTTAAAGCACCATCAAAAGAAATTAGAATCACTAGAGAATAAGTTTGCAATTGATCACAACCAAGGTGAAAAAGTTTCTATAATGTATTTAAAGTACTATTTTCACAAAATTCTGCTTTAGTACTTCTTAAGAACATAAGAGTACTCAACTGTGCTACTTTGAGACACCATGAAATAAACTGCTTTTAACATACTATCTCTGTATATATATATATATATATATATATATATATATATATATATATATATATTCAGTAACCACTTATGGTACACTTAAATCCATTGTGCATTGTTCAAACTCCTCAATTTTTATTTATTTATTTATTTATTTATTACATATGGAGAACAGTCATTGAGGAAACTGATGCTCCAGGGCCTAATAACAAATTAACTATCAGACAACTGACACATGAAGACTGTAATACAAGGGTTGTCCACTAGATGGAGACACAGGATAAGAAATCTTTTAAGCCTAATCTTTAATTTTCCGTTTCTATAAGATAGAATGAAAAATTATATGCATTAACAAAAGTACAACTATACTTACTTTGAAATGGTGCAGCAGATCCTCAGTCTTTGAATGTCCCATGAACTGTGATCCAAAATAACGTGACTGGACACAACCAGCCTCCCAAAATCGAACATGGACATCTAGTTGCTTATTTTTCGTTGACTGATTGAAACTCTCATCAAACATCAACACAAATGGACCTGCGTTGTTAACTGCAGAAACCAGTTCATTTTTGAAGTGTGGGGCAAGTCCAAATTTTAAAATGTAGCTGGTTTTGTCCTTGCCACAAGAGAAAGATTTGACGATTTCAGAATCAGGAAACATTGCCTGGAACAACTCAGAAATGCCTTCATTGGACGAGTAAGAGTGATGATGAACGGCAGTGTTCAGACACCAGAGCACCTCCGCCCGCAAAGTCTCATTCGACCCGAACGCTGATCGAATGTCGCTCGATTTTCCGGTAGTCGCTCCACAAACGGTGGTGACTACAGCAGCAGTTGTTGTGGTACTTGAAGCAGTTGTTGTTGTAGAAGTTTCGGTCACGCCAAAAAAATTACTCATTGTCAATTGCTGACGGCCTTTTAATGCCGATTTGTGGCTGTCCGACTTCATATGGGACTTCAGGGCGTTGATGCCCATTGTTGCCAATTTAATAGATTTTTTACACAGGCAGCAAAAAGCTTCATCATTGCTATTTTTAACGGGCTGTAACCATGGTTTAAACTGCTCTTCTTCCAGCCATTTATCCTGAAATTTGCACTTTCCCATTTTGTTTTTTTACTGCGTCACATTCCGCTGTCGTCTCGTTCACTCCAAAAAGCCCGCGCAACGGCAATTTTGCACCGGCCGGAAGCACTTACCAAATTGGTTCCGCATGATCGTCACACTAATGTACATAAGCGTTTTTACGACATAAAATAAAAGTTATTAATTATGAAGCCTGTATTTAAAATAAATTGCTTCTATAAAATTTTCTTTGAAACAATCAAAAATTTTAATGCCTGGAGGAATCAAATTTAATGCTTTTCAATGCCATTTAAGGCCTTAATTTTGACAAAATCCATTTAATGACTTTTAATGCTTTTCAATGCCCCGCGGATACCCTGGTGTTTGTAAAGGTGTGAACCAAATGGCCCATACAGACGTATGGCCCACAGAAAATGATGGGTGTGAATGACAAACAAACAGCATTGCTCAGAGTAGATCGCAGGGTAGATCGATCTCCTGTGGGAGGTCCTAACAGTGTTCTATTGTTTGTAGCCCTTTTGATGTCATGTATAAAGTTCTGTCCCACAGACAGAACTTTGGGTTAAGATGTTTTGAAGGCTGACACACTGACATCACTGCTGAAGAACTGTGCTACACTACTACCTTCAATAAAAACTTCTCCCCACAAGATCTCTGTTCAAGCTTACTTATTTTATGTATTAGAGAAATCTAATACATTGGCGAGCCACCCAAACGACTGCACGGCCAAATACAGCAAAATCTAACAGGCATGACTAATTAACTGAATGGGGATAACTAGGTCACAAACAGACGATACGTAACAAATGCATTCTGCTCACATATTTATTGAAATGTCATTTAAAAATACTCTTCTCACAGATCCATCTAAATGCTCCATAACATGGATACTTATTCCATCCTGGTGAATAAGTTAAATAAGCACAGTCTTCATTGCCAGTGATATGCCCAGAACCTGAAAGAACAGATCAGCATTAGATGTTCAGTGCTGCTTCCTGTGTGATATGATACTGACTGTGAGATATGATCATTTATTAGAGAATAATCAGTTCAATTCAGTGATTTCTCACCCAGAGGTCATGTTGGTGCCATCAACCCATTCCCATCTGCCCTCCACATCACTGTCAGTCAGACCAATCCAGAAACTAACAAATCCGTCTCTGACAAATTCCTAGGAATAATAACAGATAGATATATTTCAGCATATATGAGTAGCAGCTAAACATGCGCACACACACTTTCACTCACTTGTTCCTCTCTGTTGTTTATGATGATCAGATCTGCTCCTCTCTCTGTACAGTATCTTCTGCTCTCAGCCCAGTTCTTCTCCTCAGAGGAAATGAAGTAAAGACTGGATTGATAGTAAACCCATCCATCTGTAAACACAACCAGTTTAACTATTAGCATCTTTTAAACTTGTCTCATTCATTTGTGAAAATGTGTTATTAATTATCCTAGAAAGAGGAAACATTTGTTCATTCTTTAAATTTTACATTGTTAACTGTTAGGCTAGAGTTAGGGTCTGGATTAGGAGAATAAACTGACATGTAGTTGTAAAGTTACTTGTAGTCAGTAGAAAGTGTAAAGTGAACAATGGAAAATAAAGTGTTACTGAATTTATTTTGTACTATAGACTCTTTCCATGCTGTGAATATGTGCACTAGAATTACACTTGACATTCAAACACCTATGAATACTAACCAGATCATATTCCTGCTCTGTAGCAACTACTAAAATGACAAAAGAAACTCACCCAGTTTACCAAGACTCATCTGAAGATCATTTTTCTCCAATTTTAGCTGTTCTCGCTCATTGATCAGGTTTTCATTCTTGGATATTAACTGTCGTCTCTCTAGAGTGAACGTGACACACAGCACTATGACTGCAGTCAGCAGAAGAACACACAGCAGCAGCTGCTCTGGAGCTTCTGATCTTCACACAAACACTTTCTGTAGAATAACAAACATGATATTATTCTCTCTGTTTATCCACTAGGAACTGTTCTGTGAAAATACTTCAAGTATTTATGCATTAAGGAACTTCAAGAGTAACTGAAAATATTTTCAATATATATATATATATATATATATATATATATATATATATATATATATATATATACAGTACAGTCCAAAAGTTTGGAACCACTAAGATTTTTAATGTTTTTAAAAGAAGTTTCGTCTGCTCACCAAGGCTATATTTATTTAATTAAAAATACAGTAAAAAACAGTAATATTGTGAAATATTATTACAATTTAAAATAACTGTGTACTATTTAAATAAATTTGACAAAGTAATTTATTCCTGTGATCAAAGCTGAATTTTCAGCATTGTTACTCCAGTCTTCAGTGTCACATGATCCTTCAGAAATCATTCTAATATGCTGATTTGCTGCTCAATAAACATTTATGATTATTTTCAATGTTGAAAACAGTTGTGTACTTTTTTTTCAGGATTCCTTGATGAATAGAAAGTTCAAAAGAACAGCATTTATCTGAAATACAAAGCTTCTGTAGCATTATACACTACCGTTCAAAAGTTTGGGGTCAGTAAGAATATGAATATTATTTTTTTGAAAAGAAATTAAAGAAATGAATACTTTTATTCAGCAAGGATGCATTAAATCAATCAAAAGTGGCAGTAAAGACATTTATAATGTTACAAAAGATTAGATTTCAGATAAACACTGTTCTTTTGAACTTTCTATTCATCACATAATCCTGAAAAAAAATATATTGTACACAAATATTTTGTACAATTGTACACATTAAATGTTTCTTGAGCAGCAGATCAGCATATCAGAATGATTTCTGAAGGATCATATGACACTGAAGACTGAAGTAATGCTGAAAATTCAGCTTTGCATCACAGGAATAAATTACTTTGTCAAATATATTTAAATAGTACACAGTTATTTTAAATTGTAATAATATTTCACAATATTACTGTATTTTTAATTAAACAAATGTAGCCTTGGTGAGCAGATGAAACTTCTTTTAAAAACATTAAAAATCTTAGTGGTTCCAAAATTTTGGACTGTACTGTATATATATATATATATATATATATATATATATATATATATATATATATATATATAATATATATATATATATATATATATTTTTTTTTTTTTTTTTCCCCCTGGTAATCAGCATTCTGCTACAAATTCTGTCAATTAAATCTGAGCTAAACTAGTTTTGACCCCAGAATATTCCTTTAATTGGAAGATAGTCATGAATAACACCTACTGACGTTAATCATTAACAGAAGTAATAAAGATAAGGGGTTTCGATCTGGTTTCTAGAGTGTTTTTGCTGGTTTCTTGACATTGAGTGCACCGTCTTTCTGTATATAAAGTGTTTGGTTCAGTTCAGTAAAGTGTTGTTCCACACATGCTCTGATCTGAGCCGAAAATGGACTGTCTGGATAGTGAAACACCTAAAGACCAATTCACACCACAGACAGACGCCGACAAACAATGATAGACACGTTCATCAGGTGTTGTTGGACCTCATAAATCTAATTGGCAGTTCTGAACTCTTGCTTTAATACAAAATACATTGAATGGACCCCCTGACTGACCAGAGCCCTTCGAATCGTCCCAATCTCTCTGCAGGAAACAACACACAGTATTGAGATTCAAGTAAATGTACACATTTGAATGGGTTAATTTTGTGTCAATTCATCTATTATTGTGTCTTGTGGACTATATGTAAACATCTGTTATGTGAAATAGCTTGTTCAGGGAAACACTAAATAAAAATTTTCTCCTATTATTTTGTTAAAGTTATTAACATTCTGCAAAGTTTATGTAAACTTGACCTCAACTGTACCACTAGATTATATGAACAAAGCATTGGTGATTATCTTTAATATTTCTAATAAAAATTTAAATCTTCAGAATATAAATAATAATCATTCTCAGTTTTTCTGTGGCCAGGAAAAATATTCTTTCTGAAAGTTGATAGATGATCAATACTGAGTGTTCGCTGGATGAACGGATTAATTGATTGTGATATTAGTTTTTCTCCATTGGTTTGGCTCATTTCTTGAAACAGAAATTACATTCTCAAAACTACATGGACAAACCTCTAAACCACTTGGCAATTGTTCACAACAGAATTGAATTTCTCATTCATTTTGCAAATTGCAAATGTCTAAGTACATGTCTCAATGTGTCAGTACAGTCTTTGCAAATGATTAAGTACAGGTAGCCTACATTTAGCACAATTTCCAAGTGAATAGATCTTGTTGATCTAAACTGATTGGTCGATTCTCAGTCTAATGGTTGTTTGCTCCAAAACGTGTCAGCATCATTTCATTGTATAAGTCATCACGTGCACAATAGTTTGTTCAATTGTCAAAATTCGCCAAGAACATAATACCATGAATACCATATATGAATCCTTGGAACATTTGATAAATTATTACAGCAATTGACAGTCAGGTGAAACTAGAACTTGACTAATGAAGGAGGAGTTTCACACATCTCAGATGACCAATCAAACAGTATGTTTAGTTACCTGACAGGTGCCAAACATGTATGTAAAGAGCTTGACCATGCAGGACCAGTACAGTTTCTGAACATGGAGGCACCTGGCCAAGTAAATGAACAAGGGCAGCTACCTGCTCGAGGAAGAGGAAGAGGAAGAGGAAGGAGAAGAGGAGGAGGAGGAGTAAGTGTGCGTGGTGGTGGAATAGGGGGAAGAGACAGAGGAGGACGAAGACACCATGCTGTCCCGGATGAAATTCGGGCCACAATTATAGACCATGTCATCAACCATGGCCTCACAATGGCGGCGGCAGGTTGTCGAGTGCAGCCTAATGTGCCTCGCTCTACAGTCTCCTCCATCATCCAAACCTTTCGCAGGGAAAACAGGTATGTTGTCAGTCAATGATGGAATTATATGTTGTATAGGACAGGACACTGTGCATAGACCAAGAAATATATTTACACATTTACCTATTCATTTAGTGTGTTTGTATGTGTGTGATAGGCCTACAGTAATATCTTACCTCAATGGGATGTTATGATACTAAAAATGACTAGAAAAACACTGGAGAAAATAAATGGAATAGTTTATTTTCTACAGTATTGATGATACAGTTTACAGTAGTATTCTAGTCACTGTGCAGTGATGCATTAGAATTGTGGTAAAGTTACTGTAAGTAAAACAACAACACAATTACATAGGTAACTCATTCTGTAAGGAATACATAAGGTATACATTACGAATGAAGTGTCCTTTGAATTCTATGTCTAGGATTGGACGACAACCTTGCACGGGTGGCAGAAGAAAACTTCTTAGTGAACAACAAGAACAAGAGATCTGTAACATGGTGATGGCAAATAATGCCATCACATTGAGAGAGATCCGCGCTGCAATCCTACAAGACAATGCCATATTCCAAAATGTCAACTCTATAAGCATCTCCACAATAGACCGGATATTGAAGAAGCATGAGGGTACCATTTGAGAGGAACTCTGATAGAGTGAAAGAGCTGCAGTACCAGTATGTACAAGTAAGTCAGTTACTGGTTGTCCATCATTATAACCTTTTTACAATTAAGCAGTGGTTCCCAAACTTTTTCGGCTCCAGTACCCACTTTACCTGATTTATGTATATAGGTATTCCAGGTATGAAAGTAATGACTTTTGCCTAAAAACGGCAGCTTACTGTATGATGCAATTATCATTATAATCCTTATTTTGAAGAATATAACTTACAATAAGAAAAAGGTGCCTCCCATGTAAATCTATCTAATACTGTGGGTTTTACTGTAACATTTCAGTAAGTCTAGTCATTGATGATTTTCCCCCTCCCCTTTCTGTCAAATACCCCCTGTAGTACCTCTGCATAGGGGTACATGTACCCCAGGTTTGGAACCACTGGAGTAGTGGCCAGTAGTATATTGAACTTGTGGAAAACACAGAACATTTCTGTTTATTTGTCTATAACTGTAGTGTTTTCTTTTTTTACACCATTTTAGAGAATAATGGCATTGGAAGGAAACGAGACCCATCACATCCTCGTGTTTGTGGATGAAGCTGGCTTCAACCTGGCCAAGGGCCGAAGACGTGGCCGTAATATTATTGGTCACCGGGCCACGGTGGATGTTCCAGGCCAGCGAGGGGGCAATATAACCATGTGTATAACCATCTGAGAATGGTGTGGCCACTCACATCCCCAGTCTTGGCCCATACAATACCCAGAAGCTCCTCATCTTCTTGGACCGCCTTCATTTTGATTTGGTCCCTGAAAAGGAGAGAGGTCTCATAGGGCCTCAATTACCACAATATGTTATTGTATGGGACAATGTGAATTTCCACCGTGGCCCGCTCATCAGGGTCTGGTTCACGACTCATCCAAGGATGGTCATGGTTTTCCTACCACCTTACTCTCCTTTCCTCAATCCTATTGAGGAGTTTTTCTCCGCTTGGAGGTGGAGAGTGTATGAGCGTAGGGCTCAAGATCAGAGGTCCCTGCTCCATGCAATGGATGCAGCGTGTGACGATATTACAGGTGATAACTGTAGGGGATGGTTGAGACATGCACGTCATTTCTTCCCACGTTGCATCGCAAGGGAGAATATACGCTGTGATGTGGACGAGAATCTGTGGCCAGACAGACAGCAGCGTGTGGATGGCCAGGAGGGTGAGGACGATGTCCAGGAGGGTGAGGGCGGTGGCCAGGAGAGGGAGGGTGAGGACAGCGACCAGTGAAGAACCTTTTTTTACAGCACTGTAGGCTGCATATAATTTTCACTGTTTTTTTGTTGTGTGTTTATATTACAGTATATTATGCTGTATACATTTTCTTTTTACTTTTTTCTTGTGTGAATAAAAATGGTTACAATTTCCTTGACAGTATGGGTGCAATGTGTGATGTCAAACCTTGGAGGCTACTCTTACCCTAAAATCATATTTCTTTTTTTCAGTTTTATTTACACCATTGTATTCTGTTAGCTAGACAAACAGTACAGTACAGTAACCATTGTGCCATAGTGACAAAACATCTAAACATTTTGACTTGCAGTGCTTACACAATGCCAAAGGGACGAAGCATTTTGGGGGCACTGACTGTTGAAATGAGAAGGAAATTTAGTTTTGACACATGAGTGAACTGTTTTGGGAGAGGTATAAGCTTTTGCAGGTGAACCATGGTGTTGTGCCGAACCATCCACATTATTTTGACAAAAGCACCAAGTGTGTTGAGAATGTCCGGTCTGTTTCGAGAAATGAGCCAAAGCAATTGAGAGGGATCTTTGCCATTTCTGTGGCACTGACTATTTATTTGGTAAAGGAATTTAGTTTTTAAACATGAGTGAACAGTTTTTGGAGAGATATGAGCTTTTGCAAGTGAGCTATAGTGTTGTACTGAACTGTAAGACTGTTTTGCCAAATGAGCTTAGAGTTTTGAGAATGTAATTTCTGTTTCAAAAAATGAGCCAAACCAATGGAGAAAAACTGTAATTCAGCTACATCAAGTTAATTATATTAACTGATCCAAAAAACATGAACCTCGTGGTTGTGGCAGTTGCTTGGATTCGTCAGCTATTATCTTGTCATTATCATGATATTACAATATTACAGTAATCATGACAGCCGTAACCACAGGCTTCCTCTCTTGCTCGGGCCCTGGAGCTTCAGCCCCGTCTACTGTTAATGCGGCCCTGTGTTCAGGTACAGGAAGTTCAGCTCAACACAGAATGTCACACAGGTGCTTGAACTGACTTAAGTTTAATAATTATACATGGAAACTGTCACTGTTTGATTGTTCAAAATGTTATGGCCAAACTTTCCAAAACTGATGTTTCTGGAAGGATGAAAAATACTGTAATTTGTAGCCATGTAGACATAACTAAATTACATGAGAAAATACTCTGAAGATGTAGGAGCTGAAATAGTAACTAATCACATGAAATTCCTGTCAAATCACACATTGTAGCAAAGATTAAAGTCATACACACTTTTATATCTGATTTCTGATATCAATGATGAATTTTGATTTCATTGATTTGATTTGACATGAATAAATAAAAGTTTGTGTTGTGATAATTCAGTTTTAAAGCTTTACTATTACATTTAGTTTATTACAGAAGAGCATAATAAAGAAAAGTGCCTTTCAAACAGTAACATGAATTTGTTAAGTCAATAATTGTGATTTAGGAGTTGTATCAACTCATAATATAATAAAGCATAATGTAATAAATGCACATAATGTAACAAGTATTACATCATTAATGTAATAAATTCTTCATAAATGTAGTCATTTCTAAAAAATATCTTGAGCTCATGTAATGATTTTTTAATGTAATCTTTTCACATAATGTCAGGTTTTTGTAGGAGAAATGTATTATATTATGAACACACTATAGCAACTTTTAATGTAATGACAGTTCATAAGGTAATAAATTTGATATTAACACATTTCAGCACAATTGTAATAATAGTTTAATGTAAAACTAGTGGTAACACTTTATTTTACAGTACTATAACAGTAAATTGTGCATAATTAAATCATTCATGAAACTAACCCTAAACCAAACTCTATTCCTAATCATATAGTAAGTACATGTTGTTATTGATATTACTCTGAACTTAAATGTATAATTTCACTTTAAGTGATCTTAAAATAAAGAGTAATCAAAATATTACATTAAAAGAAAAGTAGTTTTATTAGGCTGCACTGTGAACTCAACAATTTCATTAAGACTTTATTAACTTTGTGATTATGATGTGCTCCATCATTTTGAGTTGATTTGATCCACAAACACTTTTGGTTTCACAGACAGGGTTTAGTCTAAACCAAGATTAAGCTTTAGTTCAATTAAGGCATTTAAGAAGCTTTTATAATCTTTCACTAGAAAAACACATTACTGGTGTGAATCTTGAGACAAAACAATGACACTGAAATATTATTTTAAGATCTGTCAGTACAAGTTATTTCAGTTCAAACAGATCAAACATGCATTTTAGTCTCAGACTAACTTAAGCCTCGTCTGTGAGTTCAGGTTTTATGCACTAAATTAATAAAATAAAGCGTCTGCTTTCTAACTATGTAATTATGCATTTGTAATAATTTTTGAGAAATAAAAATTATAATGATTGTCATAAAAATGTTAATTTTCTGCAAAACTATTTATAATTTTAGTGAAATGATTCTCTGTAGAGATGCTTTTCATTTTTTTTTGTAGATGAATAGTTTTTTTTTTGTTTAAAGTTATTAGTCATGTAACACTCATTACATTATGTGCAGTAATTACATTTTGCTTTATTACATTATTATGAGTTGCTGTGTTCATAATGCATTATGCTCACATATTTATTGAAATGTGTCATTTAAAAATATTCTTCTCACAGATCCATCTAAATACTCCATAACATGAATAAGCATTCCATCCTGTTGGATAAGTAAAAGCACAGTCTTCATCACCTCTGTAACTATTAGGCTGTCCAGACCACCAGAACCTGAAAGAACAGATCAGCATTAGATGTTCAGTGCTGCTTCCTGTGTGATATGATACTGACTGTGAGATATGATCATTTATTAGAGAATAATCAGTTCAATTCAGTGATTTCTCACCCAGAGGTCATGTTGGTGCCATCAACCCATTTCCATCTGCCCTCCACATCACTGTCAGTCAGACCAATCCAGAAACTAACAAACCTGTTACTGACAAATCCCTAAGAATTAAAACACAGATACATTTCATCATTTACAGGTAGAAGCTAAACACAGACACAGACACACACACACTCGTTCACTCACTTGTTCCTCTCTGTTGTTTATGATGATCAGATCTGCTCCTCTCTCTGTACAGTATCTTCTGCTCTCAATCCAGTTCTTCTGCTCAGAGGAAATGAAGTAAAGACTGGATTGATAGTAAACCCATCCATCTGTAAACACAACCAGTTTCACTATTAGCACTTTTTTCAGTCTTTTTATCTTGTCTCATTCATCTGTGAGCTTTAGTGTTAGTGGGTAGCAACTCTCTCTTTTAAAATAAGTCACTTAACCCTAAAGCCCCGTTCACACCGCCAGTGACTTTTTCGCTGCACATCGCTCGTCTCTGTACTGTGAAGTCACTTGTGGGCGTTTCTAGTGCTGTTGCTCTAATGTCATTGGTAAACTGCACATCTGGCCATATCTATTAATCACAAATAATATATAAAACTAAGAAATCATTCTAATTTGACTAGGAATTAGGTTTAAAATAATTAAAAGTAATATTCTGCTGTTGTAGAGTGTTGTGACTGCAGAGCTCAGTGCATTAAATCATTAACTAGATTAATGATCGTTCTATTAACAAACTAAACTCACTCATACTGTGGAGAGGGTAAGGCTAGATGTGATTCCTCCAAGAAAACACAGAGTCTATGTCATGAAATAGCTACATGACACCTATCAGCAACCTTTACACATAACGTAAATGCAAAAAAATGTGATCTGTTACAATAGCTGGTTGTAAGCAAGCACGCATGACGACGACAACGACGATAGATTAATAAATCCACACGTCGGGTAATACACAGACAAGTTCAACAGTGAGACAACCACACAATACATGAACGATACCAGACAACACTGGACTGAAAACACAGGGCTTATATACACAGACAAACAAGGTGTTACGGGTACACAGGAGGTCGGAGACACAGGTAAAAGGTACGATGATAGAGATAGAAAGGTAGAGCAGGGAACACGTGCCAATTTTAACAGGCTCATTTGTCCATTCGTGTCTGGGGTCTGTGTTTATTGAGATAGGTGGACATCTGGACCTCTTAGTCAAACAGATAATATTGCTTCTCTCCAAATGGACCTGGTCAGCTGGTCTGCTGTCATGCTATTTCTATATTTCTGCCTTTGACGTCACAGCTCAGGACAAGTACAAGCAACACTTTTTTTGCTGGGTTGTTTTATCCTAGTATGGACTAATTAGATGTCCAGAGTGTTTCTGTTTGTTCTGAGAACTTTGAATTCGGGGAGAACCAGGACTCCGCAACATCTGACACAGCGTCGCTCTATATCTGATATACGACACTCACAAACACACAGTAATTGGATGACAACAGCAACAAAAGCAAACATAAACATCTAAGCTCCCATATAAGATGTTTGATTTGACTGTGCATATTAAAAAGTAGCAGGGTAAAAGTCCATGGTAGATATATTCATTCATATATGATAATTAAGTCACACGTAATCATATTCCTCTCAGCAAAGAGCAAAGGTTTCCCCTAGCCCCAATAAACATCTATGAGAATATTATGTAATAAATGTGCACATTAATTCTATGATAATCAGGCACCCATTCCCAAGGTTATATTCATGCCCTGTCTTCTTAGCTGCTGCACTTCTCCATGCCTTTCTTCCTCGTTCCTGTTCTGCCTCTCATCTGCCTATGGTTTTTGCTGTTACTCGACTAATTTCTGCAGCTGTGTCACACACGTTGGGCTCGGGGGAACGGTAGCTGATCCGGTAATGGGGACAGAAGACTATGTTCTCGCACAACTTTGGACAGTAAAATGGAAACTGTGTGAATCATTTAAGGAAACATGAGGGTGAGAGATTACAAAATGCTTCCATAATTCATCACCTGCACTGTCTATATATTTGACAAACGAGGTGGGTGATTGAACACAGCTGGTGGTGATAATGAAGGTGATCAGTAGCTATGGAAACAAACTAGTGGTGGGAAATGGTACAACACAAGTCCAGAAACAGAGTGCACATGTAACAGTGATCTAGAAATTCTGAATGAATTAGGCCTATGGAAGCCCGTTTCCACCACTAAATAAAAAATTAAAAACAGTAGTGATGGGAAACCGAGGTTCATTACTCGAAGCTTTTAACACAGTGCACATTAGCGACATCACTCTTGTCTTGGATCAATACAGTTCTGTCTCTCATCTAATCTCATCTAAATTAATTTGTGACAGTGAGACCACTCGTGTCAAGTGTAACCTGCTGAACGGATTCACGTATTGATCAATAATATAAAATATACAATGATGTGATCATAACTGACGTGAGTAGTTCAAAAAATATATTTTGGGTGAGCTTTTTAACCCTTATGTTCTGTTTGGGGTCTCTGAAACCACAGCAATAAAACATAAATGCATTTTTCTTTTATGCATCAGGTGAATTGCCATTTTTTTCAAACCAGCTGTCTCGATTTTCCGATACTGTATGATGTTCGAAGCTTCAAACGTCATCGATCACGTGGTATTGTCATTTTGATACAAGCTTCGGTACAGTGTGTGATACAATAGTGCTTTGAAAACTGCGTCGGAGCATCGGAGCCCCAGTATCAACCATCCCATCACTAAAAAACAGTAATTCCGACTTTTTATCTTGCAATTCTGACTTTTTTCCTCACAAAAAACAAAAGTCATAATGACTATATCGCAGAATGGAGTTTATATATCGCAATTCTGACTTTATAACAAGCAATTGTAAGAAAAAAAGTTCTGACATAAAGTCACAGTTACTGTTTTTAATTTTTTATCAAGTGACGGAAATGAGCTTCCATACTATAAAGCATGCATAAAAGTGCTTCCTTTATAACCACTAAACTGTCACTAATCTTAATTCACTGCGATCTCACAAAGTTTTGCTAATAGATTAAGCTGTCTGAACAATGAATATCTTATTTGGCCTACATAATAACTATACTTTTTTTTTTTTTTTTAAAGTTAAATTTTATATGAGAAGATTTGAGTGTGCAGATCTCAGCACTGGACAAAAACTCATGCGTTCAAGAAATCCTGAAGTAAGTTTGTGATTGGCTACATTGCTCAAAAATACGTTGTAAACAGAAAACCTGTTTATATTAGTTCTCAACACAATCGTGTGTGATTGGTTATAGGGCACAACACTCTATAACGCAACATGAGCAGATCTATATTAAATGCCACGACCAACTCTTTTTATTTAATTTCCATTTTCACTTTATTAGCCCCCTCTAATTTTTGACCCATTGTCAGGGGAAGGCTAAGCCTTACACACGCTCCTCCTATGGCAGCAGTGCTAAACTGCTCACAGCATCATAATTAACACAAAATGTATGAATCAAACTCATAAGGCTGCCGACAGTTTCTTATATACGCATTGTTTTATTATATCCATGTATGTACAGTCAAATCATATAAAACAGTGAAATCGCTCCGGAAGTATTCCTGTCTGTCTTGCCTGAACTCGAGACGGTGACGTGAGCTCCAGAGAGCTTCACTCCTATTGGTTGTCGCTCGCGAAATTCACGAGTGATTTGCATTAAGTTGAAATATCTGAACTTTTGTAGCGTGTCTCCCGTCGCTTGATACGCCTACATTCTGTCGCCAACGGTCACTGTCGCTTTTGTCGCAGGAAGTCGCCAGCACTCCATTAAAATGAATGGGATCCTGTCGCTTTGTGTCGCTTGCGGTGTGAACGGGCTTAACAAGTGTCAGTTATGAACACAATCTCAATAGTATTCACAGGGATTGTACCTACACTCCACATCTAGGGATTTCATGAAATTGTTATAATTATAATTATCCTAAAAAGAGGAAACTACGGTGTCCATTTTAGGACATTCTCACATCTCAGTCATACAATGAAAAGGCGTCATGCCTCAGACTAAAAGGCTTCAGTCATCGGACAAAACGGCATCGCACCTCAGTCTCAGGAAAAACGACGTCAGGTGTCAGGTCTCGTACAATTAGGCATCGGACAAAACAGCCTCAGACCAAAAGGCATCAGATGAAACGAACTCGGACAAAACGGCTTCAGAAAAAAAGGCATCAGACAAAAAGGACTTAAGGAAGCAAATTGCCCTGCCTCAAAGTGGTGTCACATGTACGCAGTTTTCTAACTGTTAAATGTTACACCAAGTTGTATAAAACATAGTCAATTATTTTGTAAATTTGTATTATTCGCTAGTTTTATTTGTTTGTATAAAAAGTTAGATAAATAACACATTGCTTGCATTTCAAACTATCGTGAACACTTCTGAAAATTAACCATGGTTTTATTATAGTAAAAGTGGGGTAACCATGATTTTTTTGTTATATTGATACTATTTGTGTAACAATAGCTTTACTACAAATCCTACCATAAACTATTTATGGTTACCATGGTTAACTACAATAACCATGTTTTTTGTTTTATTTGTAGTAAAACAATGATTCATTTTCATAAGCGAAGTAAAAAATCTTTAGAACTATTAAACTGCGTTGTTAAAACCACAGCTGCTTTGTGTACAGAGGTAACCAGGGAAACGGCTTTATTTCTGCTGTTCCAGCGCCACCTACTGTCGATTACATTTTAATTCAGATAATTGCTATTTTTCTGCAGAGTGCTGACCAATGTGAAAGTCGCCATGTTCTTTTCTCTATAGAACCTGTATAGAAATATAAAAAGGGGGGAGAAGGAAAAAGATAACTGAAGGATTGCATTATGATGGGATAAAAGCCAATAGAAAGTTATACAAAAACATAGCCAAAAAAACAAAAAACAAAACTGATGACTTTTTGTCTGAGTCCGTTTTGTCCGATGCCTAATTATATGAGACCTGACACCTGACATCATTTTTCCTGATTCCTGAAGCCTCTCAGTCTAAGGTGCGATGCCGTTTTGTCCGATGACCGAAGCCTTTTAGTCTGAGGCATGACGCCTTTTCGTTGTATGACTGAGGTGTGATAATGTCCTAAAATGAACACCATAGGAAACATTTGTATGTTTCTTTACATTTTACATTGTAAATAGGTTTTATACTTGAATTTATGGTTCACTTTATTTTGATGGTTCAGTTTAGACATTGACTAACTATAATAACTTCGCAACTGCAGTCAGTGAACTCTCATTAGAGTATCAGTAGACTGTTAGTGTAGGGTTAGGGTCTGGATTAGGAGAATAAACTGACATGTAGTTGTAGACTTACTTATAGTCTGTAAAATATCTGCTGGGGAGCATCAAAATAAAGTGTTGGCAAATATGAAGCAAACGGTCTACTGATACTCTAATGAGAGTTAGTTGACATGTAGTTGCAAAGTTACTTGTTGTGGGACAACGGGTCTTCGCAGGCCCGCTGTCAGGCGAAACTGGGTTTAACCGAAAAAAACAAAAGAAAGACAACCCAGGTATGTATGCATGTATGCGGGGATTCTGACGGGGATGGTAAATGGAGTGGATATGTTTGTGTGTATGAAGAAGACCAGCGTGCTAATGGCATGCGTGTGCACCCACATCGCCTCAGCAGGGAACGGAGGATGAGGTAAAGACTGTCCGGGTCACTGTTCTTTTCACACTGCATGACTATCTTGGCCAGCATTCAGTCGCTGCTGTGTTCACACTGCATGATGGATCGGCGACAGAAGGTTTCACACTGCATGACTTTACAATAGGAAGAATCGCCAACAACTCTGTCTGGCACGCAAACTACGTTTTACAACCAAACACACGTGAGATGTGACAAGCAGACCTGCTAACTTGTCACTTTTAGGTGACAATCACCTTTTTCTTGGTCATTTGGGTCATTTATGTGAATCGCGTAGAACCGTTGAGTTTTTTTTTTTTTTTGGGGGGGGGGGGGGGTATATAATTATATATAATATATAATTATATAATCATATTTAAGTGTAACATTAAAGGACAACTCCGGGGAATTTTTAAGTTAATCTTGATCGTTACACCTTTGTGAGTACTGTCTATAGAAAAAAACGAGCTGGATTGGTGCTTGCAACACGGAGATATTCCAGTTAATGCCCAGAGTTCCACTCAGCTAAAACGGCAGTTTTGGGGGCATTAACATAACGAGTGTTTTTGTGCCTCTTAACGGACACAAAATGCAATTAAAATGTCTGTCTAACATGTACAGGGCCCTTACATGACAACGAGATGCGTTTAGCCACTTAGATTGTTAAAATTTACCTCAATAGTAGCGATGTGATGTCCGCTCGCGAACGAATCGTTCTTCTGAACCGGTCGAACCGGCTCACCAAATCGGACTGAATCGTTCTAAACGGTTCGTGTCTGGAGTCAGCGCTGATCCACAATATATTTCAGGATATTAGTTTATTTCTGGTCTGAGGGACTGCCACTCATGTCAGAAAGTGAGTAATTTTAGTAACTTCAGCGCTGACTTCAGACGCGAACCGTTTAGAACGATTCAGTCCGATTTGGTGAGCCGGTTCAGAAGAACGATTCGTTCGCGAGCGGACATCACATCGCTACTATTGAGGTAAATTTAAACAATCTAAGTGGCTAAACGCATCTCGTTGTCATGTCAAAAAAAATAAATGTTTTTCATGTCTGTCAGTCTTTTATTTTTTATTTGTGTCATGCGTCACAACACTACCTTGCGTTTCAATGTTGTAAATAAAATCATTTTAAAAACATTAAATGTGTCATTATCTTTAAGTCGCGCTCAGAAATGTGTAATTTGCATATTAAAATCACAAAAAAATCAAGCTTGAGGCACCCCCTACCCCCCGCGACACTGTCACCTTTTTTACTCTGAGGAATTTGCAGGTCTGGACAAGGAAACAACGGGATATCACGCGTGCAAGACCGGAGTTCTCACGTGAGACTGGGATTATTATTAAAAACGGTAGCCCGCAAGAAGCTTGCAATACACATTGCCTGTGCGCTGATTTGCAGCGAAAACAAGAAAAAGAAAAGAAGAATATGGAGGAGGAAATGGTTGGGGAGACGCTGATATTGTGGTCTATAACTCCTCCCCGAACTCCCCGCTGCTCTGTATCTTGCTCTCTCATTGGCTGTCGGTCATCGCCGATGAAGTTTTCAGTCAGAACACTTTTCACACAGCAGGATTTTGAATCGCCGACAGGTCCAGATATTTAGCATGCCAAATATCTCACGGGCGTCGGCGACTCGTCGGCGTTTCTCGCAAATCATGTCTTTGCTCATTCACACTGCGTGATTGTCACTCGCGTGAACGAGCACCTGATTTACCTGTGATTTCGGGCATTTGTCTGCGATTTCTCAAAACCTGTCGGTGAGCCAAAATCGGGGCTAAAATCTTGCAACGTTAAACTCTGCTTAAGTTGGGCTGTGTGTGTGTGTGTGTGTGTGTGTGTGCTGCGCTAACCAACAGGGACAGGTCACTCTGTCACACTTGTAGTCAGTAGAATGTGTAAAGTGGACAATTGAAATAAAGTGGTAAAGGTGCCCTAGAACTGAAAATTGAATTTACCTCGGCATAGATAAATAATTAGAGTTCAGTACATGGAAATGACATACAGTGAGTCTCAAACACCATTGTTTACTCCTTCTTATATAAATGTGATTTGTGCAAAAGACCTCTGAAGAACAGGCGAATGTAACTCAACATAACACCAACTGTGACGCAACAGTCGGGATCATTAATATGTACGCCCCCAATATTTGCATATGCCAGCCCATGATCGAGGCATTTGACAAGGGCAGCCATATTAACGTCTGGAGCAGCACAGCCAAATCAACAGACTTTATGCAGGTAAGCAAACAAGGACAACAGCGAAAAATGGCAGATGGAGCGATAATTACTGACATGATCCATGATATCATGATATTTTTAGTGATATTTGTAAATTGTCTTTCTAAATGTTTCGTTAGCCTGTTGCTAATGTACTGTTAAATGTGGTTAAAGTTACCATCATTTCTTCCTGTATTCACGGAGACAAGACTGTTGTTATTTTCATTTTTAAACACTTGCAGTCTGTATAATTCATAAACACAACTTCATTCTTTATAAATCTCTCCAACAGTGTGTAATGTTAGCTTTAGCCACGGAGCATAGCCTCAAATTCATTCAGAATCAAATGTAAACATCCAAATAAATACCATACTTACATGATCTGATATGCTGCATGACGAATACTTTGTAAAGATCCATTTTGAGGGTTATATTAGCTGTGTGAACTTTGTTTGTGCAATGTATTATAGAGTTGGGAGTTGGGAGCGTGAGCATTTAAAGGGGCCTCAGCCTGAATCGGCGCATTTCTAATGATGCCCCAAAATAGGCAGTTAAAAAACTGAATTAAAAAAAATCTATGGGGTATTTTGAGCTGAAACGTAACTGACACATTCAGGAGACACCTTAGACTTTTATTACATCTTGTAAAAAAGCATTCTAGGACACCTTTAACAAATTTATTTTGTACTATAGACTCTTTCCATGCTGTGAATATGTGCACTAGAATTACACTTGACATTCAAACACCTATGAATACTAACCGGATTATATTCCTGCTCTGTAGAAACTACTAAAATGACTAAAATGAAAAGAAACTCACCCAGTTTACCAAGACTCATCTGAAGATCGTTTTTCTCCAATTTTAGCTGGTCTCTCTCATTGGTCAGGTTGTTGGTCTTTATTTTCAGCTCATCTCTCTCTTCTGAGAGGATAGTAATCATGGTTAGTAGCTGGTCTCTCTCTTGTGTGAGGTTGGTGATGTTAGTTAGTAGCTGGTGTGTCTCTGGTGTGTAGTTTAAGCTCTTTGTATGGATGTGGACACACAGCACTATGACTGCAGTCAGCAGAAGAACACACAGCAGCACCAAACACACTGCAGCTGCTCTGGAGCTTCTGATCTTCACACAAACACTTCCTGAAAATGATCAAACATCAAGATAAATGTTTTCTCTGTTTCCTAATTGTATGTTTGTGTTGTATGTGTACCTGTATGGTTTCTCTTGGTTCAGTGTTTATATTGCCATGAACAGGCTGAGACATTTTTGTTCACATGATGGAAGCTATATGTGTTTCTACTCTGTAGTCCTCTGCTATTTGAGACTCTACTTTTAGTAGTTGAGGCAAATATGTGGCAAAGTATATCACAGTACAAGAGCATGTGACATCCTGTCTGTTAATACCAATATATTTGCATAATAAAAAGCTCTTCCTAAAGGGCACTATTGTGATATTGTGGTTAGATGTTGCAGCCGGGTTCAAATTAGCACAGTGCAGTTATACATGAGAGAAAACTCACTTTATCACTTTACTTACACCAGTAAAATCAAAATTGATGAGAAAATTAATGTGATTAAAATCAGCACATGACACACATTTTACTATGATGTTTTTTTTAAGATGCTTTCAATAGTGCTTTTTTGTTCTCTTAACCCTCAGGGGTCTGGGGTTTTTTGGGGCCCTGAAGAAGTTGACATGCCCTGACATTTGTGCTTTTTTCAGTTGTTCATAAACATATTAATGGAAAAAGTGTCATCACACTGTATTCAGCACAAACTAGGCTACAATAATATGTGAGGAACATGTATGTACATGTTTGTGTTTTTGAAGGAATAATGTTTATGCGTGGTTATTGAAAAAACAAAAAACTTAAGTCACTGAAATAAAGCCAAAAATATATATATATCAAATTTGTGTTCACAAGACTTCTGGGTATTGGAGGTTGTAGACTAGAGTTTTTGCTTCAAAATGAGGTAAAAATTATGCTGCCTACTCATTCATATAAAACAATAGAGAGATTTAAATTTTCTAAAAAATCTTTGGTCAAGAAACACAGTAAGCGTGGAGGCGTGAATAATCATGTATAATGGGTGATTCTCACCTGAGAAGACAAAAGAATTGCATAAATAATGAGCTCTTTCAGTCAGGTAGGCTGTGAAAAAATCATGTCTCAGCTCATCATGGTGTAAATCAAACATACAGAAAAAAACAGCAATACTATGAAATATTATTACAATTTAAAAATATAGCTGCAAGCAGCAATTCGGGGCCAAGCCCCAGAAGGGGCAGTAGCGCAATACGGAGCAGGAAGAGCAAAAACAGCAGAAATTGAATGTACATGCTAAACAGCTCGTTCAGAAGGACAGGTGGAAATGAAATGAAAATTAATAGAAGTTCAAAGAATGAACACGGAATGAACTAAAAACACTTGTATCTCATTCAAGAGGAATAAAGATTAGTACAATGCTTATTTGGATAAAAAAGGTATCGAAATGACTCATTACACACAATTGTATAAAGGCACCCCACACGGGATTCGAACCCACAACCTCCGGGTCCAATGTCCATTTCTCAACTCATTGCACCACTGTGCAGGTGAATGTTGGCACACCTGCCGAAGTTCATTAGTTCATGTGAAAATGAACTCAAAATGAAGAATTTTTATAAAACTGCACTGAATGTTATATTTAATAACTACTTTAGATCATTCTGCAGCTCATCATGCTGTAGCGCAATACAGAGCAGGAAGAGGAAAAACAGCAGAAAATGAACAAACATGAAACAGCTGGTTCAGAATTACGGGCGAAAATGAACTCAGAACTTATGTACATAAGCTTAGATGAAAATGAACACAGCATGAAACAAAAAGCATTTATTTCTAATCCAAGAGGCAGTAAAGGAATCAAAACACACTATTTCATAAAACCGCTCCACTTGGGATTCGAACCCACTATCTTGGGGTGCAGAGCTCATCAGGTAACTGGCTTTACACATTGAGCTACTTGAGGATGCACATTCAACAATCTGTGGAAGAGAACTTTTAGTGTAAGAAAGAATTTACAAAAAAGCATTACTTAGCATGCTAACCATATTAGCATGCTAAGCTAACTTAATGCTAATGAAGCTCATGGTTAACTTGATAGCTGAAGAGCCACATTAAAGAGAATGACAACTGGTTAGCATGCTAAGCAATTAGCATGCTAAGCTAACTAGCATAAGACAACAAACACAAGCAAGGTCACATTCAGAGATGAATATCTTGGGAATGGTAGCGAATATCAAAAATCCATTCAGTCATTTCTGTGCGGCTCGGTCCAAAGATCACCTGAGCTGATTTTGGACAAAATTGGACAAAAATTGTAGGAGGAGTAGTGAAAAAATGGAATACTGTACTTTTCAAAATGGCCACTACTGTACTGGGTGGAGTCTTAATGTAAGATATTGAATGTGATCAGTATGAAGAGAGGAATCAATTGTATTGACATTCATTTTTCTGGAACAAAGGGTTCAAAAGTTATAACCTTTACAAAAGTGAATATTTGAACTGGTGGTGGCGCTATAGACTTAGTCCTAGATACTCCAAAGTTGGTCAAATTACTTTTAATTACTATCACTACAAGCATGCCAAATTTGATAATTTTCCTTCTTATGGTTCATTGATTACCATACAGGGGGAAGAAGAATAACTACGAATTTGGACATAAAGGAATTGCATGTGATAGCTTCAGATTAGACCAGTTTTAGGCAGAATGCCTAGAACAGACACAAGTTCTGCATCTTTTCCTGCCACAGTACCTCATGCGGTCTGGGCATGTGTCACACTGAGTTTCGAACCCACGATGCAGAGCATTCGGGATCCGTGGCGTAACACATTGAGCTAATCAGCCATGCAAGTTCATCAGTATGCTAAGCAGAGGTTTCAGTGTGAGAAAGAGTTCACAAAAAAAAAAGCTTCATAGCATGTTAACCATATTAGTATGCAAAGTTATTTAATGCCAACTAAGTTTTGGTTAACCTGTTGACTGAAGACCACATTAGAAAGAATAGCAATAGTTTAGCATGCTAAGCAATTACTGTGCTAAGCTAACTAGTATAAGACAACAAACACAAGCAAGGTCACATTCAGAGATGAATATCTTGGGAATGGTAGCGAATATCAAAAATCCGTTCAGTCATTTCTGTGCGGCTCGGTCCAAAGATCATCTGAGCTGATTTTGGACAAAATTGACCAAAATTTGTGGGAGGAGTAGCGAAAAAACTGTTTTTGATTTAATTCAATATGGCAGACAGGTACATTTAAGGAAAATGACAAATGACACATTGTCGGAATCGGCATAAGCCAGGGAATAAAATGACATAAAGCAGACAAATTTTGGATAATGTTTTCAAAAGTTATAAGCAATTTTGCAAAAATCATTATATCTGTGGAACACTAGGTGGCGCTGTGCTGAAACTTCTCATGTACCTTCAGGACACTCTGATGGTCATATGTACCAAATTTTGTGATGATATGTCAAATTGTTTAAAAGTTATTGCAATTTATGACAAAATTCAAAATGGCGGACACGTGGTTCATCCGATGTTGACGAATTCGATATCCTCGGATTCGGCATGGCACAGGGAATCCATAGACACCAAGATCTTGATTTTCTAATAAAGTGTTCAAAAGTTATTGGCCAAAATAGCCATTTTTCAGATCTCATGACCTGTAGGTGGCGCTGTTCCCAAATTTGGCATGGAACCTCAGATCATGGTCTTGATCAAGTGTACCAATTTTAGTTTTGATTGCTCAAAGTTTGGCCGAGATACAGCCTCTATAGCAATTTTGGGTCAACCTTGTTAACTTCGTGACATCATAACTTTTGAACAAAGATGAATAAAAAAAATCTGTTTAGTCATTTCTGTGCGGCTCAGACCAAAGATCACTTGATCAAAGTTTGGACAAAATTGGACAAATTTTGAAGGAGGAGTAGCGAAAAAACGGAATACTGTACTTTTCAAAATGGCCACTACTGTACTGGGTGGAGACTTAATGTAAGATATTGAATGTGATCAGTATGAAGAGAGGAATCAGTTGTATTGACATTCATTTTTCTGGAACAAAGGGTTCAAAAGTTATAACCTTTACAAAAGTGAATATTTGAACTGGTGGTGGCGCTATAGACTTAGTCCTAGATACTCCAAAGTTGGTCAAATTACTTTTAATTACTATCACTACAAGCATGCCAAATTTGATAATTTTCCTTCTTATGGTTCATTGATTACCATACAGGGGGAAGAAGAATAACTACGAATTTGGACATAAAGGAATTGCATGTGATAGCTTCAGATTAGACCAGTTTTAGGCAGAATGCCTAGAACAGACACAAGTTCTGCATCTTTTCCTGCCACAGTACCTCATGCGGTCTGGGCATGTGTCACACTGAGTTTCGAACCCACGATGCAGAGCATTCGGGATCCGTGGCGTAACACATTGAGCTAATCAGCCATGCAAGTTCATCAGTATGCTAAGCAGAGGTTTCAGTGTGAGAAAGAGTTCACAAAAAAAAAAGCTTCATAGCATGTTAACCATATTAGTATGCAAAGTTATTTAATGCCAACTAAGTTTTGGTTAACCTGTTGACTGAAGACCACATTAGAAAGAATAGCAATAGTTTAGCATGCTAAGCAATTACTGTGCTAAGCTAACTAGCATAAGACAACAAACACAAGCAAGGTCACATTCAGAGATGAATATCTCGGAAATGGTAGTGAATATCAAAAATCTGTTCAGTCATTTCTGTGCGGCTCGGTCCAAAGATCATCTGAGCTGATTTTGGACAAAATTGACCAAAATTTGTAGGAGGAGTAGCGAAAAAACTGTTTTTCATTTACTTCAATATGGCAGACAGGTACATTTAAGGAAAATGGCAAATGATACATTGTCGGAATCGGCATAAGCCAGGGAATAAAATGACATGAAGCATACACATTTTGGAAAGTGTTTTCAAAAGTTATAAGCGTTTTTGAAATAATCATTACATCTGTGGAACAGTAGGTGGCGCTGTGCTGAAACTTCTCAGGTACCTTCACGACCTTCTAAAGGTCATACATACCAATTTTTGTGAAGATATGTCAAATTGTTTAAAAGATATCGCAATTTATGACAAAATTCAAAATGGCGGACACGTGATACATCCAATATTGACAGAATCGGTATCGTCGGATTCGGCATGATCCAAGGAATCCATAGACACCAAGATCTTGATTTTCTGACAAACTGTTCAAAAGTTATTGGCCAAAATAGCCATTTTTCATATCTCATGACCTGTAGGTGGCGCTGTTCCCAAGTTTGGCATAGACCCTCAGACCATGGTTCTGATGAAGCGTACCAATTTTTGTTTCGATTGCTCAAAGTTTGGCCGAGATACAGCCTCTATACTAATTTCGGGTCGACCTCGTTAACTTCGTGACATCATAACCTTTGAACAAAGATGAATAAAAAAAAATCTGTTCAGTCATTTCTGTGCGGCTCAGTCCAAAGATAATCTGATCAAAGATTGGACAAAATTGGACAAATTTTGAAGGAGGAGAAGCGAAAAAAACAAATACTGTACTTTTCAAAATGGCCGCTACTGTAATGGGTGGAGACTTAATGTAAGAAGTTGAATAGCATCAGCATGAAGAGACGAATCAGATGAACTAAATTTAATTTTTCTATGACAAACAGTTCAAATGTTAAAACCGTTAGAATGTTGAAATTTTGAACTGGTGGTGGCGCTATAGAGTTGGTTCTAGAGACTCCAAATTTGGTCCAATCACTATTCATGAGCATCTCTACAACTGTGCCAAATTTCATCATTTTCTCATGTTCCGTTGATAGGGCTGCCATAGACTCCCATTCGGGAGGAAGAATAATAATAATAAAAGGGAAAACGTACAATTACAATAGGGGCTACAGCCCCTTCGGGGCTTGGCCCCTAATAATGGGATTCTATTATATTCTTTAAAATATAATGCATTTCTGTGATGAAAAAAGTGTCTGAACAGTTATGTTACCTCTATGGCATTTCATATAGGCTTTTAGCTTAAAAGCATGCACATTTGGAGAAATACTGATGGATTCTCATATGTTTGTCAATTTTCTATACAGAGGAGTAATATTTATTCAATATTTATTGTCTTCACTATGAACGCTGGATACTGTTTTCAATTCATACTTGCAGCCGGAGGGCGCTCTGTACACCTTTAGTCCACAAATCCATATAAAGAAGAAGAAGAAGAACCAGAAACTAACGGCTCTTCTAGAGCTCCCTAACCATGACTTTTACATCCAAATAAACACTTTTCATGACAATAAATACACGATTGAGACGATGAATGCATGTATTGCTTCTGAATTTGCGTCTGAATAGCGCTGGCTCCGTGGGCGTGGCCGCATTAGCAGATAATGAGCTGAATCACGGATTTCTAACATGGCTCTCTTTTCATACAGATTACATAAACACAGAATGTTTGTTTTCGATTTGACTTACACAATTTAAAACCTGACATTTCAACGTTTTTTTAGACAGAAGTTTCATTTTTTGTGATTAGTATTCAATAAGTTACAGTTCATTTTCTGAGAACTATCAGATCGTTCAGAGGGAGACGAGAGATCACGCATCATGTTAGTTTTCTTTATTTTACAAAAAGCACAACATTTTGTTGTTACTCTGAGTGTACACAAATAAAAGAAGATATTCCACAGATTAAAATGGTGTATAGCTCTTAATTGTATGTGCAACATTGACAGAGTATTTTGAGTCTCTTTCACACTGGTTAGAAAAAAAAACACGGTGGTCACGCCGGCGATACCCTCAGACCTCAGAGTGTTAAGCTATTTCCTCAAGTTCCTGTGAAATCTTCAAAACATCTTCATTTATTTGCCACAGAACGATTGTCACTAACAGCACTATGCCTGTAAAGTCAAGCCTGTGGTTTCTGTTTCTGCACCAACACAAAGATAGAGCAGCATTCTCATGAACACTGTTATAAAGGACTCAGGTACAGTGTACATTTTAGGACATCCTCAGACTTCAGTCATTGGACAAAACCGCATCATGCCTCAGATTGCAAGGCTTTCAAGTCTCAGGAAAGTCAGTGTCAGGTCTCGTACAATTAGGCATCAGACGAAACGGACTGACCATCCTAACTGAAACACACAGACTGAATAAACATTTTAATCAGTTTTTTTTTCTCTCTCCAAAATCATATACAGATGGTTAGTTATTAAATCCTACAACAGCATCAGAAGAACACAAAGCTGAACCAAACACACTGTAGCTTCTTCTGATCTTCACACAATCAGTTCTGAACAGCACAGGTCTGACATTAGATGACTGAACATGTGCAGACTCTGATGATTTGATCAAAGTAATGAATGTGATTACCTGTACGCTGAAGTGGTTGGGGTGTGTTTGTCTCTGTCCTGAAGTCATGATCTCTCACACATTCTGCACTCTCATAGATTACCACTATCATCTCCATTCTGTCTGTGTTCATTCCCTCAGACTCAGTCCTGATCACATCTTCATAAATACCATCAGACATTTCTGCTCTTTAACTGTTAAACATTAAATGATGATCTTCCTTGTTCGTTGTAGATGTAGTCGGCACTCGTCTTCTTTTTAAAGCCAGTGACAAACAAACTTGTGGTCAATGTGTGAAAACAAAAACGTGACATCAGACTCTTAAAGTTGACATGAAACAGAAGTTGTGAAAGTCTTTCTTCCTTTTTATGATGTATATCTGAGTGAAACTCGACCATTGCTATTGCTGTGATGTCATTTTGTGATATCTCTAAAAAAGAGAAAACATTTTCCAATTAATGTTTTGATGATTATTTATTTGTTTATATTTTTGATAAACTATTTGTCTGTAACTAATTGACATTATCTGTGGGGCAGGGAATGTGATGGGGAAAGGAAGGACTCTTATTGTGAAAGGCGTCTGTGTAAGAGGCGGCCATTTTAAAGTCTGTGGTAGCTCATGAAGCGACATGCATGGAAGACAGGCTAACAAAGGAGTGCCTGGGGTTTTTATTCCAGTGGATTATCTCCTTTTTCTCCTTTTGGGATCATTGTGGGACTGTTTTCTTTTTCCTCAGAGGTATTGCCTTAGGAGCCCAGAAAATCCCTGAGAAGCTAACGTGGGTGAGATCGTTGGGGTTTGTTTTTACTTTTTCTGCTTCATACAAGTTTCCTTTTTTGCTTTGATTATCCTGTTTTTTTGGACTGCTTTTTTGGGTTGTCTTTTTTGTTCAGGACTCTGATTGTTGGTGTTCTATGGGACTTTGTAGGTTCTGTTTAAGGCCCTTTTTGATTTAAGGACTCAATTCATGTTATCCTTGGAGTTATGAGGGGTGTATGTGTTTGGAAGGAAGTTTGTTAATACATGCATTGCACAGTGAATGTCTTATGCTTTGTACATGTTTTATTAAATTGATAATGTTAAGATATACTGACCAACACTAACCTAATAGAACCCTGTGATAACAAGGAGACTTAAAGAAAGAAAGTTTGACTTGTTACAATTTGATTGACAGGTTACACCAGTGAACACGTCATCAGAGAAGAGAAGTCATTGCAAGAGGGAGGGAAAGGTATTTTGATTAAAGATTATGGGTGCACATGGATTTTAAATGTGATGTGCATTGATGCAATATTACATAAAAAAATAAGAATTGTTGATTTTAATTTCATAGTGACTTATTCATTGTTGTAGAAAAGGTTGTTATTCCTTTAGTGGTGAGAATGTAATGAAACAAACACTCAGGAAATGTCTTTGTTGATTTTATTCTTGTAAGAAGGTTGTTTAAAGAAGATTTCTACACAGTTCTAGAGAGAAGAACACCCTCACCCAGAGCAGCTGTCTTATATACGCCTCTTATTGTTCCTTGTTACCCCAAACCAATCGGAACACGTTACCATATTAGGATCATAAAAACTGAAAAAAAGAGAGGGGTCTAAAACTTATCAGATGCCCTATTGAAGTCCAAGCTGTCCAGACACACACATTTGCACCTTTGCCTCACTTCCTTTGTTAGTTTCAGAAGCGTTTCTTAAAATACAACAGCATTAGCAGTAATTTTCCACTGAACAAGCTATTGTAAAATCCCCCTTAGTCAATTATTTTATCACTTAAAACGCATCTTTGATCACCAAAATGACATTTAAATATTTTTTCCACTGGAAAAAAATCTTCATGCCTTTAAAATAGCTTGAATGTAACTCTACACTCTTGCCTAATTTCAAATTCACGGATCAATGAATATGCAAATTAGCCCCGCCCCCACTCACGGCAGCTCAAAGAGTCTTCTGTTGCTGTAGTGATTGCTATATATGTGTAACCCCTCACCCAGGTATACTCTCCCCGCTCTGTGCGGGCCTCGAACCTGGGTCTCTGGCGTGGGAGTCGGATGCTCTAACGAGGAGCTAAAGGCTGCAACCTCTAGCATCAGTCGTTAGAGCATCTCTTGAGATCAGAGGAGTGAGGTTTACTTGCACAGCAACTACTAGCTGGCCTCTGTTACATATGCTTATATATTGCAAAATAAAAAACCCTTTGTGTGTTTCGTTACCGTCTGAAATCCTGCAGGCACATGCCTTCTCAGTAGCCGACATGCAATAAATACACAGCCTTGAATGAGCGCGGATTTCCAGCATATTTACCAAGCGGCAACCTCCCCCAGTTTCTCGTGAAGCCAATACGGAAGTGACTTAAACTACGATTCATCGACTGGCCACTAGGGACAGCCTGCAAAAGTGAGCAGAATCTCATTGACCATCATGTTAAATTAGCCAAGTTTACAGCAGAAAAAAGCATGTTTACAGTCTGGTTCAAATTGTGGTTTTGGCCTATACTGCTAATTTTGCCCTTCATGACAACTCTGAGGGGGGTGAATTTTTTTAGAACTCATCTGTTTAAATTATATTAAGCCTTAAAGTTCTGCATAACTAAGGGCGTGGTCACTTGAGTGACAGGTGGATTGCCGCTGCTCTCTGTGAGCCGGCATGTTACCTCAGCAGCTAATTTCAGCAACTGAATTTGGCATCTCAGCCATATTTGTGCTTTTTTCTGGATTAATGCTGCATTATACTCGAGACAGATGTACGTCTGTGTACATGTGCACGCATGTGGAAGATAAATAGAACACATGTTGTGGGATCATCGTGGCATTGGCTAAAAGTTTTGTCCCTGAGATTTACTACAATGGCAATACCAGGAGGATATACAACTCCGACAGCACTGTTTGGATATAACTGCTGCACTATTTTGAAAAATTATACTTTGGATACGTGCTCATTAGTTTGAGAACATTTGAGAGATATACAGATATCTGTACGTATAGAGTTTTACATTATAAACGATGCTTAGATTGCATCCCACAAATACATGTTTATTTATATTTTAAACTCCTTTAATAAAACAGCATGGATTTTTGACTCGCACATACTTTGTTATTTGTTTCCGGTCCTTTATTTGACAGATAGGCTATATTTTTCCTTAGTATATCTGTTTGGACACTGATTAATAAATTGTTGCGTGTTTCATGAATTATATCCCTTTATTTTAGTAAAACGTAAGTCACTGAATAATTTCGCTCCCATTATTAAGGAACGATTTAGCTAAATCATTGAAACTAAACAGAATGGACGGATTAATAAAACAACATAAAAAAACTGCAACTCCTGCAGCCGCATTTAAATGCAGGAGTGTAGCCTATTCTATTCCTTAAAATATCAAATATCAAATTCAGAAACAACACATTCCAGCGGATAGATCACCTCTTATTTAACACAGACCTACGAATTTATTATCGAATTGAGATATTTCTTTCTTTTTAGGTAATTATTCGCTGAGTTTAAGTTCACTTTTGAGACGTTTCAGTTTCTCGCAGAGAGACACCCAGCTAACCAAAATACGTGACTGTTACGTAACTGCAACGTAATTTGGTGACCAAACTTTCGTCGTGGCGACGTAACTAGTTACGTCGTGGCAACCGGAAAAGTGAAAGGTGCCTATACGTCGCCACAACGTAACTTTGTGACGTTGCCAGTTAGTAACTGCGACGTCGTGGCAACGTTGTGTATCAATAGTTGTGTGTTGGTCATCAGTTGGTAATTCTTATATTTATTTATTTTTCTAGGGGCGGACATGCAGTAGTTTAACCTAATTTATGTCCTCATTTGCCCAAACTAATGTAAAGGCTATTCCAACAGCTGTGAACGATGAATGCAGACTCGAAATGAATTCAATTCATTTATTTTGAAAAACACACAGAACATGAACAAAACTCCAAATAAAAATAATAAAATACACTCAAACTATAAATAAAAACATATAGCCTACAGCGAAACATAAAATAAAAGCATTCAAGACGTTTTGCTCTCAGTATCATTAAAAACATATGCTATGGTAACGTAACATTTTGCTAACATATATTTCAGACGATCAAGGAAATCACAGAGGTAAAAATATTAACAAAAGTACTTAAAGTAGACTGTGGGTAATGTTACTTAACCAATCTGACGCAGTTGTTGAACTTTATTGCTATAAAACTGACGAGAAACACGGAGAAATGTCGACGCTGTCTTCTCCAGCAGCTTGAATGTTTTCCCGGTTGCCATGGCAACTCTAACGGCCACCTGCACTAACGTAAACATAACAATAAAAAAAGGTTTTGCGTCTTTCCAAAGTTAACTTTATACATTTTTATAAAAGCCATTTATTCGTTGTCACCTCGGAAAAATAAATTCTTCTCTCAGAAAAATTAACTTTACACTCTTATCAACATACTGTGGGCACGCGCGCGCGCTGTATGTCACGTCACTATATATAAAAAGCAGTCATCCATACTCTGATTTGGTGAAAAGAAACATTTTTTTTTCTTAAGGGACATTTCAGTCTTGTGTCTGACATTTAATTACACGTTTTATATTGCAAATTCTGGTAATAATAACATATAAAGAATGTGTAAATGATGGTAATGAAATTACGAGCACATGACGTTGCTGTTACGTTGCCAGTAAGTCATGGAATGACCATTATATTACCAATAGAGGACGTATCTGGAACGTCCTTGGTAATCGTGTAACGTTAGGAGAACGTACTGACGACGTTGTGATATGGTAATTTGATGGTAATATTATTACGGGCATACAACGTTGTAGTTACGTTACTAGTAAGTCATGGAATTACCAATATATTACGAATAGAGGACGTATCTGGAACGTTCTTGGTAACCTTATAACGTTAGGAGAACGTACTGACGACGTTGTGAGATGGTAATCTTAAGGTAATGAAATTACTGGCATGCGACGTCGTAGTTACGTTGTCAGTTAGTAAGTCATGACATTACCAAAAAGTACGAATACATTACGTAACTGTTACGTCGTGTGTTAGCTGGGCAGCTAAAAGCTCACCCTGTTTTTATTTATTTTATTGTACTAAAGCACAAGGTTTTGTTGTTATCGTGAGCGTACACAAATAAAAGTAGACCATTCGTAGTCTTGCATCAATCTGTAGGCTATGGCCAAAAATGACGGAAGGCCTGTTTTAAGTTGTTTCTGTCATGAGGAGGAAATCCATCAGAACGCGCCGACGCTTTCGTCGACCAGAGGGATAAAAATGTAACCAATTTAGTTTCATATTTATATTTAAATATTGCCTAATAGCCTATTTTTTAAAGATGTCACCAATGTTGATTATGAAAAGTGAATAGCATGACGGATGCGCAATGTTGGGAGACAAATGCAGCGGGTCAGACATAAGTTCGACCAATTCATTAAGTTTTGTTTTATGTAAGTCTTTCTTTAAAATGAATTTCGTTTTGTAGAAATTGTATCTTAATTTCAATCAATGTTTCATCAATCAATTGCCTATATTTAATAAATAGGAAGAAAACCATGAACGTCGGATGTGGAATGGAAACAAAACCATGTTTCGCGGCCTTTGAAAAAGGCTGAAGCAATATGTCTTTCTGTTTTTATTAAATTTCTTAAATACATGTCTTTGTTACTTAATTAATTGATAAGATGTTTTGGTCTAACAATATATTTTAGCTGCTCTAATTTCTAAGTTAGACACAAATTTCAAAACTAAATTCATGTATTTACAGTAAAAGAATAAAGAAATAGCCTAAATCTAGTAGACTTATATGCTATTTACGTTTGGGCAATATAATAATAATAATATCTCAGCAAAGACCGAACATATTTATTTGTGTCGGCACACGACCGCTAACAGAAACACAGCGCATCAAAGCTTGCTGTTGTCTTGGCTTCCTTACAAACGGCGATGGAAACGACAGTGAATTTTTCCCCCTTTTGTGGTAATTTAGCACTAGTTTCTATGGTATTCTGCTTGCATTTTTGGGCTTCAGTTGGATGCTTTATTTTTATCTTTAGTCAATTGAGTTTAGTTCTAAAAAAAAAAAAGCAAAGGTTAAATAGTAAATAATCTGCGCCGGGGCCCATGATAGGGTGGGGGGTGTCCCGTACGCCCATGATGTAATGGTAATACATCGCTTACAATGGGTTCATGTTTACTACTGTATGATTATCAGACGATTTTAATGTGTTAATGTTTCAACTATAGCTATGTAACAATCTGATAAACTGCAATTGTGCAGTTTGTATCCATTAACATGCTCATAAACATTACAAAAAGAAATGTCATGTCATAAGCTACACAATTACGAACAAAAAAAAAAAAAAAGTTATCCCAATAATCAACATTTTGTTATTCAACAAGTGCTAGGCTATTAAGATAAAAAGTTTCTGCTGTAGAGTTTACGCCTAATCTGACTCTCCATGGGCTACACAATGCATATGAATATTTTATAGGCCTATTTGTATTTTGACTGCAGTTAAGAGCAAAATGACGAGAACATGTTTAACAGTGTAAGTTTAAGATTCTTTATTAAATATTACTTTGTGCAAAACATATAGGCATCTGTACATTGTACTTCTATAACATCATAACATAAATCATTAAATTATAGTTCAGATGAACCGTACAAACCCAATCTTGTTTTTTGCTATTTATTTAGACCTATTTATTTATATCAGCAGATCTGTGTTGATTCAGTTCATTTCAGTAACTGCTGATGCAAACTGTGGTTAAGCTGTAAAGCAACTCCAAAGAATTGACCAAGATATGTAACATTATGGTTCCGTATATTATTAGAACAATAACTGTACATAATCTGCCATCCAAATAAAATAAAAATGTTAAAGAAAAACAAACAAAAACAACAAACCGATTGTGTTCCATTTAAATATCAATGTATAATTTTTTACATTATCTTGTGTGTATAAAAAGCACTCGCCCAACCTAACAGTGCTTGACAAGTTTGAGATGGGGGAAGGGCGCTTTGTTTAAAATGTTTGTCACCAAAGCCATTAATCCAGAGGGCGGGAGACTCAAAATATTAGCGTAAGCTATGCGCGTGACAGACCTTTTTGCAATCAGTGCTTTTTGTTAATTTTAACATCCTGATCTGATCATATGAAATAAGCTGACGAAACACAATTGTTAGACTCTGTTATGAGTATTTGCAGTAAGTTTCTTTATTTGTTTGTGTTATGGAGATTTGCAGTTTTTCACGCTCCACTCCAGAAGTTCCGAATGGGATCGACCCTCCCCCCGCGCGTTTGCCAGCGTCTGCTGCTGCCGAGCAGAGTATGTGCGAAGTTTTGACTGGAGCGAGGAGGGATTTTGTAAAAGTCGGAGCGTCGTGTTTTTTTTGTTTTTGGTTTTTTTTTGTTTGTTTTTTAAATCTGCAAGAAATGTTATGAGTTTGGCATGTGGTAGGAAAAAAAAGTTTGCACAATAAGCCACGCAAATGTTTGTCTAAGTAGACCAGCTAAAATATATTGTTCGACCAAAAACATCTTATCAATTATTTAAGTCATAAAGACATGTAATAAAGTAATAAATACATTTAATTAAAACAGAAAGACGTATATTGCTTCAGCCTTATTCAAAGGCCGCGGAAACATGGTTTCGTTTCCATTCCACACCCTACGTTTGGTTTTCTTCCTATTTATTAAATACAGGCAATTGGTTGATGAAACATTGATTGAAATTAAGATACAATTTCTACAAAACGAAATTCACTTTAAAGAAAGACTTAGCTACTATAAAACAAAACTTAATGAAGTGGTCAAACTATGTCTAACCCGCTGCATTTGTCTTCCGACATTGCGCATCCGTCATGCTATTCCCTTTTCATAATGAACATAGGTGGAATTTATTCATTTAAAAATAACAGGCAATAGTCCAATATTTAAATATAAATATGAAACTAAATTGGCTACATTTTTATCCCTCTGGCCGACGAAAGCACCGGCGCGTTCTGGTGGATTTTCTCCTCATGACAGCTGAAACAAAAACAGGCCTTCCGTCATTTTTGGCGATAGCTTACAGATTGATGCAAGACTACGAATGGTCTACTTTTATTTGTGTACGCTCACAATAACAACAAAACCTTGTACTTTTGAATAATAAAATAAAATAAAACAAACAGGGTGCGCTTTCAGCTGTCTCTCTGCGAGAATCTGAAACGTCTCAAAAGTGAACTTAAACTCAGCAATAATTGTACCTAAAAAGAAAGAAATATCTCAATTCGATAAGATATAACTGTTAGGTCTGTGTTAAATAAGAGGCGATCTATCCGCTGGAATGTGTTTCTGAAATCATGGCCAGTGCTCGTTGCTGCTGTTATCAGTTCTCTTGGCGCTCGTGCACACGCGCAGTTTTCACACAGACAATCGAGCGTTTCGTTCTGGTAAAAGCACAAAACAAAATGCACACAACGTGTCCTTGCTCTTGATGTACAATCACAGATGAACACCTTTGGTTTCAATGAGTAAATTTGCCTAAATATTTATTCCTGCCGGTATTTTAGTCTGCGACATCAAAATCACTAAACATTACATAGCATATATAATAGCCCAAAAAAATAAAAATAAATATATATATATATATATATAATCAAATCAATCATGAAATTATATAATTAGTAATATATAACTATATAGTCATTAAATTATGTATATATATATATAAGCGGAAGGACGGGTGGTATTTGTGATCTTATGTGGTGGTGGGCCGGTCTGGGTCAAAATGCCAGGGCCAATTTTTTGGTCCCAGTCCAACCCTGGTGAAAACAATAAGAGGACAGTTGCACTTTAATGTGATTTGCATAAACACATTTTGGTAAATGCTGCCGTGTGAAAGCGAACCGAACCAAGACAAAAATGCAACATTGTAACAAATGTAGTCCCCATGTCGGAAAAAAACAAACAAGCTACTTAAATGACAAATTTAGCGGACGAGACCACTATGAATTGTATAATCCGAAATTTAGAGAATTTACACGGATTTCACTTCATGTTCAATTTGGAAGTGACCTGAAACATGTCAGATGAGATCTGCACTCGTCACGCAATGGGGAAGGACATCAAGAAGGAGATAAAGAATCCATGTTTCACCCTCCATAAATCTCAGCATCTTCACAAAGCAAAGCTAAGTTTCCTTTTTAAGCTCTTTCAGTGCTTCCCACATTTTGTGGACGGGAAAACACAGATCATGGTACCTGATGTGATTCAATTTCAAAAGGCTATAATTTCATGTATGCTCCACACGTTTCAAAGTTTATTGTGGTGCTGTTGCACGTTCTACCTGCTCACACAGTGCTCAGACTGCTTCAAAGTGGTTCGCAATCAATGTATACTATAGTACACATTTATGCCAAGTGATTGTTTATGCTGATATGACTAATGCTGTTCAACATTGACAAAAGTTTACTTGTCATGGATTTGTAAATTATTGTAAATGGTTGTAAGAATGTATATTATTATCTACCTCATCTAAACAAGAATGAGCAGCCCGCAATAGTAAGCATACACATTTCAAAATAAGAGTCTGAGTGTATTTAGGATTTGTTCATTAATAAGTCATTAAAAATGTATACTCCCCCTGGGTATTATTTTGGTTTACAAACTGTAATTACATTTCTCGTTAATTTGAAGTTAACTATTGTAGCTTCTGACCATTTTTGTGCTGTGGGTAGAAGGATTTTCCACACAGCTACAAGTATTTCAGATCTGTGGGAAGCACTGTTTTGCTGAATGCTATCAGGTAATTGACAACATGCCTGTTTAAGGCATCTGGGATGGGCAGGGATTTTTTGCCCAGAACAGAACCATACCGCCAATCCAAACTATATGATAACTGATCATCTCTGGCGATAGTGATCCTGACAGAACTAAAACTGAGAGTGTAAGTTAAAGGTACAAAGTGGTTACCTGTGATTCTCCTGTATTTTCCTTCTGTTTCCTAGTGGATTATATTGAAGAGTGTTTTGTTTGGACTCCTATTCGTCAAGCGATTCCTTTCTACCACAGTACACCCTGACAAGTACTAGTAGTAGTAGTAGTAATAATTTCATGAATATTTAAATCTGGTGCATTTCATAGCTGTCAGGGAGTCAACAGGCCCTGCGTTCCATTCAGAAGGGCTCATCCCTATGCCCTAATCCCTTCAAAGGGTTTACCCTCCGGAGTGAGAGCTTCGAAGGGATCAAAAAAACTCTTCTTTTGGAACGCACTTCTGCGTCATCTTAACAAGACAATCGAGGATAGATTGTGCAAGCTGCGCCTTTTGTTTAACGTTAGTTTATTTATTTTAGGTTTACAGCATGTAGGCTATATTGTATTTATGTATTTTAAACATTTGAATGGACTGATAAAGGGAGCTGTAAAGTATTTTTGTTGAAGTAGAAAGTCGTTTTGACCATAATAATGTACCAAATCTAACTCATATAAATATTAGGCTACAGTAGTACAGAAAAATATTATATATTTAAAATATGTATAAAATATTATACATACCTTTATAGTTAATCGAACTCTGAGCCTCCAGTACCCATTCTGTGACGTCAAACTTCCCTGTGCAAAGGATCATGGGGGTCCGAAGTGTCCGTCAGTTGTTCCCTTCAAAATCCTTAATTCCGAAGGGCTCTTTGAAGTGGCCAGTTTTGAGCACTTCGGTTTGGAACGACCCTTCAATATGGCGGCCATGATTATTTTCACTCCGAAGTGCCCTTCGGAGGGCGATATATCCCGTTTGGAACACACTGCCAGTCACCACCGTCATCACGCACCACATTCACCAGATTGCAATCACCTGATTACTAATTTCCTGCACCTGTCTACAATCACCAGTCTACTCTACAAAACTGCACTCTTCTTGTTCATTCATTGTCTGGTCTCAACCTTACCTTGTTGTGTTCTCGGATTGTCTTAGCTGAACCAAGACTTTCCTTATCCAAAAAAAGTTTAAGATCTGCTGATCCTACATCCTGACATAACATCACATGAAATACTAAGGTGAAGTACATTGTACTTAGCATTTTAAGGTAAAGATGATATCAGATGAATGATTCTGTTAAAGGGGCTCTATGTAAGATTTTTACTTTAATAAAGCATAAAAATACCCCAATAAGTTAGCAGATATTGAGGAAACATGCTAAGTTCAATTACTTGTTTCTCAGTAAAACAATGCTACAGCCAGATATTCTACTTTGAAAATGTGTGTTCCGTGTCGGAATGTCGTCTTTGTTTTGGTCTGTGCGAAACATTCGACATCACAGTTGCCAATTGGCGGAAAACACTGCGTATTGCAGTAATGAAAAAACGGCAAACAAACTGGGTCAGAGAATCGCAGATTCTACCTAACCTAAATATCTCTATGAACGACAGCATATTAAAACACAGCTAAATCAACTCATCAGCTTACAGTGTTTAAGTCTCCTCGGCTTTCATTGTCAATTGCGCTCCCTCTTGTTGTGTGCCAAGCTGGCCACCCGCGTCTTCGAATGAGGGGGCAGGGCAAACAATATTTTGAATTTGGACTGCAGTACCTATTTTGACCACTGGGTGTCATTCCTACATAGAGCCCCTTTAAGCAAAGTTTCCAGCAAGAGTTTTCTGCCACTTCCTGTTCTCTTAATCGTAAGTCAAATAAGCCAGAGACTCTCACCTATTGACTTTAATGGCTCTTAGAGCACCTGTCCCATGCTTTGAATAGGTATGCAGACTGATTAGATTGGCACCTATGCATTTGAATGACACTGTTATGCTGATTAGATCATGGCTGGGAAATGCCGGGAACGGGCTGATTCCTGCAATGCATTTGGATGCTTTGTTTAGATTGTCTCCACCTCTACTGTATGTATCCCTCCCCCTTGAATGTATATAAACTTCAATGTACACTGCCTCAGTTAGACTTGATGACTTCAGTAACCGACACCACATGTTCTCAATAAAGATTCCTGCTGAAGACACATCCAAGTCTCCTGGGGTCTCATTTATAAAACTGTGCGTAGGATCCCTACTAAAAGTGTACGTACGCGCAAAAGCTAGATTCTGCGTACGCACAAAAAAAATCAGATTTATAAAACCATGCGTATGCCAGAACCTGCGCACAAATCCCTTTATAAATCCCAGTCTGCGGAAGATTGTGCGTACGTGCATCTCCACCCTGTCTCCTCCCCGAAATCACCATATATAGAGCTTACGACGCCTAGTTTTACTATGCATAACCTCATCTGCATATCATTTCCATACATGTTCCCAACCACGTGACATTCACGGTTAACAAAGGTACAAGACATTGGAAAATATTAGATATGGACTATAAATGCAATTTGTGCCACACATTATATTGATAAAGATCATCCAATATCCTCTTTATGTTTTAGAATAAATATATCAAAATATCCATAAAAACTAAATTGTATAAAATACTTCAGATAAAGGTTTTAGGATAGAGTTGATTCATTCATTTCCACTGGCCAGATAGTATTTTAATAGTTTTAAACAATTCAAATCTTTTAGGAAGTTTATAGGCTATTTTTAGTAAAAACAGATCGGACTACTTATTTATTGTAGTGTAAATACAATTGTCTGAAACGGCGCGTCACTGACAAAGTATTTTAAAAAGAAAACATGCAAATCTTACCATTTTCCTCAAATGATATCCTTCAAATGGTAATTGTTTGAAGATTGTTCACACTAACACCTCCTGCAGCTGTGGTTGTACAGTAAGATATTATTGGACCTATTCAAACTGGACAACGGACCGTTCAACCACCGAATCCAGCAGTGTCTTCCATAATATCTAAGTTAAGTGTGCATCACTGATCGTCATTTTCAAAAAAATATTTTGTCATAACATCTGCAGTTTAGTTTAAAGAGGAATTATTTTGCTCCCAGCGCTCCTCGCTGTCATTAAAACAGCGTGTCACTGGAAAAGTGATCGAAAGTAGCACATCTACTATCTCAATTCATATCACTTTTGTCTCCAGAATGTGCGTACGCACAGCTCAAAGTTTGCTTAAAGGTGCGCACATTCTCCCGTCAAGCTTGTTTTTATAGATCACAACCTTTGCGTGGGAACTGGCGTACGCACGTTTCCATCCCCGTTTTGTGCGTACGCACGCTTTATAAATGAGACCCCTGATCTTCACTTCTGTGATTTCAAACAGTTGCTTGTGTGTTCATAATGCATTATGCTCACATATTTATTGAAACGTGTCATTTAAAAATAATCTTCTCACAGATCCATCTTAATGTTCTATTACATGGATAATTTTCCCATCCTGTTGAATAAGTCAAAACACAGTCTTTATCATCACTGTGACTATTAGGTTGTCCAGACCTCCAGAACCTGAAAGAACAGATCAGCATTAGATGTTCAGTGCTGCTTCCTGTGAGATATGATCATTTATTAGAGAATAATTAATTCAGTGATTTCTCACCTAGAGGTCATGTTGGTGCCATCAACCCATTTCCATCTGCCCTCCACATCACTGTCAGTCAGACCAATCCAGAAACTAGCAAACCCGTCTCTGACAAATTCCTAAGAATTAAAACACAGATACATTTCATCATTTACAGGTAGAAGCTAAACACACTTTCACTCACATGTTACAGCAAATGACTTGCTCCTAGCACAAATTACAGCATCAGTGAAGTGTGGCATGGAAGTGATCAGCCTGTGGCACTGTTAAGGCACTATTGAGCCTTCAGATCATCTGTATATTGTTGGATCGACTGTTTCTCATCTTTCTCTTGAAAATATCCCTTAGATTCAGGTCAGGCATGTTGGCTGGCCAATAAAGCACAGTAATATCATGGTCAGCAAACCACTTGGAAGTGGTTTTTGCACTGTAGGCAGGTGCTAAAGTCCTGCTGGAAAAGGAAATCAGCATCTCCATAAAGCTTGTCAGCAGATGGAAGCATAAAGTGCTCCAAAATCTCCTGGAAGATGGCTGCATTGACTTTGCACTTGATAAAACACAATGGACCAACACCAGCAGACGTCACGGCCCCCCAAATCATTACTAACTTCAGAAACTTCACACTAGACTTCAAGCAGCTTGGATTCTGTGCCTCTCCAATCTTCCTTCAGACTCTGGGACCATGATTTCAACATGAAATGCAAAATGTACTTTTATCTGAAAAGAGGACTTTCGACCACTGTTCACTGTCCAGTTCTTTTTCTCCTTATCCCAGGTAAGATGCTTCTGACGTTTCTGTTTCAGAAGTGGCTTGGTAGTCCTTTTCCTGAAGATGTCTGAGTGTGGTGACTCTTGATGCACTGACTCCAGCTTCATTCGACTTCATTCGAAACCTTCTTTTGCAGATCCATTGTGCAGTTTGAACACTGCAGCGACTGAATGCTGGCCAAGATAGTCATGCATGGTGTGAAAAGAACAGTGACCCAACTACTTTGAAAATCGTGCAGTCTGAACTCGGCATAAGATGTTCAGGACAGTGATTCGTGATTCAGTGTTCTACCACACATATCATCCAGACCTAGGGCCTTATTTAGCAGTGTGGCCTTCAACTGACTCACTATATTAAAATTATTCACTTTAAAATTATTAGGAAATGTTTGAAATCGACCATCTCCTCAGCATTAGCGAATGTATCTCTACAGTCTGGAGATAAATTGGAGATTAGGGCTGGAGATAAAGTTGGTTAGAAAGATTGGACACCTTGCCATAGTGCTTCCATTAGACATTGAAGCGTTAATAGACTGTTGTTCTGCCCTTTATCTCAAAAGCCTTGCTTGAGTATTGTAAGGACTTAGCCTATTTATTAGCTCAATTTAATTGTTACAGGGAATAAGAATTGAATCAACTGTAAATGATTCACTGTGAATGATTCAGAATTAATATCTAACACTTCGTCAATTATTCGTCCAGCGAAAATTGAGGTTAGAGTATTTCACCAATTCTGGATAAAATATTCTGCGGCCAACAGTAACAATATTTTATTATGATTATTGTTATTATTGTAATTATTATATTATAAGCAAGAGGGAACTTGATCTTTTACGTTTAAGGCAGTAATTTGACACACAGCACAAGAAACTCGTATATGTGAAAATCAAAACAAGGTTTATTGACTACTTCTAATGATTACAGGAAACTAAGGCTAAACACACACACACACACACACACACACACACACACACACATACATACATGCACACACATTTGCGGAGTTGATGAGTTATGAAAAGTCCCAAGTTCAGTGCTAACTTAACTTATAACCTGAGGAAAATCACAAAAGCAGAGCTTTGGCTTGATTCTTTAGGTTTAAAGGAGTTTCACCAGTTTCCAGCAAGAGAGAGAGAAGTTTGCTTGTACCTGCGTTTGCTCTGACAGCTGAGGTAATCGGGTTGTTCCGTGACTCGTGTACAGCGGAATCCCGTTCTGGATTGGCTGTCTTTCAGGTGACGTCTTCTTGGGAAAGCCCTGTGGGTTGTGCGGAAGCTTTGAAGGATGTTGCTGTTCTGATCTGAGCGTCTGGCCTGAGCGGCTCTCTTCTTGGGAGACTTTGGTCAGATATTTCACAGAGGGTTGCGGAGTCTGGATGTGACGGCTGTTGAATGATCAGCGGCGCAGCTCGTGTTTGAAGTCGGGTGTTAGATGGAAAATCAGCCCCGGTCAATCAGTTATCAATGACCCATGCGACTTTTCCGCCGTGGTCAAAGTAGCGGTGCTTCGGCTACCGGGCTTCAACGACTGCTTCAGTCCGGCTTCTGACCGATTTCGAGCGATTTCTGACCGACTTCTGACTTCCAGCACTAGCTTGTTTGGACAGCATAGTTTTAAAGGAGCGATCCTCCAATGAGACGTTGCTACGGAGATTAGACACGCCTCGTCTATTGTCTATTGATCACATCACGTGATATCTGCAGAAAATTCTCCTGTTTTATTAACAACTTTATAAAGTTTCTTAATATTTTCCTGATACTGAATTTCAGTGTTTCATTCACACAGAATTACAGAGAATTATAAATTCTGCATTTAGAGCTCAAACACGACACACTTCTTACGCACATATTACTAGATTGACCTAATTAAAAACAATGATTATGAGAGAAAGAAGATGCATACAGGAATACAAACATATAATGCATTGAATCCAACATGTTAGTAATCACATCATATCAAGTGTTATTCTGGATATAATTAATACTTTAAGTAATCGACAATTGTCCCTTTTGAGATTCAAGATTGAGTCCTTAAGCATAGTTTAAACTTTGACCGGAGTCTTGATAGACCGGGTCACGATGGACGGTCAACACAAGGGAGGTATTGATAGGACAGATTCGTCTTTAAATCCGTTGATGGGTGTTTTCCTGTTCCGTCTGATAATACAAGAGGGTTTTGTGAGAGAATCAATAGATTTAATGTGATCAGATCCACGTGATGGGTTCTGATTAGTTTATTGCTGATGAGCTAAGAAGTCCTTTAGACAGAGTCCTTTGTTAAGAGAAGTCACGTCATCACTTCTGTTAAGGCTAGGTGTTTCCTGTCAGGAAATGGATCTTTTGGACCAAATAAAGCTTTGTTCAATCATGTTGTTCATTGATAAAGTCATTGGTAAGTTCTGTCGAGCGGGGCCCTACAGTATGCAGTCAGATAACGCTTCCCAGGAATGGTTTTCAGGATTTACTGCTGTCCAAGGAATAACGTAAAACTGTAAAAGTACAAAATACAGAATTCTAAGTGTACGGAGTCAATAAAATGTTCACACAAACACAACAAAGGCTCTTTACATTCCATATAGTTAGCATCAACTATATCGGAAATAGATTATTTTATTATGAAATTTTGCCTCACTTCTGGCTGTCGCTGTATCCCTTCTAGGCTGCTGAACCTTGGCTCACATTAGTGATTTCATCAACTAAGGACTTAAACAATTATATGCAATACCCCACTTTGAACAGAAGGGGTCACTCTACTACAACTTGTTAATACACTACATGCAAAATGTTCATAGAGAACAAGCACAATTCTGACAAATGAATTTAATTACTCTTAAGTAACATCATGGTTTCTTTCTTTTTTTTTAACCCAAAAGAAAAGGCAGTAGTGTGATGCAAGCCAGATTTTTAATTTTTTTTTAATTATGACATTAGACTTCTGAAATTAATGTGTTTTTTAAAAAGTTTGTGATGCTTTTGTCCTTTTTGCATGTCATTTTGTCATTGATTGTGTTAAACTGTCAAATAAAATAAATACAGCTAAATTGCTGTAAAAGGCGTCATTTATATTTTAAAAGGTTTTCCACATTTTTAAAATGGTCAGGAATTTGTTGAAGCACCATTGAAGTGTTGCTGAAATATTAATACTGTTTAAGTGACTTCGAATCAACATCACATTAACATTAACAACAATAATCATTGGTAAATATTGTTTTATCAATTTCATATTGATTCAACACAGGTGATGTGGAATCAATCATAGAGTAACATTGATTTACTGAGATTCCCAATGATTATTTTGTTGAAATCTCACCATTGTTTCAACACAATTAATGTTGATGCATGAACATTGTTTCAGTGACTGCATGTTATCTGTGTCTCTCACTGTATTGATCTGGTCAATCTTCAGTTTATGAGCTGTGTATCATCTAAAAGCATTTATGTTCAGTCTTTGTCTTCATCAAAGCTTATAGTTTTGTGGTCTGAGTTCAAGCTACTGTTGGTTGTATTTGACTGAACTCATTGTTTGGACTTTATTTAACATTATTTATTAACATATTTAATAATGTAATTATTATACACCAAACACACTGCAGCTGCTCTGGAGCTTCTGATCTTCACACAAACACTTTCTGAAAATGACAGACATCAAGATAAATGTTTTCTCAATTCCTAATTGTATGTTTGTGTTGTATATGTACCTGTATGGTTTCTCTTGGTTCAGTGTTTATATTGCTATAAACAGGCTGAGATATTTTTGTTCACATGATGGACGCTATATGTGTTTCTACTCTGTAGTCCTCTGCTATTTGAGACTACTTTTAGTAGTTGAGGCCAATATTTGGCAAAGTATGTCATAGTACAGGAGCTTGTGACAACCTCCCTGTTAAAACCAATGTATTTTCATAACGAAAAGCTTTTCCTTGGGGGAACTACTGTGGTAGTGTGGTTAGATGTAGCAACCATGTTCAAATTTGCACAGTAGGGGAGAGTGGGGTGATTTGTGCCAGGGGGGAAGTAGTTCCACCCATTGTTTCTGGAAAACCATAGAAGAAATTGGTCATGTGACCACATAATTTTGAAAAGCCATCCATTTTACTCATCCTCCAAAGAAGAGAGACACATGGCATGAGAGGAAATCACATTTTAGCTAAAAAAAAAACCCTTTCCCCTTTCAAAGTAAAATTTCTATGATTAAGGTTTTTTGATTGTAGTGTCTGAACAATTATAGATAAGTTTGAAAACATTTCACACATGTTTTAGTGCTTTAGCAGGCTACACAATGAGTCTATACAGTTAGCATGATGTTAGCTGCTTGGATCATGCTAATTTTTCAAACTTGTGCATCCGGGGTGATTTGTGCCAGAGAGCCTGGGTTAAGTTGTGCCAGTGGCACAACTCATCCCCACGTATGATTATTTTCAACATATTATTAATTTGTAATTGATCATTGTACTCTTACATTTTAGCAGCTATGTGACATTCTTGATTTTAGACCAAAACCCATCATGCCACGCACTTATAAAACGCACTTTCTGAAGATGAAAAGCATAAAATGGGCCAATGTTGTGCAAAAGGCATGAAAACAACTAATATTGTGTGAAAACTGAATGGAATGGAGATTATCGAATTATCATAAGATTTGTGAGTGATTTAGAGCACAGCAGAACTCTGTCAGATAAAGCCTTATTAATGAAAGTTCCCGTCAAAAAAAAATAATTGTATTAAAAGGGCAGCTATAAAAAAAGCCAGTGTTTAGCAGCAAACAGGTATTTTCATCTTCAGAAAGATCTTTCTTCCTCCCCATTTTGCATGAAAACTGTGACTTGCTTAATAATGTGGAACAACCTCTAAGTATGGTTTCCATAGATCTGGCAAATTATTTTGTCTGAGATTGATACCAGTTATAAGACATGGATAAATAAACAAACAAACATTTTCTTAGGAAAAACTAAAATCTGAATGTTTATTCTACTGAAATCTTACTGATATGTCACTTGCATAATAATTTGTAACATGGCATATTCTTATGTTATTCTTATAATTGACAGACAGCGTTCTATGTATGTCAACAGGCATCTATTGCCAAATCCTTTTTGCCTGAAATGATTCACAAATATCATATATTGTGTATTTAAGTTCCCTTTCGTGGGAACTATCGACGCTACGTCGAATGACGTGATGGGAACCCTCTGCATTTTGTGTTCGTGAAGCACCTCTGTATCCAACCAATGAGGAAACGTGACGTCAGAGGCGGGTGACGTCACGGACCAGGAAACTATAAAGCATACCCAGAACAAAGAATGTTATTTGGTGTTGTTTGTCTTATCACATATAAATAATCACGATCTCTTTGTCTGAGGACAAGAGTATCTCACACCAATCCATATATTTATATATAAAAAAGACACGTATTATGGCGAAAAACAGCAGTGAAGTGGGAGTGAGTATGCCCAGGCAGCTCTCGAGGGAGCCGTCTGTGTGCACTGTAAAAACTCACTCTCAGGACACTGTGCTCCAGTGTTCCCCGCGGATCGGGTCCCGCTTCTGCTGAGGCAGGGCGGAGGCTCCGTTCGTGAGGTTCACAAATGGATCTGACAGAGCGGTTAGAGATGGGCGCCGCCCTTTCTCTGCCTTCACCTGCCAGGTTCATTGCCGTCTCCCAGGTGGAAGCACACTTGGCGGTTTCTTCCCCCGGGTTGAGGCACAGATATATTCACATGTCCAGCATATTGGAGGAGGTGCATATTGTGATATCGATCTGAGGATCGCCACCTCACAGTCACACATATATCGTGTTTCAAAATCACACGTTTATAACAAATCAATCGTGAAAAGCAGTTTGATTTTCCTCCTGTGCTACACTACAAAGCGAGTGGGGATACACACGATTTATGTGTCGTTTGCTGGGAGTGGAGCATGCACGTCAGCTCACAACTGACAGTGTTCATTCATAAAAATGTCCCGAAGAAAAGTATGCACTAGCGGGAGTTTTGTAGCTCCACTCCTGTTGGCTTTATTCTCGAGGGAATAAAAGTCTAAGCTCGGATCTCGCGCTTGCCGAGGCAGCACGTGGGTTGAGTTTTCATTAAAGAATATAGCTCAGATCTCGCGCTTGCCGAGGCAGCGCGTGGATTGGGTTTTCATTAAAGAATATATGGCTCGGATCTCGCGTTGCCGAGGCAGCGCGTAGATTAAGTCTGCAAGAATGAATATAGGGCTCGGGTCTTGCGTTTGCTGAGGCTGCGCATGTATCACGTGTCCGTAATTACGCATGTGTGTGTGTATGTAGCCTATATATATGTATATATATGTATATATTAAGGGATCTGAGCAGACGGGAGTTTCCCTTTCTCTCTTTCCCTAAAATACCTTGCGAATTATTACGAGCTATAATTCTTTTTTGCATTCTAAACATATTCAGTCTGTTCAAAAATATATATATTTATATAAGAACTGGCTGCATTTAATTTGAGGATTATATGAAATATTGAATTCATTACATTCTGAGGAATTTAAAAGAAAGTGTCGCCATCCTTGGTCCCCCGCAGAAAGCTTGGGGACAGGGACAGGCGACACAGCCGAAGTCTTTGTGGGGTAACACAGATCTGCGGACTGTAATTATCACCAAGAAGGCTTCGAAGAGGTCCTGATGCCAGTGGCGCGGGACATTGGAGGGCAGCCCCCTCCAGAGAGGGTTGGGTATTAAAATACTTGGTACCCATCCCTCTTTGGCGCCCTCAGGGGGCCGTTCTGCTAACCCTGCCACCCAGTGTGCTTCAGGGCGCAGCGGTCTCCACCGATCCTCCGAGGAGGGCCGGTCATCACTTGATTCGGCTGTTCCTTGCCGGTTCGCCGCTTCAGGGCACCGAGTCAAGTGCTCAAAAAACACCAGAGGCCAGTCTCGAGAGAGTTCCCTTTCCCCCAGTTCCCTTTGTAAATAAGGCAGAATGGAAACTTCTCCCAAATATTTCAAAATGGGTGCTGCTCACAATAGAAAAGGGTTACAAATTCGGGTCTCGCCCGCCCCAGTTTAATGGGGTCCTTCCCACAGTGGTGGCCCCCGAGCAGTCTCTGGTAATGGAACAGGAGGTTATGACGCTCTTGCAAAAAGGAGCTATAGAAAGGTTTCTCCTCCCAGCAAGCTGTCAGGGTTTTACAACCTATACTTCATTGTTCCAAAGAAGGATGGAGGGTTATCCCACAGATCAGGTCCGAGGACTGGTTTGTTGTGATAGACCTGAAAGATGCTTACTTTCATGTATCCATCCATCCTTCTAACAGGAAGTTCCTCAGGTTTGCTTTCGGGGACAAAGCTTACCAATACAGGGTTCTTCCTTTCAGCCTATCATTATCACCCCGCACGTTCAGGAAGTGCGTGGATGCAGCGCTGGCTCCATTGAGACTCCAGGGCATCCGCGTGCTGAACTATATCGACGATTGGTTGATATTAGCTCAAACAGAACAGTTGGCAGTTCAACATCGAGATGTTGTTCTGTCGCTCATGAAAAAGTTTGGGCTGAGGCTCAAAGCCAAAAAGAGTGTGCTGGTTCCGAGTCAGATTGCAAACTATCTAGGAGTAATCTGGGATTCTACCACGATGCAGGCGCGGCTGTCTCCTGCTCGTGTGAATTCCATTCTCGGAGCCGTGAATTGGGTGAAGTTAGGCCAGTCACTCACTGTAAAACAGTTTCAGAGACTGTTGGGTCTGATGGCAGCTGCGTCCAACGTGATTACTATTGGCCTTCTGCACATGAGACCCTTACAGTGGTGGCTCAGGACCAAGGGGTTTTCCCTGAGGGGAAATCCTTTTCGCATGATCAAAGTCACGCGGCGATGCCTTCGTGCTCTGGTCATGTGGAAGAAGCCTTGGTTCCTGTCCCAGGGATCCGTGCTGGGAACTCCTCGTTGTAGCGTAATGCTTACGACAGATGCTTCCCTCACGGTTTGGGGGGACGATCATGAGTGGTCGCTCGGCTCAGGGTCTATGGGAGGACCATCAGCTCTCCTGGCACATAAATCAGCTGGAGATGATGGCGGTGTCTCTAGAACTGAAACACTTCCTCCCAGACCTGAGGGGCCACCACGTGTTGGTCCGTACGGACAACACGACGGTGGTCTCCTATGACCAGTCACTCACTGTAAAACAGTTTCCGAGACTGTTGGGTCTTATGGCAGCTGCGTCCAACGTGATAACTTTTGGCCTTCTGCAAATGAGACTCCTACAGTGGTGGCTCAGGACCAAGGGGTTTTCTCCAAGGGGAAATCCTTTTCGCAAGATCAAAAGTCACGCGGCGATGCCTTTGTTCTCTGGTCATGTGGAAAAAGCCTTGGTTCCTGTCCCAGAACCCATGTTGGGGACTTCTCGTCGTCGCGTAATGCTTACGACGGATGCTTCCCTCATGGGCTGGGGGGCGATCATGACCTTAGGCTATATGCCTAAGGTCCCCACCAACGTCCCAGGTTCCATCGTACTTCAGGCCTTCCATCTTCCTCCATTTACAACTTTGGATCAGGAGAAACTCAATCTGCTCTGCCCAGTGAGGGCTTTAGAAGCATATGTCCACAGAGCTGCCCTGTGGAGCAAAACAGATCAATTGTTTGTGTGTTTTATGGGTCTCATTAGAAAGGAGGTCCAGCATCTAAGCAGAGAATGAGCAAGTGGGTGGTCGAGGCTATCTCACTTGCTTATGAGGAGGCCGGACAGCCATCTCCATTAGCTGTCCGTGTTCACTCAACTAGGGGTATGGTGGCCTCAAAGGCCTTAATGTCAGGAGTATCCATTAATGACATATGTGGTTCTGCTGGATGGTCATCCCAGCACACATTTATTGGTTTTACAACCTGGACGTAGGTTCCTTTCCAGGGTCCTCAGTTCTGTCTACAAGATAACAGACATGTACTTGGTGATACGGCGTAGTTGGGATAGCGTTCCCATCACGTCATTCAACGTAGCGTCGATAGTTCCCACGAAAGGGAACGTCTCGGGTTACAGATGTAACCCCTGTTCCCTGAGTAAGGGAACGAGACGCTACGTCACGTTGCCGTACCCCCGGCATACCTGTGAGCGTCTTGCTTCAGACATATTCCAGAAGCTAGCGTTCTTTGTTCTGGGTATGCTTTATAGTTTCCTGGTCCGTGACGTCACCCGCCTCTGACGTCACGTTTCCTCATTGGTTGGATACAGAGGTGCTTCACGAACACAAAATGCAGGGTTCCCATCATGTCATTCGACGTAGCGTCTCGTTCCCTTACTCATGGAACAGGGGTTACATCTGTAACCCGAGACGTTTTTTGTGTTTTCCCAAAAACTACAAAATATGACTTAGCCTATTCCAACAGTTTAATAGGGTGACAATATCTAAATAAACCTTAAATGAGTAATTTTGTATTGAATTTGTCTTGCTTTCATATAGCATTACAGTTCATAACATTAAAATGTTCTGTTTACTTCAGAAATGACTGGCACAAATTACCCCTACGTATTCTCCCCAAAGGCACAACTTACACCGCACCAGGGGCAAGTTGTGCCACGAGACCACTTTTTTTCCAAAAGCTATATTTCTGAAACAATTTATTTCAGATCCAAAGTTATTGTTCTCAGGCATGCACCACATCCTGAAATATATGTACATTCTTAAGTTGAAGGCATTACTGCCATGGCCTCACTTTAAAGTCACTTTGAGTAAAAACTGGCACAACTCACCCCACTTTCCCCTATAGTTATACATGAGAGAAATGTCACTTTTTTCAATTTTCACTTTTCACAGCTTTAGCCCACAGATCATTTTTTATAGCATGTTAAAACTGCCAATTTTTGGGGGTAAGCACAAAGTGTGCCATTTCAGTGTGGGCCCTTTAAATGCAAATTAGCTGCTGTGCTTGGCCTAAGAGGGAGCTTCAAGAGCTGATTCTCCCCATACAGGATTCAGTCAGGACATACTATAATGAAACTGAGAATATATGCTGCATGGAGATGGAACAGGTAATATATAGAAATACATTAATATCACAGGCCTAAAGTGTAAGCAGATATTTAGCTGTTTAGTTCTCCATCGTCACCATTAAACAGGGCTTTCATGTTGTGCGCGCGCTGTAGCTCCTTTGTGTGAGCGCGATCTCTCTTCCGGATTGCGAAAGCAAAAATGCATTATAGACAAATGTCCTAATATTATTGCATACAGACACAGCTGGCGACTGACGGGGGGCAAAATCCAATCACCACCTCCTCGCGGTGCCCCCTGGATAGCCAACCAACGGTGATGGTCTTCGATGTCAGATACTGCGACAAATCGATCGAAGCTTTAAATCGTCGCATCTGTGGTAATTGACAATCAAAATTTGGGAAATGCTATGGCGTCCCCCGCAGGCGAGGCGCGCCGTCCTCGCCCAAATGACATGAGAAATCAGCGAGGGCTACCCACTCAAGGACGGAGTGGGCTAAAGAAGCGAGTCCATCTTCGTTTTGGCACCATCAACATCGGAACGATGACTGGAAGAAGCAGAGAATTGGCCACTGCCCTGAAGGCCCGCCACATCGACATTGCTTGTGTCCAGGAAACAAAGTGGAGTGTAGCTAAAGCGAGGGACATTGGAGAAGGATACAAACTGCTTTATAACGGTGTAGCAAAGACCCAAAATTGTGTGGGCATTGTGGTCACCCCCAGTGGTGGAATGTAACGAAGTATTTGTACTTCGTTACTGTACTTAAGTAAATTTTTACGTATCTATACTTTACTTAAGTAAAAAAAATAATGCATACTTATACTTTTACTCAAGTAGATTTTTCAGCAATTATCTGTACTTTGTACTCCACTACATTATTAAAATGCGTGTCGTTACATCCTTCCGAATCTTGCATAAAAAAATTTTTGGTCGACTGACGTTTTGGCGTTGCTGGCCAATGCACGTTGAAACAGATCGGAGATCTGATTGGACAAAGAACTCACGCGCTCAGCGCGCGTTTTGAAACAACACAAGTGGAACTGATGTAAATCGAAGAAAAGGACACGGTGGACACCAAATATCAAACATGGACGAAGAGCCAACAACGTCGACTGAGCTTGAGCCTGTGCCCTGCAGCTCTGATTCTGAGAGACATCCCTGGCCTTATTTAAGCAAGTTAATTGAATTTAAAGGTTCAAAGAATGACTCCTGGCGTTTTCAATGTGTCAAGTGCCTACCTCAACGCAAAGAACTGTTGGCGTTTAAAAACTCCCCTTCAAATTTGAAGAAACATATAGAGGTAAGACATGCAATGCTAGATATTAATATTTAAGTTACAAACTTGCTATGACATGGTGCTATGACTGTTATAGAAAAACGGATGTCGACATAACAAAAATATCACACCAGTATAATATTTGTTTGACGTAAGTTAGTGGTACCCTAACAGGGCAACTTCTTTAGCTGGTTATTAGCACAGCAGGGACGATAGCTTGCTAGTACGTGACATTTTTGGAGATGAGCAAACTACTGCTATATCTGTACATTCGTAGTTGGCTAAAATAGCTGTTTGTTTTGACTCGATGAAAAAATGTTCAAACTTTTTATACGGCGTCGGCCCCTAGCTTCTTTACCATACAACATTGGGTATTTAGTTGACATTCACAAGTAAGCATGCAGGCAAAACTATATCTTGGTTTGATTTGATTGTGAACAATTTTGAACTATGACAGTTGTTTTTCGTCAATATCATGACATTTTTTAGAATTTGCAAACATATATATATATATATTTATATATATACACAGTGCAGGCCAAAAGTTTGGACACATTACTATTTTTAATGTTTTTGACATAAGTTTCTTCTGCTCATCAAGCCTGCATTTATTTGATCAAAAATACAGAAAAAAAATGTAATATTGTGATATATTATTACAATTTAAAATAATTGGTTTTCAATTTATTATACTTTAAATTATCATTTATTTCGGTGATGCAAAGCTGAATTTTCAGGATCATTACTCCATTCTATCAAATGATCCTTTAGAAATCATTCTAATATGATGATTCATTATCAAAGTTGGAAACAGTTCTGCTGCTTAATATTTTTTCATAACCTGTGATACTTTTTTAGGATACTTTGATGAATAAAAGAAAGAAAAAGAAAAAAGAAAAAAAGAAAAAGAAGCAAATGTTTTCAAGATAGAAATCTTTTATAACAACAATATACACTACTGGTCAGTAATTTGGGGTCAGTAATTTTTTTCTTTTTTTTTTAAATAAATCAATAATTTTATTCAGCAAGGATGTGTTAAATTGATAAAAAGTGATAATAAATAAGATTTATATTTTAAAAAAAAATTTTTATTTTGAATAAATGCAGTTCTTTTTAACCTTTTATTCATCAAATATATTAGGCAGCAGAACTGTTTCCAACACTCATAATAAATCAGAACATTAGAATGATTTCTAAAGGATCATGTGATAGACTGGATGTCACATGTGAAACTGAAGACTGGAGTAATGATCCTGAAAATTCAGCTTTGCATCACCGAAATAAATGATAATTTAAAGTATAATAAATTGAAAACCAATTATTTTAAATTGTAATAATATATCACAATATTACATTTTTTTCTGTATTTTTGATCAAATAAATGCAGGCTTGATGAGCAGAAGAAACTTCTTTCAAAAACATTAAAAATAGTAATGTGTCCAAACTTTTGGCCTGTACTGTGTATATGTATGTAATATATATATATATATATATATATATATATATATATATATATATATATATATATATATATATATATATATATATATATATATATTACATACATATACACAGTACAGGCCAAAAGTTGTACTGTGTATATAACTACATTATTAAAACGCCTTCCGCGTTTCAGTGCCCCATACACTGTGGTTTTGTATTAACGTAAATGTAAAATCCTGTAACTTTAGGGTCCAAACTCTTAGTTTAACATGGCAAATACAGTAGCTTTTTGCTTGTGTGGTACTTACATGTTGCCAGTCATAACAAAGTAATATGCTAGTAAGATGTAAGGTTAGTGTTTGCACTTGCACTTAACTAGTAGTGGTTTAGATTAATTGTTGAACCCTTAAAAAATATTTTACATTATGTTGTGAGATTTATTTTGGTTGTAGATTGACTATATTACTAAATACTAATACTACTAATGCTAAACGTGTACACAGTAAAATCGGCAGTGTTAATTAGGCAGTGTTACTCTACATTTACTCTTAAGGAGTTAACTTAACAACAAATAGTGAAAGATACCCTCTAGTGTTGGTGAAAATTATCAGAGTTAATTCTGCCTCGTTAACTTGACTCTGTTAAGCTCCGCCCCTCAAGCTAACGTCAAGGATTTGAACAGAAGTTTCTCGTCGTCGTCGCAACCGCCATTTTCTTTCACCTCGCACCAAAAGGTAAGCTCTTTTAAGTAACGTATTAAAACATCACTTTTGAATAAATGTGCTAATATTATAGCATAGGTTGTAATTTGATTAACTTTGTGCAATTCGGTAGGGTCAAACTCCGAATAGAACTTGCAACTTCGCAGTATGGTGGAGAATTTTCTTTTCGTCACAGTGTAATGATGAATCTTAAATTATGTCAATGATCGTATTTAATTTGTATTTCTGTTGTAGTATCTTTGTTATATCCTGCTAATTTGTATATTGTTAGTTGTAAACGTCGAATTATCCAACGTCACAGTGGAGCATTAACAGTTAACGTTAGCCGCTAAGTTTTTCATTAACATTAGGTAGTCGCAATTGCAATGTTCATATTCAAAGACTTAGTTAAAAGTGATGACTTGTGATGAAAAGTGATGAAACTATAGCAACTATTTCGGTATCTAACCTTTTTTCCACAGTCATGTGTGTAAAACTAGGTCACCGTTAGGCCTACAGAACATGCTGCTTAAGGTGAAACTTGGGGATGCTCAGAAATTTGTTAAAATAACCGAGCTGAACCTGAAGGAGTTTTTGTCTGCTGGTAAGAAAAAAATAATACTTTTTAACTTTCTAGTATTTTATTTTAGGTTTAAAAATCATATTTCAATTACTTGTTTGTTATTACAGTTGCATTTGTGACTGAAAATAGATGTGTGCGAACTGTAAAATTTATTTTGGAGCACCTGTACGAATAAAAAAAATCCCTGCGATCAGTTTTCTCGAATTTAATATCATAAAATGTCTTCAATACCTTAAATGGCATAACAAACGTCTTAATAGTCATTTTAAGGCGACTTATATTTGGGGAATGGAAAGATAAGCCATAAATTGCGTTACTGCCTAATGTGTATTAAACTTCTAAAGGCTATTTTGATTGCATTAAATCAATGTGAGCACTTAACGTTTAAAAGCCTGAACGCGGCGCTGTTGTTCGTTCGACATGCTGGCTCAGCATGCTCAGAATTAGTTATCAATCAATGACGCACATTTATGCCAAGCCATTGCTTATGAACTAATGCTGATCAATTATAACAATGTTAACGTCACAGTGTTTATATTGTAATATGTTGTATACGGTTGTAAGAATGCATATTTTATCGCCCTCTGAATTTGATTGAGCAACCTGCAGTAATAAAGCATATACATTTCAAAATAAGAGTCCCGGTGTATTTCGTGCTTTTTTATAAACAAAAGTTTGGCAGTTTGGCCAGTTTCCACGCGGTTATGTGGAACGATATGAGGGTGAGTAAACAATGACACCATTTTTATTTTTGTCTGAAGTAACCCTTTACGTTTCACCAAACTAAAACTGAAACAAAAATGAACAAAAACTAATAAAAATGACAAAAACAACAAAATTATTAAGACTTCTAACTAAAAATTAAAATGAAAGCTTCAAAGCAGAAATAGTTTTGCCCCTAAAGTTTCTAAATGCAACTGAGAAGCACAGGTGCTCCTTGGGGATAAGTGTCAAGCCCTGTATATACTGTCACATGCTGGTAACTTTGAACATCAGAGCAAATGCAAAAAGTAACTGATCAACATTTTAATATGTAATGCCTTTTCTCATTAATTTGCATATCTCTTTCCAGCTTTTTTAAAGTTCGGTGTCCCAACTGTACCCGAGAATGTGATGGTTGTTGATGAATCAGGGACGGAGGTGGATGATGATGTTTTTGAGGATGTAGTTAAAGATCCATCAGTTGGAGTTCTCACCATAAAACATGGTGCAGGTTTGTATTACATTACTTGCTAGAAATTTTCTTAGTGCTTATTTTTTAGGATTGTGAAGATTTTTTTTTTTTGTCCCCCCATTTATGGAACTAGACTTGGAACCTGCCTCTCCACATGCCTCTCCACCAGCCTCTCCTGTGCAGTTAAATCGGTCCCTGTCTTCATCTATTGGCTCCAATGATTCACAGGACACAGTGATTATAGAAGAAAGCTTTTCATGTAAAAGAATGAGGCTAGATCATGAAGCTAAAAAGGTGAGCATAAAAAAAAAAACATAAAAAAATAAAAAGTTAATGCTTTGTTCTTAAAATGCCATATTCATGCTTTGTTTTGTTTTGTTTATTTATTTATTTTTTTATTATTATGAAGTTGGTAGAATCCATTCTTGTCCAGAAACCTGGTGGGGAGCATGTAATAAATGAATACAACCGAACTAAAACTTTGGGGGATGAAACGAGAAGGAAAATGGTGAACATCCTGGCAGCTGACATGACAGAAAAGAATGGGTAATCTGCATATCATTAACTGGTGTATATATGATCTCTCAGTGTAGTTCTATCACCTTTTGCTTTTTGAACCTGGGCTAAAGAGAATTGGATTTTTTTTTTTTTAATTATACAGTACATCACCACCACGGCAGGTTAAAGAAAAATACGCCAGAGGAATTGTGGCTTTGTTCCCTTACCTCAGTGACCCCTTCTCCAAAAATGGATATGTAAGTATCACACTGTTTTTGAATTTAATTTCTGTGATGACATGTCTTAAATGCTGATCACACACCCATAATACAGGTGGTGAATTTTGCTATTTATTTAACTTTTTTTTTTTTTTTTTTTTTTCCTCTCTGTATTTTTGTCTTTCTAAGGAGCATTACTATGATAGTGAGAGTGGCACTGGGTACTTGGCGTGGCGAATCAAGACTATACAGAGAGGCTTGGCTAAAGAACGACGAGCATCATTTGAAGGTACAGAATGAAATCGCCTGCTTTATTCGTTATTTTTCATAGCTCATTGTGCCATATTTCACAGCAGTTTTGTTGCTACTGAGTTGCTTTTAAGTTATAGCTCACCCAAAAATGAAAATTTGATGTTTATTTGCTTAGTCCCAGGGCATCCAAGATGTAGGTGTCTTTTTCTTCATTAGAACACAAATGATGATTTTTAACTCCAACCGCTGCCGTCTGTCAGTCAAATAATGCATTGAAACGGTAACACAATCTATAAGAGTAAAAAAAAAACATGCACAGACCAATCCAAATGAAACCCTGCGGCTCGTGACGACACATTGATGTCCTAACACACGAAACGATCGGTTTGTGTGAGAAACCAAACAGTATTTATATAATTTTTTACCTCTAAAACACCACTATGTCCAACTGCGTTCAGCACTCGGTTAGTGAGGTCAAAAATCGGTTTCTTGCAGAAACCGATCGTTTCATGTCTTAGGACATCAATGTGTCGTCACGAGCCACAGGGTTTAATTTGGATTTGTCTATACATGTTTTTTGACTCTTATAGATTGTGTTCCCATTGACACACAATATACGACTGACAGACCGGTTGGAGTTAAAAATCATGTTCTGTGTTCTACTGAAGAAACAGTCACCTATATCTTGGATGCCCTGGGAGTAAGCAGATTAACATCAAATTTTCATTTTTGGTGAACTATCCCTTTAACTGTGGCATTTTTATTTATAAAAAAAGATGAGCTTCCCCTTTTTTTTTTTTTTCTTTAAGTATTAACCGCATATGGCATTCTCTAAGCAGTTTTGAAGCTACTAAGATGCTTTATTCATCAGGACAAGGATCACCTTCTGAGGGGATGTCTGGTGGACCAACTGTAAGACGGGAGTCAGAGTTTACTCCAGAGATTGTCTTGAGTGAGGATGAATGCAAGGAAGCAGTTGCGTTTATGAAACATTCTTCTGATGAGGACACAGTCAAGAAGAAGATGAAATTGACATTTGACTATCGCCGCAAATTGGTTCTGGACCCTATGCAGTCAAGCGATATATTGACAGTCTTTCCACGTTTCAAAGACGTTAAAGGCTTGGTAAAGTGTTTATGATCATTTTTAAGGATTTAAATAATGCATTATTGTTGTCTAAAATAAGTTTGTTCAGTGCTTGCAGGGGTTTATATTTAATAATGATTCCTTTTCTTAGATTGAGCAAGACTTTGTTCTGATGTTTGGAGAAGAAGTGTCAGGCAAGCTACTGGAGAAGTGGACAACTGCATTCAAGAAAAAAGTGATTCAGCAGTCCAGAAAGCTTCCAACCACCAGTGATGTAGAAGAACTCCTGCTAGCAGCTCAATTTCCTGATGACTCAGAAGAGGGTGTCAATTTTGGTAAGATGTTTCAGATTAATTTAATGTTACTAATTTTAATAATGTTTATGTAAGTTATATAATGTTAATGTTTTTTATGGAACATAAGGGGGAAATATTTAGTTCCCATTCATTTTTTTCATATTTATTTAGTTTCAGTTTTCATTATTGACGTTTTACTAACATATACTGTCTAAACAGTTTGGGACTCTGACCTCTCTTCTATACTACTGCTGTTGCATCTGATCCCACCTTCTGCCCAAGGCCGAAAGAGACCAGGAAAGGTGTCTGCCTCTCAAGCAGAGAAACATCTTGTTGTCTTTAAGAAGGTTTGTTTTAGTTTTTTTTTGTTGTAATTTTCTATTGTTTAACATATCAGTGATGGTTTTGTACAATTTGCTTTGTCTTCTCAGAGTGGAACAAACATTGAGGAGCATCTTCGAAACATCACTGCTAGTGCTCAGCCTTATCTCCTGGCCGTGGGACCTCAGAAGAATGCAGTTCACCAGTTCTTCATCGTTCTCGATCAGCATGCCATTCCATGCAAGTCGACCTCTTCTCTTGGTGCCTTTGACGAACTGTTTAAGGCACACTTTGTGTTTGGCACATCTTACAATACTATGCTACACAACATGTACACTTTCATTCAGACCACTGTGTACAACATAGATGTTGGCAAAGTGAAAGAGAGTCCTCGTGTTGCTGAGGTCAGAGCAAGGCTGCTTAGCTAGGTCCCTTAAGATTTTCTGTCCTAATGAAGTGTTATGTTTGTCAGGCTGAGTTAAATGGTTCAAAAATACTTCTTAGGCACTTCAGATTAGTTCATGGTTTAGTTCCTGGAAAGAATCTTCACCTTAAGTGTATAGAGTCAGGTTGTGGTTCTGTGTTTGGTACTTTTTCAGGTTTTCGGAAACATGTGCACACAAAACATGCTGAGCAAAATGTCAGTGAGCAGAATTTTGACACCACTGATAGCCAGGAGACTGCCAAGGCAGATGAACAAAGTAATGCTGAAATACTTGATCAGATTGGCAGTGCCGAAGAGGTGGCCACTACATCTGAACTATTAAAGTCAAATAAGTGCACTTTCGATATGTGTGCATCTGCTGTTGCACAACTAAAAGTTGCTGGTTTAAGTCAGTCTGCTATAAGTGGTTTTGTTTCATCTATGGAAGAAATGGTTTTTGAGATTCATAGTCAGGCCCAGGATGCAGCTTTGCTCTGTTTGTCTTCACAGGACACTGCTACTAAAAGAAAGATAGAAAATTCATTTCAAAACTTGGAAAATCCATTTACTATGTTAAATTCTGAAGCCAAACGAAAGAGACTCTTTACGGAAAAATGGGGAATTGTTGAACCAAGCGAAATAGTGCTTGGCACAAGATTTGACAGCAGGAGAAATAAAACCACAGGTTTGTTCGATCAAGTTGTTGTAACTGATAAATTTGCTTATATTCCCATTTTAGAAACATTAAAGGCAATTTTACAAAATCCGCTACTTATTGATTTGTTTAAACCCAGGCATGTTCCAAAGGAAGACATTTATGTTGACTTAAGTGATGCGGCTTATTTTAAAAGTAATCCCCTATTTTATACAGAAAATGATGCCTTACAAATTCAGTTATTTTATGACGATTTTGAGACCGCTAATCCTTTGGGATCTAAAAAAGGTATACACAAATTAGGTGCAATCTATTTCACATTAAGGAATTTCCCCCCAGTTTTTAACTCCTCATTGGTGAATATTCATCTGTGTGCCCTCTTTCATGCACAGGATATTAGGCGCTATGGTTTTAATTCTATACTTGAGCCTCTAGTAAATGATTTGAAAGTGCTTGAGATTGAAGGGGTTAAGAATCCAGTGTCTGGAAATTGTATTAGGGGTACAATTATTCAAGTCACTGGGGATAATCTTGGCTTGCATAGCTTGTTTGGGTTTCTTGAGTCATTTGGGGCTCGATATAGCTGTCGTTTCTGTCTTCTTGAGAAACATCACTTTCAGTCGGTGTTCTGTGAAGACAACCCTGAGGTTGTACTAAGAACAGCTGAGATGCATGCTCTGCACTGTGAAACTTTAAAAACTGATTGTACACTACCTCATGTTTATGGTGTCAAACGTACTTGTTTGTTGAATTCACTCAAGTATTTCAACACAGCCAATAATTTTGCTGTGGATATAATGCACGACATTCTAGAAGGAGTTGCTCAGCTAGAGGTAAAACTTGTTCTGCAGTACATTCAGCATAATTTTCTGAGCACTGATGATCTTGCTGGTAGGGTACATGCTTTTGATTATGGTTACAATCAGCAGAGGAACCGTCCTCCAATGGTCAAATTGTTTGATGGAAGCAACGATTTGGGTTTAAATGCCATCCAATCTTGGTGCTTGTTGCGTAACATGCCCCTATTATTTGGTGATTTAGTGCAAAGAGATGATAAACACTGGCATCTTTTGATTTTACTTTTGCAAATTGTGAACATCGTATTTTCACCAGTCTTAACAGAAGGCATGACCATTTATCTTAAACATTTAATAATTGAACATCACCAGCTATTCAAAAAATTATTTCCTGAAAGAAGTCTTTTGCCAAAGCATCATATAATGATCCATTACCCACAGTGTATAAGAAAAATTGGACCAATTCTGCACATGTGGTGTATGCGTTATGAAGCTAAGCATAAATTTTTTAAAACACAATTAAAAAGTTTCAAAAACATCACCAAAACGCTAGCCAAAAAGCACCAATTTTGTACTGCGATGCACTGGGAGTCTTTTAGCCAGTACAGATTGTCTCTTGGCCCAGGGAAGATGGTAGAACTCAATGAACTAAAAGGTGGCCAAGAAATTGCTTCCAAACTAGGAGTGGTAATGTCAGATGTTGTCCATTCTGTAAAGTGGATCAAACACCATGGCACAGAATATCGCCCTGACTTTATTATTTGTACAGAAGTAGCATGTGAGATGCCAGTGTTTTGTAAGATCAAGACTATTGCTGTGAAAGATGAAAATGTGCTGTTGTGTGGAACACTGATGGAAACTGTATGTTTTGATGACCATTACTATGCTTTTACAGTCAGACTGCATCCAGACAGAGTTTTTAAGGTAGTGAATGTTAATGAGCTGTGTTATTTCAAACCATTTGATCTTCAGATGAAATATGGTACAACAGATTCTGCACTGCATGTAGTGCCATATTGCCATTTAATGCAGACGTAATGTTTTGTGTATTTGAATTTCCTGAGCCTGACTCTTGTTTTAATAAATGTTTTAAATGTGACATTGTTGAAGTTGTTTTCTTTGTTTTGAAAACATGTTCTAAGAATTAATTTAACATTGTAGAAGAGTAATTGTTTTACTGTACTTGGACACAAAGAGAAATCCTGACACTTATTAACCTGTTGCAACACCAAATGGGTTTTAAGAATTTTACTCTGAGAGAATTTTTCAATATTAAAGTTGTAAGTAAAGTCTGTTAGTGAAATTTTAACACCTAATAAGAGTTAATTTCCCCTTAGTGTTAAACTGAGGTAACACCGTTCAGTGTTGACCAGTGTTAAATTTTTACTCAAAATAGAGTTAATTTTACTCTGAAAATTTAACACTATAACAAGTGTAATTTAAATATTTACACCTAATAAGAGTTAATTTCCCCTTAGTGTTAAATCATAGTAACACCAAAAAGAGTTAATTTCCCCTTAGTGTTAAACTGAGGTAACACCGTTCAGTGTTGACCAGTGTTAAATTTTTACTCAAAATAGAGTTAATTTTACTCTGAAAATTTAACACTATGACAAGAGTAAATTAATCACCAATTCTGAGTGGGACCAAATACACTCGGACCCAGTGTTAAATTTGACTCTTAAAGAGTTAATTTAACACTGCAAAATTTACTGTGTATTAATTCTGTTGTCACTATCTTTTATAGAGAAAGCACAGACCACTTCTGAAGGAGTACTTGGCAGCAACTTCTTCTAAAAAGAAGGGGACATTGTTTGCTGATGGAGGCTCTTCAATAAAGCAGCGAAAACTTGAGGACATCAAAGCATCTCAGAAGACCATAGACCTTGCAGTGGTTAACTTTATTGTCCAGGGTTTGCACCCTTTTGGAGTAGTAGAACAGACTGGGTTTGTTGATTTAATACATTGTACTCAACCTGATTACACAGTCATGTCACGTACAACATTGAGAGAGAGAATTGATAAGTGCACAAAGCAAATGAAAGAAAAATTGAAGAATGCAATGCAGACTGTTAAGTATATCGCCACGACTACAGACTGTTGGACAGCTCATAGGCAAAGTTTCATTGGGGTTACTGCCCACTGGATAGAGCCAGATACCCTAGAAAGAAAGTCTGTGGCTCTGGCTTGTAAAAGGCTGAAAGGGACACATTCTTATGATGTGTTAGCCAGTGCACTTAATGATATTCACAGTGAGTATAACATCCGTGAAAAAATTGTTAGGACCACAACAGATAATGCCTCAAACTTTATTAAGGCCTTCCGAGTTTATGCATGTGAAGATGAAGGAAGTTCAACTGAAGATGAGAGTAAAGGTGAGAATGACAGTGAAGAGGAGGATGCAGAAGAGGAGACAGAGGGTGTTGAAGTGGAAGCTTTGATGGAGGAAGAAGATGAGTGTTCTGAATATCAGCTTCCAAAGCATCACCGTTGTGCCTGTCATATTCTGAATTTGATCTCAACCGTAGATGCCAGAAAAGCTGAATCAAATGTTATGTACAAGAAGATATCTCGTGCAGCATTTGCCAAGTGCTCAGCTCTTTGGAATAAGAGTGCCCGGTCATCTACAGCTGCAGAGGTTATTGAGAGGGAGTGCAAGCTGCAATTGATCCGTCCAGTTGAGACCAGGTGGAACTCTCTCTTCCTTGCAGTTGAGCGAATACTGAGGATAATTAGGGAAAGTGGAGAAGGAGTCGTCAGAGCAGTGACCATTGCACTTAAAGTCCCAATGTAAGTTTTTCATGGAGCAGATACGTAGTTGTGATGTGGTAGGCTATTGATTGTGTGAAATAATGTTGTTTACTAATGATTTACTCCATTTAATTGAACTGCAATAGTGTAGCCTATGCTTATCATGCTGACATTATGCATGTTCTCACATGGTGTTTTACAGGTTCAGCCCTGCAGAACTTGCTTTCTTGTCTGACTATGCATCAACCATGAACCCAGTCTCTAAGGCACTCAACATATTGCAGGGAGAGGTGGATGTCCACATGGGATGGCTGGTACCCACTATAACGCTCCTAACTGTGAAGCTGGACCGCCTCCAAACTTCATCCAAGTTCTGCCAGCCACTGATCTCTGCTCTTCAGGAAGGAATACAGCAGCGGTTTGGAAAAATGATGAATGACCCAGAACTCATATCTGCTGCAATTTTACTTCCTAAGTTTCGCACATCATGGACAAGCAATGAAAACTTGCTAAAGTTGGGTAAGTCATTTAAATAATTTCTTTGTCAAGCATTCATTTGTTAATAGAATAATGGGTAGTGGTTCATTTTAACCAATATATGTTATTTTCAAAGCTAACTGGTATTTTAAAAGGCTAGACAGAAATACTCTTCATTCATGTTTGGATTTTTTTTTTTGTGCAGGCATGGACTACATCAAGACACACATGGAGGAAGAGCCAGCCTTATCATCACCTGGTAGCCATTCTGGATCTGAGGAGGAAGACTTTTTTGGCCTTATGAAGGGAAATGTCCACGAAACCACAAAACAGTTGGATGCCTATCTGGCCAACACTTCTACCTCAATGGACATACTCAAGTCAGTGCCCACAGTTTTTAATTTGTCCCTGAAGCTCAACACACCATTGCCCGCATCAGCAGCATGCGAACGAATGTTTAGCACAGCAGGGCACATTTTTTCTGCAAAAAGAGGCAGGCTAGGATCAAAAAGCTTTGAGAACCAAATTTTGTTGAAATTGAACAAAAACTATTGGTAATGCTATGCGGAACCAAATACAGTATTAGGGCTCTAATACTCTCATGTTCTATAGGGGCATTTTGACCTTTTGACCTTTGATTGCCTGGCCAAAATTTTTATTTGAAGGTCCTTTGTTTTTAAGTTTCTTATCGTAACATCTGCCTTTATATTGACTTCATTGTTTTTCACATAGGTTCTGTTTTTTTTGTCCTGTTAATGTTAGGTTGATCAGAGTTCTAAATAGCAATATTGCTTGCATGTTTTAAGAGAAGCACTCACCCTTGTCAAATTTTGTTTGGTGCTTATTTTTTTCTCATTCTAATGTGTTATACATTATTAGCCTAATGCTTTTGGATTTTCTGTAATCAATGGAGTATAAGCCTCAAAAGCAGTTTTAGCTACGTTTTCCCCATGCAGGCCTAGGTAAAGGACTAAAGCAACTGTTGTTGAGCAGAATAAACTGGTCATACAAATTTGATTAAAGTGTTCAGAATAACACTCACCTGTGTACTTTTGAGTTTTTTTTACTGCTCTTAATAGTATAGTAAAAATAAAATAAATTGTATGTCATAATTGGCTTAGCCTAATTATTATTTAATGAGTAATAAGTAAATAACCAGATTTTTACAGTGTCAGTATTGCACAACAACTCTTTCCAGTACACAATAGATATTGTTTGTGATTGTTACAATTGAACAGCCCAGACATTGAGACAACTGATTGTACTTTTACTTAAAAAAATACTTTAAAGTAAATTTAAAAGTATGTACTTATGACTTTTACTTAAGATGTTGATGTAGTAATTATACTTTTACTTAAGTATATATTTTGCAGGGTAGTTATACATTTACTTAAGTACTAAACTTAAGTACTTCCTCCACCACTGGTCACCCCCAAGCTAAAAGACAGCACTGTGGCTGTCAATCGGATTTTGGACTGCCTCATGTCGATCGAAATTGATTCTGGAAACGCAGCCCTACGAGTGGTCTGCTGTTATGCCCCGCAAGTGGGATGCACGGACAAAGTCACGGACGATTTTTGGACCAAGTTGGAAGATCACCTACTCTTAATGCGACCAAAAGAATACTTGGTCATCGGAGGCGACCTGAACGGCCATGTTGGGGCAAGAAGAGACGGCTACGAACAACAGCATGGTGGGCAAGGATATGGCACACGAAACGAAGAAGGTTGCAGGATCCTGGACTTTGCGGAAGCCCACAACCTCGCCGTGGCAAACACCTTCTTCAAGAAGCGCCCGTCTCACCTGATCACCTATGCCAGCGGTGGGCGATCAACTCAAAACGACTATTGGCTGATGCACCGGAATCATCTGAATCTCATGTCCAAGGCAAAGGTCATCCCTTCCGACAACGTGGCTCCCCAACATAAAGTACTGGTGATGGAATTGCGCTTGGGCATCGGACAACATTGGCGCCCGCCCACTACCGGTCCAGCTCATATCAAATGGTGGAAACTACCAAGATACAAAGGACTTCTCAAGGCATGGCTCGACCAGTTGGACATCGACCTCAGTCAGCCAGCGAAGATAATTTGGGATAACACCACCGAACAGATTCAAACAACCAGCAACGACGTACTAGGACAGACCAAACCGGGTACGCGCTTTATCAAGAAACAAGTTTGGTGGTGGGACGAAGAAGTGCAGAAGATCATCAAGGAAAAGAAGGCCGCGTTGAAGAACTGGTGACAGTTGCTTGCAGACACCGATTACCAACATTACAAACTCTGCAAGTCACCCCGAACCAATGCGGCTTCGTCCAAGGAAGTGGAACAACTGACGCTATCCATGCCGCCCGCATCCTCCTGGAGAAGCACAGGGAGAAGAACCAGACCGTCCACATGGCATTTCTCGATCTTGAAAAGGTGTTCGAAAGAGTTCCCCAAGACCTCATCTGGCATTCCCTACATTCCCATGGAGTCCCTGAGGCAAGTGGATAAAAAATTCTCTACAAAGGCATCACCAGTGCAGTTAGGTGCGCAGCCGGACTGTCACCGCCCTTTCCAATCAACGTTGGAGACCACCAAGGATCGGCTTTGTCACCCCTCCTTTTCAACCTGGACACCATCACAGCCGACCTGCAAACGCCCCACCCCTGGTCACTCCTCTTCGCCGATGATGTTTTCCTCACTAGCAAGACTAGGGCAGTGACTCAGAGGGATACCCAACTATGGAAAGACCGGTTGGACGAATATGGCCTACGACTTAACATCAAGAAGACAGAGTACCTGAAGGGTGGCCCCCAAACCGATGGCACCATCAGCATCAGCAATGAAGAACTGAAGAAGACTAAAGAATTCCGATACTTGGGCTCAGTCATCAGCCACAACGGAAGTGTCACTGCCGATGTTTAAGCAAGGATACAAGCATCCAGGATGAAATGGCGCTAAGTGACCGGTGTCCTGTGTGACCGACGGATGCCGGACAAGCTCAAGGGAAAGATCTACAAAACGGTGATCCGCCCAGTAGCCCTGTATGGTTCCGAATGCTGGCCTGCTTTGACCATTCATTAACAGGCCCTCAACACCATGGAGATGCATATGCTCCGATGGAGCTTGGGAATCACACGATGGGATTGCATTAACGTTAAATACACGTTATTCATACAAAAGTAACATTAACCACAGATGTATAGCAGTCTCCTAAATTTGCTGAAAAATATGTACACATAAAATCAACTTACTGACTACAACAGCCCTAAGGGCCAAAGCACGAAATACCACTTTCTGGTTTGCACCACTCCAGTTAATTTTTTTAGCCAAACAGTTTGCCAAAAGTTTTCCCAGGATACGCCACACTGCTTCTTTTGTGGAAAAACCACCAACAATTCCAAAATAGACTACCTTTGAAGGATGAAAAGAAAAGCAATACATCCAATTTAACAATACAGCGATTACTGAATATCATAAAAAAAAAAATATATAATTATATATATATATATATATACAGTGTTGCCACAGTTACTTTGAAAAAGTAACTTAGTTACTTTACAGATTACTTGATTTTAAAAGTAGCTTAGTTACTTTACAAGTCACTTTATTAGTAACATTCAGCAGCTGCCGACAACATAAAAATGACAACCGGTTTTGCCAACACTCACTTTATTGGAAGTGTATTTTTAACAGTAACATCAACAATCTACCTCCTGACAATTAAAGTTGAACTTAAAAACTATTTCCTGAAAAAATAAACGTTTTTACAAAAAATAAAAGTCTTTCTTGACTTAACATAAATACTTGTTTTAATAAAAATAAAATAGTCTTTCTTGACTTCACTTAACATAAATACTTGTTTTAATAAAAAAATAAAATAAAGAAAAAGACTATAAAATTTCTTGACCATCAAGGAGTGGTTTTACAAAACAAAACAAGTGTGTAACACCACATGTAAGCTTAAATCATGTTTTCTTTACTTTTGTTACTTTGGCCAAATCTTATTTTGTAATCCCATGTTATGAGTGAAACAGTGGAGTGGGGCGAGTAAACCAGTGGTTGTACCTCATTAACAGAAGCTTCTCAAACCTTTTGTCAGAAAGTCTATTTATTCTAGGAGTGAGCACCAAACCTCCCAGACTGAAAAAAAGCCACTCCACAGGAGCACTTGATGGGGTTGGAGTGTTATACTTCAAGAAAATGTTCTTTATGTTTGAAAACTGATGCAGAATCTGAAGGTCATATGCTGACCTCAGGTAGTCCATGACTTAATTTTCTGCAGAATAGGTCTTCTCTGGCTCTGCCTCAAAAGTGAAAAAGTCCATCTCACCTTGGCTGGCAGATGTGGTGGGCACACTAGCAGGGCTCTGTGCTGCAAGAGCAGTTGTACGGCGGCAATCTGCTGTCAGAAGCTCTTTTACTCGCTCTCTCCTACCTGTATCTCTCAGCCATCTGAGTTTGAATTTTGGACAACTGACTGCTGCGAGACGGGCATCTTTGTCGTCCAGCACACCGCGCAAAACGGGACTGGATAGCCTTAAAAATATAATTGATATGTTAATGCACACATATGCATACATATATAATGCAGGCCTATTATTTATTATGTCATTGAATTACTTACAAATCATGCCTAATGTGGGATCAATATTATGGATTTAATTTTGTTTTAGGTTACTTACTGACATTTGTATTTTTTTAATGTTCTTTTGCAGTGATAATGTATATTCTGTTCCATGTTCATGACTAGTGTGAACTAGCTTAAAAGAGGGGAACATACCTGCACTATGGCATCTGGAAGGCCTGCAGTCATACTGGAGAGGGCATATTTAACATCCAGGGTCTTCTTCATCAGAACTTCAAGTGTGGGCAGTAAAGTCCCATAAGGACAGACACCTTGTAAAATATCAAGTGCTGCAGTCAGAGGCTTCATGGCGGTGCAGTACTCATGCAGAAACTGGTACTCTTTCTCTTTGAAGCACTTAACTCCCAGCTTGGTGCACAGAGTATTCAGCTCACACATGGGGATTTCTGCAACTCTCTTTACAGCATCAAAAAATGAATTCCACCTTGTGGATGTTGGTACCAGGAGCTTTCTTTTGCTGACTTCTTCCACTGTTTCTGATGCAAGGGTAGATCTACTTGATTTGGTCCAAATGCTCAGCTCTTTTGCTGTGCTGCTCCTATACACAGCCTTGCTCTCTGCATTGGAAGTTAAATATTTATCTACATCATTTGTGGAAATTAGGTTGATGGTGTGTGAAGCACACCTGTGGTGCGGGGGAAGAGACAGCTGGCATTCACTTTCATCTACCGCTGAGAGGATTTCTGACATATCTAAAAAAGTGACATCATCATTTGTGGGGGTGGTCTCTCCCTCCTCCGTCTCATCATCTTGACAACGCCTTGAAAAAAGTTGGACCCATTATCAATCAGTGTTACAACTACTTTGTGTAGTAATCCATACGAAGAGTGAATGTTTTCGATTTCTGCACCAATAACATCATACGTGTGTCTGCCGCGAATTCTCCTACATGCCAATGCAGCCTTGTTGCGCTCTAATGTGGATCTACTAATCCAGTGGAGTGTTACTCCCATATAACTTCTGTTGTAACGAAACGAGGGCGAGTCAACCGTATTTAATGGCAGCATTTCCTCCACAACAAACTGCCTGACTAACTTCTTCAACTCTCCCCCACTTACTGGTTTTGCACCGAAGTCCAGCTTTTGTTGTTTGGGTGGTCGGGGACCTCCTGCTCTCTGCTTGTCATCACCTGATGTGACTTGCTCTATAAGTTTGACTGTGCAGTGCTGCGACTCCAAATGTTTTTTCAAATTCGACGTAGTGTTTTTGTAGCTAGATAACACTTTGTCGCCGCCAGCACAGAGTGTACAACGGACCTTAATGTTGTCATCTTTAGCTGACACAAACTCAAAATAGTGACTGTATTTCCATCTAGAAAACGCACATTGTTTACATTTGTGTCGCTGCGTGGTATGTACACGTGACGTGAACTTCATGCATGCTGAAAACGTGACTTGTCGCATACGTGACTTCACTCCCCGAGATGCAAGAAGAAATAAATATATATTTTTATTAAGGAAAATGACAAAAATAGTAACGCACAGTGACTTGGTTAAGTAACTTTAATCTGATTACTGGTTTGGAAATAGTAATGCGTTAGATTACTCGTTACTGAAAAAAGTGGTCAGATTAGAGTATATCCATATCCAATATCCAATATATCCAATATATATATCCAATATATATATATATATATATACATGTGTGTATATATATATATATATATATATATATATATATATGTGTGTATATATATATATATATATATATATATATATATATATATATATATATATATATACATGTGTATATATATATATATATACATGTGTGTATATATATATATATATATATATATATATATATATATATATATATATATATATATATATATATATATATGTGTGTGTGTATATATATATATATATATATATATATATATATATATATATATATATATATATATATATATATATATATATATATACATGTGTATATATATATATATATATATATATACACAAAAATTTGTGTAAGAAAATGCAAGGGCTTTAACTTACTAACTTCTTCATTTGTTCTGGCTGATCCTTTATTTGATTTTCAAGCCTTTCCAGCTCAGACAAATCATATAAAGGAAGGTTAAATGTGCCAATGTCTGGAAGCTCATCACTCCGAGACTGTGAACTGTACTGTTTTTGCTGATTTTCGAATCATGACCAGATGTTACTTTACAACCTCTTGTGCTTTTAAAACTTCAGTCAGCAGGTCTGCAAAATACAAAAATAATACATGAGCATATATGAACTTGTTTCATTTTTTTATATATATATTGTGTTTGGTAGGTATAAGCAGGTCAATATTATATTAAAATGTACCTACTTGGGAAAAAAAAGAAAGAAAAAAAAAGAAAAAATACCCCAGAGCATTCTTTTACATACTGATAAAATTCTATAATTATTCTACAATTGCTCTTTAGTTATTCTATAATTCTTTATTTCTAGTCTAATTAGCCCTTCAAAAACATTAAGTTTTGCATACTTACAAACACACGACAAATTGCAACAGGTTCTGTCTCCATCTCCAGCTGCACTGGTACAAGGACTTAAAATGTTCCTAGAGGTGCTGAGACTCACAATACCATCCGTGTGTCTGGATGGAGTTCTTAAGACTTCTGCCATAGTCATTGGTGCTGACAGTATTTGCGGTGCTGCAACAACCTCCGAACATTCCTCAGTTCTGCCTTTTTTTTCTCCAGTCTCTTGCTTACAAAGACAGTATCTTCATCACTCTCACTAGAGTTGTGTCTTTTATTTCCCCTGATAAGAAAAATTAGAAATTAAAAATGGCATACTAAAATATGCATTTTGTAATAGATTAATGCAATTTACATACAATGTACATATAAGGAATACTTCAAAATTAGAGTTCTTTAAACATCTATTCACCCTCATGTTGCTGACAGACAATTCATTTTGGGGTTAACATTGTTAATATGAAAAACTGTGGTAAATATATAAAATACAAACAAACCTGTTCTTTCTTTTTGTGTATGCTGGACGATCATCATCATCATCTGTCTGCAAGTAGGACATCTAAGTTGCCTGTGGAAGTTTGAGTCGAGCTTCTTGATACGAGTCTGTAAAACATTAATGTTTGTAACCTCCTCAAAAATGTAACAATCATGAAATACTGTCACAGTTTCCTTAATGTTTTACTACCTGTCGTGTGAATAATCCGCACCCTAAAAACTCTCCATGTATGATTAGGAGATTCTTGCATTGTTACAGCCTTCTGGATCTTAGCCATAGATTTGTAGGATGGCCAAGCACGAGGTGCCATTCTGTACCCATGAAAATGGCACGACTTCCACTTCAGATGATTCCATGAATTCCACAATATGGAACATTTTCAAAATAATAATTATAAAAAAAGTCTTAAAAAAAAAGGCAATTTGTTACACTTATGAAATGCTGTTTAAATTCAGCAAATTTAAGCACAGAAAGGTGGTAAAAGCTTGCTTGGTGGCTGGTTTAAAGTTCCTTAAAAGCAATGTTATAGTAACAGGTATGTTGGGCAATAACAGGCAAATCATCCTACACTTGGTTGATTTATATTCAATTAAATAGTAGTCAAATTGAGCAAAAAAAAAAGCACAATATAATGGTGCAAATGACTCCAGACCTACACCTACCTACCCAAGACCTAACTAAGTCCTCTCTAGTCTTCAGAGGGTACCAGTTGAGAGGCAAGCCTCCCCCCCCCCGGGATACCTCCAAAAACAAAAAACTAAAATAAAGAAAACAATAAATCAGTAAACCGTAGTGAGAGTCGGCGCTAGACACGGCCCCCCTGGTTTACTCTACCTACCCGGAAATCGCTTAGCACCATTATCTGCTTAATTTTTTTTTTGTTTCAAAAATACTGTAATATAGTAAAACAGCAAAGTAAAAAATAAAAAAAAATAAAAAAGTAAAAGTAAAAACATCCAATGCCAAAATAGTAGAAAGAACCACCTGCTACTTTTTCTATTCTATATATTGTGTTAGTCTTTAGCAGTGTTCGAGCATGGATGCTTTCTTTCTTTACTGCTGAAATCTATTCAGCACCACCTGATAAAGGTGTGGAAGAGAGCACCTGAGATTGTAGATAGTTCTGTTCAAAGCTGTAATAAAAATGAAACTGCACAGTTAAGCCATCTAAGAAGAAAATGTTCTGATTAGTTCTGGAAAAGAGAAGACAAACAAGAACAAAAAAAAGGACAAGGGTTCAAGTTCACCAAGTAAGCATATTGGTTATAACAGTGTTTCCCAACCACATTCCTGGAGGCCCACCAACACTGCACATTTTGTATGTCTCCTCAATCAAACACACCTGATTAAGGTTATCAGCTCATTAGTAGTGACTCAAAGATCTAAAATGGGTGTGTCAGACAAAGGAGACATGCAAAATGTGCAGTGTTGGTGGGCCTCCAGGAATTTGGTTGGGAACCACTGGGTTATAACATTGATAATAGACTGTGTGCATTGAGTTTGACAATATATGTTAATTTGTATTTTGATGCTTGTGTGTAAACAGAACAACAGCAGATCTGGAGAGAAGAGCATCAGAGACAAGTGTAGAGAAGAGAAAAAAGTGAAAAAGCTGAAAATATCAGCGAGGTCATGCTCTTCTGTGTCCTTTATTGTATAAGATTTTGTAAAAAAAAAAACAGTGTGTGTTATAAGAATTGGGGGAGGGTTAAGAGAAAAGGCAAAAACTGTATACATATATATATATATATATATATATATATATATATATATATATATATATATATATATATATATCACGTTTATTTTAAGGCCCTTTGTGGGAATCCAGTAGTCTAGTCTAATCTTATTGGACACTGGAAAAATTGGTTTCATTCCATTTGGGGGGGGTTTGAGTTGTCAATGGGCTGGAAATATTTCTAGGACTTGGCAACCCTGTGTACAGTACTACTAGTAGTAATAATTTTATGTATATTTAAATCTGGTCTATTTTGTAGCTGGTTTAAGTAAAAAAAAAAAAAAAGATTATTAGTTTATTATAGTAGATTATTAGTAATGTAATACATTATGTGCAATTATTATGTTTTGCTTTATTACTTTATGAGTTGCTTGTGTTCATAATGCATTATGCTCACATATTTATTGAAATGTGTCATTTAAAAATAATCTTCTCACAGATCCATCTAAATGCATCATTACATGGATAATCTTCCCATCCTCTTGAATAAGTCACAGCAGTCTTCATCACCTCTGTGACTATTAGGCTCTCCAGACCTCCAGAACCTGAAAGAACAGATCAGCATTAGATGTTCAGTGCTGCTTTCTGTGTGATATGATACTGACTGTGAGATATGATCATTTATTAGAGAATAATCAGTTCAGTTAAAGGTGCTCTAAGTGATCCTGGGTGGATGTAACTTCCTGTTGACGTTCAAAGTGTTGTCAAACAAAACAGAGGCTAGCTAGACCCTCCCTCCCTCCCTCCTCCTCCTCCTCCTCCTCCCCCTCCCCTCCGTGCTTCCTGAAACAGTCATGAACGCGTATTTAAAATCATTCTTGTCAGTTATTGGCTGGAGCGTGTTTATTATGATTCGTGGTCCAGGCTGCACCAGTTTGTTTTTATTGCCGTTTTCGGAGCTTGTGGCGACTACGGAGACCGCGTTTTTCTACAGTGTGTTCAGGGGACAGGCAGCTAGTGGATAGTGAGGAGATGTTTGCTGTATGTGACAAAAAATGTTTTGGCCTAAAAACGCGTGACATCACTTAGAGCACCTTTAAAGGTGCTAAAGAGGATGTTTTGTTTTATACATTTTTGCAATATTACTTGAAACTGTCTTTACTAACTGATAAAAGACTATTTATTAGGTGCACTGAAAGTAATAATATTAATATACATCATCTGTGCACGAGGTAGGGCCTTAAAAACATCAGCCAATCGTTTACGCGATCATCGCGTAAACGATTGGTCCTCTGGCTTGTCAATCACTGCCGTGACGTTCCTTGTGCGAGACGTGCGCGGCTGCACGCTCCAGTAACTTTCCACACTCCACAGGCGCCGCATGCAATGTTTTTGTCAGGAGACAGGAGTAACAACTGCAGATTATGAGTTACCTGCAGTGAGTCCAACATAATGAATCCACTAACATGACACAGCGAATGCCGGTGGTAAACACTTGTGTTCCAATATGAGTGTTTACGAGTTTTGGGAGGCGTTCCTTTGAAATGAGCTGTGAAGGAGGGGGGTTGTTCTTACGCATGCGCTCATTTCAAAAACTCAGTAACAGTCTTTGGATTCTCAGTCGACGAAAAAATCCTCTCTATCACCTTTAAGTGATTTCTTACCAAGAGGTCAATGCGCTGCCATCAACCCATTTCCATCTGCCCTCCACATCACTGTCAGTCAGACCAATCCAGAAACCATCAAAACGTTTCCTGACAAATTCCTAAGAATAAAAACACAGATACATTTCATCATTTACAGGTAGAAGCTAAACACACACACACACACACACTCTCTCTCTCTTTCACTCACGTGTTCCTCTCTGTTGTTTATGATGATCAGATCTGCTCCTCTCTCTCTACAGTATCTTCTGCTCTCAGTCCAGTTCCTCGCTTCAGAGGAAATGAAGTAAAGACTGGATTGAAAGTAAATCCATCCATCTGTAAACACAACCAGTTTAACTATTAGCACCTTTTTAACTTGTCTCGTTCATCTGTGAGCTTTAGTGTCAGTGGGTGGTAACTATATCTGTTGAGATCACTTGGTTTGTTCACATATACACGCTAAACCGCGAGCGTTTGGAGGGCTCAAATGAACTAGGTGTGAAAACACCCTTAAAATAAGTCACGTAACCCGAACACATCACTTAACAAGGGTCAGTTATGAACACAATCTCAATAGTATTCATAGGGATTGTAACTACACTCCAAATCTAAGAATCATAAATTTGTTATTATAATTATCCTAAAAAGAGGAAACATTTGTTCATTCTTTACATTTTACATTGTAAATAGGTTTTCCATTTGAATTTATGATTATGAATTTATTTTGATGGTTCAATTTAGACATTAACTAATGAGAGTTCGCTGACTGCAGTTGCAAAGTTATTATACTTAGAATATCAGTAGACTGTTAGTGTAGGGTTAGGGTCTGGATTAGGAGAATAAACTGACATGTAGTTGTGAAGTTACTTGTAGTCAGTAGAATGTGTAAAGTGAACAATTGAAATAAAGTGTTACTGAATTTATTTTGTACTATAGACTCTTTCCATGCTGTGAATATGTGCACTAGAATTACACTTGACATTCAAACACCTATGAATACTAACCAGATTATATTCCTGCTCTGTAGCAACTACTAAAATGACAAAAGAAACTCACCCAGTTTACCAAGACTCATCTGAAGATCATTTTTCTCCAATTTTAGCTGTTCTCTCTCATCGGTCAGGTTTTTGTTCTTTATTTTCAGCCCATCTCTCTCTTCTTTGAGGTTGGTAATCATGGTTAGTAGCTGGTCTCTCTCTTGTGTGAGGTTGGTGATGTTAGTTAGTAGCTGGTGTGTCTCTGGTGTGTAGTTTGAGCTCTTTGTATGGATGTGGACACACAGCACTATGACTGCAGTCAGCAGAAGAACACACAGCAGCACCAAACACACTGCAGCTGCTCTGGAGCTTCTGATCTTCACACAAACACTTCCTGAAAATGACAGACATCAAGATGAATGTTTTCTCAGTTTCATAATTGTATGTTTGTGTTGTATACCTGTATGGTTTCTCTTGGTTCAGTGTTTATATTACCATAAACAAGGCATTTTTGTTCACTTGGTCATGGAAAATTATACATGAAAGAAAATTCACCTTACTTAATCCAGCAAAATTGATGAGAAAATGTATCTTAATTGTGCTTGAAATCAATCTGTGTTCTTCTGTTGCATGTTTGTTTCTATCGCCTGCGATGCTTCTTTAAATGCAATCAATCACATGTCACTGAGAACGGACATGAGGTCAAGTTCAATCACAATATTGCCTCAATCTCAATATAACTGCATTTTCAGGGTGGATGTAAATGAAATCATGATTCTGATTCAGTTGTATCCTTGAACAGCTCACAGGAGAAGATGATCAATAAATACCTTAAATTTCGGTTTGTTCTTCATACAAAGATATCATATGACAACAGAAGACTTGGAATAAACCCCCAGGTCATATGGTCATATTTTATGATACTTTCAATAGTGCTTTTTTGTTCTTTTAAGCTTTTTCCTTAAGTTCCTGTGTGAAATCTTCAAATTTGTTTGCCACAGAACGATTGTAACAGCACTATGCCTGTAAAGTCAAGCCTGTGGTTTCTCTGTTTCTACGCCAACACAAACATAGAGCAGCATTCTCATGAACATTATTTTGAAGGACTCAGGTACAGAGTACATTTTAGGACAGACTTCAGTCATATTGCGAAACGGCATCATGCCTTAAGCGTATACTTCCGCCATCCGCATTCGTGCACCGTCCACATGACGCAATTTTCGTCACAACAGCGCATGCACAAGCAGGACATTAGAGTCCACTAGGTGGCAATACGCACAGTACTGAGCACAATGTGCAGTCATCGAAGAAGTGTGTGTGTAAAGAGCATAGACTGTAAAAAAAATATGGACGTAGCGTCCGTGACGTCACCCATAGAGTTCTGAACAGCAGTTTTGAAGCGAAAATGAGGCCGCGGCCATCTTAGCTGCGCGTCACCGCACGTCACTCCCGGATAACTGAAAATGGGCAAAGAGGCGGGGAGGTGGTTTGAGCTGATATGACTGGTTGCTGAAACCACGCCCGCCTAGCTCGACGTGACCATGTTAGCAGCAAAGGAGCTATCTAAGATACGATCTAAAATATTAATGAAGATAAGTTTTATCATCAGAACGTTCTAAAGGTTTACTGTTAATCTACGGTGTTTCTTTAAGATATAGATGCTCCAACACCAGTAGTGTTGGGTGTGCAAATAACAACATGGAAAATCAAAATGGGACTTCATACCTTTATAATGAAATAGAGATCGCGAGATGAATCCAATCTGTGGCACTTGGGTAAAATATGAGTGTCCATTGCAAAACAAAAAAACATTTCACATTTCTTCTGAATGATCTGCTCTCTGTCATCGTTCTTCAAGAAAGGATGTAATCTGAACAGCGTTTATGTTGTAAAACTGTATACGATCGTATCTAACAAACAAATGAGCCTGTGTCCAAAGTATATTTTTTTCAAAATAGTGCAGCAGTTTTGGTTATAATATCCAAGCAGTGCTGTCGGATTTTGATATCCTCCCGCCATTGTCATTGTAGTAAATCTCACAATCAAAACTTTCAGCCAATGCCACGATCCAACAACGTGTGTTCTGTGTCTCTTCCCCATGCATGCACATCTACACAGACACACATCAGTCTCGAATATTATGCAGCAAGCCATATTTTATAATTGTATAAAATAATCGAGAAAAAAAGCACAAAAACGGCCGAGATGCCAAATTCAGCGGCAGCTGAGGTAACATGCCGGCTCACAGACAGCAGCGCAATCTACCTGTCACTCAAGTGACCACGCCCTTAATTATGCAGAACTTCAAGGCTTAATATAATTTAAACGGATAAGTTATAAAAAAATTCACCCCCCTCAGAGTTGTCATGAAGGGCAAAAATAGCAGTATAGACCAAAACCACAATTTGAACCAACTTGTAAACATGTTTTTTTCTGCTATAAACTTGGCCAATTTAACATGGGACTCTATGAGATTCTGCTCTCTTTTGGAGCCTGTCCCTAGCGGCCAGTCGATGAATCGCAGTTTAAGTTACTTCCGTATTGGCTTCAGGAGAGAAAGGGGGAGGTTGCCGCTTGGTAAAGAGTGATTCAAAAACAAGACGAGTAAACCCAGCTAACACACAACGTAACAGTTACGTAATGTATTCATACTTTTTGGTAATTTCATGACATACTAACTGACAACGTAACTACGACGTCGCACGCCAGTAATTTCATTACCTTCAGATTACCATCTCACAACGTCGTCAGTACGACCCCCTAACATTATAAGAATACCAAGAACGTTGCAGATACGTACTCTATTCGTAATATATTGGTAATGTCATGACTAGTAACGTAACTACAACGTTGTATGCCCGTAATATTATTACCATTAAATTACCATCTCACAACGTCGTCAGTACGTTCTCCTAACGTTATAAGAAAACCAAGGACGTTCCAGATGCATACTCTATTCATAATATAATGGTCATTCTATGACTGACTGGCAACGTAACAGCAACGTCTTGTGCTCGTAATTTCATTATCATTTACACGTTATTTATATGTTATTATTACCAGAGTTTGCTTTTAAAAAGTGTAATTAAACGTCAGACACAAGACTGAAATTTCCCTGAAGAAAAAAATTGTTTCTTTTCACCAAGTCAGAATATGGATGACTGCTTTAATATATGACGTGACATACAGCGCGCGCCTCCACAAATGGAGTGCGCGCGCGCCCACAGTATGTTGACAAGAGAGTAAAGTTAATTTTTCTGAGAGAAGAATTTATTTTTCCGAGGTGACAACGAATAAATGGCTTTTATAAAAATGTATAAAATAAACTTTGGAAAGACGCTAAACCTTTTTTATTGTTATGTTACGTTAGTGTGCTGGTGGCCTTTAGAGTTGCCATGGCAACCGGGAAAACATTCAAGCTGCTGGAGAGGACAGCGTCGACATTTCTCCGTGTTTCTCGTCAGTTTTATAGCAATAAAGTTCAACAACTGCGTCAGATTGGTTAAGTAACATTACCTACAGTCTACTTTAAGTACTTTTGTTAATATTTTTACCTCTGTGGTTATATGTTATCTTTCCTTGATCGTCTGAAATATATGTTAGCAAAATGTTACGCTAGCATAGCATATATGTTTTTAATAATACTGACCTAAAAAAACGTCTTGAATGCTTTTATTTTATGTTGCTGTAGGCTATATGTTTTTATTTATAGTTTGAGTATATTTTTTCGAAATAAATAAATGAATTGAATTCATTTTGAGCTCTGCATTCATCGTTCACAGCTGTTAGAATAGCCTTTAAATTAGTCTGGGCAAATGAGGACATAAATTAGGTTAAACTACTGCACGTCCGCCCATAGAAAAATAAAATAAATAAATATAAAAATTACCAACTGATTACCAACACACAACTATTGATACACAACGTTGCCACGACGTCGCAGTTACTGGCAACGTCACAAAGTTACATTGTGGCGACGTATAGGCACCTTTCACTTTTCCGGTTGCCATGACGAAACTTTGGTCACCAGATTACGTTGCAATTACGTAACTTTGTTAGCTGGTAAACTCAGAAGCATGCCTTCTCCATCGTTTTTGATTCCTGTTCTCTTGGTGTATGAAAGTTGCAATGGTGGATGCACTATTTTTCTTCTCCGATCCTGCTCAGCAAATGTCCGGTTGATGACACAATGTCTGGTAAAAGTATAGAAAAAATTGTACTGCGCATGTGACGAACACGGTCATCCGTGCGCATCTGTGGTTTAGTATACTTTGATAGATGCGTGGACGCGACTGCGCGCGAGACGTGTCCGGCCACGGAAAGTGAAGTATACCCGGGGCTTTAGACAGAAAGTCTTCAAGTCTCAGAAAAAACAACGTCAGTGTCAGGTCTCGTATGATTGGGCATTGGAAGAAATGGCCTCAGACAAAAGAAGTATCGGACGAAATGGACTGACCATCCTAACTGAAACACACAGGCTGAGTAAACATTTACAAATGGTTAGTTATTAAATCCTACAACAGCATCAGAAGAACACAAAGCTGAACCAAACACACTGTAGCTTCTTCTGATCTTCACACAATCACTTCTGAACAGCACAGGTCTGACATTAGATGACTGAACATGTGCAGACTCTGATGATTTGATCAAAGTAATGAATGTGATTACCTGTACGCTGAAGTGGTTGGTGTGTGTTTGTCTCTGTCCTGAAGTCATGATCTCTCACACATTCTGCACTCTCATAGATTACCATTGTCATCTCCATTCTGTCTGTGTTCATTCTCTCAGACTCAGTCCTGATCATATCATCATAAATACCATCAGACATTTCTGCTCTTTAACCATCAAACATTAAATCATCTTGTTCCTTGTTCGTTGTAGATGTAGTCAGCACTCGTCTTCTTTGTAAAGCCAGTGACAAACAAACTTGTGGTCAGTGTGTGAAAACAAAAACATGACATCAGACCCTGTGTCAAAGTTGACATGAAACAGAAGTTTCATATTCGAGTGAAACTCAGCCATTGCTATTGCTTTTATGTCATTTGATCAGGTTGCGCCAGTAAACGTCATCAGAGAAGAGATCTCAATGCAAGCAGTGTTGGGGAGCAACTAGTTACATGTAACGGCGCTACGTATAATAACAAAATAAATGTAACCGTAATTCGTCACAGTTATGAGAAAAAATGTGTAATTAAATTACAGTCACATATGAAAATGTTAACAATTACAAAGGGGGTTACATGCATACATGCTAGGATATGTTACAGTATATGATCATGCTATCATTCATTAAACCATTCAAGCGTGATAAGACACAAAAACAAGAACTTAAAATCTGTACTGACGCGCGTCTGTGATCTATTTGTCTATGTGATACACACACACTCGTGCACACATACAGTGTGGTCACATTGAATTCTCTTTCGCGCTTGAACGGACAAAAACACAAAAGTATGCCAAAATATCCACTTTGTCGAGTATCCTCGTAAGCAGTCATAAATGAGTTAAATAAAGTCTTGAGTGACTGCAAAGATCATTGTCATGTTCAGTGGTTTTTTCTAGGCTTGATTGTGTTTTTGGGGCGCAGTTTAACAAGTCTTAATACTTTGTTTTTTATCCTTTATTCTACACCTCTGTTTCCACTTTCATTTGAATGGCCGGATTGACTTCCTGCTTCTATGAAGCTGCTCCCTACAAAGTACGCAGTGTGCTCAGATTGGTTAGCTGGCCCAGTGTATTGTGATTGAAGTGTCTGGAAACGCCACGCCCCTTACCATTAGTTGTTACATGTGCTTCAGTGGAAATGTAAAAAACGGCATCTATATTGCTGTATCAAATTAAGCCGAATCAGACCCAGATGAAGAGGATCAAGCAGAACCTCTGCAATCACGGCTTTTGATGGACTTTTATGAATGGTATTTCATTTTTTTTGTGTCAAAGTGTTTAGATATGCTGTCACTGCTGTTTGTTAGCTTTCAATATACAGTTTTATCCTGATTAAAGCTTTACTGTAGCCGAATACATGACTGAGTAGTCACATTTTTGTAAAGGTATCTTTTAATTTATAGCATGAACAACTGTTTGTCTATGAACATAGACGTTTGTTGGTGTTTGTTGGCGTTTGTTGGAGAAGTATGTACTAGAATTTAGCTAACTGGCTAGCAAAGAAAAAACGAGTTTTTGGGTCTTTGTTTACGTCCTTGATGCAACCAAAAATAGCAACAGAACTATAAGTTTAAAAGACATGTACAAACAATAAACAAACAATAATACTTACAGTTTGAAGTCAATAAACAGCAGCTTCTGCTTTTAAAGTGGGAACTGCTTCATCTTTCAGTAAAAGCCTTTGTGCAAATCCAGCATTGAACTCGTGTAGATTCTGGAAGCTTCTTCAGCACCGCATCCAGTGTACAAAATATCACAGATCATAATGGGTTCTATTATCTTTTGACGCGTCGCTCGCGTACTCGAAGGGTGTACTCAGCCCTTCCGCTTTCATTATGCTGTGCCACATGGCCTCGCCCACTTTGTTGCGTGTTCCCGGGGGAAGTGTTTTGCAGGGTTTATAATGTCACCAACCCAGGAAGAAGCTTGTTGTAGTCCAAACCGGTTGTTTTTGTAGGTATTAAACTACGATAACTTTAAAAGACAATATCTCTGTTTGCATTGAACTTTCAGCGCTGTAACTTTGCAGAGACTGTTTATGCTCAAGCATAAACAGTGGTAAACAGTATTGTTTACCACTATATTGTGCAGGTGGGCATGTTAGTGTAAATTGAATGCAAAAATGTATTTATAATATCAAAAGTATAGAATCTATAGAAACACTAAATAATTTTTAAAGATGCTCATACACATTGCTCTATAGGGCATCACTGTCTTGAATGACGAAGTCAGTCTCATTTGCTAGATGAACAGCAAACACACCGTAACTGCTCTGCAGCTTCCGTAGTCACTTCCTGAACACGTCAGACTTGATGTTCAGTATGTCTCTGTTCACACAACACAGGGCAGATAATTGCAATTTAAGTAGTAAATTCCTTTAAACTATAATCAAAAGATCCAACTTATCTATTGCTAATGTTCAAGGACAATATTAGATGCATGCATTCTTGTTTAAACAACAGCTGAATAAACACAAAGTTAATATTGACGAACTTACATTTTAGACACAGTATTGTAAGGTTGAAAATATCCACAGATATTTTAAAATGAACAAAGGCATTTGCTTTACTGTTTCAACCCCCTCTCTCTTGCTTACAAGGGCCATTTGGAAGGCTCAAAGGTGCTGATAGTGAACAAGGCCTATAGGTCAACACTACAAAATCAAAAGCTGAGAAAACTTTAAAAATCTGCTGAAGTTTGTTGCTTTAAACTTTGAAGTTTTCTCAACTTTTGATTTTCTGCCATCTTGCTGATAACATTTCTTTAGTCATTCGGTGACTGTTACGTCCTTTTAGATGTTTTGGTTTGTTTGGTTAGAGGAAATTTTAGAGGTAACACATGAGTGGTAGGAAAGGACAAGAAAACTCTGTGTGAGGTGTTTATTGTTCAGAAGTGCACAGTGCAGTCAATACTCGCAATATTTACAGAGGTGGGAAGGGGAGCTCGAGAGATGCCAAATCAAATAAATAAATAAAACAAAACACAGCTATCTATTTTAACAAACTAAACTAACTTCCCAAAAGAAAATGTAAAAAGAATAGGTCTTCGGCGTAGAAACACCCTAACTAAACTACTCTGTCTATGTCATGATCATTACTGGGAGTGCCCTTGTCTGCCACTAGAGGGCACTCCAACCTGGACTTTTGGTTTTATTCACCTGTGAACTACATTGCCCATAATTCACCTCCTGGACTCATTAGCACTTCATTGCACTCAGCTGTTTTGTATTATGTTATTAGTGTCTGTCTATTTATACCCTGTTTATTTCTGCTTTTGTTATTGAGGTTTAATTTCATGTCACTGGCTTCCGTTTATGGTCACTGGAGTTTGTTTCTGTTTTCTTTGTGTTTGTATGGACTGTTCTGTGGAGTTTGACCCTTGCCTGTCTGGATTACGACTTTGGATTGTCCTATTAAAAGCTGCATTTGGATCTTACCTGTTTGTCTCTGTGCCATTCTGTGACAGTCTAAACCAAAAAGTGGAATCTTTTTCATTCCCACCTGTTGCTTTGTCTGTAGTAGTAGTGTAAATGTTTTACTGTAGATATTACAATGGATTAAATGTGTAGGGTTTCAAATGATTTATGAAATAAAAGATTGTGTACTTTAAATGACCAAAGCTGTAGAAAATGTTTAACTTCAGGAACTCGCCCTTTAGTTTCACTTCAGCAATTCTGTTTTTCCAAAGATACTGTATTTCTTTATGCATGATGTTTGGCTTCTTCACATGAATAACACAAGCAATTGTATTCTGTTTTATCATTTATAATAGTATTTTCTGCTGCATAGAGAGGTGTCTAGATAAGTGTAACCAGTGTAAAATCAGCACCTTTTTCTTATTGTATTAAAAACTGATTCTTTTATTTCGAATATATTGTTTGATTTCATTGTATCGTCTTTTGATTTAATTACACTGGTATAGTTTTGGAGTTTACACACGATTGGGATTGAAGTGTACTGGCCCTTTAAGAGACGCTTAACTTCAGGCACGTTCTCTTCTCTTTCAGTTCACTTTAAACTGAGCCGAGATGAGGATGTATCGTGGGTCATTAAAGGTAATAATATTTCTACATATTAGTTGATGTTTATGTTAAAAACTGTTCTTTGGGGTAACGTGGAATTGCACCATGTCCCATGTTTTTAAAGTTTATATTGAATGTCTGCTCGCTTGGTTTATGTGATGTTGCTCTCCAACAGATGAAGTTATTGAGAGAAGCCACAGAATACATGTTTATTAATATTCATTCATTTGTCCATAAAATAAAGAGCCAGTGATAGAGAAGTCTTAGAAGTTTGGTATACGCACACACAACGAGTCAACATCCGTTTACATAAGCCACATTTCCTCTTCTGAAACTGAAAGTGAGTGAAGTTCCCTTTCGATACTTCACTCGTACTGCGTATGGGGAAGGTCTCCCTTTTTCCCCGCTGCTGAAGCCTTTTTCAATAACGCAGTGTAACTGCACCGTCATTGGTTCACTCATAGACAAGTTGTTGAACCAATGACGGCGCGGCATAGCTGCGCGGCCTATGGCGACAAAGCGCGCGAATATTCCCGCCGAAATGGGCGGGGTTAAGGGCTATATAAGCAGGCGTTTCGCCATAGGATTTCAGTGTTTTCTCCTTCAGCGACGACCTCATCATCTCCTCGCTGATCTCCGCCTGAAGCCGAGAAGCTCGCCGCCGTCCTGACTGCTCTCGCCGCCGTCTGAAGAGGCTCCCGCAGCGGACTCGCCTGGACTCGCCGGACTGAGGACAGCGCCGGCGCCCTCTCCGACTGCAGCGTCAGCGCCGTCGCCGAGTCGCCGCCTCCCGCTTCCCGCTCCCGGCCGCTTCCTGTGTGTCCCCTGCCGCCATCCAGCGCGCCGTCTTGAGAGCTTCACCGCGGCTTAACGGCGCTCTAAAAGAGCGTATTTCAGCGGTTTTCACCGCTTCTAGAGCTTCCGCGGCCCTCGCCGCTCTAAAAGAGCCACCCAAGTGCCGTTTTCACGGCAACGGCGTCTTCTCAGATGCCCCGCCACTCGTGTGGCACGTGCAGGGCCCCCCTGCACGACGGTGATGGTCACAGCGAGTGCGTCGCTTGCCTGGGCAAGCCCCATGCAGACGGCGCGCTCGCTGGGGACTCATGCCCGCACTGCGAGTGCATGAGTCTCAGTTCCCTGCGCTCGCGGGTCGCCTTCTTCACAGAGGGTGATCTCGCTGCTCGCGCCCTCCCGTCTCCTTCCTCCCGCGAGCCGGCTAGGAAGAGACAGCGGGGCAGAGCGACCCAGCGCCAGGAGATAGGCGAGCTCACGCCGGCCCAGCTCCCGTGTGCCTCGCCCTCTCCTCCGAGGGAACCCTCTCCCGTCCTGTTCTCTCGGCCTGAGCAGCGTCCCTCTGCAGAAGCGAGTGACCTCGTCTCATTCGGTGGAACAGACGACGAGCAGGACGACTCCATGTCTCTTGCGGCTTCCGAAGCAGAAGTGTGGGCTGGCGAATCGGACGATCCCGCCCCCCCGCCTCCCTTGGAGCCCATTGAACATGGCCAGGGCATGGATGCCGAGCTCTTCCGCATCCTATCCAGAGCCGTAGAAGAGCTGGACCTCGACTGGGCCCCACCTGAGGAGCCGTCGCGCAGTCGCCTTGACGAGTGGTTCCTGCCTGGCCGCCGCCAAGCCCCTCGCCAGCGAGCAGCTTCTTTTTTCCCGAGGTCCACGAGGAGCTGACGAAGTCGTGGCGCGCTCCGTACTCCGCCCGCCTTCATACCACGCACCGCTCCGCCCTCACTGCCGTCGACGGCGCCGAGGAAAAGGGATACGAGCACCTGCCACCCCTTGACGAAGCAGTGGCTGCTCACCTCTGCCCTCCCGCGGCTGTGGGATGGAAAGCTAAGAGGTCACTCCCTTCCAAGCCCTGCCGGACTACTTCCACCTTAGCTGGTCGAGCTTACACTTCGGCAGGACAGGCCGCTTCTGCGCTACACTCCATGGCCATATTCCAAGTCTTCCAGGCCAAACTCCTCCGCTCTCTGGACGAGTCTGGGATTGACGCGCCGGCTTTCAAGGACCTTCGCAGCGCTACTGACCTTGCCCTGCGAGCCACGAAGGCTACGGCTCAGGCCATCGGCCGTTCCATGGCCAGCCTGGTAGTGTTGGAGCGCCACCTGTGGCTTAACTTGACGGAGATCAAGGACAATGACAAGACGGCCTTCTTAGACGCCCCGGTCTCTCCCTCTGGTCTCTTCGGCCCTGCAGTGGATGGCTTCACTGAGCGCTTCACAGCGGCACAGAAATCGTCTCAGGCCATGAGACATTTCCTGCCCAAGCGCTCCAGCTCTGCTTCCAGCCGCCCCAGGACTGCGTCGGCTCAGCAGCACAAGCCCGCTCCACCTGCAGCACCGCAGTCAGCGCCACCTAAGGAGCAACGCCAGCGCTCGCGCTCTGCCAAGCGCCATCCCTTCCCGAGACGCCAGGGACCCCGGCCCAAGATTGTGCTGGACCCGGTGCCTCCGAAGTCATCCTGATCTGCCAGGAAGGAAGAGGATGGGGAATCGTCCCGTCACGACCGGACCACCCCAAAAGCTCCCACGAACATTTTCCCCTCCGCCTCGTTTAAATCCGGGCGTGGGAAACATGTTTCAAGTGACAGCTGGGCCCACAACTGTTGCGCCCACTCCAAACGCCGTTTTCACGGCGAACAAATTTTTATATCATCTAAAAGAGAGCAAATTTCCTCTTCCGCTACTCTCGGTGTACAACCCCCTCAGCGGTGGTCTGTCACACGATATCATTCAACCCCTTGCCACTCGGGCCGAGGCTTGGCAGGCCATCCCCGATGTGTCAGATTGGGTCATGGGGATCGTAACTCAGGGTTACTCGCTCCAGTTTGCACGCCGGCCCCCTCGCTTCGGCGGGGTGCTTCAAACTTTGGTCAATCCGGACGACGCCCATGTCCTCCGAGCCGAAGTCATGACGTTGCTAAGAAAAGGAGCTGTGGAAATAGTTCCCCCCGCGGAAAGCGAGTCAGGCTTCTACAGCCGCTATTTTCTGGTCCCCAAGAAAGATGGTGGTCTCAGACCCATCCTGGATCTCAGACTTTTGAATCATTCCCTCATGAGACGGAAGTTCAAAATGCTGACACTGAAACAGATCCTCGCGCACATCTGCCCCGAGGACTGGTTCTGCTCGCTGGACCTGAAGGATGCGTATTTTCACATCCAGATAGCCCCTCGTCACAGACGATTCTTGAGATTCGCATACGAGGGAGTGGCATACCAATATACGGTCCTGCCCTTCGGGCTGTCTCTGGCTCCTCGCACTTTCACCAAGTGCATGGACGCGGCACTTTCCCCTCTCAGACAGGCGGGAATCCGAGTCCTGAATTATCTCGACGACTGGCTCATTCTAGCCCGTTCGCGAGTCGAGCTGGAACACCACAGATGCGTGCTCCTCAGCCATTTACAATGCCTGGGTCTCAGGGTCAACGCAACCAAGAGCTTGCTGTGCCCCACTCAACGAATATCGTTTCTGGGAGCAGTTTTCGACTCAGTCCATATGACGGCAGTAGTCTCGCCAGAGCGCGCTCTGACGATTCAGCAGCTCACAGCCTCAGTCAAGAACAGAGCCTGCCTCCCTCTGAAGTTTTTTCAGAGGCTGCTAGGGCTAATGGCTTCCGCCTCTCCGGTACTACAGCTCGGCCTTCTTCGGATGCGGCCTCTTCAGTACTGGTTGAAGTTCCGGGTTCCTCCCAGCGCTTGGCGGCACGGCCGCCTTCGCCTCAAGGTCAATCAGGCCTGTCTTCTAGCCCTGAAACCTTGGACGAACCCTGTATGGTTCAAGCGCGGAGTGCCCTTACAGGCGGTCTCACGAAGGACGGTGCTAGCAACAGACGCCTCCAACTCGGGTTGGGGCGCTGTGTGCGACGGCAGACCGGCCTTCGGCTCATGGAGCCAAGAGGAAAGCCTTCTGCACATCAACTGTCTAGAGATGCTAGCAGTGATGAAGGCCCTTCAGTTCTTTCAGGCTCATTTGACAGGGCGTCACTTTCTAGTCCAATCGGACAGTATGACAGTGGTGTCATATTTAAACCACCAGGGCGGTCTCTCGTCCAGCCGCTTATGCGCTCTGGCGAAACGTCTACTGGAATGGGCTCTTCCGAGGCTTCAGTCGCTCAGAGCGACTCATGTTCCTGGCAGGAACAATCTGGGTGCAGATATGCTGTCACGGAGCAACGTCCCCTCCGACGAGTGGACGCTCCATCCCCAGGTTGTCCTCAGGATTTGGGAGCTCTTCGGGAAGGCAAAGATAGACCTCTTCGCCTCAGAAGACAACTCTCATTGCCCAACATTTTTCTCGAAGGAGGTCGACGCTCTGGCCCATTCATGGCCCAGCACGCTCCTTCACGCTTTTCCTCCGATTGCCCTGATCCCTCAGGTCATCAGGCGCATCAGAGAAGACCAACACAGAGTCCTTCTAGTGGCCCCGCTCTGGAGGAACCAGATTTGGTCCTCGGAGCTGTTCAAGCTCTCTCTGAGAGCCCCGTGGCCGATCCCCCTGAGACGGGACCTCCTCTCTCAGGCGAACAGGGCAATCTGGCACCCACAGCCGGAGCTCTGGGCTCTGCACCTCTGGTCCCTCGATGGGAGCCTACTAACCTCCCCAGGGACGTCCTAAATACCATTTCTCAGGCTAGAGCGCTGTCCACGAGACGCCTCTACGACCAGAAATGGTCGGTCTTTGCTGACTGGTGTTCGTCACGCAACATAGACCCAATGGAGAGTGACGTATCTTCTATACTGTCTTTCCTCCAAGAACGCTTGGAAATGGGGCGCACCCCTTCCACGCTCAAGGTTTACGTAGCAGCCATTGCAGCGTTCCATGCTCCTATTGCTGGCCAATCAGTGGGACGAAACGGACTTGTCATCCGTTTCCTGAGGGGCGCTAGGCGATTGAATCCTCCTCGCCCCCTCACCGTTCCCTCCTGGGACCTGTCTTTGGTCCTCAGGGCCTTAAAAGGAGCCCCATTTGAACCAATGGGCTCAGTCGACCTCAGGCCATTGACGCTAAAAACCGCCTTGCTGTTAGCACTGGCCTCGGTTAAGCGTGTTGGCGATTTGCAGGCCCTCTCTGTGAGCCCTGCATGCCTCGAATTCGGGCCTGGAGACTCTAAGGTCGTTCTGAAACCCAGGCATGGCTACGTCCCTAAAGTGCTCTCAACGCCGTTTAGAGCTCAGGTCATCTCGCTCTCTGCTCTGCCCCCTTCGACGGAAGAGCAAGGGCTGGAGTTACTCTGCCCTGTCAGGGCATTGAGGACCTACATAGAGCGATCGCAGTCTTTCAGACAGTCAGATCAGCTCTTTGTCTGTTTTGGAGGCCGCACCAAAGGATCTCCGGTCTCAAAACAGCGCATTTCTCGTTGGATAGTGGACGCTATTACGCTGTGCTACTCCTCACTGGGAGCCAAATGCCCCATAGGAGTCAGAGCCCACTCCACTAGAGGGATGGCCTCCTCATGGGCTTGGTCCAACGGAGTTTCCATCCAAGACATCTGTGTGGCGGCCGGCTGGTCTTCGCCGTCCACCTTTGTCAGGTTTTACCATCTCGATGTCCCGACCTTACAGGCTCGAGTCCTTTCAGTGTGATTAGCGGCCTCAGATGAGCTCCGCCTCACGCTATCATGGAAATAAATTTCCTCTAAGTGTAACGCAAGGGTTCGGTAAGGGCTTGCCCTCTCGCTTGTCTTTTTGGCCCCCTCTCAGGTGTCCAAACTTCAAGCTATATCGTTCCCAGCCGTGGCACGGCGTGGTTGAATTCGTTCCCCATACGCAGTACGAGTGAAGTATCGAAAGGGAACGTACTCGGTTACTAACGTAACCTCGGTTCCCTGAGATACGGAACGAGTACTGCGATACTTGCCGTGCCACGAGGCTGCGGCTCAGGGTCGTCGCTTCAGTCGAATGACACTGAAATCCTATGGCGAAACGCCTGCTTATATAGCCCTTAACCCCGCCCATTTCGGCGGGAATATTCGCGCGCTTTGTCGCCATAGGCCGCGCAGCTATGCCGCGCCGTCATTGGTTCAACAACTTGTCTATGAGTGAACCAATGACGGTGCAGTTACACTGCGTTATTGAAAAAGGCTTCAGCAGCGGGGAAAAAGGGAGACCTTCCCCATACGCAGTACTCGTTCCGTATCTCAGGGAACCGAGGTTACGTTAGTAACCGAGTACGTTACGTTGACTTCGTGCTTGAATGCAAAACATGGCGAGTAAAGGTACAGTAAACTACACTGTTTTTGGTTTTTCTACAGCTATGTTTGTTGCAAATGCAGCACTCTTTGGGGATGTTTCTCTAACCATTGAACTTTTAATTTATCTTGGGGGTTTAAATAGTTATATTATCATTACCAGTGTTTCTCAGTTGCAGGCGTTGCTTATTGGGTCATTCTACAGTAATGTCCTCTTTTTAGTATGGCAAGATGTCTTAAAATGTATTTCTTTTCTAACATTTATACTTAGACCGCATTATTATATTACCTATTGATTTTATGATACACAAATGACAGCTTTATTATTATTATTATTATTATTATTATATTTTTATTTTTTTTTTATCTTTTTTGTGCATTTATTTAAAGACTGCATGTACCATGTCACTGGTGTTACCTTCTTTGGCAATATTAACGGTTTATTATTTCTCTTTTTTTTCAGCACATGTAGTCAGAGTTGCAGACAGCTATCCATGTTTGTAATTTATAAAGTAAAAATTCCCAAGCAAATGACCACTGGTTTTGCCCATAAGGAAGGTGACACCTGTGACTATAACACCAGTGACAATTTTCATGAAAAATGCATTTTACACAATGGCTGCTGCAAGCTATCAAACCACATGTTGTCACTCATGGTATACTCACTAAATTAAATTAAGTAGTTTAATCCATTTGTATTTTAGTTTTTTACAATTCCCTGACAGTAAAGCAGGTCATACGAGTGAGTTCAACTAAAAGCTGTGAAAATCATGACATAAATGATAGAATTTCTGATAACTGAAAAGTGACTTTCCATGGGCCTTTCTTCACTGATCTTCAAGAAATGGGAAGAAGGAAGTCAAGTGATGTCATCAGTGTTACAAAATAAGAGATTTTTTTTGTTAAAGGTAACACCAGTGACAACTCCAGGGGACCACAACTAGCATTATATATTTTATAACATTCAGCATTTACATGTCATTTACATCATATATTTGATAGTTATGTATACATTATTGAATTTGAAATGGTAGAAAAACCTGTTTCTGAGCTCAAAATAAAGCCCTTTCCCTACATGACTGTGGGGACGAGCACTTTTGTGGTGTTTGGACTTATTATAATTAATTAAAAAACAAATAATGCCACATTGATGAGAAGGTGTAATTGTTGAAATAACATATTGTTTCATTTTAAAATATAAAAAAATTGTAATCAATGTTTTTCAATATTTCTGTAAAGGCTAGGGGCAGAAAACATGGAGTGTTTATATATAATTCTGTGTATATAATTATTTCCTTATACAGTCAAAATCTGGTAAATATTTTATTTGTTTGACAATGAAATCTAAATATATAATGCAAAATAATATCTTCTCAATTTCTCAGATGCTTGGACAGCATTGAAATACCTCCTAGGACTCCACATAGCTATTCTGCTTACTCACGTAAGATGAAAATGGTTTGAAAAGGCACATTTAGAAATATGATTTTCACTCTGCCATCATAATACATTTTTATAGTATCCAACAATGAATAATTTTGTTTGGGATAATGAAATACCTCTGACATGGCCATAAGGCATGCAATAAAATCTTCGTATACATTATTTTATTCCAGTTCAGCTACAAAGATGGGCCGCTGGATCACTGGATAAGACAAAAAAGCACAGGTCTGATTTGCTCTTTTGCTAATATTCTGTATTTTAACACAATGACGTTGACATTCATACTTAAGTGACTTAAAGGGGCTCTATGTAAGAATGTCCATGTATTAAACTACAGTCTCACATAGCCAGATCTGTGTAGTCTATAGTTTCACATATAGTTTATAATTAAACTTTCATAACAGTGTAATTTTAATTACCTGATCTGTTGACATGATGCCGGTGAATTGCAGAGCTGGTGTCCATGTCACTTTGTTCAGATGCTTTCTGAATCCTCTGGGGTCTGATGGTTTTTTGGGGGGCCTAGAGAAAGTGCCCTGACTAGATTTCAGATTTTTCACTGCATTGTTAAAATGGCCAAAAGAATTCACGATATATTCACAATAACGATATATTGATTTACATTTTTGTTACTAAAGGATCTGAAAATCATCCTGCTGACACATTCACATAAAACAATACATTGATTTAAATTTTGTAAGACATATACATATACAAGGAGGCCTGAATGATCATAATTAATGCTGTGATTCCTATCTAATCTAATCAAATCAAATTAATCGCACATCAGATAGCTTTAAAATCTCTCCGTCTCTTTCTTTTTCCCCTCAGTCTCCTTATTTTTTTTCTCCTTATTTACGGAGCCGTATCGGCATCCATTTGCACACAGTGACAGATCCGCAACGAAGGCAGATCGCGGACCCGCCGTGGCTCCGCACTGCATCCACTCCACATCCGCGTTTAAAACCTTACCTCCGTTTGGGACCCGCAAATTGATACAACCGCTACAGTAAAGGCGCCTGCGCGTCCGCGGATCCGACATGGGGTCTGCTCAAAATCAGCTGATTGACAGTGGAATTTACAGCGCCGCCCGGAGGCGGAGATGATCCTCTGGGCGGCGCCAAAACGAATGTGAAGGTCACGTGGGTTTGGCGACTTGAATGCGGATCCGCCTAGGAGTCTCCTGCTGTGTGGGAAAGTTCATAGAAACCTTTCTCATGTAGGTCCCAGTACAGAAAGTAGCATATTTGTTCCTTTTTTTTCCTCGCTTGGCTTCTTCCTCCTTTTGTTCCTCTTCTCCTTTTTCAATCTTTCCACTGATGAATCTTAAGAAGGAATCTTACAAAGTGACATTTCCAACTCTTGGCCTGGCATACATAACATAGTAATGTTTTTTGTAGTTTTTAGTCATTTTTGCTGCACCATGAACAGGGATGGTTTTAACAATGTTGTCATCTGTATGGGAAAACACAAAGGAAAAATTTTCCTTTTTTACCATTTTTAGTACATCATTTTCATGTAAATGTACCCTCAATCTCTGAGCAGAGCTTATTTAACACAGGGGTTTTTGCTGTGTATATCACTGCAGAGGTATTTCCAACATATTCTTTTACTTCTAAATGAAGAACAAACAAGAATTTTCCTGTGAGTACGTCGGGGCATTGAATCACGTTCAGTCTCTTACGTTATGTGTGCACGAGTAATACGTTTCTACCTGCAGTTCACTTAATCAGTGTTGTTAATAACATGGATTTCTGAATTCTACATATAGCCCCTATAAATGTCTAAATACTTTTAGAGGTTAGTACATGAAAATACATACATCCATTAATTTCAGTATTTGGCTATTGGAAAAAGCCTTTTATTAGCCTTTTTATCTAGGACAAAATGTAATATAGTCAATTCATAATATAAACAATTCCTACATACTATTTTCTTTTTTATTTTATCAGCTGTAACATTTAACTTTATCAGTTATTTTAATTTAGGTGTTAATGAATCTATTGTGCTGCGGAGTGATTACTTTTATATTTACAAAGGTGAGTGTTTTTGATTATAAAAGTTGGATAATAGCACTATTTTCAGATATTAATTGTTGTGTAATTGTTCAGAATTTATTCCTGACTATAAAGTGAACTTTTCAATGTTTTTGTAATTTCATGCAATCTTGGTTTCTGTTCGAGGGAACTCGACTCTGAATTTAATGTTGACACTATGGGTTCAGCCCAGTGTCTGCTGAGGCAGCGTGGTGGCTGTGATTATGGGGATCACAGGTAGAGCTGGCAGAGGAGCTTGAAGGGGTTTCTGTTTCTTGGGCTTCTCCTGCTAGCTCCGTAGCTCTCATGTCCGATCCCAAAGCCCAGTCTGGCCTATTCCGGCTTGGCTGAGTGCATGATGTTGATGTCTAATTTTGAGGTACTAGATGTGGAGGGAGTTGATGCGTATGTTATCAGTGAGATTGAATTTGAACAGGTGTAGCGTTAGTCAGGGATTTGCGCACAGCCATTTATATGAGTGATTCCTTGCAAGTCATACATGCTCCCCACTGGTGAGCCTTTTAATTTTTCCAGACAGACTTCCACACTGAAGTGTCAGGGTTGTGGAGAAACCCAATTTCTGCTTGTGTAGTTACTAACGCACAGAAAATCATTTGAATGTAGAGGGACTGTGCAGACAGGGATACGTGAGGATGCCTTAGGTAGAAAAGACTCTTGCTAGCTATCTCTCCCCTCGGTTGTATTCCTCACTAAAGGCTTTTCTGTTTTGCCTTCCAAGCCATGCCAGACAACATTGCAGCTGGTGGACAAGGCGTATACAGCAGCAGGTCAGGCTGGTGGGGCCCTGGACACCATGGCAGTGTTGCAGGCCTACCAAACTGATCTATTGAAAGACCTGGGCTAGGGCGATGGGTTGTCTCAAGAAACTGCATACAGCTACAGATTTAGCCGTTAACGGCACTAAGCAGACAGCCAGCAATATTGGCAGCTTTACGGCTGCAATTGAGGTGACGGAGAGGCATCTGTGACTGAATCTGTAGGGCATCACAACATTTCTCCTTGATGCCCAAATCTTGCCCTCTGGACTTTTCGGACTCTTTGCCGTTCTGCAACAAATGAACTGTGATTTGTTGCTTTGCATGTCTGTCAAATATCCTCTTGGGCAGTCCTTGGCCAATGAAAGCTGCCATAGAGTCCAGAGCTTCTGCCGTCAGTCTGAAGGTCTGGCTACGCAAGACTAGGGGTTCGCAAGGGCAGTGTTTGGGCCAGTAGTGGACTGTGATTTTACAGTCCCCACTGTCTCACTTGTTGCCCCTTCCAGTGAATCAAGGTCGGCAAGCTAGCAGAGCCAAAGTAGTTTTGTAGTAGTTTGTACGTTGGTAGCAATAGTATAGACATGTCATCTGGTGGACTTCCTAAAAAGTTCCTTGACTATGTTTGAGCAGAAAGTCATAAACACAGTATTTCACAGTAAACACTGGTTTAAACATTCTGCAATATTCATCATGTTAGTGTAAACACTCTTATACTTTTATATTCTACTCTGTATTACATTATATTATAGAGCATGAAACATCCTTGTGTCATTTAGATTTATTTAGACATTTAGCAATGAAATGTTCCCTACCTGCCTATAATATTTCATATTTCACACATTTAAGTCTGACAGTATAGCTTGAGAGGTCAAACTAGTAAAATAGGTACAAGTTTATGTAACGATAACATTGTTGCATTACATTCTATTTCTTCTGAAGTAAATTCAAGGCTTATTCCTCACAACGTGTCTTTCAAAAAATCTGAGAAGGCTTGATGCTTTGTTTGAGATGATGGGGGTGCTTACAGGTTTAAGTGGATAATTATCGCATAAATAGCTTGCGCTGCATGGACCACATTACAGATAATGGGCTCAGATGAGAATGATTATAACCTTCATTGGTTTTACATAAGCAGAGAATATTTATTTTAAAAAAGCACAAAGTTTGTATACGTAAATACATTTTCCAGCTGAGACCCTTGGTTGCAAATGGAATAACCATGGCAGTAACTTTTTACTAGTATCTCATTTTACAGAATATTACTAAACATAAAAATGCAGTAATCAGCAATATTAAATTCTCCATTGTTGTTCAGAGTTGTCGTATGAGTAGGATGTTTGGTCTGTGTATTGTTGTGATTAGATGGCTGGGTAAAAAGTGAAAGGCTGATGGGTCCTTAATGCAGCTGATAATATTTACTGCATTATCTACTTGGCACAAGCTGATTGGTTCATGTTGCAGTTGCAGTCATTGAGCTTGCTGCTAAACATTCAAATGGCTGGTTAACATTCAGAGTTTCAGGATTCCTCTGAAACCTTCCACTGTCCCCAGCTACACTTGTTTAGATCTACTATAGGTAAATGATATTTGCTGTTTGTGTCTTAAATACTCACAGAATTGTATTGACAGCAGCAGCGTAGCAGATCTGTTCCACCAAGACCAAATATATTAAAAGGTTAGTTCACCCAAAAATGAAAATTCTGTCATTTATTACTCACCCTCATGCTGTTCCACACCTGTAAGACCTTCTGTCACGGTGCACACAAAAACAAGAAGATAGGATCCAATTGCAGCGGTTGTTTATTGGGTAATCCAAGGTCGTATTCCAAAAACAGGCAAAGGTCAGAATCCAGAAAGGCAGTCCAAACAAAACAAGCACAAGCACAAGCAAAAAAACAAGAAAACACAAGGAACAGAAGTGTGTGTAACATTAAACAACGAACCACAACCAAAGACAGAAACAGCTCACTATATATAGACAGACACTAATGACATGATACAAAACAGGTGAGTGCAATGATGTGAGATGATTAGTCCGGGAAGTGTGTATTGGGATATGTAGTCCATGTAACAGGTGGAAATAAGAGTCCGGGATGGAGTGCCCTCTAGTGGCTGAAAAGGCACTCTCACTGGTGATCATGACATTACCCCCCCTCAAAGGAGCGGCTACCAGACGCTCCACCAGACAAAACACAAAAACACAAAAAAAAAACTCAGGAGGGAGGTGGACAGGAGGAGGATCAGGGGGAGGGACGGCGGGCCAGATCCAGGGTGCCCCCACTGAAATCCAGGGCGGTGCTGGAGGAACTGACCAGGCTGGTACCGGCAGGTCTGGAGTCCCGGCTGTTTGCCAGGTCGGCGCTGGAGGAATTAACCAGGCGGGCACTGGCAGGTTTGGAGTCCCGGCTGATTGCCAGGGCGGCGCTGGAGGATTTGACCAGGCGGGAACTGGCAGGTCTGGAGTCCTGGCTGTTTGCAAAGGCGGCGCTGGAGGAACTGACCAGGCGGGCACTGGCAGGTCTGGAGTTCTGGCTGATTGCCAGGGTGGTGCTGGAGAAACTGACCAGGCAGATTTCAATGGTTCAGGCGGCCTGGGCAGAGGTAGCAGGGCAGAAGGCTTGGGCGGTGGTGGCAGAGCAGAAGGCTTGGACGACGGCGGTGGCGGCAGGGCTGGCGGCAGGGCAAGGCGCTTCGTTGGCGCCGGCAGGGCAAGGCGCTTCGTTGGCGCCGGCAGGGCAAGGCGCTTCGTTGGCGCCGGCAGGGCAAGGCGCTTCGTTGGCGCCGGCAGGGCAAGGCGCTTCGTTGGCGCCGGCAGGGCAAGGCGCTTCGTTGGCGCTGGCAGGGCAAGGCGCTTCGTTGGTGCCGGCAGGGCAAGGCGCTTGGAGAACCCACGAACAACCCCTAGAGTGGTCTCCAGGCCTTGTAGGACAGAGGAAGCCCTCTTCCTCCTTCTCCTCCGCTTATGAGGGTGAGGCGGTGGCTCACCCAAAATGGACTCACTGGCTGGAGCGAGCTCTGGAGCGGACTCGCTAGCTGGAACGGGCTCTGGAGCGGACTCACTGGCTGGAGCGGAATCACTGGCTGGAGCGGACTCACTGGCTGGAGCGGGCTCTGGAGTGAACTCACTGGCTGGAGCAGACTCACTGACTGGAACGGGCTCTGGAGCGGACTCACTGACTGGAACGGGCTCTGGAGCGGACTCACTGACTGGAGCGGACTCTGGAGCGGACTCACTGACTGGAGTGGACTCACTAACTGGAGCGGGCTCTGGAGTGGACTCACTGACTGGATCAGACTCTGGAGTGGACTCACTGACTGGATCAGACTCTGGAGTGGACTCACTGACTGGAGCGGGCTCTGGAGTGGACTCACTGGCTGGAGTGGACTCACTGGCTGGAGTGGACTCTGGAGCGGACTCTGGAGTGGACTCACTGGCTGGAGTGGACTCACTGGCTGGAGTGGACTCACTGGCTGGAGTGGACTCACTGGCTGGAGTGGACTCACTGGCTGGAGACTTCTTCCTTCTCCTCCTCCTCCCTTTACCGGGGTGAAGCTGAAGCTCAGTGCCCACCTCCCCTGTGCCTTCTGAAACGGATTCATGGGCTGGAGCATGCACACTGCCTGGTTGACTCGGTGAGGTCCATTCTCTCCGATGGCGGAGATATGCGGCGAATCTCCAGAAATCTAAAATCCGTAGCCCTTCCATCTCACATTGAGGCAGAGGATCGTCAAGGCAGCAATTAAACACATCCTTCAAAGCCGCGTCATTGTAACCCAGCCCCACCGCCATCGTCCAAAAGACCTTGGCGAAGCATCCTACCTCCCATTCCTCTTGGCGTAGAGCCCTCAACGCCCGCAGTTGATCCAAACGCTCCCTGGTAGTGGCTGGAGGAAGGATTCGGAACCCCACACTGCTGGATCCTTGCATGGGTGGTTCGTTCTGTCACGGTTCACACAGAAACAAGAAGGTAGATCCAATTGCGGCAGAAGCATTTATTAAAGGGTAATCCAAGGTCGTATTCCAAAAACAGGCAAAGGTCAGAATCCAGAAAGGCAGTCCAAACAAAACAAGCACAAGCACAAGCACAAGCAAAAAAACAAGAAAACACAAGGAACAGAAGTGTGTGTAACATTAAACAACGAACCACAACCAAAGACAGAAACAGCTCACTATATATAGACAGACACTAATGACATGATACAAAACAGGTGAGTGCAATGATGTGAGATGATTAGTCCGGGAAGTGTGTATTGGGATATGTAGTCCATGTAACAGGTGGAAATAAGAGTCCGGGATGGAGTGCCCTCTAGTGGCTGAAAAGGCACTCTCACTGGTGATCATGACACCTTCATTCATCTTCAGAACACAAATTAAGATATTTTAGTTGAAATCCGATGGCTCAGTGAGGTCTGCATAGGGAGCAATGTCACTTCCTCTCTCAAGATCCATTAATGTACTAAAAACATATTTAAAACGGTTCATGTGAGTACAGTGGTTCAATATTAATATTATAAAGTGTCGAGAATATTTTTGGTGCGCCAAAAAAAATACTGACTTATATAGTGATGGCCGATTTCAAAACACTGCTTCATGAAGTATCGGAGCACAAATGAATCAATGTATCGAATCATGATTCGGATCGCGTGTCAAACTGCCAACGGCTGAAATCACGTGACTTTGGCGCTCCGAACAGCAGATCCGACACACTGATTCATAACGCTCCGAATCTTCCTGAAGCAGTGTTTTAAAAATCGTTCATCACTAAATAAGTCGTTATTTTGTTTTTTTGGCGCACCAAAAATATTCTCGACACTTTATAATATTAATATTGAACCACTGTACTCACATGAACTGATTTAAATATGTTTTTAGTACCTTTATGGATCTTGAGAGAGGAAATGTCATTGCTCCCTATGGAGGCCTCACGGAGCTATCGGATTTCAACTAAAATATCTTAATTTGTGTTCTGTAGATGAATGAAGGTCTTATAGGTGTGAAACGGCATGAGGGTGAGTAATAAATGACAGAATTTTTTTTTATTTTTGGGTGAACTAACCCTTTAACATTGTCATATCCATTACTATGCTAAAAATCTTCATAAATCTTCTCATTTGTAACAATATTAACAAATGAGACCTAATTGTAGTGTTATGTGCATACATCTGTTAAACAAAACAAAATGTTACATGACCCCTAGCATGACTTTGGAAGCAGAGATCACTAATACACAAATATTTTTACTAACTGGATTTCATTGACGACAGTCTAACTATTATTAATGATGTCGTTTCAAAAATTATAAGGCAACAAAGCACTAGATGAAATTGTTAATTTTACCTGTATCTTTTTTCCTGACTCTTATTTTTTCAAATCCAGGATTTGACACTGAAGATGGAATGCCTGGAAATGGACAGAAATGTGAAGAGATGGACAGACCATGTGAAAAATACAATGAAGGAAGACTATCCTATCAATACAGATCAGGTGGCTGGAAGCCAATACTAGATGATTGTGTTCTGCAAGTTATAAAAGACCTTGAAAGGAGAGCAAAGGTAAACTACTGATCATCTATTTTATATTGTACAATAAAAGGGTGCTTGAAAACTGATACATTAATGGTGCATATCATTTAGGTAAATTGTGTTAAGATAATTTTAAGTAAACTGAACTAGAATTTTTTTTTTTAATAAATATCTTTTTAAGATATTCAATACACCAGATGTTTGTAAAAGATAGTATATGAATTGCATTTTATCAGTAGATATTAAAGAATACAACAGACATTGTAGTAATAGAGCTATATACAGTAATTTACACAGTTACCAGCTCACATAATACAACTTATGTTTATATTTTATGGTTGTTGAACCAGCAACATTTTTTGTTCAGTTTATGTATCATGTATGTGTAATGTTTGTGGGAAAAGTATCCATTTTAAATGTTGCTATTTTTTTTAATTATATCTTTTGTTGCTTTGTAATTTAGGCCTCGGTTGAGCAGGACATACCAGTGTTTGTGGCTCAGCTGAGTAATGCTACAGTTCAGCATAATCAGGAGATAACACTGTGACTGTCCGAACTATTGTTGGGATACTTGTACACATTGCTGATAGCTCACAAAACATTACCATCAATAAACCTGTGATGGAGGTGTGTGTAGTTATTTTCAATGTTGCTCTTATGCAAATTTAATGTTTACTGGATCATTCTTGTTACTTCTCCATTTCATTTACAGAATTTCCTTAAAACAGTGGACATACTTGTGTCCGATAAATCAAGAGAAACATGGAGGAAACTAAACACTGGCAACACGACATCAAACACCAGCACTGAACTTCTGAGCGCTATTGAGAATATAAGTAGCCGTCTGACAGATGACAGTTTCACGATCAATGAAACATCTATTGAGTTGATTAGAACTGTAATAGAAAACTCATATAGTGCAAAATCAATACTGCCAAACTCAACTACTAAGATCCTGATACCGCAGGTTCATAAACCAACCTCCTTAACCATCATAGTCTTCACAACTCTTTACCACGTCCTTCCTACTCGTGACACTAGAAATAACTCTAGGAAATCAGATGTGCAGATCAATGGAGATGTGGTCGTTATAAAGGTTAATGAAACGCTTAACAACATTTCTTTTACCTTTGACATGACTGATCCGTCTTTGGGAAATGCTCAGTGTGTGTTTTGGAACTTCAATCTTGACACATGGGACTCCACTGGATGTGAAGTAAAGCCCTATATAAGTGAAGGGAATGAAACGGGCAAGATTGCATGTGAATGCAACCACACAACCTCTTTTTCAATCTTGATGTCACCATTTTTCATTGATGACAAAGCCTTAGACTATATCACTTTTGCAGGTCTAGGTATTTCAGTGGCTAGCTTGATTTTACTCCTCATTATTTACAGCAGGATTGGATGGAGATTTAATGAGCGAGTTGTCTGTGTAGTCAACATTGCCGTGTGTCTGATAATTGCAAACATCAGTTTTATCGTTGGAGCCACGATTGTACAGCCAGGGGAACCCAGTCCTGTGGTTCCATGCAGTGTAGTGGCTTTCTTCATGCACGTTTTTTATCTGGCTTATTTCTTCTGGATGTTATTTTCAGCATTGTACTTGCATATGATCATCTTTAATATTTTCATGTCCAGGCCCTTAATGTTAAGGCCCAAAATGATGGCCTTAGTCAGTTATGGTGTACCTTTGCTCATAGTGGTCATTACTGTTGCGTTAACAGCTGGAGCTGGAAAATATATTTTGGAATCAGATGTATGCTGGCTAAACTGGGATGAAACTAAGGCAATGCAAATTTTTGTGAGTTTGGCTTTAATTATTGTAGCCTTTGATATTTTTATTTTACTTAAGTTTTTACACTATATGTGGGGTCATTGGCGGGGTTACCCCGATTCTAATAGATTGTGGGTCATATCCCGCACTACGATCAGTTACACTTCACTATTTGGTCTAACATGGGTATTTGGAATTGGAACCATGCTGTCACCTTCCTATGGGATCCATCTGGTGTTTACAGTCCTCAATTCACTGCAGGTACAGCTTTCTGACTATTGTTCTGTATAATTGTGTTGCATTTATGCAAAACATATTTACAGTCCATTATAATGCACACAGTGCAATTCTTCTTTGGTTTTATGAATATGAAATCATAGTATTATTGTACCATTTTTCTTTATATATTTGTATAACTGTTTAACAGGGATTCTTCATTTTGGTAATGAAATTACTGACAGTACCAAAGGTATGATTAATTTTTTGTTATTTGAGTGGCCTAACCGACATGTCTGATAGCAAGGCTGTTGTCATGGTTTCCCCTGTGTGTGTTGTCTTAGGACTCTTGTATTGTTTCTGTATTCATGTTTAATGTTCTTCTTAGTTTCTTGTGTCAGTTTTGTAGTCCTTTTGTTCATTGGTTCTTCTTGACTGTCTCCCCAGATGTGTTTTGTGATGCTTGTTAGCCTGTCTGTCTGTCTGTCTGCACGTATGTATAATAGAGAGCCACAGTATAATTATCTCTTACTGAAATATGATGATTTGCTGCTCAAAAAACATTTCTTATTATTATTATTATCAATGTTGAAAACAGTTTTTGTAGAATCAAACAATGATACCATCCAAGCATTTGTGGTAAGATTAAAAAAAGAGAGACAGAAATAAATCATTCTTTTAATTTGTAATAATATTTTGCATTATTGCAGTTTTTGCTGTATTTTTTTAATCAAATAAATGCAGCCTTGGTGAGCAGAAGAGACATTTTTCAAAAACATTAAAAATTTTAATGTTTCCAAACTTTTGACAGGTACTCTATCTCTCTGTGTGTGTATATATATATATATATATATATGTGTGTGTGTGTGTGTGTGTGTGTGTGTGTGATATGTGATCATATAAATGATTGAACGTTGAAATTTTTAATTCTGTTAAATCTCTCAGGGCTGTCTATTATTATAGATAGTTTGCTATTTTATGATTGATTAGAAAAGACATTATAAAAGTGTTGAAGGTTGAAATGAATCATACTTCTTTTTTTTTTACTTGTTTCATGAAAATCCATTCAAGTTAACAAGCCTCCTTTTTTTCTCCAATAATGCTTGTTTTCATTAACAAATAATAATAATAATAATAATAATAATACAACATTGCATAAACTATCATAGATAAAATTAAGATTTAACCTAAAAGATGAATATACATTGTAACTATCACATCAAACCGTAACCACCAGATCTAAGCAGTTTATAATTTATGTTAAAATGATCAGAGGCTTTGTACACAACTTTGCTTTAAGCCATGTCATCTCTGTTTTTGCAGGTCAGAGAGACACTGAGTAATGTTTTCAGAATGCTGAGAAAAAGTAAGCAAATACATAAAATCTGCTAACATGGCATCTATCTTCATATACAGTGGGTACGGAAAGTATTCAGACCCCCTTAAATTTTTCACTCTTTGTTATATTGCAGCCATTTGCTAAAATAATTTAAGTTCATTTTTTTTCCTCATTAATATACACACAGCACCCCATATTGACAGAAAAACACAGAATTGTTGACATTTTTGCAGATTTATTAAAAAAGAAAAACTGAAATATCACATGGTCCTCAGTATTCAGACCCTTTGCTGTGACACTCATATATTTAACTCAGGTGCTGTCCATTTCTTCTGATCATCCTTGAGATGGTTCTTCACCTTCATTTGAGTCCAGCTGTGTTTGATTATACTGATTGGACTTGATTAGGAAAGCCACACACCTGTCTATATAAGACCTTACAGCTCACAGTGCATGTCAGAGCAAATGAGAATCATGAGGTCAAAGGAACTGCCTGAAAAGCTCAGAGACAGAATTGTGGCAAGGCACAGATCTGGCCAAGGTTACAAAAAAATTCTGCTGCACTTAAGGTTCCCAAGAGCACAGTGGCCTCCATAATCCTTAAATGGAAGACGTTTGGGACGACCAGAACCCTTCCTAGAGCTGGCCGTCCGTATTAGGGGAGAAGAGCCTTGGTGAGAGAGGTAAAGAAGAACCCAAAGATCACTGTGGCTGAGCTCCAGAGATGCAGTTGGGAGACGGGAGAAAGTTGTAGAAAGTCAACCATCACTGCAGCCCTTCACCAGTCGGGGCTTTATGGCAGAGTGGCCCGACGGAAGCCTCTCCTCAGTGCAAGACACATGAAAGCCTGCATGGAGTTTGCCAAAAAACACCTGAAGGACTCCAAGATGGTGAGAAATAAGATTCTCTGGTCTGAGGAGACCAAGATAGAAGTTTTTGGCCTTAATTCTAAGCGGTATGTGTGGAGAAAACCAGGCACTGCTCATCTCCTGTCCAATACAGTCCCAACAGTGAAGCATGGTGGTGGCAGCATCATGCTGTGGGGGTGTTTTTCTGCAGGGACAGGACGACTGGTTGCAATCGAGGGAAAGATGAATGTGGCCAAGTACATATCCTGGACGAAAACCTTCTCCAGAGTGCTCAGGACCTCAGACTGGGCCGAAGGTTTACCTTCCAACAAGACAATGAACCTAAACACACAGCTAAAATAACGAAGGAGTGGCTTCACAACAACTCTGTGACTGTTCTTGAATGGCCCAGCCAGAGCCCTGACTTAAACCCAATTGAGCATCTCTGGAGAGACCTAAAAATGGCTTACCATCCAACCTGACAGAACTGGAGAGGATCTGCAAGGAGGAATGGCAGAGGATTTCCAAATCCAGGTGTGAAAAACTTGTTGCATCTTTCCCAAAAAGACTCATGGCTGTATTAGATCAAAAGGGTGTTTCTACTAAATACTGAGCAAAGGGTCTGAATACTGAGGACCATGTGATATTTCAGTTTTTCTCTTTTAATAAATCTGCAAAAATGTCAGCAATTCTGTGTTTTTTCACGCTGTGTTTACATTAATGAGGAAAAAAAATGAACTTAAATGATTTTAGCAAATGGCTGCAATATAACAAAGAGTGAAAAATTTAAGGTGGTCTGAATACTTTCCGTACCCACTGTATATGCATATGTAAAATTGTACTTTATATTTGATAAAATGGTTTCATGTTTCATGTTTATGGTCAGTGTAAATTTATAACTCGTTATAACTATAACGTCAATTATAATTTGACTTGATTTGAATATACCAAGTAAATAGGATGAAAGCAGTGACAGCTGACGGTAATACTGTGGGTAACTTACAATTAACTGCTTTTAGGAGAGAACAACATACCTGAAGTCATCATTCCTGAGGACAATAAAAGGGCTCCAGAACAAACATCTTTACCAGTGATTCAGGTAACACTTCAGAATACTGTTCTGTCATTAATGAATAACTGCACAAGAACAAATGAGTAACGCACTATTGACATTCTAATAACTAATATTAAAGGCACACTATGTAAGTTTCACTTTCTACAAAAGTAGAACTGGAATTCGAGGGTAACGCGGATATGATGTCATTAACTTTGATTTCGGTAAGCTGTTAATAATTACTAGCCTACACCTTAAGGGTCACTGTACACTGTGCCCATTTGTTTTTGTTTTTTATTCAAAATTCGAGAACAAAATTATTATTGTTCTCTTCTGAAATCCTGATCTCATGTTTCTATGTGTATAAATTATGTGTGAATATTCCTGAACTCTCTGACGGTGCGATCTCGATGAAATAATAGTTTACTTAATTCTAAAAAAAAAAAATTAAAAAAATGAAATATCTGTATTAAAGTAAAAATGAATTGATGCACGGCTTTCCGGTGAAATTAAATACCATTTCAAAAGCAACAAGATAGTGGGAGGATGACATGTCCAATGAGAAAATGGGCAGGATTTTTCAGGTGCTGCTAGTTCAGAATCTCATTCCTGAAGATCAGGTGTTAAACATTGAGTTAGTGTCGATAGAGTATGATGAGACTGAATGTTGAGTAAAAAAGCTTTAAATAATGATAATAACAACAATAATTGAGTAATGATGATTTTGTCATATAGGCTAATTATGGTATTAAAAAAAAGACAAATCAACAAACAAAAACTTAGGAAATGCTGGGTGTGTGTACTTTGCAGGTCTCCAACCAAAATGTGCATTTGACTGACAATAATGAACATGCTGATGTGAATGATTCAACGGGTCATCATGAAGCCCACAGCGACAGTGAGTCACATGACCTGCCAGAATCAGACTGCCTGCTGCCACCAAACACTGACAGGTGATTCCATATATATATATATATATATATATGTGTGTGTTAGTTATCTTTTGTGTCCTAATTTCAGTCATAAAGATGAGGACAGCAGTGGCTTGCAGGATGAGATTGAACAAAATGAATTAGTTGGGCCGACTGCCCAAGACCAACAAGAAGTCCCTGCTCTCTGACTGCAGTAACAGGAGAAGCGCACTGATGGTGACAGACTCTCAAGCATAAAGTTATGGGCAGCATTCAACTGTCTTATATGCAAAGGTTTGTATTGCCAACTCCTTACTTCTGTACAAACTCTGATGATTTGCATTAATTCATTAATTCATACAGTACGTGTGGAGCATCATGTAAAAGCACTAGCATTCAGATACTGTTGGCATTGTGGAAATAAGTTGTTTGCAGTTTTCCATGATTTAAACCATGAATGAAGTATCCAATAAGTGGATGTTACAGAAATAAAGAGCCAGTATACCATGAAAATATACTTTTTTCTTTCTGCTAGACTGAACTTTTAGTAAAAACTTTTATCCAGACAAAATGACTAAAGACAAATTCAAACTTTTATCTGAATATCTCTTGTTTTACAGGACCCTTCCAGCAGCCAATGTATGCACTCTGTTCCCAGAGCATTGTGGGATGTAAAGTATGTGTGCTGCAGTGGCGGGAAGCTTCTAGCCAGAGTCCTAAATGTGGTGAAGAGGATAACAATGTCAATGAAGTCACTGGCCTTACTGATGCATTGACTGTTCTGAGAGACATTATTTCTGTTGAATAACTAATTCATTAATGTTGTTTTATCTGCCTTATTTGTCTATGTTGAGCGAATCTTCTCGTTATTTTGATGAGATCTAACAGCAAGTTTGAAATACAATAAGTCACTGTTCACTGTATAGTTGTAGCGTACAGTAACATCTGCGTAGTCAAAGTCCCTTTCAAGGAAAGTCTGTTCACTCAGTATTTGCAATGCCTCCGGGGCAAATATTGGCAAAATCAGCAATAAAATTAGCCAAGCAATGACACATAAATGTTGTACCTTATGCTCAAATAGTGTTATAAAAAAGCTTCTTTTCCAGGCGAGACTAAGCAATGTGCATGTGCAGTCCTGAGTGCTTCTGTCATGATCACTAGTGAGATTACCACCAGAGGGCACTCCAACCTGGACTATTACCACACTATCACGGACTCCATTCCCCATAATCCTTAATCCTAGAGGATTGTCCCTCTAATACAAGCTCCATTTGTATCTTCACTCAGTCTCGTAGCAGTATGTAACAGTCTCAAAACACATTCATCAGGTGTTGTTGGACCTCATAAATTGGTAATTATGAACTCTTGCTTTAATACAAAATACATTGAATGGATCCCCTGACTGACCAGAGCCCTTCGAATCGTCCCAATCTCTCTGCAGGAAACAACACACAGTATTGAGATTCAAGTAAATGTAAACCTTTGAATGGGTTAATTTTGTGTAAATTCATCTATTATTGTGTCTTGTGGACTATATGTAAACATCTGTGATGTGAAATAGCTTGTTCAGGGAAACACTAAATAAAAACAGGACATTTTTGCCCTATTATTTTGTTAAAATTATTAACATTCTGCAAGGTTTATGTAAACTTGACCTCAACTGTACTGCTAGATTATATGAACAAAGCATTTGTGATTATCCTTAATATTTGTAATAAAAATATAAATATTCAGAATATCAATAATAATCAATCTCAATTTATCATGACAGTCCTAACCACAGGCTTCCTCTCTTGCTCGGGCCCTGGAGCTTCAGCCCCGTCTACTGTTAATGCGGCCCTGTGTTCAGGTACAGGAAGTTCAGCTCAACACAGAATGTCACACAGGTGCTTGAACTGACTTAAGTTTAATAATTATACCTGGAACCTGTTTGATTGTTCAAAATGTCATGGCCAAACTTTCCAAAACTGATGTTTCTGGAAGGATGAAAAACACTGTAATTTGTAGCCATGTAGACATAACTAAATTACATGAGAAAATACTCTGAAGATGTAGGAGTGAAATAGTAACTAATCACATGAAATTCCTGTCAAATCACACATTGAAGCAAAGATTAAAGTCATACACACTTTTATATCTGATTTCTGATATCAATGATGAATTTTGATTTCATTTATTTGATTTGACATATATGAATACATAAAAGTTTGTGTTGTGATAATTCAGTTTTAAAGCTTTAATATTACATTTAGTTTATTACAGAAGAGCATAATAAAGAAAAGTGCCTTTTAAACAGTAACATGAATTTGTTAAGTCAATAATTGTGATTTATCAACTCATAATATAATAAAGCATAATGTAATAAATGCACATAATGTAATAAATTCTTCATAAATGTAGTCATGTATAAAAAAAATTAGTTCATGTAATGATTTTTCAATGTAATAATCTTTTCACATAATGAAAGGTTTTTGTAGAAGTTTATTATATTATGAACACACTATAGTAACTTTCAATGTAATGACAGTTTATAAGGTAATAAATTTGATGTAAAACTAGCAGTAATACTTTATTTTACAGTACTATAACAGTAAATTGTGCATAATTAAATTATACATGAAACTAACCCTAAAACAAACTCTATTCCTAACCATATAGTAATTACATGTTATTATTGATAGTAAGTCAGAACTTAAAGCTGCTGTCTGTGATTTTTGGCCCTCTAGTGGTTAATAAACAGAACTGCACACGTCTTGCGGAGGAACATTGTAGCCGGAGCTACTTTTCTCTGTGTATGTCTATGGCGAGTCACGCAGTTACTGTGATACTCTGCGGCGGGTCCTACCAGTCTGGTCTGAAATAGTCCGAATATAAACACTTATTATAAGTGTACCATAATGATTCAGGGTAAGACAAAAATACAGTTTGGAAAATTGATTCATGTTATATATTCTCATTATATAATTTTTGTAAATCTTTAACACAAAAAAAGTTGCGGACTGCAGCTTTAAATGTATAATTTCACTGTAAGACATCTTAAAATAAAGAGTAATCAAAATATTACATTAAAAGAAAAGTCGACTTATTAGGCTGCACTGTGAACTCAAATTTCATAAAGACTTTATTAACTTTGTGATTATGATGTGCTCCATCATTTTGAGTTGATTTGACCCAGAAACACATTTTGGTTTCACAGACAGGGTTTAGTCTAAACCAGGATTAAGCTTTAGTTTAATTAAGGCATTTAAGTAGCTTTTATAATCTTTCACTAGAAAAACACATTACTGGTGTGAATCTTGAGACAAAACAATGACACTGAAATATTATTTTAAGATCTGTCAGTACAAGTTACTTTCAGTTCAAACAGATCAAACATGCATTTTAGTCTGAGACTAGCTTAAGCCTTGTCTGTGAGTTTAGGTTTTATGCACTAAATTAATAAAATAAAGCTTCTGCTTTCTAACTATGTAAATATACATTTGTAATCATTTTTGAGAAATAAAAATTTAAATGATTGTCATAAAAATTTGTTAATTTTCTTCAAAACTATAATTTTAGTGAAATGATTCTCTGTAGAGATGCTTTTTATTTTTTTGTAGATGACTAATAATTTATATTTTAAGTTATTAAAAATGTAAAAATGTAATACTTACATAATTTTTCTTTATTACATTATTATGAGTTGCTTGTGTGTTCATAATGCATTATGCTCACATATTTATTGAAATGTGTCATTTTAAAATAATCTCACAGATCCATCTAATTTTTCATTACATGAATAATCATTCCATCCTGGTGAATAAGTCAAAGCACAGTCTTCATTATCATTGTAATTATCAGGCTGTCCAAACGCCCAGATCCTGAAAGAACAGATCAGCATTAGATGTTCAGTGCTGCTTCCTGTGTGATATGATACTGACTGTGAGATATGATCATTTATTAGATAATAATCAGTTTAATTCAGTGATTTCTTACCCAGAGGTCATGTTGGTGCCATCAACCCATTTCCATCTGCCCTCCACATCACTGTCAGTCAGACCAATCCAGAAATTATCAAAACGTTTCATGACAAATTCCTAAGAATAAAAACACAGATACATTTCATCATTTACGGTTATAAGCTAAACACACACACACACACACACACACACACACTTTCACTCACTTGTTCCTCTCTGTTGTTTATGATGATCAGATCTGCTCCTCTCTCTGTACAGTATCTTCTGCTCTCAGTCCAGTTTCTCTCCTCAGAGGAAATGAAATAAAGACTGGATTGATAGTAAATCCATCCTTCTGCTAACAGAACCAGTTTAACTATTAGCACCTTTTTAACTTGTCTTATTCATCTGTGAGCTTTAGTGTAAGTGGGTGATAACTATCTCTTTTAAAATAAGCCACTTAACCCGAACGCATCACTTAACAAGTGTCAGTTATGAACACAATCTCAATAGTATTCATAGGGATTGTACCTACACTCCAAATCTAGGAATTACATACATTTGTTATTACAATTATCCTAAAAAGAGGAAACATTTGTACATTCTTTACATTTTACATTGTAAATAGGTTTTATACTTGAATTTATGGTTCACTTTATTTTGATGGTTCACTTTAGACATTGACTAACTATAATAACTTTATAATAACTGCAGTCAGCGAACTCTCATTAGAGTATCAGTAGACTGTTAGTGTAGGGTTAGGGTCTGGATTAGGAGAATAAACTGACATGTAGTTGTGAAGTTACTTGTAGTCAGTAGAATGTGTAAAGTGGACAATTGAAATAAAGTGTTACTGAATTTATTTTGTACTATAGACTCTTTCCCTGCTGTGAATATGTGCACTAGAATTACACTGACATTCAAACACCTATGAATACTAACCAGATTATATTCCTGCTCTGTAGCAACTACTAAAATGACAAAAGAAACTCACCCAGTTTACCAAGACTCATTTGAAGATCATTTTTCTCCAATTTTAGCTGGTCTCTCTCATTGGTCAGGTATTTGTTCTTTATTTTCAGCCCATCTCTCTCTTGTGTGAGGTTGGTGATGTTAGTTAGTAGCTGGTCTCTCTCATTGGTCAGGTTTTCATTCTTGGATATTAACTGTCGTCTCTCTAGAGTGAACGTGACACACAGCACTATGACTGCAGTCAGCAGAAGAACACACAGCAGCACCAAACACACTGCAGCTGCTCTGGAGCTTCTGATCTTCACACAAACACTTCCTGAAAATGACAGACATCAAGATGAATGTTTTCTCAATTCCTAATTGTATATTTGTGTTTTATAAAATGGTTAGTTCCTGTCCTTGATTCTGATTGGTCAATAGCTGTGTTTTAATCACGATAAAACACAGCTATGACCGCTTCACCCAACGGTTCTGTGTATCACTGCACAACACCCTCAGCAACCACTCTTTGCAACATAAACTGTTTGTTCTCAATTGATATTGTTCATTGAAGCTTACTGTATTATGTGGAAGAGTGTTGTGAGAAAGAGATCAGAAGAACACAAAGCTGAACCAAACACACTGTAGCTTCTTCTGATCTTCACACAATCACTTCTGAACAGCACAGGTCTGACATTAGATGACTGAACATGTGCAGACTCTGATGATTTGATCAAAGTAATGAATGTGATTACCTGTACGCTGAAGTGGTTGGTGTGTGTTTGTCTCTGTCCTGAAGTCATAATCTCTCACATATTCTTCTGCATTCTCATAGATTACCACTGTCATCTCCATTCTGTCTGTGTTCATTCTCTCAGACTCAGTCCTGATCACATCTTTATAAATACAATCAGACATTTCTGCTCTTTAACTGTTAAACATTAAATGATGATCTTCCTTGTTTGTTGCAGATGTAGTCAGCACTTGTCTTTTTAAAGCTTGTGGTCAATGTGTGAAAACAAAAACATGACATCAGACCCTTTGACATTAAACAGTAGTTAGGGCCCGAGCACTGATGGTGTGACCCTATTGGAATTGCTCCATTTCTTTTTCTTATTCTTCCGCTTCTGGCAAATTAATCACTTTGCTGAGGGCCTAAACATGCTCAAAAACGTATGAAACTTTGCACATGCATCAGAAGTGGTAATATATGACTGTTATGGGTTTCAGAATTAGGCGTGGCAAAATGGCTCAATAGCACCACCTACAAAATTTCAATGAAGTGCCCCTCGCGCTATGTGTCACGTACAGGTATGAAATTCGGTAGGCACATATAACAGCCCATTCCCTACAAAAGTCTCTTGGTACGAAATCTGAAAACCAACAGGAATTGAGATATTTAGAATTTTCTCTGCAAAATTTGTGCAATTTTTGCCATTCTTCACACGTACTTTAACGAACTCCTCCTAGAGCTTTAATCAGATTGTCATATTTGGTTGGTCTAATCTAAAGGCGTTTGCAACATTAAATTGCGAAGATCTTGGCTGCGTTCCACTCCAGTTTTAGACACGCACTCACGAACTTCCCTAAACACTTCCCCTCGGGGGAATCCCTGCCGCCATTTTGAAGTGCGTTCCACTTCGTGAAGTGGACGAGGGAAGTTTATATGGACAGACTAACAATTTTAACCGAGGGAGTGAGTCTACTTCATATGTACACTTCAGGCAGCTCCATAACCCACAATGCAACACGATTATGACATCACCGCATATCACGTTTAATTTACTCCACCACAAACAACTCTATGATATATTAATTATTTTTTTAAACATTTTTTTAAACATTTTTTTAAAACACACATATATACATATAGAATGCTGTATTAAACATTTTTTTAAGGGGACAAAATAAATAATAAATCAGCTCCATTGTGAATCAAGGGCTTAGGACGTTCCAGTTCAGCCCATTGCAAAGGTTCTGCCAGAAGTGCAACGTAAGCAATGACGTACATCCGAGTCAACGAGACCGAGTGAAGTTAGCGAGGGAAGGGCATTTAAAAACCGAACTGGAATGTAGCCCTTGAGTTTTCACTGAAGGGCGTGTCCATGGTGGCCTGACAAATTTCGATGTTTCGCCATGAAACAGGAAGTTGTTGTAATTCTGGCATACAATATCTGATCTGCCCCAAACTTCACATGTTCTGTCTTATATACCCCTGTTATTGTTTCTTGTTATCCCAAACCAATCAGAACACGTTACCATATCATAAAACTTTAAAAAAGTGAGGTGTCTAAAACTTAACATGCCCTATTGAAGTCCAAGCTGTCCAGACAAACACATTTGCACCTTTGCTCACTTCCTTTGTTAGTTTCAGAAGCATTTCTTAAAATACAACAGCATTAGCTGTAATTTTCCACTGAACAAGCTGTTTTAAATGATACACAAGACAGAGAGAAAACAAGTATCAATGCATCTATTCATAAATCAGGAGAATAAATGATAAGCAAAAAATTCCTCTATGATGTTTATGTTACGTGTTGGTGTGGTAGAGACGAGGCGTATACAGAAATCCACAATATAAGGGTATTTATTAAACGAAAGGAGTATTACACAACCAAAACACATTAGACTAACAATAAGAACAGACAACGAGTGAAGGGAGTGAGTCCATTATAAAGGGAGTGCAGATGATCAAGTCCAGGTGCAGGTGATGAGTGATGATGGGGAGATGACGAGGAAGTGAGTGCAGGTTTGGAAACACGAAGGATTATGGGAAATGGAGTCCAGAAACAGACGGAACTGTGACAGGGGGTGGGCGCCCTGGAGACCTTCACGCAGGTGCGGGGGTTGATACAGACAGGAACGGAGGTCTCCAGGGCGGATCTAGGAGTTCGGGCGGTCATGGCGGGTCAGGAGCCTTGGAAGGCCATGGCAATGGCGAAACCCCACCTATGAATTCCTCACCCACGGGTACAGCAGGCTCGGGAACAACTGGAGTGGATTCATTGTCAGCGGGAGCGGGCTCGTGGAGAATAAGAGCGGGCTCGTGGAAGGCTGGAGCGGGCTCGAGGAGAATAAGAGCGGGCTTGTGGAAGCCTGGAATGGGCTTGTGCGGGCTCGTGGAAGGCTGGAGCGGGCTCGTGGAAGGCTGGAGCGGGCTCGTGGAGAATAAGAGCGGGCTCGTGGAAGGCTGGAGTGGGCTCGTGGAAGGCTGGAGAGGGGTCTGGAGACGGGGTCCAGGACATCCCCTCATACTCTATTAACATCCCCACTGGTACTGGGGGCTTTGGTTAGGCAGCGGCCAACTTCTTATGCCGTCTGCGACTCGCGTTGGACCTCTTCTTGGATGGCTTGGGCTGAAGATCAGACGAGACCATAAGGGAATGCCCACTGGAGCGGTAGGTGGAGGAAATCGGCGGCTGGTGAACTGGCCAGGCCACCTGTGTCTATGAGGGAGCTGGATGAGGAGAATATGATCATTTCTGAACCTCCTCAACTTCGAACTCGGAAACATTTAGAAAGAGAATCAGATTAATAGACTCGACTAGGGAAAAGAGGCATTCTGGTTCAAAATAACAAATCGTCTCCTCGTCCAGACCCCTCAGAAAAAGAAGTGTTCAAAATTGCATCCGGCCAGCTCACCTTGCAAGAAAGCTCGGCAAATTCCTCCACATACTTCTCCAGCGGGCAGCCGTCCTGTCTGGCAATGTCATATTTGGTTGGTCTAATCTAAAGGCGTTTGCAACATTAAATTGCGAAGATCTTGGCTGCGTTCCACTCCAGTTTTAGATACACACTCGCGAACTTCCCTAAACACTTCCCCTCGGGGGAATCCCTGCCGCCATTTTGAAGTGCGTTCCACTTCGTGAAGTGGACAAGGGAAGTTTATATGGACAGACCCTCGCTCCCTCAATTTTGACCGAGGGAGTGAGTCTACTTCACATGTACACTTCAGGCAGCTCCATAACCCACAATGCAACACGATTATGACATCACCGCTTATCACGTTTAATTTACTCCACCACAAACAACTCTATGATATATTAATTATTTTTTTAAATATTTAAAACACACATATATACATATAGAATGCTGTATTAAACACTTTTTTAAGGGGAGAAAATAAATAATAAATCAGCTCCATTGCGAATTCCAGGGCTTAGGACGTTCCAGTTCAGCCCATTGCAAGGGTTCCGCCAGTAGTGGGCACTCGTGCAACGTAAGCAATGACGTACATCCGAGTCAACGAGACCGAGTGAAGTTAGCGAGGGAAGGGCATTTAAAAATCGAACTGGAACGCAGCCCTTGAGTTTTAACTGAAGGGCGTGTCCATGGTGGCCTGACAAATTTCGATGTTTCGCCATGAAACAGGAAGTTGTTGTAACTCTGGCATACAATATCTGATCTGCCCCAAACTTCACATGTTCTGTCTTATATACCCCTGTTATTGTTTCTTGTTACCCCAAACCAATCTGGGCCCGTATGTATAAAACTTCTCAGAAATGCTCTTAAGAATAGTCTTAAGTTTTGACTTAAGTGTCGAAAAATTCTTAGTAAAGAGTAGGAGTTTTCTAAGAGTAGGAGACTTTTATAAAGAAGCTAAAAGCAACTTTTAGTAAAGTGTAAGACGGATTCTTAAGTGCTGACTTTTGCTGTTGTGAACTAAGGACTACAATGATGTCAATTCAAAATGGCCGCCCTTAACCTCTGAATAAGCCAATAGCGAGCCTGGAAGGGTGAAGTCACAGCAGCACAACACCAATCATTTAATGTTATTATATAAAACAATAAATAGAAAAACACAAACGTTTTAATATTTACATTTATTTACAAGCAATAGCTTTGCATTGTGCAAAATTATCACAAATTAGTATTGATGGTGTGGAATCTTTTTCTATTGATATATGTCTCCTCATTTACAGTTAGTGCAGTGATGTGTCATGAGTTCATCAACGGCTCCAACAATTGCAGGGAAGTCCACTATCAACATAAAAGTGTCTTTCTTTTGCCGCATGGTTTGATGGTCAGTTGGAAAGTCAATGAACTGCCATAGAGTAGTCCAGCCTTATGAAAAACTGACATCTTCAACCTTAATTCAAATATTTTTAAAAATGTGTTAAAAGATGTAAGCATATCACGTAGTTGTGCTTGGAGTCAATTGGTTCATGTGTGATAATGAAATGAAATTTCTAATTATTTCAGGCTGTCATGCAAAGAAATTATGAACACATGCAAAAACGAGAGAACCAATGAAATATTAAAAACTGATTATGTTGTAGTCAATGTCATATTTAAAAACATTTAAATAATATAAACATAAAAATAAAAATATTTTCCTCATATTTTGATGTTTTAAGCAAAATTGTTGGCGATTAACAAGAAACTCTTGTTTGTATTTACTCTTGTGTACTGTATGTTCATCTTTTGTGCTTCCTTGTCACCCGCTAGAGAATGAGGTGTTTAGAGTAGAGCATTCGCCTCACATGACAGCAGTGACTGGGCCGAGGTTCGAGACCGACTCGGATCAGGGTGGTTAGGATTGGAGTGTGAGTTTTGGAGGCGGCGCAATGTTTGTTTGGGTTGATTTCAAATATCAACATTGAATTTGAGAAATCTCATATAGCACCTTTAAATGTGTTAAAATACATTAAACATATTACTGTTTAATTAAACAATTATTGTTTAAGTAATATTTATTACATTTATTTAAATTTATTACATTTCTTATTAGGTCAGTTACAAAAAGAATTGACAATCAAGTTTATATCATTTTATCAACTCCATGTCATCATATAACTCTAATACATCATATCTTCATTGGAAAGCGTGTGTCTCCTCTTCTCTGCTTCCATCTTGTTACTCTTAACTAGGTTAAGACACCTCTCCAGCTCTCTTAAATAATTTAGGAGCTGAGACCTAGTCTTGACACTTAGGAACCTTTATGAATCACACTTATTCTTAAGTCTAAGAATAAGAGTAAAATTACATCATTCTTAGAATTTTGACACACTTAAGACTAAAATTTTACTCTGAGCAGCTTTATACATGCGGGCCCAGAACACGTTACCAGGGTAAAACTTCTGAACAGGATGAAGATGTCCAAATTGTTCTTATTTTGTCAAAAAGTTTTCACCCCCCGGCTCTTAATGCATCGTGTTTCCTTCTGGAGCATCAGTGAATGTTTGAACCTTTTTTAATAGTTGTGTTTGAGTCCCTCAGTTGTCCTCAGTGTGAAAAGATGGATCTCAAAATCATACAGTCACTGCTGGAAAGGGTTCAAATATGCAAAAAATGCTTGAAAACTGAAGAATCTGCAGGAGCTGGAGGATTTTTCTGAAGAACAGAGCTCAGTTTAACTGCTCAGGACAAACAAGAGACTCATGAACAACCATCACAAAACAAAAAAAGAGTCATGGATCATCCAGGTAACCAAACACAGTATTGAGAATCAATGGTTCACAAACTTTTGAACGGGGTTATTTTAATAAATTCAGCTATTTTTTAGTCTTATGGACTATATGTAAATATCTTATGTAAAATATCTTACTCAGGACAGTGCTCAGGACAGAGGTAAACTTAACATAAACATTAGTTCTTCACAGGTTGTTATACAGATGATTTGGGTTATGTAATAGTAGTAATGTACAGTAGAAAGTGTTCATTTATTTTGTACTATAGACTCTTTCCATGCTGTGAATATGTGCACTAGAATTACACTGACATTCAAACACCTATGAATACTAACCAGATCATATTCCTGCTCTGTAGAAACTACTAAAATGACAAAAGAAACTCACCCAGTTTACCAAGACTCATCTGAAGATCATTTTTCTCCAATTTTAGCTGGTCTCTCTCATTGGTCAGGTTGTTGGTCTTTATTTTCAGCCCATCTCTCTCTTGTGTGAGGTTGGTGATGTTAGTTAGTAGCTGGTGTGTCTCTGGTGTGTAGTTTGAGCTCTTTGTATGGATGTGGACACACAGCACTATGACTGCAGTCAGCAGAAGAACACACAGCAGCACCAAACACACTGCAGCTGCTCTGGGTCTGTGATCATTTTTCCAATTTTACCATTTATAACGATAAAAGGTAAAATTCTTTTCCAATTTTACCTTATATATATATATATATATATATATATATTTTTTTTTTTTTTTTTTTTTTGTGGTAATCAGCATTAAGCTACAAATTCTGTAAATTGAATTTGAGCTAAATTAGTTTTGACCCCAGAATATTCCTTTAATTGGAAGATAGTCATGAATAACACCTACTGACATTAACAGAAGTTTTCGATCTGGTTTCTAGAGTATTTTTGCTGGTTTCTTGACATTGAGTGCACCGTCTTTCTGTATATAAAGTGTTTGGTGCAGTTCAGTAAAGTGCTGTTCCACACATGCTCTGATCCGAGCCGAAAATGGACTGTCTGGATAGTGAAGCACCTAAAGGCAATTCACACCACAGACAGACGCCAACAAACAATGATAGACACGTTCATCAGGTGTTGTTGGAGCTCATAAATACAGAAAGGCTCTGGTCATTTCTAGGCTTGATTACTGCAATGCTCTTCTGGCTGGACTGCCATCATGCACAATCAAGCCTCTACAAATGATTCAGAACGCAGCAGCACGTCTCTTCTTCAACAAGCCCAAAAGAGCCCACGTCGTGCCTCTCTTCATCTCTCTACACTGGCTACCACTTGCTGCTCGCATCAAATTCAAGGCGCTGACGCTTGCTTACAGATCTACCACAGGCTCAGCACCCTCCTACTTCCACTCACTCTGACGAGTCTACACTCCTACCAGAAGCCTACGCTCAGTAAAGGAGCGAAGGCTTGTGGTACCATCACAGAGAGGCACGAAATCACTCTCCAGGACATTCTCATTCACTGTCCCTTGCTGGTGGAATGATCTTCCTGCCTTCATCCGGAATGCTGAATCCCTGGCAATATTCAAAAGACAGCTGAAAACTCATCTCTTTCATGAGCACTTAACCTCATCTTAGGAAAAAAAAAAAAATTCTTATACCTATCCTTTCACTTCCTCTCTATTGTAGCTTATGATACTCTGAGCACTGCCGATAACTTTTATTGTGAGCACTTCTTGTCTATTTGCCTTGTCATGACGACTCGCTTGTTGTATTCCTCACTTGTAAGTCGCTTTGGATAAAAGCGTCTGCCAAATGAATAAATGTAAATAAATGGAAATGTAAATAAATCAAATTGACAGTTCTGAACTCTTGCTTTAATACAAAATACATTGAATTGACCCCCTGACTGACCAGAGCCCTTCGAATCGTCCCAATCTCTCTGCAGGAAACAACACACAGTATTGAGATTCAAGTAAATGTACACCTTTGAATGGGTTAATTTTGTGTAAATTCATCTTTTATTGTGTCTTGTGGACTATATGTAAACATCTGTGATGTGAAATAGCTTGTTCAGGGAAACACTAAATAAAAACAGGACATTTTTTCCTATTATTTTGTTAAAATTATTAACATTCTGCAAGGTTTATGTAAACTTGACCTCAACTGTACCACTAGATTATATGAACAAAGCATTTGTGATTAATGATCCTTAATATTTGTAATAAAAATATAAATCTTCAGAATATCAATAATCAATCATTCTCAACTGTTCTGTGGCCAAGAAAAATATTCTTTCTGAAAGTTGATAGATGATCAATACTGAGTGAACATTGTGGTTGTGGCAGTTGCTTGGATTCGTCAGCGGTTGGCTTGTCATTATCATGATATTACAATACTGCAGTTATCATGACAGTCCTAACCACAGGCTTCCTCTCTTGCTCGGGCCCTGGAGCTTCAGCCCCGTCTACTGTTAATGCGGCCCTGAGTTCAGGTACAGGAAGTTCAGCTCAACACAGAATGTCACACAGGTGCTTGAACTGACATAATTTTAATAATTATACCTGGAACCTGTTTGATTGTTCAAAATGTCATGGCCAAACTTTCCAAAACTGATGTTTCTGTAAGGATGAAAAATACTGTAATTTGTAGCCATGTAGACATAACTAAATTACATGAGAAAATACTCTGAGGATGTAGGAGTGAAATAGTAACTAATCACATGAAATTCCTGTCAAATCACACATTGTAGCAAAGATTAAAGTCATACACACTTTGTGTTGTGATAATTCAGCTTTAAAGCTGTAATATTACAAACCCGATTCCAAAAAAGGTTGGGACACTGTACAAATTGTGAATAAAAACAGAATGCAAATTTCAAATTTCAATATTTTATTCAGAATACAACATGGATGACATATCAAATGTTTAAACTGAGAAAATGTATGATTTTAAGGGAAAAATAAGTTGATTTTAAATTTCATGGCATCAACACATCTCAAAAAAGTTGGGCCATGTTTACCACTGTGTGGCATCCCCTCTTCTTTTTATAACAGTCTGCAAACGTCTGGGGACTGAGGAGACAAGTTGCTCAAGTTTGGGAATAGGAATGTTGTCCCATTCTTGTCTAATACAGGCTTCTAGTTGCTCAACTGTTTTAGGTCTTCTTTGTCGCATCTTCCTCTTTATGATGCGGCAAATGTTTTCTTTGGGTGAAAGATCTGGACTGCAGGCTGGCCATTTCAGTACCCGGATCCTTCTTCTACGCAGCCATGATGTTGTAATTGATGCAGTATGTGGTCTGGCATTGTCATGTTGGAAAATGCAAGGTCTTCCCTGAAAGAGACGACGTCTGGATGGGAGCATATGTTGTTCTAGAACTTGGATATACCTTTCAGCATTGATGGTGCCTTTCCAGATGTGTCAGCTGCCCATGCCACACGCACTCATGCAACCCCATACCATCAGAGATGCAGGCTTCTGAACTGAGCGCTGATAACAACTTGGGTTGTCCTTGTCCTCTTTAGTCTGGATGACATGGCGTCCCAGTTTTCCAAAAAGAACTTCAAATTTTGATTTGTCTGACCACAGAACAGTTTTCCACTTTGCCACAGTCTATTTTAAATGAGCCTTGGCTCAGAGAAAACGCCTGCGCTTCTGGAACATGTTTAGATATGGCTTTTTTTTTTTGACCTATAGAGTTGTAGCTGGCAACGGCGAATGGCACGGTGGATTGTGTTCACCGACAATGTTTTCTGGAAGTATTCCTGAGCCCATGTTGTGATATCCATTACAGTAGCATTCCTGTATGTGATGCAGTGCCGTCTAAGGGCCCGAAGATCACGGGCATCCAGTATGGTTTTCCGGCCTTGACCCTTACGCACAGAGATTGTTCCAGATTCTCTATATCTTTGGATGATATTATGCACTGTAGATGATGATAACTTCAAACTCTTTGCAATTTTTCTCTGAGAAACTCCTTACTGATATTGCTCCACTATTTTTCGCCGCAGCATTGGGGGAATTGGTGATCCTCTGCCCATCTTGACTTCTGAGAGACACTGCCACTCTGAGAGGCTCTTTTTATACCCAATCATGTTGCCAAATGACCTAATAAGTTGCAAATTGGTCCTCCAGCTGTTCCTTATATGTACATTTAACTTTTCCGGCCTCTTATTGCTACCTGTCCCAACTTTTTTGGAATGTGTAGCTCTCATGAAATCCAAAATGAGCCAATATTTGGCATGACATTTCAAAATGTCTCACTTTAAACGTTATCTATATTCTATTGTGAATAAAATATAAGTTTATGAGATTTTAACAAGTATTACATCATTAATGTAATAAATTCTTCATAAATGTAGACATTTTCTAAAAAAAATCTTTATCTCTTGTAATGATTTTTCAATGTAATAATCTTTTCACATAATGTGAGGTTTTTGTAGGAGAAATGCATTATATTATGAACACACTATAGTACCTTTTACAGTTTTTTTTTAATTGCTTTGGTGCAATTTTCACCAGCAATTGGTAAATTTTCAAAACTCAGTACTAATATCACAACAGATCATCAAAAGTGCACTTTTTCAAACATTTAAGCATGTTTTCAATAGTGTTAGTACAATGCACAAAATCACAAAGTATCCTTTTCACAACACAAAATAATTGTTTCATCTATATAAATGTTTCATTCACAGAAACTGCCTTTCATAATGCCATTACTATCAAACGTATGATTTGCATCTCTTTTCGTTCAGTTTAATACATTTGTCTGTTATTTAATCCAAATGATCTTAATGGTTAATGAATTAATCATTTGGTGATTTCTGTAGATACAGACTGTATAGATATAGTTTCTACTTTGTTTGCAATTTCCGATATGGATAATCATAAGTAATTAATTTTTATTTTACATTATAAGTGATTTATCTTAGATTCTAACCACCATGTTCAAAGTGAGTGTGTGTGGTCATGGTATTCCCTACGTTATTGGGACCAAATGTCACCACAAGAACAGTAATACCAGTAAATTCTAAATACTTTTGGTCCCTATGAGGAAAAAGGCTTATAAATCATACAGAATGATGTTTTTTGAAAATCTAAAATGTTGGAATGTTTTCTGTGGTGGGTAGGTTAGGGGTGAGGGATAAAATATACAGTTTGTACAGTAAAAAACAAACAAACATTACATCTATGGAATATCCCCATAAAACATGGAAACAGTCAATGACTTTATAACATCAGATTGATCAGATATACATAAGAAGAAAAGAGACAGGTAGCGCAAAAACGCAGCATTTTGCATTACAGTATGTATGCCATGTGATACTGTAAACAGATTACCATGGTACATTACTGTAACTCACCCTTATAAAGGTCAAATACAGTATAGATTCAGTCATATGGTACAGTGAGAACATTTACTTTATTGGCAGCACACTCTCTCCTCGGACAAAACCTCATGGCCATTTCACACCTTTTGATAACACATTACAGTTTTTTACAGACGCTAGGACACATTTCTCAATACTTAGGTCACTTTTGCAAAACTCTTCACACAGTTCTCCTAACCAACTTTCAGCTTGGCAAAGCAGATCATTTCACATTCAAAATGCACTACAACTACCAAAACACTGTATTCAGGTCTCAAATCAACTTATTCTTTCAGAACACTAGCAAAGGTTGACAGCCGACAAACACACTTTGTCACCCACAAAACAATGACCTAAAAAACACTAACAACATGTAGCATTATACAATGTTTTCTTGTGTAAAACAAGGACACATCTCTGTTTATAATTCACTGCAATATATGTTACTGGAATGAATCAGACATGATGCAGAATTCATCAATATTTTATGTCGTTTATTTATTTTTATTTTTTTGCACTGAGTAATTCCAAAATACAAGAATTTGTATACACACCATCCACTGATACAAATACAATTCAATTGATTTTATAGCATTTAATTTTAAGATTTAAAATATATTTCATTAAAATATTACTGTAGGAATGTAGCAAATTGCTCTTATTCAGTTTTGTATTATGTTATTGTTTTGAACATAAGTTTAACAGTTTTGAAAACAGTATGTAAGCATGTGCAAATTGGCCTGTACGTACAAAGAGTTTTGGCAGTTGTTGTGTCTGAGTGAGAAAAGAATTCATGAAATTTGAGAGATGTAGTCACTGAATGCATTTTGTGCCAAAGCAATGATAATTGATCCTCAGTTTAGCCCACATAGACTTCTGTTGTGCTCACTGTGTGAAGAGTTTTGCAAAAGTGACCTAAGTATTGAGAAATGTGTCCTAGCGTCTGTAAAAAACTGTAACTAGATAGATACTATTACAAACATTATGGATTTTACACCAAATATGTAATTTAGGTAATGTAAGTGTATTTTCTGTATCCTGTGTAACTTTAATTATTTCAGCAACAAGGGTGATTTAAAACATGTATCTTGCATTGTTTGCTATTAGGGCTGCACAACGATTAATCGCGATTAATCGTTTGCAAAATAAAAGTCTGTGTTACGTAATATATGTGTGTGTTCTGTGTATAATATTTATGTATATATAAATACATGCACATACATGTATACATTTAAGAAATATATGCAAGTATAAATAAATATATATATTTATATATATTTCATATTACATATAAATATAAATATTTTATATTTTATATATATATACACAGAACACACATATATTACGTAACACAGACTTTTTGCAAACGATTAATCGTGATTAATCGTTGTGCAGCCCTATTTGCTACTGAATTAACTTAATGTTAAAAGTACTAAACTGAAAGAAGAACATACTGTTGTGTTTCAGTGATTAAACTAAATGTTCTTTACATATCACAACGATCTTGTGTTTTGAAACAGTGATTATGTAGAATGAAAATATATACAACTAGAATGAAAGCATGAGATCAAGTTTTGAAACAATGACTAGCTATGTTACAAGTGTGATCAGTTTGGAGTTTTGTACTAAGAGTTTTGAAAATGTACACCTTAGATGTGAAAATAGTACCAAAGCAAATAAAAAAATAAAAAAAAAACTGTAAAACTGAATTATCACAACACAAACTTTTATGTATTCAAATATGTCAAATCAAAATTCATCATTAATATCAGAAATCATATATAAAAGTATGACTTTAATCTTTGCTACAATGTGTGATTTGACAGAAATTCCATGTGGTTAGTTACTATATCACTCCTACATCTTCAGAGTATTTTCCCATGTAATTTAGTTATGTCTACATGGCTACAAATTACAGTATTTTTGATCCTTCCAGAAACATCAGTTTTGGAAAGATTGGCCATAACATTTTGAACAATCAAATAGTGACCAAAGCAAATAAAAAAAAACTGTAACATAATGAAAGTTCATAAGGTAATATTTGATATTAATACATTTCAGCACAATTGTAATAATAGTTTAATGTAAAACTAGCAGTAATACTTTATTTTACAGTACTATAACAGTAAATTATGCATAATTAAATTATACATGTAGCTAACCTAAAACAAACTATATTCCTAACCATATAGTAAGCACATGTTGTTATAGATATTACTCAGTATTTAAGTGTATAATTTAACTCTAAGACATCTTAAAATAAAGAGTAATCAAACAATTACATTAAAAGAAATGTTGACTTATTATGGTGCATTCACACCAGACGCAACTGAAGCATTAAGCGCGAGTGATTTACATGTTAAGTAAATGCAAAGACGCAAACAGACATTTTGCGGCGCGATTCGCGCAAATGAGTGCGGATGTAGTACTCCAGAGTGCAGCCTGGACGATGAGGCGGGGCTGAGGCGACACGTGTCGATGAGGCGACACGTGTCGCTCCGCCCAGCTCAACGGTTATTGGTTTATGATTAAGATGAGCTTATTGGTGTAGAGATGCGTGACGCTTTTACAGCTTATTTATATAGAGAACTATGAGGCTGTGAGCAGGCTTGGAATGCAGAAGTAGACATTCAGACGAATACACTTTTTATATAAATTAAAAAGCGAATATACATTTTGTGTTTTTGCGTTTCCACAACATTAAATACAAAGAGTGGTGGATTACGACGAACAGAATAGAAATAAATGGTCTAATGTACAATTACCTCAACAGCTGTACATTAGACACTAATACCTCGGCATTACTCGCTGGTTTTTGTTAGTGACACGCAATATAATGCGAAGTATGGTCATGCAGATGTACCTTAAAGGGGTGGTTGCATGCGATTTCACTTTTTTAACTTTAGTTAGTGTGTAATGTTGCTGCTTGAGCATAAACAGTATCTGCAAAGTTACAGCGCTGAAAGTTCAATGCACACGGAGATATTGTCTTTTAAAGTTATGGCAGTTTAAAGCCTACAAAAACAGGCGGTTTGGACTACAACGAGCTTCTTCCCGGGTTGGTGACATCATAAACCCTTGCTATTAACATAAACACTGCCTCCAGGAACACGCAACAAAGTGGGCGAGGCCATGTGGCGCAGCATAATGGAAGCGGAAGAGTTGTTTACACCGAACGCGAGCTGCGCGACGCGACGCATCAAAAGATATAGAACCCATTATAATCTGTGATATTTTCTACACTGGATGCGGTGCTGAAGACAGTTTCCAGAATCTACACGAGTTCAATGCTGGATTTACACAAAGACTTTTACTGAAAGATGAAGCAGTTCCCACTTTAAAAGCAGAAGCAGTTGTTTATCGCTCCCAAACTGTAAGTACGTTTTATTGTCTTTTAAACGTAATGTTATAGTTCTGTTGCTATTTTTAATGCATCAAGGACATATACAAAGAGCAACTTGTTTCTGCTAGTCAGTTAGCTAAGTTCTAGTGCAACAAACACCAACAAACATTTATGTTCATAGACAAACAGTTGTTCATGCTATAAATTAAAAGATACCTTTACAAAAATGCGACTACTCAGTCATGTATTCGGCAACAGTAAAGCTTTAATCAGGATAAAACTGTATATTGAAAACTAACAAACAGCAGTGACAGCATCTAAACACTTTGACACAAATACTAAATGAAATACCATTCATAAACGTCCTTTAAAAGCTGCGATTGGAGAGGTTCTGCTTTATCCTCTTCATCTGGGTCTGATTCGGCTCAATTTGATACAGCAATATAGGCGCTATTATTTACTTTCCACCTAAGCGCGTAACTACGAATGGTAAGGGGCGTGGCGTTTCCGGACGCTTCAGCGAATCACGATAGACTGGGCCAGTTACAAACCTGCTAACCAATCTGAGCACATTGCGTATGTCGGAGGGAGTGGCTTCATAGAAGCAGGAAGTCAAACGAGCCGTTCATATGACAGTGGAAACTGAGGTGTAGAATTAAGATAAAATATATGAAAAATACAGCATTTAAAAAAACCGAAGCATTAAGACATGTTAAACTAATATTTTAATATACATTAAAATATTATATATATATATATATATATATATATATATATATATATATATATATATATATATGAAGAGTTCAGATGCAAAAGCCTCTAAATGCCATCTGAAATTTTCTTCTAAAATAAACATTTTTATCAAGCTTGTATGTTTATGTTCAGTTATTTTACTTTAATGGCAACGAAAATAACCTATTAATTGACATTAGAGTGAAATTACTGAACATAAACATACAAGCTTGATAAAAATGCTCATTTTAGAAGAAAACTTCAGATGGCATTTAGAGGCTTTTGCATCTGAACTCTTCATATATATATATATATATATATATATATATATATATATATATATATATAGTGTGTGTGTGTGTGTGTAGCAAACTGTCACTAGTCTCTGAATGTCACCAATATAGTAAACATTCCCTGCGAAAATTAACCATAGTTTTGCTACAAAAACTAGTTACTAATATGGTGTTTGTGTGGTTAACACATGGCAATCAATCAATCAATCAATCAATCAATGCCAACAGATATTTTAAAAACAATAAAACCATGGTTACTTTTTGCAAGGAAGGAAATAGAACTTGAACTCAAAAACTTTTGTCACTTTTTCTGTTATTTGTTATCTGAACTGCACTACTGAAAACCTCATTAATCCTGAATGTATTTACCCGCTTCTATATAAAAAAAACTTAAAAACAATACATTTAATCACCCCTTTAAACACTTTTCTAAAATCATTGGTTAATTGCAATATTACACAGAATTGTCGCAACTAAATTAAGAATTCAATATCTAGATGGACTTCATGCCTGCTTAAAGCGATACATAGCAAATTATGTTAACATGAAATATTAGAAACCTTAAAAAAATGACAGTCTAATGCAAATGACTGAAACCTGTTGTCATGCACATGTTTGCCATACCTTTTTTTATTAGAACACTAAACACTGCAAAGTTTAACTTTAAATGACATCAATTAATATATCAAAACCAGTTGATCTTAGTTCATTCTCTGTTTCCCTTCTATGAACTTAACACACCAATGTGTTTCCTGCCACAAAAAAAAAAAACAGTCCTGGGAGCAAAATCCCGTGCACACATCTGAGTAAAAGCCTAGAAGTTCACCACGTCGGCCTCTTCCCCTATACCCTGGTGGGTCTGACTTGAAAAGGGCTCTGCACTGCAAGCATTCCCTGATGCTGTACATCCGTCTGAACTCTGAAGAAATTCTTCCAGTTGGCCACACCTTAAAGTGTAAAGACAAAATACAGTAAAGATAAATGAAACATTTAACTGCCTCATACTAAAAAAAATCAATTGGAGAATGTGCATTGAACAGGGAAAAAAAAAAAAAACCTTACTGTCTAGCCAGGCAAAGTGTGCTGTTTTCTGAAAAACTTCTTGAGTGACCACATCCCTAAACCATCTGCATACCAGAGAAATATGCAGAGTCACCCATTGACAAGATAATGTCCCTGAGGATTTCAGAAAGGATTTCCAGGGGAAGCTGTTGAAACAAAAACACATATGTTTATTTATTCTTTTATATAAAAGTCATTAAACATTATATAAACACTGACTACAGACAACCTTGCTTTAGACAAACCTGATAGATTGTTGTCACGACTGCATACTCTGAATAAGAAAAAAATAAAGATTAATATTATTTTATAATACTAATAATAAAATATTAAAGGTGCCCTTGATTCAAAAATTGAATTTATCTAGGCATAGTTGAATAACAAGAGTTCAGTACATGGAAATGACATACAGTGAGTCTCAAACTCCATTGTTTCCTCCTTCTTATTTCCTCCTTCTTATTCTTCTCAAATCTAATTTGTTTAAAAGACCTCCGAAGAACAGGCGAATCTCAACATAACACCGACTGTTACGTAACAGTCGGGATCATTAATATGTATGACCCCAATATTTGCATATGCCAGCCCATGTTCCCAACATTATGAAAGGCATTACACAAGGGCAGGCAGTATTAACGTCTGGATGTGCACAGCCCAAACCAACAGACTAGGTAAGCAAGCAATAACAACAGCGAAAAATGGCAGATGGAGCAATAATAACTGACATGATCCATGATTACATGATATTTTTAGTGATATTTGTAAATTGTCTTTCTAAATGTTTCGTTAGCATGTTGCTAATGTACTGTTAAATGTGGTTAAAGTTACCATCGTTTATTACTGTATTCACGGAGACAAGAGCCGTCGCTATTTTCATTTTTAAACACTTGCAGTCTGTATAATTCATAAACACAACTTCATTCTCTATAAATCTCTCCAACAGTGTGTAATGTTAGCTTTAGCCACGGAGCACTATCAAACTCATTCAGAATCAAATGTAAACATCCAAATAAACACTATATTTATGCGTGACGAACACTTTGTAAAGATCCATTTTGAGGGTTATATTAGCTGTTAACTTTTTTTATGTTGTTTAAGGCAAGTGCGAGCTCCGTGGGCGGAGAGCATGAGCAATTAAAGGGCCAGCAGCCCTGAATCGGCTCATTTATAATGATGCCCCAAAATAGGCAGTTAAAAAAATGAATTAAAAAAAATCTATGGGGTATTTTGAGCTGAAACTTCACAGACACATTCAGGGGACACCTTAGACTTATATTACATCTTTTGAAAAAAAGTTCTAGGGCACCTTTAAAGGTGCTAAAGAGGATATTTTGTTTTATACATTTTTGCAATATTACTTGAAACTGTCTTCACTAACTGATAAAAGACTATTTATTAGGTGCACTGAAAGTAATAATATTAATATACATCATCTGTGCACAAGGTAGGGCCTTAAAAACATCAGCCAATCGTTTACGCGATCATCGCGTAAACGAATGGCCCTCTGGCTTGTCAATCACTGCCGTGACGTTCCTTGTGAGAGACGAGCGCGGATTGGCCCTCTGGCTTGTCAATCACTGCCGTGACGTTCCTTGTGAGAGACGAGCGCGGCTGCACGCTCCAGTAACTTTCCACACTCCACAGGCGCCGCATGCAATGTTTTTGTCAGGAGACAGGAGTAACAACTGCAGATTATGAGTTACCTGCGGTGAGTCCGACATAATGAATCCACTAACACGACACAGCGAATGCCGGTGGTAAACACTCGTGTTCCAGTACTCGTGCACGAGTTTTGGGAGGCGTTCCTTTGAAATGATCTGTGAAGGAGGGGGGTTGTTCTTACGCATGCGCTCATTTCAAAAACTCAGTAACAGTCTTTGGATTCTCAGTCGACGAAAAAATCCTCTCTATCACCTTTAATATATACAGTACTGTGCAGACGTCTTAGGCATGTTAGTATTTTTTCACACTAAAAAAAATTGTTTTAAGCCAGTTATTTATATCTTTTGCTGTAGTGTGTCAGTAGGAAATTTCAGGTTACATTTAATTGTAATAATTGTAATAATCCAGTGAGATTTTTGTATGTATAAGGAGTATGACAACAGCCAGTATGATCCACATGGAGATCTTTTGCATTGAATATAAATATTTCTGTCTTGTATGGTGAACAGAATCCACATTGGATCGCAAACAGAAAATGAGTTAAGCTGAAATGTTTTTAAATGTCTTTGATGCTGATGTTGACTGATAGCTATATACGAAATGATCTGTGGTGTTGACCAATATAGTACTTGTACATAATCCCTTCAATTTCATATCTATAACAACTGTGTAGCTGCTGTAACAACTAGGAAAAGAAAAAAACTCTTCATGTACACACACATGTAATTCTTTGTTCTTAATGAAAGTATGTGCACAAATAACCTGCTTAGCTGGACTCTGCCTGAAGACATTGTCTTTTGAATGGTGAAGCTCTCCCCCTCAACAGCACATTGTTTAGTATTGGATATTGCTAAAATTACAACTTACTGTACAAGTTCTCATATGAATTCTATTACTTACACACAGTAGCCAGTGGCCAGGTACCCAAGCTGGCAGAACCACAAGGTCTGTCTGGTTGACATTAGGCTAAAATATATAGAAACATATCAGAGCCTAGAAAATATAAATGTTGTTTATATTCAGTGATAGTACAATCATTCACAAGATTCAACATTTCAGAACTCACCGGAAGGGACAACTCTAGGAAACAAAGTGGTGGAAGCCAGGTCACTACCATGTAGGAATTAGCAACATACACACTGACATCCTGTAACAAAGAAACAATTATTAGATACACACAAATGTATCTCGTTTTCAATAAAATCTTTTAGACTGCTACTTTACCATGAGGAAAGCGATGTGCTCTATGATTCTTAGGCAACAGTTCAAAATCTATAATTAAAAAAACAAACAAAAAAACATAAAATGAGTTCCTTTGATTTTCTTCCATCTCATTTTACTAATAAAAATAATTATTTTACCATTGCTTCAACTTCTTCTGACAGTACTAAAGACAACAAATCAGAACGCAACAGTACAGTTGATCCCACAGAAACAATTTGTTCCTCCAGGTCACAGTTGGGGTCCAACACATGTGCAACCTGAAAATATTAACAAGTCAGTTACCTGTAGAACTCCTGACATTTCCACACTGAAGGTCTGATTCAGCTGTAACTGCTGGCTTGTTCATATCATCTATCAGGTTTCCAGTCTCCATGTTTGGAAGACACCCTTAAAGCAATAAAATTACCAGATAGAAAAGATCCCTCTAGATGCAAAGGATTATGCCAAACAAATATGTGATATTTCATTTTTGTCAAGAAGTCTGACCTCTGTTTGAAGAAGCTGAAGATGTCAATGTGGGATCTTGTCTTTTTGCTGTGTCACAAATCCTCTCAACTTTCAATGCAGGGCTCTCTCGAATGCAAGATTCATTTCCAAACCTCTTTGCTCCAGAGTTGCAGACACTGTACTCCTGCTGTTCACTCAGACCCACTAGATACACAATAAACAAATATTCATAAAAACTGAGAAATTATCAATTGATTCAAACATTGACATTTCAGCAATTTACTGCTCAAACCTCTAATCAAAATATTTAAACATAGCTTTAAGGTAAAAGGCATGCTATTGTCTAACAGAACTAGGTCTAGTTCTTAAGATTTAATTACCTGTGGTATCTTTATTCATGACATTCTCAATATGTCTGTCGGATGTAGTGACTGAAGTAACTCCCAGTTCACCGACAACATAAGGCTCATGGTGGGTTAATATGTGAGTCAATAACTGTGACCTATTAATAACCGTCTTCTCACAGAAGCAGCAGTGAAAATGCAGCCTTTCTCTGCACTGGCTGCTGCATTTGACGATGAGGAAATCTGAAAATAATTTAATATAACGTGAGCCATAGCAATTATTTATACAAATCATACCTTCATACTAAATACATACAAACCATAATACAAGCCTTTGTATTTTACTGCGGCTTCAAAATGTCTACGAACATGGATATGTACCATGTACGAAATTGAGTTCGTAAAGTCACAAAATAGGCACAGTTTAAGAGTAGACTTCATATAAACCTCATGTTCTGCTCTGGTTCTGATGGTGTGTTGCTCCATGTTTGTTGGAAAAGATAGAATCTCACATTTTCTAAAGTAGAAAAATCAAAGAACAGTTTAATTTTATCACATGAAAGACACTGGGATATGCTTAAGCCATTATTCCACATTCGATTCTCGAACATAATCTCGTAAAATTAAATCTTAACCCTCTGGAGTCTGAGGCTGATTTGGGGCCTGGAGAAGTTTTGACATGCCCTGACATTTGTGCTTTTTTCAGTTGTTCATAAACATATTAATGGAAAAAGTGTCATTACACTGTATTTAGCACAAACTAGGCTACAATAATATGTGAGGAACATGTATGTACATGTTTGTGTTTTTGAAGGAATATCATTTATGCGTGGTTATTGAAAAAACAAAAAACTTAAGTCACTGAAATAAGGCCAAAAAAAGTATAGTAAATCTGTGTTCATAAGACTTTAGGGTATTGGAGGTTGTAGACTAGAGTTTTTGCTTCAAAATTATGTAAAAATTATGCTGCTTACTCCTTCATATAAAACAATATATTGATTTAGTTTTTGTAAGACACTTTTTGCCAAGAAACACAGTATGCGAGGAGGCGTGAATCACCACTGAAAATGGGCCATTCTCACCTGGGAAGACAAAAGAATTGGATAGTAATGAGCTGAAATGACTTGCATATTAATGAGGCATTTCAGTCAGGTAGGCTGTGAAAAAAACCTTCTGTGATGTCTCAAGCTCATTATGATATATGAAACATACAGAAAAATATTATTACAATATAAAGTAATGGTTTTATATTATACTTTAAAATATAATGTATTTCTGTGATGCAAAGAGTCTGAATATAGGCTTTTAGTTTAAAAGCATGCACATTTGGAGAAATATTGGATTCTCATATGCTTATGTCAATTTTCTATACAGAGGAGTTATATTTATTTAATATTCATTGTCATTACTATGAGCGCTGGTGTTTTCAATTCATCCTTGAAGTCGGAGGGCGCTCTCTGTGCATTTTTAGTCCACAAATTCATCTAAAAGAAGAAGAGGCTATTCCATGAATGGAGTTTCCAATACATACAGCAGCAGGAGGGCGCTAAAGAAACAAAAACTCATCTAAAATTCGTCTGTAGAAGAAAAGTAAACAGGAACTAACTGCATGTCTTCTAGAGATCGCTAACCATGGCTTTTACATCCAGATAAACACTTTTCAAGACAATAAATACACGATTGAGATGATGAATGCATGTATTGACTGAATTTGCGTCTGAATAGCGCTGGCTCCGTGGGCGTGGCCGCATTAGTGGATAATGAGCTGAATCACAGATTTCTGACATGGCTCTCTTTTCATACAGATTACATAAACACAGAAGGTTTGTTTTCGATTTGACTTACATGATTTAAAACCTGACATCTTAACGTTTTTTTAGACATAAGTGTTATTTTTTTGTGATTAGTATTCACTAAGTTACAGTTCATTTTCTGAGAACTATCAGATTGGAGTTCGTTCAGAGGGAGATGAGAGATCACGCATCATGTTAGTTTTTTTTATTTTACAAAAAGCACAACATTCTGTTTTTACTCTGAGTGTACACAAATAAAAGAAGATATTCCACAGATTAAAATGGTGTATAACTCTTAATTGTATGTGCAACAGTGACGGAGTATTTTGAGTCTCTTTCACACTGATAAGAAAAAAAACCACGGTGGTATTGCCGGCGATACCGTCAGACCTCAGAGTGTTAACAATGTACACAATCACTTTTACTCACCTCATGCAATCAACGTGGTTGTTACTCTGCTGCTGCAGTTGCCACCGTTCTGTTTCTTTCAACGCAAACTGACCCCTGCTGGGTTGGAGCAAAATGTCAAAGGCAGGGGGGAACCAAATATGGGCGGGGCGACACGTGTTGCTCCGCCTCGAAGTGTCGCCTCGCCCCATCGTCCAGGCTGCACCGTGGGGTTACTCGTGCGGATTGAGCGTTTCGGGCGTTTGACGTGTGTAACGCATGATTCACGCGAATCGCACAAGTTGAAAAATCTGAACTCTGGCGAAAATTCGCGACGCGTTAACCAATCAGGAGCTTGCTCTAGTAGTGATGGAGGCAGAAATCCGAAACAACAATGGAGGACAAAATCAGCGTTGCTGTAAGATCTTCATACTTTTATAGAAACAGGAATAAAAATGATCTTGCTTGGAAGAAAGTGAGTGAGGAGTTCGGACAATCTGGTAAGTTGTAAAAAATGGTCTTTACTCAATTTGAGCTATAGGCTATATAAATATTGAGACTACAAGCTAACTAAAGCCGGCAAATTGAGCTTATTCACCCTATTTTACAACTACTTTCCTGCTGAAGAATTGTATATTTATTCAGAGGAAGTGTGTGGAAAAGTCTTGGACACATATTTAAAGAAGGGGGAGAGCCCCTCTCATGATGCGAATTCACGTCTGTTGTGAAGTGAATTTCACGTGCGAATGAAGCAAGTAAACTCAAAATGTTCAAGCGTCCAACTACGTGCGAAGTCGCGTCTGGTGTGAACAACCCATTAGGCTGCATTGTGAACTCAACAAATTCATAAAGATTTTACTAACTTTATGATGTGCTCCATCATTTTGAGCTGGTTTGACCCAGAAACACATTTTGGCCCAGTTTCACAGACAGGGTTTAGTCTAAACCAGGATTAAGCCTTAGTTTAATTAAGGTATTTAAGTACTTTTATAAACGTTCACTAGAAAAAAACATTACTGGTGTGAATCTTGAGACAAAACAATGACACTGAAATATTTTAGGATCTGTCAGTACAAGTTACTTTCAGTTCAAACAGATCAAACACGCATTTTAAGCTTAAGCCTTGTCAGTGAGATTAGGTTTTATGCACTAAATTAATAAAGCTTCTGCTTTCTAACTATGTAATTATACATTTGTAATCATTTTTGAGAAATAAAAATCTTCAATAATAATAATTCTTCAAAACTATTTATATTTTTAGTGATTTTCTATAGAGATGTTTTTCTTTTTTTTGTGGATGACTAATAGTTTTTTATGTTTTAAGTTTTTAGTAATGTAATACTTGTTACATTATGTGCAGTAATAACATTTTTCTTTATTACATTATTATGAGTTTGTGTGTTCATAATGCATTATGCTCACATATTTATTGAAATGTGTCATTTAAAAATAATCTTCTCACAGATCCATCTAAATACTCCATAACATGGATAATCATTCCATCCTGATGAATAAGTCAAAACACAGTCTTCATCATCACTGTGACTATTAGGCTGTCCAGACCTCCAGAACCTGAAAGAACAGATCAGCATTAGATGTTCAGTGCTGCTTCCTGTGTGATATGATACTGACTGTGAGATATGATCATTTATTAGAGAATAATCAGTTTAATTCAGTGATTTCTCACCCAGAGGTCATGTTGGTGCCATCAACCCATTTCCATCTGCCCTCCACATCACTGTCAGTCAGACCAATCCAGAAACTAACAAACCCGTCTCTGACAAATTCCTAAGAATAATAACACAGATACATTTCATCATTTACGGGTAGAAGCTAAACACACACACACACACACACACACACACACACACTCTCTCTTTCACACTTTCACTCACTTGTTCCTCTCTGTTGTTTATGATGATCAGATCTGCTCCTCTCTCTGTACAGTATCTTCTGCTCTCAGTCCAGTTTCTCTCCTCAGAGGAAATGAAGTAAAGACTGGATTGATAGTGAATCCATCCATCTGCTAACAGAACCAGTTTAACTATTAGCAACGTTTTAACTCGTCTCATTCATCTGTGAGCTTTAGTGTTAGTGGGTGGTAACTATCTCTTTTAAAATAAGTCACGTAACCCGAACACATCACTTAAAGGGTTAGTTCACCCAAAAATGAAAATTCTGTCATTAATTACTCACCCTCATGTCGTTCCACACCCGTAAGACCTTCGTTAATCTTCAAAACACAAATTGATATTGAAAAGATATTTTAGTTGAAATCCGATGACTCAGTGAGGCCTCCATAGGGAGCAATGACATTTCCTCTCTCAAGATCCATAAAGGTACTAAAAACATATTTAAATCAGTTCATGTGAGTACAGTGGTTCAACATTAATATTATAAAGCAATGAGAATATTTTTGGAGTGCCAAAAAAACAGAATAACGACTTATTTAGCGATGGCCGATTTCAAAACAATGCTTCATGAAGCATCGGAGCATTTTAAATGAATCAGTGTGTCGAATCATGATTCGGATCGCGTGTCAAACTGCCAACGGCTGAAATCACGTGACTTTGGCGCTCCGAACAGCAGATTCGACACACTGATTCACTGTGCTCCGATGCTTCCTGAAGCATTGTTTTGAAATCGGCCATCACTAAATAAGTCGTTATTTAGTTTTCCAAAAATATTCTCGTCGCTTTATAATATTAATATTGAACCACTGTACTCACATGAACTGATTTAAATATGTTTTTAGTACATTAATGGATCTTGAGAGAGGAAATGTCATTGCTCCCTATGGAGGCCTCACGGAGCCATCGGATTTCAACTAAAATATCTTAATTTGTGTTCTGAAGATGAACGAAGGTCTTATGGATGTGAAACGGCATGAGGGTGAGTAATAAATGACAGAATTTTCATTTTTGGGTGAACTGAACACAATCTCAATAGTATTCATAGGGATTGTACCTACACTCCAAATCTAGGAATTCCAAAAATGTGTTATTACAATTATCCTAAAAAGAGGAAACATTTGTACATTCTTTACATTTTACATTGTAAATAGGTTTTATATTTAAATTTATGGTTCACTTTATTTTGATGGTTCACTTTAGACATTGACTAACTATAATAACTTTTCAACTGCAGTCAGTGAACTCTCATTAGAGTATCAGTAGACTGTTAGTGTAGGGTTAGGGTCTGGATTAGGAGAATAAACTGACATGTAGTTGTAAAGTTACTTGTAGTCAGTAGAATGTGTAAAGTGGACAATTGAAATAAAGTGTTACTGAATTTATTTTGTACTATAGACTCTTTCCATGCTGTGAATATGTGCACTAGAATTACACTTGACATTCAAACACCTATGAATACTGACCAGATTATATTCCTGCTCTGTAGCAACTACTAAAATGACAAAAGAAACTCACCCAGTTTACCAAGACTCATCTGAAGATCATTTTTCTCCAGTTTTAGCAGGTCTCTCTCATTGGTCAGGTTTTCATTCTTGGATATTAACTTAAATATTAACACTATGACTGCAGTCAGCAGAAGAACACACAGCAGCACCAAACACACTGCAGCTGCTCTGGAGCTTCTGATCTTCACACAAACACTTTCTGTAGAATAACAAACATCAATATAAATGTTTTCTCAATTCCTAATTGTATATTTGTGTTTTATAAAACGGTTAGTTCCTGTCCTTGATTCTGATTGGTCAATAGGTGTGTTTTAATCACGATAAGACACGGCTATGACCGCTTCACCCAACGGTTCTGTGTATCACTACACAACATTCTTAGCAACCACTCTTAGTGTTGTGAGAAAGAGATCAAGTGAGCGACTTCATTACCTGCATTCAGATTTAGCATTTTCCTTCAGGTCATAATAAAAAATCTGTTTAAATGTCTGATGTATTATCTTGTCCTTTTAACAGTTAAGGGTTTTTCCGTGACTGACAGCGCTAGTCAAAGCATTTGTCAGTTCTGTCTTGTTCTGTGTTCACAACAATTGAGTCTTTTCAATGTAAAAGTCTTCGCTACTGTGATGGAATTTTTAAATGAATCATAACTAACATTTCTTTTCCTTGCAGGAATTACATTTATATGCTTTTGAAACCTAAATGTCCTCAAAACTTGGGCCTAAATCAGTGTTTGTCTGAATCATGTCCAAATATAAGAAAAGGGGGAAATTAAACTTAGGGACAGCTAGACAACTAAATCTAAATATAATATAATACTCATGATATTGAGTAACCAACAAACTAATAAATGCATGATTTGGGCAGATCTTGCTTTAACTAGGAACAGAAGGGTTTGACATATGAAGAACCAATCATATTGTAGAATGCTTTGCCATGCTCCTGTCCTATATAAACTGTTGAATTACTTTTGCTGGTGGGATTCTCTGTGATTGATACGAGGTCCTCCAGCCGTGATTAAAGCATATTCTAAGGCATCGTCTGGAGTCTGTCTGGTAATATAGGAAACACTAGAGACCTTATTCCCAAGTGATATAGTGTTCAAAAGGGTCAAGACGTTGACTGACTCAGCCAACGTCGATTAGGAGATGTGCTAGAGTATAAATTATTAAAGCATCGATTAGGAGACGACCCAGGTAAACTTAAGTCAGGTGTGTAGAGAAAAAATCTACCACACTACTGACTGACACACGTATAAAGGCAGTATTTGCCGCCATCTAATGGTGTAATAATGTAATAATGGCGTAATAACTTCTGTTGCTGTTCACGGTAAGGGACTATTTTTCCAAAAGGAAGGCTTTTAGTGAAAGTTTAGTTCATGAAAGTTGCATTGATACATAGCACAGCCTCTCGTACCTTATTGCTTACGTATGTGTACCTGTATGGTTTCCCTTGGTTCAGTGTTTATATTGCCATAAACAAGCTGAGGCATTTTTGTTCACCTGGTCATGGAAATGATAGAAGCTATATATGTTTGTACTCTGTAGTCCTCTGCTATTTTAAAACTTTAAGTAGTTGAGGCCAATATTTGGCAAAGTATGTCAGAGTACTTTGAGTCATGAAAATCAGCTCCTCCAAGTCCGAGGCCATGGTTCTCAGCCGGAAAAGGGTGGCTTGCCCCCTTCAGGTTGGTGGAGTAGTCCTGCCTCAAGTGGAGGAGTTTAAGTATCTTGGGGTCTTGTTCACGAGTGAGGGAAGGACGGAGCGGGAGATTGACAGGCGGATCGGTGCAGCTTCTGCAGTAATGCAGTCAATGTACCGGTCCGTCGTGGTGAAGAAGGAGCTGAGCTGTGAGGCAAAGCTTTCTATTTACTGGTCAGTCTACGTTCCAACTCTAACCTATGGTCATGAACTTTGGGTCATGACCGAAAGAATGAGATCCTGGATACAGGCGGTCGAAATGAGTTTCCTCCGTAGGGTGGCTGGGCGCTCCCTTAGAGATAGGGTGAGGAGCTTGGTCACTCGGGAGGAGCTCAGAGTAGAGCTGGTGCTCCTCCACATCGAGAAGAGCCAGCTGAGGTGGCTCGGGCATCTGTTCCAGATGCCTCCTGGACGCCTCCCTGGGGAGGTGTTCCGGGCATGTCCCACCGGGATGAGGCCCCGGGGAAGACCTAGGACACGCTGGAGGGACTATGTCTCTCGGCTGGCCTGGGAATGCCTCGGAATTCCCCTGGAAGAGCTAGAGGAAGTGTTTGGGGAGAGGGAAGTCTGGGCGTCTCTGCTTAGACTGCTGCCCCCGCGACCCGGATAAGCGGAAGAAAATGGATAGATGTCAGAATACAAGAGCCTGTGAAATGAATTTTGCTTTGTTCTTCATACAAAGATATCATATGACAACAGAAGACTTGGAATAAACCCCCAGGTCATATGGTCATATTTTATGATACTTTCAATAGTGCTTTTTTATTCTTTTAAGCTTCTTCCTCAAGTTCCTATGTGAAATTTTCAAAACATCTTCATTTGTTTGCCACAGAATGATTGTAACTAACAGCTTTATGCCTGTAAAGTCAAGCCTGTGGTTTCTCTGTTTCTACACCAACACAAAGATAGAGCAGCATTTTCATCAACATTATTATGAAGGCCTCAGGTACGGTGTACATTTTAGGACATCCTCAGACTTCAGTCACTGGACAAAATGGCATCATACCTTACATGGAAATTCTTCAAGTCTTAATTAGGCATCAGAAAAACAGACTGACTATCCTAACTGAAACACACAGGTTAGAGGTCTTCACGGGTCCAAAAATGCATACCCAAACCCGAAGAGACCCGTAAATGTGCTACACGGAACCGACCCGGGCCCGACTGTTATTTTGAAAGTTGGACCCGGACCGATGCAGAGCCGAGAAATGCCATAAATGTACTACCCAGAACCAACGCGGACCCGTCTATTATTTGAAAGCTGGACCCAAACCCGTCCGGGAAGACTGGACCCAATCGGCACATAGGTCTATTTCACAGCAAACTGCTATTAATAAGTCAATAAACAAGTTGCGAAAATAAAACGTTTTGTCTTACCTAATGTTAGTAGCTTTCTCCCTTGTACCTGACTGTGATGCACTTGCCAAGAAAGTTCATCCGTTATTCCTTTCTTGCCGATTGAAATGCTTAATCCACTCATTATTCCAGCTTTAAAAGTCCACTTGCTGTCACGATGACAAATGCAAATGCGACTTTGCAGTTTTGCATTTTGTTGTATCTCGAGTCAACTCATATAATAAAATAACTTTGACTGTTTGCTCTTTTGAACTATAATAATAATTGAATGTTCAGTGACATGGCCGCTGACGTTAGCATTACTTATTTGCAGTCATTTCTGTGCTTTCTGAGGTGAGTCTGATCAAAACTTTAGATATAACAAGACGGTTCATAATATTATTATAAAAATAGGAGAAAGAAAGTGCGCTCGCATGAGACTGCACATGCGCTTTAGCTGGAGCAACCTGAAACATAAGCTTTTAAACACATTTCAGATTTTAATGATTTGAAATATGTTATTTAAATGCGAGTGTGCAAGGCTACAAGCAGTTTTTGAGATTTGAAGTTTGTTTGCATTACTGTTGCACACAATAGGAATAAGAAAACTCGATGATCACCGTTCGCTTGCATTAACTCCACCCGCTCTGCTTCTGATGGCTGGGGTCGCTCGTGTTTTTTTCACCTTATTTCCAGGCTCATACTTTGCAAGTTACAAAACAGACACATAGAGCTGACTGACTCTCAACACGGCCGGGTGATCTCCGAATCAGATCGGCTCGGGTATACACACAATGTTAAACAGACCCGGGAACCGAAGTAATAGATTGGGACCTGTCCCGGACCCATCTGACCATTTAAAATACCCAAACCCATACGGGTCCCGGGTTCGGTCCCGGGTCCTCGGGTCCTCGGGTCTCGGGTCCTCTTTGTAGACCTCTAACACAGGCTGAGTAAACATTTTAATAATTTTTTCTGTCTCTCCAAAATCATATACAAATGGTTAGTTATTAAATCCTACAACAGCATCAGAAGAACACAAAGCTGAACCAAACACACTGTAGCTTCTTCTGATCTTCACACAATCACTTCTGAACAGCACAGGTCTGACATTAGATGACTGAACATGTGCAGACTCTGATGATTTGATCAAAGTAATGAATGTGATTACCTGTACGCTGAAGTGGTTGGTGTGTGTTTGTCTCTGTCCTGAAGTCATAATCTCTCACATATTCTTCTGCATTCTCATAGATTTCCACTATCATCTCCATTCTGTCTGTGTTCATTCCCTCAGACTCAGTCCTGATCACATCTTCATAAATACCATCAGCCATTTCTGCTCTTTAACTGTCAAACATTAAATGATCTTGTTCTTTGTTTGTTGTAGATGTAGTCAGCACTCATCTTCTTTTTAAAGCCAGTGACAAAAAAACTTGTGGTCAGTGTGTGAAAACAAAAACATGACATCAGACCCTTTGACATGAAACAGTAGTTAGGGCCCGAGCACCCATGGTGTGAGGACCCTATTGGAATTGCTCCATTTCTTTTTCTTATTCTTCCGCTTCTGGCAAATGAATCGCTTTTTTGAGGGTGTAAACATGCTCAAAAATGTATGAAACTTTGCTCATGCATCAGAAGTGGTGATAATTTATCACCTGTTATGGGTTTCAGAATTAGGCGTAGCAAAATGGCTCAATAGCGCCACCTACAAAATTTCAATGAAGTGTCCTTTGTGCTGTGTTTTATGTACAGGTATGAAATTCTTGGTATGAAATCTGAAAACCAACAGGAAGTGAGATATTTTGAATTTTCTCTGCAAAATTTGTGCAATATTTGCTATTTCCACACGTACTTTAACAAACTCCTCCCAGAGCTTTAATCAGATCAATGTCATATTTGGTCAGTCTAATATAAGAGTTTTCGCTGCAGGCCTGGGTCTGTGGCGGCCTGACAAATTTCAATGTTTCGCCATGAAACAGGAAGTTGTTGTAACTCTAGCATACAATATCTGATCTACCCCAAACTTCACATGTTCACATTTATTAGAGTCCTGGCCTGAAGACATCTACATGGCAATATTCAGTTAGTCATAGCGCCACCTGTGGCAACAGGAAATGACATGTTTTACACTGTGATTAACTCCTTGTAGAGATTTAACCAGATCAACATCATACGTTGTCAGTCTAATCTTAAGACCATAGCAATGATAAATATCAAAGATCTTGATCTTGACTCTTCACTGAAGGGTGTGTCCGCGGCCTGACAAAGTCTGATGTTTTGCCATGAAAGAGGAAGCTGTTGTAACTCAGGCATACTGTGTCTGATCTGCCCCAAACTTCACATGTGTGATAAGAGTCCTGGTCTAAAGACATCTATATGCCAATATTCAGTTAGCTATAGCGCCACCTGTTGGCAGCAGGAAGTGTGGCACTTTGAAATGACTCTGTCGTAATTCTTCTGTATTTTCTCGCTTACATGCATGTCGGCCACTGTTCACTGTTTTCCTATGGCCAACGGGAGGGAGGGTAAGTTAATTTAATGAATGATTATGGGGGCAATTTTAAATGTGATGTTCATTTATAAATCATTCATAAATACTGCAATATTCCATAAAAAATAAGAATTGCTGATTTTGATTTCAGCGTTGTTGTAGAAAAATTCTTTATTCCTTCAGTGATGAGAATGTAATGAAACAAACACTCAGGAAATGTCTTTGTTAATTTCATTCTTGTAAGAAGGTTGTTTAAAGAAGATTTCTACACAGCTCTAGAGAGAAGAACACCCTCACCCAGAGCGGCTGTCTTATATACACCCCTTATTGTTCCTTGTTACCCCAAACCAATGATAACACGTTACCATATTAGGATCATAAAAACTGAAAAAAGAGAGGGGTCTAAAACTTAGCAGATGCCCTATTGAAGTCCAAGCTGTCCAGACAAACACATTTGCACCTTTGCCTCACTTCCTTTGTTAGTTTCAGAAGCATTTCTTAAAATACAACAGCATTAAAAGTAATTTTCCACTGAACAAGCTCTTTTAAATAATACACAAGTGATAAGCATGATAAGCAATGAAAATTCCTCTACAATGTTTAGAACAAGCACTGACTGTGGCAGGTTACTGGGGAAATGCACATTCAGAAAGGAAATATATTTACAGGAACATTTCAGCAGGTTCAAGATGAAATGAGATGAAAACATCCTCAGTTTAGAAACACATACTGCACACAAACACACTCCCACACATTTTTTTTTAAAACAAGGACCTTCATCTCGCCATATCAGTCTCAACCATGCTTTCCTGTTTTTTTTTTTTTTTTTGTGTGTGTTGGGAAATAACAAAGAGGCAAAACAAACCAATTTAGTAAGGCAGGACGGGGGGTGAAAACGTTTGAACAGGATGAAGATGTCCAAATTGTTCTTATTTTGTTTAATTTTTTTTTTAGTACTACCCTTTGGAAGCAACAGAAGATACTTACATGTTTCCCTGAAGACAAATTAAGTACAATTTACCTTGATCTTCAAATTCAAAAAGTTTTCACCCCCCTGCTCTTAAAGCATCGTGTTTCCTTCTGGAGCATCAGTGAATGTTTGAACCTTTTTTAATAGTTTCTTTTTTAATGTTTGAGTCCCTCAATTGCCTTCAGTGTGAAAAGATGGATCTCAAAATCATACAGTCACTGCTGGAAAGGGTTCAAATATGCAAAAAATGCTTGAAAACAGAAGAATCTACGAGGATTTTTCTGAAGAACAGAGCTCAGTTTAACTGCTCAGGACAAACAAGAGACTTAACTAGGTGATTAAGAGGACACAGGTGGTGGGCATGACTAATTAACTGAATGGGGAAAACTAGGTCACAAACAGACGATACGTAACAGTTTGGCCCCTCCCAGATAGGCGCGTGCTCGCGCTGTAAGAGTCCAAATGAGGAGGGAGGGTAGGGGTTCTGGAGGAGGGCAAAATAAACAAAAACACACAAGTAAAGAGTCCTGGGAACACAAAACACAGTCCAAGGGGGCATGGAGGGTGGGAGGAGCCATGGGAAGACCAGGAGCAGGATGAGTAGATGGAAGTTCCAGAGTTCAGCCAGGATGGTTCTCTACAGCAGAGTCGAGGGAGGGAGGTGCCATGGTGTTATAGTCCTTGACGAAACCGTGGGGATGACTGATGGAGCGCAGATGGATGGCTGATGACCAGGCACGACACCGCAGGTTTCGGAGGCCGCGAGGGAGGCGTGGCGACGATCCCTTAAGGAGGAGGCGGGGTGCCAGAGGTGTGAGGTGGAACAGGAGCGACAGAGGGCCAAGGCGGAACCGGAGGGAGGGCGGAGCCAGATGGAGCCGTAGGGGTGGAGAGACGTCGCCCAGCAGACAACTCGTAAGTCTGTGGTGAAGGCGTGGTGAATGGCTGATGGTCCCAGGCGGAGCCGAGGGGGAGGGAGCCATGGCGGAGGAGTCTTGACGATGAGCCGAGGTAGAGAGACTGGGTCGGAGGCAAGAGGCGGAGCTAAGGGGTCCAGGCATCTAGACGGCGCTGTTGAACGGCTGGCCCGGTCCCACTTGTCCGCTCCGGCTCGTTCCTCGCGGCAGGTTGATTACCTCCATCTGCGGTGGGCTCTGGCTTGTTGTCCGTGTTGCTAGGTGAAGGCAGGCTGAACTCTGTATGAGGAGCGGGGCTGGTGACTTCTTCAGCGATGTCGAATGATGAATGGAGAATCACAGTTCACCAGCACCCACTCCACGTACTCGGCGAAATTCCCCCGAGGACCCACACCTGGCAGACGAGCCCTTGTTTTAGCGTTGAGGCCTGTGTAGAAAAAAACACTCAGCGTTTCGTCCCGGAAGTTGGTAAGGCACGCCAGATCTAAAAATCTTTGGGTGTGGGTCTCGAGGGACTGCTGCTCCTGGTCTAGGTATAACAGCTGGACAGCTGGTAAGTCCATTTCGGTGTTGGTCCGTTCTTCTGTCACAATAGGTATCAAACACCAGGCAAAAAATAAAAATATAAAATAGTCTTCTCACAGATCCATCTAAATGTTCTATTACATGGATAATCATTCCATCCTGGTGAATAAGTTAAATAAGCACAGTTTGAGTCTGTGATCTCTTTTCCAATTTTACCTTTTATAACGTCATCATCATTTTTGTAGATATTAGTGGTTTATCCATCTTTTCGGTGCATTTTTGCAGGTTGTAGACCTCTCTATATATCTCATTTACACTTTCAGACAGTTTTAGTGTCTTCAAGATACTAGTTTCTCCTTTGGAGTGAACTGTGTTTTATTCCTCATCAGTGTTTGTGTTTATTGATTGTATTTATGCAAAAGGAAGTGTTCTGTGGAAGTACTTCAAGTATTTATTGGAACTTCAAGGAACTTCAAGAGTAACTGAAAATATTTTTTTAACAATACAGATTGTGTTCATTTAAATGCATTTATTATCACAGAATCACTCAGTGTCATTATATGTAAAGTCTGAAGTACAAAGTTAAGTCAATATATATATTAAGAGTTCAGATGCAAAACCCTCTAAATCCATCAGACTTCTTTTCTTTAAAATGAGCATTTTTTACCAGGCTTTTACAATCAAGTTCAAGAGTTTCATTTTAAAGGTAATGATAAGGTTATTAGCTAGTGAATAAAATAACTTTTTTTCAAAAATGTCACTCTAGACAATTTATTGGTTTTTAACAAGTTCGATTTTCTTTTGCGTCAAAACAAGCTAAATCCACTTGTGCTTTTTTTTGCAAAAACCTCTAAATCCACCTATTTGGGACAAGACATGGTAAATAGTTGAAAAATCACTAAAGATGCAACTAAAAACCCTGAAAAAGATGTGAGCACAATCATTTCAAAACTAAACAGTAGACAAACCTCTTTACACAGGGATCTAACACGTCTCTTCTATTCAGCCTCCACTTTTTGCCGCCTCTGTTTATATGGCACAGCTTCCATATGAGACAGAAGAATAGCATCTTGTTTGACTTTGTCTTTGGCGAAATAGAGCTGTTGTTTGATGTATAATAAATCCGATTCCTTCAAAGTAATGGCACTGCACGAAGAACTGTTATGAGTGCATGATACAATTGCGACCAAGCCATTTCCACTGTAGGCTATTTTGCCTTATGACAGGCAGAGTTTTGAGGTAAATAACGTTTTCTTCTGCCATTCAATATTAGTAGGACAGGCTGATCCATTTCATCGTACTCCATCTTTTATTTTAAAAATCTCAATCTGAATCTGAATCTAAAAAAATCTCCTCAGCGCGCCGCTATATTGAAACCGCTCGGAATCATATGATTCGATTCGCGCCTTCTGATTGGTTCTCGGAATATAGCGGCTTTTGCTGCCAAAGGGAAGTGGCGTCTAGAGGCTTTTGCCAACAAACCGATATTTCTGAATGGGCTGACGCTGCGATTTAGAGGATTTGAAGCACGTGATTTGTTGAACGTGTACTACATGCCGTAAGCATTCGTTCAATGTCATTATCTCATTTTTGACAGAGATGGCGTTTAGCGGCTTTTGCATCTAAACTCTTTAGTAGTGATATGCTGGTGCTTGTGTCAAAATGATTTATTTATTTATGATATGACAGGTGTGACCTTTATTTGCCCTTCCTTTTCCGGACTGTGTTTATGACAGGAAGTGTGACCATCTGTTTCTGGACTGTGTTTATGAGTGTCATATGTTTTTATGTTCAGGAAGTGGAATGGTGTTTATACAGGTGGTGGGCAATTTGAGGATTGCACTGGGTGTGAAATGGTGTGGGAATGTTCATACAGGCGGGGCAATTTAAACGTTTGAACTTTGACGCTACGATATCCGCATTCCGGCTCATGTCTATATAAATAATGCTTGGGTTTCTACTGAAACAGAAAAATGCTGCGAAACATGTCTGGTTTGTACTCACCTGAAAACCCTGAGCCAGAATGGTGCAAAGAGATGATGGAAAGTCTGACTTTGGCTCCGAGAAAGGCGCACGGACATGTCCAATTGACAAAATTTCTTCATGACAATAAGGAGTATGCGAAAGTTGAATTTTTGCTCAATAGTAACCGTGTATTCGGTTACATATTGCATAAAGCGGGTCGGGTCGTTACGCTCTACACATCTGAAAACAGAGATGAATTTATACAGGGAGAAGACCCATGCCTTGTATTACCGGATAAAGACTGGACTTTATTTTATACAGGAGTCTGGAAAGATTTGAATGACTGTAGAGAAGAACCTTTGTACATCGTGGAGTGGGATGGGATAACTCCGAATGTCCGCTTCCGAGTGGTCGGTGATCATTCTAATAAGAAACAGGATGAGTGCGTCTACATATTCTGTTGCAAAGACAAGACAAAACTCAGCGACCGCTCAGGAGCTGTCTCGCATATTGAACATAATGATATGTATGAGATGCAATTTTTGTTCAAATGGTGTGATCTGGCTCAGCTGAGTTCCCTTTTCTCGATCATAAACAAAATGTTCAAATGGTGTGACATGCATGATGGGTACAACAGAATTAAAGTGCAGCTGTTCCACCCCGAGAGATACGCACGCAGCAGTACATATGCTCTGCCGTCCCCGCCCATTCACTACACCCATAAAGAGAGCGGTAAGGGTGGACCTCCCCTCAGAACATCTTTATAAGCCATGTCTCAAGACTTCGCTTCAGAGTGGGGTCGCAACAGTAGTTGTTGAGTCTCTTTCAACCAAACTCTTGACCCAACTGATGATAATGCTACTGATCATATGCTGACAGATGAACCTACACCATCTGATAACAATAAAGGATGGTTGGATAAATTCTGCACTGAGCTTGGATATCGCAATCTGACTTTCCTAACTGGGCTGTGTGATAGTAGCCCTACATCTGCCAATAAGAATTTCGACACCACAGACGGATGCTTCTCCAACATTGGATTCAGAATCATTAAAGTCATGATCGCAGTACTACTGCAACATCTCATCAGCGATAAGCAAAAGGATGAGTGCGAAGGCTACGCGATAAATCATCCAAGCCAGCTTCAACATTCCTGCCTGTTTGAGCCCCCCGCATTCTTCTTCAACACCCACTTTGACGAACTGACCCAAAAACTGTTCAAACCTGATCTTCGGACCATTATAGCCTACGCCCTACAACGGTCTGGCTTAAAATCACACCCTCAGCAAATTCAAGGAACAGCCGGAGCTATTCTGCATGAATTAAAAGACGAACCATTCATCACTGCAAAACTACAAGAAATCAGAGACAAACTTCTGGACAAATCCTGCGAGAAAGTTGTGCACAACACCGTCGATCTCTGGCAAGGTTTCTCAATTTTGAATGGAGAGTGAGCAAGACCCCACCGCCACCATGGGTGCTGTATGTAGCCAAAGGAACATCTTAGATAAACTTGTTCCCCATATAATTTTTGCTATATGGAATGCAAAAACTTTAAAGCTCAATATCACAAAACTCAGAATGCAGATAAAACCTTATAATTCCAAGTGGGCGCCATGTAGACAACTAAATTACATGAGAAAATAATCTCTCTGAAGAAGTAGGGGTGAAATAGTAACAAATCGTACATGAAATTCCTGTCAAATCACACATTGTAGCAAAGTTGAAAGTCATAAACAATTTTATATCTGATTTCTGATATCAATGATGAATTTGATGACGCATTACAAGTCACTTGAGTTACGTAATCATTAGTTTTAAATTTACAACAAAATATCTGAGTTATTTTTTCATGTATTGACTGACAGCTCTCCATGTTGAAAGAAATCGTAAACAATATACTTAATGTATTTAATCTCACTTTATTAACCAATGTCTTTGCTGCTGATCCAATGATCCAATCCAACCATACTAATAGCAAAAATTACTTTACATAAACATCACATTTTTGATCAGTCTGAGGCTTATTTATTTCACTTTTGGTGTGAAAGGGCCTTTACATTTGCCAAAAAAATATAACTTTTTGTTGTTATTTAAAAACAAACAAGCCCAGCCCAGGTGAGAAAAAGTAACTAACGCAATTAGTTACTTTTTTAGGGAGTAATGCAGTATTGTAATGCATTACTTTTAAAAAAAAAGTAACTTTCCCCAACAATGTTGAATACATTAAAGTTTGTGTTGTGATAATTAGGGGCCAAGCACCGAAGGTGCTTAGGCACCTATTGTTATTGTTGGCGTTCCGTACGCTTATTAGGGGCCAAGCACCGAAGGTGCTTAGGCACCTATTGTTATTGTTGGCGTTCCGTACGCTTATTATTAGGGGCCAAGCACCGAAGGTGCTTAGGCACCTATTGTATCTGTTGGCGTTCCGTACGCTTATTATTATTCTTCTTCCGTTTCTTCTTCCGCTCTTGAAGTCTATGGCAGCCCATAGAACCGCTTGCGGGAAAGTTGTGAAATTTGGCACACAGTTAGAGGACAGTCTGAACTATGCCCATAGCAAATTTGGAATCTCTAACTCAATCCCTCTAGCGCCACCAGCTGTCCAAAGTTGCACTTATGTTTATGTCAATAACTTTTGAACCATAAGGGCTAGAAACAAAATTCTTTTTTCCTCTGATTCCTTGGGTCAAGACGAATCGACTGCACCCTATGACGTCATTTTCCGTCATGAAAATATTTCCGCCATTTTGAATTTTCTGAAAAACGTACTTTTTCGAACTCCTCCTAGGCCGCTACTCCGATTTTCACGAAAATTGAACCACATCATCTTCAGACCATGCCGACAGAAAGTTATGGAATTCAAGTCGATTCCTCAAACCGTTTTCGAAAAACACACAAACAAATTGTATGTAGTGCTTGCAAAAATAGACATAAGGCTGTATCTCCGCAACGCTTTATCGTATTCAGACCAAACTTGGTACATGGCATCACAAGTATGACCTGAGGCAACATGCAGCGTTTCGGCGCAGCGCCACCTAGTGATGCGGAGATATGATAAATGGCTATTTTTGCTTATAACTTCTGATGGGTTTGGCCAAAAATCATGAATTTGGTCTCGTTGGATTTGGGGCATCATCTTGAGTCGAACGATATCCAATTTTCCCATATTGGCCATTTCAGCTGTCGGCCATTTTGAATTTTGTGCTAAAATGCTGTATTTTACGAACGCATTAGCGTATCATTATGAAACTCGGTATGGGTCATCAGCATAATGTCCTGAATGAGCTTAATAAGTTTCGGACCAGCGCCACCTTGTGGTCAAAAGTTATAACAAAATTTACAAAAATGCTAATAACTTTTGACTATATTAACCGATTGTAATGAAACTGGTCTCAGTAGATTCTGTGGGTCATGCTGAGAACATAGATATCAAGTTTGCCATAGTTAGCTAAACTTCCTGTCCGCCATATTGTTTTTCTTTAAAAACCTACTTTTTCGAACTCCTCCTAGACCGTTGCTCCGATTTTCACCAAAATTGAACCGTGTCATCTTCAGACCATGTCGACAAAAAGTTATGGATTTCAAGTCGATAAGTCAAACCGTTTTCGTATACCAGAGCAAACAATTTGAGATATGATGCAAAAATGACTCTTGCAGCTGTATCTCTGCAATGCTTTATCATATTCAGACCAAACTTGGTACATGTCATCACAAGCATGACCTGAGGCATCATACAGTGTTTCGGCGCAGCGCCACCTACTGGAGTGGAGATATGAAAAATGGCTATTTTTGCTTATAACTTCTGATGGGTTTGACCAAAATTCATAAATTTGGTATGGGTCATCAGGAAAATGCCCTGAAGGAGTATGAGAAGTTTTGGACCAGCACCACCTTGTGGTCAAAAGTTATAACAAACTTGACAAAAATTCTATTAACTTTTTTTTCTAATTGCTCACTGCTGCTGTTGGTCTGATGCTCCCAGCCATGTTGGCTGGCTTCTTGTGCCGTTTTTGTGCTTGGCCCCGTAATTGCTGCTTGCAGCTATATTTAGGGGCCAAGCACCGAAGGTGCTTAGGCACCTATTGTATCTGTTGGCGTTCCGTACGCTTATTATTATTCTTCTTCCGTTTCTTCTTCCGCTCTTGAAGTCTATGGCAGCCCATAGAACCGCTTGCGGGAAAGTTGTGAAATTTGGCACACAGTTAGAGGACAGTCTGAACTATGCCCATAGCAAATTTGGAATCTCTAACTCAATCCCTCTAGCGCCACCAGCTGTCCAAAGTTGCACTTATGTTTATGTCAATAACTTTTGAACCATAAGGGCTAGAAACAAAATTCTTTTTTCCTCTGATTCCTTGGGTCAAGACGAATCGACTGCACCCTATGACGTCATTTTCCGTCATGAAAATATTTCCGCCATTTTGAATTTTCTGAAAAACGTACTTTTTCGAACTCCTCCTAGGCCGCTACTCCGATTTTCACGAAAATTGAACCACATCATCTTCAGACCATGCCGACAGAAAGTTATGGAATTCAAGTCGATTCCTCAAACCGTTTTCGAAAAACACACAAACAAATTGTATGTAGTGCTTGCAAAAATAGACATAAGGCTGTATCTCCGCAACGCTTTATCGTATTCAGACCAAACTTGGTACATGGCATCACAAGCATGACCTGAGGCAACATGCAGCGTTTCGGCGCAGCGCCACCTAGTGATGCTGAGATATGATAAATGGCTATTTTTGCTTATAACTTCTGATGGGTTTGGCCAAAAATCATGAATTTGGTCTCGTTGGATTTGGGGCATCATCTTGAGTCGAACGATATCCAATTTTCCCATATTGGCCATTTCAGCTGTCGGCCATTTTGAATTTTGTGCTAAAATGCTGTATTTTACGAACGCATTAGCGTATCATTATGAAACTCGGTATGGGTCATCAGCATAATGTCCTGAATGAGCTTAATAAGTTTCGGACCAGCGCCACCTTGTGGTCAAAAGTTATAACAAAATTTACAAAAATGCTAATAACTTTTGACTATATTAACCGATTGTAATGAAACTGGTCTCAGTAGATTCTGTGGGTCATGCTGAGAACATAGATATCAAGTTTGCCATAGTTAGCTAAACTTCCTGTCCGCCATATTGTTTTTCTTTAAAAACCTACTTTTTCGAACTCCTCCTAGACCGTTGCTCCGATTTTCACCAAAATTGAACCGTGTCATCTTCAGACCATGTCGACAAAAAGTTATGGATTTCAAGTCGATAAGTCAAACCGTTTTCGTATACCAGAGCAAACAATTTGAGATATGATGCAAAAATGACTCTTGCAGCTGTATCTCTGCAATGCTTTATCATATTCAGACCAAACTTGGTACATGTCGTCACAAGCATGACCTGAGGCATCATACAGTGTTTCGGCGCAGCGCCACCTACTGGAGTGGAGATATGAAAAATGGCTATTTTTGCTTATAACTTCTGATGGGTTTGACCAAAATTCATAAATTTGGTATGGGTCATCAGGAAAATGCCCTGAAGGAGTATGAGAAGTTTTGGACCAGCACCACCTTGTGGTCAAAAGTTATAACAAACTTGACAAAAATTCTATTAACTTTTTTTTTCTAATTGCTCACTGCTGCTGTTGGTCTGATGCTCCCAGCCATGTTGGCTGGCTTCTTGTGCCGTTTTTGTGCTTGGCCCCGTAATTGCTGCTTGCAGCTATATTTATTCTTCCGCTTCTTCTTCCGCTCTTGAAGTCTATGGCAGCCCATAGAACCGCTTGCGGGAAAGTTGTGAAATTTGGCACACAGTTAGAGGACAGTCTGACCTTTGTCCATAGCAAATTTGGAGTCTCTAACTCAATCCCTCTAGCGCCATCAGCTGTCCAAAGTTGCACTTATGTTTATGTTAATAACTTTTGAACCATAAGGGCTAGAAACAAAATTCTTTTTTCCTCTGATTCCTTGGGTCAAGACGAATCGATTGCACCATATGACGTCATTTTCCGTCATGAAAATTTTTCCGCCATTTTGAATTTTCTGAAAAACGTACTTTTTCGAACTCCTCCTAGGCCGTTACTCCAATTTTCACGAAAATTGAACCAGATCATCTTCAGACCATGCCGACAAAATGTTATGGAATTCAAGTTGATTTCTCAAACCGTTTTCGAAAAACACGCAAACGAATTGTACGTAGTGCTTGCGAAAATAGACATAAGGCTGTATCTCCGCAACGCTTTATCGTATTCAGACCAAACTTGGTAACTGTCATCACAAGCATGACCTGAGGCAACATGCAGCGTTTCGGCGCAGCGCCACCTAGTGGTGCGGAGATATGAAAAATGGCTATTTTTACTTATAACTTCTGATGGGTTTGGCCAAAAATCATGAATTTGGTCTCGTTGGATTCGGGGAATCATGCCGAGTCGAATGATATCCAATTTTCCCATATTGGACATTTTGGCCGTCGGCCATTTTAAATTTGGTGCTAAAATGCTGTATTTTACGAACGCATTAGCGTATCGTTATGAAACTCGGTATGGGTCATCAGCACAATGCCCTGAAGGAGCATACCAAGTTTAGGACCAGCGCCACCTTGTGGTCAAAAGTTATAACAAAATTTACAAAAATGCTAATAACTTTTGACTATATTAACCGATTGTAATGAAACTGTTTTCAGTAGATTCCTTGGGTCATGCTGAGAACATAGATATCAAACTTTCCATAGTCAGCTGAACTTCCTGTCCGCCATATTGTTTTTCTTTAAAAACCTACTTTTTCGAACTCCTCCTAGACCGTTGCTCCGATTTTCACCAAAATCGAACCGTATCATCTTCAGACCATGCTGACAAAAAGTTATGGATTTCAAGTCGATAAGTCAAACCGTTTTCGTATACCAGAGCAACGAATTTGAGGCATGATGCAAAAATGACTCTTGAAGCTGTATCTCTGCAATGCTTTATCATATTCAGACCAAACTTGGTATGTGTCATCACAAGCATGACCTGAGGCATCATACAATGTTTCAGCACAGCGCCACCTACTGGAGTGGAGATATGAAAAATGGCTGTTTTTGCTTATAACTTCTGATGGGTTTGACCAAAATTCATAAATTTGGTATGGTTCATCAGGACAATGCCCTGAAGGAGCCTGAGAAGTTTCGGACCAGCACCACCTTGTGGTCAAAAGTTATAACAAAATTGACAAAAATGCTAATAACTTTTGATAATATCTACCGATTGTAATGAAACTGGTCTCAATAGATTCCTTGGGTCATGCTGAGAACATAGATATCAAATTTGCCATATTCAGCTGAACTTCCTGTCCGCCATATTGTTTTTCTTTAAAAACCTACTTTTTCAAACTCCTCCTAGACCTTTGCTCCGATTTTCACCAAAATTGAACCGTATCATCTTCAGACCATGCCGACAAAAAGTTATGGATTTCAAGTTGATAAGTCAAACCGTTTTCGTATACCGGAGCAAAGTAGTTGAGAGATGATGCAAAAATTACTCTTGAAGCTGTATCTCTACAATGCTTTGACATATTCAGACCAAACTTGGTACGTGTCATCACAAGCATGACCTGAGGCATCATACAGTGTTTCGGCGCAGCGCCACCTACTGGAGTGGAGATATGATATGGCTATTTTTGCTTATAACTTCTGATGGGTTTGACCAAAATTCATTAATTTGGTATGGGTCATCAGGACAATGCCCTGAAGCAGCCTGAGAAGTTTCGGACCAGCGCCACCTCGTGCTCAAAAGTTATAACAAACTTGACAAAAATGCTAATAACTTTTTTTTCTAATTGCTCACTGCTGCTGTTGGTCTGATGCTCACGGCCATGTTGGCTGGCTTCTTGTGCCGTTTTTGTGCTTGGCCCCGTAATTGCTGCTTGCAGCTATATTTCAATTTTAAAGCTTTAATATTACATTTAAACATTAACAGCATAATAAAGAAAAGTGCCTTTCAAACAACATGAATTTAAGTCACAATTAATTGTGATTTAGGAGTTGTATCAAGTAGTTACATCATTATTGTAATAATTCTTCATAAATGTGTTTATTTTCTAAAAAGAAACTTGAGCTCATGTAATGATTTTTCAATGTAATATTTTTTTCACATATGTCAGGTTTTTTGTATGAGAAATTTATTATATTATGAACACACTATAGCAATGAAAAGACAGTTCATAAAGTAATATTTGATATTAAAGGGGTGGTTGATTATGATTTTAACTTTAGTTAGTGTGTAATGTTGCTGTTTATAAACAACATCTGCAAAGTTACGACACTCAAAGTTCAATACAAACAGAGATATTTTCTTTTAGATAATTCTGTTTAACACTAGAAGCGACAGACTCTGGCTTTGCTTTCGGCCCATCGGTGATGCCCACGCTTTTGTGCACAGAGCTCAAAATGCACACATTCTTCCTCGGCTTTCCCTGGTATATTGTGAGCGTCGCATCCGCACATTTTAGCACTTTTGTGCTATACAACTCCGCTTGCTCTTTTGCGGAGGGAGGCAACTCGCGCTTACTTTTTCCCATAGTGCCAACCAGGCTGGTCTTCTTGGCCTGTAAGGCGGTGGCCAGTTTCAGTGAAGTGAAGAAATTATCCGTTGTAATATTTCTTCCCTTACCCAAGAATGGCTCCGCCAGTTTCAGCACCACACTCTCTCCCACGAGCTGACCTCTGCTCCGTGCCTCTTCTTTACCCAGAAACGGAGCCCCGTTCAGCATGTATTTCGAACGGACATCAGCAGCCAGCCAAAATTTGATGCCAAATTTATCAGGCTTATTCCCCATGTACTGAAGAAATCTGCACCGGGCCTTGGTGGGGAACAGCTGCTCATCTATGGTTATGTCGGCACCGGGCTTGTAACAGGCTATGCTGTTCTGAATAAACTTGTTCCAAGTGGCCGATACCAGGGCAAACCTGTCATCCTGCAGACGCACACGTCGGGTTTCTTTTTTATCGAACCGCAGGAATCTCATTATCTCCCTGAAGCGATTTCTGGCTATGTTTTCTTTGAAAAACGGGAAGCCCCATTTCTCCGACCAAAGGCTCCCCAAATCCATGTTCTTCGCACCCTGTGCTCCACGGACATATAACAGAGCTATGAAGGCTTTCAGTTCAGCCACTGTCAGGTCCCATGAGCTGTCACCACAGTGCTGATGTGCCTCAGCCACAGTGCAGTCCCTGATGTGTTTCAACATGTCATCGTCAAACAAACACAGAAAGGCAGTGAGCGCATCTTCGATGTTGCGCTTCGCGTGCGCGGTGGGACCGGCAGCTTCAGTCAGAACATTTTGGCTCTGCCTTCTCCCTGGACGTTCAGTTGACTGAAGGATGGTCCACACCGTCCCATCCTTTCCCTTTTCCACAGCCACCTCCGGCCGAGATGACTCTAAGGGCGGGCTGAGCGCTCCAGCTGGCTCAAGTGCAGGTACTGGTTCGGGAAGGCCTAGGACAACAATATAACACTAATAATAATAATAATAACAATAATAACAATAACAATATAATAATAATATTAATAATAATAATATCACAATAATAATAATATTCTAATAATAATAACAACAATAACAATTACGTAGCCTAAGAATTATAGTAATATTCTAATAATAATAATAATAATAATTTTATAATATTATAATATAATAAAATGATAATAACATGAACAGCAGAACTAGTAAATATGGGTTTTTCCAAGTTTACCTGGAACGTCAGCTGTGAACGGAACATCTGGTTCCCTAATCTCCGAGGAAGATAGCCGCCTCTTTTTCCTTTTTACGGACTCTGACTCACTCTCTGATGAGGATGAACTGTTGTCTTGCACCCAGGAAAGGTCGCTGTCACTTTCCACCTCAGACAGCGCCCCTGCATCAGAGTCATCACTGTCCAGATTGTGAAGCATTTCCAAGGCCTCGGCAAAAGTCATATTTCTCTTCATTCTATTATTTGTATTAGACATTTTCTAAACGCTCCCTATAAACTCTTTATAAATCTATTTTATAATAATAATAATTTGTAGTCCAAGAATTAATATTTATAATCAAATGAGCATATGCTAATAGTACTGGAGACGCTGACAGAGACGATAAACCGCGGGAAAGAACAATAGAATCCGGCGAGATTTAGAGCGGTCAATATGACCGTTATGGCTTTAATAGGTAGAAATGCTCATATTTTTTTTGCCTTTTATGTAATTTAAATGAAATCTATTGTAAGTAAAAATAGAAACACTTTTAGGAAAAGTCACAAACCAGCAAGATTGTATTTTTTTATTCAACAAAGTTATTGTACATATACATTTCAAAATGGTCATTTTGACCGTCATGGCCGTTCCAGTGTTAAGGACTACAACAAACAGCTGGTAGGGACTACAACAAGCTTCTTCCCGAGTTGGTGACATCACTAACCCTAACATTTACATAAACCCCGCCCCCGAGAACACACAACAAAGGGGGTGAGGCCATGTTATTACAATATCAATCACAAAAGTGAAAATTTTAACATGCTATAAAAACTTATCTGTGGGGTATTTTGAGGTAAAACTTCACATACACACTCTGGGGACATCAGAGACTTATTTTACATCTTGTAAAAATGGCAAAAATAAACGTAACGTAAGTTCTTCACAGGTTGTTATACAGATGATTTGGGTTATGTATAAGTAGTAATGTACAGTAGAATTAGTAACAATTTCATGAGACATTTTGTAGCTGGTTTAAAATTTAGTAAGTTATTAGTAATGTCATACTCATAACATTTTGTGCAATGATTATATTTTGCTTTATTACATTATTATGAGCTGCTTTTGTGTTCATAATGCATTATGCTCACATATTTATTGAAATGTGTCATTTAAAAATAATCTTCTCACAGATCCCTTTAAATGCTCTATTACATGGATAATCATTCCATCCTGTTGAATAAGTCGAAACACAGTCTTCATCGCCATTGTTATTATTAGGTTCTCCAGACCTCCAGAACCTGAAAGAACAGATCAGCATTAGATGTTCAGTGCTGCTTCCTGTGTGATATGATACTGACTGTGAGATATGATCATTTATTAGATAATAATCAGTTTAATTCAAGTGATTTCTTACCCAGAGGTCATGTTGGTGCCATCAACCCATTTCCATCTGCCCTCCACATCACTGTCAGTCAGACCAATCCAGAAATTATCATAATTTTTGTTGACAAATTCCTAAGAATAAAAACACAAATACATTTCATCAAACTAAACGAACACACACACACACACACACACACACACACACACACACACACACACAACACAACACAACACAACACAACACAACACACACACACAACACAACACAACACAACACACACACACACACTCTCTCTCTCTCTCTCTCTCTCTCTCTCTCTCTCTCTCTCTTTCACTCTTTCACTCACTTGTTCCTTTCTGTTGTTTATGATGATCAGATCTGTTCCTCTCTCTCTACAGTATCTTCTGCTCTCAGTCCAGGTCCTTTCCTCAGATGAAATGAAGTAAAGACTGGATTGATAGTAAACCCATCCATCTGTAAACACAACCAGTTTAACTATTAGCACCTTTTTATCTTGTCTCATTCATCTGTGAGCTTTAGTGTTAGTGGGTGGTAACTATCTCTTTTGAGATCACTTGGTTTGTTCACATATACACGCTAAACTGCAAGCGTTTGGAGGGCTGAAATAAACTAGGTGTGAAAACACCCTTAAAATCAGTCACGTAACCCTAACACATCACTTAACAAGTGTCAGTAATGAACGCAATCTCAATAGTATTCATAGGGATTGTACCTACACTCCTAAATCTAGGAATTCCATTAAAAATGTTATTATAATTATCCTAGAAAAAGAGGAAACATTTGTACATTCTTTACATTTTACATTTGAATTTATGGTTCACTTTATTTTGATGGTTCATTTTAGACATTGACTAACTATAATAACTTTGCAACTGCAGTCATTGAACTCTCATTAGAGTATCAGTAGACTGTTAGTGTAGGGTTAGGGTCTGGATTAGGAGAATAAACTGACATGTAGTTGTAAAATTACTTGTAGTCAGTAGAATGTGTAAAGTGGACAATTGAAATAAAGTGTTACTGAATTTATTTTGTACTATAGACTCTTTCCATGCTGTGAATATGTGCACTAGAATTACACTTGACATTCAAACACCTATGAATACTAACCAGATTATATTCCTGCTCTGTAGCAACTACTAAAATGACAAAAGAAACTCACCCAGTTTACCAAGATTCATCTGAAGATCATTTTTCTCCAATTTTAGCTGGTCTCTCTCATTGATCAGGTTTTTGTTCTTTATTTTCAGCCCATCTCTCTCTTTTGTGAGGTTGGTGATATTAGTTAGTATCTGATCTCTCACATTTTTCAGATTTTTGTTCTTTATTTTTAGCCCATCTCTCTGTTCTGTGAGGTTGGTGATGTTAGTTAGCAGCTGGTCTCTCTCATTGGTCAGGTTTTTGGTCTTTATTTTCAGCCCATCTCTCTGTTCTGAGAGGTTGGTGAGGTTAGTTAGTAGCTGGTCTCTCTGATTGGTCAGGTTTTCATTCTTGGACATTAACTGTTGTCTCTCTAGAGTGAACGTGACACACAGCACTATGACTGCAGTCAGCAGAAGAACACACAGCAGCACCAAACACACTGCAGCTGCTCTGGAGCTTCTGATCTTCATGCAATCACTTCCTGAAAATGACAGACATCAAGATTAATGTTTTCTCAATTCTTAATTGTATGTTTGTGTTTTATAAAACAGTTAGTTCCTGGCATTGATTCTGATTGGTCAATAGCTGTGTTTTATTCATGATAAAATATGGCTATGACCGCTTCACCCAACGGTTCTGTGTATCACTACACAACACCTCTCTAAATTCAGGGTACCAGTCCAGCACCAATTCAGGCCCTGGTGTAGGTGCAGAAGGTCCTTAATCTGGAACACGCAGACAAAGGTACCTTGGAGTGAAAGTTTGCTCTCCTGAGCTTAACCTTGTTGCAGATGCCGTTACTGTCTCGCTGGATGGAAACTCTGAATGTCTCTTTCCTCAAAGGCTGGAGGCTCAGAACATGGTCGTCTCTGTTGCTGCCTCACAAGCTGTAGACTCAGATCATGGGATCTGTTGTCTCTGTTGATGAAACAGAGGCTCAGAATGTTATGGTATATCTGTTACAGTCTCACCTTCACAGGCTAGAAACTCAGAACGGTGTATCTGTTATGTCCATCCGATGGGAGACTCAGAACAAGGAGTGTCTGTTGAAAGGGTACCTTTATCCCTTTCCGATGAGGAGGAGATTGCAATTTGGTGCTTCTCCATTCGAGTGCTGTGATTGGCTGCTGGCATCAGAGGGGACACACACAGTGCGGCCCACCCTTCTTTCCCCTGTGGAACTCATTTGCATAAAGCACAAAGTCTCTAGATGGTTGAAGGGCAGAAACGGCTGTGGACCAATGAGAAGTCGCTCGATTCGCTCACAAAACCTTTTTGTATCAAACAAATAGAACAACAAACACTAATTAGAACAACCTGAAAAGAACAATGGATCCACACAGACCAGGTTGCATAGACCATGGACTAAACAGAACAAAACACAACTCAAACCGTAACAGTACCCCGCTCTCCCGGCAGGCGCGACCTCGTACCGTATAACATCCACAAGGGTGGGCGCTCTGGAGGCTGACAAGGGCATGGCTATCGGGACAGGTAGCCTCCAGGGCGGTTCAGGGGGCCACAGCGGCGCCGGCTGTTCGGGGGGCCATAGTGACGCTGCCTCCGTGGCCTTCTTCTGGGAACCCCTCTTGGCCACTACAGCAGACTTACTGCACCCCCCCAGAATTTTCTTGGGAGGGCCTATCAGGTCAAGGGCAAGGGCAGAGACTGGAGCCCCCTCCGGGCTCGGGTTGGAGACAAGGGCGGAGACTGGAGCCCCCTCTGGGCTCGGGGCGGAGACTGGAGACCCCTCTGGGTGGAGACAAGGGCGGAGACTGGAGCCCCCTCTGGGCTCGGGGCGGAGACAGGGACTGCACTTGGCTCTGACCAGAAATCAATCAGCCAGGGATCCTCCAAGGGCACTAAAGCAGACTTGGGCATGGCAGCCATCTTGCGACCAGGCTGGCAGGCTGGGGCTTTGGTTTCCTCCTCACTCTCCACGATGGTCAAGGGGGATCTGTTGTGGACCGGTACCCACTCAACGAAATCCAGGAAGTTCCCCCGAGGCCCATCTCCAGGAAGGTGTCCTTTGGTCTCAGCATTGAGACCTGCCCGGAAAAACACACAGAGGCTGGTGTTATCATAATGAACAAAAGGTACCAAATTCAAATACCTCTGTGTGTGGGACAGATCCCCCTGGGAGAGGAGGAGAATTTCCACTGCTGCTAGACCCATTGTTAGGTCAGTTCTTCGGTAACAGTTGGTTGCAGCAAGCAAGGAAGCAGGATCTAAATGCAGCAGTACTTTTATTATAACTAAACAGAAACTCAGATAACAAGAACAGAACAACAAACTTTACGCAAATCAGGAACCATGACAACAAACAAGTGGCGGGAAACTGAAAACAAAGGGGAACATGTGACCAAAGAAAAACATGGACTAAACAGAACAAAACACAACTCAAACTGTAACAGATTAGGAATCCGTTTTGACCCGGTCACTTGTGACTCACTGTTCACTGGTCACTGTTCACTGGTCACTGTTTCAATGACTTTATTCTTATAGACTCAATCTCAAATGGACAATCATTGAGAGATCATTTTAAACTATATTCAGAATAATACATGTCATGATGTAATTACTAACATGTCTATTCAATATATTATATATGTGGTTTTTCTTTAAATGCATTATTGTAATCATTGTTTTATTAGGTTAGTTTAGTAATATGTGTGTAAGAAGTGTGTCATGTTTGAGTTCGAATTACAGGATTTATTATTCTCTTTAAATTCGGTGTGCATGAAACATTGAAATTCGGTATCAGGGAGATATTAGGAAACTTTATAAAGTTACTAATAAAACAGGATTATGTTCCACGGACATCACATGATGCAATCAATGGACAATAGACAGGGCGTTTCTAAGCTCCGTAGAAACGTCTCATTGGAGAATCACATCAGAGGATGGAGCAAACTTTCTCCTTTAAAACTATGCTGTCCAAACATCTAGGAGGCGAAGAACTGATACTTTTACCACGGCTGAACTTTACATCTAAGAGCCACAGCTGCTTTGTCCCATCTAAAGGCTGTGGCTGATTTTCCATCTAACAGTCACTGACTATCTTCATCCACGAGCCGCAGCTGATATTTCTCACCCAACAGCCGTCACATCCAGAACTCTGAAACACTGTCGTGACCAACACTTTCGTGACCAAAGTCTCCAAAGAAGAGAGCTGCTTAAGCCAGACTCTCAGAAGAGCTTCAGCGCGTCACCAGCCGGCAACTTCCTTCAAAGCTTCCGTGTAACCCACTAAGGGCTTCCCCGAGACAGACCTCACCTCAAAGACAGCCAATCCAGGTCGGAATTCCGCTGCACACAAGTCACGGAACAACCCGATTACCTCAGCTGTCAGAGCAAATGCAGGTACAAGCAAAAGTTCTCTCTCTCTTGCTGGAAACTAGTGAAATTCCTTGAAACAGAAAGAATCAAGCCAAAGCTCTGCCTTTGTGATTTTTCTCAAGTTGCGATGTTTAGTTAGTACTTGGGACTTTCTTCGTAACTCATATCAACTCCACGAATGTGTGTGCGCGTATGTATGTATATATGTGTGTGTGTGTGTGTGTGTTAAGCCTTAGTTTCTTGTGATCATTAAAAATAGTCAATAAAGCCTTGTTTGATTTTCACGTATACAAGTTTCTTGTGCTGTGTTTCAAATTACTGTCTTAAACTTAAAGGTTCTGGCTACCTTGCTTATAATAATCATAATAAAATATTGTTACTGTTGGCCAAAGGATAATATTTTATCTAGAATTGGTAAAATACTTTAACCTAAATTTTTCGCTGGACGAATAATTGATGAAGTGTTAAATATTAATATTGAATCATTTACAGTTGATTCAATTATTATTCCCTGTAACTTAATTACCCCTTTTTATAATTAATTGAGCTAATTGAGGCCCTACACTAGAGCCCTGCGCGGGACTGATTTCCTCAACCTGCACCCTCCTGCTCTTGCTGAATATCTGACCAGGACCGCCCGCTCCCGCAACCCACATGTTCCACTCCTGCCCGCGCCCGCAGTGTTTGTGTCCACTCCCGCCCGCTCCCGCGGACTTTCTCTCAGAGCTTGTAAAAAATAGGCCTAAACAAATACTCTCAGACTAAATTCGTTCAAGTTAACATCCAGAATAACAGACTTTAAACATGATTTAAATAAGATGAAGTAGCCGCAAAACCAAAGCACCACATGTGATAAAAACATTAGGTATTTTTTTATTAGTGTTATAAAACATTAACCATTAAAACAAAACCACAACTAGCGGCACCTCAGTTTTTAAACGCAGACTACTGCACACTCACCGAACGATTAACTAAAAAGCAGTTTAAATAACAGTTTAAGTAAATAAGCCAAAGCACAATACGAAATAACTTTAACTTATTAAATAAACACATACTAGATATACTTTAAACAAATTTAATACAAAACGAAATAAATAAAATAAATAGAATGCCTGCTTAACAGGCTATTGCAAAGAAAATAAATAATACTAATAAATAAAAATAACGTAGCCTACTTAAACAAACGAATGATCACTGGGCCTTGCAATGCTTACTCCATATTACTATGAAGGAAAAGTATATTGCTGACTGACTGCAGACTTGTGCGTCTTTCTTCCATGATCTTCCATGACTTGTGCGTCTTTCTTCCACACACACTGAATGCCCTCTCTGACGGTGCACTACTAGATCATGCGAGAATGCTCAAAATAAAACGCGCGAATTTTAAGAATTGTTTCCAAGTGTCTGACTTGTCTTGCTTTGCTTTTGTCAAGTAAAGAGTCACTTTAATTTTCTTCTTAACTTCATTTGTTGACTCCATTTCTATTACACGCCAAATCCCACCGTTTCCCGCGGGTCTCCCGCAAAGTTTTCAGACCGCCCACTCCCGCCCGCAGCTAAGGTAAAACCGCCTGCTCCCGCGAGATTTGCGTTGGGTCCCATGGGAGCCCAAAACCAATGCAGCCCTCTACCCTACACCACCAAAATCCAATCAAAATGTAGCAAACCTTTGTCTGCTGTTACAGACAGAGAGGAGCCCGGCCATAAACTGGGCCCTGGAATGTGCTGTTCCCTACACTAGAGACCTTGTTCCCAAATGATAGTGTTCAAAAGGGTCAAGACGTTACCAACTCAGCCGATGTTGATTAGAAGACGTGTATAAATTATTAAAGCTTCAATTAGGAGATGACCCAGGTAAAATCTACCACACTACTGACTGACACACTCATAAAGACAGTCTTTGCCTCCATCTATTGGTGTAATAATGTAATAATGGTGTAACAACTTCTGTTGCTGTTCACGGTCAGGGACTATTTTTCCAGTGAAAGGAAGGCTTTTAGTGAAAGTTTACTTCATGAAAGTTTCATTGATTCATAGCACAGCCTCTCGTACCTTATTGCTTACGTATGTGTACCTGTATAGTTTCCCTTGGTTCAGTGTTTATATTGCCATAAACAAGCTGAGGGTTTTTTGTTCACCTGGTCATAGAAATGATAGCTTTACGTGTTTCTACTCTGTAGTCCTCTGCTATTTGAGACTGTACTTTTAGTAATTGAGGCCAATAAATGGAAAAGTATGTCACAGTACTGTTTAATTTGTATGACTTTTAATTTGTATGACAAAAGCTCTTCCTAAAGGACACTTTTGTGGTAGTGTGGTTAGATGTAGCAGCCGGGTTCAAATTAGCACAGTACAGTTATACATGAGAGAAAAGTCACTTTACTTAATCCAGTGAAATCAAAATTGATGAGAAAATGTATCTTAATTGTGCTTGAACATGAATGAACCCCAGATCATTTGGTCATATTTTATGATACGTTCCTATGTGAAATCTTCAAAACATCTTCGTTTGTTTGCCACAGAACGAACTAACAGCTAACAGCACTATGCCTGTAAAGTCAAGCCTGTGGTTTCTCTGTTTCTACAACAACACAAAGATAGAGCAGCATTCTTATGAACATTATTATGAAGGCCTCAGGTACGGTGTACAAACCTGATTCCAAAAAAGTTGGGACACTGTACAAATTGTGAATAAAAACAGAATGCAATGATGTGGAAGTTTCAAATTTCAATATTTTATTCAGAATACAACATAGATGACATATCAAATGTTTAAACTGAGAAAATGTATCATTTTAAGGGAAAAATAAGTTGATTTTAAATTTCATGGCATCTGTTGGCATCACTGTGTGGCATCCCCTCTTCATTTTATAACAGTCTGCAAACGTCTGGGGACTGAGGAGACAAGTTGCTCAAGTTTAGGAATAGGAATGTTGTCCCATTCTTGTCTAATACAGGCTTCTAGTTGCTCAACTGTCTTAGGTCTTGTTTGTCGCATCTCTTTATGATGCACCAAATGTTTTCTATGGGTGAAAGATCTGGACTGCTGGCTGGCCATTTCAGTACCCGGATCCTTCTTCTACGCAGCCATGATGTTGTAATTGATGCAGTATATGGTCTGGCATTGTCATGTTGGAAAATGTAAGGTCTTCCCTGAAAGAGACGACATCTGGATGGGAGCATATGTTGTTCTAGAACTTGGATATACCTTTCAGCACTGATGGTGCTTTTCCAGATGTGTAAGCTGCCCATGCCACACGCACTCATGCAACCCCATACCATCAGAGATGCAGGCTTCTGAACTGAGCGCTGATAACAACTTGGGTTGTCCTTGTCCTCTTTAGTCCGGATGACATATGACGTCCGGATGACGAATGGCATGGTGGATTGTGTTCAACGGACAATGTTTTCTGGAAGTATTCCTGAGCCCATGTTGTGATTTCCATTACAGTAGCATTCCTGTATGTGATGCAGTGCCGTCTAAGGGCCCGAAGATCAGGCACCCAGTATGGTTTTCCGGTCTTGACCCTTACGCACAGAGATTGTTGCAGATTCTCTGAATCTTTGGATGACATTATGCACTGTAGATGATGATAACTTCAAAATTTTTGCAATTTTTCTCTGAGAAACTCCTTTCTGATATTGCTCCACTATTTTTCGCCGCAGCATTGGGGGAATTGATGATCCTCTGCCCATCTTGACTTCTGAGAGACACTGCCACTCTGAGAGGCTCTTTTTATACCCAATCATGTTGCCAAATGACCTAATAAGTTGCAAATTGGTCCTCCAGCTGTTCCTTATATGTAAATTTAACTTTTCCGGCCTCTTATTGCTACCTGTCCCAACTTTTTTGGAATGTGTAGCTCTCATGAAATCCAAAATGAGCCAATATTTGGCATAACATTTCAAAATGTCTCACTTTCAACATTAGATATGTTATCTATATTCTATTGTGAATAAAATATAAGTTTATGAGATTGGTAAATTATTGCATTCCTTTTTTATTCAGAATTTATACAGTGTCCCAACTTTTTTGGAATCGGGTTTGTACATTTTAGGACATCCTCAGACTTCAGTCATATTACGAAAAGCTATAATGCTTCAGAATGAAAGGCTTCAGGTCTCAGGAAAAACAACATCAGTGTCAGATCTCGTACAATTAGGCATCAGACAAAAAAGGCAACGGACGAAACTAACTGAAACACTCAGGTTGAGTAAACATTTTAGTCAGTTTTTTCTCTCTCTCCAAAATCATATACAGATGGTTAGTTTTTAAATCCTACAACAGCATCAGAAGAACACAAAGCTGAACCAAACACACTGTAGCTTCTTCTGATCTTCACACAATCACTTCTGAACAGCACAGGTCTGATATTAGATGACTGAACGTGCAAACTCTGATGATTTGATCAAAGTAATGAATGTGATTACCTGTACGCTGAAGTGGTTGGTGTGTGTTTGTCTCTGTCCTGAAGTCATGATCTCTCACACATTCTGCACTCTCATAGATTTCCACTATCATCTCCATTCTGTCTGTGTTCATTCCCTCAGACTCAGTCCTGATCACATCTTCATAAATACCATCAGACATTTCTGCTCTTTAACCTGTCAAACATTAAATGATCTTGTTCCTTGTTGTAGATGTAGTCAGCACTCGTCTTCTTTTAAAGCTAGTAGCAAACAGACTTCAGTGTGTGAAAACAAAAACATGACATCAGTCCCTTAAAGTTGACATGAAACAGAAGTTGTGAAAGTCTTTCTTCCCTTTTGTGATGTATATCCAAATAAAACTCTGCCATTGTTGTAATATCATGTGATTGACAGGTTGTGCTGCTCTTGCTCCAGTAAACACATTATCAGAGAAGAGAAGAGAAGAGAAGAGAAGAGAAGAGAAGAGATTGCAAGAGGGAGAGGAAGTTATTTTACTTAAAGATTATGGGGGCACATGAATTTTAAATGTGATGTGCATTGATAAATCATTCATAAATATTGCAATATTCCATAAAAAAAATAAGAATTGTTGATTTTGATTTCATAGTGACTTGTTGGTTGTTGTGGAAAAATTATTTATTCCTTCAGTGGTGAGAATGTAATGAAACAAACACTCAGGAAATGTCTTTGTCGATTTTATTCTTGTAAGAAGGTTGTTTAATGCAGATTCACAGTTCTACAGAGAAGAACACCCTCACCCAGAGCGGCTGTCTTATATACACCTCTTATTGATCCTTGTTACCCCAAACCAATCATAACACATTACCATATTAGGATCATAAAAACTGAAAAAAGAGAGGGGTCTAAAACTGAGCAGATGCCCTCTTGAAGTCCAAGCTGTCCAGACACACACATTTGCACTTTTGCCTCACTTCCTTTGTTAGTTTCAGAAGTGTTTCTTAAAAGAGAACAGTATTAGCAGTAATTTTCCACTGAACAAGTTGTTTTAAATGATACACAAGACCGAGAGAAAACAAGTATCAATGCATCCATTCATAAATCAGAAGAATAAATGATAAGCAATAAAAAATCCTCTACAATGTTTAGAACAAGCACTGACTGTGGCAGGTTACTGGGGAAATGCACATTCGGAAAGGAAATATATTTACAGGAACATTTCAGCAGGTTCAAGATAAGATGAGATGTTTACATCCTCAGTTTGTTAATGCATACTGCACACAAACATATCAGTCTCGCCCATGCTTTCATGAATTTTTTTTTTTTGTGTGTGTGTTGGGAAATCGTGAAATCTGAGCTAAGGCAACAAAGAGGCAAAACAAATCAATTTAGTAACACAGGATGGGGTTGAAAACTTTTGAACTTCTTCTTTTGTTTTTTAGTACTGCCTTTTGGAAGCAACAGAAGATACTTACATGTTTCCATGAAGTCAAAGTAAGTACAATATTTCTTCAAATTCAAAAAGTTTTCACCCCCGGCTCTTAATGCATCGTGTTTCCTTCTGGAGCATCAGTGAATGTTTGAATGCTCACATTCGATGGCGTCTGGCACTTTGGAGAGGTGTTCTCTTTCAAATGACAGTGGAAACAAAGGTGTAGAATAAAGGTAACATCATGGTTTCTTTTTCAGATTTCAGAGAACCAAAAGAAAAGAGGCAGTAGTCTGATGCAAACCAGATCTTGAATCGTTGGACCACTTGTACTTATGACATTAGACTTCTGAAATTAATGTTTTTTTTATGTCATTCCTGGACTACATTTCCCATCATCCTCCCTAGCTATCACCTGCACTCACTCCACCAATCACTGATCATCCACACCCAGCTGCAGGACATTATCTGGACTATTTAAACCATTCACACCCTCACATACTTTGCAAAGTCTTGTTTACCACAGTACCAATTCTGAGTGTTATTTATCTTGTCTGTCTGCCTGTTACTGACCCTGTCTGTTCCCCGTGTACGAATCTCTGCTGCCTGCCCTTTGAACTATTAGCTCTGTTTTGGATTTACGATTGTTATCTGCCAGCCCTGACCCTTTGCCTGTTCCTCGACTATGATTTGCTTGCTCACTGTCATACCTGTCTGCTGTTGTTCCACCATTGGGTGGTCCACCCCCCCTCCCCAGTTGTTTCATCCACAGCGCAAGGACGCGCCCATGGTGGCGGTGGGGTTGTGGTATGGGCAGACGTATGTTATGGACAACGAACACAGGTGCATTTTATTGATGTCATTTTGAATGCACAGAGATACCGTGACGGGATCCTGAGGCCCATTGTTGTGCTATTCATCCACGACCATCATCTCATGTTGCAGCATGATAATGCATGGCCCCATGTTGCAAGGATCTGTACACAATTCCTGGAAGCTGAAAACATCCCAGTTCTTGCAAGGCTAGCATACTCACCGGACATGTCACCCATTGAGCATGTTTGGGATGCTCTGGATTGGCGTATACGACAGTGTGTTCCAGTTCCTGCCAATATCCAGCAACTTCACACAGCCATTGAAGAGGAGTGGACCAACATTCCACAGGCCACAATCAACAATCTGATCAACTTAGGGTTGCCACATATGTCTGATAAAAAACCTGGACATATCGATGACCTGACCGACCGCTTTGCTCACAAGTGAAAATGTCCATTAGACATTAGACCCATAAGACAAAATTGGCCTTTGTGCAGTAAGATTGTGCATAGTCGTGACTCGTGAATATTTTAAACATCTCAAGTATTCTCACTTATCTTACTTAACTTATAGCTTACCTGATTGCTTAGATACTGGTGCTTTTGCTTCCTCTTTGCTAAAGAAATAAGTAGAGGGATGACCTGATTAGATTTGCATTTACCATACCTTAGCCACATCTATAGCCACTTTTATTTAGTATGTCTCAATCAGACAGTGGAATAACAAAATCATACATATATAGGCCTTAGCTTACCTAGTCTTCCATCTATTCTTGGTGTTTCCCTTTGCTGCAGCTATCAGTGGTTTCTGTTCTTCAATGAATGTCTTGAATTCAGTGCCTGACAATTTGAAATTTAATCTGACCTGAAGCTCAGACTTCACCATTGCAACTGACAGTCTGTTTCTTTTATCGGACCAAACATCCTCCATATGACTGAACACTCTTTCTGCATAGGCATTACTGACTGGTATGGAAAAAACAAAAGCAACTACTTTCAACAGCTTGGTGGATTCAGGGCAAACACTTTTACACACCACTGTAGATACATTTCATCATTTACAGGTTGAAGCTAAACACACTTTAACACTTTCACTCACTTGTTCCTCTCTGTTGTTTATGATGATCAGATCTGCTCCTCTCTCTGTGTCTTCTGCTCTCAGTCCAGTTCCTCTTCTCAGAGGAAATGAAGACTGGATTTATAGTAAACCCATCCATCCGTTAACACAACCAGTTTAACTATTAGCCAAGTGTAGCCAACAAAAATATATATTTGTTGATGAATATGATGATTATGCAATTACTCTAGCTTTATGTAACCCAATTAGTGATGCATAAAAATGTATTAAAATCATGGAATGTAGAAAAGAAAACGATGTATAAGAATGATATTAATTGCCATTATGTATGCATGTATACTTATCCATGTTGCAGTTGTTTGTATATGGCTGTTTTACCTACAGTATGATTATGTTGAAAGAAATAAACTGTAGTGTACAGTACACAATTTATATTAAAGTAACGTAGAGTAGAGAACATTTATGTATTAGATACAAGGAAATTGTAATGCTGTAGATAAGGCTTATTTTACAGACAAAAAGGAGATGGACACAGAGAAGAAAAGCCAAGAGGAGAGCTAAGAGGAGAAAATGCAGGCTACGTCAGAAACACCTTATAAGGATCATGGAAGACTTGGCAGCTCTCCAACTGATGACAACAGACGAGAATTTAACATCGGCAGTGAACTGTTTGAGCATAAAAACCGATGAGAAGACTGGCTAGACAGATACTGATTGAGCAGTGTCTCTCGACACGAGAAACCCAGCTGATTACACCTTTGATTGAAACTTTGCTTTGTTTTGTTAACTTTGTTAATAACCTTTGTTTGCCATTATTTTTGGTAAATTGTAATTACAATTATTATTACATTAATTGCAAATAACTGTCTACCGATATTTTTATTACTAAACTCTTGAGCACGAACAGACCCCAGAGAAGTCATTTCTGAGGAAAAATATTAACTATATGTGGCCCGGAATATGAATTTGTGATGCCGGACACAGGATGAAAAATTTAAATGTGGTCTTTTATTCCAGACTGCACTTGGAACAGTGCAGCATTAAGTATGAAAATTTTGGAAAATAGTAATAGAAAATTATAAGCTGTATTCACATTAATAGGAAAAAAATAAAGTTTGATCTTTACATCAAAATGAGTGCACTTCTTTTTCCACCACAATCATTAGCTAACAAAGACAACGGTAGTAGCCTTTCATGCTGAAAAACAAATAGACACACAGTTGTAACATAACAGCTGTCAACAAATCAAAGTTGTCAAACCAAATAAGGCTACTCAAATTACATGAAAAGTACATGGAAGGAATTTAGTTGCATTGTTGGGGTATCCTTAATACATCACAAACACTATTGCAGCATTTAACACCCAGTTAACCTTACATTCGTAAATGAGTACTAGGAAGACTTCAAAAATGAATTTGATAATTGAAACTTACACCTCATCACCACTTGAGCACATGTACACATTAACAGGGCCAGTTGCTGACTCGATTTCCCTCTGCAGATGATAAAGGGACAAAATTCAAACTTTCCCTTAACATTTGGAACACATGGCGTTAGAACAATGAAACTATTACACTCGTTCCAAGGAAACACTAATAAACACCGTTACAATCAATAAAAGTGAACACTCAATTGGACGCTTTACACTCGCACCGGAAACACAAAGGGCACTTTTGGAGCACTTTTCTCCCCTCTAAACAAAATAACTATGTTTCAATAACACTGGTTTGCATTAGATTATGCACAAAATAATTTTTTTTAACAGTATACTGATACAGATATCGTCAACACTTACGCTTGAAATATCTTGAGAAAGTTAGCTCCCCCACACTGAACTGTTCATCAGCAATAGCTGTCGATATGCAATACTACTCAGCCATCCAGACTCACATCACACTGAGAACGAGTATATAACTCACTGCCTGTGCATATTTCTCTATATTTTGTTATTTTAATGATGTTGAACATCTATTTCAGGAGGAACATTCACCCAGCACTGATAACTCGTGCTGCTCATTCGTAGCTCTCGCGGCACTTCACGACACTCACACAGCCGTGTTTCTTAAAGGGCCAGCATGACATTATGGCAACAGATGAGAAAGACATGAAAACATACTGTGTGTGCAGTAAATTTAAACCAGGGGGGTAAAAAAAAACAGTTTTGTGTTTGACACAACTTTTCAACCTGGTTACATATATACAGTTAGTTCCACTGTTAGTTCATGCTGTTGCTGTAGGCTATGGCAACATATCATAAAGTACCTTAAAATAATATTTTTTCCAAACTTTTTTTATAGCACTTCCAGTTAAGCCATTTTAAGAAAAGAAAGAGTCAAATATTTTATCATAATGTATGCGGTAGAGGGATATATATATATGTATATGTGTGTGTGTTTATTGTTGGTTATCTTTTGTGTCCTATTTTCAGTCATAAAGATGATGACAGCAGTGGTGTATGTCCTACGCCTTCCCTATTCAATTTACAGAAAAAATGTAACTGGCGCTGCGTTCATTCCATAAGTTGAATAGGGAAGGCGTAGGACATACAGTGTAAGCTTTTTGAAGAAAACGAAAGTGTGGTTTTGGCGGAACCACTTGGAAGGCAATCATTTGTTTATATAAAGCATATACATTTACATTTTTTAAAGAAATGACCGATAACAATGACATGGGGGTGAGTAAATTATCAGGAAAATTTTATTTGAAAGTGGACTAATCCTTTAAACTACGCCAGACTGCGTACACACCTCACGCACCAGATGGCGTGCGCGCGCTCAAAGCAGTTGGACATAGTGGTGTATTAGAGGTAAAAAATTATATAAATACTGTTCGGTTTCTCACACCAACTGATTGTTTTGTGTCTTAGGACATCAATGTGTCATCACGAGCTGCAGGGTTTTATTTGGATTTGTCTGTGCATGTTTTTTTTTACTCTTATAGACGAAGTTCCCATTGACATGCATTATACGGCTGAGAGTTGAAAATCATCATTTGTGTTCTACTGAAGAAACAAAGTCACCTACATCTTGGGTGCCCTGGGGGTAAGCAGATAAACATCACATTTTCATTTTTGGGTGAACTATCCCTTTATTAAAGGTCTTTGCACACTAAGTCCAAAATTTGCATCTGAAAATTTTGTTAAAAATAACGTTAAAAAATAAATACCTCATGTTGTGTCAATCACATTTACACACTGTCTCCGAAACTGTCACGATCACCATCTGTTCCTGTTCACTCCGGACTCCATTTCCCATAATCCTCCCTGTCAATCACATGCACTCACTCCACCTATCACCTGTTGCCACATACAGCCATGCACACTCCACACTGATCATCGCACCCAGCTGATACTCATTACCAGGACTATAAAGGACTCACACACACACCACCTCGGGGCTAAGTCTTGATTACCCAGTGTGTCATTTCTAAGCGTTATTCCTTGTCTGCCTGTCCTGTGTTACCGTTCCTGCCTGTTGTCTGTTTCACGATCCTGTGCTGCCTACCTCTGACCCTTGCTTTGTTTACCGACCTGTGAATGTTATCTGCCCGTTCTGACCTCTGCCTGTACCTGGATTACGATTCTGTCTACCCTCTGCTGTTCCTGTTTGCCCTTGGTTTACCCTGCTTGTACGACGACGCTTATCTTTAATAAACGCTGCATTTGGATCCCCTGCCTGAGTCTCCCAGTCGTTACAGAAGACTTAGCCACAACCAGATCCAGCAGCTTCGGTGAGCGTCTTTCCTGTCGCAACATGGACCCAGCAATGCAACTGGTCAGCCTACGCCAAGGTACCCGTACCCTCGAGGTGCACATTCAGAACTTTTTTGATATTGCTTATCTATCTGATCTGCCGGACTGTGCCCTCATTGACTTTTTTGCTTACGGATTAAACAAACCACTAAAGGACTACGTACTCACCAATGGTCCCCGCGGATCGTTCCTAGAATTCCTGGACTTTGCCTTGCTTGCAGTTGGTTCGACTTTCACTGTGGGTGTCGCAGAGGATTCCGACACCACGGAGAATCCCGTAATGGCTGCCAAGCCCGCGAACACACCGCTGACTTCTGCCCGAGCGGCGGGCATTCCTAAGCATCAGCCGGCCGCGTCGCTCTCAAGCCCGTCTGTTTCAGCGCTCTCAAGCCCGTCTGTTTCAGCGCACTCAAGCTCGTCTGTTTCAACGCACTCAAGCTCGTCTGTTTCAACGCTCTCAAGTGCATCTGTTTCAACGCTCTCAAGTGCGTCTGTTTCAACGCTCTCAAGTGCGTCTGTTTCAATGCACTCAAGCTCGTCTGTTTCAACGCACTCAAGCTCGTCTGTTTCAACGCACTCAAGCGCCCTGGACGCTATGGACAAGATGGCTGCTTTGCCAGTGCCCACGGGCAAGATGGCCGCCCCTGCGTTGCTCAAGGATGCAGGGGGCGTTCCAGCCATTGAGTCCGTTCCAGAATCCGCTCCAGCCAGTGAGTCCGTTCCAGAATCCGCTCCAGCCAGTGAGTCCGCTCCAGAATCCGCTCCAGCCAGTGAGTCCGCTCCAGAATCCGCTCCAGCCAGTGAGTCTGCTCCAGCCCCGCATGCGCTTCCTGTCAGTCCCGTCATGGCCAGAAGGGCTGTGCTCACATTCTATGTTCTGGCTGTTTTGCGGGCCTGGAGGATGCACTCAGGCTTCTTTGACCATGGACCAGTTTGCCAGCCTGAGCCCGCTGCAGTCCCGGAGCAGCCCGAGCCCGCTGCCGTCCCGGAGCAGCCCGAGCCCGCTGCCGTCCCGGAGCAGCCCGAGCCCGCCGCCGTCCCGGAGCAGCCCGAGCAGCTCGCTGTCGTCCCGGAGCAGCCCGAGCAGCTCGCTGTCGTCCCAGAGCAGCCCGAGCAGCTCGCTGTCGTCCCAGAGCAGCTCCAGCCTGAACCTGCTGCCGTCACTGAGCTGTCCGCTCTCCCCGATATGGCCACTGAGTTCCCTTGGCCAGGCCTACCGCCGCCGCCCAGGCTGCCTGCCCTGCCGCTGCTGCCGCCCAAGCATTTTGCCCTGCTGTCGCCATCCAGGCCTTCTGTCCACGAACCGTGGAAATCCCCAAGAACTTTTTGGGGGGGGGCAGTATACCCAGGGGTGCTTGTGGGTGGGGACCCTGCTCAACCATGGCCGTTAAGGGCCTCTGAACTACTATGGCCTTTAATAGACTATGACCCGCTGGGGTCACCTACAGACTCTGTTCTGCCGTGGCTGCCTGAGTCACCTGTCCTGCCGTGGATGCCTGAACCACCCGACCTGCCGTGGCTACCCAAACCACCTGACCTGCCGTGGCTGCCCAAGCCACCTGACCCGCCGGGGCTGCCCAAGCCACCTGACCCGCCGGGGCTGCCCAAGCCACCTGACCTGCCGGGGATGCCCAAGCCACCTGACCTGCCGGGGCTGCCCAAGCCACCTCACCTGCCGTGGCCGCCCAAGCCACCTGACCCGCCGTGGCCGCCCAAGCCACCTGACCCGCCGTGGCCATCCGTGGCACCTGACCCGCCGTGGCCGCCCGTGGTACCTGACCCGCCATGGCTATCGTGGAACTTGCATTGGAGATCCTGCTCCCGTTTTGCAGGTACATCACTAACCCTAAAATTTATGTAACCCATGCATCCCGAGAACACACAACAAAGGGGGTGAGGCCAAATACAGTAGTTAACTCCACATCAGCTACATAAATTCATCAACTAACCATTCAGAAACGTACTGTTGCATTCTACATGTTGTCATTTTTTCTTGAGTCTCTCCATCATTGTCTTCGGTTTGAACATAAAAGGCTGAACAGTTTCTGACATTTTCAGTGAGTCTTTGTGAGGTAATCGGCTTTGCTAACACTATGTGCTAACATGAGCTCTTGAAACCCCGCCCTCTGCTTAGGAGCAGCAGCTCATTAGCATTTAAAGGGACACGCACAAAAACAGAGCGTTTTTGCTCACCCTCAAAAAGTGGCAATTTTAACATGCTATAAAAATTATCTGTAGGGTATTTTGAGCTAAAACTTCACATACACACTCTGGGGACATCAGAGACTTATTTTACATCTTGTAAAAATGGCAGTATATCACCCCTTTAATAATACATTTCAGCACAATTGTAATAATAGTTTAATGTAAAACTAGCACTTTATTTTACAGTACTATAACAGTAAATTATACATAATTAAACTATACATGCAGCTAACCCTAAACCAAACTCTATTCCTAACCATAGTACATGTTATTGATATTTCTCAGTACTTAAATTTATAATTTCATCTTAATAATTTATGTATAAATACATCTTAAAATAAAGAGTAATCAGACTATTACACTTTTATATTTCCTACAACACTATTTATAATTTTAGTGATGATCCTCTATAGAGATGTTTTTTTTTTTCTCTCTCTCTCTCTGTCTCTCTTTATTGTAGGTAACTACTGAACTAGTCATTATTGGCCAAATTTTCCTGAGGTAAACATAATGTTAGTTCTTCACAGGTTATTATACAGATGATTTGGGTTATGTTTAAGTAGTAATGTACAGTAGAATTAGTAATTATTTCATGAATTTTTAAATCTGAGGCATTTTGTAGCTGGTTTAAAATTTAGTAAAAAAGTTTTAAGTTATTAGTAATGTCATACTTATAACATTATGTGCAGTTATTACATTTTGCTTTATTGCATTATTATGAGTTGCTTGTGTTCATAATGCATTATGCTCACATATTTATTTAAATGTGTCATTTAAAAATATTCTTCTCACAGATCCATCTTAATGTTCTTTTACATTGATAATCATTCCATCCTGTTGAAGAAGTCAAAGCACAGTCTTCATCATCATTGTTATTATCAGGCTCTCCAGTCGCCCAGAACCTGAAAGAACAGATCAGCATTAGATGTTCAGTGCTGCTTCCTGTGAGATATGATCATTTATTAGAGAATAATTAGTTCAATTCAGTGATTTCTTACCCAGAGGTCATGTTGGTGCCATCAACCCATTTCCATCTACCCTCCACATCACTGTCAGTCAGACCAATCCAGAAACCAACAAAACGTTTCTTGACAAATTCCTAAGAATAATAACACAGATACATTTCATCATTTACAGGTAGAAGCTACACACTTTCACTCTTTCACTCACGTGTTCCTCTTTGTTGTTTATGATGATCAGATCTGTTCCTCTCTCTGTACAATATCTTCTACTCTCAGTCCAGTTCCTCTGCTCAGAGGAAATGAAGTAAAGACTGGATTGATAACAAACCCATCCATCTGTAAACACAACCAGTTTAACTATAAGCACTTTTTCAGTCTTTTTAACTTGTCTCATTCATCTGTGAGCTTTAGTGTTAGTGGGTTGTAACTATCTCTTTTGAGATCACTTGGTTTGTTCACATATACACACTGAACTAGGTGTGAAAACACCCTTAAAATAAGTCACGTAACCCTAACACATCACTTAACAAGTGTCAGTTATGAACACAGTCTCAATAGTATTCATAAGGATTGTACCTACACCCCAAATCTAGGAATTCCATAAATTATAATTATCCTAAAAAGAGGAAACAATTGTAATTTCTTTAAAATTTACATTACATTTTGAATTTATGGTTCACTTTATTTTGATGGTTCACTTTAGACATTGACTATCTATAATAACTTTGCAACTGCAGTGTAATGAATCGTCACTCAGGCTGGGATCCATTTGCATGCTTTTATTAAAGAAGAGAGTGGTATAACAGGCAAGGTCAAACAGGGGCAAACAGGAATGGTAAGGGACAGGCAGAATCATGGTCAGGATACAGGCAGTAAATCGGGGCAGGTAGATATCCCTCACAGGTCAGGAAACAATACACAGTCCAAAGGTAGGCGGCAGAGAATCGTAAACGGATGGCAAACAGGATCAGTAACAGGCAGACAGTCAGACAGAATAATAACGCTCAGAAACGTACACCGTGGCAATACAAGACTTTGCGATGATGTGGTGTGTATGAGAGTCTTAAATAGTCCAGTTAATGATCTTCAGCTGGGTGTGGTAATTAGTCCAATGTACAGGCTGATGGGAAATGTAGTGTATGCGTGTAAGTGTCAGTATTCGGGTGAGGGCTCCCTCCGATGGTCAGAGGAGGGAATCACAGAGTTCGTCTCTGTGATAGAGCCCCCAGCCTGCGAGCGCCTCCTGGCGCGAGGAGGTAGCCATCGCGGAGGTCTCCCACGTGGTCGAGGGGCTGGTCTCTCAGGGTGGTTTAGGTGGAACTCCTCCACAAGGTTGGTGTCTAGGATATCATCCACTTTGACCCACGAGCGCTCCTCTGGTCTGTACCCCGCCCAATCGACCAGATATTGGAGAACTCTTCCTCGGCGCCTGGAGTCCAGCAGTTCACGGACCTGATAAGCCTCCTTGCCTTCCACCATGATGTGTAGGGGGCCCTGGTCACCAGACACCTCCTCGCTGGGACCACCGGCAGGCTTGAGCAGTTAGACATGGAAAGTGGGAGAAATACGAAAGTGATTAGGTAAGGCAAGACGGAGTGATACTGGTGTGATTTGTCGTGTGATTTGAAGTGGATAACCATGCCCATTGGCCGGGTTGATACTCAGGACCTGGATGACAGTGGCGGTCAACTTGTTCCCTCAGACGGCGTACTGCATGCTGCAGGTGAGTATGAGCTCTATTCCATGTGGCATCACTCCGATTCATCCAGTCGTTGACAGCGGGTACGTTGGTGGGTTCCCCGGACCAGGGGAATGGCGGAGGCTGAAACCCCAGAATACACTGGAATGGGGTCAATCTGGTTGCTGGTTTGCAAATAGATTTTTGAGCATACTCTGCCCACAGTAGGTATCAGGACCAGTCATTTTGGTGCCGGTTGCAGTATGAGCGGAGGAAATGAGTGTGTTCTTGGTTGAGGCGTTCAATTTGGCCGTTGGACTGTGGGTGGTAGCCGGAGGTGAGACTGACAATGATATTCAAAGCTTGACAGAATGTGGACCAGAGACGTGAAGTGAACTGTGGGCCACGGTCGGACACTATATCTTCTGGTAAACTGTAGATACGGAAGACCCAATTGCACAGGTGTTCTGCTGTCTGCATGGCTGTGGGTAATTTTTGCAGAGGAATGAGGCAGCAGGCTTTGGAAAAGCGGTCGATGACGATGAGAATGGTGGTAATAGTTGTTGGATGCTGGAAAGTCAGTCACAAAGTCGATTGCAATATGGGACCAGGGGCATTGAGGCAGAGGTAACGGTTGTAGGAGACCAGCAGGCAATTGATGTGAGGGTTTGTTCATGTTACAGGTGGGGCATTGTTTCAGGAATTGAGTCCGGAAGAAGGTATGTTGTGAATCATTTCCAGTATGCTGCCACGGAAGTTCTCGGGGACGAAGACTTTGTCAGGTGGGCAGTCAGACCGGATTTCATTCTGGACATTAGCTTGTTCCAGCTCAGTCATAATGCCCCACTGTATAGGTGCAACGACAAGAGAAGCAGGTAATACAGTTTCAGGGTTTTGTGTTGTGAGCTCACCTTCGAACTGACGAGAAAGAGCGTCCGCCTTGACCTTCTTGGAGCCTGGTCAGTAAGTGACGGTAAAATGGAAGAGAGACACGAACAGAGACCAGCGGGCTTGTCGGGGGTTAAGTCTCTTAGCTGTCCGTAAATTCTCGAGGTTCTTGTGATCTGTGAGCACCACAAAGGGATGTGTGGCCCCCTCCAACCAATGACGCCACTCCTCAAAAGCCGCCTTCATGGCCAGCAATTCCCGGTCCCTGACGTCATAGTTTCTCTCTGCTGCTGTGAGTTTTCTGGAATGGTAAGCACATGGATAAAGTTTAGATGGATTAACTTGCCTCTGAGAGAGTACTGCCCCAAGACTGGTACTGTATGCGTCCACTTCAACAATGAACGGGAGTGATGGATCGGGATGATGCAAGATGGGAGCTGTGGTAAAGCGATCTTTGAGTTGTTGGAAAGCCTGGATGGCGACAGGGGTCCACCTGAGATGATTGTTTCCTTTCTTTACCATGCTTGTGAGAGGGCAGGCTATGGAGCTGAAATTATGGATGAAGCGTCGGTAGAAATTCGGGAAACCCAGGAAACGCTGCAGTTCTTTGAGGGTAGTGGGTTGTGGCCAGTTGAGAATGGTTGAAACTTTCTTTTCGTCCATTGCTACTCCGTTGGGACTGATTATGTAGCCCAGGAACGAGGTAGAGGTCTGATGGAATTCGCATTTCTTAGCCTTGGCATACAACTGTATGCCAACTGGATCAAACGTTCAAGGACCTTTCTGACCTGTTGTACATGCTCCTCCAAGGTGTCGGAGTAAACCAGGATGTCGTCGATATATATGATTACAAATCTGTTTAGCATGTCTCTGAAGACGTCATTGATGAAGGCCTGGAAGACAGAAGGACTATTGACTAGCCTGAAGGGCGTAACAAGATATTTATAGTGTCCAGTTGCAGTTGAGAAGGCAGTTTTCCATTCGTCCCCTTCTCTAATGCGGATCAGATTGTAGGTGCTGCGGAGATCTAGCTTGGTGAAATACTTGGCAGTACGAAGTTGTTCCAATGCTGCTGGAACCAGGGGTAATGGATATCTAAACTTTACAGTAATTTCGTTCAGTCCTCGATAATGGATGCAAGGACGAAGGCCGCCATCCTTCTTGCTCACGAAGAAGAACCCTGCTGAGGCAGGAGAGGTGGAAGGACATATGAAACCTTTAGCCAGTTCCTCCTCTATGTATTTTCTCATAGCCTCCGACTCCGGTTGTGATAGCGGGAAGATGCAGCCTTGGGGTGGAGTGGTTCCTGGAACAAGAGCAATGGCACAGTCATATGCACGGTGAGGCGGCAGCTGAGAGGCACGCACCTTGCTAAAAGCTATGACCAGGTCTCTGTACTCGCTGGGTAGGTTGAAGTCCGAAGTGGGCACAGTGGATTGTGAGTGAGACAGGCATTTAGTCTGACAGTGTTCGTTCCAGTGTGTGATTTAACCTTCTCTCCAGCAGATTTGGGGATTATGGGTGCGCAGGCACCCATAGATGACCTAAGATGATGGAAGAGGTGGAAGTGGGTAGAATGTGGAATTGAATGGTCTCAGTATGGAACAAACCGGTCTGCATGGTGAGTTGTTGTGATATGGTGTTAACACGTCCGGAGCCCAGCGGCCGGCCGTCTATTGCTTCCACTGTGAGAGAAGAAGAGCATTCAATTAACGGATTTTGGTTTTGTTGAGCATAACTTTGGGACATGAAGTTTCCCGCTGCCCTGGAATCCAGCAATGCAGATGTGGTTAAACGTTGATCGTTAAACAGCAGAGTAATGGGCACAGACACACACATGTCAGAGCTGTAATAAGGGTTAGTATCACTCACCGACCGTGGATTTTCGGGATGAGAACGTACTGGGCAGTTGTTTCTCACTTGACTGGGGTTACCGCAGTAGAAACAGAGACGGTGAGTCAGTCTGCAACTTCTCTCCTCTTCGGATAAATGGTAGGAATTAATTTACATGGGTTCTGAATATTCTGGGTCCACGGGAGGAGAGGAATGAATGTTGCGTTTCTGACCAGATTTACAAGAACATTGAGGCTGTCTATTTGGTGAGTTCAATGAATTGGTCTAGACTCCTGCCCTCGTCACGGCAGGTGAGCTCCGCTTATAATTCATGAGACAATCCTCTACGTAAACATACTTTCAGTGTGTCACTCACCCAATTTGTTTGTGCAGCAAGCGTGCGGAAGGCAGCACTTTTACCAATTCCTCGGTGAGTGTCGTGAGGCGAATGAGCTGATGTTGGTGTGCAGTGAGCTGGCTGGCTTGGGCTGACATGGTCGCACACAGGTGAGAGAAAGCAGATGGATATTGTGCTGGCGAAGTCTTCTGTAATGAATTGTCACTCAGGCTGGGATCCATTTGCATGCTTTTATTAAAGAAGAGAGTGGTATAACAGGCAGGGGCAAACAGGAATTGTAAGGGACAGGCAGAATCGTGGTCAGGATACAGGCAGTAGATTGGGCAGGCAGATATCACTCACAGGTCAGGAAACAATACACAGTCCAAAAGTAGGCGGCAGAGAATTGTAAATGGATGGCAAACAGGATCAGTAACAGGCAGACAGTCAGACAGAATAATAACGCTCAGAAGTGTACACCGTGGCAATACAAGACTTTGCGATGATGTGGTGTGTATGAGAGTCTTAAATCAGTGGTTCCCAAACCTGTCCTGGAGGACCCCCAGCCCTGCACATTTTGTATGTTTCCCTATTTCTGACACACCCATTTTAGGTCTTGCTGTCTCTACTAATGAGCACATGAGTTGAATCAGGTGTGATATATGAGGGAGACATACAAAATGTGCAAGGCTGGGGGTCCTACAGGACAGGTTTGGGAACCACTGTCTTAAATAGTCCAGTTAATGATCTTCAGCTGGGTGTGGTAATTAGTCCAAGGTACGGGCTGAGGGGAAATGTAGTGTATGCATGTAAGTGTCAGTATTCGGGCGAGAGCTCCCTCCGATGGTCAGAGGAGAGAATCACGGAGTTCGTCTCTGTGACATGCAGTCAGTGAACTCTCATTAGTGTATTAGTAGACTGTTAGAGTAGGGTTAGGGTCTGGTTTAGGAGAATAAACTGACATGTAGTTGTAAAGTTACTTGTAGTCAGTAGAAAGTGTAAAGTGGACAATTGAAATAAAGTGTTACTGAATTTATTTTGTACTATAGACTCTTTCCATGCTGTGAATATGTACACTAGAATTACACTTGACATTCAAACACCTATGAATACTGACCAGATTATATTCCTGCTCTGTAGAAACTACTAAAATGACAAAAGAAACTCACCCGTTTTACCAAGACTCATCTGAAGATCATTTTTCTCCAATTTTAGCTGATCTCTCTCATTGGTCAGATTTTTGTTCTTTATTTTCAGCCCATCTCTCTCTTCTGTGAGGTTGGTGATGTTAGTTAGTAGCTGGTCTCTCTCAATGGTCAGGTTTTTGTTCTTTATTTTCAGCCCATCTCTCTCTTCTGTGAGGTTGGTGATGTTAATTAGTAGCTGGTGTGTCTCTGCTGTGTAGTTTGAGCTCTTTGTATGGATGTGGACACACAGCACTATGACTGCAGTCAGCAGAAGAACACACAGCAGCACCAAACACACTGCAGCTGCCCTGGAGCTTCTGATCTTCACATAATCACTTCCTGAAAATGACAGACATCAAGATAAATGTTTTTTTTAAATTCCTAATTGTATGTTTGTGTTTTAGAAAACGGCTAGTTACTGTCCTTGATTCTGCTATTACCGCTTCACCCAATTGTATCACTACACAACACCCTTAGCAACCACTCTTAGCAACGTAAACTGTATGTTCCCAATTTATATTGTTCATTGATGTTTACTGTATTATGTAGAAGAGTATTGTGAGAAAGAGATCGAGTGAGCGACTTCATTACCTGCATTCAGATTCAGCATTTTCCTTCAGGTCAGTCCTATGTTCTTAATAAAAAATCTGTTTAAATGTCCAATGTATTATCTTGTTCTTTTAACAGTTAAGGGTTTTTCCCGTGACTGACAGTGCTAGTCAAAGCATTTGTCAGTTGCGTCTTGTTCCGTGTTCACAACTTCGCTTCTTCGCTACTGTGATGGATTTTTTAAATTAATCATAACTAACATTTCTTTTTCTTGCAGGAATAACATTTATATGCTTTTGAAACCTAAATGTCCTCAAACTTTGGGCCTAAATCAGTGTGTGTCTGAATCATGTCCAAATATAAGAAAAGGAGAAATGAAACTTAGGGACAGCTAGACACCTAATCTAAATATAATACAATACTCATGATATTGAGTAACCAATGAACTAATAAAGACATGATTTGGGCAGATCTTGCTTTAACTAGTAACATGAGGGTTTGACATATGAAGAACAAATCATATTGTAGAGTGCTTTGCCATGCTCCTGTCCTATATAAACTGTTGTATTCTTCTTGCTGGTGGGATTCTCTGTGATTGATACGAGGTCCTCCGGCTGTAAAGCATATTATAGTATAAAATAAAGCATATTCTAAGGCATAGTCTAGAGTCTGTCTGGTTATTGCTGTGTAGTAAGTTAGGGAACACTAGTGTAGTGATTTTACTTTCGGCCATCCAAGGACACTAAGTAAAATTGGGATTGGTACTACCGTCACCATTGATGTTGTGATTTTTGGATCACACATCACTTAAGGTGGGATTATGAGTACATCAGATGACCACTTCCCCACCTCTCTGAATTCAGGGTACCAGTCCAGCACCAACTTAGGCCCTGGTGTAGGTGCAGAAGGTCCTTAACAATCTGACCACACATACGAAGGTACCTTGGAGTGAAGGTTTGCTCTCCTGAGCTTAACCTTGTTGCAGATGTCGTTACTGTCTCGCTGGATGGAAACTCTGAACGAAGTGTTTGTTAATGTCTCTTTCCTCACTGGATGGAGGCTCAGAACGTGGTCATCTCTGTTGCTGCATCAAAAGCTGTAGACTCAGATCATGGGATCTGTTGTTGTCTCTGTTGATGAAACTCAGAATGTTATGGTTTATCTGTTACAGTCTCATCTTCGCAGGCTAGAGATTCAGAACGGTGAATCTGTTATGTCCATCCAATGGGAGACTCAGAACGAGGAGTGTCTGTTGAAAGGGTACCTTTATCCCTTTCCGATGAAGAGGAGATTGCAATTTGTCACTTCTCCATTCCAGTGCTGCTGGCATCAGAGGGGGCACACACAGTGCGGCCCACCCTTCTTTCCCCTGTAGAACTCATTTGCACAAAGTCTCTAGATGGTTGAAGGGCAGAAACTGCATGTGGACCAATGAGAAGTCCTGTTCTTCCTGGTACAAGAGGTCTTCTTCTTGCCCTCTAATAGGTGTCTGGATTTTGTCCTGACATCTTTATCTGATGGTGTTGGACAATTTGTTTGTGTTATTCCACCAAGATCCAATCAAAATGTAACAAACCTTTTGTCTGCTGTTACAGACAGAGAGGGCCCCAGCCCTGGAATGTGTTGTTCCCTACAGTAGTGTTCAAAAGGGTCAAGTTATGACCAACTCAGCCGACGTCAATTAGGAGACATGTATAAATTATTAAAGCATCGATTAGGAGACGACCCAGGTAAACTTAAGTCAGGTGCGTAGGGGAAAAAATCTTCCACACTACTGACTGACACACTCATAAGGACAGTCTTTGCCGCCATCTAATGGTGTAATAATGTAATAATAATAACTTCTGTTGCTGTTCACGGTCAGGGACTATTTTTTTCGGCGGAAGGAAGGCTTTTAGTGAAAGTTTACTTCATGAAAGTTTCATTGATACATAGCACAGCTTCTTGTACCTTATTGCTTACGTATGTGTACCTGTATGGTTTCCCTTGGTTCAGTGTTTATATTACCATAAACAAGCTGAGGCATTTTTGTTCACCTGGTCATGGAAATGATAGAAGCTATATGTGTTTCTACTTTGTAGTCCTCTGCTATTTGAGACTCTACTTTTAGAAGTTAAGACCAATAAGTGGAAAAGTATATCACAGTACAAGAGCATGTGACATCCTGTCTGCGAAAATTAATCTTTTCTAACAAGATTCTGTCCAAATGTAAACCTATTAAACGAAAGGAAAAACAATGGTTTATAAATAAGTATTTTTCAAGATATTTTAATGTTTGCTGCATGGTTAAAAATACCGACGCTATTCCTGAGAGGAAAAAAGATAAGTTGCATAGGCCTATATGTTGCATTTTATTATTACATTCAGAAATAATGATAATAAAGTTATCGGTAAATAAAGTAAAATGTTTACAAATAGCCTAGCCTACATAGCTTTGTTTATAATGTTTGTAAACATAAATTATGAACAAAACAGTCCTATTTTATTTTACCTACCCACTTAGCTTATGTACTCCACAACAAAACCTCTAAAGTTAACAGCCTGTTCAGGCTTCATAAACGTCAAGCCAAAACAAATACAAATTTAATTTTTTTTTAATGCCATTCCAGCTTCTATTGCTATATTTAAGACAAGAAACAGGTTTATTTATTGGAAATAAAACTAAATAAGATGCAAAACGAATTAATTTAAAATGAATCTGTAGACTACCTTTCTCATTTGGCACAAATCCAACTGTTTTCATTTTCGAGACATGCTAAACTATCATTTATTACATGACATTTGTACTTCACTTGCATTATCAACGTAAAACATCATCCTTCACATATGACAGCACAGTCATGCAGTGGTCACGGGTGGTAAACAGCAGATTGTATTACAGAATTGAATTGAGCAGGCTGCGATATCAAGTAACAATGCAAGAATTTGTGTGCACGTGAGGCGCCGGCGTGACCACTGTTTTTTTTTTTTTTGTCCTAAGACAGTAAACTGTCTTTGTAATTTATGGTCATACAGGTAAAAGCAAGACATAATTCATACATTTACAAAAGACACTCAAATAACGAAAACAAGCAGAATGTCCGTTTCCTTTCCTAGATCTCTGGACTGTGCCACAATGAACCACTTTCGTTTTGTTAATCTGTACACTTATTTTTTTTAAGCCTATAGGCCTAAATATTCCCTTTTATTTTATATGTGTTATGTAGGTAGGCCTGGTTTTCTCCGTTTACAGAAGTGCTGCATTTGATGTTGAAAATTTTACTGTCCTGCAATTTCTGATGGTTTCAAAATGCACAACCAGCTGCATATTACTTGACATTCATTTTCACTTAAATGTAGGCCTATTACTTGACGGTTGGTGACATATATCATCGGAAAAACTAATGCCAGGGCATTGCCATTGTGACTTACCTAACCTATGATGACTTGACAGCTGAGCCTGAGCGCGTCAGTGCGGGCATTTCACTGTAGAGCCTGAGCGTGGGCATTTCACTCACGATGGATGCGTCAGCGTCACATTTGCATAGGCTGCAGGGACGTGCACAGACATTTTGGGGGGCAGGGGCTCAAGTGGAAAAAAGGGCACTTCTCATAATTATTTATTTAAAAAAAATAATAAACCCTTAAAGGTGCTAAAGAGGATGTTTTGTTTTATACATTTTTGCAATATTACTTGAAACTGTCTTTACTAACTGATAAAAGACTATTTATTAGGTGCACTGAAAGTAATAATATTAATATACATAATCTGTGCACGAGGTAGGGCCTTAAAAACATCAGCCAATCGCGTAAACGATTGGCCCTCTGGCTTGTCAATCACTGCCGTGACGTTCCTTGTGAGAGACGTGCGCGGCTGCGCGCTCCAGTAACTTTCCACACTCCACAGGCGCTGCATGCAATGTTTTTGTCCGGAGACAGGAGTAACAACTGCAGATTATGAGTTACCTGCGGTGAGTCCGACATAATGAATCCACTAACACGACACAGCGAATGCCGGTGATAAACACTCGTGTTCCAATACTCGTGCACGAGTTTTGGGAGGCGTTCCTTCGAAGGAGGGGGGTTGTTCTTACACATGCGCTCATTTCAAAAACTCACTAACAGTCTTTGGATTCTCAGTCGACGAAAAAATCCTCTCTATCACCTTTAAATATATTAAGACAACTCTGACTTCCTTACCAATATATATTTTAATTTCCTCACACTCACACAATTGTTTCATACTCCACAGATTTCTACAAAATAATCAGTTCACACAGAGACTATGGTCTTCTTTAGTATTCACTAGGTTTATCACAAGAGAAGGCAACAGCAAAAGAAACTATGCCACAATGTGCATGTTTTCTACACTATTTTCACTATAGATTTAGAATAAATGACTGCACCAAGGAGAGGGACATAGTTTCACCAATAATTTGTTTATTTTGCACGAATCAATAAATCGTTTTAATTCTTTTGGTTATTGGAATACTTCTTTCATGAAGTGGACAATTTTAAGATTTTGGTCCATTTTTGGTGCCATGTCTTTTACTCTAATGAAAAGAAAACTTAATCCTAACCCTACACATTTAGATGGAGTTTGTTTTAAGCCTACTACCCTCCATCTGTTTGCATCTGTAGATTTCTTCTAAATTAACCAAAACAAGCTAATCTCCATATTTAAACACATCAAGAGTTTTTTCCCCCTGAAATGTTATAAATACATAATATATATTATAACAAATGGCTGCAGAGGGCGCCAAAAGCCTGCTGATTTTTGTTGTTACACAGCACAGCACGATCAAATCCATGATCAAAGCCAACCACCATAATTAAAAAATATATTATTAGTTAAATAATAATATTCAGCCATTTTTTTTTTTTTTTTTTTGATAGAAATATTACAGCCACAGTAATTTCTTCAACAAGAATGTGGACCAACATGCAAAGACAGAGCGAGGGTTTAAACTTTTATTTATGTATTTTCCTGTGTAAGCATAAATTTAAGAATAGCATTATGTAATGCTGTATTATGATTTTTACATAGTTTTAATAAATCGTGCATCTTTAGAAAACTGTCTAATAATGCAGTTCATGGATGCTCCTCTTCTGGTATTGGCAGCCCTACAGGTAGGCTTCAACATGGTTCAAAATGCAATACATAGCACCATTAAAATAACTGAAATTATAATATGACATAAATTACATTAGTATCAAATCAGGCAGATGCGTTGCTGGTGGTCAAACTATTAACGCAGCGTTAAACGTATAAATAATCTCACCCTTAAACAGTTTCACAAATTTCACATGATAGGCTACCTGAAAGAAATGCACAGGATGGATCCATCTATGACTTTTTTCTATTTCGTTTCTCATCGCCAGACAGCAGTTGTATTTTCCCGGGCATAGTTGTCAGAAGTTTTCAGTTTTCAGACAGCAGCAAACATGGTGCTGCGCGTGCGGGAATGAATGGCGTGTCACGGAGGGAGGGCAGCTGAACTCGACAAAGCCGACCTGATATATAGCATTTTATTTATTATTTATTTATTTATTCAGTACAGGGAAGCTCTGCACATACAGGAATATATATATTCATTTATTTAAAAAAAAAAAAAAAGAAAAAAAAAAGCACCCCAGAAAAAAGGGCACTTTCTGCCTGATAGGCTGTACTATTTGAATTCGTGATTGGTTGACTGCCAAATCAAAATATTAAATGGAACGATAAAATAACGTTATTAACCGGTTAATGGCCATTTCAAATTAACATTTCTCTTCAGAACGATTAAATTTGTTTTTGTTTCCGTTTCTGGTTACATTCTGGTCAAAATTGCGTTTTCGTTCTCTGAACCGGTTCAGAGACATAACTAACAGCACTATGCCTGTAAAGTCAAGCCTGTGTTTTCTGTTTCTACACCAACACAAAGATAGAGCAGCATTCTCATGAACATTATTATGAAAGCCTCAGGTACGGTGTACATTTTAGGACATCCTCAGACTTCAGTCATATTATGAAAAGGCATAATGCCACAGATTAAAACGCTTCAGTCATGACAAAATGGCATCATGCCTTAGACTGAAAGGCTTCAAGTCTCAGGAAAAACGTCAGTCATAGGACGAAATGGACTGACCATTTTAACTGAAACACACAGGCTGAGTAAACATTTTAGTCAGTTTTTTCTCTCTCTCCAAAATCATATAAAAATGGTTAGTTATTAAATCCTACAACAGCATCAGAAGAACACAAAGCTGAAGCAAACACACTGTAGCTTCTTCTGATCTTCACACAATCACTTCTGAACAGCACAGGTCTGACATTAGATGACTGAACATGTGCAGACTCTGATGATTTGATCAAAGTAATGAATGTGATTACCTGTACGCTGAAGTGGTTGGTGTGTGTTTGTCTCTGTCCTGAAGTCATGATCTCTCACACATTCTGCACTCTCATAGATTTCCACTGTCATCTCCATTCTGTCTGTGTTCATTCCCTCAGACTCAGTCCTGATCAAATCTTCATAAATACCATCAGACATTTCTGCTCTTTAACTGTCAAACATTAAATGATCTTGTTCCTTGTTTGTTGTAGATGTAGTCCGCACTCGTCTTCTTTTTAAAGCTAGTGGCAAAAAAACTTGTGGTCAATGTGTGAAAACAAAAACATGACATCAGACTCTTAAAGTTGACATTGAAACAGAAGTTGTGAAAGTCTTTTCTTCTCTTTTGTGATGTATATTTGAGTAAAACTCGCCTATTGCTGTGATGTCATGTGATTGACAGGTTGTCCCACTCTCGCTCCAGTAAACACATCATCAGAGAAGAGAAGTCATTGAAAGAGGGAGGGGAAGTTATTTTAATTAAAGATTATGGGGGCACAAGAATATTAAATATTCCATAAAAAATAAGAATTGTTGATTTTACTTTCATAGTGACTTGTTAATTGTTGTAGAAAAGTTCTTTATTCTTTCAATGGTGAGAATGTAATGAGACAAACACTCAGGAAATGTCTTTGTTGATTTTATTCTTGCAAGAAGGTTGTTTAAAGAAGATTTCTACACAGTTCTACAGAGAAGAACACCCTCACCCAGAGTGGCTGTCTTATATATGCCTCTTTATTGTTCCTTGTTACCCCAAACCAATCATAACACGTTACCATATTAGGATCATAAAAACTGAAAAAAAGAGAGGGGTCTAAAACTTAGCAGATGCCCTATTGAAGTCCAAGCTGTCCAGACAAACACATTTGCACCATTGTCTCACTTCCTTTGTTAGTTTCAGAAGCGTTTCTTAAAAGAGAACAGCATTAGCAGTAATTTTCCACTGAACAAGCTGCTTTAAATGATACACAAGACAGAAAAGAGAGAAAACAAGTATCAATGCATCCATTCATAAATCAGGAGAATAAATTATAAGCAATAAAAATTCCTCTACAGTGTTTAGAACAAACACAGGACTGTTGCAGGTTACTGGGGAAATGCACATTTGGAAAGGAAATATATTTACAGGAACATTTCAGCAGGTTCAAGATGAGATGACATATTTACATCCTCAGTCTGGAAATGCATACTGCACTCTACTAATGGCCTACGCGATACTGAAAGAACCGGAGAAAAGTGCTGCTATTGGGAGGTGAGTTGTAGTGTACCAGTTAACAAACTTTATTTTATTTTATTTAATAACAAACGGAGAGTGATATTTCGGCTTGATATATCCTTTTTGAGTTTTTGTGTGGTGGTTTATGGCACATGTTTGTATGCAGCACCAAAACATTCATATGATTGGTCAAATCGGCCCGTATTCTGTACGATATTAATTTATAAAGTGTTGTATGCTTGACTATGAACCGAAAACAACATCGACATGCCATTCTGATACAGTTCCCTGCTGCTAATCCTCATTTACTGTTCAAAAATAGTGTTGGTTCAATGTAGGATTTAGACAGGATTTGAACATGCTGTCTTATATTTTTGGTATATTTTGTCAACAGATGCTGTTCTTCACGAGTCTCTGCGGTCATCATTGTGCCATCAGAGCTGAAACAAGCTAAAAGTCCATGAAAACTGAAACTAAAATGAACATAACATGACAGTATGTTTGTGTACTTGTTCTGGTGTAGTAGTACAGAGTACATGTACTCATTTAAAGCGTACCCTACTGAAGAAGATTTTGCTGAAGTTGCCACAGCTCTTATCAGCAAGCATCATCAATGTGTTGTGGTGTTATGGGTGTCTTAAATTTAAAATGGGCATTTACCGGTCAAAACTCTGTAAAGCTGGATGCCTGATGTCACAGTTAATGGGGGAAGAAGGGGCAAGTACTCTCCTGAAGGACTGCCTCCAAAACAGAACATAAAAAACCATGAAGAGGTGAAAGAAATTACCTTCCAAATTTCCCTTAGGGAAAGGACAAAATAAATCTTGAAAACTACTTGTTGAAGAGATGCAAAAGAAAACACCAAACAAGACCCTGGTAGCCCAAAAGATGGACCAAACATTTCCCTTATGAAGAAAAGAAATAGTGGAAACAGAGCCACCAATCAGAACAATGTTGGATCGCTGACCAGCACTTTTTACTGAACATGAGGTAAGAAATCTTATGATTGTCATTTCCATTTTAGTTATTGCTTAAAGGGTGAGTTCACCCCAAAATGAAAATTCTGTCATTAATTACTCACCCTCTAGACTCTTAAGACTTTCATTAATCTTTGGAACACAAATTAAAATCTTTTTGATAAAAACTGAGGGATGTCTGTCTCCAATGCCTTTGCAAGTACCACTTTGATGCTTCTAAAAGATCATAAAGAGATTGGAAAAATAATAATAGAGTGCTTTAGTCCAAATGTCCTGAAGAGACTTGATCGCTTTTAATGATAAAAAGATTTAATTTCCTATCATGTAAACATTGATCAGTGAACAAAAACAGAAGCTCAAACAAACATGAATGTACAAACCTCTTCCTGAAGCTCAATCGTACTGCGTAACACAGTGGTGTTTGAGATGTGAAGGTCAGTATCATCTCGATTCATACAGTTGAGGTTGTTCAGTCTTAAAGTTACGAGTTATAGTTCTGTTGGCTTTATTCCTGAGATGGCAGTTCAATGTGTTTTGATGCTGGACTTCCAGGTTTTCATGGAGATGAACCCTCTTGTGTTCATATTCAACCTTTTCTCCACTGATTCAGCTGTTTCTTACAGCATTTTGAAAAATATATATTTTTTAAATGTTATGAATGGAGAGATGTAATTTTTTAATGTATTTTTACTAGTTACCATGTGTTTTGAAATTACAGAAAATTATATAGGCAAAAGTATAATACATAATATAAATTCATAAATACAGTAAATAATGATGATTTAATGCTTTAACACTTTCAACCAATAGTTGGCGCTTTGACCAAATTCATGTGGTATGGTTAGAGTGAGGTGAGAATGACACATGCAAAATTTTGTGTCAATATGTCAAAGCACTGCAGACTTACAGCATCATGCCTCATTCGTTGCTGTGGTTTACCTGATTTGCTCTAATCCACTGGGGTTTTGGTTTAGGGGTGAACCTTCATGATTTTAGCAAGTCTGTTGAAAAATGGTTGAAAAACACCAATTGTATTTTGAAATTGGCCACTGATTGGTAAACGCCCATTTTGGTTTTGCATGTGCACTTCTCACGGTGCGTTCTTAAGGAGATATAATCACCCTCCAATGAGGGATGAAAGATTTTGAAGGATACAACCTTCCGCGGGACACTGCGGGCCCCCATGATCCTTTGCACAGGGAAGTTGTTTGACGTCACAGAATGGGTACAGGAGGCTCGGAGTTCGATTTTACCTATAAATGTATGTATAATATCATTTTTCTATACTACTGTAATATTTATACGAGTTAGATTTGGCACATTATGGTCAAAATGACATTGTACGAAAATACTTTACAGCTCCCTTTCAGTCCATTCAAATGTTTAAAATACATAGACAATATGCAATATGGTGCAATAAACCTAAATAAATAAATAAACTAACGTTAAACAAAAGGCGCAGCTTGCACAATCTACTCGTCCTTGATTGTCTCATTAAGATAACGCAGAAGTTGACCCAATACACACACACACACACACACAGAGAAATGTCAAAAAAACCCACAAATACATACATTTACAAGGAAATGTAAAATAAAATAAAATTAAATGACTATACTTTTATTTCCTCATTTATTTATAATTGTATTTTTTCCATTCCACATTTAATTATTTTTTAAATTTATTTATTTATGCATTTATTATTTATGTCCACATTTCTTTGTATGCTAATGAGAAGGGCGTGTTTTACCTCAGACATCAGCAGTGCTGAAGCTTTGAGGCCACAGTGACACCTTGTGGTGTGACTAAAAACAAAACACAAGAGGTTCGCCTTTGCAGGAAGTCACACAAGGAATGAATGACTTGAGTGAATCTTATTTCACAGTTTAAGTCATTTAATATCACCCTAACTGTAGGCTATGTATATAGGGTTACCATCTTTATTCCGGACATGGCCGAAAAAATCACCCGGTCAGGGTTTCTAAAATGTGACTTCTTGCAAAGGCACGTCCAACCCTTTTGTGTTTCATTTAGTCACACCACAAGGTGTCACTGTGGCCTCAAAGCTTCAGCACTGCTGCTCCTCCTCATTAGCATACAAACAAATGTGGAAATAAATAAATGTATACATAATACACATATACATAAATAAATGTGATAAAAAATAAATGCATTAATAAATAAATGAAATATGATTAAATGTGGAAAAAAATAAAATTATAAATAAATGAGGAAATAAAAATATACTCATTTATTTATTTATTTATTTCCCCCCCACACATTTCCTTGTATATTTATTTAAGTATTTATTTATTGTTTTTGCAGGTTTGGCCCTCCATTCAAATAGTTACTGCCATTATTTACAGCTATGATGATGAGAATATTAAGAAACTTGACTCAGTTACAACACATTTCACATATTGTAGTAGTTATGAGTGTAATTTAAATATATTTAATTTAATTGCTCATTTTTTAAATATTTTTCTCACAGATCCATTTAAAAGCATAATTACAGAAATAATCATACCACCCTGATGAATATAACAAAGCACAGTTCTCTCTTCTAAATCCATTAGGTTCTCCAGACCTCCAGAACCTGAAAGAACAGATCAGCATTAGATGTTCAGTCCTGCTTCCTGTGTGATATGATACTGACTGTGAGATATGATCATTTATTAGAGAATAATCATTTCAATTCAGTGATTTCTTACCCAGAGGTCATGTTGCTGCCATCAACCCATTTCCATCTGCCCTCCACATCACTGTCAGTCAGACCAATCCAGACTGTAGTACCATCAGATATCTTTTTAACAAACTCCTAGTAGAATGAAGCAGGAAGTCACATTTAAAGGTTTAGTTCACCTGAAACTGAAAATCCTGTCATCAATTCCTCACACTCATGTTGTTCCAGTACACAATATTTTTAATGAAATCTGAGAGATTTCTGTCCCTCCATTAAGTCTATTCATCCAAAACTATGATGCTTCAATAAGTTCATAAAGAGATCATTAACCCTTTGATGCATAACATGGGTCAAAAATGACCCGGCTGAGTTTTTATTTTCCATATCTTTGCAAGAAATGAATTTCATCATTCAGTATTCCAGGTATTCCTCAATTAACTTCTTTTTGATCATCACAAATCCTCATTTTAATTTTTTTTTTCTTACTTTTGGAATAAAAATCATTTTTGTATCACTACCCTTCTAATGCACAACATGGGTCAAAAATGACCCGTATTCATTTCCTATGTAATTTCAATCATGGTTGAGTGTTTCTTTGCTAAATCTATAAAAGAAATGCATTTTATCATTCATTTATTCCAGGTATTCCTTAAATATCTTGTTTTTGATTGTCAAAAATCATTATGTTCATTTTTTCTTTTTTACTTTATTAACAAACACAGTTTTTGTATGTCTACATCAATTTTACACACATGGGTCAAAAATGACCCGTATTCATTTCCTATGTAATTTCAATCATGACTGAGTGTTTCTTCGCTGAATCTTTGAAAGAAATGTATTCTGTCATTTATTTATTCCAGGTATTCATTAAATATCTTGTTTTTGATTTTCTACAAATAATTGTTTATTTTTTATTTCTTACTTTATAAACAAAAGCAGTTTCTACATCAATTTTACACACATGGGTCAAAAATGACCCATATAGAAATCTTTAATATTTGCAAATTTTTGCAAGTAGGAACATATTTACTGCAGACAACTGTCTTAACAAGGCTACTTTTGTATATTTGATGGATGCAAGTCTTATTATATTTAATATATTAGGCTATATATTTCATAATATTTTGTCATAAATCAATGCAATTGGTCACCCTTTAAATCTGTCAGTGTTCCTGAAAAGTAACAGTTTTGGACATATACAACATGGGTCTAAAGTGACCTGAATGAGTTATTTTCTATATCGATATATTACAATAAATTAATTTCATCATTCATTATTCCAGGTATTACTCAATAAACAAATCCTTATTTAAATTTTTCCTTTCTTTTTGAATGAAATTTTTTTTGTGTCATTACCTTTCTAAAGGCCAAAGTATACTTCATGTTTTATGCGTATGTGAGGGTCAGCATACAGATTTTTGTAACTTTTTATAATTTCCACCAGATTTCTGTAACTGTGTATGTGCAACCTGCACGTACACATTTAAATTGTGTTCGACTGTGCGCAAAGTATACTTTCAGCTTTTTTTACAGTGATGTCATCATCCACCTCAGTTCTGTTGAGGACCAGCCGCTAACACTCTAGATAAAGAAAATCAAAAGCACAAGAATATTCAAATATTCAAATTCAAATACACTTATTATATGTTTTCACTGTTGGACAGAAACCTTGTTCAAAACTGTTACTTTTTAGGAACACTGATAGATGTAAAAGGTGACATTGGTTTATGATAAAAAAATAAAGATTATGAAATATAATATATAGCCTATGAAATATAATATGACTTTCATCCATCAAATATACAAAAGCAGCCATGTTGAGACGTGAAATGTGTGGCGGATGAATAGTTGTCTGCAGTAAATATGTTCCTACTTGCGAAAATTTGCAATGGTTTCTAATATGGGTCATTTTTGACCCATGTGTGTAAAATTGATGTAGAAATACAAAAGCTATGATTTGTGAAAATCAAAAACAAGATATTTAAGGAATACCTGGAATAAATAAATGACAAAATACATTTCTTTCAAAGATTCAGCGAAGAAACACTCAACCATGATTGAAATAACACAGGAAATGAATACGGGTCATTTTTGACCCATGTGTGTAAAATTGATGTAGACATACAAAAACTATGTTTGTTTATAAAGTAAGAAAGAAAAAATGAACATAATGATTTTTGACAATCAAAAACAAGATATTTAAAGAATACCTGGAATAAATGAATGATAAAATACATTTATTTCAAAGATTCAGCAAAGAAACACTCAACCATGATTGAAATTACATAGGAAATGAATACGGGTCATTTTTGACCCATGTTGCGCATTAGAAGGGGTTTTCATAGCTTGCTCATCAAAGGGTTAATATAATTCATATGAATTAAGCCAGGCATGTGCACACATAGACATAAAAGGGGGCTTGAGCACCTGCCATTTTTTTTCCTCGAGAGAAAGTGCCCTTTTTTTCTGGGATACTTTTTTTTTTCTCTTTTTTTTCTTCTTCTTTCTTAAATAAATGAATATATATTCCTGTTTGCGCACAGCTTCCCTGTCAAACAAATGAACAAAATAAATATTTACTGAAAAAAAAAAACCCTTTATATCAGGTCAATTCAATTCACATTTATTTGTATAGCGCTTTTCACGATACATATCGTTTCAAAGCAGCTTTACAGAGAATGCATGTCAACATTATAATTTAAAGAAGAATGCAGTTAGCAAATAATGTAATAATTTAGGCAATTAATTTACAAACACTGTTAGTAATTTCCTTGAAGGCAGAAGCAATGAGCTCCTGGAAAAATGAATTACATATTGACAATAGAATATAGATATAGGATATATAGAAATTTTGGCTTTGTCGAGTTCAGATGGGACACGTCATTCATTCCCGCACATACGCGCGCCCCGCCCCACCTTGTGTTTGTTTGCTGCTGGCTGACAACTTGTGACAAAGGGCGTGTGATATTTTGCCAGGCAGTTGGAAAGTAATGACAAAGATTCAACTGTTGTTTGAACTTTGATGAAGAGGAGACAAGGAACCTCTCTGGATGTAATGGGGAAACACGGCAAAACTGTGCTGTGAATGGACCAGAGTGGAGATTCAGATGAAACTGATAGTGAAGATCATATGGACGTTAGTCAGAGAAGTGGAAGAATTAGGGAGAAACGAGGAAACTCTTTTGAAAAAGTGGGAACAAAGAAATTTAAAAAGATGATGAATAAATCTGAGGGAAGGAGTGTCAAAACAAGGATTGAAGTTGATGAATTCAAGGTAATACTTAGATTTAGTGAAGAAAAAGGAGTGCATGACATGAGTCCAGTGAAATTGACTACGATTTTGAAAAATCAAGTTGGTGAGGTCAGGTTGGCCAAAGTTTTGAGAGACAGAAATTTACTAATTATGTGCAGTAATGAAGAATAAAGAGAAAGGGTTTATAGGATAAGAGAAATAGGAAAACATAAAGTGATAAGTGCTCGACGTGTGGAGAAGAGATACATGTGGAACAGGGTGTGATTTGGGGAATACCTGTTGAGGTTACTATGGAGGAAATAAAAGCAAATATGAAAAGAGGAAAGTTGAAAGATGCACGAAGATTACAATCCTTTAGAGATGGGATAAAACAAGACAGTGAAAGTGTAATGTTGGAGTTTGAGGAATAAATACTCCCAAACAAAGTAACTCTAGGTTACATGACATACAATGTGAGGGAATTTGTCCCTAAACCCATGAGATGTTTTAATTGCCAGAGATTTGGGCATACTGCTTCAACTTGTAAAGGGAAAAGAAGGTGTGCTAGATGTGGAGAGGATCACGATTATGAGCAATGCAGGAAAGAGATTCAACCAAAATGTTGAAATTGTGGAGGGAGTCACAGTGTGGCATATGGAGGATGTGAAGTAATGAAAAGACAGGGTGAAATTCAGCAGACCTGGGGCCTGATGTATAAACGTTGCGTACGCACAAAATGGGCATAGAAATATGTGTACGCATTTTTCCACGCACATATCGGGATTTATAAAAAATAAACTTGGCGTAAATAAGTGCGCACCGTAAGGATGCTCTTGACCGTGCGTACGCACTCTTTTAGAAGAGTATGTGTTTTGGCGACACCAACTGGCCCAAATAGCAATAACTATTTAAAATGAAAAACTTCTAAATTATCCTATTACATCACCCAATAAATCAAATTGCATCAACCTGAATCATTATCAGCATTCTTAACCAGGTGCAAATACTTTGAATTTACTAATTTTTTTAAATGAATGGGCTATAAAAAGGTATGTTCGTATATAACATATCATCATAATGGATGCTCCCCCCCAGGGGAGACAAAAGTGATATGAATTGAGATAGTAGATGTGCTACTTTCGATCACTTTTCCAGTGACACGCTGTTTTAATGACAGCGAGGAGCGCTGGAAGCACAATAATTCCTCTTTAAACCACACTGCAGATGTTATGACAAAATATTTTTTTCGAGAATGACGATCAGTGATGCACACTTAACTTAGATATTATGGAAGACACTGCTGGATTCGGTGGTCGAACGGTCCGTTGTCCAGTTTGAATAGGTCCAATAATATCTTACTGTACAACCACAGCTGCAGGAGGTGTTCGTGTGAAGGATCTTCAAATAATTACCATTTGAAGGATATCATTTGAGGACACGGTAAGATTTGCATGTTTTCTTTTAAAAATACTTTGTCAGTGACGCGCTGTTTCAGACAATTGTATTTACACTGCAATAAATAAGTGCCTATAAATAATAGCCTATAAACTTCCTAAAAGATATGTTCACCTCATCAGCAAAACTGCATAAATTTGATTTGAATTGTTTAAAACTATTAAAATACTATCTGGCCAGTGGAAATGAATGAATCATCTCTATCCTAAAACCTTTATCTGAAGTATTTTATACAATTTTGTTTTTATGGATATTTTGATATATTTATTCTAAAACAAAGAGGATATTGGATTATCTTTATCAACATAATGTGTGGCACAAATTGCATTTATAGTCCATATCTAATATTTTCCAATGTCTTGTACCTTTGACGGTGTTAACCGTGGATGGGAACATGTATGGAAATGATATGCAGATGAGGTTATGCATAGTAAAACTAGGCGTCGTAAGCTCCATATATGGTGATTTCGGGGAGGAGACAGGGTGGAGATGCACGTACGCACAATCTTCCACTGACTGGGATTTATAAAGGGATTTGTGCGCAGGATCTGGCGTACGCATGGTTTTATAAATCAGATTTTTTTTGTGCGTACGCAGAATCTAGCTTTTGCGCGTACGTACACTTTTAGGATGAAATCTATGCAAAGTTTTATAAATGAGGCCCCTGAGTGCAAAATAAGATCTCATATGCAGATGGTGAACATCAGTGAAGAGAGAGATGAAGGAAATGTAAATGATGGACTGTGTATTAAACAACAGGAACAAACAAAGGAAGGTAAAGCACTGACTGATCTAAAGAAATGAATCATATTCATAACAGGAGTTATTAATGCAATGGAGTCAAAATCAAAAACTGAAAGGATACAAATGATAGTAAAGGCTGCAGTAAACCATTTGGGTTTTACTGATTTATCATGGGAAGAAGTGAGGAATGAATGAAGTGCTCAAGCAAGTCAAGAAGCCTCATTTGTTGGATAATGGTGCTTGTGTTACAATGGAATTATATAGAATTTGTTTAGGGTAGATTTAGAAACTCCAGCAAGCAGAGCGTTACAATAGTCGATGCGAGACAAGACAAATGAATTAATCAGTTTTTTAACCACAAGAAAGATAACATGGGGCGCAATCATGCAGTGTTTCTCAGATGAAAAAATGAAGTTTTGACCATATTCTGGACATGAGGATCAAATGTTAAATTTGCATCAAATATCACCCCCACATTTTTTTAATTTAGTTTGAAACTCCAAAGCAGAGCCATCCACTATTAAGGTTACAGCTTCAGCTTTGTGAATTTGTTGGGGTGAACCGATGAGCATAACCTCAGTCTTGTCGCTGTTGAGACAGAGAAAATTATGAGACATCCATATTTTTACCTCAGAGATACAATGTTCCAGAAAGGCAACAGCCGTATTATCGCCAGGTTTTGAATGAATATAAATTTGGGTGTCGTCTGCATAAAAATGAAACTTAAGACCCAAGGATTCCAGAGGAAAAATGTAGATACTAAAAAGCAAGGGACTCAAAACAGATCCCTGGGGAACTCCAAATTGCACTGCCCCAACTTTGGATCTGCATCCACCCAGGGACACAAACTGCCTTCGATCTGAACCAGTTTAATACTGTGTCAGTAACACCAAAAACAGTTTCCAAACAAGTAGAATAACGTTACTGGACTGAAACCCTTTATTCGGTTCAGTCCGAACATGTCAGTGAATTACAAATTTCGAGCCAGAATCGCCACATCCTCTGTAGCATGTACAAATATGTATTTAGCCTGTGTGTGTTGTGTTCGCTCCACACAGCTTGTAGGTCTCTGGCTAACCAGCTAACAGCAATATGTGTCGCTCACAATTGTCTAGAAATGTCAAATGTTTTTTGTTGTTATTATACTTGGAGTTATGATAAAGAATAGAGCAGTACGTTGGTGTACAACTGCAGTGCTTTATCAATACGTTTCTGTGTTGAGCTAACATATATACCATGACTGTTTGTGTGTTTACCAATGAGCTGTGGGCTAGGCTCGCTAACATGAACACAAAACAACTTATTTCCTCTCTGGGTCTTTATTCTTTGAACAGAGCGGAGCACCATCATTATTATAATATAATGTAAGTGATGCAAGCACTGTATACTGTACTTCATGTTAACCAGCAGAACTCATCTGACCAATCACTGCAGATTAGCATCGTACAAACAAGGGGTTTGGCAAAACGAATCGTTGAGCGAATCGTTTGGAAGTCGTTGAGCAAACAAGGTAAAAATAAATGCAGATTATAAGACAATTAAAGTGTTTTTTGACCTTGCATGCTTTTAAACCTGTTGTTGGAGACTCCCAAAACAAAAATAGGAACCTTTCAAATGCCACAATAGGGCCACTTTAAGGTCTGTGTTGGTGAGTAGACATTCATACTGTGAGCAGCACAACCTTTGGTGCCCAATCTCTCTTTCACTCACTTGTTCCTCTCTGTTGTTTATGATGATCAGATCTGCTCCTCTCTCTACAGTATCTTCTGCTCTCAGTCCAGTTCCTCTTCTCAGAGGAAATGAAGTAAAGACTGGATTGATAAATATATCCACCTGTAAACACAACCAGATCATCGACTAGTTTTTTTCCACCTGTACTGAATTATGACATTAATTTATGATAGTGGCACTTAATATATATATTAAGTATATAATGGTATATATAACTAGATGTATATAAAGACAATACATGTTTATGGAATGACCTCATTTAGATATTCAAGTAAACACTTGTACAAGTAATTGTACTATAATTTAACATTACCTGTTTCATTGAGCATCTTTCACAGTTCATTTCTCTCCTGATCGAACTGGTCTCTTTGTTTAGTTAATTCATCTCTTTCATTTGTCAAGGCTATGTTCTTGTTTAGTAGCTGGTCTCTCTCATTGGTCAGGTTTTCATTCTTGGATATTAACTGTCGACTCTCTAGAGTGAACGTGACACACAGCACTATGACTGCAGTCAGCAGAAGAACACACAGCAGCACCAAACACACTGCAGCTGCTCTGGAGCTTCTGATCTTCACACAAACACTTCCTGAAAATGACAGACATCAAGATAAATGTTTTCTCAATTCCTAATTGTATGTTTGTGTTGTATGTGTATCTGTATGGTTTCTCTTGGTTCAGTGTTTATATTGCCATGAACAGGCTGAGACATTTTTGTTCACATGATGGAAGCTATATGTGTTTCTACTCTGTAGTCCTCTGCTATTTGAGACTCTACTTTTAGAAGTTGAGGCAAAGTATGTTATAGTACAAGAGCTTGTGACATCCTTCCTGTTAAAACCAATATATTTGCATAATAAAAAGCTCTTCCTAAAGGGCACTATTGTGGTAGTGTGGTTAGCTGTAGCAGCCGGGTTCAAATTAACAATTTATACATAAGAGAAAATTTGCTTTATTTACTCCAGTGTTTAACGAGGTGGGACTCAGGCAGAGATCCATCTGCAAGCTTTATTAAATAGTAGCGTGGTCGTACAGGCAGAGTCAAAGCAGGGGCAAACAGGAACAGCAAGGGACAGGCAGAATCGTGGTCAGGATACAGGCAGTAGATCAGGGCAGGCAGATATCATTCATAGGTCAGGAAACAATAAACAGTCCAAAGGCAGAAGGTAGAGAATCAAAAACAGGAAACAGGCAAGATCAGTAACAGACAGGGAGACAGGATACAAACGCTCAGAATTGCTACCCAGGAGTAAACAAGACCTCGCAATGAGGTGGTGTGTGAGTGAGTCTTAAATAGTCCAGAGAAGTGCTAAGCTGTATGTGGCAACAGGTGATTGGTGTGGAGTGTGCATGTGACTGGCAGGGAGGTTTATGGGAAATGGAGTCCGGAATGAACAGGAACGTGACACAGTGAAATCAAAATTGATGAGAAAATGTAACTTAAAGGGATAGTTCACCCAAAAATGAAAATTTGATGTTTATCTGCTTACCCCCAGCGCATCCAAGATGTAGGTGACTTTGTTTCTTCAGTAGAACACAAATGATGATTTTTACCTCCAACCGTTGCCGTCTCTCAGCCTTATAATGCATGTCAATGGGAACTTCGTCTATAAGAGTAAAAAAAAACATGCACAGACAAATCCAAATTAAACCCTGCGGCTCGTGACGACACATTGATGTCCTAAGACATGAAATGATGGGTTTGTGCGAGAAACCGAACAGTATTTATATCATTTTTTACCTCTAAAACACCACTATGTCCAACTGCCTTGCGCACGGCATCTGGTGCGTGAGGTGTGTACGCGCTCTGGTGTAGTTTAAAGGATTAGTTCACTTTCAAATAAAATTTTCCTGATAATTTACTCACCCCCATCTCATCCAAGATGTTTATGTCTTTCTTTCTTTGGTCGAAAAGAAATGAAGGTTTTTGATGAAAACATTCCAGGATTATTCTCCTTATAGTGGACTTCAATGGCCTCCAAACAGTTGAAGGTCAAAATTACAGTTTCAGTGCAGCTTGAAAAGGGTTTAAACGATACCAGACGAGGAATAAGCGCCTTCCTTATTCAACTTATGTAACAAACGCGGCGCCAGTTCCGTTTTTTCCGTAAGTAGAATAGGGAAGGCATACAACATATAGATCGTTTCTCTAGATAAGACCCTTATTCATCATCTGGTATCGTTTAAAGCTCTTTGAAGCTGCACTGAAACTGTAATTTTGACCTTCAACCGTTTGGAGCCCATTGAAGTCCACTATAAGGAGAATAATCCTGGAATGTTTTCATCAAAAACCTTCATTTCTTTTCGACCGAAGAAAGAAAGACATAAACATCTTGGATGAGATGGGGGTGAGTAAATTATCAGGAAAATTTTATTTGAAAGTGAACTAATCCTTTAAACTACACCAGAGCGCGTACACACCTCACGCACCAGATGCCGTGCGCAAGGCAGTTGGACATAGTGGTGTTTTAGAGGTAAAAAATGCCACGAGCCGCAGGGTTTAATTTGGATTTGTCTGTGCATGTTTTTTTTACTTTCATAGATTGTGTTCCCATTGACATGCATTATACGACTGACAGACCGCAACGGTTGGAGGGTCATTCCACGAAATCGGTGCCTTTCCAACTTTGAAAAATTAAAAAATAAAATAAGTTTAATTTAAAAAAAAAAAAAATTATATCTATGAAATGAAGACAACTTAAAATGACAAGAAATTGTATTGGGCCATCTCAGGCTATATAATTTTTTATTTTATTACTACTTTTCTTCCTCATATTTTGATATTTTTGTCAACCCCGTTACAGACATAATCATCACTATATACTACAGTTTTAATTAGAACTATGTAATAGTTTTTACATATATGAGCAGTATTTTTGTCCCTTTTTTCACTGGGCTTGTTTCAAATTTGGTATTTTTTAAACAAATCTTATATTTGTCATTCAGATGACCAAAAACATACTAATTTTGAAGGCTGATCACCTGTCAATTAAGAAAAATATATATATTTACAAGAGAGATATTAAAAGAAGGGCTTTGTCAAAAACAAAATAATGTGATTGATACAACTGAAAAACTTGAAGGCCATTTCAAATATTATTTTTACATTATTTATGAAATTAATGACAGTAACAGGATTGACATAATGATAACGGGACTGACCAGAGTAACAGGGATGACGGGACACACATTCTTCAGCATACAATCTACATTTTTTTTTTTTTTTTTACATAATACTGTAAAGTTTCTTACTTTTTAATTTACATTATATTGTTTTGCATTCACTTTGAATAGCTGTATTAGTGAAACATTCAATTTCTAAGAGATCAAGAGCCTCATTTATAAAATGTTGCACAGAAGCCGTCCTAAATTTGATCTTACGATCATTTCTTAGATGTGCGTACGTGAGATTCTTAAAATGAACGTACACACAGAAAACGAGCGTATGTCTCTCTTTCAGATGTGAAATATATAGCCTAAAATCGCAAATAATCTTGAACTTGTGCACAGCTGAATGGTTATAGTTCTCGGTGTTGTAAACAACACCTAATTAATGTCATTTACATATAAAAGATCACCAGTCATCGTCCAAATTGTTTAATTTAGAATGGCGAGCTGTAAGAATAGCTTAGATTTCCAAAAAACCTGCAGTAATCTGACAAGGAAAAGTGTGTACTGTACGTCTGTTCAGACTCTGATGTGCACTAAGCACTTTTCCACGTTTTTATAAATATGAGCGTTGGCGTGGATTTAACACTCTAAGATCAAATACATCAAATACAATACTCTAAGAATCAAATGCATATGCACACTTTAAATGTTTTAAGGCTACTGTAATTAGACCCATGCGTCCATACGTTTTGTCTGTGTCAGTGTGTCCCCTCACAGAGCTTAAAATATTCACTGCCCGCCGTGCCCGGCCAAAAAAAAGGTTGTTGTTTGGATTTTAATAGGTCAATACTTAAGAACCTATGAATGGATCATTATTACAGTGATTATTATGTTCCTAGCATGTTATATGTTTGGCAATGGTTCTTTAACTCTAAGAGATGTAGTGTGTAGCTTTTCTTTTCTTAAACAAATGTGTTGAAAGATGTATCATGGCCGTATTCCAGGCTGACAATGCCAATGTTCAACAGGGTTAAAACTGTGAAAGAATGGTTCACAGAGCACAAAGAATCATTTTCACACATGAATGGGCACTTCTGAGTCCTGACTTTAACCTCAGTGTAAGTCTTTGGGATGTGCTGGAGGAGACTTTACAGAGTGCTCACCTCTTGCATTGTCAATACAAGATCTTAACCAAAATGTATGAACCTCCTGATGGAAATGACATCAGAACATTTATTTCCATCAAGAGGTTAGTCTTACATTGAGGTTAAAGTCAGGACTCAGAAGTGCCCATTCATGTGTGAAAATGATTCTTTGTGCTCTCTGAACTTTCTTTAACTCTGATGAATATCGGCCTTGTCATCCTGGAATATGGCCATGATACATATTCCAACATGGTTGTTTAAGAAATGAAAAGCTACACACTCTGTTAGGGTTAAAATATAAGTTTATATAATACATTTAAATAGTTCATACTTGAATTACGAGATTCCTGTACCAACAATAGTAATACTACCATTACTACAAATACTAACTAAAAATGTAACTGATGCTCATATGCCACCCACACTGAATGATATAGACAACAATAATACACCTGGCATGACCTTTTTAAATGTTTGCATTTGACACAGATAAACTTTAAATACAGAGAGGATAAGGTGATTGTCATCCCTGTTACCCACATGTCATGACCTGTTACCCTAAAAAGTAACAGGGTTGACGGTAACAGGTTTGACAATTTCAAGCTAATTTGCTATTTGCTAGCTTACAGACCAGATCACAAAAACACATTTTGTACACTTTAAAGGGATATTACTTGTAGATAATGATTATGTTACTTTAAATAAATAAGTGTTTAAATGTACACTTCAAACATGGTAACAGGTTTGACATTGCATGATATCCCCCCTCAGTCAAACCTCATAAATCATCAAAAATAGAAAATTATAGAAGAGAGAAAAAAACTTATTTTTATTTGAACTGTTGGCATCCTGGTTTAGAGATGATGTAACTTCCTGGAAGTGATGTCACTGGAATGTACCATTATTTATGCAGGGTTCTTTGGTGAGGGTAACAGGGCTGACATGAAATAGGGGACACCGATAAAAAATAATGTATACTTATGCTAAAACATTACAATAAGACTATACTTAGAACAATATGCAAAAGTGATTTTTGTATAATTTTGCATTCAATTTGCAAATTAAAAGTCCTGCTGAAAAAGATAACAAGCATAGCAAGGGACAGGCCAAAAACCTTACCCTTATGAGAATAAATGCAATTTTAATTATTTAAAATAATATTTAATTGACTTTACTTTGGTGTAATATTAATAAAACAATGCACAGTATTGATATGCTTTTAAATCACAAATTTATTTGCTGTTATAGTACTTCTATGTCTGGTTATTTCTTAGGGATGCAAAAGGCACTGATTTCGTGGAATGACCCTGGAGTTAAAAATCATCATTTGTGTTCTACTGAGCTGATATCCAAGTAAAACAAAGTCACCTACATCTTGGATTCCCTGGGGGTAAGCAGATAAACATCACAATTTTCATTTTTGGGTGAACTATCCCTTTAATTGTGCTTAAAAATCTGTGTTCTTCTGTTGCATGTTTGTTTCTATTGCCTGCAATGCTGCTTATATATATAAATTAAATTTATATATATAAATTAAATTAATATAAGTGTAAGTCAATCACATATCACTGAGGACATAAATGATCTGAAGTCAGTGTAAAGTCTCAAATCATGTGAGGAGCAATGCTCAAGGAGGCTAGAGTAAAGATTTTGAACTTTATTGACATAATGAGGCCGGCACAGAATGATGCTTTCAATGAGTTTATGTACAATCAGTCATACAAATTTGGTGTCATAAAGGCAGTAAAGTCAAGCCTGTGGTTTCTCTGTTTCTACACCAACACAAAGATAGAGCAGCATTCTCATGAACCTTATTATGAAGGACTCAGGTACGGTGTACATTTTAGGACATCCACAGACTTCAGTCATATTACGAAATTCCATAATGCCTCAGATTAAAGTCATTGGACAAAATGGCATCATGCTTTAGAAAGAAAGGCCTCAGGTCTCAGGAAAAACAGTGTCAGTGTCAGATCTCGTACAATTAGGCATCAGACGAAACAGCCTCAGACAAAAAAGGCATTGGACAAAACAGACTGACCATCCTAACTGAAATACACAGGCTGAGTAAACATTTTAATCATTTTCTTTTTCTCTCTCTCCAAAATCATATACAAATGGTTAGTTATTAAATCCTACAACAGCATCAGAAGAACACAAAGCTGAAGCAAACACACTGTAGCTTCTTCTGATCTTCACACAATCACTTCTGAACAGCACAGGTCTGACATTAGATGACTGAACATGTGCAGACTCTGATGATTTGATCAAAGTAATGAATGTGATTACCTGTACGCTGAAGTGGTTGGTGTGTGTTTGTCTCTGTCCTGAAGTCATGATCTCTCACACATTCTGCACTCTCATAGATTTCCACTATCATCTCCATTCTGTCTGTGTTCATTCTCTCAGACTCAATCCTGATCACATCGTCATAAATACCATCAGACATTTCTGCTATTTAACTGTCAAACATTAAATGATCTTGTTCTTTGTTTGTTGTAGATGTAGTCAGCACTCGTGTTCTTTTTAAAGCTAGTGGCAAATAAACTTGTGGTCAATGTGTGAAAAAAAAAAAACCTGTGACATCAGCCCTTAAAGTTGACATGAAACAGAAGTTGTGAAAGTCTTTTCATCCCTTTTGTGATGTATATCCAAGTAAAACTCTGTCATTGTTGTAATATCATGTGATTGACAGGTTGTCCCGCTCCAGTAAATGAGAAGAGAAGAGAAGTCATTGCAAGAGTGAGGGAAAGTTATTTAATTAAAGATTATGGGGGCACATGAATTTTAAATGTGATGTGCGTTGATAAATCATTCATAAATACTGAATATTCCATAAAAAATAAGAATTGTTGATTTTAATTTCAGTGACTTATTTATTGTTGTGGAAAAATTCTTTATTCCTTCAGTGGTGAGAATGTAATGAGACAAACACTCAGGAAATGTCTTTGTTGATTTTATTCTTGCAAGAAGGTTGTTTAAAGAAGATTTCTACACAGTTCTACAGAGAAGAACACCCTCACCCAGAGTGGATGTCTTATATACACCTCTTATTGATCCTTGTTACCCCAAACCAATCATAATACATTACCATATTAGGATCATAAAAACTGAAAAAAGAGAGGGGTCTAAAACTTAGCAGATGCCCTATTGAAGTCCAAGCTGTCAAGACAAACACATTTGCACCATTGCCTCACTTCCTTTGTTAGTTTCAGAAGCGTTTCTTAAAAGAGAACAGCATTAGCAGTAATTTTCCACTGAACAAGCTGTTTTAAATGATACAAAAGACAGAGAGAAAACAAGTATCAATGCATCCATTCATAAATCAGGAGAATAAATTATAAGCAATAAAAATTCCTCTACGATGTTTAGAACAAGCACTGGACTGTGGCAGGTTACTGGGGAAATGCACATTCGGAAAGGAAATATATTTACAGGAACATTTCAGCAGGTTCAAGGTGAGATTTTTCTTTTTTGTGTGTTGGGAAACTGTGAAATCTGATGTAGCGAATTAACTCAAAGGGGAAATATTAATAATTATTCATAACTCATTATGATTATTAATTATGAATATGTAAATCCATTAATCAGATTAACTGGATGTAGCTTCATTAAGATTAATAGTACAATCAGTTAACCTGTTCGTCTAGTGAACGCTCAGTGTTGATTGTTTATTAATTCTAAGAAATGTTAATGGAAATGTAACAGTTCGTATAAATGGGAAGGAGGAGGCGGGAACCGGCGAACATTCAACAAAACTTTAATTCAAAATAAACAAAGAACAAAACGAAAGTAATGCCGGCAGACCCTCGTGGACGTCTGCCGGCCACACAAACATAATAAAACATAAAATAAAGCCCAGGCTTGGTCCTCTCTCGTCCTTCACTGACGTCGCTCCTCCTTTTATGCCTCCGGAGCTCCTCCGTGAGAGACTCGAGGCCGGCGTGCCTCGCAGGTGATGCTCATTATCACTCGCGTCACCGGCCTCGCGCCGTTCCCTCACGGCTCTCGCCCGCCCTGATCGTCACATACCCCCATCGCCCCTCGCAGGCCCGGGTGGTACTCCCGAGACTGCGCTCTACTCCCCCCCGGGGCCTGTCTCAGCGGCCGCAGCACCTGGGGGTAAGGACAGACGAGACGAGAGAAAGGAGACAGAAGCAAGGGGAGCGACAGAACGAGAGAGGGGAGAGAGGAAAAAGAAAAAGAAAAAATTCTTGGTCCGGTTCCCAGACACACTGCCGCTCGGTCCTCAGCCTGCCAAGAGGCTCTTCCTCGCGGTGCCATGCAGTGCCATGCAGTGGCACTGGACGCTCAGTGGACGGCCCGATACTCGACCGCCTCCTGGCGGCCGGCGATGGCTCCTCCGGTTGAGGGCAGCCGGCAGCGAGTCCCCCGTCCCCTGCTCCTCCCCTTCACGGCGGAGGTAGCAGGCTCCGGCCCACGGTGGATGGCGGCGACTCCTCCGCTCCCTCCTTGACGGCAGCCACCCTACCTCGTCCCAGGAGCACGGCATCCGGGTCTCCGTCCCACCTTTCACTAGGCTCCAGCACCACCGCCTCGGGCAGCCTCTTGCGGTCTTACTCCCACTTCGAACTCCGCAGCACCGCGATCCCCCTCAGCAGCGAGGGCTCTCCGACAGCATGTCCCTCCTTCCTCCCGGGTTTTGGCACCAATGTAACGCAGTTCGTAGATACGGGAAGAAGGAGGCGGGAACCGGCGAACATTCAACGTAACTTTAATTCAAAATAAACAAAGAACAAAACGAAAGTAATGCCGGCAGACGTCCGCGAGGGTCCACACAAACATAATAAAACATAAAATAAAATCCAGGCCTGGTCCTCTCTCGTCCGTCACGGTCGTCGCTCCTCCTTTTATGCTCCCGGAGCTCCTCCGTGAGAGACTCAAGGCCGGTGCGCCTCCCAGGTGATGCTCGTTATCACTTGCGTCACCGGCCTCGCGCCGTTCCCTCCCGCCCTGCTCGTCACAGGAAAGTTATGGAAAAATAACATTCTTATTGTACCGTACTACTACTACTACTACTACTACTACTGATCTAAATCACTTAAGAGGCAGTTTATCAGCAGACGGAGTCAGAACCAAACATGTATTGTGCACAATCTTTATTAACTAACTCACAAACACATAACTAAACTAACAAACACATAACATACAACAAAGGTCACACACATACGTACTGTAGGTAAGAATGAGTAATGATAGGGTTGAACCGGAAGAGATACTGTTACTAGAGCTATAGGAAAAAGTCAAAGACAATCTGGAAAAGAATCATCAGTTTCTTTTAGCAATAGCAAAGGTAAGTCTTACAAATCAATACTAAATCGCTGTTTAGTGTTAAAATGTACGATACTTGCACGATGCCTTTAGGCTAAGGAGCGTCGGATCGGCAGGTTGAGGAGAGATCTTGAGGATTTCGTCTGAAGTTGTTGCCAGTCTTTTCTATGTTGGATGTTGAGCACATGGCTGGTTTATAGGCCGAGGCCGGCAGGCCTTTGGCCAAGAGGGTTCTGTTCAGTTATCCACGAGGCAAGGAAAGAGAGGGAGTGGCATTGTTCTCTAGCTTTTAACCTCTGATCAAAGTCCAACCTCTTAAAGTTGATGTAGCCAATGAAGGTGTTGTATTTCCGGGCGACAACACACCCCCTGTCAGGGCTTTTACGACCAAGAAAGATTAACAAGCTGAGTTCTTGAATAATAACTATTAAAGATTCTTGTAATACTGATGTGTTGCACAGGTATGGACATAACATAAATTACCAAATAGGAATCGAAAGTTGGAGTCCGTAGATACCAAACATGCTACCCATGTGATTCCAGTTAACTATACATTGCAGCTCTGGAATATTAATACCAAACTAGTTCAAAAGAGAAAATGAATACATAGAATAAAGCCCATAAAAGAAAAGTCATGAGATGGGAAACTTGGATACATGTTTATACATTTCCCAAGTGGTTATATAGAGAATACATAGGATTAAAGGAGTTTATTTGTCCTTCTCAGAAAGAATGAGTCACTAGTCTCTGCAAAATTCCTCCTGATCGTAAAAGGTCCAAGTATCTGTAACAGGACACCTAGTTCTGCCTGTGGTTTAGCTACGTTTGGGATGCTAGTTGCAGTTTTAGGGGGATGGGTTCACAGAACTTTGATAGAGTGAGTTTCTGGGTAATTCCTTAAATATAATGAATAATTGTGTGTACCTGATTGGTCCAGATGCTACACTGAGGTAAGGCAACGAAAAGGCAAAAAACAAACAAAAAACAATTTAATAACACAGGACGGGGTGGTGAAAACTTTTGAACAGGATGAAGATGTCCAAATTGTTCTCATTTTGTTGAAATATCTTCTTTTTCTTTTCTTTTTTTTAGTACTGCCCTTTGGAAGCAACAGAAGATACTTAATTTGCCTTCAGGGAAACATGTAAGTACAATATTCCTTGATCTTCAAATTCAAAAATTTTTCACCCTCCTACTCTTAATGCATCGTGTTTCCTTCTGGAGCATCAGTGAATGTTTGAATGCTCACATTCGTTGGTGTCTGGCACTTTGGAGAGGTGTTCTTCTCACGGATGAATCCCGGTTTTCACTGTACAGGGCAGATGGCAGACAGCGTGTATGGCGTCGTGTGGGTGAGCGGTTTGCTGATGTCAGTGTTGTGGATTGAGTGGCCCATGGTGGCGGTGCAGGTATGGGCAGGCGTATGTTATGGACAACAAACACAGGTGCATTTTATTGATGGCATTTTGAATGCACAGAGATACCGTGACGAGATCCTGAGGCCCATTGTTGTGCCATTCATCCACGACCATCACCTCATGTTGCAGCATGATAATGCACGGCCCCATGTTGCAGGGATCTGTACACAATTCCTGGAAGCTGAAATCATCCCAGTTCTTGCATGGCCAGCATACTCACCGGACATGTCACCCATTGAGCATGTTTGGGATGCTTTGCATCAGCGTATACGACAGCGTGTTCCAGTTCCTGCCAATATCCAGCAACTTCGCACAGCCATTGAAGAGGAGTGGACCAACATTCCACAGGCCACAGTCAACAACCTGATCAACTCTATGTGAAGGAGAATAAAGTAATAAAAATAAAGGTTTTCGATCTGGTTTCTAGAGTATTTTTGCTGGTTTCTTGACATTGCTAGGGAAAGTTACTTCTCATTATCAGTGTTCCTGCTTGTTTCTTGCATATTTAGACTCCCCCTGTTTAATTAATTTACTCACAAAATTAATTTGTAGTCCTGAAAGGAAGTGACTTTAGTTTCATATACAGATGGTGTGAACAGAACCATATGTCTAAAACAGGACTGACATCTGTATTCTGCTGTTGTGTGAATGCAACCAATCAGAAGAAAACTAAAATTATTTGTTTATTCAAATAGGAGTTTCAGGAATGAGGGCAAGATATGATTAAGGTTCACTTATAATGTTAGAGAAAAAAGTAGTATTCGCACATCCTAGCTCAACTTGGAGCAGGTGCTTGATCATCAGAGTCACTATTAGGTAAACACACAAAAAATCTGCACACTGCTACTGCTGCTCTCAAAATTTATTAAAAAGACAATGTTTCGACCAAAGAAGTCTTCATCAGGTCAGGCAAACAGTAAATAGTCAAAAAATGTCAATTTCTTATTTTCTCAACATGGTCAGTAACACCTGATACAATTCATTTCATCAACATGATCAGTCACACCTGTTACAAGTCATCAAACTCATCACCCAATAATCCAATCAACACTGGTAACAAATGGAATCATATACAATCATATAAAAAAAAAAAAAATCAAAATCAAAATTTAAACCTTTAGGAGAAAGAGTATTTAATGTGTAAATATAAAAAGCCCTCTGTAATAAAATTTTATTAATATCACCACCCCTTCTAGGTACTTGTATTTGTTCTTATGAAATTTTGCCTCACTTCTGGCCGTCACTGTATCCCCTCTAGGCTGCTGAAACTTGGCTCACATTAGTGATTTCATCATATAAGGACTTAAAGGTGCCCTAGAATTAAAAATTGAATTTATCTAGGCATAGTTGAATAACAAGAGTTCAGTACATGGAAATGACATACAGTGAGTCTCAAACTCCATTTTTTCCTCCTTATATAAATCTCATTTGTTTAAAACACCTCTGAAGAACAGGTGAATCTCCACATAACACCGACTGTTATGTAACAGTCGGGATCATTAATATGTACGCCCCCAATATTTGTATATGCCAGCCCATGATCAAGGCATTAGACGAGCCAGTATTAACGTCTGGATCTGTGCACAGCTGAATCATCAGACTAGGTAAGCAAGCAAGGACAACAGTGAAAAATGGCAGATGGAGCAATAATAACTGACATGATCCATGATATCATGATATTTTTAGTGATATTTGTAAATTGTCTTTCTAAATGTTTCGTTAGCATGTTGCTAATGTACTGTTAAATGTGGTTAAAATTACCATAGTTTCTTACTGTATTCACGGAGACAAGAGCCGTCGTTATTTTCATTATTAAACACTTGCAGTCAGTATAATTCATAAACACAACTTCATTCTTTATAAATCTCTCCAACAGTGTAGCATTAGCCGTTAGCCATGGAGCACCATCAAGCTCATTCAGAATCAAATGTAAACATCCAAATAAATACTATACTCACATGATCTGATATGCTGCATAACAAACACTTTGTAAAGATCCATTTTGAGGGTTATATTAGCTGTGTGAACTTTGTTTATGCTGGTTAAGGCAAGCGTGAGCTCCGTGGGCGGGGAGCACGAGATTTAAAGGGGCCGTGCAGCATGAATCGGCACATTTCTAATTATGCCTCAAAATAGGCAGATAAAAAAATTAATAAAAAAAATCTATGGGGTATTTTGAGCTGAAACTTCACAGACACATTCAGGGGACACCTTAGACTTATATTACATCTTGTAAACAAAACGTTCGATGGCACCTTTAAACAATTATATGCAATAGCCCACTTTGAACAGAAGGGGTCACTCTACTACAACTAGTTAATAGACTAAATGCAAAATATTCATAGAGAACAAGCACAATTGTAGATATATAGATGAAATATATACGTAATTTAACAGTATTATAAATAGTTAGAATATTCTGTTTTCATTCTCTTGAGATGAAGACATCCAAGAGGCGATCCACAGTTAACTGTATATACTAGTTTAATTAGTGACACTTAGCCTACATTTTAAAACCTTTATGGCGACATTTTAATTTGACTATGGCAACATTTTTATTAAAATATATTTATTTGAATAGGGCAACATTTGTATTTTAAAACCTTTATTTTAATATGGCAACATTTTTATTAAAAATATTTATGAATAGGGCAATAGGGCAACATTTGTATTTTAAAACCTTTATTTGAATATGGCAACATGACACCTCATTCTACAATATTTCTATGATTAAATCGCTGACTCCTCCCCATCAGTCAATCACTGTGTGTTTACTCCATAGCAAAGAGGTCAACCCCGCCCTTACTCTTAGCTTAAGACTTCAGTCTATTCCTTAGTAAAAGTTTGTCTCAGCAGCTTTGTCAATAGGTTTTAAGAGAAAACTCTTAGCTAAGAACTTTTACTGCTATTTATGAGAACTCTTAGTGGTAAGATAAAATGTTTTGTGAATACGGCCCAAGATCTTGAATCATTGGAGCTCTTGTAATTATGACATTAGACTTCTGAAATTAATGTTTTTTTTTACAGGTTGTGATGCTTTTGTCCTTTTTGCACATCATTTTGTCATTGATTATGTTAAACTGTCAAATAAAATAAACTGACTAAATTGCTAGAAAGGTGTCATTTATATTTTAAAAGGTTTTCCACATTTTTAAAATGGTCAGGAATTTGTTGAAGCATTATTGAAGTGTTGCTGAAATATTAATACTGTTTAAGTGACTTTGAATCAACATCACATTAACATTGATAAAACAATATTTACCAACGATTATTTTTGTTAATTTCAATAATGTGCTGTTAGTTATGTTTGCTGTATGTTTCTTTTCCACCTCCTACTGGAGTTTTAAGGTACTGCACTATATTTTGCTGTTTGCTTTCGGTTTCTCTCAGTGAACGCGGTCGAGAAGAACGTGCACGCAGTTCCTATCAGCTATTGATTCTATCGTTTACACTTTGGAAATATATGTCTGTAAGTGCTAAAATTTATACTAAATAGTGTTTTTAAGTGGTATGTAGAGTAAAGTAAATTGTAGATTACGATTATTGTTATATTTTTGTTATAAACAGACATGATTCACGTTATTGGTAACGTGCCTTGTTTTAGCATACTAGCCTGCTAATTTCTCTTCATAAGTGTATGTGCATAATCTCATTAGAATATAATTTCGAATGTAATTTCTTGACATGTACATTATTTAAAATAATGTTAAAAAGGAACTATGTACAGAATCAAACTGTAATGTTAAGCTGAATGTGTACATACTGTTCATACATATTTTTTCTTCTTGTTTGTAGTTTTACATAAAAGAATTGAGAAGAACAATCACCAGTAAAGTCACTAAAGTTATGAAGACCGCTTTCTGGAGTTCTTTTCGGAAAGTGTACGCTATCTGTTAAGCCTTTGCTCAAGCTACACAATTGGTCAGAACAGAATAGTAAAAAGATACCTCTCAAGCCTTTGAGATTAGATCACAAGCTTCAAGCTGCAAGTCATCACAAAAATCAAGCAAGTTGTCACTAAGATCAAGTCGATCTTCAGCTAGTGCAGCAGCGACTCGTGCAAGAGCTAAAGCAGAAGCAGCTCGAGCTAAAGCGTCTTATGCAGAAAGAGAAGCAGCAATGATGAGGAAAAAAGCAGAAGTAGAAGCAGATCTATTCTTGCTACAATCCCAAAAAGAAGCAACTGCAGCATCTGCTGAAGCAGCGATTTATGAAGCAGCAGCTGACATTGAGGAGGGAAATATAGATGAATTGGACCGTGAGACACACTCAATTCGCACTCAGCGTACTAAGGAGTATGTTCAGAAGCATACAGTGGAACAATATCAGCAGTAGTTTGATGATACTTCGATTCTACAGTCATCCTTAAGGAATGCTGAACCCCTTCTGTGTGAAGCTACTGTAACATCTCCACATGTATATCCATCTTATGGAATGGAGGAATTAAAAATAAAACAGGAAACAATGGATAACCAAAGAGATAAAGTTCATGGACATCGCTCCACTTTCCAAGCATCTCCAGCTCCCAGCTTTAAAGCTCCCAGGAGAAGTCTGCCATATACATCTGATTTAGCTAACTACATGGTAAGAAAAGAGATGGTGAGTTCAGGTCTTGTGAAGTTCGATGATCACCCTGAGAACTACTGGGCCTGGAAATCCTCATTTCAAGATGTCACAAAAGACCTCGGACTAACGGCCAGAGAAGAGCTTGACCTTCTCACTAAATGGCTCGGCCCTGAGTCATCCATGCAAGCCAAACGCATCAGATCGGTTCATGCACACTATCCTATAGCAGGTGTCCGTATGCTTTGGCAGCGTTTGGAAGAGTGTTACGGGTGCCCAGAAGTAATTGAGAATGCCCTGTTGAGAAAACTGGAGGAGTTTCCAAAGATTTCTAACAGAGATGGACAAAGACTCAGGGAGTTAGGGGACATGCTTATGGAATTGGAATCTGCAAAGTCAGGTGGACATTTACCTGGTTTAGCAATTCTTGACACAGCAAGGGGAGTTAATCCCATCATTGAGAAGCTTCCCTTTAATCTGCAGGAAAGATGGATCACTCATGGTGCTAAGTATAAAGAGGATTGTCATGTCTCTTTTCCACCATTTGGCGTCTTTGTGCGGTTCATTTGCGACCAAGCAAGAATAAGAAATGATCCCAGTTTTTCACTCTCTATGCAGTGTCATTCTAAACAGGAGAAATTTTCACGGATCAGCAACAAAATACCTGTGTCAGTGAAGAAAACTGAAGTGCTAACCACAGTTTCAAGTTCCAAAGCCAACCAATCTCCAGAACAAAAGGTTTTGGACCCTGGTAAGCAATGTCCAATTCATAATAAGCCACATCCGTTGTCCAAGTGCCGTGGTTTTAGAGGGAAACCCTTGGATGAAAGGAAAGCGTACCTCAAAGAACAGTCTATCTGCTTCAGGTGTTGTGGTTCCACTAAACATATAGCAAAGGAATGTGCGGCAGCTGTTAAGTGTAGAGAGTGTAACAGTGATCGCCATGTCTCTGCAATGCACCCAGGGCCTGCTCCATGGGCAGTGGAATCTCTAGTGACACAGCAAGAGCAAGGCGGGGAGCCTGAAGGTGATGTATCATCTGAAGTTACTTCTAAGTGCACAGAAATTTGTGGCAAAGCTCCCAAACCTAGATCATGCTCGAAAATCTGTTTGGTTGATGTTTACCCATCTAACTCCCCTGAAAAGGCTAAGAGGATGTATGTAGTTCTGGATGACCAAAGTAACCGGTCTCTAGCCAGATCTGACTTTTTCGTGCTGTTTGGGATCAACGGAGAGTCTTTCCCCTATACTCTTCGTACATGTGCTGGTACAACAAAGACAATGGGAAGAAGAGCAGACAATTTCATTGTTAGTTCACTGGATGGGAAAATTCAAGTATCACTTCCCACACTCTTAGAATGCAATATGTTGCCTGAAGATCGCGATGAAATTCCAACCCCTGGAATAGCACAATACTTCTCTCATCTCAAGCCGATGGCTGACAAAATACCACCTTATGATGAAAGCGCTCCCATTCTTCTTCTCTTTGGAAGGGACATCCTAAGTGTGCATAAGGTTCGAGAACAGTATAATGGACCTGGTAACATGCCATATGCTCAGCGTCTGGACTTAGGCTGGGTTATTGTGGGAGAAGTGTGTATGGGTGGAATACACAAGTCCGAGACTGCAAATGTTTTCAGGACAAACATACTGCAAAATGGACGCACATCTTTTTTCCGACCCTGCTCAAAAGGAATTCAGGTCAAAGAACAGTTTGGCACTCCAAATTGTCAATACCAGTCCACTCTACCTTGGTGTCCAGTCACAAGCTGTTTGACAGATCACCTGGGTGACAAAGTCTTTCAGCGAACCCCTGATGATGATAAGCTTTCACTGTCTGTTGAGGATGACATCTTCCTTGATGTTATGAACAGAGAAATGTACATAGATGAGTCAAACCACTGGGTAGCTCCCTTACCATTTCGTTTACCTCACAGCCCACTGCCGAACAACCGAGACCAAGCAATGAAGCGTCTTAACGTCCTGCAACGCACCTTACAAAAGAAACCTGAGATGGCTAATCACTTTGTGGAGTTTATGCAAAACATGTTTATCAACAAACATGCAGAAATAGCTCCCCTGCTGCAGCCTGATGAAGAATGCTGGTATTTACCAATATTTGGTGTGTACCACACTCTGAAACCTGGGAAGATTAGGGTCGTCTTCGATTCTAGTGCGCAATATGAAGGCATCTCGTTGAATAACGTTCTTCTTCGTGGACCAGATCTAAACAACAAGCTTCTGGGGGTCTTGATGCGCTTTCGTAAGGAGCAGATTGCAGTCACAGCTGATGTAGAACAAATGTTCTACTGCTTCAAGGTCAGGGAAGATCACCAAAACTTTCTGAGGTTTCTGTGGTTTAAGGAAAATGATCTCTCTAAAGAAATTACAGAGTACCGAATGACAGTTCATGTTTTTGGGAACAGCCCGTCTCCAGCAGTGGCAATCTTTGGATTAAGACGAGCAGCTGAGTTTGGAGAAGAGGAGCATGGTAGAGAAGCCAAACACTTTATCCACAGAAATTTTTATGTGGATGACGGCCTGATCTCTGTATCCAGTGCAGATGAAGCCATCAGTCTCCTAAAAAATACCAAAAACATGTTGGCTGAGTCAAACATCAAGCTCCACAAGATTTCATCAAACAGTCATCAAGTCATGGAAGCATTCCCTCCGTCTGAGAGAGCCAATGACCTGAAGGATCTGGATCTGAATGTTGATCCTCTACCTCTCCAACGAAGCTTAGGGTTGAGTTGGAACTTAGAGACTGACTGTTTCACATTTCATGTATCTACAGAAGTTAAACCATTCACACGTCGAGGCATACTTTCAACAGTTAACAGTCTCTACGATCCTTTGGGACTTGTTGCTCCTGTTACCATGCAGGGTAAGGCCTTAGTAAGAGAGCTGTCATCAGAGCAGTTTGACTGGGACACGCCACTCCCAACTGATAAAGAGGCCCAGTGGAAAGCATGGACAGATTCTTTAACAGATCTCAAAGAAGTCCAGATTCACAGACCCAATGTACCAGTCTCTACACTGTTAAAAATTGCTGTTAATTTACGGAAAAATTTTAACAGTATAATCCTGTTATATTAAAAAGCAGCGCATTACTGTTTTTTTACGGTTGGTGAAATGACGTACACAAATTTTAACAGCATTTTACCGTATTTATTCCACAAAGGAAAGAAAACAGTACTTAACAGTATTTTTGGAACTGAAAACTGCAGCGAGCACATCTGGATTTTTATCCGTCTTTACACTGTGATTTAACCGGTGAGTGCACCTTTGCCTTGCTCCTTTTACACAAGATAGGCTACACGTTTGCAATTGCAAATAACTGTGCAAATAACTGTAATAATTGTGGATGCTGAGCTTGTAACTGTTTTATACGTCCATTTCAGTGCCAAACCTGCCAACCGTGCAAACTGCGTCACAGAGTGGAGCTGAATTTCGGATTCATATATTTCCCGAGTACGAGGTGAGTTCACTATGTATACCTATACAAGTTTTTCAAATATGATATACTATAAACTCTTCTGCAAAGTAAGCCTTTAACATCATAGCAACAAAGTAATATCGATGTAAGTTATTTCTAACGCGCTGAAATTGTCATCATCTCGTTTGCTAATTTTAGCTTAAGATCTTTTCATTTATTGGATAATATAGCCTACATTTAGTTTATATTAGACAAAACGTTGATTTCGACAACGTTGTGCTTGCAAATTTGGGTAAGCTTGTTCTAATTTGTACATAACTGTATTATGAGGGGAGTTTTTCTTTTGTTGCTGTTTTGCTTCTTTAGCGTTGGGTGTATTTTGGATTACTTCGACCAAGGTTAGCTTGATAGAATAAGTTGCGCGTTACTACTCAGTAAGTTATTATGTTGATGGTTTGTATTGTAATGTTACTTTGCCCAGTACAGTAGGCTAAATGACATTTTATTTCAGTGGAGACTTTGTTGTTGTTGAGATTTTCGTGCCCAAAGACTGTCCAATTTGACTCGCTGTTGTTGTTTATGTTCTATCATGGTATTATTGTCCTAACAACTGAAATAGACATGCTCTTTCCTAATTTAAAAATTAAATGCATACATTACAGGCATTATTGTTAGTGTATTGAGTCTGTCCTCATCATTGTAACTGTGTCTTAGGCCTCTTCCACTGCAGCTGATGTAGAAAGGACACTTGAACAACCTGCAACTCCTGGACTGATACTCCTTGGTATGTATAGAACTCTATGAATGTAAAGTCTATTTTATTACATAAGCCTCTAAGGGTGTTTTTTTTTTTCTTTTTTTTTTCTTTTGTATTTCAGCAAACATGGTAAATGCTTTTGTACAACACTGAAAGGGACAGTTCACACAAAATAAATATGCTGCCATCTTTTACCCACACTCATGTCATTCCAAGCCCTCAAGACTTTTATTAATATTTGTTATGTTATGACTTTACTTGAGGCACATGACTAATTGTTAAAGGGTTAGTTCACCCAAAAATGAAAATTCTGTCAGTTATTACTTACCCTCATGCCATTTGACACCTGTAAGACCTTCGTTCATCTTCGGAACACAAATTAAGATATTTTAGTTGAAATCCGATGGCTCCATGAGGCCTTCATAGGGAGCAATGACATTTCCTCTCTCGAGATCCATTAATGTACTAAAAACACATCTAAATCAGTTCATGTGAGTACAGTGGTTCAATTTTAATATTATAAAGTGACGAGAATATTTTTGGTGCGCCAAAAAAACAAAATAACGACTTATTCAGTGATGGCTGATTTCAAAATCATAAATGAATCAAAGTGTCGAATCTGCAGTTCAGAGAACCAAAGTCACGTGATTTCAGCAGTTTGGCGGTTTGACACACGATCCAAACCATGATTCCGCACACTGATTCATTTATGCTCCGATGCTTCCTGAAGCAGTGTTTTGAAATCGGTCATCACTATATAAGTCGTTATTTTGTTTTTTTGGCGCACAAAAAATATTCTTGTCACTTTATAATATTAATATTGAACCACTGTACTCACATGAACTGATTTAAATATGTTTTTAGTACATTAATGGATCTTGACACACAGATTCACAATGATCTGATGCTTCCTGAAGCATTGTTTTGAAATTGACCATCACTAAATAAGTTGTTATTTTGTTTTTTTGCTGCACCAAAAATTTCTCATTGCTTTATAATATTAATATTGAACCACTGTACTCACATGAACTGATTTAAATATGTTTTTAGTACCTTTATGGATCTCGAGAGAGGAAATGTCATTGCTCCCTATGAAGGCCTCACAGAGCCATCGGATTTCAACTAAAATATCTTAATTTGTGCTCCGAAGATCAACAAAGGTCTTACGGGTGTGAAACGACATGAGGGTGAGTAATTAATGACAGAATTTTCATTTTTGGGTGAACTTACCGTTTAAGTAATATGTCATTGTGGTTATGGGTTTTGAATTAATTTTGAATTAGTTAATAGTCATGTGCCTCAACAAGTAAAGTCATAACATGATACCTTTGTAAATCATTAGCTAAAGATTATTTAAAGCAGACAACTGGAAGTTGAAATGCATGGCTTTGACCGATTGTGGTAATTAACACGTTCATTTACATTATTAGTTAATATAATATGCTATTAGGGAATTAATATATTATGACACATTTAACTAATAACAATATAATGATTACTTAATCTATTAATCATATAGAAACTTTATTAGTTGCTGATGCAGTAATCATTAATTAATGGTTTAGTTCTTCATAAGTCATACATTAACTCATGATTATTTGTGCATTAGTTAAGCATGAATTAATGCATATTACCCGTATTGTAAAGTGTTACCTTAATTTCTATTCACATTCTCGTTATGTAAACTTTTACCCACACTAATTCTGAATGTATGCATTTGTTTTTCAGACGCTTCATTGGAATAAATCCTGAAAAAGGCACCAAGGGTGGACAAGACTTATCACACTCGGGTTGCCAGTCTACTTAAGAAGCTAATGGACTTAAAGCGTTAGTTCACCCAAAAATGAAAATTTTGTCATTTATTACTTACACTCATGTCGTTTCACACCCGTAAGACCTTCATTAATCTTCAGAACACAAATTAGGGTATTTTAGTTCAAATCCAATGGCTCCTTGAGGCCTACGTAGGGAGTAATAACATTTCCTCTGTCTAGATCCATAATGTACTAAAAACACATCGAAATCAGTTCAATATTAATATTATAAACCGACAAGAATATTTTAGTGCGGCAAAAAAACAAAATAATGACTTATTTAGTGATGACCGATTTCAAAACACTGCTTCATGAAGCATCGGAGCATTATGAATCAGTCTATCGAATCATGAATCAGATCGCAGTTCAAACCCGACAAATGGCTGAAATCACATGACTTTGGCACTCCGAACTGCAGATTCGACACACAGATTCACAATGATCTGATGCTTCCTGAAGCATTGTTTTGAAATTGACCATCACTAAATAAGTCGTTATTTTGTTTTTTTGCCGCACCAAAAATTTCTCATCGCTTTATAATATTAATATTGAACCACTGTACTCACATGAACTGATTTAAATATGTTTTTAGTACATTAATGGATCTTGAGAGAGGAAATGTCATTGCTCCCTATGTAGACCTCTTTAAGTCATTGGATTTCAACTAAAATATCTTAATTTGTGTTCTGAAGATGAATGAAGGTCTTACGGGTGTGGAACGGCATGGGGGTAAGTAATTTTGAGAATATTTTGTGATTTAAAGTGGCTTTATTTTTCAAGTTTTTCAAAGTTTTAATAAAGCACATTTTGAAGTTACTCTGCATTGTGTTAAATTTTTAATGTTTCAAAGGATATATTTGTACATTGTATTATGGTTTTAAAGCAAGACTTCTAAGGGGTAATTAATAAAATCAAAGAAATATCTAGAAAAATAGTTACACCTTTTTTTCTTAGCAGTCCATTTCTCAATATAATAACATTTGTAGCTTACAGTTAAAAAGTGCAAATAAACATTAATTAACTGTTAATACTTTTGACAGTAATTTACTGTTAATGTAGAAAATAACAGCTTTATGCTGTATTTACAAAAACAGTAACAAACTGTAAATTTCAACAACAGCAAGACACTGTTAATTTAACAGTAACTTGCTGGCAACCGTGCTGCCAGTTACTTACTGTTTTTTAACAGGACAATTTTTAACAGTGTATGTCCTACACTTCTGAGAGAGAGATAATCATTTTTGCTGATGCATCCACATTAGCCATAGCAGCGGTTGCCTACCTTAGGGTTGTAACTACAGACGGTGAGTGTCATACTGGGTTTGTTATGGCCAAATCAAAGTTGGCACCATACCCTGCTCACACAGTGCCACGTCTAGAGTTGTGTGCGGCAGTTCTTGCTGTTGAGCTGGCAGAGCTGATTAAAGAAGAGCTGGATGTAGATCTAACTGCAGTAAAATTTTACACTGATAGTAAAATCGTTTTAGGTTACATCTACAACACATCCCGACGATTCTATGTGTATGTTGCAAATCGAGTGGCGCAAATCAGACGTTCCTCAAAGCCAGAACAGTGGCATCACGTTAATTCAGATCTGAATCCAGCAGACCTTGGTACCAGATTAATTTCAGCAGCTGTCTTACCTTACACTAATTGGTTCTCTGGTCCAGAATTCCTCCATCAGCCTATTCTCAGGGACACTTCTGACAATGAATCGTTTGAGCTTGTAGAGCCAGAGAAGGATCAGGACATTCGCCCTCAGGTGGTAACCTTGACCACGAAAACAACAGAACAGTGTCTTGGATCACACAGATTTGAGCGCTTCTCTGAGTGGAGATCCCTTGTAAGAAGTATGGCCATGCTTGTCCATGTTGCAAGATCATTTTTTCGAGAGAGAAATACAGGAGATTGTAAAGGCTGGCATTGGTGCAAAAAAGCCCCCATGAAATTAGTTCCTCTGTCGGATCTGAAGTGTTTGACTGGTCCGCGAACTGCTAAGAACCGTCTGAGGGCATTAATGAAACTTGAGGTTGACATGGACTCAATAACTTCTAGATGGACAGCCCTTGTACTTAAACAAGAGAAAATGACAACCCATCTTTTACTTTCAGCGCTGCCCCCTCTAGTGCGGCGTGATATTATGTTCCATGGCCCAAAAACATCCAACAACTAGCCTGCTAATTTCTCTTCATAAGTGTATGTGCATAATCTCATTAGAATATAATTTCGAATGTAATTTCTTGACATGTACATTATTTAAAATAATGTTAAAAAGGAACTATGTACAGAATCAAACTGTAATGTTAAGCTGAATGTGTACATACTGTTCATACATATTTTTTCTTCTTGTTTGTAGTTTTACATAAAAGAATTGAGAAGAACAATCACCAGTAAAGTCACTAAAGTTATGAAGACCGCTTTCTGGAGTTCTTTTCGGAAAGTGTACGCTATCTGTTAAGCCTTTGCTCAAGCTACACAATTGGTCAGAACAGAATAAATAATGATTCAGTAGCAGTGATGTACAATCAACATCATAGTGTAACATTGATTCACTGACATTTCCATTGATGATTTTGTTGAAATCTCACCATTGTTTCAACACTAAATGTTAAAGTTGACGCATCAACATTGTTTCAGTGACTGCATGTTATCTGTGTCTCTCACTGTATTGATCTGGTCAATCTTCAGTATTTGAGCTGTGTGTCATCTAAAGGTTTAATGTTCAGTCTTTGTCTTCATCAAAGCTTATAGTTTTGAAGTCTGAGTTCAAGCTACTCTTGGTTATATTTGACTGAACTCATTGTTTGGGCTTTATTAAATATGTTAATAAATAATGTGTTTATTGTGATAAGATGTCCTCATGTACTTTACTCACTGACCCGATACAGTAGTTACTGCTATTATTTACATCTATGGTGAGAATATTAAGAAACTTGACACAGTTACAACACACTTCACAAATATATTTCATTTAATTGCTTTTTTCTTCAAATATTTCTTTTAAATATTTTTCACACAGATACATTTAAAAGCTTTATTACAGGGATAATCATGGCACCCTGATGGATATAACACAGCACAGTTCTCTTCTGTTTGTCCTTTTGGTTCTCCATTCGCTAAGAACCTGAAAGAACAGATCAGCATTAGATGTTCAGTGCTGCTTCCTGTGTGATATGATACTGACTGTGAGATATGATCATTTATTAGAGAATAATTAGTTTAATTCAGTGATTTCTCACCCAGAGGTCATGTTGGTGCCATCAACCCATTTCCATCTGCCCTCCACAACACTGTCAGTCAGACCAATCCAGACTGTAGTACCACCAGATATCTTTTTAACAAAATCCTAGTAGAATGAAGCAGGAAGTCACATTTAAAGGGTTAGTTCACCTAAAACTGAAAATCCTGTCATCAAAGTTGTGTACACTCCACACAGCTTGTAGGTCTCTGGCTAATCAGCTAACAGCAATATGTGTCGCTCGCAATTGTCTAGAAATGTGTCAAATGTTTTTTGTTATTATACTTGGAGTTATGATAAAGAATAGAGTAGTACGTTGGTGTACAACTGCAGTGCTTTATCAATACGTTTCTGTGTTGAGCTAACACATATACCATGACTGTTTGTGTGTTTACCAATGAGCTGTGGGCTAGGCTCGCTAACATGAACACAAAACAACTTATTTCCTCTCTGGGTCTTTATTCTTTGAACAGAACGGAGCACCATCATTAATATAATGTATAAGTGATACAAGCACTGTATACTGTACTTCATGTTAACCAGCAGAACTCATCTGACCAATCATTAGCATCGCGCGAACAAGGGGTTTGGCAAAACGAATCGTTGAGCAAATAGTTTGGGAGTCATTGAGCAAATAAGGTAAAAATAAATGCAGATTATGAGACAATTAAAGTGTTTTTTGACCTTGCATGCTTTTAAACCTGTTGTTGGAGACTCCCAAAACAAAAATAGGAACCTTTCAAATGCCACAATAGGGCCACTTTAAGGTCTGTGTTGGTGAGTAGACATTCATACTGTGAGCAGCACAACCTTTGGTGCCCAATCTCTCTTTCACTCACTTGTTCCTCTCTGTTGTTTATGATGATCAGATCTGCTCCTCTCTCTCTACAGTATCTTCTGCTCTCAGCCCAGTTCCTCTCCTCAGAAGAAATGAAGTAAAGACTGGATTGATAAATATATACACCTGTAAACACAACCAGATCATTGACTAGTACTTTTTTCCACCTGTACTGAATTATGACATTAATTTATGATAGTGGCACTTAATATATATATATATATATATATATATATATATATATATATATATATATATATATATATATATATATAAAGTATATAATGGTATATATAACTAAATGTATATAAAGACAGTGCAAGTTTATGGAATGACCTCATTTAGATATTTAAGTAAACACTTTTACAAGTAATTGTACTATAATTTAACATTACCCATTTCATTGAGCATCTTCCACAGTTCATTTCTCTCCTGATTGAACTGGTCTCTTTCTTTAGTTAATTCATCTCTTTCATTTGTCAAGGCGATGTTCTTGTTTAGTAGCTGGTCTCTCTCATTGGTCAGGTTTTCGTTCTTTATTTTCAGCCCATCTCTCTCTTCTGAGAGGTTGGTAATGTTAGTTAGTAGCTGGTCTCTCTCATTGGTCAGGTTTTCATTCTTGGATATTAAGTGTCGTCTCTCTAGAGTGAACGTGACACACAGCACTATGACTGCAGTCAGCAGAAGAACACACAGCAGCACCAAACACACTGCAGCTGCTCTGGAGCTTCTGATCTTCACATTATCACTTCCTGAAAATGACAGACATCAAGATGAATGTTTTCTCAATTCCTAATTGTATGTTTGTGTCCTAAGACACGAAACGATCGGTTTGTGTGAGAAACCGAACAGTATTTATATCATTTTTACCTCTAAAACACCACTATGTCAAACTGCCTTGAGCACGGCATCCGGTGTGTGAGGTGTGTATGCGCTCTGGTGTAGTTTAAAGGATTAGACCACTTTCAAATAAAATTTTCCTGATAATTTACTCACCCCCATCTCATCCAAGATGTTCATGTCTTTCTTTCGTCGGTTGAAAAGAAATGAAGGTTTTTGATGAAAACATTCCGGGATTATTCTCCTTATAGTGGACTTCAGTGGCCTCCAAACAGTTGAAGGTCAAAATTACAGTTTCAGTGCAGCTTCAAAGAGCTTTAAACGATACCAGACGAGGAATAAGCGCCTTCCTTATTCAACTTACGTAACAAATGCGGCGCCAGTTCCGTTTTTTCCGTAAGTAGAATAGGGAAGGCATACAACATATAGATCGTTTCTCTAGATAAGACCTTTATTCCTCGTCTGGTATCATTTAAAGCTGTTTGAAGCTGCACCGAAACTGTAATTTTGACCTTCAACTGTTTGGAGGCCATTGAAGTCCACTATAAGGAGAATAATCCTGGAATGTTTTCATCAAAAACCTTCATTTCTTTTCGACTGAAGAAAGAAAGACATAAACATCTTGGATGACATGGGGGTGAGTAAATTACCAGGAAAATTTTATTTGAAAGTGAACTAATCCTTTAAACTACACCAGAGCGCGTACACACCTCACACACCAGATGCCGTGCGCAAGGCAGTTGGACATAGTGGTGTTTTAGAGGTAAAAAAGGATACTGTTTGGTTTCTCGCACAAACCGATTGTTTTGTGTCTTAGGACATCAATGTGTCGTCACGAGCCGCAGGGTTTAATTTGGATTTGTCTGTGCATGTTTTTTTTGCAGATGGGAGTTTTACTTACTCAAACATGTTCTAAGGGCAGAAAGGAAATGATTGGTTTACATATTCAACCAATGAAATTGAAGCAGAGGCGGGGCGGGGTCAAGCCGTTTGAAATTTTAGAGGGAACACTTCAAACTGATGTTACTGGGAGAGCGCATCTAATGTAAGGTAAGTGAATTTTGCTATATGTTTTGCTAAAATTCAGATAATTGATAAACATTAAAATGCAAAGAAACGCTCATCTTATAGTATGAATTTTGATTCGGCTCCATTATCAGTCGACTGCACCAATGCTGCTATTGTGAAATGGGGTAAATAGGCTTCATTTTAATGCTAGCATTAAAAAAGCATGATTTATGAAGCAAATATGCTACGACAGAACTGGCTCAGATCTCCGTGACATTATACATCTCCCGCTGCATGTAAGAAGTGGTTGTGCTGTTATTTTTGGTAACGTTAAACTATGCGCGTCGCTGCTCTTAGGGCTGCAGTACTCAATAGGTTCGTATCGCTGTTATTTCTATGGCTGCTGTCAGAGAAAGAAGTACGTTACTCAAGTTGTGTTGCTGTGTAAATTTCGCTACTCCTTGCTCTTGAACGAACACACATACACACACACACACACACCGAATGACATTAAAATACCTCTCTCGATCTATACAAATTTCAGATGTTTCATCATATTGGTTCCGTGCTTTCCTGCAATAGTTCCGTGTATTTACTGACCGCAGCCTAAGATCTGTCACTATTTGTAAAGCAACAAAACAAAGAAATACGCGCTGCTCTCCGAGCTGGAGTCAATAGACTAGGGTTAAGTTGGTTTTATATTCGCACATTCGGACTTCTGATAAATTCAGACTTTCCAATAAATGTGCAATAAATTAATGTTTGCGAACTTTAAGCAGCGACATGATATTGACAACCAACGATTGTCAACTTACAACATTTTTCACAGTCGATCAAAATAGGCAAGTATTGTTTTAATGGCATATTTACTTGTGAATGTCCACTGAATGTCCAATGTAGTGTGATTAACAAGGCTATTGAATACTGATGTCCGAATATAAAACCAACTTTACCCAAGTAGTCAATAGGTTCAATAATAACTCGATAGATTCATATTACTGTGTTATTCTAGTGTACTATGTACTGCTCTCAGGGCTGCAGTACTCAATAGATTCATGTTACTGTGTTATTTTAGTGTACTATATGCTGCTCTCAGGGCTGCAGTACTCAATAGATTCATATCGCTGTTATTTTAGTGTACTATATGCTGCTCTCAGGGCTGCAGTACTCAATAGATTCATTTTACTGTGTTATTTTAGTGTACTATATGCTGCTCTCAGGGCTGCAGTACTCCATAGATTCATTTTACTGTGTTATTTTAGTGTACTATATGCTGCTCTCAGGGCTGCAGTACTCAATAGATTCATTTTACTGTGTTATTTTAGTGTACTATATGCTGCTCTCAGGGCTGCAGTACTCAATAGATTCATTTTACTGTGTTATTTTAGTGTACTATATGCTGCTCTCAGGGCTGCAGTACTCAATAGATTCATTTTACTGTGTTATTTTAGTGTACTATATGCTGCTCTCAGGGCTGCAGTACTCCATAGATTCATTTTACTGTGTTATTTTAGTGTACTATATGCTGCTCTCAGGGCTGCAGTACTCAATAGATTCATTTTACTGTGTTATTTTAGTGTACTATATGCTGCTCTCAGGGCTGCAGTACTCAATAGATTCATTTTACTGTGCTATTTTAGTGTACTATATGCTGCTCTCAGGGCTGCAGTTCTCAATAGATTCATTTTACTGTGTTATTTTAGTGTACTATATGCTGCTCTCAGGGCTGCAGTACTCAATAGATTCATATCGCTGTTATTTTAGTGTACTATATGCTGCTCTCAGGGCTGCAGTTCTCAATAGATTCATTTTACTGTGTTATTTTAGTGTACTATATGCTGCTCTCTAGCCTGGTAATACCAGACTCTGCTACTTCACTTTGCTTCGTAGACAGAGTCTGGAATGGCATAATAGAGAAGTGTTTTCTCTCTCGCTAGGGGGTGCTTGTCTGAAGTTTAAAATCATTGGTTACCCGTAAGCCAATCAGATACGTTTAGTTATCACGTATGTTATGTGCCTGTACAGCCGCATCGAAGCACAGACATCATGCATCGAACTCAAATCTATGATTGAACTTCCACTGTAAACCTGTTGTAAACACATGATGATGCGTTTATGAAACACTCTTCTTGTTCTGGCTTCAGTTTGAAAAAGAGTTGAATGTTCTCCATAACAGAGCGAATTGCATCCCGTGTCTCGTTTCCCATTTCCGCGGTCGTTTCGGTTTTCGATTTCTCTAACCTACAATGTAAAACTCGGCGCTTAGCATCTACGTCACGGCTCTCAGCCCGCCCTCTGTTCGTTGATTGGCCCGGCTGTTTCCAGACCGGTGGCAAACAGAAAGCTCTGACGCTGTATCAGACTGAGTACAGAAGCGAAATGAAATTGAGCGGAAGTAGGAAGTATGACGTAGTCAGGCTAGCTGCTCTCAGGGCTGCAGTACTCAATAGATTCATGTTACTGTTATTTTTAGTGTACTATATGCTGCTCTCAGGGCTGCAGTACTCAATAGATTCATATCGCTGTTATTTTAGTGTACTATATGCTGCTCTCAGGGCTGCAGTGCTCAATAGATTCATATCGCTGTTATTTTAGTGTACTATATGCTGCTCTCAGAGCTGCAGTACTCAATAGATTCATTTTACTGTGTTATTTTAGTGTACTATATGCTGCTCTCAGGGCTGCAGTACTCAATAGACTCATTTTACTGTGTTATTTTAGTGTACTATATGCTGCTCTCAGGGCTGCAGTACTCAATAGACTCATTTTACTGTGTTATTTTAGTGTACTATATGCTGCTCTCAGGGCTGCAGTACTCAATAGACTCATTTTACTGTGTTATTTTAGTGTACTATATGCTGCTCTCAGGGCTGCAGTACTCAATAGACTCATTTTACTGTGTTATTTTAGTGTACTATATGCTGCTCTCAGGGCTGCAGTACTCAATAGATTCATATCGCTGTTATTTTAGTGTACTATATGCTGCTCTCAGGGCTGCAGTACTCAATAGATTCATTTTACTGTGTTATTTTAGTGTACTATATGCTGCTCTCAGGGCTGCAGTACTCAATAGATTCATTTTACTGTGTTATTTTAGTGTACTATATGCTGCTCTCAGGGCTGCAGTACTCAATAGATTCATTTTACTGTGTTATTTTAGTGTACTATATGCTGCTCTCAGGGCTGCAGTACTCAATAGATTCATTTTACTGTTATTTTTAGTGTACTATATGCTGCTCTCAGGGCTGCAGTACTCAATAGATTCATATCGCTGTTATTTTAGTGTACTATATGCTACTCTCAGGGCTGTAGTACTCAATAGATTCATGTTACTGTTATTTTAGTGTACTATATGCTGCTCTCAGGGCTGCAGTACTCAATAGATTCATATCGCTGTTATTTTAGTGTACTATATGCTGCTCTCAGGGCTGCAGTACTCAATAGATTCATATCTCTGTTATTTTAGTGTACTATATGCTGCTCTCAGGGCTGCAGTACTCAATAGATTCATATCGCTGTTATTTTAGTGTACTATATGCTACTCTCAGGGCTGTAGTACTCAATAGATTCATGTTACTGTTATTTTAGTGTACTATATGCTGCTCTCAGGGCTGCAGTACTCAATAGATTCATATCTCTGTTATTTTTAGTGTACTATATGCTGCTCTCAGGGCTGCAGTACTCAATAGATTCATATCTCTGTTATTTTAGTGTACTATATGCTGCTCTCAGGGCTGCAGTACTCAATAGATTCATATTACTGTGTTATTTTAGTGTACTATATGCTGCTCTCAGGGCTGTAGTACTCAATAGATTCATGTTACTGTTATTTTAGTGTACTATATGCTGCTCTCAGGGCTGCAGTACTCAATAGATTCATATCGCTGTTATTTTAGTGTACTATATGCTGCTCTCAGGGCTGCAGTACTCAATAGATTCATATTACTGTGTTATTTTAGTGTACTATATGCTACTCTCAGGGCTGTAGTACTCAATAGATTCATGTTACTGTTATTTTAGTGTACTATATGCTGCTCTCAGGGCTGCAGTACTCAATAGATTCATATTACTGTGTTATTTTAGTGTACTATATGCTACTCTCAGGGCTGTAGTACTCAATAGATTCATGTTACTGTTATTTTAGTGTACTATATGCTGCTCTCAGGGCTGCAGTACTCAATAGATTCATATTACTGTGTTATTTTAGTGTACTATATGCTACTCTCAGGGCTGTAGTACTCAATAGATTCATGTTACTGTTATTTTTAGTGTACTATATGCTGCTCTCAGGGCTGCAGTACTCAATAGATTCATATCGCTGTTATTTTAGTGTACTATATGCTGCTCTCAGGGCTGCAGTACTCAATAGATTCATATTACTGTGTTATTTTAGTGTACTATATGCTGCTCTCAGGGCTGCAGTACTCAATAGATTCATATTACTGTGTTATTTTAGTGTACTATATGCTGCTCTCAGGGCTGCAGTTCTCAATAGATTCATGTTACTGTGTTATTTTAGTGTACTATATGCTGCTCTCAGGGCTGCAGTACTCAATAGATTCATATCGCTGTTATTTTAGTGTACTATATGCTGCTCTCAGGGCTGCAGTACTCAATAGATTCATTTTACTGTGTTATTTTAGTGTACTATATGCTGCTCTCAGGGCTGCAGTACTCAATAGATTCATTTTACTGTGTTATTTTAGTGTACTATATGCTGCTCTCAGGGCTGCAGTACTCAATAGATTCATTTTACTGTGTTATTTTAGTGTACTATATGCTGCTCTCAGGGCTGCAGTACTCAATAGATTCATATCGCTGTTATTTTAGTGTACTATATGCTGCTCTCAGGGCTGCAGTACTCAATAGATTCATATCTCTGTTATTTTAGTGTACTATATGCTGCTCTCAGGGCTGCAGTACTCAATAGATTCATATCGCTGTTATTTTAGTGTACTATATGCTACTCTCAGGGCTGTAGTACTCAATAGATTCATGTTACTGTTATTTTAGTGTACTATATGCTGCTCTCAGGGCTGCAGTACTCAATAGATTCATATCTCTGTTATTTTAGTGTACTATATGCTGCTCTCAGGGCTGCAGTACTCAATAGATTCATATCTCTGTTATTTTTAGTGTACTATATGCTGCTCTCAGGGCTGCAGTACTCAATAGATTCATATCGCTGTTATTTTAGTGTACTATATGCTACTCTCAGGGCTGTAGTACTCAATAGATTCATGTTACTGTTATTTTAGTGTACTATATGCTGCTCTCAGGGCTGCAGTACTCAATAGATTCATATCGCTGTGTTATTTTAGTGTACTATATGCTGCTCTCAGGGCTGCAGTACTCAATAGATTCATATCACTGTGTTATTTTAGTGTACTATATGCTGCTCTCAGGGCTGCAGTACTCAATAGATTCATATCACTGTGTTATTTTAGTGTACTATATGCTGCTCTCAGGGCTGCAGTACTCAATAGATTCATATCACTGTGTTATTTTAGTGTACTATATGCTGCTCTCAGGGCTGCAGTACTCAATAGATTCATGTTACTGTTATTTTAGTGTACTATATGCTGCTCTCAGGGCTGCAGTACTCAATAGATTCATTTTACTGTGTTATTTTAGTGTACTATATGCTGCTCTCAGGGCTGCAGTACTCAATAGATTCATGTTACTGTTATTTTAGTGTACTATATGCTGCTCTCAGGGCTGCAGTACTCAATAGATTCATTTTACTGTGTTATTTTAGTGTACTATATGCTGCTCTCAGGGCTGCAGTACTCAATAGATTCATATTACTGTGTTATTTTAGTGTACTTCATTTTTACAAACTCTACAGATGTTGACATATCTTCATTCATTCTCAATTCCTTATCATGTAGGTCGATAATGATTGACCGTGACCTTAAGGAACTCGATGCCATAAGAAGAGTTTTTCCAACAGCCAAGGTTCTTCTTTGCTGGTTTCATGTACTCCAGGTAGGTTTATTAAATCTTTTTCTTATTAAAATTCTGGGCCTTTAATTGGCAGTATTGAGTTAAAATAAAGTCACAGATCTATTAATTTTGAAAAACAAAATTCTAATTCAAATAAAAATAACCCCCCGTTCTATATTGTATAGTTTTTTCCTTTTTTTTATAGCTTATAAAATCTATACAAATGTTTAAAGGTATTTGCTTTTTTTTTTTTTTCAGTCATTTAATTTTTACAACAGTTTACTATTAACTAACTTGTTCTTTTATTTCATTGTTCAGTTACCTGGATGACCTTACAGAAACTGGACGAATCAAAGGAGCAAACACTGAAGAGACCAGTAATGCCGCCCATTCCAGGCCTGGGTGCAAAAGTGGAGATAAAAAATGGAGTGTGTTTGGTTCCACCCGACACAAGCACACAATGTCACAGTGTGGACTTGGTCATGCACAAATGCGACTGCAAAAGATTTCAATGTGGATGTGTGTGCAAACACTTAATTTTTTCACAGAACATTGCAGAGAAACAAGGACTTATAATTCAAGATCTTACAGCAGAAGTAGCAAAAAAATTGTTGACAGTGAATCCTACATCAGGGTCAATGAAAACCTTACCGTCTATCAATTTGATGGGAGTGTAGAAACTGTAAGTTGTAAAGGGACCAAATTTTGGACATGCATTGCGAATAGCCATGGAGAGGTATGTGTATGTATATTGGTTCACAACATTCTGTACCCAACATCATCTGAGAACATATCTGATGATTCACACTGCTTTAGGTCCAGTGAGAGAAAACCAGTTACACTGCAAGCCATGCTTACAGATCTCCATGAGTGGAGCAAATCAGAAAAATTCTGTGAGGATAATGAAGTGTACAGGTTAGTTAAAAGAGCACACAAGTTAGTTTTTTCACAGTTTACTAAACTGTCAAGAAAAAGAAAAGCGACTGTACAGATGCTTTGTATAAGAACAAATTGAAGGAACAAATATTAATTTTAAGTAATCAAGAAATTAAAAAAAAAAACCTCACACAATTCTTTGTAATGTTTTGTTTTATTTTATTTTTTTTGTACAGCTGAGCACTGCACATCAAGAAACAAGAGTTTGAAACAATGTGCAAGTAAATAAAATAAAGTGGGGAAAACCTTACTCGTGTGGAGTCTATTGTTTTCAGTGCTCTCAAGACATGCATCAATTAATGAAAAAGTGCCCTTTATAACAGCAGGACCATGTATTGCCAGGTCAAATGTTTCCCAGTTATTCTCTAGAGCAGCCTTTACACCTTTCAAGGTCTTCCTGCAATAGAAAATACAAAAAGCTATTTCCAGTTCAACTGATCATTGAATCATTAAGTTAAAGGGTTAGTTCACCCAAAAATGAAAATTCTGTCATTCATTACTCACCCTCATGTCGTTCCACACCTGTAAGACCTTCTTCATCTTCGGAACACAAATTAAGATATTTTTTTGATAAAATCCGATGGCTCAGTGAGGCCTGCATTGACAGCAAGATAATTCAGTGTCCAGAAAGCTTCTAAAGACATATCTAGCTCATGTGACTACAGTGGTTCAACCTTATTGTTATGAAGTGACGAGAATACGTTTTGTGCGCCAAAAATGATAAAAATAAAGACTTTATTCAACAATATCTAGTGATGATTTCAAAACACTGCTACAATGAAGCTTTAAATCTTTACGAAACTTTTTGTGTCGAATAAGAGATTTCATCAAAAATATGTTAATTTGTGTTCTGAGGATGAACAAAGTTCTTACGAGATTGGAACGTCATGAGGGTGAGTAATTAATGACTGAATTTTCATTTTTTGGTGAAATATCCCTTTAATGTCAAGTGTAGTAGTAAATTGTTATTAAATTACCTGCAGTCTTCGGTTTTGGCCATAGCTGCATGGACATTCCCCTCTCCTAAAGCCCCGGGTATACTCCACTTTCCGCGCCCGGACATGTCACACGCAGTCGCGTCCGCGCATCTTTCAAAGTATACTAAACCAAGGATGCGCTCAGATGACCGAGTTCGACATGCGCAGTGCAATTTTTTCTATACTATTATCAGACATTGTGTCATGGATATTCGCTGGGCAGGATCGGAGAAGAAAAATAGTGCAGCCACCATTGCAGCATAGTTCAGAAGATACACCAAGAGAATCAAAAACGATGGAGAAGGCATGCTTTTGAGTTTACTCGTCTTATTTTTGAATCGTTCTTCACACACTCTTCTTCAACGACTGCACATTGTGCTCAGTACTGTGCATATTGCCACCTAGTGGTCTCTTGTTTCCTGCTTGCGCTTGCACTGTTACACGCGCACCGTCCACACGGTCTCAAAATTTGGGCTGCACGCAGACGGGGTATGTGGCCGGCCGCGAGCCCTCCGCATGACGAAAATTATGTCATGCGGACGGTGCACGAACGCAGACGGCCGAAGTATACCCGGGGCTTAACAAGGCTTGACCCACTCTTTTCTGGGGGATGTATTTTGTTGCCAGGTAGATTATGTCCCCAGACAGATCCTTGCATTCATCTAAAATACAAATAAACACAACAGCATAATTATTTGTAATAATGTCCAACTTACAAGCATTACAAAAAAATAACAAAAGATGAAGTATGTGGATACACTCACTGTCCACCTTATTAAGACCACCTGTATATTCATGCAGTTATCTAATTAGCCAATCATATGGTAGCAGCATAATATTAACAAAACATCAACAACATGCAGATACAATTCAAGAGCTCCGGTTAATGATGTTCACATCAACTATCAGAATCAACAAAACAATAACCGTGGCATGGTTGTTGGTGCCATATTTCAGATCCTGTTGATATACTGGGATGTTTCTTACACAAAAGTCTCTGAGTTTGCACAGAATGGTACAAAAAATATTAAGTACGCAATAATTATGGGGGTGCAAATGCCTAATCTGAGGCACAGAAACATCTTTTTCAGTCTTCAACTGTCCAGTGAGTCTGTGTGTTATGATCACCGTCTGTTCCTGTCTCTTCCCGGACTACATTCCCCATCATCCTCTCTGCCAGCCACATTCACACACTCCACACTAATCACCACACCCAGGTGCAGCTCATTACCAGGACTATAAAGGACTTTCACACACACCAACTCACCGCAAAGTCTTGTTTCCCCAGTGTGCAATTCTAAGCGTTATCTTCCTGTCTTCTTGTTTGTTACTGTTTACGACCCATTGCTGCCTGCCTCGATCCTTTGCCTGTACCTGACTACGACTCTGCCTGTTCCTCACTGTTCCTGTTTTGACCCTGCCTGTACGACCACGCTCACTTTTAATAAAAGCTCTGCATATGGATCTTACCTCGAGTCCCGCTTCATTACACTGTGCCCATGAAATCTGCAGATTCTTATTCTTGGCTGCTGTTAGAGCCCATCCACTTTAAGGTTTAATGTCTTATACGTGCTAAGACGATTTTCTTCACACCACAGTCATAAAGAGTGATCATGAGTTGCTACCCCCAAACCCCACCCAACTATTCTGTGTTGTGTGAGAAATTCTCAGGAGATCCATAGTTTCTGAAATACTGAAATTCAAATCAGCCCATCTGGAACCAAAAACCATGTCACAGTTAAAGTCACAGATCACATTTTCCCCATTCTGATGATTGATGTGCTTTTGACCTGTATCTGTATGATTTTATGCAGGGTGCAGTTGCCATATGATTGGCTGATTGTATGACTCTATGAAGGAAATGGTTCCAATTAAAGTGGACAGTGAGTGTATATTCCAAAACTGGTTGTAAAACATAGCAAGTCAGGCTATTAACATAATATATTGACCTATTCTGGTAAAACTGAACACCATAGTGGCAAGACAACTTGTCTACGATTATATTTACTTTTTATTTATATATATTTTAAAAGTATAACAATACAGTTATAAGTCATGTGGAATTTCAGTGGAAGATATATTGTTATAAAATATTATAAACATATTATAAAATGTTATAAACATGATTCAATGATTCAAAACCACAAAACAAGGATACTAGTCTCAGAATTCCCTTTACAGTTAGTACTACTACTATATTTTTACCTTCACAAAGTTCGGCGTTCACTGCCAACTCCGCCAACTTCTCTATAATTTTCTTTTTTTGTCCCTTGGCCTTCCGTAGATAAGCCACTACAGTGTTTGGAGAGTAACTCTCTGGGGGAGAGCACCTCCTCTCCTCAGTTCATCTGATGTGACCAGGTATCTGAAATATCAATGTGTTATGTACATTATAATAATCCTTGAAAAGACAGAGGGCCTTTATCTTTTAAAAAAATTCTCTTTAGAGAATCAAATACAAAAGAAAGAAGGATTTGAACCATGGCAATAAGATAATTTACTTGATTTTTAAAATAACTGATATGCAGCATAATTTGCTATAATTAATAACACATTTATAGAAAAAAAAATTACCTGTTTGAACTTGGTTGAGTCCTGAGCTGCTTCCTGAATTCCTTCATTTTGGTTACTTTCTCCTGAGCTGTCTTGTCCCCCGGGTTCTTTGTCTCATCTTCTGTGCTGTCTTCTAACATAATTGATGTATTTAGAAATAATATTAAATGAATAGAGAACAGACTATCTATTAGTGAATTTTAATAATAGTTTATCAGCCTCTAAATATGTAAAATGCCATATAGGGTTAGTTTGCATAACACAGTAAAATGAATCTATTGAGCACTGCAGCCCTGAGAGCAGCATATAGTACACTAAAATAACAGTAAAATGAATCTATTGAGAACTGCAGCCCTGAGAGCAGCAAATAGTACACTAAAATAACAGCGATATGAATCTATTGAGTGCTGCAGCCCTGAGAGCAGCATATAGTACACTAAAATAACAGCGATATGAATCTATTGAGTACTGCAGCCCTGAGAGCAGCATATAGTACACTAAAATAACAGCAAATGAATCTATTGAGTACTGCAGCCCTGAGAGCAGCATATAGTACACTAAAATAACACAGTAAAATGAATCTATTGAGTACTGCAGCCCTGAGAGCAGCATATAGTACACTAAAATAACAGTAAAATGAATCTATTGAGAACTGCAGCCCTGAGAGCAGCATATAGTACACTAAAATAACAGCGATATGAATCTATTGAGTACTGCAGCCCTGAGAGCAGCATATAGTACACTAAAATAACAGCGATATGAATCTATTGAGTACTGCAGCCCTGAGAGCAGCATATAGTACACTAAAATAACACAGTAAAATGAGTCTATTGAGTACTGCAGCCCTGAGAGCAGCATATAGTACACTAAAATAACACAGTAAAATGAGTCTATTGAGCACTGCAGCCCTGAGAGCAGCATATAGTACACTAAAATAACAGTAAAATGAATCTATTGAGTACTGCAGCCCTGAGAGCAGCATATAGTACACTAAAAATAACACAGTAAAATGAATCTATTGAGTACTGCAGCCCTGAGAGCAGCATATAGTACACTAAAAATAACAGATATGAATCTATTGAGTACTGCAGCCCTGAGAGCAACATATAGTACACTAAAAATAACAGTAACATGAATCTATTGAGTACTGCAGCCCTGAGAGCAGCATATAGTACACTAAAATAACAGATATGAATCTATTGAGTACTGCAGCCCTGAGAGCAGCATATAGTACACTAAAATAACAGTAAAATGAATCTATTGAGAACTGCAGCCCTGAGAGCAGCATATAGTACACTAAAATAACAGATATGAATCTATTGAGTACTGCAGCCCTGAGAGCAGCATATAGTACACTAAAATAACAGTAAAATGAATCTATTGAGAACTGCAGCCCTGAGAGCAGCAAATAGTACACTAAAATAACAGCGATATGAATCTATTGAGTGCTGCAGCCCTGAGAGCAGCATATAGTACACTAAAATAACAGCGATATGAATCTATTGAGTACTGCAGCCCTGAGAGCAGCATATAGTACACTAAAATAACAGCAAATGAATCTATTGAGTACTGCAGCCCTGAGAGCAGCATATAGTACACTAAAATAACACAGTAAAATGAATCTATTGAGTACTGCAGCCCTGAGAGCAGCATATAGTACACTAAAATAACAGTAAAATGAATCTATTGAGAACTGCAGCCCTGAGAGCAGCATATAGTACACTAAAATAACAGCGATATGAATCTATTGAGTACTGCAGCCCTGAGAGCAGCATATAGTACACTAAAATAACAGCGATATGAATCTATTGAGTACTGCAGCCCTGAGAGCAGCATATAGTACACTAAAATAACACAGTAAAATGAGTCTATTGAGTACTGCAGCCCTGAGAGCAGCATATAGTACACTAAAATAACACAGTAAAATGAGTCTATTGAGCACTGCAGCCCTGAGAGCAGCATATAGTACACTAAAATAACAGTAAAATGAATCTATTGAGTACTGCAGCCCTGAGAGCAGCATATAGTACACTAAAAATAACACAGTAAAATGAATCTATTGAGTACTGCAGCCCTGAGAGCAGCATATAGTACACTAAAAATAACAGATATGAATCTATTGAGTACTGCAGCCCTGAGAGCAACATATAGTACACTAAAAATAACAGTAACATGAATCTATTGAGTACTGCAGCCCTGAGAGCAGCATATAGTACACTAAAATAACAGATATGAATCTATTGAGTACTGCAGCCCTGAGAGCAGCATATAGTACACTAAAATAACAGTAAAATGAATCTATTGAGAACTGCAGCCCTGAGAGCAGCATATAGTACACTAAAATAACAGATATGAATCTATTGAGTACTGCAGCCCTGAGAGCAGCATATAGTACACTAAAATAACAGTAAAATGAATCTATTGAGAACTGCAGCCCTGAGAGCAGCATATAGTACACTAAAATAACACAGTAAAATGAATCTATTGAGTACTGCAGCCCTGAGAGCAGCATATAGTACACTAAAAATAACAGTAACATGAATCTATTGAGTACTGCAGCCCTGAGAGCAGCATATAGTACACTAAAATAACAGCGATATGAATCTATTGAGTACTGCAGCCCTGAGAGCAGCATATAGTACACTAAAAATAACAGAGATATGAATCTATTGAGTACTGCAGCCCTGAGAGCAGCATATAGTACACTAAAATAACAGCGATATGAATCTATTGAGTACTGCAGCCCTGAGAGCAGCATATAGTACACTAAAATAACACAGTAATATGAATCTATTGAGTACTGCAGCTCTGAGAGCAGCATATAGTACACTAAAATAACACAGTAAAATGAATCTATTGAGTACTGCAGCCCTGAGAGCAACATATAGTACACTAAAATAACACAGTAATATGAATCTATTGAGTACTGCAGCTCTGAGAGCAGCATATAGTACACTAAAATAACAGCGATATGAATCTATTGAGTACTGCAGCTCTGAGAGCAACATATAGTACACTAAAAATAACAGTAACATGAATCTATTGAGTACTGCAGCCCTGAGAGCAGCATATAGTACACTAAAAATAACACAGTAACATGAATCTATTGAGTACTGCAGCCCTGAGAGCAGCATATAGTACACTAAAATAACAGAGATATGAATCTATTGAGTACTGCAGCCCTGAGAGCAGCATATAGTACACTAAAATAACACAGTAAAATGAATCTATTGAGTACTGCAGCCCTGAGAGCAGCATATAGTACACTAAAATAACAGAGATATGAATCTATTGAGTACTGCAGCCCTGAGAGCAGCATATAGTACACTAAAAATAACAGATATGAATCTATTGAGTACTGCAGCCCTGAGAGCAGCATATAGTACACTAAAATAACAGAGATATGAATCTATTGAGTACTGCAGCCCTGAGAGCAGCATATAGTACACTAAAATAACAGCGATATGAATCTATTGAGTACTGCAGCCCTGAGAGCAGCATATAGTACACTAAAATAACAGCGATATGAATCTATTGAGTACTGCAGCCCTGAGAGCAGCATATAGTACACTAAAATAACAGAGATATGAATCTATTGAGTACTGCAGCCCTGAGAGCAGCATATAGTACACTAAAATAACAGATATGAATCTATTGAGTACTGCAGCCCTGAGAGCAGCATATAGTACACTAAAATAACAGCGATATGAATCTATTGAGTACTGCAGCCCTGAGAGCAGCATATAGTACACTAAAATAACAGCGATATGAATCTATTGAGTACTGCAGCCCTGAGAGCAGCATATAGTACACTAAAATAACACAGTAAAATGAATCTATTGAGTACTGCAGCCCTGAGAGCAGCATATAGTACACTAAAATAACAGCGATATGAATCTATTGAGTACTGCAGCCCTGAGAGCAGCATATAGTACACTAAAATAACACAGTAAAATGAATCTATTGAGTACTGCAGCCCTGAGAGCAGCATATAGTACACTAAAATAACAGCAAATGAATCTATTGAGTACTGCAGCCCTGAGAGCAGCATATAGTACACTAAAATAACACAGTAAAATGAATCTATTGAGTACTGCAGCCCTGAGAGCAGCATATAGTACACTAAAATAACAGCAATATGAATCTATTGAGTACTGCAGCCCTGAGAGCAGCATATAGTACACTAAAATAACAGCGATATGAATCTATTGAGTACTGCAGCCCTGAGAGCAGCATATAGTACACTAAAATAACAGCAATATGAATCTATTGAGTACTGCAGCCCTGAGAGCAGCATATAGTACACTAAAATAACACAGTAAAATGAATCTATTGAGTACTGCAGCCCTGAGAGCAGCATATAGTACACTAAAATAACAGCGATATGAATCTATTGAGTACTGCAGCCCTGAGAGCAGCATATAGTACACTAAAATAACACAGTAAAATGAATCTATTGAGTACTGCAGCCCTGAGAGCAGCATATAGTACACTAAAATAACACAGTAAAATGAATCTATTGAGTACTGCAGCCCTGAGAGCAGCATATAGTACACTAAAATAACAGCGATATGAATCTATTGAGTACTGCAGCCCTGAGAGCAGCATATAGTACACTAAAATAACAGCGATATGAATCTATTGAGTACTGCAGCCCTGAGAGCAGCATATAGTACACTAAAATAACACAGTAAAATGAATCTATTGAGTACTGCAGCCCTGAGAGCAGCATATAGTACACTAAAATAACAGCAAATGAATCTATTGAGTACTGCAGCCCTGAGAGCAGCATATAGTACACTAAAATAACACAGTAAAATGAATCTATTGAGTACTGCAGCCCTGAGAGCAGCATATAGTACACTAAAATAACAGCAATATGAATCTATTGAGTACTGCAGCCCTGAGAGCAGCATATAGTACACTAAAATAACACAGTAAAATGAATCTATTGAGTACTGCAGCCCTGAGAGCAGCATATAGTACACTAAAATAACACAGTAAAATGAATCTATTGAGTACTGCAGCCCTGAGAGCAGCATATAGTACACTAAAATAACAGCGATATGAATCTATTGAGTACTGCAGCCCTGAGAGCAGCATATAGTACACTAAAATAACAGCGATATGAATCTATTGAGTACTGCAGCCCTGAGAGCAGCATATAGTACACTAAAATAACACAGTAAAATGAATCTATTGAGTACTGCAGCCCTGAGAGCAGCATATAGTACACTAAAATAACAGTAAAATGAATCTATTGAGTACTGCAGCCCTGAGAGCAGCATATAGTACACTAAAAATAACAGAGATATGAATCTATTGAGTACTGCAGCCCTGAGAGCAGCATATAGTACACTAAAATAACACAGTAAAATGAATCTATTGAGTACTGCAGCCCTGAGAGCAGCGACTCAAATTCCCGACCATAAACGGATTCCTCGTTCTATTTCTGTCCACGTGCTTTGCAACGGTCGTCTAGTGATGGGAAGTTCGGATCATTTTACTGACTCGGACTTTTGAGTCTCGTTCAACAAAATGAACGAATCTTTTTTCGAGTCATTTTGTTCATTTTAGCAAAATGTAATGAAAATGTTACGTGTTACTTCCCCAACACATCTACTACTTATGCAAACGTTGATCCCACTACAAACAATACAAAACTACAATGCTATAAGATTCAGAAATGATTAATTCATTACCTGGGTCTTCAGTTTATGACAAGCTGATTAAGCTCACCTCACCTCTTGTCTGACAAGTCTTCGGGTTTAAGTCATTCCTTAATGACGTGACAAACAGTCCCATGATGCTAAACCAATGCATTCTGAGCGGAAAGAGAACTGATTAGTTCTTTTTATGAGTCTTTCGGGTTTTGAGTCGTTCCTTAAACACGTGACAGACCCATACACTAAACCAATGCATTCTGAGCCGGTAAGAAAATTGATTAGTTCATTTCATTAGTCTTTCGGGTTTTTGAGTCGTTCCTTAAACACGTGACAGACCCATACGCTATTTCTGACATTTCTGTCACTGTTTTTGTTACTGTTTCTTGAGGATCTGTGGTGTGTTATTATAAATAAAGCCCTGTTATAAATAAAATATTGATTAATTTATCTTTTTGACTGTCTATCTGTAAATAAACACTAGGCTATATAATAATATAATAATCCAAGCCTACAATACAAAGTATTTATAGCCTAGTTTGTTCATTTTTACTCCAATTTTGAGTTTGCTGTTATAATAATTGCTTTTCCTAGGCAGATTTGACATATTGGTCTAATATATGTATAAGAAGATTGCTCAAAAAGGACATAATGACATAAATTAAAAGCAAATAACATTTTGAATTTGAATTATTAATGTTAGTTTAAAACATCAAGGTTATGAAAACTTCAGCTTTAACAGCTGTAACACAAACTCAAACAAAACTGGAGAGTTAACGTTATTTACTAATAAATATAATGTGCTTGGGTCACACAGCATAGCGTATGGGTCTGTCACGTGATTAAGGAACGACTCAAAAACCCGAAAGACTCATAAAAAGAACTAATCAATTCTCTTTCCGGCTCAGAATGCATTGGTAGCGTATGGGTCTGTCACGTGATTAAGGAACGACTCAAAACCCGAAAGACTCATGAAATGAACTAATCAATTGAATCATCAGGTGAACTACTACTAGCACAGAACCTGTAGAATATTGCACATGCGCGACTGAACGAATCACCCCCCGAGACGACTCATTCTTCCCGAGTCACATTAAAGATTCGTTCAAAATGAACGAATCGTTCAAGAACGACACATCACTACGGTCGTCTTGTTGTTGCGGCGCGGCACGGCGTGACGCGACGCGATAAAAGATTGCGTCTGGTCACGGTGTAACTCCTGCTTTAAGATCAGCATAGTAGACCAAAAATAACATCGATATGAAATTATTTAGGTTCTGTGTTCGCATATATCGGCTTTATAGAGAGCTGGGTAGTATTGGAAAACATGTTTAACCCCATTTAGACCTTTAGCAGCTTAGGTGCAGTGGAGTTAGCAGTCGATTCAAAATACAAATGATCCGATATTAGACGATGATTCAGTTAGTTCTTTGCATTTTCAATGTTCCCCAATTATCTTAGTACACTTTAGAGGCTGTTTATCTTAGAATTTTAACAAAATATAGTGTAAATTCACTTACCTTAAACCCGCAATCTTCTATCAACAGTTGATAATGTATCTAGAATCTTGCCAACCCTAGTGGAAAATCCAGCTAAAACCAGCTCAAGCTGGTAGCTGGTCCAAGCTGGTCCAAGCTGGTCATTAGCTGGTCCAAGCTGGTCGGGACCTGGTTGAGCTGGTGGACCAGCTTGGCTGAGCTGGTGGACCAGTTTGGCTGACCTGGTTGAGCTGGTGGACCAGCTTGGCTGAGCTGGTTGAGCTGGTGGACCAGCTTGGCTGAGCTGGTCGTGACCTGGTTGAGCTGGTGGACCAGCTGCACCTAGTGTTGCATACCAGTCACTGTACTTAGATTACATTTGTACAGCCCTTTTAAAATGGATATAGTATGCATATGGTATATTGACTATTAAAAACATTACATGATTTTTGCATGACTTTTTCCAAACTTGGAAATCACAATTCTGAAATTACCTCATATTCGTTTTTCATGAAGCTGTTAGACTAGCTTATTTATATAAAAATCCAAGTGCCCCATTCAAGCCATTTCTAAGATGATTTGATATTAAAGATCCGATTAAAGATTCCTGGTGCAGTTTACTCTCAGCCAATAAGATCCATGTTACATTTTCATATATAGGTATACAGCCTACTGCATATAGGTATTCAGATAAAAAGTCAGTCAGACAGAAAACTAAAACATCAACAGCTAAATGGCAAATAAGTAACTGTTTTCATCCTTGTTGCTGCTTTAAAGTTTGTTAATTGAAGTCTGAAGCATGTGGTGATGTGCGTATTTGCAACACAGTAAAATGAAGGTGTTTTCTTAATCTGGTGTTTTTTTTTTCTATATGCATGTTTTCTTCAGTTGCAGTGTGTTGAGGTTTGTGCTAATTACGGTACATTTGCGCTAATTAAATACAAAATAAAATACAGATCTAATAAATAGCAAATATGAAACTTTTAATAAGTTAGGCAAACAGATATTAAATAATGAAACAGAAATGTAAAAATGACTATAATTCATACACAAGATAAAAATACAGAACACAGAATACAGCACAATATTCCATTTTAAATATTAATGTACATGTAAGCTAAACAAATATTTAAAAATATAATTTTTTAAAAGATATTTATAAAATATTCACACATACATACACATACAATTTATAATATAAAGTAATTTTTTTAAAGATATTTATAAAAAAATATGTATATTTTGGAAAAAAATACAGTGTACGAATGCAAATAGGTACATATTCACCTTTTAAATGGTTTAAATATCATATAGGTAAAATACTATAAACTACAGTTGAAATAAAATGCTAACATAATATAATTATTCAAAATAATTGTTTTTGCGCCTAGCTATATATAATAAAGTAGAATATCATAACACATGTGACACAATATCACACATGTAACCTAACTTTTTACAGTAATTTTGTGGTGCTGTTACAGAGTTTATATTTTCAATTCAGTTAAATGTCCCTTTCAGTTGTGTTTGGAAAGATGCAGATGTATTTTTCATTTGTGAAGGTAATGTATAAGCATTTTTTTAAGATTTCGGTTGGTGGAACGGCCCTTAACTGACCAAAATTAGAAGCGCACAGTAAAATATGTGGAAGAAAAACCCTTGATCTTCCATTCTCCAAAAGGGGTGCATCAACTGGACATATTTCTTTTATCAGCAAAAGGCATCTCTCTGACTCTTCAATTTTCAAAGTTATGATCTTACTGACAATGCCAAATGTTCCATCCTTTAAAACAACTACAGTGTCATTTGACCTGACTGGTTTTTGGTAATCAGTGGAGTGAATGACCTCAGAGTTCACCATCAGTCGGCAGTAGATGTTAAACTCTGTACCTCTAGGCATGTTTTGAACAATTTGCCTCACAGCAACGTCCTCCTCAAAACTGAGTGACAAAATTTCAGCTGAGCCAAGAAAACAGACTTCACCAAGTGAGTCAGTATGCTTTAGTCTATTTGTTTCAGTAACTTCTCGACAAAACTGGAGTGTGCTCTCACTGATTGTGTCTGTGCTTGCTAATAATGGAAGAGTTCTACTCATAATGAACTTGTTAACAATTTGAAGTGGTGCTCCCCTGGCATTTTTAACGAGTCTTACAAGCTTTCCATTGCCATTTTCAAAATTAAATGCTGAATGCGCCCAAAGAGGTCCCCAATTTTTCACACTCGTTGACAAATGCTGTAGTAAGTGGACATTAAATGTCATACACTTTCCACCATACAGCATCTGAAAGCGAAAAACAAACTCAAGGAGTAGTTGGTCTGCTTTGTTTACATCATCTTTTGAAATGCTGTCACTCAAAAGTAGGTAAACAGCTTGCACTAATAGCGCAAAATGGCAAAGATATTTTGAAGGGAGAATATCTTTCAGGCAAGGCAATGCATAAAAAAGAAGCCAAGCTCTCCACTCAGCAGCCTTCCAGTGCTTTCTTTCACTGAGATCCCTGGGAAGTCTGCGAATATACTGAGGGGGTTTTATTTTAGACAAGCGTGCATTAACAACACGTTGATTGTCTGGAGAGCCAATGTAGAACTCTCTACCAAATTCCTCCAGCCACAACTTTGACAATTGTTTAGTCACGCCAAGTAAAACACAATGCATATAATCTGGCACAAATCCATAAACCACATCAAAATATGGTAAATTTACCAATGGTGATAGGCCCTTAACCCCTCTGATAGGTTGCCCACCGCTAACTGCCTCCTCCATGTCATGGATCATTTCTGATGCATTTCTGTCAGCGTGTTGCTCCTCACTAACAGGGTACCTGACTGCTCCACAGATATATTCTCCTGGATGGTAACAAAACCCACAACCATAGTAGCCATTAAACTGGGTGAGGTTTTGCATCATGGGTCTAGCAACAGAGTCCACACAACAGCATAACCCTACCATTTTACTTTTTATCCATGAATTTGTGATTTTGTTCCACCACATTACTCCATCTACAACCAGTTTTTTCGCTTGCTCTACAAATTTTTGAAGAAATATATCCATCCTTGGTTCCCCTTTCCCATGCCACAAACCAGCAAGTATCATGTTTTTTCTACGTTCAGCAGGTGGAATTTCATTTATAGCCAGCTGTATTGGCCAGATTGATGTACCTGAGGCTTTGTACAAGGGACTTCCGTCTGAATTAAACACGTATGAAAGGTTATCCTTATTGTGCAGAATTCCACCTGGGTGCGAGAGCTCTTTGTACATATCACCATCATAAATGTCCCTGAGTACATTCTCTGATGTTTCTCTTGTAAATCTAAAATTTAGTGAATTTCTTAAGTTGTCATTTTCAAGGAGTGACTTAACCTGTAAATCCACTGGTAAAGTTACAAAGTAACTGACTTTTCAGATCTTGGGTACTGTTTATCTTGTTACAGTGTGAACACACATAGTGTTTCCTCTGATTATCTTTTTTATGACTTGCAAGATATGACTGACAGAATGTACAAAGGAAATGAAGTTCTGTTCTCTGGCTGAAGTGTGTGAACACCTTACCAAGCATGTGCTTACTGGCTGGCAGAACCGTTTTAGAGAAAACAAAATTAATCAATTTCAAAAGGTCGAGCAGTGCAGCAAATGCTAAATTGTGCTTTAGTGTGAATGTTATGAGCAGCAGGAGGAGTTCAGCCTTTGTAATTGAGAGAAATCTGCATATTGGGACATTTAGGTTTTCATCAAATTTTGGACCAGTATCATGTGCAAATGACTGGTTTTCTTCTCCTCCATCATCATCATGTTCCTCAACATCACTGCCTTCGTCACTTTCATCAGTTTCAGTGACTTCCCCATCACTTGCTATTTCACTGTCACCATCTACATAGTTTCCTTCCTCTAATTCCATTGCTTCTCCATCGCTTGCTTCATTTGTCTCACTTTCTTCCACATTATCGACTTCAGTGCCATTTACGCTGTTTTGTTCCTCTGGCTCAACTCCATCACATACTTTGTTTATCTCACATTCTTCCTCTCCATGCCCTTCAATGCTATGTATACGGTTTCTGTGATCTAGTTCAGGATGCTGATAAAAACTGTCATTGTTAGATGGTCCAGGTGCATCATTGTTGGAACTGTAAGTGTTTGATCTGAATCTTGTTGTCCTTGGCAATAGATAAGTAGTGTCTGGCTCCAGGTACTTCTTATACCTCTTCATTTTAGAACACAGTCCCTCTGTTGTTGTCTGGTTCTTAAACTCTGTTAAACAATGTATAATCTAAGATGAGACATAAGCCTACCATATTTGTGAAGAACAAATTTATATTTTTTATTTATTTGATTTATCCTACACAATCTCTCTCTCTCTCATATATATATATATATATATATATATAAAAAAAAATATATATATATATATATATATATATATATATATTATACTAGCAACTAGTAGACTGTTTTCACTCACCACCATGAGTCTGTATTAGTGAGAATTATAGCCTTTGTGGTAGTATCTCAGACAGAATTAGCTGGGTGCTAGCGCCATCTAACGGTCAAAGTGTTAATTTATCTGTCAAAAAAGATCAAGTTAATCAAATAGAAATAGAAACATTTGGGTGGAATATAAAATAAACATATATTTTTTGTCACTTACATTAGTGGAGCTTTAATTCGCTAAAAAAACCTCTTCTATGTTTACAGTCTATGGTTTCCATGCCAACTACTCCAGTGCGCAACTACTGCGCGAGCCACAAAGTATCGCGCGCATTCACGTGACGTGATTAACGGTTACTTTTTGAATACGGTTACCGAGAGGGCTTTAGATATCTACATTTACGTTACATAGTTTTTACTAAAATGTTCGCATATGTTCATTATTTAGACGATGGGGTTAAGGACGTTGTTAATGTTAAATACATTAAAGACTTTGCCCCGAAAAATACGGAGGATTTCTCTGCTCACACTTACTGGATCCTGCGGAAGGGACGCTTCCTAAAGGGACAAATTTTGTTGATGAAAGGCAAGTATCTTTTCATTTACAGCCCTAACAGCTTACAGATCTGACGAGTTTTTGTGACACATGTGAAGCCGATAATTAGCCTATCTATCTATCTATCTATCTATCTATCTATCTATCTATCTATCTATCTATCTATCTATATGTCTATCTGTCTGTTGTTGTTCTATCTATCTAACTTATCTCTCTGTCTGTCTGTCTGTCTGTCTGTCTGTCTGTCTGTCTGTCTATCTATCTGTCTGTTGTTGTTCTATCTATCTATCTATCTTATCTATCTATCTATCTATCTATCTATCTTATCTATCTTATCTATCTATCTTATCTATCTATCTATCTATCTATCTGTCTATCTGTCTGTTGTTCTATCTATCTTATCTATCTATCTGTCTGTCTATCTGTTTGTTGTTGTTCTATCTATCTTATCTATCTATCTGTCTGTCTATCTGTTTGTTGTTGTTCTATCTATCTATCTATCTATCTATCTTATCTATCTATGTATCTATCTTATCTATCTATGTGTCTGTCGATCGATCTATCTATCTATCTATCTATCTGTCTATCTGTCTGTTGTTGTTCTATCTATCTTATCTATCTATCTGTCTGTCTATCTGTTTGTTGTTGTTCTATCTATCTTATCTATCTATCTGTCTGTCTATCTGTTTGTTGTTGTTCTATCTATCTATCTATCTTATCTATCTATGTATCTATCTTATCTATCTATGTGTCTGTCGATCGATCTATCTATCTATCTATCTATCTATCTATCTATCTATCTATCTCTGTTTATTTAAAAGTTGAGGTTTGAATCAAGTAGAACTACATATAGAGTAAAAATGGATGTTACCTTTAGTGTAATCCTAGACTGAACATAAACAATTACTTGGTAAGACAGTTATTCTCATTGCTTTTCCAGAAACGTGTGAGGAAATTGAAAATGTGCTGGCAACTGGGAAAAGGATTCGAGTGCCAAAGCTGCTTGATAAAAGTCCACCAGAGAACAAAACTTCAGAAAGAAAGGAGGCTAAGGATAATGCTGTAAGTAACATGAAAAGACTGCAAGATGAACTCCATTAACTGAAAAAATTTAAAAGCCTCATACTTGTGTTACTTGTATTTTCAGGCATCCCAGAAGGCAAGCATTGAGGAAGGAAAGCAGACCTTTCTGATGGACATTTTGAAAAAGAGACAAGCCTTGAAAAGAAAGCAACCACTATTTCCTCCTCATTCTACACCCAAAAGGGAAAAACGTATTGTGGATGATATATCAAGTGAGAGTGAAGATGAACTAATTCCAAAATCAAAATTTGATGAACTTGACAAGAGATACAAATCTCTCGCCCGGAAGTATCAAGAGGCTATTGCTGAAGGGAAGGAACTGAGGAAATTGAATGTTGAACTTCAAACATGTTTAGTAGCCAAAATCCTTTCTGGTAATTATTATTATTATTATTAACTTTTAGCACCACACTCAAGCTGATATTTGTCTGCCAATGATTTTAACACATGCACACATAATATTTGAGACTTTATGTTCCAGGAAGCAACACATCTCCACCCGTTATCCCAGACCTTCCAGTGACAACTGGTAAGATTTTGTGCAGCATAATAAAAAATAAATAAATAAAATAAAGATTACAGGGAATTGCTCATTGAACTGAACAAGGCAAAATTTATTTTCTGCAGTGTTTGTAGAAATATATAATTTTTGCATATGAAGTTACATTGTACCTTTCAGGTTGCAACACCGCTACAGCTACTACAGCTCTTCCAAAGACAACTGGTAGGACTGGCTTTAAAAATCAAAATTGTCTGCTAAGGATGATTTTACACACATGTAATGTTTGAAAAATGAAGATAAATGCTTGTATTTTCTTAATTTGTCACTTTGGATAAAAGTGTCCATGCAAAATAATAAGAACTAATCCTAATCACTCTAAGGCCAAATACATTTTCTACAATGTGTTCAAAAATAATTTTGTATTTAGGATTACATTTTATGTTCCAGGATGCAACACCCCACGAGCCACAAATTAAGCCCTTCCAAGTACGACTGGTAAGACTTTATCACATTTACACTACAGATACACAGTAAAATCCACAGAGTTAAATCTACTCTGCTCAGAGAACATTTGGTCCCTCTCTGAATAGTGTTAAAGTAACAGTGAAGCAGAGTTAAAGTTAATGAGATAGTTAAACAATTAATTAAGTGATGATTGAACATTAATGATGAACACCTGCTTTTAACAAGCAGAATCACTGAAGAAAAGAGAAACACAAGAACTACAGCTGACTTCAGTCACAGCCTTAGATGAAATCAACTGAAGATAAAAATCATTAAATTTCTCAAGATCTGATTCACTTATTACTAACCAGATTGACTTTGTTTCTATCACACGTCTACAAAAGTTTTTAATGAGAATTAACAGAGGTTTAGATGTTGGTGTTTTATTGGTCAATAAATTATGCCACCATCGTGGTGGTCAGGGTTTGTTTTAGTTGGGCTCTTGACCTTTTTATGTTTTTAAAATAATTTGTGTTTGAGCAATTGCAATAGTGTTTCACAGCAAACATGTGTGCATTGCTGAATCAAATGACTAAAGGAGCAGATCCACATAAATTTGCAGCTTGAAAGCCATTTCAAATAAGCATCACAAAGAGGTCTTGTTCTCTTTGGTTTATTGACTGAGATTCAGCTATCAAAAAAATACAACAAAAAAAAATTCCATTAAACTAATGCCACCGTAATACTTCAGTGCTAAAAATGAGCAACTATTACAGCTCAGGCTTATACATGAAAATATAGCATACAGTCCTCAACAGTGGTGACAATAATTATTCATACTGCAGTGCATGATGGGAGTTTTGTCCTATGGTGATACCCAGCATGCATTGTAGCATGAAGCATTTTTTTTTATCACCATTGTTGAGATTCATATGCTGATTCTTGATGTCTGTGTGTGTCTAAGTGAGGCAGTAGTTCAATATTTTTTTATGCACTGCATGGTTTTAAAATGAACCTATATCTGTTTGCTGCAGCACTTTCTTTTCATGCTGTAGTTTCACAGGTTTGCTAATGCAAAACCAAAATGTACAAATGACTAAACATATGATCAGTTGCTTTGGATACAATCGGGCCTCAGCATATAGGATATCTCAGCATATAAGAACTGACTTCACTGCTTTAAAACAACATATGCATTGTTGCAGAGAAAAATCTAACATAGAAAGGATCTGCTCCTTTAGTCTTTTGATTCAGCAATGCACAAGTGTTTGCTGTGAAACACTATTGCAATTGCTCAAACACAAATTATTTTAAAAACAGAAAAAGGTCAAGAGCCCAACTAAAACAAAACCTGACCACCACGATGGTGGCATACTTTATTGACCAATAAAACACCAACATCTAAACCTCTGTTAATTCTCAACAAGAAATTATTTAGACATGTCAAAGAAATAAAGTCAATCTGGTTAGTAATAAGTGAATCAGATCTTGAGAAATTTAATGATTTTTATCTTCAGTTGATTTCATCTAAGGCTGTGACTGAAGTCAGCTGTAGTTCTTGTGTTTCTCTTTTCTTCAGTGATTCTGCTTGTTAAAAGCAGGTGTTCATCATTAATGTTTAATCATCCCTGAATTAATAGCTTAATTATCTCATTACCTTTAACTCTGCTTCACTGTTACTTTAACACTATTCAGAGAGGGACCAAATGTTCTCTGAGCAGAGTTGATTTAACTCTGGGGATTTTACTGTGTAGAGTCAGCAAAGGGAGGTCTCATTTACAAACAAATCCTGGTTACCTTATTTAAAACAATTACATTTTATAAAACCAATTTAAATTTGTATTACCTTCTCTACTTTCAGTGCTCTTAAAAACTTGCAGTGTTTATTTACAAGTTTGCAGATTTTTTGTGTATATTGAATATTGTGATGCATTTTTTTGTTTCATTCAATGCCTCAGAGAGCAGCCCCCCTTTACACCTCATGAAAAAAACCCAAACAGCAACTGGTAAGATGTTTAGTATATGATCTATCTATGCAGAACTTTTTTTCTATTAAATCAATCATATTTTTATTAATACTATTACTGTTGTTGTTATGTGTTGTATGACAGGGCCAGTTTAACTATATGGATGGACTATCCCCTACCAATTACTCACCCTCATGTTGTTCCAAACCCCAATGACTTTATTCATTTTCAAAACACAAATAAATACATTTTTTAATGAAATCAGGGATATTTCCCTCCATTGAAAGTCTGTTTACCCAATACTCTGATGCTTCAAATCAGTCATAAAGTTTTTTTTATATATATAAAAACATTTTTTGGCAAAAAAAAAAAAAAAAAATCATGGTGCTCCTTGACTGATTTGTCCATATGGTTAATCTGGTTAATCTGTAATTGTTTTGAAGACATCGCCTCCCTAACTGCACACCCCCTTCCACAGAGGTCAGTTCTGCTGTTGATCAAAACTCAGAGAACCATGAGGTATGTGAACAGTCCAGCGGTTCTGTGTTTACATCAGAGCGCTCAGTATTGGCCGATGCTGTTCATGTGCGAATCACTACACATGCGTGTGATGCTGATGCAGGAGCCGGCCAATAATGAGTTGCCGTTCTGACTGACAGAAAGAAAGAAGGAGACTGACAGACTACAAAAAGTATTCTTGTTGCTTCATAACATTAAGATTGAACCTTATTTTAATGATGTTATTACTACTTCTCTGGACCTTGAATGTGGTAATTTTGTTGCTCTCTATGGAAGATAAAAACCTCTTGGATTTTATCAAAAAATATCTTAATTTGTGTTCTGAAGATGAACAGAGTTCTTAAGGTGATGATACATGGGGAAACCTTTTGAGCAATGTTGCTGGGCAGTTTTGCCTAACGATGTTGCTTGGGTGCTTTCCCATCGAGAATGGGCAACAAAGTAACAAAGTTGTTATTTGAAATTAAGTGAAAGTGAAGTGAAATTAATGACAGAATTTTTTATTTTTTTTCTTACAGGTTAATATTGGTGAAGGTGTAGTAATACACCGTCAAAAATGGAACAAGATTCAACTCAATGTGAAGGACAGCTTGTTCGTGAAAGAGCTGGCTGTGTGTATCTGGGGAACAAGTACACTGGCCAACCGCAGCCTAGAAGGGAAAAGTTGCCCTACCACCAAATCCGACCCTAGGCCACCTCTGACACCTCATAAATTTAGAACACTGAAAAGTAAGTAATGTGTTAAAACTGTTAAAAATAATGTTCAGGGCTCAACATTAACACATGTCCAGGACAAAAAGAGAATTGTACTTGCCCGACCAGACAAGTAGCCTGATTAAAACTTCAGTGACAAAAATAACTAGGGAAGCATCAAAACATGAGAATGATTCTGATTTTATTAAATTCAGTATAAACCGTGATTGATAATGGGTAATGTATTTATGGTAACAAGTTAATGCTGCCTGTCTCTTTGTGAGAGACTTTCGTGGAGAAATTGAAACAAATGAGCTTAGCAACGTGCACATAAAGAAGGTAAAAATTCACAATGTTAATTTAAGTATATGATATAGATAAGTACCGTAACACGACCAAGCAGTTTTGCCATATATTATCACAGTTGCAAATGTTACATAGATTTTATAGTACAATAAACTAATAGTTAAAGCTGCAGTCCTGAACTTTTGGCGCTCTAGCGGTTAAAGGGATAGTTCACCCAAAATGAAATTCTGTGATCTGGGTGCCCCAGAACTGTTAAGTTTCCCACATTCTTCAAGATATCTTTCCTTGTGTTCAACAGAACAAAGAATTTATAAAGTGTTGGAACAACCTGGGGATGAATAATTGACCCTTCACAAAGACCCACTCTCCTTAGTTAGTGTTGCTTTGTCCGACAAGCCATAGAGACAGAGCGCATTATCATTTCTGGGCTATAACAAAAAATAGAACAATGTCTAAAAGCTGCTATGTGACAGGGTGTACAGCAAACAAGCTAAAAAACCAGAACGAAGATTTTATAAGCTGTCGACCCCAACAAATGTTTAAGGATGCATTGGAGGGGAACGTAATCAACGACAGGTTATGCTAAACAAACAAAGAAAAAAATAATAATTATTTTTAACCATGTCAATGAATTATTTCACCTGTCGCCGATTACGTTCCCCACTAATTCATTTCTTATGGTAATATGACCCGTGGTGCTCTGTCTCACTGCCTGTATCCACTTTTGTGTTTTTAAACATTAGTTTTTTGGGGTTAACAGCTTATAAAATCTTAGTTCTGGGTTTTTTTTAACTTGTTTGCTGTACACCATGTCACAATGCAGCTTTTAGGCATTGTTCTATTTTTTGTTATAAGCCAGAAATGACAAAGAGGCAGCCTTATGCTATTTAAAGTCCATGGGGACTCTGATTGTTTACCCCCTGGTGGGCGTGGTTATCAGATTATAACGCGTGTCACTGTGTCTCTATGGTGCCATCAAGCCACATAGTGAAAAATACATCGAATAATACATCGAAAATACATTCAGAATAATATGGCCTAACATATCACATTATTTTTTAACATTTACAAATGGGGAATATATTTGTGAAATGTAATTTAATATAGTCCTCAAGACAAAATCATTACAATATATTGTAAGATATGTGCAAGATATATGTAAACTCATGACCACAACTGTATGTTTCTCTGTATGGTTAGCTAATAGTACTCATACTCTGGTGGTAAAATAACCCGTTCTTAATTATAGATGTTAATTTTTTTTTTTTTTTTTTTCTGTTCACTAATCAGTTGATTATACTGATAACAGTGCAATTGATCAATCATTTCTGAGTATTAAATTAATCAAATGATCAAGAATAAAATAGCTCATATGGTCAAATTTAGCTTTATTCAAGAACATTATGTTTGTGGTAGTCAAGGCTTAAGGGGTTTCTTGTGTATATATTTTTTCCTAGGTTGCTTTCAAAAATGGCTGGAGGGCAAAAACTTAGAGGAAGCAGAGCTGAAGGCTAGAACAATGAAACTTGGACACTACCTGACAGAAAAAATTCAGGACATCAACAAAAAAGTAAAAAAAGCCAAATAAGTAAATTGGTTGCTTTATTAACTACTTTTTTGTCTATTAAGTAGTTACACTGTAATGTTTTATTGGTTTAAATTTACAAATAATTAATAATTTCATACAAATATAAAGAAAAAAACAAACAAATCTGTTGTATTGTTTTATTTTATTTTATTATTATCTTTTGTATTAATGAAAATGGTATTCACATAAATAAATTGGATTCTCTTGAATGGATATATTTGTGTCTGTGTGCTCCATTCTTAAAGCATAGGTTTGGTTTTATCATAAGCTTAGGGTAGGTGTTGTAACTATCAGCTATTTTAAATTAAATCAATGACCAGCTACACAGCTTCAGACCCTGGCTGTTTACAATTCTGCAAAAAAACAAAAACAAAAAAACAACTAGTAAACTATAGCATCATAAGCTGGTTTTGGGTGGTCTGACCAGCTACCAGCTTAAGCTGGTTTTCGGTGGTCTAACCAGCTACCAGCTACCATGTTCCAAAACACAGCTTGAACTGGTCATGCTGGTTGACCAGCTTGAGCTGGTCCAGCTGGTTTTTCCACCAGGGAAATAAAAAAAAAAACCTTGATCCCGCCTCTGCTTCAATTTCATTGGTTGAATCTGTAAACCAATCATTTCCCTTTCTGCCCTTAGAACATGTTTGAGTAAGTAAAACTCCCATCTGCGTGATGCGCGAGTGCTGCGGGATCAATAAACGGATAAATTGTTTCTCTTTGTCTCGCGTGTTTCTCTTTTATGTTGCTTACCCCCTTCCCTAGCGAGCTCTTTAAAAGTGGGGTTCGTAACATAACGCATATACCATGACTGTTTGTGTGTTTACCACTGAGCTGTGGGCTAATTCACTAACATAAACATAAAAAAACTTATTTCCTCTCTGGGTCTTTATTCTTAGAACAGAGCGGAGCACCATCATTATTATAATATAATGTAAGTGATGCAAGCACTGTATACTGTACTTCATGTTAACCAGCAGAACTCATCTGACCAATCACTGCAAAACGAATTGTTGAGCAAACAAGGTAAAAATAAATGCAGATTATGAGACAATTAAAGTGTTTTTTGACCTTGCATGCTTTTAAACCTGTTGTTGGAGACTCCCAAAACAAAAATAGGAACCTTTCAAATGCCACAATAGGGCCACTTTAAGGTCTGTGTTGGTGAGTAGACATTCATACTGTGAGCAGCACAACCTTTGGTGCCCAATCTCTCTTTCACTCACTTGTTCCTCTCTGTTGTTTATGATGATCAGATCTGCTCCTCTCTCTCTACAGTATCTTCTGCTCTCAGCCCAGTTCTTCTTCTCAGAGGAAATGAAGTAAAGACTGGATTGATAAATATATACACCTGTAAACACAACCAGATCATCGACTAGTACTTTTTTCCACCTGTATTGAATTATGACATTAATGTATGATAGTGGGGGGGTGTAGGTTAGGTTGTGATTTATATAACTAAATGTATATAAAGACGGTGCAAGTTTATGGAATGACCCCATTTAGATATTTAAGTAAACACTTGTACAAGTAATTGTACTATAATTTAACATTACCCATTTCATTGAGCATCTTCCACAGTTCATTTCTCTCCTGATTGAACTGGTCTCTTTCTTTAGTTAATTCATCTCTTTCATTTGTCAAGGCGATGTTCTTGTTTAGTAGCTGATCTCCACTTCAATTAAACTTGATCTTTGAGATGTGAAAGACTGGTGGTTTTGTTTATTGATTTATTAATAAACTTGCACTAATATAAAAGCATGTACAAGCAAGTTTTCGGATTTTTCTTTCTTTTTTTTTTTTTTTTCACTCTGCAACGTAAAAAAAAAATCAGCACGTTACTAACTACAAATGCAAACACTTATATAGTAAGAACATCTCCTGGAAGATTAAGGAGAATTCTTGGTGGGCCGCTGATAAATTGGGCGGGCAGTAGCCTACTTCAACATAAAGACAGTTTACGGGACGTGCAAAGTCTCTAAAGCCGCAAATCGGTGGTAGTTCTAGTAGCTAGTTGCTTAGACACGGTGTGTAAGCGGTTCTCTGCACGCCCACAATCCCGTCACTTGCGCGTACACAGCTCTCCATTATGAATAGAGGTTATAAATGGCATTTATAAATATTGTGCACACAAAGGTGAGCAACGTGACTCCGCTTTCTCCGCTTTTGCAGGTTCACTATATCATTACATTAATAATTATTGTGATTTAATGTTATAAGAATTTTTGTTTTGTTTTTAAAACAATTCACCACTAACCAGGCTAACAAAAAAAAACTTATACTATTTTGAAAAATCACATTACAAAAATAAAACAACATAAATATTAGATTAGATAAATGAAACAACATTTAACAAATATTTGTAACAATTATTAGTGAATTTAATATTTTCATTTTTACGAGCTGGGCTAGCCAACTGTAGCCAACAGAAATTTCAACTTTTTAAACTTGTAACTATTTTTAATAATTATTTTGCATTTTAGACTCATTATAAGCACTAAGTAAGTTGCAAGTGTATTATGTATTTATTCATATCTGAGTGTACCGTCACCACTTGATAAGACGTGTGGAAATTGCTGCGTTGGGGACGTTTAAACTGTCCAAAACAATCCCGCACCCTGTTATAAAACACATAACCATATTACTTTAATTTAACATGAATAGTTATGTTACTACCTTGAAAGTCGAAACAGATAACGATGTTTCTTTTGATAACTGATGATAATGGCGCTCTGCTCTGGTCCAGGTTAGCAGCGCACGCGCGGCCAAGTGTAGCAGTGACAGCGTAGCTGCACAGCCCCCTCTGTTGGTGAATATAATCACTACATGATTGCTCAGATAACAGGCTGCTATGGCCCTGTCCCAAATGGCACACTTCATGTGGACTTTCGGTCTCGTGGACTTGAATTGCGCGTGCTCGCCGAGTCTACGAGTCCGTAGGCCGTCCCATTCAGCATTTTAACGCTCTGAAGTGTGCTCAGCAGCGCCCCCTTTGTACCCTTGAAGCGGTCTTCCGCGAAACCCGCATAGATGCAGGCTCCGCACACTTTAACTACCCAGGAATCCTTGCGAAATGCCAATCAGACAACAGATGGGAGGAGATTTCACTCAAGAGCAATTGATGACATGGCTGAGAAGAAAATATTTAAGTGTAGGTATCATTACGGTTTTTTTGACCTATAGGTGTACATTTTACCAGTTGTTACCTACAGTTTATACAAACATTATGGTCATTGACCAGTGGTTGATATCTCAAACATAATAATAGCGCGTTGAATAATACGATCGCATTATGATTCATTAAATAAATAGAACCGAATGTCAGGGCTTTACTGAGTCATATGTAAACCTAGTATTTATATTTAAACCTGTAAGTTCATCTGAAACTCACGCACATGTTTATTATGTGTTAAAAGTGTAATCTTAGTTCAAATGGAACATTAGAAAAGAAACCTGTTCTCGATGCTAAATATTATAATATTTATATAAGATATTTGTGATATTTATCTAATAAAGGGACTGATGAGATGACCTTTCTGTTTATTCGGCTCCGTATGGAGAGGGATAAGGCTTTCACAGGCATGAGGAACGCATCTGCTCAAGGGTTTGAGTAAGTGTGAATTGTGTTCATCACTTTTGGATTTGTATGGTATTGAACACTGTTTACACATATTTAGGGAGATTATTAAGGATATGGGATTGCAAGGCCAACTCAATCCCCAGCAAGCAAAAAAAAAAAAAAAAGGGAAAACCTTAAAAGAAAATATAAGGTATTTTCAATACATCCCCTACAAACACAACTATGTAATTGTTACTGATTTGAGGCCAAAATATATGAGTTTAAGCTGTAATATTTACAGAGAATTTTTTTTTCTATAAACATATTTGTTAATATTAATATTAATATTAATATTATTACTGCTGTAGGATTTGTGCCTGCCCAAGACGGGATCTGGAACAGATGAAGGGGAGGTGACAGCAGCATCATGGCCTTTTTTTGAGGCCTGTGGCCACCTTTTCTTCTGGTCCCAGTGCACAAATTTCCCCATCAGATATGGCAGGTCCCTCAAGTGCTGTAGTTGCAGACTGCCTGCAGCCTCCCTCTACCCCTTCTTATTCAGAACCAGCAGTGCAGGATGCAGTAAAACCAGGATCATCAGGGGCTGAAGAAAGTGTAGGTCCAGTAGCAGAAGAGATTCCCGGACCATCTGCCAGGCCAAGTGGAGGAAAGTGTAAAAGCCCCACAAAAAGAAAGAGGCGAAGTTATAAAGGAAATCGCTGAGAAACAGGACCGCCGTCAGATGGAGTCAGACGCAAGAGAGGAAGAGCGGTTTGCGAGGGCAGAGAACCATTGAGTCTTATATTGTTTATGCTTTAGAGTGTACTACAGTAAAAGTTCCACAAAAAAAATAAAGTACAGATACTGGAACATTTTTTATTTAAGCACAGTAACAAAGAAAAAATACTGTCTAAAAAAAACTTCTAAGTTATTGTTCATGTTACTGTTGTACTGTTTTGGGGTTTTATATTAAATAAACGTTCTTGAGAATTATAATTTGCTTTTATTGTGTCCACCTTACTTTTAAAAAAGCAGAACAATATTTATATATATATCCTTGGTGAGGTTAGAAACTATTCTACATGTAATGGTACAGACACATTTGTTAACAAAGTAAATGTCCTATTTTCACATTGCAAATGTACAAGAAAACTGCCCGTCTTTTAGCACATTTTGTGGTAAGTTTGGTTTAAAGGTTTGATAGTCCCCTGTTCTATAATCAGTTGTTTGGATGATGATAATTCTCAAATAAGAACAGCTGCATTAGATGCGTAATAACACTGACCATGTCATTTAATTGTGTAATTTTTACAAATATAAGAAACTGTATAAACAACTGCCACAATACAAACTGAGGTAGATGTACACAAAATGTTTTCTTTTTCAACTATTCAAAGTCAATAATCAAAAGGCACTTCAAGATAACACAATAATTACAGTAATTGTAAAACAAATGATTTTTTTTCTCAGTCACTGAGTGTCATCAGTTAAAATAAAGTTCTTCAGTTTTGTAAGTTCAATAAAAATAAAAAAATACTATTAAAAAATGACTTACGGTTGTGTTTATGCACAATTCTGCACACAGTAGATTTTGGAATAGAAAATGTCTGTGATGTAACTCTGCAGGCCAGTACACAAAAACAAGCACTTCCAAGTGTCCTGCTGTGTCATTTCCAGAAGAATCTGAATAAGACCACTGATTGATTGTCTGTTGAGACGGTAGTCAGGACGTGTGTCTCTCTCTGCATCAAAATAAATGTGAAGCACCGGCATAGCTCGGTTCAATCCCGTATATCTAATCAAATGGCTGACCTGTAAATCAAAGAATAAAATGACTTAATGCACTAACGACTTTTGACAAGTTATAACGTTTAGCTACAAAGTAAATAACTTTTATTTCCTTACCCTTTCCTCCATGCATAACATCAACATTTGTATGCACGAAAAATCTTGTCTTCTACTACGACGTCGGAGCGCAAAAATACGACTTCTCTGCATGGCAAGCCATCTCGCAAACACAATGGTAAAAACAAAACCAAAAATAGGCAGCATATTCCCCGAACCTGCAGCTCCTGTCAAAAAACAACCAGACCGTTATTTCCGGCGTGACGATCGAATCTGTCAGAAAAAATACCTCTCAATGCGCACTCGTAGACTCGCGCCAAGGGCCCTATAGGTCTGCACTACATGACGTCACCAAAGTGCGGACTCTGAGGACAAGTCTGGAGTGTGCCATTTGGGACAGGGCCTATGTTGGGCGGGCTTTAATGCAATGTATTTGCGATTATTTGAACGACCTATAAAACGGGGACATTTCCACGGACAGCTCCATTCGTGGACGGAGCACCAAAACGGGGACGTCTGTTCACTACGTTCACAAACCACTGTTAATTTTAACAGAAAATAGGCCTACTGTATAAGGTATGGCAGAAGGCGCGCAAAGAGTGCTCCCTCTGTAATCACTAAAAAGTTGTCATATCTCACAAAGTTCTTATAATAAATGAAGCTCTCACACATTGAATCTCTTATTTACATAATTCTACATTTCTTTGTTTTTATGAGAGAATTTGCGATCGTGCAAACTCATATAGAGAATACGAACCGACGTCACGCCTCGTTGCATGCCGGGGCGGCGCCGCCATTTTGACAGGATCGCCCTCTATTACTCGTACTGAAATGAATACGGATTCTTGCTTACCTTTTATTTTGTTTCTGCCATTAAGTGGAACATTAACATTTTTAATGGTATTGTTTACAGGGAATAGAAGCTATTTTATCGCATCGCATGATTTTATTTTATTTTTTTCACTGAAGTTTTGTTGAATTTCGTTTACAATGTTGATCTGTTTACCGTGTCGCACGCTGGACGCTCACCGCTGCTTCAGCCATCGTATGAATAAATTTATCAACACACTGAGAAAAGTCAATTCATTTATTTGTTGGAAACGTTTAAATACTTTGTTAATACTTGTTAATACTTTTGAAAACATTGTAAGAGTGATAATTTTTCTTTTGTTCATCTTACAGAGAGCATGCACAAGTTAAAAGAATTAAATTTTATTTATTTTTTTTCACTGAAGTTTTGTTGAAATTCGTTTACAATGTTGATCTGTTTACCCTGTCGCACACTGGACGCTCACCGCTGCTTCAGCCATCATATGAATAAATTTATAAACACACTGAGAAAAGTCGATTCATTTATTTGTTGGAAACGTTTAAATGATGCTTAAACTAGCATATTGAATAGGCCTACAACTGTTGTCATTGTAATTCCCCTTTTCCACGATCACAGAGATGAGGAGAATCAGAGATTATGGGTCAAATTCAGCGGACAGACGGACACGAACACAATGTATTTTTATATTTATTTTAACAAATGACAACCACACTAGGCAATCTCCTACCTTTATAAAACCGTTATGAAGAAAATTTATAAAATGCTTGCATTTTAAGTGATACTGAAAGTTTATATTTTGGTCTCATCCGTTTTTCTGCATGTGCTTTATTTGTAAATAGAATTTGGTCTCTTTAATATCAGTCTAAGTGCATTAAGCCTTTTCTTGAGTGGACATGAGAGGAAACCGTTTAAGATATAAACCTGTTGCGTAGATTCGTATTCTCTATAGTCCACTCACCGTTCAAAACGATGTTTTTTTTTTTTCAGTGATATGCCGCTCTAGGTTGGGGCGGGGTTTGCCTACTCGGTTGAATGAGGGAAAGATCATTTAGATTTAGAATAACTAATCGGGTGATAACTTTTTGATACGTGTAATAATTCCAAACGAATGTCCCAAAAATAAATAAATTAATTAACTTAAAAACTAAATCCCTCTATTTTTTTTTTTACCGCCCTCACTATGCTGCCGCCCTAGGCGGCTGCCTAGTTCGCCTATAGGCACGCGCCGGTCCTGATCGTCTCTCTAGAGTGAACGTGACACACAGCACTAGGACTGCAGTCAGCAGAAGAACACACAGCAGCACCAAACACACTGCAGCTGCTCTGGACCTTCTGATCTTCACACAAACACTTCCTGTAGAATAACAAACATGGTATTATTCTCTTTGTTTATCCACATAACAGCACACATCAACTGAAAGCATGAAAACTGAGTGAATTATTAATCTCAGTACTTGTGAATTCAGATGATTTTCCTTGCGTTGAGTCTGTGATCTCTTTTCCAAATTTACCTTTTATAACGTCATTTTCGTAGATATTGGTGGTTTGTCCATCTTTTCTGCTCATTTTTGCAGGTTGTACTCCTCTCTATATATCTCATTTACACTTTCAGACAGTTTTAGTGTCTTCAAGATGCCAACAAACTAGTACTAGTTTCTCCTCTGGAGTGAAGTGTGTTTTGTTTCTCATCAGTGTTTGTGGTTATTGGTTGTATTTATGCAATAGGAACTGTTCTGTGGAAATACTTCAAGTATTTATGCATTAAGGAACTTCAAGAGTAACTGAAAATATTTTTTAACAATACAGATTGTGTTCATTTAAATGCATTTATTATCACAGAATCACTCAGTGTCATTATATGTAAAGTCTGAAGTACAAAGTTAAGTCAATATATATATATATATATATATATATATATATATATATACATATGCTGTTCCACACATGCTCTGATCTGAGCAGAAAATGGACTGTCTGGATAGTGAAGCGCCTAAAGGCCAATTCACACCACAGACAGACGCCGACAAACAATGATACACACGTTCATCAGGTGTTGTTGGACCTCATAAATCAGATTGACAGTTCTGAACTCTTGCTTTAATACAAAATACATTGAATGGACCCCCTGACTGACCAGAGCCCTTCGAATCGCCCCAATCTCTCTGCAGGAAACAACACACAGTATTGAGATTCAAGTAAATGTACACCTTTGAATGGGTTAATTTTGTGTAAATTCATCAATTATTGTGTCTTGTGGACTATATGTAAACATCTGTGATGTGAAATAGCTTGTTCAGGGAAACACTAAATAAAAACAGGACATTTTTGCCCTATTACTTTGTTAAAATTATTAACATTCTGCAAGGTTTATGTAAACTTGACCTCAACTGTACTGCTAGATTATATGAACAAAGCATTTGTGATTATCCTTAATATTTGTAATAAAAATATAAATCAATCAATAATCAAGGAAAAATATTCTTTCTAAGAGTTGACAGATGATCAATACTGACTGTTCGCTGGATGAACAGATTAATTGATTGTAATATTAATTCAGCTACATTAAGTTAATTATATTAACTGATCCAAACATTTATAATTAATTATTCATATTTCCCTTTTGAGCTCATTTACTACACATGTATTGTTTAAAACAAGAAGGTCATAGACTTATGAAAAGAAAAACATGAACATTGTGGTTGTGGCAGTTGCTTGGATTCGTCAGCGGTTGGCTTGTCATTAACATGATATTACAATACTGCAGTTATCATGACAGTCCTAACCACAGGCTTCCTCTCTTGCTCGGGCCCTGGAGCTTCAGCCCCGTCTACTGTTAATGCGGCCCTGAGTTCAGGTACAGGAAGTTCAGCTCAACACAGAATGTCACACAGGTGCTTGAACTGACATAAGTTTAATAATTATACCTGGAACCTGTCACTGTTTGATTGCTCAAAATGTTATGGCCAAACTTTCCAAAACTGATGTTTCTGGAAGGATGAAAAATACTGTAATTTGTAGCCATGTAGACATAACTAAATTACATGGGAAAATACTCTGAAGATGTAGAAGTGAAATAGTAACTAATCACATGAAATTCCTGTCAAATCACACATTGAAGCAAAGATTAAAGTCATACACACTTTTATATCTGATTTCTGATATCAATGATGAATTTTGATTTCATTTATTTGATTTGACATATATGAATACATAAAAGTTTGTGTTGTGATAATTCAGTTTTAAAGCTTTAATATTACATTTAGTTTATTACAGAAGAGCATAATAAAGAAAAGTACCTTTCAAACAGTAACATGAATTTGTTAAATCAATAAATTTGATTTAGGAGTTGTATCAACTCATAATAAAGCATAATGTAATAAATGCACATAATGTAACAAGTATTAGATCATTAATGTAATAAATTCTTCATAAATGTAGTCATGTATAAACAAAATCTTAAGCTCATGTAATGATTTTTCAATGTAATACTTTTTTTTTCACATAATGTCATGTTTTTCATATGAGAAATTTATTATATTATGAACACACTATAGCAACTTTTAGTTTAATGTAATGACAGTTCATAAGGTAATATTTGATATTAATACATTTCAGCACAATTGTAATAATAGTTTAATGTAAAACTAGCAGTAATACTTTATTTTACAGTACTATAACAGTAAATTATGCATAATTAAATTATACATGAAACTAACCCTAAACTAAACTCTATTCCTAATCATATAGTAACTACATGTTATTGATATTACTCAGTACTTAAATGTATAATTTCACTGTAAGACATCTTAAAATAAAGAGTAATCAAAATATTACATTAAAAGAAAAGTCAGCTTATTAGGCTGCATTGTGAACTCAATTTCATAAAGACTTTATTAACTTTGTGATTATGATGTGCTCCATCATTTTGAGTTGATTTGACCCACAAACACATTTTGGTTTCACAGACAGGGTTTAGTCTAAACCAGGATTAAGCTTTAGTTTAATTAAGGCATTTAAGTAGCTTTTATAATATTTCACTAGAAAAACACATTACTGGTGTTCATCTTGAGACAAAACAATGACACTGAAATATTATTTTAAGATCTGTCAGTACAAGTTACTTTCAGTTAAAACAGATCAAACATGCATTTTAGTCTGAGACTAGCTTAAGCCTCGTCTGTGAAACCGGGGGTTTAAGTTTTATGCACTAAATTAATAAAGCTTCTGCTTTCTATATATGTAATTATATGTTTGTAATCATTTTTGAGAAATAAAAATTAATGATTGTCATAAAAAAAAATCATTTTCTACAAAACTATAATTATAGTGATATTATTCTCTATAGATGTTTTTCATTTTATTTGTAGATGACAAATAGTTTGTTTTAAGTTATTAGTAATGTAATACTCATTACATTATGTGCAGTAATTATATTTTGCTTTACTATATTATTATGAGTTGCTTGTGTTCATAATGCATTATGCTCACATATTAATTGAAATGTGTCATTTAAAAATAATCTTCTCACAGATCCCTCTTAATGCTTCACTACATGGACAATCATTCCATCCTGTTGAATGAGTCGAAACACAGTCTTCATTATCATTGTAATTATCAGGCTGTCCAGACCTCCAGAACCTGAAAGAACAGATCAGCATTAGATGTTCAGTGCTGCTTCCTGTGTGATATGATACTGACTGTGAGATATGATCATTTATTAGAGAATAATTAGTTTAATTCAGTGATTTCTTACCCAGAGGTCATGTTGGTGCCATCAACCCATTTCCATCTGCCCTCCACATCACTGTCAGTCAGACCAATCCAGAAAATATCAAAACGTTTCATGACAAATTCCTAAGAATAAAAACACAGATACATTTCATCATTTACGGGTAGAAGCTAAACACACACACACACATATGTTAGGTTTTTGTGAATTGTGGGGACTTTCCATAGGCCGCAATGCATTTTTTATACTGTACAAACCGTACTTCCTATCCCCCTACCCTACCCCTAACCCTAAACCTAACCATCACAGGAACCTGTGCATACCTTTATTTTCTCACAAAAACACCATTTAGTATTTTTAATAATTAATTTACATTGTGGGGACCAAATGTCCCCACGATGTAGGTGAACTCAGGTTTATATTACATCGTGGGGACATTTGGTCCCCACAATGTAATATAAACAAACACACACACTCTTTCACACTTTCACTCACGTGTTCCTTTCTGTTGTTTATGATGATCAGATCTGCTCCTCTCTCTGTACAGTATCTTCTGCTCTCAGTCCAGTTCCTCGCTTCAGAGGAAATGAAGTAAAGACTGGATTGATAGTAAATCCACCAATCTGTAAACCAGTTTAACTATTAGCACCTTTTTAACTTGTCTTATTCATCTGTGAGCTTTAGTGTTAGTGGGTGATAACTATCTCTTTTAAAATAAGTCACGTGACCCGAACGCATCACTTAACAAGTGTCAGTTATGAACACAATCTCAATAGTATTCATAGGGATTGTACCTACACTCCAAATCTAAGAAAACCATAAATTTGTTATTATAATTATTCTAAAAAGAGTTTGTTTGTTCATTCTTTATATTTTTAATTGTAAATAGGTTTTATATTTAAATTTATGGTTCACTTTATTTTGATGGTTCACTTTAGACTTTGACTAACTATAATAACTTTGCAACTGCAGTCAGTGAACTCTCATTAGAGTATCAGTAGATGGAAGTAGACTATTAGGGTCTGCCCTAGTGAAAAAAAAGTATACTAAGTATACTTGCAGCAAGACTAATTATTAGTATATTTCAAGTGTGTTAATGATTAGTTATGTTAAAGTGTGCTATTTTGAAACAACTAATTTTGTACTAAGTATATTTTAGTTGTAATTAAGTTGTATTAAAACTCAACTTTAAAGGGATAGTTCTCCCAAAAATGAAAATTTGATGTTTATCTGCTTAACCCCAGCACATCCAAGATGTAGGTGACTTTGTTTCTTCAGTAGAACACAAATTATGATTTTTAACTCCAACCGTTGCTGTCTGTCAGTCTTATAATGCGAGTTAATGGTAACACAATTTATAAGAGTCAATAAACATGCACAGACAAATCCAAATTACACCCTGCGGCTCGTGACGAAACGATCGGTTTGTGCGATAAACCGAACAGTATTTATATCATTTTTTACCTCTAATACACCACTATGTCCAACTGCATTCATCACTCGATTCGTTTGGTCTGATCGCGCTCTGACAGCGGCAGTGATGTCTCGCGTATATATTTTCTCTGTCATGATTTAAAATAGTCCTAGACCTAGTCTAGTCCAGAGTTTAATAAGCTGATTTTCTGGAGGAAGACTAGAGCAACTCCAGGACTAAACTGAGGCTTAAATTAACTTCAGATTAACGTTGTGTTTCAAAGAAGACACATGTATTTCTTATGTTTCACTCAAGTAACCCAATCAAACAGGACCTCCCATCATGCTTTGCACTGGGCTGCATTGGGAGAGTAAATGTTGAAAAAGTTTTACGCATTTTTTAGAAAGATGAGAATATGGAGAGACGTCTTACTGTTTAATGTTCTATTATGTAAAAGTTTTTGATATGTTAGTGTTTTTTGGAGATTACTGTTGTGGTGAAGAGTTGAGGACCTGCTAACAAGAATCATCTATTTTATATAATGAAGCAACCACTATGATAGAGCTTTGGATCAAACAGTATCATTTCTAGACTGCCAACACTGATCATCACATGTGTAAATAGATATGTTTAGTCTGTTGCTATGTAAAGACAAAACAAAAGCATTAATAATCATAAGATTATTATATATGTAAAGAATTCATCTTTTTAAATAGAATTCATTACAAACAGATCTCTCTCCATATTCTCATTCTCTTTTTTTCACAGCTGATGTATTTTGCTTGCGTTAAAAGAAATGTCTCTTGTTTAGTAAAGTTTTTTTTTTTTTTTTTTTGATTGCAGTCTTCTTCTGCTGCCATTTTTTCCCTTGGATTTGCTTCTCAGTTCCATGCAATTTTAAGCTTTTCTTGGTTCATTCTAGAGCCCTCCGCGGGACTGATTTCCTTAACCCGCACCCGCCCGCTCCCGCTGAATATCTGACCAGGACCGCCCACTCCCGCAACCCAGCGTGTTCCACTCCCGCCCGCGCCCGCAAAGTTTGTGTCCAAACCCGCCCGCTCCCGCGGACTTTCTCTCAGAGCTTGTAAAAAAAAGCCTAAACAAATACTCTCAGACTAAATTCGTTCAAGTTAACATCCAGAATAACAGACTTTAAACTTGATTGCGTTTAAATAAGATGAAGTAGCCGCAAAACCAAAGCACAACAAGAGATAAAAAACATTGGGTATTTTTTTATTAGTTATAAAACATTAACCGTTAAAACAAAACCACAACTAGCGGCACCTCAGTTTTTAAACGCAGGCTACTGCATACACACTCACCGAACGATTAACTAAACAAGCAGTTTAAATAACAGTTTGCCAAAGCACAATACGAAATAACTTTTACTTATTAAATAAACACATAATATACTTTAAACAAATTAAATACAAAACGAAATAAAATAAATAGAATGCCTTGCTTAACAGGCTATTGCAAAGAAAATAAATAATACTAATAAATAAATAAAAATAACGTAGCCTATTTAAATGAATGATCACTGGGATTTGCATTGCTTACTCCATATTAGCTACTATGAAGAGAAAGTATATTGCTGACTGACTGCGGTCGCAGACTTGTGCGTCTTTCTTCCATGATCCGCCCACACACACTGAATGCCCTCTCTGACGGTGCACTAGATCATGCGAGAATGCTCAAAATAAAACGCGCGAATTTTAAGAATTGTTTCCAAGTGTCTGCTTTGTCTTGCCTTGCTTTTGTCAAGTAAAGAGCCGCTTTAATTTTCTTCTCAACTTCATTTGTCTCCGTTTCTATTACACACCAAATCCCACCGTTTCCTGCGGGTCTCCCGCAAAGTTTTCTGACCGCCCACTCCCGCCCGCAGCAAAGGTAAAACCGCCCGTTCCCGCGAGATTTGCGTTGGGTCCCGTGGGAGCCCAAACCCAATGCAGCCCTCTAGTTCATTCCATGTTTTACAGGCAACCTCTCTCATGCTAATTCAGATTAGCACAGTTGGTTTTAAATTAATCTAGTTTATTTTAAGTCTGGACTCCATAGTCCAGGTTTTAGTAATCTGTACTTAATCTGTGTTTCAGAAAGCCATTTTTTAAGCCACGATTAACTATTCTAGATTAAGGCCTATCCTGGCTTAATTTAAACCCTGTCCGGGAAACCGCCCCTTTAACTATATGCCTGTGTAGGGACTTATTACATGCTTGATTAGTGATATTGAAGTGTACTTAATTTGTGTTATAAGTATACTTTATTTGTGTTATAAGTACACTTTATTTGTGATTTAAGTTCATTACAAATTAATTACGAGTGTCTTCCGAACGCACAAGCAATATACACTGAATATATTATTTTATAGGTAATAGTATATACTGTATGCTCAGTACCTTTGGCTTATTCCAAATACTAAAAATTACACACTTTGCAGTCAATAACAATACACTTTGTATAATATACAGGTTCTTCTAAAAAAATTAGCATATTGTGATAAAAGTTCATTATTTTCCATAATGTAATGATAAAAATTAAACTTTCATATATTTTAGATTCATTGCACACCAACTGAAATATTTCAGGTCTTTTATTGTTTTAATACTGATGATTTTGGCATACAGCTCATGAAAATCAAAAAAAATTAGCATATCATGAAAAGGTTCTCTAAACGAGCTATTAACCTAATCATCTGAATCAACTAATTAACTCTGAACACCTGCAAAAGATTCCAGAGGCTTTTAAAAACTCCCAGCCTGGTTCATTACTCAAAACCGCAATCATGGGTAAGACTGCCGACCTGACTGCTGTCCAGAAGGCCATCATTGACACCCTCAAGCGAGAGGGTAAGACACAGAAAGAAATTTCTGAACGAATAGGCTGTTCCCAGAGTGCTGTATCAAGGCACCTCAGTGGGAAGTCTGTGGGAAGGAAAAAGTGTGGCAAAAAACGCTGCACAACGAGAAGAGGTGACCGGACCCTGAGGAAGATTGTGGAGAAGGACCGATTCCAGACCTTGGGGGACCTGCAGAAGCAGTGGACTGAGTCTGGAGTAGAAACATCCAGAGCCACCGTGCACAGGCATGTGCAGGAAATGGGCTACAGGTGCCGCATTCCCCAGGTCAAGCCCCTTTTGAACCAGAAACAGCGGCAGAAGCGCCTGACCTGGGCTACAGAGAAGCAGCACTGGACTGTCGCTCAGTTTTGCATGTCATTCGGAAATCAAGGTGCCAGAGTCTGGAGGAAGACTGGGGAGAAGGAAATGCCAAAATGCCTGAAGTCCAGTGTCAAGTACCCACAGTCAGTGATGGTCTGGGGTGCCATGTCAGCTGCTGGTGTTGGTCCACTGTGTTTTATCAAGGGCAGGGTCAATGCAGCTAGCTATCAGGAGATTTTGGAGCACTTCATGCTTCCATCTGCTGAAAAGCTTTATGGAGATGAAGATTTCGTTTTTCAGCACGACCTGGCACCTGCTCACAGTGCCAGGTCGTGGGATATTGTGAAGAGAAAGTTGAGAGACGCAAGACCCAACACTCTGGATGAGCTTAAGGCCGCTATCGAAGCATCCTGGGCCTCCATAACACCTCAGCAGTGCCACAGGCTGATTGCCTCCATGCCACGCCGCATTGAAGCAGTCATTTCTGCAAAAGGATTCCCGACCAAGTATTGAGTGCATAACTGAACATAATTATTTGAAGGTTGACTTTTTTGTATTAAAAACACTTTTCTTTTATTGGTTGGATGAAATATGCTAATTTTTTGAGATTTTGGGTTTTCATGAGCTGTATGCCAAAATCATCAGTATTAAAACAATAAAAGACCTGAAATATTTCAGTTGGTGTGCAATGAATCTAAAATATATGAAAGTTTAATTTTTATCATTACATTATGGAAAATAATGAACTTTTATTACAATATGCTAATTTTTTGAGAAGGACCTGTAGTCAACATTTGAAGCAGATCAAAACCTTTAATCAAAGTTGTCCTAAAACCTTCTTCTTATGACAACTTTGCTGAACTTTTTTGATTCAGTTCAAATTTTGACTACTGTACTTTGAATTACATAATCTCACACAATACAGTTGTGCTACTATTTAAATACAGTTTAACACATTTTCCCAAAAGTTGAATGCATTTGTTTTCAAGGCCATTAAAATAAATAAAATGTAACAACATCACTAATGAAGAGACATATTTCATTGACAAATCCAATAGTTTTTATTTAAACTTAGATTCAGCAAAACTTACCATGTTTTTCATTAAAGAAAAAATATTATTGGACCATGGTGACCCTCTATACACAAATACAAATGACACATATTTCATGTTCTGATGATCTTCTCAGAAACTCGTGAAGAACAGCATCTGTTGACAGAATATACCAAAGATATAAGACAGCATGTTCAACTCTTTATTCACGTTTACAATAGTCTGTCTAAATCCTACATTGAACCAATACTATTTCTGAACAGTAAATGAGGATTAGCAGCAGGGAACTGTATAAGAATGGCATGTCGATATTTTCGGTACATAGTCAAGCATACAACACTTTATGAATTAATATCGTACAGAATACGGGTCGATTTGACCAATCATATGATACATACATACATGGGTCAAAATCACTATAAAGTGCCTTTGAGACTTCACAATTTCCAAAATAAAAAGTTGTGATTTTCCATTTAACTTCATATTTGTTGTATTAAGGAGACCTTAGGCTGTTAGAAATGCATGTTGGTCACGCTCCAGCACTTTTTGTAAATGAACTGTAAGCAGACAATGCACGAGCAAACCACAAATTATGTCCACCCTGTCATGGACAAAATCAAAGTAGTTTAAATATATTTTCATTGCATAGTGAATTTAAAATGTAGATTTTCTGTAAGATACTTGGTCCCTTTCTCAACAATAAATTTTAGTTAATCAGAAAAGTCTTTTGATAATAATGAAACTGCTGAAAAATAATTGTTTCCCTTCAAAAAATGCAATACTTGCAATTTCTTTTCTAAATAACGTCTAACAACAAAGATATCTGGTCAGACTTTCTAACAGTATTAACTGGCCCTCTTTTCTTAATAAAGAAATCACACAAAAGGTTTTGCTAAGTTGTTAAAATAATTTGCTAATTTTCATAAAAGATGAAAATTACAGGGTGGACAATGACAGGGTGGACAAAAATATGACAGAGTGGACAACAAGATGACAGGGTGGACAAAGACTTTAATCGGTGAACAAAACGAGAATATCAGAGAAACAACAGGAACAAGAAGAAACCCTTTAGCAATATATAATATTCTAAGTATTAAAGTAAAACTGCTCACTTGATTCGTTTAAAACCGTGCCTTCATTCATAACAAAACACCGATTTGTGTTGCTTTGTTTGGAACTATTTTTGATGGCAAATTAGAACAAAAACAGACAATATTGACAATGTTGTGTTTATTAACTTCTTGTTTATTTTACTGTTGTATAAAATAATTATCACATTTTCAAATGGAGCAAATATTCAGGAAAACAGCACTTTTTTCTTGTGTGATTGCTTAACTATATCATATAATATAAAAATAAGACAAAAACCGGTAACACTTTAGATTACAGCCCGGAAAGTACTGCGTAATTACAACAAATTTACAGCGTAACTTTCAATAATTATAGTGTAACTATACAGTAAGTATGTGTAAGTATAGGGGAACAATATGTGAAGTATTGGAAATAAAGGGGTAACAACCAGGAAAATAACAAATTATTTTATACTGTAAATATTTTATAACTAAGGGGTACTTATGACATGTAACTAAGGGGTAAATATGACATTACGGGCCGTAAATTAAAGTGGAGCTTGTTACACTCTTGTTTCATGTAGTTACAGGGTAAGTATGACATTATGGGCTGTACATTAAAGTGGAGCTTGTTACACTCTTGTTTCATGTAGTTACAGGGTAAGTATGACATTACGGGCCGTAAATTAAAGTGGAGCTTGTTACACTCTTGTTTCATGTAGTTACAGGGTAAGTATGACATTATGGGCCGTAAATTAAAGTGGAGCTTGTTACACTCTTGTTTCATGTAGTTACAGGGTAAGTATGACATTACGGGCCGTAAATTAAAGTGGAGCTTGTTACACTCTTGTTTCATGTAGTTACAGGGTAAGTATGACATTACGGGCCGTAAATTAAAGTGGAGCTTGTTACACTCTTGTTTCATGTAGTTACAGGGTAAGTATGACATTATGGGCTGTACATTAAAGTGGAGCTTGTTACACTCTTGTTTCATGTAGTTACAGGGTAAGTATGACATTACGGGCCGTAAATTAAAGTGGAGCTTGTTACACTCTTGTTTCATGTAGTTACAGGGTAAGTAATTAATAATAAATAAATAAATAAATAAATAAAAACGCAAACAGTCATATCACTTGGAAAACTTTATCTGAAAAACAACTTATTTCAAAACAGATTTAAAGTTACAACACTTTTTATTCGTTTCTCTTGCTTGGCTTCCTCCTCCTCTTGTTCCTCTTTTTCTTTCATTCCACTGATGAATCTTAAGAGGGAATCCCATTTGCTATTCTGTATTTAAAAAATACAGTACACCCGGAAATGTGCTCACCGTTTACTCATCTTTTACCCTCATGCCATCTGAGATGTGTACGACTTTCCTTCTTAAGATGAACAAAAAAAAGGATTTTAGGAAAAAAAAATAAATCATCTGGGAACGCTTTATAATGCAAGCTCACATGTTCCTAAAAGTCGAAGCATCAAACAGCACAAACAGCAATAACTACAGTAATCCATACGACCCTAATGGATGAATCGATGTCTTTTGAAGTGAAACGATACGTATTTGTAAGAAAAATACCAAATATTTTAATATTTTTAAAACTTTCGACCAGCTGTCTTCTGCGCGTGCACGCGAGGGTTGAGAGTTCATGCTTGACGTAATTTGAAGCGTGACGTAGGCGTGCGAGAAACTCACGCAGATGTTGGATGCTGTCAGTTTTTTTTTTTTTTTTATTATTTTTTTAGTAATGCTCACAACAAAATACATAGGATAACAGATAATGAGAATGAGAAACAAACAAGACAGAATAACAGAGACGGCAGTTCTCGCGCGAGTTTCACACGAATCTCCCGCGAGAACGTCATGAAAGCTTCACGTTGCTCATTTCAATGTGCTTCATCGAACGCGAAGTCGACTCTCATGCAGGCGCTGGTGACAGCTGGTCGGAAGCGAAAAGATGAATAGACTAAACCATGAATTTCCATAGTGAATTTCTGAGTGTACTGTATTTTCTTATAATACAGAATAGCAACGGGATTCCTTCTTAAGATTCATCAGTTGAGAAACAAGAGCAGGAGGAAGCCAAGCGAGAAACAACAACAACCAAAAAATGGACAAAACCTGTTACTTTCTGTCAGGACTTTAGAGTTTGAAATGAAAAGTTGATTTTAAAAAATGAATAATAAGTGTTGTAGACCTGTTTTTAATAAAGTTGTTTTTCAAATAAAGGTTTCAGAGTCAGTGATATCAGATTGTTTGCATTTTATTAATTACTTACCCTGTAACTACATGAAATAAGAGGGTAACAAGCTCCACTTTAATTTACGGCCCGTAATGTTATACTTACCCTGTAACTACATGAAATAAGAGGGTAACAAGCTCCACTTTAATTTACGGCCGTAATGTCATATTTACCCCTTAGTTACATGTCATAAGTACCCCTTAGATATAAAATATTTACAGTATAAATAATTTTTTATTTTCCTGGTTGTTACCCCTTTATTCCCAATACTTTACATATTGTTCCCCTATACTTACACATACTTACTGTATAGTTACACTATAATTATTGAAAGTTATGCTGTAAATTCATTGTAATTACGCAGTACTTTCCGGGCTGTAATCTAAAGCGTTACCCAAAAACCCATTCGGGGCATTTTTTTATCTTCATATCTTGAATTTAGACACATTCTAACTACATTCTAACAGGCTTCATCACACAGCGAGTCACTGTCATACATCATCTTCCATCACTATGCACCTGCATGCAGTGTAAGATGGCGTACATGTCTGGGCCGGGACAGGGTGCACTAAATGCGTTTATTTGGACGTATTATTTTTTCCATAATTAATCACACCGAATGAACATGTTAAATCGACAGCCCTAGTGAAAACATTATCAGAATGTGGCAAAAACTATGCACATGTCCACCCTGTCATGGAGGGCTTGATGACAGAGTGAACAATGACAGGGTGGAAATTTTTGGCAAAATTTTGCATTTAATGGACGCATGGTGTACCTACACTTAGCAAAGTGATTCATTGTTTAAGATAACAGTGTACCGTTTAATATATATATTTTGAATTTCTAAAAGTTTTTATATTAATTAATATTTTACTATGACAGGGTGGACATTTTAAGCTTGACAACATCCAACTACAAACACAATATGATGAAAATTAGGGAAAAAAAGTGTAGATTCTCAGTGTACTTGCAGCAGATGTTTTAAACTCCATTGAATAAAGACCAAATGGGGGTGGGGATGTCACTGACTACATCAGTTGGTTTCTTAAAGAGGCGTTTACCCCAAAATGACAGGGTGGACAGCAATTTCAGGGACACGTGTAAAATGCTTAATATTATTATGAAAATAGAATATAATTGATCGACATTTCTTTTTTTATCAAAAAACTTGAGGACAATGAGAACATTCAAAAAGTTTTTGAATTTTATGTCATTTACTCAGTTTTTACACTCGCTGAAGTTAGCTGAGCAGTGTCTGGGACATGCCAAAACCGCATACATCCAATCATAGAAAATGGTATAAAATGAGAAAAACACATTTCAAGAGATTTATCATTGTACTTCTATGTGTGTAAATGTTTGGCCATTTATAATAAAACATCAGAATTTCATTATTTTGCATTATATTCATGATGACAGAGCGATTCTGATGAGGACAACCACTCAAAAAGGAGATATCAAGCCGAAATATCGCTCTCTGTTTGTAAAAAAAATAAAAATAAATAAATAAAGTTTGTTAACTGGTAGACTACAACTCACCTCCAAATAGCAGCACTTTTCTCCGGTTCTTTCAGGATCGCGTAGGCCATTAGATTAGCCGGTTATCATCGCCATCTGTCAGTCTGTGATGTCACTTGATTGAACTGGTCAGAATCCCCAAGATTGAGCGATGTATTGCGCTTTCAGTGTTTTATTAAATAAATTATACATTGCGACATTATAATTCACCTGAGTGACTGAGCGAGGGGATTCAGACGACGACCGTGACGTCAGCAGCTCTGATTGGCTGCAGGCAGTGAGCAACAAAATCTGATTGGTCACAGACCAAGTTGAAGAGACATTTAAATTCCGATAAGTTTAACCACTCAACATATTTTTTCGCATTACTTGTGCTGCTGGTGTGTTGTTTAATATAGATTTGTGTGTACGACTGTAAAATGATTCTGCCAGTGTAAACATTTACACATATTTGGAAATTGTATAGGCTACACTGCATATACTAAATGGCCTTTTAATGCATTAGTCATACTGAAAAAAAAATAGCACAAGTAATATAATGAATTCCAAGGATGAATAAGTAAACTTAAAAAATATACTGAAATTTAACTTTGGATACACTACAACTTCAGGATATTAAATGTATTTTTTAAATATACTTTCAGTGCATTGTTACAATGATCATTTTCAGCGCACAGTTAAAATATACCTCAAATATATTTTTATAAAGTGCAAATAAATACACTTTTAAAAAATAAACTGAACTTACACTTCAAGTATATTTTTCTAAAATATATTTTTTAGAAAATATACTAAAGTACAATTATTTTAAAGTGTGTTAAAAGTTGTATTGTGAAAATATGATACTAATATACTTTTTATATATTTAAAGATAGTACATTTTTTGTTAGTATATTTGCAATTTACTATAGAAAAAGGGAATATATTTAAAATACAATAAAGCATACTTTTTTTTCACTAGGGTGGATTAGTAGAATAAACTTAGATGTAGTTGTAAAGTTACTTGTAGTCAGTAGAAAGTGTAAAGTGGACAACTGAAATAAAGTGTTACTGAATTTATTTTGTACTATAGACTCTTTCCATGCTGTGAATATGTGCACTAGAATTACACTTGACATTCAAACACCTATGAATACTAACCAGATTATATTCCTGCTCTGTAGCAACTACTAAAATGACAAAAGAAACTCACCCAGTTTACCAAGACTCATCTGAAGATCATTTTTCTCCAATTTTAGCTGGTCTCTCTCATTGGTCAGGTTTTTGGTCTTCATTTTCAGCTCATCTCTCTCTTCTGAGAGGTTGGTGATGTTAGTTAGTAGCTGGTGTGTCTCTGGTGTGTAGTTTGAGCTCTTTGTATGGATGTGGACACACAGCACTATGACTGCAGTCAGCAGAAGAACACACAGCAGCACCAAACACACTGCAGCTGCTCTGGAGCTTCTGATCTTCACACAAACACTTTCTGTAGAATAACAAACATGATATTATTCTCTTTGTTTATCCACTGAACACAGCACACATCAACTGAAAGCATGAAAACTGAGTGAATTATTAATCTCAGTACTTGTGAATTCAGATGATTTTCCTTGCGTTGAGTCTGTGATCTCTTTTCCAATTTTACCTTTTATAACGTCATCATTTTCATAGATATTAGTGGTTTGTCCATCTTTTCTGCTCATTTTTGCAGGTTTACTCCTCTCTATATTTTCATTTACACTTTCAGACAGTTTTAGTGTCTTCAGGATGCCAACAAACTAGTACTAGTTTCTCCTCTGGAGTGAAGTGTGTTTTGTTCCTCATCGGTGTTTGTGTTTATTGGTTGTATTTATGCAATAGGAACTGTTCTGTGGAAATACTTCAAGTATTTATGCATTAAGGAACTTCAAGAGTAACTGAAAATATTTTTTAACAATACAGATTGTGTTCATTTAAATGCATTTATTATCACAGAATCACTCAGTGTCATTATATGTAAAGTCTGAAGTACAAAGTCTATATATATATATATATATATATATATATATATATATAGCATTATGCTACAAATACTGTCAACTGAATTTGAGCTAAACTAGTTTTGACCCCAGAATATTCCTTTAATTGGAAGATAGTCATGAATAACACCTACTGACATTAACAGAAGTAATAAAGATAAAGGTTTTCGATCTGGTTTCTAGAGTGTTTTTGCTGGTTTCTTGACATTGAGTGCACCGTCTTTCTGTAAATAAAGTGTTTGGTTCAGTTCAGTAAAGTGCTGTTCCACACATGCTCTGATCTGTGCTGAAAATGGACTGTCTGGATAGTGAAGCGCCTAAACACCAATTCACACCACAGACAGACGCCGACAAACAATGATAGTCACGTTCATCAGGTGTTGTTGAACCTCATAAATCAAATTGACAGTTCTGAACTCTTGCTTTAATACAAAATACATTGAATGGACCCCCTGACTGACCAGAGCCCTTCAAATCGTCCTAAATCTCTGCAGGAAACAACACACAGTATTGAGATTCAAGTAAATGTACACCTTTGAATGGGTTAATTTTGTGTAAATTCATCTATTATTGTGTCTTGTGGACTATATGTAAACATCTGTGATGTGAAATATCTTATTCAGGGAAACACTAAATAAAAACAAGCAATTTTTTTGCCTATTACTTTGTTAAAATTATTAACATCCTGTTTATGTAAACTTGACCTCAACTGTACTGCTAGATTATATGCACAAAGCATTTGTGATTATCTTTAATATTTGTAATAAAAATATAAATCTTCAGAATATCAATAATAATCTCAATTGTTTGGAAAAATATTCTTTCTGAGAGTTGAAAGATGATCAATACTGAGTGTTCGCTGGATGAACAGATTAATTGATTGTAATATTAATTCAGCTACATTAAGTTAATTATATTAACTGATCCAAACATTTATAATTAATTATTCATATTTCCCTTTGAGCTCATTTACTACACATGTATTGTTTAAAACAAGAAGGTCATAGACTTATGAAAAGAAAAAACATGAACATTGTGGTTGTGGCAGTTGCTTGGATTCGTCAGCGGTTGGCTTGTCATTATCATGATATTACAATACTGCAGTTATCATGACAGTCCTAACCACAGGCTTCCTCTCTTGCTCGGGCCCTGGAGCTTCAGCCCCGTCTACTGTTAATGCGGCCCTGAGTTCAGGTACAGGAAGTTCAGCTCAACACAGAATGTCACACAGGTGCTTGAACTGACATAAGTTTAATAATTATACCTGGAACCTGTCACTGTTTGATTGTTCAAAATGTTATGGCCAAACTTTCCAAAACTGATGTTTCTGGAAGGATGAAAAATACTGTAATTTGTAGCCATGTAGACATAACTAAATTACATGAGAAAATACTCTGAAGATGTAGGGCTGAAATAGTAACTAATCACATGAAATTCCTGTCAAATCACACATTGTAGCAAAGATTAAAGTCATACACACTTTTATATCTGATTTCTGATATCAATGATGAATTTTGATTTCATTGATTTGATTTGACATATATGAATACATAAAAGTTGTGATAATTCAGTTTTTTTTAAAATATATTTTATTATGATTTTTACAAACATACAGAAAAAACAAACAACAGACAAACAGACCCTTCATATGATAACAATCTGTGCAATGTGTAAAATAAAGCACAAAAAAAAAGAGAGAGAGAGAATGACGATATACAAAAACGTTTCCTACAGAGTGTAATTACCATATTTATAAATACTGTTACAGATCCGGAATAACTGTGTAAGTCTTTTAGTCCTTGTGGCTCTTCAGAAAAGAAAAAACTGGTTCCCACATTTTGTCAAATTTTGCAGGGCTCCCAGAGATGGTATATCTCATTCTTTCCAGGTGTAAGGTGGAAGTGAGTGCAGTAAGCCAGTCAGAAAAGAGAGGCCTGACATTTTTCTTCCACAACAACAGAATAACTTTCTTAGCTACAATCATTCCATATAGAACAGGTAACCGTACCTTCAAACTGAGAGCCTCCAGCAAATCTGACCAGCCAAAAATTGCTATCATTGGATCGGGGAGTAAAACACAGTTATAAACCTTGGCAAGAAACGGGAAAATTTCTAACCAAAAACTCTGAATTTGTACACAGTACCAGAAAAGATGTGCCAGGGTACCCTCAGCTGCTTTACACTTATCACTTATCTATATGGGGGAGACGGAAGGATAGAATTTGCTAAGCTTTGTTTTACAATAGTGAAGTCTGTGTAATACCTTATATTGAATAAGTTGATGTCTTGAATTTTATAGAGCATGAATAAATAGACATTAAAAAGGCATTTATCCCAGTCGCTCTCGGAAATCTGAATCCCCAGGTCTTCTTCCCAAGCAGCTTTCAAATGAAGGGAGGAAAAGTCTGTTTCATCATTAAAAGCATTAAGGAATAAGGATATTAGGCTTTTATAATTAGGAAAATTTGAGAATAAGTCAAATATTTTACAATCTGAGGACAAAACATTTGAAATATTAATTCGAGCATAGTTCCTGACCTGAAGATATCTGAAGAAATGAGAAGGGAGACTGAATCTCTCACTGAGCTGAGAAAAGGAGGCAAAAGCCTTATTAAAGTATAAATCTTTAACACTGACAATTCCTTTGCTTTGCCATTCCTTAAAAACTTTATCAGTGAGAGATGGTTTAAATGCATGATTATAACAGATAGGAGTAAGTGGGGAAGTACTTGGTAACTTGTTTACCTTTCTAATTTGGTACCATATTTTGATAGGATTAAATTATCTTTGGGAACCTCTTTACTAAACAGGGGTACTGAAAAAAGCAAAGCAGAAAGAGATGAGTGAAAGGCACTTTGCTCTATTGCTAGCCAGGGGGGAGTGTCTGCATGAACGATGCCTGGAAAAGAATCCCGCCAATACATTAAAATTCTGCAATTCGCTGCCCAATAATAATGACGAAAGTTAGGCAGACCGAGTGTTTAGGTTTATACACATGAGTCTTAGATATACGAGCACTTTTGAAACCCCAGATGAAGGGCATAATATTGGAGTCAAGAGTTTTAAGGAAAGATTTGGGTAGGAAAAAGGGCACATTTTGAAAAAGGTATAAAAATCGTGGAAGGTTCACCATTTTAATTGCATTGATGCGGCCAATCATTGATATAGGGAGTGATCTCCATCTTTCTATGTCCTGTTTCAAGTTATCTAGTAGCACAAAAAAATTAAATTTAACTGAATCCTTTGGATTCTTGGAGACGACCACGCCGAGGTATTGTATCATGTCCAAAGCCAGTTTAAAAGGCAGACTCTGCATGAAAACTGGATCTATAGTATTGCTGATGGGCATGAACTCACTTTTTTGCAAATTAGCAGAATAACCTGAAAAGGTGCTAAATGAATTTAATAGATCCAACAGAGGGGGAACAGAGCGCTCAGGATCTGAAAGGTACAAAAGAACTTCATTGGCATAAAGAGATATAACATGATCTACCTGGTCTATGCTTAAAGGTGCCCTAGAATTAAACATTTAATTTATATTGGCATAGTTAAATAACAAGAGTTCAGTACATGGAAAAGACATACGCTGAGTTTCAAACTCCATTGTTTCCTCCTTCTTATATAAATCTCATTTGTTTAAAAGACCTCCAGAAAACAGGCGAATCTCAACATAACACCGACTGTAACGTAACAGTCGGGGTGTACGCCCCCAATATTTGCATATGCCAGCCCATGATCGAGGCATTACACAAGGGCAGTTAGTATTACACAAGGGCAGAACGTCTGGATGTGCACTGCTGAATAATCAGACTAGGTAAGCAAGCAAGTAAAACAGCGAAAAATGGCAGATGGAGCAATAATAACTGACATGATAACATGATATTTTTAGTGATATTTGTAAACTGTCTTTCTAAATGTTTCATGTTGCTCAAACTTATTCAATATCAAATGTAAACACCCAAATAAATACTATACTCACATAATCTGACGCATGCATTCAGTATGCATGACAAACACTTTGTAAAGATCCATTTTGAGGGTTAAATTAGCTGTGTAAACTTTGTTTATGCACTGTTTAAGGCAAGCGCAAGCTCTGGGGGCGGAGAGCGCGCGATTTAAAGGGGCCACAACCTGAAATCGGCTCGTTTCTAATTATGCCCCAATATAGGCAGTTAAAAAAATTTATTTAAAAAAATCTATGGGGTATTTTGAGCTGAAACTTCACAGACACATTTAGGGGACACCTTAGACTTATATTACATCTTTTAAAAAAAAGTTCTAGGGCACCTTTAAAGGCGGAATCTGCGGATGGTGTCTAATAGCAATTGCCAAAGGTTCTATGGCGATGGCAAACAACAGGAGTGAAAGTGGACACCCCTGTCGTACGCCCCTATGCAATTCAAATTGTGGCGATCTGTCAAGATTTGTTAAAACAGATGCGCAAGGATGGTGGTACAACCTACTGACCCAAGAAGAAAACTTACCTCCTAAATTAAATTCTCTAATAGTGGTTAAAATGTAATTCCATTCAACTTGATCAAAAGCTTTCTCAGCATCTAATGCAATAATAGCCAATTTAGAGTGAGTTTTTTGCTTAGAGTAGATTATATTTAAAAAACGTCTGACATTGAAAAAAGAAAATATATTAGGGACAAAGCCAACTTGGTCAGGATGAATGACCAAGTCGAAATACATTTGTTTAGTCTAGTTGCCAAAATTTTGGTGAACACTTTTAAATCAGTATTGAGAAGAGCAATTGGACTAAAAGAAGACACGTTGGTCCTCATCCTTGTCTTTCTTAAAGGTGCCCTAGATTGTTTTTTTACAAGATGTAATATAAGTCCTAGGTGTCCCCTGAATGTGTCTGTGAAGTTTCAGCTCAAAATACCCTATAGATTTTTTTTAATAAATTTTTTTAACTGCCGATTTTGGGGCATCATTAACTATGCACTGATTTTTTCAGCACGGCCCCTTTAAGAGATGCGCTTCCTCTGCCACACGAGCTGTCAACTATATTACAGCGCATTTACAAAGTTCACACAGCTAATATAACCCTCAAATGGATCTCTACAAGATGTTCGTCATGCATGCTGTATGCATGCTTCGAATTATGTGAGTAAAGTATTTATTTAGATGGTTACGTTTGATTCTGTGTGAGTTTGAGGCTATGCTCTGTGGCTAAAGCTAACATTACACACTGTTGGAGAGATTTATAAAGAATGAAGTTGTGTTTATGAATTATACAGACTGCAAGTGTTTAAAAATGAAAATAGCGACGGCTCTTGTCTCCGTAAATACAGTAAGAAACGATGGTAACTTTAACCACATTTAACAGTACATTAGCAACATGCTAACGAAACATTTAGAGAGTTTACAAATATCACTAAAAATATCATGATATCATGGATCATGTCAGTTATTATTGCTCCATCTGCCATTTTTCGCTGTTGTTCTTGCTTGCTTACCTTGTCTGTGCACAGATCCAGCCGTTAATACTGCCTTTCCTTGTCTAATGCGTCGAATGGGCTGGCATTATGCAAATATTGGGGTCATACATATTAATGATCCCGACTGTTACGTAACAGTCGGTGTTATGTTGAGATCCGAGTGTTTTCCGGAAGTCTTTTAAACAAATGAGATTTACATAAGAAGGAGGAAACAATGGGGTTTGAAACTCAATGTATGTCTTTTCCATGTACTGAACTCTTGTTATTCAACTATGCCGAGGTAAATTCAAATTCTGATTCGAGGGCACCTTTAAGAAGTAAATAAATATTGGCAAAGTAAAGAGGAAATTTCTGCTTACAAAAGGAATGATTGAACATCCGTAACATAAGGGGTGTAATTCTACCAGCATACCTCTTATAAAATTCGATACAAATGCCGTCTGGACCAGGAGAAGGCATGAAATGCATCCAGTATCTCTTGAATAGTAATGTCGGTGTGGCGAGGAAGCGGTACAGGTTAACGCACACACAAGCTCAAGTTTGACTACTTGTAGAAAATTCGACTACGCCACCTGGGAGGGTTTCACCCAGGAAATATAAATAAACCCCAAAGTTTGTTATTAGGTCACACAGGTTCGATTCTCTTAAAAAGGAATGTAGGCAGGAAACGTGGGCATCATATAAAAATACAAAAATTTATTCACAACTTGAATTCAAGATAGAAAAATCACTTAAAATAGACTCAATGATATAGTACCATTCATAACAGCTCTATCTCAGTGACACTGCAAAATAAATTTACACAAAATGAAATTTCAAAAAGACAAAAACAGCACACAGAAATAATCACAAACTTAAATTATACCAAATTACAAAAAAACAACCTTAACAAAAAAAGAATGTCCTCACTGGTAACAAGGTCCAGTGACAGACAATTACACAAATAACAAAAACAAACAACCAGAAAGAAGAAACATTAAACAAAACCAATTTACACAACTTCCAAATAAACTAAACAATATAATATAATTACAGGGCTGGGGTTACCCACCGGAGTGATCACCAGCGCTAGTTATCCAAAAGCACACTTCCACACACACCCCACCGTGAACTCAGATCACACACTCGTACACTTCAAAAGTGTCACACGGCAAACGTTGAAGCAGCACCACCACCACAAAAAGATCTTTCACCCGTGGGACCCCAGCTCCTGAAAGAAAGCAAAAACAAAATAAATAAATCTCAAACAGAAATAAATGAAAAGCAAATTACAGTCACAATTCCACCGTAACACGATGGGCAACAGTCACCACAACACAGTACAAGTCACCGTATACAAATCTGCAAAAGAAACACAAAAATAAACGAAAAACTATTAAAAGTTTGAGGAAAACAGGACTCGAAGGAGCGGCCACGTCGTCCTTAGGCCAGCCCCAATAAATGTACGATCGTCCACCCCAAAATAAACAAAACAAAAAAAAAGTCAGTTAAACCCAATCACAGAAACCAGACGGCAGCAGCAGAAGTCCCTTTAAATAGTTGTAATCCGATATCGTTCGCTCGGCGCGCTGCGGAGACAGAACCGAGCTGCAATAATAATCGCCCAGGACGAAAGGGAGAATCCTATAGCATGCGTGAATGATACAAACACAAAACAGGGTTACTATTAATTGCACAATCACACACCGAAATTCCCCCCCGTAAACCCAACAAAACTTACCAAATGCGGATAGACGAGTTTTACAATCAGTTCACTGCTCAGGATACACAGCCTTCAAATAACCCGCTGGTAAAACTGAAGTACAGGGACTGCACATTAATCAAACCACCCGCCCCTCAGTGAAACGAGACCTAGCTTACAATAAAACTTCCTCATACCTGAAAGGAGGGCAGTAATCGCATCCAAAACAGCATCCGGAGAAACACACAAACCGATGAAAAGACAGGCTGGTGTACAATAAGCAAGCTATTAGTGCAACAAGCAATAATAAACAGTTAGCAAAATGCTACGTGCTAACAGCACATACCTGAAACCGCTGAAACAAAACAGAAAAAGGGGGGGGATCCGGACGTGACGCATCCCAGGCTGCAACCAACCAGCCCTGAAATAGTGCCCACTCGCTGCTGATTGGTGCTCATGAGCGTCAATCACCAGCCTTACCTCATTCATACTGTCACAATCCACCCCCAGCTTCTGCATCGTCGCCCCGACGGTGGACTAAACCAAGACTTACCCTCTTAACATTCAGTCCCAAGGACGGAACCAAACCATAGTTGTACTACCCACTATACTAGACACCGTACCTGCCCCCAATGATCGTGGGAGGTGATGTACATTAGAATGCTGCCCAGCAGTACTCCTTCCAGTCCTCCTCACCACACTCTCACCCATCCAAGCAGAGTGCAAAGAAGGGTCCATTACCGGCTGCACATTCACTACTGCCTCAGGGATTTCTTCTGATCCCTGGGCTTCACCAGAGCCCTGAGATTCAGACTGAACCATATCCCAAGGTGCTTGCCTACTACTAACCTGTGGTGTTTCAGGTACCAAGACAAACAAATCTCCCTCATCCACATCCTCTTCCCGAGGCCGTACAGGTTCCACTACTGGAATCTCCTGCAATATGGGAGAGGAGTCCCTGCCAATCTGAGGTTTCAGCAAAGATCGGTGCACATGCTTTAACTTACCTAAATCCGTGGTAGGAGCAATTGTATACACCACACCTCCTTCCTTAGGTGCCTTCAAGATCTGGTACCCCACTGAGCTCCACAGGTCGTGGATTTTATGTCGACCTCTCACGCTATAGTCGCGGAGATATACCAACTGACCCTCCTTCAGTGGTGATTCCCATACCTGCAGATCGTGCCTGGCCTTTCGGCGGTCAGCAGCGGCCCCCAATCGCTCACGAGCGCCCTCAAACGCCACCTGCAAACGATCCTGGTGCTCCAGGACCCACCGATGAACACTGCCTGCCAGCGGCTCTTCGACTCTACCAAGCAGGAAGTCGACTGGAAGTCTAGGCTCCTGCCCAAACATCAAAAAATACGGGCATTCCCCCGTAGTTTGGTGAGGAGTAGTGTTGTAGGCGAACAGTACCTGGGGAAGACAAGATGGCCAGTCCCCCTTCTTTGACACAGGCAAGGTGCGCAAGAGATTGTGCAACGTCCTGTTAAAACGTTCGCACTGGCCGTTTCCAGCAGGGTGGTATGGAGTAGTACGTGACTTTTCAACTCCATATAAGCAACACAGCTGATGAATGAGAGCTGACTCAAAGTTACGGCCTTGGTCCGAATGGATACGGCCCGGCACCCCAAATTTACAAAACCATTCAACAACCAGCGCCTGTGCCACAGTCTCAGCTCGTTGGTTTCTAGTGGGTACAGCCAAGGTGTATTTGGTGAAAATATCGGTCATGACCAACACATTCTCAAGACCAGAACTTGAGGGTTCCAACACAGTAAAGTCCAAGGCCAGAATCTCATTTGGCCGTGCAGCCAACAGGTGTCCCATGAAACTAACAGGGGCAGGCTGGACACCCTTCGCACACTGGCACCTCTCACACTCATGGCACCACTGGGCAATGTCTGAGGACATCCTTGGCCAATAACATCGTTGCCACACCAGCTGAGAGGTGCGCTCCACCCCCTGGTGTCCGTGCTGTTGGTGTAGTTGTGTCAACACCTCTGACTTCATGGCCACCGGCAATAGCACTTGGAGGACCTCCTCTCCACCATCTGGGCGGAACACCCGACGATAAAGCACCCCCTCCTTCTCCACCAGGCGATCCCACTGCCGAAACAAAAGCACAGCAGACCTAGAAAGTTTCTTACGCTCCTCAGAGCTGGGCGGGGATTTCCGCCTCCAAAACACCAGCAGCTCTCCAATAACTGGATCGGCCTGCTGCTGAGCAGACATATCGCTGGTGGAATAACCAGGAAATGATACGATCTGATTTACCTGAGTCACGAATCCGCCTTGGTCGACTTGACGCAAAGCAACTGGAACAGCTACACCTGGGCACAAATTCTGAACCTCCACCACAGATGGATTCTGGCGTGACAACGCATCAGCATTGCGGTTGCTCTTACCTGATCTATACTTAAGCTCAAAGTCGAAGGCTGCCAACTGGGCAGCCCAACGCTGTTCCATGGCACCCAGCTTAGCTGAGGTCAGGTAGCTAAGAGGGTTATTATCAGTGTAGACTACACACTTATGTCCCAGCAAGTACTCCCGGAACTTCTCGGTCATGGCCCACTTGAGCGCAAGAAACTCCAACTTCATAGAACTGTAGTTTGAAGTATTGCGCTCAGTGGGCCTAAGACCTCGGCTACCATAAGCTATGGGACGCACCTTACCTTGTTGCTCTTGTGAGAGGACCGCCCCTAGCCCTCCATGGCTGGCGTCCACCTCCAAAATGAAAGGAAGAGAAAAGTCGGCATAGGCGAGTACGGGGGCTGTGGTAAGTCTACCCTTTAACTCCTCAAAGCTACTCTGACACTCAGTGGACCATGCCTCAGCAAACTCCCGGGACCTAGACTTTGACCTCTTTGGGGCTGCTAGCTCCGCCACCAACCTGTGGAGGGGGGCAGCCAGCCTCGCAAACCCCTCCACAAAGCGGCGGTAGTAGCCAGCAAACCCCAAAAATGACCGCAAACCTGCAACACTGGTTGGCTGAGGCCACTGGGAAACTGCCTCAATCTTGCCTGGGTCAGTGGAGACCCCTTCTGATGAAATCACATGGCCCAAGTACTGCACCTCACGTTTGAAGAAGGCACACTTGGACAACTTGGCCTTCAACCCCTCCCTGAGTAACCGGCTTAAAACTACCTCCATCCGAGCTAGGTGTTGGTCAACTGAAGAGGAAAAAACAACAATGTCATCAAGGTACAAAAGGAGAGACTGGCACTGTTGGTCCCCAAATAACCGCTCCATTAATCTTTGGAAGGTGCTGGGGGCGTTGCAAAGCCCGAACGGCATCCTGTTCCATTCAAAGAGCCCAAACGGAGTACAGAAAGCTGTCTTGGGTCTATCCACCTCACTAACAGGGACCTGATTGTACCCACTGGCAAGGTCCATGGTAGAAAACCAACGTGCCCCTGCCAGTGAGTCCAACGTCTCCTCGATACGGGGTAGGGGAAAGGCATCCTTCCTGGTCTTAGAGTTTAAATGACGGTAGTCTACACACATGCGTAGACTACCGTCCTTCTTCTTGACTAAAACAATTGGCGAAGCGTAAGGGCTGCAGCTCTCTCTAATTATCTGGGCCTCAAGAAGTTGGTTAATGTGAGCCTTTACTACCTCGTACTCGGAAGGAGGAATACGTCTATACCGCTGGCGCACAGGGACCTCATCTAGTAAGGGGATGTCATGGGAAATGAGATTAGTACATCCCAAATCCCCATCGTGAATGGAAAACACAGACGAATACTTATCCAGTAGCGCCCTCACCTTACCTTGTTCTTCCACTGACAACACAGACAAGTCAATTGCCCTGATCTGCTCTGGTACAGACAGGGAAGCCTGGACCACTTGTGTACTCACCCTAGCTGAAACCTCCTGAACTTCAGTGACCTCTGGGGGTAAGCTAACCACCTGAACATGGTTGACAGTGCCTACGACTGTGCTAGCATACATTACTACATCTATTGTACCCACATTAACCACAGGCACATAAGCTGTGCCATGGTCCACGTGTACCAGAGCAGGAGATGCCAACAAACCTGCTGGAAGACCAGAATCTGGTGGCTCAAACAATACTGTACCATTTGAGTACTGTGCAGAGCACGTTACGGCAACCAATTTCATGGTGCCCCCTGGGATGCAACACGCCCGGCGTCCACGCACTTTGACTCGACCCCCCTGATCTGAAACTGGCTGAACGTCAATGAAATGGCAATGCTGTAAGGCCTGGAAAACAGAAATAGGGGCCTGTGACACAACAGGTAAATCAAAAAGACTTGTGCCATGCTGGCCAAAGAGCTCCCGGTAGCAGCGGCTCAGGACGTTCATTCCCAGAACCCCAGGAACCTGAGCACACAAACCACCGGGAGGATCTCTGACCACCAGCACTCCGCACCCTAAGACCACACGCCCACAAAGCTGTACATCCAGCTCTAAATAGCCGATATAAGGAATTGAGAGGCCATTCGCAGCCCGGAGCTGTAACCAGTGGCACGACCTAAGCTGTTCCTGACCCCACGACCCGAAATTTGTCAAGAAACAACTCTCTGTAATGGTGGACACCATAGAACCAGTGTCCACCAGGCAAGGTACCATAACCCCACCCATACACACGTCGAGTTGTGGACACGTCGACATAAAACGAGACATAAAATCAGCATCATTTAGAACACCCGAGCCTGTCTTTTCCCCGACCAAGCTGTGGCCCTGCAGCTCAGCGGGAACTAGTTTTCCGACGGCTGCCTGGACTGTGACTGCCCACCCCTCGTTACCGCGGGATCTGCACGTGCTGGTGGAAAACGAGAAGGTCTCCGTTCTCCATCACAATCCCTGGCAAAGTGACCAGGCTGCTGACACCTTCTACAAATGATCTGATTAAGCCGGGATACTTGCGAACGCTGAGGATTTTGAATTTGAGCCACACTTTGAGTAAGTTGATTCAATTGTTGTTGCTGCTTTTTCAGCATTTCTCGCAACTCGCTCAATTCGGAAGTCGCCGAGATACTACTTCCCCCCGTGTGCTGATGTCCCTGTACCCCATACTGAATACCATAAGCGGAAGGAACTGATTGGCTTCGACCACGTGCCCCCCCAGGCATTCCCTCACGTTCCCAGCGAATAGCTTCGCTGCGAACGTCCAACAACATAGCAGTGGGTTGGCGGCGGACCAACTGTTTCAATTCACGTCGAAGCGCACCATCGCTCACATGTTCAACAAATTGATCTCGCAATAAAATATCCGCATTAGGCATACCATGGGGTGATTGACGTTTCACCTTATCCAGAAGATTCAACAGGGCCAGGGAGAACTCTAACAAGGTCTCCCCATCCTGTTGTTTTCTGGAAAAAAATGACTCTTGAAGAGCTACGTACGAACTTGTGCAACCATACAATTCACGCAATGCCTGAATAATTTTGTTTGGGTCCTCCCTCTCGTCCCTTGGTCGATATCGAATTTCCTCCCTCGCCTCTCCCTCCAAATGATCAACCAAGAAAAATGCTTGATCAACCGAAGAGAGATGGCGAAGCCGCATGCAGGCCTGAGCCTCCTCCACCCATTCCTCGATCATAACGCCGGACCTACCGTTAAATTTCGGGCACTTACGATCTCGAGGAACAAAAACGAAACGATCAGTTGCTGATGCACCGGTACCAGTGAGTGGAGGATCTACAACGGCAGACACAGGAGCATCAGATGGGCCAGGTTGTGCAATTGGCACTTGCTCCTGTCGCAATCTTTCATTATCTGCCCTTAATTGGGCTACCAATTCTCTCAACTCACGTAGTTCGTCGTCCATAATTGCAAAACCCGCAATTACTTACCACTACTGATGCACATATGAAACTTGGGATCTACTCTTCACACCCACAAAATTAAAGGACTGCTGCTGCCCAGCCTCTGAAAAAGAAAAATGAAATACAAAATATCCAAAACAGAAATACACAAACAATACCCACGTCTTCTGCACTACACAACAGAGATCCTGCCGACTACGCCAGAATGTGGCGAGGAAGCGGTACAGGTTAACGCACACACAAGCTCAAGTTTGACTACTTGTAGAAAATTCGACTACGCCACCTGGGAGGGTTTCACCCAGGAAATATAAATAAACCCCAAAGTTTGTTATTAGGTCACACAGGTTCGATTCTCTTAAAAAGGAATGTAGGCAGGAAACGTGGGCATCATATAAAAATACAAAAATTTATTCACAACTTGAATTCAAGATAGAAAAATCACTTAAAATAGACTCAATGATATAGTACCATTCATAACAGCTCTATCTCAGTGACACTGCAAAATAAATTTACACAAAATGAAATTTCAAAAAGACAAAAACAGCACACAGAAATAATCACAAACTTAAATTATACCAAATTACAAAAAAACAACCTTAACAAAAAAAGAATGTCCTCACTGGTAACAAGGTCCAGTGACAGACAATTACACAAATAACAAAAACAAACAACCAGAAAGAAGAAACATTAAACAAAACCAATTTACACAACTTCCAAATAAACTAAACAATATAATATAATTACAGGGCTGGGGTTACCCACCGGAGTGATCACCAGCGCTAGTTATCCAAAAGCACACTTCCACACACACCCCACCGTGAACTCAGATCACACACTCGTACACTTCAAAAGTGTCACACGGCAAACGTTGAAGCAGCACCACCACCACAAAAAGATCTTTCACCCGTGGGACCCCAGCTCCTGAAAGAAAGCAAAAACAAAATAAATAAATCTCAAACAGAAATAAATGAAAAGCAAATTACAGTCACAATTCCACCGTAACACGATGGGCAACAGTCACCACAACACAGTACAAGTCACCGTATACAAATCTGCAAAAGAAACACAAAAATAAACGAAAAACTATTAAAAGTTTGAGGAAAACAGGACTCGAAGGAGCGGCCACGTCGTCCTTAGGCCAGCCCCAATAAATGTACGATCGTCCACCCCAAAATAAACAAAACAAAAAAAAAGTCAGTTAAACCCAATCACAGAAACCAGACGGCAGCAGCAGAAGTCCCTTTAAATAGTTGTAATCCGATATCGTTCGCTCGGCGCGCTGCGGAGACAGAACCGAGCTGCAATAATAATCGCCCAGGACGAAAGGGAGAATCCTATAGCATGCGTGAATGATACAAACACAAAACAGGGTTACTATTAATTGCACAATCACACACCGAAATTCCCCCCCGTAAACCCAACAAAACTTACCAAATGCGGATAGACGAGTTTTACAATCAGTTCACTGCTCAGGATACACAGCCTTCAAATAACCCGCTGGTAAAACTGAAGTACAGGGACTGCACATTAATCAAACCACCCGCCCCTCAGTGAAACGAGACCTAGCTTACAATAAAACTTCCTCATACCTGAAAGGAGGGCAGTAATCGCATCCAAAACAGCATCCGGAGAAACACACAAACCGATGAAAAGACAGGCTGGTGTACAATAAGCAAGCTATTAGTGCAACAAGCAATAATAAACAGTTAGCAAAATGCTACGTGCTAACAGCACATACCTGAAACCGCTGAAACAAAACAGAAAAAGGGGGGGGATCCGGACGTGACGCATCCCAGGCTGCAACCAACCAGCCCTGAAATAGTGCCCACTCGCTGCTGATTGGTGCTCATGAGCGTCAATCACCAGCCTTACCTCATTCATACTGTCACATCGGCATTCAGCATTTCCTGATCAGCTTCACTTAATTATGGAACGGGAAGTGAATGAAGGAAGTCTTCAATAGCCTCTGATGATACAGAAGCCTTGGATTCATACAAATCTGCATAGAATTCCATAAAGCGATTATTAATGTCCTTTGGATTACACAAGATTGTACCATCTTTGTCAGCAATACTATGAATTGATCTACTAGCATAGGAACCCCTTAATTGCCGAGCTGATAGTTTATCTGGTATATCCCCAATCAAAATGTTTCTGCTTAATTTTTAACAACATCTCATTCACCTGATCTTAAGTAATCTTATTATATTCATATTTAAGTGACATAATATCATTTAAAACATCTGAGTCTGCAGTATCCCTGTATAATTTTTCCAATTGGGTAAGATGGTCATCTATTTCCACTAAACGTTTATGTCTGAGTTTCTTTGCTGCTGACTCATAGGAAATTATATGTCCCCTCATCACTACTTTAAAAGTTTCCCATAACACAGAGTTGGAAACATCACCATTGTCATTGATCTCAATAAACTCTGTCAAAGAATCTGAAATATGCTGGCAAAATTTCACATCTGTAAGGAGGTAAGCATTGAATCTCCAATTATAACTTGGCTTTGCCCAAACAAAATCAAAAGATACAGTAACGGCAGAATGATCAGAGATCAGTATGTTGTAATATTTAGATGCAGAGACATTAGATAATAATTTAGAGTCTATAAAAAAAAATCTATTCTTGAATACGATTTATGGACATGGGAAAAGAAAGAGTACTCCTTATCGGTGGGATGGTGTAGCCTCCAGATATCAACAATGTCTCAGCAAGATGTTTAATGACTGACATAGCGTTAAGAGATGGATCTGAGCGAACAGGAAATTTGTCCAAGACGGGGTCCAATATGCAATCGAAGTCGCCACCAACTATAAAGTGAGTATCGGTAAGATAAGGTAGAAGATTAAATACCTTATGAAAAAAAAGCAGGATCGTCGTAGTTAGGGCCATAAAGATTTAAAAAAGTAAAATGTTTAGAGGCGATTAAGCCGGTGACAAGAATATAATGACCATTAGGATCTGTTAACGTGGATATATGTTTGAACGGAACAGAATTACAAAGTAATATTGTAACCCCTCTGGCCCTACATGAAAAAGTGGATTGAAATACATGGGAAATCCAATTACATTTTAAGGCGGGCGTACACGGTGCGATTTTTGCTGTCGTACGAATTCGCATGCGATTTTTTTCCATCGCGTGGTAATCGTGTATACTCGTATGGTCGCAGCTCGTATCATGTGCGAGGAATTACGAGCCGAGCAGAGTGCCTTACGAGCACCTCCCGACCTCCCGATCATTTTTAAACATGTCAAAAAAGTTTGTGAGCTATCGGTTTGAATTCGTGACATGTGTGCGGTTGAACGAGCCGATTTGTTGATCTATCTGGAGTTGACCAATCACGAACTAGGAAAACCATAGAAGAAGAAAGACGAAGATGGCAGCGCCACGGCGAATGTGGACGACTGACAAAGAGGATAAACTCACTGAACTCTGGCAGTACCTTCCATACCATTATCCATTGTCTTACCCATGCACCAGTACTAGCGTACGCAGATCCATCTAAGCAGTATATATTGCATGTGGACGCCAGCTTACAAGGTCTGGGTGCTGTGTTAAATCAGGAGTACCCTGAGGGGTTGAGACCAATTGCATTCGCCAGCAGGAAGTTGAGTACAGCTGAGCAACGATATCCTATTCATCAGTTGGAGTTCCTGGCTCTGAAATGGGCTGTCGTTGATAAATTCCATGACTACCTGTATGGGACAAAATTCACAGTAAGGACGGACAACAACCCCCTTACATATGTTCTATCAAGTGCAAAGCTCAATGCTACTGGACATAGGTGGTTGGCTGCCTTAGCCACTTATGATTTCAGCCTCCAGTATAAACCTGGTAGTCAGAATACGGATGCTGATGTACTGTCACGTTATCCTTTGGATACTGCTCGGACCACAGAATGGATAGATATTCCTAGATCGGGAGTAAAAGCTATCTGTACACGTGCTACTAGTACTTACCTGTCTGATGAGACGAGCGTCAGATTGGTAGACCAGCTGGGTGTCGATTCTGAAAGTATTCCTGATTTGTATACTTGCCCAATACGCTTGGGTACATCATCACGGACGACCCGGTCATGGTACACGCTGCTAGAAACATCATAAAGCGCTCGCTGTTCCTGCCGGCTCAGACTAAATACTTGGGGTTTCGAGTCTGACGACAGCACGAAGGCGTGGCTTATTCGCAAGGTCAAGGAACATGCGCCGTTTACATGCTCCCGGAAGACCGCAAACTTCAATAGTAATCGCGCAGAAGCCCTCGTTGTTTGTTTAATTTTTACTCAGTTGAAAACAAGAATGATATTACTGTGTTAATCTAGCTAATTTGGCATTTGGGAATAATGTTTTATAATACTGTAAAATCACGTGACACTGTTGCTTGGTGTCAAGGGCACGTACACTAACAGTGAAAAGTTTGGAAAAATCACTTTTTTAATGTTTTTGAACGAAGTCTCTTATGCTAATTAAGGCTGCATTTATTTCATAATAAATACAGAATAAACAATAATATTGTGAAATATTATTACAATTTAAAATTGTGGTTTTCTATTTTAATATACTTTAAAATATAATTCATATCAGTATATCATTCTAATATGCTGATTTATTATCAATGTTGGAAACAGTTGTGTTGCTTAATATTTTTTTGGAACCTGTGATACATTTTTCAGGATTCATTGATGAATAAAAGGTTAAAAAGAACAGCATTTATTCATAATATAAATATTTTCTAACAATATAAATCTTTACTATCACTTTTTATCAATTTAACACATCAGTGCTGAATAAAAGTATTAATGTATTTCAAAAAAAAAAAAAATGAAAAAATGAAAAAAAAAAAGAAGGACTGACCCAATGCTGATATATTTTTTTTTAACTTTATTCATCAAAGAATCCTGAAAATGTCTCACAGGTTATAAAATAATATTAAGCAGCACAACTGTTAAATCATCATATTAAAATGATTTCTGAAAGATCATGTGTCACTGAAGACTGCAGTAATGATGCTGAAAAATCATCTTTACCATCACAGGAATAAATTATATTTTAAAGTATAGTAAAATAGAAAACCATAATTTTAAATTGTAATAATATTTCACAATGTTATTGGTTTTTCTGTATTTATTATGAAATAAATGCAGCCTTAATGAGCATAAGAGACTTTGTTCAAAAACAAAGTCAAAGTAGTTTCCAAAGACACACATACACACACACACATATATATATATATATATAGAGAGAGAGAGAGAGAGAGAGAGAGAGAGAGAGAGACTTGCTTAAAGGCATAGTTTACCCAAAAAATGAAAATTTAAACACCTTTAAACCTGTGACTTTATTTCTTCTGTTGAACAAGAATGTTGGTAACCCATTTTATCTTGTGTTCAACAAAAGAAACTCTTACACAGGTTTAGAACAACTTGAGGGTGATTAAATTACAATTTTATATTTGGGTGAACTATCCCTTTAACACAGCTTACATTTTTTATAGTGTAATTTGAGATCAATTGTATTTCACTGGTGTGATGTCTTCAAATGACAGTGTAATAAATCTTAACTATATTACCATTTTATTTCTAAAAAGGACTGTTTATTCAAAAGTAAAAGTTTATATAAAGCAGTTAAATGTGTCAATTACATCTATTAGCTTAGGAGGCATTTATAGATGTTTAAATAAAATGTTAAACATGCACTCTTCACTGGTCTCTCACACAAATTCATAGTACAAAATAATACATGGTGTTCAATAACATATCTAAAGGTAATCAAGTTTACACAATTTGCATGTTAATACAAACACAAGAGCATTTTGTGTGGTTAAATTGTTATTTGGAATGCAATTCATTTATATGCACCCAGAGAACAAACTCAATGAAACTTAAGTAATCCTCTGCTATTCCTGGAACACAAAACCAACTGTTACGACCCCGATGGTGATGAATCAAAGGATAAAGGGTTGTAACATTAAACTTGGGAGGAGACACATACACAAATATGTCATAACCAGGTGATGTGTACAAGGAAAGGACACAAGTCTGAATAAGCAAATGATTTATTTACAATATGCAAGGGTATGAAAATAGCATGAGAAGGGAAAAATATGTTTAAAATGAAGAAATAGAAATAAGAATATATACCATTTACACATATGCAAAAAAGTTATAACACATTACAAATGAGTAACAAATTGGAAGGTCCCTAGAAAACACAGATAGAGGCTATAACACAACAGAAGGCCTTGCGAGTTGCGTCTTGACTCCAATTTTATGCCACGGTACAGCAAACACATTGGAGACTGGGTCAATGACGAAACAGGAAACACAGGGTCAGGTGCAGTGACACTATGAAAGTGAAAGTAAAAAGTAGGAAAAGCACTCAAGGGCAGAAAAGAACAAATATTAAAGGGTTAGTTCACCCAAAAATGAAATTTCTGTCATTAATTATAAAGACAGTTGTAATGACAGTGCAGCGCTTTCAGGTTCTACATCAGTTCTTCACATTAGCAACACAACGCATGTGTGATAATGAGGCAGACCAATAATGAGCCGGCGTTCTGGCGTAGAACCCGGAAACACTGCTCTGTCTCTACAACATATACAGAGTAGGAGACTGACAGGTAAGAGAAGAAATTAAATAAAGTCATTATTTTTGTTTCATATCATTAAGGTTGAACCACTGTAGTCATGTTGACTATTTTAGTTTTTATGTCTATTATGTTTTTACTACTTCTCTGGACCTCAGGGATGCAAACAGGTAAGGGGAAAAAAGTTAGAAAATTAGGCCAGGGGCATGCTCCAAACAGATTTTCAAAACTGTAATTTTACTCGCGCACACAAAAAAATTGTTGCAACATTTCACCAAAATCAAGATTGAATAGGCTACATTTAGTCAAAACCTCATGTTATAAAAAGATGAAGTGCTATGGCTATTTAAGACAATATTGGCTGATTAGAGCTAAACTGTTTGCCCTCTCTCTCCTTTCACTGTTGCCACATCTCAGACCTCAAAAGTTTCCACATCTCAGACCCCCCACCCACAAAAAAACATTAGATCTATGCAAATCCCATAAGTGACCTATTTTGATCTCAAAAAGGTGAGTTGTCACTGAAAGGTGAGGAGTTTGCAACAATGAATGTGGTAATTATGTAGCTTTCTCTTGGGAATAGGAAACCTCTCAGATTTGATCAAAAATATCATAAATAGAGTAATTAATGACAGAATTTTCATTTTTGGGTGAACTAACCCTTTAACATAATGCATTTTGTTTGAGTTTGTGGTACACAAACTTCCTCATTTCCACTGCATGGCGTTGTGTCAGCTGGCTTGGACTGATGCCTCTCGTCAGGGCAAGAGCATTCTGGACAGATAAATTAAAAATATTTAATGTCATATAAAAGTCCATTTATGTATTCAAAAGAAAATGTTGCACAAAGAAACAAGTTGTGGCTATGAAGCTTTGCAATGCCTTACCAGTAGAACAAAAGCCCCACAACTGCTGGAATCGTTTTGTGGTGCAGAGCAGAGACCACCATATTCCCAGAATCCTCCCAATTCATTAGTATGACTGTACCTCACAGCCATATACCTCCTGAGAAAATAAGTGGAATGCATTCAATTATTTACAAGGTTAAATTGAGTATTTCTAATGTTTCCATAATTTGGCCTAGTTCAACTTTAGATTACATCTAAGGGTGCTTTCACACTGGCAGTTCAGTTCTAAACAGAGCACAGGTCGCATGAAAAATTGATAATGTGAAATCTGTCATAAGACCCTGAAGCACACTAGGGTACTGAACCTGACACTACCTGTACGAGGTGGTCTGAGCTCAGAGAGTTCTGTAGCACTGGAACTAATCACTGTAGGACTAATCCATTGAATTGGCTCTTTCACTCTCTCTCCTCTCCACCTACAGCTGGTGTGTGGTGAGCGCACTGGCGCCGTTGTACTGTGGCTGCCGTCGCATCATCCAAGTGGATGCTGCACACTGGTGGTGGATGAGGAGAGACCCCTGATATGATTGTAAAGCGCTTTGGGTGTACAGTAGTACATATGAAAGCGCTATATAAATGCCACATTCATTCATTCATTCATTCATAATCTATGGTATGATTCATGTGAATATGAAAGCAACTCAGGTTCGCATTTGTACAGGAAGTAAAGTAACTTGGGCATGTGTTTTTTAGCCGATGACGACACACACAGACCTCAACAAACGTGCCCAATGTGAAAACCCTTAAAAGATCAATATGATGGCCGATAAACAAGCAGAACTTAATTCTGTTGGAGTGAAGAGTAAAAATATGTACAATATGACACTACAACATACTATGATTAAAAGAAAAACATGTACAGTAACATTACTCAATTTGTAAAAATTCTACATCTTACCTCCACATATCAACATACATGACATGGTTTCCTAACTTTGAGTCCAGTATTGATACTTCCATATTCGGAACATCAGCTACCAGAAGAATCCAGTGATTGTTGCTCACATGGATTGGAAGGAAAATCCACTTCATTTGGGAGAATGCCACCTTAAAATAAAAGACATCAAGAAAAAAAAGTGACATACTGTTGAGATAACATTCACTTTCTTTCTATGCAACCCACTACAATGTGAATATGCAATTAAACTTTCATGCTAGGAGACTAAATGTCTCTCCTCAGCCATTGGTTAATAATTACATTTCACTGGACAGTGTTTGAATTAGAGTTTCACTTGCTTTGTCTTGAACACTGAGTGCTTGAAAGTTTCGTTCTGCACTATTTCAATTAATCTCAATGGATGCACAGAGTATTTGATGTACCATAAACTCTGTGAATGCGCACGATTCGCTGACGCTTAGTGTTTCTCACACACACAAGTGAGACAGAGTCTGTCATACCATGTAGAATTGACATGCTACATGTAAATTATATTCTCCGTTTTATTTTCCTGTCAAAAAACATACTTCATTTGGAATTAATTAGCCTATGAGAACAAGCAGAAGCCACTGCTGGTTTCTCTTGTAGTGTGCACAAAAAAACAAAATTAATGAATTTATTCAATTTCTTCTCTTCCATTTCAGTCTCCTCAGTATTGGCCCACGCTGTACACATGAGCAACATGACACATGCATGTAATGCTGATGCATGCGTGATGCTGATGCAGGAGCTGGTCAATAATGAGTCGCCATTCTAAAGTAGAACACGGAAGCCCTAAAATGTGTTCACAATGTAAACAGTATATGAGAATGACAAGGAAGAGAAGAAATTGTTGAATTAAGTCATTATTTTTGTTTTTGCACACAAAGTATTATTTTTGCTTCATAACATTAAAGGGTTAGTTCACCCAAAAATGAAAATAATGTCATTAATTACTCACCCTCATGTCGTTCCACACCCGTAAGACCTTCTTTAATCTTCAGAACACAAATTAAGTTACTTTTGTTGAAATACGATGGCTCAGTGAGGCCTGCATAGCCAGAAATGGTACTTCCTCTCTCAAGATCCTAAAGGTACTCAAAACATTTAAATCAGTTCATGTGACTTCAGTGGTTCAATATTAATATAAAGCGACAAAAATATTTTTGTGTGTGTGCCACTGCAGTCACGTCGACTGTTTTAATAATGACTTTAGTACCTTTCTGGACCTTGAAAGAGGTCATTTAATTGCCATCTATAGATGAGTCATACACCTCTCAGATTTCATTAAAATATCTTAATTTGTGTTCCAAAGATGAACAAAGGTCTTATGGATGTGGAACAACATGAGGGTGAGTTATTAATGACAGAATTTTCATGTTTAGGTGAACCCTTTAAGTTCTATTTAAATGACAAATATGCATTCATTCATTTTTATTCATAATGGTTAACACAATTTAGTTTTACTTAAAGGAACACTCTACTTTTTTTGAAAATAGGCTCATTTTCCAACTCCCCTAGAGTTAAACAGTTGAGCTTTACCGTTTTCGAATCCATTCAGCCAATCTCCGGGTCTGGCAGTACCACTTTTAGCATAGCTTAGCATAGATGTGGCTAGGAACTATATTCTCATTCTGGCGTAATAATCAAGGAACTGTGTTGCCGTACCATGGGTGCAGCAGGTGCAATGATATTACACAGTGTCTCACAAATGTCTCTATGGTTGCAAGGCACGCTCCCTGTGAATGCAGGGGGTCACAAGCATATCATTGTGCCTGCTGCACTCATGGTATGGCAGCAAAGTTCCTTGATTATTACGCCAGAATGAGAATATAGTTTCTAGCCATATCAGCCAAGAAAATTACAACTTTTCATTTTCCATCAGTCTTAGTATACAATGTAACTACAAGAAAGGGTCAAGTTTTAAATAGGAAAAATATCAAAACTCTTTGGTCATTTTTGAGCGAGATGCTAACGGTCTAATCAGATTCAATGAACTATGCTAAGCTATGCTAAAAGTGGTACCGAAAACGGTAAAACTCAACTGTTTAACTCTAGGGGAGTTGGAAAATGAGTCTATTTTAAAAAAAGTGGAATGTTCCTTTAAGTTTTGTAATAAGAAAAAATGAAATGTCTAATATATAATGAATGATTCCACCAAAACAGCTCGTCTGCGTAAAATGGCACATCTTTTTACATTAAAGGGAGGGTTCACCCAAAAATGAAAATTCTGTCATCATATACTCATAGCTTAGCATAGCTTACTCACCCTCATGTTGTTCCAAACACATAAATTTCTTTCTTCTGTTGAGCACAAAGGAAGATGTTTTGATTAAAGTTTGTAACCAGGCAACTTTGCGGCACCATTGACTTCCATAGCAGGAAAAAAACTACTATGGAAGTCAATGGTGCCCCAAAACTGTTCAGTTTAACACATTCCTTAAAATATCTTCCTTTGTGTTCAAAAGAACAAAGAAATTTATACAGGTTTCATACAACAACAGGCTGAATTAATGATGACAATTTTCATTTTTGGGTGAACTATCCCTTTAATGTAAAAAGATGTGCCATTTTACGAAGACGAGCTGTTTTGGTGGAATCATTCATTCATATAATCATACAATATACCTTCATATAATATACCTTCATCATTCATTCATATAATATACCTCAATAATCATATACCTCAAACTCGTTGTGCTCCTCATTGCTGATCCATTTTTGCTTTGTGTCAGGAGCATTATCCTGCTGAAAGAGGCCACAGCCTCCAGGGAATACCATTTCCTTAAAAGGGTGTACATGGTCTCAACAATGCTTAGGTAGGTGGTACGTGTCAAAGTAACATCCACATGGATGGCAGGACCCAAGGTTTCCCAGCAGAACATTGCCCAAAGCATCACACTGCCTCCACCGACTTCTTCCCATAGTGCATTCTGGTGCCATGAGTTCCCCAGGTAAGTGACGCACACTCACCCGGCCATCCATGTGATGTAAAAGAAAACATTCTTCCATTGCTCCATGGTCCAGTTCTGATGCTCACGTGTCCACTGTTGGCACTTTCGGCGGTGGACAGGGGTCAGCATGCAGCTATGCAGCCCCATACTCAACAAACTGATGCACTGTGTATTCTGAGACCTTTCTATCAGAACCAGCATTAACTTCTTGAACTACAGTACTATTTGAACTACAGTAGCTCGTCTGTTGGATCAGACCACACGGGCCAGTATTCAGTCCGCACGTGCATCAACGAGCCTTTGTGACGAGGATATTTTGGATATTTTTCTTACACATATTGCTTAGTTTCTGAAGGCCTTTATTAACCCCCCAGATCTGTGTGGAGTACATTTATGGTGGATGGATGCACTTTCTTGAGCCTCAAAGTCAAACTTGTTAATCCCATTCACTGCCATTATAAAGCTTGGATGCGTCAGGATATTTATTAATACAACTCCGACTGTGTTCATCAGAAAGAAGAAAGTCATATACACCTAGGATGGTTTGAGGGTAAGTAAAGCTTGAGATACTTTTTTATTTTAAAGTGTTCAAACCTATATGAGATTTTTCTTCTGTTGAGCTAAACGGAGGATAATTTGAAGAATGTTTGTAACTGCTGATGGTAGCCATTGACATCCATAGTGGGGGATACTATAGAAGTCAATGGCTACCGTCAGCAGTTACAAACATTCTTCAAAATATCTTCTTTTGTGTTCATCAGAAGAAAGAAACTCATACAGGTTGAGTACTGACAATTTTGTTTTGAGTGAATTATCCCTTTAAACACAGTAACATATAAATATTGTAGGAGTTACATTAGTCATAATCACCTTTTTAAACATCCAGTCATCAAATTGGTCACGTTCCCAAAGCAGAGGCATGTATGTAGAAATATTGAAACAGAAGTTTCCAGTGTTGGCCTCTGTGTTGTTTTCGAGTGTCAACGTGTCCAAGTATGCATTTATCACCTGTGACAAACAGTAAAGAAATTTAGTTTTGAAGACTTTATCAACCCTATTCTTCCCTTTTAACCTATCATAATACCTAATTCTACCTTATCATTTAACCAGTGAGGATGTTTCAGAGATTTAAAATCCCTGCTCTCTAACATCTGTCCACAGACAGACAACCTAACTCCACTTTCTACCTCAGCAATGTCATACTTGATCAGCTCTGCCAGAAGTGTCTCAGCCTCTGTCAAATAATACCATATTTTAAATTTCACATTGCAATAACACCTTAAATTATTGCCATTACTGTAGTTGCAGTATAATCAATGTATAACTTGAACATACTAATCAATGTATAACTTGAACATACTACTCACCTGGCAAACCTACTGTAGTGCAGTCTGTAAGCAAGTTCTCTTTCGAAGAACCAGACTGGTTCCCTGTGTCACCTACAACATAAAAAATTTGCATTGAATGGTGACTTAACATGGATGCAGAAAGCATTCCTTCCCTTAGTCACCTTACCACTGATTCTTTTCTCAATTCTCCTTTTTTTGGCTTTCACCTTTCCTTTTCTTTTCTGTGGTGGAAGTACACGAAGTTTCAGTTTTATGTCATCTTGGTTACTTAGAAGTGGTAGTAAGTCTTCTTTTGGGACAGAGCATTTCATCTTTCCTGCAAGTTCATGAATGACTGCAGTTGCATTACGTAACAACTCATGATCCATGCATATGTATGATAGATCCTGGAGAATTTTTAATTTCTCTCTAAGGGCACACTGTGCAGTGGAAACTTCATTTGCCTCCATGTCTGTCTTCAAGCACTGAATGTCACAACAGTCTATGGCAACAGGATGTACAGCATTTTCCTTACATGTCGACGCGCTGCCCACAAAGCTATTGGTGCAGACAGTAGTGTCCTTGTCAATCACTTCCTTCACCTCCAAATGTTTTTGACTTGACACAACATCCGAGTCAAGAGTGACATAAGGACTGCTGATGTAATCTGGGCACAATGAGTACCATGAGTTGTCAGTGTGTTTGAAAACAGCAAAAAAATGCTTGCAGGGTAAAAAAGTGGAATTAAAAGATCTGCATTCACATGACGGAAAACGGTCTTTGTCTCCGAGATCCACTGTGTACCATTCACATGAGTGCTCACTCTGGACTTTATAAAGCCCCTTTCTCTGCTCTTGAACCTGTTGGGAGGTACAGTAACAAGCTGCCTCTAGGTTTTTCAGGCAATGTTGCACAAAAGATCTTGGACGGTCCCAGAGGAACTCAGGAACATCACCACTGTATACTCTGTGTTGACTGCTGTACATGTAATTAAGTTTAGCATATGAGAGGAGCTGCTCTGGGATGAATTCAGTAACAATCATTTCAACCAAAGATGATACTGTTTTAGTACCCGAAATCTTCAGGTAAAAGCTCTTCAAGGAGTTGTTCATTGCTTCAATGCCATTGTTTGTGGTTACAGATACATTAAATCCATGAGGGGAGAATCCTCTGCACCACCTCTGGGTAAAAAAATAAAATAAAATAATAATCTTTTAAATCTAGTTACAAGTAACAAGCAAAAAAAAGCCTTTCTGATCTCCCTTTACACTACATCAAAAATACCTTTACTGTCAATGTACATAAAAGCACTACAATTAATTATAATTCCCACTGTGACACAATACACAGACATCAAAAAAAATATTCTCAAGGTGACACTGTTGTAACCCCTACCTCTTTAATATTGAGCCACCTTTTCTCAACATAGTTTCGAACAGCTGTGTTACTCTTATACAAGACACTGTCCCTGAGCTTACTTATTGCTGCCTCACATGTTTCTATATCATGTGCAGATGCTACACTACGAAGGAGGCCAAGAAGTTCACTGCGATCCTGATCAGAGAGTTGGTTCTTGCCTGCAACAGGTACATTAAAATGTTACAACTATTACTGTTTAATACACACATAATTTGTAGCGTTGTCCAGTTAAATAAATTAACGTGAATGTTTCCACATGATATCAGTACTTTTCTATTACACACATTTCTTTGTAGGAAAAGTTCTTCATCGTATAACAGCTAAAATTATATGAAAAGAAACAAATATGACAAATATATTTGTTCATTTAAAAAAAGTAATACTAATATATTATATATATACACAGTACAGTCCAAAAGTTTGGAACCACTAAGATTTTTAATGTTTTTAAAAGAAGTTTCGTCTGCTCACCAAGGCTACATTTATTTAATTAAAAATACAGTAAAAAACAGTAATATTGTGAAATATTATTACAATTTAAAATAACTGTGTACTATTTAAATATATTTGACAAAGTAATTTATTCCTGTGATGCAAAGCTGAATTTTCAGCATCGTTACTCCAGTCTTCAGTGTCACATGATCCTTCAGAAATCATTCTAATATGCTGATTTGCTGCTCAATAAACATTTATGATTATTTTCAATGTTGAAAACAGTTGTGTACTTTTTTTTCAGGATTCCTTGATGAATAGAAAGTTCAAAAGAACAGCATTTATCTGAAATACAAAGCTTCTGTAGCATTATACACTACCGTTCAAAAGTTTGGGGTCAGTAAGAATTTTTATTTTTATTTTTATGAAAAGAAATTAAAGAAATGAATACTTTTATTCAGCAAGGATGCATTAAATCAATCAAAAGTGGCAGTAAAGACATTTATAATGTTACAAAAGATTAGATTTCAGATAAACACTGTTCTTTTGAACTTTCTATTCATCAAATAATCCTGAAAAAAAAATATTGTACACAAATATTTTGTACAATTGTACACATTAAATGTTTCTTGAGCAGCAGATCAGCATATTAGAATGATTTCTGAAGGATCATGTGACACTGAAGACTGGAGTAATGATGCTGAAAATTCAGCTTTGCATCACAGGAATAAATTACTTTGTCAAATATATTCAAATAGAAAACAGTTATTTTAAATTGTAATAATATTTCACAATATTACTGTTTTTACTGTATTTTTAATTAAATAAATGTAGCCTTGGTGAACAGACGAAACTTCTTTTAAAAACATTAAAAATCTTAGTGGTTCCAAACTTTTGGACTGTATATATATATATATATATATATATAATTTCACTTAGTATTTTGTTTAATATTAATTACTGCAATGTAAATTAAAAAACTAATTTTGTGTGGGGCAAATTACATGCTATATACTTAATGTAGACACATTTGAAATGAGTTGAGATTTGATTTCTGAATTATTTCAGTGCCCAAATAGTGGCAGCACAGAAAACAAAATTACTGAATTTGAAAATGTCCTCAAAAATGAGCAACATGTCTGTGACTGTTACTGTTATCAACAACCCAAAATTAGGGTTACAATTGTTGGTGCCTCAGTTAACTGAGTTATGATATACTGATTTGATTGTAAAAAAAAAAAAAAAAAAAAAAAAAAAAAGTTAAATATATATATAGGGCTAGACATTCGAAAGAGAGAAAGAGAAAAAGAAAAGAGAAAGAGTATTCTTACTTTCTCTTGTCCAGCGAATCCAGGCTTGCTCTCGATGGAAAGAACACAGGTATTTTTGAGCATGTGGGAAAACCAATTGAAGTGCCTGGTATTCTTGTTCACAATAATCAGTCATGAAATATTTTGGATTCCAGGCATCATTCCATTTTTTTATTAAAGACAAGGCCTCAGAGATCGCCATGGTGGATTCATTTTCACAGATGAACTCTGCAACAGGTTTGTAGCCAACATTTGTCCTGACAACAACTAGAAAAAGTGGCAAGGCATATTTTGTCGTTCGGTATGTGGCGTCCAGGAGAACCATGTCTCCATACAGTTTCAGAAGTCTCTGCTGTTCTTGGGACTGATGCACAAATAAAAATGTGTTCTGAATGGACTCCTCTTCTTCACTTTTCACACAATCAACATCTTGCGATACTTTATTGTCCATGATTTGGGCTTCTGAGCATTTTCTGAAATAAAAATGTGCACTAGGGTCGTCATCTTTCCATTTCTTGAGCTTTTCTTCCAAATTAAGCTGATCAAGACCAGAGTACCTTCCTGCTACTAAAGACAAATGCACATGATTTTGAATAGTATGGCTAGATGGAAAGTAGCACTGATCATGTGACTTTGGGAGGACACAATCGGAAGCGGAGAGTTCAGTGTTCACAAATTGCCGAAGCACTTTTTTAAGGAAAGGCACAGAAGTAATGCCTAATGACACATACTCTTGAATTTTCTTCTTCACAAGAGGGTGGATATTTCTTGTGTATGCACTTTCTGCCGAAATCTTGTGGTGTTGGTGAGCTGTCTCAAGTGGCAAGTTGATGTGAATAATTTCAGATGACTCTGCTTCATTTTTCTGTAGAGCTGCTTTCAGAGTGTCCATAATCATTTGTTTCCTCACTTTAGAAGCTCCTTTTTCAACGCTGAATTTGTCAAATCTGGAAAAAAAAAAAGATTTTTTTTTTTTTTTTTTTGTAAGAAAAACTACAATCCCAGGCTTCCAGCAACGGCCAAACGCAAGTTTGAGTTTCGGCCGAAGAGTGACCTCAGACCCGACGTATGATGTAGGATGTAAGAGTAGCATAGGCTTAGGTGAGAGTAGTGCACCATGTATAATCGTATGTCTTTTAATTTTTTATTTGTTAATATAGTTTTAACTTATTATAAAAACCCTATTCAAGTCAACTTCACTTTTATGCTGTTTTTTTTATTTTTGTCAGATACCATCCTTGATGAACATGTCGAAAATTAGTGCGCAAACAGTAGCTCAGGTAGGTAAAAAAAACACGAGGAGAAGCGTCAGAATAATACACCAGCAATCACAGACTATCGCATTCAGATTTCTCAGGACGTCCATCGAGTTTGCTAAAAAACAGTAGTTAATTTGCCCTGAAATTTATACTGAGGTTGTGTGAGAAAAACACTGCTAAGGAAACAAAACAAAATGCTGATGAACAACAATGCCATTTTGCCTTGCCTTTAAACAACAACATATCTCTGACTATCGACACACAAAACTATCATCTATCGGCACATATTAAAGACTAATTAAACTTTTGTTGACTAAGCCTCTTCTTGTTGACTAACCTTTGGTTGACTGTTAGGGGGTACCCCTAAATAAATTTGAATTCAATGTATTTCTCTTCAAGTTTATACATTAAACCTATCAGTGGGTAAAGAAACATGCTGTTAACTTAATACGGAATAAGTATTTTTGTGTTTTAAAATATTTCTAGAGTAATGCAATTAGGCTATTCAAATATTAAAGGTTTTTTTCCAACCTTATTGTACAGATGCAATGTTGCTTACCTTCTAATGTACCTAATAAAAAGCTTGGCTGTGCAGCCAACTTTTTTGGTTGTTTGAATGTACATTCTCTTTCTTTTGCCAGAATATATATGTTCATCTTCTGAAAAGAGCTGAAATGTATGCAAAAGTATTAATAGAAAAGTATGCTTTGGTAAATTGTGCATTATAGTTTACCTATGAAACAAAAGAAATCCCCTAAATCTTACCTCCTGAGTTTTGCAATTCTTTCGCGGAATGCCATGCTGACAGCAATGAATTATTCTGTTTGTGACAGAAAGTGGTACATCCTCTGACAAATCTTCCACCTGCCAAACCAGACGATGTGGCCCTTTTTCTTTCTTTCTTTTATCATCAGACCTACAATGAAAAGACAAGAAATTATAATAATAATCTTCAGTTCTATAAAAGCAACCAAAACATCTCTTATTGTCATTCTTACCAAACAATGAAAGATGTCAGTGTTTCTCTCTTGTGGCATTCTAGTACAGTGCTGAGGTCAGATTTATTGGTGACGAAACCAGACACTGTGTTTTTTGTGATGTTCAGCACTTTAAAACAATCAGGGAGCCATTCTGTTCCAAAAAATTTAGGAAGATGGTCTGTAAGGAAGGACTAAGGGAGAACATTGTGCATTTGAATAGACTTTTGAACTTTAAATATTATAAGCTCACCTAGAGTATTTCTGGTCTGGTCTGCCTCTGCCATTATGCACAGGAAACAGAGGACCTAAAAAAATGTATGAAATGAAATGTGAAAACAGATTCTTCTTATATCATATATTGTATGTGCACTTCAATGCGTGATGTCTCAGTCTAGATGCTTGGTGTCTCAGTCTAGATGCTTGGTGTCTCAGTCTAGATGCTTGGTGTCTCAGTCTAGATGCTTGGTGTCTCAGGTTAGATGCGTGGTGTCTCAGGTTAGATGCTTGGTGTCTCAGGTTAGATGCGTGGTGTCTCAGGTTAGATGCTTGGTGTCTCAGTCTAGATGCTTGGTGTCTCAGGTTAGATGCTTGGTGTCTCAGGTTAGATGCGTGGTGTCTCAGGTTAGATGCTTGGTGTCTCAGGTTAGATGCTTGGTGTCTCAGGTTAGATGCTTGGTGTCTCAGTCTAGATGCTTGGTGTCTCAGTCTAGATGCTTGGTGTCTCAGGTTAGATGCTTGGTGTCTCAGGTTAGATGCTTGGTGTCTCAGGTTAGATGCTTGGTGTCTCAGTCTAGATGCTTGGTGTCTCAGGTTAGATGCTTGGTGTCTCAGGTTAGATGCTTGGTGTCTCAGTTTAGATGCTTGGTGTCTCAGTCTAGATGCTTGGTGTCTCAGTCTAGATGCTTGGTGTCTCAGGTTAGATGCTTGGTGTCTCAGTCTAGATGCTTGGTGTCTCAGTCTAGATGCTTGGTGTCTCAGGTTAGATGCTTGGTGTCTCAGTTTAGATGCTTGGTGTCTCAGTCTAGATGCGTGGTGTCTCAGGTTAGATGCTTGGTGTCTCAGTCTAGATGCTTGGTGTCTCAGTCTAGATGCTTGGTGTCTCAGGTTAGATGCTTGGTGTCTCAGTTTAGATGCTTGGTGTCTCAGTCTAGATGCGTGGTGTCTCAGGTTAGATGCTTGGTGTCTCAGTCTAGATGCTTGGTGTCTCAGGTTAGATGCTTGGTGTCTCAGGTTAGATGCGTGGTGTCTCAGGTTAGATGCTTGGTGTCTCAGTCTAGATGCTTGGTGTCTCAGGTTAGATGCTTGGTGTCTCAGGTTAGATGCGTGGTGTCTCAGGTTAGATGCGTGGTGTCTCAGGTTAGATGCGTGGTGTCTCAGGTTAGATGCTTGGTGTCTCAGTCTAGATGCTTGGTGTCTCAGGTTAGATGCTTGGTGTCTCAGGTTAGATGCTTGGTGTCTCAGTCTAGATGCTTGGTGTCTCAGGTTAGATGCTTGGTGTCTCAGGTTAGATGCTTGGTGTCTCAGTTTAGATGCTTGGTGTCTCAGTCTAGATGCTTGGTGTCTCAGTCTAGATGCTTGGTGTCTCAGGTTAGATGCTTGGTGTCTCAGTTTAGATGCTTGGTGTCTCAGTCTAGATGCTTGGTGTCTCAGGTTAGATGCTTGGTGTCTCAGGTTAGATGCTTGGTGTCTCAGGTTAGATGCGTGGTGTCTCAGGTTAGATGCTTGGTGTCTCAGTCTAGATGCTTGGTGTCTCAGGTTAGATGCTTGGTGTCTCAGGTTAGATGCTTGGTGTCTCAGTCTAGATGCTTGGTGTCTCAGGTTAGATGCTTGGTGTCTCAGGTTAGATGCTTGGTGTCTCAGTTTAGATGCTTGGTGTCTCAGTCTAGATGCTTGGTGTCTCAGTCTAGATGCTTGGTGTCTCAGGTTAGATGCTTGGTGTCTCAGTTTAGATGCTTGGTGTCTCAGTCTAGATGCTTGGTGTCTCAGGTTAGATGCTTGGTGTCTCAGGTTAGATGCTTGGTGTCTCAGGTTAGATGCGTGGTGTCTCAGGTTAGATGCTTGGTGTCTCAGTCTAGATGCTTGGTGTCTCAGGTTAGATGCTTGGTGTCTCAGGTTAGATGCTTGGTGTCTCAGGTTAGATGCTTGGTGTCTCAGGTTAGATCCTTGGTGTCTCAGTCTAGATGCTTGGTGTCTCAGGTTAGATGTTTTCTCATATATTATTGTTATTATATTATATTATTATTATTATAGCCTTTATAAATTTGAATTATTGAAAACTCGGTTGAAGTGCATATACAATATATGATATAAGAATAATCTGTTTTCACATTTATAGATTTTTTTATTTTTTATATTTTTTTAGGTCCTGTTTCCTGTGCATAATGGCAGAGGCAGACCAGACCAGAAATACTATGTGTGTATATCATATCATATCATATCATATCAGCATCTAGACTGAGACACCACGCATCTAGACTGAGACATCACGCATTGAAGTGCACATACAATATATGATATAAGAAGAATCTGTTTTCACATTTCATTTCATACATTTTTTTAGGTCCTCTGTTTCCTGTGCATAATGGCAGACCAGACCAGAAATACTATATGTGTATATCATATCATATCATATCATATCATATAATATCATATCATATTAGTGTATTATATCATATCATATCATATCATATCATATTAGTGTATTATATCTTATAATATATCATTTCAAGTTCAAAAGTCTATTCAAATGCACAATGTTCTCCCCTAGTCTTTCCTTACAGACCATCTTCCTAAGTCTTCTGGCACAGAATGGCTCCCTGATTGTTTTAAAGTGCTGAACATCTAAAAAACAGTGTCTGGCTTCGTCACCAATAAATCTGACCTCATCACTGAACTAGAATGCCACAAGAGAGAAACACTGACTTCTTTCATCAACCTGAGACACCAAGCATTTGGACTGAGACACCAAGCATCTAACCTGAGACACCAAGCATCTAACCTGAGACATCAAGCATTTGGACTGAGACACCACGCAACATATAAAACATTACCAATTGTCAATATGTAATAACGTTTCGGTATACAGTTAAAATAAGTAATGTTAAAACAGCTGACACAACATATAATCGCTGAAACACCAAACTACACAGACAGTGTTTGAATCCTGTGAGCCATAATTAGGACGTTCACTCTACAAATTAACTTTGTAAGTAATTATTTGATGACATTTGACCGTTCATGTTTGGAAAAAAAAAGAGAATATTAAACAAACCTTAAAAATAACCTAGATGGACGTTTTTTTTTTTCTCTGGGGCTGTTTTTCGCGGTCTTCCGGGAGCATATAAACGGCGCATGCTCCTTGACCTTGCGAACAAGCCACGCCCTCGTGCTGTCGTCAGACTCGAAACCCCAAGTATTTAGTCTGAGCCGGCAGGAACAGCGAGCGCTTTATGATGTTTCTAGCAGCGTGTACCATGACCGGGTCGTCCGTGATGATATTTTACAGCAGATCGCCCAAGAGCTACAGTTATCAGGTGAGATGCTACCTGTTGTTAGCTACAGTTATGCAATGCTAGCTATAGTATACAACTAGGCTTTTTAATTCTCTCTCTCTCTCTCTCACACACACACACACACACACACACACACACACACACATATGCGCGCGCACATATGGTTTACGGGCACTCTCCATAGACGTAACGGTTTTCTGTACTGTACAAACTGTATGTTCTATCCCCATACACTACCTGTACCCATCACAGAAAACTGCATGTTTAAAATTTCAATTAAACACCGTTTAGTATGTTTTTTTAAGCCATTTGGTTTACAAGGGCACAGCACATGTTCTCATAAACCATGTTTACGTTGTAATACCCATGTCATTATAGACATTTGTGTCCCCATAAACCATATACAAGAACACACACACACACTAGGGTGACCAGACGTCCCAGTTTCCTGTTACTGAAAAAGAACCTATATGTGTAGGAAACAGTCATGGCTCGTATAAATATTTTATATGCAGTTATGAAAGAGGGAGAGCAGTTGTGTTTAACTGTAATATGTATAAACAGTATATTATACCTTTCTCTCATATGTCAGTATAAGGGTAAAAAAAAATCTGGTCACCCTAAATACACAGAGACAGCATAGTTACACATAATAATGTAACGTTGCTTTTTTTTCTGGTATTGTTTATACAGTTCAAGATGTCCAAACGAGAATGGCCACGCTCAGGACACAATTTGGAAAACTTATAAAAGAAAAAGGGGAGTATTCCTTTGGGAAACAGGTTGGGGAGGAACTTGGGCGAATTAAAAACCCTGCCCTAGTACTGAGATTAAAAAGAGCTATAATGTCTCAGATTTATGATGCTCAAGAAAGTGAAATATCTGTGCATCCTATGCAAACTCATCCAGGCTTCCCCATGTCTGGAAGTTACTTTTCTCCCCATCCTACATGCATTCCTAATCCACCATCCGCAGCATCCACACCCACCCCACCCCCATGCCCTTTAATATCCCAGCCAAATTACACATTAATGCATCAGATAGATGATACAGAGCGCAATCAGCTACAAGAGCTGTAATTGTATAATTTTTTTGCCATTATTTTGGCAAGAGTACTGTTCAAAAATGGTGTGAGCAACACAGAAAGAAACACAGAATGCTTAACTTTTGATTGGTGTAATTTTATTTAGTTTTGATTGGGATTTTTGTGTTTGAATTATTGCTATCTGTGATCTTTAATATTTTATGTTTCACTCGTTCAAAATGTTCAACATGTTAACGTTTTGTAACATGTTTGTTTTAAGGAACATGCTGCTACTAAAACAATGCTGCTAATAACTAAGAAATAAAAAATAATAATGAAAACATAGACAAGGAAGTGCTTTGTTTTTTGTTTTTTTTTGCTTATCCATTAGGCATACTGATCTTGCCATGGTACACAGCCAGCTGGGGAGACAAAGTATTCTTTGAGATGGTCACGTTGCTCTTTGGCAGCTATTGTTGGATTTTTCCCTCCTCCCATGTTAACTGACTGCAGGGTTATCTCTTGTCTCCATGCCCCATTGTGGAGCTGATGGTTCTCATCCTCCCAGTCAGTGTATCCAGGTGGAAGGTAGGCATCTGACTGCTTGTGACGTAAGAAATTGTGCAGGCACAGTGCAGCCAAAGTGACTGTAACTGCTTTGTCAGGATTAAGGCAGATGGTTGTGCGGAAGACCCTGAAGCGGTTTGCGAGAATTCCGAAAGCATTTTCCACAACACGCCTTGCACGAGATAGCCTATAGTTGAAAATGCGTTGTTCAGGCTGTAGTCTTCTGTGAGGGTAAGGCTTCAGCAGGTCATTTCTTAGTGGGTAAGCTTCATCTCCCACAAAACAATATGGCATGATGATGTTGGTGTTTGGTAGAGCCTCAGCAGGAGGAAGGTTTAATTTTCTGTCATCCAAGGCAGCTCGCAAATAAACCTGCGTCTGAAACTCTGCCTTGAACTCCCACATTTGTATAGAGAAATCTGTAATTGGCATCTACTACAGCCATCAACAGGATAGAAAAACTGGACTTGTAATTGTAGAACGTGCTGCCGCTATTGGCTGGTGGTTGAATGAAAATATGTTTCCCATCGATTGCCCCAAGGCAATGAGGAAATTGCCACTTCATGTCAAACTGTTCAGCAGTTTTCCGCCACTGTTCTTCAGAAGTTGGTGTCTGTAAACATGACAATACCACATTAAGAATGCACCGCTCAATTGAGATGCTATCAGTATGACAATGCTTAATATAATGTTTTGTTAACATTAGATAATGCATTGGCTAACATGAACTAACAGTGAACCTTTTTTAAAGCGTTTGTTAACTTTTCTTAATGTTACTAAAGATGAAATTATAATTTTTTTGGTGTGTGTTAGATCATAGTGCATAAAAGTTGACAAATACAACTTTAATGGATTTTAATGTCTCAGTAAATCTTAAAACCAATATTAACAACTTAATATATGTTATGTTAAAGTGTTTTTTATTGTTAGTTCATGTTAACTTAAAATGTTAACTACTGTTATAGACTGTATGGAACCTTAATGTAAAGTGTTACCCTTAAAATAAGTGTAACAGTGTAATAGGAAATATTTATATATATATATATATATATATATATATATATATATATATAGTTTAAAAAAGTGCTCTTTCATTTGTCAAAATAGTCAAAATAATCTGGCAATACTATTTTCTTTTTTGCATATGATTGCAAACCTTCAAATAATCCGCCTTCAAAGTGTGGTGTAGGGCTTCACAAGTTTCTTCCACAATTTTGCCAATGGTTGTGCTTCCCATGCGAAACTGAAAGCCAAGTGACTTAAAAGACTCGCCTACAATGAATAAACATGAGTAAAGAACATTTGTCTTTATATGGGCGAAGCAATGCTAATTCATTTATACAGCACATTTCTTTCACAGAATGATAAAGTCAATTTTAGTCTCTCTCTCTCTCTCTTAAATATATATTATATATGACTTACCTGTGGCCAGAAACCTTAATGTCACTGACAGTCTCTCTTTGGCACTGATGCTCCTCCTCATGACTGTGTCTGTTCTGGTGATCAAAGGTTCAACCATGGCCAGTAACTCATAAAACTCCTCTACAGTCACCCGTAACATCTCTCTGAAGCCTGTCATGTCATTCATCTGTAGAATAATTTAATCAAGTACACATATTGTATTTTATTTAAGTCTATTTACAATGCATTTCTACTGTACTGATGTAAGCATATAGCAAAAGGCCTGAAGGCAGTTTTCTGCATCATGTTGATTCTGCATCACTGCTCTCCCACAATACAATATTTATTCCTTATATAAAACATTTGGCCTGTAAAAATAGTATTTATACAATTATGATACCTAGATTATCCAGCAATTACATATATAAAAATATATAAAAAAACGACGTTACTGTATGCACAAACTTGCGTGACACGCTATGTTTATATACTTTCCCATATCTTCCATGATCACATCAAAGCATGCGCACACAGATAGACTTACCTCAAGCTGTTTTTGGAGAACAGAAAGTCCATGCTTTTCTCTGCTCTTCAGCCAAACTCTTTGCCATGCCCTTCTTTTTCTTTTCTTTTTTATTCCTTCGCAAGCCATTGCTGCCACAAAAAAAGCAATTTCTTCCTCTGACTCCATGTTTTTGGCGCGGAACTTCGTGTGATTGCTTCGGAAATCGGCAGGTCGTAAAATCGTGCCGTATATCACCACGTCCGTACGATTTTCAGATTACTCACTCGTGACGTGTGCGTGGCCATACGATCTTCCGACCATCCGAATTCGCACCGTGTACGCCCGCCTTTAGTCGCTTCTGTTCACCATGCTTAATGTAGGAAAATTATGTCAGCTGAAATGGAGCGTAATTACGAGAACACTTTAGCTCGCTTCACCTGACTATTCAAGCCACGCATATTCCAGCTAGCTAAAGTCATATCGCCTCCGTGTGGTGAAGTTATATTATGTGCCATTTTACAAAATATATCAATTTAGCTGCAGAATAGCACAGATAAAATGAAGGCTAAACAATAATAAACAATAAACACAAACTACGTCCTCCCACCCCTTCCAAGCCGCTTTCCCGAACCAAGCGGTGTAAAAAACCCATATATACTGTGGAGCCGAAAAGTAACATAAAGAGTAGCAGTATTACAAAATTACAAAACCAAAAAAGCAAAAAATAGGAAAATGCCTAAGAATGAACCGCAACTCAAATCCCTTTAAATATTTACATATGAAGAAAAAGACAAGTTAGTCATCAAATCAATAAACACTAAGAATGCTTTATCACATATTGTGCTCTTAATATAACGTTAGATGAAAGAAAAATATGCAGATCAAACTGATCTGCGCCAGCTATGATATAGTACTCACGTAGGCCCCGCAGACAGTATGACCAAACACATAAAAGTCAAAAGACTTGTCAAACAGTCTGACTGCTAAAAACATTTATGCAGACTGTGAAGAGTTGTCCTCAACTGTGATAGAGTCAGCAAAGGCTTGAGCCTTCTCGGCTGAGTCAAAAACATGTTTAGTTGAGTTGTGAGTCACGAGAAGGCGAGCAGGGAAGAGCAACCCATGTCGGTCATTAGCCTCCTTCAGGCTTTTTCTCACAGCGTTGAAAGCATGACGCTGTTTCAGAACCTCTGAGGTGAAGTCGGGAAAGATGAGAATGCGCAGTCCGTTGTATGTCAAAAGTGAAGACAGCCGCGCAAGACATAGAATCTTCTCTTTATCAGGATAATGATGCAGCCTGGCCACCATAGTCCGAGGACGGGACTGTGCGTTACCAACCGGGCCCGTACGATGGGCTCGGTCAATCTTCGGAGGTTTTGGAAAATCACTGTCGCCGAGTATTTGCACAAGGAAGTCAGCAAGAGTCAGGTGGCCTTCCTCCACTTTTTCGGGCAGACCAATGATCTTAATATTTTGCCGCTGCAAGCGCCCTTCAAGATCATCTAACTTAGATGTCAGATATTTGCCTGTTTCGAACCAGTCACGACAATGAGCCTCAAGTTCAGAAATGCGGCCCTCGTAATCTGCACTGGCCTTTTCAAGTTCCGTACCTCAGTTCCGTAACTCGCGAAGTAACTTCCGACAGCGTGGCCAAAGCCTGAGACAGCGTAGATTCCAAAGAATCTTTCATTCATGGAGCCGTTCATTGATTTGATAGCATCCATAATGTCAGGAAGGTTAACAGGGTCCGTGGGGCTAGCAACAGCCTGTGCATCGCCTGACTGACAGACGCCTTGTTCTCCCAAATCCTCAGCTGATTTATCTCCTTTCTTTGATTTTGGCTTAGTCATAATGTCTGCGATCGTTAAGGATGACAATGAGCAAAAATTAACAGTAGAAATATTGGTAAAAATAAAGAATAATCGAGGGAAATGAAGCACACAGAAAAAATACGTCTACTAAGCTTTAATATTACATTTAGTTTATTACAGAACAGCATAATAAAGAAAAGTGCCTTTCAAACAGTAACATGAATTTGTTAAGTCAATAATTGTGATTTAGGAGTTGTATCAACTCGAGTCACAGATCCTCGACTGTAGTCCAACTACAGATAGAAGATCAGATAGAAGCAACCACACCTGCAGACAGGTAACTCTGTAAGGCTGAACAGGACAGCAAGGTCGGGCTCTGGGCTGGGACTGGGACTCAGATTCAGAGTAATAGCTGCTAACACACACACAAATTTCGTCAAGCAAGAGAGCGAGAAGCACGTCACACGCACATACAACAATTCCGGGACACAGACAAGAACAAAGAACAGGGAGAAGTAGGCAGCGCAATCAGAGCGAAGACACAGAACAGGTGCGTGCGCGGGAGCATGAATGCCAGAGGTAACAGGGTACAGCTGAAACCAATGAAAGATGAATGATAGAGGGGGAAAAGACACCCAAAAACAAGAGTAATCAAACGTGGCTCATGACAGTCATGTTCTAAAAAAATCTTAAGCTCATGTAATGATTTTTCAATGTAATCATTTTTTTCACATAATGTCAGGTTTTTGTAGGAGAAATTGATTATATTATGAACACACTATAGTACCTTTTAGTTTAATGTAATGACAGTTCATAAGGTAATATTTGATATTAATAATACATTTCAGCACAATTGTAATAAGTTTAATGTAAAACTAGCAGTAATACTTTTTTTTTTTTTACAGTACTATAACAGTAAATTGTGCATAATTAAATTATACATGAAACTAACCCTAAACCAAACTCTATTCCTAATCATATAGTAACTACATGTTGTTATTGATATAAGTCAGTATTTAAATGTATAATTTCACTCTAAGACATCTTAAAATAAAGAGTAATCAAAATATTACATTAAAAGAAAAGTCAACATATGAGGCTACATTGTGAACTCAACAATTTCATAAAGACTTTATTAACTTTGTGATTATGATGTGCTCTGTCAGGGTTCTGCCCTGACAGCCTTGTCTGTTTTGTCTTTGTTTAATGTGTCCTTGTTTATGTTGTGTCTGAGCACATGGCTTTGTCTGTGTTTGTGTTTGCCATGTGCTCCTCTGTTCCCTCCTCCTTGTTTGTTGTTACCACGCCCTTTGGTCTAGTCATTGTTCAGTCCTTGTTTGTTATTAGTGTTCTCACCTGTTCCCTGCTCCCTTACTTGTAGAGTCCTCGTTAGTCTAAGTGTTGTCACCTGTTCCTCGTGTTCTTTGCCTCCTTTATATTGTGCACTCTTTCCCTCATGTCTTTGCCAGTTCGTTAAGCTTCGTGCTTGTGTCCTAGTCTTTTGTTCACCTAAGCTCATAGCGTCTTTGTGTTGGAGATTCTTGTATCCATTTTGTCATTGTTGTCTTCCCTGTTCCAGACCATCTAACCACCTGTCTTGTCCAACTGTCTGAGGATCCCTGTGGCTGCTCTTTCTCCCCGCCAAGCAGCAAGACCGGTTCAGTGCCTGATCGTAGCTGATGGTTCTAACTACTTATGCTGTGTGATCCTGTCTGGCTCCTGCTACATCTTTGGGCCTCATACTGCACACCTGCCAATGCTCACCGGCCTGCTTACTACCTGGGCTGTTCTCAGTGGCCGTTCCCTCAGCGTGCTGGTCTTTGTGTCTCACCCCCTTCCTATTGTATGGACTGTGTTCACCTCCTCACCCTCTATATTCTGAAGTCTAGTCAATAAACCTGTAACACTCATCCTGCGTTTGAGTCCTCCCTCACAGACCCTTGACAGTGCTCCATCATTTTGAGTTGATTTGACCCACAAACACATTTTGGTTTCACAGACAGGGTTTAGTCTAAGCCAGGATTAAGCTTTAGTTTAATCAAGGCATTTAAGTAGCTTTTATAATATTTCACTAGAAAAACACATTACTGGTGTGAATCTTGAGACAAAACAATGACACTGAAATATTATTTTAAGATCTGTCAGTACAAGTTACTTTCAGTTAAAACAGATCAAACATGCATTTTAGTCTGAGACTAGCTTAAGCCTCGTCTGTGAAACCGGGGGTTTAAGTTTTATGCACTAAATTAATAAAGCTTCTGCTTTCTAACTATGTAATTATATGTTTGTAATCATTTTTGAGAAATAAAAATTTAAATGATTGTCATAAAATAAATTCATTTGCTACAAAACTATAATTTTAGTGATATTATTCTCTATAGAGATGCTTTTCATTTTTTGTATTTGACTAATAGTTTATGTTTTAAGTTATTAGTAATGTAATACTTGTTACATAATGTGAAGTTATTACATTTTGCTTTATTACATTATGAGTTGCTTGTGTTCATAATGCATTATGCTCACATATTAATTGAAATGTGTCATTTAAAAATAATCTTCTCACAGATCCCTCTTAATGCTCCACTACATGGATAATCATTCCATCCTGTTGAATAAGTCGAAGCACAGTCTTCATCAATGTGATTATCAGGCTGTCCAGATGCCCAGATCCTGAAAGAACAGATCAGCATTAGATGTTCAGTGCTGCTTCCTGTGTGATATGATACTGACTGTGAGATATGATCATTTATTAGAGAATAATCAGTTTAATTCAGTGATTTCTCACCCAGAGGTCATGTTGGTGCCATCAACCCATTTCCATCTGCCCTCCACTTCACTGTCAGTCAGACCAATCCAGAAATTATCAAAACGTTTCATGACAAATTCCTAAGAATAAAAACACAGATACATTTCATCATTTACGGTTATAAGCTAAACACACACACACACACACACACACACTTTCACTCACGTGTTCCTCTCTGTTGTTTATGATGATCAGATCTGCTCCTCTCTCTGTACAGTATCTTCTGCTCTCAGCCCAGTTTCTCTCCTCAGAGGAAATGAAGTAAAGACTGGATTGATAGTAAATCCATCCATCTGCTAACAGAACCAGTTTAACTATTAGCACTTTTTTAACTTGTCTTATTCATCTGTGAGCTTTAGTGTTAGTGGGTGATAACTATCTCTTTTAAAATAAGTCACGTAACCCTAACGCATCACTTAACAAGTGTCAGTTATGAACACAATCTCAATAGTATTCATAGGGATTGTACCTACACTCCAACCTAAGAATTACATACATTTGTTATTATAATTATCCTAAAAAGAGGAAACATTTGTTCATTCTTTACATTTTACATTGTAAATTGGTTTTACATTTAAATTTATGGTTCACTAACTATAATAACTTTTCAACTGCAGTCAGTGAACTCTCATTAGAATATCAGTAGTCTGTTAGTGTAGGGTTAGGGTCTGGATTGGGAGAATAAACTGACATGTAGTTGTAAAGTTACTTGTAGTCAGTAGAATGTGTAAAGTGAACAATTAAAATAAAGTGTTACTGAATTTTCTTTTGTACTATAGACTCTTTCCAAGCTGTGAATATGTGCACTAGAATTACATTTGACATTCAAACACCTATGAATACTAACCAGATTATATTCCTGCTCTGTAGCAACTACTAAAATGACAAAAGAAACTCACCCAGTTTACCAAGACTCATCTGAAGATCATTTTTCTCCAATTTTAGCTGGTCTCTCTCATTGGTCAGGTTTTTGTTCTTTATTTTCAGCCCATCTCTCTCTTCTGAGAGGTTGGTAATGTTAGTTACTAGCTGGTCTCTCTCATTGGTCAGGTTTTCATTCTTGGATATTAACTGTCGACTCTCTAGAGTGAACGTGACACACAGCACTATGACTGCAGTCAGCAGAAGAACACACAGCAGCACCAAACACACTGCAGCTGCTCTGGAGCTTCTGATCTTCACACAAACACTTTCTGAAAATGAGAGTCATCAGATAAATGTTTTCTGTTTCCTAATTGTATGTTTGTGCTGTATGTGTACCTGTATGGTTTCTCTTGGTTCAGTGTTTATATTGCCATGAACAGGCTGAGACATTTTTGTTCACATGATAGAAGCTATATGTGTTTGTACTCTGTAGTCCTCTGCTATTTGAGACTCTACTTTTAGTAGTTGAGGCAAATAAGTGGAAAAGTATGTCACAGTACAAGAGCTTGTGACACCCTTCCTGCTAAAACCAATTAATTTGCATAACGAAAAGCTCTTCCTAAAGGGCACTATTGTAATATTGTGGTTAGATGTAGCAGCCGGGTTCAAATTAGCACAGTACAGTTATACATGAGTGAAAAGTCACTTTACTTACTCCAGTGAAATCAGAATTGATGAGAAAATGTAACTTAATTGTGCTTGAAATCAATCTGTGTTCTTCTGTTGCATGTTTGTTTCTATTGCCTGCAAAAATGCACACGCACACTCAGAGTGGTCAGAGTGGAATAAATGTGATTAAAGTGTTTGCATGTCTTTTTAACGTGATTAAAATCAGCATATGCCACAGGTTTTACTATGATGTTTTTTTAAGATCTTCAAAAGATTTCAAAAGATGTTTGTGTTTGCCACAGAACGATTGTAACAGCACTATGCCTGTAAAGTCAAGCCTGTGGTTTCTCTGTTTCTACACCAACACAAAGATAGAGCAGCATTCTCATGAACATTGTTATGAAGGACTCAGGTACAGTGTACATTTTAGGACATCCACAGACTTCAGTCATATTACGAAAAGGCATCATGCCTCAGACTGAAAGGCTTCAGGTCTCAGGAAAAACAGCATCAGTGTCAGATCTCGTACAATTAGGCATCAGACGAAACGGCCTCAGACAAAAAAGGCATCGGATGAAACGGACTGACCATCCTAACACACAGGCTGAGTAAACATTTTAATCATTTTTTTCTCTCTCCAAAATCATATACAAATGGTTAGTTATTAAATCGTACAACAGCATCAGAAGAACACAAAGCTGAACCAAACACACTGTAGCTTCTTCTGATCTTCACACAATCACTTCTGAACACCACAGGTCTGACATTAGATGACTGAACATGTGCAGACTCTGATGATTTGATCAAAGTAATGAATGTGATTACCTGTATGCTGAAGTGGTTGGTGTGTGTTTGTCTCTGTCCTGAAGTCATGATCTCTCACACATTCTGCACTCTCATAGATTTCCACTATCATCTCCATTCTGTCTGTCTTCATTCCCTCAGACTCAGTCCTGATCACATCTTCATAAATACCATCAGACATTGCTCTTTAACCTTCAAACATTAAATGATCTTGTTCCTTGTTTGTTGTAGATGTAGTCAGCACTCGTCTTTTTTTTAAAGCCAGTGGCAAACAAACTTCAATGTGTGGAAACAAAAGCGTGACATCAGACCCTTTGACATGAAACAGAAGTTGTGAAAGTCTTTCTTCCCTTCCCTTTTGTGATGTATATTCGAGTGAAACTTGGCCATTGCTGCAATGTCATGTGATTGACAGGTTGTCCCGCTCTTGCTCCAGTAAACACATCAGAGAAGAGAAGAGAAGAGAAGAGAAGAGAAGAGAAGAGAAGAGAAGAGAAGAGAGGTTTAACACATTGTAGGAACCATGGATGAACCAGACAAATGAATCATTCAGATGATTCTTTCAAAACATAATTCTAATTCAGGTTCCGGCTCCAGCTCGTCTACAGAGAAAACCAACATTAATTACTTTTACGACATCCATGTTTCCTGACAGAAGGAGAAGTGACAGCCATTTATGACACCAAATGGTCAGAAGATAAAGAGCCTTTGATCACCAGATCAAAAGAGACAGAGAGACAATGCAGACCTTTTGTTTCTCTGAGGGACCTAAAACTTTACAGAAAAAAACAACAAAGACTGTTCTACAACTAAAACTGCATCACAATTGTTCCAAACAATTTTAACTGGACTTATCAAACATCTTTTAACTGCATACATTTTACCTCATGTGTCCACAAATACTATCTGTATCCAGTTTTGCTTTAGAACACCCACAATTCATGTAAATGTGATAACTCTTGAATGACTGACTGAAAGTATGCCTTATTTGGAAGGAATTTAATTTTCTTTCTGAAATTTCTCTTTGTGGCTTGAATGAAATCTGTGTAAAATTTATAATATTCCATTTAATAGAAATTGTTTAAAATGGTACTATCTGCTAAAGCAGAGACGGGAAGTAACACCTATTTATGACTGAGGCAGAGAAAAGCCCTTTTGAAATAAGACGATATCTGATTGGTCAAAACTCCTCTCAGAGGTGTGACAAACACCTAAGTTTAAATAATTCTGTGTCTTGCGATATGACTAGAGAAAACGAACGAGCAGACTAGAAGAAAGAACCGGTCAGCGGTGACCAGAGCAAGCAGAACAACGAGTTACTATGGAGTGAACTAGAAGAACAGACAAGCAGCTCATTCAAGCCATACAACTTCCACTCACTTTTCTTTTCTTTTACTTAATTTTTTTTTCCGTTGAGAGTCTTGTGTTCTAAGTTTTTCCGCAAAGTTCAACCAATGACTTTTGCCGCTTCAACTTTAACTCCAGCGACAAGGAGACTTTTTTTCATTTTGCCAGCAAGCTCAAACATGATTGGTTTTGACCTAACCACTATCTGGACCTGAAAAGACAAATCATCGACTTGGAAAACCCTTCTCTGCACACCAACGAGGGAAATTCACATTTAAAGTCGACTCAAGCAAGTAGCTCCAGATTAAAACTGAACTGGTGCATTTAAATTAATGATTCATGGTTCGTTCAGGTCCTTTCTCTCTCATTTCCTTTCTTACTGCAACATACGCGTATGAATGTGTGTGTGTGTGTGTGTGTGCGTTAGATTAGTTTGTGTTAGAATAAATATCATCAAATATCCTAATAATCCCCATCCATTGAATTGGCTCTTTCACTCTCTCTCCTCTCCACCTACAGCTGGTGTGTGGTGAGCGCATCATCCAAGTGGATGCTGCACACTGGATGTGGATGAGGAGAGACCCTTGATATGATTGTAAAGCGCTTTGGGTGTACAGTAGTACATATGAAAGCGCTATATAAATGCCTCATTCATTCATTCATTCATTCATTCAAATAAAGTCTTGTAGATTTTAAAAGAAAGTGTCTTGTATTATGTGCTTCTAAAATTTAATGTCTTAAACTGTCAATCTTAAAATTACCTTGCTCTAATCAGTGTTTTTACGATTGTTGGATATTCATATCCCCTACAAGAGCTTATTACGGCTTGAGGAAGTGAACGCTGGACAACTCAGTTGCTCGGTCGTAAACTAAACAACTTTATAATTTCCTACAATTTAATTATTTCATTTGAGCTAATTTTACTTCCTTGGGTGTGTGTTCCCTACAACATCTTTAATATGAAAACAATTTATTACAATTACATTATATTCTTAATTATATAAATACAATGAAAATGCCATTCATCCCACACTTAATCACCAAATATTAAAAATTTACCACAAGTTGCTCTTCATATATCCTACACAACATGTATCCTATACACCATTTTTCCCTAAAAGTTTTATCTCCCACCAATTCATAGTAAGCAAAATCAATCTTTAATCTGCTTGCAATTAAACCTTTCATCATCTCTTCAGGGTTCACTGCACCTACACCCAGTAATTTATTTTTCCTTGTTTTCCAAATTGACAATTTTGCGGAACCCAAAACATAATTTAAAAGACACCATATTAACTTTTTTGAGACTTTGTATTTTACACTTCCAATAAAACCACATTCAGAGAAATCTTCACCTAACCCTCTAAACCATTCTGTTAACAGTGTAAATAGCCCTTCTAAAGGTTTACAATGCAAAAAAAGGTGTTCAATAGTTTCTTCTTCACCACAGAAATTACATTCTCCCCTTACTGCTGGATTAAGGCGAGACACATATCTGTTTGTAGCTATTGCACAATTCATTACTCGCCATTGCAGATCTCCAGTTCACTTTTCTACTGGATATTTGTACAGGATCCTCCATTGATCTTGCAAGGGAAAACACATCCCTGAACCACCTTGTCCATGTCAATGGTTGCCGCTCTTTTAGCACCTCTTTGTGAACAGTTTTCACACATACTTTGTGTAACCCAGGTAGGGTTATTATTATGTTGAGTTAATAATAGAATGGGTTCCCATTCAGTCGGTCACGTTCGACGTACGTCGGACAGACCGACGAATAGGAATCTCGCCAGAGAGGCCAATCTACTTCGAGTGTAACTAAACGAGCCAATGCACATTGGCATGCAATCATATGCATCAGCTGCTTGCCTCGCAGCGCGGGTATATAATGAGCAGCAGGTGCGTTGCATCTTCAGCTTTTCGCTTCGGAGCCAAACTTCTGCAACAAGCTGAAGAAAACTACTGGAAGCACGAGTGTGAACGAGCCAGCTCTTCGAGACGTCTCTTGGTTGCGGTGCAGGCGGACAGCGCAGCAGCGGGGCCGATTTCTCCTTTGTTTTTCCTTTTTGCCTTTTTTATTTGAGCAAAAAAAAAAAAGCTGTAGTCAGCGTGAAGGCCGTTCTCACGGCTGGTGAAACGGTGCGCCTAGAGCGCTAAAAAGCTGTTGTTACAGCTGGTAAGAGAGCGCCTTCAAGGAGAGTGCACACGACAGGCTGCACATTTCCCTGTCTGTGCTGCAGCGGCCTTTCCCCTGCGTGCTTCAGCACCTAAAAGAGTCAGTCCTTGAAAGAGCTTACACGAGTAGTTCGCGTCTTTTTAAAGATGTCGTTCTACTTGTGTGTTTCTGGATGCGGTCGTTACCTGGCGCCTCGGGATGGTCACCAACGCTGTATCGCGTGCTTGGGCTTAAGGCACGCTGAGGCGGCGTTTGTGGACGAGTCATGTACCCATTGTGGGAAGATGACCGTCGCGGAGTTGCGGTCGAGACTCCACTTTCTGCAAAGGGGTGGAGTCCCGGTCCCGGCGCCTCGTTCCAATCCTCCTCAGAGGGTTGCTTCGGGCGCCGGGGCTGGTGACTTGAGGATCACGGTGAGCGCGTTTCCTTCGGGGAACCAACCCCCTAGGAACCCTCACCCCTCTTGCGCTCCGCAGCCAGTAGAGCTGCCGGGGGAACGCGGTGGACCACCCCAGAGGTGTGTACCATCCGTATCCTTCGGAGCTCCCCAAGACGACCGGATGTCGATCGCTGCATCGGAGGGTGAGCCTGACGCTTCTGGGGATGACGATTCGGCGCAGCTGCCTCCCTCGGGAGTGACGACTGTGCCCGATTCAGACCCGGAAATGATGGCTATGCTTTCCCGGGCCGCCAACAGGGTCGGGCTCGTGTGGAACCCTCCACCGTGTCCCGAGCCCTCGAGGTTAGATGATTGGTATCTCGGGGTGGCAAGGGCTGGTTCTCAGCCCCCCACCCCAGTGCCTTTCTTCCCGGAGGTGCATGAAGAGCTCACTGGCACGTGGATGGCACCTTTTACTGCCCGAAGCCGTGTCGGTGGGTCCTCCTCCCTCACCACCCTTGATGGTGGAGCGGCTAAGGGTTATACGCGCATACCCCCTGTGGAACGGGCCGTTGCTATGCAACTGTGCCCTAACTCCACCTGGCGGGGGGAGCCGTCTCTCCCTTCCCGGGCCTGTAAGTACTCGTCGGATCTTACCGGCAAGGCTTATCAGGCCTGTGGGGAAGCCGCTTCCGCCTTACACGCCATGGCGTTGTTGCAGGTCCATCAGGCCAAGGCACTGAAGGACCTGCACGAGGGTGGTCACGATCCGCAAGTTCTACAGGAACTTCGTGCCGCGACGGACCTCGCGCTTCGAGCGACGAAGGTTACGGCGCGGTCAGTGGGTCGTGCGATGTCCACCATGGTGGTCCAGGAACGCCATCTCTGGCTGTGTCTTGCGGACATGAGGGATACCGACAAGGTCAGGTTTCTTAATTCCCCCGTGTCCCAGACCGGCCTCTTCGGCGACGCGGTCGAGAACTTTGCCCAACAGTTCTCGGCTGTACAAAAGCAGTCAGAGGCTATCAGTCACATCCTGCCGAGGCGGTCAGCTGCTGCACCTCCACCGCCGGCGGCACCTCAGACTGCCCGTCGCCGAGGGCGCCCCCCTGCAGCCGCCCCCGCTCCCACGCCCCAGCAGCAGCAGCCTCCATCCAAGCGGCGTCGTGGAGCCGGTCGCGGGCGGGGTGCCCAGCCCGTCCAGCCACCCCCTAAGAAGAAGGGTGGCAAGGCCAAGTCCAAGCGGCCCTAGGACGGGCGACCCGGAGATGGACGGGACTGCTCTTCAGGAGGTGGTGACTGCACCGCTCCTTCCCCCGGAGGAGGGCCGGGTGGAGAATCTTTTGTTTCCCCTTTTTGTTCCGCCGCTGGCTCAACGGCCAGCGGTACCCAAATTTTCAATAAAAGAGCAGTTTCCTCTATCTCCGGGTCCGAAGAGGGCTCGGAGAGCAGTGGGAGGGCTAGAACCTCACCACTCTCATCCACCTCTTCTGTCGCCAGCGGACAGCAGCGAGCAGCAGGTAGGCAAAACCTCGACTGCTCCCTCTGTCCACCCGTGGAAGCAGGTAAGTGTTGCACAGCACACTGTGACCCCGCTTCGGGCCGCCTCACACAGAGAGCCTCCCGGGCCGCGTCCCTGCGTTCCACCTCGCTGCCCCGCGGCGGGTACGCCGGTGGTCCCCTTGGTGCCGCTTGCGCGGTCTCTGGGAGCCTGGCTAGCGCTCCCCAGTCCGTCTCGCTGGCTCCTTCGGACCATCAGGCTCGGCTATGCGATTCAGTTCGCCCGGCGCCCCCCCAAGTTCAGGGGCATCCTCTTCACTACAGTGAAAGATGCCGATGCCCCTGTTCTGCGTGCGGAGATCGCAGTCCTACTGGCGAAGGACGCGATAGAGCCGGTCCCTCCAGCCGATTTGAGGTCGGGGTTCTACAGCCCCTACTTCATTGTACCCAAGAAAAGCGGCGGGTTACGACCGATCTTGGACCTGCGAGTTTTGAATCGGAGCCTTCACAAGCTACCGTTCAAAATGCTCACGCATTTTCAAGTGCATCCGTCCCCGAGATTGGTTTGCAGCGATCGACCTGAAGGACGCGTACTTCCATGTTTCGATTCTTCCGCGACACAGGCCATTCCTGAGGTTCGCGTTCGAAGGTCGAGCATATCAATACAGAGTCCTACCCTTCGGGCTGGCCCTGTCTCCCCGCGTCTTCACGAAAGTCGTGGAGGGAGCCCTTGTTCCCATGAGAGAACAGGGTGTTCGCATTCTCAACTATCTAGACGACTGGCTCATCCTAGCACAGTCTCGGGATCAGTTGTGCGAACACAGGGATTTGGTGCTCAGTCACCTCAGCCAGTTGGGGCTTCGGGTCAACTGGGAAAAGAGCAAACTCGCCCCAGTGCAGAGGATCTCTTTTCTCGGTATGGAGTTGGATTCGGTCGAACAGATAGCACGCCTCACAGAGGAACGTGCTCGGTCGGTGTTGAACTGCCTGAATACGTTCAATGGCAGGACAGCGGTCCCACTGAAGTTCTTTCAGAGGCTCCTGGGGCATATGGCGGCTGCAGCGGCTGTAACACCGCTCGGTCTGCTTCATATGAGACCGCTTCAGCACTGGCTTCACGGCCGAGTCCCGAGATGGGCGTGGCAACGCGGCACGTTCCGGGTGCCAATCACTCAGGAGTGCCGCCGAACCTTCAGTCCGTGGTCGGACCCTTTGTTTCTCCGGGCAGGAGTGCCCCTAGAACAAGTGTCCCGGCATGCTGTGGTTTTCACAGATGCTTCTGCCACCTGCTGGGGTGCCACGTACAACGGGCATGCAGTCTCAGGGGTTTGGACGGGACCCCATCTGCATTGGCACATCAATTGCCTCGAGTTGCTGGCAGTACGCCTTGCTCTGAGCCGCCTCAAAGGCCTGCTTCAGGGCAAGCATGTACTGGTCCGTACGGACAACACTGCGACCGTTGCGTACATCAACCGTCAAGGTGGTCTACGCTCCCGTCGCATGTCGCAACTCGCCCGCCATCTCCTCCTGTGGAGTCGGAAGCATCTGAGGTCGCTTCGCGCCATTCATGTCCCCGGTGTGCTCAACCGTGTGGCCGACGAGCTATCACGAGCTGCGCTGCCAGGAGAGTGGCGACTCCACCCCCAGGTGGTTCAGCTGATCTGGAGAGAATTCGGAGAGGCTCAGGTAGACCTGTTTGCCTCTCCAGAAACCTCCCACTGCCAGTTGTTTTACTCTCTGACCGAGGGGACACTCGGGACAGATGCACTGGCTCACAGCTGGCCCCGGGGCCTGCGCAAATATGCGTTTCCCCCAGTGAGCCTACTTGCACAGACCCTGTGCAAAGTCAGGGAGGACGAGGAGCAGGTCTTGTTAGTTGCGCCTTACTGGCCCAACCGGACCTGGTTCCCAGAACTCTCACTCCTCGCGACAGCCCCTCCCTGGCCCATCCCTCTGAGGAAGGACCTCCTCTCTCAGAGACGGGGCACTCTTTGGCACCCGCGTCCAGACCTCTGGAAACTCCATGTCTGGTCCCTGGACGGGACGCGGAGGTTCTAGGTGACTTACCCCCTGAGGTACTTAACACCATCACTTCGGCACGTGCACTGTCTACGAGACGTGCTTACGCCTCGAAGTGGAACCTGTTCGTCGAGTGGTGTTCTTCTCGCCGAGAAGACCCCCGAAGATGCTCGATCGGTGTCGTGCTTTCCTTCTTGCAGCAAGGGTTGGAGCGTAGGCTGTCCCCCTCCACCCTCAAAGTCCATACTGCTGCCATATCCGCTTACCACGACCACATAGATGGCAAATCTGTTGGTCAGCACGACCTGGTCATCAGGTTCCTTAGGGGGGCGAGACGGTTAAATCCTCCTCGTCCCCCCTCCATACCCTCTTGGGACCTTACTCTGGTGCTCAGAGCACTCCAGATTGCTCCCTTTGAGCCTTTGCTGTCAGCAGACTTAAAGATTCTGTCTATGAAGACTTTGCTGCTGGTGGCATTGGCCTCCATCAAGAGGGTAGGGGACCTGCAGTCTTTTTCGGTCGACGAATCGTGCCTTGAGTTCGGGCCGGGTGACGGCCACGTGGTACTGAGACCCCGGCCTGGCTATGTGCCCAAGGTTCCTACCACTCCCTTCAGGGATCAGGTGGTGAGCCTGCAAGCGCTGCCCTCGGAGGAGGCAGACCCAGCCCTGGCTTTGCTCTGTCCAGTTCGCGCCTTGCGACTGTACATAGACAGAACTCGAAGCTTCAGGACCTCAGACCAGCTCTTTGTCTGTTACGGAGGCCAGCAGAAGGGAAAGGCTGTCTCCAAGCAGAGGATGGCCCACTGGATAGTGGATGCCATCGCCCTGGCTTACCAAGCTCAGGGCGTGCCCTGCCCGCTCAGGTTGCATGCTCACTCCACGAGAGGTGTAGCATCCTCCTGGGCGCTGGCTCGTGGCGCCTCGCTAACAGACATTTGTAGAGCTGCGGGCTGGGCGACACCTAACACGTTCGCTAGATACTATAGCCTTCGTGTCGAGCCGGTCTCCTCCCGTGTTCTCGCCTCAGGTCAGAGGCACGGAGAGGCCCCGGCTTAGTGTCGGCTTGCTGCGCTACATGCGCGTTCTATTCTCCAGAGAGTCCCTTCGGGCAGACCCTGTTGAGTCCTCCGGTTACCCCTCGGCAGCCGACGTGGCGGAGCGTCTGGCGCCAGGCCTATACTCCGTTGTATCCTTGAGAACCGGATTTAGGCTGGGTTCCATATGTGTGACCCTACGGGGATCCCATATGAGTTTCTCCACGGTTGCTCCTAAACGAAGCCCGTGTCTTTCCCTCTGGGAGAACCCATCTCTCACCGAGTGGAGTCACCCCAGCCCTTCCATATGTTGTACAACCTACAAGGTTAGTCCATATGTACTTATCCATATAACTCCTTCGGGGAAGGATATGGCTTCCGCAGCGTTCCTTATCGCATGTGAGGCTACGCTTTCCCAGCGTTATCCAATTGTCGCACTGAGTGGGTTTTGGGAACAACAGTGATCGACCCTCTCTGCGTGAGCCTGGTCCCACCGTCCTAAGGCAAGGGGGTTCAGGTGGCTCACGACAGAGCGCTGGAAGAGGGCAGCTCCTGTGGCGCTTTGGTAGGGATTCCTATTCGTCGGTCTGTCCGACGTACGTCGAACGTGACCGACTGAATGGGAACGTCTCGGTTACATAGGTAACCCTCGTTCCCTGAAGGAGGGAACGGAGATGTACGTCCCGTCGCCACAGGCGTTGTCCTGCTGATGCTGCCGCCTGCTGGGTTCGGCTCCTCAGCGAAAACCTGAAGATGCAACGCACCTGCTGCTCATTATATACCCGCGCTGCGAGGCAAGCAGCTGATGCATATGATTGCATGCCAATGTGCATTGGCTCGTTTAGTTACACTCGAAGTAGATTGGCCTCTCTGGCGAGATTCCTATTCGTCGGTCTGTCCGACGTACGTCTCCGTTCCCTCCTTCAGGGAACGAGGGTTACCTATGTAACCGAGACGTTAATGCTGGGTAAAATAAACAAGTTATTATTGAGTAAATAATATCTAATTCATGAGAAGGGTTAATTTGGAATACATTAGATGGGAGTACATCATTTATGCTTATGTACATGTGATATTATGTGTTTCAGTTGAGAACTACATTTTAAAGCACTGTTTCTTTAAGAATTGCGGTGATACTTAAAGTTTGTATGTAATGCACTTGCAAAAATGTGCTTTTGCCTAGCAAGTTAGTATTATTTGTTGCTGATAGGTTGTTGTTTTATTTGTTCACGCCCTCACGTGTGAGAGTGCAATTCTGATTGGACTAGAGGGAGAAGAGAAGAGGAGAGAGGGACGCATGAGAGTGTTGTTCAGATGGCGGAGAAGAAATGTATATGTAAACGCTGTATAAGCTGTTGAAACTTACATTTCTTCATATCTGAGAGTTTAAGGACATTGATGAAAGTGTATGCGCGTTACTCTGCATGAGTATAAGCAGGTTTTATTTTGTAGTGTTGATTTCAGTCGTTAGTGTGAGAATACGCTGGATAAACGGACATTCAGGTACACTGGACTGCATTAACGTTTATTTTGCTTAAATTTACGAGTTTCGCTGGATCAACAAAGACCCAGATAGCATTCTAAATCCCCGAGTGATTTAGAATACCTCTGGCGCCGTGGGACACGATCAGCGCAACTTTGTCATGTGAAAGAGAGAGAGAGAGCGCGCGTGTTCGAGTTTCGGAGGAGTGTGAGACGAACGCTGCGTCAAGCGGAATTCAGGTGATATTATTTCATTTTATTTGCTCAATAGAGTGAAGTGGCCATTTGTTGTTTCACGGCCCCAACGATCGCTAGCAACGTCCAGGCCTGCAACGGGGAGGGGTTGGGACTTGTGAGGTGTGTGTGTGCGCGCGCGCCTATGTGAGTGGCCACTCAAAAGTTATAAAAGGTATTGTTTCAACTATTGGTTTTGAAACTAATATTTTGTATTGATGTTATTTGTTTATTTGAGATATTAAGGAAGTGTTGATCTATCATAATTGATTATTTGAAGTGATTGCATATTTTCCTCAAAGTAAAAGAAAGACAGAAGACAAGTGTATGGTTTAATTTGAAGTTTATTGAACATTTGACATTTAAACATATATTTACACATTTATTTATTTTATTTTACTTTGTATAAATAAATCTAAAGGTTAATTTTGTTATACTTACCTATTTGTGTTGATTGGAGTCATTATACATTGACATTTCTTAGCTTACATAGGGGGAGGATAGCATTAGTGCATAGTCGAGAGAAACTTTAAGAACCCGGTGCGCTGCCCTGGTTACAATCAGGGCATAGGGGGCGCTACACAATTTGGGGGCTCGTCCGGGATCATTATTCTCTCCCTGAAATCCTGAATATTAAGATTAAGTGTTCAAGAGAAGATAAAGGGGACTTACTGACTACTCTTTCCAAGATTCAAAATGGCGTTCAAGAGTGATTCACTTTTGTCTGTTGAACTTTCAAACTGGTGCAAGGAAGCTGTAATTGAGGAAAGCCATGCTATCATGTTAATGGGAGTACCTGCAACAACTGATGTGGAATGTATTGAAGAGGCTGTTGAAACTATAAAAGCTGTAGGCAGAGTGAGAGTTAGAGACTCTAAAAAGGGACAAAGCCCAGATACTGTGTTGATATTGTGTGAATGCCGTGAAGTAATAGATCCTACCCGCATTCCAGCTGAACTGCAGAGAGCCGAGGGGGAAGAGACATGGAGGGTCATTGTAGCATTTGTTGATGTTCCTGCATCCGGGTTTTCTGAGAAATTGGCAAAATTTCTGCATGAGGAAGGGAAATCCATGATTGACTTGGAATCTTTATTCCATTCATCTAGTTCCAGTGCTGGTTCACCCGAGTCCATTATACGTGCAGTTGGGGACCTTCTGGAAAAAACAAAGCCCTCTGGAGACTCTAATGCGTATAGGCGATTGCGTATGTTTTCTGGTACTATTCCCACCCCGTCGGGAGAAGAAAATCTTGAGAACTGGATGGAACAGGCCAGATTAATGACAGCTGAATGTGAGTGTTCAGAAAGAGAAAAGCGGCGACGGATAATGGAGAGTTTGAAAGGCCCTGCTCTTGACATTGTGAAGGCGGTAAGGTTTTCAAGTCCTGAGGCTAGTGCTTCACAGTACCTTGAGGCTCTAGAAAATACATTTGGAACCTCTGAATCAGGGGAAGACCTTTACTTTGCTTTCAGGTTACTGAGACAATTCCCTAGAGAATCTCTGTCTGACTTCCTGAGACGAATAGAGAAGTCGTTGACAAAGGTGGTGCAAAAAGGCAGTTTGATGTCTCAGATGATGGATAAAGCGAGAATTGAACAGCTAATCAGGGGTGCTGCTTTCGACTCAGACCTGATGTTATTACAGCTGAGGCTAAGAAAACGGAAAGACCAACCTCCGACTTTCTTGGAATTATTGAATGAGTTAAAGACAGCTGAAGAGAATGAACTTGCACGTCGTAGAATCGGAACGTCAGTTAAATCAATAAATCTGAAGACTGATGATAATCTGGAATCGGATGTAGTTAAGCAACTCCGAGCTGAACTTCAGGAGCTAAAAGCCAAGATGAGAGATGATTCAGCTAAAGTTCCTGTCGCATCCATGAGGATAGATCCTAAAGAAAAGCTGGAAAAGCAAAGAGCGGATACTCATGGAGAGTCTGAAGTGAAAGAGTTAAAGAAACAAATTCACAAGTTGAATAAACAGTTGGAGGTGATGAGTATCAGTTCAACTGCTAAGCCTGTTCAAACTAAAACTAGGCTGGACTACAGAGCAATGCCTTCGCGACTTAATGAGAAACCAATGAAGCCTAAGGAGGATTTTTTCTGTTACCGTTGCGGGGAAGATGGACATATAGCCACTAAGTGCAGAGCACCAGAGAATACTGGCAAAGTCATACAAAAACTGGTGAGATCCCTCCGAAGGGCTAAAACAGAAGGGAACAGAGCGAAGGAAGATCCTGCTGCTTCTCGTGGTCCAGATTGTTTCTCCAAGAAGGGACTAACTGATGTCAGTGAGAAGGAATGTGTGCCTATGGGTCTAGTGGGACCGGTCTCAACCATTTCAGTAGAATTGAATGGATGTCCATGCAGTGCTTTACTGGACAGTGGATCTCAAGTTACCATTGTTTTTGACCAGTGGCATGCCAAGTACTTACCACAGATTCCCATTCAACCTTTGACAGGATTGTCTATCTGGGGACTAAGTGCCTGTAACTATCCATATAAGGGATACATTCTAGTGGATGTGTCGTTTCCCGAGTCACTTACTGGAGTGAAAGAAACGGTACCTGTATTAGCATTGGTGTGTCCAGAACCACAAGGTCCTCAACAGGTACCTGTAATCATTGGAACCAATGCAAGTTTTTTTCGAAGACTGATTTCATTTGGCCAGGAGTCAGGAGTTTCGGATGCTGCACATTCCCTAAGGATTCAGTCAACTGTTTCTATACCTTGTGTCCAGCATATGCAATGGAAAGACGAAGTGACTGACTCAGTGGAAGGAAGTGTTAAATGGATGGGACCTGGATCCTTAACCATACCTCAGAAGGGTGAAAAGTATGCTGAGTGTAAAGTCAAACTCAAGGAACAGGCAAGAGAAGATATTCTCCTAGTGGAAGCCACTGATGAGAACCTATTACCTGCTGGGGTATTTGTCCCATCGTCTGTCCTGTATTCATCTGATATAGACGTGGATAGCTTCAAATTGCTTGTGTGCAATGAGACTGCAAAAGATATAAGCATTCCTCCAGGGACTGTGATGGCAAATGTTTTCCATACTGACACTGTTACAGTCACGCATGGGGATCAGATCGCTGTCAGGAAGATAGATCCGAATATCTTTAACTTTGGCGATTCTCCAATACCGCCTAATTGGGAGGAAAGATTAAGAAAGAAGCTGTCTGAGCGAGGAAATGTGTTTTCTATATCAGAATGGGATGTGGGAAAAGCAAAAGACGTGACTCATACTATCAGGCTGAATGATTGCACGCCTTTTAGGGAGAGGTCTAGGCGTATTGCCCCAGCAGACATCGATGATGTGTGCCGTCATCTGAAGGATTTGCTGGCTGCCGGTATAATAAAGGAATCAAGGAGTCCCTATGTGTCACCTATAGTCATAGCTCATAAGAAGAGTGGTGCTATTAGAATGTGCATTGATTATAGAACTCTGAATTCCAGAACTGTACCGGATCAATATACAACTCCCAGGATAGAAGACGCTCTGGATTGTTTGTCGGGGAGCAAGTGGTTCTCCGTCTTGGACTTAAGGAGTGGTTACTATCAAATTGAAATGGCTGCTGAAGATAAGGAAAAGACGGCATTCATTTGTCCTCTTGGATTCTACCAATTCGAGCGGATGCCGCAAGGAATATCTGGAGCTCCAGCAACATTTCAACGGTTGATGGAGAGGGCAGTTGGAGATATGCACTTGCTACAAGTTATAGTGTATCTAGATGATCTAATTGTCTTTGGAAGAACATTAGAGGAGCATGAAGAAAGGTTGATGAAAGTGCTGGATCGATTGGAAGAGTTCGGGCTCAAAGTGTCTGTTGACAAGTGTCAATTTTGCCAGCCAGCTGTCAAGTATGTGGGACATATTGTGTCTGCGGAGGGCATAACCCTAGACCCGGAAAAGGTGAAGGCTGTAAATGAATGGAAGATACCTCATGATCTAAAGTCATTGAGATCGTTTCTTGGATTCTGTGGATTCTATCGCAGATTCATTAAGAATTACTCCAAGATAGTACGGCCATTAACTGAACTGACCAAAGGGTATGCGCCAGTGAGGAGTAAACAGAAAGTGGCAACTAAAGGTAAATATTACCAAGAGCTGGAACCCTTTGGAGAGCGGTGGACTGAGGAGTGTACGGAGGCCTTCCATACCATTATCCATTGTCTTACCCATGCACCAGTACTAGCGTACGCAGATCCATCTAAGCAGTATATATTGCATGTGGACGCCAGCTTACAAGGTCTGGGTGCTGTGTTAAATCAGGAGTACCCTGAGGGGTTGAGACCAATTGCATTCGCCAGCAGGAAGTTGAGTACAGCTGAGCAACGATATCCTATTCATCAGTTGGAGTTCCTGGCTCTGAAATGGGCTGTCGTTGATAAATTCCATGACTACCTGTATGGGACAAAATTCACAGTAAGGACGGACAACAACCCCCTTACATATGTTCTATCAAGTGCAAAGCTCAATGCTACTGGACATAGGTGGTTGGCTGCCTTAGCCACTTATGATTTCAGCCTCCAGTATAAACCTGGTAGTCAGAATACGGATGCTGATGTACTGTCACGTTATCCTTTGGATACTGCTCGGACCACAGAATGGATAGATATTCCTAGATCGGGAGTAAAAGCTATCTGTACACGTGCTACTAGTACTTACCTGTCTGATGAGACGAGCGTCAGATTGGTAGACCAGCTGGGTGTCGATTCTGAAAGTATTCCTGATTTGTATACTTGCCCAATACGCTTGGGTACAGACAATCAACCTCCTTTGTCCAACTCGGATTTGAGGTTAGCACAAGAACAAGATCCGGTCATTGGTCCAGTGATCCTAGATGTGGAGAAAGGGAAACTTCTCAATGCTTCAAAGAGTTCTAATGTTTTGGAAACATTATTGAGGCAACAGGGTAAGAAGTTGGCCATTCGTCATCATCTCTTGTACAGAGTAACAAAGAACTCTATTGGAAAAGAGAAAGAGCAGTTAGTCTTACCTGACAAATACCGAAAGGAGGTCTTGAATTCTCTTCACGATGAGTCAGGTCACCTAGGGATTGAGCGAACCACTGAATTGTGTAAAGACAGATTCTATTGGCCGCATATGACTAGGGAAGTGGAGAAATATGTGAAGAATTGTGGAAGATGTATTGCGAGGAAAACTCTGCCACAAAAATCAGCCTACCTGAATCATATTACCAGTAGTGGGCCAATGGACCTTGTTTGCATTGACTTTCTGTCAATTGAACCAGATTTAAAGGGAGTTGCCAATGTTCTTGTAGTGACTGACCACTTTACCCGTTTTGCGCAAGCGTACCCTGCAAGAGATCAGAAGGTGTTAACGGTTGCAAAGATCTTAGTTGAGAAGTTCTTTGTACATTACGGTTTGCCTGCCAGAATTCATTCTGACCAGGGCCGTGATTTTGAGAGCAGACTAATCAAAGAGTTACTTGGAATCCTGGGGATCTGAAAGACGAGAACGTCACCCTACCATCCTCAAGGAGATCCCCAACCAGAACGCTTCAACCGCACTCTTCTATCCATGTTGGGTACGCTGGATACTGCTAGGAAAGAAAGGTGGAGTCAGAGTGTGAGTCAGTTAGTACATGTATATAACTGTACTAAAAGTGAGGTAACAGGATACTCTCCTTACTATCTCATGTTTGGTAGAGAAGCTCGTCTCCCGATAGATGTGCACTTTGGAAATCCTGCAGATGGAAAGAGGGGAGGAAATCATCATAAGTATGTGGAGAGAATGAAAGAGGATTTAAGACATGCATATAAGTTGTCTTTGCAAAATGCGCAGAAGACACAGCAAAGGAACAAAAGACTCTATGATCAGAGAGTGAAGTTTAGAGTGCTTGAAAAAGGAGATTGTGTGCTGGTCAAGAATCTTGCAACAACTGGGAAACAAAAGTTACAAGATCGATGGAACTCAGTACCTTACCTTGTCCTGGAGAAGTTGCAGAATCTGCCTGTGTACAGGGTGAAGCCAAAGACAGGAACAGGAGGTGTGAGAACTCTGCACCGGGATCACTTGTTGCCAATTGGAGAAGAAGTGAGAATAAACTTACCTGTTGAAAGGGAAGAAGTTCCACGCCACATGGTGACCAGATCCAAAACTGTGAAGAGAACACCGAAAAAAGCAATAAGACATGGAGTGGACCCAGAGAGTTGTAAATGTGTGGACATAACTTCTGACAGTCATGACAGTAGTCATTGTGCATATTACCCAGTTGAACAAACAGTAGACTTTGGAAAACTGTCTTTTCCATCCTCTGAGAGGGAGAAACTGAAGAGCCCTACTAGGTCTCGAAAGGATACTGTTCAGGTGGAAGTGACTGGAGGAGATTTGCCAGATGATGATGTGGAGAGTGTTTCAGCACAGATGCCTGAGAACTTGGGAGATTCAGTTTCTGATGAAGAAGTCAATGAATCAGTGAATATTAGAAGAGAAGAAGAACATGGAAGAGTTGGAAATCGTCCAAAGAGGATGATAAAACCAGTTCAGAAACTAAGTTATGATGCACTTGGAAAATCTACTGATAGACCCTTAACAATCATATATAGGGGTATGGTAGTGAAAATTCAAGAGTCTTCTAAGGTGAAGAGTGCTTGCAATACATTGTGGTGTCACCCAATGGCCACATGTGAACATTGTGTTAATGTGCATCCAAACCTGAAGTCTGAAGTTATGCTACAGTTGTAGTTGGGAACCTCATGGGGACATGAGTATTTTAGTAGGGGGAGAGTGTAACCCAGGTAGGGTTATTATTATGTTGAGTTAATAATAGAATGGGTTAATGCTGGGTAAAATAAACAAGTTATTATTGAGTAAATAATATCTAATTCATGAGAAGGGTTAATTTGGAATACATTAGATGGGAGTACATCATTTATGCTTATGTACATGTGATATTATGTGTTTCAGTTGAGAAATGAAGCTCTAGCGCAAGTTCTGCTGGGAAGACTCAAATGTTACGTCACTTATCAATTCAGATCTAACCAATCATTATCTAACACTTGGAGTATAAAAGATCAGCACTTACGCTTGTCTGAGTTCGCAGATGCTGACGGAAACTTTCACCTCCATCCTCCCCACCACCACCAGGATGGTCCCTGTCCATACTCCTCGGGGGTTGGCTACGCCCCTGCCTTCAGCTTCAGGCAGGATACGCAACGTCTGCAACCCTCAGTATCGTGAGCTACGGACGGGGCCTACGCCAAAGATCATAAACTTTCTATATATTCTGCTTACCGTTCGGTAATAAATATCAGTGTTACGTCATTTTGCCTCCTGAGTCTTTCTGGTAGAACTACATTTTAAAGCACTGTTTCTTTAAGAATTTGGGTGATACTTAAAGTTTGTATGTAATGCACTTGCGAAAATGTGCTTTTGCCTAGCAAGTTAGTATTATTTGTTGCTGATAGGTTGTTGTTTTATTTGTTCACGCCCTCACGTGTGAGAGTGCAATTCTGATTGGACTAGAGGGAGAAGAGAAGAGGAGAGAGGGACGCATGAGAGTGTTGTTCAGATGGCGGAGAAGAAATGTATATGTAAACGCTGTATAAGTTGTTGAAACTTACATTTCTTCATATCTGAGAGTTTAAGGACATTGATGAAAGTGTATGCGCGTTACTCTGCATGAGTATAAGCAGGTTTTATTTTGTAGTGTTGATTTCAGTCGTTAGTGTGAGAATACGCTGGATAAACGGACATTCAGGTACACTGGACTGCATTAACGTTTATTTTGCTTAAATTTACGAGTTTCGCTGGATCAACAAAGACCCAGATAGCATTCTAAATCCCCGAGTGATTTAGAATACCTCTGGGCCGTGGGACACGATCAGCGCAACTTTGTCATGTGAAAGAGAGAGAGAGAGCGCGCGTGTTCGAGTTTCGGAGGAGTGTGAGACGAACGCTGCGTCAAGCGGAATTCAGGTGATATTATTTCATTTTATTTGCTCAATAGAGTGAAGTGGCCATTTGTTGTTTCACGGCCCCAACGATCGCTAGCAACGTCCAGGCCTGCAACGGGGAGGGGTTGGGACCAGTGTTGATTTCGTTGATGAATAATTTTCGTCATAATTTTCGTCAACGACATTTTTTCACGGACGAAAACGAGACGATGACTAAATAAAATGCGTTTTGAATGACTAAAACTATGACTAAAATCTACTCTAATTTTCGTCAACGAATAAAAACGAGACGAAAATGAAAGAAAGGGACGATTTGGGAAGATATCCAGTCAGAACTGCGGTCCTGTGTGGAAGATGCGCACATTTGAATTGTAATGTGCTGATCTAACCGCGAGAAACACGGCGCTGTTGCGCGCTCTACAGGCTCGCGCAGCAGCACATCTGACTGCTGCGCAATTAATGAATAGCGCATATTTATGCCATCCAATTGCTTATAAGATAATGTTGATGAATTATGACAATGTTTACTACACGATGTTTATATGGTAGCATGTTTTAGACGGTTGTAAGAATGCATATTTATCTCCCTCATGAGCAGCCTGCTACAGTGCAGACTGCAGACATTTTAGAATAAGAGTGTATTTCGGGATTGTTTATAATTATTATTTTTTTCCTGGTCATTATTGTTATTTTGTTTAAACAATAAACTGTATTTAATTTAATTTCTGTTTAATTCATAGTAAACTACTGTATCTTCTGTCACAGGAAGGAAAGACTAAGAACATTATTTGACACATTATTCAATATATTTTACAAGTATAAGGGTTATTATAGTTAACTAAACCTAAAACCAAAGAAATCTTCATTACTTGAAAGAAACATTAACTGAAATAAAAGATAAATATATAAAAATGTAAACTTATTTTATTTAATAGTTTCTAAGCTTTAGCTTAACCTGAGGTATTAAAATAAACAAAAAATAAAAACTTATAGACATTTAAAAGCAAAAACTAAAAGACATAAACACAAAAAATTACTAAAACTTTTAACTAAAATTACAATGAAAGCAGGAAAAACTAAAAATCAAATCTAATAAAATTTTTTAAATGAAATCTATAATAGTAGCCTACCTCAATGATAAGTGTGTCAATCCCTGAAAAGTACTGAATTTTGCTCTTTCGCGTGTTTTTGCACTTGAACGGTCAAAAACCGTCCGCTTTGGTGAGCAAAGTACAGTTGGGTGAACATAAACAGTTTGGGGAATATCAGATGTACCTATATCAGTGTATTGGATCTGTGGAAGCATTTTTATTGGAAATGCTTAATGCTTACAATTTAACTAAATTAGATTTTAGTCGACTAATTCTACTGTAGATTTAGTCGACTAAAATCTTATGATATTTAGTCGACTAAAACTAGACTAAAACTAAAACAATTTCCAATGACTAAAATATGACTAAAACTAAATGGCATTTTAGTCAAAAGACTATGACTAAAACTAAATCAAAATTTGCTGTCAAAATTAACACTGGTTGGGACTTGTGAGGTGTGTGTGTGCGCGCGCGCCTATGTGAGTGGCCACTCAAAAGTTATAAAAGGTATTGTTTCAACTATTGGTTTTGAAACGAATATTTTGTATTGATGTTATTTGTTTATTTGAGATATTAAGGAAGTGTTGATCTATCATAATTGATTATTTGAAGTGATTGCATATTTTCCTCAAAGTAAAAGAAAGACAGAAGACAAGTGTATGGTTTAATTTGAAGTTTATTGAACATTTGACATTTAAACATATATTTACACATTTATTTATTTTATTTTACTTTGTATAAATAAATCTAAAGGTTAATTTTGTTATACTTACCTATTTGTGTTGATTGGAGTCATTATACATTGACATTTCTTAGCTTACATAGGGGGAGGATAGCATTAGTGCATAGTCGAGAGACACTTTAAGAACCCGGTGCGCTGCCCTGGTTACAATCAGGGCATAGGGGGCGCTACATTTGTATAACACTTTCTTAGGTATTTCTTTAAGTGTCCATATCTCAAGATTCTCAGGTACTTCTAAAAAGGATTCATTTTGCAAGTCTTCAGATCCATGAACAGGAAAGATCAACAGTTTTTGGTGAATAACTTCAATCTATTCATTCAAAGTACTCCTCTGAATCACTTATCTATAATCTCCTGGCAGTGAAGTTTGAACTTCTTCAAAAACTCTTGTTGCCAACCGTTTAATTAACCAGTTAATTCCATTACCTCCTCCAGAGACTTCCACCAAGAAGAAGAGCTCAGAGAAGGCCTAGGGAGAAGTCATCGGAGGTGGAGCGGGAGCTCCTAGAAGCACTCCGGAGCCGTCCTGTAGCTCCAGCGCCACCTCCACGCTCAGAGGATGAGCTCTTCCTCTTGAGTCTGGTCCCTTCCCTGCAGAGGTTGCCGCCTCAGACTAAAGAATTTGTAAATTTTCAAATACAAAAATTAATTTATGAAAGCAGCACAGTGTGCTTAATTTGGAACAAGTGGAGCCTACAGAATAATTTTAAAAAAGAGGCAGCAATCTCTGCAGGGAATGAACCAGACTTTCTCTCCTTTCTCCTCTCCTTTTTATTCCTGCATGTAAATAGTTGTAAGCAACAAGACAGGGATTCATTTTGGAGGCTGGCTCCATTTATCATTTTAAACAAGTAAACTATAACAATCTAAACTTGAACAATCAATTATTGAAAAATGATGAAAGATTTACAAGAGTTAAGGATGGAAAAAGAGCAATTTTTACAAGAGAGGTTGAAAAGAAGTTATTATTTACAATATATAAAGGGTGTAAATCAAAAGAAAAGACAAAAGGATGGGAATATTTACATGACCTAAACATGAACATAAAGAGCACAGGATATAATAAACAAATTACAGAATCCCACAGGCGTTCTCCACCACCAGCCAGGCTCTGGAGAGATGGTAATTAAAGACCCTTCTCTCTTGGGGAAGGGTGTGCCCAGAGAATGGCCTCATGAGGTTTTTCCTGAGGGGAAAGGCCTCATCTGCCACATAGACATGGAGCTGGGGTCCACTGTGGTCAGCTCCTGGGAGAGGACGGTCAGGTGGCAGATGGAGGGTGCCACCACGGAGTGCCTGGCCAAAGGCTGAGTTGGCCAGAGTCCCACCATCACTCGTCCGCCCATATGCCCTGACATCAATCACCTGGAAGCAATACCTTGCATCCACAACAGCAAGGAGAACTAAGGAAAAAGTTCCCTTGTAGTTGTGGAACTGGGATCCGGTGTTGGGAGATGCCTTTATCAGGACGTGCTTGCCATCCAGTGCTCCACAGCAGAGTGGGAAGTTCCACCTCTCCTCAAAACCCTCTGCAATGGACTTCCATTCATCTGTGGAGGGCACAGCCATAAACTCCTCCACTAAGCAAGCCCAGATTGCAGTCACCACGTCTGGGACAATCTTGCAGACGGTGGAGACACCAACACGGAAGCTGCTGGCGATAGTCCTGAAGGAGTCTCCAGTGGTAAGATATCTGAAAGAGAGAGAGAGAGAAAAAATAAATAAATAAATAAATAAAATAAACATTGTTATAAATGCTGATTGCAATTCCATATTATCAAATCTAAATTTATAATACTGGTGTTTGTGACATTTTCATTTCTCTTTAATTTTTTTTTTTTTTTTTACAGTTAAACAACAACAAGCTTGATAAAATGACCTTAATACTTTACCTTTATTTAGCATTTGCTCTGATTTGTTTGCTACTTTGCAAAAGCAGACTATTAATCAATATTATAATATAGCAGTTCCCTGCACAATTCAAAACCCACTTTGACTGTTGTAGACAAGTTAATTGCCATTTCATTAACGTGTTGTATTAATAACTGTCAAAAGAGTGAGAAGACTATATGTCTGTGGAGGTTCTCAGTCATTAATTACTTGTAATCACACAGAATATTAAATGATTTACTGACCGGAGACAGATGGACAGGCGCTCTGCAGGTGGAATAGAGCGCCTGTAGTTGGTGTCTTGGAGGGAAATCCTCCCACCGACATGGGACAACAGGTCATCAAACTGGGACCAGCTCAGTCAGAAGTACCGCTGAAAGCGGCTGTCATTCAGGCGCAGCTCCTGGAGGAGTTGGTGAAACTCACCAAGCTGGGTGCGCCTTTGAAGTATCTGATGGACCCAGACATGGCGCCGAACGAATCTACACCGTTTTTATGCCTTCCATAGCACATAAAGCAGCTACTCTCTCAACAAAATCCAAGTCAGTCATTTTGCAATGTGACTGGAGACGCGAATTTCACGCGCGAATGAAGCGAGTAAACTCAAAATGTTCAAGCATCCAACTTCGTGCAAGTCATGTCTGGTGTGAACACCCATTAAAAGGAACATAGTTGTGATGATTTTTTTGACAGAAAAGTGAGATTTGGGATCGGCCTGTAATTGACTAATTCTTTAGGATCAAGTTGTGTTTTTTTAATAAGAGGTTTAATAATAGCCATCTTAAAAGTTTTTGGTACGTATCCTAGTGATAAAGATGAATTGACGACCTCTGGAAGCATCTCTTTCAATAGCTTAGTCAGTATAGGGATTTAACATACATGTTGTTGATTTTGATGATTTAACAAGTTTAGACAATTCTTTCTCTCCTAAAGCAGTAAATGAATTTAATTTTTCCTTAGGGACTGAGGAACAACTTGCAATATTAGAGAGGATGACATGACTCGCCGTGTTTGTAGACTGATCCGACTTACCACAGCCGTTTGATGAACGCGCAGAAAAAGGAGCGTGCGAGAGACTGATGACAAGTTAACAAGCTTGCAAGATGCAAACACGTTGTAATAGCGATTTAGATTCAAAGATTAAAAGTTAGTGACATCAGATTAATATGGTAGTCAATATTATATATAAGGTAATGATAATATAAGCAACAATGAAAAAAAGTAAGAGATTCAAAACAAAGCTATATACGGAGTTACAGACACAAACCACTCTGAGCAGCGAGAAGCAGTAAGCAGTAATTGAGATCTATCAGTGTGGAAAAGGTTATAAATCCATTTCTAAAGCTTTGGCACTCCAACGAACCATAGTGAGAGCCATTATCCACAAATGGTGAAAACATGGAACAGTGGTGAACCTTCCTAGGAGTGGCCTGCCGACCAAAATTACCCCAAGAGCGCAGCGCCGACTCATCCAAGAGGTCAAAAAAGACCCCACAACAACATCCAAAGAACTGCAGGCCTCACTTGCCTCAGTTAAGGTCAGTGTTCATGACTCCACCATAAGAAAGAGACTGGGCAAAAATGGCCTGCATGGCAGAGTTCCATGATAAAAACCGCTGCTGAGCAAAAAGAACATAAAGGCTCGTCTCAGTTTTGCCAGAAAACATCTTGATGATCCCCAAGATTTTTGGGAAAATACTCTGTGGACAGACGAGACAAAAGTTGAACTTTTTGGAAGGTGCGTGTCATATTACGTCTGGCGTAAAAGTAACACAGCATTTCAGAAAAAGAACATCATACCAGTGTTAGAATAAGGTGGCGATAGTGTGATGGTCTGGGGCTGTTTTGCTGCTTCAAGACCTGGAAGACTTGCTGTGATAAATGGAACCATGAATTCTGCTGTCTACCAAAAAATAGACATAAACAAATTTTGGTAGAGTTGAGGGAGCATTTTCTTCGAAAACAAAATTATTCCACCTCGTCTTCAGTGGCTCAGATTTCAGGAGTAAATGGAGAGAGCTTGTTCAGAGACACTGCTTATGATTTATGGGGATTTAAAAAAAAAAGGAGTGGGTGGATTTTTATCATCATAGGGTGGTTGTGTACACATACTGCCAACACACATTTATGTCCAAACACCATGCTAAAGTGAATTTTGCATAATAAGTCCCCTATAAAGTCTCCGTGGAGTAGATTTATCTCACAGTCCAGAGAGAGCCCGTCACTGGCCTCCAGGAAGAGGTGCGGATGATGGCTCAGAGTCTGCACAGGAGGCATGAGCAGCGGGGGGACAAATGCAAGAATTGGGGGTTGAGGCTGAGCAGGCCAATTTTGATTGTGGGTGACTCTAACTTGGGTCAGTTACCTATAATTGCCAACAATAAGGTCGAGGTGGACTTTTATCCAGGCGCAAATCTGGCCTATTATACGACTCCTGTGGGGGCCCAACATGTGGTCCTCTCTTTTGGCCTGAATAATAGGGAGCAGGGGAACCCTACAATTCTAAGAAAGAGAGTGGAGCGGTTGCAGGGTGTGGCCTTCCAAACTTTCCCCAATGCAGTTCTCCATATCCCCCTGATCAATTATGACAAGACCATGCCAGGGAGATTAGTGGAAAACATCGAAATGCTCAATGGGATTTTTAAAAAGATGGGCCACAGCATTCCCCTGCTGCCATGGGAATCATTCAGGACAGAGGCCGATAAAATTCACTGGATGGTGGCTACAGTGGAAGCAATGTTCAAGCACTGGTTGGGGCATTTAAAATTGCTGTGAATGGGGCCTCGGTGCAGGGCCCTCGTTTGAATAATTTGGTCATTAATTTGTCTCAAGTTTTTCAGTTATCCCCGGCACAGTTCCAGCTATTGGACAGGAGCTTATCATTTTTTCCATCACATTCAGTTAGAACATTTGACAAGGGGGCTGTATTGGCTGATTTGGGTCATTTTCATTAAAAAAATGCAGAGGACATTTTTTTTGGGCCGACTTTAAATTCCTCCCAGGCCCAGCCTGTTTTGTGCCAAGTCGGATTGGGTTCCACCTCCCCAAGTTTTGCCAGGGGAGGTTTTTGATTATTTTTTTTTTTTGACAGGAATTTTGAAAGTGTCAATGAAATAGCCACACAGGTACAGGCTCCGTCTCCCAATTTGTCACCCGATGATCGCACAGGCTGGATATTGCCATTAAGCCAGCAGACAAGGGGAGTGCAGTGGTGATCACAGACAGGCTGCAGTACCTACAGGAGGGTTTAGGAAATCCAATCCGAGGCCAAGAAGATTTTTTTGCTTCCGAAAGACACAAGCCCAGTGACAAATGGCCCACCCCGTTTTTGCCCCCGGGTCACCCCATAGTCTCTGACTGTGGGAGCGAAAGCTATAGGGTGGTGGAGTTCATTGATTTTTATTTAAATCCCTTGTCCACTAAGCATTTAATTTATGTCAAAGACACTTATGATTTTTTGAAAAAAGTAAAGCAACTTAAGGTGCCATCGGAAGCTTTTTTGTTTTCATTAGACGTAGATAGTCTTTATACAAATATAAAAACTACTCTTAGTTTAAACCCAGTACGAGATTGACAACAAACAAGCCATCGATTTTCTGGACACTATGGTTTGTAAGGGACATGATTTTCACATCACAGGACAGTTGGATTTCAAAGTTTTTTTCAAAGAAACAGATACTCATGCACTGTTACATCATCGGAGTTACCATCCCCATCATACATTTATAGGGATTTTCTTTGTGCAACTGATTAGGTTTAGGAGTATTTTCTCTCAGGATAATAGCTTTCAGAAGGCTAAGCAGATTCTGTTTAAGGCTCTTCGGAGAAGAGGCTATTCCAGGTCGCTATTGCAGGCCATTTATAAAGGAACATTGTGAGTCTAGTGCAAATCCGGTTGCTCAGTCTCCCCAGTCTGACACTGTTCGGGTCCCTGCGATTTTCACATTCTAATTGGCTACTGTCGGCCTGGCAGGATGAATCAGGGGCAACTTCACACAGACTTTGGCAGACACCGCAGCAGGGGAAGATTTTTCGCTTTTGGCTGCACAGCCAAAATTGTACAAGTGTTATATCAACTTGAGGGACTTGCTAGTCCATAGCCTCCTCCCTAGAGCCAGAGAAAATTTTCGGCCAGTCAGAAATCCCTGTGTTATCAAGGCCTTTGGAGGGCGGGAGGCCTTTTGTTCTGCCTGACATCTCTCTAAATGTGGAGAACTGCATTTGCTTGTCATCAGATGTATTAAATGTGGCAGACAGTATGTTGGCAAGACTAAAAATTCAATCAGAACACGGCTTCACCAGCACCAGTCCCTAAAGATGGTCCCTGTTGGGGCATTCCAGAAGAAACTGGAATTCAGTGCTTGCGGATCCAGGGTCTGGAACATGACCCAAGATGGACTAAGAGACAGAGATGTTTTAGGGAGCATCTATGGATCAAGAGATTGAATACCAGTCCTTCCGAACAGCTTCAATAAACGGGAATAACGTTCAAGGCGGTAGTTTTTTATTTTATATTATAGCTTTTGTTAAAAGAATTGTTGAATTATGTTCAATTCAATTTAAATAATAACAAAAAGAAATCCAAAAAAGGTCAAAGAACCAAAAAAGGTGAAAACATAAAATGTCTTACTATACACTGCGTTCCAAATTATTATGCAATTGACATATCAGTAAGTTTTCAGTACAATAAACATTCAAATTTTAGTTTTTATAAGAAAATGTTTGTTTGTTTATTTATCCATGTCTTTTTATATAACTGGTATCAATCTCGGACAAAATAATTTGCCAGATCTATGGAAACCCTACTTAGAGATTGTTCCACATTATTAAGCAAGTCACAGTTCTCATGCAATATGGGGAGGAAGAAAGATCTTTTTGAAGATGAAAAGCATGAAATGGTGCAATGTTGTGCAAAAGGCATGAAAACAACTAATACTGTGTGAAACGGAATGGAGATTATCGAATTATCATAAGATTTGTGAGTGATTAAGAGCACAGCAGAACTCAGTCAGATAAAGGCTTATTGAGGAAAGTTCCTATCAAAAAAATTTATTGTATTAAAAGGGCAGCTATAAAAAAAAGCCAGTGTTGAGCAGCAAACAGGTATTTGAAGCTGCTGGTGTCTCTGGAGTCTCAAGAAGCTCTCCATGCAGGCTGGCAGTTGTGCGTAATAAATATATTAGTCTATGTGTAAATTGATTTTTTTCTTCACCGTTATTTCTAAGCCTTAACTGCCGCAAAATAAAGTGTATCTCAGATCACATCTGGGGTGTATTCCAGAAAGCAGAGTTAACTTACTGTCACATATACCCTGAACTCTCGGTTGATTAACCCAAACCTTGCTTACTCGTGGTATGCTGGTTCCAAATTGTGTCCGGGAGTAAGTTCAGCCAACCCAGATTATGTTCCCGGTTAACACACAAGACATTCTCAACAGAGCTACGACTCGATGATTCACCATGGAAACAGACGCTAAGAAAAAGCGCGCCATTCTACTTCATTCTTCTTTTATTTAATGGCGATTTACATAACCTACTTGGTGCACATCACCACCTATTGGGTGGTTGTGCAATAATTTTTTAATCTTAATATTGTTTGTTTGATGCTAATTATTTAATAAGATATAACATATATGATATGTATTTTATTATAGAAATTATAGCATAGAAAATGTCCTGTTATAAAGAATAAAAAAGCAGATCCATGTGTGAGATGACAATAAAATAAATTCATATATTAGAATTGAATAAACATTTATATATTGTATAATATAACATTCTGTATATAACTGTAACTATATAACAAGTTTAGATACATTAATATAACCATATTGATAATATAACACAGTATCTGAATTCCTCTTAAACTAACTCCGGAGCAGGTGATGTTCATAGAGCAAGTTGCTATGGTTACTTACATACCCTAAAAGTTACCTCTGTTTTTGTAACCGAAAAGTTGAGGTTATCTGCTTACTTACTCTTAAACATACCCAGGTATGTCACATAACCTGCTTTCTGGAATACCCCCCAGGTCATCTGTATTGTATCTTGTTTTACACTCTTTGACCACCACCAGGTGGTATTGTGAGCAAATGAAGCCTCGAGAAATGAACCCTTTTGTGAACCACTTGGCTGGAAAGCTTCAATGCTTCATGAGGCTTCATCTCGCCATCACTACTTTTAGCCTCCTGAACTGTGCATGTAAATCACGAATCGGCTCCAGCCGGTCTAAGAGAGACGGGCACTTTGGCATCTTTGTGGCCCTATCAGAAACTAATCAGAGAACCCCAGTCCCCAGCTATGGGGACTTCAAAAGAATCACCCATGTGGGTTAAGGACCATGTGACTACATACCAGACAGCCCTAAAATCCCAATACACACCCCCCACACACACAGACACACACAAACCCGCATGAAGATTGTATGCACAAATATGACTGTGCCTAAGTGTACCCGCCGTTGTATTTCAAATTGCATTTATGTAGACCTAGTGTATAAGCTATGACCGTAGTGTGTTAGTGTCATCCTAAACAATGAGATTTGAGTATACCATATCTTCCCTGTTTGTATAACTGTATCTTCCCTTTATGGTTTTTGCCACCTGACAAGTTTGGTTTCTTTGTAAAGCTCTCTTTATGCCTCATTCAACAATGTATGTCACATCACTGTAAAATGCATTGTTCTATTTTTAATAGGGGTGTCCTCGACTACGGATTTACATAGTCGAATCTGATTCGAATCAGATTGCCTATATTCGACTGATAGTCGAATCATAATTGGGGGGGGGGGGTTGCTTGAAAAACAGCAGTCCACTAGAGAGTGTGCATGGACTTTGAAAGGTTCGCGCGCTGCACTGTGCACGAGATGGAGCTGGACACGGAAAATGAAGTAAGGCCTGGCTATAGTCTACCCGTGGCTTAAGACAACTTTTATTTTCTTTCACACACAGCACAGAGAAACACTCTTTCTAATAAACCTGACCAAACTGCCTGTCAAGTGATAGATGAAACTGACAATGATTTTATCTTTTTTAAACAAATGTGGATAAACATTCACAGCCACGATGTAGCCTATACAGATCACTCTCAAGGATATAGAAGCAAATGAATAAAAACATTTTGGATCAATAAACTTTAAAATATATATATTAATAACTGCAGAAAGGCCACACTGCAGATAAATACATTTCATATGTCGGCAAATCAAATTACATTGGCTAAATTGTCTGTGCGAGCAAGCTTTAACTAATCTACAGCGCAACATTGATGCACCAAAAAACAAAAAAAATAATTTAATTTAAAAATAATTATATATATTTTTTTATCAAACATTAATTTACAGAATTGAATTAGAACAGAATATACCGTTTTAATAAATGAAAATAGCCTATTTAAAAAAATGAAATATGATCAAGTCAAACTGCAAAATACCTGAAGTGCAGGGGAATATTCAAAACACAAGCCAGAAATAGTTAAATTAGGTAACCCAGAGTGATCAATAAATACATTTAAAATTAAAGAAATTATTAAAATAACGAAAGTAGGCTATAGCCTAGCTAGAATTGTCAACTTGTCTTTTTAACTGCAGATCGACAATAAATGCTAAACTGGAGTGGCAGTCTTTTTAGCTAAACATTAACAGAATCCAAAAATCAAATTACAAGCGGCTGAAATAGTTTGAAATCACTTGTAGCTACCCTACCTAATTGAGAGAGAAAAATCCAGTCTTTCACGCGATCTGCCTGTGTCCGTTTGATACTTTTCAAATAGCGCGCTATAGTCAGCTCGTTGGCCGGCAGAAGCGCGCCGCAGTGTTTGTCGTTGTTGAGTTCTCGGACATGAGCTGTTGGCACAACTTGCATCATACGTTTTTTGATCATCTTTTACCATTTCAAAGTGCATCCAATTGTACACTTTATCCCAGGCATTGTTGAAGATTTAATCCCTGCCGTAAAGATGCTCCTCTGTCGGTCACGGATCATGGAAGTGAAACTTAAATCGGTCACAGGTTGGATTTATTCACGCACATTAAAAATATTTATTAAAAGCTTCTTTCTTTTCACATTTTTATTTATAGCATTAACATAATAGGCTTTATATTAACCTATTGGGAAAGAACCGGTAGAGCGCACCCATATCTCTTCTCATAACACCTCTGCGACGATTCGTCTGTGAGATTGGTAGTCGAATCAGGCTCCTCCTATCGAAGATTCGAATCGTCGACTATTCGGGGTCACCCCTAATTTTTAATGGTACTTTGAAGAAAACTGTACTCTGATCTAACACTTCATAAATTATGCAAATCGAGCTGCAAGACAAGACAAAGAACGTTTTTCCCGCCAAACATTGCACCCTGACCATTGGTTGTTTCAACCAAGGAGGCGTGTTGGCTTGTTTGTTCATAAAAGACAAGCACAAACATTTTTCCTTTGTCTCTCGATTGTCCCTGAATTGTCCATCATCCTCTCATGCACGTCTCTCCCGGACATCTCAGGCGACCGCGCTTCCATCACGCGCTCATCTTTTGGGACCACCATCTCCGGCGAAACGAACTTTCAAGTCCTCAGTTCAAATCTTCCCGCGGAAACAGAAGAAGCCAACAAACTGCAGCAGCACTGAACTGAAACTCTGCACGCAAACTAACTGCAAGTACTGCTTCTCTATCTTAGATGCGATAACAGTCATACGACTTAATGATACAGATTCTTTGCTGGCTCTTAAGGATTGTCTGTAAGTTTTGCTACTTGTCTTCTCTCTTTTCCTGTCTTTACTTTTGCTTTTGTATATATGTATATCCTCTGTGCATATTTAGATGTATAACCTCTGTATTAGTAGTTTTCATATATTAAACACATTATATTCATGCTTCGATTTTTCTGCTGCTCATTCAGAGAAAACCACATCACTTCTTCGTTTTGTTTCTGCAACACTGCGTTATGCTTTGATGCTCTAATAGGAAGTTATTCTCGTGGCCAGAGAATAACATTCTTTTTATAATAGTCTGTGAGAAAACTAACAGTTTGCTGGACAAACTAGGATAGTTTCTCTAAACAACTATTAAACTAGAACTAATCATTTATATAATTGGTTATAATTCATTGTAATTAATTCACAATATATGTGCATAATTCCCTCTTGGGTCGATATTAGTGATGGGCAAATGAAGCCTCATGAAGCACTGAGGCTTCGCAACCCATTGCTTCACCAAAAGGTTCATTACCCGAAGCTTCATTCAGCATTGCTCACTAGTGACACCTAGCTACCGTGCAAAGAAATAGCAGACAAAATTAATCCTGAGTCTATGACCTGAACAGACATTTGTGCATTGCCTGGGTATAAAATAAAATATGTATCTTTCTCTGTCTGACTTTACTTGTGCAAAGACAACTGTCACACACACACACACACACACACAGTTAATTAATTATTCATAAATTGTTTGGATAGTGACAGTATGTACAACAAAATTGATGCTGTGTTGAGTGCAGTGATTGTGGAGGGAGTGTAATATTACAAACTGCAACAGAGCAGTTTGGGGTGGGAAAAGGTAAGAATTGTTACAGTTTTTTGGTGCAGCGAACAGTTTTAGTGCAGTGTTGTGCTTATGGGACTGGGGATATGGAGCAAACTGCAACAGAGCAGTTTGGGGTGGGTGAAGGAAGGATTATAATAGATTTTTATTGAGGAACAGTATTTTTTGAAGTGTGTTGGGGTTTAGACGATTCCTCTTGGACAAAACCTCTCCAGCCTTGGAAAAGATCCTTTCGCAAGGACAGAGGATGCAGGGAAACATATAATGCCAGTGCCAGCTGGTATAAGTGAGGATACAGATGCTTCTGTTGAGCCCAATATACTAGTGGATCCTCAGATCTTGAGAGATCCAGCATCTTCCACAATGGAAAAGGGTTGGGAGTCCTTGACAACCATGTTCACCAGGGCCTCATTCACCATTTCATTTTTGGAATCTATAATAAAATACAAAGCTGGTGTATTGTAGGAGCCTAACACCTTATTTAAATAAAGAAAAATAAATATTATGTACTACTTTGAGTACTGTGTGGATTGTTAGTTTCTGCATGTTCATGCAGTGCTCGATAATGCCTGAGCACGGAGGAGGTGTTATTGCTGTATGTCAGCTCCTTCAGGCACAGCAAGCATTTCACCTTGAAACATGAAATAATAGACATGAAAGATTATACAGCCATATAGTGAGGATTATAATTATATTAAGACAGTAAAATATAACAATTACACATATCTTATTGTGAGCAACCATTTCAAAATGCTCCCAGACAGGGGAGGATTTCCTATTTCTTGTTGGCTCCATTAAGAGGTCACACAAAAAGCAAACAAATCCAAAAGGGCGATCCAAATCAACAAGCAGTCCAGTCCAAGTCCAAAAATCCAAAGCAATCCAACTAATCTTATCTATGTAATATAATAATAATAATATAATATAAGTAATAATAACAATAATATACTAACACTAATATAACCCAACAATATAATAAAATAATATAGCTTTAATAATACAATAACGACAATGACACAACTCTGACTCTCCGACACTCTATTACAACTACTGGTTCAACTACTCCTGAAACACCCACAAGGTGGCGCTTGTTTCGAACCCCCTTTATTCGGAAGCGACACTCAAACCGAACTGATGACGTATTCCACACAAACCGGGGCCTCGTTTGTCATCGGTCACGTGATTTCTACATTCCCAACACAAGCCTCGAATCGACGCTTCATCTGGCACGCCCATTTATGCTCGACACAAGCTCCGAAGCCTCAGGTTCAAATGTCCCATCACTAGTCGATATATGTATCATGATTTATTATATTCATATATTTCACCCATGAATTGATTAAATACTTATAATATCGCTAAAGATTTATTACACAATCAAATTAAATAAGTCCCAACAAAATTCATCTTTGCAGTAGAGGAAACAGAAGCTGCATTTGAAGTGGCATTCAGATGCATTTACACAGACAGTTTAATACAGCTCTGAGGTGACAAATGAATAACCTGCAGTTACAAATGCATAAACAATCTTTTGATATTTTAAACAAAACGTTGAATACTGATATTTGAAATGATTTAAAACATGAAAGGATACAAAGTCGCCACTAGGTGGCAGCAAGTCACCGTTAATGAGTGATTCAATGAAGCATTTGTCTAATGAAGCATTTGCGAAAGCGTATATGTGCACAGCACTCTGGGTGTGTGTGTGAGGGATATACTCGATCAGATCGCACATTTTTAAAACAACAATTATAATATTATAGCAGATGATATTTATCGCACACACCCCTAGCTGTGATTGCTCTTTCCTATCCTCAATAAATAAATAAACATTATTTTCATAATCGTCTATTTATATACAACATCTCTCATCAGTCAAACCATTTATTAATCGAAAATCCTAACGTTGTATGATATGCACATGAATAATACGTAATGAAGTAAACATAAGAATCCATCAATACCTAAAATAAAGGTTTATGTTCACACTCGGACTAAACAAGTTGTTAAACTATAGCTTCACATGACCTCTAACTTCGTTTAGGATTGTCTCAGAAATACACACACACCAATCCAAGTTGATTCACACTCGAATGTGAGGATAAAGTAATAGGTTTCAAACATTCAAAACTTTTTGTGCACAGTTGTATATCTATGAATTGTGTTTTGCATTTGCGAATTGTATTTTATGAATATATAACATTATTTTGGGCATGTAAATTGCTTTTTGTTAATGTATATTTTTTTCCGCACTTGTGAATTGTTTTTTGTGCACGTGAATTAGGTTTCACGCGTGAATTATTATTGAGACAAATCTGTCTCTATAGTTATGAGTGTAATTAAAATATATTTAATTTAATTACTCATTTTTTAAATATTTTTCTCACAGATCCATTTAAAAGCATCATTACAGGGATAACCATGCCACTTTGATGAATATAACGAAGCACAGTTCTCTGCTGTTTGTCCTTCTGGTTCTCCAGACCTCCAGATCCTGAAAGAACAGATCAGCATTAGATGTTCAGTGCTGCTTCCTGTGTGATATGATACTGAATGTGAGATATGATCATTTATTAGAGAATAATCATTTCAATTCAGTGATTTCTTACTCATAGGTCATGTTGGTGCCATCAACCCATTTCTATCTGCCCTCCACATCACTGTCAGTCAGACCAATCCAGACTGTAGTACCATCAGATATCTTTTTAACAAACTCCTAGTAGAATGAAGCAGGAAGTCACATTTAAAGGGTTTGTTCACCTGAAACTGAAAATTCTGTCATCAAAGTTGTGTACGCTCTGCATAACGCAGCTTGTAGGTCTCCAGGTAACAGCAATATGTGTTTAACATCTGTGTTGGTGAGTAGACATTCATACTGTGAGCAGCACAACCTTTGGTGCCCAATCTCTCTTTCACTCACTTGTTCCTCTCTGTTGTTTATGATGATCAGATCTGCTCCTCTCTCTGTACAGTATCTTCTGCTCTCAGTCCAGTTCCTCTCCTCAGAAGAAAGGAAGTAAAAACTGGATTGATAAATATATCCATCTGTAAACACAACCAGATCATCGACTAGTGTTTTTTTCCACCTGTATTGAATTATGATATTAGTTTATGATAGTGGCACTTAATATATATATTAAGTATATATTGGTATATATAACTCGATGTATAAAGAAAGTGCAAGTTTATGGAATGACCCCATTTAGATATTTAAGTAAACACTTGTACAAGTAATTGTACTATAATTTAACATTACCCGTTTCATTGAGCATCTTCCACAGTTCATTACTCTCATGATTGAACTGGTCTCTTTCTTTAGTTAATTCATCCCTTTCATTTGTCAAGGCCATGTTCTTGTTTAGTAGCTGGTCTCTCTCTTGTGTGTAGTTTGAGCTCTTTGTATGGATGTGGACACACAGCACTATGACTGCAGTCAGCAGAACAAACGGCAGCACCAAACACACTGCAGCTGCTCTGGAGCTTCTGATCTTCACATCAGGCACGTGCACACATAGACAAAAAAGGGGCTTGAGCCCCTGCCCTTTTTCTTCCTTGAGAGAAAGTTCCCTTTTTTTTTGTAATAAATGAATATATATTCCTGTTTGCGCACAGCTTCCCTGTCAGACAAATATATTTACTGAATTAAACAAATAAAACAAATACTGTATCAGGTCGGCTGTGTCGAGTCGAGTTCAGATGCCCTCGCTCCGCGACACGCCATTCATGCCCGCTCGCACGCACGCACACCACGCCCCACCTCACCTCAAGTTTGCTGCTGGCTGAAAACTTGTGACAACTATTCCCGCGAAAATGCAACTGCTGTCTGGCGATGAGAAGCGAAAAAGAAAAAAGAAAAAAGCGAAAAAGAAAAAAGCCTATGTTCACAAACCTGAAAGTTTTGGCTATTTAAGGGTTATTTATACATTTAACGCTGCATTAATAGTTTGACCACAATCAACACATCTGCCTGATTTGATACTAATGAAATTTATGTCATATTATAATTTCAATTATTTTATTGTGCTATGCATTGCGTTTTGAACCATGGTAAAGATATCGGTTGGGCTGTCAATACCAGAAGAGGAGCATTCCACGGACGCACATCCATGAACCACATTATTAGACAGTTTTCTAAGGATGCAAGGATGCATGGTTTATTAAAACTATTTAAAAATCATAATACAGCCTGTGAAGGTACCGGTTCAAGACGCACAGATCCAGGATTGGCCGTAGCCCACCGCCCTTTAGGGTACAATGAAGTAGGGGCTGTAAAACCCCGACTTCATATCGGCTGGAGAGACCAGCTCAATTGCAATTGCATCCTTCTCCAGGAGGACAGCAATCTCCGCCCTGGGAACAGGTGCATTGTCCAGTGACACCTGAGTGTAATGGACACCCCTGAAAACCAGGGGACGCCAGGTGAATCACGTAGCCGAGTCGATAGTACGAATGAGCCAGTGGGACGGGCTGGAAAGCGCTGTCCACGCTTCCAGATACCGAGCCAGCAGGATCAAAAGCACCACAGACATACCGGGGGTGCGGCAGCGAGGCAGAGTACAGGGATCTGACTCGGACGGCATGGTTGCGGCCCAGAGTGTGGTCAGACTCTGCGAGGTAGCAGTGTGAATGGGAGACGGCACATGGGGTGTGGCCTGAACCATCACACTAGAACCTGCTGGTGAAGTGAGAGGGGACTGAGAGTGGCGAGGCGGGGCCTTGCACACTGCGAGCCACACCCTCTTGGGACCTGGAGGATCAGATAACAGTTCTACTTCGTGGGTACCGCTGGACTCCGGAGAGCCAGCCGGCAGAACAGACCAAAATTCTCCACCCGGCCCTCCTCCGGGGAGGGAAGCGATGTCAGCATCACCCCCGAAGAACTGTTTACCTCAGCTCCAGGTCACCATTTCTCCAGGACCGCTTCTCGCTTGCCAACTGGGTTGGCTGCGCTGAGCAGGCTGGGATTTAGGCCAGCTTGTGAGATGAGAGCATCGAGAAAGCGTACTTTGACCACGTCACACCTCTGCAAGACCAGGCCAGGGGTGTTTCCGGACCACCATGGTGGACATTGTCTGGCCAGGGGCCTGCGCTATGACTTGCATCATGCGTAGCTCAACCCCGACTCAGAACTACCCAAATGCAATGAGTGCTTTGGCCTTCCATGGACTTGCCGGGGGCCAAGACCCATGTGGCGCAGAGGTGGTGTGCCCGTAGCACTGCCACCCCACCACAGAGGGTAGTGAGAGAGAAAAAACTTAATGCAGATTATGGCCCTTTTGGCGTTCCATATTTGACACCAAAAAAGGCTTCCAAACTGCCAAGTTTTTAATGCACATCCGGGCTAAAGACAGGGGGCGGGGCAAGGCGAGCACGCATCGCACGACACCCCCAGGGGCAAGCATGGTTGTTAAGTCTGAATCTGATTCAGCATGAGCACATCACAACTGTGGAACGCTCAGCCTCATCTTCATGTCCAGAGCCCAACAACCCTCTCTCCAATGTAGCAGTCGACATCTGATCCTCTGCTGGAGCGCTGACTAGACGCTAGGTCCCCCATGAGAAGGACCAGCAATCCACCCAGAAGCTACCAGCCATGTGGGACAGTGAACGTGGCCGTCTAACTGGACATGGCCATGTTGTTATTAAACATGAACCACCCACAAACACAGTCACAACATGTTTGTGATGCACTAGAGAAGTGGGGGGCCCACAGAGAATGGCTCGGCGGGTATTGCCCCACTGTGATCCTCTGGTCACCCAGGCTTATTCGCCAAAGTAGTACTTTTCTGATTCAGAAAAATAAACTAGATCAGGGAATAAGTGAGGGGACTCCACCTCAATAAAGGCACTTGAGTCTCGACCACGCATCTAGAGCGCCGGACAACGCGCTGGTTGCCATGGCAACGCACGCTGTCAACCGGCAGATCGATGGCACACGGTGCGCTGAGCGCTCAAGCCCTTACGAGAAAGGCGAGACGAACAGCGCGCCGACGTGGGCATACTCTCACAAGAGAGTATGAACCACCCACAAACACAGTCTCAGCACGCTAAGCAGACATGAGAGAAACTGATTGTGGCTGTCAGTGAGGATAGGAAACGACCACCTCCAGAAACGCACAGACAGAATGACATTTTGAAAAAGACGCAGTGTCTGTCTGTGAAGCTCTTTTAGAAGCTCTTGTTCTTTGTGCCGAAGCACACAGGGAACAGCCGCGATGTGACTGCAGGTACACTTTTCACTCCCTGAGTCACATACACAGAGGAACCGGCCCAAATCGCAAACCAAACGGGGCAAATAATGCTGTGAAAACAGCAGTTGAGAGCTGTATAACAGCTTGGAAAGCTCACTCTGGGAAAGCTCACGGCCTCGCTGTACGGTGCCATAAAGCCAGCACTGTAGAACGAAAGCTCTTCAAAGGCTTGAGAAGTCACTCTCAGTCTAATAGCAGGAACAAACAGGTTGGCTCCGAAGCGAAAGACAGAGTGTGATTGCATCCGCTTCCTATTTATATCCCCTGTTGGGGGCGGTGCGCATTATGCAAATATCGCACGCCAATCTCCATTGGCTTGTTTTAGTTCTCTCGAAGCTGATAGGGCTCTCTAGCGATATCCCAAGTCGTCGGTTACTACTGACGTACGTCGAACGTGACCGACTGAAAGGGAACAACACATTTAAATACAAAAAATATACATCAACGAAATAGAAAAAATAAAATGATTAATCAAGTAAAAACAATCCTAAAATAGAATGTTTTGAGAAGAGATTTAAAAGTCACTAATGTATTTGCTTCCCTGATGTCAGCTGGGAGAGAGTTCAAAAGCTTAGGAGCATTAGAAGAAAATGCTCCATCACCTCTAGAGCGAAGCTGAGTCTTAGGAACAACTAAGAGTCCACTCTGAGAGGAACGCAGATTTTGACATGGTGTGTAAGGCATTAAAATATCAGTCAAGTACTGAGGAGCCAGATCATGCAAAGCCTTATATGTTAACATGAGGACTTTAAAATCAATACGATACCTGACAGGAAGCCAGTGCAAAGACTTCAAGACAGGGGTAATATCACCAGCCCTGACCCCAGACAGTACTCTAGCAGCCAAATTTTGTAAATATTGAAGTTTGTTGAGTAATGATTTAGATACTCCATCTAGAAGACCATTACAATAGTCCAGACGTGAAAAGACAAAAGAGTTTATCAACTTCTCAGCCACAGCAAAGGACAACATAGGACGTAAACGTGCTATATTTCTGAGGTGAAAAAAGGATGTCTTAACCGTATTCTGAACAAAAGGCTCAAAAGACAGCATGATATCAAAGATGACACCAAGATTTTTTAGTTTGCTTTGAAACTCCAAGTCAACACCATCAACAGACAAAGCAAGAGAACCACCAGCATTTCGCACTTGATGAGGAGAGCCTAGGAGCATAATGTCCTTTTTAGAGCCATTTAAAGACAGAAAATGATTAGACATCCAAATCTTGATCTCAGTGATACAGTTGGAAAGATGCACAACGTCCACATGTTGACCTGGACTTGAATGGATATAAATCTGCATATCATCAGCATAAAAGTGATAGTTAAAGTCTAGAGATCTAAGTAGTTGACCAAGTGGATAAATATACATGCTAAACAGTAATGGTCCCAATACTGACCCCTGTGGGACACCAGTATTTACAGAACCAAACAAATTGACTGCGGTCAGTAAGATAGGACCAGTGTTGGGCACGTTACTTTAAAAAAGTAATTAGTTATAGTTACTAGTTACTTCTCACAAATAGTAACGCAGTTAGTAACTGAGTTACATCATTATAAAAGTAACTAATTACCAGGGAAAGTAACTATTGCGTTACTTTAAAAAAAATAAAATATGTCAAATAACTTGAATGCCCCCATTATTAAATATAAGTCTAAGAATAAATAATTCTTGATCCGACTCATGACTCATGATCCGCTCTTGCTTATGAAATTTCTCTGTACTGTCATTAAAGAAAATGTAGTTTAATATATATGTATAAATAGTCCTATGTTATGTTTTAAATTCATTTACTTGATTATGAAAAGTGAACACCATGAGTAAGATGCATCATAAGATGCGCAATATATTGGGAGGCATTCAGTGGGTCAGACATGATTTTGACCACTTCATTAAGTTTTGTTTTGTAGAAAGCCTTTCTTTAAAGTAAATTTCATTTTGTAAAAATTGTATCTTAATTTTAATCAATGTTTCATCAACCAATTGCCTGGATTTAATAAATAAGAAGCAAATATAGCAGACAATATAATCATGGATGCTCGGGCGTGATCACTGGCGTGTGAAATCTAGCGTTAGCGTCAGTTCTGGCAGGTCACGTCAGTCAAGCTTGCATCAGCTGACTCCCAGGTGACTTGCGTCTACCTATAGGAATACGACGCCTATTACGGCATCTATATATAAGCTCCTCAGTATTGTCAGCAGCTATTGCATTCTCAGGAGCAAATTACCCTCCTCCATCCCCAGCTCCTCCTCTCTTCAGTCAGGATTGGCCTTATTATTCCCCTAATCAGACTATTCTCAAAATATGTCTTCCTTAAATTATGACATTTAATGATATCTGCATATGTTGGTTCTGTTCTGTTTAGCCTAAGGGGGTTTATTGCTGCTCTCCCTGCTCTTATCCATGCTAGGCTGCATGGATGCGCAGGGAGTTCTTGCCCAGAACAGAACCATACCGCCAATACAAACTCTATGCATTATCTATCATATTTGACGATAGTGGTCCTGACAGAACTGGAACGCGTCTTATTGGCTAAATGAACCGAACCTCAGCGTATAGGCTGCTTGCCTCACAGACATGAGAAATAGATCTATAAAAGCTTGAAATATCTAATGAAATAATTAAAAACGAAAAGAGTCTACTCTGATTATGTAAGCCGAATGAAATGTGCATTTTCTCTCTAGACGTGTCCAGTATATGCAGAGATGATGAGAGTAAGTAATGTCAGCTTAATCTTTGCAGCCGACACTGATTCAGAAAACATTACTTTATTAATAACAATAAATAAATAAATAAATAAACAATAAATAAATTGCTGTTTTTTTTGTGTCATATTCATAATCATTACTTTTGCCGGTTCTTTATGGCAAGCGTTATGCGTGCGCTTGAGTGCTATAGCCTATATTACATAAACGCTCATTATTAGTTTATTCTCTCCAGTATTTAAGAAATTAAATTAATATAAATGTGATTAGTCAACTAATCGCTTAAATGAACAACTACTAGTCGACTAGAAAAACTTATTTCACATATTTTCGATCCAGCATGTCACATTTATCACAGTAGATAGGACCTTCGAACCAGAAAGACACAGCTTACATTTGACTAAAAGGTTTTTGTCTTTATGCTCAACTAAAGTGAAATAATGGGAATATTTCCACTTTGAGAAACTTGTCTTGCTCTCGCCTTGACTCGCCATGACTGCCGCACATACTTGAATAAATGGAAACACGCCCACAGTGCGTCTTTGTGTTTACAGTGGTTGGCATCCACCAATCCTACAATGCGTCGCTGCTGTAAACAGGTTAGGCTGTAGGCTACACTTCAGCCAAAATTAATTAATTTACAAAAGTAACGTACAATGCACCATATGGTTACGATAACGGAGTTAATTTATTTAAAAAGTAGTTACTAGTAACGTGTTACTGCCCAACACTGGATAGGACCTAAACCAGCCAAGAACTGTCTCTGACAAACCAAATACAGTTTCCAGACGATTAAGTAATAATGCATGATCAATAGTGTCAAAGGCAGAACTAAGATCCAAGAGAATGAGAAGAGACAGGGAGCCTGAGTCGGAAGCTACTAGCAAGTCATTAGTGACTTTAACCAATGCGGTCTCTGTGCTGTGCAGTTTCCGAAACCCAGATTGATGGGGCTCAAATAAATTATTTTCAATTAAGTGAATGTTCAGTTGGGCCGCAACCACACCCTCTAAGATTTTAGCCAGGAATGGAAGATTTGAAATTGGGCGATAATTTGAAAGAATGTTACATCAGAATTTTGCTTTTTTAAAATGGGAGAGACAGCAGCAGTTTTAAGTGGACCAAAAAGCAAGAGTGTGCCAAACATCTTTTCCAGGCTTGATGAAACACATTTAGACCAGAGCAACGCCACTTTCGCTCCAATTTCCGACATGCTGCCTTCTGGGAATGCAAATCATCATTATACCAGGGGGACAACTGTACATTACGTGTTTTTATGGGAGCAAAGATGTCCAAGTTGGCTGTAAGGACATTGTTAAATATTGAGATTTTATCCTCAAGAGGAGCAGAAGACATAGCATTTAAGGAAGAGACAATCGAATTTGCAAAAATAGCATGATCAATTGATTGCCATTTACGAAATGAAATAGATTGTGAAGTTTCTCTACTAGAAAGTGTACTTCAGTATTAAAAAAGATAGCTAAATGGTCCGAAAGACCAACATCCACAGCAGAAAAATTAGAGAGAAAAGAGTCATTTGCAATGACTAATTCCAATGTATGCCCCTTACAGTGAGTGGGAACATTTACAAAATGAGAGAGAATAAAACAGTCCAAGAGTGACAGAAAATCCTTGACTATATCACAGGCTGTCTGATCTACATGTATATTAAAATCACCCAGAATCAAAATTCTCTTAAATTTGACAGACAATATGGACAGTAGATCAGCAAACTCAGACAAAAAATCCTTATTTGGTTTTGGAGGTCTATAAATAGTGAACACAGCAGCATGGTGGGCAGCATGAGAAGCAGACAAATTTAAAACCATTTAAAATGTTTTAAAAGGAGGTACGGACACAGGGTGTATCTTATATTGCAGTTTATAGACCACTAAAATACCACCACCTCTACCTGTAGTCTGCGAGACATCAAAGAGTCCAAAACCCGCTGGAGTGAGCTGATTAAAAAGAAGACCATCGTCCTGTTTATGTCAAGTTTCTGTAAGAAACAACAAGTCCAGTTTTTTGTCCATGATAAAATCTGACAGAAGCAAGGTTTTATTGTTCACAGAGCGCACTTTTAATAACGTGGCATTTAAAGGGCTTGCAGTCACCGCAGCGCAGGATTTCAACTCACCCGATTTTACTAACCTGACAGGTTAGTAAACCTGACAGGTTAGTAAAATCAACACCAGAATAAGACGGTCTTCTAGTCCTTCGTCGGCAGTTCAAAACTGGGATGGAAGAAGACGAGGAAGAGACATAGTTTCGTCCTGAGCTCCGATGAATGTACCGCTTGGGCCGCAACAATCCAGCCCTGTCACAGTGGTCGTAGGTGTCTTTAGACAGGTAATAATTCCACTTCAGGGATAACAGCTGGAGGGAGGTGTACTGTAAGGCCATATTCATTGAAGCCCTGTCAACACCAGCTCCAAGCAGGCCTACCCGTGAGTCCACAAAGTCAATTAAAAGCCTCCAGGCCAACACCAATAGAAGCAAAATTCCGGCGTGCATAGGTAGAATACACCGCATCGCGGCATAAGTGTAAGATGATAGAAGAGGTAAAACAGCAGAGGCCTCAACAGCAACTTTAAGATAACTTTAGATGTTTACATAGCAAACATCTAATTATCTATTCGGGGAGCGGAGCGGCAACCAAACACGCCAGCGTACCCAGCTCAACCAGAACCGGAACGATGCATAGAACTAGCTAGTCACCTAGCTAGTCTTGTAACTAACAGCACTATGCCTGTAAAGTCAAGCCTGTGGTTTCTCCATTTCTACACCAACACAAAGATGGAGCAGCATTCTCATGAACATTGTTACAAAGGCCTCAATCATATTACGAAAAGGCTACAAGTCTTAGGAACAGTGTCAGGTCTCGTACAATTAAGCATCGGTTGAAACAGCTTTTTTTGTGATTACCTGTAAGCTGAAGTGGTTGGTGTGTGTTTGTCTCTGTCCTGAAGTCATGATCTCTCACACATTCTGCACTCTCATAGATTTCCACTATCATCTCCATTCTGCACTGTAATCCCAAACAGTTGTACTAGCTCATAACTAATAAGGTCATAACAGTCAAATGTCGTTATGCAGTTGACCAAACTATAAGGTTTTGAGCTCTGTTGAGATTTGTGTCACTTTAATTGAATAGGGCACAGTTTTTTAGAGTTAATTTGTGTGGAACGCTCAAAAAGTTTAGGAACCATGTAGTAGCGTCATGACGTTATCGACATCATGACGTTTTGGTGGGTGGGTCTTATCGCTCCCTCGGGAAAGCTGAGTCAGCCATCTTGAATTTGCCTTGATGCGGGTGAAGTTTTGGCCAGCCCATGTGGATGTGGAACACAGTTTAATTTGTTTTTAATTGTTTTTATTTGTTTGGAATGCGCACTTTTATCCCCCAGCTTCAAACCACCACCACCTCAGTTATTTTCATTAGTCTTATTGCTCTCATTTTCTTAAGCGCTGTCTTATCATCAGCCCTGATTTGGTAAGTAACTCTAACGTTTTTTATATATCATATATAAAATATTTACAAATCCAAGTAATTGTAATTTTTGAAGTTGTTGAATGTGACAAATGCGTTAACGTTAAGTTACCTTACTTAGTTCATCTTACAACAGTGTAACGTTATCAGTGGGTTTCCTGGATGAACTACATTACCCATAATGCATGTTTGCCCGGGACATTGACGGTTGAAGAAGGTCCATGAGTTTTGAATTCTCTGGCGGAGTCCGAAAGCATAACGTTATCCCTGCTTCCCGCCATTTTCTTTCGCTCGTTGTTTTCGCTGTTCGTCGTTAATGCATGTGCGTACTTTGAGTATACATATTTAAATAAATGTCTGCGTTACGCAGTAAATATTTTACGTTGGGTTAGGGTTAGGTCGAGCTGTGTGTGATCGCGTGTAACGAACAATTCTAAACAACATAATGTGAGTGTGTTATCATGATGCTAACCAGCCCTGTGTTTGTATTTCGTAGGCTTAAGTGTGTGGTTGTGAGATCTTCTCGAAATAATTTTAACAGTTCAGGTAGGATGCATTATGAAAGAGTGTTATTAACAATTGGTTTATTTTGTGTTTTCACAGTCATTATTTTGCTATTTATTTCAATGTTTTTATTTCAATTGATCACTTGAACCCTTTATTAATACTTTGTTAAAAACAACAACATAAATAGCAATCTATAAGCACACAACTTTATTTTTTTAATTATATTTTTTTTGTTAATAACTAACTTGCTCATCTTTTAACATTTTCATTTTTACTTTAATTAGTGTACAATGAATGTATTTGATAGATTTGGAAACTTTTTTATCTGTATATTCACTTTTTTAAATTTCATTTATCATTATGTATTATTTTAAAAATGTTTTTGAACATTAACAAATCATCTTTGTGCGCATGTTGTGTACAGATATCGGACTACAAAGAGTGCTACAGAGAGTCAGTGTTTCACTATCAGACAGGTGCCAATAGGGGAGTTTTGTAAATTGTGTACTAATTTGAATTTTAAATTATTCACAAGGTTTAGATTTTTTTGCAGCAGAACAGAATTTAATTACTGATGTGTTGTCGACTGGTTGGCATAATCATTTCCCCCCTCGTTCACAATTTTACACACATTTTAACTTAAAAAAAATGGAATAGCCAAAAGTGCAAACCAGGGCTGAAATGGTTTAGACTTTAATTGAAAATACTTAAATTGCAGGCTGAAGTTGGCCCAATGGAGTGGAAGTGCAAGTTGTGTTCTGCAACTGCAAATACCCGGGGACAATTATTTTGGCACTATACTGTACTGCATAGCCAATATTCAAGAGTGTCCCCCCTGCCATGTCTCTATGACAGTTGCATTTGTACTTTTCCATCATTTGAAGCGATGAAAGCTCATCTGTCAAGATCTCATAATGACTCACGTAGAGTAGATGCAACTGAAGGAGCGTGTGGTTTTTTTACGTGTCCTTTGTGTAACTTCAAGCAGCCCTTTATTGAGGAAATTCTATTTGGTCATTTGAGAAGTCATTTACGAAGTCATGAGATTGTAGCATGCCCATTCAAGAACTGTAATTACAGAACAAATAGCTACTCAGCGTTTAATGCACACAAGAGTAGAAAACATGGTGGTGATTCAGACTTTGGTGAATGTGTTGTATTGGCAGACAGTGATAGTGCCCTAGTTGTAGTTGCAGCAGAAAGTCTTGGGGAACCTGCTGAAAGTCACAGTGCAGGGTCTGCGGAAACATTTGATCTTGATGAGGTAAACAGTCAGTGTGACACAGACACTTTAAGAGCTCAGTTGAACCATAATTTGGCATCATTATTCTTGAAGATGCAATCTATTCTTCATGTATCTGACATGGCATCTCAGGAAATAGTGGAACAATTGACTCAAATATTTTCCTTGTCCCAACCGATACTCAAACATGACATTAGAGAGGTCTTACAGAATCATGACATCACTGTCAGTGAAACACTTCTAAATGAGGTTGTCAGTACTGTTATGGACAGTAATGTTATTGTCAGTGCCACAGCTAAGGGGAAGCAGTTATCCTCAACCAAGAGAAGGAAAACCTTCATCGAAAATAATTACCCTGTGGTAAAGCCTGTACAGTATCTGCTACAGCCAGGACACACCGTAGTGTATGTTCCCATTCTTGAGATGATACAAAAAATCTTCAATCATACAGATATTCTGGACAAAATTAAAGAAACAAAGGTGGCACTAAACAGTCATTATGTAAGCCACCAAGATGGTTTGTACTTCAAAGAGAACACATTCTTGTCTTCAGATGAGTTAAAGATAACACTCATTTTGTACATTGATGATTTGGAAATAGCCAATCCACTTGGAACATCACGCAAAATACACAAAATATGTTCAGTATACTGGATGCTTGCTGATCTTCCCATAAAATACAGATCAGCCCTGCATGTGATACAGCTTGCAGCTTTATGTAAAGTGGATGACATAAAGAAATTTGGCTATGAAAAAGCACATGGTCCTTTGTTGAGAGACCTCCGTACCCTTGAACAAGATGGGGTATTCATTGAGTCTATTGGTAAAGTACTTCAAGGAACAGTCATGTGTGTGGTGTCTGACAATCTTGCAGCCCATGATTTGGCAGGCTTTTCAAAGTCTTTTAGAGCAGAATATTTTTGCAGATTCTGCACAGCAACACAAGCTAAACTTCAGACTCATGAAGTTACAAGTGGCGAGTTCAGTCTTAGGACAAAAGACAGCCATAATGGTGATGTGCATGCTGTAATGCATGGAGATAGTCAGAGTCAGAATGGTGTTCAGTCAGATTGTGTCCTGAGCCAGTATCTAGAGCATTTTCATACTCTCACTGGCTTTCCACCTGATGTCCTCCACAATCTTTTTGAGGGCATTGTGCCCGTAGAGCTCGCTCGGTGTATCGGTGAGATGATCCGTCATAAATACTTCACCCTTGAATATTTGAACGAGAGAATTCTATCGTTTCCATACCAGCACACAGACAAGCTTGACAAACCTCATAAAATACCACAGAACTTCTCTGTAAAGAAAAGCATTGGTGGTAATGGCCATGAAAATGCCACATTGCTTAGACTGCTCCCTTTGATTATTGGCAATGCAGTTCCTGAAGAGGATGAAGCATGGACTGTGCTAATGGACTTAAAAGAGGTAGTAGAGTTATTGCTGTGCTCAGAATTCACTGAGAAGCATCCAGTATTTACAGTCCAAGATACAGGATCATAGAGAGATGCTGAAAGAAGTCTTTCCAGATTTCAAACTCCGTCCTAAGCATCACTACATTGAACACTATCCTGACCTTATACGCCATTTTGGGCCCCTTGTAAACTTGTGGACAATGAGGTTTGAGGGTAAACACCGTTTTTTCAAGAGAGTTGTACACGACACACAAAACTTTAAAAATGTGTTGAAAACACTTGCAGACAGGCATCAATACATGGTTGCATACCATCTCAGTGCCTCAGGATTCTTCAGACCTCACCAGCAGACATCAAATGTCTCTTCTGTACTGGTATCAATGCTTCCAAATTTTGCCAAGACATACATTGAACAAATAACAGCAAGCAATGTTATTTACAGCACATCAAAGGTCTGCATTGATGGAACTGATTATGATGTAGGAATGTTTTTGTCTGTGGGACAAGAGGGAGGACTGTCTAATTACTGTAGAATTGAACAGGTTCTCCTGGTTAATGGTAGTGTTGTCTTTCTTTGCCAAGAGCACACATCACACTACATTGAACACCTGAGATCTTACGAACTTTTCCCAAACAATATGGCTGTTCACTCCCCATCAGAGCTAAATGACAAAACACCTCTCTGCGCTTAAAACATTGATGGACGATTGCTCCTGACACCCAGACGTTTCATATTATTGAACTGAAGATTGGTTGAAGCAGGTAAACAGATGACTGCAACATTCTCTTGGAGCTGTGCGGACCAGTGGCTCCATGAATAAACTGCTCCACTACAGCAGCTGGCCTTCCATACATCCCTTCGTTCAAGTGGTGTCCCAGTATTTGTGTTGACCAGGTGAGTATGCGGACATGTATATGTTGTGTATATCACCTTCACTCTCCATGAAAATTTACATGTTTTTGTCTTAGGAACCAAAAGATGGCTGCTGCCCAGAAGCATGTGCTGTGTGTGTATGTTGCACGAGACACCGCCCTGAAGCTTACTCTACTCGAGCGACCAAAGTCAGTGGAGGAGCTGAAAGAAATAATGCAAGATAGGTTCAAGCCGAGACTGGATGGGGACTTTAGCCTGCACTATGAGGATCCAGACTTTGATGGTGATCTTTGTCTTCTTGTGGACATCCAGGAGTTACCAGAGAAGGGCACATTGAGAGTCGTCAGGCCTGAAGGTGACACCTCATCTACTGCTTCTTCTGACACAGACATACTCCCATGTGTATCTGCGTTACAGCGCCAGAAGAGTTGGCCTGATCACTTTGTTGTTCCTGGTTTTGATTATGAAATGGAGCATATACTAGAAGAAGGAAATCGTGTTTATGAAGAATCAGGAAAAATGCTGAAGTTAAAGAGGTCACAGAAGAGTGAAATCCTTAAAAAAAATGGCAGAAATTATCTACAGTTTTAAACCATACCCACATGAAAAGGAATTGGCAATTGCTGCTAAAGCTTTGATTACAGCTCATCCATGTCTCAGAATGACGGCTGGTGAAGACGGGGAGTTGGGATGGAAACGTCACATAGGGTACAAGGTTGCGTCCTACCGTAACAATCTGGCCAAAGTTGGGGTTGCAGAAGTAGTCATCAACACAGGGAGGCGGAGCCGAAACAACCCCGACAGTGATCACCCCCATCAAAACATAAAGAAAGCTCGAAAAGCTGAGGTCAACTACATCATCAGCCTACCAAAGGATCAAACCCCAGCCACTCTGGAAACAATGAGAGAAGAAATCATACATGAAGTCGAAAAGACTGAGAGAAACCAATCAGTCATAGGCAATCTCATGAACACAACCTATGCCCTTCGTTGCCAAGAAATCGTTGGAGCTCTTGTAGCTCCACGGGTGAGAGACGTCGTGGATAGATGGCCAGCCCTACTTATGGAGTCACAGGTAAAAAAAAAAAAAAAGAATCTTTCTACATCATTTTACGGTTCTCCCTGTTGAGAGCAATTAATCAACAAGACTCTTTAGCATGTCCACTTTGAACATGATTGATTTTTCCAATATTTAAATGACTGTTTTAAAAATCTTAATTTTCAATAAATTCACCAAAAAGCAAATGGCAGATGTAAAAGTTGACAACACATCACGCTGTGACATATTTTTGCCATACACAGTAAACAAAGTATACAGAGGTTTATTAGATCAATTTCCTTTAGATAACATTATACAGCCTGTTTTAAATTAATGACAATTAACTTTCTATTTTGACCTTGGTTCTGACTCATCCCTAATAGAATTGCCCTTGGTTTTGCTACCTGTCAACATAAACCTTCTTTAAAATACATTCACAATTCTGTTCCTAATTCATCTTTGTGCATTTCTGTGTAATTCTGTCCATGTACAGGTGTTTGCAGAGTTCCACCGAATCAACAACGTTAACCTGCGCAATCAATTCTACAAGGAGCTGGACAGACACACACCTAAACTCATTACCTTGTTCAGAGACAAGGCCACCAAGACTGGCAAGATAGCGGAGGAGCTAGCCAAGCTCATGATGATTTATGACCTTCAGGTGAATTTTTAACTTTGCATGATTCAGAAACAGATTATTAACAGATTGTTTGCAGACAACTGTAAGAAGCCATAGTGTTAATTGCCCCGACTCAAATTGTGCCTTGAGGTTAAGTGATTATGCCATGAACACAACATTGTCATCTCACAGGAGATGGACGTCTTGACAAGATGTATTCTATCAGAAAGAGGAACCTTAAAAAGATACTTTATCAGCTACAATTTGAAGAAGTCCAAATAACTACTGTTTATGTGAAATTCGATTTACAATTTTAAGTTTTTTCTTTTGAGTTAAAGTATTTACAATAGAAAGGTTTAATTTTAAAAATGTTTTACTGAAGAAATGATGACCCCAAATACTGAAACTATAGCAATGACCACCACCAGAATATGGAGCTATTTAACACTTTGATAAAGTGTTTGCTCTGCATTTGTGTAATTACTATTGTAATGGATATTTTTTTCCATCTAGGAACAACGTAATGTAAATATAAGACGGGCACTCGTCCTCCGTGCTCTTCCTGTGTACCTGCGTGAAGATGCCTTCAAGTTCTTCAGGACCTGTAATGTAAGTGTACTGGCCTCACTATCAATCCCTTTGCTTAGCTATTCAATCAGCTTGAACTGAAGCACTAAACATATATACATATTGAAGCTTAAACATATGACATCACTCAAAGAACTCCAGGGGGGTATTCCAGAAAGCAGGTTAAGTGAAAACTCAGAGTAAACTCTGAGAAGAGGGAAACAGAGTTATCCATTCCAGAGGGAAACCCTAACCCAGGACCAGCTGCTCTGCCTCTGTTGCAAGTGGTGGAGGTGAGCACCACTTCATGTTCATCTACTCAGGAGGATGTTAGGACACAGATGTGTGTTAAACAGCATCTGTTGGTGGTAAAAGCTACAAGTTAAATTATCCACTGAATAAACTTTTACTTTAATATGTGAAATAAAACGAAGTGAGGAGCCATTGTGAGACTGTTTTTATATTTCATTTTCAGCTGATTTGAATGAAATAAAATGGCCTTAAATAAAACATTGAACAACATTCAACCACTTCCTCAAAGGCTAATATAAAATAAAGTGATGTTAAATTCAAAATATATAGACGAGCGCATCTAAAACTCTGTCAGTGATTTTTATTATGGCCGCAGTCAGAAAATGTCACAGTACCGGAGCTTCATTGATGATGGCTTTTTACTAGTCGTCAGGCATGAGCTCAACTCTGAGTTAACATACTCCGAGTCGACTTACCTAACTCAGATCAGCTGATCTGGAACTGAAAACTCAGTTTCACTTCAAAGGGTAAGTTAACTCAAGAGTTCAGGGTTAGGCTCAGTTTGCTGAACGTCCTTTCTGGAATATCCCCCAGGACCTGTTTTACTTGAGTTGTTATTCTGCAAACTGACGTGTAGAAATTACATAAATGAAAAGGTAAGTGTAAATCATTCCACTAAACAAAAAGTATGCTAACAGATAGGTGTGAAACTAACATAAGATATAAGCATATGTAAAGAAAATAGTTTAAACATGTAGCTTAGTTGCAGTCTAACAGTCCCTCCAGAAAAACGCGATTATGCGATCGCCTGATTTCATGCATAATCAGCCAAAGTCCGCATATTTATGCGGGGGTCGCATTTTTTCAAATACGCCGCACTTTCGCCGCATAAATTGCCGATTCAGCAAGCAAAATATATGCGGGGCTAGCATGATTTCATAATCCCTTCATTTTCGTTGCAAAAAAGTCACATATTATCTTAGCAGAAAGTTGAAGTTTACTTCACACTAGTAAAGCGCCATTATTTTCTCCCTATTGCCATGGGAACCTTGTGAAGTGACGTAATTACGCGACGTGAACATCATCTGCAAAACATGAAACCATGATGATGAAGCACACAAATCATTCCCATTTGCCAATAAAAATAAGCGCAAAAGACCACGCGAAGCAGTTTCCCGGTGTGTTACATGACAGTGGGGGCAAAATATTTTGCACTCCGTGCAACTGCGTGTTGACGCTGGAAAACCACTTTCACTTTGCCACCGCCAAGAATGGTTAAAGCAGCAGCGGAAGCAGGCAGGAAGAAGCACACTTTTTTTAAAAAATATTTTATTTATTCATTTTTATAGAAGTTGTTGGATATTAATAATAATACGTTTATTTTATCTACAAACTCATATTCCTTTTGTAAAGCTACAGAACTTGTTTGACTCAATGTTTTGTACGTTTGAGCCATGTGTTAATTAAGGTCTGAAATAAAACAGAATGAGAACTTAAATATTCTGTGATTTAGTATGCTTGCTTATCATAGGAAGTAATAGGAAATTACTCTTTACATTAAAGTAGTAGCCTAGTGAGAACAGGGTGTTGGGGGAATCACCTTTTATTTTTTTTTCTGTTTTTTCATCAAACCGCAGTTTTTGCAAGTTCCCGCTATTTCATCGCATAAAATTGCAAAAATATCCCGCATATTCCATCGCATTTTTTAAGAAAACGTGCCGCAAAATCAAGCATTTTAGCCCGCAACAATCACAAAAAAATCCACGTTTTTCTGGAGGAACTGGTCTAAGTGCAAAGTGACAGTAATGTCTAGACATCATTACCATGATTTGTATCCTTGAGGAGCTGAACTCATTCATGTATTATTTGTGTTTTATAGTCAGCAGATTGCCCAGACCTCACTGACACTCCAATGGCTCTCCTGACAGTCGTCATGGATGACTCTTGATGCGGCCCTCTTCAGCCCTGAGAGCATCTGTATTGTCGTGGAGGATGAAATACTTGTGAGTGGTCCCACGACTCTGGCTGACTCATTTCTCCTGCTCTTTGGGTACGTCTATGCACTAGACCTACAGTACCCAAAGAATCTTGAACTTACATTCACATTTATCCAAAAAGTTGTGATGTGTCTTGAGGACAACAAACCACTGAAAGGGCGTCTACTGACGCTGAAGAATGATTTGTTTCCTGAGTGAATCACTCAGGATGGATTATTTGAGTTGAGTATTGAGAAAGTCTCCCCCTTTTTACAAATGTAATAATTTGCCTGTTCTACCTCAGATGTAAGATCTGACACTGTTTGCCTCTTCTGCCTCAGATTTAATACATTGATTGCCTATACCTTGATGCACTAACTTGATGTTGCCAGTTGAAGTACAACCAGTATTTTTGTTTGAATGTTTTATTATTAACACATATTGTACTTTAAAAAACATTTTGTTTGTATTTTCTTTTTGTTTTAATTTCACAAGCACTTTGTTTTGACTGCTGCTCCTTTGATTCATGCCTTTTAAAAAGCGCATTGTATTAAATAAAACAAGTTGTTAAATTGCGACTGTAGTGTCACTTTCATGGTTTCTAACATTATTAGCTGATTGTGTAGTGGGCCGACATCAGTATTTCAGTTTAGAATTAATTTTGAGTGCATGTCCCACATTAAGAGTTAAAATTTATTGAAAATTGAGTGTATTTCCCAAATTATATGAGTTGGAAAATATTGAACATTTTGAGTGTATTTCTCACATTATATGAGTTGAAAAATAGTGGAAAATTTGAGTGTATTTCCCACATTATATGAGTTAAAAAATAGTGAAAATTTTTAGTGAATTACTCCCTAATTATAAGTTGAGAAATATCAATATTTATAAGATAACATTGAGATAATTTAAGGCAACTGGAAATGTAATTTTTATTTTATGTAAACCTAAAACATTTAAAAACATCACTTAAATGTTTTTGTGTAATCTGTTACAAAATATTTTTTGAGTTCTGTGAACTTATTCGGGCTTACAGTGTGTCTGTCTTCATTCTCTCAGACTCAGTCCTGAACACATCTTCATAAATACCATCAGACATTTCTGCTCTTTAACCTTCAAACATTAAATGATCTTGTTCCTTGTTTGTTGTAGATGTAGTCAGCACTCGTCTTCTATTTAAAGCCAGTGGCAAACAAACTTGTGGTCAATGTGTGAAAACAAAAACGTGACATCAGACCCTTTGACATGAAACAGAAGTTGTGAAAGACTTTCTTCCCTTTTGTGATGTATATCCAGGTAAAATTCTGCCGTTGCTGTAATGTCATGTGATTGACAGGTTGTCCCGCTCTCGCTCCAGTAAACACATCAGAGAAGAGAAGAGAAGAGAAGAGAAGAGAAGTAAATGCAAGAGAGAGGGGAAGTTACTTTAACCCATAAGAACCCGTGGTGACGTGGGTGTCACAAACACTGTTAATTATCTGGAAAGGTCTTTTTAAAGCATTATCCCTTACTTTCAACCCAGGAAGTCCCTAAGTGACATTTAAGGAACATCCAGGTTCAGTCATGTGACAATCTGTGCATTTTTGTTGCCATGGTAACATTTCCAAAATGGTGGCCTGCCTGGTGTGCACATGTTGCAGTGTCAGCAATTTTTAAAAACGCTTGTTTTTGTTACTAAAGGTATGTTTCAACCCATGCAACAATTCTAATGTTTTAATAACATATCCTAGATTACACTTGACCTGATTTTAAAACATGTCTTGTACAAATTGATATAAAACAAGTTATGAAAATGTTGTGGTGACATATGTGTCACATCGGGCTGTTAACCTTAAAACAGTAGGTGGAATTTTGATGTGACGTATGTGTCACATTAAGAAAAATGGTAATGAGCTGCTCAAATAATTTAGCTGATTCAATCATTTTAGTGTTATATATATTCTGCTGCTCAATTAAAAGCATATTTTAACATATGTAAACAAAATAAATGTAAAATTAATAACATTGTTAATGAAATGTATTTTAGAATTTTTTTTGCATACCTGTAACTAAAACAGGTATGCAGCATATGGTATAAAACAGGTATAACATATGTTGATATCATATGTTGGTACTATTTTAAGGTTATTTTATCTTTTTGCACATTTTCAAGTTGTGAAAAAATAATCTAAAAATGTATTTCTGGTTAAACCGTATACCTGAAAAGGTAAAATTTTGCAATGTTATTGCACTACATGCATGTTCAACATGTTGACCTCCAGTGTGAGGTAGTTATTTATTTTTATTCAGTTTGCACATTTTCGAGTTGTGAAAAAATATTCTAAAACTTTATTTCTGGTTAAACCGTATACCTGAAAAGGTAGAATTTTGATAAGTTACAAAAAAGTTGTTGTAAAATTGAATGGTCACAGTTATGTGGTTTTGAAATATGTGGCAAAGCAAATAAAATGCAAAAACTGTATTACTTCTGAAAAAGTTTTTTTTTATTTATCTTCCCAGAAAAGTTATACTTTTGAAAATGTTGTGGAAAAGAAAATAAATAGAAAAAAATGTTATTTAGCAAGAAAACTGACAAAATGTTATTTTTTTCAAATGAGAAATAAAAGCCCAATGTGACAAATATGTAACATTAAAAATGTATCATAAACGCCCAATGTCACATATATGTAACATTACAGATCTTTGACAAGGAGTGGTTGTATTTAAAAAACAACTGCAGAAACATGTTTTAAGTGGTCCATTTAGTCTGTTTTATATGCCCCATAATTTTCCTATAAGGGGAAATTGGTCCGGGTTCTTATGGGTTAATTAAAGATTATGCGGATGCATGAATTTTCAAATGTGATGTGCATTGATAAATCATTCATAAATACTGCAATACTCTATAAACATAAGAATTGTTGATTTTGATTTCATAGTGACTTATTCATTGTTGTGGAAAAGTTCTTTATTCCTTCAGTGGTGAGAATGTAATGAAACAAACACTCAGGAAATGTCTTTGTTAACAAGCCTCTTCCTTAACATTTACATAAACCCCGCCCTTGAGAACACACAACAAAGGGGATGAGGCCATGTTATTGTAATACAGTACGTAACACAAATGCAATAGCATGTCACAAAAGCAAGATGCCAACATAATCGTAATTAAACTAAACTATACCTGTTCATGCAGCTGACTCTGTAGGATCTTACAACAGTTCCCACATAAGTGATTTATAGATTATCATGACAGAATATGCTAATCAATGACTTTAAGATCGTTAACTCCACACCAGCTACATAAATTCAGAAACGTACTATTGCATTCTACATGTTGTCATTTCTTCTTGAGTCTCTCCATCATTGTCTTCGGTTTGAACATAAAAGGCTGAACTTTATTTTACAGTACTATAACAGTAAATTATGCATAATTAAACTTTACATGCAGCTAACCCTAAACCAAACTCTATTTCTAACCATAGTACATGTTATTGATATTACTCAGTATTTAAGTGTAATTTCATCTTAAAGCTGCAGTCTGCAACTTTTTTCGGTAAAAAATGATCCAAAATCAACTTTTGAACAAGTACATAACCAGCCAGTGTTCAAAACTATCTAATTATCTTGTCTCGATTCACAACAGTAAGCTTGTAATAATGTTTTATAATAAGAGCGACATGGTGGATTTCCGCGGGAAATTTGAGCATGCAGCAGTTCCTCTGTGCATCATTATGTCACGTCTGTAAACAGAAAGGAAGGAGTCCCGTCGAGAGGCTAGTCAGTTATACAGAGGTGGGGGACTCGAGTCACATGACTTTTTTCAGGACTTGCGACTTGCTTGATTGAAGTATGAAAATGACTTGACTTGACTTTGACTTGAGAACAAGTTACTTGAGACTTGACTTGACTTGAAGTGAAAGACTCGAATGACTTGAACTTATAATAAACAAACAGCAATAAAATTCATTTAAAAAAATAATTATTGTGACGTCAGCACCACTAATCAGCGTCTGTGCCTTTAACGCTGCACAATTCAAACCGCGCCAAACATGGCAGACAGTAGTCGAGCTCCACAAATAGTCTCGTTTGGCTATAAGGACTTTGAACTGGACCGTGCCAATAAAAAAAGATTTGCCAGATGCAAAATATGCAACGCAAGAATATCCGACACGACAACCACAACGTCAAATTTCATTCGACATTTCAAGAACCACAAGGAAAGGTAAGAAAGTCATCTCTTTATAGTCAGTTTCACTATTGCTAATCTAATGAATTAATATTTTCTGTTTGTCATAATTTGGCCTTGGTTGCATATTATGTTTTTTTTTTATTAGAAATGTGACCATTATCATTACTGATAAATACTCGTAAATAACGTAGATTTATTGGGGAATTTGGCTATAACAGTGGCGTAGCCTGAATTTTAATGTTGATGGGCATCTTAAAGTGAGCGGGCCGCTCTATATTACATGTAGGCTATAATGTCTGTATTAAATGTGCGCATTTTCAAGTGTTTGTGTGGACTGCGTGTGGAAACTAAAAAGCATTGCGCTTATACCATACTGCATGACAGGCTAACATGGAGGCGCCGATGTGATCACTAGCACCTAAAAATTTCTAAGAGTTTTTTTTTTTTTGGTCATACAGACAAGAATAATTACAGCGTAATTACATATTAGGCAGTTTTTCAGTCACAATAATTAGTTTATAAGGTTATTATTAGCCCTTATACATGCTTACGTTTTACATTCTATCAGTAACTTACATACAAGTATTTACATTTCTGTGTCTATGTAAACATATGAAAATGTGTGACTGCTGGAACCAAACTTTACTTGCATACATCAGTAAATGATCATCACTTAAATTAATTTATATGTACAATTGATTTTCCTTAAATTACAGTATTTAAAAAAAAATTAAATAATGTTTGTGCATACGAAAATACATTTGTTTTAATGTTTACAGTTAATGTTTACAGTTTTCCCTAATTGTTTTTTTTTTTTAATCCATGCAGATATGATGAATATCTCAAATCCAAGATACACTGCAGCGATCTACAGCAGCCATCCTTGTCACAGTTCATTGTGCCCCAGACTACTACATATCCAGTCAACCACCCTCGACAAAAAGCCATTACAGAAGCAATAATATCTGATCTGATCATTAATTGCAACATGCCCCTGTCTATCACTGACAACAAGCACTTCATTCACTTTCTCTCCATTATGGACACAAAATATACTGCAGTGAGCCGCAGAACCATCACCTCAAGACTTGACACTGTGGTGTCTGAGAGACAATCAAAACTAATAAGTGAAATGGCCACAGTTGAAAATCTGTCTGTCACTGTGGACATCTGGTCAGACAGAAGAATGAGAGGCTTCCTTGGCGTCACCGCTCACTGGATGAACACTGCAGCAGATGCTATAACGTTGAAATCTCATCTACTAGCTTGCAACCGGTTCAAGGGGTCACATACGGGAGAGAGAATTTGTGAAGAATTTGAACAAATATGTGATCAGTATAAAATCAAACAAAAGATTGATCATATAATTTGTGACAATGCACCAAATATGAAAAAGGCATTCACCACATGTTTTCCTAGTTCAGCTGAAGCAGATGAGGATGATGATGACTGCCTTGATGATGAAGAACTTTGGAATGCCCTTCCAGTGGATGAGGAGGAGAGGCTGAATGAGACATTGACCTCCAAAAGTCAGCATAGACTACAGTGCTTTGCACACACACTACAATTGGTTGTTGGTGATGGTCTTAAAGAGACCAGGGCTGTCAGTTCGGCTCTGGCCAAAGCGTCGCGGATCAGTTCTCTGCTCCACACAAGTACTTCTTTTAAGGAGGAATTTGAGAAAGAATTTGGCCAACGTGGAGTCCCTGCTTCTGTTGTTACTCGATGGAATTCGACTTTCCGACAGCTGAAGTCCTTGCTTAGCTGTGACTACCAAACTTTGAGCAAGGTCTTGGATGTTAGAGGGCACAGAGAGACTATTTTCACTCTAAGAGAGTGGGCTCAGATTAAAGAACTGGTCAGCATTCTGAAGCCCTTTGCTGATGCCACTGATCTCACTCAGGGAGAGAAAGTTGTAACCATAAGTGCTGTGATTCCCTGTGTTCTCTCCCTCAACCATCACTTGGAAAACCAGAAAGAAGGAACACAATACTTGGTCAACCTAATCCACAGTCTTCAAAGATCACTGCAAAGAAGATTCAAAGGCATCTTTGTCAATGTAAAAATGTCTCAGCCAGAGACCAATGAAGGAATCCTGCCATTCTCTGATCCTGTTTATGTCAAAGCAGCTGTTCTTGATCCAGCCTTTGGGTTTATTTGGATAGAGCACGATGTATTGGTTGATGACAAGCTGAAGGAGCAGTTGACCATGGAAGTAAAAAGTAAGTGATAGGTTAACTTGTAAATATTACATTATTAGTAGTATTTTTTTTTTTTTTTTTTATTTTACAGAAATTGGAAGTGCTGCACAATAAACCATTAAAAGTTTGCAATCTTGATTTAAACACCCAAGTAATCTTATTCCTAAATGACAATGTTTAAAGTACGATCACAGCAAACATTAAATTCTGCATTGGCACTGCTGCTGGCCCAGAGAGAGCAGTTATCATGTATAAGTATTAAAATTGAAATACAGATACTGTGCAGTTGAAAAACTGTTACAATCATTCAAACCATCACAGAAATACTGAGATAAAAGTTTGTAGTTCGGATATACACACTTGTGTCTACGCGATTTAAAAGTACCGATTTACTTAAAGTTACTTACTCAAGTTACTTAAAGTAATTTGATGCTTCAAATAAAGTTTCTGTCAGTTACAGTGACTGTCACTTAATGATTCATTCAAGAGATTCTTCAAAAACACCGATTCATCCAGTAATGAAACAAGTGAAGCTTTTATGAGTGAGACATTGAATCATTTATTCAGTTTCTGACAGCTTAAAAAATCTTTTAAATTAAATATTTTTAAATAGACTACAGCAATTAACATTTTGTCATTTAGTAAATTACATAAAATTTATTTTAATTGTCTATTTAGAAGAAAAGCATGATTCTCAATGTATCCAGAATAATGCAGCTCTAGAATATTGTGTAGGTTTACTTGTAATTTTACATTTTTGTGTTTTAGATCTGATTCTCCAGGAGGCAGAGCATACCAATATGGAACAGACAGGTCATGGAGATGAAGAAGAGCAAATCAAAGGTGATGAAACTGGGCTGTTCTTATACCACAAAAAGCAGAAGAAATCCACTCATTTCAGCCCTGCTGCCCAGCTCAACCATTACCTGGACAATTGTGATGGCCAGAACTGCCTTTTGTTTTGGGGAATGAACAAGGAGAAAATGCCTTCACTGTTCCAAATCGCAATGAGGGTATTAGCTGTGCCTGCTTCAAGCGCACCTGTCGAGCGTGTGTTCAGTCATGGGGGGATTATTATGCGGCCCCATCGTTCACAGCTTAGTGCCATTGTCTTGGCAAACCTTATTTTCTGTAAATGCAACACATTTTAGACCGTTTCAATTAAATTGAATTAGACAGATTGGATTATACATCTTAGACTCAAAACGTTTTGTGTAAACAATTTTATTTTCAGATATAAATGTAGCACAGATATGCATATGATTCATATATAGCAAATGTATAATGAATAAGATACATAATATATGTATACAAGTTCATCTTTTCTGTGCAAAAATAAATATGTATTGAAAAAATTTACCTCTATTTATATTAGTACTGTGACTTGACTTGACTCGAAACTTATCAGGACTCGACTTGACTTGCTTAGGGTGAACCCTTGACTTGACTTGACTTGCTTGATTTAACTGAACTGTGACTTGAGACTTGACTTGAGACTTGATGGTTAAGACTTGAGATTTGCTTGGACTTGACCATGTGTGACTTGTCCCCACCTCTGCAGTTATATCATGTGAGGATGCAGCTGGTAGCGACACATTTATAGCCTGTTCTCACAGCAGCTGAAATAATTAAACTTATCATTTTGATGGCGGCTTGTAATCCAGAAAGATCCAAATGACAATCATCAGTGACAACTGGAGATTCACCCGTAGCCAAAAAGCAAAAGACTTGGACTGTGCAGTGGCTACAGAAATTGAATCTACAGGTAACGCTAATACACACTAAATACACAGTCACGCAATGCTGATGTTGCTAACAATAACAATTTGAGAACAATATAACAGTAATAATAATTTGCACGGTTTGGAATGATCCGAGCTAAGCGATCATTAGATTTAATCATCATTGGCAGATCGATTTATTGTAGGCCTAATGCTTTTTTCCTCAGTTGGTCAGAACAAAAGTGGCAGACATGTTACTTACTTGTTCAGATGATATTTTCCAGTGAAAATTCTTATATTGGTCATAATTTCAAGATGTAGAATCTGTGATTCTGAAGTTCAGTATCCACACCGGTGCGGTGACTGACAGCAAACATTAGATTCATCCGCGCTGACGAGCTGTGCCGATACACAACGCACGTACAGATAACTGCTCCGCATGTGACTGCAGTCACATGTTTCAAACAGAGATGGCGACAAAGAGGAAAAATTGCGGACTGCAGCTTTAATAATGTATGTATAAATACATCTTAACATAAAGAGTAATCAGACTATTACACTTTTATATTTCCTACAACACTATTTATAATTTTAGTGATGATCCTCTATAGAGATGCTTTTCTCTCTCTCGCTCTTTTTTTTTTTTTTTTTTTTTGTACATTACTAATGAACTGAAGTCACTATTGGCCAAATCTTCCTGAGGTAAACGTAACATTAGTTCTTCACAGGTTGTTGATTGATGATTCACAGATGATTTGGGTTATGTATAAGTAGTAATGTACAGTACAATTAGTAATAATTTCATGAATATTTAAATCTGAGGCATTTTAAAATTTACTAAAAAGGTTTTAAGTTATTAGTGATGTAACGCTCATTATATTATGTGCAGTTATTACATTTTGCTTTATCACATTATTATGAGTTTCTTGTGTGTTGGTAATGCATTATGCTCACATATTTATTGAAATGTGTCATTTAAAATAATCTCACAGATCCCTCTAAATTCTCTATTACATGAATAATCATTCCATCCTGTTGAATAAGTCGAAGCACAGTCTTCATCATTGTTATTATTAGGCTCTCCAGACCTCCAGAACCTGAAAGAACAGATCAGCATTAGATGTTCAGTGCTGCTTCCTGTGTGATATGATACTGACTGTGAGATATGATCATTTATTAGAGAATAATCAGTTTAATTCAGTGATTTCTTACCCAGAGGTCATGTTGGTGCCATCAACCCATTTCCATCTGCCCTCCACATCACTGTCAGTCAGACCAATCCAGAAATTATCAAAACGTTTCTTGACAAATTCCTAAGAATAAAAACACAAATACATTTCATCATTTAGGGTTAGAAACTAAACACACTTTCACACTTTCACTCACTTGTTCCTCTCTGTTGTTTATGATGATCAGATCTGCTCCTCTCTCTCTACAGTATCTTCTGCTCTCAGCCCAGTTCTTCTCCTCAGAGGAAATGAAGTAAAAACTGGATTGATAGTAAATCCATCCATCTGTAAACACAACCAGTTTAACTATTAGCACTTTTTTAACTTGTCTCGTTCATCTGTGAGCTTTAGTGTTAGTGGGTGATAACTATCTCTTTTAAAATAAGTCACGTAACCCGAACGCATCACTTAACAAGTGTCAGTTATGAACACAGTCTCAATAGTATTCATAGGGATTGTACCTACACTCCAAATCTAAGAATACCAAAAATTGGTTATTATAATCATCCTAAAAAGAGTTTGTTTGTTCATTCTTTACATTTTACATTGTAAATAGGTTTTATACTTGAATTTATGGTTCACTTTATTTTGATGGTTCACTTTAGACATTGACTAACTATAATAACTTTTCAACTGCAGTCAGTGAACTCTCATTAGAGTATCAGTAGACTGTTAGTTTAGGGTTAGGGTCTGGATTAGGAGAATAAACTGACATGTAGTTGTAAAGTTACTTGTAGTCAGTGGAATGTGTAAAGTGGACAATTGAAATAAAGTGTTACTGAATTTATTTTGTACTATAGACTCTTTCCATGCTGTGAATATGTGCACTAGAATTACACTTGACATTCAAACACCTATGAATACTAACCAGAGTATATTCCTGCTCTGTAGAAACTACTAAAATGACAAAAGAAACTCACCCAGTTTACCAAGACTCATTTGAAGATAATTTTTCTCCAATTTTAGCTGGTCTCTCTCATTGATCAGGTTTTTGTTCTTTATTTTCAGCCCATCTCTCTCTTCTGAGAGGTTGGTAATGTTGGTTAGTAGCTGGTCTCTCTCATTGGTCAGGTTTTCATTCTTGGATATTAAGTGTCGTCTCTCTAGAGTGAACGTGACACACAGCACTATGACTGCAGTCAGCAGAAGAACACACAGCAGCACCAAACACACTGCAGCTGCTCTGGAGCTTCTGATCTTCACACAATCACTTCCTGAAAATGACAGACATCAAGATGAATGTTTTCTCAATTCCTAATTGTATGTTTGTGTTTTATGAAACAGTTAGTTCCTTTCCTTGATTCTGATTGGTCAATAGCTGTTTTATTCATGATAAAACACGGCTATGACCGCTTCACCCAACGGTTCTGTGTATCACTACACAACACCCTTAGCAACCACTCTTAGCAACGTAAACTGTATGTTCTCAGTTGATATTGTTCATTGATGTTTACTGTATTATGTAGAAGAGTGTTGTGAGAAAGAGATTAAGTGATCGATTTATTACCTGCATTCAGATTTTCCTTCAGGTCAGTCCTATGTTCATAATAAAAATCTATTTAAATGTCCGATGTATTATCCTGTCCTTTTAACAGTTAAGGGGTTTTCCTGTGACTGACAGCGCTAGTCAAAGCTAGTGTCCGTGTCTGGCCGGATTTTTCTAAGAACCAAATCCACTACCGTTGGTGCAACCGGTACAGCCAGTTCCTACCTCGCACCAGGTTTCAAATCCAGGGCTAATCACCCGAATTTGAGTAAAAACCCTCAATGATTCCAAAATCAACAAAAGAAGCACCCATTCCGGGCAACAATGTAAAAGTTTTCGCTACTGTGATGGATTTTTTAATTAATCATAACAAACATTTCTTTTCCTTGCAGGAATAACATTTATATGCTTTTGAAACCTAAATGTCCTCAATCTTTGGGCCTAAATCAGTGTGTGTCTGAATCATGTCCAAATATAAGAAAAGGGGGAAATTAAACTTAGGGACAGCGAGACAACTAAATATAATATAATACTCATGATATTGAGTAACCAACAAACTAATAAACACATGATTTGGGCAGATCTTGCTTTGCTCTAGTAACAGAAGGGTTTGACATATGAAGAACCAATCATATTGTAGAATGCTTTGCCATGCTCCTGTCCTATATAAACTGTTGTATTCGTTTTTTTCTGACGAGATTCTCTGTGGTTGATACGAGGTCCTCCGGCCGTGATTAAAACATATTCTAAGGCAGTGGTTCCCAAAGTGGGGGTCGTGGAGGGGTCATGAGATGATTTCCAGAAATCAAAAAAAAAAAATCTATATATTTTTAATGATTAGAAATGGCAGATTTGATCAATAATTGTAACAAAATACTAAAAATAGTAGTTAAATTAACAAAAACCATGCAAATAAAAAAAGCCATCAACCTTTCGATTTTCCTTCCCCTCCACCGTGACTCCTGAGGTGATTACGACAGATTAACGACATAATAGAAACAGCATCAGTTGCAGCAGGTCAACACAATGAGTCTCTTTACAGATGTCAAACAAACCAAAGAAGCTCTTTAATGCTTTTGTGCTCGCTTGAATGAGATTCGCCATGTATTTTGAACACAATAAAGCAAGAATGGACGAGCACAAGCTTCATTAGAGACGCGAGCCGTCTCTGTTTCTCTCAAAACCTCATCCAATATTTAAATGTACACTTCTAATGCATTCTTGTGATCGAATCTTGTTGATTCGCTGGAGTGTTTTTATTTAAAAAGGCCTAAAAAGAGGCAGTCAGCTCACAGCTGCTTTAAAAGGCTCGTCTCGGCTCGCCTCGTTTATGTGTGTGTGCGTGTGACATTGTATCAGGCCATCAAGCTGTTCAATAAACTGTTTAAAACGCACAGTATCCTGATCAATACTGAGATTATACATGTTTTCATTTAAAAGGCTAAAAAGAAGCTGCTTTAAGAGACATGGTCTGCTCTGCTCAATATTGAAGGGACTTTCGCCGCACTAGAGTGACGCTGTTTGCGTCACTGAAATAAACGAATCTGATTGCACGGTACGGTTTGGAGTTGACTCGAATCGCAATGGAGGGCGGACTGACCAGACTGATATATCTTGTAAAAGATATCAGTCTGGCCTTGCCAGGCAAACTCATGTCACCGCTAATGTTGTGATTTTTGGATCACACATCACTTACGGTGTGTTTGAGTACATCAGATGACCACTTCCCCACCTCTCTGAATTCAGGGTACCAGTCCAGCACCAATTCAGGCCCTGGTGTAGTTGCAGAAGGTCCTTAACAATCTGAACGCGCAGACAAAGGTACCTTGGAGTGAAGGTTTGCTCTCCTGAGCTTAACCTTGTTGCAAATATCGTTAGTCTCACTGGACAGAAACTCTGAACGTAGTGTTTGTTAATGTCTCTTTCCTTACAGGCTGGAGGCTCAGAATGTGGTCGTCTCTGTTGCTGCCTCACCAGCTGTAGACTCAGATCATGGGATCTGTTGTTGTCTCTTGATGAAACAGAGGCTCAGAATGTTCTGTTAGTGTCTGTTACAGTCTCACCTTCGCAGGCTAGAGAATGGTGTATCTGTTGTGTCTCATCCGATGGGAAACTCAGAACGAGGAGTGTCTGTTGAAAGGGTACCTTTATCCCTTTCCGATGAGGAGGAGATTGCAATTTGGCACTTCTCCATTTGAGCGCTGTGATTGGCTGCTGGCATCAGAGGACACACACAGTGTGGCCACCCTTCTTTCCCCTGTAGAACTCATTTGCACAAAGTCTCTAGATGGGTGAAGGGCAGAAACTGCATGTGGACTAATGAGAAGTCCTGTCCTTCCTGGTACAAGAGGTCTTCTTCTTGCCCTCTAATAGGTGTCTGGATTTTGTCCTGACATCTTTATTTGATGGTGTTGGACAGTTTGTTTGTGTTATTCCACCAAGATCCAATCAAAATGTAGCAAAGCTTTTTCCGCTGTTACAGACAGAGAGGGGCCCGGCCATAAACTGGGCCCTAGAATGTGCTGCTCCCTACACTAGAAACCTTATTCCCAAGTGATAGTGTTCAAAAGGGTCAAGACATTACCAACGCAGCCGACGTCTAATGGTGTAATAATGTAATAATGGCGTAATAACTTATGTTGCTGTTCACGGTCAGGGACTATTTTTCCAGCGGAAGGAAGGCTTTTAGTGAAAGTTTACTTCATGAAAGTTTCATTGATACATAGCACAGCCTCTCGTACCTTATTGCTTACATATGTGTACCTGTATGGTTTCCCTTGGTTCAGTGTTTATATTGCAATAAACAAGCTGAGGCATTTTTGTTCACCTGGTCATGGAAATGATAGAAGCTATATGTGTTTGTACTCTGTAGTCCTCTGCTATTTGAGACTCTAATTTTAATAGTTGAGGCCAATAAGTGGAAAAGTATATCACAGTACAAGAGCATGTGACATCCTGTCTGTGAAAATTAATTTGCATAACAAAAAACTCTTCCTAAAGGGCACTATTGTGATATTGTGGTTAGATGTAGGTTCAAATTAGCACAGTACAGTTATACATGAGAGAAAAGTCACTTTACTTAATCCAGTGAAATCAAAATCGATGAGAAAATGTATCTTAATTGTGCTTGAACATTAATGAACCCCAGATCATATGGTCATATTTAATGATACTTTCAATAGTGCTTTTGTGTTCTTTTAAGCTTTTTCCTCAAGTTTCTATGTTTTGACATCTTCAAAACATCTTCATTTATTTGCCACAGAACGATTGTAACTAACAGCACTATGCCTGTAAAGTCAAGCCTGTGGTTTCTGTTTCTACACCAACACAAAGATAGAGCAGCATTCTCATGAACATTGTTATGAAGGCCTCAGGTACGGTGTACATTTTAGGACATCCTCAGACTTATTACGAATGAGTCATATTTCAAAAAGGCATCATGCCTCAGACTAAAATGCTTCAGTCTTTGGACAAAACGGCATCATGCCATAGACTGAAAGGCTTCAAGTCAGATCTCGTACAATTAGGCATCAGACAAAAAAGGCATCGGACAAAACGGACTGACCATCCTAACTGAACACACAGACTGAGTAAACATTTTAATCAGTTTTTTCTCTCTCTCCAAAATCATATACAAATGGTTAGTTATTAAATCATAAAATAGCGTCAGAAGAACACAAAGCTGAACCAAACACACTGTAGCTTCTTCTGATCTTCACACAATCACTTCTGAACAGCACAGGTCTGACATTAGATGACTGAACATGTGCAGACTCTGATGATTTGATCAAAGTAATGAATGTGATTACCTGTACGCTGAAGTGGTTGGTGTGTGTTTGTCTCTGTCCTGAAGTCATGATCTCTCACACATTCTGCACTCTCATAGATTGCCACTGTCATCTCCATTCTGTCTGTCTTCATTCTCTCAGACTCAGTCCTGATCACATCGTCATAAATACCATCAGACATTTCTGCTCTTTAACTGTCAAACATTAAATGATCTTGTTCCTTGTTCGTTGTAGATGTAGTCAGCACTCGTCTTATTTGTAAAGCTAGTGACAAACAAACTTCAATGTGTGAAAAAAAACCTGTGACATCAGACCTTAAATTTGACATGAAACAGAAGTTGTGAAAGTCTTTTCATCCCTTTTGTGATGTATATCCAAGTAAAACTCTGCCATTGTTGTAATATCATGTGATTGACAGGTTGTCCCGCTCCAGTAAAAGAGAAGAGAAGAGAAGTCATTGCAAGAGTGAGGGAAAGTTATTTAATTAAAGATTATGGGGGCACATGGATTTTAAATGTGATGTGCATTGATAAATCATTCATAAATACTGCAATATTCCATAAAAAATAAGAATTGTTGATTTTAATTTCATAGTGACTTATTCATTGTTGTGGAAAAGTTCTTTATTCCTTCAGTGGTGAGAATGTAATGAAACATACACTCAGGAAATGTCTTTGTTGATTTTATTCTTGTAAGAAGGTTGTTTAAAGAAGATTTCTACACAGTTCTACAGAGAAGAACACTCTCACCCAGAGTGGCTGTCTTATATACCCCTCTTATTGTTCCTTGTTACCCCAAACCAATCATAACACGTTACCATATTACGATCATAAAAACTGAAAAAAAGAGAGGGGTCTAAAACTTAGCAGATGCCCTATTGAAGTCCAAGCTGTCAAGACAAACACATTTGCCCCTTTTTGCCTCACTTCCTTTGTTAGTTTCAGAAGCGTTTCTTAAAAGAGAACAGCATTAGCAGTAATTTTCCACTGAACAAGCTCTTTTAAATGATACACAAGACAGAGAGAAAACAAGTATCAATGCATCCATTCATAAATAAAGAGAATAAATTATAAGTAATATCTACAATGTTTGGAACAAGCACTGACTGTGGCAGGTTACTGGGGAAATGCACATTCAGAAAGGAAATATATTTACTAGGGCTGTTCGATTCCGGATTTTTTGGAATCGATTCCAATTCCGATTCCTGTTTCTGGAATCGAAAGAATCGATTCCTCACTGTCAACGTTTTATTTTGAGTGAGTTTGAGGCTGTGTTCCGTGGCTAACGGCTAATGCTACACTGTTGGAGAGATTTATAAAGAATGAAGTTGTGTTTATGAATTATACAGACTGCAAGTGTTTAAAAATGAAAATAGCGACGCTCTTGTCTCCGTGAATACAGTAATAAACGGTGTAACTTTAACCAACAGTAGCCTACATTAGCAACATGCTAACGAAACATTTAGAAAGTCAATTTACAAATATAACTAAAAATATCATGATATCATGGATCATGTCAGTTATTATTGCTCCATCTGTCATTTTTCGCTGTTGTTCTTGCTTACCTAGTCTGATGATTCATCTGTGCAGATCCAGACGTTACTGGCTGTCCTTGTGTAATGCATTTGAACACTAGTATTATGCAAATATTGGGGTGGAGCCCCCGACTGTTACGTAACAGTCTGTGTTATGTTGAAATCCAAGTGTTTTCCGGAAGTCTTTTAAACAAATGAGATTTATATAAGAAGGAGGAAACAATGGAGTTTGAGACTCACTGTATGTCATTTCCATGTACTGAACTCTTGTTATTTAACTATGCCGAGGTAAATTCAATTTTTGAATCAAGGGCACCTTTAATGTTTCTGAGTTTTACCGACATAGCCTGACAACATCTCATCTGACTGCGGTTCACTGTTGTTCAACTGAAGCTCCCTCGTCGTCACCTTTTCTGTGCTCATTTGACTTGCGCCTGGCGCTGAGGCGAAGCTGGATATTTTATTTATCCCCAACGGTATAAAGGGGATAATAAAGGCAGGGATACATAGACCAGAAGGGGGGAAATCCTAGGCCTTTACACATACAAACTTTTTTAGGGCCTTTACACATATAAATATTCTTCGCATGAGTGTGATTGATTTTTGTTGTCGATTGATTTATTTTTTATTGTGAAACCACAACGAGTAAGATCAAATCCCGCCCAGCAACCGATTCTAAAGATTTCATTGGGTCAGTCATTGCGCGTGATTGCCTACACAATGCTGAAATAATCATCCTACCCTAAACCATATTCTGTGTCACGACTGGATCCATTTATTTAGTCTGAACTTTATTTCTTTACAGGTGACGTGATTGTGTTGACAAATGAAATCGGCTACAGGCCGCGGTTTGTGTTCAAAAAAAAATTTTTTTAAAGAGGAGTCGATTCCCCTTAAAGGAATCGATTCCCAGCCCTAATATTTACAGGAACATTTCAGCAGGTTCAAGATGAGATGAGATGTAAACATCCTCAGTTTGGAAACGTACTGCACACAAACACACTTTTTTTTTTTTTTGAACAAGGATCTTTTTCTCACCTTATCAGTCTCACCCATGCTTTCCTTTTGTGTGTGTGTGTGTGTGTGTGTGTGTGTTGGGAAATTGTGAAATCTGAGGTAAGGCAACAAAGAGGCAAAACAAAGCAATTTAGTAACACAGGACGGGGGTGAAAACTTTTGAATAGGACGAAGATGTCCAAATTGTTCTTATTTTGTTAAAATATCTGTTTTTTTAGTACTGCCCTTTGGAAGCAACAGAAGATACTTAATTTGTCTTCAGGGAAACAAGTAAGTACAATATTTCTTAATCTTCAAATTCAAAAAGTTTTCACCCCCCGGCTCTTAATGCATCGTGTTTCCTTCTGGAGCATCAGTGAATGTTTGAATGCTCACATTCGATGGCGTCTGGCACTTTGGAGAGGTGTTGTCCTCACGGATGAATCCGTTTTCACTGTTCAGGGCAGATGGCAGACAGCGTGTATGGCATCGTGTGGGTGAGCGGTTTGCTGATGTCAGCGTTGTGGATCGAGTAGCCCATGGTGGCGATGGTGTTATGGTATGGGCAGGCGTATGTTATGGACAGTGAACACAGGTGCATTTTATTGATGGCATTTTGAATGCACAGAGATACCGTGACCAGATCCTGAGGCCCATTGTTGTGCCATTCATCCACGACCATCACCTCATGTTGCAGCATGATAATGCACAGCCCCATGTTGCAAGGATCTGTACACAATTCCTGGAAGCTGGAAACATCCCAGTTCTTGCATGGCCAGCATACTCACCGGACATGTCACCCATTGAGCATGTTTGGGATGCTCCGGATCGGCGTATACGACAGCGTGTTCCAGTTCCTGCCAATATCCAGCAACTTCGCACAGCCATTGAAGAGGAGTGGACCAACATCCCACAGGCCACGATCAACAACCTGATCAACTCTATGTGAAGGAGATGTATAACAGAAGTAATAAAGGTTTTCGAGCTGGTTTCTAGAGTATTTTTGCTGGTTTCTTGACATTGCTAGGGAAAGTTACTTCTCATTATCAGTGTTCTTGCTTGTTTCTTGCATATTTCATATCCAGACTGTGTGAACAGAACCATATGTATAAAACAGGACTGACATCTGTATTCTGCTGTTGTGTGAACGCAGCCATCATAAGAAAACAAAAATTATTTGTTTATTTATTCAAATAGGAGTTTCAGGAACTTAAGATTTACTTATAATTGTAAACTGATTAAGGTTCACTTATAATGTTAATAATGTTTTCTGCTATACATATGGAAACCATATTAATGCCAACTCACTATTGCATGTGTCCCAATCAGAGGGGCGTGTCAGTTCATGATGGGCATTTTCAGCCGGTTTACCCGATTTGCTCTAATCCACTGGGGGCTTGGTTTAGGGGTGAACCTTTATGATTTTAGCAAGTCTGTTGAAAAACACCAATTGTAGTTTGAAAATGGCCACTGATTGGTAAATGCCCATTTTGGTTTTGCATCTTATACAGAAGTCTTGTGTTAAACCATCTGACATTAATGGCTTTCAAACAATTCGGTTTCAACAATAGTGCATCTTTCTTTTCATTCATCTGTTCCTTTATTTGCGTGTTTGTTATTTGCACTTGATTTATTTAGCTGGATCTACTGTAATAAGATTCATTAATTTAAGAGTTTCAATAAACCATCCATTTTTCTAAATTCTTAAAAAGTGCATGCATGTCGAAAAGAAATGAAGGTTTTTGATGGAAACATTCCAGGATTATTCCCCTTATAATGGACTTCAATGGCCTCTAAACAGTTAAAGGTCAAAATTACAGTTTCAGTGCAGCTTCAAAGGGCTTTAAACGATACCAGACGAGGAATAAGGGTCTTATCTAGAGAAACGATCGGCCATTTTCTACAAAAATGTAAATGTATATGCTTTATATAAACAAACGCCTTCCAAGTGGTTCCTCCAAAACCGCACTTTCGTATTCTTCAAAAAGCTTACGCTGTATGCTTTTGATCGGTCATTTTCGAAAAAAATGTATATGCAGATTCCTATACGCCTTCCTTATTCTACTTACGAAACGAACGCAGTGCCAGTTTCATTTTTTCCATAAGTAGAATAGGGAAGGCATATAGGAATATGCATGTACATTTACATTTTTTTTTTTAAAATGGCCGATCGTTTCGCTAGATAAGACCCTTATTCCTCGTCTGGTATCGTTTAAAGCCCTTTAAAGCTGCACTGAAACTGTCATTTTGACTTTCAACCATTTGGAGTCCATTGAAGTCCACTATAAGGAGAATAATCCTGGAATGTTTTTATCAAAAACCTTCATTTCTTTTTGACTGAAGAAAGAAAGACATGAACATCTTGGATGACATGGGGGTGAGTAAATAATCAGGAAAATTTTATTTGAAAGTGAACTAATCCTTTAAGCCTGTTCCCACTGAAACACAATCACAAAAAAACTACACCTTGTGTTTGAGGAAGTGACTGATGTGGATATTTTGTGATATTTAAACAGATTAAGGTGTACATAAGGTCAAGAACTGGCAATAGTTTATAGGCGTTTATTCCTCTTCATGTAGAGTTTAGCTCCAACACACCTGCCTGGAAATTTTAATTTATCTCTTTAGTTTTGAGACACTCAAGTCTAGTTTCATACTGTTACACCAAGAGATAAAATCATGCAGAGCTGGACCATATTCCTGGTCAGAGTGTGAAAGCAAGGAAAGAAGATCAGGATCATCTGCATTTTACCAAATGACTGATATGTTGTAAACTCTGACAATCATTAGTGTATAATATAAAAAAGATTGAAGAGAGAGTGCACAACCTTGTGGTGAACCTATAGAAGTGTTTAACATGTCCAATAAAACCCCATTAATCTGTTAAAAAGTTCACAATCCATGAGACTAAACCATGATTAAAATTAAAATGACTAATAAATGTTATTAACAGGTTGCAGATTGTTAAATGCTGAAGAGAAATTGCTGATGAGGTATTGGAACAATAGTTGATCTTTTCCACAGATCAGGTACCAACCCTAGATCTCAGGAAGACTGAAACAGTACATGGAGAACTCCACTAAGATGTTCAGCACAGTGATTCAGTGTTCAACCACATAAACCATCCAGACCTGGGCCTTATTTAGCAGTGTGGCCTTCAACTGACTCAATATATTAAAATTATTTACTTTAAAATTATTATAAAATCTTTGAAATCAACCATCTCCTCAGCATTAGCGAATGATTCGCTACAGTCTGGAGATAAACTGGAGATAAAGTTGGCTAGAAAGATTGGACACCTTGCCATAGTGCTTCCATCAGACATTGAAGCGTTAATAGATTGTTGTTCTGCCCTTTATCTCAAACGCCTTGCTTGAGTATGCAGTCAGATAACGTCTCCCAGGAATGGTTTTCAGGATTTACTGCTGTCCGAGGAATAATTTTAAACTGTAAAAGTACAAAATACAGAATTCTAAGTGTACAGAGTCAATAACATGTTCACATAAACACAACAAAGGCTCTTTACATTCCTTATAGTTAGCATCAACTATATCAGACATAGATTGTGCAATTCACAAAATAAAGGGAAATTAAATTAACATCTGGCATATAAGATATAACAATTTAAAGTAAATATGCACTGGAATTATAATGCAGCAATATCAGTGCCGGCCCTAGCCTCTTTGGTGCCCTAAGCAAGATTTTTTTTTTGGCGCCCCCTTATATTGCGATTTATATCACCAAGTATTTAGACAAAATAATAAAAAATTAATAACACTTGTATAGCACTTTTCTAGATACCCAAAGAAGCTTTATGAGAAAACGTGAGCTTAAATTATTTTGCCATTGACGTTTTCATTTATTTTGTAAAAAAAGGGTTTCAAACTCACAAGTTTAAATACTGTAAATAAAAGTGCAACACTTTTGGTAAAAAAAAGCAACACTAATAATATAAACAAAAGCCACTTTAAAAATAAATCCAAATAACTAGATCATAATTTACTCAAATATAAAAACAAATCAAACAACGATTGAAATAATACAGTAAAAGTATGATACAGCACTAAAAATAACAAGACTAATATAAAATTCTTCAATAGCCTAAATAAGAAAACTAACTAAACAAATCACAAATTCAACTTAAATAGCTGCAAAACTGCTGCAAACTGATTATATGCAATATTGTTTGGTAAAAATTAAAACACTGAACCAAATGCAAATCTAAATCACTAAATAACAAAATTATAATTTACCTAAAACAAAAGAAAAATAAAATAAAGGCAATAAACCAGGAAAAATTTCCAATGTAACTTAAATAATTGCAGTTTGCATAGTAACTATTTAACAAAAAATAAATAAACAGTCTTACCTCTGGCTTTTTCGCGTTTTTCCTCCTCTTCTTTTCGTTTTTTTCTTCCTTGCGCACCAGATAATTTATGAGGTCGTTTTGACATGTCGCCACTTCGCCCCTCGCTGATAGCACGCGCACGCATCCAGCACAAGCCATTAAACAGAAAAATCGGCACACGGGGCCTGGGTCTCACCTCGCTCCGGCCATCCTTCAGCCAGGTGTCAATCAATTGGGGGCAGGTGCAGTAAATGCCCTTATTTTGGATTTTTATATAATACAAAGTATTAATACTAATTCGAAGTTTAGTTTGCTAAAGATATCAGCAGTTTGGTTATGTTTGTAACTTTTTTTTTTTTGTTCCCTTGGCCTCTTTGGCGCCCCCTAGCGAAATTGCGCCCTTAGCATTTGCCTATACTGCCCATATATAACGGGTCGGCTCTGAGCAATATCTACATACCAAAAGTGCCTTCAATTATATTTGACTGAACTCAATGTTTGGACTTTATTAAATATGTTAATAAATAATGTTAAATAATATATTTATTGTGATAAGATATCCTCATGTACTTTACTCACTGACCCGATACAGTAGTTACTGCTATTATTTACATCTATGGTGAGAATATTAAGAAACTTGACACAGTTACAACACACTTCACAAATATACTTAATTTAATTGCTTTTTCTTTTCTTTTTTTTCTTTTAAATATTTTTCTCACAGATCCATTTAAAAGCATGATTACAGGGATAATCATGGCACCCTGATGAAAATAACACAGCACAATTCTCTGCTGTTTGTCCGTTTGAAATACGTAACGAGTTCTGATTGTGCCAGCGGTTCCTGTGTTGTGATTCGACAGCAGCTTAGCGCTCCTTGCCCGGAAAAGTCACGCCTCTTACCATAACGTGGAGATGCATGCGCTCAGTGTTATTGTAAACATGTCTTTAATGTTACCCTATCAATCTGAGCCGGAATCAGACCCGGTGATTGGACTGCGGGATGAAAATAACAGCGTTTCGACGACATGGCGACAAACACACTCTACAAACGCAACTCTTGTGTATTCCTGTGGGCGGAGGTTAGTCAAAAAACTGTTTTAGTGACGTCATTAAAGAAGGAAGTAGAGGGATGTAGTCCAAACTGGCCGTTCGATGTAGGCGACTTCTGTTAAATAAAATATCTCGCTTGGCATTGAACTTTGAGCTTTAACATTTTACAGATTTTATTTATACTCTAACAACAACATTACACACTAACTAAAGTTTGAAACATGGGATCACGAAGAACGGGACCTTTAATATATTGTTGTTCTGCCCTTTATCTCAAATGCCTTGAGTATGCAGTCAGATAACGTCTCCCAGGAATGGTTTTCAGGATTTACTGCTGTCTGAGGAATAACGTAAAACTGTAAATGTACAAAATACAGAATTCTAAGTGTACAGAGTCAATAACATGTTCACATAAACACAACAAAGGCTCTTTACATTCCTTATAGTTAGCATTTACTATATCAGAAATAGATATTCACAAAATAAAGAGAAATTAAATTAACACCTACCATATAAGATATAACAATTTAAAGTAAATATTCACAGGAATTATAATGTAGCAATGTCTACATACCAAAAGTGCCTTCAAATCAACTTAAATCAAGCAGCAATAGCCATGACTACATGCTCTTGGTAAAGACTAGAAGGGATACAGCTACGGCCACTGGACATTTTAATATTTATTTATTTAATTTAATAACTGTATTTGCAGTATTGTAAGGGTAGGTTTAGTCGTTAATAAAATACATATCTAATAAAAATATCTAATAATTAGCAAATTAATTTACTGTTATTTTACAATGAAATTTTGCCTCACTTCCGGCCGTTGCTGTATCCCCTCTAGGCTGCTGAAACTTGGCTCACATTAATGATGTCATCATATAAGGACTTAAACAATTATATGCAATAGCCCACTTTGAACAGAAGGGGTCACTTTACTACAACTTGTTAATAGACTAAATGCAAAATGTTCACAGAGAACAGCACAATTGTAGATATATAGATGAAATATATACGTAATTTAACAGTATTATAAATAGTTAGAATATTCTGTTTTTATAAAAAGTGAATCATATTGTGTTTAGCATATTAATATTCCTGAAAGTGACTATCTATGACAACTGAATTGACTTGCTCTTAAGTAACATCATGGTTTCTTTTATTCTTTAACCCACAGGAAAAGAGGCAGTAGTCTGATGCAAACCAGATCTTGAAAGTTTGAATCGTTGGACCACTTGTAATGATGACATTAAACTTCTGAAATTAATGTGTTTTTTTAAAAGTTTGTGATGCTTTTGTCCTTTTTGCACGTCATTTTGTCATTGATTGTGTTAAACTGTCAAATAAAATAAATACAGCTAAATTGCTGTAAAAGGCGTCATTTATATTTTAAAAGGTTTTCCACATTTTTAAAATGGTCAGGAATTTGTTGAAGCATTATTGAAGTGTCGCTGAAATACTAATATTGTTTAAGTGACTTTGAATCAACATCACATTAACATTGATCAATCAATATTTACCATTGATTATTTTAGTTAATTTCAATATTGATTCAGTAGCAGTGATGTACAATCAATCATAGTGTAACATTGATTCACTGACATTCCCATTGATGATTTTGTTGAAATCTCACCATTGTTTCAACACTAAATGTTAAAGTTGAAGCATCAACATTGTTTCAGTGACTGCATGTTATCTGTGTCTCTCACTATATTGATCTGGTCAATCTTCAGTATTTGAGCTGTGTGTCATCTAAAGGTTTAATGTTCAGTCTTTGTCTTCATCAAAGCTTATAGTTTTGAAGTCTGAGTTCAAGCTACTCTTGGTTATATTTGACTGAACTCATTGTTTGGGCTTTATTAAATATGTTAATAAATAATGTGTTTATTGTGATAAGATGTCCTCATGTACTTTACTCACTGACCCGATACAGTAGTTACTGCTATTATTTACATCTATGGTGAGAATATTAAGAAACTTAGTTACAACACACTTCACAAATATATTTCATTTAATTGCTTTTTTCTTTTTCTTTCTTTTTTTATTTTAAATATTTTTCACACAGATACATTTAAAAGCTTTATTACAGGGATAATCATGCCACCCTGATGGATATAACACAGCACAGTTCTCTTCTGTTTGTCCTTTTGGTTCTCCAGACGCCCAGAACCTGAAAGAACAGATCAGCATTAGATGTTCAGTGCTGCTTCCTGTGTGATATGATACTGACTGTGAGATATGATCATTTATTAGAGAATAATCAGTTTAATTCAGTGATTTCTTACTCATAGGTCATGTTGCTGCCATCAACCCATTTCCATCTGCCCTCCACAACACTGTCAGTCAGACCAATCCAGACTCCAGCGTTACCAGATATCTTTTTAACAAACTCCTAGTAGAATGAAGCAGGAAGTCACATTTAAAGGGTTTGTTCACCTAAAACTGAAAATCCTGTCATCAATTCCTCACACTCATGTTGTTCCAGTACACAATATTTTTAATGAAATCTGAGAGATTTCTGTCCCTCCATTAAATCTATTCATCCAAAACTATGATGCTTCAATAAGTTCATAAAGAGATTGTAAATGTAATTCATATAAATTAAGCAGTTTAATCCAAGTGTTCCAGAGAGACATGATGGCTTTATATGATGAACAGGTTTAATTTAGGGTTTTATTCACATATAAACTTTGATCATGAACAAACGTAGAGCAACTTTGTTTTCATGCATTAAGTGAGATCGGTTGAGCTCTATGTATGTTCATTGAGCAGTTTGAACCATCAGAGTTTTGGGTGAATACACTTTCAATGGAGGGACAGAAATCTTTTCATAATATCTTCATTTGTTTTCTGAAGAAGAACAAAAGTCTTATGAAAAGACAGGAAGGTGAGGAATTGATGACAGAATGATCATTTTGGGTGAACTAACTGAACTATGGTCTGTGTTGGTGAGTAGACATTCATACTGTGAGCAGCACAACCTTTGGTGCCCAATCTCTCTTTCACTCACTTGTTCCTCTCTGTTGTTTATGATGATCAGATCTGCTCCTCTCTCTGTACAGTATCTTCTGCTCTCAGCCCAGTTCCTCTCCTCAGAGGAAATGAAGTAAAAACTGGATTGATAAATATATCCATCTGTAAACACAACCAGATCATCGACTAGTACTTTTTTCCACCTGTATTGAATTATGACATTTTTTTGATAGTGGCACTGAAAAACTGTGTGGGGGTGTGGGTTAGGTTATGGTGTATATATAACTAAATGTATATAAAGAAAGTGCAAGTTTATGGAACGACCTCATTTAGATATTTAAGTAAACACTTGTACAAGTAATTGCACTATAATTTAACATTACCCATTTCATTGAGCATCTTCCACAGTTCATTTCTCTCCTGATTGAACTGGTCTCTTTCTTTAGTTAATTCATCCCTTTCATTTGTCAAGGCCATGTTCTTGTTTAGTAGCTGGTCTCTCTCATTGGTCAGGTCTTTGTTCTTTATTTTCAGCCCATCTCTCTCTTGTGTGAGGTTGGTAATGTTAGTTAGTAGCTGGTCTCTCTCATTGGTCAGGTTTTCATTCTTGGATATTAACTGTCGTCTCTCTAGAGTGAACGTGACACACAGCACTATGACTGCAGTCAGCAGAAGAACACACAGCAGCACCAAACACACTGCAGCTGCTCTGGACCTTCTGATCTTCACATTATCACTTCCTGAAAATGACAGACATCAAGATGAATGTTTTCTCAGTTTCCTAATTGTATGTTTGTCTTGTATGTGTACCTGTATGGTTTCTCTTGGTTCAGTGTTTATATTGCCATGAACAGGCTGAGACATTTTTGTTCTCATGATGAAGCTATATGTGTTTCTACTCTGTAGTCCTCTGCTATTTGAGACTCTACTTTTAGTAGTTGAGGCAAATAAGTGGAAAAGTATGTCACAGTACAAGAGCATGTGACTTCCTGTCTGTTAATACCAATATATTTGTAATTGTAATTGTAATTGTAAAAACTTTATTGTCCCCCTTAGGGGCAATTTGTTCCTTGGGGGCAATTTGTTTGCATAACAAAAAGCTCTTCCTAAAGGGCACTATTGTGATATTGTGGTTAGATGTAGCAGCCGGGTTCAAATTAGCACAGTACAGTTATACATGAGAGAAAAGTCACTTTACTTAATCTAGTGAAATCAAAATTGATGAGAAAATGTATCTTAATTGTGCTTGAAATCAATCTGTGTTCTTCTGTTGCATGTTTGTTTCTATCGCCTGCGATGCTTCTTTAAATACAAGTCAATCACGTCACTGAGAACGGAAATGATCTGAGGTCAGTGTAAAGACTCAAATCATGTGAGGATCAATGCTCAAGGAGGCTAGGGTAAAGATTTGAACTTTATTGACATATTGAGGTTGGCAGGTACGGTGTACATTTTAAGACATCCACAGAACTCAGTCATATGATGAAAAAGCATCATGCCTCAGACTGAAAGGCTTCAGGTCTCAGGAAAAGCAATGGCTACGTTTACATGCACCCAAATAATCCATTTGTAATCGGATTGACGGCTCAATTGGATTGAAAAACATTCATGTAATTTTCATGTAAACACCTTAATCGATATCATTGAGTTTGATCCGAATGAAATTTCGATCGGATTGGAAGGGGTGCTTTATTCCTTTTCTAATCCGATCCAACAGCAAAAAAAAAAAAAAATGGCCATGTAAACGCTTGACTACTTTCTCAATTGTATTCAAAAGTCTCTGGGGCACAACGCAGTGCCAGGGGCGGCGCTAGGGGTGGGCTAAGGGGGCTGGAGCCCCGAAGGTTTTCCCAAAAGCCCCGAATCTTTCAGGTTTGAGGTTTCTTAATAGTGCTCTCAAAATATAATTTTTCTAAACATATCTCTCTATTAAAATGTTACACAGTTCAATACCGCTTTTCTACAGTATCCGTACAGCGTTACCGGCAGCGCTTTCTCTCTCTTCTCTCCAACAGCGCGTTCACGTATACCGCATTTGAACACAGACACGCCCCCTGTCAATCACTCAGAGCAGCACAGACCTCGAGACTCTCTTTCGGTCCGGTGGAAGGGTTTTTGTTATATAACAACTTTAGCACATTTATCAGCTAAACATTCATTCAGTGTTTCCCATTAATGACCCTGTGCTGCAGCCACTGTTTCATAATGAACTGAAAATTTAAAACATAAGTTGTATTTTGCCAACGAACTAAAATCGAAACCGTGATATGCCTTTATAAAACAGCAAAAGACAGTGATTAAGTAGGCTATATACAGTCTGTCTGTGCTGCGTGTTTTAAAGAGAAGTGCGCACATTTGCTCATGCGATCAGCTGGTGATCTGGTGATCAATATAAAAGCTCAAAGATTTATCTATAGAAATTAGTACAAAAGTAGTGTAATTTCCCTATACTGTTGTGTAAAGTAACTAACTAATAAAAATTGTCATTTATTTTTGAGTGCATTTGTTACAATATATGGAAATGACTGTCATGAATAATTATATAATATTAAAACATTATTATATTATTATTTTATTGTAATAATTGTTTGGCATCCAAAAACACAATGTAGACTGAGACTTTATATCACAACTAAAAATATGTTTGAACCATTTTTAATGTCCAGGTACAAGTCAATGCTGTTTCTTTGTTAAATGTGCACACTGTACATGGGCTTAAGCTCTCAGTTTTGAGTTTCCAGAGTGCACCAGATTGATGCATTTAAACTTAAAATGTACAAAATTTTCTTCTGGGGGGACATGCCCCCGGACCCCCCTAGAGGAGGTACATCCAACAAAGTTTTACAAATTATAGTGCCAAATAATGCACATTTTCTGAACAAGAATACTACAGCAAAAGCTCCTTTCATGTCAGTAAAGTTGGTAACAGAAAATTAAAATATTGTGTAAATATATATTTGGGCTAAGCCCCGGATGTTTACAATGTCTGGCTCCGCCCCTGCGCAGTGCGCAAGTTCACGTTCACGTCTTTAGTTGTAAAGATGTATGCCAACAGGCAGTGGCGTATGTATCCCTTTATCATAATATTGGAAATCTTTCAGTTTTAAAACAAGAAGGGGAGCCTATATCACACAAGAGTTATGCCGGTGAAAAAGTCTCAACCTCGGCCAGTATTCACTACAGACATTGAAAGTGACGGAGCTGATGCTGCATTAACGGAGCATATTCTCTCAAAGACGAATTTCAACATAATATAACGGTATATAACTGTCTTCAATAGGATTTCCCTATTGGATTTCATCAGTTTATTAGGTTTCAGAATTGGGTGGGGCAAAATGGCTCTATAGCGCCACCTATAAAACTTCAACTGTGTGCGCCGTTTTAGTCTTAAAATTGACTTCCTTTCCTGGTAGTAGGCTATCTGATATGAATTAACTAATGTTAAATTTTTAATGTAGCGCATTTGTCAATAACAACATATCTGCGGTAAAACATAATACAATAAAAGTGCCATAAGAAAGAACATTCTCTAATATGTATAATATCAAATCTAATTATAAGTAATGTAGCAATTCATTATTTTAAACACTTTCATGTATATTAAACGCGCTTCACTGCGCGCTCAGGTGATTCATTCATCTTCGCGCGCGGCGGTGGGAGGGGTCTCGTACCTGTGGTAGTGGGTGAATCCGCCATGTTTGTGGGGTTTGGAGCGGACGCGAGCAAAACAATGGATTATTTACCAAGAGATATTAATGTTTGAGGTCATTTCAACAAAACAGTTCTGGTAAGCATTGACGCACATTTACATTTGTAGTATGTTTACTTAGCAGACGCTTATAAAGGAACTTTCTAAAGTTAACATCACGTGACTGCCGCAAACGCGGCTTTCTTGGCTTGTCTGAAAACATTCGGTATGCCACTACAGCTAATAAACGGACAAAATCTTTTTCATCTTTGATCGAAGCATTGTTATGTGGATCTCGAGTGTTTACGCTGCACTAAATTTTGACGAGCAACACTCCGATCTGCAAACAAAGAGCTGAGGAAGAGGATGATGACGGGCCTGCATTCACGAGGAGAAAGAGCAGGTTTGTTTGTTTTTAGTTTCCACGCTCTTATATTTATATAAATGCAACTGTAATAAGCAAAAGTTGTTTTATTCCATGTTTCTTCAAGAAGGTGAGTGAAGAGGATGTTTATACTGTCATAGAAGATCACTGTTTTCAAATAACCTCAATTAACTAAATACATACACTAGTTACATAAGCTAGTTTCACTGCTTTTGTTTTTTGTTATGATGAGAATGTACTGCAATCCTATGCATTAGTATGTCTGAGATCATCTTCAGATGCTAAACGTAAGCAGATTTTTCATTTACAGATGCTCACAGCTTTTGTTGCTACTAGCGGCTTCTTCACTCAGCATGTTAAGACGCACAGGAATTGTAAGTGATTATAATAGTGATTATTAATAATAAGTGATTCTTTCTCATGCCATAAATTGCTTTTAATATTTCTGTTTTGTAGTAATCAAGAGAAGTATTATCATCGCTGAAGAAATGGCAGATTTTAATCCTCAGACACCGAGCAGGTCAAGCCCTGAAGAAATAACACCATAGACATCATCTTCTCTGACTGAACTAGCAAGGAGCATCTGGAGCCAATGAGAAAGCTGGTAAGTTCAAGTAAAGTGTGGCGCATTCAGTTAGACCATGTTACCTTTATTAATAGATACTTGTATACTATTTGCTCTTTACAGGTGGAATGTAAACCTACCTGAGTAAACGCCACTACTGTAATGATAATTTCTAAGTTTACTGAGCGATGTAAACTGCTGTCATCCACGTCACATCATTGCTCTAACCAACGTTACCTGAAGAATCCTTTCAGCGTAGCAGATATTCACAAGCGTCTGGAGTAGGGCTGCACGATATTGGAAAAAAATTACATTGCGATATTTTTTTCCCAACGATATATATTGCGATATTGAGAGCCATCAATCCAGGCTAAAGTCAATAATTACCATTCCATGATATTAATAATTTCACTAATAAGCAAGCTTCATTACAAGTGACAAAAAGGTCACTTAATATTTTATTCCAAAATTAGAACATTTCTGTAAACACAAAAGCAGACACATTTTTAAATAAAACAGCAGCTTTACACCAACCCCCCGATTGGTTTACAACAATATAACTTAAAATAAATAAAACAGTGTTGGTCATCATCATAATCATGGCTAAACAAAATGAAATAAAACTTCTAAACTGAGTATTCTTTAGCATGATCATGATCATGCATGCTTACGAGACAGGACAGGCTTGAGACAGGTTCGTTGGCAAGTGACGATGTTGCCACTACTATGGCAACATATCTTTAGCGATATGAAACGTTATTGCATCTGTCATTTCTTTCTGTCATTGAGAGCCTTTCTGGTAAGGTGTCACACTGGCAAAGGCATCACAAATATTTGTTTGTTTTGGTTGACATCCAGATTTGACTTTGTATTCGTCGTAAAGAGCTTTGTGGTGCCGTTTTAAGTGATCAGACAAATTGGTGGTGTTTCCTTGTTTTGTGGCCACAACTTTATGACACTCCATGCAAAGTACCTCTTTTTGGTCAACATCCTCCTTTTTGTAGCCGAAATAGTCCCAAATAGATGATTTCGACTTTCTTTTTGGTACGAAATCATTTTTTGCGGCGGATCCTCTTCGTTGCGCATTTTTAGCAGTGAATGTTGGCTGTGAGCGGTGAGCAGCGGCACAGCGAACCAATCACTGTGCAGGCACACGGAACGTGCATGTCACCCCAGCAACAAGCCATACAACAAACTGGTGTTTACTGTGTACTACCGTTCTCTTAATACACCATGGGCTACTACCCTTCACATTGCATGTTCCGGCGATGTGACTATCGCTCACGTGCACATCGCGATGTCGATGTTAAAACAGAATATCGTTCAGCCCTAGTCTGGAGCCAACATAAAATGTAAGTAAAGCAAAACATTTTCTTTCTTTCTTTTTCTTATTTGATTTTGTAAGTATATCTTAATGAAGAAAATGTAGGGCAACAATGTTAATGTTACCTACGTTTTTCCCCCGTCATCGCAGTCCTACATTATATAAGTGTGTTGCTCCTTTTTGTTAAGCACACTGATCTCTGAGAAATGTGATTTTATTCCTACACTCATGTGAATAAACTAGCAGTAGCTTTATCTAATGATTAGTAAACCTTTACAATCTTTCTTTGCTTGCAGGCTGAACTGGATACTTACTGAAGAATGAGCTTCAACACTTAAGGTAACTTCAGTTGAGTTGAAATGCTAGTTGTGTGACGTCTCCTCAGATAACTGTACACAGACCTGACTTTCTCTTTTCTACATCCACTGTTGGTTATACACTTTTTTTTGGCTTTCTAGGTTTGTGCAGTTACACCATCACTGAAAACGGCACGCGTCAAGATTTCAGAGACTCTGCGTGACATTTTAAATGTTTAAATGTTACCTCCATCACTGTCTTCACTGTATATAAAATAAAGTTGGCTTGCTTGTTTAACATGTTAATTTTTGCTTGACTTTGAAGGGTGTGCATGATGTCACTATGAAACACACCGTAGCCCTCTGTGCTCCTCAGTGTACCTGTGAGGACCCACAGTTCTTCAAGACTTGAAATGTAAGTATTCAATGCATCAACAGAATTGCTAGTATCAGCGAATGTAACGGTCTACTTTTAGTCTACTGAGTGAAACTTACAGTTGGACCCTCTATGCTTATTTCAGGAGGCGTTGGGAGAGCCAGACATCACTGATTCTGTCATTGTGGTCAATGAAACGAAAGCACAAGTCCTTCAAGCACTGCAGTTATAAGATGATCTTCAGTTTTATAATAAAAGACTGATCTTCAAAAAAAAAAATTCAGTTGTACAGCTGAAGGTTTATTTTATTTATGTATTTTTTTAGGTGTTATTAGGGCCCAAGCGAAAATTCGCGCAGGGCCCTCTTGTTCTTCTAAGGATTTTTTTTTTTTTTTTTTTTTTTATTTTATTTTTTTTTTTTTTCCGTCTTCCGGGGCTTTTTGGGGGCCTTAACATGCTCAAAAACTCTTGAAAATTGGCACACACATTGGAATCCGCGGCCATTAGGACGCCGGAGAGGCTGGTACCCGGGCGTGGCAGGGGGGCTCGACAGCGCCCCCTTGAAAAAAGTCTGAAAATTTGGTCCATATATTAAACATGCTTGCACGTATTAGTATGAAACTCGGTACACATATAGACCTCATCGGGCCGAACAACTTTCGCGCTCTAAGTTAATCGCCACGCCAACAGGAAGTCAGCTATTAAGGGTTGTTTGAAAAACGCATGCTCTGGAATTTGATATACTCCTCCTAGACGATTAATCCGATCGCCACCAAACTCGGTCAGCATGAAGTCAAGACACTGATGATTAAAAATTGCCAGGGGATTTTTGATATCTCGAACGGTTTGGCCGTGGCGAGGCAACGAATTTATGGCGAGAAAAAGGAAACAGGAAATGTGTTATAACGTCTTAATACATATATTGATCTTTATGAAACTTCACGAGTGTGTTCGTTATAGGAGTCTGATCACATGGATGTGACTATTGTGAGTCAAAGTTATAGCGCCACCAACTGGCAGCAGGAAGTGTATCACTTTTTGAAATGTTTTGAGATCACCCTCTTATTTTTACCTGATTTGCTTCAAACTTCATCAGTGTAATGTCAATACACAGCAGATGTAGACCTATGACAGGATTTTTGATATTTGAAATATTGTTGCCATGGCAACAGGTCAAACTGTAATAATATTCTTGAGTGTTTTTGAGGCTCTTAACATGCTTCAAATTGCATGAAACTCGACACACACATCAATATTGTCAACCAGTAGACATGGACAAAGCCATAGAAATGGGCGTGGTGGAGGGGCTCAGTAGCGCCACCTTTTGACAAAAGTGGGGGGGTTAGTTTTTCCTACAGTCACCAAACTCGGTACACATATTATTCTCATCAAGCCGGACAATTTTCTAATTTACATTCATTAGCTCCGACCAACAGGAAGTCAGCTATTTTGGTTTGAATGTTAATTTTTTGAAAAAACAGGCTATGAATTTTATACTACTACTCCTACAGGGTTTATCCAATTTACACCAAGCTTTTTTTAACTTGTTGCGAACACATTGAAGTTGTTTAATTGCAAACGGATTTTGGATATCTCAAACGGTTTGGCCGTGGCGAGGCAACGAATTTATGGCGAGAAAAGGGAAACAGGAAATGTGTTATAACTTCTGCATACATTGATTGATGTTTATGAAACTTCAGGAGTGTGTTGGTTGTAGTAGTCTGATCACATGGATGTAACTATTGTGAGTCAAAGTTATAGCGCCACCAAATGGCAGCAAGAAGTGTATCACTTTTAAAATGCTTTGAGATCACCCTCTTATTTTTACCTGATTTGCTTCAAACTTCATCAGTGTAATGTCAATACACAGCAGATGTAGACCTATGACAGGATTTTTGATATTTGAAATATTGTTGCCATGGCAACAGGTCAAACTGTAATAATATTCTTGAGTGTTTTTGAGGCTCTTAACATGCTTCAAATTGCATGAAACTCGACACACACATCAATATTGTCAACCAGTAGACATGGACAAAGCCATAGAAATGGGCGTGGTGGAGGGGCTCAGTAGCGCCACCTTTTGACAAAAGTGGGGGGGTTAGTTTTTCCTACAGTCACCAAACTCGGTACACATATTATTCTCATCAAGCCGGACAATTTTCTAATTTACATTCATTAGCTCCGACCAACAGGAAGTCAGCTATTTTGGTTTGAATGTTAATTTTTTGAAAAAACAGGCTATGAATTTTATACTACTACTCCTACAGGGTTTATCCAATTTACACCAAGCTTTTTTTAACTTGTTGCTAACACATTGAAGTTGTTTAATTGCAAACGGATTTTGGATATCTCAAACGGTTTGGCCGTGGCGAGGCAACGAATTTATGGCAAGAAAAGGGAAACAAAGTGTTATAACTTCTGCATACATTAATTGATTTTGATGAAACTTTGGCTTAGTCTTCGTTGTACAAGGCTGATCACATGGATTTGACTATTGTGATTCAAAGTCATAGCGCCACCAACTGGAAGCAGAAAATGTGTCACTTTCAGCATACATTGAGATCACCCTCTTATTTTTACCTGATTTGCTTCAAAATTCATCAGAATAATGTTAAAACTTGGCACATGTAATCCTTTGAAAATGGGCAGGGAGGAGGGGCTCTATAGCGGCACCTTGTAGTGCAGTAAATGTGGAGTGAATTTGACATAGTCCTTTGATGTTTAACCGTTTTAAGTGCCTATTGCCCGCTGTGCACAGTTGCCCTGAAGCCACCGGGGTGGCGGTGCCACCGGGCTTGGGCCCGCCATCGCTGCTCGCAGCTATATTTGTTGTTTGTTTTTGTCTTTAGTTAGTTTTTTTATGTAATGAAGTCCTGCAGAGGTGCCTGATCCTGTTCCTGGAGATCTTCCTGCCTGCAGAGTTCAGCTAAGTTATTCAGCTCATTACTTCGCCAAGTACAACAGCAAAACTTTTTCCATTTACCAACGTGTTTAAAACATTTTAAGTTTGTCTATACTTATACACAGAGTGTAAAATTGAATAAGTAAATACTAGTGTATAATTTTTCAAAATGTGGTAAATATTTACAATACTTGTATAACAACTGCTGTTATTTGATGTAATATAGTTTTGTAATTGTTTTGTAAATAAAATGTTTTCATGCCAACCAGATCAAGTGAGTTCTTTACAAATGGACATATAATTGCTTTTCATAACAATGTGAGGTTTGTATAGATTTAAGTAATGTTATTTATGTTATATAAGCGTTTTGGCTGGGTATCAAATTTAAATGAAAAATGAATTAACAGTATGGTAGATATATAAACGGAGCTGGGCCGTTTCTGGCGCACTGTGCCCATTTGCGACGGCCCGATACCGGCTTTATTCCGGCAGTGTCGGCATGGTAACGGCTGCCGCGTCTGGCCTGATTGATTCGGGCAGTGAGTACACCAGGCATCCGGTCCGAGGGCAGCAGATGGAAGCGGGCCGAGTGGTAAGTCTCTGGCAGGCGAGAATCTAACCAGAACTGGCCCGATTGTATTTTGCTATCTCGGTAAGGCAAACAATGTCCGATCTGCTCCAAACTTCACACACTTGATAAAGTCCTGTCCTGAACACATGTCCATGCCCATATTCAGTTATAGTCATAGCGTCACCTGCTGGCAACAGGAAGTGATATGTTTAACACTGTTATGGACTCCTGACAGCATATTAAAATGTGCCAGCAAGTGTTAAACAGGCTAGCAACATACTAGAAAAATGTTAGCAAAACACTTAGCTAACTAAGTGCTAAGCATGCTAATAATAAAGTGAAAGAGGAAGTTGCTGTAACTCAGGCATGCAGTGTCCAATCTACCCCAAACTTAACACACTTGATAAGAGTCCTGCCCTGAACACATCTACATGACGATAGTCAGTTATAGTAATAGCGCCACCTACTGGCAATAGGAAGTTACATTTTTAACAATATGATGCACTACTAGCAATATACTAAAATATGCAATTGAGTACTAAACATGCTAGAAACATTCTAAATCATGCTAGCAACACCTAGCTGACTGCTAAAGCATGCTATTATCGTTATGAGACAGGAAGTTGTTGTAACTCAAGCATACAGTGTCTGATCAGCCCCAAACTTCACATGTGTGATAAGAGTCCTGGCCTAAAGACATCCATATGCTAATATTCAGTTATTCATAGTGCCACCTGCTGGCGACAGGAAATGTCATGCTCTACACTTGTTGTAACTCAGGTATACAATGTCCGATCTGCTCCAAACTTCACATGTTTGATAATAGTCCTGGCCTGAAGACATCGCTATGGCAATATTCAGTTACGGTCAAAGTGCCACCTGTTGGCAGCAGGACGTCTGGCACTTTCAAATGACTTTGCAATAATTCTCCTGTATTTTCTCGCTTACATGCATGTTGGACACTGTTCACTGTTTTCCTAAAGCTGTCGGTGAGCCCGGGTGTGAAGGCCCTTTCATTGCTGCTTGCAGCTTTAATTTATTCATTATTTCTCTTGTGGCATATAGGCAAGTAAAACAAATGAGAATAAGAGAAATGAGGTTGTTTTGCTTGAAGTAAAGCTGTGCTTAGTTTTCATTGATGACTGCAGAGTTAGGAAATATTATACACTCTTAATAATTTTAATTATAGGCCTATAATTCATTGTATAATAGACCTAAAAAATGTTTCAAAAGATAGCTAATAGCCTAATCTTTTGTTATCCTCACAGCACATCAGTTATGTGGTGATGCACTATGAAATTATTGCGGGGCAAATTTATTATATTATTAATGTAATAATAAAAGAAACCTAACCTAATAGTAATGGGCTAATAACAGACTAGAAGAATGTAGCAGGCCTACATGGAAATACCAAATCCTCTTAATATTGCCAAGATTTGATTCTTTTGACAATATCTCTGGCTATCATCGATACATGATCATCGTCTGTTGACATAACCTGGGTTATCGCGTGCCCTGCATGCCTGTCCGGTACGCCACTGCCAACAGGACAAAAATAACGATGAGCTGTTGGTGTCACGTCCATGGTTGTCCAAGTGTGATTGATATGACATCACACACAAAAGTTTTAATCAGAATATATATAAAACACATATAAATGGATATTTGAATCAGATTACAATGTTTAGACTACATGTAATCAGATCTGCAATCAGATTCAATTCATTTGAATTGATGAAAATTGGTGCATGTAAACATAGCCAATGTCAGATCTCGTACAATTAGCCATCGGACGAAATGGACTGACCATCCTAACGGAAACACACAGGCTGAGTAAACATTTAAGTCAGTTTTTTCTCTCTCTCCAAAATAATATATAAATGGTTAGTTATTAAATCCTACAACAGCATCAGAAGAACACAAAGCTGAACCAAACACACTGTAGCTTCTTCTGATCTTCACACAATCAAACTGAACATGTGCAGACTCTGATGATTTGATCAAAGTAATGAATGTGATTACCTGTACGCTGAAGTGGTTGGTGTGTGTTTGTCTCTGTCCTGAAGTCATGATCTCTCACACATTCTGCACTCTCATAGATTTCCACTGTCATCTCCATTCTGTCTGTGTTCATTCTCTCAGACTCAGTCCTGATCACATCTTCATAAATACCATCACCATTTCTGCTCTTTAACCATCAAACTATCAAAAAAAGAGATCTTGTTCCTTGTTTGTTGTAGATGTAGTCAGCACGCGTCTTATTTGTAAAGCTAGTGGCAAAAAAACTTGTGGTCAATGTGTGAAAACAAAAACATGTGACATCAGACCCTTTGACATGAAACAGAAGTTGTGAAAGACTTTCTTCCCTTTTGTGATGTATATCTGAGTGAAACTCGGCCATTGTTGAAATGTCATGTGATTGACAGGTTGTCCCGCTCTCGCTCCAGTAAACACATCATCAGAGAAGAGAAGTCATTGCAAGAGGGAGGGGAAGTTATTTTAACTAAAGATTATGAGGGCACATGAAATTTAAATGTGATGTGCATTGATAAATCATTCATAAATACTGCAATATTCCATAAAAAAGAAGAATTTTTTATTTTAATTTCATAGTGACTTGTTGGTTGCTGTGGAAAATTCTTTATTCTTTCAGTGGTGAGAATGTAATGAGACAAACACTCAGGAAATGTCTTTGTTGATATTATTCTTGTAAGAAGGTTGTTTAAAGAAGATTTCTACACAGTTCTAGAGAGAAGATCACCCTCACCCAGAGCGGCTGTCTTATATACCCCTCTTATTGTTCCTTGTTACCCCAAACCAATAATAACACGTTACCATATTAGGATCATAAAAACTGAAAAAAGAGAGGGGTCTAAAACTGAGCAGATACCCTATTGAAGTCCAAGCTGTCTAGACAAACACATTTGCACCTTTGCCTCACTTCCTTTGTTAGTTTCAGAAGTGTTTCTTAAAAGAGAAGAGCATTAGCAGTAATTTTCCACTGAACAAACGGTTTTAAATGATACACAAGACAGAGAGAAAACAAGTATCAATGCATCCATTCATAAATCAGGAGAATAAATGATAAGAAATAAAAAATCCTCTACAAAGTTTAGAACAAGCACTGACTGTGGCAGGTTACTGGGGAAATGAACATTGGGAATGAAAATATATTTACAGGAACATTTGGAAGCAACAGAAGGTACTTACATGTTTCCAGCAATGAACATCAAAATCAATGTAAAACTAGTCAATTTCAAACAGGTATGGAGTGCCACAGAGCTCATTATTAGGTCCTCTGCTTTTCCCATTGAGGCAGTGGTTCCCAACCCTGGTCCTGAAGTATCCCCAGCAATGCATATTTATTACATAGATGTCTTGTATGGCGTCGTGTGGGCGAGCGGTTTGCTGATGTCAGTGTTGTGGATCGAGTAGCCCATGGTGGCGGTGCAGGTATGGGCAGGCGTATGTTATGGACAACAAACACAGGTGCATTTTATTGATGTCATTTTGAATGCACACAGATACCGTGACCAGATCCTGAGGCCCATTGTTGTGCCATTCATCCATGACCATCACCTCATGTTGCAGCATGATAATGCACAGCCCCATGTTGCAGGGATCTGTACACAATTCCTAGAAGCTGAAAACATCCCAGTTCTTGCATGGCCAGCATACTCACCGGACATGTGACCCATTGAGCATGTTTGGGATGCTCCGGATCGGCATATATGACAGCGTGTTCCAGTTCCTGCCAATATCCAGCAACTTCACACAGCCATTGAAGAGGAGTGGACCAACATTCCACAGGCCACAATCAACAATCTGATCAACTCTACGTGAAGGAGATGTATATATAACAGTAATAAAGATAAAGGTTTTCGATCTGGTTTCTAGAGTATTTTTGCTGGTTTCTTGACATTGCTAGGGAAAGTTACTTCTCATTATCAGTGTTCCTGCTTGTTTCTTGCATATTTAGACTCCCCCTGTTTAATGAATTTACTCACAAAATTAATTTGTAGTTCCTGAAAGGAAGTGACTTTAGTTTCATATACAGATGGTGTGAACAGAACCATATGTCTAAAACAGGACTGTCATCTGTATTCTGCTGTTGTGTGAATGCAACCAATCAGAAGAAAACTAAAATTATTTGTTTATTCAAAGAGGAGTTTCAGGAATGAGGGCAAGATATGATTAAGGTTCACTTATAATGTTAGAGAAAAAAAGTAGTATCCGCACATCCTAGCTCAACTTGGAGCAGGTGCTTGATCATCAGAGTCACTATTAGGTAAACACACACACAAAAAAAAAAATCTGCACACTGCTACTACTGCTCTCAAAATTTATTAAAAAGACAATGTTTCGACCAAAGAAGTCTTCATCAGGTCAGGCAAACAGTAAATAGTCAAAAAATGTCAATTTCTTATCATTTTCTCAACATGATCAGTCACACCTGTTACAAGTCATCAAACTCATCACCCAATAATCCAATCAACACTGGTAACAAATGGAATCATATACAATCATATAAAAAAAAAAAAAAAAAAAATCACAAAAAAGGTTTCAAATCAAAATCCAAATTTAAACCTTTAGGAGAAAGAGTATTTAATGTGTAAATATAAAAAGCTTCCCTCTGTAATAAGATTTTATTAATATCACCACCCCTTCTAGGTACTTGTATTTGTACTTATGAAATTTTGCCTCACTTCTGGCCGTCGCTGTATCCCCTCTAGGCTGCTGAAACTTGGCTCACATTAGTGATTTCATCATATATGGACTTAAAGGTGCCCTAGAATGAAAAATTGAATTTATCTAGGCATAGTTGAATAACAAGAGTTCAGTACATGGAAATGACATACAGTGAGTCTCAAACTCCATTGTTTCCTCCTTATATAAATCTCATTTGTTTAACCCTTAAATGCATACCTCGGGTCTTTAGTGACCCAGGACGTCATTCACTACCCTCCTTCTCGTTCATTTTTTAAAGTTAGACATCAACCTTTTTGGTATTTCTCGATCAATTCATTATAAATAATATAACAAGAAAAAAAAATCATAAAATTATAAAATAATGCCTATTTTTGTATAGGGTCACAAATGACCCGAGGTGTGTATGAGTGTATGTATATTTTTCTGCACAACAATAATTTAATCTTAGATGACGGAATACGTGCAATTCACCTTTATTCCATAAGGTGGCAATGTCTGATACACAATGCTGAAGTGACAACTCATTCAGACAGAAAACGAAATAATAATAAAAACATGAATTGGCTCAGCAATTTACTGCAAAACAAGTACTGAACGCAATCAGATATGACTGTAACTGCTACTGGATGGATCTGGTGAAGCTGTTAGCGATCGAAATATTGATTTTAAAGATGTTGAAAATTATATAGTTTTGAGAATACGTTTGAGATCGCGAATGGGCTCATATTCATGACCTCAAACATAAAACAAGCCCATTATTTGCTGAATTTACTGTGAAATGAGCTCTGACGAGGACAGTGATGATGGCATAAAACATCTGCTCAAACTGAGCCCTTTCAAGCTCCAAAAGGTAACAAAATATGCTTTATTTTATTCTTCTGTAATTGTTACTCTAATATCAGAGGAGTTTTATATTATTGCGACAGGTAGAGATCCTTCCGTGTTAGATATAGATTCGGGTCGATAAAGACCTGAGTATGTAAGAATGATTGGCGAAACAGTCATGCATTTAAGGGTTAAAAGCCCTCGAAGAACAGGTGAATCTCCACATAACACCGACTGTTACGTAACAGTCGGGATCATTAATATGTATGACCCCAATATTTGCATATGCCAGCCCATGATCAAGGCATTAGACGACAGCTGAATCATCAGACTAGGTAAGCAAGCAAGGACAACAGTGAAAAATGGCAGATGGAGCAATAATAACTGACATGATCCATGATATCATGATATTTTTAGTGATATTTGTAAATTGTCTTTCTAAATGTTTCGTTAGCATGTTGCTAATGTACTGTTAAATGTGGTTAAAATTACCATAGTTTCTTACTGTATTCACGAAGACAAGAGCCGTCGTTATTTTCATTATTAAACACTTGCAGTCAGTATAATTCATAAACACAACTTCATTCTTTATAAATCTCTCCAACAGTGTAGCATTAGCCGTTAGCCACGGAGCACTATCAAACTCATTCAGAATCAAATGTAAACATCCAAATAAATACTATACTCACATGATCTGATATGCTGCATAACAAACACTTTGTAAAGATCCATTTTGAGGGTTATATTAGCTGTGTGAACTTTGTTTATGCTGGTTAAGGCAAGCACAAGCTCCGTGGGCGGGGGAGCACGAGATTTAAAGGGGCCGTGCAGCATGAATCGGCGCATTTCTAATTATGCCTCAAAATAGGCAGTTAAAAAAATTAATAAAAAAAATCTATGGGGTATTTTGAGCTGAAACTTCACAGACACATTCAGGGGACACCTTAGACTTATATTACATCTTGTAAAAAAACGTTTGATGGCACCTTTAAACAATTATATGCAATAGCCCACTTTGAACAGAAGGGGTCACTCTACTACAACTAGTTAATAGACTAAATGCAAAATGTTCATAGAGAACAGCACAATTCAAAAAGTGAATCATATTGTCTTTAGCATATTAATATTCCTGAAAGTGACTATCTATGACAACTGAATTGACTTGCTCTTAAGTAACATCATGGTTTCTTTTTTTCTTTAACCCACAGGAAAAGAGTCAGTTTTCTGAAGCAAACCAGGGCCCGTATTCACAAAACATCTTAAGGCTAAAAGTAGCTCCTAACTTGCAGATTTAGGAGAAACTCTTAAAAATAATGGGCGTGTCTGTCCTAAATTTAGGAGTCCTAAATTTTTGCTGTAAGATTATTTCACAAAGTATTTTAGCACTAAAACAAGCTCCTAAATCTGTGAAATGCTAGGAGTAGTCAAGAGGACTCTTAAATCACTAAGACCAAATCACAAACAGTCCTAATCCACCCAAAGACACTGAACACCATTGAGGGAATAGAGGATAGAGCCTTAGGTGCTGAACCTTTTCTTCATAAATGCAATACATTTTGATTTATAGATTTGAATCTACGATGAAACGGCAAAAAAAACTTTACCAAATAAATAAATATTGTCTGATTACCTGCGCCAGTGGTTTTCATGAGTTCACACTTACAAATGAATAGAGTAAAATGAATAGAGTAAAATATATATATACACAGATGGTCGGCAATCGTCTGTGTATATATTTCTCCTCTCAAGCTGATTAGAAAGACTGTTCGAATGTGTTTCTCCTAAACTTTGTTTATAAAACATAATTTGTCACTTGAATTCTGCATTCTCTTGAGATGCAGACATCCAAGAGGCGATCCACAGTTAACTGTATATACTAGTTTAATTAGTGACACTTAGCCTACATTTTAAAACCTTTATAGCAACATTTTAATTTGACTATGGCAACATTTTTATTAAAAAATATTTATTTGAATAGGGCAACATTTGTATTTTAAAAACTTTATTTTAATATGGCAACATTTTTATTAAAAATATTTATGAATAGGGCAATAGGGCAACATTTGTATTTTAAAACCTTTATTTGAATATGGCAACATGACACCTCATTCTACGATATTTCTATGATTAAATCGCTGACTCCTCCCCCATCAGCCAATCACTGTGTGTATAGTCCATAGCAACGAGGTCAACCCCGCCCTTACTCTTTGCTTAAGACTTCAGTCTATTCCTTAGTAAAAGTCGGTCTCAGCAGCTTTGTCAATAGGTTTTAAGAAAAAACTTTTACCTAAGAACTTTTACTGCTATTTAGGAGAACTCTTAGTGGTTAGATAAAATGTTTTGTGAATGCGGCCCCAGATCTTGAATCATTGCAGCTCTTGTAATTATGACATTAGACTTCTGAAATTAATGGTTTTTTTTTTACAGGTTGTGATGCTTTTGTCCTTTTTGCACATCATTTTGTCATTGATTATGTTAAACTGTCAAATAAAATAAATTGACTAAATTGCTGGAAAGGCATCATTTATATTTTAAAAGGTTTTCCACATATTTTTAAATGGTCAGGAATTTGTTGAAGCATTATTGAAGTGTTGCTGAAATATTAATACTGTTTGCCATCAACCCATTTCCATCTGCCCTCCACATCACTGTCAGTCTGACCAATCCAGACTCCAGCGTTACAAGATATCTTTTTAACAAAATCCTAGTAGAATGAAGCAGGAAGTCACATTTAAAGGGTTAATACACCTGCAATTAAAGATTCTGTCATCAAAGTTGTGTTCGCTCCACACAGCTTGCAGGTCTCTGGCTAACCAGCTAACAGCAATATGTGTCGCTCGCAATTGTCTGGAAATGTCAAATGTTTTTTGTTGTTATTATACTTGGAGTTATGATAAAGAATAGAGCAGTACGTTGGTGTACAACTTGGGCTTTATCAATACGTTTCTGCGTTGGGCTAACACATATACCATGACTGTTTGTGTGTTTACCACTGAGCTGTGGGCTAATTCACTAACATAAACATAAAACAACTTATTTCCTCTCTGGGTCTTTATTCTTAGAACAGAACGGAGCACCATCATTATTATAATATAATGTAAGTGATGCAAGCACTGTATACTGTACTTCATGTTAACCAGCAGAAGTCATCTGACCAATCATTAGCATCGCGCAAACAAGGGGTTTGGCAAAAAAACGAATCGTTGAGCGAATCGTTTGGGAGTCATTGAGCAAATAAGGTAAAAATAAATGCAGATTATGAGACAATTAAAGTGTTTTTTGACCTTGCATGCTTTTAAACCTGTTGTTGGAGACTCCCAAACCAAAAATAGGAACCTTTCAAATGCCACAATAGGGCCACTTTAAGGTATTTGTTGGTGAGTAGACATTCATTACTGTGAGCAGCACAACCTTTGGTGCCCAATCTCTCTTTCACTCACTTGTTCCTCTCTGTTGTTTATGATGATCAGATCTGCTCCTCTCTCTGTACAGTATCTTCTGCTCTCAGTCCAGTTCCTCTCCTCAGAGGAAATGAAGTAAAAACTGGATTGATAAATATATACACCTGCAAACACAACCAGATCATTGACTAGTACTTTTTTCCACCTGTACTGAATTATGACATTAATTTATGATAGTGGCACTTAATATATATATTAAGTATATAATGGTATATATAACTAAATGTATATAAAGACAGTGCAAGTTTATGGAATGACCTCATTTAGATATTTAAGTAAACAATTGTACTAGTAAATGTACTATAATTTAACATTACCTGTTTCATTGAGCATCTTCCACAGTTCATTTCTCTCATGATTGAACTGGTCTCTTTCTTTAGTTAATTCATCTCTTTCATTTGTCAAGGCCATGTTCTTCTTTAGTAGCTGGTCTCTCTCATTGGTCAGGTTTTCATTCTTGGATATTAACTGTCGTGTCTCTAGAGTGACATTGTGACATCCTGTCTGTTAAATACCAATATATACCAATAAATTAGCACAGTACAGTTATACATGAGAGAAATGTCACTTTTTTCAATTTTAACTTTTCACAGTTTTAACTCAAAATACCCCACAGATAATTTTTTATAGCATGTTAAAATTGCCACTCTTTGGGGGTGAGCAAAAATGCACCGTTTCGCACTTTAAATGCAAATGAGCTGCTGCGCTGACCTGAGAGGGCGGAGCTTCAAGAGCTGATTCTCCGGTGACAGGATTCAGTCAGAACACGCTATACTGTCAGAAACTGCAAATATATGCTGCATGGAGATAGAACAGGTATAGTTTAGTTCAATTATGGTTATATTGTCTTCTTGTTTTTATCAACTATATTAGTACAAGCCAGTTTACCGATTAGTTTTATAACGTTTATTGTACTTCACACAAAATATGAAGCATCTGTTTTCACTCTAGAAAATTTCTATAAGAGCTTAAAACACAGTGCAATTGTGTATTAAAATATTATCCTGGCTAATGACTTGTTCTCAGACACTGCTTATGATTTATGGGGATTTTAAAAAAAGGAGTGGTTTAAAAAAGAGGTTTTTATCATCATAGGGTGGTTGTGTACACACACTGCCAACACACATTTATGTCCAAACACCATGCCAAAGTGAATTTTGCATAATAGGTCCCCTTTAAAGTCTCCATGGAGTAGACTTATCTCTCAGTAGTAGTATGTACAGGAGGGTTTAGGGAATCCAATCTGAGGCCAACAAGAATTTATTTGCTTCCAAAAGTACACAAGCCCAGTGACAAATGGCCTTACCCTGTTTATGCCCCCGGGTCGCCCCATAGTCTCTGACTGTGGGAGCGAAAGCTATAGGGTGGCAGAGTTCATTGATTTTTATTTAAATCGCCATCGGAGGCTTTTATATTTTCATTAGACGTAAATAGTCTTTATACAAATATAAAGACTCCTCTTTGGTTTAAACGCAGTACGAGATTGTTTTGCAAAATTTCTGGATGCCTCCAGACCAGATGATGCAATCCTGCAGCTCCTTGAGCTAAGTCTTACAAAAGACAATTTTGAGTTTGAGGGGGCTTTTTATTTGCAAGTTAGGGGCACGGCCATGGGGAAGAGGTTTGCGGGAAGGGATTGTCTTGGCACAACTGATCAGGTTTAGGAGTATTTGCTCTCAGGATAATAGCTTTCAGGAAGCGAAGCAGATTCTGTTTAAAGTTCTTCGGAGAAGAGGCTATTCCAGGTCGCTGTTGCAGGCCATTTATAAGGAACATTGTGAGTCCAGTGCAAATCCGGTTGCTCAGTCCCTCCAGTCTGACACTGTTCGGGTCCCTGCGATTTTCACATTCTCATCGGCTACTGTCGGCCTGGCAGGACGAATCAAGGGCAACTTCACACAGACTTTGGCAGACACTGCAGCAGGGGGAGAGTTTTCGCTTTTCGCTACGCAGCCAACATTGGACAAGTGTTATATCAACTTGAGGGACTTGCTAGTCCATAGCCTCCTCCCTAGAGCCAGAGAAAATTTTCGGCCAGTCAGAAATCCCTGTGTAATCAAGGCCTTTGGAGGCCAGGAGGCCTTTTTTCTGCCCGACATCTCTCTAAATGCTGAGAACTGCATTTGTCATCAGATGTATTAAATGTGGCAGACAGTATGTTGGCAAGACTAAAAGCAAGATTAAAAACATGTAAGATAATAAACATTTATTATGAACAAGTTAAGAAAGACAAGTATTTTAATAAGAATGTAGTTTATAAAGAAAAGAGACAAAACACTTTATAAACATTCTTAATATCAGGGATGGGCAGTATTTATGATACATGTATTTCAAATACGTATTTCAAATACAAAATAGTATTTTGTAATTTGTATTTGATAGGGTTGATGAAAATGGCTTTGTATTTTGTATCAAAATACTTTAGTGTTTTGTATTTTTAAAATACTGTAAAATACTTTGTAAGAAGTCTACATGATGACATAAAATTGCGGCTTCTGATTGGTGCATACTCTATAGTTTGCAGAGTTTGCAATTTTCAGAACAGAAAATTGATCCATATGGAAGAAGATGGTCAAGAATCGTGCAGGCTGGCAGCTTTCCATCAATTTTTAGCTTGAATTGCTATAATTTTTAACAGTTCATGTTAATTTGTGGTGTTCGTTTTGGTAGCCTAGGCTAAATAGTATACCAGTTTACATAATGTTCTTGAAAACAATTACACCGAGCAGTAGCCCCCTATGTTTATGTTTAACAATCAAATGATTAATTGATTAAAAACTAGTTGCTATGAATACAGGTGCCGTCAGTTGTCTTCTTATAAATTAGTTGTTGTCATTGAGTCGCAGAGGGATAACTGTTTTTATTTGTCAGGTAGCTGTGCTTTTAAACATTACCCTTACAAACAAATCTTCCTGGACTAACTCTAAACAGAGCTGCATCCAGGGATAACTCTAAAAAAATAAAAATATTTGTCAGGCAGCTATGTGTTTAAACAGTACCCTTACAGACAAATCTTCCTGGACTAACTCTATACAGAGCTGCATCCAGGGATAACCAAAAATAAATAAATAAATAAATAAATAAATAAATATTTGTCATAGAGCTGAAAAAAAAAAAACTTACTTTCTAATTCTCCCAGCTCTTTCAACCAGACAGCAAGATATAAAATGCATTAAAAGTCAGAAAATAAAAGAGATACATAAAATATATAAAATGCATTAAAAATGAAATAAATAAAAAATAAGAAAAGGAGTTGAAAGAATAAAAAGATGCGTATAAAATAAAGTATAAACAGTTCAGACATAGCACAGTGCTCAATTAGCAAATGCATAGGTAAAAAGATGTGTTTTGAGTCTGGATTTGAATGTGGCTACTGTTGGAGCACACCTGATCCTTCTGGAAGCTGGTTCCTAGCTGCGGCTGGCATAACAGCTAAAAGCAGACTCTCCCTGGTTTGAGTGAACCCTTGGTATTTCTAAATGACTTGATCCTGATGATCTGAGTGATCTGTTAGGTTTATATTCTATGAGCATATCTGCAATGTATCAAGGCCCTAGGCCATTGAGTGATTTATAAACAAGTAGCAGTACTTTAAAATCAATTCTAAATGCAACTGGAAGCCAGTGCAAGGACCTGAGGACTGGTGTTATGTGTTCATGTTTTCTGGTTCTGCTCAGAATCCTGGCAGCAGCATTCTGTACGAGCTGCAGCTGTCTTTATGATGTTTTTGGGAAGACCAGTGAGGAGCCCATTACAATAATCCACCCTGCTGGTGATGAAAGCATGAACAAGTTTCTCTAAGTCTTGACTGGAGACAAAGCATCTAATTATTGCAATATTTTTGAGATGATAATATGCTGATTTAGTTATTGTCTTTACATGGCTACTGAAACTCAGGTCTGACTCCAAAATCACACCAAGATTCCTGACTTGATTTTTAGTTGTTTGACCCCTAGAGTGAAGGTATGCGTTCACTTTGAGAACTTCATCTTTGTTTCCAAACGCAATGACTTCAGTTTTGTCTTTGTTTAACTGAAGGAAGTTTAGGCACATCCAATTTTTAATTGCATCAATGCACTGGCACAGGGATTCAATGGGGCTGTAGTCATTAGGTGATAGGGCTAGGTAAATCTGGGTGTCATCTGCATAGCTGTGATATGCAATTTGGTTCTTTCTCATTATTTGGCTCAGTGGCAGCATATATAGGTTGAACAGGAGGGGTGCGAGTATTGAACCTTGAGGGACTCCGCATATCATGGATGTCCACTCAGACTTATGGTCACCGATACTCACATAATAATCTCTCCCTTCTATGTATGACCTGAACCATTTAAGGACCATCCCAGAAAGCCCAACCCAGTTTTCCAGCCTGTCAAGAAGTATGTTGTGATCGACAGTATCAAACGCAGCACTGAGATCGAGAAGAACCAGCATTGATAATTTACCTGAATCTGTGTTTAGGCGAATATCATTTATTATCTTTATGAGTGCTGTCTCTGTGCTGTGATGTGGTCGGAAACCAGATTGAAAGTTGTCAAAGTATCCATTCAAGCTTAAGAATTGGTTCAGCTGATTGAAAACAACTTTTTCAATGATCTTGCCTGTAAAAGGAAGAGTTGAGATTGGTCTGTAATTGCTCATGGTCTGTAGTTGCTCAATATGGTGTTATCCAGATTGCTCTTTTTCAGGAGGGGCTTAACAACTGCAGTTTTCAGGGATTTTGGAAAAGTCCCAGAGAGAAGTGAGGAGATCTAGGAGTCTAGGAGATCTGCTTCTAAACAGTTAAACACATTTTTGTAAAAAAGATGTGGGAAGGTTGATGTTTTAAGGTGCTGTACTGTTTCTTCCTAAATTTTACCATCAATTGCTTTGAAAACAGACATAATAGCTACTTTCTGAGGTTGTGATCTGATCTGTTTTACCCCAGTGCAGCTCAAGGATGTGCTGATCGCCTTTCTGATATTATTCATTTTCTCAGAGAAGAAGGAAGCAAACTCATAACATTTTCTGTCTGAGAGCATTTCACTGGGAATCTGACTTGGGGGGTTTGTTACAGTAGCAAAAAGAGTGCGGGTGTTGTTTAAGTTTCTGTTTATAATATTTGAGAAGAAGGTCTGTCTAGCTTTGCCTAGTTCCACATTGAAAGCATGAAGGTTATCTTTATAGATGTTATAGTGGATTTCAAGTTTTGTCTTTCGCCACATGCGCTCAGCTTTTCTGCATTCTCTTTTCATATTTTGCACTGCTGTCGAGTTTCTCCACGGTACTTTTTGTCTGCCACTCTTCTTCCTGACTTTCACAGGAGCAATGTTATCAATAACATTCTGTACTTTTGAGTTAAAAGAATCAAGGAGAAAATCAACAGAGTCTGCAGATTGTGTGTGAGTCCATGTACATGCTGAGTCGGATTTCTTTTGCCATATTGGATTCTGCATTGTCTATGTGGGTGTTAAAATCCCCAGTAATAGGGGCGTGGCTTGGCCGTAATGGAGTGAGGCTGTGTTTGATGCGAGCTCCTGTTGAACCTTTAATTTAACCAAAACGTAAGGTGTATTCCTTTCCGTAAAACAGTGAACTATTACTGAACTACATCGGATAGTGGAACAAGTCCACGGCGGGGCCCTGATGGACACGAGGCTGAAGAAATTTAAGTATACTGAAACCTCCAAAACAAGGCCCAATACCTCCTCAGACCAGAGTGCTGCCAAGAGCCCAGCTAAAGCGGCGCCGCGTGAGATGGACGTAGAAGTATTGAAATCAGAAATCCTTCTCTCTCTGAAAGCGGACATCTCAGCGGTGATAAAGTCAGAGCTGAAAAATGCTCTCGCTGACGACTTCGAAATGCTCAAGAATGAGCTGAAGGAGGTGAAAACTGAGATAATTAATAACACCGCGGCGCTGAAGTCTGAGATTGACCAGGTGAAAGTTAGCATCAAGGAGGTAGAGGGGGGGCTATCAGCTTGGTCAGATGAAGTGGCTGCTTTACAAAATTCTGTGAGTGAGATGAAGGCAGAAATGGCAGAACTGAAATCGAAGTGTGAGGATATGGAAGGGCGGATGAGAAGATGTAACATAAGAATCATTGGTGTACCCGAAACTCCCGACTCCAGTACTACAACCTCTGTATCAAAGTTGCTATCTGAAGTGCTACAGTTGGATAAAGAGCCGTTAATCGACCGCTCGCACTGGAGCTTAGGGCCGAAGAAGCCGGGCGGAAAACCTCGCGCCATCGTTGCTAAGCTTCATTATTACCAAGATTGTGTCCAGGTACTACGATGCGCTTGCACCCGGGGTCCGCTCCGTTTCAACGGGGAACCAATTACCATCTTCCCGGACTACACGGCAACTGTGGCTAAAGCTCGGGCTGCATTCACAGAGGTGAGGAAACTGCTTCGCGACCGACAGGGAGTCCGGTATGGGATTTTGTTTCCAGCGCGTTTTCGGGTCACGTACAGAGGGGAGGACAGGGAGTTTACTGACCCAGACAAAGCTATGACTTATGTCAAGAAGAATATTCTCCCTTCCACGGAGGCCGCAGAATGTTCATGAGACTGATATTTTCAACTGAGCATAATACCTCTGACGTTCTACGGGTATGGTAAACATGTGTATATTACTGTGCCAGATGTCATGAGGTACAAATTCATAACACAATGTTTACTTTTCTCTGTATACTGTCCCAATGTTGACCACCTTGAACTATGTGCCCATAGACTGACATACTATCTTTTTTGGCTCAGCTTGGTTTAGCCCAAGCTGAAATGAAAGGCACGTTGCCTCTGTTCCTGATCATTTTTTTAGGTTAATTATGTCAGTCATAGATGGCTTTCTGTAAAGAGTCATTACACCTGATTTAATGTTATTTAAGGAAGTTAACGCAGTTTAGTCTTGATACTCAGTGTGATAAATATATTTTATATATAAGTTTACCGAGCATGGTACTGAATTGTTTTACTCTACACTTTACCATCTCTATTTTATTTTTGTTGGAGGCTCGACGGGAGCCCGAGCGCTTGGCTTTAGCGTTCCCAACCACAAGCACTTAATGTGTGGATTTTTTTCTGAGGGTTGTTGTGATCACCTTGTTCGTTTGGGTGATGAGGAGGGGAGGGGGGAGGGTGGGACTACTGGACCGATCTATGAACTGGTGCTACTTTGCCAGACTTTTATTTTATTTCTGTGTACGTTTGTTTTTTATGTTCTTGTGTCTTTGGGTTTCATATATGGTGCTCACCTCTCTGTATACACAATATGGCCAATATAAATAATACAAGAGGTTATGATGGTTGCCCTGTTAACTTCATAAGCTGGAATGTCAAATCACTTAATCATCCGGTGAAATTGAAAAAAGTATTCTCGCACTTAAAACAGCTCAGTGCAGATATTGCATTCTTACAAGAGACCCATATACGTGCTTGTGATAGTTCTCGCTTGGTTAGGGGATGGGCGGGCCAGGTGTATCAATCAAATTTTTGCTCAAAGGCTAGGGGTGTTGCTATTATGATAAGTAAAAAAGTACAGTTCACGGCATCTCATGTGCAATCTGACTCCGCAGGGCGATATGTCATTGTGGCAGGAAAATTATACTCGCTCCCAGTTATTTTAGCCTGTATTTATGCCCCAAACTGGGATGACTCTACATTCTTCACAAATTTTTTTTCTCATTTACCAGACCTGTCATCACATCATCTTATACTCGGTGGTGACATTAATTGTGTACTTTCTCCTCTTTTAGATAGGAGTATTTCTAAGAGGACATCCCTGACGAAGTCAGCTCACACTATTCAGCTCTTCCTGAAGACCTATGGTGTAGCGGATGTGTGGCGGTTTCGTAACCCCACCTCTAGGGCGTACTCATACTTTTCCCCGGTGCATAAGACGTATTCACGTATTGATTACTTTTTCCTGGACAAAAGAATTCTGCATCTCATGAAAGAGTGTGATTACGGGGCTATGGTCATCTCGGATCATGGTCCCTTAATCATGAAAATGTACATTCCTGATACACAATCTACATATCATGCATGGCGGTTTAACCCTCTGCTTCTGTCAGAAGATGAATTTACTAAGTTCATATCATCTGAAATTAAAGTGTTTCTCGACATCAACCAAACCCCAGGGATGTCGTCATCTACTGTTTGGGAGTCGCTAAAGGCATATTTAAGGGGTCAAATTATTTCATACTGTGCAAATAAAAGAAGGGCCAACACTGAACGTATTAAAAAATTATCAGATGAGATATTAGAGTTAGACAGGCTGCATGGTTATACCCCTTCAGCAGATGTAATTAAGAAACGCTTGTCATTACAGACAGAGTTTGATCTCCTGTCTACCAGACATGCTGAATACCTTATTTCCAAATCAAGACATGGTCATTATGAACATGGGGAAAAGTCCGGCCGAGCACTTGCTCACCAGTTGCGCCAAAGAACTGCTAATCAAACAATTCCTGAAATTAATGATGAATGTGGTCTAAAATGCACTGATAATAAGAAGATAAATTCCTGTTTCAGAAAATTCTACCAATTATTATATACTTCAGATCGGCCCAACAATCCTGTTCTCCTAGAAGACTTTTTTAGATTCCTAAAAATGCCTTCTGTAAGTGTAGAATTCTCAGCTGAACTAGAAAGGGATCTCTCAGTTAAGGAGATTTCATTTCATTTCATTTCATTTCATTTCATTTATAAAGCACAAATAAACACAACAAAAGTTGACCACTGTGCTGTACAGAGAAAAAAAAGAAATAAAAGACAGGAGTAGTAAAAGACATCGCTAAAATTTTAAAAATAAAATGAGTTAGAATGAATGAAATGCAAGACTAAGAAGATGAGACTGTAACTTTGATTTAAAATCATATAAAGACGAGGCAGATCTTACAGATAAGGGAAGACTGTTCCATAACTTCGGGCCGGCCACTGCAAATGCACGGTCACCTCTCATCTTCAATCTTGATCTTGGATACGACGGAGTAATACTGTCTGAGGATCGCAAGCATCTAACTGATGAATTCACGTTTAAGAGGTCTGACAAATAAGAAGGTGCCAGGCCATTTAAAGACTTAAAAACAAATAGCAAAATCTTAAATTCAACTCTATAACACACTGGCAACCAATTAAGAGACATTAAAATTGGAGAAATGTGTTCTCGTTTACGAACCCAGTTAAAAACCTGGCTGCGGCATTTTGGACCATCTGAAGTCGTGAGATGGAGGATTGGGGTAATCCAACATACAACGAATTACAATAGTCCAATCGAGATAAAACAAATGCATGTGTGGTTCTTTCAAGATCCTTATAAGACAGAAAAAATTTAACTTTAGACAGAAGTTTAAGATGAAAAAAACATGACTTAACTACTGAATTTATATGTTGGTCAAACTTAAGGGAAGAATCAAAAAGAACTCCCAAATTTTTCACGGTTGGTTTGATACAGGAATTTAAAAGACCACAATTAAAATTTGGTTTTCCTTTTCCCACTGAGGGCCCAAAGACAATCACTTCAGTCTTACCCTCATTTAAATGCAAAAAATTCAGAGACATCCAAGATCGCACATCGGCTAAGCATGCAAGCAAGGTTTCTAGGCCTTGCTTGTCATTACGTTTCAAAGGTAAATAAATTTGGGTGTCATCTGCATAAAAATGAAAAGACACTCCATGCTTCCTAAAAATTGAACCTAATGGAAGCATGTAGAGTGAAAACAAAATAGGAGCCAGGATAGATCCTTGGGGAACACCACAAGTTAGAGGTGCTACAGATGAAACAGCACGACCAATACCTACTGAGAAGGTTCTATTACTAAGATAAGATCTGAACCAGCTAAGGGCAGTTCCCTGGATGCCCACACACTTTTCAAGACGTGATAAAAGAATATCATGATCAACTGTATCAAAAGCTGCACTCAAATCTAAGAGTACCAAAATTACTGAGTTCCCAGAGTCAACAAATAATAAAATATCATTTAATACTCTAAGAAGTGCAGACTCAGTACTATGTTTTTTCATAAATCCAGACTGGAATTTTTCAAACATACTATTTTTTGCCAAAAAACTCTGTAGCTGCATAAATACAGCTCTCTCTAAGACCTTTGCAAGAAAAGGTACATGTGAAATTGGCCTAAAGTGCGATAAAACAGTTGTATCCAGATTTGGCTTTTTCAACAGAGGTTTCACCATAGCGTGTTTACACAAAGCTGGAACAGATCCAGAAAGAAGGCTCTTATTTATAATTGCTAAAATCCAGTCCCCAACACTATCAAATACCAATTTTAAGAATTGGGTAGGAACAATATCAAGGGCAGAAGTAGTAGGCTTCAGCTTAACAACTGAATCCATTAAACCCAACATAGTAATAGGCTCAAATGAATTTAAAAAACTAGTGGGACTCAAAAAATCTACAGGGTCATCAGTAGACGGAATAATGGACTGTCTAATTACATCTATTTTATCCACAAAAAATCTTAGAAAGTCTTCACATAAAGTTGAGGATTCAACCAAATAGATATTGCTTGTAGGATTAAAAACAGAATTCAATATATTAAATAGAGTCCTGGGGCTGTTAGTGCTTTTAGAAATTAACTCGGAAAAGTAGTCAGATTTGGCAACTTTCACAGCTTTTTGATATGAAATTAAAGACTCCCGTAGGATTTCATAAGATATTTGTAGTTTATCCTTTTTCCACCTGCATTCTGCTCTTCTGCAGGCTTGTCTTAAACTACGAGTATTGCTGTTTAGCCATGGTTCAACTTTGCTTTTATGTTTTTTTAATTTCATAGGGGCAACAATATCTAAAACACTGGTGCATACAGAATTAAACATGTTAAGAAGCTCATCCACATTTAACACATTAGCAAGGAAATCCACAGACAGCAAATGACAAGCCTCATTGAATGCTACTGAAAAATTGTCCACAGATGTTGGACCAAACAGGCCAACACGTGACCATTTTGCAGGTCTAATAATTTCAGTAGTATGACAAGAGATATCAATGGTAAACATAATAGGCTTATGATCTGAAAAACTTAAGCCACCAATATTAACATCCGAAATAGAAAGGCCATGTGTTAGCACCAAGTCTAAAATATGACCATGTGCATGTGTAGGTTCTTTCACCCACTGACAGAAATCACAAGCATCAATGAGACTAAGAAACTCTTTCGCTAATGCTGTGTCACAACAGATATGAATGTTAAAATCACCAACAATTAAAATTCTGTCAAATTGTGTGATTCCCCCTAAAAATTCAGAGAACTCGTTAATGAAGTTCTCTTTCGTTTTTGGTGGACGATAAACAACTGCCACCACTAGCGTGTTCATCAGGTCCAATGAAAAAAGTTGAACCTCAAAGCTTGTGAAAGTGTCCATTTCTATTAATCGGCAACAGAAACTGTTTCTAAAAACAGATGCCAGTCCTCCACCCCGGCCAGATAAACGGGGGGAATTAAAAAAAGTATAGTTAAGAGGTGTAAGTTCTGAGAAAGGACTATTATCTCCAACGGAAAGCCAAGTTTCTGTCACAAATAAAAAGTCTAAGTTGCCAGAGTTTATAAAGTCGTTAAGAATAAACGTCTTGTTTCCAAGCGACCTCGAATTTACTAAAGCCATTGTGATCGAAGATGAGTCACTAACCGGTTGCAAGGTGTGCGATGCCCGACACAGTGGACGAAGATGATGATGGTCCACCCCACCGCGCCGAAGACGAAGACGAGGTGAGCGTCGCTGCAACGACGAATCCGCTGACAGATGGACGATCCATTGATAGGGAATTTCCAGAGAGCGCCGTGAGATGTAAAGGCCGCGATCCAACTCCGGCCAAAGAAAATCCAGACGAGGCTGATAGACGGGTCGAGAGGCCAGGCAGGCTCTTAGCCTAACAGCAATACCTCCCCGCTTTCCTCTCCTCCTGCGCCGTTTCCTCCAGGAAAAAGCACCCGGTACACGCAACCATAAAGGTATGTTTATCAAGAAAGGTGGAGGTGGAAAGCTGAAACTCGACCCAGTCACGTCCTTGTTGCAACAAAACGGTATAGTAGATCTAATATCAAGCAGCATTTGGCGGTCATATATTAACGGTGTAGCAACGTTTTGACTTATTAAAGACGAAAGGTATATACACATAAGCAGGCCGGGAAACAAACGGAAAAAGCAGAGGAGCAGACGGCATGCCATTGCTATCGGCGCCATCTTTTTTGAAAACCAAGGAGATAGTGTCAGCAATTGGTGCCTTGCAAAGTGGCAAATCTCCAGGGCCAGATGCCTTCTCAACTGAATTTTTCAAAAAGTTTTCTGAGGAGCTATCTCCTCTGTTATTGTTAGTATATCAAGAATCTTTAGCCAACAACTCCTTGCCCCCAACCACGCGTCAAGCAGTAATCTCTCTATTAATTAAAAAGGATAAAAATCCCCTCAATTGCGGTTCGTACCGCCCTATTTTGTTGCTGAATACAGACGCAAAGATTCTCGCCAAGATTTTGGCGCGTCGTCTTGAAAATATTATCCCCTCTATTATTTCGTCTGATCAGACAGGATTTATAAAAAATCGTTATTCATTTTTCAATATCAGGCGTCTATTTAATATCCTATATTGTCCCACTCCACACGATCCTGGCAATATTGAAGTGATGTTATCCCTCGACGCTGAAAAAGCGTTCGATAGGGTGGAGTGGGACTATCTTTTCAAGACTTTAGAAGCGTTTCATTTTGGCCCTAAATTCATCTCCTGGATCAGACTCCTATACACGCTCCCAGTGGCTGCGATTCGCACCAATAATAACTTATCCACCTACTTTGAACTGAAGCGGGGCACGAGGCAGGGGTGTCCTCTTTCACCACTTTTGTTTGCCGTTGCACTTGAGCCACTCGCATTAGCCCTGAAGCAGTGCCCCACCATCAAGGGGATACACCGGGCGGGTTCAGAGCATAAAGTGTCACTTTATGCAGATGACATGTTATTATTCATATCGGATCCCCTCTCCAGTCTTCCTGAATTATCGAGTCTACTCACAAAGTTTGGAGAAATATCTGGCTATAAAGTCAACTTTCAGAAAAGTGAACTTATGCCTATTTCTTCTGTAGATAGATCATATCATGGGTCAATCCCTTTTAAATTTAGTCCTAAAAAAATTAAATATTTAGGTATATGGGTCACACATGACCACAAGGATCTTTTTAAGGCTAATTATCATCCCCTCTTAAGCAGCCTTAAACAAGACCTTGAGCGTTGGGACCCTCTGCCTCTCTCCTTAGGAGGGAGGATCAATACGATTAAGATGAATATTCTCCCTAAGTTTTATATTTGTTTCAATCTCTTCCTCTCTATCTAACAAAATCTTTTTTTTCCAGTTTAAACAGTCAGATTACATCCTTTATATGGCATAAAAGGCAGCCCAGGATTAATAAAAATATATTACAGAGGCCCCGTGCAATGGGTGGTATGGCACTTCCAAATTTTATGTATTATCATTGGGCTGCTAATATAAGAGTACTGCTGTATTGGTTGAGAAATGATTTCACGGATGTCAATAGTACTGATTGGATGGTGCTGGAGAGGACATCCATTGGATCTACCTCCCCAGCAGCTTTATTATGTTCCAAACTACCTTTTAAACAGCCTATCTCAGCCTTCACCAATAATCCAGTTGTTATCCATTCAGTTAAAACATGGAATCAGTTTAGAAGGACCTTTAATCTCACCTATCTCTCACTTGATGCACCATTGATAAAGAATCATATGTTTGTCCCATCAATGATGGATGAAGCTTTTAGTGTTTGGACAGGAAATGGGATAGGTACATTATCTGACCTCTACATTAGGAATAGATTTGCCAGCTTTATACAATTGCAACAGAAGTATGGTCTCCATAAATCGCATTTCTTCAGGTATCTGCAGCTTAGTGGTTTCGTGGCCTCTAATTCTGACTGTTTTCCTTTGAGGCCTTCTGAATCTCTGCTTGAAATAATTTTAAAATGTAAAGTTAACATAAAACAAGTAATAGGCAGAATTTATACATTGCTCAATACGTATAACTTGAATAGTCTCGATTGCCTAAGAATTAAATGGGAAACAGACCTAAATGAAACGATTTCAGAAAAAACCTGGCAAAAAATTATACAGCGTATCTATTCTTCCTCTATATGCCTCAGACATGCTGTGGTTCAATTTAAAATAGTGCACCGTCTTCACTGGACCAAGGATAGATTGTCTAGAATTAAAACGAGTATTGATCCTATGTGTGATCGGTGCAGACAGGCTCCTGCCACACTATTACACATGTTTTGGTTGTGCCCTAAGCTGCATAATTTTTGGCAGTCCATCTTTGAGGCATTCTCTGAAATATGTGGAAGAACAATACAACCATCTCCTTTGATTTCACTGTTTGGTGTGGCTCCGGTAGATGCCACCTTTTCTGGGCGCCACCTAAATATGATGGCCTTCTGCTCTTTGTTGGCTAGGAGGCTTATTCTTTTCAAATGGAAAGATGCTCTCCCCCAACATATGGCCAATGGATTAGGGAGGTTATGAGTTATGTTCACTTAGAAAAAATTAGATACACTGTAAGAGGGTCCACTAGAAAATTCTATACAATCTGGCAGCCTTTTATCTCCTTTGTAGAAGGCACGGCAGCTATTAACATGTCTATGTAACCCAATTGTGTGTGCAATGCATATGTGTATGTAATTTTTATATATATTTTTTTTTTATTATTATTTATTGATGATGTCATTTTATTTTATTTAGATATTTGAATTATATATGTATGAATCTGCAGACTCATATCTGAGTATGTCTGGTTGCATGGTAATTTGTTGGGGTCCAGTACATGTGGGTGGAGGGCATAGGGGAGCTGTTTGGGTTGTTTGTATTTACAGGAACTAGACTTGACTATTTCATGTGAATATTGTTTATCTTTTGTTTGTTATCTTTGAAAATAAAAGAGACCTTGATCAAAAAAAAAATCCCCAGTAATAGCAAAACAGTCAAACTCTGAGGAAATTGCTGATAACAATTCTGTAAAGCCCTCCACAAAGGCTGGAGAGTATTTTGGAGGCCTGTAAATAACTGTAAATAGAATGCGAGGAGCAACTTTTAACACAATACCCAAATATTCGAATGACAGGTAATCACCAAATGACACTTGCTTGCATTGATAGACATCTTTAAATAGAGCAGCTACACCTCCACCTCTCCTAACAGCTCTGCAGACACTCATAAAAGTAAAGTTAGGAGGGGCTGTTTCATTCAAGACGTTGAACTGCAACTGTCTTCAAGCCATGTTTCATTTAGAAGCATAAAATCTAGGTTGTTTGTGGTTATTAAGTTGTTGACTAGAAGTGATTTATTTTTAAGTGAGCGGATGTTTAAAAGTGCTAACTTAACAGTCTTACTTTCTGTCTCTGCAGTAATCTTAGTTTGACGTGTAATAGGCAGCAGAATAAATGGGTTTGCCAAACGGTTTGTGAAGGCCTTAGGCTTTCTATCACGTAATAAAAAAGAAATAGAGAAAGCTACAGGCACACTGGGTTCCCGCTTGTTCTGTAAACATTTGACAAAGTCACTGTTATCATAGCAGGGACCCGACACACAACACTGAGAGCTGTTATTGGTTGTTTTTGGTTCACCTAGAACAGATGGAGGAGGGTGAGGGCCCTGGTGTTGTGGCAGGGGCCGAAGAGCTCTCGCAGGAGGAGGGGGAGGCTGAGCTGGGCCTACAGGCTTTGGTGGTTTCGGGGCTCACTTTTTTGTTGATATCTGGGGGCTCGCAGCAAAAGATTGGGAGAGTTTGGTTCCAGCATACACCAGTTCCTCCATTTTCTCTGAGAAGCACAGAAGAGGGGATGCTGGAGAGAGGGATAACGTGTCTGGTGAGAGGGGCTGTTGCTCTGGTGTTACAGGAGGCAGTAATATGTTGTCCTGGCTTCCCTGGCTGTTTTCCCAAAAGTCGTCCTTGGGTGCTGAATCTTGGAGCAGTTCTAACACGTCACTGTCTCTCGGTGAGCTCTGTGGGCAGGGCTCAGTCAGGATTGTGTCCGTGAGCAGTGGTTGTTGTGGCTGCGTGGTGTTATCATTGACCTTGTGGGATGTATCAGCTGCATGTCCATTCAGGTGCTGAAATGAAGTCCTGTGGTCAGTTGTACTCTGTCCAGGTGTGTTTGTGCCATTCAGATTGCGTGGATTTGCACACACTGCTGAAGGATGATGGAGGGAGAAGTAGATATTGTCCTTTAGCACTCTTGAGCCCAGTTTGTTTGGGTGCAGGCCATTATGTGTGAACATTTGTCTCTGACTCTAGAAAAGATTGAAGTTGTCGATGAAATTCAGTCCCTTTAAGTTGCAGGTTTTTTGCAGCCATGTGTTAAGGCCAAGCAACCGTTTAAATTGTTTTGTTCCTCTTGCTGGGAGTGGTCCACTGATGAATAACTGAACTTTTAATCTTCTAAGCATTTCAAAAAGTTAATTGAAATCCCTTTTAAGGAGTTCTGACTGCTCCTTCCGAATATCATTCTTCAGCTGATCTTTTATTGTGCCACAGTCGCCGCTTCCGCTTCTTCCAGTCATGTGCACATAGGGTAAAGCAGCGCTTCTTATCATATTAGATACATTTGAAAGATTATATGTATTTTCATTATCTTTAGTTAGATGCATTTACATTGTGACTGTGCCTCAGATGCAATCAACTCTGTGTTTGTAAAGGTGTGAACCAAATGGCCCATACAGACGTATGGCCCACAGAAACTGATGGGTGTGAATGACAAACAAACAGCATTGCGCAGGGTAGATCGATCTCCTGTGGGAGGTCCTAACAGTGTTCTATTGTTTGTAGCCCTTTTGATGTCATGTATAAAGTTCTGTTCCACAGACAGAACTTTGGGTTAAGATATTTTGAAGGCCGACATGCTGACATCGCTGCTGAAGAACTGTGCTACACTACTACCTTCAATAAAATCTTCTCCCCATAAGAACTCTGGTCAAGCTTACTTATTTTATGTATTAGAGAAATCTAATACATTGGCGAGCCACTCAAATGACTGCACGGCCAAATACAGCAAAATCTAACACATTTGAGTGTTGAAAGTTGGTATAGTGCTACACGGTGCATTTGCTCAGCGGCTGCTGTGAGACACTTGTTGCACACTGCAGTAAGATAGATCAATATTAGTCATGGTAAAACATGGTACTCGCGATAAACAAGAAGACTTAGGGCCAGATTTACTAACAGCTTTTGCCAGCGCAAACCCTCTTTTGGCATTAAAAAACTACTTTTGGGATTTACTAAAGACACGCAGTATAAAATCAGCATTGAAAACGCGTGGACTGAGTTGTGTTTGCGGCTGACCTTATTGCACATGCATTTTTAGGAGTTTCCCTTTCAGATGCAAAATTTATGGGAGGAGAGTATTTAAATGAATCACACAATGCGATTTACTAATGTTTGTGCTCGTCAATTTACTGGTATTTACACCATTATTTAATGCCCTAAAAAATCATGTCTAAACCCATTTTGTGACACGGTTGCAATTGTTGCTGTTAGGAGGAGACACCGCAGAGAGCATGTGGTAGAAGGATTATTCATTTCTTTGAAATGCCAGAGTAAGACCTTATCCGAACATATCATTTGCCTATATCTATATCTATAGGCCAACATAGCTTTGCAAACTATATTATACAGTATATGTGTATGTGTTTGTCAGATTACATGTTAAGTTGATGAGAACATCAGCATCAGGATTCAGCTCTGTTTATTTGCGACCCAACGCTAATTTGCACTGCTCTTGGTAGATTGCGTTAGTCATTATGTAAATGATCTGACCGTGTCTGTGTTCTTTAATTTGCATGTCAGCAGATCACGTGCAAAACTTGCCACTCCCATCAACACATTTGAGGAATTGCGCTCTCACTGTAATTTGCCCCGTTTAGTAAATCTGGCCCTTAATGTGTTAAGCGATATAACATGATGAGGTTTCTGTCTATGAATGTATCCAAACAGTTGCTTCCCTGTCTAATAAAACTCATAATATACAGTACTAAAGTGTCTTTGATGTATCCATGGTTTTTCAACAAAATAAAATGGGAAATCGAGGGTAATGATGTCATTGATAGGCGACACACGGACACGATGTGTGTCCTGGTTAAAATTGCTTATTTCTCTGGATTTAGAATTTCTTGGAAACATTTGGGATAATGTAATATTTTAATCTAAAAATCCTACATCCTTTGTGTCTTTAACTGGTTGCATTTGTTAGATTTATTACATGACTCAGGCAGAGAAAAGCTGTTGCTATCAAACATTGTTTACTTAATCAACTTAATTTAATGGTGAAGGGATAGATCAAATGGGTCAACTGATGGAAGGTTTGCAAAGAAATTTCATGCTCCCTTGTAAAAGTATTTTGTAGTATTTTCAAAATACAAAAATACAGTAGTTTATTTTGATCCATGTTGTGGCTGCTGTATTTTGTATTTTATTTTGATACATTTAAAATGAAGGTATTTGGTATTTTATTTTAAAATACATTTTGATGTATTTTTGCCCATCCCTGCTTAATATAGCTTTACAACAATAAAGAGAGATACTACAACTGTTGTTTTAAGATTTTAATAAAGCATGCTAGTAGAATATTAAGGACATAACTGCCTTTCTTACTAATACATGTTATTACCATTGAAGGATGTCTTGAAGACAAAGAGACAAGGCCTTTATATATAGACTCAGATGAGGGGAATTCCAAAGAAGATGACCTCAAGTGGTCAGATAGTCTATAAAAGGCTGGAAGGAGAAGAGAACAGGAAGGGCTGCTTCGCACCTGAGGCCGCTTCTCCAACACCAGAACCATCACTGATTATTGCCTTGACTGAAGAACTTTTTAAAGGTGCCCTAGAACCCCTTTTCAAAAGATGAAATATAAGTCTAAGGTGTCCCCTGAACGTGTCTGTGAAGTTTCAGCTCAAAATACCCCATAGATTTTTTTTTATTAATTTTTTTAACTGCCTATTTTGAGCCATAATTACATATGCACAGATTAAGCGCGCGGCCCCTTTAAATCTCCTGCTCCCCCGCGAGCTCTCGAAGCTCTCGCGAGCCTTAAACAGCAAACACAAAGTTCACACAGCTAATATAACCCTCAAAATGGATCTTTACAAAGTGTTCGTCATGCATACATCGATTCCTGTGAGTATAGTATTTATTTGGATGTTTACATTTGATTCTGAATGAGTTTGATGGTGCTCCATGGCTAAAGCTAACATTACACACTGTTGGAGAGATTTATAAAGAATGAAGTTGTGTTTATGAATTATACTGACTGCAAGTGTTTAATATAACGTTGAAAAGGTCATGCTTGACGTAGGCGGAAGTACCAAGTCAGTGTTTACAAGTTGAACGTGCAAATACTAAGTCAAACGCCGTTTACAAAAAAAGGTAAAACAACGATGTCGGACGATTTTGAACTTCGAGGAGAAGATGAGATGGAGTTTTTTGCCCTGTCCTACCTTTTTGAACCGGAATACACAGAGGAAGAAATTAGGCAGATGGAAGAGACTGCTGTGGTGACACACACCTCTCAAGCATCGGGCAGACGAAGATCGAACGAGACGTGGTGGTGCACATGTGGCAAATGGCAACAATTGCCAACAGAGGAAGAATCTCAATGCTGCCACGACTGGACCATTTCAATCCTGCCATAAGAATCAGTCAGTAGCTGTCTCATTTTATTTCATTTTAAAGGCTGTATCCTCAAGAGGATGAATCCTGTGAAGGATGCGGTATATGGAGTGTCCTTAGTCAGAATTAAACGAGACATCCTTCGTAGGACACACAGGCAGGAAAGGAAACAGGAAGTATATCGTTTGCTATGCCAACACATTCATGGCAGCCTCGTTGCGCTCTCAGCAAATGAATGAAAATTAATAATACATTTGGATGTAATTTGAAAAGAAAATGTATTTACTTGTTTTATTTTGGTTAATGCTTGAGGAGCTGGCTTATGTACAACAGATATCTGTTTGAGACAAAGGATATTAAGAAGAACAAAGTTTAAAACAAAAACAAGCATGAAACTACTTACATTTAAACACATCTTCGCTTGTATGTACATTTGCCGACGCCGCCATTTATTTTTTATTTTTTTCAAATAAATGACGGTTGTTAACAGCGACGCAAAGAATTGTGGGCTATCTGCAGCAGCGAAGGATACACCTCATGCATCCTCCCAATTCCTGTGAAAGAAGGATGCATTCCAAGGTCGCGTTCGGAGAGTCCTACTTACTTTTCTGAAATGATACAACCTCAATGATGTATGCAACCTTCGAATGCGACCTCCGGAGGATGCAACCTTCGAAATGAGACACAGCTAGCGAGTCAGCCGGTGAGACCCTGCTTCCATCTCGCTGCATTACCGGACAAAATGGATTTCCACCGTTACTGAGCAACAGCGCTTTAGGTGTTTTTGTTCTGATGGAGAAGGGTATGACAGTCTGATGGCACTGACAACACAGGATGGAAGAAGCATTAGTTGTTTTACCTTTTTTGTAAATGGCGTTTGACTTAGTATTTGCACGTTCAACTTGTAAACACTGACTCTGTACTTCTGCCTATTTAAAATAATTATTAATAATAATTAATAATAATTTTAAATAATTTTAAAATTTTCTGCCTAATTTAGCCGCACCCCCAGGAAAAGAGAAGGAGGAGGGAGATTGGGGTGCCGCGGGCCAGATTAATATGATTGGCGGGCCAGATTTGGGCCGCAGGCTACCAGTTGACGAGCCCTGGTTTATGATGACATTTGTGTAACTCGAAAAACATAGCTGTCATCGTGCTATAAATTTTGAGCACCTATTAGACTAGGTTAAACGCAGGCCATTCGGGACGAAACTCGGTGGGCCTGTTTGACTCATGTTTTAGACCAGGGGTGCCCAACCCTGTAGCTTCAACCCTTATAAAATACACCTGAATCAGCTAATTAAGATCTTCAGGAGCACTTGATAATTACAGACAGGTGTACTGAGCAGGGCTGGAGATGAACTGGCAGGAAGGTAGATCTCCAGGAACAGGGTTGGGCACCCCTGTTTTAGACCCTATATATCACGCAACATATCACACATACGCACAATATTCATATCATATGTTGAATCTCCTCATTCTGAACAACTTTGCCTCAAGAACCACTGCTGTCAATCAAATTGTTCATTAAACATTTATTTGAAAAATTGTCTACTTTTTTGAACTCCTCATAGGCCATTTGTGCAATTTGTTTGACAAAAACTTGACATGCATAATCTAGAAATACTCATGGCAAAAAGTTATCAAAAGAATTTTGATTGGTGATTCAGGTTCGCAACAGAACGCCAAAACGTTTAAAGTAGGCAGTTGCCTTTTACTGAAATGGCTATATGTCTTGATTGCAATGGGATATTTTCACATAAACAGTAAAAAAGTTTGGCCACTTGGTGGCACTGTAATAGGGAAAAAAACACTACATCTACACAACAGTTAGTCTAATTGACTTGAAAATTGGCATGCACTCCATGCGTGCCATTCAGAAGGGCTCATCCCTATGCCCTAATCCCTTCAAAGTGTTTAGAGAGACCTTCGTGTCTCTCTAAAAATATAAAAATTAAAATATAAAATTTGAGAACCTGTTAGACCAGGTTAACGAAGGCCAATCAAAACTAACCTTGGTGGGCCTGTTTGACTCTTGACTATAGCGGTCTGTGTAAAGTATGAAAGAAATCAGACACTGGGTGGTGCTACTTATCACACATAAACAATACTCATAGCATATGTTGAATCTCCTCATTCTCTATAACTTTGCCTTAAGGTCCCAGATATTTCATAATTATCAAAAACTGTTGATCTTTACCATTTGGATAGCCATAACAGGATCATTAAGAAAATGGCCATCTCCAAATGTACTCAAAAGCCTATAAATCCTAAATGCTTTAGTGTCAGCCTAAACCCTAACATCATAGATGGTATAAAGTGTCTCAATACACTTGAACCCCGTTAATTGCTGCTTGCAGCTATATTTTATTTATTTACTTTTTACGTTAAATGTTTTAGAGTGCACCTGGTGGCACAGGCCACTCCTCAATCTAAGCTTAATTTGCATATCAGAGGTATAAATAGGCCCAAGTGGTCACATACGGTGTCATTTGTTTGAAACCGCCAATTTGCAGTGCCAGGAGAAGAGCCATCTGGAAAAGTAGCGGAGTGATGGCCAGTCCAGCTAAAGTGCGAAAAGACAGTGAAGACACAGAGGAAGGGTTTATCCATAACGTGTCACCCAGAAAGCAGTCTAGGAAAAACCACCGTTCTTCAAAGCGCGAGGCAGGAATACCACAGATTGGTCATTTTCAGGATGGAGAAGCATGCCACCTTCAGTCAGGTGGAAAAGAACGGCAATGCAGTCAGGCTGCGGAATGTCAAGCGCAGCATAAGTAAGCAGCCTAACTGTTTTTAGAGATCTTCCTCACTGATGGAGTGTGTTGTGCTGAATTGCTGATGGGCTCGGTTTTAATTGGGACTTTTGCCTGTTTCTTATAGGCTTCTCTGATCAAAATGGCTACGATGTCGCACGCTCCCGTGGGACCAGCGTAGAGGTGACCAGGCTGCAGTTTATGCGTTTTTCCGTTCCGAGATGCAGAAGGATGAGAGCGGAGGTGAAGGCTCTCAATCCAAAGCAGAAGGTGCGAATTGCAGAGTTGACGTTTCAGAACCCAACCTGAGTGCTTCTGTTCTGTAGGTGACCAAACTGGATAGAAAAGTAACGTTTTGTTTGTGGCTGGTTTCTGTAGGTGGGGGAGGTCCGTGGAAAGGTTTGACTTGATGGTTCCTTAAGCAGAATGGTGACAGTCAGCGGCTCGGACTGTGAGCTCAAAGAAGTGCTGATCTGTGACAGGACGGGCGAGATCGGTGTGACGCTGTGGGACAGCTTCATGAACCAGGCTGAGGGCAACAACTTGGGAGGCTCTCTGCCTTTGGGGCAGCTGTGGTTCCTTGCCGCTATCATCTTTGTCTTGCTTAGTTGGGGACACTTGTTTTTGATCTGCTCTCAATGACACCATTGTATGCCAACTGAACTGAACTGGATGATGACATCACTGTTTCCTCTAGAGCTGTTGTATAGATAATTAAAGGGGTGGTTCATTGCGATTTCTCTTTTTTAACTTTAGTTAGTGTGTAATGTTGCTGCTTGAGCATAAACAGTATCTGCAAAGTTACAGCGCTGAAAGTTCAATGCAAATGGAGATATTGTCTTTTAAAATTATGGCAGTTTAATGCCTACAAATACGACTGATTTGGACTACAAAGAGCTTCTTCCCGGGTTGGTGACATCATAAACCCTGCAAAACGCCCCCGGGAACACGCAACAAAGTGGGCGAGGCCATGTGATGTGGCATAATGGAAGTGGAAGAGTTGTGTACACTGGACGCGAGCGACACGTCAAAAGATAGAATAGAACCCATTATAATCTGTGATATTTTCTACACTGGATGCGCCGCTGAAGACAGCTTCCAGAATCTACATGAGTTCAATGCTGGATTTGCACAAAGGCTATTACTGAAAGATGGGAGCAGTTCCTACTTTAAAAGCAGAAGCTGCTGTTTATTGGCTTCAAACTGTAAGTACGTTTTATTATTTGTACATGTCTTTTAAATGTATAGTTCTGTTGCTATTTTTGGTTGCAGCAAGGACGTAAACAAAGACCAACTCGTTTTTGCTTTGCCAATTAGCTGTATTCTATTGCATATTTCTCCAACAAACACCAACAAACTTCTATGTTCATAGACAAGCAGTTGTTCATGCTATAAATTAACAGTAAACAGTAAAGCTACAGTAAAGCTTTAATCAGGATAAAACTATATATTGAAAGCTAACAACCAGCAGTGACAGCATATCTAAACACTTTGACACAAATACAAAATGAAATACCATTCATAAACGCCCTTTAAAAGCCATGATTGCAGAGGTTCTGCTCGACCCTCTTCATGTGGGTCTGATTCGGGCTCAATTTGATACAGCAATATAGGCGCTATTATTTACATTTTCCACTGAAGCACATGTAACAACGGATGGTAAGGGGCGTGGCGTTTCTGGAATCTTCAGTGAATCATAGGGATGGGAATTGATAAGAATTTAACGATTCCGATTCCATTATCGATGTTGCTTATCGATCCGATTCTCTTATCGATTCTCATTGGGTGAGGTAATAAGTACAAATTTGTTTGTTTGTATTAACTCGCTTTAATATCTGATCAGAAGACACAGAACAGAGTATACGCACATTATGTGTAGCAACCTCAGAACAAACCTAAAATTAGGTGAGCTACTTCTTCAAGTAAATTCCAGGGACATATAGCCTTGTGACGAAATGGAACTTTTACAAGTGTTGCAAGTGACTGTATTGTCGTCTTTTCGCGTAAAATGTAACCAAACTTTAGATCGCTTCTGCCTCGATGCCATGTTTGCTGCGTTCTAAACCAAAACAACGCAGCGTGTGTGTGACGTCATGACACGTTAGCAACGAGAGGAACCGATAAGCGGAATTGTTAAGCCGGCATGCTAACGGTTCAAAGAAATCGATTCACTTGGCACCAGTTCTTAAGAAGAACCGGTTCTCGATTCCCATCCCTAGTGAATCATGATACACTGGGCCCGCTAACCAATCTGAGCACATTGCATATTTTGGAGGGTGTGGTATTATAGAACCAGGAAGTCAAACAAGCTGTTCATATGACAATGGAAATAAAATATATGAAAAATACAGCATGTTAAGCTGCACCCCAAAAATGCAATCAAGCCTAGAAAAAAAACCCTTTAACTAAATGAATAACACTGTAAAAAAAATCCCGTTGTTTCTACGGAAAAATACCGGCAGCTGTGGTTACCAGAACAATACTGTAAAAATGACATCAAACCGTAAACATACTTACGGAGTTACATGTGAATTTTACATTTTAAATCTGTTAAATTTACGGTAAAATAACGTATTTCATTAACTGATATAATGTTAATTTACCAACCTAATGAAGTACTAATATCTGTTTTGTACCTTTATAATACACTGACAGTCACCAAACACAGTGGTGATGAGAGTCACATGATGAATCAAAGTTCATCACAAGCAGCTTTTCCACAAGCTGAGGAGAACAATACTAATATATAGAAGGTGCACACAGTGTCATTCACATAAACACTAAACACCATCATGGTAACATGCATGAAATTTTAAAAATGCAATAAACATTCATTTAACAACATTAGATGTAACATAAAACCCTAATGTACATAACTGATTAGAAAAAAATGAGAAAAACTAAGAAGAAACAGATTTATTTCAACGAAAATATATCAAATGTGAAGTATCACGCAGGGAATTGTGGGAATGTCAATATACGGTTTTTCACTGTAAATTTTACAATGAATTGTTATTTTTCACTTCCAAAAACTGTGAATTTAACGGTATTTTACCGTAAAATTACATTAAATGTACCATTAGATCTATTACAGTTATTCACCGTATATAGTACGGAAACTTTCTGTAAACCAATCAACAGTTTTTCACCGCAGCATTTTTACAGTCTTTTACTGTTAAAATCACGGTCATTTTTTACAGTGAACTAATGGTTTTTACAATGGAATGAATCAATTCTGAACTTACTTAAGCTGGACAATGACACCATTTTCTGCTGTGCAGTCAAAATTATTTTCCTGGTATCTCTGTAAAGCTGCCCTGACACCGCCTGCATGTAAAAAGCACTATAAAGGTGACTTGACTTGATTTGGTTGCTGCTCCTAACAAATAACTGGAAAAGTGAATAGGTTGGTGTTGGGTCTGCCTTTGGAGCCAGCGGCCTGAATTACAGATAAAATCTGTGCTCTGATGTTGCTGGCAACCTCCATAACAAACAAAACAAGATAAATTTAATAACAATTAAGTAAAATAACACATAATGCAGACACTTCATTTATAATGGTATTAGATAATTTGTTAATAGCATCTAACACTTTCAATAAAACAATTGCAATTGTGAAGTTTCAAGTGAAACAGTGCCATTGGTTCAAAGTTTCTAAAGCTTTGTTTCTCCCATCACTAGAAGGAACCCTCAACTTAACAGTTTGATTTCATCAGTCATATGAGTCTTTACATTACTTATCAGATACAGATGAAGTGGAATTTATTTATATATGATATTTAATATTATTAAAATAGGATTGCTCTTTAGGCCAGAGGATTACAGTAAAGATTCCTCGAGGACAAAGGATTTTTCATCGGATGGTGAGAGCTCAATTTTGGACATGTTGGGAACGTAGAGCGGGACCTAATGCTGATAAACTGTAAACGAACAGAGGCAAGTCTGCAGTATATATACACCTCTTGTTGTTGATTAGCTAAATGCTTTCCACTTGTGCTAATTAGGTTAATTATCTGAACCTGCTCCTCCCAAACTTTAATAAAATATCGTTAAGCGCAGGTGTTAAACACTATGAAGATAGTGTCGATAGAGCATCACGAGATTAAAAATGTGCATTTGAATGACAATGATGAACATGGCAATGTGAATGACTTCATCATGAAGTCCACGGCGACAGAAAAGTCAGACTACCTGCTGCCACCAAACACTGACAGGTGATGCCAGGCAGTCATATGTGTGTGTGTCTATTGTTGGTTATCTTTTGTGTCTTAATTTCAGTCATAAAGATGACGACACCAGTGGCATGCAGGATGAGATTTAACAAAATGAATTAGTTGGGCCGACTGCCCAAAACCAACAAGAAGTCCCGCTCTCTGACTGCAGTAACAGGAGAAGTGCACTGATGGTGACAGACTCTCAAGCATAAAGTTACGGGCAGCATTCAACTGTCTTATATGCAAAGGTTTGTATTGCCAACTCGTTACTTTTGTACAAACTCTGATGATTTGCATTAATTCATTTTGCCCATTTGTCATTTTGGTCTTGCAAGTGCGCTTACAGTAAGTCATGTGTATGGAGCATCGTGGAAATAAGTTGTTTGCAGTTTTCCATGATTTAAACCATGAATGAAGTATCCAATAACTGGATGTTACAGAAATAAAGAGCCAGTATACTTGTCTGATCATTTGATATCCTCATGTCGGCCTCCATAACTCCATAACATTTAATATCAACATTTCTATTGTGACTGAAGTCTTTATACATTTTTTTATTCTTATTTCTTTCTGCTAGACTGGACTTTTAGTAAAAACCTTTAACCAGACAAAATGACTAAAGACAAATTCAAACTTTTATCTGAATATCTCTTGTTTTACAGGACCCTTCCAGCAGCCAATGTATGCATTCTGTTCCCAGAGCATTGTGGGATGTAAAGTATGTGTGCTGCAGTGGCGGGAAACTTCTAGCCAGAGTCCTAAATGTGGAGAAGAGGATAACAATGTCAATGAAGTCACTGGCCTTACTGAAGCATTGACTGTTCTGAGAGACATTATTTCTGTTGAATAACTAATTCATTAAAGTTGTTTTATCTGCCTTATTTGTCTATGTTGAGCGAATCTTCTCGTTATTTTGATGAGATCTAACAGCAAGTTTGAAATACAATAAGTCACTGTTCACTGTATAGTTGTAGCGTACAGTAACATCTGCGTAGTCAAAGTCCCTTTCAAGGAAAGTCTGTTCACTCAGTGGCCATATTTGCAATGGCTCCAGGGCAAATATTTTGGGCAAAATCAGCAATAAAATTAGCCAAGCAATGACACATAAATGTTGTACCTTATGCTCAAATAGTGTTACAAAAAAGCTTCTTTTCCAGGCAAGACTAAGCAATGTGCATGTGCAGTCCTGAGTGCTTCTGTCACGATCACTAGTGAGATTACCACCAGAGGGCACTCCAACCTGGACTATTACCACACTATAGCCCTATTCGGACGGGACTAGTTTCACAGGGGGACCTTAGAGAAATTTCTGTTTCACAGACGTACTTTGAGATTTTAATCCCGTCCGAATCTGCCATGTCTGTCTTTTTCTCACACGACCTCTGTAAAAAATCCAGAGCAAATTACCTACTGTTTTTCGTCAAACTCGGCGGTCCTCAGAGAAATCTAATCCCGTCCGAATGCGAATGTCTGTGATTTCCGAAAATGTTTTTTCCAAAACGCTTTTTCTTGTGTGTTTTGGTCAACGTGAACTACCGTACAATCTCTCGCTATCGCGCCGGTATTCAAGTTTCTGCTTTTTGCACACCGATAATGGATGTAAATGTGTTTGGTACACTGCGAAGAAATAAAAAATAAATAAATCAACAATAAGAGCCAAATCACATAAACTGTTAAGACTGGCTACTGTAATATCAGTTTCAGGTAAGATTACTTTCATTTCTGCACTTAATTACATAACGTGTAAATTATATAAGTTAAAACTTTTTATTCCAGTGGGTTTATTATAAGAACCCAGTTCTATTAAATCATGATGATAAATGTATGTTTAGTTTTTTCACACTACAATTTTTATAAAATGTTTACAAAACACTAAATGTGTTACGACGTTTTACTTTATATTTCAAAGTGCATTCTGAACACGTGATCTTCTGAAATGCCCACATGTAAAACACTCCTACCTCGGTAATAAACACGGAGATGTTAGTCCCGTCCGAATCCGTACATAAAATCACAGACGTAGGTTGATAAGAATTGTTACTCAGACGTCGTTTGGAAAACTAGTCCCGTCCGAATAGGGCTTATCACTCCATTCCCCATAATCCTTAATCCTACAGGATTGTCCCTCTAATACAAGCTCCATTTGTATCTTCACTCGTAGTCGTACGTAACAGTCTCAAATCACCAGAAACCGGAGCTTTTAACAGCAGCTGCAGCGATGCGTAGACTTTACCAATCAGCTCTTTTATTTAGACGGCAGGATTTATTCTGCCATGTTACGCATTGCACTTTCTCCCATGTCTAAGTAACATGAGTGCACCGTCTTTCTGTAGATGAAGTGTTTGGTGCAGTTCAGTAAAGTGCTGTTCCACACATGCTCTGATTTGAGCCGAAAATGGACTGTCTGGATAGTGAAGCGCCTAAAGACCAATAGGTTGTTTGCAATCACATGGTTCTGGTGACGCGCGAAATTCCGGTGGAGGGCAAGCAGTGAAAATTAGAATGGAAGAGATGGGGAAAAGTCCTTTCTTTGCTGGTTTAGAAAGGTATAAACAGAAAATCACAACATATGTTGGACGCGATCCTTATGTTATGAAGAGGAGCGACTTTTCCGCAGAATTAAAAGACTTTCCTGCCATCGAGGAGGCAGATATAGAGGATGTGAAGCTGCCGTCATGCCGTGTTCAGTTCTAGTCTGGGTTAATATCGCGCTGCCTTTCTACTAGTGAAGTTAGAGCAGTATTTTGATTTTCTGTCGTGATTGTGAAAAATGTCGCCATTGTAGGTCATTTATGCTGAATCCAGAATTGTAATAGGAACTCACGATATCGTTCGTGGAAAAAAAAAATGGACGATAATACAATTTTTGCCTTAAAAGCTGAGGGAAGACGACTAGCAAATGTAATAATGTCACTAAATAAACCCACTGCCTTTCACTCAAAATAATCACATACTTTGCTGAGTTTTGTATTTGGTTTTTGTGTAATAATTTACATTATGTTTTAGAGTATGATCACTCGGCTTGTGAATGATTATAACTTGCACACAGCCACTTCAAAACTGTTCACGAGCTTCTATGGGTTTGATTTTGGTTGTCATTTGTTGAAATAAATACAAAAATACCCAGATAACACACATACGTCGGGCCGATGTTGTCTCGATGGACAAAGTTCTATCGCCGGGACGTAGCTCACGGAGCGTTTGCTCATCGGGAAAATGTCGCCGAGACGTCGGCCTCTGATCGCGAATGCTCTCTGGCCGATGCGTGGACGATGCAATGCTGTAAATACTGGCCGCTGTGCAGGGGCTTTATATATGGCCTTTATTTATTTAGGCTGCACCTTTCAGGCTACACCGAGATAGCACATTGACACAGAATCAACCTAGAATCGATGTTTCTCACGACATCAAAGACCAACGTCACACACGCCATTCAAAACTAACGGAAAATCGACGCGGATCGTTTGCTTACCTTATGCTGAAACGATGCTGATTTCAGTTGGGCTAAAGTTTTACACAGTTAACACACTTTCGTTTTTAAAAATCTCAAATACTTAATACTAATAGATAAATGAGCATGCTTATGTAATAATCACACATCACATTCAGTTAACATTGTTTTAATATTTACAAAATACAGTTACATATAGCCTGCATGTTTAGAGCATACATCCTCCTATACAAACCGTCAATATGACTAATAGAGAAGGCATTTACATTCAAATACAGAGGATTACATGACAATTACAGGCTTAACAGTTTCAAGTTAAAAAATTAAAAACAATATTTACTCATGAACAAAACTGGTCATGTTCTTTTGTACATGTTATTTTTATTGGAGCACAAAAGGAAATGTAAGGCAGAACATCAAGAGACTGACAGTCTCAGTCATAATTCACTATCAGTTTCTTTTCTAATGGTGACTGAGACTGTGACTCTCTCCTTTTGTGTTCCACAAAAAAAAGACATATGGGTGAGTAGATGGTTTATAAAGAAATCTTACCCTTGAAAACGGAGGACAGAAGAATATAGCAGATGAATTGGTTTTCCTTTGTAATTAAAATGTAAGTTCCTCGCTCTTGTATTGCCAGGAATGCAAACTCCTTTGGTGAAAAAGGTGACAAAGATGTAACCCACAATTTCAATAGCATAGACAAAACTATTTTTAATTACTTAAAAAAAAAAACATATTATGGGTCAAAAAAGAGGTTTAACCCACACTGAAAAGTCATTAAATGCCCATGAGAAGGATGCAATACTAGAGAAACCGGAAAATTAAAGTATGACCATTGGACGAGAAATACTGATTAGGTCAGCAGGGTCCAGCCAATCCCTTGTTAACAATTAAATATCACTTGTTTATATATTGATTATACAAAAAAGGAACAGTAGTTAATAAGATAGACGTGGTTTGTCATTGGTAAAATGAGACTGGAAATTTAATCAGGATATTGTCTCAAATTATGCAATTATGTATTATTGTAGCAAAACTGAGCACCTGTGACAGTGGAATCTGTAGAGAATATTTCAGTAAAGTCACTGCAAAAAGTTTGGTTTGGAACTCTGACCTGCGAATTCACATCACAAGACTATGTGTAAAGAGTACAAAATCGCTACAAGAAGGTGTGACCTAATGGCTAAATTAAAAAAAAAAAAAATGTAGTAAAGTCGAGTAGACTGTATATTTTTATATTTTGAATATACTATTTGTTCAATGTTGAATTCATGTTTATAAAAAAGACTCTGCAGACGTCATATCACGCCAGTTGCAGTGTCCGAAGAAATTTCACATGCTCAAAGTAATGTGTCCGCAGCTTAAATGTGAGCATATGAATATCTTAATTTCTGTTTCGTAGAATAGGACTTGTGCACCACCAGAAAAGAATTTGAAAAGGTTTAACTGTTGTGTTGTTTGTAAGAGAGAAAGGTTTGCAACATCTAAAAAACATTGTGTGATTATTCTTTACAACTAGAAATCCCAGTGTCACAGGTGCTCAGTTTTGCTATAGTAATACCCTCTCAGAACATGGTAGTAATCAGCCATTCATGCTAGGGCAGAGTTCGGTGTGGTGTACTGTTGGTACATCTGTCCAGGCCAAGATCTGATGTCTTCATGCCTTCAGCTGGGGATCCCAGAGACCCTGCAATAAAAATAGTAGAGTTCAAAATCCATTGTACATGCCCATTACTAAGTATCGCATCTGGTAACATAAATCACCATTCCAGGTTCAATTTAACTTTAGCTCAATAGACAATATTTGTAGCATAATATTGCCCAAAAGAAACAGTTTTGACTTGCACTCTGAATATTCCTTTAATATGGCATTTTGTGAGAGGCCTTGTCACATTTTCTTCTATAAGTAATTTTTATTCAAAATTAATGATTAATGTAAAATATAAAGAATTCATGCATTTACAAACCTCATTTGGATAAATATGATGGTTTACACAGGAAAGCCTGTCAGTGATGGGCTGTAATGAAAAAGAAAAGACACATTACATATATACCTATCAAAATAGACTAATACGGATTGAAGTTGTGACCAGTCTCTTGATCTCGGTAGTGGCAGCTATTGGGGAAACTCACCATCTTCATGGTATCAAGGCCACGTCCTGAAGAATCTCAGCGCCAAACGCTGGGGATCACATCTCATCTGGTAACAAGAGCACAGCCATAATTGTAAGAACCCTAATGACATCTTTACCCCCTGATATTGTATTGGTGATTTAATTCAAACATTTTAGAGGCCGAGTATGAGCAGTGTGTAAGCTGACCAGATTTATGTGAAAAATAACTTGAATGCCTAAAGTTGTCGACCCCCCTGAACCAGTCAGCATTTAAAGTATTTAAGTATTTGGTAACACTTTACAATAAGGTCCATTAGTTAACATTAGATACTAATACATTATTAAAATCTTGTTAACATTAGTTAAAGTACTGTGAACTAACATGAACAAACAATGAACAACTGTATTTTCATTAACTAACATTAACGAAGATTAGTAAATACAGCAAATGTATTGCTCATAGTTAGTTCATGTTAGTTAATACATTAACTAATGTTTAACAAATGAAACTTCTTGTAAGGAGTTACCAAATATTTAGTAAAACGTATTTAAGAATGTATCAGTAAAAAATACATAAATAAATAACTCAAAAAAGACCTAGAGAAAATATATTAATGACCATAACATCCTGTTATCATAAGTTTATCATAACTACAACCACTAAGACTCATTTCGCTGATTATTTTATGCTAAGGGCTTTTTTCACAGACACTCTCACTGAAACAACCAGGGGTTAAAGGGTTAGTTCATCCAAAAATAAAAATTCTGTCATTAATTACTCACCCTCATGTCGTTCCACACCCGTAAGACCTTCATTCATCTTCTGAACACAAATTAAGATATTTTTGTTGAAATCTGATGGCTCAGTGAGACCTGCATAGCCAGCAATGACATTTCCTCTTTCAAGATCCATTAATGTACTAAAAACATATTTAAATCAGTTCATGTGAGTACAGTGGTTCAATATTAATATTATAAAGCCACGAGAATATTTTTGGTGCTCCAAAAAAACAAAATAACGACTTATATAGTGATGGCCGATTTCAAAACACTGCTTCAGGAAGCATCAGAGCATAATGAATCAGCGTATTGAATCAGCGGTTCGAAGCGACAAAGTCACGTGATTTCAGCAGTTTGACACGAAACATGATTCGATACGCTGATTCATAACGCTCCGAAGCTTTCTGAAGCATTGTTTTGAAATCGGCCATCACTATATAAGTCGTTATTTTGTTTTTTGGCACACCAAAAATATTCTCGTCGCTTTATAATATTAATTTTGAACCACTGTACTCACATGAACTGATTTAAATATGTTTTTAGTACATTAATGGATCTTGAGAGAGGAAATGTCATTGCTGGCTATGCAGGCCTCACTGAGCCATTGGATTTCAACAAAAATATCTTAATTTGTGTTCCGAAGATTAACGAAGATCTTGTGGGTGTGGAAGGACATGAGGGTGAGTAATTAATGATGTTATTTTCATTTTTGGCTAAACTACTAACCCTTTAATGATTTTAAAATGTGATTTTTTTTTTTTTTTTTTTTTTTAAACAAACAAAAAAAATCTTACAGACCCCAAACTTTTGAACAGTAGTGTATGTTTGAGGATTTGCTTACTGGTTATATGGTTTTTAGCCTGAGATTTTCTTGGACAGGAGTGCAGGCCATCAGCATGGAATAATCTAGAAACATAACAAACAGTTTATCACAGAGCTTATATAATGTCAGGTTCATTAGAATCAAACCAGCTACAGCAAAGGTGAAATGCAGGTAAGAGAAAGTAGAATAAACAGAATATATAAACAAAAATTTATTAACAAAATTTGTTTTAGGCTTACTTCATTTTATATATATATATATATATATATATATATATATATATATATATATATATATATTGTGTTACTTACGTTTGGATGTCAGAACCTTACAAACTGTAATATTAAAAAATAATTTTGCAAAAGAAAATAACATGCATGGTGATATAGGCAAAATATTTTGTGGGGCAACACTTTGGAATGGAAAACATATTTACTATTAACTTTTGCCTCAAACCCTAATATACTGCTTATTAATAGACCGTAAGGTAGTTACAGCATTTAAGGGTGGATATCAGGTGTGATTTAGGGATGTTGTAGAATAAGGTCATGCAGAATAAGGCATTGATATCTGTAATAACAGCCAATATGCAAGCTAATAAGCAACTAGTTTAAAGTGAGAATTGTTCCCCATACTAAAGTGTTACCCTTTGTGGAAAAAATGCGTATGAAGTTATTTAATGAGCTTTCTCAGTTCACCTGAGTTTCCTGAAGTTACTCCTGTCAGCAGCTCTTCCCCCTCCGGTGTTGTAGATTTGTTCACTCCTGAAATCACAGAACATTTTTTCTTCAATGTGATTGGTATTAAATGATTAAACATTAAATGTAATCGAGGTAATTTGTTTACCATGAGAGATCATTTCATTTCGTTTCATTTGATTTTCGCGCTTCCTGTAAGTGATGTCATATAGCAGTTTATATAAATTAGCTCACTTTCAATTACCCTTTGACAGATTACCAACAAAACCTTAGCAAAACTATGAAAGCCTCTCTTCTGAACATAAAGATGTGATTAAAAACGCAAACTTTCATAAGAGCTCAGTATATTAGCCAAACAGTTCTGAAAACGGTTATGCTAACGGCCTTTTTCCGAAGAAAATAAACTATTTCAATAAAGTAAATATTCGACAGAAGCGTGTCAATTACAGGTTAGAAATGTATCCAGAACAGTTTTATATCATTTATGTGATTTTAGGGACTAAACTCACCCGAAAGCAAAGAAAGCAACAGCGAGAGACGGAGATTTTGCAGCTTACTGCGGTTCACCGTTACCATGGTAACTTCTCCAGTGTTTGAACGTTCAAAGTCAAAGTCACGCAGCATTTTTAACATCTAACATTACCAGTTTAATGACTTGATCCGTTTATTTTGCAGAGGACGGGATATGTTCAGATAATTTGGCTACTTAGAAAAACTTTTCTGAACTAAACAAGCTGGGCTAACCTCGCATTCCGCTGCTCATCTGCCTTTCGCCTCCGAGAAATTGAGATTACAAACTGCCTGTAGTAAACCGAGTGCCTTAGTAACTTTTAAGTGTCACAGAATTATAAAAAGATTTTTCTAATTAACTTAAAGTGAAAACTTACCTGAAAACCACAGATGTCGCCGGAGTCGCCATTTCTCTCGTCGGTTGCAGAGATGAATGGTCACGCGCAAACAGAAAAGCGCGGCATATCGGCCTGCAGTCGTGATCCGACTCAAAGCCGACGAGCTGGAGATAGAGCTTTGACTGAAGACACGCGCCTATGCCTGGCAGATCCTTATTAGATGTTACAGATATGAAGCCGACGTTCCGCTCTGCGGCCGACGTCGGCCACATGTATGTGTGCTATCTGGGTACAGCGTGTCTGTGTCTGAACGTGACCCTCCGATTCTCCTCCGTGGTCATATGGGAAAGTGAATATTTACAAAAACAACATTAAAACTAGTTTCATTTACACGCTTCCAACAAATAAATGGATCGACTAAAGTCAGCTTGTTGAACATTTATTTATTTGGACATTTTCTACCATACGACGGCTGAAGCAGCAGCGCGTGACACTGTTCTCATGGTAACCAGATCAACATTGTGAACAGAATACTACAAAACTGAAGTGAAAATACAAAATTATAATTAAATAGGATAAAATATCTTCTCCTCACTGCAAACGATAGCATGAAGAATGTGAATATTTAACCAAGTCAAAAAGGTAAGCAGGTAACTGTTATCCATATTCATTTCAGTATCAGCAGACGCAAAACACTATAAAAGGCGACAACTTTTAAAGTTAAAAAACAAAATAAGTTATAAAAAACGGTATAAGTTATGTAAACGATATAAACACCTTCTGGGTTCTCGATTTTATCGATTTGAGCAACCATAAACGACGCAAAACATGCGAATTTTGAGTTTTTGATAGGATTCCTATTTAGAAACATCACTCCCTGCCCTCCAGACTCATTCGTGCTGCTGCTGTGACGTCATGTGCAAACAACCTATTCACACCACAGACAGACGCCGACAAACAATGATACACACGTTCATCAGGTGTTGTTGAACCTCATAAATCAAATTGACAGTTCTGAACTCTTGCTTTAATACAAAATACATTGAATGGACCCCCTGACTGACCAGAGCCCTTCAAATCGTCCCAATCTCTCTGCAGGAAACAACACACAGTATTGAGATTCAAGTAAATGTACACCTTTGAATGGGTTAATTTTGTGTAAATTCATCTATTATTGTGTCTTGTGGACTATATGTAAACATCTGTGATGTGAAATAGCTTGTTCAGGGAAACACTAAATAGAAACAGGCAATTTTTGCCCTATTATTTTGTTAAAATTAACATTCTGCAAGGTTTATGTAAACTTGACCTCAACTGTACCGCTAGATTATATGAACAAAGCATTTGTGATTATCCTTAATACTTGTAATAAAAATATAAGTATTCAGAATATCAATAATAATCAATCTCAATTGTTTGGAAAAATATTCTTTCTGAGAGTTGACAGATGATCAATACTGAGTGTTCGCTGGATGAACAGATTAATTGATTGTAATATTAATTCAGCTACATTAAGTTAATTATATTAACTGATCCAAACATTTATAATTAATTATTCATATTTCCCTTTTGAGCTCATTTGCTACACATGCATTGTTTAAAACAAGAAGGTCATAGACTTATGAAAAGAAAAACATGAACATTGTGGTTGTGGCAGTTGCTTGGATTCGTCAGCTATTATCTTGTCATTATCATGATATTACAATATTGCAGATATCATGACAGTCCTAACCACAGGCTTCCTCTCTTGCTCGGGCCCTGGAGCTTCAGCCCCGTCTACTGTTAATGCAGCCCTGAGTTCAGGTACAGGAAGTTCAGCTCAACACAGAATGTCACACAGGTGCTTGAACTGACATAAGTTTAATAATTATACCTGGAACCTGTCACTGTTTGATTGTTCAAAATGTTATGGCCAAACTTTCCAAAACTGATGTTTCTGGAAGGATGAAAAATACTGTAATTTGTAGCCATGTAGACATAACTAAATTACATGAGAAAATACTCTGAAGATGTAGGGGTGAAATCACAGGAAACTAATCACAGGAAATTCCTGTCAAATCACACATTGTAGCAAAGATTAAAGTCATACACACTTTTATATCTGATTTCTGATATCAATGATGAATTTTGATTTCATTATTTGATTTGACATATATGAATACATAAAAATTTGTGTTGTAATAATTCAGTTTTAAAGCTTTAATATTACATTTAGTTTATTACAGAAGAGCATAATAAAGAAAAGTGCCTTTCAAACAGCAACATGAATTTTTTAAGTCAATAATTGTGATTTAGGAGTTGTACTTATAATATAATAAAGCATAATGTAATAAATGCACATAATGTAACAAGTATTTCATCATTAATGTAATAAATTCTTCATAAATGTAGTCATTTTCTAAAAAAATCTTTAGCTCTTGTAATGATTTTGTTAAGTAATCTTTTGTCAGGTTTTTGTAGAAGTTTATTATATTATGAACACACTATAGCAACTTTTAATGTAATGGCAGTTCACAAGGTAATACATTTGATATTAAAAACAGTAATAGTTTAATGTAAAACTAGCAGTAATACTTTATTTTACAGTACTATAACAGTAAATTGTGCATAATTAAATTATACATGAAACTAACCCTATTAACTCTATTATAAACTCTATTCCTAATCATATAGTAAATACATGTTGTTATTGATATTACTCAGAACTTAAATGTATAATTTCACTGTAAGAAATCTTAAAATAAAGAGTAATCAAAATATTACATTAAAAGAAAAGTCGACTTCTTAGGCTGCATTGTGAACTCAATTTTATAAAGACTTTATTAACTTTGTGATTATGATGTGCTCCATCATTTTGAGTTGATTTGACCCACAAACACATTTTGGTTTCACAGACAGGGTTTAGTCTAAACCAGGATTACGCTTTAGTTTAATTAAGGCATTTAAGTAGCTTTTATAATCTTTCACTGGAAAAACACATTACTGGTGTGAATCTTGAGACAAAACAATGACACTGAAATACTATTTTAAGATCTGTCAGTACAAGTTACTTTCAGTTCAAACAGATCAAACATGCATTTTAGTCTGAGACTAGCTTAAGCCTCGTCTGTGAAACCAGGGGTTTAAGTTTTATGCACTAAATTAATAAAGCTTCTGCTTTCTATATGTTTGTAATCATTTTTGAGAAATAAAAATTAACGATTGTCATAAGAAAATTCATTTTCTACAAAACTATAATTTTAGTGATATTATTCTCTATAGATGTTTTTCATTTTTTTTGTAGATGACTAATAGTTTAAGTTTTAAGTTATTAGTAATGTAATACTCATTACATTATGTGCAGTAATTATATTTTGTTTTACTACATTATGAGCTGCTTGTGTTCATAATGCATTATGCTCACATATTTATTGAAATGTGTCATTTAAAAATAATCTTCTCACAGATCCCTCTTAATGCTTCATAACATGGACAATCATTCCATCCTGGTGAATAAGTCGAAGCACAGTCTTCATTATTGTGATTATCAGGCTGTCCAGATGCCCAGATCCTGAAAGAACAGATCAGCATTAGATGTTCAGTGCTGCTTCCTGTGTGATATGATACTGACTGTGAGATATGATCATTTATTAGATAATAATCAGTTTAAATTCAGTGATTTCTCACCCAGAGGTCATGTTGGTGCCATCAACCCATTTCCATCTGCCCTCCACATCACTGTCAGTCAGACCAATCCAGAAACTATCAAAACGTTTCATGACAAATTCCTAAGAATAAAAACACAAATACATTTCATCATTTAGGGTTAGAAACTAAACACACTTTCACTCACGTGTTCCTCTCTGTTGTTTATGATGATCAGATCTGCTCCTCTCTCTCTACAGTATCTTCTGCTCTCAGTCCAGTTCTTCTGCTCAGAGGAAATGAAGTAAAGACTGGATTGATAGTAAATCCATCCTTCTGCTAACAGAACCAGTTTAACTATTAGCACTTTTTTAACTCGTCTCATTCATCTGTGAGCTTTAGTGTTAGTGGGTGATAACTATCTCTTTTAAAATAAGTCACGTGACCCGAACGCATCACTTAACAAGTGTCAGTTATGAACACAATCTCAATAGTATTCATAGGGATTGTACCTACACTCCAAATCTACGAATTACATAAATTTGTTATTATAATTATCCTAAAAAGAGGAAACATTTGTTCATTCTTTACATTGTACATTGTAAATTGGTTTTACATTTGAATTTATGGTTCACTTTATTTTGTTTGTTCACTTTAGACTTTGACTAACTATAATAACTTTTCAACTGCAGTCAGTGAACTCTCATTAGAGTATCAGTAGATGGAAGTAGACTATTAGGGTCTGCCCTAGTGAAAAAAAAAAAGTATGCTAAGTATACTTGCAGCAAGACTAATTATTAGTATATTTCAAGTGTGTTAATGATTAGTTAAGTTAAAGTGTGCCATTTTGAAAAAACTAATTTTGTACTTCGCTGGCTCCTGCATCGCGGTGGAGGCGAGCTCTCGGTCTTCGATGGAGTCGCGCTGACTTTCCACGCCGTCAAAGGGTTCCCGGCTGTATTCAGGGAAGCTCCCTCGAGGCCCTTCCCCAGACAGCAGCGCTTTGGTGGCGGAGTTCAGGCCGGCAAACAGAAAGTTGCAAAGGCTGCTGTCCGGGAAATGTGTCGATGTTACTAGGAACAAAAAGTCGTTCAAATGTTCCTCAAGGGAGCGGTCCTTCTGCTCGAGGCAGATTAACAGAAATGCGGGTGTGTAAATAGTGACGAAGTGAAACACGAAAAAACACTGAAACGGAAAACAACAAACACTAAACACGCCTCAATCTGTCTAACTGTTTTGGGTCCGGTATTCTGTTACAGTAGCTAGTGTATAAAGCACACGACGAGGAGATATATATATATATAAAACAAGTCTTTTACTAGATAATCCATATGAGAGAACAGGAACATACACCAACATATACTCGAACAATACCGGACAACACATGACAGGAAACACAAGGCTATTATACAAGGGATAACAAGGTAGTGATTAGACACAGCTGAATGTGATGATTGGAGTGCTCAGTAACCATGGTGATTAACTAGTGGCGGGAAATGGAACAACACAAGTCCAAAACAGAGTGCACATGTAACAATACACTTATTAGAGTGTTGTGCATGTAAAGCAATGACATAATTAACCATTTTCTTTTTAATCTGATCTTTTTTCCCCATGAAAATATAATTCCTGGGTAATGAATTTTGCAATTAATTACATTTCTACTATTGTTGGTATATTCAAATGTACTGATATCCATAATTGGAGCTCAACAAATAATTAGTGCTTGGAAAACTACATTTTAATCACAATTAATATAATCAATTTGGGATTTCATATAGACATGGGCTCATTTTTGACTGCTGATAACTCAAAATTCAGAACCAAATTGAAAAAAAAAGATGGAAAATGTTTAAAAATGTTTTCCAATAAAGTTTGTGAGACTTGTTTTATCCTTAACTCAACAAAAAATAGAATTGTGTAATCTAACACAGAAATATCAGTTAAATTAATTGCCTGTGTCATTGTTAGCCGGAATGACATGCTGTTAGACGGAAGGACATTCTGCAATGTTTTTCAGGATTACTGTAAAAACCATCCTCAGTATCATTGTTTTTCCAACACGCAAACTTAAAACAAAGAGACACTGACAAGTTTTTAATGATATAAAAAAAAGACTTCAAAACTATAAATAAAAACATACAATAACGAAGAAACTGACGGGAGTGTGACCATATGGAAAGGTATGCTTTCTGTACAACTCTGTACTCAAAACCTGCTGTTTTTGAACCAGAGGCAACTTCAATAGAAAGAGTAATAAATATGAGTTCTCCTAAATAGACTTATTGTTCATAACCCTTAGAGAGTTTTGCTAGTTGATACCAAAGACTGTCTCTGCCTCTTTTTTTTTTTTTTTTTGATTACAGTCTTCTGCTGCCATTGTTTTCCTTGGATTTGCTTCTCAGTTCCATGCAATTTTAAGCTTTTCTTGGTTCATTCCATGTTTTCTAGGCAACCTCTCTCATGCTAATTCATATTAGCACAGTTGGTTTTAAATTAATCTAGTTTATTAATCTAGTTTAAGTCAGGACTCCATAGTCCAGGTTTTAGTAATCTGTACTTAATCTGTGTTTCAGAAAGCCATTTTTTAAACCACAATTAACTATTCTAGATTAAGGCCTATCCTGGCTTAATTTAAACCCTGTCCGGGAAACCGCCCCTTTAAGTATATGCCTGTGTAGGGACTTATTACATGCTTGATTAGTGATATTGAAGTGTACTTAATTTGTGTTATAAGTATACTTTGTGTTATAAGTACATTTTATTTGTGATTTAAGTACATTACAAAATAATTATGAGTGTCTTCAGAAAACACAAGCAATATACACTGAATATATTATTTTACAGGTAATAGTATATACTGTATGCTCAGTACCATTGGCTTATTCCAAATATTAAACATTACACACTTTGCAGTCAATAACAATACACTTTGTTATTACTTATACTTTGTATAATATAGTCAACATTTGAAGCGGATCAAAACCTTTAATCAAAGTTGTCCTAAAACCTTCTTCTTAGGACAACTTTGCTGAACTTTTTTGATCCACTTCAACTGTTGACTACTGTACTTTGAATTACATAATCTCACACAATACAGTATTATAATTGTGCTACTATTTAAGTACAGTTTAACACATTTTCCCAAAGCTGAATGCATTTTTTTTTCAAGGCCATTAAAATAAATAAAATGTAACAACATCACTAATGAAGAGACATATTTCATTGACAAATCCAATAGTTTTTATTTAAACTTAGATTCAGCAAAACTTACCATGTTTTTCATTAAAGAAAAAAAAACATTATTGGCCCAATGGTGACCCTCTATACACAAATACAAATTACACATTACATTCCATTTTCCGATGAGCTTCTAATTGTGTCTGATGGCCGCTTACACAGAGGCAGTGACCGCAGAAACTCGTGAAGAACAGCATCTGTTAACAGAATATACCAAAAATATAAAGTCAGATATATAATACCAAAGACAGAAGTCAGCATGTTCAACTCTTTATTCACGTTTACAATTGTCACGATCACTGTCAGTTCCTGTCAGCTCCTGGACTACACTTCCCATAATCCTCCCTGCCAGTCACATGTTCACATTCCACACCAATCACCAATGGACTATATGCACGGAGCGTTCTTTAGAACTTCCGCATTAATATAAGCCAGCTCGAAAACTTCCGGTGAGATGTCATTTGCTGGTGTGTTGAACATCAGTAATACTTAGTTTATAATCAGAATATAGTCACTTAAATAGTGTGGCATAGCATTAATTTAGTTATTCAAACGTAAGACGGCATAAAAAAATAAAAAATAAAGACGTACCTCAATGTTCCTCTTCGGCTAAATTCAATTCGACCATTAGTTTTCACACTTTTATGTGAAAAAAAAAGCTTCAAAAATTAAATATTTATTGTGCACTTTAGTTAGATTAATTGAATAAAATGTGTGTTTTCACAAGTGTGCTGAAATCATTGATCTTGCACTGCACTGACTGACAGCTGCTGTGATTACAAAGGGAGAGCGCGGTGCTCGCTTTCTGTGTCATTCACAATAAAAGTTATTGTTTTTCATAAGATTTTGTGAGTATTTCATACTTCACATTGACAAAATGTATTTTAAACCTAGTTATTTTATAATGTTTAATATTTAGTCAAAAACGAAGTGAAAAACGTTTAGAGGAAATGGCTGATATGTGCGCAAATAAATGCTACTTTGCCGCCACCTGCTGGTTAAAGTGCTAAGTACTGTCTTTTTTATTTTTAAATAAGTGTTTTCTATCAAATGTTAAATTTCCTACATTTTTAAACGTTCGGTTTTACAATGGGGACTATCTCAGAAGGATGAACAAATAATGTTTGTGGTCATCACATTAAAAATAACATTTGAAGTGCTGGGGAAAAAATGTGTGTGTGTGTGTCTAATTACAGACAGGGCGTTTTTAAACAGTCCCAATAGCTTTGTCTTGTATTGCAATCAATAAAACTGGTTTATTGGCAAATTAGGTAAATGTGATAACTGCATTAAAATATAAATACAACATTAAAAAGTCAACCATAGATGGTTTTGTGTCGATGTACAGCGACTACAGAATGAACAGCTAACAGTTCGCCGGAAGTGCTCGAGCTGGCTTAACGACAACCAGGAAGTAACCCGTGCATATAGTCCATTGCCACATACACCTGTAGCTTGTTATCTGGACTATGAAGGACTTACTCACACATCACTGGATCGCGAAGTCTTGTTTACCTTGTGTTACATTTCTGAGCGTTTATATCCTGCCCAGCTAACAGGGAACGTTCCCAGAACATAATTTTGTTTGCTGGGTGTCTGCCTATCTGTTGTTGATCCTGCCTGTTACCCGTTTACGATTCCTCTGCTGCCTACCCCTGACCTGTGCTTTGTATACCGACCTGTGAGTGATATCTGCCAGTCCTGACCTCTGCCTGTATCTGGATTACGATTCTGTCTGCCCTCTGCTGTACCTGTCTGCTCCTGTTTGACCCTGCCTGTATGACAACGCTCACTTTAAATAAAGCTTTGCATTTGGATCCCTACCTGAGTCCCGCCTCCGTTACAACAATAGTCTGTCTGAATCCTATATTGAACCAATAATATTTCTGAACAGTAAATGAGGATTAGCAGCAGGGAACTGTATCAGAATAGCATGTCGATGTTGTTTTCGGTACATAGTCAAGCATACAACACTTTATGAATTAATATCGTACAGAATACAGGCCGATTTGACCAATCATATGATACATACATACATGTGCCATAAACCACCACTCACAAACTCAAAAAGGAGATATCAAGCCGAAATATTGCTCTCCGTTTGTTAAAAATAAAGTTTGTTAACTGGTAGACTACAACTCACCTCCAAACAGCAGCACTTTTCTCCGGTTCTTTCAGGATCGCGTAGGCCATTAGATTAGCCGGTTATCATCGCCATCTGTCAGTCTGTGATGTCACTTGATTGAACTGCAGAATCCCCAAGATTGAGCGATATATTGCGCTTTCAGTGTTTTATTAAATAAATTACACATTGCGACATTATACTTCACCTGAGTGACTGAGCAAGAGGATTCAGACGAGGACCGTGACGTCAGCAGCTCTGATTGGCTGAAGGCAGTGAGTAACAAAATCTGATTGGTCACAGACCAAGTTGAAGAGACATTTGAATTCCGATAAGTTTAACCACTCGACACATTTTTTCGCATGTAACATTACTTGTGCTGCTTGTGTGTTGTTTAATATAGATTTGTGTGTACGATTGTAAAATGATTCTGCCAGTGTAAACTTAATAAACATTTACACATATTTGGAAATTGTATAGACTACACTGCATATACTAAATGGGCTTTTAATGCATTAGTCATACTGAAATAAATAAGCACAAGTAATATAATGAATTCAAAGGATGAATAAGTAAACTTAAAAAATATACTGAAATTTAACTTTGGATACACTACAACTTCAGGATATTAAATAATGTATTTTTTAAATATACTTTCAGTGCATTGTTACAATGATCATTTTCAGCACACTGTTAAAATATACCTCAAATATATTTTTATAAAGTGCAAATAAATACACTTTTAAAAAATAAACTGAACTTACACTTCAAGTATATTTTTCTAAAATATATTTTTTAGAAAATATACTAAAGTACAATTATTTTAAAGTGTGTTAAAAGTTGTATTGTGAAAATATGATACTAATATACTTTTTATATATTTAAAGATAGTACATTTTTTGTTAGTATATTTGCAATTTACTATAGAAAAAGGGAATATATTTAAAATACAATAAAGCATACTTTTTTTTCACTAGGGTGGATTAGTAGAATAAACTTAGATGTAGTTGTAAAGTTACTTGTAGTCAGTAGAAAGTGTAAAGTGGACAACTGAAATAAAGTGTTACTGAATTTATTTTGTACTATAGACTCTTTCCATGCTGTGAATATGTGCACTAGAATTACACTTGACATTCAAACACCTATGAATACTAACCAGATTATATTCCTGCTCTGTAGAAACTACTAAAATGACAAAAGAAACTCACCCAGTTTACCAAGACTCATCTGAAGATCATTTTTCTCCAATTTTAGCTGGTCTCTCTCATTGGTCAGGTTTTTGTTCTTTATTTTCAGCCCATCTCTCTCTTGTGTGAGGTTGGTGATGTTAGTTAGTAGCTGGTGTGTCTCTGCTGTGTAGTTTGAGCTCTTTGTATGGATGTGGACACACAGCACTATGACTGCAGTCAGCAGAAGAACACACAGCAGCACCAAACACACTGCAGCTGCTCTGGAGCTTCTGATCTTCACACAAATACTTTCTGTAGAATAACAAACATGATATTATTCTCTTTGTTTATCCACTGAACACAGCACACATCAACTGAAAGCATGAAAACTGAGTGAATTATTAATCTCAGTACTTGTGAATTCAGATGATTTTCCTTGCGTTGAGTCTGTGATCTCTTTTCCAATTTTACCTTTTATAACGTCATCATTTTCATAGATATTAGTGGTTGTCCATCTTTTCTGCTCATTTTTGCAGGTTTACTCCTCTCTATATTTTCATTTACACTTTCAGACAGTTTTAGTGTCTTCAGGATGCCAACAAACTAGTACTAGTTTCTCCTCTGGAGTGAAGTGTGTTTTGTTCCTCATCGGTGTTTGTGTGTATTGATTGCAGGTAAAAGGAACTGTTCTGTGGAAATACTTCAAGTATTTATGCATTAAGGAACTTCAAGAGTAACTGAAAATATTTTTTAACAATACAGATTGTGTACATTTAAATGCATTTATTATCACAGAATCACTCAGTGTTTTATATGTAAAGTCTGAAGTACAAAGTACTAATATATATATAGCATTATGCTACAAATACTGTCAACTGAATTTGAGCTAAACTAGTTTTGACCCCAGAACATTCCTTTAGTTGTTAGATAGTCATGAATAACACCTACTGACATTAACAGAAGTAATAAAGATAAAGGTTTTCGATCTGGTTTCTAGAGTATTTTTGCTGGTTTCTTGACATTGAGTGCACCGTCTTTCTGTATATAAAGTGTTTGGTTCAGTTCAGTAAAGTGGTTCCACACATGCTCTGATCTGTGCTGAAAATGGACTGTCTGGATAGTGAAGCACCTAAAGACCAATTCACACCACAGACAGACGCCGACAAACAATGATAGACACGTTCATCAGGTGTTGTTGGACCTCATAAATCTAATTGGCAGTTCTGAACTCTTGCTTTAATACAAAATACATTGAATGGACCCCCTGACTGACCAGAGCAGTAAACAACACACAGTATTGAGATTCAAGTAAATGTACACCTTTGAATGGGTTAATTTTGTGTAAATTCATCTATTATTGTGTCTTGTGGACTATATGTAAACATCTGTGATGTGAAATAGCTTATTCAGGGAAACACTAAATATAAAGCAATTTTTTCTCTATTATTTTTTTTAATTATTAACATTCTGCAAGGTTTATGTAAACTTGACCTCAACTGTACCGCTAGATTATATGCACAAAGCATTTGTGATTATCCTTAATATTTGAATATTTGTAATAAAAATATAAGTATTCAGAATATCAATAATAATCAATCTCAATTGTTTGGAAAAATATTCTTTCTGAGAGTTGACAGATGATCAATACTGAGTGTTCGCTGGATGAACAGATTAATTGATTGTAATATTAATTCAGCTACATTAAGTTAATTATATTAACTGATCCAAATATTTATAATTAATTATTCATATTTCCCTTTTGAGCTCATTTGCTACACATGTATTAAGTGTAAAACAAGAAGGTCATAGACTTATGAAAAGAAAAACATGAACATTGAGGTTGTGGCAGTTGCTTGGATTCGTCAGCTATTATCTTGTCATTATCATGATATTACAATACTGCAGTTATTATGACAGTCCTAACCACAGGCTTCCTCTCTTGCTCGGGCCCTGGAGCTTCAGCCCCGTCTACTGTTAATGCGGCCCTGAGTTCAGGTACAGGAAGTTCAGCTCAACACAGAATGTCACACAGGTGCTTGAACTGACATAAGTTTAATAATTATACCTGGAAACTGTCACTGTTTGATTGTTCAAAATGTGATGGCCAAACTTTCCAAAACTGATGTTTCTGGAAGGATGAAAAATACTGTAATTTGTAGCCATGTAGACATAACTAAATTACATGAGAAAATACTCTGAAGATGTAGGGGTGAAATAATAACTAATCACATGAAATTCCTGTCAAATCACACATTGAAGCAAAGATTAAAGTCATACACACTTTTATATCTGATTTCTGATATCAATGATGAATTTTGATTTCATTGATTTGATTTGACATATATGAATACATAAAAGTTGTGATAATTCAGTTTTTTTTTAAATATATTTTATTATGATTTTTACAAACATACAGAAAAAACAAACAACAGACAAACAGACCCTTCATATGATAACAATCTGCGCAATGTGTAAAATAAAGCACAAAAAAAAAAAAAGAGAGAGAGAATGACGATATACAAAAACATTTCCTACAGAGTGTAATTACCATATTTATAAATACTGTTACAGATCCGGAATAACTGTGTAAGTCTTTTAGTCCTTGTGGCTCTTCAGAAAAGAAAAAACTTGCTATCATTGGATCGGGGAGTAAAACACAGTTATAAACCTTGGCAAGAAACTGGAAAATTTCTAGCCAAAAACTCTGAATTTGTACACAGTACCAGAAAAGATGTGCCAGGGTACCCTCAGCTGCTTTACACTTATCACATATGGGGGAGATGGAAGGATAGAATTTGCTAAGCTTTGTTTTACAATAGTGAAGTCTGTGTAATACCTTATATTGAATAAGTTGATGTCTTGAATTTTATAGAGCATGAATAAATAGACAAAAGGCATTTATCCCAGTCACTCTCGGAAATCTGAATCCCCAGGTCTTCTTCCCAAGCAGCTTTCAAATGAAGGGAGGAAAAGTCTGTTTCATCTTTAAAAGCATTAAGGAATAAGGATATTAGGCCTCTAGAATTGACCCTTCGCTAAGCCACGCCCGAAAACCGCCACAGGCCAATCGTGGTTTAGCAACCGTTACTAGGCGCGGTATGTCTGTCAAGCTTTCGAGTGAGGGAACATGTTGTGCTTATGGATTGTCTTAACCTGATACCCGGTATCCTAAAAGTTTGGACGGGGTGGTGGAATTTTTTTCCTTCCCGAAACCTAAAACTCAAGGGGAGAAATGCCGGTGTTCTGACAATTTGTGCTACCCTGTCAGATTTTGCTACCTCCCATTGAAACAGTAGGTAACGTTAGCAAAATCTGAAAAAAATGCTAACGTTACCTATCAGATTGTGCTTCCAGCATGATATTAACGTGGTCGATGGCTTTATTAACATCTACACCTACCACAAAAAAAAACCTACTAAACCTACTAAACCTACCCTTATAATAATGCATATACAGTAATTTTGTGTTTTTTATCATGACAACAATGATGTAATATTGATGTATGCAGGGCAGGACTTAGGGTGGTGGGGGCCCCTGGGCTTGAGTCACTTTCGGGCCCTACCTTCTATACATTACTTTAAATAGAACAAAATGATACATACACAAGCTATGTATTAGAGCTACACAATTCTGGATAAACTGAGAATAAAAATAGAGATCACGATTCTGAACAAACAACTAAACAAAATAACATAATTTATGTTTATTGCTGAAGTCTATAAAAATATTTAATTAATCTGAATCAATTATTAAAAAAAACTTGGGTTTGAATGAATGATTCAATTCCTCAATCAAATACACTTGTTTCATAGATGAATCAGCATTTTTAACAAATCTCCTGAATGAACGATTCAATGACAAATGTTTTTTAAGTCATTTGTCGCCATCTGGTGGCGTAACAATATAATCGATCCAATCGTTATTTAAAGTGCAAAGCTACTTTCAAAAGGTGACTAGTACAGTATACAGAGTTACATGTAAAAAAAAAAAAAGACCGTTATAATTTATTTATATGATCAATGATTAAAAAAGTTTTTCTAATAAATAAATAATGATTAAAAAAGTTCAAAGTGATCATGGTGTTTATTGCAATGCACAAATATCTTGGTCAGAATGAGAATAAAACACTTATTTACCTGGAAAACATATTGAAAAACAAACAAATACCTTGTAAGGTTGCAATCATTACAAATCATTTGTATTACATATAAATAGCTAAATCTATGAGTGTATAAATCTTTAAAAAAAAAATTCTTGGTAAGTACTGACATATTGTATAGATTATATACATCTCCAGTATACATATAGGCAGTGTTAGGCTGACTTTGACCTACAGTATGTCTACTACATCACATAAATTACAATCTTAGAGAATAATATATAACAAAATTAAATAAGCATTTTCTCATTACCATGGCATTTTAAAGATCATTAGATGTAATTTAGTACTCTAGCAAAAATACATAAATAGAACTTCATAGAACATGCCTAACTTTGTTCAAATTTAGTGGTAGGCTAAGATAAGATAGCAATTTTAATATAGGAAGTGCCTTCAATTGCAAGAATATAGCAAAATAACTCATTGAACAAAGTGCAAGATAAATTGTGTGTGTGTGTGTGTGCGTGCAGTACGTAAGTGTTGTAGTGAAAAATCTAAACTATGCACACACATTAGAAATGTACAGTCAATAAAATAAAATAAAAATAGTACACTATCATATCTTAAGAAAGCAAGACATCAACAACAGAATCCAGAGGCTGATCATTTAAAACAACAACAACAGGCAAGGTAGAGAAAGAGAGAGAAAGGTAATCAGGTTATGACTTCATGTATGTCATCTCATTTTAAAGATATTAACATAGTACTATTTAGAAGTGGCATCTTCTGGATTTCTTTGCAGCAAAGTCTTTGATCAAATCAGTAAAATCCACCTTACGTAGAAGGTCACTCTCAATTGACATCAGAGTGAGATTATTTAATTTCTGCTGGACAATTGTGGATCTTAGTCTATTTTTTACTAGTTTCAGTTTGGAGAAACTGCGCTCCCCACTTGCATTTGTGACTGGTAATGTCAGGTAAAGTCTGAGAGCAACATCCACGTTTGGGAAGATGGTCTGTAGTTTTCTTTTTTTAATGCACAAAAGAAGTTCCCTAGCAGATGATGGCTCATCATGGCAGATGAATTCTTTGAACTGGATGATTTCTTCGCAAAATTCATTTTCCAGGTCAGTGTGGTATCTCTTCTGTAGATCTGCTGCTTTTTTATGAAGATGTTCTGCAGAGAGGGTAGATATGTTGTTCAGGAAACCAAAAGTGCTGTTGAGGTCATTATAGGACTGAAAACGGCGATCAAGTTCAGCCAGCAGCCTATCCATCACAACTAGAAACACACCAGATGAGAACCGTTCTCTTCCTGATAAGTGAACCTCAGGTGTTGCAGACTCACCCACGTGAGTCTTGCGTTTTCTTTGTCTTTGTGTGTCTTGTTTGTATGTTTCTGAAACGGTGGGAGACATCGCTTTTGCTTGGTCTTCAAACAAATCAAATTCATCTCTCAAACCAACAATATATTCCCGCAGTGACCTCACCAAATCAACAGCATTGCACAGGTCCAGGTCTACAGCTTGAAGTGCAACACTTGTCCCATGAAAGCGTTGGAGAACATAATTCCACATAGTGCAAAGAAAAGCAGTCTCAAGTCTGTTCATTTTTTTATGCAGTGACCAAGCATCATTTTGTGTTGTCGGGTTCTGTTTGCTGTCTTCTGCAATGTTCATCAGTGACTCTTGAATATTGGCATAATTTCTGCACAGTGCCTTGGTGGCCTGTGCATGCGCAGCCCACCTGGTGTCAGAGAGAGATTTTAGGGTCTCAATGCGGTGGTTTTCATTAGGCTGCAATCCTGCAGTTACCACCTTCCATCTAGCTGTGGATTTCGAGCAGAAGTTGAACAAAGTCTGAATGAAGTTAAAAAAATCGGCGGTCTCTGTGCAGCAGTTCACGCTATTAACTCCAGCCAGATTAAGCGTGTGCGCGGCGCACGGCACCCATTCTACTAGTGGATTAATGTCTTTGATGTGAGCTTGCAGCCCGTTGTACACTCCTGCCATGTTTGCGGCATTATCATAGCACTGTCCACGGCAGTTACTAATATCTATGTCCATCTCATGTAAAACTGTGAGCACTGCATCACAGAGTGCCTTCCCTGTGTGGCTAGATATAGGGAGAAATTTTAAGAATCGCTCTTCTACGAGGCCCTCGGGTGAAACATACCTTATAATAAATGTAAGCTGATCAATGTGCGTCATGTCGGGAGTTGAATCGATGCAAATGGAAAAGTACTTTGTCACTTTCACTTCAGCAATGATTTCAGAAAGCACTCTATTGCTCATTAGCTCGATAAATTCGTCACATGTTTTTGATGAGAGATATGAGGGGGTTCCTACCCCAGCGTTGCCATATAACTGTATGTGTGATTTCAAGAATGGGTCGAATTCACTGATCAGTTCCAGGATTCTCATGTAATTCCCATTGTCAGCTCGACCAAATATTTCACTGGAGCCTCGGAAAGCCAATCCCCGCTCTGACAGAAATTTTACAACTGCAACCACTCTTTGCAAAACTTCACTCCAATAATTGCATTGCGACTCGAACTGCTTTTTAAGTTGACAATCTATAACTCCGTCAGCTGCTGCTCTGTTGATGTAATTAAACATAGCCTTTCTATGACTGTCACTATTCTCGTGCTCGGCAATGCGTCTGGTAGCATGTTTCCAGTCATTATAACCAGACTCAAAAAGGGATTGACCGTCACCCTCGCCAAAAAGGCGGCAAGCAAAACAAAACACACAACCGGTGGATGGTGAGTAGAGCAACCATTCTCTGTGCAAGTACTCACCATTCAAATGCTTGCGTTTGAAATGAGTTTTAGAAAACAGTCTCTTCTGATGTTTGTAGTGGCGTTCAGAAGCCTTGACATTAGCATCCTTATTTTGAACGGACTCCGGACCTTTTCGCGCCCAATAAGCACGCACGCTTTCATCAATTTTACCCCAGCGAGCAGGATCAGTGGATAAAGAATCTGTAGATGGACATTGTTCGGTCGCTGTTTCTGACTGAAGAGATGATGATTCATTGATGGGCTCCCCTGCTCGTGAATTCAAATCGTCTCCAACCGTTTCTTCCAACGGGTTTGGGTTGTTGTCCCCTGGATTCTCCGCTTGCACATCAAGCTGTGGTGTCATGGGTGTAAAAAATCCAGTAATCCTTTTCATTTTACTGATAACTTCCTTTTTGCGTTGCTGTCTTTCATTCTTTAATTTTCTTTTAAGCGCGCCACTCTGATACCGTTTGTCCGCCATTACATCACTGTCTAATGCAGACAGGTTTTTTCAACGGCAGTAAACGAGGCACTGCGTAACTGCCAATAACCAATCAGCAAACCTCAAGATGACTGACATTTAATTTAGCTAATTAAATTAAAATTTTCATTGCAGGGCAGGACCAGGTAACAATGCTAGTCCAATCAACAAACTTTAAATGAAAAATTAAATGACTGACATATTATTGAAAAAATCTAACGTAAATGGGCGGGGCCCCCTATTGGGCGGGGCCCATGGGCTTGAGCCCAGTCAAGCCCAATGGTAAGTCCGGCCTTGGATGTATGCATATGCAGTAAGCCCAGGTAGGACAATCTGACGGGTAGGTTAGCTAGCTAGCTAACTTAGCACATCATTGCTTGGAAATAATGACGGTTCTTTGTTCATAATGCATATATATTTGAACGTAAAATAAGATGATTAAAGGCAAGACGGAGTTACGTTAGCCTGGCCTGCTAAAAATATAAGCGGGAGAATGTTATCATTGCAAAGTGGTCAGGCTAACATCTTGTGTTTATTCCAGACTTATGGATAAGCTGTTTGATTTATAATTATTAGGTTATTTTCACAAATTTCACTTAACTTGCTGTGGATGAACAAAGCTTTTCCTCAATAAATGGTGTGTTTCCCATTTGAATGGTCAGCGTATGAGGCGGCTGCTGCTCGCGCTAGGAGCTTTAGCTTCAATTTTGATCAAATTATTTTCTAATCTGTTGCATATTATGTCGTGAATATATCCCTTGAATGCATACTCCAGTACCTTTTGTCTTGCTCTCTCAGATATTTCACCTGTTCGCCAAAAATGACTAATTATCTTCTTGAAAATGTCTGACACCGGTGCATACATACTAGGGCTGGGCGATATATAGCGCATGAGATTGTCACGCGCATTTCGTCAGTAAAGCCGGTTCCCTGATTGCCGCTAAATCGCCATCACCTGCTTTCAAATGGAGCGGCATTTAATAGACAGAGCCGCAGATCACCGACAAGCTACGCAATATCGCGTTCATTATCGAAGGTGATTCATCTGCGATAATGAACGTGATATTGCGCGGCTTGTCAGTGAACTACGGCTCTGTCTATTAAATGCCGCTCCATTTGAAAGCAGGTGATGGCGATTTAGCGGCAATCAGGGAACCGGCTTTACTGGCGAAATGCGCGTGACAATCGCATGCGATATATTGCCCAGCCCTAATACATACTGTAAATGACTTGCCAGACACGAAAGCTTGACAGGCGTAGTAACAGTAACTAAGGAGGGCGGGGCTTAGTGAAGGGTCCATTAGGAGGATTTGAGAATAAGTCAAACATTTTACAATCTGAAGACAAAACATCAAAATTTGAAATATTAATTCGAGCATAGTTCCTGACCTGAAGATATCTGAAGAAATGAGAAGAAGGGAGACTGAATCTCTCACTAGGCTGAGAAAAGGAGGCAAAAGCCTTATTAAAGTATAAATCTTTAACACTGAAAATTCCTTTGCTTTGCCATTCCTTAAAAACTTTATCAGTGAGAGATGGTTTAAATGCATGATTATAACAGATAGGAGTAAGTGGGGAAGTACTTGGTAACTTGTTTACCTTTCTAATTTGGTACCATATTTTGATAGGATTAAATTATCTTTGGGAACCTCTTTACTAAGCAGGGGTACTTGCCTGGAAAAGAATCCCGCCAATACATTAAAATTCTGCAATTCGCTGCCCAATAATACTGACGAAAGTTAGGCAGACCGAGTGTTTAGGTTTATACACATGAGTCTTAGATATACGAGCACTTCTGAAACCCCAGATGAAAGGCATAATATTGGAGTCAAGAGTTTTAAAGAAAGATTTGGGTAGGAAAAAGGGCACATTTTGAAAAAGGTATAAAAATCGTGGAAGGCTCACCATTTTAATTGCATTGATGCGGCCAATCATTGATATAGGGAGTGATCTCCATCTTTCTATGTCCTGTTTCAAGTTATCTAGTAGCACAAAAAAATTAAATTTAACTAAATCCTTTGGATTCTTGGAGACGACCACACCGAGGTATTGTATCATGTCCAAAGCCAGTTTAAAAGGCAGACTCTGCATGAAAACTGGATCTATATTATTGCTGATGGGCATGAACTCGCTTTTTTGCAAATTAGCAGAATAACCTGAAAAGGTGCTAAATGAATTTAATAGATCCAACAGAGGGGGAACAGAGCGCTCAGGATCTGAAAGGTACAAAAGAACTTCATTGGCATAAAGAGATATAACATGATCTACCTGGTCTATGCTTAAAGGTGCCCTAGAATTAAAAATTGAATTTATATTGGCATAGTTAAATAACAAGAGTTCAGTACATGGAAAAGACATACGCTGAGTTTCAAACTCCATTGTTTCCTCCTTCTTATATAAATCTCATTTGTTTAAAAGACCTCCGGAAAACAGGCGAATCTCAACATTACACCGACTGTTACGTCGGTGTGTACGCCCCCAATATTTGCATATGCCAGCCCATGATCGAGGCATTACACAAGGGCAGTTAGTATTACACAAGGGCAGAACGTCTGGATGTGCACAGCTGAATCATCAGACTAGGTAAGCAAGCAAGTAAAACAGCGAAAAATGGCAGATGGAGCAATAATAACTGACATGATCCATGATAACATGATATTTTTAGTGATATTTGTAAACTGTCTTTCTAAATGTTTCGTTAGCATGTTGCTAATGTACTGTTAAATGTGGTTAAAGTTACCATCATTTCTTACTGTATTCACGGAGACAAGAGCCGTCGTTATTTTCATTATTAAACACTTGCAGTCTGTATAATTCATAAACACAACTTCATTCTTTATAAATCTCTCCAACAGTGTAGTGTTAGCCAGTTAGCCACAGAGCATAGCCTCAAACTCATTCAATATCAAATGTAAACACTCAAATAAATACAATACTCACATAATCTGATGCATGCATTCAGTATGCATGACGAACACTTTGTAAAGATCCATTTTGAGGGTTATATTAGCTGTGTAAACTTTGTTTATGCACTGTTTAAGGCAAGCACGAGCTCTGGGGGCGGAGAGTGCGCGATTTAAAGGGGCCACAACCTGAAATCGGCTCGTTTCTAATTATGCCCCAAAATAGGCAGTTAAAAAAATTAATTTAAAAAAATCTATGGGGTATTTTGAGCTGAAACTTCACAGACACATTTAGGGGACACCTTAGACTTATATTACATCTTTTAAAAAAAAGTTCTAGGGCACCTTTAAAGGCGGAATCTGCGGATGGTGTCTAATAGCAATTGCCAAAGGTTCTATGGCGGTGGCAAACAACAGGAGTGAAAGTGGACACCCCTGTCGTACGCCCCTATGCAACAGATGCGCAAGGATGGTGGTACAACCTACTGACCCAAGAAGAAAACTTACCTCCTAGATTAAATTCTCTAATAGCGGTTAAAATGTAATTCCATTCAACTTGATCAAAAGCTTTCTCAGCATCTAATGCAATAATAGCCAATTTAGAGTGAGATTTTTGCTTAGAGTAGATTATATTTAAAAAACGTCTGACATTGAAAAAAGAAAATATATTAGGGACAAAGCCAACTTGGTCAGGATGAATGACCAAGTCGAAATACATTTGTTTAGTCTAGTTGCCAAAATTTTGGTGAACACTTTTAAATCAGTATTGAGAAGAGCAATTGGACTAAAAGAAGACACGTTGGTCTCATCCTTGTCTTTCTTAAGAAGTAAAGAAATATTGGCAAAGTAAAGAGGAGGAAATTTCTGCTTACAAAAGGAATGATTGAACATCCGTAACATAATGGACCAGGAGAAGGCATGAAATGCATCCACTATCTCTTGAATAGTAATGTCGGCATTCAGCATTTCCTGATCAGCTTCACTTAATTTTGGAACGGGAAGTGAATGAAGGAAGTCTTCAATAGCCTCTGATGATACAGAAGTCTTGGATTCATACAAATCTGCATAGAATTCCATAAAGCGATTATTAATGTCCTTTGGATTACACAAGATTGTACCATCTTTGTCAGCAATACTATGAATTGATCTACTAGCATAGGAACCCTTAATTGCCGAGCTGATAGTTTATCTGGTTTATCCCCAATCTCGAAATGTTTCTGCTTAATTTTTAACAACATCTCATTCACCTGATCTTAAGTGATCTTATTATATTCATATTTAAGTGACATAATATCATTTAAAACATCTGAGTCTGCAGTATCCCTGTATAATTTTTCCAATTGGGTAAGATGGACATCTATTTCCGCTAAACGTTTATGTCTGAGTTTCTTTGCTGCTGACTCAAAGGAAATTATATGTCCCCTCATCGCTACTTTAAAAGTTTCCCATAACACAGAGTTGGAAACATCACCATTGTCATTGATCTCAATAAACTCTGTCAAAGAATCTGAAATATGCTGGCAAAATTTCACATCTGTAAGGAGGTAAGCATTGAATCTCCAATTATAACTTGGCTTTGCCCAACCAAAATCAAAAGATACAGTAACGGCAGAATGATCAGAGATCAGTATGTTGTAATATTTAGATGCAGAGACATTAGATAATAATTTAGAAAAAAAAAATCTATTCTTGAATACTATTTATGGACACGGGAAAAGAAAGAGTACTCCTTATCGGTGGGATGGTGTAGCCTCCAGATATCAACAATGTCTCAGCAAGATGTTTAATGACTGACATAGCGTTAAGAGATGGATCTGAGCGAACAGGAAATTTGTCCAAGACGGGGTCCAATATGCAATCGAAGTCGCCACCAACTATAAAGTGAGTATCGGTAAGAGAAGGTAGAAGATTAAATACCTTACGAAAAAAAAGCAGGATCGTCGTAGTTAGGGCCATAAAGATTTAAAAAAGTAAAATGTTTAGAGGCGATTAAGCCGGTGACAAGAATATAACGACCATTAGGATCTGTTAACGTGGATATATGTTTGAACGGAACAGAATTACGAAGTAATATTGTAACCCCTCTGGCCCTACATGAAAAAGTGGATTGAAATACAAGGGAAATCCAATTACATTTTAGGCGCTTCTGTTCACCATGCTTAATGTAGGAAAAATATGTCAGCTGAAATGGAGCGTAAATACGAGAACACTTTAGCTCGCTTCACCTGACTTTTCAAGCCACTCATATTCCAGCTAGCTAAAGTAATATCGCCTCCTTGTGGTGAAGTTATTGTATGTGCCATTTTACAAAATATATCAATTTAGCTGCAGAATAGCACAGATAAAAAGAAGGCTAAACAATAATAAACAATAAACACAAACTACGTCCTCCCACCCCATCCAAGCCGCTTCCCCGAACCAAGCGGTGTAAAAAACCCATATATACTGTGGAGCCGAAAAGTAACAAAAATTAGCAGTATTACAAAATTACAAAACCAATAAAACAAAGCAAAAAAAATAGGAAAAATGCCTAAGAAGGAACCGTACCTCAAATGCCTTTAAATATTTACATATGAAGAAAAAGACAAGTTAGTCATCAAATCAATAAACACTAATGCCGAGTTCAGACTGCACGATTTTAGCCCCGATTTTGGCTCGCCGACAGGTTTTGAGAAATCGCCGACAAATGCCCGAAATCACAGGCAAATCGGTGCTCGTTCACGCGAGTGACAATGACGCAGTGTGAATGAGCAAAGACGCGATCTGAGAGAATCGCCGACGAGTCGCTGACACCCGTGAGATATTTGGCATGCTAAATATCTGGACCTGTCGGCGATTCAAATTCCTGCTGTGTGAAAAGTGTTCTGACTGAAAACTACATCGGCGATGACCGACAGCCAATGAGAGAGCAAGATACAGAGCAGCAGTTATAGACCACAATATCAGCAAGCATGGCTTCGTTTCAGATAAACATTACAATTCTATCAAACGGAAACAAAACACAAACATTTGCTTGACCATCCGCAACAGCAGCACATTGAAAAGTTATGTATTTAGCTCTAACTCTCGTTGCAGAACACACAATCCACAGTCTCCCCAACCATTTCCTCCTCCATATTTTTTCTTTTCTTTTTCTTATATTTGCTGCAAATCAGCACACAGGCAACTCGTATTGCAAGCTTCTTGCGGGCTACCGTTTTTAATAATAATAATAACTCCGGTCTTGCACGCGTGATATCGCGTTGTTTCCTTGTCACATCTCCCGTGTGTTTGGTTGTGAAACGTAGTTTGCGTGCCAGACAGAGTTGTCGGCGATTCTTCCTATGGTAAAGTCATGCGGTGTGAAACCTTCTGTCGCTGATCCATCGTGCAGTTTGAACACAGCAGCGACTGAATGCTGGCCAAGATAGTCATGCAGTGTGAAAAGATCAGTGACCCGACTACTTTGAAAATCGTGCAGTCTGAACTCGGCTTTAGAATGCTCTGTCACATATTGTGCTCTTAACATAACGTTAGATGAAAGAAAAATATGCAGATCAAACTGATCTGTGCCAGCTATGATATAGTACTCACGTAGGCCCCGCAGACGGTATGACCAAACACATAAAAGTCAAAAGACTTGTCAAACAGTCTGACTGCTAAAAACATTTATGCAGACTGTGAAGAGTTGTCCTCAACTGTGATAGAGTCAGCAAAGGCTTGAGCCTTCTCGGCTGAGTCAAAAACATGTTTAGTTGAGTTGTGAGTCACGAGAAGGCGAGCAGGGAAGAGCAACCCGTGTCGATCATTAGCCTCCTTCAGTCTTTTTCTCACGGCGTTGAAAGCTTGACGCTGTTTCAGAACCTCTGAGGTGAAGTCGGGAAAGATGAGAATGCGCAGTCCGTTGTATGTCAAAAGTGAAGACAGCTGCGCAAGACATAGAATCTTCTCTTTATCAGGATAATGATGCAGCCTGGCCACCATAGTCCGAGGACGGGACTGTGCGTTACCAACCGGGCCCGTACGATGGGCTCGGTCAATCTTCGGAGGTTTTGGAAAATCACTGGCGCCGAGTATTTGCACAAGGAAGTCAGCAAGAAACTGAGTCAGGTGGCCTTCCTCCACTTTTTCGGGCAGACCAATGATCTTAATATTTTGCCGCCGCGAGCGCCCTTCAGGATCATCTAACTTAGATGTCAGATATTTGCCTGTTTCGAACCAGTCACGACAATGAGCCTCAAGTTCAGAAATGCGGCCCTCGTAATCTGCACTGGCCTTTTCAAGTTCCGTACCTCAGTTCCGTAACTCGCGAAGTAACTTCCGACAGCGTGGCCAAAGCCTGAGACAGCGTAGATTCCAAAGAATCTTTCATTCATGGAGCCGTTCATTGATTTGATAGCATCCATAATGTCAGGAAGGTTAACAGGGTCCATGGGGCTAGCAACGGCCTGTGCATCGCCTGACTGACAGATACCTTGTTCACCCAAATCCTCAGCTGATTTATCTCCTTTCTTTGATTTTGGCTTAGTCATAATGTCTGCGATCGTTAAGGATGACAATGAGCAAAAATTAACAGTAGAAATATTGGTAAAAATAAAGAATAATCGAGGGAAATGAAGCACACAGAAAAAATACGTCTACTCCATGCGGTAGTTTTAAAGCTTTAATATTACATTTAGTTTATTACAGAACAGCATAATAAAGAAAAGTGCCTTTCAAACAGTAACATGAATTTGTTAAGTCAATAATTGTGATTTAGGAGTTGTATCAACTCGAGTCACAGATCCTCGACTGTAGTCCAACTACAGATAGAAGATCAGATAGAAGCAACCACACCTGCAGACATGTAACTCTGTACGGCTGAACAGGACAGCAAGGTCGGGCTCTGGGCTGGGACTGGGACTCAGATTCAGAGTAATAGCTGCTAACACACACACAAATTTCGTCAAGCGAGAGAGCGAGAAGCACGTCACACTCACATACAACAATTCCCGGACACAGACAAGAACAAAGAACAGGGAGAAGTAGGCAGCGCAATCAGAGCGTGAACGCCAGAGGTAACAGGGTACAGCTGAAACCAATGAAAGATGAACGATAGAGGGGGAAAAGACACTCAAAAACAAGAGTAATCAAACGTGGCTCATGACAGTCATGTTCTAAAAAAATCTTAAGCTCATGTAATGATTTTTCAATGTAATCATTTTTTTTCACATAATGTCAGGTTTTTGTAGGAGAAATTGATTATATTATGAACACACTATAGTACGTTTTAGTTTAATGTAATGACAGTTCATAAGGTAATATTTGATATTAATAATACATTTCAGCACAATTGTAATAAGTTTAATGTAAAACTAGCAGTAATACTTTATTTTACAGTACTATAACAGTAAATTATGGATAATTATATTATACATGAAACTAACTCTAAACAAAATCTATTCCTAATCATATAGTAACTACATGTTGTTATTGATATAAGTCAGTACTTAAATGTATATTTTCACTCTAAGACATCTTAAAATAAAGAGTAATCAAAATATTACATTAAAAGAAAAGTCAGCTTATTAGGCTGCTTTGTGAACTCAACAATTTCATAAAGACTTTATTAACTTTGTGATTATGATGTGCTCCATCATTTTGAGTTGATTTGACCCAGAAACACATTTTGGTTTCACAGACAGGGCGTAGCCTAAGCCAGGATTAAGCTTTAGTTTAATTAAGGCATTTAAGTAGCTTTTATAATCTTTCACTGGAAAAACACATTACTGGTGTGAATCTTGAGACAAAACAATGACACTGAAATATTATTTTAAAATCTGTCAGTACAAGTTACTTTCAGTTAAAACAGATCAAACATGCATTTTAGTCTGAGACTAGCTTAAGCCTCGTCTGTGAAACCGGGGGTTTAAGTTTTATGCACTAAATTAATAAAGCTTCTGCTTTCTAACTATGTAATTATATGTTTGTAATCATTTTTGAGAAATAAAAATTTAAATGATTGTCATAAAATAAATTCATTTGCTACAAAACTATAATTTTAGTGATATTATTCTCTGTAGAGATGCTTTTCATTTTTTGTATTTGACTAATAGTTTATGTTTTAAGTTATTAGTAATGTAATACTTGTTACATAATGTGAAGTTATTACATTTTGCTTTATTACATTATGAGTTGCTTGTGTTCATAATGCATTATGCTCACATATTAATTGAAATGTGTCATTTAAAAATAATCTTCTCACAGATCCCTCTTAATGCTGTATTACATGGATAATCATTCCATCCTGGTGAATAAGTCGAAGCACAGTCTTCATTATCATTGTAATTATCAGGCTGTCCATTCGCCCAGATCCTGAAAGAACAGATCAGCATTAGATGTTCAGTGCTGCTTCCTGTGTGATATGATACTGACTGTGAGATATGATCATTTATTAGAGAATAATCAGTTTAATTCAGTGATTTCTCACCCAGAGGTCATGTTGGTGCCATCAACCCATTTCCATCTGCCCTCCACAACACTGTCAGTCAGACCAATCCAGAAATTATCAAAACGTTTCATGACAAATTCCTAAGAATAAAAACACAGATACATTTCATCATTTACGGTTATAAGCTAAACACACACACACACACACACACACACACACACACACACACACACTCTTTCACTCACGTGTTCCTCTCTGTTGTTTATGATGATCAGATCTGCTCCTCTCTCTGTACAGTATCTTCTGCTCTCAGTCCAGTTCCTCGCTTCAGAGGAATTGAAGTAAAGACTGGATTGATAGTAAATCCATCCTTCTGCTAATAGAACCAGTTTAACTATTAGCACTTTTTTAACTTGTTTCATTCATCTGTGAGCTTTAGTGTTAGTGGGTGGTAACTATCTCTTTTAAAATAAGTCACATGACCCGAACGCATCACTTAACAAGTGTCAGTTATGAACACAATCTCAATAGTATTCATAGGGATTGTACCTACACTCCAACCTAAGAATTACATACATTTGTTATTATAATTATCCTAAAAAGAGGAAACATTTACATTTTACATTGTAAATTGGTTTTACATTTAAATTTATGGTTCACTAACTATAATAACTTTTCAACTGCAGTCAGCGAACTCTCATTAGAGTATCAGTAGACTGTTAGTGTAGGGTTAGGGTCTGGATTAGGAGAATAAACTGACATGTAGTTGTAAAGTTACTTGTAGTCAGTAGAATGTGTAAAGTGAACAATTGAAATAAAGTGTTACTGAATTTATTTTGTACTATAGACTCTTTCCATGCTGTGAATATGTGCACTAGAATTACACTTGACATTCAAACACCTATGAATACTAACCAGATTATATTCCTGCTCTGTAGCAACTACTAAAATGACAAAAGAAACTCACCCAGTTTACCAAGACTCATCTGAAGATCATTTTTCTCCAATTTTAGCTGGTCTCTCTCATTGGTCAGGTCTTTGTTCTTTATTTTCAGCCCATCTCTCTCTTCTGAGAGGTTGGTAATGTTAGTTACTAGCTGGTCTCTCTCATTGGTCAGGTTTTTGTTCTTTATTTTCAGCCCATCTCTCTCTTCTGAGAGGTTGGTAATGTTAGTTACTAGCTGGTCTCTCTCATTGGTCAGGTTTTCATTCTTGGATATTAACTGTCGACTCTCTAGAGTGAACGTGACACACAGCACTATGACTGCAGTCAGCAGAAGAACACACAGCAGCACCAAACACACTGCAGCTGCTCTGGAGCTTCTGATCTTCACACAAACACTTTCTGAAAATGACAGTCATCAGATAAATGTTTTCTGTTTCCTAATTGTATGTTTGTGCTGTATGTGTACCTGTATGGTTTCTCTTGGTTCAGTGTTTATATTGCCATGAACAGGCTGAGACATTTTTGTTCACATGATGGAAGCTATATGTGTTTCTACTCTGTAGTCCTCTGCTATTTGAGACTCTACTTTTAGTAGTTGAGGCAAATAAGTGGCAAAGTATGTCACAGTACAAGAGCTTGTGACATCCTGTCTGTTAATACCAATATATTTGCATAACGAAAAGCTCTTCCTAAAGGGCACTATTGTAATATTGTGGTTAGATGTAGCAGCCGGGTTCAAATTAGCACAGTACAGTTATACATGAGAGAAAAGTCACTTTACTTACTCCAGTGAAATCAGAATTGATGAGAAAATGTAACTTAATTGTGCTTGAAATCAATCTGTGTTCTTCTGTTGCATGTTTGTTTCTATTGCCTGCAAAAATGCACACGCACACTCAGAGTGGTCAGAGTGGAATAAATGTGATTAAAGTGTTTGCATGTCTTTTAACGTGATTAAAATCAGCATATGCCACAGGTTTTACTATGATGTTTTTTAAGATCTTCAAAAGATTTCAAAAGATGTTTGTGTTTGCCACAGAACGATTGTAACAGCACTATGTCTGTAAAGTCAAGCCTGTGGTTTCTCTGTTTCTACACCAACACAAAGATAGAGCAGCATTCTCATCAACATTATTATGAAGGACTCAGGTACAGTGTACATTTTAGGACATCCACAGACTTCAGTCATATTATGAAAAGGCATCATGCCTCAGACTGAAAGGCTTCAGGTCTCAGGAAAAACAGCATCAGTGTCTGATCTCGTACAATTAGGCATCAGACGAAACAGCCTCAGACAAAAAAGGCATTGGATGAAACGGACTGACCATCCTAACTGAAATACACAGGCTGAGTAAACATTTTAATCATTTTTTTCTCTCTCCAAAATCATATACAAATGGTTAGTTATTAAATCGTACAACAGCATCAGAAGAACACAAAGCTGAACCAAACACACTGTAGCTTCTTCTGATCTTCACACAATCACTTCTGAACAGCACAGGTCTGACATTAGATGACTGAACATGTGCAGACTCTGATGATTTGATCAAAGTAATGAATGTGATTACCTGTACGCTGAAGTGGTTGGTGTGTGTTTGTCTCTGTCCTGAAGTCATGATCTTTCACACATTCTGCATTCTCATAGATTTCCACTGTCATCTCCATTCTGTCTGTCTTCATTCCCTCAGACTCAGTCCTGATCACATCTTCATAAATACCATCAGACATTGCTCTTTAACCTTCAAACATTAAATGATCTTGTTCCTTGTTCGTTGTAGATGTAGTCAGCACTCGTCTTCTTTTTAAAGCCAGTGACAAACAAACTTCAATGTGTGGAAACAAAAACCTGTGACATCAGACCCTTTGACATGAAACAGAAGTTGTGAAAGTCTTTCTTCCCTTTCCTTTTGTGATGTATATTCGAGTGAAACTTGGCCATTGCTGCAATGTCATGTGATTGACAGGTTGTCCCGCTCTTGCTCCAGTAAACACATCAGAGAAGAGAAGAGAAGAGAAGAGAAGAGAAGAGAAGAGAAGAGAAGAGAAGAGAAGAGAGGTTTAACACATTGTAGGAACCAAGGACGAACCAGAAAATGAATCATTCAGATGATTCTTTCAAAACATAATTCTAATTCAGAATCGAGGTTCCGGCTCCAGCTTGTCTACAGAGAAAACCAACATTAATTACTTTTACGACATCCATGTTTCCAGGACAGAAGGAGAAGTGACAGCCATTTGTGATACCAAATGGTCAGAAGATAAAGAGCCTTTGATCACCAGATCAAAAGAGACAGAGAGACAATGCAGACCTTTTGTTTCTCTGAGGGACCTAAAACTTTACAGAAAAAATCAACAAAGACTGTTCTACAACTAAAACTGCATCACAATTGTTCCAAACAATTTTAACTGGACTTATCAAACATCTTTTAACTGCATACATTTTACCTCATGTGTCCACAAATACTATCTGTATCCAGTTTTGCTTTAGAACACCCACAATTCATGTAAATGTGATAACTCTTGAATGACTGACTGAAAGTATGCCTTATTTGGAAGGAATTTAATTCTCTTTCTGAAATTTCTCTTTGTGGCTTGAATGAAATCTGTGTAAAATTTATCATATTCCATTTAATAGAAATTGTTTAAAATGGTACTGGGAATGAGACGGGAAGTAACACCTATTTATGATTGAGGCAGAGAAAAGCCTTTTTGAAACAAGACGATATCTGATTGGTCAAAACTCCTCTCAGAGGTGTGACAAACACCTAAGTTTAAATAATTCTGTGTCTTGCGATATGACTAGAGAAAACGAACGAGCAGACTAGAAGAAAGAACTGGTCAGCGGTGACCAGAGCAAGCAGAACAACGAGTTACCATGGAGTGAACTAGAAGAACAGACAAGCAGCTCATTCAAGCCATACAACTTTCACTCACTTTTCTTTTCTTTTACTTAATTTTCTTTTCCGTTGAGAGTCTTGTGTTCTAAGTTTTTCTGCAAAGTTCAACCAATGACTTTTGCTCAAACATGATTGGTTTTGACCTAACCACTATCTGGACCTGAAAAGACAATCATTTAAAGTCGACTCAAGCAAGTAGCTCCAGATTAAAACTGAACTGGTGCATTTAAATTAATGATTCATGGTTCGTTCAGGTCTTTGAAGTGAATATTTTGCTAGGAACCCTGTTCATCATATCAGTCTCTCTCTTAAAACTCTTTCTCTCTCATTTCCTTTCTTACTGCAACATACGCATATGAATGTGTGTGTGTGTGTGCGTTAGATTAGTTTGTGTTAGAATAAATAAAGTCTTGTAGATTTTAAAAGTGTAAGGCCTGATTTTCCTGCTAAACAAAAACTGAGATCAAGCGTCCTGCAATAAAGTAATAAAACTTTAATCTGGAAAGAAGATCTTAAAAGAATAGCAAGGGGCAACGCCTTGTCCCCACTCCAAAAGGACAACGCCTCCCCCACCACACACACACACACACACACACACACACACACACACACACACAAACTCTCCTTCCCCCTGCCTCAAGTCACTGAAAGTTATTTAAAACATATAATGTAACTTGTGTATCTATTGTTTTTCCCTTTTCATGTTTGGTATCATTTAATTTGTCTCAGTGCGATTGGTAAAACAGTCTCAATTTCATAGCAGTCACTAGAATTATGAAGAAGATGGAAAATTAAGGAAAATTCTGTCCTCTTTTTGGGTGGTGTCTCTTCTTCTCTCCCCCCAAAACAGGTGCTGGTATAGTAAATATTTACAACCCTTTTGTTCTGGTTCTGGTATAAAAGGTAAAGAGCAAAGCAGTCATGCGGGATCTTCTGCAGGCCCCCACAGAGAGGTGGGTGAATATCTTCAGACATTCACCCATCCCTGTGTATATATGCATTTCTTTGAGTAATCGATGTTATGCATTTATCATTTCTGAATTGGCTTCTAATTGTCTAATTGTAATGTAATTGGCATGATATATTTTTACTTGACAAATAAAATGTTATATTTGGTTGATTCTGTATTATTCTTAATCCATTATTTCTAGTAGATCAAAGCGAAGGTATTACCTCAAATCTGTGTTCAGGATTGTTCATACGAAAGGTTTAATAGATGGAGCATGGGGCACGTCAATTAAGTCCATTTCGATTTCTGACAATCACTGCCTTAAATAAGTTGCAGTTTTCATAAATATATAAAAACTATGCTTTTTGTTACGAGTAAGCAGAGCGCGACTGACTTAAAGGTAGATATTTACCCTGCATCCAATGTTTAAGGTCAGACTGACGAGTTTGTGTCCGGGAAGAGTGCTCAAATCGGCCGAAGTAACTCTTCTAAAGCGATACCGGGACTGCAGTGAACGAAATCATTGAAGATATAAGGTAATCAGAATAATCGAATATCTAAATTACTACATAACAAATGATTAATTTCTAATTGGAAACACAACCTAAGAGTAATAATCATTTGAAATTGGAATCAGATTAAACGAGTGAAATTAAGTGAACGTTCAGAGACGCTGAAAAATACACGCTTAAACCTTCCCTGTCCTGTGGGAAACCGTCATTGGACCCATTAGGCGGGCCTTACAAAAGAAAGTGTCTTGTATTATGTGCTTCTAAAATTTAATGTCTTAAACTGTCAATCTTAAAATTACCTTGCTCTAATCAGTGTTTTCACGATTGTTGGATATTCATATCTGCTACAAGAGCTTATTACGGCTCAAGGAAGTGAGCGCTGGACGACTCAGTTGCTCGGTCGTAAACTAAACAACTTTATAATTTTCTACAATTTAATTATTTAATTTGAGCTAATTTTACTTCCTTAGGTGTGTGTTCCCTACAACATCTTTAATATGAAAACAATTGATTACAATTACATTACATTCTTAATTATATAAATACAATGAAAATGCCATTCATCCCACACTTAATTAATCACCAAATATTAAAAATTTACCACAAGTTGCTCTTCATATATCCTACACAACATGTATCCTATACACCATTTTTCCCTAAAAGTTTTATCTCCCACCAATTCATAGTAAGCAAAGTCAATCTTTAATCTGCTTGCAATTAAACCTTTCATCATCTCTTCAGGGTTCACTGCACCTACACCCAGTAATTTATTTTTCCTTGTTTTCCAAATTGACAATTTTGCGGTACCCAAAACATAATTTAAAAGACACCATATTAACTTTTTTGAGACTTTGTATTTTACAATTCCAATAAAACCACATTCAGAGAAATCTTCACCTAACCCTCTAAACCATTCTGTTAACAGTGTAAATAGCCCTTCTAAAGGTGAACCTTTGACTTTTCCAAGACTGGAAATCATTTTTCTAAAATGAAATTTCCAGGTTTCCCACCAGTCAGATCCTCAGCATCAGCAGTCAGGTCCCCAGCAGCCAGACTCCAAGAACCAGCAGTCAGGTAGACATCAGAATATAGCAATTCTGTATGAAATTATACTTGGACTACCATGTACTTTCATTTAATATTTTATTAAATTTAAGATCTCAGGTGTTTGCCCAAGACACAGGATGACTATTTGTAAAGCTGCTTTCACAAAAGTGTATTATGAAAATAAGTAGACATATAAATTTGACTTGACAGGTCCCTGAGTCCCAGGTTCCCATCATAAGCACTCAGGTCCCCAGCATCCAGGTCCCCATATCTGTCCCTAGCGCCCAGATCCACAGCGCCCAGGTCCCTATATCTGGCACCAGCGTCCAGGTCCACAGCGCCCAGGTCCCTATATCTGGCACCAGCGTCCAGGTCCACAGCGCCGAGGTCCACAGCGCCCAGGTCCCCAGCAGCCAGGGGACCACTGCATCTAAAAAGAAAAAAAGAAAATCAGGTGCCATGGATGAATTTGAAAGTGAAATATTGTCCATTGTGAGAGAAAAGAAAAAAGAGGATGATGTAAGCAGCTTCCTCAGCTGCATTCACCCAGCTCTTTCCCGTCTACCCAGGGAAACCAGGAGTTCACTACAAATAAAGATACTGCAGTTGATACACGAGGCTGAGTACAATATCAATTCATGAACATGATCTTTAAAGTAATGGGTCACTCAAAAATGAAAATCTACTGCAATTTAACTCTCCCTCAGGCCATCCAAGATGATTTTGTTTCTTCATCTGAACAGATTTGGAGAAATTAAACATCACATAACTTGCTCAGCAATGAAAAAAACTTGCTCCTCTTCAAGCAGCTGACTTGTAGATAACTAATGTTTTTATCAGCTGTTTGGACTCTCATTCTCTCCATTGCTTAGAAAGTGATGTGATGCTTCATTTCTCCAAATCTGAAACTCATCTTGGATGGCCTGAGGGCGAGTTTAATTTCAGTATACTTTCATTTTTGGGTGACCCATTACTTATTTCTTAGAAGTTCTCATGCGTTTTGAGTGCATTAAGTTGTTTTAAAGTGCAATTAAGGAGTAGTTTACTCCAAAGTAAATACTGTCATAATTAATACTAAAAAAATATTCTTTCAAAGATATGTTATCAAAAACAGTTTCTAATAAGTTGCTCTCTTCTGCTGTTATGTAGGAATTGATGTTTTTGGTAGGCAATACATTTGATAAGAACAATAAAAACATTTTCCTAATTCATTACGTTTGCTTAGTACCTTAACATTTTCTTAAAACTATCACTAAGCTTTAGCATCACTGACAATACAGTTCAAATGGTTTGACAGTCTTTTTGGAGACATACCATTGTAGTGGAGATGTTCTTGATGTCTTGGTTGTTGGACACAGCTGGTAATATCCATCATGAGTAACATCTGCGGTAAACACCAGGATTTTTTTTTTCACTGTAAACAAGCAGGATAATATACATTTTGCATCCATGTACCCAAGACATAACTTGAATTCTATCAAAAATTTAACATGGGCATTAATATGGGAAAAATTGACTCTTTGATATTTAGGTGGCTCTGAAAAGAGCCTTTTTATGCTGAGCCAGACTTCCTCAAATCTGGTTATACTGCCAAGGAACTTCACCACACGGGGAGTTGAAGTATTCCCTCTATTTCTCCCTCACAGCTAGGGCCTCCCGCGACGCAGTGTTGCTTCCCATCCGTCCAGCTGCATTCAGTGCAGTACCTGGGTCAGCAGAACCAGTGGTGGAAGGAGAATTCTGATGACCCCATCTAATAAAATTGTGGAGAATGGTGGTTGCTTGCACAATCTTTTCTGCATTACATGGGCTCAACTCCATCACTCTGTGGTACACACGAAACTGAGCTGCCATGATGCCAAATGCATTCTCTACAATCCTCCTTGCATGTGACAGACGGAAGTTGAAGATCCTCTGGTCAGCAGGAATTGCTCTTCCTGGGTAAGGACGCAGAAGATGTTTTCGGAGGGGAAATGCTTCATCTCCAACAAACACAAAAGGTACCTTACCAAGGTGTTCAGCATTAGGGAGAGGCTCATCATCTGGGAGATTCAGTGTTCCGTCTCTCAGAGCTCTTCCAAAAGCAGACACAGACAACGTACCACCATCGCTACTCTTGCCAAAGGCACCGATGTCTACTACTCTGAAGAGGTAATTGGCATCTACCACTGCCAGAAGAACAATAGAGAATTGTCCCTTGTAGTTATAATAAAGGGACCCAGAATCAGCAGGAGCTTTGATAGTGATGTGCTTTCCATCAATGGCACCCAGGCAGTGTGGAAAACACCATTTACTGGAAAATCCCTCAGCAATCGCCCTCCAATCGGATTCCTGAGGCACTGGCATATACTCTCCTACCAAACTCTCCCAAATGGCTGTGGCCACAGATGGCACTATTCCAACTACAGTGGATTTTCCCACCCTGAAGCTTTTGGAAATAGTGTGGTAAGAGTCACCAGTTGCCAAAAACCTGAAATTGAAGATTATTTTTAATGAATATTTTATGAATAATATTGTTATTTAAAATGAATATCCCATAACTTTGTATGTTTCATCATAAACTTCACAATTAATCACATAATTGTATTAAATATTTGATAAATGGTGAAAAGCAGGTGGCCTGGTAAATTAATCTAGCCCCAAACTAGTTTCTATCAAAGTGGGTAATTTATTATTATTATTATTATTATTATTATTATTATTATTATTATTATTATTGCATTTGCAGACATCATAACATAATATTTTGATGTTAATGTACTCACCGTAAACAGATCGCCAGGCGTTCTGCGGGACCTATTGCCTGACGCAGTGTGGTGTCCTGCCTCTCAATCAACGGAGCGACCATAAGCAGCAACCGATCAAAATCGGCGGGACAGAGTCGAAAGTACTCCTGGTGGCGATCCTCATCCAGCCGAAGCTCCTGAATTAATGAATGGAACTCTCCCCGCTCGTTCCGAGTCCGCAGAATAGGATGAACCCACAACCTTTTCCTTTCTAAATGCTTTCGACGCCGTCGCAAAAGACACAGTACAAGCACATCGGAATCCATGTTGTGATAACTGAGGGGAAACCTTGGCGCGTGATGTCATATCCTGCTCCCGCCCATATTCGCAGCGGCGTCCGAAAAAATTTCGCACGTTCAAAGTCTAGTGTGACCGCGGCTTAAACGTTATTTCCACAAGTGAGCCGTGCTGTCGGAAGTACCGGTGTGGTAAGCAGCGGGAGTTTGGATGTTTGAACCGCTGTGTTCTGCTTATGTGTTCCACGAGTTCAAATGGCTACACAAAACGCGTTTTAAGGTGGACTGAATAAGAAGAGATTTTTAAAAACGTACTTTGAGAAACGAACTAAGGGATTTTGTGGATTATTATGGATTTAAATTTTTTCCTACTGATTGTGTTGTAACTTGTGTGTTTTTTTTTGTTGTTGTTGTTGTTGTTTTAGGTATTTGACTGTGTACGATGTAAAGATATGTTTGTGTGAAGGGGTCTGAAAGTTGAGAAACTGGGTCAATACATGCAATACATGTATGAGAAATGTATTATATTATGGACACTCTATAGCAAATTTTAATGTAATGACAGTACATTAGGTAACATTTGATATTAAAGGGGTGGTTATTATGATTCCGCTTTAACTTTAACTTTAGTTAGTGTGTAATGTTGCTGTTTGAGCTTAAAGGGATAGTTCACCCAAAAATGAAAATTTGATGTTTATCTGTTACCCCCAGCGCATCCAAGATGTAGGTAACTTTGTTTCTTCAGAAGAACACAAATGATGATTTTTAACTCCAACCGTTGCAGGCTCTGTCAGTCTTATAATAAGAGTGGATGGGAACTCTATCAATAAGAGTCGAAAACACTTGCATAGACAAATCCAAATTAAACCCTGCGGCTCGTGATGACACATTGATGTCCTAAGACACTATCATTTTTTACTTCTAAAACACCACCAACTGCGTTCAGCACTCGGTTAGTGATGTCTGATCGCGCTCTGACAACAGCAGTGATGTCTCGCGCTTATACTTCAATGAGTGTCAGACATCACTGCCGTTGTCAGAGCGCGATCAGACATCACTAACCGAGTGCTGAACGCAGTTGGACATAGTGGTGTTTTAGAAGTAAAAAATGATACTGTTCGGTTTCTCGCACAAACCGATCATTTCGTGTCTTAGGACATCAATGTGTCATCACGAGCCGCAGGGTTTAATTTGGATTTGTCTATGGAATTGTTTTGGACTCTTATTGATCGAGTTCCCATTCACTCGCATTATTTGACTGACAGAGTCACAACGGTTGGAGTTAAAAATCATCATTTGTGTTCTACTGAAGAAACAAAGTCACCTACATCTTGGATGCGCTGGGGGTAAGCAGATAAACATCACATTTTCATTTTTGGGTGAACTATCCCTTTAAACTACATCTGCAAAATTACGATGCTCAAAGTTCAAAGCAAACAGAGATATTTTCTTTGAAAGAATTCTTTATTCTCTGGGTTGGTGACATCACTAACCGTAACATTTACATAAACCCCGCCCTTGAGAACACACAACAAAGGGGGTGAGGCCATGTTATTGTAATACAGTACGTAACACAAATGCAATAGCATGTCACAAAAGCAAGATGCCAACATAATCATAATTAAACTAAACTATACCTGTTCATGCAGCTGACTCTGTAGGATCTTACAACAGTTCCCACATAAGTGATTTATAGATTATCATGACAGAATATGCTAATCAATGACTTTAAGATAGTTAACTCCACACCAGCTACATAAATTCAGAAACGTACTATTGCATTCTACATGTTGTCATTTCTTCTCGAGTCTCTCCATCATTGTCTTCGGTTTGAACATAAAAGGCTGAACTTTATTTTACAGTACTATAACAGTAAATTATGCATAATTAAACTTTACATGCAGCTAACCCCAAACCAAACTCTATTTCTAACCATAGTACATGTTATTGATATTACTCAGTATTTAAGTGTATAATTTCATCTTAAAGCTGCAGTCCGCAACTTTTTTTGGTTAAAAATTATCCAAAATCAATTTTTGAGCAAGTACATAACCAGCCAGTGTTCAAAACTATCTAATTATCTTGTCTCGATTCACAACAGTAATCTTGTAATAATGTTTTATAATAAGAGAGACATGGTGGATTTCCGCTGGAAATTTAGCATGCAGCAGTTCCTCTGTGCGTCATTACGTCACGTCTGTAAACAGAAAGGAAGGAGTCCCGTCGAGAGGCTAGTCAGTTATATCATGTGAGGAAGCTGCTGGTAGCGGCACATTTATAGCCTGTTCTCACAGCAGCTGAAATAATTAAACTTATCATTTTGATGGCGGCTTGTAATCCAGAAAGATCCAAATGACAATCATCAGTGACAACTGGAGATTCACCCCTAGTCCAAAAAGCAAAAGACTTGGACTGTGGAGTGACTACAGAAATTGAATCTACAGGTAATGCTAATACACACTAAATACACAGTCACACAATGCTGATGTTGCTAACAATAACAATTTGAGAACAATATAGCAGTAATAATAATTTGCACGGTTTGGCATGATCCGAGCTAACCTATCATTAGATTTAATCATCATTGGCACAACGCACATACAGATAACTGTTCCGCATATGACTGCAATCGCATGTTTCAAACAGAGATGGCGACAAAGAGGAAAAATTGCAGACAGCAGCTTTAATAATGTATGTATAAATACATCTTAACATAAAGAGTAATCAGACTATTACACTTTTATATTTCCTACAAAACTATTTATAATTTTAGTGATGATCCTCTATAGAGATGCTTTTCTCTCTCTCGCTCTCTTTTTTTTTTTTTTTTTTTTTTTTTTTGTACATTACTAATGAACTGAAGTCACTATTGGCCAAATCTTCCTGAGGTAAACGTAACATTAGTTCTTCACAGGTTGTTGATTGATGATTCACAGATGATTTGGGTTATGTATAAGTAGTAATGTACAGTACAATTAGTAATAATTTCATGAATATATAAATCTGAGGCATTTTAAATTTACTAAAAAGGTTTTAAGTTATTAGTGATGTAACGCTCATTATATTATGTGAAGTTATTACATTTTGCTTTATCACATTATTATGAGTTTCTTGTGTGTTGGTAATGCATTATGCTCACATATTTATTGAAATGTGTCATTTAAAATAATCTCACAGATCCCTCTAAATTCTCTATTACATGGATAATCATTCCATCCTGTTGAATAAGTCGAAACACAGTCTTCATCACCATTGTAATTATTAGGCTCTCCAGACCTCCAGAACCTGAAAGAACAGATCAGCATTAGATGTTCAGTGCTGCTTCCTGTGTGATATGATACTGACTGTGAGATATAATCATTTAATAGAGAATAATCATTTCAATTCAGTGATTTCTTACTCATAGGTCATGTTGGTGCCATCAACCCATTTCCATCTGCCCTCCACATCACTGTCAGTCAGACCAATCCAGAAATTATCAAAACGTTTCTTGACAAATTCCTAAGAATAAAAACACAGATACATTTCATCATATACGGTTAGAAACTAAACACACTTTCACACTTTCACTCACTTGTTCCTCTCCGTTGTTTATGATGATCAGATCTGCTCCTCTCTCTCTACAGTATCTGCTGCTCTCAGCCCAGTTCTTCTTCTCAGAGGAATTGAAGTAAAGACTGGATTGATAGTGAATCCATCCATCTGTAAACACAACCAGTTTAACTATTAGCACCTTTTTCAGTCTTTTTAACTTGTCTCATTCATCTGTGAGCTTTAGTGTTAGTGGGTGATAACTATCTCTTTTAAAATAAGTCACGTAACCCGAACGCATCACTTAACAAGTGTCAGTTATGAACACAATCTCAATAGTATTCATAGGGATTGTACCTACACTCCAAATCTAAGAATACCAAAAATTGGTTATTATAATCATCCTAAAAAGAGGAAACATTTGTTCATTCTTTACATTTTACATTGTAAATTGGTTTTACATTTAAATTTATGGTTCACTAACTATAATAACTTTTCAACTGCAGTCAGTGAACTCTCATTAGAGTATCAGTAGACTGTTAGTTTAGGGTTAGGGTCTGGATTAGGAGAATAAACTGACATGTAGTTGTAAAGTTACTTGTAGTCAGTATACTGTAAAAGTGGACAATTGAAATAAAGTGTTACTGAATTTATTTTGTACTATAGACTCTTTCCATGCTGTGAATATGTGCACTAGAATTACACTTGACATTCAAACACCAATGAATACTAACCAGATTATATTCCTGCTCTGGAGAAACTACTAAAATGACAAAAGAAACTCACCCAGTTTACCAAGACTCATCTGAAGATCATTTTTCTCCAATTTTAGCTGGTCTCTCTCATCGGTCAGGTTTTTATTCTTTATTTTCAGCCCATCTCTCTCTTCTGAGAGGTTGGTGATGTTAGTTAGTAGCTGGTCTCTCTCATCGGTCAGGTTTTCATTCTTTATTTTCAGCCCATCTCTCTCTTGTGTGAGGTTGGTAATGTTGGTTAGTAGCTGGTCTCTCTCATTGGTCAGGTTTTCATTCTTGGATATTAACTGTCGTCTCTCTTGAGTGAACGTGACACACAGCACTATGACTGCAGTCAGCAGAAGAACACACAGCAGCACCAAACACACTGCAGCTGCTCTGGAGCTTCTGATCCTCACAGAAACACTTTCTGAAAATGACAGACATCAAGATGAATGTTTTCTGTTTCCTAATTGTATGTTTGTGTTTTATAAAACGGTTAGTTCCTGTCCTTGATTCTGATTGGTCAATAGCTGTTTTATTCACGATAATGACCGCTTCACCCAACGGTTCTGTGTATCACTACACAACACGATTAGCAACCACTCTTAGCAACGTAAATTGTATGTTCTCAATTGATATTGTTCATTGATGTTTACTGTATTATGTAGAAGAGTGCTGTGAGAAAGAGATCGAGTGATCGATTTATTACCTGCATTCAGATTTTCCTTCAGGTCAGTCCTATGTTCATAATAAAAATCTATTTAAATGTCTGATGTATTATCCTGTCCTTTTAACAGTTAAGGGGTTTTCCTGTGACTGACAGCGCTAGTCAAAGCTAGTTTCGGTGTCTGGCCAGATTTTTCTAAGAACCAAATCCACTACCGTTGGTGCAACCGGTACAGCCAGTTCCTACCTCGTACCAGGTTTCAAATCCAGGGCTAATCACCCGAATTTGAGTAAAAACCCTCAATGATTCCAAAATCAACAAAAGAAGCACCCATTCTGGGCAACAATGTAAAAGTCTTCGCTACTGTGATGGATTTTTTAATTAATCATAACTAACATTTCTTTGCCTTGCAGGAATTACATTTATATGCTTTGGAAACCTAAATGTCCTCAATCTTTGGGCCTAAGTCAGTGTGTGTCTGAATCATGTCCAAATATAAGAAAAGGGGGAAATTAAACTTAGGGACAGCGAGACAACTAAATATAATATAATACTCATGATACTGAGTAACCAACAAACTAATAAACACATGATTTGGGCAGATCTTGCTTTGCTCTAGTAACAGAAGGGTTTGACATATGAAGAACCAATCATATTATAGAATGCGTCGAGGGAGGGGTCATGAGATTATTTCCAGAAATCAAAAAAATATATATATATTTTTTTTATGATTAGAAATAGCAGATTTGATCAATAATTGTAACAAAATACTAAAAATAGTAGTTAAATGAACAAAAACCATGCAAATAAAAAAAGCCATTAACCTTTCGATTTTCCTTCCCCTCCACCGTGACTCCTGAGGTGATTACGACAGATTAACGACATAATAGAAACAGCATCAGTTGCAGCAGGTCAATTTACAGCACCATGTTAAACATTCAGACATGTGCACATAGGTAATTCTTTAGGCTTTAAGCTTTGGATATTATTTTTGTCGAAATGAAACGTTGGTTAATATCGACCGAAGACGGAGGAGAGCAGAGAAGCGCCACCGTCATGCCTTTGCAGTAGATATGCGGAGCAGCACTTGCTATTGAGCCTCACATATGCCGCGTTTGCAGTGCGCAACTGATTCGTGGCTTTTTATTACAAACACAACATTTACTTATTTTTATTTCAAATCCAAAAGTTGTTACTGAACATGGCATGTCAGCATTGCGATTCTCTTTGTATACACTGTATTTCACAGATGTCACATTTAAACACACTACATTTAAACGTTTTATTCAATTCATTATTTTAGATTTATATAAAGTAATACTTTTGATTTTTATATTACTGCCACGAATCCTGTCAGTTCCTAACTACACTTCCCAGCATCCTCCTTGCCTATCACATACACTCACTCCACCAATCACCTATTGCCACATACTCCTGAAGCTCTTTACCTGGACTATAAAGGACTCTCACTCACACACACACACTTGGCGAGGTCTTGTTTACTCTGTAGCATTTCCAAGCATTATTTACCCTGTCTGTCTGTCTGTCTGTCTGCCTGCCTGTTTCTGATCCTGTCCCCCGTGTACGATTCCTGCTGCCTGCCCCTTAGACCTTTTGGACTGCGCAGCAAGTTAGGGAACACTAGTGTTTTTACATTTCGTTCATTTTAGCAAAATGTAATTAAAATGTTACGTGTTACTTCCCCAACACATCTACTACTTATGCAAACGTTGATCCCACTACAAACAATACAAAACTACAATGCTATAAGATTCAGAAATGATTAATTCATTACCTTGGTCTTCAGTTTATGACAAGCTGATTAAGCTCACCTCACCTCTTGTCTGACAAGTCTTCGGGTTTAAGTCATTCCTTAATGACGTGACAGGCAGTCCCATGATGCTAAACCAATGCAGTCTGAGCCGGTAAGAGAATTGATTAGTTCATTTCATGAGTCTTTCGGGTTTTTGAGTCGTTCCTTAAACACGTGACAGACCCATACGCTATTTCTGACATTTCTGTCACTGTTTTTGTTACTGTTTCTTGAGGATCTGTGGTGTGTTATTATAAATAAATAAAGCCCTGTTATAAATAAAATATTGATTAATTTATCTTTTTGACTGTCTATCTGTAAATAAACACTAGGCTATATAATAATATAATAATCCAAGCCTACAATACAAAGTATTTATAGCCTAGTTTGTTCATTTTTACTCCAATTTTGAGTTTGCTGTTATAATAATTGCTTTTCCTAGGCAGACTTGACATATTGGTCTAATTTGTACAGCTTATTTTTAACCACTTTCCTTTTTTCTGTGCTTCTAATATGTAAAGCTGCTTTGAAACAATTACCAATTGTAAAAGCGCTATATAAATAAATTTGACTTGACTTAATATATGTATAAGAAGATTGCTCAAAAAGGACATAATGACATAAATTAAAAGCAAATAACATTTTGAATTTGAATTATTAATGTTAGTTTAAAACATCAAGGTTATGATAACTTCAGCTTTAACAGCTGTAACACAAACTCAAACAAAACTGGAGAGTTAACGTTATTTACTAATAAATATAATGTGCTTGGGTCACACAGCATAGCGTATGGGTCTGTCACGTGATTAAGGAAGGACTCAAAAACCCGAAAGACTCATAAAAAGAACTAATCAATTCTCTTTCCGGCTCAGAATGCATTGGTTTAGCGTATGGGTCTGTCATGTGATTAAGGAACGACTCAAAACCCGAAAGACTCATGAAATGAACTAATCAATTGAATCATCAGGTGAACTACTACTAGCAGTACAGAACCTGTAGAATATTGCACATGCGCGACTGAACGAATCACCCCCCGAGACGACTCGTTCTCGTTCTGGGATCAGCAGCGGCGCGGGCGACACAACAAGCCTCTTTACAGATATCAAACAAACCAAAGAAGCTCTTTAATGCTTTTGTGCTCGCTTGAATGAGATTCGCCATGTATTTTGAACACAATGAAGCAAGAATGGACGAGCACAAGCTTCATTAGAGACGCGAGCCGTCTCTGTTTCTCTCAAAACCTCATCCAATATTTAAATGTACACTTCTAATGCATTCTTGTGATCGAATCTTGTCGATTCGCTGGAGTGTTTTTATTTAAAAAGGCTAAAAAGAGGCAGTCAGCTCACAGCTGCTTTAAAAGGCTCGTCTCGGCTCGCCTCGTTTATGTGTGTGTGCGTGACATTGTATCAGGCCATCAAGCTGTTCAATAAACTGTTTAAAACGCACAGTATCCTGATCAATACTGAGATTATACATGTTTTCATTTAAAAGGCTAAAAAGAAGCTGCTTTAAGAGACATGTCTGCTCTGCTCAATATTGAAGGGACTTTCGCCGCACTAGAGTGACGCTGTTTGCGTCACTGAAATAAACGAATCTGATCGCACGGTACGGTTTGGAGTTGACTCGAATCGCAATGGAGGGCGGACTGACCAGACTGATATATCTTGTAAAAGATATCAGTCTGGCCTTGCCAGGCAAACTCATGTCACCGCTAATGTTGTGATTTTTGGATCACACATCACTTACGGTGTGTTTGAGTACATCAGATGACCACTTCCCCACCTCTCTGAATTCAGGGCACCAGTCCAGCACCAATTCAGGCCCTGGTGTAGTTGCAGAAGGTCCTTAACAATCTGAACGCGCAGACAAAGGTACCTTGGAGTGAAGGTTTGCTCTCCTGAGCTTAACCTTGTTGCAAATATCGTTAGTCTCACTGGACAGAAACTCTGAACGTAGTGTTTGTGATGTCTCTTTCCTTACAGGCTGGAGGCTCAGAACATGGTCGTCTCTGTTGCTGCCTCACAAGCTGTAGACTCAGATCATGGGATCTGTTGTTGTCTCTTGATGAAACAGAGGCTCAGAATGTTCTGTTAGTGTCTGTTACAGTCTCACCTTCGCAGGCTAGAGAATGGTGTATCTGTTGTGTCTCATCCGATGGGAAACTCAGAACGAGGAGTGTCTGTTGAAAGGGTACCTTTTATCCCTTTCCGATGAGGAGGAGATTGCAATTTGGCACTTCTCCATTTGAGCGCTGTGATTGGCTGCTGGCATCAGAGGACACACACAATGCGGCCCACCCTTCTTTCCCCTGTAGAACTCATTTGCACAAAGTCTCTAGATGGGTGAAGGGCAGAAACTGCATGTGGACTAATGAGAAGTCCTGTCCTTCCTGGTACAAGAGGTCTTCTTGCCCTCTAATAGGTGTCTGGATTTTGTCCTGACATCTTTATCTGATGGTGTTGGACAGTTTGTTTGTGTTATTCCACCAAGATCCAATCAAAATGCAGCAAATCTTTGTCTGCTGTTACAGACAGAGCTCAGAGACAGGCCATAAACTGAGCTCTAGAATGTGCTGCTCCCTACACTAGAAACCTTATTCCCAAGTGATAGTGTTCAAAAGGGTCAAGACGTTACCAATGCAGCCGACGTCTAATGGCGTAATAATGTAATAATGGCGTAATAACTTCTGTTGCTGTTCACGGTCAGGGACTATTTTTCCGGCGGAAGGAAGGCTTTTAGTGAAAGTTTACTTCATGAAAGTTTCATTGATACATAGCACAGCCTCTCGTACCTTATTACTTACATATGTGTACCTGTATGGTTTCCCTTGGTTCAGTGTTTATATTGCAATAAACAAGCTGAGGCATTTTTGTTCACCTGGTCATGGAAATGATAGAAGCTATATGTGTTTGTACTCTGTAGTCCTCTGCTATTTGAGACTCTAATTTTAATAGTTGAGGCCAATAAGTGGAAAAGTATATCACAGTACAAGAGCATGTGACATCCTGTCTGTGAAAAGTAATTTGCATAACAAAAAGCTCTTCCTAAAGGGCACTATTGTGGTAGTGTGGTTAGATGTAGGTTCAAATTAGCACAGTACAGTTATACATGAGAGAAAAGTCACTTTACTTAATCCAGTGAAATCAAAATTGATGAGAAAATGTAACTTAATTGTGCTTGAACATTAATGAACCCCAGATCATATAGTCATACTTTATGATACTTTCAATAGTGCTTTTGTGTTCTTTTAAGCTTTTTCCTCAAGTTTCTATGTTTTGACATCTTCAAAACATCTTCATTTGTTTGCCACAGAACGATTGTAACTAACAGCACTATGCCTGTAAAGTCAAGCCTGTGGTTTCTCTGTTTCTACACCAACACAAAGATAGAGCAGCATTCTCATGAACATTGTTATGAAGGCCTCAGGTACAGTGTATATTTTAGGACATCCTCAGACTTATTACGAATGAGTCATATTTCAAAAAGGCATCATGCCTCAGACTAAAATGCTTCAGTCATTGGACAAAATGGCATCATGCCATAGACTGAAAGGCTTCAAGTCTCAGGAAAAACAATGTCATTGTCAGATCTCGTACAATTAGGCATCAGACAAAAAAGGCATCGGACAAAATGGACTGACCATCCTAACTGAAACACACAGACTGGGTAAACATTTTAGTCAGTTTTTTTCTCTCTCTCTCTCCAAAATCATATACAAATGGTTAATTATTAAATCCTACAATAGCATCAGAAGAACACAAAGCTGAACCAAACACACTGTAGCTTCTTCTGATCTTCACACAATCACTTCTGAACAGCACAGGTATGACATTAGATGACTGAACATGTGCAGACTCTGATGATTTGATCAAAGTAATGAATGTGATTACCTGTACGCTGAAGTGGTTGGTGTGTGTTTGTCTCTGTCCTGAAGTCATGATCTCTCACACATTCTGCACTCTCATAGATTGCCACTATCATCTCCATTCTGTCTGTGTTCATTCCCTCAGACTCAGTCCTGATCACATTTTCATAAATACCATCAGACATTTCTGCTCTTTAACTGTCAAACATTAAATGATCTTGTTCTTTGTTTGTTGTAGATGTAGTCCGCACTCGTCTTCTTTTTTAAGCTAGTGGCAAACAAACTTCAATGTGTGAAAACAAATGTGTAAAAAAAAAAACCTGTGACATCAGACCTTAAAGTAGACATGAAACAGAAGTTGTGAAAGTCTTTTCATCCCTTTTGTGGTGTATATCCAAGTAAAACTCTGTCATTGTAATATCATGTGATTGATAGGTTGTCCCACTCTCACTCCAGTAATCATGTCATCAGAGAAGAGAAGAGTAGAGAAGTCATTACAAGAGGGAGGGGAAGTTATTTAATTAAATATTGTGAGGACACATGGATTTTAAATGTGATGTGCATTGATAAATCATTCATAAATACTGCAATATTCCATAAAAAATAAAACTTTATTCCTTCAGTGGTGAGAATGTAATGAAACAAACACTCAGGAAATGTCTTTGTTGATTTTATTCTTGTAAGAAGGTTGTTTAAAGAAGATTTCTACACAGTTCTACAGAGAAGAACACCCTCACCCAGAGCGGCTGTCTTATATACGCCTCTTATTGATCCTTGTTACCCCAAACCAATCATAACACGTTACCATATTAGGATCATAAAAACTGAAAAAAAGAGAGGGGTCTAAAACTTAGCAGATGCCCTATTGAAGTTCAAGCTGTCAAGACAAACACATTTGCACCTTTGCTCACTTCCTTTGTTAGTTTCAGAAGCGTTTCTTTAAAGAGAACAGCATTAGCAGTAATTTTCCACTGAACAAGTTGTTTTAAATGATACACAAGACAGAGAGAAAACAAGTATCAATGCATCCATTCATAAATCAAGAGAATAAATTATAAGCAATAAAAAAATCCTCTACAATGTTTGGAACAAGCACTGACTGTGGCAGGTTACTGGGGAAATGCACATTCAGAAAGGAAATATATTTACAGGAACATTTCAGCAGGTTCAAGATAAGATGAGATGTAAACATCCTCAGTTTGGAAACGTACTGCACACAAAAATTTTTTTTTTTTTTTTTTTTTTTGAACAAGGATCTTTTTCTCACCTTATCAGTCTCACCCATGCTTTCCTGATTTTTTGTGTGTGTGTTGGGAAATTGTGAAATCTGAGGTAAGGCAACAAAGAGGCAAAACAAAGCAATTTAGTAACACAGGACGGGGGTGAAAACTTTTGAACAGGATGAAGATGTCCAAATTGTTCTTATTTTGTTAAAATATCTTTATTTTTAGTACTGCCCTTTGGAAGCTACAGAAGATACTTACATGTTTCCCTGAAGACAAATTAAGCACAATATTCCTTGATCTTCAAATTCAAAAAGTTTTCACCCCCCGGCTCTTAATGCATCGTGTTTCCTCCTGGAGCATCAGTGAATGTTTGAATGCTCACATTCGATGGCGTCTGGCACTTTGGAGAGGTGTTCTCCTCACGGATGAATCCCGGTTCCCGGTGTACAGGGCAGATGGCAGACAGCGTGTATGGCGTCGTGTGGGTGAGTGGTTTGCTGATGTCAGCGTTGTGGATCTAGTGGCCCATGGTGGCGGTGGTGTTATGTTATGGCAGGCGTATGTTATGGACAGTGAACACAGGTGCATTTTATTGATGGCATTTTGAATGCACAGAGATACCGTGACGAGTTCCTGAGGCCCATTGTTGTGCCATTCATCCACGACCATCACCTCATGTTGCAACATGATAATGCACGGCCCCATGTTACAAGGATCTGTACACAATTCCTGGAAGCTGAAAACATCCCAGTTCTTGCATGGCCAGCATACTCACCGGACATGTCACCCATTGAGCATGTTTGGGATGCTCCGGATCGGCGTATACGACAGCATGTTCCAGTTCCTGCCAATATCCAGCAACTTCACACAGCCATTGAAGAGGAGTGGACCAACATTCCACAGGCCACAGTCAACAACCTGATCAACTCTATGTGAAGGAGATGTATAACAGAAGTAATAAAGATAAGGGTTTTCGAGCTGGTTTCTAGAGTGTTTTTGCTGGTTGCTTGACATTGCTAGGGAAAGTTACTTCTCATTATCAGTGTTCTTGCATATTTAGACTGTTTAATGAATTTACTCACAAAATAGTCCTGAAAGGAAGTTACTTTAGTTTCATATCCAGACTGTGTGAACAGAACCATATGTCTAAAACAGGACTGACATCTGTATTCTGTTGTTGTGTGAACGCAGCCATCAGAAGAAAACTAAAATTATTAGTTTATTTATTCAAAAAGGAGTTTCAGGAACTTAAGGTTTACTTATAACTTACAACTCACTATTGCATGTGTCTCAATCAGTGGAGCGTGTCAGTTCATGATGGGCATTTTTAACCGCCTTACCCGATTTGTGAACCCCACCGCTGAGTCAACTCGTTTTGATGAGAGAACGCTGTGCGCACTGTGGCTGCCGCATCTCATCGTCAGTTTTCATCGTTTCTTGTTGTTTGCTAACTGTTTGCAAGCTGTGTATCACCATCCTGTCTTCGTCACTGGTTGTCTGAATGTTTGGACTTCTGTTTTCTACTAACTACAACATGCTGCTGTCTCGACCTTTATGTTTGGATTATTTGTTTTGATCAAATTGATCACCAGTATTTCAACCTCCTTCATCACTATCAACATCAATCATTGCTTTCTCTTGTGTTTTTCCCCATTTTGGATATAAAATCATCAAACATAAACATTTCTGGACTGTTCTCTGGTTTTCACAAACTTCTGCCTTTACCTGTATGGCTGGTGTTTGTGACGCGCCTCAATTTTCCCCACAAGCCCTCTGCCTGTGTCTGGTTTAAGGCTTGATACCTTCGGTGAGTAAGTCTAACCTTCCTCATTGATTGTGTTTTGCCTGTTTTCCTCACTGGGCTTGGCTAACGTGTATGGTGTGGCCTCACTCCTCTGTTCCCCGCGAGCCCTCTGCCCGTGCCCATTGCTGGGTTTCTCGGTACGTTTGGATTCGCGGGTCATGGCAGATCTGGCCATCGCACCCCCCTGGGCTTGGCTAATGTAGTTTGTGTAACAGTGTTTGGTGTGGCTGCGTTTTGTGAGTGCTGCTCGTCTCGAATTGACCCTTCACAAAGACCTGCCCCCCTTAGTTCAATTATAGCATCAAATAAACATGAATGAACATCAGAAGGAATATTGTTTCAAACGCGGAAAGACGTCAATACACACCATTTTTCAAGTTTAAGTCCACTGAGGTTAATCTTTTGACTCCTGACTGCTTTGTCGGACAAAATGGTGGATTCGGCGTTCTGATTGGTTAGATCTCTTGTCAATCAAACTCCTGGTGAAGGGTCAATTGTGTAAGGCAATGTACTTCATTAATAAACTTGCGGTCACTAAACCGCTACCCCTTTTTATCTCTTGTCTTTTTCTCTTTTTGTTTAACATGGAGCTTTTTACACCTCGTCACAACTGCACCAATTGAACTGTTTTTCTCGACTGGATTTTTCTACATATGAATGGTGTAAAAGCCTCGGAATTGCTCGTCGCCCTCGTTATATTCATCGGTCTCCTAAGCGCTGGTTGATTCAATACTCCTCTTCTCCATCTTCAATACTCATGACGCGTCACCATAACGACAAGCGCTTTCGTTGCAATAACGTGTCTCGTACTCTCACACCTCTGGCTGGAGATGTGACATACTCCCAGTGCTGTGAAACTCATACGCCCCTTAGACATAACTCAACACTCGCTCCCTGGCCAATAAAGTTGGACATACTACTACTCACTGAAACCTGGCAATCACCTAATGACCTTATGGAGCTTAACCTGCTGACTCCTAAAGTGACTTTGAATTCTTTTTTTAAATATTTTTCTCACAGATGCATTTAAAAGCATCATTACAGGGATAATCATGCCACCCTGATGAATATAACAAAGCACAGTTCTCTTCTGTTTGTCCTTTTGGCTCTCCAGTTTCCCAGAACCTGAAAGAACAGATCAGCATTAGATGTTCAGTGCTGCTTCCTGTGTGATATGATACTGACTGTGAGATATGATCATTTAATAGAGAATAATCATTTCAATTCAGTGATTTATTACCCAGAGGTCATGTTGGTGCCATCAACCCATTTCCATCTGCCCTCCACATCACTGTCAGTCAGACCAATCCAGACTGTAGTACCACCAGATATCTTTTTAACAAACTCCTAGTAGAATGAAGCAGGAAGTCACATTTAAAGGGTTTGTTCACCTAAAACTGAAAATCCTGTCATCAATTCCTCACACTCATGTTGTTCCAGTACACAATATTTTTCATGAAATCTGAGAGATTTCTGTTCCTCCATAAGTCTATTCATCCAAAACTATAATGCTTCAATAAGTTCATAAAGAGATTGTAAAAGTGTTCCAAAGAGACATGATGGCTTTATATGATGAACAGGTTTAATTTAGGGTTTTATTTACATATAAACTTTGATCATGAACAAACGTAGAGCAACTTTGTTCTCATGCATTAAGTGAGATCGGTTGAGCTCTATGTATGTTCGATGAGCAGTTTGAACCGTCAGAGTTTTGGGTGAATACACTTTCAATGGAGAGACAGAAATCTTTCAGATTTCATAATATATTCATTTGTTTTCTGAAGAAGAACAAAAGTCTTATGAAAAGACAGGAGGGTGGGAATTGATGACAGAATGATAATTTTTGGGTGAACTAACTCTTTAAGGTCTGTGTTGGTGAGTAGACATTCATACTGTGAGCAGCACAACCTTTGGTGTCCAATCTCTCTTTCACTCACTTGTTCCTCTCTGTTGTTTATGATGATCAGATCTGCTTCTCTCTCTGTACAGTATCTTCTGCTCTCAGTCCAGTTCTTCTTCTCAGAGGAAATGAAGTAAATACTGGACTGATAAATATATCCATCTGTAAACACAACCAGATCATTGACTTTTTTCCACCTGTACTGAATTATGACATTTTTTTGATAGTGTCACTGAAAAACTGTGCGGGGGTGTGGGTTAGGCTATGGTATATATATAACTAAATGTATATAAAGAAATTGCAAGTTTATGGAATGACCCCATTTAGATATTTAAGTAAACACTTGTACAAGCAATTAAGTTGGCTTGAAAAAGCCAACTTACTGTAATCCTTCTTAAACTTATTATTATTCTTCTGAGACTAAAATTTCTAACTCCTCCTAGAGCTTTAACTCTACAAATTCCAAACTCGGGTCAGACCTTCAAACTGTTCTGACTTAGTGTGCTATATCTTTTCTAACTGATCCGACTTACGGTTTTCCTAAAAGTGACTATTAAAGCTCAGACAAATCCCATTGACTTTCATTGACGGAATGTTCAAATGAGCCAAGACTTTCAAATTCCAACTGTCAAAATTCAAATTCAAACTATGGAAGCCCATTAGACTCAAAAACTCAATTAGACTCAACTGCCATTCTATGTACTATTTCTAATCCATTGAAACTCATTAAACTCTATCTATCTATCTATCTATCTATCTATCTCAATCAAACTCATCTATCTATCTCTGTCTATCTAACTCATTCAAACTCATCTATCTATCTCATTCAAACTCATCTATCTATCTATCTATCTATCTGTCTATCTAACTCATTCAAACTCTATCTATCTATCTATCTATCTATCTAACTCATTCAAACTCATCTATCTGTCTATCTATCTCATTCAAACTCATCTATCTATCTATCTATCTATCTATCTATCTATCTGTCTATCTCATTCAAACTCATCTATCTATCTATCTAACTCATTCAAACTCATCTATCTATCTATCTATCTATCTATCTATCTATCTATCTATCTATCTCATTCAAACTCATCTATCTATCTATCTAAAATGGTTTATGACATTCATACTGGGAAGCAGCCTATGGAGTATCATCACTGGTAGCTGCCAAGCCACTCCCTAGCAACCAAACAGAGTACCCTAGCAACCGTTTTGCAAAATCTATATCTCTGCATCAGAACATCATACAGACATGGGGGTTGGTTTATATTATCAAGCAGCCTTTGGAGTATCATCATTGGTAGCTGCCAAGCCACTCCCTAGCAACCAAACAGAGTACCCTAGCAACCATTTTGGAAAATCTATATCTCTGCATCAGAACATCGTAGAGACATAGGAGTTGGTTTATATTGTCAAGCAGCCTTTAGAGTATCATCATCTGTAACTGCCAAGCCACTCCCTAGCAACCAAACAGTACCCTAGCAACCGTACTGCAAAATCTATATCTCTGCATCAGAACATCGTAGAGACATGGCGGTTGGCTCTTTTGACTCATGCTAGCAATCTGGACTTCCAACATGCTAGCAGTGAATAGCTACATGCTAATAGTAAGTGCTAAAGTGAGCTAAGAACATGCTAATAACTCTATGAAAACTCAATAGTAACCATCTGTGACAACTACCAACCACCTAGCAACATCATAGCAACCACCCAGGTTACCATAGCAACCACCTAACAACCACCCAGAACACCCTAGCAACTGCCTAGCAACACCTTAGCAACCACCCAGGTTACCATAGCAACTGCCTGCAAACACCCCGAGTACCCTAGCAAACGCATAGCGACACCTTAGCAACCACCCGAGTGCCCTAGCACACCGAATAGCGACACCCTAGCAACCACCCCGAGTACCCTAGCAACCGCATAACGACACCTTAGCAACCACCCCGAGTACCCTAGCAACCGCATAGCAACACCTTAGCAACCACCCATGTTACCATAGCAACTGCCTAGCAACCACCCTGAGTACCCTAGCAACCATATAGCAACAAATATCTATCTAAACTCATTCATACTCAAACTATATCTATCTATCTGTCTATCTCTAAACTAACTAAATCTACCTATCACATAGCAACCACCCAGAACAATCTAGCAAGCACATAGCAACCACCCAGAACACCATGGCAACCGCCTAGCAACCACACAAATCACCCTGGAAACATCCTAGCAACCATCCTGAGTACCATAACAACCGCATAGCAACACCCTAGCAACCACCAGAAAATACCAATAATTTTAATTTTGGTGCATCCCTAATAGAATATACATGCATGTCTGATAGATTTTTATAATTGAATGGATTATTTTGCATGGCCACACAATTTTTTTATTGATGTAAATGATCAAGAAAGACAAAATCAAGTAATTATGTTTAAAATATTTTATTCAGTAAATTTGGATCGCACTTAGTCTGGAACCTCACCCTTAAGCGTGCCAAACTGAAGTAAAAAGCTCCAGAATAACTCACTCTTGGGATCACTGGAACACACAAGCCTTTCCACCACGTTAAGGTGGCGATCCTAGGAAAGGACATTCACTCTCCATTCATTCCTTATCTAACACACACACACACACACAGTCTATATCTAACACATACACACACATTCACACAAGAAGTAAAGTAAACAGTGTAATATACATTGAATTTATTTGCATTTGTATTGGCATTATTAAATTAGCATTAAAAAATTATTAAAATCATTGTGTTATCTTCTAACAATGTTAAACGCTGCTTTGTATCTATTCTAAAACACAATACACAGGATCATGATAGCTATAATATGTCTGTAGTACTCCGGCTCTGACATTTGAGTGTGCGCCGCTTATGAACACAGGGTCCAGAAGAGTGTTGTTTTCTGTTGTCCCAGTGCTGATTAGCTGTGTGTATCCTTTATCTTCAAACAAATTGAGAATAGGTTTGTTGCAACGAGACAACTCATCTTCATTGAAGTCGCCACAAACAATTAGAGGCTTGAAATCGATGATCTCCAGAGATGTCAAGAGGGCGTTCAGTTGTGCCAAAAACTCTGTTAAATTATAACTAGGTGGTCTGTAGATTACTGCAAGAAGTGCTTGTTTGGGGGCTTCTATCTTCAAAACCAAATATTCCAAGTCAGTAACATTCTGTATATACATCAAAGGACAAACTTGAAAGCTGTTCCTTACATAAATGGCCACTCCACCACCTTTCTTGTTTGCCAAATGTGCATAGTTTGTGTAGGATGCATGCCTGTTGCGTTTGTACATAGTGTATCCATCCAGATGTAGATGTGGAGGAACAGCAGAGCCTGACAGATGTGTTTCAGTGAGGCACAAAACATCAGCCAAGAGAAGTTCATGGTGGCATTTTAAATCATCAATATGACACTCCAGTCCCTCTGTGTTATGATGAATGATTTTAAGAGCTGAATTCAGGTTTGAATCCTGTACAATGTTTAGGATGGGCTGGATATTGTGAAAATCCGCTTTTGGCATGTTCTCCAAGGAGGCACTTATTTCTGGATCACAGAAAATTTTCTTTTCATCAAAGTCAGTGACGTGCAATCCACTGAGTGATGTTGTTCTGCTGAGTGCAACGTATGCCATGACTGGTTCGAATATGTGCTTCAGAGATACAACAGCACAATCAGTCGTCATTCCTTGCACTTTATGGATGGTACATGCGAAAGCAAGCTTCATGGGAAATTGCCTTCGAACTGTCCCTTTTTTTTTATGCGGTTCCTCTGACCTCTCAATATAGACAATGTTGTCATCTCCATCAGGTGCTTTGTTGCGGTGTTTCTGTCCAGCAGTCACATCATCTAAATGAAGACCAATTAACTGTACAGATCCATCTTGGGTATTCGCTGTTATTTTTGCCACTTTGCCAAAAGTACCATTAACCAGTCCGTCTTCTACATCAATATTTCTGGTTAACATCACTCGTGCACCAACAGCAATCTGTAGTTTGTCTATAAGGCCTCGTTTGTCTCCTTTTAATGGTGCCGCTTGCCTTTTCATTTCACCTGTTCGTGGATCTTTTTTGTAATCATGTGCATCAATGTTAATAATATTTGAAAAGCGAGAGGATATGGCTTCAGTGTTGTGATTGTCTACCTCTTTATTTGTTGCATAGATGTGTAATGCATCAGAGGGACACTCTTCAGGGGAGGACCTTGTGACAGCTTCTAACATGCATTTGTCTGCATCATTCAGCTTCTCATGCTTCATTTTTACTCTGTCGGTTGAGCAGCTCAGCATATGTCTCATGATCTGTGTTAGACTTGTTGTTTGAAAATTATCTTTCCAGAAGTCCAGCACATGGTCCTCATACACACAGAGTGGTTTTGCTCTTCCCACAGTTGGTAATTGATAATAATCTCCTACAACTAATAAAGATAATCCACCAAAAGGTTTCTTGTTTCCTTTAATCTGTTGCAGTCTCCAGTTCACATAGGCAAACAACTGTTTTGACACCATTGATATTTCATCAATAATTAAAATGTGTGCATTAGAAAGGTCTGCTCTGATTTCATCTAAGCTGTTTCCCAGGGGTTGGTATAGAGGCTTCAAGTTTCTTGGGAGTTTCAGAAGACAGTGCAATGTTTTGCCTGAGATGTTAAAGGCAGCAGTACCTGTGAATGCTGTTAAAAGAACGGTTGGCTTGGAAATATGCTCTCATATGCTCTCTTCAGTATGCTCTCGATGCATGGAAGCCTGCGCAAAATCTTGGTTGCTTCTGCATAAATAGATTTAATTACATGTGATTTACCAACTCCGGCTCCTCCATTCAAAAAAATACAGAAACTGTTGTGGGTTTTCACCAGAAATGCATCTTTTGCACCAATCTCGCACAGCATAAAATATGGAAGCTTGTGTTTGATTCAAGCTCTGAAACATTTTGCGAATCTGTGCATGATTTTGCTGGGTAACTTCTATGAGTGGCATAGCTGTGTTACTGACAGAGGCAGATGCTGTGTATTCAGGAATATTGTCTTGCTCGTTCACATCATTAGGATCACTGGGTTCACGTTCTGATATGCTCTCCAATCGGATCAGTTCATTTGCTGGAGCCAATGTAGTCCATGCATCTTCAACTGGACCATTTTGTTCAAAATCCTCAATTGCCTTTTCTATAGCCTCGTTATGTTTTTCATATTTCTCACGGTTTTTGCGTACAATCTTGCACACACGTTGCACTTCATCAGTTCCTGGTAGTTTTACTGAAGCAAATGCATAAAATGATTCATATTTTGGAAATCTTGTTGACTTCAGCTGCTCATCTGAGCGATATGGCAAGTAAAGTTTTAGAAGAGTCCCATAGAATTTTTCTGGGGTTTTCTGCTCTGAAAAACGGGCAAATCGTATGACAGCAGGTTTTCCCCTTGTTCTTTTCTGTACGTGTCCCAAATTTTTTTGAAGTTTCAAAACATTTTTACCTTTTGTCTGTCCTGCATAAACAATCCGGTATTAACTTGTAAATTCAGCCATGCACATGTTCTCAAATTCAGGTCTGTTTGGTCTGGCCTTGTATCTGTCTGGCAATCCAGTCATCCACACATTCTCTATGTCATCATCCATGGCCTGCAAGCACTTCATCGGTAAACTCATCTTTACAGCATTGTCATCAGTAGGTATGAATATGACAGCACGTGATGACAATTTCAATTTCAAACTGCATGTGCGAGCGACTGCCTCCTGAGCACTGACTTCTCTGTTCTTTAAATATGCATTCATGACCTGCTTCATGCTCTCACAGTCAGAGAGGTTATCATTGCTTGAATCTTTTATGACTTTCTTTAGGTAATCACTCATCTCATGTTCGGCTTTTGAGATGTATGAGAGAATGTACATGATACAGCTGTAGGGGTTTAGAATGAACTGAATGTCCATGTTTGCATTCCAGGCTCTTAACAGCAGTGGATTATAGCCATTAACCCAGGAGTCCTGTGGTCTTCTTTCCATAAATATTGAACATGATGTAGAAAGAGTGTCAATGTGTTTTTCATATTCTTCATAGGTCATGTTTACTTCATGAAGTAGCTGTGAAATACAATCAAAACTCTTAGTTGAGTCATTCAGTAGATCCCACACCTTCTGTAGCTGTTCTTTTGCAATGCTGGCATAATTTCTTTCCTCTGATTCATTACCTTCATCAGACTGATCTACAGGAGGAGGCCTGGGGCGGGATATCATGGTCCTGTTAATGGGTGGTTTAGAAAATCCAAATCTGCAGTGCTTCTTGTTTTTTCTACAGGATTTGGAGTGGTTACGACTGTGCATCTGTACTTCACTTACAATTCTATGTAGTTCTGGGTCTTTGTTTGGGTCTGGTAATTTGCACGAGATGTATTTATCTATGAAATCACACACATCCTGATCTTGATCTTTTTCAAACTCTGGAGCATTTTCACCCAAAATAAGCAGTGAATGTGTGGAGAGCCACGTAGTTGGAATTCCACTCTTAAAAAAAAGTCAATTACCTCACCGATAGGTTGAGCAGGTGAGTTAATCAAATCTCTCATTAAGGCTTCAACTCGTTTTTCAAACATCCGCATGGCTGTGACTGGGTTGCTTCTCAGGATTTCACATTTTTGTGACCGGTCTAAATCAGCGAAGTTCACAGTTTCACCTTGTTGTGCCTTAATAGCAGTAATTACATCAGGCCATCTCATGTCAGCAGCGCTAAATGTACAGAAAAATGTGGGAGTGCCCAGCTGTCTCAGCATAGCAAACAAATCACGGAGAGTTTTCTCCCAGTAAGCTGGTGTCCCTCTTAATGGTTGCATGAAACGTGTAGCTTCCTTATTTATTAGAAGATTTTGTAATTCCTGTTTGTCCTGCAGCAGTAAACAGTTTATTCTGCGTCCATCACGTGTCATGGGTTTTGACTTTCTGAGCTGAATACTCATACTAGATGTGGCTAAGTTAATTTCATTGGTGAACTGAGCAAAGAAGAGATAGTTGGTATCCTTTGCACAACGATTGTCAATAGAGAATAGCCTTGTGTTAAAGTATCGGCTGGGTGAAACATATTTTTCTCGACTAGGCTCATCAAAGGTGTTCTTGCCATCCGGAAACTGCACTGGAAACGCCATAGACTCAAGTTTAGGAATTTTGAAAGTGTTTACAGGACTGTTTCTCTCTGCTGGAGCAATGCAAAATATTCCATCATCATAAGACAACAGTTGCTGGCCAAGATCTGGGGGCTGAAGACATGTATCCAAAGGCAAGCCTCTCGATTGCTCTTCTTCAGTATTGTCATCATTTGAATCATTGTTTTTATTCTCATTACTCTGTTCTACAGTGTTCTCACTTTGACTCTGGCTGCTGTTCTCAATATCCATTTCCTCATCAGGAGCACTTATGTCATTTTCACACTGTTCATGCTCATTAAACAATTCTTCTTCAGAGAGTGCTGCGTTAATGACGATATCTTTATATTTCTTTTAGTTTTTTTAAAGCAGACAAAACCTTCTGCATGTTCAAAGTTTGGAATTGATAGTGGCCTGTGTAACACATACATCTTTTCAGTTTCACTGTAAGCAGTTGTGATTCAGTTCTTGGTCTGGGTAAACAATTTACTGTTGTTTCTACTTCAGATGCAACTGAAATCACGGCACCTTTTATTGCTCTTTGTTGGCCTTTCGGAAGTGTTACAATTTTAGCAAAGGGAATGTACTTTGCAATAACGTGTCTTTCAAGAACATTCAAATCGCAGAGTTCTGGAGGAATGGGAGTGAACTGAAGCTTATTGGCAAGGGCAATGTTTGGCATTACACCTCTCAATAGTGTTGTATGGCAGCAGTGACAGATCCACTCTGTTTTTCTGTTCTCCAAGGGACATTGATCAGGGCAGTCGGAGCAGATGTGAACATAGTTTCCAGTCAAGCATACTGAAGCAACTGTCGGGTTCTTCTGATAGCACTCACGATCACATGATTTGACTTGATTTGAGAAGAGCGCTCTGGCACAGCATGTGCAGACATAAGTTGGCCCCTGTTTTATAACATCTCTGAAAATATTTAAGGCTCTTAACACACAAGGATCTTGTATTACGTCAGGCTGACTATTTTGTAATGTGTCTATCTGCTGGCGCATCAGATACATTTTTCTGTATTTGTGCTGTATGTGTTGTGCACAACGTACTTTGTAAAGTGCCTTACGTGCAGATATTTTGTTTGATTTGAACAAAGAATACTCTTTCTGACGAGCCATAAAATGTGGATCACAGTGATAACGCTGTTTAAAAATGTTCTTCCTTTTTTCATAGAAGTTAGGATCATTTTTGCATCGGTTTGTATAATGGTCCTTTTGCCTTTGCCTAAAAATTGGATCTTTTAAATATCTATCAACAAGATATTGCATATGCTGTTCCTTATATTTCGGATTGTGACTATAATTTATCATTACATAATTTTTTTGTCGCTACACCTTGTCGCTACAAATACACCTTGTCTCCGAACCATTTGTTTCTGCCATTTTTTTACAGTAAGCCTGTCGCTTTCGAGTCTTGTTCAGTTTTTCTGTCTGCTTGCTTGTCGATTGTGAATATTGTTGATTTGGAGCTGACAATGCTAATTGATCCTGTGATAGCATGCCACGAGAAAGTTCACTGAATGGTACTGATTCTGAGTCTTGATTCTGAGTAACAGTTGTTAGAACTTCCATTTTATCTTGATAAGTCAAGTGGGCTGGTACATTAGTTGACGTGGCTCTGTTAACTCCCTGAGGTATGAAAACGCGTCGGCGAGTTTTGCAGGATTTTTTTCACATTGCAGCAAAACAGACTTAAAATACTCTGTCATTTCTTGTCATAAAGACATAAGTAATATATCAATTGAAACTATAGAATGTCTTCTTTTATTTGTGTACACTCAGAGTAAAAACACAATGTTGTGCTTTTTGTAAAATAAAGAAAACTAACATGATGCGTGATCTCTCCTCTCCCTCTGAACGAAGTCCAATCTGATAGTTCTCAGAAAATGAACTGTAACTTATGAATACTAATGACAAAAAAAATGACACTTACGTCTAAAGAAACGTTGAAATGTCAGGTTTTAAATCGTGCAAGTCGAATCGAAAACAAACATTCTGTGTTTATGTAATCTGTATGAAAAGAGAGCCATGTCAGAAGTCTGTGATTCAGCTCATTATCCGCTAATGCGGCCACGCCCACGGAGCCAGCGCTATTCAGACGCAAATTCAGAGGCAATACATGCATTCATCATATCAATCATGTATTTATTATCTTGAAAAGTGTTTATTTGGATGTTAAAGCCATGGTTAGCGATCTCTAGAAGACATGCAGTTAGTTCCTAGTTCCTTTTCTTCTTTATATGAATTTGTGGCCTAAAGGTGCACAGAGAGCGCCCTCCGGCTGCAAGTGTGAATTGAAAACACAGTATCCAGCACTCATAGTGATGACAATAAATATTACTTCTCAGTATAGAAAATTGACATAAATATATAAGAATCCATCAATATTTCTCCAAATGTGCATGCTTTTAAGCTAAAAGCCTATATGAAATGCCATAGAGGTAACATAATTGTTCAGACACTTTGCATCACAGAAATACATGATATTTTAAAGAATATAATAGAATACCATTATTTTAAATTGTAATAATATTTCACAGTATTGCTGTTTATGATGAGCTGAGACATTATTACAGAGGGTTTTTTTCACAGCCTACCTGACTGAAAGACCTCATTAATATGCAAGTCATTTCAGGTCATTATTGTGTGATTCTTTTGTCTTCTCAGGTGTAAATGGCCCATTATTCATGCAGATTCACGCCTCCACGCATACTGTGTTTCTTGACAAATAGTGTCTTATAAAAACTAAATCAATATATTGTTTTATATGAAGGAGTAGGCAGCATCATTTTTACATAATTTTGAAGCAAAAACTCTAGTCTACAACCTCCAATACCCAAAGGTCTTGTGAACACAGATTTAATATACTTTTTTTGGCCTTATTTCAGTGACTTAAGTTTTTTGTTTTTTCAATAACCACGCATAAACATTATTCCTTCAAAAATACAAACATGTACATACATGTTCCTCACATATTATTGTAGCCTAGTTTGTGCTGAATACAGTGTAATGACACTTTTGTCATTTATGTTTATGAACAACTGAAAAAAGCACAAATGTCAGGGCATGTCAAAACTTCTCTAAGCCCCAAATCAGCCTCAGACTCCAGAGGGTTAAAAGTATTCTCAGGTGGTTGTTGAACTGGATCTAGTACTTGAACATACTGTTGTGAGACATCAGAGGACCTGCATTGTTCTTTGTTTGACAGAGCTTTGTTCTCAAAAGAAACGGATGGTAGCACATCACGTTCAAGCTCACAGCAGTTCAGGGAGACTTCAGAACATACACTGCTTGCAGTTGTTCTTTTTATGAATGATACTGGCAACAGTTCAAACTGTTGCTCATCTCTTGCTTGGAAACACCATTGAAACATCAGTAGCAGCCTCTCTACCATGTCTTCTAAATGGAAAAAGGTCAGCATCACGGCTGTACCTGTGCTTTCATCAGTAAACAAGCCATCTGTTGTTCTGCAGTGAGAATCAAAGTAACCAAACCTCCCTGAACGATCTCTGAATACAGCGATACACGAGTCCTTGCACAATAATAACGCATCAGTTACATCAGCTCTGAGACATTGCAGAGTACTCTCAAGATTTTCATACTCGCCTACAGCAGGTAAATCTCTCAGAAATCCAAACCTCTGAGGATGTTTCAGGATGCTGTACCAGTCTGAGTCTGTCTTAATTGTGTTTGGTAGTTCGTCAAAATTTAAAAAATTACTCACAAATCTTTTTTTGCGCAGCAGGGTTTTTCTGACAGTAGTGTAAAGTGCATCACCTTTCTGCAAAATGCGATCTAAATCGAAAGTGTGTAGCTCGTTATGTTCATTATGGACAGCTAGAAACATTAAGGAATTGCAAGTACACTGGTGGCCTCTGGAGTTAAGGCTGTACCTAGGATCGCTTTGACAGTGAGATGCTGCAACAGACAAAACATATGGGTTTGGATCATTCATACCTGATACAGAGTTGGTACCGCTACTGGTGCCACATGAAGCTTCTAGCTTTATGTGCTGTTTCTGAGATTCACTCCTCTTTCCTTTTCTTGGCATGGTGATGTTTCAACACTGGCAATCAAGCAAATACTTGTGAGTAATGGATAGAAATAATTATATTTATTGATACTTGAATTAGATCACAAAGATAATGTCTTTTATTCAATCAGATACACAGAAATATTTTTATACAACAGGACAACAATAAATGAAATAATGCAAAGTTAGGTTAATTTAAAAAAAATACTGTGTACTTTAACAGAGTTGGTTAACTTTTCAACTTAGTGAAATATGGAAATTTCTCCTTCACTCTTTCTGAATGTGTATTTGACTGTTCTCACCTGGGTTTGATGTTCAAGTTTTTCAAGATTTTCAGTCAAGTTTTTCAAAGAGTTATTGGTTTTCAGAGTTATTGGTTTTCAGAGAGTTTTGGGGATTCAAAGAATCTTGGGTTGGGTCTGGCTCTTTAATTTTTAAGATGCGATAGCAAGCTGGCATGTGCGTTTTGGGTTTATGCGTTTTGGTTTTTGCATGTTGGGGTTTGCGTTTGGTGTGCAAGCAGGCGAAGCAGCAAGCAGTGCAGCAGCGTTTTTGGATAGCAGCCAGCAAGTTTTTGGGTTTTGAAGAGAAAGAATAGAATGGGCGAGAGGTAGAGTTTCAAGCAAGATAAAAGTTTGAGTGAAAAATTGATATAAAGGCATAGATAGGAAAGGACAGTAAAGGACACACACACACACACACACACACACACACACACACACACACACACACACACACACACGCAGAAAAATTAGAAGTTAATTACATTCTTTACAGAAAACAGGAAATACAAAATTGCACTTAATTAAAACTTCACTAAATAGTTAATTGTGCAAATATAATAATAATAATAATAATAAAAGCAATTCTACTCAATTTCTAAAGTGGTTACTTACTATACAGAGGGAGAATAATGTAATAAATACAAAATGCAGTAAATCAACATTTTTAACACATGACTTGAATTACACTTGTATGAAATTAACTGGATTTTTTTTTAGTGAAGATGTTCCACTGTTAAATGTAAAAATAGTTCTTACATAGATGGAAATAAAGACGTCCAATCTACTGTAGGGAAAAAAGACAGTTTTGGTCACATCTCACACAAATCAAGCTGTTCATTTAAGTTACAAAACCTTGTTTTACTCAACATTTACATGAACTGCACATGCCCTACAAAATAATCTTCACTATAAAGCTACATGATTCCTTATTAAAAGATTGTGATCTCGATTCAAACCCCCTCGCAAATTGTGATTCTCAATTTATCCAGAATTGTGTTGCTCTACTTCACTGTAATTTCTACCGATGCCTAAATGTGTAAAGCCTCACAATATTGCATACATTAAAGACTAAGACAACAATGTCTATGTTAGCCTACAGGACATGTAGAATTGTGAATAAATCAATTTGTGACCTGATCCAGCAAAATGAGTCACAGTGACCCAAATTTCAAAATTGAGATTTTGGTATCAATGGAAAGATGAGACAATAAGCTTTAAAATGATATCCTAGTCAAAGTCATACCTTGAATAGTTTTAAAGATATACCCATTTGAATTGTGGTCGTCTGCCCTCTTTTTCAAATTGAAAACCTGAGAAAATCGCTTTTAAAGTTTTTTGCCCGTTTTTTGTTGATATCTTTCAAAATCCATTGCATTTAAAGGGATAAACTATTTATTTTACAGCTTAATTTGACCAAAGACATTTTTATATATATAAATGCTAAACCAGGCTGAAGCTCAAATTATTTGAAAGTATATACTTATTTGAATTTTTTTTTCACACACAAAAGTAAAGACTCATAACTCCAAAACTCTAGCAAGGGGAGTCAAAAGGTAGGTATCATTTGTTAGAAAACATTTTAAATTTTAAGAAAATATAAATTACATTACATTTGGACATTTTCTTGCTGAGAAACAGCTGATAAAAGACAAATATATATACTTTTTTTAAAATAATTTTTCTTTATTTTTTATTTGATATGGAATAACTCAGGAACACAATAGGATCACTAAATAATTCTTTTTTGGTGATGCTCTCCTTTATGTGAGCTGCATCTGGTTCAGATTTCGTGGTGATAGCATAAAGAATAGTTTGAAAAATTGTTGTTCATTTTTTCCGCAGCCAGGTGGCGCCAACGGGTGGTAAACTCGGGTTTAGAGGTGCTTCTCAGCACTCGTTAGGAGTTTTTCAAAATGGTTAGATGCATTAAAAAGATGAGATTCTAAGCTTTAAAATTATATCTATTATTCCACGTTGGAAAAGGAACATGGATGGGTCCGGGAACACTGGATACACACTGCATCCCGGAGAGATGAGAGACATGTTTTTAGCCAAGTATGTTAAATCATTCCGTGAGTAATATCTTGTGATCAACGCAATATATTATATTGGTTTTGGATTCATTTTAATCTTGAGAATCTGCTTTAAATATTGATGTGCGATTTTTATGATCTGTGCATTTTTCATGAAGTTATGAGCACGTGAAATATACATACCTGTATTCAGTTAGCGGCTGTGCTGTTTTTGTTGTAAACGCATATTACTCAGACTCATTAGAGGGTGAAAACAACGCAACAGAAGCATGTTGGAGGCTTGATATGAAAGCTTAAAGTCTCTGGTTTTGTATGCAAAAAGAATTTTTGTGCTACCTATATGGATTCAATTTTTATTGGCTTTTAAAGAGAGACACGCAAATGGGAGTTTTATTTTATAAGGCGCGCTAGTCTGACAGGAGGATGGCTGGACAGATCGCGTGCCTGTCAGTCGAAACGGGGCTTCCCATTGTTAAAAATCAGCGTTTAGGTCAGTGTGTTTACATTTCTAAGCTTTTTGATTGGTTCTATACAACGTGTAACACCATATTTGTAGAGCAGAGATAATGACGTTTCAGGGGATACCGGGAAATGCTCATAAGTGATGAGAGGAGTTGAGAAGTTCATTTCCAGCGAATTTAGTAAAACCATGTCAAATGTAATAGCCATTTAAATACCTTTACTCAATTATCTGGACTACAAAACTTTGGGAGATTATTTTTGAAAGTCTGTTCTTTGAAATTAGCTTATTTTTTCATTGTTTTTCCACATTATTGGCCCATATCTTAAAATAGACTTCCGACTCATTTCGCCAGATCGGGTCACATTTAAAGATATGACTGATGTGTCTGATTAATATGTTATGTGTGTTAATTGCATAGACAGCCAAAGCAGCCTCACTCCTATGGATAAATGAAAAGAAATAAAAAGCTAGTGAGAATTAATACAGTTCTCAGAAACAAACCATGAAAACGATACTGCTGATTTGAGTATTAATGAGGTGAATCTGAATAAATGAATTACCTTGAAATGAAGGTGCAGATGGCAGTTGGTAGTGGAGAAGAGGCAGTGGAGAAGATCCGAAATCTAATAGATATATGAAATAATAATATATTAAACAAGTAATCTTGATCTAATACCCAAAAATGTTATTCAAATGTTAAAGGGATAGTTCACATATAAATAAAAAGTTCTGTCATAATTAACTCACCCTCAAGTTGTTCCAAACCTGTATGAGTTTCTTTCTTCAGCTAAACACAAAAGACAATATTTTGACAAATGTTGAAAACTAAACAGTTGATGGCCCCCATTGACTTTCATAGTATGAAGAAAAAAAAAAAAGAAAAAAAAATACTATGGAAGACCATTTGATGTTTAATTGCCCACATTCTTCAAAATATCTTCTTTTGTGTTCAGCAGAAGAGAGAAACTCATACAGGTTTGGAACAACTTGAGGGTAAGGTAATTATGACAGAACCTTTTATTTTTGGGTGAACTATCCCTTTAAGTGCTTAACAAAACAGATTATTACATGTTGTGAAATATACTGATGTAAATTTTATATTATTGTGCAAATACTAAGAATGTGACAGTTATTTAAAACAATTACTTACCACAAAGGATGCAATGACCTGGGAAGATTTTACAGACATGGATTCACATAAAAATTAAAAGGGAGAAAAATAAGAAATCACATATAATTCACTAGGCTATTATACAAGTCAATATATGAGTATATTACACAGGTCTGTATGGATGGACATCAAAGAACTTAAAAAACATTATAAAAATATAATAGTATATAATAATTAAATATAATAGTCTTAAAAAATATATTATTGATTAATCTGAATTTTATTGGTGTTGTATTTATTTACCACAAGTTTCTAGATGGAAACAAAGTAGGTGAATGTAAGAAAAACATTACAATTTATATCTAGATGATCTTCATCTCTGAAATTCATTCTGCTGTTATACAATTTAGGAATGGATGTAGGTTTTTACCATGATAACTGCAAATACTGAGAATCTGTGAGGCTATCAATCAAATACTTACACAGCAGTAGCAACGAACTGTTAACACACAAGCGAAAGAGACAAATAGATAAGATAATATACATACATGGATATCAATTCGTTTCTATTCATAAATGTAACTAAGTGGCATTATTAGTTTGTCTGGTAAGCAGCGCTTTGCAGTAAAAGTGCCCTTGATTGCCTTGACGTGATCATCAACACATGAGCCAATACTAATTTTTGCTCAAAACTCTGTCGAGTGTTTTAAATAACTTCCGTTTTCGATCTGATTCTTATCACAAAACGAGGCAGAAAATACATTTAACTTATCTACACAGTGATAAAAGCTATGTTGAAGTACACCGTTATTCTTAGGAAAATACTACCCGAGATGACTTCAAGAACACAGACACACCATATATCGTCACACTTTTATTATTATTGTTTTCATGTTTCATAAGTCATGTCTCGACCAGCTTTTTATTCATTGACAGCTTTAGCTGTCCTGTATGGAAGCCTGTTTCCGCCACTAAAAAAAAAAAAAAAAAAAAGCCACTAAAAAAAAAAAAAGATGAATTGCGACTTTTTATCTCAGAATTCTGACTTTTTAACTCGCAATTGCGTGTTTATATCTCACAATTGCGAGTTATAAAGTCAGAATTCTGAGATATAAAGTCGCAATTGCGAGATATAAAGTCGCAATTGCGAGATATAAAGTCGCAATTGCGAGATATAAAGTCGCAATTGCGAGAGATAAAGTCGCAATTGCGAGAGATAAAGTCGCAATTGCGAGAGATAAAGTCGCAATTGCGAGAGATAAAGTCGCAATTGCGAGATATAAAGTCGCAATTGCGAGAGATAAAGTCGCAATTGCGAGAGATAAAGTCGCAATTGCGAGAGATAAAGTCGCAATTGCGAGAGATAAAGTCGCAATTGCGAGAGATAAAGTCGCAATTGCGTGAGATATAAAGTCGGAATTGCGTGAGATATAAAGTCGCAATTGCGTGAGATATAAAGTCGCAATTGCGAGATATAAAGTCGCAATTGCGAGATATAAAGTCGCAATTGCGAGATATAAAGTCGCAATTGCGAGATATAAAGTCACAATTGCGTAAGATAAAGTCGCAATTGCGTGAGATAAAGTCGGAATTCTGAGATATAAAGTCGGAATTGCGTGATATAAAGTCGGAATTCTGAGATATAAAGTCGGAATTCTGAGATATAAAGTCAGAATTCTGAGATATAAAGTCAGAATTCTGAGATATAAAGTCAGAATTCTGAGATATAAAGTCAGAATTCTGAGATATAAAGTCAGAATTCTGAGATATAAAGTCAGAATTCTGAGATATAAAGTCGCAATTGCGTGAGATAAAGTCAGAATTCTGAGAGATAAAGTCAGAATTCTGAGATATAAAGTCAGAATTCTGAGATATAAAGTCGCAATTGCGTGATATAAAGTCAGAATTCTGAGATATAAAGTCGCAATTGCGTGATATAAAGTCAGAATTCTGAGATATAAAGTCAGAATTCTGAGATATAAAGTCAGAATTCTGAGATATAAAGTCAGAATTCTGAGATATAAAGTCAGAATTCTGAGATATAAAGTCGCAATTGCGTGAGATAAAGTCAGAATTCTGAGATATAAAGTCACAATTGCGTGAGATAAAGTCAGAATTCTGAGATATAAAGTCAGAATTCTGAGATATAAAGTCGCAAATGCGTGATATAAAGTCAGAATTCTGAGATATAAAGTCGCAATTGCGTGATATAAGGTCAGAATTCTGAGATATAAAGTCGCAATTGCGTGATATAAAATCAGAATTCTGAGATATAAAGTCGCAATTGCGTGAGATAAAGTCAGAATTCTGAGATATAAAGTCAGAATTCTGAAATATAAAGTCAGAATTCTGAGATATAAAGTCGCAATTGCGTGATATAAAGTCAGAATTCTGAGATATAAAGTCACAATTGCGTGAGATAAAGTCAGAATTCTGAGATATAAAGTCAGAATTCTGAGATATAAAGTCAGAATTCTGAGATATAAAGTCGCAATTGCGTGATATAAAGTCAGAATTCTGAGATATAAAGTCGCAATTGCGTGAGATAAAGTCAGAATTCTGAGATATAAAGTCGCAATTGCGTGAGATAAAGTCAGAATTCTGAGATATAAAGTCGCAATTGCGTGATAAAAAGTCAGAATTCTGAGATATAAACTCGCAATTGCGTGATAAAAAGTCAGAATTCTGACTTTATATCTCAGAATTCTGACTTTTTCTCACTACTGTGAAACGTTATTTCTCACAGTTCTTACTTTGCTTGCGTTTCCTTTCATTGCGACTGACCATCAGGATTACTGCTTTGTTATTATTATTATACATTAAATAGACCATCAGGATTACTGCTTTGTTATTATTATTATACATTAAATAGACCATCAGGATTGCTGCTTTGTTACTTTTATACATAAAATAGAGGACATCATAAAGGATTATTTTTAGAGCTGATTTACCAATAAAGAAATATTGATTTTACTGGAGGAGACACATAAAGATTAGTCTCCGGACATATGCATTATGCAGGAATATGCATATAGAATGTTTCCACGGTAACCTTGTACACAGCGTTTCAAGGAGAAAAAACAGCTTTTACTGCCATCTAGTGGGCTTAATACTAAAACAACCAATACCTATCATGTTTCATTAACTTTGCAACTCAAGGGTAGAATCATGCAATTCTGCAAATTACAGTCGAGGTATTTGGACAATAAAAGTTGTTTTTAACAGAATGGATACACTAATGAAGTTTGCACAATAATAACAATATAATAATAATCATAAGAAGAAGAAGAATCAGCTGTGGCGGAGGCGCAATAAATCAGACAAAGCTGAAGTGGCACATTTTATACACCAACAGCTTCAGACTTCACGGCAGCACGGAGATAGACAGAGATACTGACCATCAGTTAATTGCGAGAAAAAAAGTCAGAATTCTGACTTTTTATCACGCAATTGCGACTTTTTATCTCAGAATTCTGACTTTATAACTCGCAATTGCGACTTTTTATCTCAGAATTCTGACTTTTTATCACGCAATTGCGACTTTATTTCTCAGAATTCTGACTTTATAACTCGCAATTGCGACTTTATATCTCAGAATTCTGACTTTATATCACGCAATTGCGACTTTATATCTCAGAATTCTGACTTTATATCACGCAATTGCGACTTTATATCTCAGAATTCTGACTATAACTCGCAATTGCGACTTTATATCTTGCAATTCTGACTTTATATCACGCAATTGCGACTTTATATCTCAGAATTCTGACTATAACTCGCAATTGCGACTTTATATCTCGCAATTCTGACTTTATATCACGCAATTGCGACTTTATATCTCAGAATTCTGACTATAACTCGCAATTGCGACTTTATATCTCGCAATTCTGACTTTATATCACGCAATTGCGACTTTATATCTCAGAATTCTGACTTTATAACTCTCAATTGCGACTTTATATCTCAGAATTCTGACTTTATAACTCGCAATTGTGAGTTAAAAAGTCAGAATTCTGAGATAAGTCGCAATTCATCTTTTTTTTTTTTAGTGGATTTTTATTTTTTTTATTTTTTATAGTGGAGTTTTTTTTTTTTTTTTAGTGTCGGAAACGGGCTTCCATAGTCCTGCAATGATTCTTGTTTCATGACTATTCTCCTTTGGTGGACTTCCAGCGCCCTCCAGCGTCGAGTATGAATGAACTAGATATTAACGGACATTACGAGTCCTGAGAGGCGATGTTCAATCACGACCATGCAGTGTAGAAGGCTCATTTTTCATATTAAATTGTGCTTTTTGTTCATGTTTGTGTCAAAATAACATTACTGGGGATACCAGTCAATATTTTAAACAAAGCAAATTAGATGGAAGACAGAAACCGTTACACATTCTCCTGCAGTTCCCTCGTTATTATCGTAATGCTTATGGACATTAACATTTTATTCATGTTTCAGCAGTTATAGACATTTAAACTTAAATAAACAAGTTTAACTGCATCATCTTGTTAACACACACGCATTTAGATAATATTTAATCTAATAATTACTTCAGAAATATTTCCCACTCACCTGAAACACAACCGCTGGACCGGAAGACTCCGAATGACGGCTCATTAGTTATGCAGAATTCTAACTTCTCATTGGCCAGTTGTAATATTGGTTTTATAATATAATACCCACATAAGAAAAGATAACGAGTCAGTCACAATATAGACGAACTTTATATTAATGTAATCAATTTTTGTAGTAATGAATTACAAGTACCTTAAAATATGCAAAGCACACACAGAGACCGTGCAGCCAGAGTCCGTTAAAATGCTGCACACAGCCGTTTATTTTAAATAAAATTCATTACAAGTTAAAAATGTCCAATATATAAAATTCATTACAAGTAAAAAAAAAAAAAAGAAATAAAATTTATTACAAGTAAAAAATATCACAAATAAAATTCACTACGTTAAAAAAATACCAATAAATACAACTCATTACAAATTAAAATATTCATTACAATACATAAAATTCATTACAAGTAAAAAAAAAAATATTACCAATAAATAAAATTCATTACAAGTTAAAAATATTCATTACAAATAAAATTCACAAGTTAAATATTCATTACAATACATACAATTCATTACAAGTTTAAAAAAAAATTACCAATAAAATTCCAAAAAATTAAAGTTAAAAACCACTCATAATAAATACAATTCATTAAAAGTAAAAAAAATAAATGAAATAAAATAAATAAATAAATAATTACAATAAATATAAATATAATTACGAGAGAGAGAGAGAGCGCGCAGCCAGAGTCTGTTAAAAAGCTGCGCACAGCCACGTCCACTTCAGTGCGCAGGACTCCACCCACGGCTCCGACCAAAAGCAACCAGAGACGGCGCTAAAAACAACAGTCAGTTTAAGAGGTAAGATGGAATATATAGAATGTATTTACTTAATTTCACAACAATTTATATGAAATGAACTATCAATATTCATTTAAAACATTCGAAATAAGACTTTCCCAGTGCCTGACATGACAGTTAATTTTGAGGTAAATCTTTACGTCACAAGAAATTCTATCAATGACTTTCAATGGATTAAAAAAAAAAAAATACATAAATAAATCCTTGAAGAATGGGGGGGAGAAGTAATTTTCAGAGTTTGAAGTAAAAGAGAAAGTGAATTCCTGTCAGGCCTATTTTTCCCCCTTCCTGACAGGATCGTTCATTTTCTGAGGTAAAAATTTACTTCACATGACATTTTATCAAAGTCTTTCAATAAATAAATCAACTACATGAATAAATAAATAAGTTCCTGTGGAATATAAAGTAAAAAAGGAGAGAAATCCTGCCAGAGTATTAAGTTAAAAAAATTAATCCTATCAGAGGCCTATTTCCCCCCCTGCCTGACAGGATAGTTCATTTTCTGAGGTAAAAATTTACTTCAAATTAAATTTTATCCAAAACTTTAAATAAATCAAATCAACTACATGAATAAATAAATAAAAAATACTGTCAGAGGCTTCCCTTTTCAACTTCCTGAAAGTTAAGTTCATTTTTTTACTTCACAAGAAACTTATTAAATGTAATTAATTTGTTAATCGAAAGCCGTTGATTTATATTGTGACAAAAGATTTACATCAGAAAAAGAAAAACATGTTAGGGAGTGTAAAAAGGGAAGCCTTTTTTATCATTGACTTTCAATAAATCAAGTACATGATAAATAAAAGTTCCTGTGAAGTAAAAAAAAAGAAAAAAAAGCTGCCAATAAGGAAAAAAAAATGCAACATAGTACAGTAATAGGAATTTATAAAGAATTTAGTAATGGTAGGGTTTTGATCATTTTGTTTTGAATGACTTTTCAAATATGAAGATATGACAGAAATTACTTAGTGACATAGTTGGACAGTCTCTGAAAGTAGATAATAATAGTGATTTTGAACATTGTATTGTTTAAACTAACTTTCTCTTTTCTTTTATGCATTTCTCTTAGGATGGCAACACCCTATAGTCGACAAACACCAATTAGAGTTAAGTGTGTTGCGACCTGCAAAAGTCAGAGAGCTTTGACTTTTGTCTCAAGTCAAAATAAAATAGACATAGGCACATATAAGACAACAACAACGTGCTCACTCACTGATGGAGATAATGTATACATTACCATCAAAAATGGTAGTGACTTCGAATTTGAAGAGGGTGGGTCATATGTTGTTAAGAATTACAACCTCTCCCAAAAATATGGTCGACTGTGCTTGTTCATCACTCGTGCAACAAGAAAATTCAGGACGGCTCCATTGGCTGTAGCAGAGTCAGCAGAAAAAGCTGCCAAGGAGGCCCTCTACCCCCCTTCACAGTGTATGACTGGTGAAGAGGAGGACATTTTCTCGAACACCGGTCATCTTAGTCTGAAGGGAAAGATTGACAAAGTGAGTGAATATAAAAGCATAAATGATTATCTTGTGCATTATTCTGATTTACTTCCCCTAAGCAACTGTAAGCTATTGTACATGCGTTTCTTAATCATGGTCCTCAAGTCCCCCAACACCTTGAATTAACCTTGCATAAGTGTATAAAGAATACACTGAAAATATTCAGTGTTGGGGGTATTGTCTACTGGTACACTGGTATTGTCCTCATCTGTGACACTGGGCTGTCATTTTTCAGGTGCAAGTGGCCAGGATGACTCGGGGCCCAGATTCCCATCCTGGACCTTCGTTTGAGGTGTGGACCCAAAGTCCACGAAGTCTCATTATGGAGAGATGAAGCGTTGGTGGTGTTGTATGTTGGAGACCAGGTGGAGCTTACCACCTGAAGACAAACATAAGGCCAAATGGCAATGGGAAGTTTGACTCATCAAACTATACAAGAGTCAAGGTATACAATATTATGCACAATGCATTATGGACAGAGGCGTCATGCCCATTCAAATATTTTTGAGCCAAATGAATTTCGAATGCAGCTCTCCCAATTGTCATTTAAATTAACAATTGTCAATTATTTACCCTCTTCTCGTTTCACATCTGGGGAGAAGAAAGAAAAAAAAAAAACATTAAACATGAGTTTGTCAAAAGCACCTGACAGGGCAAGTCACATTAAACATTAAAGCATTAGCTTGAAGCTTAATGTTTAGTTTAGGTTTCTGATTACACAACACAAATTAATAATTTTTTTTCTGAAAGGAAAGAAAGATAACTGGGAAGTATAAAGAAAAAGATAGCTAACCATCTTTAGGATTATCTTTAAGTTATCTTTAGGGAAAAATAACTGTCTAGGGTGGGTATCGATACAGACGTCCCAATTTGATTCAATCCCAATTCACAAGATTTTGATTCGATTCTCAGTTTGATTCAATTCAATGAATTCAATGATTCAATTTTAACTCCCCCGCCACAAAATTTAAGACCACAACTAAAAGTACCAATATAAATTCCAAAGAATTGGGACATCTACAGTTGTGCTAATAATTATTCATACTCTTGGTAAATATGACCAAAGAAGGCTGTGAAAATAAATATGCATTATTAATCCTTTTGACTTTTTAATTTAAAAAAAAATCAACCTCCTTTTATCTTGGAAATATATATAAATGAAGTGACATGACATGTGGCCAAGTATGGTGACCCATACTCGGAATTTGTGCTCTGCATTTAACCCATTTAAGTGCACACACACAGCAGTGAACACACACCCCCGGAGCAATATATATATCTTTTTATCTAATAACTATCTATCCATCAAATAAAAGATCAAAAGTATTAATGATGCAGATTTATTTTCACAGCCTTCTTTAATCATATTTACCAAGGGTATGAATAATTTTGAGCACAACTGTATATTGATACTCAGCCCTAGGGTGAACTAAATTAAGCCAAAGAGGAGATAAAAGGTAGTGTGAAGGTCATGTACATCATCCAGCACAATCTGCTAGTAGTGTTTGAGAAAGTCTGTACCACTTTTTTTTTCCTTTTAAGATTCTGGTAGTTCCATGTTTTCAGTTAATTCCTATGGAAGTTGTGATTCCATGGGAATTAAAGGGATAGTTCACCCAAAATTCTGTCATCATTTACTCACCAACATAAATTTCTTTGTTCTGTTGAAAACAAAAGAAGATATTTTGAAGAAAGTTTGTGACCTGGCTGCTTTAGGCCACCATTGACTTCCATAGTATTCCTACCTCCTACCTGGACCTAATACAGGAAATGAAATCCCTTGATCCAATTGGGCATGTAGAATGCTTGGACACTGAAACAACAAATAATGGGGGAAAAAAAAAAAATAGCATGTGTTTTGTTTTCCATTTCTAAGTGTTCTCCTACATACTCCTTTCATTAGGTCTGTTACGATTAGGGCTGCACGATTAATCGCATGCAATTGTCACGCGCATTTCGTCAGTAAAGCCGGTTCCCTGATTACCGCTAAATCGCCATCGCCTGCTTTCAAATGGAGTGGCATTTAATAGACAGAACCGTAGTCGAAGGCAATTCATCTGCGATATGAACGCGATATTGCGTAGCTTGTCAGTGATCTATTAATCGTGCAGCCCTAGTTACGATAACTACTTTTAAAAACTTTTGTTGTGTGATATATTGCCCCAGAAATAGAGACATGCAATATTGTCTTTTTAAGACCATTTTATGACACTGAATATATAATTTAACAGCATAATAATGCAAGTAGGCCTACACGCTTTTAAATGACAATGAATTTAACTCTTAAGAATATTTGGATAGGCTACTGGAATTGAAGCATCAGGAAAAAAAAGTTGATAATACTAAATAAACCTTTGCCAACAGACACTGCAAAATAACAACTTAAAAAAAAAAAAAAAAAAAAAAAAAAAAAAAAGCACAAAGGCACTTATATGGAGATTTTACATCTACAGGTTTTCCCTGACCTTATTTTCTCTGTAAAGTTAAGTGACATGTGGTCAAGTATGGTGACCCATACTCGGAATTTGTGCTGTGCATTTAACCCATCCAAGTGCACACACACACCGTGAACACACACCCGGAGCATTGGGCAGCCATTAACCTATAATGTACTTAAAGTGCTCTATTTTCATGCTCTAATTTTGTAGTTTATACCAAAAATTCTTTAGTACTCAAGAACATCTAAACATCTTTGTACTCAACTATGCTATTTTGAGACACCATGAAATATGAACAAAAATGTGCTTTTAAAATACTATCTCTGTATTTAAAAAAAAAAAAATTTAGATATCACTTATAGTACATATGAACCCATAGTGTACTACAAGTGGTAACAAAATATATTTTTTAAATACAGAGATATATTAAATACAGAAACCCTGCGGATCGCGGATACACCACTATGTCCAACGGCGCTCAGCACTCGTTAGTAAGGTCTGATCGCGCTCTGACAGTGGCAGTGATGTCTCGCTCTCATTGAAGTATATGCGCGAGAAAATCACTGCTGCTGTCAGAGCGCGATCAGACCTCACTAAACGAGTGACAAACGCTGTTGGACATAGTGGTGTATTAGAGTTAAAAAATGATATAAATACTGTTCGGTTTATCGCACAAACCGATCGTTTCGTGTTTTAGGACATCAATGTGTCGTCACGAGCCGCAGGGTTTAATTTGGACTTGTCTATGCAAGTTTTATTTACTCTTATAGTAGAAGTTCCCATCCACTAGCATTATTTGACTGACAGACAGCAACGGTTGGAGTTAAAAATCATCATTTGTGTTTTACTGAAGAAACAAAGTCACCTACATCTTGGATGCGCTGGGGGTAAGCAAATAAACATCAAATTTTCATTTTTGGGTGAACTATCCCTTTAAGAAATCCTCAATGGCGAAATACATGACTAGAAAAATATTCTGCAGGTGCATTTGAAATGTTTTAACTAATCATCTTGTAACGAATGTCATTCCGTTCTACTTTCTGAGTATGAATTATCATATGCAGTAAAAGACAACAATACTCAAGCACTGTAAAAGGTTTTGCCACTAACTCAACTGACTGACTTCTCTTCTGTATGATTTCAGTCTCTTCAGACGTTGCTGTACATGATTTATGCGCTTCTACAGCCTTTGACCTCCTAACTGAACTCCTTTCCACAAACTCATCATAGAAATAAAACAGTATAAATAAAAATGGTAACACTTTACAATAAGGTCTCATTTATTAACATTAATTTATTAACCAACATCAACTAACAATGAGCAATATATTTGCTACAGTATTTATTACTCTTTGTTTATGCTAGTTAATAAAAAGTCATTCATTGTTAGTTCATGATAAGTTCACAGTGCATAAACTAATGTTAACAAATGAAACCTTAGTGTTTGTGCCTAAGATTAAGAGAAAACTGTTATTCATTTTTATGGTAACACTTTACAATAAGTGCAACCATAATCACATTCTTTCAATATTCAAAGTGCAAATAAGACCAAATTTCTCTTTGATACAGAGCTAAGAGATGGTTACAACTACACAACCCAGCCTAAAATAGCTTTCATATTGAGAGATATTAAAAGCACATTTTAGTTCATATTTCATGGCGTCTCAAAATAGCACAGATGAGTAAACTTGTATTGAGTATTGTTCTAGAGAAGAATTTTTAGTATATTAACTACAAAATTAGTGCATGAAAATAGAGCACTTTAAGTACTTTTATTAACCTGGGAACCTAACAGTTCAATTTATTTTGGCTTATTATCTATATCAACTATTTGAAAAAAAATAAATAGAAATAAAATATACTTACCTGAACAAGGCGACATCCACTTCCTAATGGACAACGTGGTAAAGTCAGTAAACCCCGTACACAGTGCCAAACACAGGAAAAACCTGAAAGGAATCAAAATATGATGTTTTCCTCAACTTTCTTGTTTATATTCAATGGATGAAGTAAACATTCAATTAACCGATTTTTGTGTCTCCCCCCCAATAATAAGTGCATGATGCCCCTGTCCCCGTTTTAGCTGTTATGAGAACAATTGGGTCATGTCTAATTCTGGCAAATGTTGTAGAACTGCTAAAATCACTTAAAATTTTCACCGTTTATAAGAATCTAAATGTAATGAAATGAAAGAATAAATAACTCTTAGGATCGATTTGTGTCACAATCATAGACTGTGTTCTTTGTTTCTGATTGTGTCCTTGTTTGTTTCTTTTGTTACATGTTATCTTCACCTGTATGTCACTATGTTAGCCTTTTGTTTATACTCCCCGTTATATTCCCTGTTATATTCAGTCTCTTGTGAGTTCTCCTTTATGGTAGATGTGGTTGTTTCTATTGTTCTAAAATCTCAATTCATAGATAGATTATTAAAAACTGTATATTTGAATCTTGCGTTATGCACATTTTTGCATCCACCCATTACATTACAGTAGTTTTTTTATCATTATTGTTTTCAACTTTTTGTTCATTTCTTTGTTTAGTTTGAGTAAGCAAGTCAGACTTTTTCAGGCATCTCATTCTCCCCACCAAACACTGGTTGATAAACCGTTAATGTTGTACAAATCTTAAAGTTTAAATTAAAGCATTATATCAAACATACAAGTCATAAAACAATGAATAAAATCTATAATCACTTTAATTAAAATTCCTCTTAATCTTTAGTATTCGTCCACTTCTTTACAATAGAAATGCTACAGCCACTATAGTTTCTTGAACAAGAAGATGTGGACATCACATGCAAACCTAGAACGTACTATTTTATCTTAATTTAAAGTCGAGAACAAAACTGTTGGAAAAAACAAAAACAGCATATGCTGGTTAAGGTAGGTTTTGAAGCTGGTATGCTGGTTTGAGCTGGTCCTATGTTGGTCCAGGACCAGCATATTTTAGGACCAGCATAAATCAGCTCAAACCAGCACACCAGCTTCAAAACCTACATAAACCAATTAATTCATCAGTTCTATTGTCTTGTTGCTCTAATTTCATTTGATTAAATGTAAGAATTTCACACAGAAGATGATGCATCTAGCTGACGGCATTCGCAGAAAAGGCTGAAGCTGTAGTTTTTACTTTATGCCTTGTAACTAAAATCACCATTTTTGTCGTTTATTCCTCGTAATATTAAAATAATGATTAATGTAGATTAAAAGAAAACAGTAACGTTAAACATTTTATGAGGAGTCGTTGTTGTAGCTACGACGCACAGACAACCGTATATGAATTATTAAATTGCTTTTTACGCATTAGAAAATCAAAACATTTTAGTATTATGAAAAACAAAGCGATTATAAATTAACATGTTACTTACGTCGTATTTGCACTTTTCCACAGGAGAATTGGCAGAATTCAGTCAGAGTGTGTCTGTGGCGCACATGAGATGCGCTGAGCACATGGCAGGAACATGCAGTGAAATTCCCGCAAATCCGCAGTTTTTTAATTAACCTGAAACTAATCTAAACTCATTTGATTGGTTATTGCATCATGAGCTCAACAGAAATGTGTATGATTGGTTACAATGCTCAGCGGTGAAAAAAAGTATAAAGCATACTCTTTTTTATTTATTTTCACACTTCACTTTAATAATGACAGTTAGATTTATTTTTGATTGTGTAGGGGTAATTCTTAATCCTGGTCTAGGGTTATACAAAAATACATCAAACTGTATTTTAAAATAAAATACCAAATAGCTTAGGCTACTTTAAAGTGTATCAAAATAAACTTCAAAATACAGCCACACAATGTATGAAAATAAACTACTGTATTTCTATATTTTAAAAATACAACGGAGCATAACATTTCTTTACAAAACCTTCCATCAATTGGCCTATTTTATCTCTTTATCATGACTCAGTTGGTTAAGTAAACAATGTAAAAAAAAATCTATCTATCTATCTATCGCCTGTCTATCAAAACTACTAAACTAAAATTTAAACTTTCAAACTGAAAACTCTCAAACTTTAAAACTACTTCAGACTTTCTGGACCGGCTTTTTCAAGCCAACTTAAAGTTTGCCTTGACGAACTTTTTTATCTAGTTGTACTATAATTTAACATTACCCGTTTCATTGAGCATCTTCCACAGTTCATTTCTCTCCCGACTGAACTGGTCTCTTTCTTTAGTTAATTCATCCCTTTCATTTGTCAAGGCCATGTTCTTGGTTAGTAGCTGGTCATTTTCAGCCCATCTCTCTCTTCTGAGAGGTTGGTAATCATGGTTAGTAGCTGGTCTCTCTCTTGTGTGAGGTTGGTGATGTTAGTTAGTAGCTGGTGTGTCTCTGGTGTGTAGTTTGAGCTCTTTGTATGGATGTGGACACACAGCACTATGACTGCAGTCAGCAGAAGAACACACAGCAGCACCAAACACACTGCAGCTGCTCTGGAGCTTCTGATCTTCACACAAACACTTCCTGAAAATGACAGACATCAAGATAAATATTTTCTGTTTCCTAATTGTATGTTTGTGTTGCATGTGTACCTGTATGGTTTCTCTTGTTGGTTTCTCTCAATTTACTTACTCCAGTGAAATCAAAATTGATGAGAAAATATAACTTAATTGTGCTTGAAATCAATCTGTGTTCTTCTGTTGCATGTTTGTTTCTATCGCCTGCGATGCTTCTTTTCAGTGCAAGTCAATCACATGTCACTGAGAACGGAAATTATCTGAAGTCAGCGTTAAGTCTCAAATCATGTGAGGATCAATGCTCAAGGAGGCTAGGGTAAAGATTTTGAACTTTTATTGACATAATGAGGCTGGCAGGTACGGTGTACATTTTAGGACATCCACAGAACTCAGTCATATGATGAAAAAGCATCACGCCTCAGACTGAAAGGCTTCAGGTCTCAGTAAAAACAACGGCTACGTTTACATGGAGCCCCGAAGGTTTTCCCAAAAGCCCCAAATCTTTCAGGTTTGAGGTTTCTTAATAGTGCTCTCAAAATATAATTTTTCTAAACATATCTCTCTATTAAAATGTTAAACAGTTCAATACCGCTTTTCTACAGTATCCGTACAGCGTTACCGGCAGCGATTTCTCTCTCTTCTCTCCAACAGCGCGTTCACGCACACCGCATTTGAACACAGACATGCCCCCTGTCACTCACTCAGAGCAGCACAGACCTCGAGACTCTCTTTCGGTCCGGTGGAAGGGTTTTTGTTATATAACTGATTTGACAACTTTAGCACATTTATCAGCTAAACATTCATTCAGTGTTTCCCATTAATGACCCTGTGCTGCAGCCACTGTTTCATAATGAACTGAAAATTTAAAACATAAGTTGTATTTTGCCAACGAACTAAAATCGAAACCGTGATATGCCTTTATAAAACAGCAAAAGACAGTGATTAAGTATATATATAGAGTTGTAGCGTCTGGATCAATCAGCCACAAAATTATTCATTGTATTTAATGAATTACCCATAAACTCACTCTCACTATCAATGTTCTGTGAACCCATCCCCCTAAAACTGCAACTAGCAAACTCCAAACGTAGCTAAACCACAGGCAGAACTAGGTGTCCTGTTACAGATACTTAGACCTTTTACGATCAGGAAGAATTTTGCAGAGACTAGTGACTCTGACTTCATTCTTTCTGAGAAGGACAAATAAACTCTCCTAATCCTATGTATTCTCTATATAACCACTTGGGAAATGTATAAACATGTATCCAATTTTCCCATCTCATGACTTTCTTTTTATAAGCTTTATTCTATGTATTAATTCTCTCTTTTGAACTATTTTGGTATTAATGTTCCATAGTTGCAAATGTATAGATAACTGAAATCACACTGGTAGCATGTTTGGTATCTACGGACTCCAACTTTCGTTTCCTATGTAGGGCCTCGCTCGACAGGACTTACCAAAACTTCATTTGACCAAGGATTCATTTGCTGACACCAAAATCCCTGGGGGCACTGGATAGCTCCTAATTCCAGCTAGTCAGCAGTAAGAGAAGTGGTAACGTGACTTAAGAACAGAGAATATCTGTTCTGAGGCCTTCCTGATTACATTAAATTTATAGACGCTCACAAAACCCTTTTGTATCAAACAAACAGAACAGGAAACACTAATTAAACGGACCTGAAAAGAACAACGGATCCACACAGACATCCTCCTGATTAGGAGTCCGTTTTGACCCGGTCACTTGTGACTCCGGTCACTGTTTAAACTCTGCTTAAGGACTCAATCTTGAATCTCAAAAGGACAATTGTCAATCATTTAAAATATTAACTATATCCAGAATAACACATACTATGATGTGATTACTAACATGTTGGAGTCAATGCATTATATGTTTGTATTCCCGTATGCATTTTCTTTCTCTTGTAATCACTGTTTTAATTAGGTCAGTCTAGTAATATGTGTAAGAAGTGTGTCATGTTTGAGTTCTAAATACAGGATTTATAATTCTCTGTAATTCTTTGTGAATGAAACATTGAAATTCAGTATCAGGAAAATATTAGGAAATGTTATAAAGTTGTTAATAAAACAGGAGAATGTTCCGCGGATATCACGCGATGTAATCAACAGACAATAGACGGGGCGTGTCTAATCTCCGTAGCAACGTCTCATTGGAGGATCGCATCTGAAGGATGGAGCCAACTTGCTCTATTAAAACTATGCTGTCCCAAACAAGCTCGTCGTTGAAGTTGAAGCACAGTAGTTGAAGCAACGCTACTTTGACCATGGCTGAAAAGTTGCTTGGGTCATGCTGAAAAGAAGTTGTTGAGAACTGATCCGACCTATCTGACCAAAGTCTCCCAAGAAGAGAGCCGCTCAAGCCAGACGCTCAGATCAGCGCGTTTCACCAGCCGGCAACTTCCTTCAAAGCTTCCGCGCTACCCAACGCCAGGCTTCCCCGAGAAGACGTCACCGCAACACAGCCAATCCGAGTTGGGATTCCGCTCAACAAGAGCCACGAAACACCCACCTACCTCAGCTGTCAGAGTGAACGCAGGTACAAACAAAACTTCTCTCTCTCTCTTGCTGGAAACTGGTGAAACTCCTTTAAACCGAAAGAATCAAGCCAAAGCTCTGCTTTTGTGATTTTTCCTCAGGTTATAAGTTAAGTTAGCACTGAACTTGGGACTTTTCATAACTCATATCAACTCCGCGAATGTGTGTGCATGTATGTATGTGTGTGTGTGTGTTTAGCCTTAGTTTCTTGTAATCATTAGAAGTAGTCAATAAAGCTTGTTTTGATTTTCACATATACGAGTTTCTTGTGCTGTGTATCAAATTACTGTCTTAAACGTAAAGATCAGTTACCTCTTGCTTAAAATAATCATAATAAAATATTGTTACTGTTGGCCACAGAATAATATTTTATCCAGAATTGGTAAAATACTTTAACCTCAATTTTTCGCTGGACGAATAATTGATGAAGTGTTAAATATTAATTCTGAATCATTTACAGTGAATCAATTACAGTTGATTCGATTCTTAGTCCCTGTAACTTAATTACCCCTCTTTATACTTAATTGAGCTAATAAATAGGCGAAGTCCTACACCTATTTGGCAATTTATGTTACATGTTACATGTTACTAACTCTGTGACACATTAGTATTATAAGAATCTAGAAGGTTCTTTTCTCATTCATCCAATCCAGTGTCTTATGCTAATATCTTGCTACAGAACAAAGACTCGTAAAACTTCCCTCCGAGGGGGCAACTCCTTATTGGCTCAGACACCTTAAGAGGGTGTGACATCTTCACCCCTTATATTCACTGATAACAAGATCAAACACTCTCTTCTTCTCTTTTACTGACAAATGCTGATGTCAAGATGACGCTGTAAGAAGCTAGAAGCTTCTAAGGAACCCCAAGCTTGTGCCAGGCTTCAGCCTAGAAACTTCCATTTACCAAAGATCCTCTGAATCCAACTGGTTCTCTTTCGTCGAGACAATATCAGCAAAGATTCAACCGAAGCCTCCACAAATTGCATCAGGACAGTTTTAATTCAACTTGGAGAGACATGCAAGTATCAAACTTAGTCTCATTATCGGATACATTGAGTATCATTACCCCTTTTAAAGAAGGGCCTGTTAAAACTAAACTGATGGTTTGCTCAAGGCTGTTGATCTGCTGAATGTCAAACAATTCTGTAACTTCTTGCTTCCTGTACTCTGCTTTAGCTCTCTCTCTCTCTTGATAAACTGTATGCATGTATGTGTGTGAATGTTAGAATAGTTTAAGTGTTTAGTCTAGTTAATAAAGTCTCGTTCATGTCACATGTAAAGTTGTCTGTGTTTTGCGCTCATATACTGGAGTACCTATTCATGTCGATCCTGACTACAGGCTTTTAGTAGTACTGTACAATAAGATTGTTATTTCCCATAACCTGGAAATGACCATTTCTTAGAATTAATAAACAATTAACACTGTGTGTTCATTGGACAACGGGTTAATTGATTGTAATATTAATTTTATTACATTAAGTTAATTTTATTAACTGATCCAAATATTAATAATTAATTATAACTAGTTATGATAAATTATTCATATTTATTTTGAGCTAATTTGCTACAGAGTAACAGTGATTAAGTATACATACAGTCTGTCTGTGCTGCATGTTTTAAAGAGAAGTGCGCACATTTGCTCATGCGATCAGCTGGTGATCAATATAAAAGCTCAAGGATTTATCTATAGAAATTAGTACAAAAGTAGTGTAATTTCCCTATACTGTTGTGTAAAGTAACTAACTAATAAAAATTGTCATTTATTTTAGAGTGCATTTGTTACAATATATGGAAATGACTGTCATGAATAATTATATAATATTAAAACATTATTATATATTATTATTTTATTGTAATAATTGTTTGGCATCCTAAAACACAATGTAGACTGAGACTTTATATCACAGCTAAAAATATGTTTGAACCCTTTTTAATGTCCAGGTACAAGTCAATGCTGTTTCTTTGTTAAATGTGCACACTGTACATGGGCTTAAGCTCTCAGTTTTGAGTTTCCAGAGTGCACCAGATTGATGCATTTAAACTTAAAATGTACAAAATTTTCTTACGGGGGGACCCCGGACCCCCCTAGAGGAGGTACACCCAACAAAGTTTTACAAATTATAGTGACAAATAATGCACATTTTCTGAACAAGAATACTACAACAAAAGCTCCTTTCATGTCATTAAAGTTGGTAACAGAAAATTAAAATGTCATTGTATAAATATATATTTGGGCTAAGCCCCGGATGTTTACAATGTCTGGCTCCGCCCCTGCGCAGTGCGCAAGTTCACGTTCACGTCTTTAGTTGTAAAGATGTATGCCAACAGGCAGTGGCGTATGTATCCCTTTATCATAATATTGGAAATCTTTCAGTTTTAAAACAAGAAGGGGAGCCAATATTACACAAGAGTTATGCCTGTGAAAAAGTCTCAACCTCGGCCAGTATTCACTACAGACATTGAAAGTGACGGAGCTGATGCTGCATTAACGGAGCATTTTCTCTCGAAGACGAATTTCAACATAATATAACGCTATATAACTGTCTTCAATAGGATTTCCCTATTGGATTTCATCAGTTTATTAGGTTTCAGAAATGGGTGGGGCAAAATGGCTCTATAGCGCCACCTATAAAACTTCAACTGTGTGCGCCGTTTTAGTCTTAAAATTGACTTCCTTTCCTGGTAGTAGGCTATCTGATATGAATTAACTAATGTTAAATTTTTAATGTAGCGCATTTGTCAATAACAACATATCTGCGGTAAAACATAATACAATAAAAGTGCCATATAAGACAGAACATTCTCTAATATGTATAATATCAAATCTAATTATAAGTAATGTAGCAATTCATTATTTTAAACGCTTTCATGTATGTTAAACGCGCTTCACTGCGCGCTCAGGTGATTCATTCATCTTCACGCGCGGCGGTGGGAGGGGTCTCGTACCTGTGGGAGTGGGTGAATCCGCCATGTTTGTGGGGTTTGGAGCGGACGCGAGCAAAACAATGGATTATTTACCAAGAGATATTAATGTTTGAGGTCATTTCAACAACATTCTGGTAAGCATCGATGCACATTTACATTTGTAGTATGTTTACTTAGCAGATGCTTATAAAAGAACTTTCTAAAGATAACTTCACGACTGCCGCAAACGCGGCTTTCTTGGCTAGCCTGAAAACTTTCAGTATGTCACTACAGCTAATAAACGGACAAACTCTTTTTCATCTTTGATCCAAGCATTGTTATGTGGCTCTCAAGTGTTTACGCTGAACTAAATTTTGACGAGCAACACTCCGATTTGCAAACAAAGAGCTGAGGAAGAGGATGATGATGGGCCTGCATTCACGAGGAGAAAGAGCAGGTTTGTTTGTTTTTAGTTTCCACGCTCATATATTTATATAAATGCAACTGTAATAAGCAAAAGTTGTTTTATTCCATGTTTCTTCAAGAAGGTGAGTGAAGAGGATGTTTATACTGTCATAGAAGATCATTGTTTTTAAATAACCTCAATTAACTAAATACATACGCTAGTTACATAAGCTAGTTTCACTGCTTTTTTTTGTTATGATGAGAATGTACTGCAATCCTGTCCATTAGTATGTCTGAGATCATCTTCAGATGCTAAACGTAAGCAGATTTTACATTTACAGATGCTCATGACAACACAAACACAATCACAGCTTTTGTTGCTACTAGCTGCTGCTTCACTCAGCATGTTAAGACGCACAGGAATTAGTGATTATTTTTATAACATGCCATAAATTGCTTTTAATATTTCTCTGTTTTGTAGTAATCAAGAGAAGCGTTATCATCGCTGAAGAAATGGCAGATTTTAATCCTCAGACACTGAGCAGTGCAAAGAAATAACTTGCCTGTGCCCTGAAGAAATAACACCATAGACATCATCTTCTCTGACTGAACTAGCAAGGAGCATCTGGAGCCAATGAGAAAGCTGGTAAGTTCAAGTAAAGTTTGGCACATTCAGTTAGACCATGTTACCTTTATTAATAGATACTTGTATACTATTTGCTCTTTACAGGTGGAATGTAAACGCCACTACTTTAATAATAATTTCTAAGTTTACTAAGCGATGTAAATTGCTGTCATCCACGTCACATCATTGCTCTAACCGACGTTACCTGAAGAATCCTTTAAGTGTGGCAGATATTCACAAGCATCTGGAGCGATCTTATGTAAGTAAAGCAAAACATTTTTTTTTTCTTATTTGATTTTGTAAGGATATCTTAATGAAGAAAATGTAGGGCAACAATGTTAACGTTACCTACGTTTTTCCCATCATCACAGTCCTACATTATATAAGTGTGTTGCTGCTTTTTGTTAAGCACACTGATCTGAGAAATGTGATTTTATTCTTACATTCATGTGAATAAACTAGCAGTAGCTTTATCTACGAGTAGTAAACCTTGCAGGTTGAACTGGATGCTTACTGAAGAGTGAGCTTCAACACTTAAGGTAACTTCAGTTGAGTTGAAATGCAAGTTGCGTGATGTCTCCTCAGATAACTGGACACAGACCTGACTTTCTCTTTTCTGCATCCACTGTTGGTTATACACTTTTTTTGGTTTTCTAGGTTTGTACAAAGTTACACCATATCACTGAAAGTTTCAGAGACTCTGCGTGATATTTTAAATGTTTATGATCTTCAGGTGAGTTGAAATTTGTCAACACTTACTACCTCCATCACTGTCTTCACTGTATATAAAACAGGCCACAATCAACAACCTGATCAACTCTATGTGAAGATGTAGTATATATAACAGAAGTAATAAAGATAAGGGTTTTCGATCTGGTTTCTAGAGTTTTTTTTCTTGCATATTTACACTTTTTAATGAATTTACTCACAAAATTAATTTGTAGTCCTGAAAGAAAGTCACTTTAGTTTCATATCCAGACTGTGTGAACAGAACCATATGTCTAAAACAGGACTGACATCTGTATTCTGCTGTTGTGTGAATGCAGCGATAAGAAGCATACCAAAATTATTAATTTATTCAAATAGGAGTTTCAGGAACTTAAGGTTTACTGATAATTGTAAACTGATTAAAGTTTACTTATAATGTTAATAATGTTTTCTGCTATACATATGGAAACTGTATCAATGCCAACTCACTATTGCATGTGTCCCAATCAGAGGGGCGTGTCAGTTCATGATGGCATTTTTACCTGATTTGCTCTAATCCACTGGATTAGTTTAGGGTTTAGGGGTGAACCTTCATGATTTTAGCAAGTCTGTTGAAAATGGTTGAAAAACACCAATTGTAGTTTGAAATGGCCACTGAATGGTAAACGCCCATTTTGGTTTTGCATCCTATACAGAAGTCTTGTGTTGAACCACCTGACATCAGTGGCTTTCAAACAATTGGGTTTCAAACAATAGTGCATCTTTCTTATCATTTATCTGTTCCTTTCTTTAAGTGTTTGTCATTTGCATTTGATGTATTTAACTGGATCTACTGTAATAAGATGCATTAATTTAAGAGTTTCAATAAACCATCCGATTTTTCTACATTCTTAAAAAGTGCATGTATCTTGCTTTAGACATGAACGTGAGCAAGAATGTCATACTTCACACACAGCCCTCGTACTGCATCTGTTACTCTTTCCTGCCTTCTTTCCTTTAGTGAAGGTAGATGAGGATGGACAATTAAAAAAATGAGAAGCACCCTCTTGATAAATGTGACAATGATTTATACATTGAGCTGTAGGCGATAGGATTATCAGGTGACCTGGACTTGATGCTATCCTGTGCCTTCTTTAACTCCTGATCCCTCATTACTGCTTAATCCGGTAATCACTCATATTCCTGAATTTTTATTAAGTGTGAGGAATGCAACTGATCTCCATTCAGTTAAAGGATTAGTTCACTTTCAAATAAAATTTTCCTGATAATTTACTCACCCCCATGTCATCAAAGATGTTCAAGATGTCTTTCTTTCGTCAGTCAAAAAGAAATGAAGGTTTTTGATGAAAACATTCCAGGATTATTCTCCTTATAGTGGACTTCAGTGGCCTCCAAACGGTTGAAGGTCAAAATGACAGTTTCAGTGCAGCTTCAAAGGGCTTTAAATGATACCAGACGAGGAATAAGGGTCTTATCTAGAGAAACAATTGGTCATTTTTGAAAAAATTTAAATGTATATGCTTTATATAAACAAATAATCACCTTCCAAGTGGTTCCTCCAAAACCACACTTTTGTATTCTTCAAAAAGCTTACGCTGTATGCTTTCGATCGGTCATTTTCAAAAAAAATGTATATGCGTATTCCCTATTCTACTTATGGAATGAACACAGCGGCAGTTACATTTTTTCTGTAAGTAGAATAGGGAAGGCGTATAGGAATATGCATATAAATTTACAGAGATAAGACCCTTATTCCTCGTCTGGTGTCGTTTAAAGCCCTTTGACGCTGCACTGAAACTGTAATTTTGACCTTCAACCGTTTGGAGGCCATTGAAGTCCACTATAAGGAGAATAATCCTGGAATGTTTTTATCAAAAACCTTAATTTCTTTTCGACTGATGAAAGAAAGACATAACATCTTGGATGACATGGGGGTGAGTAAATTACCAGGAACATTTTATTTGAAAGTGAACTAATCCTTTAAGCCTGTTCCCACTGAAACACAATCACAAAAAACAACAACAAAAACTAGTTTCATACTGTTACACCAAGAGATAAAATCATGCAGAGCTGGACCATATTCCTGGTCAGAGTGTGAAAGCAAGGAAAGAAGAACAGTTTCATCTGCACATTTTACCAAACGACTGTTATATTGTAAACTTTGACAATCGTTAGTGTTTAATAAAAAAGATTGAAGAGAGAGTGCACAACCTTGTGGTGAACCTATAGAAGTGTTTAACATGTCCAAAAAAACTCCATTAACCCTAATCCTTTGTTGTTGTCTGGCTATCACCAGACCAAGCTCAATTTAAAATTGAACATTGGTCTGGGGATTCTGCTATGTATTTTCTACTGCACAAGAGGCGTGATCAACGAGCATTATTCACGCAATTGGATAGTCCTTCAACCAATCAGATCAACGATCTGGGTGACGTACTTTGCAGAGCGACGCGAAAACTCCAGACAGGTTTAGTTTGTATAGAGGGTATGCATCGACATCACTTTCCCGCCGGAATGCACTCCCTCAGCTGGACTGAGTGGCAACAGAACCTGCTGTGTGACTGGATTTAATAGGGGAAACTGTGAAAACGTGGGTAAAACTAACGCTCAATCTTTGTGCCACTTAGCGGGCGTGACCGCAGTTGTAACGGTCGATGGTGCCGTCACGTGCATACCCTCTATTGGTTTGTAGCATTGATCAGCGGTTTGCAGAAGCAGCAATGGCATCGAGCGATTTTTGCAGGTTGTGCAAAAAAACATGAAAGTGAGTGGTATTTACACCCACTCAATCGATTTATTTGCTAAACTAAAGAAGTCATTCAGCACCGTCGAGAGGTTAAAAGGAATTGGATTGACGGTTGTGCTTGCTATTGGTTCTCTATCGTGCTATACCCACCAATAGCGAGCAAGGTGGATAAGCTAGTCTGTGATTGGTTCCCGCAAAAGTGTAACAGAAGCAGTAGAAATGAATGTACGGGTTTCCAGACTGAGTTGCCAGGCAAAATCAAATTGCCGGCAGATCAGGCTGGGTTTACCCAGTCTACCTTTGTTGCCTATCTGTTAAAAAGTTCATAATCCATGAGACTAAACCATGATTAAAATTAAACTGACTAATAATTTTTTTCCCTAAATTAACAGGTTGTAGAGTGTTAAATGCTGACGAGAAATCCACAAACAAAAGCCACGCTAATGTCCCACTATTTTCCAGATGCTGATAGAGAATATTTAACAGAAACAGTTTTGCATCATCTACGCCTCTTCCAGCGTAATATGCAAACTGCAGCAGATCTAAAGCCGTCATTATATGCTTTTTGATCTCTTCAAACGCCATAATGACCAAAGAGGTCAAGGCAATAGAATGATAGTCATTAAAAGAATCTGTCTTAGCTTTTTTAGGTATTGGAACAATAGTTGAGCTTTTCCACAGATCAGGTACCAACCCTAGATCTCAGGAAGACAGTAACAGTACATGGAGAACTCCACTAAGATGTTCAGCACAGTGATTCAGTGTTCAACCACATAAACCATCCAGGCCTGGGGCCTTATTTAGCAGTGTGGCCTTCAACTGACTCAACATATTAATATTATTCACTTTAAATGAGAAAATCTTTGAAATCATCCATCTCCTCAATGTAGCAAATTAGCTCAAAATAAATATGAATAATTAATCATAACTAGTTATAATTAATTAATAATATATGAATCAGTTAATAAAATTAACTTAATGTAATAAAATTAATATTACAATCAATTAACCTGTTGTCCAATGAACGCACAGTGTTAATTGTTTATTAATTCTAAGAAATGTTCATTTCCAGGTTATGGGAAATAACAATCTTATTGTACAGTACTACTAAAAGCCTGTAGTCAGGATCGACATGAATAGGTACTCCAGTATATGAGCACAAAACACAGACAACTTTACATGTGACATGAACGAGACTTTATTAACTAGACTAAACACTTAAACTACTCTAACATTCACACACATACATGCATACAGTTTATCAAGAGAGAGAGAGAGCTAAAGCAGAGTACAGGAAGCAAGAGGTTACAGCACTGTTTGACATTCAGCAGATCAACAGCCTTGAGCAAACCATCAGTTTAGTTTTAACAGGCCCTTCTTTAAAAGGGGTAAGGATACTCAATGTATCCGATAATGAGACTAAGTTTGATACTTGCATGTCTCTCCAAGTTGAATTAAAACTGTCCTGATGCAATTTGTGGAGGCTCCCACTGAATCTTTGCTGATATTGTCTTGACGAAAGAGAACCAGTTGGATTCAGAGGATCTTTGGTGAATGGAAGGTCTAGGCCGAGGCCTGGCACAAGCTTGGGGTTCCTTAGAAGATTCTAGCTTCTTAAAGTGTCATCTTGACGTCAGCATTTGTCAGTAAAAAAAAAAAAGAAGAGGAGGAAGAGAGAGTTGATCTTGTGATCAGTGAATATAAGGGGCGAAGATGTCACACCCTCTTAATGTGTCTGAGCCAATAAGGAGTTGCCCCCTCGGAGGGAAGTTTTACGAGTCTTTGTTCTGTAGCAAGATATTAGCATAAGACACTGGATTGGATGAATGAGAAAAGAACCTTCTAGATTCTTATAATACTAATGTGTCACAGAGTTAGTAACATGTAACATAAATTACCAAATAGGAAATGAAAGTTGGAGTCCGTAGATACCAAACATGCTACCAATGTGATCTCAGTTATCTATACATTTGCAACTATGGAACATTAATACCAAAATACTTCAAAAGAGAGAATTAATACATAGAATAAAGCCTATAAAAGGAAAGTCATGAGATGGGAAAATTGGATACATGTTTATACATTTCCCAAGTGGTTATATAGAGAATACATAGGATTAGGAGAGTTTATTTGTCCCTCTCAGAAAGAATGAGTCACTAGTCTCTACAGCATTCTTTCTGATAATAAAAGTACCATATATCTGTAACACGACACCTAGTTCTGCCTGTGTGCTAGCTACATTTGGGATGCTGGTTGCAGTTTTAGGGGGATTGGTTCACAGAACTTTGATAAAGTGAGTTCATAGGTAATTCATTAAATATATTGAATAATTTTGTGTGCCTGATTGGACCAGACGCTACATCAACATTAGCGAATGTATCGCTACAGTCTGGAGATAAACTGGAGATTAGGGCTGGAGATAAAGTTGGCTAGAAAGATTGGACACCTTGTCATAGTGCTTCCATCAGACATTGAAGCGTTAATAGATTGTTGTTCTGCCCTTTATCTCAAACGCCTTGAGTATGCAGTCAGATAACGCTTCCCAGGAATGGTTTTCAGGATTTACTGCTGTCCAAGGAATAATGTAAAACTGTAAATGTACAAAATACAGAATTCTAAGTGTACAGAATCAATAACATGTTCACATAAACACAACAAAGGCTCTTTACATTCCTTATAGTTAGCATCAACTATATCAGACATAGACTGTGCAATTCACAAAATAAAGGGAAATTAAATTAACACCTGGCATATAAGATATAACAATTTAAAGTAAATATGCACAGGAATTATAATAAATATCTACATATCTATTCATCTACATTATAGCAAATATCTACATACCAAAAGTGCCTTCAAATCAACTTAAATCAAGCAGCAATAGCCATGACTACATGCTCTTGGTAAAGACTAGAAGGGATACAGCTATGGCCACTGGACATTTTAATATTTATTTATTTAATTTAATAACTGTATTTGCAGTATTGTAAGGGTAGGTTTAGTCGTTAATAAAATACATATCTAATAAAAATATCTAATAAGTAGCAAATTAATTTACTGTTATTTTACAATGAAATTTTGCCTCACTTCTGGCCGTTGCTGTATCCCTTCTAGGCTGCTGAAACTTGGCTCACATTAATGATGTCATCATATAAGGACTTTGAACAGAAGGTTCAAACTACAACTCTACTACAACTTATTAATAGACTAAATGCAAAATGTTCATAGAGAACAGCACAATTGTAGATACAGGGATGGGCAGTATTTATGATACATGTATTTCAAATACGTATTTCAAATACAAAATAGTATTTTGTAATTTGTATTTGATAGGGTTAATGAAAATGGCTTTGTATTTTGTATCAAAATACTTTAGTGTTTTGTATTTTTGTATTTTTAAAATACAGTAAAATACTTTGCAAGTCTACATGATGACATCATAAAATTGCGGCCTCTGATTGGTGCCTACTCTATAGTTTGCAGAGTTTGCAATTTTCAGAACAGAAAATTGATCCATATGGAAGAAGGTGGTGCAGGCTGCCAGCTTTCCATCAATTTTTAGCATGAATTGCTATCATTTTTAACAGTTCATGTTAAGTTTTGGTGTTCGTTTTGGTAGCCTAGGCTAAATAGTATACCAATTTACATAATGTTCTTGAAAACATTATCGAGCAGCAATCCCCTATATTCATGATTAACAATCAAATGATTAATTGGTTAAAAACTTGTTGCTATGAATACAGGTGCCATCAGTTGTCTTCTTATAAATGAGTTGTTGTCATTGAGTCAGTGTTGCTGATGCAAAGTAGGCCCTTCATTACCAAACACCAAGTAACTAAATTAGGATACGATTATGAGTCATTTGCAAACATTACACTGTTGGTTTCTTAAAGTTAACCTTCATCTGGGAGAACACAGAGATATGTGAATACTTGATCTGTTAAAGCCACAATATGTAAATTTTCGCCTCTAAAATCACTAATTCAAAACAAAGGCGAAGCTCGACGATACCTTGATTTCACAGAATCATGGGATGTATTGTCTTCATGTCTACAGCCGGTGGAAAAGAATCAGGACAGGAAATCATGTTCATGGAGAGATTATTAACATTACTGTAGTATGAAGCAGAGCAGGACCGAATGCTGTGAGAGCAGTAACGAGCCCACTGGAGTGCGACACACACCTCGAGAGCAGCGGATCTTTTATTATGCCACAGTTGCCGCTTCTTTTGGTCATGTGCACGTAGGGTAAAGCAGCGCTGCTTATAATATTAGATACATTTGTGTGTTGAAAGTTCACTCTAAAAAATAAAACATTGGTTCAACAAAAAAAAATATGTTAACGTTTTCCACTAGAATTTTTAACTTTTGAATTCTTAATAAGGCAATTGGGAGAATTACATTAATTCAAAGCAATATTTTGAGTTGATCCTACATAATGTTTTAAGTAAGGTGAAGACATTTTTTTGCCACAATAAAAACTCATTTCTAAGTAACATGAACATAATAATCGTCAATATGAATGCAACTATTAAATTGATCCAACATAATGTCTTAAGTAAGGAGAAGACACTTTTTGGACACAATAAAATGGCATTTCTAAGTAACATGATCTTACCGAGCACCGCTTGTCACCATGATGGTAACTCTCCAAAAAACCCACATTAACACATTAACTCTTCTAAATTAGCATAACAACACACTAATTACTGCTAAATCGTCCTTACCATTAATCTTGTGCAAAAAACATTATATAACAATTAATTTTAGCATTTACTCTCCCTTTCAAGTGCCATGGGCAAAGCATGATGGGAAATCCCAGCCCAGTTAAAAGAAGTGTTCATACAACTCAAAACAATGAAACATGTTTACACGTCATCATATTGTATTTTACATTAACAGAACTTAAAATTAAATAAATTTTTTGATTAACTGAAAATGTTAAACTATGACAAGTCATGATAGTATATCGAATCAATAGGCATAATTTGTGTGTCATCCAAGCTCAATAAAATAACAATTAAAAGTAAAAAGTCTAACACCATTTCAGAACAATATATATATTTAAGTAATGACTAAAGGTCCCCTGAATTAGTTTTTAGAGTGTTGGTATAGTGCTACTCTGTGCTTTCGCTCAGCAGCTGCTTTGAGACACTTGTTGCACACTGCAGTAAGCTAGATTGATATTAGTCATGGTAAAACATGGTACTAGCGATAAATCAAGAAAACGAGATTCAAACAAAAAGATTTGGGGCCAGATTTACTAACAGCTTGCGCCAGCGCAAACCCTCTTTTGGCATTTAAAAACTATTGTCAGGATTTACTAAAGACAAGCAGTATAAAATTAGTGCTGAAAACGCGTGGACTGAGTTGCGTTTTCGGCTGACCTTATTGCATATGCATTTTTAGGAGTTTCCCTTTCAGATGCAAAATTTATGGGAAGAGAGTATTTAAATGAATCACACAATGCGATTTACTAATGTTTGCGCTTGTCAGTTTACTGGTATTTACATCATTATTTAACGCCCTAAAAAAGCATGTCTGAACCCATTTTGTGACATGGCTGCAATTGTTGCTGTTAGGAGGAGACACCGCAGAGAACAGAGAGCGCGTGGTAGAAGGATTATTAATTTCTTTGAAATGACAGAGTAAGACCTTATCCGAACATATTGTTTGCCTATATCTATAGGCCAACATATCTTGGCAAACTATATTATACAGTATGTGTATGTGTATGTCAGATTACATGTAAAGTTGCGCCTGTGTTGACCCGCACCTGATGAGAACATCAGCATCAGCATCAGCTCTGTTTATTTGCGACCCAACTCTAATTTGCACTGCTCTTGGTACATAGGGTTAGTCATTATGTAAATGATCTGACCGTGTCTGTGATCTTTAATTTACATGTAAGCAGATCACGTGCAAAACTTGCCACTCCCATCAACACATTTGTGGAATTGCGTTCTCATGCTAATTTGCCCCATTTAGTAAATCTGGCCCTTAATGTGTTAAGAGATATAACATGATGAGTTTTCTGTCGATTAATGTATCCAAACAGTTGCTTCCCTGTCTAATAAAACTCATAATATACAGTATTAAAGTGTCTTTGATGTTTCCATGTTTTTTCAACAAAATAAAACAGGAAATCGAGGGTAATGATGTCATTGATAGGCGACACATGGACACGGTGTGTGTCCTGGTTAAAATTGCTTATTTCTCTGGATTTAGAATTTCTTGGAAACATTTGGCATAATGTAAGTATACAAGTCAACAAAAAATATAACATTGTTTTAGTGGTTTTTGAATATTTTAATCTAAAAATCCTACATATTTGTGCCTTTAACTGATTGCATATGTCAGATTTATTGCATGACTCGGGCAAAGAAAAGCTGTTGCTATCAAACATTGTGTACTTAAATCAACTGAGTCAGTGTAATGGTGAAGGGATAGATCAAATGTAGCCTGGTAATACCAGACTCTGCTACTTCACCTTGCTTCGTAGACAGAGTCTGGAATGGCATAATAGAGAAGTGTTTACTCTCTCGCTAGGGTCGCGCTTGTCTGAAGTTTAAAATCATTGGTTACCCGTAAGCCAATCAGATACGTTTAGTTATGACGTATGTTATGCAGCATCTAAGCACAGACATCATGCATCGAACTCAAATCTATGATTGAACTTCCACTGTAAACCTGTTGTAAACACATGATGATGCGAGCGAAATACCGTTTGAAAAAGAGTTGAATGTTCTCCATAACAGTTGAATGTTCTCCATAACAGAGCGAATTGCATCCCGTGTCTCGTTTCCCATTTCCGCGGTCGTTTCCGCTCTCAGCCCGCCCTCTGTTCGTTGATTGGCCCGGCTGTTTTCAGACCGGTGGCAAACAGAAAGCTCTGACGCTGTCTCAGACTGAATACAGAAGCGAAATGAAATTGAGCGGAAGTAGGAAGTCTGACGTAGTCAGGCTAGATCAAATGGGCCAACTGATGGAAGGTTTGTGAAGAAATTTCATGCTCCCTTGTAAAAGTATTTTGTAGTATTTTCAAAATACAAAAATACAGTAGTTTATTTTGATACATGGTGTGGCTGCTGTATTTTGTAGTTTATTTTGATACATTTAAAATTAAGGTATTTGGTATTTTATTTTAAAATACATTTTGATGTATTTTTGCCCATCCCTTTGTAGATATATAGATTAAATATATACGTAATTTAACAGTATTATAATAGACTTAGAATATAAAAAGTGAATCATATTGTGTTTAGCATATTAATATTCCTGAATGTGACTATGTTTGCTCTTAAGTAACATCATGGTTTCTTTTTCAGATTTCAGAGAACCCAAAGGAAAAGAGGCAGTAGTCTGATGCAAACCAGATCTTGAAAGCTTGAATCGTTGGACCACTTGTAATTATGACATTAGACTTCTGAAATTAATGTTTTTTAAAGGTCATGATTAGGGGTGTCGCAATATACCGGTATTGGTGATAATTGTGATATTCAAAGCATGAAATATCGATATTGTGTTAATTTAGGGTGTGACAATATACCAGTATTGGCGATAACCACAATATTTAAAATGAATAGGACTCTTATGATATCATGACAGAAGCAAGACAGAAATGTGTTTGTTATACTGACTGAATCTGCGTTTTAAACAAATCAGTTTAATTAATGATTAAATGACCCATTCAATAAAGACGGTCACTTGCTTGCTTCCTGAATGAATCAGTTATTTGAACAAATTGGTTGAATAAACGACTCACTGATTAAGACAGTGACTTGATGCCACCTACTAGCAGTTTAGTTTCATATTCAAAGTACATTTTAATGAAAAAGTTAAAATTAGAAATAATTCCATATTTAAATATTGAATTAAATTTATGTAGACACATTGTAAATGCTGTGTAACTATCTTAATGCCACTTCTCATTCTGTCACCTCTGTATTGCAAAGATGGATTTTGTTGATAATGATTTAATTTGACTTGTAACAGCCATAATGTATAGGCTACTAGGCTAGTATTAATTTTTATTATATTGAGGAGTATGTTCACCAGTTTTGTGAGTTGTCTTATCAAGTTCCATTTGATGATGTGGCTTTAAAGGACATTTTTCATTTTGGTCTAAATGAGCCCATAAAATCCTGGTTTCCTGAAGGGAAGTTCAATTGCAGTCTAAGAGACTTTATGGACTATGCCTTTTTTCACTGTGGGAGTCGCGGAAGAACAAAACATTGCTTCTGTGCCTTTAATAGCAGCTGCACTAGAAAACACTCACAAAATGGCGGCCACAACAACACCAAGTCAAGTCACAGATGATCTTCGTGAACCTCGTCATGTCTCAGCAGGCCTCCCAGAGCCTCGCTATGTCTCCACTGATTGTCCAGAGTCATGTCATGTCTCCGCTGATCGTCCAGAGTCACGTCACATCTCCGCTGATCGTCCAGAGTCTCGTCTTGTTGCGGTTGTCATACCACAACCCTCCTCTGTTCTGTCGGGGGAACCCGTCATCAAGCGTCAAAGCTTTGCATCCAGCGTGGAAGATCCACCGCTGGTGTCAGTTTGAACAGCTTGTTTCCCCAAACCAATTAATTTTAGTCCTCCTGCTCCTGAACTGATTCCTCTGTCTGCAGCGCTCCTGATAATGGGGGTCGCCTTATGGTGTACCTGGGCCATATTCATTACCGCTGAATCTCCAGAGGTGGCGGCATATGCTGCAGAAGCTCACGAAATGGTGGTGGCGTCCAGCGACACGCTCTCATCCTATCCTGAATCACCCACAGAGTCCGTTGACGAACTCTTGTCCTGTCTCTACCTAGCCGCAGAGGCTGTCTGAACTTTTGTCTTGTCCAGAACCAGCCACAGAGGCCATTTTTGATTCCTCCCTGTTTTCCGATAGTACCACTGTAGAACCTCCAGAGGTGGCGGCATCCGCTGCAGACCCTCTAGAGGTGTCAGTGGTACCCAGCTATGAACTTTGCCCCGTCCTATCATGGCTAAGGAGGCGGTCTATGAACTTTTGCCCCATCCTGTCATGGCTAAGGAGGCCGTCTATGAACTTTTGCCCCGTCCTGTCACGGCTAAAGAGGGCGTAAATGAACTTTTGCCCCGTCCTGTCACGGGTAAGGAGGCCGCCTATGCACATTTGCCCTGTCCTGTCACGGCCAAGATGGCTGCCACGCCTGGGCCCTCAGCCAAGATGCTTCTTCAAGCTTGTCTGCACTGCTGTGGTGGTCGTTGGCATCACCGGGGGATCTTCAAGCCTTTCGCCTTGGTCGTCTGCCCTTCTTCAGTTTCCAGGCAGTCTTCCTCTCCACGGACCTGGCCCTCCATCCCGACCCCTGTTCCGCCTCCGCTCCACTCCTGGACTGTTTAGGAGCGCCTGGAAGCAACTCCTTTTGAGGAGGGAGGAAACACCTGTTTCCCATCAGTGACACTTAAGCTGCACTCAAACACACACTCATGGCTGAGTATTGTTTATCCTTTGTTCTTCCTTGCCTGTGTTTTGACCCTGAACTGTTTCCTTGTTTGATGATAGTTTGCTGCCTGTCTTGACCATTGCCTGTGTTTTTGGATTACTCTTTTGCCTTGCCTTCCTGTTACTGTTTACTGGTGACCGACCTACTGCCTGTACGACTACGCTCTTCTAATTAATAAAGCCTGACCATGGATCTCCAACTCCGTTGTCCCACTCCATGTTACAGTCGTGATGCTTTTGTCCTTTTTGCACATCATTTTGTCATTGATTGTGTTAAACTGTCAAATAAAATTGACGGAAAGGCCTCATTTATATTTTAAAGGGTTTTCCACAATGGTCAGGAATTTGTTGACGCACCATTGAAATGTTTCTGAAATATTAATCCCGTTTAAGTGACTTCGAATCAACATCACATTAACATTGATCAATCAATATTTACCAATGATTATTTTTGTTCATTTCAATATTGATTCAGTAGCAGTGATGTACAATCAACATTGTAGTGTAATATTGATTCACTGACATTCCCATTGATGCTTTTGTTGAAATCTCACCATTATTTCAACACTAAATGTTAAAGTTGAAGCATCAACATTGTTCACAGACTGCATGTTATCTGTGTCTCTCACTGATCTGGTCAATCTTCAGTATTTGAGCTGTGTGTCATCTAAAGGTTTTATGTTCAGTCTTTGTCTTTGTAACCCCTATGCAAAATCCCCATAAAAGAAAATATGAATGAGTTGGTGGCATATTTGTATGAACTCATTATCATTAATTGTGCCTTTAAGTCACCTTGCTCTGTGAAGGTAGGATCTCAGTGAACCCTTGAATGCATTTTTTTCCTTCTCCTACATTCCAGATTGGGATTGGATAGGACAGTTTTTTTTGTTAAATTCTTTTTTTTTTTTTTTTTGCTTCACTCATTTTTTTGGAACCCAAAAGACAGAAGTGATGTCCACTAAAGGAAACTTTTTTTTCCCCATCTGAAAGACTGGACTAAGGAACTTCTAAAAAGAAAAAAAAGCACACATACACTGATTGCGCACCACACTTTATTGATGTTTTGGTGATACAAATTGTTATATTGTTGCTTCAATACAGTTCATGTGGAATGATAATTTGTGTGGTTATCAATAACTTCCAGTTGCTCCATTCACTATACTATAATTAAATCCTGAAGTATCTGAACCTAGTGTGTACTTACCCTTAGAGAAGGGTTACACAGTAAAACGTGGCGAGTTGCCAGCCAGGAGATCTTTTTTATCTTCTGATACCTTTGAAGGATTGAGGTTTCCAAAATACCTTCTAGATCCTGTAAACTCCAGCAGTCTAAAGGGAGTAATAATTAATCTTATTGATCAATAACCTTTCTAATTAATTTTATGAGCAGTGAACATGGATATAGTAATTAAGGAGAATTTAAAGGTTCCAAACTGTGTTCTTGTAAGCGGGTTATCAGATACTGCTGTGGATGAAGTTGCTGAATTTTTGCAGAAGTATGGGAAAATTTCAAGAACTGTAAGAATAACAGATGGTCAGTCTGAGTACTACGGACAGATAATAATTGAATTTGAACATGGCTCTACAATAGAGGCTCTGAGCTCTCTTGGCCTACCTTTACACCGATCATGTCTTGGCGATCCTACTGTGATCCATCACATTCAGAGCCTTGCAGGTCTGTATAGCAAAACCCGTGGTACTACCAGCACTAAAGCTTATTTGTCCGAACTGAAGTAATTAGCTAAATTGAGTGGCAGACAATTTGAAGATGTTCTGCATGAAGAGCTTAGTAGAATAAGTGATTCTGTTAGCGCTAAGTCTGTGCGGGATGATAGTGATCCACAGATGGAACCTAAAGAGCCTTGTCTGCTCTGTGGCCCAGCAGTATCACCCAGTGAGGTATTCAAACAGATTTGTGTACATTTCCCGTAACAACGAGCCCTCGACCACCCAAGTCAGTTGTGAATTCGGATAATGTCCTGGGACCCAGTACTCCCATAATGCTTTCACCCAGCCAACTTACCACTTCAGAAGTTCAACGTGTGGTCGTAGAACATGTCGTCCGAAGCAACGAATTGGCCTCCCAGTCTCATGCCCCATTAAAGCACAAGACTTTTTCTGGCAAAATGCCTATTCCAAACTTTGAGGTTGACTTTGATACATCGCATGCTAATGTGGATCTTTACAGGAATGACCCCACAATTTCAGATGCATTGGTGGTGAGGAGAATTCTTGGAAGCCTTGCATCACCTGCTTCCAACATAGTCAAACCGTTAGGCCCCTTGGCGTCATCTAAAGCCTACCTTGACTTACTTGATTCTGCTTTTGCTGCTGTTGCAGATGGCGATGAGCTCTTTGCTGCATTCTTAAACCTCAACCAAAATGCAGGAGAAAAGCCCTCTGCTTCAAATGTGGTGAGGATGGCCATATCGTCTCCTTCTGGGGATGGCTTCTGGGAGTTTAATCGCATGCCTCAGGGGGTAACTAACGCTCCCAGTACTTTCCAACGCCTAATGGAAAAATGTATGGGGGACATCCATTTTAAGGAAGTGCTTGTCTTCTTAGATGACTTGATTGTCTACTCCGACACTTTGGAGGAGCACGAGTCCAGGCTCATGCATGTACTTAACCATCTCAGAGATTATGGACTAAAGTTGTCTCCCGATAAGTGCAAATTTTTCCAGACATCCGTCCGCTACCTGGGACATGTTGTCTCTAGAGAAGGCGTAAGGACAGATCCTGAGAAAATTCAAGCATTAACAACCTGGCCGAGACCCCAGAATTTAAAGGATCTTAGATCGTTCCTGGGATTCTCAGGATATTATCGATGCTTCATAAAAGATTATTCGAAAGTTGTCAAACCCCTGACCAACCTTACAGCTGGATATCCTCCTCAGTGGAAAGGGGGAAGGGTAACAACTAGAGACAACACGTATTTAAACACAAAAGAGCCTTTTGCAGAACGCTGGAGCCAAGAGTGTCAGACGGCATTCGAGGAGATAATCAATAAGTTAGTGTCTGCTCCTGTTCTTGGATTTGCTGATCCTAAGTTGTCATATATATTACATACAGACGCCAGTACGACAGGGTTGGGCGCAGCCCTGTACCAAGAGCAGAACTGGCAACCTCGAGTCATTTCTTATGCAAGCCGAGGGCTGACTCAAAGTGAATCTAAATACCCTGCTCACAAGCTTGAATTTCTTGCCCTTAAATGGGCCATCGTCAAGAAGTTCCATGATTACTTATATGGCTGTCACTTCACAGTAGTTACTGATAACAATCTGTTAATGTACGTTCTCACAACTGCCAAGCTGGATATGCACAATGAGACCAATGGAATTGCTGTGAATGGATTTCCTTTCCCTGGAACCAGACAGCCAGAACACAAAAGACATACTTGTCATTACTGAGCATTTCACAAAATATGCGGTAGCCGTTCCTACAAGAGATCAAAAAGCCACTACTGTTGCCAAGTGTTTGTGGGAGCAATTCATTGTGCATTATGGTTTTCCGGAACGGCTGCACAGTGACCAGGGAAGGGATTTTGAGTCTCACATCATAAAAGAATTGTGTGCCATCACAGGTATTTGGAAAGTAAGAACCAGCCCGTACCATCCTCGAGGAAACCCAGTGGAGAGATTTAATGCTGGGCACCTTGCAGAACAAAGAGAAGAGTCATTGGCGTGACTATGTGAAGCCCCTAACTAGGGCTGGGCGATATATCGCATGCGATTGTCACGCGCATTTCGTCAGTAAAGCCGGTTCCCTGATTGCCGCTAAATCGCCATCACCTGCTTTCAAATGGAGCAGCATTTAATAGACAGAACCATAGATCACCTACAAGCGACGCAATATCGTGTTCATTATCGCAGATGAATTGCCTTCGATAATGAATGCGATATTGCGTCGCTTGTCAGTGAACTACGGCTCTGTCTATTAAATGCCGCTCCATTCGAAAGCAGGTGATGGCGATTTAGCGGCAATCAGGGAACCGGCTTTACTGACAAAATGCGCGTGACAATCGCATGCGATATATCGCCCAGCCCTACCCCTAACACATGCGTACAACTGTACAAAAAATTATGTTACAGGGTTTTCACCCTACGAGCTCATGTTTGGGCGACAGCCAAGGTTGCCTGTGGATATCGCTTTTGGGTTACCTGTCCAAGACTCTAAAAAAGAATGTCATTCCCATTATGTCAAGAATTTGAAGTCAAGGCTCAAACACAGCTATGATGTCGCCTTTGAAAATGCCAAAAAAATTGCTGGAAGAAACAAGCAACGGTTTGATAAGGTTATCAGGGAGTCAACCTTGGAGGTTGGGGATAGAGTACTGGTGCAAAACTTACGGCTATGTAACAAGCACAAACTTGCTGACCGGTGGGAATCTACAATTTATGTAGTGACCAGACGCATGGGAGACTTACCGGTATACTCTGTGAAGTCTGAAAACACAGATGGACTGGTAAGAACATTGCACCGTGATCACCTCCTGCCCTGTGGGTTCCTTCCTGAAATGAGAGAAACAGGAATCAGTTATTCCAGTCAAAAAGCCAAGGACAAGACAAAATGATGTTCAGTACGAGGAAGAACCTGTTGAGTCAGATGGAGAAGATTATTGGCAACCATCACCTGCTGTGTTAGAGCCTACAGAAAGGCGGATGGTGGAAGTGTATGAAGTGCCCAGAAGGCGTCTTGCACCCCCTCTACTGGATACAGGGAACTTACCAAGATGTGCTCAAGGTGAGCCCGGCAAAGACTCAAGTACAGGAGAGCAATCAGCACTTGGTGAAACACTCACAGAGATTTCTTCTGGTGACCCAGTTGCCAACAACCCATTAGGAAATGAAATCGAGTTCCAGAACCTAGATGACTCCTCGAAAGCTAGGGGTGAAGAATACAACTTGCCTGAGATATCAATGGAGGGCACAGTGGAAGCAGTTCCTAGGGAATCGCATGAGCAGAGTTTACTTGTTCCTGATTTCTCCAATGGGCAAGGCATAGCTCTCAAAGATTCCAAAGAGCAACACAATGATGCAATGGATGATGTTAGGAGTATACCAGATGAAAGTCCTGAAGATTGTCCTGTACGTAGATCGGGAAGAATTCGCAGACCACCTGGTGTCTTTCATTTTCCAAAGTTAGGGAAACCTCTAATTTTCTTTGCACAAAGCGTATTGGAGGGATTTCATAAAGTATTTGTTGACACACTGAATGACAGTCAGAGCATGATTTCAAGGAACACTACATCTTCAGAGTATCATATCATTTAAAATACATGAGGGACTCATGTCAATTTAGTGGGGGAGGATGTAACCCCTATGCAAAATCCCCATAAAAGAAAATATGAATGAGTTGGTGGCATATTTGTATGAACTCATTATCATTAATTGTGCCTTTAAGTCACCTTGCTCTGTGAAACCTGATATTAGGAAATCTGCCTGGTAACTAGAGTGTATGAGCAGATGGAAATTTGCTATTGGTGAAAAAATGTGAAGTTTCACCCTCTTTCTGGGGGAGATGCAAGCGAGTATTGGCAGAGAGTGATGAGATGATTTGTTGTGCAGATGCAGGGAAGTTTGAATCGATCACTCTACAATTTATGTATATACAGTGCATTTATAAAATTTTATTAATTAAAAATTGTATTAATTAAAAAGAACCCAAAAGACAGAAGTGATTTCTACTAAAGGAAACTTTTTTCCCCCATCTGAAAGACTGGACTAAGGAACTTCTAAAAAGAAAAAAAAAACAAAACAAAAAAAAAACACACATACACTGATTGCGCACCACACTTTATTGATGTTTTGGTGATACAAATTGTTATATTGTTGCTTCAATACAGTTCATGTGGAATGACAGTTTGTGTGGTTATCAATAACTTCCAGTTGCTCCATTCACGATACTGGAATTAAATCCTGAAGTATCTGAACCTTGTGTGTACTTACCCTTAGAGAAGGGTTACATCTTCATCAAAGCTAATAGTTTTGAGGTCTGAGTTCAAGCTACTGTTGGTTATATTTGACTGAACTCATTGTTTGGGCTTTATTAAATATGTTAATAAATAATGTTAAATAATGTGTTTATTGTGATAAGATGTCCTCATGTACTTTACTCACTGACCCGATACAGTAGTTACTGCTATTATTTACATCTATGGTGAGAATATTAAGAAACTTGACACAGTTACAACACACTTCACAAATATATTTCATTTAATTGCTCTTTTTTCTTTCTTTTTTTTTAATTTTAAATATTTTTCACACATATACATTTAAAAGCTTTATTACATTGATAATCATACCACCCTGATGAATATAACAAAGCACAGTTCTCTTTTTTAGATCCATTTGGCTCTCTATACGCCCAGAACCTGAAAGAACAGATCAGCATTAGATGTTCAGTGCTGCTTCTTGTGTGATATGATACTGACTGTGAGATATGATCATTTATTAGAGAATAATCATTTCAATTCAGTGATTTCTTACCCAGAGGTCATGTTGGTGCCATCAACCCATTTCCATCTGCCCTCCACATCACTGTCAGTCAGACCAATCCAGACTCCAGCGTTACCAGATATCTTTTTAACAAACTCCTAGTAGAGTGAAGCAGGAAGTCACATTTAAAGGGTTTGTTCACCTGAAACTGAAAATCCTGACATCAGTTCCTCACACTCATGTTGTTGCAGTACACAATATTTTTAATGAAACATGAGAGATTTCTGTCCCTCCATTAAGTCTAGATTGTAAATGGAATTCATATGAATTGAGTGGTTCAATCCAAGTGTTTCAAAGAGACCTGATGGCTTTATATGATGAACAGGTTTAATTTAGGGTTTTATTCACATAAAAACGTAGAGCAACTTTGTTCTCATGCATTAAGATCGGTTGAGCTCTATGTATGTTCGATGAGCAGTTTAAACCATCAGAGTTTTGTGTGAATACACTTTCAATGGAGGAACGGAAATCTTTCAGATTTCATAATATATTCATTTGTTTTCTGAGGAAGAACTGAAGTCTTATGTGTTCAAAAAGATAGGAGGCTGAGGAATTGATGACAGAATGATCATTTTTGGGTGAACTAACTCTTATGGTCTGTGTTGGTGAGTAGACATTCATACTGTGAGCAGCACAACCTTTGGTGCCCAATCTCTCTTTCACTCACTTGTTCCTCTCTGTTGTTTATGATGATCAGATCTGCTCCTCTCTCTGTACAGTATCTTCTGCTCTCAGCCCAGTTCCTCTTCTCAGAGGAAATGAAGTAAAAACTGGATTGATAAATATATCCACCTGTAAACACAACCAGATCATTGACTAGTTTTTTTCCACCTGTACTGAATCATGACATTTCTTTGATAGTGGCACTTAAAAAGTGTGTGTGTGGGTTAGGTTGTGATTTATATAACTAAATGTATATAAAGAAAGTGCAATTTTATGGAATGACCTCATTTAGATATTTAAGTAAACACTTGTACAAGTAAGTGTACTATAATTTAACATTACCCATTTCATTGAGCATCTTCCACAGTTCATTTCTCTCCTGATTGAACTGGTCTCTTTCTTTAGTTAATTCATCTCTTTCATTTGTCAAGGCCATATTCTTGTTTAGTAGCTGATCTCTCTCATTGGTCAGGTTTTTGTTCTTTGTTTTCAGCCCATCTCTCTCTTCTTTGAGGTTGGTAATCATGGTTAATAGCTGATCTCTCTCTTCTGTGAGGTTGGTGATGTTTGTTAGTAGCTGGTCTCTCTCTTGTGTGAGGTTGGTGATGTTAGTTAGTAGCTGGTGTGTCTCTGGTGTGTAGTTTGAGCTCTTTGTATGGATGTGGACACACAGCACTATGACTGCAGTCAGCAGAAGAAAACACAGCAGCACCAAACACACTGCAGCTGCTCTGGAGCTTCTGATCTTCACACAATCACTTCCTGAAAATGACAGACATCAAGATAAATGTTTTCTCAATTCCTTATTATATGCTTGTGTTGTATGTGTACCTGTATGGTTTCTCTTGGTTCAGTGTTTATATTGCCATAAACATTTTTGTTCACATGATGGAAGCTATATGTGTTTCTACTCTGTAGTCCTCTGCTATTTGACTTTAATTTTAGTAGTTGAGGCCAATATGTGGAAAAGTATATCACATTACAAGAGTATATGACATCCTGTCTGTTAATACCAATTAATTTGCATAATAAAAATGTTTCCTCTTCCTAGAGGACACTATTGTGATATTGTGGTTAGATGTAGGTTCAAATTAGCACAGTACAGTTATACATGAGAGAAAGTCACTTTACTCCAGTGAAATCAAAATTGATGAAAAAAATGTAACTTAATTGTGCTTGAAATCAATCTGTGTTCTTCTGTTGCATGTTTGTTTCTATCGCCTGCGATGCTTCTTTTCAGTGCAAGTCAATCACATGTCACTGAGAGCATAAATGATCTGAGGTCAGTGTAAAGTCTCAAATCATGTGAGGATCAATGCTCAAGGAGGCTAGGCTAAAGATTGTGAACTTTATTGACGTATTGAGGCCGGCACAGAATGATGCTTTCAATGAGTTTATGTACAATCAGTCATACAAATTTGGTGTCATAAAGGCAGTAAAGTCAAGCCTGCAGTTTCTCTGTTTCTACACCAACACAATGAAGGCCTCAGGTACGGTGTACATTTTAGGACATCCTCAGACTTCAGTCATATTACGAAAAGGCATCATGCCTCAGACTGAAAGGCTTCAGGTCTCAGGAAAAACAACGTCAGTGTCAGGTCTCATACATTTTAGGCATCGGTCTCTGGAAAAACAATGTCTAAGTTTACATGCACCCAAATAATCCATTTGTAATCGGATTGACGGCTCAATTGGATTGAAAAACATTCATTTAATTTTCATGTAAACACCTTAATCGATCCGACTGAGCTCGATCCGTATAAGATTTTGATCAGATTGGAAGAGGTGGTTTATTCCTTTTCTAATCCTTCTAATCATCATACTCTGAAGTCTATGGGGCACAACAGTGCAATGTTGACACGCATTACGCAGTGCGCAATTCACGTTCACGTCTTTCTTTAGTTGTGAAGATGCCAACAGGCAGTGGCGTAGCTGTATCCCTTCATCATAATATTGGAAATCTTTCCGTTTTAAAACAAGAAGGAGGGCCAATGGATATCACACAAGAAGCAACGTGCAAACTTTGCGCAAGAGATAGGCCAGTGAAAAAGTCTCTAAAAAGTTACTGAGCTGTCTGACGCTGCATTAACGGAGCATATTCTCTCAGAGATGAATTTCAACATAATATGCTAATAACGATATATAACTGTATTCATTTATTCATTATTTCTCTTGTGGCCATACATACAGGCTAGTGAAACAAATGAGAATAAGACAAATGAGGTTGTTTTTCTTGAAGTAAAGCTGCGCTTAGTTTTCATTGATGACTGCAGAGTTAGGAAATATTATACACTCTTAATAATTTTAATTATAGGCCTATAATTCATTGTATAATAGACCTAAAAAATGTTTCAAAAGATAGCTAATAGCCTAATCTTTTATTATCCTCATAGCACGTCAGTTATGTGGTGATGCACTATGAAATTATTGCAGAGCAAATTTATTATAATATTAATGTAATAATGAAAGAAGCCTAACCTAATAGTAATGGGCTAATAACAGACTAGAAGAATGTAACAGGCCTACATGGAAATACCAAATCCTCTTAATATTGCCAAGATTTGATGCTTTTGACAATATCTCTGGCTATCATCGATAAATGATCATCGTCTGTTGATGCAACTCTCAGGGGCCGCAGTGCCTGTCCTTTATGCCACTGCCAACAGGACAAAAATAACAATGAGCTCTGTTGGTGTCACGTCCATGGTTGTCTCCACAAGTGCGATTGATATGACGTTGCAGAGCGCGTGCGCAAAAGCTTTAATCAGAATATATATAAAACACATATAAATGGATATTTGAATCAGATTACAATGTTTAGAGTACATGTAAACAGATCTGCAATTGGATTCAATTCATTCGGATTGATGAAAATTGGTGCATGTAAACATAGCCAATGTCAGATCTCATACAATTAGGCATCAGACGAAACAGACTGACCATCCTGAGTGTTTCAGCACTCAGGCTGAGTAAACATTTTAATCAGTTTTTTCTCTCTCTCCAAAATCATATACAAATGGTTAATTATTAAATCATAAAACAGCATCAGAAGAACACAAAGTTGAACCAAACACACTGTAGCTTCTTCTGATCTTCACACAATCACTTCTGAACACCACAGGTCTGACATTAGATGACTGAACGTGCAGACTCTGATGATTTGATCAAAGTAATGAATGTGATTACCTGTATGCTGAAGTGGTTGGTGTGTGTTTGTCTCTGTCCTGAAGTCATGAACTCTCAGACATTCTGCACTCTCATAGATTGCCACTGTCATCTCCATTCTGTCTGTGTTCATTCTCTCAGACTCAGTCCTGATCACATCTTCATAAATACCATCAGACATTTCTGCTCTTTAACCTTCAAACATTAAATGATCTTGTTCCTTGTTTGTTGTAGATGTAGTCAGCACTCGTCTTCTTGGCAAACAAACTTGTGGTCAACTTCCCTTTTGTGATGTATATTCGAGTGAAACTCGGCCATTGCTGTAATGTCATGTGATTGACAGGTTGTCCCGAGAAGTAAATGCAAGAGGGAAGGGATGTTATTTTAATTAAAGATTATGAGGGCACATGAAATTTAAATGTGATGTGCATTGATAAATCATTCATAAATACTGTAATATTCCATGAAAAATAAGAATTGTTGATTTTGATTTCATAGTGACTTGTTGGTCGTTGTGGAAAAGTTCTTTATTCTTTCAATGGTGAGAATGTAATGAAACAAACACTCAGGAAATGTCTTTGTTGATTTTATTCTTGCAAGAAGGTTGTTTAAAGAAGATTCACAGTTCTAGAGAGAAGAACACCCTCACCCAGAGTGGATGTCTTATATATGCCTCTTTATTGTTCCTTGTTACCCCAAACCAATCATAACACGTTACCGTATTAGGATCATAAAAACTAAAAAAAAAGAGAGGGGTCTAAAACTTAGCAGATGCCCTATTGAAGTCCAAGCTGTCCAGACAAACACATTTGCACCTTTGCCTCACTTCCTTTGTTAGTTTCAGAAGCATTTCTTTAAAGAGAACAACATTAGCAGTAATTTTCCACTGAACAAGCTGTTTTAAATGATACACAAGACAGAGAGAAAACAAGTATCAATGCATCCATTCATAAATCAGGAGAATAAATAAGCAATAAAAATTCCTCTACAACGTTTGGAACAAGCACTGACTGTGGCAGGTTACTGGGGAAATGCACATTTGGAAAGGAAATATATTTACAGGAACATTTCAGCAGGTTCAAGATGAGATGGTCCTCAGTTTGGAAATGCATACTGCACACAAACACACTCCCAAGCATTTTTTTTTTAAACAAGGATCTTCTTCTCACTGTATCAGTCTCACCCATGCTTTCCTGATTTTTCTTTTGTGTTGGGAAATCGTGAAATCTGAGGTAAGGCAACAAAGAATCAAAACAAACTAATTTAGTAACACAGGACGGGGGTGAAAACTTTTGAACATTTAGTTTTTTTTAGTACTGCCCTTTGGAAGCAACAGAAGATACTCAATTTGTCTTCAGGGAAACATGTAAGTACAATAGTCCTTGATCTTCAAATTCAAAAAGTTTTCACCCCCCTGCTCTTATTGCATGGTGTATCCTCCTGGAGCATCAGTGAATGTTTGAATGCTCACATTCGATGGTGTCTGGCACTTTGGAGAGGTGTTCTCCTCACGGATGAATCCCGGTTTTCACTGTACAGGGCAGATGGTAGACAGCATGTATGGTGTTGTGTGGGTAAGCGGTTTGCTGATGTCAACGTTGTGGATCTAGTGGTCCATGGTGGCGGTGGTGTTATGTTATGGCAGGCGTATGTTATGGACAACGAACACAGGTGCATTTTATTGATGGCATTTTGAATGCACACAGATACCGTGACGGGATCCTGAGGCCCATTGTTGTGCCATTCATCCACGACCATCACCTCATGTTGCAGCATGATAATGCACGGCCCCATGTTACAAGGATCTGTACACAATTCCTGGAAGCTGAAAACATCCCAGTTCTTGCATGGCCAGCATACTCACCGGACATGTCACCCATTGAGCATGTTTGGGATGCTCTGGATCGGCGTATACGACAGCATGTTCCAGTTCCTGCCAATATCCAGCAACTTCACACAGCCATTGAAGAGGAGTGGACCAACATTCCACAGGCCACAATCAACAACCTGATCAACTCTATGTGAAGAAGATGTATAACAGAAGTAATAAAGATAAGGGTTTTCGATCCGGTTTCTAGTGTATTTTTGCTGGTTTCTTGACATTGCTAGGGAAAGTTACTTCTCATTATCAGTGTTCTTGCTTGTTTCTTGCATATTTAGACTGTTTAATGAATTTACTCACAAAATAGTCCTGAAAGGAAGTCACTTTAGTTTCATATCCAGACTGTGTGAACAGAACCATATGTCTAAAACAGGACTGACATCTGTATTCTGTTGTTGTGTGAACGCAGCCATCAGAAGAAAACAAAAATTATTTGTTTATTTATTCAAATAGGAGCTTCAGGAACTTAAGGTTTACATATAATTGTAAACTGATTAAGGTTCACTTATAATGTTAATAACGTTTTCTGCTATACATATGGAAACCGTATCAACGTCAACTCACTATTGCATGTGTCCCAATCAGTGAGGTGTGTCAGTTCATGATGGGCATTTTCAACCGCCTTACCCGATTTGTGAACCCCACCGCTGAGTCAACTCGTTTTGGCGAGTCCGATGAGAGAATGCCATGCGCACTGTGGCTGCCGCATCTCATCGTCAGTTTTCATCATTTCTTGTTGTTTGCTAACTGTTTGCAAGCTGTGTATCACCATCCTGTCTTCGTCGCTGGTTGTCTGGATGTTTGGACTCGTGTTTTCTACTAACTACAACATGCTGCTGTCTCGACCCGTATGTTTGGATTATTTGTTTTGATCAAATCGATCACCAGTATTTCAACCTCCTCTATCACTATCAACATCAATCATCGCTTTCTCTTGTGTTTTTCCCCATTTTGGATATAAAATCATCAAACATAAACATTGCTGGACTGTTCCCTGGTTTTCACAAACTTCTGCCTTTACCTGTATGGCTAGTGTTTGTGACGCGCCTCAATTTTCCCCACGAGCCCTCTGCCTGTGTCTGGTTTAACGCTTGATACCTTCGGTGAGTAAGTCTCCCCTTCCTCATTGATTGTGTTTTGTCTGTTTTCCTCACTGGGCTTGGCTAACGTGTGTGGTGTGGCCTCACTCCTCTGTTCCCCGCGAGCCCTCTGCCCGTGCCCATTGCTGGGTTTCTCGGTACGTTTGAATTCGCGGGTCATGGCAGATCTGGCGATCGTACCCCCCTGGGCTTGGCTAACGTGTTTGGTGTGGCTGCATTTTGTGAGTGCTGCTCGTCTTCGAATTGACCCTTCAAAAAGACCCGCCCCCCTTAGTTCAATTATAGCATCAAATAAACATTAATGAACATGAGAAGGAATGTTGTTTCAAATGCGGAAAGACATCAATATACACCATTTTTCAAGTTTGAGTCCACTGAGGTTAATCTTCTAACTCCTGACTGCTTTGTCGGACAAAATGGCGGCGTTCTGATTGGTTAGATTGCTTGTCAATCATGTGATGTCCTTACATTAATGCACCACTTGATGGCAGTCAAGTTTCCTGAGTTATATATATATACATAGGAAGTAAGTGAGAAGAGTGAGAAAGAATGCTGAGCATGTGCATGCATGTTATCCTGCTTGTTCAAATTAGTTATTAAAGTTTCCTTAGAGGAATACACAGTTTTGTGCTTCTTGTCTACATGAAGACATAACAAATTTGGCGACGAGGACATTTTTACAAGATTTCCTGAAGATGGCATCAGTAAGTGCTCCATTTCCCAGTCTTTGCCTTGTCCCGGTGAGCCTGCTATACCACTAGTAACATGGCTGAAGATGTTTCAGAACTACATGCTCATCATCAATGCTACTGGAGATTCCTGGCCAGAAGCCAGAAAACGGGCTTTGCTTCTTCACTGCCTCGGAACTGAAGGTCAGAGACTGTTTTATACATTGCCCAATACCGGTGACGACCTGGCAGATGCTATTAAAGCTTTGGAAGAGCACTTCATTCCAAAAAGAAATGTGGTCGTGGAAAGACATGCCTTCAGGAAACGAGTGCAGAGGACAGATGAAACGGTAGTGCAATACATTGCTGCATTGAGAGATTTGGCGACTACTTGTGAATTTGCTGACAATCTTGATGATATGCTGCGTGACCAGCTTGTAGAAAACATTGCTAACTCTCGCATTCGTGAAAGATTATTAGTGGAATCTAAATTGACACTGGAGACTGCAATTACAATTGCCACACAGCTAGAGGCCACTGATGCCCAGGCAAAATCAATGGCTACAAGCAACCCTGCTCCAGTACAAGCCGTACATGCCACTCCTGCTTCTGGACGACAGCGTCCTAAGGCCAAATTCAAAGCACGTACCTCATCAAAACCCTCTGCTTCTGCTCCGTCAGCTCCAGACATGCTTCCACTGTGGCTCCGCTAGTCATCTTGCAAATGCACAGAACTGCCCTGCTGCATCTGCTAAATGTAAGAATTGCAATAAGACTGGACATTTCACAGGAGTCTGCCGTTCTGCTCCTACTCGTTCAGTGCATTCAGTTGAATTACCAGAGGTCTGTATTCTCTATCTACCTGGAGCAACTGACTGTTTGATGTGTGATGTAACCATAAATGCCTCACCTGCTGCCACCCCTGTGTCTCTTCAACTCACACTGGACTCTGGTTCATCAGTGTCCATCCTGCCAAAACAATTGTATGAGCAGCATTTTCACACTGTACCATTACAAGCTCCTACTGCCCGTTTAGTTACTTACTTACAAGAGCCAATTTCAGTACTAGGATGTTTACCTGCAACTGTATCCAAATATGGCATTACCTGTCCTGCACATTTCTTCATAGTCGACAATGGCACAGCTTTGCTAGGCATGGACCTGATTAAGGGACTCCAGCTTCGATTTGATGGACACACTGTGCTGCCGCCACCACAATCCACTTCAGTCTGTGCCCTCTCCACTCCTCTATCACAGCATGCTGCATTGGGCTGTGTTAAAAATTTTACACACAAGGTTAAAATTTCTGACTCTGTACCTCCTGTCAGACAAAAATTGCGTCGCTTACCTTTCTCTGTGAGAGAGGCTGTTTCCGCAGAACTGGAACGACTCTTGCATGCAGGTGTAATTGAAAGGATTGACTCCTCTCCATGGGTTTCCCCAATTGTTGTGGTCCAAAAGAAAACTGGGGGGATCCGCATGTGTGTGGATCTGCGAGGGCCCAACAAGGCAGTTATAGTAGACAGCTACCCACTGCCACACATGGAGGAGATGACATTACTGCAAGGTGCAACTGTATTTTCAACTATAGACTTGGAAAGCGCATACCATCAGGTACCTCTTCATGAAGACAGCTGGGACCTCACTGCATTCATTACACACGAGGGGCTCTTCGGGTTCTGCAGGGTACCTTATGGCTTGGCATCTGCTCCATCTGCATTCCAAAATTCTTATATTGGTCATACTTCCAAGACGTAGAATCTGTGATTCTGAAGTACAGTATCCACACCGGTGCGGTGACTGACAGCAAACATTAGATTCATCCGCGCTGATGAGCTGTGCCGAGGCACAACGCACGTACAGATAACTGTTCCGCTTATGACTGCAATTGCAGGTTTCAAAGGAAACAAAGCAACAAAGGAAAAATTGTGGACTGCAGCTTTAACTCCTACTCCCCACATTACTGCTTAATCCGGTAATCATTCATATTCCTGATCTTTTTTTAAGTTTGAGGAATGCAACTGATCTCCATTCAGTTAAAGGATTAGTTCACTTTCAAATAAAATTTTCCTGATAATTTACTCACTCCCATGTCATCCAAGATGTCCATGTTGTTCTTTCATCAGTTGAAAAGAAATGAAGGTTTTTGATGAAAACATTCCAGGATTTTTCTCCTTATAGTGGACTTCAATGGCCTCCAGACGGTGGAAGGTCAAAATGACAGTTTCAGAGCAGCTTCAAAGAGCTTTAAACGATACCAGACGAGGAATAAGGGTCTTATCTAGAGAAACAATTGGTCATTTAAAAAAAAATACAACTGTATATGCTTTATATAAACAAATGATCGCCTTACAACTGTTTCCGCTAAAACCGCACTTTCGTATTCTCCAGAAAGCTTCCGCTGTATGTCCTACCCTTTCCTATTCTACTTACGGAACGAACGCAGTGCCAGTTCCATTTTTTCCGTAAGTAGAATAGGGAAGGCGTAAAGGAATATACATATACATTTACATTTTTTTTTTTTGAAAATGACCTTTCATTTCTCTAGATAAGAGCCTTATTCCTCGTCTGGTATCGTTTAAAGCCCTTTGAAGCTGCACTGAAACTGTAATTTTGACCTTCAACCCTTGTTTGATAGTTTGCTGCCTGTCTTGACCATTGCCTGTGTTTTTGGATTACTCTTTTGCCTTGCCTTCCTGTTACTGTTTACTGGTGACCGACCTACTGCCTGTACGATTACGCTCTTCTAATTAATAAAGCCTGACCATGGATCTCCAACTCCGTTGTCCCACTCCATGTTACAGTCGTGATGCTTTTGTCCTTTTTGCACGTCATTTTGTCATTGATTGTGTTAAACTGTCAAATAAAATTGACGGAAAGGCCTCATTTATATTTTAAAGGGTTTTCCACAATGGTCAGGAATTTGTTGACGCACCATTAAAGTGTTGCTGAAATACTAATATTGTTTAAGTGATTTTGAATCAACATCACATTAACAGTGATCAAACTATATTTACCATTGATTATTTTAGTTAATTTCAATATTGATTCAGTAGCAGTGATGTACAATCAACATCATAATGTAATGCTGATTCACTGACATTTCCATTGATGATTTTGTTGAAATCTCACCATTGTTTCAACACTAAATGTTAAAGTTGAAGCATCAACATTGTTTCAGTGACTGCATGTTATCTGTGTCTCTCACTATATTGATCTGGTCAATCTTCAGTATTTGAGCTGTGTGTCATCTAAAGGTTTAATGTTCAGTCTTTGTCTTCATCAAAGCGAATAGTTTTGTGGTCTGAGTTCAAGCTACTGTTGGTTATATTTGACTGAACTCATTGTTTGGACTTTATTTAAATATGTTAATAAATAATGTATTTATTGTGATAAGATGTCCTCATGTACTTTACTGCCATTATATATCCATGTTAAGAATATTAAGAAACTTGACTCAGTTGCAACACACTTCACAAATATATTTAATTTAATTGCTTTTTTCTTTTTAAAAAATATTTTTCACACAGATCCATTTAAAAGCATTATTACATGAATAATCATGCCACCCTGATGAATATAACACAGCACAGTTCTCTTTTTCATATCCATTTGGTTCTCCAGACCCCCAGAACCTGAAAGAACAGATCAGCATTAGATGTTCAGTGCTGCTTCCTGTGTGATATGATACTGACTGTGAGATATGATCATTTATTAGACAATAATTAGTAATTATTCAGTGATTCAGTGATTTCAGTGTTCAGAATTCAGTGATTTCTCACCCAGAGGTCATGTTGGTGCCATCAACCCATTTCCATCTGCCCTCCACATCACTGTCAGTCAGACCAATCCAGACTCCAGCGTTACCAGATATCTTTTTAACAAACTCCTAGTAGAATGAAGCAGGAAGTCACATTTAAAGGGTTAGTTCACCTAAAACTGAAAATTCTGTCATCAATTCCTCACACTCATGTTGTTCCAGTACACAATATTTTTAATGAAATCTGAGAGATTTCTGTCCCTCCATTAAGTCTATTCATCCAAAACTATGATGCTTCAATAAGTTCATAAAGAGATTGTAAATATAATTCATATAAATTAAGTGGTTTAATCCAAGTGTTTCAAAGAGACATGATGGCTTTATATGATGAACAGGTTTAATTTAGGGTTTTATTCACATATAAACGTAGAGCAACTTTGTTCTCATGCATTAAGTAAGATCTGTTGAGCTCGATGAGCAGTTTGAACCATCAGAGTTTTGGGTGAATACACCTTCGTTAGAAGGACAGAGATCTTACAGATTTCATAAGATCTTCATTTGCTTTCTGAAGAAGAACTAAAGTCTTATGAAAAGACAGGAGAGTGAGGAATTGATGACAGAATGATCATTTTTGGGTGAACTAACTCTTTAAGGTCTGTGTTGGTGAGTAGACATTCATACTGTGAGCAGCACAACCTTTGGTGCCCAATCTATCTTTCACTCACTTGTTCCTCTCTGTTGTTTATGATGATCAGATCTGCTCCTCTCTCTGTACAGTATCTTCTGCTCTCAGTCCAGTTCCTCTTCTCAGAGGAAATGAAGTAAAAACTGGATTGATAGTAAACCCATCCATCTGTAAACACAACCAGATCATTGACTAGTTTTTCCCCCCACCTGTACTGAATTATATTTCTTTGATAGTGGCACTTAAAAACTGTGTGTGGGTGTGGGTTAGGTTATGGTATATATATATATGTATATATATAGACAATGAAAGTTTATGGAATGACCCTATTTAGATATTTAAGTAAACACTTGTACAAGTAATTGCACTATAATTTAACATTACCCATTTCATTGAGCATCTTCCACAGTTCATTTCTCTCCTGACTGAACTGGTCTCTTTCTTTAGTTAATTCATCCCTTTCATTTGTCAAGGCCATGTTCTTGTTTAGTAGCTGATCTCTCTCATTGGTCAGGTTTTTGTTCTTTATTTTCAGCCCATCTCTCTCTTGTGTGAGGTTGGTGATGTTAGTTAGTAGCTGGTGTGTCTCTGGTGTGTAGTTTGAGCTCTTTGTATGGATGTGGACACACAGCACTATGACTGCAGTCAGCAGAAGAACACACAGCAGCACCAAACACACTGCAGCTGCTCTGGACCTTCTGATCTTCACACAAACACTTCCTGAAAATGACAGACATCAAGATGAATGTTTTCTCAATTCCTAATTGTATGTTTGTGTTGTATGTGTATCTGTATGGTTTCTCTTGGTTCAGTGTTTATATTGCCATGAACAGGCTGAGACATTTTTGTTCACATGATGGGAGCAATATGTGTTTCTACTCTGTAGTCCTCTGCTATTTGAGACTCTACTTTTAGTAGTTGAGGCAAATAAGTGGAAAAGTATGTCACAGTACAAGAGCATGTGACAGCCTGTCTGTTAAAACCAAATTAATTTGCATAATGAAAAGCTCTTCCTAAAGGGCACTATTGTGGTATTGTGGTTAGATGTTGCAGTCGGGTTCAAATTAGCACAGTACAGTTATACATGAGAGAAAAGTCACTTTACTTACTCCAGTGAAATCAAAATTGATGAGAAAATATAACTTAATTGTGCTTGAAGTTTGTGTTCTTGTGGCATGGTTCAAATCGTACTTATCTGACCGTTATCAGTCTGTAGTAGTAAATGAAGAGATGTCGTATCGATCACAGGTTCAATATGGAGTACCACAAGGCTCAGTACTAGGACCGTTGCTTTTCACTCTGTACATGCTACCCTTAGGACAGATAATTAGGAAGCATGGTGTTAGTTTTCATTGCTACGCTGACGATACTCAGCTCTATATTTCCTCGCGCCCTGACGAAACCTACAAATTCACAAAACTAACAGAATGCATAGCTGACATTAAAAACTGGATGACAAGAAATTTCTTATTATTAAATTCAGAAAAAACTGATATCCTAATCTTTGGACCAAAAACTTCCTCACGAAAAAACCTTGAATACTCTCTAACACTTGACGGGTGCTCCATTAAACCTTCGTCCTCAGTTAGGAACCTGGGTGTGCTCTTTGATACCAATCTTTCATTTGAAAGTCATGTTTCTAGTATCTGTAAAACCGCATTCTTCCATCTAAAAAATATATCTAAATTACGACATATGCTCTCAATGACAAATGCGGAACAGTTGGTTCATGCATTCATGACCTCAAGACTAGATTATTGTAACGCTCTACTGGGTGGTTGTTCTGCTCGGCTTTTAAACAGACTACAGTTGGTCCAAAATGCAGCAGCTAGAGTTCTTACTAGAACCAGAAAGTATGACCATATTAGCCCAGTTCTGTCAACATTACATTGGCTCCCTATTAAACATCGTATAGATTTTAAAATCTTGCTACTTACTTATAAAGCTCTAAATGGTTTAGCTCCCCAGTACCTAAGTGAGCTCTTAATGCATTATAGTCCTTCACGTCTATTGCGATCTCAGAATTCAGGCCAGTTGATAATACCCAGAATATCAAAATCAACTGAAGGCGGCAGATCCTTTTCCTATTTAGCACCTAAACTCTGGAACAATCTTCCTAGCATTGTTCGGGAAGCAGACACACTCTGTCAGTTTAAATCTAGACTAAAAACACATCTCTTTGCTCTTGCATACACATAACACACTATCAATACATTAACATTTTTTCAAATCCGTTAAAGGATTGTTACGCTGCAATAATTAGGTCGGCCGGAACTGAGAACATTTCCTATAACACTAGATATACCTGTACATCAGAATAAGAATGGCATCTACGCTAATATCTGTCTCTCTGCTTATCCTGAGGTTTGCCGGGTACTGGATCCAGGCCGTATCCAGATCAGATGGAGAACCTGTGTCTGGACCTGCCTACAATGTAGCCCAGGAGACAATGGGCCTACAGATCCAGTTCTGGCTGCATCTATAATTCTGATTTTTAATCCCCGTATCCGCTTACATATATTTATATATAATCTATTTTTAATCTCTATAATAAAATGTATAATTTAGATTTTGATCTCCATATCCATTTACATATATTATATATATATCTTCCAAGGGGTTTTTTCCCTCCTAGGACTTTTTTCCCAGTGTTAGCACGCTGGGTTTTTCTCCTAGGGGGTTTTTTCCACCCCTGGGAGTCAGCCGACATTGGCTTAATGTAGCACCATCTTGTATATGTTACATATTACCACGCTTGTTTGTACAGCTTATTTTTAACCACTTCCCTTTTTTATGTGCTTCTAATATGTAAAGCTGCTTTGAAACAATTACCAATTGTAAAAGCGCTATATAAATAAATTTGACTTGACTTGACTTGACTTGTTCTTCTGTTGCATGTTTGTTTCTATCGCCTGCGATGCTTCTTTAAATACAAGTCAATCACGTCACTGAGAACGGAAATGATCAGAGGTCAGTGTAAAGTCTCAAATCATGTGAGGAGCAATGCTCAAGGAGGCTAGGGTAAAGATTTGAACTTTATTGACATAATGAGGCTGGCACAGAATGATGCTTTCAATGAGTTTATGTACAATCAGTCATACAAATTTGGTGTCATAAAGGCAGTAAAGTCAAGCCTGTGGTTTCTACACCAACACAAAGATAGAGCTGCATTCTCATGAACATTATTATGAAGGCCTCAGGTACAGTGTACATTTTAGGACATCCTCAGACTTCAGTCATATTACGAAAAGGCATCATGCCTCAGACTGAAAGGCTTCAGGTCTCAGGAAAAATAATGTCTACGTTTACATGCACCCAAATAATCCATTTGTAATCGGATTGACGGCTAAATTGGATTGAAAAACATTCATGTAATTTTCATGTAAACACCTTAATCAATCCGATTGAGCTCGATCTGAATGAAATTTCGATCCGATTGGAAGGGGTGGTTTATTCCTTTTCTAATCTGATCCAATAGCAAAAAATGACCATATAAACGCTCAAATCCAACTACTTTCTCATCATATTCAGAAGTCTCTGGGGCACATGCTCAGTACAATGTTGACACGCATTACGCAGTGCGCAAGTTCACGTTCACATCTTTAACTCCCTCGGGTCGGCGGTCACGCCGGCGATACCACCGCAGTTTTTTTCTTACCAGTGTGAAAGAGACTCAAAATACTCCGTCAATGTTGCACATACAATTAAGAGCTATACACCATTTTAATCTGTTGAATATCTTCTTTTATTTGTGTACACTCAAAGTAAAAACAAAATGTTGTGCTTTTTGCAAAATAAAGAAAACTAACATGATGCGTGATCTCTCGTCTCCCTCTGAACGAAGTCCAATCTGATAGTTCTCAGAAAATGAACTGTAACTTAGTGAATACTGATCACAAAAAAATTAGACTTGTGTCTAAAGAAACGTTGAAATGTCAGGTTTTAAATTGTGTAAGTCAAATCAAAAACAAATATTCTCTATTTATATAATCTGTATGAAAAGAGACACATGTCAGATGTCCGTGATTCAGCTCATTATCCACTAATACGGCCATGCCCACGGAACGAGCGCTATTCAGACGCAAATTCAGACAATACATACATACATCGTCTCAATCGTGTATTTGTTGTCTTAAAGTGTTTATCTGGATGTTAAAGCGATCTCTGGCCTCTGTTAGTTCCTGGAGAGTCACATGCTTGTTCTTCTTTAGGAGGCATTTGTGGATTAAAGGTGCACAGAGCGCCCTCCGGCTGCAAGTATGAATTGAAAACACAGTATCCAGCGCTCACAGTGATGACAATAAATACTGAATAAATATTACTCCTCTGTATAGAAAATTGACATAAACATATGAAATCCATCAATATTTACCCAAATGTGCATGCTTTTAATATAAAAGCCTATATGAAATTCCACAGAGGTAACATAATTGTTCAGACACTTTGCATCACAGAAATACATTATATTTTAAAGTATATAATAGAATACCATTTTTTTAAATTATAATATTTCACAGTATTGCTGTTTTTTCTGTATGTTTGATAAACACCATGATGAGCTTGAGATATGATCACAGAGGGTTTTTTCACAGCCTACCTGACTGAAAGAGCTCATTATTATGCAAGTCATTACAACTCATTATGTGATTCTTTTGTCTTCTCAGGTGTAAATGACCCATTATTCATGATGATTCACGCCTCCACGCATACTGTTTCTTGACAAAAAGTGTCTTACAAAAACTAAATCAATATATTGTTTTATATGAAGGAGTAGGAAGGATACTTTTTTACATAATTTTGAAGCAAAAACTCTAGTCTTCAACCTCCAATACCCAGAAGTCTTGTGAACACATATATAATATTATTTTTTTGGCTTTATTTCAGTGACTTAAGTTTTTTGTTTTTTCAATAACCACACATAAACGTTATTCCTACAAAAATACATGTAGTTTGTGCTGAATACAGTGTAATGACATTTTTTCCATTAAAATGTTTATGAACAACTGAAGAAAGCACAAAGTCGGTGCTTTAACTCTCTGAGGTCTGAAAACGCGCTGACGCGTTTTGCAGGATTTTTTCACATTGCAGCAAAACAGACTTAAAATACTCCGTCATTTCTTGTCATAGAGACATAAGTAATATATCAATTGAAACTATAGAATGTCTTCTTTTATTTGTGTACACTCAGAGTAAAAACACAATGTTGTGCTTTTTGTAAAATAAAGAAAACTAACATGATGCGTGATCTCTCGTCTCCCTCTGAACGAACTCCAATCTGATAGTTCTCAGAAAATGAACTGTAACTTATGAATACTAATGACAAAAAAAATGACACTTACGTCTAAAGAAACGTTGAAATGTCAGGATTTAAATCGTGTAAGTCAAATCAAAAACAAACATTCTGTGTTTATGTAATCTGTATGAAAAGAGAGCCATGTCAGAAGTCTGTGATTCAGCTCATTACCCGCTAATGCGGCCACGCCCACGGAGCCAGCGCTATTCAGAGGCAAATTCAGAGGCAATACATGCATACATCGTCTCAATCGTGTATTTATTGTCTTGAAAAGTGTTTATTTGGATGGTAAAGCCATGGTTAGCGATCTCTAGAAGACATGCCGTTAGTTTCTAGTTCCTTTTCTTCTTTATATGAATTTGTGGCCTGAAGGTGTACAGAGAGCGCCCTCCGGCTGCAAGTATGAATTAAAAACACCATTCCTGAAATGTCCTCTTCTTATTTAGAATAATTTGTGGACTAAATGTGCACAGAGAGCGCCCTCCAACTGCAAGTATGAATTAAAAACACAGTATCCAGCACTCATAGTGATGACAATAAATATTACTTCTCAGTATAGAAAATTGACATAAATATATAAGAATCCATCAATATTTCTCCAAATGTGCATGCTTTTAAGCTAAAAGCCTATATGAAATGCCACAGAGGTAACATAATTGTTCAGACACTTTGCATCACAGAAATAAATTAAGAATATAATAGAATACAATTATTTTAAATTGTAATAATATTTCACAGTATTGCTGTTTATGATGAGCTGAGACATGATTACAGAGGTTTTTTTTCACAGCCTACCTGACTGAAAGGCCTCATTAATATGCAAGTCATTTCAGGTCATTATTATGCAATTCTTTTGTCTTCTCAGGTGTAAATGGTCCATTATGCATGCAGATTCACGCCTCCACGCATACTGTGTTTCTTGACAAAAAGTGTCTTACAAAATTTAAATCTCTCTATTGTTTTATATGAAAGAGTAGTCAGCATAATTTTTACATAATTCTGAAGCAAAAACTCTAGTCTATAACCTCCAATAACCAGAAGTCTTGTGAACACAGATTTAATATACTTATTTTGGCTTTATTTCAGTGACTTAAGTTTTTTGTTTTTTCAATAACCACGCATAAACATTATTCCTTCAAAAATACAAACATGTACATACATGTTCCTCACATATTATTGTAGCCTAGTTTGTGCTGAATACAGTGTAATGACACTTTTGTCATTTATGTGTTTATGAACAACTGAAAAAAGCACAAATGTCAGGGCATGGCAAAACTTCTCCAAGCCCCAAATCAGCCTCAGACTCTAGAGGGTTAAGTAAAGCTGCGCTTAGTTTTCATTGATGACTGCAGAGTTAGGAAATATAGCCTACACTCTTCCAAAGATTGCTAATAGCCTAATCTTTTATTATCCTCACAGCACGTCAGTTATGTGGTGATGCACTATGAAATTATTGCAGGGCAAATTTATTATAATATTAATGTAATAATAAAAGAAGCCTAACCTAATAGTAATGGGCTAATAATAGACTAGAAGAATGTAGCAGGCCTACATGGAAATACCAAATCCTCTTAATATTGCCAAGATTTGATGCTTTTGACAATATCTCTGGCTATCATCGATAAATGATCATCATCTGTTGATGCAACCTGGGTTATCACAGGGGCCACAGTGCATGTACTGTACGCCACTTCCAACAGGACAAAAATAACGATGAGCTCTGTTGGTGTCACGTCCATGGTTGTCCAAGTGTGATTGATATGACGTCACATGCAAAAGCTTTAATCAGAATATATATAAAACACATATAAATGGATATTTGAATCAGATTACAATGTTTAGAGTACATGTAAACAGACCTGCAATCAGATTCAATTCATTTGGATTGACGAAAATTGGTGCATGTAATCGTAGCCAATGTCAGATCTCATACGATTAGGCATCGGACGAAATGGACTGACCATCCTAACTGAAACACACAGGCTGAGTAAACATTTTAGTCAGTTTTTTCTCTCTCTCTCTCCAAAATCATATACAAATGGTTAGTTATCAGAAGAACACAAAGCTGAACCAAACACACTGTAGCTTCTTCTGATCTTCACACAATCACTTCTGAACAGCACAGGTCTGACATTAGATGACTGAACATGTGCAGACTCTGATGATTTGATCAAAGTAATGAATGTGATTACCTGTACGCTGAAGTGGTTGGTGTGTGTTTGTCTCTGTCCTGAAGTCATGATCTCTCACACATTCTGCACTCTCATAGATTTCCACTATCATCTCCATTCTGTCTGTGTTTATTCCCTCAGACTCAGTCCTGATCACATCTTCATAAATACCATCAGACATTTCTGCTCTTTAACTGTCAAACATTAAATGATCTTGTTCTTTGTAGATGTAGTCAGCACTCGTCTTCTTGGCGAATAAACTTGTGGTCAACTTCCCTTTTGTGATGTATATTGGACTGAAACTTGGCCATTGCTGTAATATCACGTGATTGACAGGTTGTCCCGCTCTCGCTCCAGTAAACACTTCATCGGAGAAGAGGAGATTTCATTGCAAGTGGGAGGGGAAATTATTTTAATTAAAGATTATAGGGGCATGTGAATTTATAAATAAATCACTTATAAATATTGCAATATTCCATAAAAAATAAGAATTTTGCAGATGCCCTATTGAAGTCCAAGCTGTCTAAACAAACACATTTGCACCTTTGCCTCACTTCCTTTGTTAGTTTCAGAAGCGTTTCTTAAAAGAGAACAACATTAGTAGTAATTTTCCACTGAACAATCTGTTTTAAATGATACACAAGACAAAGAGAAAACAAGTATCAGTGCATCCATTCAAAAATCAGGCGAATAAATGTAGGGCTTCTGTTGGATGTCTGTCCCATCTAGTGTAGCTCAGATCACTGAGTGGACCCCAAACCTCACTTCCATACAGTGCAATGGGCTGAATCAGATTTTACACCAGATTGGAATTGGTAATTCAGTGTTTTGGAATCTTTTCTTGATGGCATATAGAGCTCTTCGAGCTTTATCTTTGAGAGCATTCACTGCCATACTGAAACTCCCCAATGCAGTGATGATCAGACCGAGGTAAGTGTACTGCATTGTGTGTTCTAGGGCGGTGCTGCCTAGACTGAACTGGTATCTATGTTCCTGACATCTGGGCTTTTTCTGGAAGACCATAATGTTGGTCTTCTTGAGGTTTATTGCCAGGGCCCAGTTCTGGCAGTAGTTGTCCAGCAGGTTCAGGTTTACCCCCTTCACTGCTTTGTAAAAGTTTGTAATATAATCCACCCTGCCAAATAGAATCAAATGCTTTTTTGAAATTGACAAAGCATGCAAATATTTTTCCGTTTTTGGTCTGTTTTACGTGTTTATTGATTAGGGTGTGTAGGGTGTAAATGTGGTCAGTTGTTCTGTGATTTGGAAGGAAGCCAATCTGACTCGGACTCAGGACATTGTGTTCGGTAAGGAACTTTACAATTCTATTGTTTAAATTACTGCTAAATAACTTCCCCAGATTACTGCTCACACATGATATGGACTCAGTGCATGCTTTAGTAACTTTATTTGGTTACATTATTGTCGCTAACTGTATTATTAGTAGCCAATGTAATTTAAATGCATAATTTTCAGTGTTTGTATTTCCCCTGTGCATTTCTATTAATTACTGCATTTATTTAGTTCAAGTGAGACGAGTAAAGAGCATCTGTTGCATAAGTCTCGTTTAAGCAACAGAAAATATGCTCAGAATTGAGAAATATGGAAATAAATTTATCACAGGGCAAACGTGTGAATGTTCACAAGGCATTTTATGCAGAAAACTCTAATCGTAGTTGTATATTCACAGGCATTATTGTCATTGTATATGCGTATGCACCATGAGTTTGTTAATCTATTCTAACCCATGCATGCTTGCTTTTAAATGCCATTGGCTCATGTGATTGTACTATGTATCTTAGTTGTTTTTAAGTGATATAACAGATTCTATAAACAACTATAAGAGATCATTTTGGGGTTTCCCCGACACTCTGCACCAGGCACGTGCACACATAGACATAAAAGGGGGCTTGAGCCCCTGCCTGTTCTATAAAGGGAATAATTGTTTAAGGTCTGGTGTTACCCGGACATATGTAGAGTGAACAGACAGGAAGTAAAGTTTTGTCCCGTTATTACTCCCCGTGTCCCGTCTCGTGCTTCCCTTTAACTTAACATGGTGTCAGAAGTTTAAGAAAACCAGTTAGTTACGATGTCACTATAAATACTCAGGAGAGTGTGATCACGTCTCTGTTAAGTGGACAGATACGAAAATTAAAGCGATCGGTGAAGACGCAGGAAAAAAAAAAAGCGGAGATCAGAGAAGCCGCGGATGAAAGAGAGGGAGAAAAGACGAGGATAGACGAGTTGGTGAGAATCAGAAAGATAAATAAAAGAAGTGACAATGGATGAGGAAGCAGCAAGTGTGCCACATTTGATGCCGTCGCTGATGCCTCCAGGCAAGTTTGATTTCAGTGATATGAGTGAATGGCCCAAATGGATGCGACGCTTCGAGCGTTATAGAATTGCGTCAGGCCTAAACAAGCAGTCACAAGAATATCAGGTTAATACATTCATGTACACCATCGGTGACGAAGCTGAAGATATCCTTAATGTTCTTCCCCTGTCTGAGGAGGAGAAAAAGTCTTATCAGACAGTGAAAATGGCGTTCACACGGCATTGTGTAAGTAAACGTAATGTGATTTTTGAACGTGCACGTTTTAACAGACGTAATCAAGAGGCTGGAGAGAGTATAGAAGCTTTCATCACTGCTGTACATGCTCTGGCAGAACATTGTGAGTTTGGAGCGTTAAGAGATGAACTGATAAGAGACAGAATTGTCGTTGGCATACAGGATGCAAGACTATCTGAAAGTTTGCAACTTGATCCTGAACTCACATTGGAAAAAACCATGATTAAAGTGAGGCAAAGTGAGGCTGTGAAGAGACAGCAGCCCATCCTGCGTGGAAGTTCACGTGAGGTGCAGATAGCAGGGGACGTTCATGCTTTAAGTTCAAGACCAAAACAGTCACAAAAGAAAGTGAAATGGCCAAAACAAAGGGGACCTAGTAAAGTGGAAAAAGATAGTAAATCAACTGGATGTGGAAAATGTGGAAATGTAAAGAGACACAATTGGAGAGAGTGCCCTGCACGTGAAGCAGAATGCCGTAAATGCCACAAAAAGGGACATTTTGCAAAGCAATGTTGGTCAGTTGGAACAGTTAATGACATCACACAGGAGCGAGAAGAGCAGAGTATGAAAGACTTTGCTTTCCTGGGAGAAGTGAGTTCAATTGAGACAAGTGAGTGGATTGAACTGGTCAGGTTGAATGGTCAAAACACAGAGTTCAAGCTGGACACTGGTGCAGCGGTGACTGCAATCCCAGAAAGCAGTTTTTCGACAGACATTCACGGCAAACTCCAGCCACCCTGCAAAGTCCTGTATGGGCCCGGGAATCAGGCCCTCGATGTTCAGGGTCTTTTTCAGGGAGTGTTGAACATCAAAAATAAACAAACTAAACAGGACATTTATGTAGTGAAAGGACTGTCCAAAGCACTGTTGGGACTCCCAGCAATAGAGGCTTTGCATTTGATTACACGCCTACACACTGTGCAGACTAAAACAGAAGATTTTGTCGCTAACTATCCAGCTGTCTTCAAAGGGCTGGGAAAATTGAAAGAGCCGTACAAGATTGAACTAGAGCAGGGAGCCATACCTTATGCACTGTCATCCCCACGTAGAGTTCCACTCCCTCTGAGAGACAAAGTGAAAGTTGAACTCCAACGCATGGAAGCCATAGGAGTGATATCCAAGGTCACCGAGCCGACTCCATGGTGTGCAGGGTTGGTAGTTGTGCCTAAAGCTCAGGGGAAAATTAGATTGTGCGTAGATCTTACTCACCTGAACAAGTGGGTGCGTCGTGAGAGGCACATCTTACCAGCAGTCGATCATACGTTAGCCATGTTAGCCGGGGCTAAAGTGTTTACAAAGCTTGATGCCACGTCAGGCTTTTGGCAAATTCCCCTGACAAAGGAAAGTTCGCTCCTGACCACTTTCATCACGCCATTTGGCCGGTACGCTTTTAATCGGTTACCATTTGGGATTTCTTCAGCCCCGGAACACTTCCAGCGCCGCATGACACAGATGCTGGAGGGGTGCGCAGGAGTGGTTTGTCACGCTGATGATATTGTGGTGTATGGGGAAAACCTACAGCAACATAACGAGAGACTGCATCAGGTTCTGAGCAGACTTGAAGAAAAAGGACTAACACTGAATGAAAAATGTGTCTTTGCCAAGGACAAGATCATGTTTGTTGGACACAGTGTTACTTCTGATGGAATTGCACCTGATCCTAGCAAGGTGAGAGCGATAATGGATATGCCTGAGCCCAGCTGCGTAGCTGATGTTAGGAGGGTCATGGGCATGGCAAACTATCTGGGCAAATTTGTGCCACACCTGGCTTCATTCACATGTCCATTGAAAGATTTGCTCTCAGAAAAGAATGAATGGTGTTGGAATACACCCCAGCAAGAGGCCTTTCAGAAATTAAAGAAAGAGCTTAGCTCAACCCCAGTGTTGGCCCAGTACTCCCCAACATTTGAGACTAGACTGTCAGCGGATGCTTCATCGTTTGGGTTAGGAGGAGTGCTGACCCAAAAACAACCCCAAAATGGACTGTGGAAGCCGGTAGTCTACATTTCCCGAGGGTTGTCAGAAGCAGAAAAACACTACGCGCAGATAGAGAAGGAAGCTTTAGCAGCGACGTGGGCTTGCGAACGCCTTTCCTCCTATCTGCTGGGGTTAAAGTTCACCCTTGAAACTGATCACAAGCCTCTAGTCTCTTTGCTGAGTACCAGAGCATTGGACCAACTCCCTCCTCGTGTCCTAAGATTTCGTCTTAGGTTGATGCGCTTCGATTATGACATAATTCATGTGCCTGGAAAGCAGCTGATCACAGCAGATGTGCTGTCAAGAGCGCCTGTTAAGCACATGCTTTCAGAAGAAGAGATGGAGCAGGAGGCAGATCTGAAGGTGTTTGTTGATTCAATTGTGCAAGGCTTGCCAGCCACAGAAACAAGGCTGAAACAAATTGTTGACGAACAAAAAGCTGACTCAGTCTGTGAAAAACTCCGCCAGTACTGCCAGTCTGGGTGGCCAGAGAAAAGTCACCTGCAGAAAGAGTTGTGGCCATATTGGCAAGAACGAGGGCATTTTTCCATAGCTGGAGACCTCCTTTTGAGAGGACAAAGGATTGTCATGCCCAGATCCATGTGGCAAGAGATTCTGAAAATTCTTCACGAAGGCCACCAAGGGATTGTAAAATGTAGGGCCAGAGCACGTCAGTCGGTGTGGTGGCCAGGTATGTCAGTACACATTAGCCAGCTGGTGGAACGATGTTGTGTCTGTGCTCAACACAGGAGTGCGTGGAGTGAGCCATTGTTGCCAACGCCTATTCCAGAAAGACCATGGCAACGTATTGGTACTGATCTGTTCTTCTGGGAGAAAGAGAACTATCTGCTTGTCGTTGACTATTTTTCTCGGTACATCGAGGTGGCAAGACTTAAGGTATCTACCTCGAGCACAGTTATATCTGCTCTGAAAGATGTGTTCTGTCGACATGGCATCCCAGAAACAGTGGTGTCGGACAATGGGCCCCAGTACAGTTCAGTTCTCTTTAAGGACTTTGCAGCTGACTATGGATTTGATCATGTGACAAGTAGCCAGTGGTGTAGTCGGGGCGATACGCACGCATACGCCGTATGCTTACTTTTTGCTCAGGGCTGTTTGCGTATTACGACTTCTAAGGATCAGTATTTGCGTATACCCACTTGTTTTTGCTTCGAAAGTCCATAAAATAATGTCCTGTTATCTTCTCCTTTAACTGTGTGTCCAATGCTTTTGTGTAAACTCGCGATTCTTTGTTGTAATTGGTGCATGAGCACTTCTGTCATTCTACCTTTTTCCGCTCATCATCGGCTAAAAACCAGGCTGTGCGTGTTCGCGCTGCAGTGAGAGACTCCGATCAAAGCCGCTCGGTGTTTTGAGCGGCGCATTGAGCGCATGCGCTCTCACTGCAGCGGTCTCGGCGTGAGAAATATGGTGGTGAGGAAATAAGACTATTCATTAATTATATAGCCTACATCATGCGTTCAGAGCTTTTATAAGCGCTAAGTTCCCGTACAAACTGAAAAGACCATAAACGCAAATGAAGCCTTGCTTATTTAATGCATTAGTGCGCGAATCAAAAGCGAAACATACTAGGCTGCTACTATGAATCTTATTAAGCTCCAAAAGTGTGAAAAGATTTCCACGAGCCATCCCGACACTGATGATAAAATGTGCGATCCATTTGAATTCTATTGAGAGTTAAACACTTTATAACGCTATAGAGAAAGTCAAACGTGATCTAGACTGATGGACAAAATGAACAAAAGACTGAAAAGAGGACGACAAATCTTGCCCCAACAATTATTAGGGAGCTTTTTAAACTATTCATGACCCTCCCTTATTAGAATTTATATAGTTTTATAGTAATTATGGTAAATTTGCCTAACTTGTAGAATTTATAACCTATTAAGGGAATTCACTAGATTTATATTACATCTGTGACATCTTGTTTCTATAGGCTATGTGTATAGGCTATTTTTTCATAACAAATGCTTTTATAATGGAAAATGATAGTTTGACTTCTTATAACACAATGAAGTAGACAATTCTGTCAAACTGATACGCTTATATAGTAATAAATAATATAAAACTGAGTTTACAGAGGTTACCGGGGAAACAGCTCTATTTCTGCTGCTCCATAAGCGCCACCTACTGACAGAGAGTGGTTTAAATTCATTCAGCCTGATTACTGTTTTTGTTTGTGACCACATTTTTATAATGTTAATAAATTAGATTTCGAATAATTGGCTTTTTTAACACCCTTTTGAATAAAATGAAACTTTAATTTCAGATATCACTTTTCACAGTGAATATAATTCCAAAGCAACTTTTTTAAATAATAGTCAAACTGTAAAGCATTAAAAATGTCAACCAATTTTAGAATGCACTGTATTTATTTGTTTTTAATGAAGCATGTTACTAGTGAACAACAACATAAAGTACAATTACTTGTTTTTTTTGGTTTTTTTTTCTTTCTTTTTTTTTTGGGGGGGGGGGGGGGGGGGGTAATAGTACACCACTTATTTTTTTAGGACTACACCACTGCAAGTAGCCCATTGTTTCCACAAGCAAATGGTGAAGCAGAGCGTGCAGTGGGTACGGTTAAAGGCCTGTGGAAAGGAGGAGGAGATAAGGAAAGAGCGCTCCTCACATATCGTTCCACGCCACTAGGGAATGGATATTCACCAGCACAGCTGCTTATGGGGAGGCAACTTCGCACTGCCTTACCTCAGCTCCCGAAAAAGTTGTCTCCATGCTGGCCTGGAATGGGAGAGTTCCGGTGCAATGAAACAAAAGGAAAGAGAAAACAGCAGCGGTACTATAATAGACGTCACAGGGCCCGGCCCCTCCCAGTTTTGCAACCAGGGCAAAATGTGTGGTTGCCGTTGGAGAAGATGCAGGGATCTGTGGTTTCTCAGTTGTCAGCCCCAAGATCTTATCTGATTGGTACAGAAGATGGAGTGATTCGGAGAAACCGGGCTCATCTCCGCCCAATCGATCATTCGGAACAAATGCTGTCATCGGATAATGAGTCTGAGAGTAACAGGCAGCCCATGCCTGTTGCAGAACAAGCTGAAGGACATTCATATGTGACCCGCTCAGGAAGAGTATCACACCCACCTAAGAGGATGGACTTGTAGAAAGAAAGAAAAAAAAAAAAAAGAGTTAAAGGAACGTTCTGAAATAAGGGGGAAATATAAGGTGTTGAGTTAATGGAGTATAATGTTTTTGCATAGAGTTGAAAAGGGGGGATTCTTTATTTAACAGGGGAGGTGTTCCATAAAGGGAATAATTGTTTAAGGTCTGGTGTTACCCGGACATATGTACAGTGAACAGACAGGAAGTAAAGTTTTGTCCCGTTATTACTCCCCGTGTCCCGTCTCGTGCTTCCCTTTAACTTAACACTGCCCTTTTTCTTCCTCGAGAGAAAGTGCCCTTTTTTCTGGGATGCTTTAAAAAAAAAAAAAAAAAAATATATATATATATATATATATATATATATATATATATATATATATATATATAATAAATTAATAAATATTCCTGTTTGCGCACAGCTTTCCTGTCAAAAATATATTTACTGAATAATAAAAAAATAATAAATAGCCTACTATATATCAGGTCGGCTTAGTCGAGTTCAGCAGTCCTCCCTCCGCGACACGCCATTCATTTCCGAACGCGCGCGCGCGCCCCGCCCCACCTCATGTTTGCTGCTGGCTGAAAACTTGTGACAACTATGCCCGGTTGTTGTAAAATACAACTGCTGTCTGGCGAAGAGAAGCGAAAAAAGCCCTAGATGGATCCATCCCGTGCATTTCTTTCAGGTAGCCTATGATCACAAACGTGAAATTTGTGAAACTATTGTCAAACTATGTAAAGGTGAGATTATTTATACGTTTAACACCGCGTTAATAGTTTGACCACCAGCAACACATCTGCCTGATTTGAAACTTATGTAATTTATGTCATATTATAATTTCAATTATTTTAATGTGCTATGCATTGTATTTTGAACCGTGTTAAAGGGTTAGTTCACCCCAAAATGAAAATTCTGTCATTTATTACTCGCCCTCATGCCGTTCCACACCCGTAAGACCTTCGTTCATCTTCAAAACACAAATTAAGATATTTTTGTTGAAATCCGATGGCTCCGTGAGGCCTACATAGGGTGCAATGACATTTCCTCTCTCAAGATCCATAAAGGTACTAAAAACACATCTAAATCAGTTCATGTGAGTACAGTGGTTCAATATTAATATTATAAAGTGACGAGAATATTTTTGGTGCACCAAAAAAAAAAAAAAAAATAACGACTTATAAAGTGATGGCCGATTTCAAAACACTGCTTCAGGAAGCATCGGAGCATAATGAATCAGTGCATCAAATCATGATTCGGATCGCGTGTCAAACTGCTAACGGTTGAAATCACGTGACTTTGGCGCTCCGAACAGCTGATTCGATACACTGATTCATTGTGCTCGGATGCTTCCTGAAGCAGTGTATTGAAATCGACCATCACTAAATAAGTCGCTATTTTGTTTTTTTTGCCACACCAAAAATATTCTCGTCACTTTATAATATTAATATTGAACCACATCTCTGCTGGACCTGATACATTTTGCAGGTTTTCAGTCTGTTTTGTTCTGGTGTGTGATGTGTTTTGATGTAAATGTTAGTTTGGTTATGGTCAGAGAGTGGAGTTTGCTGTTTGACAGTAAATGCACTGAAGGAGGAAGGGTCCATGTCAGTGATGGCATAGTCAAGAACTGAACAACACATGAACCTCCTCCGTAAAGAGTCCCCTCTGATTCTGCTGTTAAGTATGTACAGGCCTGAGGCTCAGCTGAGGTGCACTAAGAATGATGTTCTTATCTGCACAGTGTGTCTCAAATCCAAGTTACTTTAAACATTGTCAACATTTTAGACATCTTTCAGCTATTCCTGCTTCAGCTATCAAATACAAATGTCTGTTCATTCACACAGAAAATATAATTTTCATTTTCAGAAACATTAATCAGTGTGAATTCCTTAAATGAGGCGTCAAATGATGCCAAGAGAAGCCTAACTTGTATCATTCATGTACAGTAAATACATAATTTTCTAAACACCTAATTTTATTTTATTAGATAGGAGCTATATTGATAGGACTGATATCTGCATCACGTTTTGAATTCATAAATGTATAAGATATCAATCATGCTGCACAATGAGCAATATTTTAAAACATTAGCCATAATGGATTGCACACACAATAGTTGTTATTATAATTGTTATATAATTGTTAGTTCATACTGCATGAACTAATGAGAACAAATACAACTTTTTAAATGAAAAAGATAAAAAAAAAAAGTTAAATGTGTTGTAAAATGTTTCCCATTTGACTGTATTATGTGATAATATTATTTCCTTTATGTTTGTGTTGGTACAAATAATGTCCAGAAACTCTCATGAAGGTCATTTCGGTCTGATCTGAAAACATGATCTCAAGTTGATTTGTCATTGTGTTTTATTAATTGTGCACAAACAATAGAGAAAATTAAATGAATGATATAATATAAGAATTCTTTTTTTTAATGAATCGTGTGATCAAGTGAAATTTTTAATAATAAAAATGATTGTGACGCTAAAATAATGTGATTCCCATCAACACAAACAGTGTGTGATAAAAGCACAGATACACACCGTTACTGATCATGACTCACAAACACACACTGATCTCACTGTCTATATGAGGATTCATTACACACATTTATTCTGACATGTTATTTCACTGACAGAAGTTCAGCTGTAATATTAATGTAATGAAGAGAAAATAAGAGACTCTATAACATCTCACTGTTACTGATTCATCATGAGCTCAAATCATTATGGGTAGAGTCTCTCTACAGCCTATTCTGGTTCATCAACACAGTTTCACTGATGATTCAGGAAAAACCTCAAACCCAGGATAGAGCGGTTGAGTGAATGTGGTCTGGACTGTGTGGATGAGGCTCATTGTGTCTCCAGAGACGCTGTAGAAGGACAGAGTTCCTGCACTGTGATCCACATACACTCCTATTCTCCTTGTGATGGACTCTAAAAGGAGTTCAGTCTCTATCTTTACAGGGAGTTCAGTCACTATCTTATTGTGTCTGAATGAGTAACCGAAGATAGAGCAGAACAAACTCCAGGACTGATCATTAGATCCAAACACACACTCATTACCCCGTCCCTTCCTGCTGATGCTCTTATATGACACTGATATATACACACTTCCACTCAACTCAATCTCCCAGTAACATCGTCCACACACACTTTCTCTACACAACACCCGAGTACCAGAATATCTCACTGCATGATGAATATACAGCCTATCCTCTTGCACACGTGTCACCTTTCTGTTCCCCTCAGACAGAAAGAGTTCAGTGTTTGCTGTGCTTGGATCCAGTGTGAAAAAACAGGCATCTGAACACAAGAACAGAGACATTTATAACTCTGCAAAAATCACTGAAGGTGTGTCTGTGTGTGTGTGTGTGTGTGTGTGTGTGTGTGTGTGTTTGTTTGTAGACGTACATTTTCGTGGACCTGCTGTAATCCTGAACTCTCCTCCATGATCCACACTATAAAACACACACAGAGTCACAGTCAGTAAACACACACACACACACACACACACACACACACACACACACACACACACACATGTTTGTTTTTGTGAATTGTGGGGACTTTCCATAGACTTCAATGCATTTTACACTGAACAAACTGTACATTCTATCCCCCTACCCTGCCCCTACCCCTAAACCTAACCCTCACAGGAAACTGTGCAAACTTTTACTTTTTCACAAAAACTCATTCTATATGATTTATAAACCCATTTACATTGTGGGGACCGCTGGCTGGTCCCCACGATGTAGGTGAACTCAGGTTTATATTACATCATGGGGACATTTGGTCCCCACAATGTAATATAAACAAAAGCACACACACACACACACACACACACAGAGCAGTTAAGGCAATTAATCAAAATATATGGTCAATGACAATTTTGGCTTCAAATGATTAATAAAACATGCTTTAAACATACTATCAATATTCTAAAACATCCTAACAACATGTTAAAACATTCTAGTAAAGTAAAGCCATATGTGTGAATTGTTTGTCATATTGTTTGTTTTCTCTGTGTTGAAGTAGAGTAGTCAGTTAGTAATATGACAAGCCAGAAAGCATGCCACCCTGCTATATTTCAAAGGAAGATGCACACTGTGTTTTATGCTTGGGAATGGAGTAGGGATGTCTTAATCAAGTTGTTTTTGTCTCTGATCAGATCCAAGTCAATGAATATCAAGTATCTGGCAATACAGAGTCCCAAATAGGATACTTGTATTTTCCTAGTGCTTGGTTCATGTACATTAAAGTTATTAAAATCAATCCAATATATGTATATTTTAGTTTTAAAAAAACATGTAAAGAAAATGGTAAGGAATATTAAATACAACTCAGCGAATTTTAGACAAATTAGACAATGTCTTTCTGTCGATGTAGCTAAGACCTTTATGCATGCTACAACTTTTTCTCATATTTCATATTGTCTTGCATATTGGGGTCAAGTTGGTGAAACTGGTTAAACCTTTATAAACCTTTTATCCCTATATAAACAGACTTAAAAAAAAACTTTAGATAAAAACCAAACAATTTTCACCATTGTAGGATCTTGGAGAAACATTTTTTTGAGTTTTGACCATTTTTTTCCCCAATTTGTGTATGGTTTATAAAATTTTAAATGGCCTGGCTCCTTCTGTACTCTGTGATTTTGCTAGTTTTCATCTTAATAATTCTGTGAGATCTACTAAGATCATCATCTATTAGTAATTGTCTTGTTCCTTTTCATCATTCTGCTTTTGGACTATCATATTTTGCTGTGAAAGCTACTACTAGCAGCAGATCAGCATATTAGAATGATTTTTGAAGGATCATGTGACACTGAAGAAGACTGGAGTAATGATGCTGAAAATTCAGCTTTGATCACAGTAATAAATTACTTTATAAAATATTCAAACAGAAAACAGCTTTATTAAATCGTAATAATATTACACAATATTACTGTATTTGTAATTAAATAAATTCAGCCTTGGTGAACAGACAAAACTTATTTTAAAAACATAAAAAATCTTACCGATTCCAAACTTCTGACTGGTAGTGTATATATATATATATATATATATATATATATATACACACACACACAATCCCATTTCGAGAACAGTTAGGACATTTTGAACAGCTGGGAAATTATTGATGTCCACATTGTGTATCTCAACTGTTCAGATTTGATTTGTGTGTCCCATGCCGATCTTTTGTTTTCAGGAATATCTGAATAGTTTCTATGCCAATGACGTTGTGTTGGTAGGCATAAGCCAATAACAACAGCTGCAACATGGAGGCTTTGCCATACAGATGCTGTCTTATTTACATCTTATTTACATAACAATGTGTAGCCAGATATACAGAAATATTGTAATATAATATTACAATAAAATATAATAATTTTTGGTTCCAAATGTTTATCAATTTTACTGGTAGTCCACTGTATGAAGAATTTTTGGGTATAATATGTCACAGTTTATTTTGCTATCCTCACTTACATAAATGAACTATAGTATCCTGCACCAACAAGTAAAAATACATCAAAAATGTTGAAATAATTTTTGGTTTGACTGTATATTACACACACAGAGACACTGAGGATGTAAAATAATAAAACATAAGAAGTTCAACATACTTGAGTTTGTCCAGTCTGTAGTTTGGATGGTTGAGTGTATCAGAGAGTAGCTTTACTCCTGAATCTCCTGGGTAATTGTAGCTCAGATCCAGCTCTCTCAGGTATGTGGGGTTTGAACTCAGAGCTGAAGACACATAACCACAGCCTTCTTCTGTCACCATACAGCCAGACAATCTACAAACACACATAGCAACAGTCCACATAACATTAGTAAATCTGTGAGGTAGCTGTTATTCTCTATAGTTTCACAAAAGAAACACAATCTATACTTAATTAAAGAACAGGAATAATGGATTCTATATTGACACTAGACACCAGCGGTCGAAACCTGAAGTGCCATTTTTAATTTATCTCACTGTCATTTCATAAAAGATAATTTTGTGCTCATTCACCACTATCAAGAGAAACAAATATTCCACAAAATTACTGAACATTATACATCTTGTTTAAATGCAGTAAATAAGGAATTTGACCTTACACAACCAATACTGCTCCTGAAATCTTATGTCGACAAAATAGTGAAAGAAGAAAGAATATAAGATTTAAAAACCAAACTTCATCTTACTAAAATGAAACTGATTTTCACAGTCACACTTGTAAACACAACACTGAAATCTTCACTTCCAGGTCAAGAAACTCAAAAACTCCCTAGCCAATAAGAATTGTCTGTTGCTAGCCCCACATACACAAGGAAATTGTATGTCCCAATACAGCCTGGTACTACAGATACATCCTGCATCATGTCCGGCTTCACCAAGATTAAAAACTGGATGACTTCAAATCTTTTGCAGTTAAATGACTCCAAATCAGATGTGCTTATAATTACCCCATGCTGCCCCAGTACTAGTAACATTGACAATCTCTCCTATAGTCTGGGTGATTGTCAAATAATGTTCGAAAAGAGGCCCGCAACCTAAGTGTCATTTTTGATTCAGATCTGTCCTTAGATGCTCAGGTGACTAAAGTGGTGCAGTCCTTTTACGCGCAATTGAGACAGCTAACAAAGATCAAGTCATTTTTTTCTTTTGCAGATTTAGAGAAGGTTATTCATGCTTTTATTTCCTCAAGACATGACTATTGTAATGCCTGGGGATCTCAGACAGGCAAGCACAGTATCCTCTTTTAAATCTCTCCTTAAGACTCACTTTTTTATTTTATGGCTTTTTCTTAATCTGATAGTATGTGTTGTAATTATGTTTTATTATTATTATTATATTGTCAATTTTGTATTTTATTTGGCTTTTTATTTTGTGTTTTTATTGTAAAGCACATTGTAACTGTTTTGAAATGTGCTATATAAATATAAATAAAAAATAAAGAAACTGTCAATCAAAATCTCACTAGCTAATAAGAATCCTCTGTTGCTAGCCCCACCTACATGAGGAATTTGGGTGTCAGGGCATACCTATTTGTAATAGGCAATTCATTCCATAACCTTAGGTGAGTGAAAGAAAATAGTCTTTGTCCCATAGATTTTAATCGACTGGACAGGCTAATGTAGATCAAAAGAGCCAGCTGAACAAAGAGATGGAGAATGGTGTAATAAGGAATAATCAGCTCACGATGATATGAAGGAGCTGTCCCATGAACTGCTTTGTATGTTAGGGACCAGAGTTTTAAAATCAATATACACATGGACTGGAAGCCAATGTATATACATTTAGCCAGTAATCCCATTAAAACAGAAATGCCTAAATTTTGGTGATTCCAGGTTGTGTATAATAAATCAAAGAAACCGAATAAAGGAAATAAAATGTCTAAAAGTCCTCCTGGTTCATTTGTAAGTTGTATGTGTAAGTGTAATTAAATGTATAATGTTAAGACCTTTTTTTCTCAATCAATTCAATTCAATTTTGCTTTATTGGCATGACTTACACAGTATTGCCAAAGCAGTGGCTTTTTCAATCTCTACCCAGGTAGTGTATGCGTAGGGAATAGCAACTTAGCAATAATGTGAGAAAATTCCTTCCAAGCAATAAGGTCTTGGTTGAACTTCAGCAGAAGGCTCTTATCTTTACCGAATCACTGGTTCTGGCTCACCATAACTCATAAGCATACAGTTGATCATGACACAATGGCAAATAAAAAAAAATCTACATAAAATCTCACAATTAACATCTCTCTGATTCACATATAAAATCCTGGCCGTGTATCTCATAGGCACAAGAAATTAAATCTGTAACCCAGTGCAAAATTTTGAAATTAATTCAACGAGTCATCTTGTTAATGTTGTAAATTAATTGTGTCTCCGTGCCACCGCACAGTTAAAATAAACACATTTGCCGAGTACATTGGTATTAAAAACAGCTTTTAAAAGCTGTCCATTTCTGTAAAACCCTCTACCTCAGAATCTCCAGCTGACAGTTTTGACTATTCAGTCCATCAGAAAGAAGCTTCACTCCTGAATCATGCAGGTCATTGTTAGTCAGGTCCAGCTCTCTCAGACAGGAGTTTGAGGATTGTAAAACTGATGACAAACTCTCACAAGACTGAGCAGTAAGATTACATGTGGAAAATCTGAGCAAGAAAACAAAGTAATTGGAAACAGAATAAATCTTAGTGTAATTTTTAGTAATTAGCTTTATGCAAAAAAATCTAACTATTTGAAACTCAAACCTCAGTATTTCCAGCTTAGAACTCTTCAGACCATCTGAAAGAAGCTTCACTCCAGAATCATGCAGGTCATTGTTACTCAAATCCAGCTCTCTCAGAAGGGAGTTTGAGGACTGTAGAGCTGAAGACAAACTTTCACAGGACTGACCAGTGAGACTACATACGGAAAATCTGAACAAAGAAAAACACAAAGTAATTATATTTAGAATAAATCTTAGCAAAGTGATTTTTTAATAATTAACTTAATGAAGAAGGAGAAAAAAACAAAACAATGAAAGTAAACTCAAACCTCAGTATCTCCAGCTGACAGTTTGGACTTGCCAGTCCATCAGAAAGAAGCTTCACTCCAGAATCCTGCAGGTCATTGTTACTTAAGTCCAGCTCTCTCAGGACAGAGTTTGAAGATTTTAGAACTGAAGACAAACTTTCACAGGACTGACCAGTGAGATTACAGCACTGTAGTCTGTATAAAGTTCAAAACAAACAGTGTTATTAATGTTTATCAGGTATAATATAGAGCACACAGAGCAAAATCGCCAGTGTTAGATGCACACTGGTCAGTGTTCATATGTGCCTACACTACAGAGTGTTAAAAATAACACCAAAGCAATGTTGAAGTTAATTATATAATTAAGTGATGACACTTGCTGTTAACAAGCAGAATCACTGAAGGAAAGAGGAATCATTCCAGCTAACAGGCAAGCTGACAGTGGCATTCTTCTCATAGTGTGCCATAATCAGAAACATTAGCATCAGGGCTACAACTACATGCTGCTTTCCTCAAGCAAAGGTTTCTGATGTAAACAGGGAACTTTAAAACATTCTGAAGTACAAGACTGCAAAGCAGATTATTATTCATGTGGGGAATAATGATATTCGGAAAGAGCAGTCTGAACTCCTTAAGAAGGAAAACAAACACTTAGAAGATTGAAAATGGCTGCAAAAAACATGCAACATGAGAGAACTGAACTTTATTGACAACTTCAATCGTTTCTAGAGTCAAAGACATCTGGTAATATCAGACTCAAGAAGACACAAAGGAGAACTCAATTCTGTGTTATAGCACTGTCTGAGACGTGGCTCTGTGTGTGCACTTTGGGATTTTGTGCACAGTAATGTAGTGATTGGTACTCACACCACCGCTGATGTTGTGATTTTTGGATCACTTGTCACTTAAAGTGTGGTTATGAGAACATTAGGTGATCACTTCCCCTCCTCTTTGTTCAGGGCAGCAGTCAAGTACTTTTAGCTTGGCAGTATGAAAACACTCCCAACAGTGGACTTTTCAATCAATTACAATTAATGTATACTGGAGGTAGTTGGTCAGCTGATTTATCTACAAGATTGGTGATATTGTTAACTTGTAGAGCCTCTTACTGTATTATCAACAAAAGAAAGGCACAAGTGTAATAAAATAAAATGTACTTACAAAAGATGAACAAAAATCCACATGCTACACAGAACACAACAACACATGAACAGAAGAGTGTACGGTCTGAGCAAACTCGAAACACAACAAGACAGAGCGCATGAGAACAAGCAAATGTTCAATGTGCTCATGAAGGAAGACGAACACACGGAGCATTAATGTCCGAATCTTGACACAAAACAGACTTTAGTGCCAGGATCCAAACACCACACGCAACCCACAAGGACGCACGGCTCATGCATGCTTGAAACCACACGCTCACACAAAGACAAGACGATAGTGTCAGAGTTCTGTCACAAAACCAAGAATACACAGACCAAAGTGACAGAACCCTGACAAAAATGTCTTTAATGACAAGCTCAGGAGAACAGACAAGGATGTCAAACTTAATGAGAACATAGTTATAGCCAATTTATAGCAATCTCTGGTAGCCTCTGTTAGTTCCTGGAATGTCACATGGTATGCCTGTTCTTCATAATGAGTCATTATTGAGTGCCTTCCAGCTGCAAGTATGAATTTAAAACACAGTATCCAGCTCTTATAGTGATGACAATAATATTGAATAAATATTACTCCTCTGTATAGAAAATTGACATAAACCTATGAGAATCCCTCAATATTTTGCCAAATGTGCATGCTTTTAAGCTGAAATGCCATAGAGGTAACATGAATTTTCAGACGCTTTGCATCACAGAAATACATTATATTTTAAAGTATATTAAAATAGAAAACCATTATTTTAAATTGTAATAATATTTCACAGTATTGCTGTTTTTTCTGTCTTTTTGATATGCAGCATGATGAGCATGAGACTTCTTTTAAAAACATTATAATAGTAATGTGTCCAATCTTTTGACTGGTATTGTAATTTAAATTATAATAGGCCTATACAAAATTTTCTTCACATGATGTGCAATAATACGTGCATGCATGAGATCACAAAAATCATGTTTTTTTTTGTCAAGAGTGGACATTTTATTAACATATTCCTGTTATCAGCATGATCACAAAGTGTTTTTTCACATAGCCTACCTGACTGAAAAGGCTCATTATGCGGGTCATTATGCAGGTTATTATGCGGGTCTTTTTCTTCTCAGGTGTGATTCAGAGCATTATCATGAAGATTCACACCTCCATGCATAGTGTGTTTCTTGACAAAAAGTGTCTTACAGAATTTAAATCTCTATATTGTTTTATTATATGAACGAGTAGGCAGGATCAATTTTACATCATTTTGAACAAAAAAAATTGTCTACAGCCTCCTATACCGAGAGGTCTTTTGAACACATATTTTGTATTTATTTTGTGGCCGTATTTCAGTGACTTAAGTTTTTTGTTTTTTCAATAACCACGCATAAACGTTATTCCTTCAAAAATGTACATACATATTCCTCACATTATGGTAGCCTAGTTTGTGCTGAATACAGTGTAATGATATATTTTCCATTAATATGTTTATGAACAACTGAAAAAAGCACAAATGTCAGGGAATGTCAAAACTTCTCCAGGGCCCCATATCAGCCTCAGACTCCAGAGGGTTAATCAAATATATTCTTTATTATTTGCTGTCTGTCTTGTGTCCCTGGAGAAAACATCACTGAACCATTCATACTACAATATAGACAGGGGGAAATATCTGCTAGTCACCTATTCATTTACAAATGAATACTGAACAGAGTGAATGATTAAATGTTAAAGTCAAACCTCAGTATGTTCAGTTGACAGTGTGAACTTCTCAGTCCAGTCGAAAGTATTCTGATCCCAGAATCCTTCAGGAGATTGTTACTCAGATCCATCTCTCTCAGATGAGAGTTTGATGATTGTAGAGCTTTAGACAAACTTTCACAGTGCCGATCAGAGAGATCACAGCCATTAAATCTGCCAAAACAGAATGTTTATGCAGATTATTTTCTTATGTTCAGTGTTTCTGCAATAACACATTGTACCTTTCATAATCAGGACAGCAAGATATTTCACATAGAATTTTGACATCCAATTGTTAAGTGATGTAGAACAAACAGCAGTGAGTGAAATTACTCACAGGGCTTTTCTGCAGTGTCCCACAGCAGAAACGAGTCTTGTGTAGTTTGAAGATGACGTGAACATCTTTGGGTTGAACTCATCTAGCACCTTCTCTGACATCAGCAGCACATAGGTCAGCACTGTGCACATTGAAGATGAGAGTTCTCTTCCTGGATGTGCATCTGAACTGAGGTATCTCTGGATTTCCTCATATAATGAATAGTCCTTGAGCTCAAGTAAGCAGTAAAATAGGTTGACTGAAGCTTCATCTGAGATAAAGTGCCCATCTTGTACTCTTTTAATATATTCAGTTGTTTTTGTGATGCTCTCTGTGGTGTCTTCAGTGTGTGTGATCAGGCCTTGGAGCAAGTTTTGACTGGATTTCAGTGAAATTCCCATCAGAAACCGCAGGAACAGGTCCAGATGTCCTCTCTGACTCTTCATAGCTTTATCAACAGCCTTCTGCAGTAGCTCCTGCAATGTAATATTTTCTTTGGGCTTATCAAAGAAAAACTGAAGCTCCTGCATGTTCTTGTTCAGGTAACAGAGGAACACATGCACTGCAGCGAGGAACTCTTGAACACTCAGATGCACAAAGCAGAAGACCTTAGTTTCATGAAGTCCATCTTCCAACATAAAGATCTCAGCGAGCATTCCTGTGAACTCAGTGACTACATCCACATCAATACCACATTCTTCCAGATCTTTCTCATAGAACACAATGCTTTCTCTCTTTAGCTGTTCAAACGCTAGCTTGGCTAACTTCAGAATCATTTCTCTATTTGAATGTAAGAGCTTTGTACGTCGTCTTTCTTCTTGTTCATCGTACTTCTGGTTCTTCATGTTCATCTGTATCAGCAGGAAGTGAATGTACATTTCAGTGAGTGTTGTGCTGATGTTCTCTGCATTGTTCTTGATGAGAATATTTTGGAGTACTTTGGCCGTGATCCAGCAGAACACAGGAATGTGGCACATGATGTACAGACTACGAGATGTCTTAATGTGTGAGATGATTCTGGAGGCCTGAGTCTCATCTTTTATTCTCTTTCTGAAGTACTCCTCCTTCTGTTCATCGCTGAATCCTCGCACCTCTGTGAACAAACCTACATACTGAGGATGAATCTGATTGGCTGCTGCTGGTCGTGAGGTCACCCAGACAAGAGCTGAGGGAAGCAGTGTCCCCTTAACCAGATTTGTAAACAGCACATCTACAGATGATCTTTCCTCAAAACTCGCCAGAATTCCACTTTTAAAGTTAATAGGATGTCGACTCTCATCAAGTCCATCAAATATAAACAGATTACGTTTAGCATATAACTTTGATTTTTCCAATTCCTTAAGTTCCGGATAAAAAACCTGTAGAAACTCATTGAGATTGACCTCTCTGTTTTTCAGCATGTTAATCTCTCGAAATGGAAGCAGGAACACACAGTGTATGTCTTGATTGTCTTTTCCTTCTGCCCAGTCCAGGATGAACTTGTACACAGAAACAGTTTTTCCAATGCCAGCGATGCCCTTGGTCAGCACAATGTTCTTCTCACTGTTTTCCCTCAATAAACGGAACATATCATTGCATTTTATTGGTTTGCCCTGTGTTTTTTTGTTCTTGAAAGCATCATCAATCTTCAGAATCTCATGTTCCTGATTGACGTCTTCAATATCTCCCTCTGTGATGAAGAGTTCTGTGTAAATATCCTTGAGATGTGCTTTATTTTCTTTCTTGCCCTCAAAAATATGTTCTGCTTTCTTCTTCATGTTGGTTTTGTGATTTTCCAAGAATTTTTGCAGCCTTAAAATTTCTGTAATTAAAAAAATCAACATAAATAAGGAAATAGCATTAAAAAAAATAAATAACAAGTAACATGTTCAGACATGTAGTCTGAACAGCACAGCGATCTGCCGACGTTTAAAGTCCTGTAGTGTAAACTTGGCATAAAAGGTCATTTAAAACTAAAAGGGAAAACTTTATGCACTTTGGCTGTCAATTTACACGACAACAGTGTTTTAGGGGTGCATGTTTTTGAAAGTGATATTGTTATCGTCTCCACGTAAACTACAAAAACATGAATTTGTGAAAACGGTGATGTCACATGTGTAACGACTGAGACAAATCAGACACAATTATTTGTTAGTTAACCAATAGTTTTAAGCTCACTCTGGGGCCTGGCGTCCATCCCCTGAGAAGTTCTCAGTTACAAATTTTATTGCACCAATAAATGCCGCATGGAGAGCAGAAAAGAGACACACAAAAACCTGCATCTTTCCTGCATTTTCCACACAGAACACAGACGTTACTGCATTAATTTATAGACAGACTATTCTCTACATACATAGTCCCAGGAAATGGTATCCATTATTACTATTGTTGTATTGTACTCATTGTATTTACATGTTTTATGATTTTTAAATGTTATGACCTACAAGGTAATTTCAATTATGCCATGTTTGGTGTCTATGCGTTCATATCGAGCAGATTTAAATGCTTGTGTATGCGGTATGTCCATACCTGCACAAGACATAAGTATTACAAGAAGCTTTAATAGTTCTTCTTCAAAGCTCAGCCAGTTTAATCTTACTTGGTCATAAAAGCCCTGACAAGGGGGTGTGTGTCACCCGGAAATACAACATCTTCATTGGCCCCCATTATTCCTAAGAGGTTGGACTTTGACCAGAGGTTAAAAACCAGCGAACAGTGCCACTCCCTCTCTTCTTCCTTGCTTCTGGACGACCGAACGGGTCTCCTTGCGGCCGGCCTCTCTAGGCCCGGCCTAGAGTGTCGATTGTGGCATTTATTTTTGGGGGGATTCAGTATCAAGTATCTAATAATTCCTATGTAGAATCACATCAGATATGAAATAAAATCTGTAACTGCAAAGTTAATTTGGTTATTGTCATGTATCCCCTGTGTGTTTGTGGACTCTTTTGTTATTTCCTGTCTTGTTCTATACTTTGTAGTTTTTCATGTTGATTAGTTTCTCCAGGTGTTTCCAATTTACGACGCTCCCTTTTTTATCTTGTTAAGATAAGTCTTCCCTGTGTGTATATATAGTGCTTGTGTTTCACTTGTGTTTTGTTAGTCGCTGTAGGTGTTATATGTGGTGTTTCCTCAGGTGTCATTGTTCCTAGTGTTTCTCCATGTTTTATATAAGTAATCCTGCATTTAGATCTGCTTCATTGCCTGCTCTTTTACATCTTCGTAACAGTTATATTGGGTGTTTTCATATTTTTATTAGGATTTCCTTACCATGAGAAATTGGAGTAGTGTAGTATCTCAGGCATTACTATATATTGATTTACCTTGTTTTTCTGTGTGTTTCTCTGCTGTCTCTGAGCATGTGTGTTGATCTGTGAGGAGAAAGAAAAGATGCATATAGAATGCAAGGAATAAACAGAAGATAAATATTAAGTAAGATATTATTCCATAGCATTAAAAGGGTGCTAAATCATGTGTGCCCCATTAAGATCACACTATTAGTAGTGGTCTTGTCATAGTAATGAAAATGTACCATTTCCTGCAGCATTTGAGCCATAAATGATTACTGGTCCTGTCATGGTGTTTCCAGTCAATACAGGAGCATTTACACTTGCACCTGTTTCAGCTTTCACATCAACACTGACTCCAGTCTGAGCACTGCTGCTCATCTGGACTGGAGCTTTGTGAACTGAAAGAGATATTAATTTATTATTTTAACACACATTTAAATGCATCGCAACTTATCATGGGTCAGTATACACACTTTAAAGAACACCATATAATAATAATATTAAAGGATTAGTCCACTTTTAAATAAACTTTTTCTGATAATTTACTCACCCCCATGTCATCCAAGATGTTCATGTCTTTCTTTCGTCAGTCAAAAGAAATGAAGGTTTTTGATGAAAACATTCCAGGATTATTCTCCTTATAGTGGACTTCAATGGCCTCCGCTTTCCGCATTCTTCAAAATGCTTACATTGTATGTCCTACGCCTTCCCTATTCTACTTACGGAAAAAAATTAAACTGGCGCTGCATTCGTTCTGTAAGTAGAATAGGGAAGGCGTAGGACATACAGCGTAAGAGTTTTGAAGAATGCGGAAAGCGGAGGCCATTGAAGTCCACTATAAGGAGAATAATTTCTTAATTTCTTTTTGACTGACGAAAGAAAACATGAACATCTTGGATGACATGGGGGTGAGTAAACTATCAGGAAAAGTTTACTTAAAAGTGGTCTAATCCTTTAAAAACACTAACAAATTTTTATTCTTCTGCTTCTGCTAGTAATAAGTTCAATGAACCTGTTAACTGGATTCCACAAGACTAGCTATCATCTTTGATTTATACAACAAGTGTGGCTTTATCTTTGAACAAAACTTAAAGGATTAGCTTACTTTCAAATTAAAATTTCCTGATAATTTACTCACCTCCATGTCATCCAAGATGTTCATGTCTTTCTTTCTTCAGTCGAAAAGAAATTAAGGTTTTTGATGAAAACATTCCAGGATTATTCTCCTTATAGTGGACTTCAATGGAGCCCAAACGGTTGAAGGTCAAAATTACAGTTTACAGCAATCCCAGACGAGAAATAAGGGTCTTATCTAGAGAAACCATCGCTCACTTTCTAAAAAAAATAAAAAATAAAAATTTGATACGTTTTAACCATAAATGCTCATCTTGAACTAGCTCTCTTCTTCTCTATTAGAATTCCAGCAGTGTAGACACTGCTAAGTGTATTACTGCCCTCCACAGGTCAAAGTTTGAACTAAATTGTCATATACAATATGCTAGTGCAAGTATATAACAATTATTCCTCGTCTGGTATTGTTTAAAGCTCTTTGAAACTGCACTGAAACTGTAATTTTGACCTTCAACCGTTTGGAGGCCATTGAAGTCCACTATAAGGAGAAAAATCCTGGAATGTTTTCATCAAAAACCTTTTTGACTGAAGAAAGACAGACATGAACATCTTGGATGACATGGGGGTGAGTAAATGATCAGGAAATTTTAATTTGAAAGTGAACTAATCCTTTAAGTTATACTTGCTTTAAAAAAATATTGTCCAATTCCAACTAAATACAGACCATACCAGATGCAAATTTTAAAAAATAAACAAGTTACAGATAAATGTTAAGTGCTTCATAGCAACGTGTGTCCCTAACAGCTGTAGAATCTGTAAAATGCTTTTGTGTGTTCACTTTCAATTATTGCGAAACAAACTAAACCTGTAGATGGTGACAGTCATTCTGGATTGATAATTCAAAGGGTGTGTTAAAATCTTGAATGTACTCATTTGTCATGTCATGTTGAATTCATCCAGTAACTGACACTTGAGCTGTTGTTACCTTTGGTTTCATTCTCTAACTCTTCAGCTAGATGGTTTTGTCTCATTTTTCTCAAGATGCTCAGTGTGATCTTCACAGCTCTTTCTGGTCCACAACATGCCATCATCAGTTCCACTGTGTCAATGGCATCGGCACTCTCTAGATCGGCAGCTGAAACATGAGCATCTTGCTTTAAGTGCCATTTAAACCTCTTCAGTTTTTCACTGTCTAAAGCATCCAGTGTGTCCAGAAGGTGCTCTGACATCATCTTCTGTCACTGACTTCGCTTGCTGGACAAGAAGAAAAGTCCTTCACCACACTAGTACTACAACACTGAAAACAGCAGGTCAACAAACATGATAATGATGATAATTTCATGATAAGCCAGAAAAAGATCAATCTAAATCAAGCAGTTAATCAAGCTTATAGCATTGACCTCCAACCTGTGCAAACTTATAAAGTGAATTGTAAAGTCAATGTTTGGTGTATTTTATTGAGAAAAAGGGGGGCAAAGTACTATGGATTATATGGAAGTTAGTCTGGAGGTGGCGATAAGAAAGGCTCATGACAATAATAAGGTAGAAGCTGGAGTGTTGTAGTAGATGTAGTAGTAGAGTTGTATATTTCATTAATAATCTGTTTTCTTTCTGTTTCTTTTGAAAGATGAGCAGTAACCATTACCTGTACTAGTTACATTGTTGTCACATAAACAACATTATTGACCTCTAGTGGATTTTGAGGATTTTCCCGTACCCGAAAATGCTAGTTAATGTGATCACATTGGACTAAAATTTACTAACTTTACTCACTCAGAGTCTAACAACTTCCCAATTTTTTCCCCCCACATTGTAACACTTGTGGTGTTCCCAGTAAAAAATGACCGCCATACAAAAAAATAGCTTATAAATCTGTCATTATGCTACATTATCACTAAATATTGAACTCAATCAATCTTTTTGTCAACTTATTTTCTTTCAACTGGGAGAGGTTTTATATTTCTTCTTGGAGCTGATTGATCAGATTCCTTATTCATTTGCTTATGTACCTCAGCTTATGAGTGAAAAAGCATTATTAGTGACTATTTTACACACTATTTTATTTATTTAAAAATGGCATGAAGTCACAATTGTGATGTTCCCTGTCAAAAATGACCGGCTTACAAATAATACCTTATAAATCACTTGTTATGCTATTTTATTACCAAATATTATTTTCAATCTTTTTGGTCAACTTATTTTCTTTAAATGAGGACAGGTTTTGTATTTATTTCATCATAGGCCTCATTGATCTGAACTTTTATTGGTCAAAAATGACTTAAATAGTTTTAACTTAAAATAGTGTAGTTATTTTTCTGCAGGCCAGTCATTTTTGACTGGGAACACCACAAGTGTGCCATTTTGTAATAAATAAAAACAAAATAAAATCATTTCAAAACAAATTTCCTGTTTAAACATTAAAGCACACTAGTGTGATAGACAGTGCATTTTTTTTTTTTCATATTTTATGTAAAATTGACAAAATTATCCACAAATAACATTTTTTTTTTTTACTTAAAAACTGAGGTACATAAGCTCAGATAAATAAGGCCTGCGATTGATCAGTTCCAAATAGGACACCACCCGTCCCGCTTTGCGTTGTACCGCACTGCATTTTCACCCTTTGTCCCTCACGTCGCATATTGAGAAAATGTTGTATGTGTTCCCTGTCAGAAAACAAATGGGTAATTCAGTAAATTAAAATTTTACAAGGCAACATAATGGCAACAAAAAAGAGAAAATGTTCTTTTAGTAAAGACTGGGGCTAGAACATATTCCTGGGTGAGGCTGATAGAAGGGGATCATTTTTATATATAAAGACGGTCAATTAACTAATTTCATGTTGTTTTATATTTTATTTGTTCATTATTTATTTTGTTGGATTTTAGTTGGACTTGGTCAGAACTGTTTCAATAATAGTTATCTGCATGATGACATGCAAAATAAAGACATGTTATGTTACATTGTGATGTAATGGTGTTTTCTGGAAGGGACTAAAGAACATTAAAGTATTTTTTATCAACTGAAAGGCAGAATACAAATGTTTTATTAAGTTAGACATATAAGAGATTCAGGTTATGTGTGTTAGTAACATGTCCCACATTGTCGCAGACAAACTTAGTAATCGTCCCACATTTGGTTTGGGTCACATTTGGTTACCCTAGTTCCAGAAATAAATATAAAACCTGTCCTATTTGAAAGAAAACAAGCTGACAAAAAGATTTAATCCAATATTTGGTGATAAAGTAGCATAACAAGAGATTTATAAATATTTTTTTTGCATTTTTTGCATTTTACAAGTGTGATTTCAACACAGCACAACGGTCAACCTCAATTTTATGAAGTAACGGAAGTGCTTTGTTTGCACAAAAAACATAATTTACCACTATACATAAACAAATGATTATATTATTTTATTAAATATTATTAACTTTTCCCTACCACTGACAGAATTTTCCATCATTTATGAGACAACGCTTCTCTGCCATTGATGGAAATTCCCAGTTTCCGTGTTTTCTCTGTTGTAATGTAATGGCATTACGTAATGTGATAGAATTTTTAAATTAATCATAACTAACATTTATTTTACCTTGCAGGAATAACATTTATATGCTTTTGAAACCTAAATGTCCTCAAAACTTTAGGCCTAAATCAGTGTGTGTCTGAATCATGTCCAAATATGAGAAAAGGGGGAAATGAAACTTAGGGACAGCTAGACAACTAAATCTAAATATAATATAATACTCATGATATTGAGTAACCAACGAACTAATAAACACATGATTTGTGTAACAGGTATACAAAGTATACTGCTAAATACTGTTATAATTCACACAAAATTGTTCTTTTATACGTTTTATGATACCTGATCTAAAGGTGCGCTTCTCCTTTAAGTGTTGCGTGGTCACAGTATGACCTAATTTCCTGTCCTGTCTCCTTCTCTTCCCTTTTGAACTGTGATTCAATGGAAGAGGTAGGTTTCTTTTGTCATCCTGTTAATTTTATTTAATCCTTATGTTAATTATATCTTTTATATCTGTATTTCCACCCATACTTATGTGTAAAGTACTATTTTATCTATCCTTGGGATTATTTTTGTTATTTTACATTCTTTGAGGTATATTTCTGTCTTTTATGTGAAAAGCACATGGTAATGGAGATGCACCATATTTGTTTTATAGAGTGTTATAAGGGCCACTCGATCTGAGGCTGCTTATGTCTCTGTTATACAGGTATGTTTTTCTGTATATATTTTCCTTATGTTCATGTTTTCTTCCGCCCTTTTGAACTGTGATTCAATGGAAGAGAGTGTTATAAGGGCCACTCGATCTGAGGCTGCTTATGTCTCTGTTATACAGTAAAACGATCCAGTGAATCTGCTGCCTGCTGTCCCGTGTCTGTTTCTCCATCCACACAACGTAACACAACGCAGACCAAGTTTTAATACCCGGTGTCTCTGGCCGCACATCACGCTGAGCATAAGCGAGCCGCACGGGTTACACGTGGTGCCGTGAACCTTGGGTTTCGCATGATCGGCTGTTCACCGATCGCCGGAGTTGCTGCTTCAACAGACGACGGGTGTGCTGTTCCGAATCGCTGGAGGAGTGTTTCGCTGACCGCGGAGGCCGCAGCTCGTTTCATCTCGTCACCTCTGCTCGACCAGTTCACTGTATCTGCTGCTCACATCAAGTAGGACGGCTTTAATCGAACGATTGCTTTTTGTGAGGTATGGTTGAGAACTGTTTTGATCTATCGACTACTATTCGCTGCATATACACTTTGATGTGTGTTGAACTGTTCCGTGAAACTGAACACTCATTATAAAGGAGTTTGATCGTCACGTGGAACATTTTTTTTCCTCATTCTCCGTGCAACTGTATGCTGAACTGTTCTTCGCGCTGCTGCACGCTCATAATAACGGAGGTTTTTGTGATCGTCACATACGTAAGTTTTTTTTCTCTCCGTGCGACGTCACACTGAACTGCTTTGAAAGAGCATTATTACATGTGTTTCTGCAGAGTGTATATATTTTTCTGCATACTATGTTGTGTTTTTAGTGCTTTTAATTCCATTTTCTGCATATCTCTCGGTGTTTACTATTCAAGTTGAGTCATGTTTGAGGACACTGTTAGTCAAGATAACTTTAGCTCTGTGCAACAACCTAACGCCGTGTTTCCAGTAGGCAGGGGTAGTGGGGCTGTGTTTAATCTTCCTGACAAAATGTCTGAAACTCCACCTCAATGTTTTGGGAGGGGAAGGGCATTCTTTAATGCAGAAATTGACCATGTACATGCCTCTGATTCAGCTATTGGTGCCTCAGTGGGCCCTACTGCCTGTTCCACACCTTTTGCACACTCAAACGCTGATAATGTTTTTACTCCAGAGTCTTTAGGTGGTTTAATTTCTGATTTAGCTCAGAAAATTGGTAAGAGCATTTCGGCCAGTCTCAACTTAACACAACAACCCAGCCAAATGCAGTCTAAGTCAAATGTGCAGCATTCAGATGACGGTGCTGATACGTCAAAATTGAAAGTGATTGTCCAACATGATGTGACACCTCCACCATTCTTTAGAGGTGATCGAAGTGATTCATTTACTGTGCACGAATGGGAGGACATGATGTACAGTTATTTGAACAGTAAGAAATGCACTGATGAAACTGCTTCTGATCTCATTTTGAGCAGGTTGGCCGGAAAAGCAAGGGACGTGGTCAAAGTGTCCTTACGTAGCTTCCCAGGGCAGGCTACTGCAGTGCTCCCCGCCACAGTGTTTGATATACTGAAGCGTAATTTCAGTGAGTTAACTTACTCGAACATGCCTATGGCTGACTTCTACAACACTCTTCCTAAGGTGGACGAGAGTCCAATGGACTACTGGATACGGCTGAATAAGGCGATCGATGTGGCTGATGAGTGTTTACGTAGACGCAACAAGTGTGTTGAGGATCCTGCAGCTGAAGCTGTTATGATGTTTGTCTCTCACTGTCCAGATCCTGGCCTTGCTTTGTCTTTTCAGTTCAAGCCTGCCGAACAGTGGAGTGCTGCTGAGGTTCAAGAACGACTGGATTGTCACCGCAGGAACCTGAAAAGAACTTCTGCTAGAACCCAACGTTACTCACCTGTGTTCGCCTGCCATCAGGACACTGTGACTGTCCGTGACGATCCTGTATTGAGTTCTCCCAAACAGCCTGAACCCTCCTCAGGTCAGTCACCATGTTTGAATGGTCAGCTCAACCCTAACGCTGTCCCTTTTACGCCTAACGATAGTATGCAACAGTTAGTCGGCATGATGGATAAAGTTCTGTCTCTCTGCACTGCCTCACTGTCCTCGTCCAATCCTGGATGTCACGTCACAACATCAGACCCCAAGCCTAGTGTGAGCCCAGCATGTAAAGTATGTCGATCTAAAGAGCACACTACACATTCTCATTGCATGCGGCAGAGGCTTTGCCGTAACTGCTTCAAGCCTGGACACTTTAAGAGTGATTGTCCAAAGACGACAAGCTTTGAGCCGCATTCTTCTGCTACTCAGTTAAACTAAATAGCCCGTGTGTGGAAGGGGGTAGCATGGGCGGTGATGTACTTCCCCTAAAAGATGAGTCGGACCCACATGAGATTTTTGTAAATAGTTGCAAGTTGCAGCCACCTGATAAAACGGTGCTGTATGTGGGATCTCAGAGAATCGATGGAGCTAGTGAACTGTTTTATGCTCCTGTGACTGTCAGTGGCCAGTCTGTACTGAATGGTTTGCTAGATTCTGGCAGTATGGCTTGCACCCTGAGTACGGAGAGTGAATCCAAGTTGCGTGCCGAAGGAGTTCTTTCGCAACCTTCAGTAGTTCCTGGTAACGTGGTCCTAGTGGGCTGTGGTGGTCTTACTATTCAGCCTAAGTGCACATATGACCTGGAAATCGAAGTCTATGGATTCAAGTTCATCGTACCTACTTTAGTAGTGCCTGGACAGAAAGATGAGTTCATCATCGGCAGTAACGTTATCAAATGCGTGCTTAAGAAGATGAAAGCCGAAAAGAAGTACTGGGAAGTAATTTCATGTGAAAACAGCAATCCTGAGTCTGAAAAGTTCCTTGAGCTTTTGAGCTGTATTTCTCGTTGGTCTGGTCCTCGCCAGCCTGTTAAGCTTGGCACGGTGAAGCTCTGTCAAGCAGTTACCTTACTTCCCAGAAGTGAACACCTGGTCTGGGGAAAACTTCCTGCTAACGTTAATGTCTCCCCGGGAAGCACAGTCATCGTTGAACCCACTACTTCACGTTCAGCGCCCCGTCATGTTCTTGTGGGACGCGTAGTGAGCCCTATGTGGGGTGATCGATGGGTGCCGATGAAGATTTTGAACCCCACACAATCTCCAATAACTCTTCGTCGCAATGCTAAGCTGGCTGATGTGTCTCCTTGTTTGGCAGTGGAGGATGTTACTGTCACGCAAAATCTATGCAGATCTCATGATGCTCCTGATGCAGCTTTCCCCAAGACCGTGTCATCTGTCGATCCTGTTAGGTTATTGCACGAGTACGGCTTGGATGACATTAATATCGATGAGTGTGAAGTCTCCGACTTATGGAAGGAGAAGTTGGCCAATGTTATCGTGTCATATCGTGATGTTTTCTCCATTGACCGACTTGATTGTGGAGAGGCGAAAGACTTCGTACACAGGATACATTTATGTGATGAACGTCCTTTCCGTCTGCCCTACCGCCGGATCCCTCCTGCCCACTACCATAAGTTGCGAGAAGTTCTTTCAGAAATGGAAGAAAAAGGCATTATCAGCAAATCAGTTAGCGAGTACGCATCTCCTTTGGTAATGGTTTGGAAGAAGGATGGATCGTTAAGAGTCTGCACTGATTTTCGCTGGCTTAATGCAAAGACTATAAAAGATGCTCATCCTTTGCCCCATCAGGCGGATTGCCTGGCCGCTCTTGGTGGCAATCTTCTATTCAGCTCTGTGGACTTAACATCTGGATTTTATAATGTCCCACTCCATGTATCTGATCGGCATTACACAGCATTCACAACGCCCATGGGCTTATATGAATATAACCGTCTCCCCCAGGGCCTGTGTAACAGTCCAGCATCCTTTATGCGCATGATGCTCAGCGTATTTGGAGATCTTAACTTTTCCAGCCTCCTTTGCTATCTCGATGATTTGCTGGTCTTCGCCCGTTCTGAAGAAGAGGCATTGAAACGCTTAGAAGTGGTGTTTGCACGGTTGAGAGCTAGTAATTTGAAGTTGGCTCCAAAAAAGTGTCATTTCCTCAGGCGTTCCATCAAGTTTTTGGGCCATGTGATCAGTGGTTCAGGAGTTTCAGTGGATGAAGATAAGGTTGCAGTCATTGCTGCCTTTCAGAAGAAAGACCTAATGAAAGAGGATGGCAGCACACCTTCGCCGAAGAGAATTAGATCGTTTCTGGGCATGGTTCTTTACTACCAAAGCTTCATCCCTGGCTGCTCACAAATCGCAAAGCCATTGTTCAAGTTGACTGCTGGTCAAAAGTGTTTGGTGAAAGGCACAAGTCGTCGTAATAGTAACGGCACTTTCCGAGAGTTGACTCCTCAAGACTGGACTCCTGACTGTGATGTCGCCTTCGAGGAGTTAAAGAGAGCCCTTGTCGAGAGCGTGGTGTTGGCCCACCCTGACTTTGAGCGTCCCTTCATCCTCTGCACTGACGCATCGTTGAACGGCCTTGGCGCAGTGCTTTCTCAAGTTGCTGTTGGCGAGGATAAAGCACGTCCTATAGCGTTCGCCAGCAAGTCTTTGAACCACAGCCAAGCCAATTACCCTGCACACAGGCTGGAGTTCTTGGCCTTGACATGGTCCGTTTGTGACAAGTTCAGCCATTGGCTTAAAGGCCATGAGTTCACTGTATGGACCGATAATAATCCGCTCACGTACATCATGACAAAACCTAAACTGGATGCGTGTGAGCAGCGCTGGGTTTCAAAACTTGCCCCGTACAACTTTAAGATCAAGTACATCCCTGGAAGGCTAAATGTTGTGGCGGATGCGCTCAGTCGCGACCCGTTTGTCAAGCCGGTGAGTCAGCGAATTCTGACTGAGCCTTACTCCGAGCTGCTGAAGCATGTACACAGTGTTGAAGATGATTCTGTACAGAGAGCATTCCATCTCACGTGCCAGCCGCAAACACTTGGCACTGAACGCGATCAAAACTCTGAAATGGATGTTTCTATGACTGCTGAGGATGTGTCGTCCATCTTGTCATCTTGTGGTGATTGGGATTTAGGAGCAGTATCCAGAGCAACATCCCTAGCTGATCACATGAGCTCTTTAATTCCTGCCTGTCAAGATGTCTCCCATGCTTTTTCATTGTCTGAATTGCAGTGTCAGCAGCACAAAGACGCAGTTATTTCACGGGTGTCCTTCTATGTCAGCAGGAAGCGCAGACCATCCAGGCGCGAGCGTGTGAATGAGGATTTGCGTGTATTAAGGATTTTAAAGCAGTGGGACAAACTCTTTTTGCTCAATGGCATTCTGTACAGAGCCATCAAAGATCCACTCACAAAGCATAAGAGAATTCAGTTCGTCCTTCCTGAATCCCTGAAACAGCAAGCTCTCTCTGGTGTTCATGATTTGGCCGGTCACCAGGGCCAGCCACGTACACTGTCTTTAGCCCGCCAGAGGTTTTATTGGCCTGGGATGGAAAGTGATGTACGTGATTACGTCAAGACTTGTACCCGTTGTGTCCTGAGTAAAACTCCAGAGCCAGCTGCAAGAGCACCCTTGGAGAGCATCAAGACTACTGCCCCATTGGAGCTCGTTTGTATTGATTTCTGGTCCGCCGAGGATAGGCACAATAAATCTGTGGATGTCTTGGTAATCACGGATCATTTCACCAAGCTAGCTCACGCTTTTCCATGCCAGAACCAATCGGCTAAGAGTGTTGCGAAGAAACTCTGGGATGGCTTCTTCTGTGTTTATGGCTTCCCTCAGCGTATCCATTCAGACCAGGGAGCAAATTTTGAGAGCGAGCTGATAGCAGAGCTCCTTGATCTTGCTGGCGTTGACAAGTCACGGACTTCCCCATACCACCCAATGGGAAATGGTGGAACTGAGAGGTTTAACAGAACATTAGGTAACATGTTGAGATCGCTTCCACCCAGATCTAAACAAAAGTGGCCACAGTTAGTGCAAACGATGACATTCGTGTATAACTGCACTGCCCATGAAACAACTGGATTTGCCCCTTTTTACCTGATGTTTGGAAGGGTGCCGAGATTACCTGTTGACCTCATGTTTTCAAGTGTGCTTCGTGATGAGTCCGTCTGTGATTACAATAACTATGTTCAATCTCTCGTCAGTGATCTACAGTCTGCTATGATGCTGGCTCAAAAGAATTCTACTGCAGAACAGAAACACCAGTCTGATCAATACAACAAGAGAGTCAAGGGATTGCCTCTGTCAATTGGTGATCAAGTTTTCATCGCAAACAAAGGCTGTCGAGGTAAACGGAAGCTTGCCGATAAATGGGAACCCACCATGTACTCTGTTGTCGCTTCAAAACCTTCCCTGCACATTTATAAGATCCGTGACCGATCTGGTCATGAGAAAGTGGTACATCGGAATCTCTTGTTGCCAGTTAACTTTCTTCCTTTGCCCACAACAGAGTTTGAGTTTTCTGTTGGTGAATGTGCTGGTGATGGTCCTTGTTCCTCATCTTCTCAATCTGTATGTGATGTAACTGAGTCAACAATACCTGTCACTAATGCTTTGTCTCATGCAGAGTCTCTATCTGCCATTTCTCACATGGCTGTGTGTGATGATGATTGTACAGCTTCTTGGGTCTCATCTCATTCTTTTCAAGATGTTTCTGAAGCACAAGCTGATTTATCTGTTGTTGACCCTGACACTGTAGCTAGTGCTTTTTCACCTACTGTCCCTGTTTCTACAGATTTGTACGATCCTGTGGTTGACAATAACCCTGACAATCGTTACATTACCAGGCTTGGTAGAGTAATTAAGCCTGTTCGTAGGCTGATTGAGTCAATGGTTCAACTCGAGACCTTACTTGGTGTGGAGTCCATATCTCCTGTTATTCATGTTTAAATCTGTGTATAGCATTGCTCTTTGATGCTACTGAGTGTAAAGTATTGTTTTTTCTCATGTGTATACTGTGTAAGCAAAAGGCCTGAGTTTTTCAAAGTGTAAAAGGCACTTTTATATGCCTACAACATGTGTAGTGGTTTGGCCAACTTCTTACATATTTGTATCCCTTAGTTGGGTAACTTTTCATGTTGATAGTCTTCACTGTTTTTTTCTGGAGTGTAGACCAAGTCATTCTCACGACCTGTGCTCTTGTTTTTGTTATACTCTGAGGAATTTTGTGTAAATTCTGGGGGGTGAGTGTAACAGGTATACAAAGTATACTGCTAAATACTGTTATAATTCACACAAAATTGTTCTTTTATACGTTTTATGATACCTGATCTAAAGGTGCGCTTCTCCTTTAAGTGTTGCGTGGTCACAGTATGACCTAATTTCCTGTCCTGTCTCCTCCTCTTCCCTTTTGAACTGTGATTCAATGGAAGAGGTAGGTTTCTTTTGTCATCCTGTTAATTTTATTTAATCCTTATGTTAATTATATCTTTTATATCTGTATTTCCACCCATACTTATGTGTAAAGTACTATTTTATCTATCCTTGGGATTATTTTTGTTATTTTACATTCTTTGAGGTATATTTCTGTCTTTTATGTGAAAAGCACATGGTAATGGAGATGCACCATATTTGTTTTATAGAGTGTTATAAGGGCCACTCGATCTGAGGCTGCTTATGTCTCTGTTATACAGGTATGTTTTTCTGTATATATTTTCCTTATGTTCATGTTTTCTTCCGCCCTTTTGAACTGTGATTCAATGGAAGAGAGTGTTATAAGGGCCACTCGATCTGAGGCTGCTTATGTCTCTGTTATACAGTAAAACGATCCAGTGAATCTGCTGCCTGCTGTCCCGTGTCTGTTTCTCCATCCACACAACGTAACACAACGCAGACCAAGTTTTAATACCCGGTGTCTCTGGCCGCACATCACGCTGAGCATAAGCGAGCCGCACGGGTTACATTTGGGCAGATCTTGCTTTGCTCTAGTAACAGAAGGGTTTGACATATGAAGAACCAATCATTAGTAGAATGCTTTACCATGCTCCTATCCTACATAAACTGTTGAATTACTTTTTCTGGTGGGATTCTCTGTGATTGATACGAGGTCCTCCGGCCATGAATAAAGCATATTCAAAGGCATAGTCTGGAGTCTGTCTGGTTATTGCTGCGCAGCAAGTTAGGAAACACTAGAGACCTTATTCCCAAGTGAAAGTGTTCAAAAAGAGTCAAGATGTTGACCAACTCCGCCGCTAGAATATAAATTATTTAAGCGTCTAATAGGAGATGTTAGGGGCGTCAATCAGGAGACGTAGGGAAAAATCTACCACATGTGCATGTTAAGAAATACTATTTGAGAAATCACAGGTTCACTAATGTTCAAATGAGAAACACAGTGATTTCACGCAATGTGACAAGAATATCAAAATGTGCAGCCTTCTGTGATTCACTTCCAAAGACACACCCGATCATGTTTGATCACGACATAATCATCAAAAAAGCACAGCATTAAAGTCTCAGAATCTCAAAGTGACCAATGACACATCATAAGTCGACACTATTCCATAAAAAAACAACTAAAGATGAAACACTCACCTCAAATAATATTTGTAGATCGTTCTATTTCCTCATCTGAAACTGTTGACTTTACCAGAAGCAGAGAAACTTTTGTAAAAACCACTTCCTATAGTCAGAAGTCAACACACACACACACACACACACTTATAATAATAATATTTTTATTATTACATTGTAAAAGAGACGAGTGTCTCAAGAGACAACTCTTTTCTTGCTAAAAACAATTAAATATACGAGTAGGACTGTAATACAATGCTTTAATATATGTCATACATCTGACAGTCTTTACAGCCAATAGATTAACTGTTCCTCTTTCTAAACAACCTTGCCCTCTATGTAGTTGTGTGACTGTTGAATTGTCAGAGTGAAAGCTTGGACAAAGTGAATAAACATACATTAGTTTTGTCAAATCAGGAAGTAAAACCATTGCCTTTCCATATCCCTTTAAAGCTGGGTAATTTCTGTCACTAGATAGATATGTACAGTAAATAAGGTAGGTAAGTACTTACTTACCTCTGTTTCTGTTCCTGGAACAAACAGTGACTGACATATTTCTGGGTGTTTAGTCAGATCACCAAGGCCATAAAGTTCCAAACCCTTTCCTATCTCCTGCAGCACATGGATCAGCTTCAGGGATGCATGAAGGATAATAGCCCTGGAGAAAAATAAATCAGTTTAATTCTGAGAAAACTCACTCAAATGTATGTTCATTAATCATTTCAACATAGTGAGTTATTTCATCCTTCTCCACGCTGACAATACCAAGATACCCACGGCTCAGGATGTCTTCAGTGAGGTCTGAACTTTCTGTGGCCGAGTCCACCTGAAATTATAAAGAATGGTGCATTAGTCAAAGGCCTTTGTCTCTATCATTATCACCTACATAAAATTACATGAGCTATAAGGTGTCAATATTGTCCATCTCCCAGATCATTTTTATTCCGTTGTTCTGAACTTGTAATACTAACGCATCAGGAAATTTGGAGCTGGACCACCTTAGGCCGAACTGACAGCCATTATTTCTCCTACAGTCCTAAAGATAAACTTTAGAGCTTTCCACATTTCAAACATACTTAATACACAGGATCTTTGCAGTGGTTGGTCATGATTTGATTTTATATGTTATTGTGACAAATCCAACATCATTAAATGATGATAAATAATCATAATCAGAAAAATAATCTATTTTCCATAAGATTATTTATTGTATCCCAGTTAATTTAGCTTGTTTTAAGCAAAACTCACTATATTTTCAGAAATAAGACATAATATCTTGTCATTTTATTCATCTGTAAAGCTGCTTTGACAATCTATGTTGTAAAAAGTGCTATATAAATAAAGGTGTGACTTGACAAATAACAAGTTTATGCCACATATTACAAGTTTTGAATTTGGTTATGTGCACTAAAAATTAAGTATTTACTTAAAGCTGCAGTCCGCGATTTTTCCTCTTTGTCGCCATCTCTGTTTGAAACATGCAATTGCAGTCACATGCGGAGCAGTTATCTGTACGTGCGTCGTGTATCGGCACAGCTCGTCAGCGCGGATGAATCTAATGTTTGCTGTCAGTCACTGCACCGGTGTGGATACTGAACTTCAGAATCACAGATTCTACGTCTTGAAAGTATGACCAATATAAGATTTTCACTGGAAAATATCATCTGAACAAGTAAGTAACATGTCTGCCACTTTTGTTCTGACCAACTGAGGGAAAAAGCATTAGGCCTACAATAAATCACGCTGCCAATGATGATTAAATCTAACGATCGCTTAGCTCGGATCACGCCAAACCGTGCAAATTATTATTACTGTTATATTGTTCTCAAATTGTTAATGTTAACAACATCAGCATTGCGTGACTGTGTATTTAGTGTGTATTAGCGTTACCTGTAGATTTCAATGTCTGTAGCCACTCCACAGTCCAAAGTCTTTTGCTTTTTGTCTACGGGTGAATCTCCTGTTGTCACTGATGATTGTCATTTGGACCTTTCTGGATTACAATCCGCCATCAAAATGATAAGTTTAATTATTTCAGCTGCTGTGAGAAAAGGCTATAAATGATCCGCTACCAGCTGCATCCTCACGTGATAAAACCAAACCGACTAGCCTCTCGATGGGACTCCTTCCTTTCTGTTTACGGACGTGACGTAATAACGCACAGAGGAACTGCTGCATGCTCGAATTTCCTGCGGAAATCCACCATGTCGCTCTTATTATAAAACATTATTACAAGCTTACCGTTGTGAATCAAGACAAGATAATGAGATAGTTTTGAACACTGGCTGGTTATATACTTGCTCAAAAATTGATTTTGGATCATTTTTAACCAAAAAAAGTTACAGACTGCAGCTTTAATATGAAGACACAATTTAATTAAAATTATTTAAAAAAAATTGTATTATCTGCATGTTTTGTAAAGATTCAAATATCAGTTTACCAATATCAGCTGTGTAGGGGAATTTTACAGCTAAAGACCAGATATGATGAATGAAGACCCAGAGTCAGAGTTTAAAAAAATAATAAATTGAAGAAAATTTTACTGAAGAATAGTTTGAAATTTCATCAGCAGAAATCAGCTTCAGGTCTCACAAGGAGTTCGTAGGCCGCTCTGCGTACATTCACATTTCCACAATAATTATACTCTAACAGAGTCCACTGAATACGTCATTACTTCAGGTTGAATGATTCTGATTGGCTAAGAAAAATAGACAAAATTAGTAATCTTCCACACATGGACAGATAGTCAGAAACATATCTCCATCCATCACGATGCTGACAATCGGACCCTGAACTTAGGCACAGGATGTCCTGTTAAGTCATGAAAAGGCATCTGCAGGCCTCAAGAAGAGTGCCAATTATCTATTGATACCAATACAGGACCTACACACAGAACACTAGCGCACATACACAGATACACATGATTCACAACTTCTTCAAGGTTGAAGTTGGTTAAACTTCTACAAAACATACTGATAAGTTGAACTTTTCTCTCAGTGAGAGGTACAGACAATATACATCATTATTCTCTAGTGTTTGAAGATGAAAAGGAAAACAAATGGTTTAACATACATTGAATAATTCATCAAAATATTAGGACAAATGTTGATTAATAACTTGATTGTAAATCGCTCAAAAGATATATATTGAAGCGGCAGTGGATTCCAGAATCCAAACCTTCAGCTGCTTTGATTTTTCCAAACATTTGATTGAATAAAGCATGACAATCAGAAACATGCAGTATTTCTCTGATTATTAGCTAACCACGTAGCAAAAGAAAAGTTAAAATGAATAGACCATTAAAAAAGACAACTTGCTCTCCACTGCTGTTTGCCGCTGCACAGTTCAGGAAACTTCTTGTTTTATAGCTTTCCAAAATGAACACAGTTTCACACCAGAGATCTTTCTGCTCTGCTTTATGCTTCACATCAATGACTTTAAATGTCTCATATGGAGGAATCAGCACCTCTTTTTCATGCGGAACACTTGAATATTTTGTCACATCAGCACCTGAACAAGTTCTGATTTCAAAACAAGATGTATTTCCAAAAACTTCTGTTAATTTACGTTCAAGTGTGGATGAAGCAAATTGGCCAAAATTTGCCCTTAACATTCATATCAAATTGAACGGTAGTACCACGGTAAGTATTAAAGCATTCAGTTTGGGTTTTCTTCAAAATCTGTATTGCTTCTGTTAACCAGAAGTGAAATGAATAGTGAGTATATGTCTCATTTTTATATTTTTGTTTGCCAAAACGAACAGCTTCATTGAAGTCCACATGTACCCCATCACCTGTGTATGCATAAATGGCAACTGAATGATTCTTTGACAAATTATCTCCTGGTGCTGTGTGATTCTGTTCAGCTCTTTTCCAAGCTTCTGCAAATGTTGGAGAGTTAGCCAATTCCCTCTTCAGAAATTCTGTCTGCACACGATGTTCCATTTTCTTTGTACACCAGTAAAATTTGTCATCAACTGAATTCTCTGCCATATCCAATGGATATATCGGTCTTTCATCAGCAGCAGTTCTGTTATCCTGCAGCGACAGGAATCATATCAATCAATCATCAGTGTTCATGTCTTTTAATATTCATACCAGAACTCACCTGTGCTAGAACAGCTGAAATGAGGAGAAGAGCTTCAATGATCAGCAGCATCTTGATTCAGTCGAATCCCTCAGATGATCTAGTAGAAACTATTGTGAAGCACAGACATCAACACAAGCAGGTTTCACACATACAAAATCCATGATTCCTGTGATGTTCACTGATATATGCACTGCTTTCAACCTAAAAACTTAAGCTCAGCTGCTGCCTTAAATTATAATCAGTTTGGCTGCACAACACATTTCAACTTAAATTATATATATATTAAGTTAAATAGTTAAAGTATACATAAATTGCCATGACTTATCGACCATATAAATTTTTACTTCACCCCAACCTTACCTCACAATATTGTTGTCTCTTTCTTTTTGTTATTTCTCAGGAGCTCAAGAGCAGATCAGCCATACAACTCTTCAAACTATACCTGAGTAGGCTGGCTTTTAATGTGTGTGTGTGTGTGTGTGTGTGTGTGTGTGTGTTCTTGTTTATATTACATCGTGGGGACCAAATGGCCCCACAATGTAATAAAAACCTGAGATCACCTACATTGTGGGGTCCAGCCAGCGGTCCCCACGAGGGAAATGGATTAATAAACATACTAAAAGATGTTTTTTTGAAAATGTAAAAATGCAGAATGTTTCCTGTGATGGTTAGGTTTAGGGATAGGGGTAGGGTAGGGGGATAGGAAGTACGGTTTGTACAGTATAAAAACCATTACGCCTATGGAGAGACCCCACTAAGATAGGTGCGCCTGTCTGTGTGTGTGTGTGTGTGTGTGTGTGTGTTTTATGATAAGAAATGACCCTTCATTTCACAAGACAATACATTGTTCTTATGAAGAGAGTGAAAATGAAAAGAAATGCCCACAGTTAACCCCCTTTCTCAAGTACTTTGAAGTTCATCCAACAAATATTGAAAACTCAGTTGAATTTTATTATGTTTGTTACATTTTATTTTACAGTACATGTACTTAGAGTGTACTTATCTAAAAACGTATTGGGTAATATAAGGTAGCTGCATGGGTTAGGTTTAGGGATAGGTTCTAAACCATATCTGGGCCTAAATAAAATTTAAGTAATATTTAACATGCACGTCACACATCACGTCACACAGTTTTTCACAGTTTAGAAGAGTTTCTGTAATTTATTTGAAGAGTGTTGCCTATACTTAGGCAATGGACACTGTGCTAATATCAGTACTGACACCAGGCTTTTCTTAACTCCCTGAGGTCTGAAAACACGCCGGCGCGTTTTGCAGGATTTTTTTCACATTGCAGCAAAACAGACTTAAAATACTCTGTAATTTCTTGTCATAGAGACATAAGTAATATATCAATTGAAACTATAGAATGTCTTCTCCTCTCCCTCTGAACGAACTCCAATCTGATAGTTCTCAGAAAATGAACTGTAACTTATGAATACTAATGACAAAAAAAAATAACAACACTTAAGTCTAAAGAAACGTTGAAATGTCAGGTTTTAAATCATGCAAGTCAAATTGAAAACAAACATTCTGTGTTTATGTAATCTGTATGAAAAGAGAGCCATGTCAGAAGTCTGTGATTCAGCTCATTATCCGCTAATGCGGCCACGCCCACGGAGCCAGCGCTATTCAGACGCAAATTCAGAGGCAATACATGCATTCATCGTCTCAATCGTGTATTTATTGTCTTGAAAAGTGTTTATTTGGACGTTAAAGCCATGGTTAGCGATCTCTAGAAGACATGCCGTTAGTTCCTAGTTCCTTTTCTTCTTTATATGAATTTGTGGCCTGAAGGTGTACAGAGAGCGCCCTCCGGCTGCAAGTGTGAATTGAAAACACAGTATCCAGCACTCATAGTGATGACAATAAATATTACTTCTCAGTATAGAAAACTGACATAAATATATAAGAATCCATCAATATTTCTCCAAATGTGCATGCTTTTAAGCTAAAAGCCTATATGAAATGCCATAGAGGTAACATAATTGTTCAGACACTTTGCATCACAGAAATACATTATATTTTAAAGAATATAATAGAATACCATTATTTTAAATTGTAATAATATTTCACAGTATTGCTGTTTATGATGAGCTGAGACATTATTACAGAGGGTTTTTTTCACAGCCTACCTGACTGAAAGGCCTCATTAATATGCAAGTCATTTCAGGTCATTATTATGTGATTCTTTTGTCTTCTCAGGTGCAAATGGCCCATTATTCATGCAGATTCACGCCTCCACGCATACTGTGTTTCTTGACAAAAAGTGTCTTACAAAAACTAAATCAATATATTGTTTTATATGAAGGAGTAGGCAGCATAATTTTTACATAATTCTGAAGCAAAAACTCTAGTCTACAACCTCCAATACCCAAAAGTCTTGTGAACACAGATTTAATATACTTTTTTTGGCCTTATTTCAGTGACTTAAGTTTTTTGTTTTTTTAATAACCACGCATAAACATTATTCCTTCAAAAATACAAACATGTACATACATGTTCCTCACATATTATTGTAGCCTAGTTTGTGCTGAATACAGTATAATGACACTTTTGTCATTTATATGTTTATGAACAACTGAAAAAAGCACAAATGTCAGGGCATGTCAAAACTTCTCCAAGCCCCAAATCAGCCTCAGACTCCAGAGGGTTAAGTTAAGGTAATAAATTCCTTTTCACAGCCACAGTTTGTGAGTTTATGAGAATACAGTAAATTCTGATAGACAGTAAAGACTGCAGCCCTGACGTGTTTCATATGGGTCAGACAAAGAGACAGATATAAATGTGTATTAGGCCTATATATTTATGTTTGCACTTCAGTTTCACTGTACAACCACAGGTCGGCACTGACAACCTCTCAAATCTGACAGAACAATAATGATTATTATCTGTCATTACTCATTATAAACAGCTTATTGTTAAAACAATTTCAGATTTTTAGTTCTGAAAGCATGTGCTTTTCATGTTTTTAAATCACAATAGAGATTTTAAATGTCTAATAAATTATTTCATGATGTCCACACTGCAAAAAAAAAAAAAAATGCTTTTCTTACTTAGATTTTTTTTGTCTTGTTTCCAGTCCAAATATCTAAAAAAAAAAAAAAAAAAAAATCTAGAAGCATTTTCTAGACAAGTAAATATTTTTGCTTATCCCATTGGCAAGGAAAAACACACTTAATTTTGACTTATTTTTTTCTGAAAACAAGAAAAAAAAACATGACCTGGAATCACTGCTTTTTTGCATTAAGAGAATATGGTTCCACACTTGAAAAAAGATTCAAAGAAGTTGTCAAAAACTAAATTTGATATTTAATAAGTACCACTAATTGCTTATAAAAGAGCCAGTAATATAAAAAGTAGTAAAAGCCTGTCTTACAAAACAAACAACATCACTAAATACTTTTACAGGTCAAACTCTATTTGGTCAGTTCAAATGTGGTAATTGTATTAATTGTCAATTTACAATTTGTTTTAAAATTTTTAATCATCCTGGAAATAAGAGACATATTTATTATGGGTTTTATAACATGTAAAGCAAAAAGATGTGACATATTTATTGTCCATATAATAAAATGTATGTTGGTGATGTTAATAGAAAACACAGGTCACTTCCACACACACACAGACATTTATTCACAGGTTCAGCATGACAAGCGATGGCAGCAGGTAAGGCAGTGCACTCAGTGACAGTTTGAAGCCCGGGATACACTGCACGATTTTAGCAGTAAGATCATTACTTTATCACACTGTGTGACATGGATCTACTAAACTTGGTACGACATGCATGTAGACTGTACTGTTGACTCGTAGGCTGTGATGGAAGTTTCTGTAGAAGATTAAAATGTCATCAGCATGTGCTAGTGGTAAACAATACACCATGTTGAATCACACTTTGGCTGTTTTAGTTTTTATATATGCTGAAAAAAGAAAAGCGGGGAAAAGGTAAGCAGTTTTAAGTTTTAGCACCATGTCGCATTGATTTCATGTAATAATATAATAAATATATATTTAAACATGTATTGATGTTTTTAGCAAGTACACCTGGGCTTGTGTGCTAAAGAATAAGAGTGGACTCGAGGTTACTAAAGCGTTTAACTCGTAGAGGGGTTCTGCTTGCGTTTATGTCCTTTTTCACCTGAACTATCCAATACTGCTGTTGAAATTTTCATACTTACCATAAATATTAAAATTTACTTTTGAAAATTTAAATTGTCTGTCATTTTGTAGTTGTTAGGCCTGTGTGCTACATAAATACTGTATACTTTTATCCATTATTACAGTTAACTACACAAAGTGAACAATCACCCAATCAGAAAACATCCTCAAGATCCTGTTGTTAAGTATAGGCGTTCATTCAAATGTCACATGCATACTGTTACGGAGGGACTGCGACGAGAGGCGTGCGGATCCATATGCCAAGCTTTATTCCAAAACATGATCAAAAACAGGCAAGGGTCTGACAATAGCATACAGTTTTTTGGGGGGATTTTGATGTTGAAGTTGCTATTTACTTGTTTGATTTATTGCTGATTGCTTTATTATGATACTTGTTTGATAGTAATTGCTATGATGTGTTATCTACTTTTGAGTAATACTAAATATGCTTGCAAAAATGCCAATGTTGTGTAAACTGCAACTCAGAATGATGTTGCATTCTCTTGTATAATAGAGATAAGATGAAAAGTTGTGAAAGCTGAAGTTCATGAACTGATTGTAACCAACCTGAAAGGTTAACAAAAAGGCACAAGAGGATGAAGAGAGTGTGTTGCAACCTCAAGTAGATGTGAGCCAGACGAAGACTTCGGTGAAGAAGAGGAAGAGTGCTAGAGGAAGACGACAGCGTAGGCAACAGAGGAAGGACATCCAGCTTAGTAAGTAAGAGATACAGAGACTAATATGCCTAAAGCAGGAAGATTGGATCATAGACATTGATCAATTGATGAGTAATATGAAGTTTCCTTACCATACCTGAATAATCCTAAAGTTAAAAGGTGTACTATAAATGGTCACACTGACTAACAAGTTCATGAAGAGGGCAAGACAGAAGAGTAATCCAGGGACAAGTGTGTTCGTTCTGTGGCAAACAATATCCAGGAGGGCTAGGATAAAGAATAATCCAGAGAAAACCGGGAATGGTCCAAGAGAGGTACAAACAGTGTCCAAAGGGCAAGGTGAGAGAGAGGTCCAAGACAGGCAGGTAATCAGGAAACAAGACGTGACTAGACTTTGACTAAAACTAGAAACTCACACAAGGACTGGGAGCAGGCTCCGTAAAGTAGCTACGCTAAACAATACTCGGCCTTGAGAAAGAGGAAGTCCTTGACTTATGTAGGGTGTGTGATTCCCTACACTGTAATCAGTGTAATGGATGATAAGAAATGTAGGTGACAGCAGTTAGTGTGGTGCACGAGATCATACAAAACAAAAAGACAGAACTGGGACTGTGAAACATTCTTTTGCAAAAGACAAATTCATGAGATCACGTTGGAAATGGAGGTATACTATGGAGAAGCCTTATAATGTACTTTTTTGCCTCCATTTACCAAGAAGTGTAGTTAATTGGGGGCCTTTGTGGGCTCGCTCTGCTTTTGTATTATATGATGCTAAACTACTAGACATGATCAAAAACACTCAAGGGGTTGCACTACAAATTGTCAAAACATTTTGGTTACAAAATACTTTTTACTGTCATGAAAGATGCCTCCAATGCATGCTTTCTTTGAAATTCAGATCTTTGAAAAGACCATAGACCATATATATATTTGGACTGGAAACATGACAAAAATAATAAGATGCAGTGCATCCTCTGTTCATCATCTTGTGTTAATGATTCCTTTATGATTCCTGAGGCCTATACCATGATGGTAGTTGAATAAACTCAGGGTGACAGGATCAGTCTCAAGTAGTGTTCATTGTGTTAACGAAATCTATGATGAAAAATGTTTATTGATGACCTTTTTTTACATGACTAAGATGAGACTAAAATAAATCGACGCCAACATCATTAAATGATGATAACTAATCATTACCAGAAAAATTATCTATTTTCCATTTGAATTAAGATTATTTATCGTACCCCAGTTAATTTTGCTTGTTTTAAGCAAAATCTCAGTATATTTTCAGAAATAGGATATAATATCTTGTCATTTTACTCATCTAGTAAATGCATCTTTAAGTATTGTTTTCAGCATATACACCAAAATCACACCATTCTAAACGAGTGATGATTAGTTGGGCCTGTATCTGTCAGTAGTATGTGTGTGACTGTTTGAATCCTACAGTAGGCACAATCTACATAGCTTCTTATATTTGGGCACTTCACTTCTAGCAGTCCAAACACAGGTTCAGCTTTAGGGTCGTACACCTGCCCATCTGGTGATGAGCCGAGTCATGGTCCATCAGGATGTATGATGAATCCATAAAGGTGATGATTTACCTCTTTCAGAAAGCTTTATTCCTCTACTGGGCTCCATCTGAAGGTCCCTCTTCATTTCTGCGGTCTAATTCCATGATGCATAATCCTCTGTGCTGAGGACCGACTTCTTGCATAAAAAATCCTCTCTAGAAATACATTAATATGCATACAAACACCTTAGATATTGAAATGACATGAAAAACAAAATGAGCTGACTGCCATGTCACAAAGTTTACAGTTACCTGATTCTAGAGGAAGTCACATGTGACCTTCTTAATAGATGCCATTCCTTCAGTGTACTTTTTTTGTCCTGTGCTCTTTTCAGTTTGGTGCACCATGACCTTTCCCATGACTTACTATGACAAAACTAAGTGAACTGAACATGTCTCTTTTCAGTCACTGTACATTTTAATCTGAAACAAACAAAAAAAAATGTGGACATACTGTAAATGTATAAGTATTGCGATAATTAAAAAAGAAAGAAAGAAAGAAAGAAAGAAAGAGAAAGAAAGAAAGAAAAAGAAATGAAGACTTGGAAAAAAAATGCCATAAGTGCCATAATTCTTCCAAGCATAACTGTTGCTTAAAGGTATGAAATATAGATGGGTCAAATGACCTAAAACTCCCTTTTATAAAATAAAATAATTGCACCAGCTGGACCTTGACAAAGGAAACATCATTATTTTTTTCTAACATTCTCAAGAGTTGAATTTGTTAACATTAGTTAATGCACTGTAAAGTAAAATGAACAAACTATGAACAGCTGTATTTTTATTAATTAAGGTTAACAAATACAGTAACAAATGTATTGCTCATGGTAGTTAATACATTAACTAATGAACTGTATTGTAAAGTGTTACCACAAATTCAACACAAGTAAGATGCTTGATCACACATGTAAGATCCAGACAGGTGAAACAGAATAGTTTTGTAAGATTCATAAATACTTCTCTTGTTCCTAAAATAATGGTTTCAGTGATAAATAATCACTTGAGCTTGAGCCCCTGCCCCTTTGATCGCAAAAGTGAAGGTGCCCATCGTGGTGCCCCCACGGTCCCATTTCTCCCCCCTCCCCGGAACGCGATTTCTACCGCGGGAGAACAATCGACCCTCCACCCCCACCCAGGAACGCGATTCCAGCCGAGGGACAAACCCACAACACCCCACATGTTATATCGAGACAATTTTGCTATCGCAATACCATGATATTGATAATATCGTAAAATCCCTGGCCTACAAACATTACGAAGTCATTTTTAAATAGGTCATACTTTCCAATAAGGTTCACACATCCATACATTTATCCATCCATTCTCCACAACATCCTCTGTAGGGTCACTGGAGGGCTGGAGTCTATTCCAGCATCTCAGGTCGAAAGCAGGGGACACCCTAGGTTACACTGAAGTTCACAAAAGCTCAACTTAAAATATTTATATATATATATATATATATATATATATGTAACACAGTTCGTATGTACGTGAAGGAGGCGGGAACCGGCGAACATTCAACAAAAATTTAATTCCAAAATAAACAAAGAACAAAACGAAAGTAATGCCGGCAGACCCTTGCGGACGTCTGCCGGCCACACAAACATAATAAAACATAAAATAAAGTCCAGGCCTGGTCCTCTCTCCTCCTTCACTGTCGTCGCTTCTCCTTTTATGCTCCCGGAGCTCCTCCGTGAGAGACTCAAGGCCGGTGCGCCTCGCAGGTGAAGATCATTAACACTCGTGTCCCTCACGACTCTCGCCCACCCTGCTCGTCACAATATATATATATATATATATATATATATATATATGCTGGTCACCAGCATAAGGCTTGTGTTGCTGGTTTGCTGGACCAGCATATGTTGTCTTTTGTGTGCTGGAATGATCCCAGCAAGATCCAACAAAACTTGTGTATGTGTTACATATCACGTTTCTTAGTGTGTGTTTTTATATGGTTCCAATCCATATAGAGTAAAAGTAACACCAAAGCACAACTAGGTCCTAATCCGGCCCAGGGTATAATATGGACAATAATAAAACATGAGGATGCACAGGTCAACTGGCCTTAAATTGGAACGGTTCTAAGTATTATTTTGGCCGATCTCTGCAAAGACTGTACCATTGATTGATATTCTCCTGCCAGGCTGTTGTTGTGAATAAGAATTTGTTCTTAATTACTTGTCTGGTTAAATAAAGGTGAAAGGTAACAAACAAAAAAGAGAAACGAATAAGTCATTTTTTAATTTAGTATACTTTATTCTTACAGATTGTACTGTATTAAGCAATTTGTTGTTCAAAACAATCTATCCAATTTCAGTTAAAAATTAGTAAACTTAACTAAAGAAAAACAAATCATGAAATAGCATAGTAGTAGAAATAGTATCTAGTCTTGAATAGTTGTTTACACATTTGTGACTTAAAAAATCTGTAATTATCTGATCAAGTGATTTTTCCTTTGCTGTCATATTCTCTTCTTAATGACATTAGAGAGACAGGAAATCACTGCGAAACTCATGTGTCCCACCTCAACTCTGTCAACTGTTTTAATATTCATTAATTTAATTCAGTGTATTGTGGAGGAATTTCTGCCGGAAGGTGATGCATTGAAGGGTTGCTGACCACAGACATCTGCAAGAAAAAAGATATAGGATAAGCTTCCTTGATTACAGATTACTTATTTATTGATAATATTAAACAGTTAAAGGGTTAGTTCACCAAAAAATAAAAATTCTGTCATCATTTTCTCACCCTCATATTATTCCAAACCTGTATAAATTTCTTTGTACTGCTGAACACAAAAGAAAATGAAGAAAATTTGTATCCAGGCTGCTATGGGCCACCACTGACTTCCATAGTAGGAAAAAAAATGTGGTGACCCAAAGCTGCCGGGTTACAAACTTTCTTCAAAATATCTTCCTTTGTTTTCAACAGAACAAAAATTTATAGAGGTTTGGAACAACCTGAGGGTGAGTAAATGATGACAGAATTTTCATTTTTGGGTGAACTATCCCTTTAACGCACCCATTACTTTGCTTTTCACACTTCCAGTTCATATATATTGATGTTAAATTTGAATAATACTTTGGACTTGAGTAAAATGGTACTCAAAATGAATATTCCACAAAACAATTAAACTGAGGTTATAATCATCTCTTACCTCTGAGTAGTTAAGATTATGGATATTAGTGGGCCCGAAATCACAGGGCTGTTGAGTTACAACTTGTGGAACAAACGCCACCTTTGGAAAAATGCACAAGAAGTGTTTTATGCCTTCTTACTGTGAAATCCCACATATTCATTGACACTGACATTAAAGTGTCTCAGTTCACAGTAAATGCTCCTTCTCACCAACTCCATCTCTGCAAGTGCTGCGAGTTTAACATTTGATAATGCAATGTGTGCTAAGTTCACTTTACATTCAGATCATTTCCAACATTGTGGACAGAAGTTTAGAGTGGAAATGAGGCAGTCAGTCAAGTTTACATTATTTATTAGACTGATTTCCAATAAAAATATATAACAAACATGATTAATGTAACCATTTCAAAGAAAAAAGAATGTTTTGTTCTAGCTTTTGGAGCAAGGGCGCCGTCATTTTAATAGCACAGCGTGTGACGTCACAGGTTTGTTGTGTTGCCTGAGGTAAATAGATGAAGCAGAGGACTGACAGGGTAAGGTAAAGACAGAAACATTTAAAGATGGAAACTGGAAAGCCACATCAGAAGACAAAAGGTCTGATGTTATATGATTTTATAAGTGTGTTTGCTATTTTTTTAGTATGACTCTTTAATTACTACTTTTCCAATGTACTTTATTAAAAGTAATGTTTTTGGTTTTTACCATCATTTGGATGAATATCCAACATCAAACTGTCAACATCACCATGCAATACATGGTCCAGATCAGCCTCCTGAGAGCAGATGGACTCTGACACGGTGGGTATCAGCGTACACCATCCACACTTACTCCAGGTAGTGTTTCCGACCCGCTCTTCACCCTAAACCAGCAGATTCACGGCTTCTTCCATCCTTAACGGTAGTTCTGTTCGGTCCCCTCGCCGCATCGGCTCAAATGCATAAGCAATGGGACTTATTATGGGCTCAACAATCATTTTAAGTTCGTCTTCCTCCATTTCAAAACAAGATTGTGTTCACAAATTAAAGAACTGCTTATATTACTTCACTGTCCAATGGAGCAAACAAACCCTGTGACGTCACATGCTGTGATATTACAAGATGGCAATGCCCTTACTCCAAAAGCTAGAACAAAACATACTTTTATCTTTAAAATGGTTACATTAATTGTGTTTGTTTTATTGAAATGGAAATCAGTTTTACCAAATAATGCAAAGTGACTGCTTCATTTCCACTTTAAAGTTTGAGAATTTTACATGGTAAAAGCTTGAGGATTTGAACATTTGAAAGTGAAGAATTTAAGAAATAAATATTTGTATTGTAACTCTGTATTGTAGTATTTGTTGGTTCTTGTAAAACATGAACCCAAGTGTGAACAAACTTAAAGAAGCCATTTCCATTATAAATGCATATCTGAGGAGTTCAGCTGACAAAAGAAGTTTGGGAACTTGATGCATCACTCACCTGTGGAGAACAACAGGGGGTGACTTTACAGGCAAATGCTGACAGATAGATGGAGATGATAAACTCAAGGATGGCAAATATCAGTGATACACCACTGATTCCCCAGAAGAGAGTCTGAGAGAGAGCAAAAATAATAATGACAAAATAATTGATAATTAGCACACACAATGGTACAATGGCTGTTGAGGTTCAAATAGTAATACAACATATTTATACTGGACTGAGTTTACAATTAATGTATAATGCCAATGCTTTCTTACATTGTAAATTATCAGTAATTGTCACATGTCTGTCTGTTTTGCACTTTGTTCTGTTTGTCACATGTCCTCCTTTGTTTAGTTTTCCCGGCTTTAGGTAGTTGTCATGGTTTCTGATTTGATTAGTGTCCTTGTTTCAGGTGTGTCTTGTTTATTCCCTTATTAGTTCTTGTATAAGTATTCCTGGGTTTTGTTCACTCCTTGTCCTGTCGCTGTTGTATGTGTCTACTTGCCTTTTTGAAGTATTATTAAACCCTTGAGTTCTATTTGAAACCTGCTTCTCCCTCCTATGGTCACATACCATGACAGATGACAGGACCATTTAAAGAAAGATGGATCTAACTGCACTGACAATACAAATGGTCACAGTGCCACCAGATCCAGTAAGGGCAAGGAGGATTGACTTGGCTGGCCGTGATCTGATGGATAACCTTGTTAGGATCCTGATGGAAGGAGGCCTCAGATACACCATTTCCTCGGTTCCGGTGAGTGAATCTCCAGAGTCCTATCCTATCATGGCCACCAGTAGAGTATCCTTTCATCCCATCGCCATCCCAGAGCCTCGTCGCAAGATGGCCGCTGCCACAACCTAAACCCTCGGTCAAGATGGCTGCCGCCACACCTGAGCCCTCAGCCGCAATAGTCTCCACACTTGTGCCTTCAGGCCTTTTAGTGGAGTATGAGGAGATGTCCTGGAATCCAGAGTTGGTTCCAGCCCCTGACTCCACTCCAGTCCCTGAGTCAGCTCCAGACTCCTCTCCAGTCCTCGAGTCAGCTCCAGACTCCTCTCCAGCTCCAGACTCCGCTCCAGTCCCCGAGTCAGCTCCATACTCCTCCAGCTCCAGACTCCTCTCCAGTCCCTGAGTCAGCTCCAGACTCCTCTCCAGCTCCAGACTCCACTCCAGTTCCTGAGTCAGCTCCAGACTCCGCTCCAGTCCCCGTGTCAGCTACAGACTCCTCTCCAGTCCCCGAGTCAGCTCCAGACTCCTCTCCAGCTCCAGACTCTGCTCCAGTCCCTGAGTCAGCTCCAGACTCCTCTCCAGTCCCCGAGTCAGCTCCAGACTCCTCTCCAGCTCCAGACTCCGCTCCAGTCCCTGAGTCAGCTCCAGACTCCTCTCCAGTCCCTGAGTCAGCTCCATACTCCTCCAGCTCCAGACTCCTCTCCAGTCCCTGAGTCAGCTCCAGACTCCTCTCCAGCTCCAGACTCCACTCCAGTCCCTGAGTCAGCTCCAGACTCCGCTCCAGTCCCCGTGTCAGCTCCAGACTCCTCTCCAGTCCCCGAGTCAGCTCCAGACTCCTCTCCAGCTGCAGACTCCGCTCCAGTCCCTGAGTCAGCTCCAGACTCTGCTCCAGACTCCTCTCCAGTCCCCGAGTCAGCTCCATACTCCTCCAGCTCCAGACTCCTCTAGCTCCAGACTCCTCTCCAGTCCCCGAGTCAGCTCCAGACTCCTCTCCAGCTCCAGACTCTGCTCCAGTCCCTGAGTCAGCTCCAGACTCCTCTCCAGTCCCCGAGTCAGCTCCAGACTCCTCTCCAGCTCCAGACTCCGCTCCAGTCCCTGAGTCAGCTCCAGACTCCGCTCCAGACTCCTCTCCAGTCCCTGAGTCAGCTCCATACTCCTCCAGCTCCAGACTCCTCTCCAGTCCCTGAGTCAGCTCCAGACTCCTCTCCAGCTCCAGACTCCACTCCAGTCCCTGAGTCAGCTCCAGACTCCGCTCCAGTCCCCGTGTCAGCTCCAGACTCCTCTCCAGTCCCCGAGTCAGCTCCAGACTCCTCTCCAGCTGCAGACTCCGCTCCAGTCCCTGAGTCAGCTCCAGACTCTGCTCCAGACTCCTCTCCAGTCCCCGAGTCAGCTCCATACTCCTCCAGCTCCAGACTCCTCTAGCTCCAGACTCCTCTCCAGTCCCCGAGTCAGCTCCAGACTCCTCTCCAGCTCCAGACTCCTCTCCAATCCCCGAGTCAGCTCCAGACTCCTCTCCAGCTCCAGACTCCGCTCCAGTCCCCGAGTCAGCTCCAGTCCCCGCTCCATAGACCTGTAGCCAGAGTGGCTGAGCCTGGGCCAGGCCAAGGACTCTTTCTGGCACGAGGCCGCGCCTGTCACATGTCTGTCTGTTTTGCACTTTGTTCTGTTTGTTACATGTCCTCCTTTGTTTAGTTTTCCCGGCTTTAGTAAGTTGTCATGGTTTCTGATTTGATTAGTGTCTTTATTTCAGGTGTGTTGTTTGTTCCCTTATTAGTTCTTGTATACGTATTCCTGGGTTTTGTTCACTCTTTGTCCTGTCCTGTCACTGTTGTATGTGTCTACCTGCCTTTTTGAATTATTATTAAACCTTTGAGTTCTATTTGAAACCTGCTTCTCCTGCCGCCTTCCTCCTATGGTCACATACTGTGACAGTAATAGTAAGAGATCTATAAACTACTTCTGAGATGTTGGAAAAAAGACTGGACAGATGAGTGCAGATTATGGCTTGACTTTTGTCAAGTGTTCTGACCACACAGTGATCTTACTGTAATTAATAAATACATGTGAATATAGAAGTTGGTGACATACCTTATACTTGTCCTCAATATAATAACAAGAATAATCGTTGCACCAAGTGTAAACTGGCCCTATAACCAAATCCAGTGAAATTATGATAAAGGAAATGCCTGCAGTTATAGTACTGAAAATATTCATTCCAAGTGAACCTTTCACCTGTAGGTAGAAAATCAACAACAAAAATAGATTAATAATTAACAAAAACTTTAGCTTGTTAAAATAGATGGAAAGGTATATGGAGTGTGATAAAAAATACACTGCTTGACATAAAATATACCCACAAGCATCAATTATCAGGGTCCAAGCACTAATAGATGATTAATGTGTGGATGATTAAGTGATATAACTGAAATTTATCTTTTAAAAAATAATGTAGTTTTAGAGCAAACAATACACAATTTGATGTGAATTCTCAAAATGTCCTGCAGTCTATGTCTATTAAATTTAGTTAAATGTGGGTGTTGCATTTAGGAGATAAAGTTCAATTTGTGAAAAATGAGCATTGCCATTTCTGACAATTTTTGGTTCTCTGTGAATTACGGTTCACTGATGCTCATACACTTTTATGGCAGAAAAAAAAGGAAGAAGAAATCAGTACAAACACAATAGGTTTCAAGTACCTCCGGTACAAGTGTTGTGTACATACCAAACACAAATTGGAGGGTGAATTCAGTTTGTTTTCTGCAGCAATGCAGAGTGAGCCTGCGATAATGTACTGAGAGCAGAGAGAAAGACACAAATCAAGACTTCTGCTGGAATATGTAACTTGTGTTATAAAAGACACAACGCTGAATTGTATAATTGTTTCTTACGATGAGAGATCCCCAGTAAGGAATCCCACTAAAGACAGAGATGGATTCTGCATGAACTGTAGACACGATTCCCAACAGGAGAGTCAACAGACCAATCATTATCTGGACAGTCTGTGAGAGATAAGAGACAATAATAATTAACAATGCAATTAAACAATATTACATTTTGGGGAAAAATGTAATATAAACAATATTATTTTTTTTAACAGCTGTAGTTATGGATGTATGATTGTACTACAAAAATATCTAGGTACTCTTATTGCATAATTTCACATACTAATTTGCAGATAAAACATTTTTTTGATAGACACTATACATTTTTACTATTTTACTCTGTAAATGATAAACAGTATCTTAAGGTGGGTGCACACTGTGCAATTTTGGCCATGATTTGGTCGTCTGAGACAAATTTTGAGAATCCTAAAAGATTCCTATAATCCTAGGCTAAAATCTGTAGTCTTTGATCGCTAGTTTGACATGTTCACCGACAGCCGATCAAATTTTTACCTCTGATGAAATTCTGGCAGTGTCAGAAGATTTGGCGCACAGTCCTGCAGTGTGACTTCTCCTACAACAAACGTCAAATTGTCTTTGTTTTTCAAGACAAGTGGTGATGGCACTCAGAAGATCCTGTGCTGAGGAACACTTCTCCCCAGCCTTAGACTGGAAAATTTCTGTGTCTGTGCATGTGGAGTGAGAACTAGTGCTGATATCTTTGAGTTAGGAGTGGGACCTATACTTATTTGCTGTGTGTAAGCAACTGTTCCTTAGTTTGCTTACCAATTTATCCTTGTGTGTGTAACTAAAAGGTATTGTAACCGTTGCACTCCAACCGTTGCGGTCTGTCAGTCATATAATGCATGGCAATGGAAACTTTGTCTATAAGAGTAAAAAAAAAACATGCATAGACAAATCCAAATTAAACCCTGCGGCTCGTGACGACACATTGATGTCCTAAGACACGAAACGATCAGTTTGTGTGAGAAACTGAACAGTATTTATATTTTTTTTACCTCTAAAACACCACTATGTTCAACTGCCTTGAGCATCCGGTATGTGAGGTCTGAAAACGCGCTCTGATGCCGGAAGTGAGCTCTCAAACCGATTGTTTAATGTCTTAGGACATCAATGTGTCGTCACGAGCCGCAGGGTTTAATTTGGATTTGTCTGTGCATGTTTTTTTTTACTCTTACAGATGGAGTTCCCATTGACATGCATTATATGACTGACAGACTGCAACGGTTGGAGTTAAAAATCATCATTTGTGTTCTACTGAAGAAACAAAGTCACCTACATCTTGGATGCCCTGGGGGTAAGCAGATAAACATCACATTTTCATTTTTGGGTGAACTATCCTTTTAACTAGCTGATGGGAAATGTATGGAGATAGTGCCTTTTTATTTTGTGTACAACCTTTTTCTCCTGTTTTTGGTCAGAGAGGATGCTCAGGAATATATTTATATTGTTGATTTTCGTCTTTGTTTTTGAGTAGGGTAAGTAGCTTCTCTAAACCTTAGTGAGCTTCTGTTCTGTTTATTATTTTAGGCCATACTCTCTCGTGAAGATTTATTCCCTTATTTTTGTTAGCTTTTTGATACATTAAGGAAATAAAAAATGTTACTTTTCCTTAAAGTTGTGTTATGTTTTCACTCTAAGACTGAAGCTGAAGTGTGTTCTCCCTGTTTTTTTTTTCTTTACTTTTTATTATCATATTTTCTTTTCCTTTGTTACCTCCCCTCCTGACTCCTAGACTTGGAGGGGATCGTAACACTTATATTGCTGTATTTCCTGCATTATCACAAGGCAATAAGTCATAATCTTTAATAAAAAATGTGTATTCTTTGTTCATGTGTACAACTTTTTCTTTTTTTTTTTTTAATTCATGTACTTTCCATACTTCACACTGACATACACACATACAAATTATACAATTATTTGGGTTTATGATCAATTTCTCACCCCAAGGGCTTTTGGTTGGCCTTTCAGAAATGCCTGAAGTCCATGAAGAGGTGAAACTCCTGCTGGCTGTTGTACATAAACAGGCACAGGAGCATTTGTCCCAGTTCCAGCTGCTGTTGTTTGTGTTGGTGGTTGAAACTGGATGACAAATGTCGAAGAGTTCACGGGTACGGCAGTTTGAGACATTCTTGTTTGTTAATCTGAAATGTTTAAAATCATAGTAAATAGAGACTAGATATCTCTATAAAATAGATTTTCTATGTAAACATACTTTTCAGTACTTTATATTTATTATAAAACATGGTCTTTATTTTGTTGAAACATTTATGAATGCAGTTACATCAATAGTAGTTATTATCATTGGTTAAATTGTCATGAACTAGAATTACACCTTGAAAACAGAGAATATGCAAAAAGCTCATGTTTAAATCGGTCTATATCATTTATGCTATTTAGAAGATGCTCTTTTCCAAAGACACTTACAAAAGTGTCCTACCAACCATTATAGATTATTGCCAAATAAAGGAAATCCATTAAAAAAAAGCAGACATAATGCAGAGATAGGCATCTGTATAAAGATAGTCAGATAGTCAGTGTAAGTAAATAATTTGTTTTACCGAAAAAATCTCTTCTCTTCAGTTGGTTTACCACACTCTGTAGTTGAGTTCACTCTTCTGAGATGAGCCGATGTAAGATGTCAGGTGGAGATCAGGTGGTTAGGAGGGTTGGTAAAACTGGCACTTTTTACAAGATACTAAAACCCACAAAAGACAATAATTAACTGAAGTATTTTTAAATGTTTTTTATAGCAAGTAATCTGCATGCTGGTTTTGGAAACAGGCATGTAAATACAGTAGAACAAACTGTGATATGAATAACAATGATCAGCGCAGCATGATTTAAAATGCCATAGTGAAAGCAGGTACAGTAGGTACTCAACTAAAATGCCTATTGCTGCCGCCTGTAACGCCGCAGCATTAAATACAACCCAGTGTCATATCGCACTTGTTGCGAAATCACCACCAAGTGGTGCAAGGGGACGGTTTTCAACATTGTGTAAGGCTACTGTGACATTTATACTTTAAAATGAAGATAAAATAACGAAATAAATTAATGGTAATAATAATATTAATAATACCCTGTGCTCCATCCAGTCCCAGAGATCCACCCAGTGCTCGTTCTAGAGCCCCATCCAGTGCAGAAACCCATAGCTCCCCCCATGAAAATTTTGGGGAAGGGGGGTATATATGTCCCTGGCCGAGCCTCCCTTGTCTCCTGAGCTGCCAGCACCGCCATGGCTTCCTAAGCTGCTAGCGCCGCCCTGGTCCCCTGAGCTGCCAGCTATGCCCAAGTCCCCTGAACTTCCGGCACCGCTCTAGAGGCTTTCTAACCTGAACCTGATTTGAACCTTTATCACTGTTTAAAGACAGTACTGTAATTGTTATTGACCCTTCACCGCTGTTTAAAGACAGCAAAATAAGTGAACTGGACTGTGATGTGCTCATTTTTTTAATGTGCATAAAAGTTACCTTACTCACCATCATCATGTCCTGTCTGCTTTCAACTCCACTATCCCAGAGCACAGACAGTCCTCCAGCCCCACCACTGCTTGAAGTTTGCAGCCCTGCGACATCCCTGGAGATGCGTTGAGCTTGTGGCTCTGCCTCCAGCCTCGGACGCCCTTTTTCTATCTTGGCGCGTCGGCCTGTCGGCTCCACCCTGGCTCCTCCAGGCGCACTCGTCCAAGTGACACCACCGGGATCCCTCATCCCACCAACTCCCCCTTGGTCTATCATCGCTCTGCCTATGGCACGGACATCCGGGCTGTCCACTGCGGGTTCCTTCCTCCCTTCTGGGTTGCCTCTGTCCTCGGTCTCACCAGCATCGCCCCTGTCCTAAGATTCTCTGGCTCCACCAGTGATGCTCGTTGCTGAGAATTAGCCTGGGTCTCCTTTACCAGCGATGTCACTCGGCTCCTGTGGTCCTCTGTCTGCGCCCATGGATCCTTCGTCCTTGTCCCCTCAGCTGTCGTTAGTCACTACACCACCTTGGCTCCTCCCTCCCTCAACTCCGCCGTGGGCTGTCGGCACTGGGAAGCACTGGTTCTGTTCTAGTGGACCATCTCAGCCATTACTGCCAGAGAATCGCCGTCATCGTGTTACTCCTCTGTCATCTCCTGTTACATCCCTGTGCCTTATCCTGTTTTCATACCTTCACCATCACCTTGTCCACCTCCAAAGCCCCCTCTGGCCCTCCCTCTGTTGTTCTGTTATGATGCAAGGTCTTGCCGAAGGGGGTTGTAATGTCACAGTTATCTTCTGTTAGTTTCTGTTTTCATGGACTTTCAGTTTGGTTTCATCACATGTTCTTTTGTTCTATTTTCCTGCCACTTATCAGTCACCATGGACACTAACTAATCATCACAGCTGTTCGTCATTTGAGTTGATCATCTGTGTATTTAAGTTCCTCCCTTTGTCTTGTTCATTTGTCGGTTGTTTTCTGTGCACTAGCACACTGTTTTGGAATTTGGCTTCTTATCGTGTTTGTAAATAAATCTTATGTTATTTCATCTTCGTCATCACAAACCTTTGTGTTTGTTGTCCAGCAGCAGGTAGATGGAGGACTCAATGAGAATGAGATCAGTCAACAGATCAGCTCTGAGGACGGAAGACAGAATCCACCTCAAACAGACACTTTGAGAGCTGAAGCTGCAACTGACAGACAACAATACTGTGATCTGGGCATCCCTGACATCCATGCAGCACTGAGAGAACTGACCGCCACCGTTACAGAGCAGAAAGAAAACATCAGAGAACTGACCGCCACCGTTACAGAGCAGAAAGAAAACATCAGAGAACTGACTGCCACGGATACAGAGCAGAAAGAAAACATCAGAGATTTAGAGACGCAACTGACAGACCTCAAACAGAACAACAGGGAACAACAGATGTTTATCCTGAATGAGATGAACAAGAAAAATGAAGGTACTTCACCAAAACATTCACTCTTTTATCAATGATCCTCAAAGTAAAACACCAATTCAATACATTGTATCGTGTAAATGTTAGTGTAAAGTTGAGTGTATTTAACAGAATCTTTATTCCTTCACAGAAATTTCAAATCTTACTCTGAGTCAAGTGGAGTTGAGAAAGGAAAATAGAGGTGAAAGTGTGCTTGAACGATGTTAAATTCAGTGTATACATTCTCAGTGTAATACAGTAATATATCATAATTTTGCTTATGTTTTTCAATCACAGACTGTACTGATGGAATCTGGCAGTGGATATATTGGTCCTTTTACCACTGACATCACACTAACCTACAAGAACATCTTCACAAACATAGGGAACGCCTACAACCCAATTGCAGGTAATTATCAATGAAATGGAGTCATAAACTCAGTTTATAGTTATGAAAACCTTCTGCTCCATTCAGACCTCCCTGCAGTTGTGTAATGTGGATAAGAGAATTAAATGATCTGCCATCTTTCTAAACTATTACAGTGTGTTTGGTAATTGAGCAATCATACAGGAAACAGCTGATTCTGTATCTCTTGTTATTTGATTTAGGTATTTTCAGAGCCCCACTGAAAGGAGCGTACATGTTCAGATTCTCTGTATTTGGTGCTAAAGAAATTACATCTGCAGCCATTTATAAGAATGGAGAGCGTATGGTTATAGCACATGATATTCAGCCTAAGGATCGGATGAACTCCTCAAATGGAGTTGTGTTGATCCTGGAGGTTGGAGATGTTGTCTATGTAAGACTTTGGGCTAACACAAGGATATATGATAGCCCGAATAACCACAACACTTTCAGTGGTTATCTACTGTTTCCCTTAAGATAACAGGAGATTTGAAGAATGTGAATCCAATAATTATGAACCTTCAGTGTATGATTTAAGATGAAAATCATGAAGAATCATTAACATATGATCCTGTATTAATGAGGACTAATGTGTGTTTAAAGTTTGAGCTGTCTATAAATGTAACTTTGTTTGAAGAGTTTTAGCACTGAGACAGACAGGTCCCAAAATCCATCAGGCGACAAATGGAGGGGAAAAAAAAAAAAAAAAAAAACTTGGGAAAAACAAGGTTCAGTCGGTGGGTTGGGATGGTAATTCCATTCATATTGGGATTACCGGTCATAAATCAAAATATTTAATCAAGTTCCATCCAATCTAGAAAGTTAATAAAATACCTTTTTAAGTGTATCTTGTTACTGATCCTTGATCTGTATCTGTTTATCCTACATAAATAAATAAGAGAATAAAGAGACATTGTGGCATTTTCTTTTCCTTCTATATTCATGAATATTTCCCCAACAATGCTTCCCAACCACATTCCTGGAGCCCCCCTCAACACTGCATGTTTTCCATGTCTCCTTAATCAAACACACCTGATTCAGATCATCAGCTCATTACTAGAGCTTACATGTGCAGTCCTTTCCAGTTTCAGTTTTCAATCCGATCAAGTGTTTACATGTTCTCTCTATTAGATTAGAAAAGAAATAAACCACCCCTTTCACTCCAATCGAAATTTCATTCGGATTGATTAAGGTGTTTACGTAAAGGCTTTTCTGTCCGACTGAGCTGTCAATTCGATTACTAATGGATAATTTGGTTGCATGCGTCTAGAGCGAACGAGATTGTCTTGTTTCATAAATCCATCCAAAACATATATGCACTGGGAGGCTTTTTTGATGTGATGCGCCACAACTATTTGAAGCTGTTCATGTGGGCCAGTTTTGGGCCAGGGACCCAGCCAGAACTGAAGCAAGGATGAGGCCCAGAGGTGAGCCAGACAAATTTTTGGTATCTGGATATACAAAGAATTATAAATGTGGAACCAATCGAGTTGGAAGAAAATAACGCAAAGAATCATGTCACCTTTACCATGTTCCTTTTCTATAAAAAAACTTTTGTACTCCCTTTATCTAGGGATTTTCTCTGAGAGTGGTCTGAGAACTTAAAGATAAAGGATGATATTGAAGGCATTGTCTAGAGTCTGTCTGATTACTGCTGCACAGCAGGTTAGTGGAACACTAAAGATCTTAATCCTGAGGTAGAAGAATCCAATCTTCAGTTCATCTTTTGCACTTTGTTCTGTTGTTTTTAGGTTACTCTCCTGAGATAGATAAGGCAGATTTTATGTCTTAAGTTGTCATGATTGTTGATACTGTTTCCCAGAATGAAAGGTGGAGCTCAGGTGATTAGGATGGGTGATAAAGCCGGCCACTGAACCAGGAAATCAAGCCTGATGTCATGAACCAACAAAGGCAGACAAGGTGAGTACAAAACAGACTTTTATTTGCAAGAATGCATGAAATAGCAGATTGGTAATGCAATGCAGGTAAGGATAGCAGTCAACGAATATTGCAGGTGAACTTAGCTGACGGTAATGCAGTCTTTGTTTGTTGCAGAAATTGTAGGCGGTGAGGAAGACGGGAGGATCCGAAGGGCGACGAGCAGGACGACAGACAGATGACGAAAACGGGGTCAAACCGATTAAACAACTCTGAAAACAGCATTACCATATTCACTAATTACAAACAAGTTTGGCTTTATTTCTTTCATATGGTACATGTACAAATGTTACTGAATCTCTTTAGATGGGCACTTGACATTGACTTTGATTGAATTAATTCTCGGTAACACTTTACATTAAGGTTCCCTTTGTAAAGGGTTTATAAAGGTGTTTGTTAACGAGTAATAAGTCATTTACAAATGCATTATAAATCATTAATAATGCAGTTATAACTGCATGAATAAAAAGGCGACTTTAATGCAATACCTGCCAAATAGTGAGCCGTTTTTAACTCACATGTTATAAATGCTTAATAAATGTATTTATTAACATATTTAACTCAAAACCAGATTTCTGGTTTATTTTATGATGCAGCAAAATTTGACTATCATAATTAGACTGAAGGTTGTTGTATTTGTTCTTTCTTATTAATATCTCATGACTGCCACTTGTCTTACTATGTTGCTTACCAGAAGTTTTTGTCTTACCCATGATACTCTCCAAAAAGGTCATGATGCCTCTCCACAGCAGTGTATAAAAACAAAATTCCAACTTTATTTTGAAAATAAAACAAAAGATAATAACCATAACTTGATTAGATATTAAAGTCTGCGTGAACCGGAAGTTGCAAACGACTCTTCTCCAGTGTTGTGACGTATTTCCAAGTGAAACAGAATATTGAATAGAGGGCAGAGTTTTACTTTAGTGCTCCTCCTTTCCATCTCTCGCACTCCTCCTCTCCATATCTCACTCATAGCAGACGAACGGTTGCAGAAGAGTGGTTTACACGTTTTCAACCCAAGCCGTCAAACTGACGTTATCACAGAAGGAACGCCATTCCAGACCAGAAGTAACTTTTCAGATTTTGATTAAAGATTACTGCGGCAAACAAGTTTTTTCTGTGTTTTAACTTGCACGGATTCATTGTTCACCACAAGACCAGTAATATGACCAGTAATAATAATAATGTAAAGTGAAAACCTGTGAACCATTTATTAATGAGTTATGAACATTAACAACCTATGAAAAGGAACCTTAATGTAAAGTGAAAACCTGTTAACCATTTATTAATGAGTTATGACCATTAACAACCTATGAAAAGGAACCTTAATGTAAAGTGGAAACCTGTTAACATTTATTAATGAGTTATGACCATTAACAACCTATGAAAAGGAACCTTAATGTAAAGTGGAAACCTGTTAACCATTTATTAATGAGTTATGAACATTAACAACCTATGAAAAGGAACCTTAATGTAAAGTGAAAACCTGTTAACCATTTATTAATGAGTTACGAATATTAATAACCTGTGAAAGTGAACCTTAATGTAGTGTGCATTGTGTTTATTAAAGCAGACGCAGATCTCTTTTGTTTTTTTCCTGGTGACATATTTTATTGTTGAAATATTAATAAGCAATTAATAATTATTCTTGATATCATGATAAAGGATACTGTAACTTTGTGGGAGTGCCAGAGCGGTTATTTATTTAATATAAAAAGCTAACACCGCGAATAAACATATAATATACAAACTAACACAGCGATTATCATTTAAACACTTGAAAAACATAGTCTGCAATGTCACTTCAGTTAGCTTACCCATCAAATCAGTAACTTTAAACACAAATGTTACTTTATAGCATGCCCTGGTAACTGCATGACTTCTTCTCATGATAGTGGCAAGGCTTTATTGGATGCTCACTAGCGCCAACTCCTGTCACACGCCAGAACACGCATGCTTAGTGATGTAACCCTGAAAGAGTATATAAGTATACAGAGTATATAAGTATATAAAGAGTATATATAAAGAGTATATATTAGTATAGCCTAATATATTATTGTCATGTCTAGTTTTCTATAACTTTCTTCATAATAAAAAAAAAATGCTTCATCTGAATCCTGCTCCCTGACTGCTCTTTACACCAAATGTGACAATAATGTATAATGAGCAATGCATTCTTCTTCTATTTATTATTATTATTATTATTATTATTATAATACGCAGTAGTAGTAGGCTATATACTTTATTATTCTCTTTCGGGTTCTCATCACTATGCGTGTTGATTCTGGCAGAAAATAAAATATTTCATCTGAAAAAGATATTATCTTCTGTGTACATTAATAATTAATAAATACATGATTAACGTGTGTTCACACTACATTAAGGTTCACTTTAATAGGTAATTAATGTTTATAACTCATTAAATGAGTTCCACTTTACATTAAGGTTCCTTTTCATAGGTTGTTAATGTTCATAACTCATTAATAAATGGTTAACAGGTTTTCACTTTACATTAAGGTTCCTTTTCATAGGTTGTTAATGTTCATAACTCATTAATAAATGGTTAACAGGTTTTCACTTTACATTAAGGTTCCTTTTCATAGGTTGTTAATGTTCATAACTCATTAATAAATGGTTCACAGGTTTTCACTTTACATTAAGGTTCACTTTCATAGGTTATTCATGTTCATAACTCATTAATAAATGGTTCACGGGTTTCCACTTTACATTAATGTTCCCTTTCATAGGTTGTTAATGTTCATAACTCATTAATAAATGGTTCACAGGTTTTCACTTTACATTAAGGTTCACTTTCATAGGTTATTCATGTTCATAACTCATTAATAAATGGTTCACAGGTTTCCACTTTACATTAAGGTTCCTTTTCATAGGTTGTTAATGTTCATAACTCATTAATAAATGGTTCACAGGTTTTCACTTTACATTAAGGTTCACTTTCATAGGTTATTCATGTTCATAACTCATTAATAAATGGTTCACGGGTTTCCACTTTACATTAATGTTCCCTTTCATAGGTTGTTAATGTTCATAACTCATTAATAAATGGTTCACAGGTTTTCACTTTACATTAAGGTTCACTTTCATAGGTTATTCATGTTCATAACTCATTAATAAATGTTTCACAGGTTTCCACTTTACATTAAGGTTCCTTTTCATAGGTTGTTAATGTTCATAACTCATTAATAAATGGTTCACAGGTTTTCACTTTACATTAAGGTTCACTTTCATAGGTTATTCATGTTCATAACTCATTAATAAATGGTTCACGGGTTTCCACTTTACATTAATGTTCCCTTTCATAGGTTGTTAATGTTCATAACTCATTAATAAATGGTTCACAGGTTTTCACTTTACATTAAGGTTCACTTTCATAGGTTATTCATGTTCATAACTCATTAATAAATGGTTCACAGGTTTCCACTTTACATTAAGGTTCCTTTTCATAGGTTGTTAATGTTCATAACTCATTAATAAATGGTTCACAGGTTTTCACTTTACATTAAGGTTCACTTTCATAGGTTGTTAATGTTCATAACTCATTAATAAATGGTTAACAGGTTTTCACTTTACATTAAGGTTCACTTTCATAGGTTATTCATGTTCATAACTCATTAATAAATGGTTCACAGGTTTCCACTTTACATTAAGGTTCCTTTTCATAGGTTGTTAATGTTCATAACTCATTAATAAATGGTTCACAGGTTTCCACTTTACATTAAGGTTCCTTTTCATAGGTTATTCATGTTCATAACTCATTAATAAATGGTTCACGGGTTTCCACTTTACATTAATGTTCCCTTTCATAGGTTGTTAATGTTCATAACTCATTAATAAATGGTTCACAGGTTTTCACTTTACATTAAGGTTCACTTTCATAGGTTATTCATGTTCATAACTCATTAATAAATGGTTCACAGGTTTCCACTTTACATTAAGGTTCCTTTTCATAGGTTGTTAATGTTCATAACTCATTAATAAATGGTTCACAGGTTTTCACTTTACATTAAGGTTCACTTTCATAGGTTATTCATGTTCATAACTCATTAATAAATGGTTCACGGGTTTCCACTTTACATTAATGTTCCCTTTCATAGGTTGTTAATGTTCATAACTCATTAATAAATGGTTCACAGGTTTTCACTTTACATTAAGGTTCACTTTCATAGGTTATTCATGTTCATAACTCATTAATAAATGGTTCACAGGTTTCCACTTTACATTAAGGTTCCTTTTCATAGGTTGTTAATGTTCATAACTCATTAATAAATGGTTCACAGGTTTTCACTTTACATTAATATTATTACTGGTCATATTACTGGTCCTGTGGTGAACAATGAATCCGTGCAAGTTAAAACACAGAAAAAACTTGTTTGCCGCAGTAATCTTTAATCAAAATCTGAAAAGTTACTTCTGGTCTGGAATGGCGTTCCTTCTCTGATAACGTCAGTTTGACGGCTTGGGTTGAAAACGTGTAAACCACTCTTCTGCAACCGTTCGTCTGCTATGAGTGAGATATGGAGAGGAGGAGTGCGAGAGATGGAAAGGAGGAGCACTAAAGTAAAACTCTGCCCTCTATTCAATATTCTGTTTCACTTGGAAATACGTCACAACACTGGAGAAGAGTCGTTTGCAACTTCCGGTTCACGCAGACTTTAATATCTAATCAAGTTATTGTTATTATCTTTTGTTTTATTTTCAAAATAAAGTTGGAATTTTGTCTTTAAAAAACAATAATTTTGTTTTTATACACTGCTGTGGAGAGGCATCATGACCTTTTTGGAGAGTATCATGGGTAAGACAAAAACTTCTGGTAAGCAACATAGTAAGACAAGTGGCAGTCATGAGATATTAATAAGAAAGCACAAATACAACAACCTTCAGTCTAATTATGATAGTCAATTTTTGCTGCATCATAAAATAAACCAGAAATCTGGTTTTGAGTTAAATATGTTAATAAATACATTTATTAAGCATTTATAACATGTGAGTTAAAAACGGCTCACTATTTGGCAGGTATTGCATTAAAGTCGCCTTTTTATTCATGCAGTTATAACTGCATTATTAATGATTTATAATGCATTTGTAAATGACTTATTACTCATTACCTAACACCTTTATAAACCCTTTACAAAGGGAACCTTAATGTAAAGTGTAACCTAATTCTCTTTCAGCAATTCAGACATACCTTTTGTATGCATTTTTTGGAATCAGTGACTGACAGCTAAATTCGTTAAAAAGTCTTTAAAAGTCTTTAAAGTCTTTAAAACCGCAACTATCCATTTTGAACTTTTATCAAGTTTGATATTAGCTGTCTGAAAGAGCTCTTCTCATAACCTGTTATTGAACAAACTGCTTATGGTTATGCTTTTACTAGGCATTTTTGTCTTGGTTTTCATATCTTTAAATGTTCTTGTTTTGTAATGAGCACAAGCTTTTTAATTGATTTTAACTGATTTGTGTACAGATATTTTGAAACAGGAGACAATTCCATTGATGCTGTGACACGATTGACCAGTTTACCAGTGACAAAAGAAATTACAAAGTTATAATCATAATTCAATAAATCATATGTTTTAACCTTTTATTGTTTTTCATTTACATAATTAATGTATTGAATATAGAAATATGCAAGCAAAAACAATGCTTGTCCCCAAACACTGCTTTCATACAGACAGCTGGCCTACTCGCACTCAACCCTGCAAGACCAGCTTCACCAGCTCCGTTTTGCTTGAAGGGTTAGTTCACCCAAAAATTAAAATTCTATCATTTATTACTCATCCTCGTGTCATTCCACATCTGTAAGACCTTCGTTCATCTTCAGAATTCTGAGAGGTTTCTGTTCCTCCATAGAGATGCAATGCAACCACCACTCCAAGGTCCAGAAAGGTAAAGACAATTTTAAAGTACTTCATGTGACTCCAGTGGTTTAACCTCAATTCTATAAAGTGATGCGAGTGCTTTGTTTTTGATCTGCAACGCATGTTCACAAGATCTTCACGTCGCATGCGTGTTCAGGTTCGAGCATCAACTCAACGCACAAGTGTACCTTGATCGGCCCAGATAATTTAAGATTGTAAAATATCTATATTTATATCTATTACGTTTAAAGAAAAAAGGAAGGCTATTTTGAAGAGTGAATGACACACAGTTCCCTTACTGTTGTTTTAAAGAAGTTTTAATGAGATATATATCTGTATGTCCTCCAGGAGATTGATATTCTCCTGCAAGGCTGTTGTTGTGAATAAGAATTTGTTCTTAAGTGACTTGTCTGGTTAAATACAGGTGAAAGGTAACCCAAAAAAGAGAAATGAATACCATTTTTAAATTTGGTATACTTTATTCTTACAGATTATACTGTATTAAGTAATTAGTTGTTTAAAACAATCTATCCAATTTCAGTAATAAAAATAAAGTAAACTTAACTAAAGAACAAAAAATGAAATAGCATAGTAGTAGAAATAGTATTCTTGAATAGTTATTGTTTACACATTTGTGACTTAAAAAATCTGTAATTTTCTGATCAAGTGATTTTTTTTTCCTAAAAACATTTTCCATATTCTCTTTTTAATGACATTAGAGAGACAGGAAATCACTGGGAAACTCATGTGTTCCACTTAAACTCTGTCCACTCTGTTTAATATTCATTCTTTAAATTCACTGTATTGTGGAGGAACTTCGGCAGGAAGGTGATGCATTGAATTGTCGCTGACCACAGATATCTGCAAGAAAAAACAATCTATATGATCATCTTCCTTACAGATTACTTATTGATAATATTAAACAGTTAATGCACCCATTACTTAGTGCTTTACATACTTCTAGTTCATATACATTGACACTAAATTCAAATAATACATTGGACTTTGAGTAAAATTGTACTATAAAAATATTCCACAAAACAATTAAACTGGGGTTACAAGCTTCTCTTACCTCTGAGTTGTTAAGATTATGGAAATGATTGTGTCCAAAACAACAGGGCTGTTGAGGTAAAACTTGTGGAACAAACACCACCTTTGGAAAAAAACACAAAAAGTGTGTTTTATGCCTTCTTACTGTGAAATGACATATATTCAATGACACTGGCAGACAGTTTCACTATTACAGGTTTATAGACATCAATTTACTTTAAATAGAGAAGAAAAAAGCAAAAGACAGAAATGTCCTGGTGTGAAACCTTAAGCTTTCATTTGGGCTTCTTAAAATAATCTCACAACTGAAAAACCCCATGACATTTCTCAGTAGATGGTAATGTTGCTGTTTTTGAAGCAGTTAAACTTGGAGTTTAGCTATTAGTAGAAATGTTGCTGCCGAACACAGTTGAGAGACGCACAGACTAGCTCAAAAATTGTTTAGGAATAAAGGATGTGTAAGAAAGGGTGCTTTAAGGACAAAACCCTGATAAATGTCTTGAAATAAAATATTTGAACAACGTTTTTAAGTAGAGAAAAACTGACTCCATTGAATTAGTAGTTGCATGTTTCAGAGTGAAAAGCTATACTCTGATCATGTACACGTGTGCAGCTTATAATACCACATTTTTAAAGGCTCGGTTCATAGTAAATGCTGCTTTTTACCAACTCCATCTCTGCAAGAGCTGCGATTTTAACGTTTGATAATGCAATGTGTGCTAAGTTCACTTTACATTCAGATCATTTCCAATAAAGCAGTCAGTCAAGTTTACTTTATTTATTAGACTGAATTCCAATAAAAAATATATAACAAACATGATTAATGTAACCATTTCAACGAAAAAAGGATGTTTTGTTCTAGCTTTCGGAGCAAGGGCGCCATCATCTTAATAGCACAGCGTGTGACGTCACAGGTTTGTTGTGTTGCCTGAGGTAAATAGATGAAGCAGAGGACTGACAGGGTAAGGTAAAGACAGAAACATTTAAAGATGGAAACTGGAAAGCCACATCAGAAGACAAAAGGTCTGATGTTATATGATTTTATAAGTGTGTTTGCTATTTTTTAGTATGGCTCTTTAATTACAACTTTTCCAATGTACTTTATTAAAAGTAATGTTTTTGGTTTTTACCATAATTTGGATGAATATCCAACATCAAACTGTCAACATCACCACACAATACATGGTCCAGATCAGCCTCCTGAGAGCAGATGGACTCTGACACGGTGGGTATCAGCGTACACCATCCACACTTACTCCAGGTAGTGTTTCCGACCTGCTCTTCACCCCAAACCAGTAGATTCACGGCTTCTTCCATCCTTAACGGTTGTTCTGTTTGATCTCTCACCACATCGGCTCAAATGCATAAGCAATAGGAGCAATTATGGGCTCAACAATCCTTTTAAGTTCGTCTTCCTCCATTTCAAAACAAGCATGTGTTCAAAAAGTAAATGCTTATATTACTTCACTGTCCAATGGAGCAAACAAACCCTGTGACGTCACATGCTGTGATATTACAAGATGGCTGCATTTTCTTTAAAATAGTTACATTAATCGTTTTATTGAAGTGGAAATCAGTTTACTAAATAATGCAAACTGGACTGACTCCTTTATTTCTGCTTTCACCCGGTGACACGAGTGATAATGAGCATCACCTGCGAGGCGCACCGGCCTCGAGTCTCTCACGGAGGAGCTCCGGGAGCATAAAAGGAGGAGCGACGACCGTGGAGGACGAGAGAGGACCAGGCCTGGACTTTATGTTATGTTTTATTATGTTTGTGTGGCCGGCAGACCCTCGCGGACGTCATTACTTTCGTTTTGTTCTTTGTTTATTTTATATTAAAGTTTGGTTCAACGTTCGCCGGTTCCCGCCTCCTTCTTCCCACATCTACTGACCTCGTTACAAGGGGTTCATCTGACAAAAGAAGTTTGGGAACTTGATGCATCACTCACCTGTGGAGAACAGGGGGTGGCTTTACAGGCAAATGCTGACAGAAAGATGGAGATGATAAACTCAAGGAAGGCGAATACCAATGATACACCACTAATTCCCCAGTAGAGAGTCTGAGAATTCAACATTAGCACAAAATAATTAGCCCTCACACTGGTACAATCCGAAGTTCAGAATCGACCATCCTTGAGGTTCATATAGTAATACAACATATTTATACTGAATTGAGTTTACAATTAATGCATAATGTCAATGATTGCATTGCAAATGAACAGTAATAGTAAGAGATCTATAAACTACTTCTGAAAATGTTGAAAAAAGACTGGACAGATGAGTGCAGATTATGGCTTGACTTTTGTCAAGTGTTCTGACCACACAGTGATCTTACTGTAATTAATAAATATGTGAATATAAAAGTTGGTGACATACCTTATACTTTGCCTCAATTTCATAACAATAATAATCATTGTTGCACCAAGTGTTATATGGCCCTGAAACCAAATCCATTGTAATTATGATAAAGGAAATGCCTGCAGTTATAGCACTGAAAATGTTCATTCCCAGAGAACCTTTCACCTATATGTAGAAAAACAACAACAAAAATAGATTAATAAATGAACACAGATTGTTAACATAGATGGAAAGGTATATGGAGAGTGATAAAAATACACTGCTTGACATAAATAAATAAAATATACCCACAAGCATCAATTATCAGCATCCAAGCACCAATAGATGATTAATGTGTGGATGATTAAGTGATATAATTGGGATACAATAGGATGTATATTAACTTTAGTTAAAATTGGGTGTTGAGTTTAGGACATAAAGTTCAATTTGTGAAAAATGAGCATTGACGTTCCTGAGAAAAATTGGTTCTCTGTGAATTACAGTCACTGATCCCCATACACTTTTATGGTGGAAAAAAATGAAGAAGAAATCAGTACAAACACAATGGCCCAGTTTCACAGACAGGGTTTAGCCTAAGCCAGGATTAAGCCTTAGTTAATTTAGTGCATATAAGTAGCTTTTATAAACATTCACTAGAAAAAAAAAGCATTACTGGTGTTCATCTTGACAAAACAATGGCACTGACATATTTTAAGATAAGTAAGTACAAGTAACTTTCAGTTAAAACAGATCAAACATGCATTTTAGTCTGAGACTAGCTTAAGCCTTGTCTGTGAAACCGGGGGGTAAAGGTTTCAGGTACCTCCAAGTATTTTGTACATACCAAACACAAACCGGAGGGTGAATTCAGTTTGTTTTCTGCAGCAATGCAGAGTGAGCCTGCAATAATGTACTGAGAGCAGAGAGAAAGACACAAATCAAGACTTCTGCTGGAATATGTAACTCGTGTTATAAAAGACACAACACTTAATTATGTAATTGTTTCTTACGAAGAGAGATCCCCAGTAAACAATACCACTAAAGACAGAGATGGAATCTGCATGAAGTGAAGACACGATTCCCAACAGGAGAGTCAACAGACCAATCATTATCTGGACAGTCTGTGAAGGACAAGAGAGATATTTATAATGCAAGTAAAACAGTATAAAAATTGGAGAAACAATATAACATGAGTAATATGAATTTTTAACAGCTGTAGTTATGGATTTATGATTGTACTACAAAAATTACTCTTATTGCATAAATTCACTAATTTGTGTATAAAGCAAACGATAGTTTCCAACAAACATTCTTCTCTGTGATTGATACACTATAAAGTTTTATTATTTTACTCTGTAAATGATAAACCTTATGTTATTTCTGTCTTTCCTGCATTGTCACAAGGCAAAAAGTCTTAATCGTATGCTTTGTTCATGTGTACATGTCATGCAACAGAAGGAGACAATGTAACAAAAGTAGGTATTCAGGTGTTTAGGTATTCAGGAGAGAATCACTGGTGAGTATAACAGCAGTCTGAGTCTTTGCAGTCTTTGAAGCAGTAGCCTACTTCATGAAGCTTCAAAACCATCACGAATCTTTTGTTTTGAATCAGTGTTTCGGAGCGTGTATTAAACTGCCAAAGTTTATTAGAATTGTAGTTAATAGTCTCTTATTGACCTGTTTAAATGAGCCATCCATGAAACAAACAAAACAAGTTCTGAAAATTGATAAAAGAACATATAGACCCTTGATATTTAATCTTATTGGATAATTAGTTAATTTCATTGAACAGATTTTACTTTAAATCAGATAATTATAATGTCTTTGTAAAATGTGTTTTTATGTATATTTGCCCTGAGTTTTTGTTGACCAGCAGAGGTCACCAGCGGATGGCGTTTCGAACGCTTTGAAACAGTGGCCCCTATCATAAAATTGGTGCAATGCTGTGCCAGGCACGACGAATGTGTCTTTTGCTAGTTTCAGCCCGGCGCAGTTATCGTTTTCACGTCCTGCGGCACGTTGTTTAAACGTTGTTTTCACATCATTTGCATACCCATTGGCGTGCTGGTCTGAAAACAAGGTGTGTTCAGGCGCATTGTTTGCGCATTACTATTTTGATGCAACTGAAATAGACTGCACCACTGACCAACTGAAACCTGGTCTAAAGTCAATGGTGCAATGGTGCACCGACCATTTTTCCCATCCTTAATCTAGAAAAAGTGGATTCGGACACACCCTAAGTGCACTTGCTCCATGCGCTTTAGGCCATGCGCTTAGATCGTTAAAATAGGGCCCAGTGAATCTTTATGAGAAGCATTTGGTTCAGTTGATTCAAAGTTTTGAAAAGCTTCATTTCTACCATCATTAATGGTCATTGACAACTGAGGCTAAAGACGGATGACAGAAGACTGAAGATAGCGACCACTGTTAAGTAGTAGTGATGAAGCTTCAAAACCTTCATCAGTCTTGTTTTGAATCAGTTGTTCGGAGTGTATATCAAACTGCCAAACCCACATCTGGGAACTGTAGTGTTGAGGGTGACTGTGACAGAGACAGTGTACCACTCCTTTTTCTTAAAGACTTTATTCGTGTATTTTCCAGACCTCACAGTAACATATACACATAAAAATCAATTATTTGGGTTCATGAACAATGTCTCACCCCAAGGGCTTTTGGTTGGCCTTTCAGAAATGCCTGAAGTCCATGAAGAGGTGAAACTCCTGCTGGCTGTTGTACATAAACAGGCACAGGAGCATTTGTCCCAGTTCCAGCTGCTGTTGTTTGTGTTGGTGTTTGAAACTGGATGACAAGCGTCGAAGAGGTCATGGGTATGACAGTTTGAGACATTCTTGGTTCTGAATCTGAAACTGACCTGCACAAAATCAAAGTAAATCAAGACTAGACATGATTATAAAATAGATTTTCTATGTAAACAAACTTTTCAGTTTATCAAATATTTTATATTTATTATAAAACATGGTCTTCATGTTGTTGAAACACTTATAAATGCAGTTATGTATACAGTAGTTATTACCATTGTTTAAATTATTGTCATAAATTATAGTTAGACCTTGAAAACAGAATAGGCAAACAGCACGCTTAAATTGGTCTATATATTATTTATATTTATGCCATTTATCAGATGCTCTTTTTCAAAAACACTTACAAAAGTGCACTACCAACCATTATAGATGATTACCAAATAAAGGAAATCCATTCATTAGTAAAAAAAAAATTACAGACATAACACAGATATAGGCATCTGTTTAAAGATAGTCAGATAGTCAGTCTAAGTAAAAAAAAATGTTGTTTTACCGTGGGGAAAAATCTTCTCTTCAGTTGGTTTACTGTACTGTTGTTGAGTTCACTCTTCTGAGATGAGCCGATATACAGTAAGATGTCAAAAGAGTAACTGCTTATACTGTTTCCCAGAATAAACTAGAATCAGGAAGCAGGTTGAGCTCAGCTGGTTAGGAGGGGTGGCAAAGCTGGCTCTTTCATAAGATAATAAAACCATAAAAGACAATAATTAACTGAAGTATTCATAAACGTGCTGCCAGCATGCTGGTTTTAGAAACAGGCATGTAAATACTGTATACTAAAATTTGCTATAAATAATGATAATCAACACAGCATGATTTAAAATGCCATGGTGAAAGCAGGTAACACTCTTTAGTTGATAACAGATTAAAGTCTGTGTAAAGCACTATTAAATATGTGTTCTGAGTTTGTCACACCACAGAAAAATGTGTTATCCACCCAGCCAAATTTGAATGATAAAAAAAAAATGCTAAGTGAATAAAAAAAGTTAACAAAATCTTGAAAAAATAAGCAATATTTTCTACTCTCAAATGCTGGGGGTGTGTCCATTGTCAGTGCAGAAACTATGCCCACTCACTGTAAAGCTGCCGCCATTGGTAGGGACGTACTGCAGACGATGGCACCAGATGTCAGTGGGACGGGAGGATGAAGGCTGGGACAGGTTCGGCCACATTCACCACATAACAACAGATTATCAGTGAAAAACTTGTGAAAAGTTATAAAACTATCCAGTGTAAAATATTCACTGCAGAGGCGGTTGTTGGTGCTTATCCTCAGCTGTTTTGGAAATTATCACAACCAGGTAATAAGCATTTACGGGATGAAGGCATAGCTAGCTGCTAATATGCTCTAGTTATTATAGTGTTAGGGGAGGGGCTCCAGTGCATCGACAAAGCCATGATTTCGGGCCCGCCCAAAAAATCCTGAGCACAAAAATGGTGACAAACTGTTTAACGGTCTAACTCAGTTGAGTACTACATAGTTCACAGTCTTTGTAATCTGATTTCAGCAATATATTTCTACCATTTATAATGTGTTTAACCTTTACGACTTTAGCATTCATTGTCCTCTTGTCAAATTAATTTCAATCTAATGGCATTGTTGTGGTACTGACATTGCATTAGTAACTTATTGGTAAGTTATTATACATTAATCATGGACACTTCAAAAGCACGTTGTGTCTGGTCATGATCTGGTGGGTAGAGAGGTTTGTCCTCCCCAACATCTTTGAACAGAGAGAAGGCCAAGCATGCAAGAGATGTTGTATTACCTGAGGATACTTCTGTAGCAAATTAACTTTAAGTGGTGACTCCACCCCAGTTAATGGCTCAAGAACGTCAGACTCGAGGCAAAGCCATATACACATTGACAACCCCTTCCTCTTGCTGGCTTCATAATTTTATCCCTAGTGGCTGGCGGAGAAATGGGAACAAAGTCATCTGTCCATTGATTCATAGTTCATAACTGTTTTCCCACATGCAATTATATTCCAGTTTGACTTAAAAAATCCAGGCCTAATATAAGGGGGAAAGGTCCGACACCACCATCATAAGTTATAGGGACTCTGCCTTCTGAGGTTTGCACCTTCCCATCAGCTAGCAAGAAAGTCCTGTTGAAATGCTCCTTCATTTGTTCACCTGGTTTAACCAACACTTCCCAAAGCTGTTTCTGCATTAAGGTGAACATGGAGCCAGTAACTAGGATAGTTTCCACTTGTTTGCCATGAATTCCCAAAACCACTCTAATGAACGACAATGAACAAGCACTCATTGAGAAAGACGAATGTTCCAGTTGATAACATTTAATTTGGTGTGTACTGTGTGAACAGCCTCAAATAGTTGTGGCATGAAGAATTCAAAGAATTCTCCCGGTGCAGATACATTGGATTGATTTATTAAAAGCAAGATGCTCTCATTTGCTCTAGACAGTTTCGCCTGCTTAAATGCTTACTCATGACACATAGCAACACAGCTAAAAGTATTGCTCATATGTTGGACCTTTTATTGTCTATTGACTTTTATAGTATACTTCTACCTGTTGAGACATGCTTTCACAAGTCCCCATACAAGCTGTGACCTTGACGTTACTGAAGTCGGCTGGTGTTTCTGAGGGTTAAGATCTGTTAATTTCTTGACTGCTGTTTGGCAGCAATATTTACAGGTATGAGTATTAAAATGTGCCTTTGACCCTCATTTATATTTGAATTATATTGTTAACTATATTGTAAATAAACTACAAACAAAAAATTCTTCTTTCCTCATATTCTTTCTTGTAGTTCTCTCTGTTACATTAGAGAGGGTCATTGTCTCCTCAGGTGTGAACCACATTATTATTCATGATCATTCATGCCTACTCACATTTGGCCTTTCTAAACAAAGTGTCTTAAAATAATCAATACATTATTTTATGTGAATGAGTGGGCATGGTGATTTTCACATCATTTTTTGAAAACCATTCAAGTCTACAAGATGCAATACTCAAAAGACTTGTGGACAAATGTTTGATATATTTTGTGGCCTTATTTCAGTTACTTAAAATTAGTCTTTTCAACAACCAGTTGTGTCTGCTGGCTTGCTGTCAGTGTAGCTAAAAGGTTGTGGTCAGCTACATAGAAACTGCATAGGCCGCTTTTGCAGTTACAGTTACATTTGATAAAAGATCTTGTTTGTGATCCCAAACCTTGTTGTAAAGCTTCAGTCTAGTGGTTTCTGATAGGTAGTGTCGAGAGAGCAGAACATACTGTGGCTCCAAAAGCTTTAAAAGAATTAGCACTTAAATGAACAATTAGCCTCTCTGTTATATTTGTGGCCTTGTTGCTCTTCAGAGGAAATTTCTCTCTCCTTTTGAAAGTATCTTCCAGTGTGTGTTGCTTCGGTGCAACCTTTGCCTGAGTTACCTGAGTGAACTCCCTGTATTCCTTTGAGTTTTTTGCTTTGAGGTGCTGTATCAAATTAGTATTGTTGAACACAGCTCTGTTGCTGCATGTGCCGCACGTCCTGATATTGCTGAGTTAGATGCGTTCCTGGGTCAACATATTTTGTTGATCCTGGAACAACATTCTAGTCTGAAAATTTAGTCTTAACCCTATTCCTACCCCTAAACCTAACCAAAAAGTCAGAGGGAAATGATAGATGAATAACACTGATGTAGAAGCATCAATTCATTATTTTAAGCCTAAACTTGACATAATCTGTAAACTTGTCCCTCAAATCTGATTGGTTGATTTGAATGTTGTTCCAGGATCAACAAAAATGTTGACCCAGGAACATGTTGAACTCAGCAATATCAGGTTATGCACACGTGCCTGCACGTGGCTACTCGCCGACCGGTTGCATCCAGCCATAGCTGTGTTCAGCATCGGCTGCGGCTGGATGCAACTGATCGGCGAGAGTAGCTGCATGCAGGCAGGGAGGAGCTGAAAGCGGAGACGTGAAGTTGGACACTTTCTGCTTCTCGTAGTGACACTCGCACTGCGTTTGCATACTTTATCACAGCTGAAGTGAGATAAATGCAATATTTGACTAATACACAGATGTTTCAGAGACATTTTCATTCAATACTTTATTCTTGTAAAAACAGATGCTGTAAGCAGTATTAAACATAAGCATATATTATTTAAATACCAATGTAGTGGGGTCTATGTTTTTTTATAAACTTTATTTTGATAAACATGACACAATATAACATTGCAACTACATGAAAAGAGCTTTAACTGTTATAAAAATAGATTTGTGATCATTAGTGGAACTGAAGTTTTCAGAATAAACACACGTGAACATTGTCATGCGGTGAATCCTGCCAATCGTAGAACAGCTGTGTCATCATCAAGAGCTCGTGCAGCTCCTCTTGAGAAACTTCACTAGCTGACTCAGGTGGCTTATCTCGAATCTCTCTCATGGTACTTTGAAATCATACGTCACAGTCACATGGCCTCAGCACTGTCTCAAGTAGGACAAAATATCTTACCGGCATGCACTGCTTCAAGTCAGCCACCGATCGGTCTGTGCAGCACTGCATCAAGTCGAACAAGCCTAGAGAGTCCAAAACAGACAGACATGTGACACCAATAATTTAAGATCAGTGCGGGATATCCCTAATATCTATATTTATATCGGTTTACTATGTTTAAAGAAAAAAGGAAGGCTATTTTGAAGGGTGAATGACACACAGTTCCATCACCGTTGTTTTAATGAATTTTTAATGAGATATATGTCTGTATATCCTCCAGGAGATTGATATTCTCCTGCCAGGCTGTTGTTGTGAATAAGAATTTGTTCTTAAGTGACTTGTCTGGGTAAATACAGGTGAAAGGTAATAAACAAAAAAGACATACATAAGCCATTTTTATATATATTCTGTATACTTTATTCTTACAGATTATACTTTATTAAGCAATTAGTTGTTTAAAACAATCTATTCAGTTTCACTGATGATTAGGCAAATTTCTTGACTTAAATAAAGATAGAAAATCATGAAATTGTATCTAGTCTTGAATAGTTGCAGTTTACATGTTTGTGATTTTAAAAAAAAAAGCATTATTATCTGAACAATTTTTTCTTGCTGTCAAGTTCTCTTTTTAATGAAAGGACATTAGAGATAATGGACTGGAAATCACTGGGCAAAACCATGTGTCCCACATCAACTCTGTTTTAATATTCATACATTATATTCATTGTATTGTGGAGGATTTTCTACAGGAAGGTGATGCATTGAAGGGCTGCTGACCACAGATATCTGCAAGAAAAAAGCTATATGATCAGCCTTCTTTGATTACAGTTTACTTATTTATTGATATTGAACAATCAATGTACCAATTACTTAGTGATTTACACACTTCCAGTTCATACAGTGAAACAAAATTTAAATAATACATTGTTTTGTGGATTTTATTAATTTATTTATATATACCATTTTTGAGTATCATTTTACTCAAAGTCTAATTTAACTGGGCTTATAAGCTTTTCTTACCTGGGAATTGTTAAGATCATGGAAGTGATTGTGCCCAAAACAGCAGTGGTGTTGAGTTATAACTTGTGGAACAAACGGAACCTTTGGAAAAATGCACAAGAAGCATTAATATGTGCCATCAGTGTAGTAGAAAAACAAATGACAGAAATTATTCTGAAATGTCCTGGTGTGAAACCTTATGCTTTCATTTGGGTTTCTTAAAATAATGTCATTACTGAAAAACCACATGACATTTCTCAGTAGATGGTAATGTTGCTGTTTTTGAAGCAGTTAAACTTGCAGTTTTGCTATTAGTAGAGACGTTGAACACTATTGTGAGATGCACAGATTTGGGTAATTCACAGATGCTTAATCTCTGTATATCAATGACTCAAACTTTCATTACTAGCTCTAAAATAATGTTTTAGAATTAGGGTTGTGTAAGAAAGTAGTTGCAAGAAAAGGTGCTTTAAGGACAAAAACCTGAAAAATATTGTGAAACTAAATTTGAGCGTTTTTAAGTAGAAAAAGTGACTCCATTGAATTAGTAGTTGCATGTTTCAGAGTGAAAAGCTGTACTGTAATCATGTACACGTGTGCAGCTTATAATACCACATTTTTAAAGGCTCGGTTCACAGTAAATGCTGCTTCTCACAAACTCTATCTGTGCAAGTGCTGCGAGTTTAACGTTTGATAATGCAATGTGTGAATGCCCTTAAAAAACATCTCCATTATATATGCATATCTGAGGGGTTCAGCTGACAAAAAAAAAAATGTTTGGGAACCCCTGACTTGATGCATCACTCACCTGTGGAGAACAGCAGCAGCAGGAGGTGGCTTTACAGGCAAATGCTGACAAATAGATGGAGATGATAAACTCAAGGACTGCGAATATCAATGTTACAATACTGATTCCCCAGAAGAGAATCTGAGAGAGAATTCAACATTAACACAATATTAATGACAAAATAATTGATAATTAGCACTCACACTGGTACAACGGAAATATTGGGGAAAAAAGACTGGACAGATGTGTGCAGATTATGGCTTGGCTTTTGTCATGTGCTCTGACCACACAATCTTACTGTAATAAATAAAATAAATAAAAGTTGGTCACATACCTTATACTTTTCCTCGATATAATAACAATCATAATAGTCACAGTAACTGTTCAATGGCCCTAGAACCAAATCCAATGAAATTATGATGATGGAAGTGCCTGCAGTTAAAATACTGAAAATGTTCATTCTAAGTGAACCTTTCACCTGTAGGTAGATAAAAAAACACAAGGCACACCACCAGGATCATGACACTGACAATTTGAGCTGTCTACAAATTATGGTCACTGATGCCCATACACTTTTATAGAAGAAAAATAAGGAAGAAATCAGTACAAACACAATAGGTTTCAAGTGCATCCGGTACAAGTGTTGTGTACATACCAAACACAAACTGGAGGGTGAATTCATTTTGTTTTCTGCAGCAATGGAGAGTGAGCCTGCGGAAATGTACTGAGAGCAGAGAGAAAGACACAAATCAAGACTTCTGCTGGAATATATAACTTGTGTTATAAAAGACACAACACTTAATTGTATAATTGTTTCTTACGATGAGAGATCCCCAGTAAACAATACCACTAAAGACAGAGATGGATTCTGCATGAACTGTAGACACAATTCCCAACAGGAGAGTCCACAGACCAATCATTATCTGGACAGTCTGTGAAGGACAAGATAGTCTTTTATAAAGTAACTAAAACAATATAAAATTTGGCAGTGGCTATTTGCAGTAAGTGACAATAGCAGCATTTTCTTATGTGAAAATAGCGATAGATTATATTTATACCGTGTAAAAGTATCAGATATTTGCATTAAGAGTAAATAGTAATTAGATGCCATCTATACTTTGTATTGGCAGATACTATTTTCACCTCAGTATTTTATTTATCAGGATGCAATAATATAATAGAGTGTAGGGCTGCACGATTATGACAAACCATAATTGTCGATTATTCCCTTGAAATTGTAATTGCGATTATTAATTACAATGATGATAATTTACATTCAATGATGTATTGAATAGCTTTATACCATTATTTGAAGCATCTGCATGCCATATTTTCAAAAGAAAATAAGCTGAAAACAACTATACAATGGTTTGGTTTCTTCTTTAAATTAAAAAAGGACAAATATGCATGGTATCATAATGTTATACTAAAACTAAAATGAAAACAATGGGGAAAAAAATCTTTAGATCACTGGTTCACCATTGTCACCTTTTCATGGCACACACAGTCACACATCACTCTGGACTACACTTCCCACAATTCCCCATCTAGGAACCAATCACACACTCACACCTGTTTCCCATCAGTGACACTTTATAGACCTTATTTTCCAGAGAAACATGCGCGCCGCCATCTTTAGAATATTGTCTTTGAACTTCCGTTTTCGCAGTAGCCCTGTATATTTCTATGGCATCGCTGTTGAAGAATAATTAGCTGGTGAAGTGGATTTACGTGATGTAAAGTTAACAAAAGTTATCATGAGCATTGTAACGTTTAAAGCGGGTGTCTTAACAAATGTCAGTAGAACGGGAAGATTTTAAAATGAGCAGTTCATTCATAAATACATACAATCGCTGTGGAAATACAAGCCAGAAGTCAAAAGACAACGAGCGCAGCGCTGAAAAGGGGCGGGGCTACATAAGGTCTATAAGCTGCACCCAAACGCACACATTGCTGAGTATTGTTTAGCCTTGTTTTCACCCTTGTCTCCGTGTTCCTTGTTCCCTGCCTTGCCTGTGTTTTTGACCCTGGACTGTTTCTTTGTTTGATGATCGCTTGCTGCCTGTCTTGACCTTTGCCTGTGTTTTGGATTACTCTTTTGCCTTGCCCTCCTGTATCTGTTTGCTGGTGTTTGACCTCTGCCTGTACGACTGCGCTCATTTTATTAAAGCCTGCATGTGGATCTCCCGCTCCGACGTCCAGTTCCCTTCGTTACACATGAAAAGTTATGTAAGTGGATTTTTATTTTTTTGTATTTGTGCCTTTGAACTATTACATAATTGTGTCATCCGTAATTGTAATCACGATTAGAAATTCAATAAATTGTGCAGCCCTAATAGTGTAAATGATTATATTTATCAAAATTATTAAATGGATGCTGCCTTATTGGGAGAATAAATCCCTCCCTACACCTTCCCCCTAACCCTATCCAATAAACACTTTTAATTTTATTAAACACTCGTTTGCAGTTTATTTCCACTTTTAGAAGATTGTTTTCATTTTTATTGAAAATAAATGCGAGCTGCGCTACTGAGGATGTTGAATTCTGCCCATCCCTTTTTTTCTTCTTTTTTTTTTTAAACTTGTGGGCCAAGCAGACATTGGTGGGTAGAGCTAGTGTAAATAGCATTTACCAACAAGAGACGATTATAAATACACTTAGTGTAATTAGACACTCCGATAAAAAGTTTTGGGGAACATTACTAAAAATGGACTTGTAGGCTACTCCAAAAATATCCAGGTACTCTGATTGCATGAAATTACTGATTTATGAATGAGCAAAATTTGTCCATTACGTTACTTTTTTTGATTAGTGTATCACAGTCACAGAGAAGAATGATTTAGGAGTTGGAACTATGATACAATTTATGATTTTACTCTGTAAATGATAAACCTTATCTTATATTTCCTGCATTGTCACCAAGGCATTGAATCACATTCTTCAATAATAACAGAGAGTGTATGCTTTGTTCATGTGTGTACTACTCATTTTTTGGAATTAATGTACTTTCCTTACCTCACACTGACATAAACCCAAATAATTGTATGATTTTTATGATCAATTTCTCACCCCAAGGGCTTTTGGTTGGCCTTTCAGAAATGCCTGAAGTCCATGAAAAGGTGAAACTCCTGCTGGCTGTTGTACAGAAACAGGCACAGGAGCATTTGTCCCAGTTCCAGCTGCTGATGTTTGTGTTGGTGGTTGAAACTGGATGACAAGCGTCGAAGAGTTCACGGGTATGGCAGTTTGAGACATTCTTGTTGCCGAATCTGAAACTTGCTTGTACAAAATCATAGTAAATCGAAACATGTAAAGAATATGATTATACAATATACAAAAATTTATGTAAAAAAACCTTTCCCATTTATTTATTAAAATATTACACATTCATTATTTTTATTATAAATGTGGTCTTCACGTTGTTGAAAAACCTATGAATGCACTTATGTCAATAGTAGTTATTACCATGGGTTAAATTATTGTTTACTAGAATAACTCTATTAGACCTTGAAAATAGAGATTAGGCTATATGACAAACAGCTCATGTTTAAATTGATCCACATCATTAACATTTAAGGCATTTAGCAGATCCTCTTTTCCAAAGACACTTACAAAAGTGCCCTACCAACCATTACAGAGGATAGACATTTGTATAAAGGTAGTCAGATAGTCTGTGTAAGTGTATAATTTGTTGTTTTACCGGAATAAATCTTCTCTTCAGTTGGTTTACCACACTCTAGTTGAGTCGACACAAGTAAGATGTCAGAGTAACTTCTAATACTTTTTCTCAGACTGAACAAGAAGCAGGAAGCAAGAAGTGGAGCTCAGGTCTTTAGGAGGGGTGGTTAAACTAGCCATTTCATAAGATAATAAAACCACAAAAGACAATAATTAACTGAAGGACTCATAAATGTTTGTTGTTCTTAATAGCAAGTAATCTGCATGCTAGTTTGGAAACAGGCAAAATAAATACTGGATGTAGCAGTAGCTACTTTCTGCCTTATTAAAGGTTAGTTCACCCAAAAATGAAAATTCTGTCATTTATTACTTACCCTCATGTCATTTCACACCCGTAAGACCTTCGTTAATCTCCGGAACACACATTAAGATATTTTTGTTGAAATCCGATGGCTCCGTGATGCGCATAGGGAGCAATGACATTTCCTCTCTCAAGATCCATAAAGGTACTAAAAAACATATTTAAATCAGTTCATGTGAGTACAGTGGTTCAATATTAATATTATAAAGTGACAAGAATATTTTTGGTGCGCCAAAAAAACAAAATAACTTATATAGTGATGGCCGATTTCAAAACACTGCTTCAGGAAGCTTCAGAGCACAATGAATCAGTGTATCGAATCATGATTCGGATCGCGTGTCAAACCGCCAAACTGCTGTAATCACATGACTTTGGCGCTCCGAACTGCTGATTCATAATGCTCCGAAGCTTTCTGAAGAACAAAGAATGTGCATCAGGTGTGTTTTGCTTTTTTGTTTTTAATTAATTTATGAAGCCACTGTGAACTCTATCGTTACATATTATATTGTTATCTTATAATGCTATCATATTTTGTGCAGGGAATCAGCTTACTTCTTTGTAAACAGAAAAAAGCCTGACAATGTCACTGCTAAAAACCTATAAGTATTGTGGTATTCCGCTATGTTTCTCACTGACACACCCTCAACTCGTACAGATTGGGCTTAGCGAAAATCCTGAGCTTCCCACTCATGTTCACGACATTGTGGTGGCGTTCATGTGCGTTCAGCTCGTAAAGACGATATTTTCGACATGACTTGAACGCACCAATTCTCTTCTCCCCTAATGAATTTTTACTCACCAATAAGAGTGCACTTTCCTGTATGGAAGGTGGGACTAAAACTTTTACAGTCAATCAGAAAAAAGTGGTTTTGCTCAACCATATTTGCATACATTATAAATATAGGTTCACACTCTTAAAAATAACAACAGTAATGAACATATTTGTATATGTCCAGTTAAAATGTTCACAGATTAAGAGCTTTTCAATCATTGACAGGTTTTATTAACCAAGTCTACTCAGGGTTATGTAAAGAATAATAAAGTTTTATCATAGCATTCATACTGAAATTGCCTGTCCTTGTATTTGGGATCGACTAAAGTATCAATGCAGTCGAGTGGCTCAGTCTCAACCTAGCTAAAGCATCTATCTACGGCCTCTAGGAAAGTGGCTTTAATCATCTTGATACTTTGGACAGTGCTGTGCTCTATAGAAAGCTGCAGTATCAATGCTCACTGCCCTCGTCAGCTCTTCAAAGGGAGCTAAAACATCGAGTGTCTTTCATGTCCTCATGTCCTCCAGATCTGTGAAATAACACACGATGGAAGATCAACAGGGTCCTCAAGAGGCTAGATTTGAACTTGAAAAGGGAAGCCTTGAAGACCTGGGTCGAGCCTATCATCCCCAACGCTCAGTCGTTCATTAAACCAAATCTGGTCGTGGAGAAGGGGAGTACGACAATCGTAATGAATGTTTTGATTGTAGCAGGTCACAGGATGGAGGAGTCGTGGAGACTGAAATTCAGAAAGTACAACTCCCCAGAAAACTCAACATCAATTCTGAGATGGAAAGAGAATACAACAACCTTGAAACATCTCCCAGTGATTATTTCATACAAAGGCCTGATGTATGGGCCATCTGGGAGAGGGCTTAAAGGAACACTCCACTTTTATTGAAAATAGGCTCATTTTCCAACTCCCCTAGAGTTAAACAGTTGAGTTTTACCGTTTTCTAATCCATTCAGCCAATCTCCGGGTCTGGCGGTACCACTTTTAGCATAGCTTAGCATAGTTCATTGAATCTGATTAGACTGTTAGCATCTTACTCAAAAAAATGACCAAAGAGTTTCGATATTTTTCCTATTTAAAACTTCTTAAATCTTCTGTAGTTACATCGTGTACTAAGACTGACGGAAAATGAAAAGTTGTGATTTTCTAGGCCGATGTGATTTTCTAGGTGCGTAATATTATTGCGCCTGTGTTGCACACACAGAAGAGGCAGGGACTTCTGGTGGCACATATATTGTTTTATTGCTTAAACACGCTGTAAACACACAACTAGAACTACTAGTTGTGCTACAACTAGATAACTAGAAATTAGTTATCTTCAATTGTGTATCAATGACTGCCAGAGTGGCTTCTTCATATATAAAATAATATATGAAGCTTTCTCTCAATAAACACACTTTGCACAATCTTATGACAATACATCAAAAGAGAATGAGAATACATTGCTGTATACTGTCTGTAACACATTTACATTACATCAAACAGACAATACTCAATAAACATACACAAATGGTGTATAAGCACTTTTTTGTTTCCTTTTTAGTAGACTATATTTCTCTCTATGTGCTCTGTTGTAAACGATCTCTATCAGCAATTTAGTTGTCCCTAACCAATGACAGATTTATAGAACACAAACATAACAATAAACAAATATCAACTCTTTTATAACAACGAGTTAGATTATATTGTCTAACGACATTAAGCACTAGTAATATTATGTCGTGATGTCTCGCGCGGCCTCCACCAGCGCAGCGGGGTCGGCCGCCTCCCAGCCGCGATTGCGCAATCCATCGCGCGGGCGCCGCCGGCCGCATATCAATCGCTAAATCTATCGCTTTAATATACAAATTCATCAAACTAACACATATAACTAACGTATAAACATTTTATGAACACAAACTATGATGCCACATCACTCATCTTACCTGTAAACACACATAAAGAGAGATAGAAATTAGTTATCTTCAATAGAGTGCCCCAGGGATGACGCGTTTTTGTAGGCCAACCCGGAAGTTAGCGGCGCACGGGTTCCCTCGACAGAAAGCCTATTCATTTTTCCCATAGACTTTTGGAAAATCGCAGAAAATAAGCTCTGTATTTAACAAAGGGTTATGACACTTACACGTTTTGTCTATCAAGATAATCTTTACAAGTTAACACAACATTTATAGATTTTGAAGCCTAAATAAAGTCGTCAGATATAAAAGGCTAACAGTAGGCTATAAACGGACTACAGCACACCATGGTCGCGGATCAACGTCGTCACCACCAAGCGTCCTCAAACTTTATTTAGAAAACAACTCTATTTAAAAACATGCTCACTGATTATGATCTGCGCTGTGTATGAATACTTATCCACTTTTTCATGAGAAATGCTGTCCAAATGTCCTGTTTGTCATGATGACATCTAAAGTCCCCACCAAAGGAAGTAGTCCCTTTTAGCAATTTGTTAGCAACCGCCGATTTTAAGACACAGTAAAAGTTTAAAAAAATCACAAGTGGGTTATAACTGGTGTGTTTTATGTCATAGATCAAAACGTGAAAGTATTTAGAGGCTTTGTTAACCACAGACCTTATTTCAGGCGATTTAGCAAAAACCCATTCAAAAAACCCATAGACTTTACGGCGTTGGAACCGGAAGTCCTAAAATGCTAACTCGCTTCCGGGTTTTGCCTACAAAAACGCGTCATCCCTGGGGCACTCTATTGTGTATCAATGATTGCCAGAGTGGCTTCTTCATATATAAATGAAGCTCTATATCCTGCGGTTCACGATCACCCTCTAGCGTCACCCGGCAGCGGTTACAGGTCTAAGTGATGTTCAAGTTGGCATCCTTGCACAGTACTACATACAAATATATTTTCATATACATTTAACGCAAGAACTATATTTAACAAATGATAACTAATAATATTAATGATAAACAATACATACATGACTACTTGAGTTCATATCACTACACCTGCTGCACCCATGGTACGACAGCAAAGTTCCTTGATTATTACGCTAGAATGAGAGTATAGTTCCTAGCCACATCGGCCTAGAAAATCGCAACTTTGGTGTCAAAAAAAATTTGTTACCATCCAGTGTTCAGTGATGCTAAGCAATGACATTGGGTAAACATCAAAACTCCAGATGTCTGTGGTAAAAGCAATAGCAGTCACATTTGACAAAAGACCTTGTTGGTGGTCCCGAACCTTGTTGTAAAGCTACGGTATAACGGTTTCTGATAGGTAGTGTCGAGAAGGCAGAACATACTGTGGCTCCAAAAGCTTTAAAAGAATGAACAAATTAACAGTTAGCCTCTGTAATATTTGTAGCCTTGTCGCTCTCCCAAGAAAATTTCTCTCTGTCCTCCAGTGTGTGTTGCTTCGTTGTAGTCTTAGTCTGAGTTACCTTAGTGAACTCCCTGTATTTCATTGAGTTTTTGTTGTTTTGAGGTGCCGTATCAAACTGGTAATATTGAACACAGCTCTGTTGCTTCCACCTCATGAAATGCTCACATTGCAGATACTGAAAATGGCTGTTGAATTGCTTTCATATTCCAACTGAAAATAATTCCACACTGCAGACATTTATCCAAGTATTCCTGCCACAAATTGTGTTCTTCCTTTAGGACACTTGTTCAATGGCTGACGTAAAATAAAGGATCAGGCTTAATAGAGCTGATATAGATCTGTTAAAAATACTTTGATCAGCCCAGATAATTTAAGATCGGTGCGGGACATCCCTAATATCTATATTTATATCTGTTTCCTATGTTTAAATAAAAAAGGAAGGCTATTTTGAAGAAACATAGGTGTGATTGGCAAAGGACAAAAAAGCAGGAAACTATACGGTGCACTTACCATGGGGGTGGGGCTTTGTTATGGGGAGGGGCGTGGCTTGCTTTTGTACTGTTTTTTTTTATGATAAAGTTATGTAAAATAACTGCTCAGTGCTGCAAAACAGACAACTCTGCTAATGCTAACTTAATTCTATATAAACTATTAGGGGTGTGACGAGACGGGTATCTCACGAGACGAGACTCGAGATTGAGTTCACGAGACGAGACAAGATGGCGAAATACACGACTAGAAAAAATAGTCTGCAGGTGTATTTGAAATGTTTTAACTAATCAATGTAATGTAATGAATGTCATTTCAGTTCTACTTTCTGAGTATGATTATCATATGCAGTAAAAGACAACAATACTCAAGTAATGTAAAAGGTTTTGCCACTAACTCAACTGACTGACTTCTCTTCTGTATGATTTCAGTCTCTTCAGACCTTACTGTACATGATTTATGAGCTTCTACAACTTTTGACCTCCTAACTGAACTCCTTTCCACAAACTGATCATAGAAATAAAAACAGTATAAATAAAAATGGTAACACTTTACAATAAGGTCTCATTTATTAACATTAATGTATTAACCAACATCAACTAACAATGAGCAATATATTTGGTACAGTATTTATTAATCTAACATGTTAATGTTAGTTAATAAAAATAGTCATTCATTGTTAGTTCATGATAGTTCACAGTGCATTAACTAATGTTAACAAATGAAACCTTACTGTTTGTGCTTAATAAGATTAAGAGAAAACTGTTATTCATTTTTATGGTAACGCTTTACAATAAATGCAACCATAATCACACTCTCTCAATATTCAAAGTGCAAATAAGACCAAATTTTTCTTTGATACAGAGCTAAGACATGGTTACAACTACACTGCCCAGCCTAAAATAGCTTTCATATTGAGAGATATCTGTATTCATCAGGGAGCCGCTTTCAAATGCGGGGTATTGAAATCGCGTTTGAATGCGCGCTCGCGTTTACTTTCACTTTCGTGATCGCGCGTACTCTGTGAATGTGGAGTGTCGGCGACCGTTATCCAACTGAATTAAATGTTTTTTATTTAAATACAAAGCAAAACGACAGTGGAGGTGTAATTTAAACGTAGCGGTGGCATATTCTTTCCTAATCATCCTAACACTCTGTCATGGCAACATCACGAGACTACTTTTCGCCTCGACGAGAAATCTCATCACAATTTAGTCTCGCTCGTCACACCCCTATAAACTATATAACAGCATAGGCCTATTAGTTACTAGCCTAAACTGGACGGAGACACGGAGCGCCCTGTAACACTGACCTGCCTGCGTTCACAATTCACACGGTGCAGATGGGAGGGAGAACGGCTGACTACACAGTTTATGGGAATAAATTGTGTATTTCCCTCACAATTGTCACAAAAACTCACTAGTCTGTACACTGTCTGTCTGGTCTCTCTGCGCGTTGCTTTGCGAGATCATGCGGCGCGATTTTTTTCCTCACTGCTGCACGAGTCTGCGTGAGAATATGGGGGTGTGGCGTGAGAGCGTGAGAATTGGGTCAATTGCGTGAGTCTCACGCTGAATGCGTGAGAGTTGGCAGCCTTGCCGTTACATTGCTAAATTAGCCCAGAATCGTTTAACATTAAGGTTATGGAATCATGACAAAAATGATCAATAGATTGGTTAAATTTTACTAGACCTGCATATAAAAATGAAAGACAATATATTGGATTTGCTTACCTGAATCATCCGTGTTCACTGAAGCTGTTCACGTGAGTAGATGGTTGGGCGCGGTTGGGTGTGTGCGCATTCATAACTGTGCGCGTACACTTTGAACTTCAGTCGTGACAAATGATTGGACTACTTGCGGAGTGACATGACGACATGAATCAGAGGCACAAAAAACGTTGACAGCGGTGAGCGGTCATTATGTTTAACAATACTCGACCCATCGCAACCCTGACCCACCCCCAATCCCAATTTTTTTTTTTGTTTTTTTTTTTTGCATGATTTACGAGAGCATCATTTTCAGGACAGAAAAGCCGTATTTTTCCGGAGGAATCGCACAGTTCCATCACCCTTGTTTTATTGAAGACATATGTCTGTATGTCCTCCAGGAGATTGATATTCTCCTGCCAGGCTGTTGCTGTGAATAAGAATTTGTTCTTAAGTGACTTGTATAGTTAAATACAGATGAAAGATAAAAAAGACATAAATAAGCCATTTATATATATTCTGTATACTTTATTCTTACAGATTATACAGTGTTTTGAACAACTAATTCCTTAATAATCTATTCAGTTTCACTGACGATTAGGCAAATGTCTTGTCTTAACTAAAATTTAACTTTAACTTAACAAAAGAAAAAAAGTCTTGAATAGTTATTGTTTACACATTTGTGACTTAAGAGAAATCTGTAATTATTATCTGATCAAATGATTTGTCATGTTCTCTTTTTAATGAAAGGATATTTGAGATAATGGACAGGAAATCACTGGGAAACTCATGTGTCCCACCTCAACTCTGTCTTATTATTCATTCTTTAAATTCAGTGTATTGTGGAGGAACTTCGGCAGGACGGTGATGCGTTGAATTGTCGCTGACCACAGATATCTGCAAGAAAAAACAATCTATATGATCATCTTCCTTGATTACAGATTACTTATTTGTTGATAATATTAAACAGTTGATGAACACATTACTTTTGCTTTTCACACTTTCAGTTCATATATATTTACACTAAATTCAAATTATACTTTGGACTTTGAGTAAAATGGTACCTTCCACAAACATTTAAACTGGGGTTACAAGCTTCTCTTACCTCTGGGTTGTTAAGATCATGGACATGATTGTGCCTAAAACAACAGGGCTGTTGAGGTAAAACTTGTGGAACAAACGCCACCTTTGGAAAAATGAACAAGAAGAGTTTTATGCCTTACTATGAAATGACATATATTCAATGACACTGGCAGACAGTTTCAGTTTTACAGGTTTTTAGACATCAATGTACTTCAAATAGAGAAGAAAAAAGCAAAAGACAGAAATCCTTTTGAAATTACCTGTTGTGAAACCTTATGCTTTCACATGGATATCTTAAATAATTTCACAACTAAAAGAGTAGATGGTAATGTTGCTGTTTTTGAAGCAGTTAAACTTGGAGTTTTGCTATTAGTAGATACGTTGCTGCTGAACACTGTTGAGAGACGCACAGAATCGGGTAATTCACAGACGCAAGTGACACGATGCGTCAAAAGACAATAGAATCCATTATAATCAGTGATACTGTCAACACTGGATGCGGTGCGACATGACGAATTCCCATTTCTGATGTAGTCCAAGAGCTTTTCAACAGTCATCTTGTCACATCTGGTGTAGACACAGTGTTAATCATTCTCTGCATATCAATGGCTCAAACCTCCCTTACTAGCTCTAAAATGATGCCATCTTCAAACTGTCATGAAGTTTTGATTGTGGTATCCCTAACATCAGCTCAAATGCATAAGCAATAGGAACAATTATGGGCTCAACAGTCCTTTTAAGTTCGTCTTCCTCCATTTCAAAACAAGCATGTGTTCAAAAAGTAAAGAAATGCTTATATTACTTCACTGTCAAATGGAGCGAACAAACCCTGTGACGTCACACGCTGTGATATTACAAGATGGCAGTGCCCATACTCCAAAAGCTAAAACAAAACATCCTTTAAAAAAAAAAAAAAAATGGTTACATTTATTGCATTTGTTTTATTGAAATGGAAATCAGTTTACTAAATAATGCAAAATTGACTGGTTCATTTCCACTTTAAAGCTCAAGAATCTGTATGTTAAAAGCTTGAGGATTTGAAAGCAAAGAATTTAAGAAATATATAATTTGTATTGTAACTTTAAATTTGTAGTATTTGTTGGTTCTTGTAAAACATGAACCCGAGTGTGAACACCCTTAAAGAAGCCATTTCCATTATATATGCATATCTGGAGGGGTTCAGCTGACAAAAGAAGTTTGGGAACTTGATGCATCACTCACCTGTGGAGAACAGCAGCAGGTGACTTTACAGGCAAATGCTGACAGATAGATGGAGATGATAAACTCAAGGACGGCAAATATGAATGTTACACTGCTGATTCCCCAGAATAGTGTCTGTGAGAGAATTCAACATTAACACAATATTAATGACAAAATAATTGATAATTAGCACTCACACTGGTACAATCAGCAGTTCAGAATCGACCATCCTTGAGGTTCATATAGTAATACAACATATTTATACTGAATTACAATTAATGTATAATGTCAATGATTGCATTGTAAATTATCAGTAGTATAAACTACTTCTGAAAATGTTGGAAAAAGACTGGACAGATGAGTGCAGATTATGGCTTGACTTTTGTCAAGTGTTCTGACCACACAGTGATCTTACTGTAATTAATAAATAAATGTGAATATAAAAGTTGGTGACATACCTTATACTTTTCCTCAAAATAATAACAAGAATAATCGTTGCACCAAGCGTTAAATGGCACAAAAGCCAAATCCAATGAAATTAAGATAAAGGAAATGCCTGCAGTTATAGTACTGAAAATGTTCATCCCAAGTGAACCTTTCATCTGTAAAAAAAAAAAAACCCCAACATAAAATAGATTAATAAATTAACAAGAACTTTAGGTTTAACACAGATGGAAAGATATATGGAGAGTAATAAAAATATATTCCTTGACATAAATAAATAAAATATACCCACAAACATCAATTATCAGGGTCCAAGCACCAATGGCTCATGTGGATGATTAAGGGATATAATTGAAATTTATCTTTTAAAAAATAATGTAGTTTTAGAGCAAACAATACACAATTTGATGTGAATTCTCAAAATGTCCTGCAGTCTATGTCTATTAACTTTAGTTAAATTTGAGTGTTGCATTTAGGAGATAAAGTTCAATTTGTAAAAAAAAAAAAAAAAAAAAAAGTGCATTGCCATTGCTGACAAATTTTGGTTCTCTGTGAATTACGGTTCACTGATGCTCATACACTTTTATGGCAGAAAAATAAGGAAGAAGAAATCAGTACAAACACAATAGGTTTCAAGTACCTCCGGTACAAGTGTTGTGTACATACCAAACACAAACCGGAGGGTGAATTAATTTTGTTTTCTGCAGCAATGGAGAGTGAGCCTGCAATAATGTACTGAGAGCAGAGAGAAAGACACAAATCAAGACTTCTGCTGGAATATATAACTTGTGTTATAAAGACACAACACTTCATTATATAATTGTTTCTTACGATGAGAGATCCCCAGTAAGGAATACCACTAATGACAGTGATGGAAGCTGTACAAATTGTAGACACGATTCCCAACAGGAGAGTCAACAGACCAATCATTATCTGGACAGTCTGTGAAGGACAAGAGTCTTTTATAACACAAGTAAAACAGTATTACATTTTAACTATATAACATAAACAATATACATTTATAACAGCTGTAGTTATGGATGTATGATTGTACTACTATCTAGCTACTCTTATTGCATAATTTCACATACTAATTTATCACTTTCACATTTAGCTTGCAACTCCAAAAATATTCTTCTCTGTGACTGGTACACTATAAATTTTTTCTATTTTACTCTGTAAATGATAAACAGTATCTTATATTGCTATAATTTCTGCATTATCACAAGGCAATGTCACATTCTTCAATAAACAAATGTGTTTGCTTTGTTCATGTGTACCACTCCTTTTTTTCCCCCTAAAGAATGTATTCATGTACTTTCCTCACCTCACACTGACATATACACATACAAATTATACAATTATTTGGGTTTATGATCAATTTCTCACCCCAAGGGCTTTTGGTTGGCCTTTCAGAAATGCCTGAAGTCCATGAAAAGGTGATACTCCAGCTGGCTGTTGTACATAAACAGGCACAGGAGCATTTGTCCCAGTTCCAGCTGCTGTTGTTTGTGTTGGTGGTTGAAACTGGATGACAAGCGTTGAAGAGTTCACGGGTACGACAGTTTGAGACATTCTTGTTTCTGAATCTGAAGTTGACCTGTACAAAATCATATTAAATAGAGAGTAGATATCTTTATAAAACAGATTTATGTAAACAAACTTTCCAGTATTTTATATTTATTATAAAACATGGTCTTCATGTTGTTGAATGTAGTTACATCAATAGTAGTTATTACCACTGGTTAAATTATTATCATCAACTAGAATTAGACCTTGAAAACAGAGAATATGCAAACACCTCATGTTTAAATTGATCCATATGATTTACGACATTTATATGATGCTCTTTTCCGAAGACACTTACAAAAGTGCCCTACCAACCATTATAGATTATTGCCAAATAAAGGAAATCCATAAATTAAAAAAAAGCAGACATAATGCAGAGATAGGCATCTGTATAAAGATAGTCAGTGTAAGTAAATAATTTGTTTTACCGAAAACAAATCTTCTCTTCAGTTGGTTTACCGCACTCTGTAGTTCAGTTCACTCTTCTGAGATGAGCCGATGTAAGTAAGATGTAATAAGAGTAACTGCTGATACTGTTTCCCAGAGTGAAACGGGAATCAGGTGGAGATCAGGCCACAAAAGACAATAATTAACTGAAGTATTCATAAATGTTTTTGTTGTTTTTTTACAGAAAGTAATCTGTATGCTGGTTTGGAAACAGGCATGTAAATACTGTAGAACAAAATTTTATATTTACATTTACATTTATACATTTAGCAGAAAGTGACTTACAAGTGAGGAATTCAATAAGCGAGTCATTGTGAAGAGTCAATACACACAAGAAGAGCTCACAACACAAGTTTCAGACATTGCTTAGAATAGCATAAAATAGAATAGGGAGGGATTAAAGGAAGAGAAAGCTTCTTTTTTTTTTTTTTTTTAAAAATGAGATTAAGTGCTCTAGAAAGAGATGAGTTTTCAGCTGTCTTTTGAATATTGCCAGAGATTCTGCATCCCAGATGGAGGTGGGGAGATCATTCCACCAGCAAGGAACAGTGAACAAAAATGTTCTGGAGAGTGATTTTGTGCCTCTCTGTGAAGGTCACAAGCCTTCACTCATTTAGTGATTGCAGGCTTCTGGTAGGGATGTAGCCTCGTAAGAGTGAGTGGAAGTAGGAGGGTGCTGAGCCTGTGGTAGATCTGTAAGCAAGTGTCAATGCCTTGAACTTGATGCAAGCAAAAAGTGGTAGCCAGTGCAGAGAGATGAAGAGAGGTGTGACAGGCTCATTAAAGACAAGACATGCTGCAGCGTTCTGAATCAGTTGTAAAGGTTTGATTGTGCATGATGGCAGTCCAGCCAGAAGAGCATTGCAGTAATCAAGCCTAGAAATGACCAGGACGAGAAGTTGTGTTGCATGCTTTGTTAGAAAAGGCCTGATTTTACTGATGTTGTATAGTGCAAATCTGCACAACCAAGCTGTCTTTACAATGTGTTGTTTAAAGTTCAGAAGGTCATCAAAAATTACTCTGAGATTTACTCCGAGTACCTAGCTGGATGGTGAAATCGTGGTGAAGAGTGGGATTGGCATGTAAGACAAGAAGCTCTGTCTTTGCCAGGTTGAGCTGGAGGTAATGTCCCTTCATCCATGCCGAGATGTCCACCAGACAGCTAGAGATTCATGTAGATACTGTGGGATCATCTGGATGAAATGAAAAGAAAAACTGTGTGTCATCCGCATAGCAATGGAGAAACCATTAGCCTGTATAATGGGACCCAGTAATGTAGTGTATATGGAGAAAAAGATGGGTCCAAGAACTGAACCCTGAGGAACTCCTGTGATCAGATGATGAGCTTTGGATACCTCCCCTCTCCAGGCACCCCTGAAAGTCCTACCTGTGAGATAGGATTCAAACCAGAGAAGTGGAGTACCTGTGATGCCCAGTGATGAGAGGGTGGACAGAAGGATCTGATGATTCACCTTGTCAAAGGCAGCAGATAGATCGAGCAGAATGAGAACTGATGATTTGGAATCAGCCTTCGCAATCTGCAGGGATTCAGTGACCAACGGTAATGCAGTCTCAGTTGAATGACCGCTCTTGAAACCGGATTGGTTGATGTCCAGCTGGTTATTCTGTGAGAGGAAAGATGGTAGCTGGTTGAAAACAACCCGCTCAAGTGTTTTCGCTATGAATGGTAGGAGTGAGACAGGTCTGTAACGGTCTACAAGTGACGATAAATAACAATGATCAGCACAGCAGGATTTAAAATGCCATAGTGAAAGCAGATACAGTGGGTACCGGCAATAATAATAATAATAATAATAATAATAAAGCTGCAAATAGCGATGAAAGGGCCCTCGGGCGCCACCTGTTGGCCTTAGGAAAACTGTGAACAATGGGCGATATTCATTTGATGATGATGATGATTGAGTACTTTATTTCGTGCCATAGAAATAAAAGTATTGTACACAGAAAAATGAATATATTGTACAATATTATACATTATACCCACATTGGGTAAAGAAAAAAAACAAACAAAAGAAATAATCGGAATAACAGTATTTATAAATATATTTCAGACATGTTCACAGTTTATCTATTATTATAGCTCGAAAAGAAGTGGGAAGAAGACAAACTTATTTAACCCCACCCCCTATTTGTCCTAATGAATGGTTACCAATATAAAGAACAATATAATTATATACAATATCTGACCTATGTCTGACTCTATCCATTTAAGCGGATAGAGGAGAAATATGGCAAAGTCATTTTGAAGCACCACACTTCCTGTTGCCAGCAGGTGGAACTTTGCCTATAAATGAAAACTGGCATGTTGATGTCTTTAAGTCAGGACTCTTTTGGGGCAGATCGGACATTGTATGCCTGAGTTACGACAGCTTCCTCCTTCATGACGAAACATCAAACTTTGTCAGGCCACCACGGACACGCCCTTCAGCCAAAACTCAAGATCTTTGCAAATTAACATCAATAAGGCCTTAAGATTAGACTGACCAAATATGAAGTTGTTCTGGTTAAATCTCAATGAGCTAATCACAGTGCAAAACATGTAATTTCCAGATGCCCGCAGGTGGCGCTATGACTGTAATTGAATATTGCCATGTAGATGTCTTCAGGCCAGCACTCTAATAAAACATGTGAAGTTTGAGGTAGATCGAACATTGTATGTTACAACAACTTCCTGTTTCATGGCGAAACATCGAAATTCGTCAGGGTGCCACAGACACACCCTTCAGTGAAAACTCTAGATCTTCGCAATTTAACGTCACAAAAGCCTTTAGATTAGACCTACCAAATATGACGTTGATCTGATTAAAGCTCTAGGAGGAGTTTTTCCCCCACATCTCAGTGTGGAGCTCCTTAAATTGGCCTAAATATTTTCAACACGGGCCTATATAAATTCCTGGGACAGTTAAACTTATGAATTATTGCAGGTTTGAATTGAGAGATGAGTGTTTGTATTCTGTGTCTGGGATGTAAAATTAAGAGGATGCAGCATCAGTAAAGACGTTAATAATATGAACCTGCTTTGATCCATAATTCAGAACTAATTCAAAAAGACATTGTAGTTATTACTGCTTATTTGTTTTCATTTGTCACATTCCTTTGTTCAGTTTCCCGCCACTCATCTGTCTCCATGGTAAACGTCATTATTAGTTCATTCTGTTCAGCTGTGTAATTCATTACCTTGTTCGTGCATATATATATAAGTCCCTCCTGTTCAGTCACTCCTTGTTCGTTCACCATTATGTTAAATGTGTGTTGCATCTTATTGTCTGCCTGTTGGAATAATCATAAAAACCTGTTTGTTTTTTTTTATTTTCTTCATCAGTGTCTGTCTTCCTGCAACCACTGTGAAAACAGCGCAAATTTTTATTATAAGCAGAAAAGCTTTTGTAGTGATGGACATCCATCTAACCATTTACATATAGCATATGTGCTAGGAGTGAAGTGATGAACAATTTTTGTCAGGATGAGTAATTCTAAGTGTGGGTGTTCCTCATAATCAAATTCTTTGCTTTACAATAAATGATATCCTGCAAAGTGGATTTGAACACTTTTTTTCCCTCTGCAGTGCATAGAAAAATTAAACACCTTTGTAAATGCCAGGTATGTGATGTTCACTTATATATTTGATCGGGATTTGTTTACAGGTATGAGTATTAAAATGTGCTTTTGACCCTCATTTCTATTTGGATTATATTTTTAACTATAATGTAAATAAACTACAAACAAAAAAATATTTATTTTGTCCTCACATTCTTTCTTGTAGTTCCCTCTCAGTCACATTAGGGAGGGTCATTGTCTCCTCAGGTGTGAATCACATCATTATTCATGATCATTCACGCCTACTCACATTTGGCCTTTCTAAACAAAAACTGTCTTAAATCAATATATTAATTTATGTGAATGAGTAGGCAAGGTGATTTTCACATTATTTTTTGAAAAACCATTCTAGTCTACAAGATGCAATATTCAAAAGACTTGTGAACAAATGTTTGTTATGTTTTATGGCCTTATTTCAGTGACTTAAAATGAGTGTTTTCAACAACCACGCATCAATGTTATTTTCTCAAAATTATAAACGTGTACATTCATGTTCACATATTATTGTAGCAGAGTTTGTGCTGAATACAGCGTAATCAGACTTTATTTATTAATATGTTTGTAAGCAACTGTACTGCGTATTGCTGAAATGTGCCATGTTGCACCACGTTATCAGCCAGGTAGAACAATTATCCCAAACACTTTAGATAGATTCACAAATAACCAGCCTGATCTGTCTCAGCTGATCAATGTACCCAAATACTCAAATGAACTTGAGGAAATGACTAGTAGTATGGGCACCATTTTCACTAGTACATTAAAAAATGTTGCACCAATCAGATTAACCCTCTGGGGTCTGACATGATACTTTTTTCAGCACTTTATAAACATATTAATGGCAAAAGTGTCATTACAATGTAATCAGCACAAACTAGGCTACCGTAATATGTGAGCAACATGTATGTATATGTTTGGCTTTTTGAGAGAATAACGTTTATGTGTGGTTATTGAAAAAAAAAAAAAAAACTTAAGTCACTGAAATAAGGCCACAAAACACATACAGAATATGTGTCCACAAGACTTCTGGGTACTGATTGTTGAAGTCTAGATTTTTTTATTCATGATCATTCACGCCTACTCACATTTGGCCTTTCTAAACAAAAACTGTCTTAAATCAATATATTAATTTATGTGAATGAGTAGGCAAGGTGATTTTCACATTATTTTTTGAAAAACCATTCTAGTCTACAAGATGCAATATTCAAAAGACTTGTGAACAAATGTTTGTTATGTTTTATGGCCTTATTTCAGTGACTTAAAATGAGTGTTTTCAACAACCACGCATCAATGTTATTTTCTCAAAATTATAAACGTGTACATTCATGTTCACATATTATTGTAGCAGAGTTTGTGCTGAATACAGCGTAATCAGACTTTATTTATTAATATGTTTGTAAGCAACTGTACTGCGTATTGCTGAAATGTGACATGTTGCACCACGTTATCAGCCAGGTAGAATGATGTGAAAATCATCCTGCCTACTCATTCACATGAAATAATATAGTGACTTAAATTTTGTAAGACACTTTTTGTTTAGAAAGATAGTATGCATGGAGGCATGAATAATTCTGAATAATGCTGTGATTCACACCTGAGGAGACAAAAGACCCACATAATGAGCCACATAATGAGTCTTTCAGTCAGCTTTGTGATAGTGGAATAAATAATCTGAGGACAAAATAGTTTATTTTGTAGTTTATTTAGAATATAGTTAACAATATAAATAAGAGCCAAAAGCACATTTTGAGTACACAGTTATACCTGGAAATAAATCCTGTTCAAAGATGTAAGTGAACACATACCTGGCATTCCAAGGTGTTTGCTGTTTCTATGCACTGGAGGAAAAAAAAAAGATCCCTGCTTCCATTCAGTGATCTCACCATTAAATTCATTCAGAATGTCCAATGTGGGTCAATATCTGGCCACTATGATTCTCAATACTGTGACATAAAAGAAAAATATTATTAACATACAAAGCCAAATAAGAAACTATTTAGCATAGCGCTTGCTGAAGAAACAGAAGCTATCACTTCAGTGTTTTCAGCATGCTTCATAGTTTCCTGGTCTGTCACATCACCCGCTTCTGATGTCTCGTCACACCATTGGACTGATTTTGCATGTGCTTCACAACGCAATCACAGAGTGTTCCCACAGTGTAATTCGACCCAGTGTGAGTTCCCTTGAAAGGGAACTTCAATCAATGGTGGGGAATGAGTAAAGTGAAGTAAAATCCTATGTGTACTACCAGTGGACTAGCTTAGACAAAAATTCTGATACTTAGAATTAGGGACATATCAGTTTCCTTTATAAATCAATATTTTCAAACAATGTAAATTTATTAGACAGTATGTAAAACTATGTGGGGAAAAAAAAATAATATTTAATAATATTTTTAAGTATATCTGGACCAAAAGATTGAGTGCAAGTATAGGCCAAATATACTAAGACTTTTCTGTCAGTAAGTCAAGTATACATAAGTGCAATTTTTAGTATATTTCTGAAAATTACATAAAATGTAGACTGCCTCGCGGACGACTGCCGCACAAACATAAACAAAACATAACATAAAATCCAGGCCTGATCCTCTCTTGTCCTTCACTGTTGTCACTCCTCGGCCTCATCCTGCTTTAGACAATAATATAGGCTAATATAATCATATCTTAATTCTGCAGGTTTTTTTTTGTTATTATTAAAAATTTTATTATTTAAATGTATTAATAATATTACTGTCCATTAGTGTCCACTGGCTTGCTGTCAATGTAGATGGAAGGTTGTGAACTCTCGAGTGTTTTGTTTTGAGGTGCTGTATCAAATTGGTATTGTTGAATGCAGCTCTGTTGCTTCCACCTCTCAAAATGCTCACATTGCAGATATGGCTGTTGTACTGCCTTCATATTCCAATTGAAAATAATTCCACACTGCAGACATTTATCCAAGTATTCCTGCCACAATTCGTGCTCTATGTTTAGGACACTTGCACGATGGCTGACGTAAATTAAAGGATCAGGCTTAATAGAGCCAATATAGAACTATTAAAAATACCTTGATCAGCCCAGATAATTTAAGATTGTAAAATATCTATATTTATATCTGTTTATTATGTTTAAAGAATAAAGGAAGGCTATTTTGAAGAGTGAATGACACACAGTTCCATCACCGTTGTTTTAATGGAGTTTTAATGAGATATATGTCTGTATGTCCTCCAGGAGATTGATATTCTCCTGCCAGGCTGTTGTTGTGAATAAGAATTTGTTCTTAAGTGACTTGTGAAAGGTAAAAAAAGAAAAGAAAGAAAAGACATAAGTCATTTTTGTATTCTGTATACTTTATTCTTAAAGATTATACTTTATTAAGCATTTAGTTTATCAAAAAATCTATTTAGTTATATTGATAATTAGGCACATATCTTTACTTCATTAAAGAAAGAAAAACATGAAATAGTATCTAGTCTTGAATTGTTATTGTTTACACATTTGTGACTTAAAAATTTTTTATTTTATGAATTATTATCTGATAACTATTTTCTTTGCTGTCATGTTCTCTTTTTAATGAAAGAAGATAAGAGATAATGGACAGGAAATCACTGGGAAACTCATGTGTCCCACCTCAAATCTGTTTAAATATTCATTATTTAAATTCAGTGTATTGTGGAGGAACTTCGGCAGGAAGGTGATGCATTGAAGGATTGCTGACCACAGATATCTGCAGGAGAAAAAACTACATGATCAGCCTTCTTTTTTCGAGTACTATTTTACACAAAGTCTAATTTAACTGGGCTTACAAGCTTCTCTTACCTCGGAATTGTTATGATCATGGAAGTGATTTTGCCCAAAACAGCAGTGGTGTTGAGTTATAACTTGTGAAACAAACGGAACCTTTGGAAAAATGCACAAAAAGCATTAGTATGGGCAACAACACTGGCAGACCGTTTCAGTATTACATCTTTATAGACATCGGTGTAGTAGAAAAACAAAAACAAATGACAGAAATTCTTCTGAAATGTCATGGTGTGAAACCTTATGCTTTCATTTGGGCTTCTTAAAATAATGTCACAACTAAAAAACCACATGACATTTCTCAGTAGATGGTAATGTTGCTGTTTTTGAAGCAGTTAAACTTGGAGTTTTGCTATTAGTAGAGACGTTGAACACGGTTGATAGACGCACAGACTCGGGTAATTCACAGACGCTTCATCAATCTCTGTATATCAGTGGCTCAAACCTCCATTACTAGCTCTAAAATTATGTTTTAGAATAAGGGATGTGTAAGAAAGTAGTTGCAAGAAAAGGTGCTTTAAGGACAAAAACCTGACAAATATCTTGAAATGTCTCAGGTTACGCATGTAACCATGGTTCCCTGGGAACAGGGAAGGAGACTCTGCGCTAGACTGCGCTATGGGGAACCGTCACTCATGACAGGTGTTCGAAATGCCAAGAATCACACAACTCCAATCCTATTGGCCGGTGACAGCCTATGACGTCGAACAACGTGAACCGTGGCGTATAAAGGGAGCACCTGAGGAAGCAGTCAACACCTTCTCGTCTTTGAGGGACTGTTCTGCAGGCACCCCGAAGCATGGCAGGGAAGTGCAGAGTCTCGTTCCCTGTTCTCAGGGAACTATGGTTACATGCATAACCTGAGATGTTCCCTTTCAAAAGGGAACTTCAACTCTGCGCTAGACTGCGCTATGGGGAACGATATACCCACGCCGCCATGCTGGAGGAGAGTGCATGCCCAAAAAGTCTGGACAAACGTCCGGTAGTTCCAGGGAAAAACCGGGAGCAACTCTCCAAGGCTGTCAGTGACAGCATTCCCTACGGCCAGCTGCCCAAGCTGAGCCTAAAAGAGGCCTTTCGTAAAAGGCCTGCCAAGGCTGCTCAAGGCATCTGGGACCAACAACCCATAGGAAGTGGTCACTTAAAGGGAATGTGGCCAGGGAACCAGAAGGAATCCCGGCCAGTCACTAGGGGGATAAATTCACCCCTAACGCCACCAAGGAGGCCGTACTAATTTAGCGAAAGCCAAACATAGTCTGGGCCAACCTTGTCTGACATACAGAATCTCCAATGCGCAAACTCCAAAAGAGGAGAGCAGGTAAGAGCGACTGCGAAAGGGCAGTGAGCAACTCAAACCCACATGCAGAGATGGGCATCCTGGAGAGCGGAACTCAGCTGAGCACTATAAACCCTCGTACTGAGGGGAGTAAGACCACTCATCTTAGGATCTACTCAGCTTCTGATAAAGCGCTGAGGAGGCTGTGCGCTAGAGCACCCTGATACAGGGGAGAACAAACCAGCCTGGGGCCAGTCTGAACGGGAGACTTCACAGAAGTCTACAACCAATGACCAGCTTAGGGAGCTAAGTGCAATTACTCAGTCAACCCAGAGGGAAGTATGAAGCTCAACCTAACAGACAGACCGTACTGTAGGCACATAGTCATGGAGGCGGACCAGAAGGGGCCTACAACATAGCTAAGAGTTCTTACAATGAACTAATATCACAACATGAACCCAACACACAGGGTGGTATTCAGGATGGCCCATAAGGCCATTCGACTGAAAACATAGCATGCTAAGCGCATGACCAACCAAATGATTAGGTAGCTGTGAGTGCCCACAAAACAGCCCGTCCAACACAAACCGACAAGCAGTGTACTCGGTAAAAGCACCCTTCTACTCTTTAAGCAAGAGGAGTACAACGTACGCCATCACGTGCTAAAGAAGGCCCCATGGGCCTATAACCTCAGCAGACACGTGGCATCAGCTTGTGGCAGTGTTATCAAGCTCCAGGCAGAACACCGACTACAGAGGAGGTTAATGAGTCAGCCAGAGCCCTGGCCAGCCAGCGACATAAAATTCCTTTTACTGTCTTCAAAAAGAATGTAAAAGAAGCGCAAAAGGTACATGCCAGCATGTTCCCAAAGGAGACCCCGAGGGCCTATCTGTTACACGCGGCGTCAGCTAGCGGCCATTAAGAGATGGGCATCCCGGAGAGCAGAACTCAGCTAAGCGCTATAAACCCTCGTATTGAGGGGAGTATAATCCGCTCATCCTAGGATCTGCTCAGTGGCTGATAAAGCACTGAGGAGGCTGTGCGCTAGAAAAACCCCGGTAAAGGGAGCACAAACCAGCCTAAGGGCCGGTCTCAGCGGGCAACTTCATAGAAGTCTACAACCAATGACCAGCTTAGGGAGCTAAGCATAATTACGTGTTCAACCCAGAGGGAAGTACGAAGCTCAACCTAACAGACAGACCGTACTGTAGGATGAGCAGGGTAAAAGCACCCTTTCACTCTTTAAGCAAGAGGAGTACAACGTACGCCAACATGCGCTAAAGAAGGCCCCGTGGGCCTATAACCTCAGCAGACACGTGGCATCAGCTCGTGGCAGTGTTATTGAGGTTCAGGCTAGACAGACCGACTACAAAGGAAGGTCATTAGCCAGCCCGAGCCCTGGCCAGCCAGCGACATAAGACCCTTTACTGTAAAGTAAATAAAAACTGACAGGGAAAAAGCCAGCATGCTTACAAAGGAGGCCCTTAAAGCCTACACGTCACACACAGCATCAGCTAGCGGCCACTAAAGTTCTAGGAGCAAAATAGAACCGAGTAACAGACAGGGTAACTATTTAGCTCGACTAGAGCTAAAGGAAACCAAGCTCAAGGCAGCAAATGCATAAACCCAGACCAAAAGTTTTTAAAAAGTTTTAGCACAAGAGCTCACCTCAAGAGGCAAGCCACTTCAGGGATGTACTCAGTAAAAGCACCTTTTACTCTCTAAGCGAGAGGAGTACAAAGCCAAACTCCAGCGTGACCCAAAGGAGGCCTGCGAAGGCCTACAACCCGTATACACGCGGCGTCAGCTAGTGGCATCATGACCTATCCATGGTGATAAGTCACATAGAAACTAGGGATGCACCGATCCGCCTTTTTCGCTTCCGATACTGATACCTGGGATTAAGTATCGGCCGATACCGATCCGATATTCAAGTAATAAGAAAAGTGCTAAATTACCTAATAAACTGTATGCCTCACTTAAGGCCCTTTCACACAGGACGCGGCATGCGCTGCGCTCGCCGCTGGGTTCAGCGCAGCCCTTCAGATACAAAGCGATTTGCGCTGCACTGGCGGAATTTTCCAAACATGTAGCGGGAGTTTTATACATAGTCACTTGATTGTTGTTCCACCTTTCGGTCAGCAGTAAAGTATATGTCCCGGGCCGTGCTAAGAAGTGAGCAATAGCAATAGCCCTGCTTGTAAGAAGAAGAAAGAGAGCAGCTCTTGACAGTGTCTGTCATGTCTCCATGACACAACTTTTCTCCCAATGACAATATATGACCAGCAAACTTGTATTGTATAGCTCTGGAAATTCCAACACAGTAAATAGCTGTTCATCCATTTTGCTTTCCGATTGTTTGGATGCCCCGTTGCTATAGAGGGTATGCATCGACGTCACTTTCCCGCCGGAATGCACTCCCTCAGCTGGATTGAGTGGCAAAAGAATCTGCTGCATGACTGGATTTAATAGGGGAAACTGCGAAAACACGAGTAAAACAAATGATTACACTAAAGGTTAGATTTGGAAGTATTTCTAACAGCTTGTCAAATAAACCTAATCCATAGATATTGACATGCAGCCAGGAGTCGTGTTTTCTGACATTTATATGTGCCTGATTTGACGCCGGAGGAATACATAAAGCAATATATAACTACAATATAGATAGGTTTAAATCCGAGTAAATACTTATATCAATATTATCGGCATATTGTCCAGCCCTAAAACATATAGTTTTATAGTATAGTTTTTGTTAATTTAAAAACACCCAATTATGCAGAATATAAGATGGTAAATATTTAATTGATGAGTTGTCAACATAATATATAACAATACAATATATACGGTATGATTTTACCTCAAAATCCAACATTTTGACACAAAATGATAACTGCAAATCCATGTTTCTCTGAGTTCAGCTGTTTCTGTGAATTGCAGTGATCCATTTGCTTCTTTTTTTGTAGCTTTCAGCAGTCTTTAAATATATACCTCAGGTTTTGTGTCAAAGCTGTTTGCACAGTCAATCACAAAGCTCTTTCCCGTTTTGGATGTGTTTTGTGCGTTTTTCGCGGCATTCACGCTGAAAACCAATGCTGCCACTCAGTGGGCGTAACCGCAGTCATAACGGTCGACGGTGACGTCACGTGCATACCCTCTATTGGTCGCGCGTAATCGTCACAGAGCGCAGCGGCAAAAGTTGAGCTATTTTGAACTTTGACCGCGGCGTGCGCGCAAGCCATTGAAACAAATGGGTTTCATAGCGCAGCGCAGCGCATACCACGTCCTGTGTGAAAGGACCTTTAGGGCTGTGACGGTCGGCATGACAACCGCGCCATTGCGGTCGTGGAGTGTCACCGGCGGTAATGTGGCGTTTATATAATATATAATCTCAAAGGTCGAGTTAACCGAAAAATTTCCGTCATTGATGGAATTTTTTTTTTAGCAGTGATGGAAAAAATCTGCAGCCTGTCCGTCATTTTGACAGATTACTGAGGCTGATGTTGCTTGTAACTATAATTCCCACCCCTGTCCAGTTGGTGGTGAGTGCGCTCCAGTGTGGCAGCAGAGGGCGAGTTCAGTCTCCAGAGCAAAATGAAAACAATGCGTTTGATTACACACACCCAGTTTGTCAATTTTGCTATATATTATAATACTTATGCTTACATAATTATACATAAAGTTTCTACTCCATTTCGTTTTGTTTTAAATAGTTTGTTTTATTTTTCTTGCTGCTGACTATAAGTTTATGGTCAACGAATGGCTTTTCTGAGGTATATACGTGACATTGTTTACAACACTGATTGAACTGACGCTTACAGTGAATAGACAAACACACATAGACGCCGCCCTCAAGCATTGTCTGTGCATTTGCTCCTCCAGACAGAAAATGCCAGAAACGTGTAAATAAAGTGTCAAACCCCTGGGACATGGATGAACACATCCTCCTGGACGTTTGCAGATATAAAAGGAGTAATTTCCTACCGGAGTTTGTGAAACAATGGCACGAACAAAACAGTCCCGAAAAGACAAGAAGATGTTGACTGCTTCCTCAGGCGCTCCCTTTATACGTCACGGTTCGCGCCGTTCAACGTCATTGGCTGTCACCGGCCAATAGGATTGGAGTTGTGTGATTCTTGGCATTTCGAACACCTGTCACGAGTGACGGTTCCCCATAGCGCAGTCTAGCGCAGAGTTGAGTAGGGAAAAATTGACTCCATTGAATTAGTAGTTGCATGTTTCAGAGCGAAAAGCTGTACTGTGATCATGTACATGTGTGCAGCTTATAATACCATGTTTTTAAAGTGTCTCAGTTCACAGTAAATGCTGCTTCTCACAAACTCTATCTGTGCAAGTACTGCGAGTTTAATGTTTGGTAATTCAATGTGTGAACACCCTTAAAAAAACAAATCCATTATATGTGCATATCTGAGTTCAGCTGACAAAAAAAGTTTGGGAACCTCTGACTTGACCCATCACTCACCTGTGGAGAACAACAGCAGGCGACTTTACAGGCAAATGCTGACAGACAGATGGAGATGATAAACTCAAGGAAGGCGAATATCAATGATACACCACTGATTCCAAAGAAGAGAGTCTGAGAGAGAATTCAACATTAGCACAAATAATAATGACAAAATAATTGATAATTAGCACTCACACTGGTACAATCAGCAGTTCAGAATCTACAATTGTATTTCTTACATTGTAAATGATCAGTAATAGTAAGAGATCTATAACTATATCTGAAATGTTGGGAAAAAGACTGGACAGATGAGTGCAGATTGTTAAGTGTTCTGACCACACAGTGATCTTACTGTAATGACTAAATTTTTATTTTATTTAACCTTTATTTAACCAGGAAAGTCCCATTGAGATTAAAAACCTCTTTTTCAAGGGAGTCCTGGAATATAATGTGAATTATACTATAATTCATACTATACAAATATTACTATAATGTGAAAAATGTGAATATAAAAGTTGGTGACATACCTTATACTTTCTATCAATATCATAACAGTCATAATAATAGTCGCAGTAATCGTTCAATGGCCCTATAGCAAAATCCAGTGAAATTATGATAAAGGAAGTGCCTGCAATTAAAGTACTGAAAATGTTCATTCCAAGTGAACCTTTCACCTGTAGGTAGACAAAAAAACATAAAATAGATTAGATAAAAATAATCCAAACAACAGAAACTAAAACAAATGTGTGCACACAACACCAGACAAATAGCAAACAATCATGAACTAATCAGGGTAACTATGGTAACAAACAAGGCAGGCAAGACAACAAGGAAAACAGGAACTGAACACAGAAACAAATGGGAACAGAGAATACACTTCAACATAAGTCAATACAAACATAAGGCACACCACCAGGATCATGACTGACAAGTTCGGGTTCTTTACAAATTACAGTTCACTGATGCCCATACACTTTTATGGCAGAAAAATAAGGAAGAAGAAATCACTACAAACACAATAGGTTTCAAGTACCTCTAAAAGGCCTAAAAATACCAAGTGTTGTGTACATACCAAACAAAAACTGGAAGGTGAATTCAGTTTGTTTTCTGCAGCAATGGAGAGTGAGCCTGCGATAATGTACTGAGAGCAGAGAGAAAGACACAAATCAAGACTTCTGCTGGAATATGTAACTTGTGTTAGAAAAGACACAACACTGAATTGTATAATTGTTTCTTACGATGAGAGATCCCCAGTAAGGAATCCCACTATAGACAAAGATGGATGCTGCATAAACTGTAGACACGATTCCCAACAGGAAAGTCAACAGACCAATCATTATCTGGACAGTCTGTGAAGGACAAGAGAGTCTTTTATAAAGGAACTAAAACAATATAAAATTTGGCAGTGGCTATTTGTACTAAGTGAAAATAGCATATTTTCTTTGCAATAGATGCTATGTACACTAAGTGAAAATAGCTATGGATTCTATTTACACCATGTACAGTGCATCCGGAAAGTATTCACAGCGCTTCACTTTTTCCACATTTTGTTATGTTACAGCCTTATTCCAAAAGCGATTAAAGTCATTATTTTCCTTAAAATTCTACAAACAATACCCCATAATGACACCATGAAAGAAGTTTGTTTGAAATCTTTGCAAATTTATTAAAAATAATAAACAAAAAAAAAAATCACATGTACGTAAGTATTCACAGCCTTTGCCATAACACTCAAAATTGAGCTCAGGCGCATCCTGTTTCCACTGATCATCCTCGAGATGTTTCTACAACTTGATTGGAGTCCACCTGTAGTAAATTCAGTTGATTGGACATGATTTTGAAAGGCACACACCAGTCTATAAAAGGTCCCACAGATATCAGTGCATGTCGGAGCACAAACCAAGCCATGAAGTCCAAGGAATTGTCTGTAGACCTCCGAGACAGGATTGTATCGAGGCACAGATCTGGGGAAGGGTACAGAAAAATGTATGCAGCATTGAAGATCCCAGTGAGCACAGTGGCCTCCATCATCCGTAAATGGAAGAAGTTTGGAACCACCAGGACTCTTCCTAGAGCTCCAGCATTTCTCGGTGTAGAGAGGAGAACCTTCCAGAAGAACAACCATCTCTGCAGCTCTCCACCAATCAGGCCTGTATGGTAGAGTGGACGGACGGAAGCCACTCTTCAGTAAAAGTCACATGACAGCCCACCTGGAGGACTCTCAGACCGTGAGAAACAAAATTCTCTGCTCTGGTGAAACAAAGATTGAACTCTTTGGCCTGAATAGCAAGTGTCATGTCTGGAGGAAACCAGGCACCTCTCATCACCTGACCAATCCCATCCCTACAGTGAAGCATGGTGGTGGCAGCATCATGCTGTGGGGATGTTTTTCAGCAACAGGAACTGCGAGACTAGTCAGGATCGAGGTAAAGATGTATGCAGCAAAGTACAGAGATATTCTTGATGAAAACCTGCTCCAGAGCGCTCTGGACCTCAGACTGGGGTGAAGGTTTATCTTCCAACAGGACAACACAGGCACACAGCGAAGATAACAAAGGAGTGGCTACGGGAAAACTCTGTGAATGTCCTTGAGTGGCCCAGCCAGAGCCCAGACTTGAACCCGATTGAATATCTCTGGAGAGATCTGAAAATGGCTGTGCACCGACACTCCCCATCCAACCTGATGGAGCTTGAGAGGTCCTGCAAAGCAGAATGGGAGAAACTTCCCAAAAATAGGTGTGCCAAGCTTGTAGCATCATTCTCAAAAAGACTTGAGGCTGTAATTTTTATTGAGCAAAGGCTGTGAATACTTATGTACATATGATTTTTTATTTTTTTTTAAATTTGTAATAAATTTGCAAAGGTTTCACTTCTTTCGCGTTGTCATTATGAGGTATTGTTTGTACAATTTTGAGGAAAATAAAGAATTTAATCCCTTTTGGAATAAGGATATAACATAACAAAATGTGGAAAAACTGAATAGCTGTGAATCCTTTCCGGATGAGCTGTAAAATGATCAGTTCTTTGCAAAAAGAGTAAATAGTAATTAGATGATATCTATACTTTATATTGGCAGATATTATGTTTGCACTTCAGTATTTTTGTACATTAACAGGATGCAATAATATCAGAGTGTAAATGATTATATTTATTAAAATTATTAAATGGATGCTGCCTTATTGGGAGAATAAAACCCTCCTTACACCTTCCCCCTAACCCTACCCAATAAACACTTTTAATATTATTAAACACTCGATTGCAGTTTATTTCCACTTTTAGAACATTATTTTCATTTTTATTGAAAATAAATACGAGCTCGGCCAAAGGCAGATTCGAACCCGCCTCGGTCGCGTTAAATGCCAGAGCTGCAAGCCTTACAGCCTGTCAGTCTTTTTTTTTTTCAAAACAGACATTGGTGGGCGGAGCTAGTGTAAATAGCATTTGCCAACAAGGGACGCTATTTGCACTTAGTGTAAATAGACACTCCGATAAAAAGTTTTGGGGAACATTATGAAATGTACAACATACACTTTTTACCAGCTGTACTAAAAATGGACTTATGCATGTACTTCAAAAATATCCAGGTACTCTCATTGCATGAAATCACATACGGATTTATGAATGAGCAAAATTTGTCCATTACTTTACATTTTTTGATAGTTTGCAATTCCTAAAACATTCTTCTCTGTGACTGTGAGAGTGATACACTATCAATTTTTTATGATTTTACTCTGTAATTGATAAACCTTATCTTATATTTCTGTATTCCCTGCATTGTCACCAAGGCATTAAATTACATTCTTCAATAAAAATAAATAAATAATAATGTGAATGCTTTGTTCATGTGTGTACCACTCCTTTTTTGGAATTTATTCATGTACTTTCCTTACCTCACACTGACATATACACATAAAAATTATACAATTATTTGGGTTCATGACCAATTTCTCACCCCAAGGGCTTTTGGTTGGCCTTTCAGAAATGCCTGAAGTCCATGAAAAGGTGAAACTCCTGCTGGCTGTTGTACATAAACAGGCACAGGAGCATTTGTCCCAGTTCCAGCTGCTGTTGTTTGTGTTGGTGGTTGAAACTGGATGACAAGCGTCGAAGAGTTCACGGGTATGACAGTTTGAGACATTCTTGTTTCTGTATCTGAAATTGACCTGTACAAAATCATAGTAAATTGAGACATTGAGACAGGATATGATTAGAAAATAGATTTATGTAAACAAACTTTCCCATTTATTTATTAAGATATTATATATTCATGATTTTTATTATTATAAATGTGGTCTTCACGTTGTTGAAAAACCTATGATTGAGCTTATGACAATAGTAGTCATTACCATTATTGTCATCAACTAGAATAACTCTATTAGAGCTTGAAAACAGAGTATATGCTATATAACAAACAGCTCATGTTTAAATTGATCCACATCAGTAACATTTAAAGCATTTAGCAGATCCTCTTTTCCAAAGACACTTACAAAAGTGCCCTACCAACCATTATAGACGATAGACATCTGTATAAAGGTAGTCAGATAGTCTGTGTAAGTGTATAATTTGTTGTTTTACCGGAATAAATCTTCTCTTCAGTTGGTTTACCACACTCTAGTTGAGTTCACTCTTCTGAGATGAGCCGATGTAAGTAAGATGTAATAAGAGAAACTGCTGATACTGTTTCCCAGAATGAACAAGAAGCAGGTGGAGCTCAAGTGGTTAGGAGGGGTGGTAAAGCAGGCCATATCATAAGATAATAAAACCACAAAAGACAATAATTAACTGAAGTACTCATAAATGTGTTTACGTTGTACTTAATAGCAAGTAATCTGCATGCTGGTTTGGAAACAGGCATGTAAATACTGGGTGTAGCAGTAGCTACTTTCCAACTTATTAAGGGAGTGACCCTCGTTGGATAACATATAAAAGTGATTGATGTGATTTTACTCTGTAGTGCACAAATAAAAGCACAAGAAGCTTTTACACTCTGATAATCTTTTACTATAATGTGGTAATTCATGGTAATATATGTCGATATTAGTCAATGTAAGATAATAAAATACTGTTAGCTGTGTTGTGGGTGCTCACAGTAAGAAAGCAATTGATAGATTTTAATAACTAAAAGAGTTGTAGTTGACATGTTTTTGACAATTATTTGTATAGTAATAGCATTGTCTGTATTATTTATTCAACTAGTATAGCAGTATATCATAATGTAACTTCAAAGAAGTTTGAAAATGGACAAAAACATCCATTTGCTTTTGTTACAAAGGTGGAAAAATCAAAGAACATGTGTGATGAGATCAGGGATTATGTGGTTATTTAATGTGCTTGTGTAACTGGGTGATGAAGAATGTGGGCACGAAAGGGATATTTTAGTGATTTTTATTGACATTGGCATTTCAGCTCACTGATAAATATAAAATAAAGTGCTTAAAAGAACTTTGAGTGTGGATCACAACTGTAGACTTGATTATTAAATAATTAAATACATTTACACACCAAAATGAGAAACGAGATGGGATGAGACGAGACGAGAGAGCGTGGTGTAAAAGACTCTGTGGAAATGATTTTTATTGAGAAATAAAAGTTTTTTAACAAATGATTGGCCGGCTCCTGCGTCACCATCATACACATGCATTGTGCAGCTCATGTGAACAACATTGGCCAATACCAAGCCGGCGCTTGGATGTAAACACAGAAGTGCTACACTACGTCATCAGTGTAGGAGACTGACATGGGAGAGAAGAAATTGTTGAATAAAGTCATTATGTTGTGTTGTTTTTTGTGCACAAAAAGTATTCTCGTCATTTCAAAACATTAAGGCTAAACCACTGGAGTCATGTGGACTATTTTAACGATGTCTTTACTACTTCTCTGGACCTTGACAGTGGTAATTTAAATTGTTGTCTATGGATCAGTCAGAGAGCTCTCGGATTTCATCAAAAATATCTTCATTTGTGTTTAAAAGATGATGTACATGAGGGTAACCTTTAAAAGGATAGGTTACCCAAAAAATGTTTATCTGTTTACAATAAACATCTCGCGTACGAGAGATCACTTCCGGCATCAGAGCGCGTTTTCAGACCTCACACACCGGATGCTCAAGGCAGTTGGACATATGATGACATAAATACTGTTCGGTTTCTTGCACAAACCGATCGTTTTGTGTCTCAGGACATCAATGTGTCGTCACGAGCCGCAGGGTTTAATTTGGATTTGTCTGTGCAAGTTTTATTTACTCTTATAGTAGAAGTTCCCATTCCCATGCATTATAAGACTGACAGACGGCAACGGTTGGAGTTAAAAATCATCATTTGTGTTCTACTGAAGAAACAAAGTCACCTACATCTTGGATGCGCTGGGGGTAAGCAGATAAACATCACATTTTCATTTTCATTTTTCATTCGGCCACGACAAAACTAAGTGAACTGAACATGTCCCTTCCCAGTTACCATACATTTTAATCTAAAATTTTAACAGTGCAAAAGTAAATATTGTTTTACAAAAAAAAAAAAAAATCTTTTGCACTTTGCTCTCTTGCATCAATAGTTGTTGTCATAATTGTTGATACTGTTTCCCAGAATGAAGGGGGAAGTAGGTGGAGCTCAGGTGATTAGGAGGGGTGGTAAAGCTGAACCAGGAAATCAAGCCTGACACTTCACTATACTATACGTTCCCTTTTATAAGATAATATATTTAAAAATCAGTTTTTATGTCTTTCATATGATACATGTACATTGGTTGTGGAAGTCAGTGTGAACTCATCATTATGGTGATCAGTATTTTATGTAGTTGGGCACTTGCCATTGATTTTGGTTAAATTAATTCTCTTTCAGCAATTTTTAAAAGTGCATGCTATCACTGTTTTCAACTTTATTTCATACTCCTTCCTTTTAAATTTTCATTATCAAGTTGATTTTAACTGTCTGATTGAAACAGCTCGTCTCATAACCCGTCACTGAACAAACTGCTTATGATTATGGTTTTATTAGGCATTTTTATTGGTTTTTATATTGTTGAATGTTCTTGTTTTGCAATGTGCACAAGCTTTTTTTGATTTTTTGAGCTGATTTGTGTACAGATTTTGAAACCGCTTTGAAACATTTTACCAGTGACATTGATTAATAATGTAATCATAATTAAAACAATTAAAATTTTAAATTCTACTTTCAGCAGAGGGAGCAAAAGAAATGTATAAGAGTTATAATCATATATTTCAATATATTGAATGTTTTAACCTTATATTGTCTTGAAAGCAGCATATTTCCATCTCCAAAATATTGCCAAACTTCGACCTTCTCTATCCCTGCCTGATGCAGAAAGATTTATCTATGCCTTTATTACATCAAGGCTTAATTACTGCAATTCCCTTTATTCTGGTCTTCCTGATAATTCTATTACTGCAATATATTCAAAACTCAGCCACACGCGTATTGACATAAAAAATAAAAACATACAAAATAAAAGCATGCCTCTTTTTTTGGTTTATTACAGCACAGACAACATATACTATCACTTTTTATCACTGTCAGCAGTGGTTTATGTACGTTAAAAGGATTTTCTGTACAATGACACCAAAATTTAGAGCACTGTATGTGGGTATGGGAAGCTTTTCAATGTGGGTAGGCCAAATCCAATGTGTGAACTGAAAATACATAGATGATGTGCACTTAAAAAATCCTGTTTGATAAATCAACATATAAAATAAAAATGGCTTAAATAATATCACCTAACATGATACTAAGCATAACACTCATAGAGTAAATTCTTGTCGAAAACACCCAGCATATCTACAAGGTAGCAACTTTACGAATAAGTAATCACTGTAGGAAAAAACTTCTGTGACCTCTCTTCTTCACTGATTTATCTTCTCTTCTGCCCTAATGAATCTTTACTCACCAATAAGAGTGCACTTTCCTGTATGGAAGGTGGGACTAAAACTTTTACAGCCAATCAGAAAAAATGGTTTTGCTCAACCATATTTGCATACATTATAAATATAGGTTCACACTCTTAAAAATAACAACAGTAATGAACACATTTGTATGTGTCCAGTTAAAATGTTCACAGATTTTCAATCATTGACAGGTCTTATTAACCAAGTTTACTTAGGGTTACATAAAGAATAATAAAGTTTTATCATAGCATTCATACTGAACTTGCCTGTCCTTGTATTTGGGATCCACTAAAGTATCAATGCAGTCGAGTGGCTATTACTATTATGAAATAGTACCTAGTCTTCAATAGTTATTGTTTACTAGAGGTGTAACGGTACATGTATTCAATACCAGTACATGTATTCATACATGCATTCACACTCTCAACTGTTTGTGAAACGGAGTGGAAAAGTAAGTATAGGATGCTTGGGCTTAAGCTTTAAATGCTTAAATATAGTTTAAGTGGAGCAAACATAATGCACATGTCTTATTTTTAATTTGCGTCTTTGTTCTTTTTATATAGCCTAAAAAAAAATAACTTATAAATTATAAAATCTATCATATTATGGTCATATAACCCATCCCTTGCCCACCCGTACATACCATGTAGGACTAGTCCTGATTTGGGTGGTCTATCTGCATTTGAAAGTTTGAAAAGTTTTTAAATCTAGATAAAATTAGTAAAATGACTCAAAATCAAGTAATTTTAGCAAGCCAAAGTCAACTTTATTTATATACAAAAGTAATTTCCCAAATTGTGGCCATTGAAAATGCAGAGTGGATAGTAACTTTGGAAAAAAAAAAAAAAAAAAAAACACTAGTCAGAGTGTCAATGTTAATGTCAAGCCCTGGTTATACCTTTAGTGTTTATACATTTGTGACTAAAAAAATCTTATTAACTGATCAAGTGATTTGTCCTTTGCTTTCATGTTCTTTTTAATATAAGGACATTAGAGATAATGGACAGGAAATCATTGGGAAACTCATGTGTGTCCCACTTTAACTTAATATTCATTCTTTAATTCACTGTATTGTGGAGGAATTTCTACAGGAAGGTGATGCATTGAATTGTCGCTGACCCCCGATATCTGTAAGAAAAAAGATATATGATAAGCTTCCTTACTTACTGTTTGAAAAAAGCAAAAGACAGAAATCCTTCTGAAATGTCCTGGTGTGAAACCTTATGCTTTAATTTGGATTTCTTAAAATAATTTCTGTATTTTAGTTATTTTTCAGTAAATAACTGAAAAACTTGACGCATCACTCACCTGTGGAGTAGAACAGCAGCAGGAGGTGGCTTTACAGGCAAATGCTGACAGATAGATGGAGATGATAAACTCAAGGATGGCGAATATCAGTGATACACCACTGATTCCCCAGAAGAGAGTCTGAGAGAGAGCAAAAATAATAATGACAAAATAGTTGATAATTAGCACTCACACTGGTACAATCAGCAGTTCAGAATCTACCATCCTTGAGGTTCATATAGTAATACAACATATTTATACTGAATTGAGTTTAGAATTAATGTATAATGTCAATGATTGCATTGTAAATGAACAGTAATAGTAAGAGATCTATAAACTACTTCTGAAAATGTTGGAAAAAGACTGGACAGATGAGTGCAGATTATGGCTTGACTTTTGTCAAGTGTTCTGACCACACAGTGATCTTACTGTAATTAATAAATACATGTGAATATAGAAGTTGGTGACACACCTTATACTTTGCCTCAATATCATAACAAGAATAATCATCTCTGCAGTAAGTGTTCATTGGCCCTTGGAGAAAATCTATTGAAATTACGATAAAGGAAAGGCCTGCAGTTATAGTACTAATAATGTTCATTCCCAGAGAACCTTTCACCTGTAGGTAGAAAAACAACAACAACAAAATAGATTAAATAAATAATAATTTTACCCTGTTAACATAGATGGAAAGGTATATGGATTGTAATGAAAATACACTGCTTGACATAAATAAATAAATAAATAAATAAAATATACCCACAAACATCAATTATCAGGGTCCAAGCACCAATGGCTTATGTGGATGATTAATGGATACAACTGAAATGTATAATTTAAAAAATAATGTGGTTTTCATGTAAAAGTCCAGTCAATTTTCACTAGCTATGTTTCCACTTATTTTTATGTGCATTTTGGGATATTGCATAAAAAAAATCCTGAATGGAAATGCCAAGATGCACATAAAAAACGTATGCGCCTCAATTGATTCGGATACATTTTTTATCCAATAAGAAATAAACTACAATGGAAACACATTTACAAAATAAATTCTTCAATGCGCATCAAAAAAAGTCATGTGACTTTGCGATGGCACAGTAAAATTGGACTAACCATTGGAATGATCTCATTGCACAGCATATGAAATTCTGTTTTGATCATTCTGACATGTCTAAGCAAAGTCTGTCGTCAAAGTGGTTTGGTATAATTACCTGCCAGAACTGTCTTGCATGACTGTGTTTCGCTGATTTATAATATATGAATATTATTATGTACAGTGGCTTCTCCTACTGCAGCAACTTCCGCTATTCTTATTGATATGTAGAGCCAGTTTATGAGGAAGTGAAAAATTTAACACAAATTTTTGAAATCCTTTTTTTACTGTTGTAAGATAAAAAATCATATAAAATATATGGGCTATATGTGGACATGTGTTAAACATTTAGGTAGGCCATTCAAATTTGATGTCATTAGTCACTGAAATTAGATTTTTTTTTATTTATTTTTTTAATGTAGCTGAATCATATTATAAGATTCATATTCATTTTTCATATTCATATTCAACTTCACCGATCCTTCAGTTACCGTGCTAAAGGGATAGTTCACCAAAAAAAGAAAATTACCCCATGATTTATTCACCCTCAAGCCATCCTAGGTTAATATGACTGACTATCTTCGTTCAGACGAACACATTCACTGTATATTTAAAAAATATCCTTAGTCCTCCAAGGTAGTCCTCTATCTCTAGCAAGGAGAGTCAAAAGTTTGGTATCATTTGAAAGAAAACTTTTTACATGTTCAAATTTTGTGGTGATCACATAAAGAAATAAAAAGTTACAGCATTTGGAACCAAGGTTTTGTTTAATGCCCCTGATGGGCATTTTTAAAATCATACTTTCACGTGAAGTAACATTGCCTTGAACGTACTTCCGCTTTCCGCATTCTTCAAAACTCTTATGCTGTATGTCCAACACCTTTCCTATTTTACTTATGGAACGAATGCGGTGCCAGTTTTGCTTTTTTCCATAAGTCGAATAGGGACGGCGTAGGATATACAGCGTAAGTGTTTTGAAGAATTTTGAAGGATGTTCAAGGCAATATTTTGTGTTTATAAAGCATATAGTTGTTTTTTTTTTTTTTAAATGGCCGACCATTTCGCTAGATAAGACCCTTATTCCTCGTCTGGTATTGTTTAAAGCCCTTTGAAGCTGCACTGAAACTGTCATTTTGACCTTCAACCATCTGGAGGCCACTGAAGTTCACTATAAGGAGAAAAATCCTGGAATGTTTTCATCAAAAACCTTAATTTCTTTTCGACTGAAGAAAGAAAGACATGAACATCTTGGATGACATGGGGGTGAGTAAATTATCAGCAAAAGTTTATTTAAAAGTGGACTAATCCTTTAAAAGGTTTAAAATGATACATATTTTGTGTCATTGTTGTCAGAGGTTGCTTAGTAATTTGATAATAACTTTGGGTTTAAGGGATTAACTAAGGCCTAAACTTGGCTTACTTTAAGCCCTGTCTGTGAAACCGGGTTCCCTTTCGATACTTTCACTCATACTGCGTATGGGGAAAAGCTCCTTTTTTCCTCCTCGCTGAAGCCTTTTTCAATAGCGCAGTTGTGGCACCTGCAGAGACCCTCTGCAGGACGACGACGGCCAAGGTGAGTGCGTCGGATGTCTGGGCAAGCCCCACACAGAAACCGCGCCCACCGAGACTTCATGCCCGCACTGCAAGTGCATGAGTCTCGCCTCTCTGCGCTCGCGGATCGCTTTCTTCAAAGAAAGCGGCCACGCCCCTCACGCCCTCCCGTCTTCTTCCTCCCACGAGGAACTCCTCCGTTCCCTGGATGAGTGTGGGATTGACGCACCAGCGACCTGGCCCTGTGCGCTACGAAAACCACGGCTCAAGCCATCGGGAGATCCATGGCCAACCTCGTTGTGTTAGAGCGCCATCTCTGGCTCAACCTAACGGAGATCAAGGAAGCGGACAAGATGGCCTTCCTGGACGCCCCAGTCTCGCCTTCCAGTCTCTTCGGGCCAGCTGTGGAGGGGTTTACTGAGCACTTCACCGCCGCGCAGAAATCGTCCCAAGCCATGCGACATTTCCTGCCCAAGCGCTCCAGCTCTTCTTCTACTGCAAGTCGGCCCAAGCCTGCGCCGACCCAGCACCAGAGCAAACCTGCCCCTTCCGCATCGCAAGCAGTGCCACCTAAGGAGCAGCGACAGCGGGCACAACCAGCTAAACGCTCCACGCTCCCGAGACACCAGGGTCCATGGCCCAGAATAGTGCTGGACCCGACGCCTCTGGCGTCTTCCTGATCTGAAGGGAAGAAAGAGGATGGGGCAAGGTCTTGCCACGGCCAAAAGCACCCCAAAAGCTCTCGCGCACAGTTCCCCAGCCACCTCGTTCAGTTCCAGGTGTTGGGGACCAAAGTGTTGTTATGCGTCCTGGGTCCACAGTGGCTATGCCCACGCAAAACGCCGTTCTCATGGCGAACACAATAAAGTTTTTAAATTGTCAAAAAGAGAGCAAATTTCCTCTTCCATTAACGTCAGTGTAAAGACCCTGTACAACGGTCCGAAGACCCCTGCGCTTCAGCAGCGTGGTTCCAACTTCAGTCAAACCGGATGACGCTCATGTCCTCCGTGCAGAAGTGATGTCTCTGTTAAAGAAGGGAGCCATAGAAATTGTTCCCCCTGCAGAGAGCGAGTCGGGGTTCTACAGCCATTACTTCAGAAAGATGGCGGTCTCAGACCCATCTTAGACCTCAGACTTCTGAACCGCTCCCTCATGAGATGGAAGTTCAGAATGTTAACGTTGAAACAGATCCTCGCACAGATACGTCCTGGGGACTGGTTCTTTTTGCTGGATCTGAAAGACGCTTACTTTCATATCCAGATACCCCCCCATCACAGGTGATTCTTGAGATTCGCTTTCGAAGGTGTAGCTTATCAATACATGGTCCTTCCCTTCGGGCTGTCCCTAGCTCCCCGCACTTTTACGAAGTGCATGGACTCGACGCTTCTCCCTCTGAGACAGATGGGAATCCGAGTTCTGAACTATCTCGATGACTGGCTCATACTGGCCCAGTCTCGTACCGAGCTAGAACGCTACAGATCCATGGTCCTCAGCCACCTTCAGTGCCTGGCTATTTTACAGCTATTTTGTCAAGAGCTCACTGCTCCCCAGCCAACGCATCACGTTCCAGGGCGCAAGTTTCGACTCAGTCCATATGAGGGCTGTAGTCTCACCAGAGCATGCTCTGACTATTCAGAAGCTCACAGCATCTGCCAGGAACAAAGCCTGTTACCCTCTGAGGTTTTTCCAGAGGATGTTAGGGCTGATGGCTTCCGCCTCCCCGGTGCTGCAGCTCGGCCTTCTTCGGATACGGCCCCTGCAATACTGGCTGAAACTCGGGGTTCCACTCCACGCTTGGCGGCATGGCCGCTTTCTAATCAAGGTCAATCAGGCCTGTATCACGGCCCTGAAACCTTGGATGAACCCCAGTTGGTTCAAATGTGGTGTTCCCCTACAGGCGGTGTCCAGAAGGAAGGTGCTCTCGACAGACGCCTCCAACATGGGTTGGGGAGCTGTATTCGAGGGCAGACCGGCCTTCGGCTCATGGTCTCACAAGCAGAGCCATCTGCACATCAACTGCCTCGAGATGCTGGCAGTAGAACGAGCCCTCTTCTCGTTCCAAACGTTCCTGGAAGGACACCATGTCTTGGTCCAGTCGGACAGCATGATGGTGGTGTCTTACATAAATCGTCAAGGAGGCCTGCCGTCCAGCCGCTTATGCGCCCTGACGAAGCGCCTCCTCGAGTAGGCAGTGCCCAGGCTGCGGTCGCTAAGGGTGACGCACATACCTGGAAAATCAAACCTGGGAGCAAACATGCTATCTTGGAGCAATGTCCCCTCGGATGAGTGGATGCTCCATCCCCAGACAGTTCAAAAGATCTGGGAGATCTTCGGGAGGGCAGAGGTCGACCTCTTCGCCTCAGAAGACAACTCTCACTGCCCAACTTACTTCTCAAAGGAGATGGATGCGCTGGCCCACGACTGGCCCAGGCTCCTCCTTTACGGCTTTCCCCTGATCGCGATGATCCCTTATGTAATCAGGCGAATCAGGGAAGATGGGCACAGAGTCCTCCTGGTGGCCCCACTCTGGAGAACCCAAATCTGGTCTTCGGAGCTGTTCAGGCTTACCACGAAAGCCCCATGGCCAATTCCTCTGAGACGGGACCTCCTCTCTCAGGCGAACAGGACAATCTGGCACCCCCAGCCAGAACTGTGGGCTCTGCACCTCTGGTTCCTCGATGGAAGCTGGTAAGCCTCCCCGGGAACATACTACACACCATCTCTCAGACGCCTCTCTTGTTGGATAGTCTACGCAATCGCTCTATGTTACTCCTCTATGGGCCTGGATTGCCCCATAAGAGTAAGAGCACACTCCACTAGAGATATGGCCTCTTCATGGGCGTGGTCTAGTGGTGTTTCACTCAAAGACATCTGTGAGGCGGCCGGCTGGTCCTCGCCATCCACTTTTGTCAGATTCTACAGCTTGGATATCCCGACCTTGCATGCTCGGGTTCTCTCAGTGTGACACGACGGCCTCGTGTCGAGCCCCGTCGTCGCACCTCTGTCAGGGAATTCTTCCCTCTCCAGTGTAACATAAGGGTTCGACGGCCCTTGGCCCTTCACGTATCCGCTGGGCCCCTAGACGCCCAAGATATGTTCCTGTCGTTCCCTGCCATGGCACGGCGTGATTGTATTCATTCCCCATACGCAGTATGAGTGAAAGTATCGAAAGGGAACGTACTCAGTTACGTACGTAACCTCGGTTCCCTGAGATACGGGAACGAGTACTGCATATGAGGAAAAGCTCCTTTTTCCCTCCTCGCTGAAGCCTTTTTCAATAGCGCAGTGTAACTGCACGTCTATTGGTTCAAAGGAATGAAACTCTTTGATCCAATGACGGCACGGTGTAGTCACTTGAGCCTATGGCAAAACAGCACACCAACGAGCCCGCCAAAACGGGCGTGGCTTATAGCCATATAAGCAGGCGTTTCGCCATAGAACTCAGTTTATTTCAACTGAAGCAATGACACTGAGCCGCAGTGTCATGGCACGGCATAAAACGCAGTACTCGTTCCCGTATCTCAGGGAACCGAGGTTACGTACGTAACCGAGTACGTTTATAAGTTCCATTAAGTTTGGTTGTTGCGTTTAGGAAATAAAGATCAATTTGAGAAAAATTAACATTACCACACTGTTTAATTCACTTATATTGTCAAACTTGTTGCCAGCAAAATCACTGTTATGGTTTGTTTTAGGTTTTGTTTCATATCTTTTATTTTGAAGTTTAGTCATAGACATGGTTTCTGGTTTGTAGGGATGGGTATAGAGAACCGGTTTCATTTTAGAATGAAAATATAGCCATTCCAAATTTACCAGAACCGGTGATTCAATAAAAAACATGCATTTCGATTTGGCTTATTGGTTCCTGTGTGCGCATTTTAATGTGGTTTTAAACCATTTGATCTCAAAAAACTCACATACTGTTTTCTGTGCAGCAGACAAACACACATACATGTGTGCACAGAACAGCTTCTCATAGTGAATAGTGTGCGATAATGAACCAAGTTCTCTTCCTCGCTTTTTGCACAGCACACAAACAGACAAATACACAAAATATGTCAAAATATTCTGTACAGGAAATGAGTACAAACATACATGGGTGACAGTGCCTCGGGTGTTTAAACCCTAAAAAAATAACAAGTGTTGTGTACATACCAAACACAAACCGGAGGGTGAATTCAGTTTGTTTTCTGCAGCAATGCAGAGTGAGCCTGCGGAAATGTACTGAGAGCAGAGAGAAAGACACAAATCAAGACTTCTGCTGGAATATGTAACTTGTGTTATATGAGTAATATCACACTCGTATCACACTTGTAGCCATGATATACAGCTATATATCAGCATGGCTGTGATTCGGCCATAGGTAATCACATTGTGCTGATATACAGGCATATCGCATGGCTAAGAGTGTGATATTGCATTTATACAACAGTTTGCCAGCACAAGTGTGTAAATAAAAAAGAACAACAACGGAGTGTCTTTAAAGGTGCCCTAGAACCTTTTTTCACAAGATGTAATATAAGTCTAAGGTATTCTCTGAATGTGTCTGTGAAGTGTAGCAAATTAGCTCAAAATAAATATGAATAATTAATCATAACTAGTTATAATTCATTATTAATATTTGGATCGTTAATTAAATTAACTTAATGTAATAAAATTAATATTACAATCAATTAACCCATTGTCCAATGAACACACAGTGTTAATTGTTTATTAATTCTAATAAATGTTCATTTCCAGGTTATGGGAAATAACAATCTTATTGTACAGTACTACTAAAAGCCTGTAGTCGGGATCGACATGAATAAGGACTCCAGCATATGAGCGCAAAACACAGACAACTTTACATGTGACATGAACAAGACTTTATTAACTAGACTAAACACTTAAACTACTCTAACATTCACACACATGCATGCATACAGTTTACCAAGAGAGAGAGAGAGAGAGAGCTAAAGCAGAGTACAGGAAAGCAAGAAGTTACAGCATTGTTTGACATTCAGCAGATCAACAGCCTTGAGCAAACCATCAGTTTAGTTTTAACAGGCCCTTCTTTAAAAGGGGTAAGGATACTCAATGTATCCGATAATGACACTAAGTTTGATACTTGCATGTCTCTCCAAGTTGAATTAAAACTGTCCTGATGTAATTTGTGGAGGCTCCCATTGAATCTTTGCTGATATTGTCTTGATGAAAGAGAACCAGTTGGATTCAGAGGATCTTTGGTGAATGGAAGGTCTAGGCCGAGGCCTGGCACAAGCTTGGGGTTCCTTAGAAGCTTCTAGCTTCTTACAGTGTCATCTTGACGTCAGCATTTGTCAGTAAAAAAGAAGAAGAGGAGGAAGAGAGTGTTTGATCTTGTGATCAGTGAATATAAGGGGTGAAGATGTCACACCCTCCTAAGGTGTCTGAGCCAATAAGGAGTTGCCCCCTCGGAGGGAAGTTTTACAAGTCTTTGTTCTGTAGCAAGATATTAGCATAAGACACTGGATTGGATGAATGAGCAAAGAACCTTCTAGATTCTTATAATACTAATGTGTCACAGAGTTAGTAACATGTAACATAAATTTCCAAATAGGAAACGAAAGTTGGAGTCCGTAGATACCAAACATGCTACCAGTGTGATTTCAGTTATCTATACATTTGCAACTATGGAACATTAATACCAAAATAGTTCAAAATAGAGAATTAATACATAGAATAAAGCCTATAAAAGGAAAGTCATGAGATGGGAAAATTGGATATTGTTTATACATTTCCCAAATGGTTATATAGAGAATACATAGGATTAAGAGAGTTTATTTGTCCCTCTCAGAAAGTCACTAGTCTCTACAGCATTCTTTCTGATCATAAAAGTACCATATATCTGTAACAGGACACCTAGTTCTGCCTGTGTGCTAGCTACATTTGGGATGCTGGTTGCAGTTTTAGGGGGATGCGTTCACAGAACTTTGATAAAGTGAGTTCATAGGTAATTTATTAAATATATTGAATAATTTTGTGTGCCTGATTGGTCCAGACGCTACAGAAGTTTCAGCTCAAAATAAAATAAAATAAATATGCGCAGATTCAGCGCGCAGCCCCTTTAAATGCTCGCGCTCCCCGCCACCGAGCTTGCAACTCTATAATACATTGCATAAACAAAGTTCACACAGCTAATATAACCCTCAAAATGGATCTTTACAAAGTGTTCGTCATGCAGAATATCAGATCATGTAAGTATAGTATTTATTTGGATGTTTACATTTGATTCTGAATGAGTTTGATAGTATGCTGTAGCTAATGGGCTAAAGCTAACATTACACAATGTAGGAGAGATTTATAAAGAATGAAGTTGTGTTTATGAATTATACAGACTGCAAGTGTGGGTAACGCTTTAGATTACAGCCCGGAAAGTACTGCGTAATTACAACGAATTCACAGCATAACTTTCAATAATTATAGTGTAACTATACAGTAAGTATGTGTAAGTATAGGGGAACAATATGTAAAGTATTGGGAATAAAGGGGTAACAACCAGGAAAATATCAAATTATTTATACTGTAAGTATTTTAGAACTAAGGGGTACGTATGACAAATAACTAAGCGGTAAGTATGACATTACGGACTGTAAATTAAAGTGGAGCTTGTTACCCTCTTATTTCATGTAGTTACAGGGTAAATATGACATTACGGGCCATAAATTAAAGTGGTGCTTGTTACCCTCTTATTTCATGTAGTTACAGGGTAAATATGACATTATGGGCCATAAATTAAAGTGGAGCTTGTTACCCTCTTATTTTATGTAGTTACAGGGTAAATATGACATTATGGGCCATAAATTAAAGTGGAGCTTGTTACCCTCTTATTTCATGTAGTTACAGGGTAAGTATGACATTACAGGCCATAAATTAAAGAGGTGCTTGTTACCCTCTTATTTCATGTAGTTACAGGGTAAGTAATTAATAAAATGCAAACAATCTGATATCACTGACTCCGAAACCTTTATTTGAAAAACAACTTTATTAAAAACAGGTCTACAACACTTATTCATTTTTTTAAATCAACTTTTCATTTCAAACTCTAAAGAGTTACTTTCCTGACAGAAAGTAACAAGTTTTGTCCATTTTTTGGTTGTTGTTGTTTCTCACTTGGCTTTCTCCTGCTCTTGTTTCTCAGCTGATGAATCTTAAGAAGGAATCTCAATGCTGTTCTGTATTATAAGAAAATACAGTACACCCCGAAATTTTCTCATGGTTTAGGCTATTCATCTTTTTGCTTCTGACTAACTGTCACCAGCGCCTGCATGAGAGTCGACTTTGCGTTTGACGAAGCATATTAATGAGCAACATAAAGCTTTCATGACGTTCTCGCGGGAGATTCGTGTGAAACTCGCGCGAGAACTGCCGTCTCTGTTATTCTGTCTTGTTTGTTTCTCATTCTCATTATCTGTTATTCTGTGTATTTTGATGTGAGCATTACTAAAAAAAAAATAATAAAAAAAAAATGACAGCATCCAACATCTGCGCAGGAGACAGTTGGTCGAAAGTTTTAAAAATATTGAAATATTTGGTATTTTTCTTACAAATACGTATCGTTTCACTTCAAAAGACATCGATTCATCCATTAGGGTCGTATGGATTACTGTAGTTATTGCTGTTTGTGCTGTTTGATGCTTTGACTTTTAGGAACACGTGAGCTTGCATTATAAAGCGTTCCCAGATGATTTTTTTTTTCCTAAAATCCTTTTTGTGTTGATCTTAAGAAGGAAAGTCGTACACATCTCAGATGGCATGAGGGTAAAAGATGAGTAAACGGTGAGCACATTTCCGGGTGTGCTGTATTTTCTTATAATACAGAATAGCAAATGGGATTCCCTCTTAAGATTCATCAGTGGAAAGAAAGAAAAAGAGGAACAAGAGGAGGAGGAAGCCAAGCAAGAGAAACAAATAAGAAGTGTTGCAACTTTAAATATGTTTTGAAATAAGTTGTTTTTCAAATAAAGTTTTCCAAGTGATATGACTGTTTGCGTTTATTTATTTATTTATTTATTATTAATTACTTACCCTGTAACTACATGAAATAAGAGGGTAACAAGCTCCACTTTAATTTACGGCCCGTAATGTCATACTTACCCTGTAACTACATGAAATAAGAGGGTAACAAGCTCCACTTTAATTTACGGCCCGTAATGTCATACTTACCCCTTAGTTATATGTCATACGTACCCCTTAGTTATAAAATATTTACAGTATAAATAATTTGTTATTTTCCTGGTTGTTACCCCTTTATTCCCAATACTTTACATATTGTTCCCCTATACTTACACATACTTACTGTATAGTTACACTATAATTATTGAAAGTTACGCTGTAAATTTGTTGTAATTATGCAGTACTTTCCGGGCTGTAATCTAAAGCGTTACCCAAGTGTTTAATAATGAAAATAACGACGGCTCTTGTCTCTGTGAATACAGTAAGAAACAATAGTAACTTTAACCACATTTAACAGTATATTAGCAACATGCTAACATTTAGAAAGCATTTAGAAAGACAGTCTACAATCTGTTGATTCGGCTGTGCTGCTCCAGACATTAAAACTGCCTTGTCTAATGTGCCTTGAACATGGGCTGGCATATGCAAAAGTTAGGGGGTGTACATATTAATGATCCCGACTGTTGCGTCACAGTCGATGTTATGTTGAGATTTGCCTGTTGTTCAGAGGTATTTTGCAAAAAAAAAATTTACATAAGGAGGAGGAAACAATGGTATTTGAGACTCACTGTATGTCATTTCGATGTACAGAACTGTAATTATTTAACTTTGCCAAGGCAAATTCAATTTTCAATTCTAGGGCACCTTTAAAAAACTCTTTTATGCAGCACTACTTCCTTCCGCCATGGATTCAAATCTCAAGTTGACAGTTGGACCAAGCCTCCATTACTAATTCTAAAAAGTCCCTTCAGAACTAGTAGGAATGTTGAGTCCCTCCATTGAAACTCATTGTATTTTGTATAGTATTGAGAGAGGGATTGAGCATTACCTATGTCTGGTATAACATTAATTCTTCAAGTCAATGTCCATAATATTATATCCATAATAAAAATCTGTTTTATGTCTGCTGAGGAAAGCGATTTTTGTATTTGTCCTTTTTTACAGTTAAAGGTACAATATGTAATAATTTTGTCCACTAGAGGTCGCTAGAAGGCTATTCAAAACAAAGGAGTACCTTGATGACGGCAAGTTTTAGAGCGGAATCTTGGGACATGTGGTCTTCACCTCAACGGACGGTGCAAAAGAATAGGGATTGGAGTCGGGAAGAAATCATGTTTATGGATGTGATTATTAACGTTACTGAAGTATGAAGCAGAGCAGGTAGGGTGACCAGATGAGATTTTGCAGTCTGGGGTGACGGGCTTCTATGACTGCGTAGCCTATAATAAAAGATAATGAATTTCAAACCTGAACCAAACATATTTTTATTCAAAGATCAACAGTCTGTCATTAGTCTTCTTAGATCTGTGTTGGTGTTATCTACTCAACGCCTCTCCCTCCTCTTTTTATTTATTTTTATTCATCTATTATTTATTTATTTTTGTCATTTATTTTATTTCTTACATATGCAAACCCTGGTTTTGTATATAGTTAAGCTGTGACACACAAGTTGACCATGTTCTATTCTGCAATAAAAAAAAATTATCACAAAAACAGTCTGTCATTAGTCTTTAGTCTGCCACAAAAAAAAACATTAAAATCATGAACTCAAATGTCATTGTGAAAAGAAAAAAAAACAACAATGACTGTTGTAAGTAACAGTGCGTAAATCAGACCTTTCTGTATAGCCTAATGCCGAGTTCAGACTGCACGATTTTCAAAGTAGTCGGGTCACTGTTCTTTTCACACTGCATGACTATCTTGGCCAGCATTCAGTCGCTGCTGTGTTCAAACTGCACGATGGATCGGCGACAGAAGGTTTCACACTGCATGACTTTACAATAGGAAGAATCGCCGACAACTCTGTCTGGCACGCAAACTACGTTTCACAACCAAACACACGCGAGACCTGACAAGGAAACAACGCGCGCAAGACCAGAGTTTTCACGTGAGACTGGCCCTGCGTCTCAATCAGCTCCCTAGCTCCCTAGGTAGTGAATCAGTACATAATGAAAGTGAATGTGGCTGATACCCTGATTAGTGCCCTGACTACTGAACTAGGGAGCTGATTGAGACACACGGTGGGATTATTATTAAAAATAGTAGCCCGCATGAAGCTTGAAATACGAATTGCCTGTGCGCTGATTTGCAGCGAAAACAATACAAAGAAAAGAAGAATATGGAGGAAATGTTTGGGGAGACGCAAAGTACAAGGATTGTGTGTTCTGCAATGACAGTTGGAGCTAAATACATAACTTTTCAATGTGCTGCTGTTGCGGATGGTCAAGCAAATGTTTGTGCTTTGTTTCTGTTTGATAGAATTGTAATGTTTATGTGTATGAAGCCATGCTTGCTGATATTGTGGTTTATAACTCCTCCCCAAACTCCCCGCTGCTCTGTATCTTGCTCTCTCATTGGCTGTCGATCATCGCCGATGTAGTTTTCAGTCAGAACACTTTTCACACTGCAGGATTTTGAATCGCCGACAGGTCCAGATATTTAGCATGCCAAATATCTCACGGGTGTCGGCGACTCGTCGGCGATTCTCTCAGATCGCGTCTTTGCTCATTCACACTGCGTGATTGTCACTCGCGTGAACGAGCACCGATTTGCCTGTGATTTCGGGCATTTGTCGGCGATTTCTCAAAACCTGTCGGCGAGCCAAAATCGGGGCTAAAATCGTGCAGTCTGAACTCGGCTTAACGCTAATAAGCTTAAACGAAAATAATGAAATAATTGTGTAGTGAAGTATTTTTTTGTAGCCTACACAGTGCTGCGAACAATCAATCACTCCGTGTACGCGTGCATCACTGTCCTCCTCGCGGCTGCAGCAACTTGCGCTCTCTTCATCAAGGCTTAAAACAAAAAGGGCATGCATATCTAAATTCGCGCCTAGCCGCCTACGGTATTTTTTTAGAACTTAAAAAAAAAGATGCTGCAGCCAATGAGCAGCCGGCGGTGGCTGGTTGCAGGACGACTCAGCCTCTGCAGACAGTTTTTAATGTTTATCAGACAATAACTAGCCTACTCAAGATTTTGCTTTAGTATAATTTTCGGGACAATTAGGGCCAGATTCGGGATTCGGGACAACAGTTTAGATTTCGGGACTGTCCCGAATTTTTCGGGACATCTGGTCACCCTAAGTGCAGGAGCGAGTGTTGTGGAGCTAAAAGAGGAGCTGGAGCAATTGAGCAACACACGCCTCACAAGCAGCGGGACTTTTATTATGACACAGTTGCCGGCACCGCTTCAGCTTTTCCGGTCATGAGTATGAGGTAACGCAGCTCAGTTTATCATATTAGATACATTTGAGAGTGTTGAAAATGATGTTATAACGTTACTCTGTGCGTTCACTCGGCGGCTGCTGTGAGACACTGTTACACACTGCAGTAAGATAGATCGATTTTACAATATCACATTAAATGCTGGATGACTTGTATTGATAAATGGCATGCAATTCATTTTAAAACATATTGTATGATGGAGAAAATGCTGTATTACTGTTACTAAAAATAAAGCTGCATCTGATTATGCTATGTTAGCTACTTCACAAAATAGTGTTTTTCTCTGAGGCATGGTAAAGCATGGTACTCGCAAAAAATCAAGAAAATTAGATTTAAACAATAAGACTAAACATGTTGAGCTATATAACAATAATTAGTTTTCTGTGTATAAATGTATCAAAACAGTTGTTCCCTTGTCTATTAAAACATGTAATATATTAAAGCTTCTTTGGTGTTTCCATGGTCAAGTGGTTTTTGGATATTTTACTGCAAAAATATTACATATTGTACCTTTAACAGCACTAAAACAACATCCTTTGTTTACTAAAGTCCCTTTCAATTTAAAAGTCTCTTGCGACTGTAACTAATATAACTGATTAATCTAACTTTCACTCAATCCATATCACACACTAATGGATCCTTTCTCAATAGCAAAAACAACATATTTATATAAAATAATATTTATTCAACAACAATATTTAAATTAAAAGATTAGGTCACTTTCAAATAAAAATTAACCCAAGCTTTACTCACCCTCAAACCATCCTAGGTGTATATGACTTTCTTCTTTCTGATAAACATAATCAGAAAAATATTAATAAATGTCCTGACGCATCTGAGATTTATAATGGCAGTGATAGGGATCAATGAGTATGAGCTGAAGAAAGTGCTTCCATCCTCATCCATCCATCATAAACATATGATCTGGGGGCTTAATAAAAGCCTTCTGAAGCAAAGTGATGGGTTTATGTAAAAAAAAAAAAATCCATATTTAAAACAAGTTATTAAGTAAAATATCTAGCTTCTGCCAGACCACCTTCCGTATTCAATGAACGAAGAAAGCGTAAAACTACATCCTACACCTTCTCTATTCAACTTGTGAAAAAAGCTTCACTGATGCGACTCAGTTTACATTTTCTTTGTATCTTTAATAGGGAAGGCGGTCTGGTGGAAGCAAGACATTTTGCTTCATAACTTGTTAAATATGTATATATATATTTTTTTTTTTACACAAATGCATCACTTCATTTTCATCATATGTTCATCAGAAAGAAGAAAGTCATATACACCTAGGATGGCTTGAGGGTGAGTAAAGCTTGGGTTAATTTTTATTTGAAAGTGAACTAATCCTTTAACAACAAAAGCCATTATAAATGTCAATACAAAATAAACAAAATTGTACAATTCAGTCAAACTTACAAAAGCAGTGCTCTTCAGGATGCAAATTAAATATAGCCTTAATATTAAATTATTAAATTAAAAATAGCCCAATTCGATTTGCTCAGGTACAAGTAATAGATTAATAAGGCCAAAGATTGCCCGGGCCGTTTTATGTAACCAAAATTAATTATATCTCATGTTTAACCACTATAAGAGCCAGCGGCAAATCCCCGAAGCACTGGCTGAGATGAAGCTGTTCTCAGCGGGTACACGAGCACTGAACGGCCGCTGACAGCCTGGAGCTCGCATCTCTGAAAACGTCTAAACAAATTGTAAAATAGGCGCTATGATTAAATATGAGTCTCATTTTTCAAGTCAAAACAACTCTCTTCTCGCCTAAAAAAACTTTTAAAACTACAGTTCCTTGTACAAATATAGTATTTGTAAAAAAAAAAAAATTGTTACAAACGGTGAAGAGGTAGGAGTGCTGTTATCACTAGTATATCCAGGGACGAACTGGGACTAAAAAACGGCCCTGGACTTTGACTAGGCCCGGCCCAAAGCAATTGGCACGCGGAAACTCGACAACAACAATAACGCCTGGCATGAGTGTCACAAGACTTTAATTGTGGCTCATGATACTATACCATCCAAATTATAGCAATAGCACTGATGTTGACTAGATGTTGTGTTAAACTCAACAACGATTTGCGCTTTGCCGTCATGTGTGTATACATTGCTTCCTGATATCACGTGTGCAAACACAAATAACAGTTATTATGTCCGGTCGAACAATGTATGTATTAACTTCAGATTGGATTGTGGTTGTAATAGGCACTTAACGTTACCTAATGCTAAAAGTAAGTTTCATGCATTGAGCGCATCCTAACAAGTGCTTTCGAACTTCTTTCTGATCTGAATAGTAAGTTATGTGGAAAACACTTGCGAGGTCTGACGGTTAAGCAGAGCGGTTAAGATAAAGGGGCTTGAATAATCAATAATCAATATAACCTGACGAAAAGATATTTATTAAATGTTATCCACATTATATTTCATCTGCAACAGCATTGTGAACTTTTATAACGATGCATTTGGTCATTAACTTTTAAATGCATCATTATGCAAAGATGAGGAGAGTTCTCTGCATGAAAGACCCATGACTGGCAGATCAATGTGCGACTACATTTCTCTCCGAAACGGTAGGAAAATAAATTTAATTCAATGTGGAGAATTTTAACTGTAACAAGATGATTGACGGTAGTTTAAACAGTTACAGGCAGGGGCGGACTGGCCATCTGTGTGATCTGGAGAATCACAGAACGGCCGGTACTCCAGGACGGCTGGTGGGCCGGCCCACCACCCGCAACTCACGCACTCATCACCTGTTTTTTTCCCCCACTAATCTGTTTCACACTCCAGTACTGTAGGTGGCAGCAATGCACCTTTAAGTTGGATGCCAGCTGCACTGGCCGTGGCCACCAAGTAAGGAGAAGAAGTGGAAGAGTAGGAAGAAACCAACAGCAAAGACGTTAGACAGAAGAAGGATAGGAACAAACAAACAATATGCATAACGCGGCCGCGGGTAAAAAACGGAAAGAAAAGGGTGGGGCTGAGAAGGCGAGAGAAAAAAAATTGCGGAATTTAGATACTGAAGCTGCTATATGAGTATTCAAGTTAATCTAGAATAATATGCTTTTAACAACATCTAGTCAACATCAGTGCTATGCTATAATTTGGATGGTATAGTATCACGAGCCACAATTAAAGTCTTGTGACACTCATGCCAGGCGTTATTGTTGTTGTGGTCGAGTTTCCACGCGCGATTGCTTTGGGTCGGGCCTAGTCAAAGTCCAGGGCCGTTTTTTAGTCCCAGTCCGTCCCTGGTAACAGGTTGCGTAAATAAGCAACAGAACGTCCGTTAAAGACGCAGTTATGACGAGGTAGTATGTCCCAAAGCTTGCATACTCTTCTGCTACACACTCAAAAGTATGTACTTTTTCTTTACAAAAACAGTAAATGCTTTTAGGACGTAGTATGAGTAGGCGAATTGGGACGCAGCTTAGGAGTACGACCGGTCTAAGATGGTGGCCGCAAATCTCAGCGCCCAGCGGCCAATAGGGCGTCTACCTATATGATGTCTATGGCCATGGCCAATGCAGCTGGCATCCAACTTAATGGTGCATTGCTGCCACCTACAGTACTGGAGTGTGAAACAGATTAGTGGGGGAAAAAAACAGGTGATGACTGCATGCGTGGTGGGTGGTGGGCCGGCCCGCCGGCCGTCCTGGAGTACTGGCCGTTCTGTGATTCTCCAGATCACACAGATGGCCAGTCCGCCCCTGAGTATATCGCATGGCTTTCAGGCAGTAAGATTCGAGAACCAGAAAGAACTGTTGTATAAAAAGACACAACACTTAATTGTATAGTTGTTTCTTACGATGAGAGATCCCCAATAAGGAATACCAAAAACGGCAAAGCTGGATCCATGAACTGTAGACACGATTCCCAGCAGGAGAGTGAACAGACCAATCATTATCTGGACAGTCTGTGAAGGACAAGAGAGTCTTTTATAAAGTAAGAAAAACAATATTACACTTTGAGGAACAATATAAATTCAAAACAGCTTTAGTTATGGGCTTATGCTTGTATAACAAAGATATCTAGGTACTCTCATGAATACTGATTCGCAGATGAGCAAAATCTATCCATTACTTCTCTGTGACTGATACATTATTCATTTTTATGATTTTACTCTGTAAATGATTAACTTTATCTTATATTGCTGTCTTCCCGGCAGTGTCACAAGGCAATAAACCACACTGTTCAATAATAAAAAATGTGTTTGCTTTGTTCATGTGTGGTGCACATGACCTTATTAGAATTTATTCATGTACTTTCCTTACCTCACACTGACATACACAAATAAAAATCTATTATTTGGGTTTCTCAACAATTTCTCACCCCAAGGGCTTTTGTATGGCCTTTTAGAAGTATCTGTCCATGAAGAGGTGAAACTCCCGCCACCTGTTGGACATAAACAGGCACAGGAGCATTTGTCCCAGTTCCATCTGCTGTTGTTTGAGTTGGTGGTTGAAACTGGATGACAAGCGTCGAAGAGTTCACGGGTACGACAGTTTGAGACATTCTTCTTTCTGAATCTGAAATTGACCTGTACAAAAACATAGTAAATCAAGACTAGATATGATATTAAATTTTACATACATTTTCTATAAACAAACTTTCCAGTTTATTTATTAAAATATTATATATTCATTATATTGTAAGGCAAAAAGAACTTCAGATGCTTTTCCTGAGATACCGACAACACAAAAGTTCCGGCTAACTCTTGGCACTAGTTCAAGTGTACTTAGACTGTAAAGGCTAAAAAGGGGAATTTCCATTTAGGACAACAGAATGTTTCTTGACCAAACTAAATAAGGTGAGCTGTACCTCTAATTAATGTAGCAACTCTAGCTAAATGTAGATGGGAAACCCTGGCATGACCAAACCGAAGCTACTATCAGAGAAAGAATGGTCAAATCAATTGGCATTCTAAGCTAAATTCATGTAATTGGAATCAAACTACTTTGCCACACTGAAAAGACGTGCACGCCATCGGAAACCGTCATTAGCTACAATATTTATTATTAGGCTATTACAAACACGGTCTTCATGTTGTTGAAACACTTTTGCATGCAATTATGTCGATAGTAGTTATTTTCATTGGTTAAATTATTATCATCATCTAGAATTAGTCTGTGAAATCAGAGAATGTAGTATATAACAAACAGCTCATGTTTAAAGTGATCGATATAATTTAGGCAGGGGTTCCCAAACACATTCTTGGAGTCTCCCCAAAACTGCATGTTTTCCATGTCTCCTTAATTAAACACCTAATTCAGATCATCAGCTTATTAGTCGAAACTCCGAGACCTGAAATAGGTGTGTCAGACAAAGAAGACATGCAAAATGTGCAGTGCTGGGGAGACTCCAGGATGTGTTCGGGATCCCCAGATTTAAGGCATTTAGCAGATGCTCTTTTCAAAGCACTTATAAAAATGCCCAACCAGCGATTATAGATCACTACCAAATAAAGGAAATCCATTAATTAATAAATTAAATAAATAAATGCAGACATAATGCAAAGATTGGCATCAGTATAAAGGTAGTCAGATAGTTAGTGTAAGTGCTTTACCAGAAAAAAATCTTCTCTTCAGTTGGTTTACTGCACTTTGCTCTGTAGTTGAGATCACTCTTCTGAGATGAGCCGACGCAAGTAAGATAATGAGGGTGAGTAATGCTGATAATGTTTCCCAGAATGAAAGGGGAAGTAGTTGGAGCTCAGGTGGCTAGGAAGGGTGGTAAAGCAGGCCATATTAGTCATAATAGCAGGGACGGACTGGGACTAAAAAACGGCCCTGGACTTTGACTAGGTCCGGCCCAAAGCAATTGGCGCGCGGAAACTCGACAACAACAACAATAACGCCTGGCATGAGTGTCACAAGACTTTAATTGTGGCTCATGATACTATACCATCCAAATTATAGCAATAGCACTGATGTTGACTAGATGTTGTGTTAAAAGCACATTATTCTAGATTAACTTGAATACAGAAATGGAGGTCTCAACACACTGCAGTCCCTCTGGCTGAACCCGCGGCCGCGTTATGCATTTTGTTTGTTTCTATGCTTCTATCTAACGTCTTTGCTGTTGGTTTCTTCATACTCTTCCACTTCTTCTTCTCCTTATTTGGCAGCCACGGCCAGTGCAGCTGGCATCCAACTTAAAGGTGCATTGCTGCCACCTACAGTACTGGAGTGTGAAACAGATTAGTGGGGGAAAAAAACAGGTGATGACTGCGTGCGTGGCGGGTGGTGGGCCGGCCCGCCGGCCGTCCTGGAGTACCGGCCGTTCTGTGATTCTCCAGATCACACAGATGGCCAGTCCGCCCCTGCAGTGTGGCAGGCTGAGTAAGTTCCCTATCACATATTTAGAGTGACAGCCTATCAGCACCTGATTCATGTCTATTTAAAGGGGTCATGAAGTGCATTTTATATTATTTTATAATGTTTCCTAAGGTGCACTTATAATGTTAGTATGATATTTGGATCATAAATTGTCATAATTTAGAAATAAAAGACATTTTTCCTAACCTGATTTTAGCCCTCTTATTTGGTTTTAAAGGGTGTGTCTGCTGTAAGACTTCAGTGTGAACGCCTACTGCTGTGATTGGCTAACATCAGCTGTAGAAGAAAAGACATGTTAACTGTAAAAGAATTAAGAATTAAGGAGAAGAATTAAGTGTGAAACCATCAGGAACCCTTTAGTCTCCAGCGCCACCATTTTCCAGAACTGCAACCTACCTGGAGTCTACAAAAGTGCAAGGTGTCAATCCTAAAAAATGACCCCCACTTAAAGGATTAGTCCACTTTCAAATGAAAATTTCCTGATAATTTACTCACCCCCTTGTCATCCAAGATGTCCATGTCTTTCTTTAGAAAATGACCGATTGTTTCGCTATATAAGACCTTTATTCCTCATCTGGTATCGTTTAAGGCCCTGTCCACACGGAGACGCGTTTCTGTGAAACAGCACAAATTTTTTATCGGATAGGCGTTTCGTCCACACGGATCCGGCGTTTTCGAAAGGTGAAACCGCTATTTTTTGAAACCGGGTCCCAGAATGTAAAAATTTGAAAAAGCCGGCTTGGCGTTGTTGTGTGGACGGAGAAATCCGTATTTTTTCTGAAACGATGATGTTATCACCCCACGTGTCGACCCTAGTCAGACGCTGCTAACACCACAAAACAGCACCAGCAATAGCAGACTCTACATGCTTGTGTTTGTGCTGCAGAAGCTACTGAGCCAAAATAAAGTGTTATATCTAAGCTTTGCTAAAGTTTGTATTCAGCGCGCGAGGTTTATGCGCATGCTCCAAGTCTTCTTCGCTGCTTTAAGTGCATTTCTGTGACAGAATTACAGCGCCACATAATGGTCTGGCATGTATACTACATTGTTTTGAGTGGTTTCGTGTGGATGCAGATATTTTTTGAGACGAGGAAAAAAAAAGATCGGTTTAGGGTAAGCTCTGGCTTCGTGTGGACGTAGCCTAAAGCTCTTTGAAGCTGCACTGAAACTGTCATTTTGATCTTCAACCATTTGGAGACCATTGAAGTCCACTATATGGAGAAAAATACTGGAATGTTTTCACCAAAAACCTTAATTTCTTTTCGACTGAAGAAAGAAAGACATGAACATCTTGGATGACATGGGGGTGAGTAAATTATCAGGAAATTTTCTTATAAGTGGACTAATCCTTTAAAATTAAATCACTAATTTAATGTTCAATGCTTTTTTGCTGCTGTGTGTCCTCAAAAATTTAAATATTGCTGTTATGCATGTTGTGTATGAACGGTTTAAATTTACTGAACAATTATATTGTAATATAATTATATTGTGATTTCATTCAATTTAATATTAAATGTTGATGTTGATATGGCACGGTTTTTATTAAAATAAATAATTTTATTATTTTGTTATTTTAGCATTTTCAAATATTTTATTTAAATAACATATATCAAGTGAATTGTCAGGTAACTTTTACAATGGGAGGTAGTAATTTTGTTGTCTAGAGGAGCTAATTTACAATTTCCTTGTAGCAGACTTCCATTGATTTATAAAACAGCGGTTTACTCTCTGTTTTTTTGTCAGTATTTCTCCCAGAGCAAGCCATTAAGATGTATACTACAAATGAGGCATGGACAGAAAGACCATTGTGGATACTGCAGCAATTGCAGAGCTCAAGCCTTGTGACATCGAAGCCTACAAAGATTTTCATGGCACCTTCCAAAGAAGATAGAAACTCTGATTTTGCAGAACGGTGCAGATAATTATGCAGACAGGAGCCACTGCAAAGCATCATCGAAGAAAAAAAGAAAGCTGGCACGCTTATAGACTTCAGTGAGAGACAAAAATAAGTGCTCTCTTCTGTTGCCTTCTGGATGTTAAGTGAGGTTATGCTCCTTTTTATTGCCTCAAACATAGTTTACAACCACATGAATTGCTACAAGCAACTTCATATTCTGAATTACAGCCTGATTGGGTGATTAGATGTAGGCATTGACTTATCCGAGTCAATTTTTCCAGCTCTGCTCAAAGGGATCTGCACTGTCCTAGACTGGTGCGAGGTCCCTATTGGGCACTGAAGCTTTAGGGCCTTTCCTAACACTCTAATACTAGTTGCTGGGAGCAGTGTTGTATGCCAATGTGATGTTTTAATGGGCAAATGTAAATGTTACATGTGCACCAATGATTTCACAGTCTTCAGTCGCTGAAGATGTTGAGGGAACAAAGAATAGGATGTTGTGTTGAAACATGGTTTCTTCTCAAATTGCCTCACTGAGTGATTACTCATGCTGTACCACTGTCCAATGTCAAGACAATATTCCCCTCTGACTGTCAGTTCTGCTGATCATGTTTGGTCAGCTACTGTTATACATAGTTTTTTCAAGGAATGCCAGCTGAATTAAACCAGTATTTCCACTTGCCATTAATAATATAATGGAAACATTGTATAGGAATAATATTAGTTGCATATTGCAGTGGACTCATGAACTCAACTCAACAAATAAAAAACACATTTAGCAGAATTGTAAATGTATATTTTCAAAGGTTTTTATTGACTTTATCGTTGGGATTTATTTATTTATTTATTTAGAAAATGATTTTTTACGTGAAATGTTTCTAATCTCATTACAAAGGGAATGACAGTACTGAGGAAAAGAGAATACAATACAATAATAAAATATAACACTGAATAAGGTCAATGTTAATGTATGATTCAGTTCAACATTAATCACTGCATTCAATTTTCTACAAATTTGCTTTTTAAAACAATTTAAAAATATATATTTTTGTTATCTTCCTCATGGTCCACAGGCATTAAATATCATTGAATATCTGCATGACTACATGACTGAACATGACACCTCTGAACCCAAGAAAGAAACACTGGTTTTTGGACCAATCGAGATTCCAGTTCCCAGGAATTTTGCCTCCAGTCCACCCAGACCAATAGATGCACCCGTGTCAACTCCAAGTCCCAGTTTAGCAGCAACTGGGCCAGCTTTTGCTGAAACGCTTCCAACTTCAGCACGAGCCATCACTCCAGCTTCAGTTGCACTCGCTTCAGCACCAGCCGAAGCGTTTGGGCCCTTGGCATCTGCCTTCAACACACTCACTTCAGCTACAGCACGACCCACTCCTGCTTCTGCATAGACTCCTGCCTTGGGAATTCTGTGTCCTGGTTTGTCTTCCAAACTTAAAAAATATTTTCGACGATTCACATATTTGCCCTCTACGCTGGTGCTTTTTGGATTGTCAAATGTGTCAATGATGTTTATGGTGTCCAGTAAATCAACACTGACTGATGCAAGTTGGATACTTGGTTTTTTTGTTGTTTTCTTTTTGATTTCCCATGTTTCTTTTTAAAGTAAATTCTTATTTATGCCACTTGAAATATTGAAATCTACAGGGTGTCGTCCTCCCCGTAGCAGTTTGGTATAAATTATATTTGATTTGTCATCTGTAGATAAAAGACAAATAGTTGCATGAAGTTCTATTACAAAAGACACAGAAAACACAAACTTAAATTTGCACAAAATTATCTTGAATTTTTATTATAATTTACATAATTTTTATAGTAACCAACTAAACAGTATGTTTACAAATTTACAGATATCTATTCATCTGGATGGCTAATAATTTTGGAAATGTTAATTACTGACTCCAAAACACATTTTATGATATGTTGCATTAGTATTTATGGTCACTCTGAATGGACTGAATTTGGACTTTGGATTTTTCCTTATATGTGTCTGTTTTAGTAGATTGTTCAGATAAAGGCCTGTATAGTTCAGACTCGATAAGAAGCAGTGTTTCTGTTTCATTTTAAAATTTTAAAAACCTGCTAAAGAGATCAAACAATAATATATATATGTGTGTGTGTGTGTGTGTGTGTGTGTGTGTGTGTGTATATATGTATGTATATATATATATATATATAAAATCAACGTGCATTGACTATAATATACATTATAATGTGTGATTATTTTTTTCTTATTTGAGTTTATATGCCTATAATTATCACAACATGCAGCATTTTAGCAATTTTAATTTTTTATTTATTCATGTTTTTTTTATTCATAATTTTATCAAAGTTAATAATATAAATCTAATTATTAAAATGCACTTACCATGTTCATCATGTTCACACTTTCTCTTACTCATTTTGCCTGTATAATGGACAAGTTTGATAATCTCACTAGGTTTCGTTTAGGTTTAGTGACGGTTTCTCAGACTTTATATAAAGAGCTGCGTCTATAAAACGGTTTCACTTTTTACTGTCTCTGGTTTGGGGAGGAGTCTGCAGCCATGAACCTTTCGTTCTCTTCATGACCATAGATGGATTAGAATCTCGTCTCAACATATTTATTGAATTGTTTAAAATTGGACTTTTCTTTTTTGTAAATATTTAATATTTTACTTCAGGTTTATTTTTTGGTCTAGAATATTAAAATTATTATTCAACTAAAATGTAAAAAAAAGAGAGAGAGAGAGAGAGAGAGAAAAAAATGGGTTTTTAAGAAGTTGCAGTCATATTGTCAGGGAGTCAACGGTCACCACCGTCACCAGATCCCAGTCACCTGATTACTAATGTTATTCACCTATCAGCAATCAGCAACTGCACTGAACACGTTCACTCACTGTCTGGACTCAACCTTACCATGTTGTGTTCCCTGACTGACTTATCTGCATTAAACTTACCTGTTGTTCCTGCTAACCATCCTAGTTCTCCTCAGCTCCTGTTCTCCATCGTCTCCACGCTCCACTGCCCCACTGGATCTCCTGGGAAAACACAAAGACTGCATCACACACAGATAAGCCACACCAAGACATTCCCTCTCCCAGCCTGCTTACCTGGACTGCTATCACTGCTGTGTTATCTTCATCACTGTTCAATAAACCTGCTGTTGATTGTATCACTTACCTCTGTGTCCCTCGTCTATCTGCTGACACATATGTGATAACAATTTTGAAAGAACAACAAGAATGTCTATGAAACATCAATAAAACAAGCTTCTTTTAATAACAGAACTTTAACAATTCTGTAAACTAAAGCATTTTCAACTCAGAATGAAAGAACACAACAGTAGAATGATATGTATCATTTTATTAACAGTGAATAAAAAGAACCATTCATCTATTATATATTATTATTATTTTAAATCCTGAAACAAACAGACAAACAAAAGAAATAAAAAAGAACAGCCGCTGCCGGACTATATCCATAATGTTTGTGTGTCAGTATCAATTAAATTATCAATTAGTCCTGCACATATTCTGTCAAGCACGTCAAGCCAATGATGATTTACTGTGCAAAATAATGTAAAATAAGACATTTATTTATTCTTCATTTCATAGGTCTGTTTATTTGTTCATATTATCCCGCAGATCCAGAGGGCCAAATTGCTACCTGGAAATGATTATGTTAATATAACCCAAGTAGAGATTACATATAGACAACTGATTTGCAGTTAACGCTTGTCACCTGTTTTTGATGTCAGTCAGTGTTTCAGGATATAATGTAAACTTCTTCACATGTCTGTGCTTTTTGTTTGATCAGTCGCTGTTCATTTCCAGTGGTGCTGAAATTGTGCAGTATTACATTCAGTCATAGAAATTTTAAACTTTGTTACGCTATTATTTTTCATACTGTCAATTTCAGATTATCTTAGTGTGACTGCAACTACTATGTACTTGCATAAAATAAGTACAATGTACTTATTGTTGTCACGATCCTGTCTGACCCTGCCTGTACGACCACCCTAACTTCAATAAAGCTGCAGATGGATCTTACCATGAGTCCCGTATCGTTACAATTGTGCTCATATTATATTGCACAACATTTTTGCTGCTATTGGGGTATGGTAAGATTAGGGACTGGTTTGGTGGTATGGGTAGGTTTAAGGGTGTATTAAGGTGCAAGAGAAGGTCAAAAGAGATATATATGATTATAGATGTAATTACATGCAGCTATTTTTAAAATATAAGTACAATGTAAAAACATGTATGTATACAATAAGTGCATTATATCAGGTGATTAATTATATTATACAAAAATAACGTATTAAACAGACACTTGATAATAAACCTTATTGGAGTTTTAGATGCTTAGCCTATAAGATTTTGGTCATATTTCCCATCCTAAGGAAATTAGGCCCACCCTTCTAGAAATTGCCAAAAAAAATCCAGGACTGATAAATATGATATCATGAGTGCTTCGTTTCAAACATTGTTTGAAATGAAATTGAAATATTTATTAAAATATGATGGAAAAAAAGAAGTCACAATGTCTCTTTATTCTCTTATTTATTTCAGTAGGATCAAGAGATACAGATCAAGGATCAGTAACAAGATACACTTAAAAAGGTATTATTAAGATTCTACACTGCAAAAAAATAAAATAAAAAAAAATCTTTAATTATCTGCCAGTGGGGTAAGAAAAATAACCTTAAAAATAACCACATTAGCAGTTGATTGTTTTAAGCAAAGACTAAATTTTCAGAAATCAAGACATATCTTATGCCAATTTACTTATCTAGTAAATGTATCTTGATTTAAGATTTTTTTTAGATATTTGGACTGGAAACAAACAAAAGAAAAAAATCTTTTTTTTTTTCTTTTTTTTTTTGCAGTGTAGATTTACTACTTTAACAAAACACTTTTGAGTCACATGTGATATTCATGGCTTCTGTCTCTCTCAGTGCTGAAACTCTTTATATAAACTTACATGTATAGACAGATCAGAACTTATGAATATAGTGTGTTATACTGACTTTTATACAGTAAACTATTGCAAATTTCAAACACACATTAGTCCTCATTAATACAGATTCATATGTTAGAGTTAGAGGTTCAGAATTATTGGAATCACATTCTGCAAAGCTCCTGTTATCTTAAGGGAAACAGAAGAAAACCACTGAAAGTGTTGTGGTTATTTCCATTATCAAATATCCTCTTGCCAGACCGAAGTCTCACATAGACAACATCTCCAACCTCCAGGATCAACACAACTCCATTCGAGGAGTTTAACGCATTCTGAGGCTGATTATCAAATGCCATAACCTGAAACTCTCCATTCTTATAAATGGATAGAGTTGCTGCAGTTCCGCCACGACCATATGCAGAGATTCTGAACATGTACGCTCCTTTCAGTGGGGCTGTGAAAACACCTAAATCACATAACAAGAGACACAGAGTCAGCTGTTTCCTGTATTATTGCTCAATTACCAAACACACTGTGTAATAGTTTTGAAAGTTGGTAGATCATTTAATTCTCTTATACACATTATACAACTGCAGAGAGGTCTGAATGGAGCAGAAGGTTCTCATTACTATAAACTGAGTTTTATGACTCCATTTCATTGATAATTACCTGTAATTGGGTTGTATGCGTTCCCTATGTTTGTGAAGACTTTCTTGTAGGTTAGTGTGAAGTCAGAGGTAAAAGGACCAGTGTGTCCTTCACCAGATTCCATCAGTGCAGCTGAAAAAGCTATTTCTCTGTCTGTTGTTGAAAACATAAGCAATATTGTGATATATTACTGTATTACACTGAGAATGAATACACTGAATTTAACATCATTCAAGCACACTTTCACCTCTATTTTCCTTTCTCAACTCCACTTGACCCAGAGTAAGATTTGAAATTTCTGTGAAGCAATAAAGGTTCTGTTAAATGACATTTACACTGATTATTGTAATAGATAACACAATTTACACAGTATACACTCAACTTTACACTAACATTTACACTATACAATGTATTGCATTGGTGTTTTATTTTGAGGATCACTGATAAAAGAGTGAATGTTTTGGTGAGGTACCTTCATTTTTCTTCTTCAGCTCTTCCAGGATAAACGTCTGTTGTTCCCTCAGTTGCGTCTCAAAAGCTCTGTTCTTTTCTTTCTCTTCTGTAACAGTGGTGGTCAGTTCTCTGTTCTTTTCTTTCTGCTCTGTAACGGTGGCGGTCAGTTCTCTCAGTGCTGCATGGATGTCAGGGATGCCCAGATCACAGTATTGTTGGCTGTCAGTTGCAGCTTCAGCTCTCAAAGTGTCTGTTTGAGGTGGATTCTGTCTTCCGTCCTCAGAGCTGATCTGTTGACTGATCTCATTCTCATTGAGTCCTCCATCTACCTGCTGCTGGACGACAAACACAAAGGTTTCCAACAGCAGCAGTATACATACTAAAGCCTTCATTCTTCACTGATGTTTGATTCCAGCTCTTGCTCTGTCATCCTCACAGCCTCTCATGTTCTTTTATAGTGTCCTGATTCACTGTCTTTTGTACTTGATTTATATTGATTCAAATAAATAAGTAATTCAAGTTAATTGTTAATAAGTGATGTTCCAGCTTCAGTAGATGTTTAAATGCAACTCCCAGCAGCATGGGTGGCCTGCCCAGCGTGAACTCTTATATCAAGTCAAGTCACCTTTATTTCTATAAAACTTTATGCTGTATGGATTGCATCAAAGCAGCTTCACAGAGATAAACTAGAAAATAGCAGAATCAATTAAAGTCCAGGTGATATGGGAAAATAATGCCCACTTTTTCATAAAAGCATGAAATTTGGTGCACTTGTACCAGTTTGGGGCCCTGAACATTTTCAGAAATTGAGCAATCGCAAAAACGCCTTGTGGTCGCCATGGCAACCATTTTACTTTTCAGCATAACCAAATTATGTATTTTGTATCATATCTCCTGAATTAAACATGATAACACAGAAAAGGTGATGTCTACCCCTATGTTTTGATGGTCAAGGATTACAATGATACCATATAAAACATCATAAACTGTTCAGGTGAATAGTTAATGGTGATTTCAGTGATGTGAGAAGGAAATCACAGTATCTGAGAACATAGGCTAGACTTTATAATATCATGTCTGTTGCATGCATGTTGTGTAGTTTTAAAAGCTTAATCATTTTGTTCATTAACCTTAAAAATACTGTGACTGTAAAGAGTAGAATATTCAATATGACCTTAGAAACATAGCTTAAAAAATGTCAAACAAAGATTTATTTAAAGAAATTTATTTCAAAAACACGTTTGTTTGATTGTTTTGTTGTTGAACCTATTCTTCAGTCTTCTTCACAGTCTCCTCCACACTGACACTGAAAGTTTGTGGAACAAAGGAGAGTCAACTTTATTGATCAGCTCTGTTAATACAAACACTGGTTTGAGATTCAGCAGGCATGGGAGAGCAGTCTCCTTCAGCAGTTTCGTTTCCTCTTTCACCACAGGTTTGTTTTTTTGGCTCAATAATGGTTTAGTGGGGAATCTCTGTGATCTTTGGAATGTGGTGTTGTGTTTATTTGGTGGGCTTCATTCATGGATGTGCAAGACTGTTGATTTAGATTTTGATGGGACTTATTTTATGTATGTCTACTCTGAGGACTTTAATTTTGAAAAGCTGTCACAATTAGCCTCTAAGTTCAGGAAGCAGGAAGTACCAGTTGTACTACAGAAGTTCAGAAAAATTGTGGTAGCTGTGACATCCACAAACATCTTCTTTCTTTGCATCTGTTAAACGCAATGTCTGTAAGTACACAGTGTTCATTTATTGTGGGATATGTTTGAGAAGGTTATTTTGATATTTTGATGTACATTTTCTTGGTTTATTTAACCTTACTTTATCATCAATCTGTAATCTTTCAATTTCATACTTATTAATAGTGTCTTTTGTATATTTTACAGTTTCACAGTTGAATCTTAAACTTCATAAACAACTTGATGTCTCCAGCGAAGTTTTTTGAGTCACTGTTTAAATTATTGGATAGTTAGATGCTAGAGAATTCTAACAAGGCCAGTACAGTGAAAAGACATTAATACAACAGACTGAGAAGGACGCTCAAGAATTGTGTGGAATCAAGATTTAGACATTCCAAAGACTCTGTCACATCAATCTGATTTTTCTGCATATCAAGTCCTATATAAGCATGGCAGAAGGTCAGACAGACTCAGCAGATCTTAAAGGCACAGCCGAAGAGGTGCACTCTGTCAGCGTACATTCCTCAAAAGCATCCAGTCGTTCCTCAAGAGCATCCAGTCGTCACTCAAGTGCCAGCATAGCGGTCTTTAAAGCAAGAGCAAAAGCAGAAGCCGCGCAAGCCAGAGCAGCATACGCTAAAAGAGAAATAGAATTTAAATTTGAACAGGCGCATCTTCAAGCAACACTGGAGGCTTTGCAAGAGGAAAAAGATGCTGCTTTAGCAGAAGCTCATGTACTGGAGGAAGCATTGTTAGAAACGGAGCATAGCGCAGCCAGTAGAGTATCAGTTCCTGTTCCCATCGAGGACAGTCGAAGTCGAACAGCAGATTATGTGAAAACACAATCTAAGGTCAGTAGTGGTACACTGCCATCTAGTGGAGGGAAAGAAATGCAACCAGCAGTTCAAGCTTCTCACATTGTAAGTCCAATTAAAAGTGAGTCAGATTTCAAGGACTTACCAATTAGTTCACAAATCATGGATTTTGGTGCAGACATGTCTCAGAATGTCACCAGAATGCAGTCTCCTTATCACTACCAAATGCAGAGTAGACCTCCTGATAAAGAAGATTCCTTGTCCATTACCTATGACCTTGCAAAGTATCTAGCTCGTACGCAGCTTGTGTCAGCAGGGCTTACTTACTTTGATGACAAATCCATTAACTACTGGGCATGGAAATCATCTTTCCAAGGTGCTATTTCTGGTCTTGGTCTTTCTCTTGCAGAAGAGCTTGATCTCTTAATTAAATACCTGGGTAGAGAATCTTCTGAGCATGCATGGAGACTGAAAGCTGTTCATATCAGAAATCCATCAGCTACGCTGATAATGACATGGCAGAGACTTGAGGAAATATACGGTTCTCCAGAAGCAATTGAACATGCTCTTTTTGCTAAACTTGAAAACTTTCCCAGAGTGACAAACAAAGACCCACAAAAGCTTCGAGATTTAGGAGACATCCTCTCAGAACTAGAAGCTGCTAAGCTTGAAGGATACTTACCAGGTCTGGCATACTTGGACACTTCTAAGGGAGTGAATCCTATTGTGGAGAAACTTCCATATAACATTCAAGAAAAGTCATAAAAGTCATTTGGATCCAAATATAAGCAAGAATATCATGTTGCTTTTCCACCTTTCTCAGTGTTCTCAATTTTGTTCGTTCAGAAGCAAAAATCCGAGTTTCAGTGCATATTCTCACACAAAATATGAGAAAGGAGAAAGATTTGAGAGACAAAGACAAATGCCAATATCTGTTCACAAGACTCAAGTTAATCCTTCAACTAAAGTCAGATCTGAACAGGGAAAGAGATCAGTTAGCCCGAACAAAAGCTGCCCAATACATGGAAAACCTCATCCATTGAGAAGATGCAGAGGGTTTAGAGAAAAGTCTCTACAAGATAGAATGCAATTCTTGAAAGAGCAGTCTGTGTGTTACCGTTGCTGTTCTTCTACAGACCACTTCGCCAAAAACTGCACCGTAGAATTTCAGTGCAAAGAGTGTGGTAGTGACCGTCACCCCTCGGCACTTCATCCAGGTCCTGCACCCTGGAAATCTCAGGCATCTACCTCTTCCTCAGACTATGGCGGGGAGAATGACAAATCATCTAGTCATGAGGTTACATCTGAATGCACAGAAGTCTGTGGAGAAGGTCTGAGTGCACGGTCTTGTTCAAAAATTTGTCTAGTTTCTGTCTATCCAGCCGGACAAAAAGAGAAATCAAAGAGCATGTATGCTATCCTGGATGAGCAAAGCAATCGCTCTTTGGTGAGAAAAGATTTCTTTGACATCTTCAACATCAAAACAAGTACATTGCCCTACACACGTAAAACATGTGCAGGCCTTCTAGAGACAGCGGGTAGAAGAATTTCTGATTTTGTTGTGGAGTCCATTGATGGAAAGATAAGTCTACCTCTCCCTACTCTTCTAGAATGTAATCAGATTCCAAACAATCGTGCAGAGATTCCAACTCCTGGTGTAGCATTCCATCACAGCCACCTGAGACATATTGCACAGGAAATACCACCTCTCGACTGCGATGCTGAGATTCTTCTTTTACTGGGCAGAGACATCCTGCAAGTACACAAAGTACGCAAACAAATTAATGGCCCAAATAGCGCCCCCTTTGCTCAAAAACTGGATTTGGACTGGGTTGTCATCGGGGATGTGTGTCTCAAAGGAGCTCATAGGCCCACTTCAGCTCATACTTTCAAGACTTTCGTCTTAGAAAATGGCCATCACAGCTTTCTGAGTCCATGCTACAGTCAAATCAAGGTAAAAGAGAAGTTGGATGTTAATCCACAGCAGCAACAACCTCTAGAATCCACATCTGAGGACGTTCTGTTGGTGCCTGATGGTGAAAGCATTGGTCATTCAGTTTTCTCTTACACTGCAAATGATCATAAGATGGCTCCATCTGTGGAAGACACTAGGTTTCTCCAGATTATGGACAAAGAGTTTTTTCAGGACAGCGGCAACAGTTGGGTTGCTCCACTACCTTTTCGTGAGCCCAGACAAAATCTACCCAACAACAAAGACTACCCATTGAAACGTTGTCTTGCGCTGCGACACGTTCTGAACAAGCGACCGCAAATGAAAGCACACTTCCTGGATTTTATGGAGAACTTGCTAAAAAATGAGCATGCTGAGATTGCACCGTCACTTCAGCAAGGTCAAGAAGTGTGGTACCTGCTGCTGTTTGGGGTGTATCATCCTAAAAAACCTGACAAAATTCGAGTTGTCTTCGATTCAAATGCACCATATGAGGGAGTTTCACTGAACAGTGTACTTATTACAGGCTCTGATTTGAATAACAGCCTGATAGGGGTCCTGATGAGATTCCATAAAGGGTCTGTGGCTATTACTGCTGACATACAGCATATGTTCCATTGTTTTCTGGTTAGGGAGGACCATAGGAATTATCTTAGGTTCCTGTGGTACAGAAACAATGACCTTGACAGTGAAATTGTGGACCACAGAATGCGTGTGCATGTTTTCGGGAATAGCCCATCACCAGCTGTGGCTATTTATGGTCTAAGGAGAGTGGCCAAAGAACATGAGTTTCGGCAGTGACACCAGAAAGTTGGTGGAAAAGGAGTTCTATGTTGATGACATGCTGAAATCATGTGCTACACAGGCAGAGGCGATCGACCTTCTCAAGCGTACACAAGAGATGCTTGCAGTGTCTAACCTTAGACTGCACAAGATTATCTCTAACTGTCCAAACGTGATTGAAGCCTTTCCTTTAGAAGATTGTGCTGAGGGCATTAAAGATCTACAACTTTTCTCTATTGGCCTTCCCATCCTGCGTAGCCTTGGTGTGTCCTGGAATGTTGCAACAGATTCTTTCATGTTTCATGTTTCGGATGATGACAAGCCTTTCACTCGGAGAGGGGTCCTATCTACCTTAAATGGCTTGTATGACCCTCTTGGATTACTGTTGAGGGAAATTACCAAACAAGGTGAGGGCTGGGATTCCCCTTTGCCAGAGGACATGGAGGCTGAATGGAGAAAATGGAAAAATCCTCTTCAAGATTTGAAAGAGCTTCAAATACCACGTGTTTGCACATCCATTCCTCTGACTGATGTCCAGAGTAAAGAACTTTGTATTTTTGCGGACACATCAGTTAAAGCCATTGCTGCTGTAGGATACCTGAAGGTGACAGATCAACATGGTCACACAGATGTTAACTTCTTATTTGGAAAATCCAAATTGGCACCACAGCCAGACATTACTGTCCCAAGACTGGAGTCGTGTGCTGCTGTATTAGCAGTGGAGATTGCAGAGATGATTGTAGAAGAGATGGACATGAACTTTGATCACATCTGGTATTATACTGACAGTAAAGTAGTACTAGGCTACATCCATAATCAAACACGGAGGTTCTATGTCTACGTGAACAACAGAATTCAACGAATCCATAAATCCAGTTCACCTGCACAATGGCGATATGTTCCCACAGGACTTAATCCAGCAGACCATGGATCCAGATCTGTGCCTGCAGCACTCTTGGGTACCAGTTCATGGCTCATGGGCCCACACTTCTTGCATAATTCTCAGCTTCGATCTGAATCACAAGAATCATCTGAGCTTGTGGATCCAACCTCAGATTCTGAAATACGCCCACAAGTGTGTTCGAACCTTACTGAAGTTCCAAAGTTCACATGGAACTCTGTGAGATTAAGTAGATTCTCTAACTTTAACACTCTCATAAGAGCAATAGCACGTCTGATTCACATTGCCAATTCTTTCTCCAAACGTTCACAAGATGATAGTTGCCGAGGATGGCATATCTGCAGCAAAGGTCCATCTGAAGAAGAGCTGGAGAAAGCAAAAATTCTTGTTTTGAAGGGTGCGCAATACGAAAGTTATCCAACGGAGATTAAGAGCATCACTGCAGCTCACAACCTTCCTCGTTAGAGTGTGTTGAGGAAACTATCTCCTGTACTTGACAGCAACGGCTTACTTCAAGTAGGGGGTCGTATTAAAAGGTCTGATCTGGAAACTTGTGAAGTTAACCCTATCATTGTCCCGGCTACACATCATGTGGCAACAATGATTGTGCGACATTATCATGAGGCTGTGAAACATCAAGGCAGACACTTTACAGAAGGTGCTGTCAGAGCTGCTGGATTTTGGCTAGTAGGAGGTAAGAAGTGCATATGTGGTCTACTTTTTAAGTGTGTAACATGCAAGAAGCTGCAAGGGAAGACTGAACATCAGCAGATGTCAGATTTGCCAGTGGAACGGTTGACAGTAGCTGCACCCTTCACCTATGTGGGTGTTGATGTCTTCGGGCCATGGGAAGTGACTGCCCGTAAGACCAGAGGAGGTCAAGCTAATTCCAAGAGGTGGGCAGTTATGTTTGCATGTATGAGCACGAGAGCCATCCACATTGAAGTAATCGAATCAATGAGCTCTAGTAGTTTCATCAATGCCTTAAGGAGATTTTTCGCGATCAGAGGGCCAGTTAAACAACTACACTCGGATCGTGGCACAAATTTCATTGGAGCTTCTCGAGAACTCAAAATGGATGAAACTTGTGTCAGTTCGGAGGATGTGCAGAAATATCTGAAAGAACAGCATTGCACCTGGATATTCAATCCACCTCACATCTCTCATATGGGTGGTCACTGGGAGCGAATGATTGGGATTGTTCGTCGCATTCTTGATTGTATGCTACTTAATGAGAAATCTTCCCGTCTCTCAAATGAGGTCTTGACCACGTTCATGGCGGAAGTTACTGCGGTGATGAATTCATGACCTTTAATCCCAGTGTCCTCTGACCCAGAATTTCCCTTTATTCTCACCCCTGCTACTCTTTTGACACAAAAGACAAGTGCAACACCTCCCCACCTGGAGGCTTTGAGAATAATGAGTTGCTTAAAGAACAATGGAAACAAGTACAAAGGTTAGCTGACATCTTCTGGACAAGATGGAAAAAGGAATACCTCAGTACTTTGCAATCCCGACGAAAGTGGCAAGACAGAAAAACTAATTTGAAAGAAGGGGATATTGTCTTGGTAAAGAACATTCAAGTTAACAGAAATGAGTGGCCAATGACAATCGTTGTGAAAACGTCACCAAGCAAAGATGGATTGGTAAGGAAAGTGGATGTTAAAGTGACTAAGGATGGCATTCAAAAAATCCTGTCATGTCCTATCTCTGAACTTATCCTCCTACTGTCACCTGATAAGTTATAAATTGATTTGGGATGCTTAAAATCCCAGACAGGGAGTGTGCAGGACTGTGTTGATTTAGATTTTGATGGGACTTATTTTATGTATGTCTACTCTGAGGACTTTAATTTTGAAAAGCTGTCACAATTAGCATCTTAGTTCAGGAACCAGTAAGTACCAGTTGTACTACAGAAGTTCAGAAAAATTGTGGTAGCTGTGACATCCCCAAACATCTTCTTTATTTGCATCTGTTAAACGCAATGTCTGTAAGTACACAGTGTTCATTTATTGTGTGATATGTTTGAGAAGGTTATTTTGATATTTTGATGTACATTTTCTTGGTTTATTTAACCATACTTTATCATCAATCTGTAATCTTTCAATTTCATACTTAGTAATAGTGTCTTTTGTATATTTTTACAGTTTCACAGTTGAATCATAAACTTGATAAACGACTTGATGTCTCCAGCGAAGTTTTTTGAGTCACTGTTTAACTTACTGGATAGTTAGATGCTAGAGAATTCTAACAAGGCCAGTACAATGGATGATCCTACAGTCATTATAAGTGAAATGTTCCAGGCTCAGTAGATGTTTGTTGCACTATGTTGATCTCAACAGAAATTAACTTGGACTTCACTGTGTATTCTGACACCTCTCTATCAGAACCAGCTACAGTAGCTCGTCTGTCTCTCAGTTGCTCGTCCTAGCATTTGACCTTTTTGAGACAATCCTGCATTGATTTCCTGCATTGTTTTATTCGCGGCTACTTCGAGATTTTAATCCCGTCCTAATCTGCCATGTCTGTGTTTTCTCACACAAATTACCTAATGTTTTTCGGCAAACTTAGCAGTCCTCTGAGAAATCTAATCCGTCCCAATCGGAATGTCTGTGATTGCCGATATTGTATTCTCCTCATGAGCTTTTTGACCTACATGAGCTACCGTATGTGCACCAATCTTCTATAGACTTTAACTTAATTTCAAAAGGGATAGTGTCCGATGGAAGAATAAAACTAACAAATAGAGCAAAATCGTGGAAATTGTAAAGGTGGCCCAACTTTTAATTTCAGCGTCAAATAAGAAAGATACTAGATTTTGCTCCTCACATAGGGGTTTATGGGTTTATTATAAATAGCCACTTCTACAACTTGTGAAGTTTACTCAAATAGGGTTTAATAATAAATTAAAAGATATACGTCATAAATGATGCATGATAATACAGCACTGAGCTTATGTAATGCCCACATCCAGAACACACACACTCGCATCTCTGTGATAAACATGGAGATGTTAGATTTTTATTTTGATTTCTCTCATTACCACAACACCTTCCACAATTTACAACCTATTTTTTATATATTTCAATGAAACCTGACATATTTTCAAAATGATGTGGCAAACCTGAAAGAACATGTGTATATATATATATATATATATATATATACAGTACAGTCCAAAAGTTTGGAACCACTAAGATTTTTAATGTTTTTAAAAGAAGTTTCGTCTGCTCACCAAGGCTACATTTATTTCATTAAAAATACAGTAAAAAACAGTAATATTGTGAAATATTATTACAATTTAAAATAACTGTGTACTATTTAAATATATTTGACAAAGTAATTTATTCCTGTGATGCAAAGCTGAATTTCAGTCTTCAGTCTTCAGTCTCCAGTCTTCAGTGTCACATGATCCTTCAGAAATCATTCTAATATGCTGATTTGCTACTCAATAAACATTTATTATTATTTTCAATGTTGAAAACAGTTGTGTACTTTTTTTTTCAGGATTCCTTGATGAATAGAAAGTTCAAAAGAACAGCATTTATCTGAAATACAAAGCTTCTGTAGCATTATACACTACCGTTCAAAAGTTTGGGGTCAGTAAGAATTTTTATTTTTATTTTTTTTTTTAAAGAAATTAAAGAAATGAATACTTTTATTCAGCAAGGATGCATTAAATCAATCAAAAGTGGAAGTAAAGACATTTATAATGTTACAAAAGATTCAGATAAACACTGTTCTTTTGAACTTTCTATTCATCAAATAATCCTGAAAAAAAAATTGTACACAAATATTTTGTACAATTGTACACATTATATGTTTCTTGAGCAGCAGATCAGCATATTAGAATGATTTCTGAAGGATCATGTGACACTGAAGACTGGAGTAATGATGCTGAAAATTCAGCTTTGCCATCACAGGAATAAATTACTTTGTGAAATATATTCAAATAGAAAACAGTTATTTTAAATTGTAATAATATTTCACAATATTATTGTTTTTACTGTATTTTTAATTAAATAAATATAGCCTTGGTGAGCAGACGAAACTTCTTTTAAAAACATTAAAAATCTTAGTGGTTCCAAACTTTTGGACTGTACTGTAAATGCAGATGCACATACTATTTTTCTATCTATTAAATAAATATTAAAGAAACACTTGTTGCGGTAATGATATCGGTTACGGAAATGAGGTTGCTGATTTTGGTAATGATAATAATTATATTAAGAATGAGAATAGTTTAAAAATATAAACTTTAATGTAGAAACTAAATTAGATAATATTGTCTTCATCAATTCTCTCAGCAGCATGAAAAACAAGGCTTTTATTAAAATTCTGAATAGTTAAATTGTAATGTAGATGCATGCTGATTTGAAACGATAGGTATAAGTGCTATATGAATAAATGTGAATTAAGTTGAAATTCACATTGTGAGCACACAGAATTCAACTCTGAACAAAAACCTGCTTTTCAAGCGGTGAGTGGATTCTAACTTAAACACCTCTGATTGGCCATTGCGTTCAAGAAAAAGCAACAGATATGTCTGTAGCTACTGAGCTCAATGCAGCAAAAACGCATTGTAAATAGAAACCTATAAGGGGCCATTCATATACCGAGTCTAAAACCACGTCTTTCTTTTCCTTAAGCGCTTGTGCTCCCGTGGCATCTGTCGTTGCTATGCGAACCATGAACTGCGCTCAGCATGAAGATGAGGAATTATCAGCAAAAGATTAATTGATTCCTAGCCCTTGCAGTAGCATTACTACTAGATATATTTATGGAAATGAGAAATAAAAACCTGTGCTGTACAGCTATGATCAGCTGTTCAGCTGAGTTTTGATGTTATTGTGGAAAGGGCGAAGCTGATCAGTTGGTTCTTGTCACACGACCTGTGGTGATGATTTGCGCTACGCTGGCCAGAGCAAAGTAGGTGGAGTTTTCAAAACTGTTAGCAGGAGTTCTATTTGTCTAGTCATTTGATGCCGTTCCTATTGGCCACGCAGGTAATCGTCACAGAACGCTTCGGAACTTTGACTGCGGAGCAAGCCATTGGAAGAAATTCATAGCGTTTCATAGCGCAGTGGTGCCGTTGTCGTGTCCTGTGTGAAAGGGCCTTGAAAGGGCCATACTCTCCAAAGCTCAAACACAAATACCCACTGGAACATTTGCCAAAAATGTTTTACCATCATAAGGCCCCCCTGTTCACCGAGGCTATAAGTAGCCACTTACCTCACATATTGCTCACTACTTTAAAATGCTCATAAATTGGCCAAATCATGTTTATATTTAAATGTAATGATTTGCACAGCTTTCTTTGAGGGTTAGGTATCAGTTTAGGACATAATATCACTAACCTAATATAAAAACACTTTTGTTCTTCGGCCTCAGTTTTCTCATTGTGTTCCGCACCGTTGGCTGAAGTTGGTCCTCATCAGCTTTTTTTCAGACGATTCGAAATGTTGAATCGGCGTCAGAGCTCGTTGGTCCGTCGGGCCATCTGATTATTCTGATTGACTGTTCAGCTACTGCCAACTGCTGGTTCAGAAAGGCATTTTATCTTACACAGGCGCAGAACGGACGTGCTACTTGGCCGTCAGCTGTCGAGCATTGGTTTGGTGTGTCAGGCCAACTTTAGACACAGACGCTGCCGACGTGAGCCAACCCCACAGTCTGCTTTCGTCGCCACTAGTTCGTCGGTGTCGGCTTGATGTGTTCCTGCCTTAAGATGTTCTTACTAATATAGTGCAACTGTCATGATCCTTGTCTATGGTCTGTGTATCTCCTCTGTTTGTGCACCTCATGTTCCCCTGCTGCTCCCCTTGTTTGTTACCATGGACACTCATTGGACCACGCCCCCTTGTTAACTTGTTATCTTGTTTGTGCCTGTGTATAAGTAGTCTCTGTGTTTCATTCATTCCCTACGAAGTTTTGTCTAGTGTTACAGCTGCAATTCTGAGCGTTTCCTTGTTTCATGTTCCCTGGTTTTTCTGATTCCCTTCCTGTTTCTTGGATTTCCCAGTCTGCCTCTGTGTTTCTGCTTCGTTGTTTGTTTGGACTGCCTTCCAGTGGATTTATGACCCTTTGCCTGTTTTTTGACCTCGAGTGTGGACTACCCTTTCAATAAATCCTGCATTTAGATCCCTAACCTTTGTGTCTCTGTGCAGTACGTAAACAAAGAAACAAAGCCCTGTGTATACTGTTTTGTCTTGCTGTAGATTTCTTTTTTTGTAAACCTTTTCTCTGAAATTTGTCACCCTAGCCTTTGCAAAAGTTTTTCAACAGTTAGTAATTATTATATAACTTAATACCTCATAATATATATTTAAAAATAGCCTGTATGATTCAAATTCTCATTACAGAAACAGAAGTTCTCTCTACCGCAACTGGCCTTAAATGCGGTGAGTGAGAATTTCCAGGTTTCCACTTTACATTAAGGTTCACTTTCACAGGTTATTAATGTTTATAACTCATGAATAAATGGTTCACAAGTGTCCATCCTACATTACAGTTCACAGGTTACTAATACTGGAATTAAATTTTTCATTATTATTATATCTCATCAAGTTATGGTTATTATCTTATGTTTTATTTTCAAAATAAATTGGAATTTCATCTTAAAAAACAAGCAATAGGTTTTTATACACTGCATCATGAACTTTTTAGAGAGTATCACGGGCAAGCCAGAAACATAGTAAGAAAAGTGGCAGTCATGAGATATTAATTAGAAAAACACAAATACAACATCCTTCAGTCTAATTATGATAGTCAATTTTTGCTGCATAATGAAATAAATCAAGAATCTGGTTTTGAGTTAAATAAGTCTGAATAAATACATTTATTAAGCATTTATTACATGTGAGTTAACAGCTCACTATTTGGCAGGTATTGGGATAAAGTCGCCCTTTTTATTCATGCAGTTATAGCTGCTTATTAATGATTTATAATGCATTTGTAAATGACTTATTACTCATTAACAAACACTTTTATAAACCCTTTACAAACCTTAATGTAAAGTGTTACCAATTTATTCCTTGTGTGTGCTTTAATTCACATTTAAGGTGCGGGCCAACATGCACGGGAAGTTAGAGTGGGCTTTGGGTCTCATCCAAATGGCGGATTCATCCACCAGAAGCTAGATATTTTAATTTATAAAGTTTCAAATATGGATATTTTTCTTACAAAAAAATCATCGCTTCACTTCAAAAGGCCTTTATTAACCCTCTAGAGCCGTATGGATTACTACGGACTTGCTTACTTACTATGGATGCATTTTTTGTAGGTGTTTATTTCATATATGTTGTCTCTTGCATCCTTAATATAAGCAGACTGTGCCCTTTACACCACGTTCCAAATTATTACGCAAGTGACATATCAGTAAGATTTGTGATGTGTGGATTTGGACATGGATAAATGGATAAATAAACAAACAATCAAACATTTTCTTAGAAAAACTAAAATCTGAATGTTTATTCTACTTAAATCTTACTGCTATGTCACTTGCATAATAATTTCAAATGCGGTGTATATGTTCAAGTGATGTGTGGATTTGGTTCAAGTTTTCACGCTTGATTACACACATTACTTCTGCATTGTTATGTTTGGGCGAGGAGTGCGCGCGTTTAGTTTTTGAGAGCTGTTTGCTTGCACTGTGTGTTTCCTGTGGCAACCCCAGTCGCGTGTTATTTATCTGCACCCATGTATATGAGCCTTTCTCTTTTGATCTCCACTCTGAGATCGTCAGGACATGTAAGAATCCGTTTTTGTTCCGCATTTGTCAATGTAATTTAGATGTAAATCAGAATGTAATTTATGCAGATGTTGAGGGGTTGCGTGAGCTTAGATACGTGTCGATGCCGCCATTAGGCGAGCTCTTCTGGTTGAGTGAGTTGGCTTCCTCTCATTGAAAAGAGTCATTTTGCTGAACCCTCTGCTGAGCTCCAGGTAATATCTCAATTTGAGGTGTATGGCCTTTGTTAGGCTCCCTTGATGCCTTCCCTAGGTTGAGTGAAGTGGTTTCCTCTTGCTGAGAGAGTAAAAGGCGATATGCTGAAGCCTCCACTCCCCCGAGCTCCAGATAGATCATGAATGTAGGTGTCAGCCCTCTCGGGGCCGCCTTGAAATTACCCTGTGGTGAGTGAGCTGGCTTCCTCTCGTTTGAGTCTCTATTCAAAGCCTCTGCTGCACTGAGCTTCAGGTGGTGAGTTCAATTGTGAGTTGTGAGCCGGCCTCCTTTCATAAAAATTGTTAGGCTGAAGTCTCTGCTCCATTGAGCTCCAGGATGGTCATAAATGCATGTCAGCCCTTCTTTTCAGGCCACCTCGTTATCCGTCCTAGGCTAGTACTTTAGAAATATATCTTTTAGACAGAGGTGATTCTGATTCGGTCCACCTTCTGCATTAGTCTATTAATGTGAGTAGCAGGCTTTATGGCCTCCTCAGTTTGCCTAGGTTGAGCTGAGACTCCTCTTGTTATTAGAGTAGAGGTGATATGCTGAGCTTCAGTTCCCTAGTGGTGTTAGGCACTGACAGATAGCCAGGTGTTTGTAGGCTTTCGTAAGAAAGCCTCCCCTGGGGTTATCCTTGAGTGTTGTTGGATTTCCTCTCGTTTAGAGAGTGGGAAGCACTATTCTGAAGTCTCTAGAGCATTGGTAGTAGCTTTATTCAGTTCGAGCTTTGAGCAATCTCTCCGCCAAAGGCTCCTTGGTTATTATTAAGTCGCTGGGTCGAGTGTTGCAGGCCCCTCCTGTGGAATTTCTCCCTGTTGAGGCCTCCATTCCTCCAGAACAGAGCTCAGACGGTTGTTCTGTTTCACCACCCCACATCTCATCTTGGAGCTAGAGTTTTGGCTCAGGCTTTCACCCTTGAGCCCTTTTTCGGGTTTAGTTCACTTCGCTCCCAGAGCTCTGTGCCCCATATGTGCCCATCACCAGTGATGCTCAGGTTAAACGCATTGAGTACTCCCTCCTTTCAGGGCGAATTGAGCACGCTCCCTTAGAGCTCGAGCATTAGCCTGGACCTGTGGCTGTGTTATGCTAGAGTAGTAGGCCCTATCTGGGGCCTCCTCGTAAGCCCAGTCCCATAGATTTGTACTCCCCTTGTTTTAAGGGTAGAAAGCGATATGCTGAGCACAGGGCTCGTGATGGCAATGCAAACGAGAATCCCAAGCCTGTAATACGTCTAGTGGGTGTTTCTGCTGGAGTTTGATTTGCTACCAAGCAGTTGGCCCTCCTTGGGTCTCCATGAGAGTGATCCTCCGGGTTCAGCTAGGTTCCTGTGTCCTAGGCAAGGCAAGGCAATTTTATTTGTATAGCACATTTCATACACAATGGTAATTCAAAGTGCTTTACATAAAGAAGAATAATAAAAATAGAACATAAGGAATAGAAATAACAGTAAAAACAGAGATTTTGAGAGATTTTGCTATCTGGATGGATGAGCTAGGAAGTCTCAGGGAGTTTTTGTTGTTGTTGTTGTTGTTGTCCGTCAGAGTGGATCTAAACGGATCTATCCATCAGAGCAGATCTGAATGGATCTTCCTCACATGACAGGACTGCTACCTGTTAACACTCTGAGGTCTGAAAACGCGCCGGCGCGTTTTGCAGGGTTTTTTTCACATTGCAGCAAAACAGACTTAAAATACTCCGTCATTTTTTGTCATAGAGACATAAGTAATATATCAATTGAAACTATAGAATATCTTCTTTTATTTGTATACACTCAAAGTAAAAACAAAATGTTGTGCTTTTTATAAAATAAAGAAAACTAACATGATGCGTGATCTCTCCTCTCCCTCTGAATGAAGTCCAATCTGATAGTTCTCAGAAAATGAACTGTAACTTAGTGAATACTAATCACAGAAAAATTAAACTTATGTCTAAAAAACGTTAAGATGTCAGGTTTTAAATCATGTAAGTCAAATCGAAAACAAACCTTCTGTGTTTATGTAATTTGTATGAAAAGAGAGCCATGTCAGAAATCCGTGTTTCAGCTCATTATCCGCTAATGCGGCCACACCCACGGAGCCAGCGCTATTCAGACGCAAATTCAGAGGCAATACATGCATTCATCGTCTCAATCGTGAAAAGTGTTTATCTGGATGTAAAAGTCATGGTTAGCGATCTCTAGAAGACATGCAGTTAGTTCCTGTTTACTTTTCTTCTATAGATGAATTTTAGATGAGTTTTTGTTTCTTTAGCGCCCTCCGGCTGCAGTATGTATTGGAAACTCCATTCATGGAATAGCCTCTTCTTCTTTTAGATGAATTTGTGGACTAAAAATGCACAGAGCGCCCTCCGACTTCAAGGATGAATTGAAAACACCAGCGCTTATAGTAATGACAATGAATATTAAATTAATATAACTCCTCTGTATAGAAAATTGACATAAGCATATGAGAATCCAATATTTCTCCAAATGTGCATGCTTTTAAACTAAAAGCCTATATTCAGACTCTTTGCATCACAGAAATACATTATATTTTAAAGTATAATATAAAACCATTACTTTATATTGTAATAATATTTTTCTGTATGTTTCATATATCATAATGAGCTTGAGACATCACAGAAGGTTTTTTTCACAGCCTACCTGACTGAAATGCCTCATTAATATGCAAGTCATTTCAGCTCATTACTATCCAATTCTTTTGTCTTCTCAGGTGAGAATGGCCCATTTTCAGTGGTGATTCACGCCTCCTCGCATACTGTGTTTCTTGGCAAAAAGTGTCTTACAAAAACTAAATAAATATATTGTTTTATATGAAGGAGTAGGCAGCATAATTTTTACATAATTTTCAAGCAAAAACTCTAGTCTACAACCTCCAATACCCAAAAGTCTTGTGAACACAGATTTAATATACTTTTTTTGGCCTTATTTCAGTGACTTAAGTTTTTTGTTTTTTCAATAACCACGCATAAATGTTATTCCTTCAAAAACACAAACATGTACATACATGTTCCTCACATATTATTGTAGCCTAGTTTGTGCTGAATACAGTGTAATGACACTTTTGTCATTTATATGTTTATGAACAACTGAAAAAAGCACAAATGTCAGGGCATGTCAAAACTTCTCCAGGCCCCAAATCAGCCTCAGACTCCAGAGGGTTAAGGCAATTCAAACTGATAAACAAAGTTTCAATCTCCCCTTTTGCCAAGACACCTAAAACTGCACCACACAGCCCTAATCCCCCTTCCAGAGATATCTTATCTATGCAACGCAGTTCAAGTTTCCCCTTTGGAAATTTCCCCCTTTGGAAAATGTCCTGACTGTAATCCAGAGATATCTTAACCATGCACCACAGCTCAAATTTCCCCATGGTTTGTACCAAATTTTAACCTAATCACAAATGCTTTCTTCCTAATTCTCCCAGCTCTTTCAACCAGACAGCAATATTTAAAATGCATTAAAAGTCAGAATAACAAGATGATACATAAAAGATATAAAATACATTAAAAATGAAATAAAAACAGGAAAAGGAATTAAAAGCATAAAAAGATAATACATATAAAATAAAATGCAAACAGTTCGGACATAGCACAGTGCTCAATCAGCAAATGCATAGATAAAAAGATATGTTTTGAGTCTGGATTTGAATGTGGCTACTGTTGGAGCACATCTGATCTCTTCTGGAAGCTGGTTCCAGTTGCGGCTGGCGTAACAGCTAAAAGCAGACTCTCCTTGCTTTGAGTGAACCCTTGGTATTTCTAAATGACTTGATCCTGATGATCTGAGTGATCTGTTAGGTTTATATTCTATGAGCATATCTGCAATGTATTGAGGTCCTAGGCCATTGATTGATTTATAAACAAGTAACAGTACTTTAAAATCAATTCTAAATGCAACTGGAAGCCAGTGCAAGGACCTGAGGACTGGTGTGATGTGTTCATGTTTTCTGGTTCTGCTCCGAATCCTGGCAGCAGCATTCTGTACGAGCTGCAGCTGTCTTATGGTCTTTTTGGGAAGACCAGTGAGGAGCCCATTACAATAATCCACCCTGCTGGTGATGAAAGCATGAACAAGTTTCTCTAAGTCTTGACTGGAGACAAAGCATCTAATTCTTGCAATATTTTTGAGATGATAATATGCTGATTTAGTTACTGTCTTTACATGGCTACTGAAACTCAGGTCTGACTCCAAAATCACACCAAGATTCCTGACTTGATTTTTAGTTGTTTGACCCCTAGAGTGAAGGTACGTGTTCACTTTGAGAACTTCATCTTTGTTTCCAAACGCAATGACTTCAGTTTTGTCTTTGTTTAACTGAAGGAAGTTTAGGCACATCCAATTTTTAATTTCATCAATGCACTGGCACAGGGAGTCAATGGGGCTGTAGTTGTTAGGTGATAGGGCTAGGTAAATCTGGGTGTCATCTGCATAGCTGTGATATGCAATTTGGTTCTTTCTCATTATTTGGCTCAGTGGCAGCATATATAGGTTGAACAGGAGGGGTGCGAGTATTGAACCTTGAGGGACTCCGCATGTCATGGATGTCCACTCAGACTTATGGTCACCGATACTCGCATAATAACCTCTCCCTTCTAAGTATGACCTGAACCATTTAAGGACCATCCCAGAAAGCCCAACCCAGTTTTCCAGCCTGTCAAGAAGGATGTTGTGATCAACAGTGTCAAATGCAGCACTGAGGTCGAGTAGAACCAGCACTGATAATTTTCCTAGTTCCCTAGAGTTGAGCAGATGGTTATCAGGTAGCTCAGGCTCCACTGGAGCCTCCCTGATACTAGCCCAAGAATTCTAGATATGCTACCAAATAGTTGGTCCTTAGCACTTCCAGTAAAGTTAGTATCCTGACTCCCTAAAGTTGTATCAGAGTGTAGGCTCTTCAGGAGCCTCCCTGGTACTTTGTGTTGAGCTTGGTCACTACTCGTCTCTGTTGAGCCTATTGGTACTCTCCTCGCATTGAGGGTCTTTCTTTAAAGTACAGCACTCCCGAGGTCTGGTTGGAAGGTCAAAGGTCTCTCGTGAGACCTCCCTAGTAGATCAGAATTTTAGGCTGTAGATACTCCCCCTGTGGGTCATCATATAGAGGACCTCATCCCTTGAGTTGGTCTTAGAGGTTTCAGAGATACTTTTTAGTAAGAACTCCCTTGGTAGATCAGCCCCTGTTGGAGCTGGATGTATGCCTCTCATTAGGGACCCTATGTAGAGTACTCAGCCTCCAGAGTGCCTTGTTTAAGAAGCACTTTGTAGATTCTAGGTTGAGCAGAGTAACTCCCCTCGTTTGCAAGGGTTCAAAAGCACTATGCTGTGCCCTGCTCCCCAGGATACCTGGGGATAATTGGTTACTGCCAGTTTGCAGTCCTCTGGAGGTGATTGCTTTAGAGACTCTGTTTAGGTAACAGAAAGGTTGCTGGCCAGACTAGGTTACTACTAAGTAGGACCAGGTCAGCCTCCCTGATGGTATCAGGGGTAGACTTGCTCCCCTGAGAAGTGACTGGCCAAGGCTCCTTTCGGCTCCCTGGCCACATACACTTAAAGGGACCCCTTCTGTTTGAAGTTTTTGGTTGCAAGCCTTTGAGTGGCTTTGGTAGGCCTCTAGATATTTCTGGGGGGCTCTTTGAGGCTTATAGCTTGGGTGTTGGACGTAGGGATGCTGTCACTGACAGCCTATTCAGCCCTTATGAGGAGTGATTTTAGTATTTCTGTTGAAATTGTCCATCTGATTTTTGTCACAGACATTCTTTGGTATGCATTCCCCTCAGCATGGTGGCGTAGGTATTTCGTTCCCCATAGCGTGTTAAGACGCAGTGCGAGTTCCTTTCGAAAGGGAACGTCTCAGGTTAACCCTCTGGGGTCTGAGGACTTTTGGGGCCCTGGAGAACTTTTGACATGCCCTGACATTTGTGCTTTTTTCAGTTATTCATAAACATATTAATGACAGAAGTGTCATTACACTGTATTCAGCACGAACTAGGCTACCATAATATGTGAGCAACATGTATGTACATGTTTGAATTTTTGAAGGAATAACGTTTATGCATGGTTATTGAAAAAACAAAAAACTTAAGTCCCTGAAATAAGGCCCAAAAAAATATTATATATGTGTTCACAAGACTTCTGGATATTGGAGATTGTAGACTACAGTTTTTGCTTCAAAATTATTTAAAAATTATCCTGCCTACTCGTTCATATAAAACAATAGAGAGATTTAAATTTTGTAAGACACTTTTTGTCAAGAAACACAGTATGCGTGGAGGCGTGAATCTTCATGAATAATGCTGTGATTCACACCTGAGAAGACAAAAGATCTGCATAATGAGCCGCATAATGAGCCCTTTCAGTCAGGTAGACTATGTGAAAAATCCCTCTGTGATCATGCTGATAACAGGATTAATGTCCTTGACAAAAAGACATGATTTTTGATGATGCATTATCCGCATTAGCGGATAATGAGCTGAATTACGGGCGTCTGACATGGCTCTCTTTTCATACAGATTACGTAAACAGAGAATTTTTGTTTTAGATTTGGTTTACACGATTTAAAACCTGACATTGCAAAGTTTCTTTAGACAAGTTTTTTTTTGTGATTAGTATTCACTAAGTTACACTTCATTTTCTGAGAACGATCAGATTGGACTTCCTTCAGAGGAAGACGAGAGATCACGCATCATGTTAGTTTTCTTTATTTTGCAAAAAGCACATTTTGTTTTTACTCTGAGTGTACACAAATAAAAGAAGATATTCCACAGATTAAAATTGTGTATAACTCTTAATGGTATGTGCAAAATTGACAGAGTATTTTTAGTCTCTTTCACACTGGTAAGAAAAAAATAGAGGTGGTATCGCTGGTGATACCTCTGACTCCAGAGTCTTAAGCATGTAACCATGGTTCCCTGAGAACAGGGAACGAGACATTGTGTCTCCCTTCCATGCCTCGGGCCACCTACTGAACAGTCCCTTCAGACGATAAGTGAATGACTGGTTCTATAGGCGGCCCTTATGTTCGTTCGGCTTGCACTAGTAGTGATATCATAGGCTGTCGCCGGCCAATATGATTGTCATGATTTGATAGCATTTCAGACACCGTTTCCCAAGGAGGCGTTTCCCACGGAGGCGTTCCCCATAGCGTGTTAAGACGCAGTGTCTCATTCCCTGTTCTCAGGGAACCATGGTTACATGCGTAACCCGAGACGTTTTTTATGCTTATGTTTGGCCTGAGTTTTTGTGGCATTTACACTGTTCTAACCAGCAGGGGTCACCAGCATGTGGCATTTCACTTGCTGTTAATCAGAAGTTAATCATTTTGCAAAGCAATTGGTTCAATTGATTCAAAGCTTTGAAAAGCAAACTAATACACCTAAATCATGAACATATATATCTGTATCTTCATATTGTATTATTTTATCCTATTGCAATTTTCTTTGTTCTAATTTTATTACTGACTGTTTACTTGATAATTTATTAATAATTTATTATTATTTTGCTGTGATTTACTTTGGTCATATTGCCCATCCTAAGGAAATTAGGCCCACCCTTATGGAAATAATGGAAAAAAATAAATAAATAAAAACACACAAATTTTTTTTTTTTTGCAAAATCCAGGACTGATAAATATGATATTGTGAGTGCTTCAAAGCAAACAATGTTGGGGAAATATTCATGAAAATATGAGGGGGGAAAAATGCCACAATTTCTCTTTATTCTCTTATTTATTTCTGTAGGATGAAGAGATACAGATCAAGAATCAGTAACAAGATACACTTAAAAATTAACAAAACAAACAACACAAAACAAACAAACAACAACAACAACAACAAAAACTTTAATCATCTGCCAATGGGATAAGAAAAATAACCTTAAATCAAACAGAAACAAGATTATTTTTTACCCCATTAGCAGATGATTGTTTTAAGCAAAAACTCACTAAATTTCCAGAAAACAAGACATATCTTATGCAATTTACTTATCTAGTAAATGCATCTTGATTTAAGAATTTAGATATTTGGACTGGAAACAAACAAAAAACTTAAAAGCATTTATTGCAGTGTAAATTTACTACTTTAACAAAAACACTTTTGAGTCACGTGATATTCATGGGTCCTGTCTGTCTCAGTGCTGAAACTCTTTATACAAACTTACATGAATAGACAGATCAGACTTTTATACGGTAATCTATTGAAAATTTCAATCACACATTAGTCATCATTAATACAGGTTCATATATTAATGATTCTTCATGATTTTCATTTTAAATCATACACTGAAGGTTCAAAATTATTGGAATCACATTCTGCAAATCTCCTCTTATCTTAAGGGAAACAGTAGGAAACCACTGAAAGTGTTGTGGTTATTCTCGTTATCATATATCCTCCTGCCAGACCAAAGTCTCACATAGACAACATCTCCAACCTCCAGGATAAACACAACTCCATTAGAGGAGTTTAACACATTCTTTGGCTGATCATTATGTGCTGTAACCACCTTCTCTCCATTCTTATAAATGGACACAGTTGATTGAGTTCCACCAATACCATATACAGAGATTCTGAACATGTACGCTCCTTTCAGTGGGGCTGTGAAAACACCTAAATCAAATAACAAGAGATACAGAATCAGCTGTTTCCTGTATGATTGCTCAATTACCAAACACACTGTAATAGTTTTGAAAGATGGCAGATCATTTAATTATCTTATACACATTACACAACTGCAGAGAGGTCTGAATGGAGCAGAAGGTTTTCATTATTATAAACTGAGTTTTATGACTCCATTTCATTGATAATTACCTGTAATTGGGTTGTAGGCGTTCCCTATGTTTGTGAAGACGTTCCTGTAGGTTAGTGTGATGTCAGTGGTAAAAGGACCAATATATCACCTCTATTTTCCTTTCTCAACTCCACTTGACTCAGAGTAAGATTTGAAATTTCTGTGAAGGAATAAAGATTCTGTTAAATGACATTTACACTGATTATTGTAATAGATAACACAATTTACACTGTATACACTCAATTTTAAAATAACATTTACACTGATATGTATTACATTGGTGTTTTTTTTTTTTGAGGATCATTGATAAAAGAGTGAATATATTGTGAAAATATTTTGCTGAGGTACCATCATTTTTCTTGTTCATCTCATCCCTCAGTTCTCTGATGTTTTCTTTCTGCTCCGTAATGGTGGCGGTCAGTTCTCTGATGTTTTCTTTCTGCTCTGTAACGGTGGCGGTCAGTTCTCTCAGTGCTGCATGAATGTCAGGGAAGCACAGATGGCAGTATTGTTGGCTGTCAGTTGGAGCTTCAGCTCTCAAAGTGTCTGTTTTAGGTGGATTCTGTCTTCCGTCCTCAGAGCTGATCTGTTGACTGATCTCATTCTCATTGAGTCCTCCATCTACCTGCTGCTGGACGACAAACACAAAGGTTTCCAACAGCAGCAGTATACATACTAAAGCCTTCATTCTTCACTGATGTTTGTTTCCAGCTCTTGCTCTGTCATCCCCACAGCCTCTCATGTTCCTTTTATAGTCTTTTGTACTTAATTTACATTGCTCCAGGTAAATAAGTAGTTGAAGTTAATTGTTAATCATGTAAAGGAACTCAGATCAATATAACTCAAAGGTGATTGATTTACAGTGAATAAGAACCGATTTAATATGTAAATGATTCAGAATTAATATTTAACAATTTGTTCACCGATAAGTTGAGATTAGAGTATATTATCAATTCTGGAGTGAATATTATCCTGCTAACAAAAATAGACTGTTTAAGGCACTAACTTGTAAACATACAAGACACTTGTATATATGAAAAATCAATGACACTTAATTAAACTACTCTAATACACACAAACTAATTTAACGAAAACACACATTCATTCATACACACACATTCGCTGAACGTGTGTTACAGAGCCTGTTTGAGCTTCTAGATTATGTTGCTCTTGAGTGTTAATCAGGTTCGGTTGAAGGCAGTCGGTACAAAGGCAGCCAGTGGAAGGAAATTTGACAGCTTTCTGTTATCAAAAAGATCTTCATTTGTCTTCCGAAGATGAACGAAAGTCTTACGGGTGTGGAACAACATGAGGGTGAGTAATTAATGACAATTTTCGTGACGTAGTTGCTTGAGGGAATCTTTGTGGCACTGATTGGCTGACGGTCGGTTGTTGTTGAGTTCTGAGGGAAAGCACTCTACGGTGAACGGATAGTTGGCTTTGCAATGTGGAGCCTCGTGTGTTGGTTGCTGGGTTACGCATTGCTGCACAATGAAGTTTCTCTGCATCTCGATGAGTTGCTGGAAGCAATTAACTTTGCGAGGGTTTTTTTCTGCGAACTTCAATGAAGGCTCATACAGAAGAGTTGATGAGTTTTGAGTGAGCTCTTGAAGAGCGTGCAAACGTGCAAGCAGGCAAAAGACAAGGCAAAAAACAAAGCCAGACTGCTTGTCATTGGGTTTTAACCATCTCCATCTGACCCATCCTTCCAAGTGTTTCCTCCAATCAGATATTGTTTTGGGCGGCTATGCCCAGTTCTCCTGGGAGGTATTCCAAAAAGCAAGGTTAATTTACTGTCACGTATACCCTGAACTCTCAGTTTATTAACCCAAACCTTGCTTACTTGAGGTATGCTGGTTCCAAAAACATGCATGGGAGTAAATTCAGCCAATCCAGAGAATGTTCCAGGTTAACACACAAGATATTCCCAACAGAGCGACAAATCGATGATTCACCATGGAAACAGACACTAAGAAAAAAACGTGCCAATCCATTTCCTCCTTTTGTTTAATAGCGTTTTACATAAACTACCTCAATGACCTGAGCCCACCGCAGGTAGCGGGCCTGCTGGGAACCATCTTCTCCTGGGTGTGAAGAGCCCAATGCTCCACCTCCAGCCTGGCTGAGCTACGATCTGCCTCAACCCATCGCCCTGGCTCCTGTGCTCCTTCCGCCCTCGACCTCAGCTTGGACCATCGGCCATTCGGCCTCCCCAGACTCCCTCGGTATGTCGGCTCTACCTGGGTCAGACATCGCTTCGCCTCCGCTGCAAACTTGCGGAACGTCCGCTCCTCTCTGGTCCTCCTCCCCTTCGACTACGGCTTGCTCCACCCTCAGGCTCCGATTCCGCCCTTGGTCACTCCAACTCATCCTCTGACCTCCAGACCCCTTCCTCACTCTCAGGAGGTCGTTGCTGCAGCTCCGTCATGGCCATCAAGATCTTTGCCGTCTCTACACCACCTCAGCTCATCGGCTGCATGGTGGGCTCCATCCTCGCCATCATTGTCTACAGTCATCCGCATGGGGGCCCGCATCAATGTTCCACTATGGCTCCTCCCTCCATCAACGCCGCCATGGGGAACTGTCCTGGCTGTGGCCTGGACGAACATCCATTGGCCATCTTCTCCACCTTGAACTCTACAACATGGAGGTGACAGTGAGAGAAGCTGGGTTGTCACCGCATATTAATACTGTTGTGATATCGCAAAACTATCGCCATCACCCTACAATACATATCGTACTGCGATATATATCGTTACACCCCTAATAATTTTATATATATATATATATATATATATATATACACACACACACTACCAGTCAAACGTTTTTTGGATGGTAAGATTTTTTAAAATGTTTTTAAAAGAAGGCTCTTCTGTTCAACAAGGCTTCATTTATTTGATCCAAAATACGGCAAAAACAGTAATACTGTGAAATATTTTTACAATTTAAAATAACTGTTTTCTTCTTAAATGCGATTTAAAATGCAATTTATTCTTGTGTTGGCAAAGCTGAATTTTCAGCATCATTACTCCAGTCTTCAGTGTCGCATGATCCTTTAGAAATCATTCTAATATGCCGATTTGCTGCTCAAGAAACATTTCTGATTATTATCAATGTTGAAAACAGTTGTGTGCTTCTTTTGTCAGGATTATTTGATGAATAGAAAGTTCAAAAGAACATTTATACAATATATACACAACATACAATAGACATTTATAATATTGCAAAAGCTTTATATTTCAGATAAATGCTGTTCTTCTGAACTTTCTTTTCATCAAATAATCCTTAAAAAAGTATGTGTATAATATATATATAGTATAAAATATTGTTTATATAACCGTAACTATATATAGTTTCATTAATATAACTATATTAATTATACTGCACGCATCTGAACATCTCGGAAGTAAACTAACCCTGAAACATGAGCTGCTCCAGCGCAGGTTATGTTCAGAGAGTAAGATGCTATGGCTACTTACATACCCTGAAAGTTACCTCTGTATTCTAAACTGAAAGTTGAGGTTATCCGCTTACTTAATCTTAAACATACTCAGGTATGTCACATAACCTACTTTCTGGAATATTCCCCTGTTCTTGCATGTAATTAGAATAATGCCCACATGGTCATGTGTGCTAAACTTTGAGAGTTTTAGTCAACATTTTAAGAAATCAACAGTGTAAATGTGGTGCATCCTACACAAATCTACTTTGCATCAAAATACTGGAAATCATTCATCCATCCGACAGATACCAAATGATGTATACTTCCTGTGACCGGGTGATAACCAAAGATCGCACTTGATTCCGACTACGCCACCAGGGTTTTTATACCCACGGAAATAATTTAATATAGCAACACAAATTCGTTACCAATAGGTGGGTGAGTAGAGACACAGGCAAAGGATTACAAAGATGAGGCAGCTTTATTAAAAGTGTACAAAAGTTAAAAGCTGTCACATTATCTCACAAGGGCTCAATATTCACAGGTCACAAAAACAACAAACAAAGGACACTTTACAAAAACTACAATATACATAAACAAAATAAAGAAGTTTAAAGGAGGGCGATGGTCTGCCATAACCCTTAATTCTCACACCACACTTAAACCATAAACCAAATCACAACCTATGAAGCACGGCACTCAATGTGGACACCATTAAACAAGCAGCCAAGCTCCTTCCCTTCTTCTGTAAAATACAAAAAGGAAACACCACACTTTGTAACAAAGAATAACAAAAAATTTAGACCGACAAAGAAAATGTATTCAGTGTGTTTACAATTCAAAACAAAACAAAGGATTAACAAAAGAAAAAAAAAACAAAAAGAACATAAACCAGACCACAATCACCCGCACACTTGTAACACTCCAAATGGAGCGTACACTAAATTGAGGGAACCGCTCGTTCCAGAAGAAAAAATATGAAAAAATGACAGACAAAAACTTTGTTTCAATCACCCAAGTGTATTATACAATTTAGAAAAATTCTTGACCCACAATACAACCAGAACAAATGTTTTAAAAAAAAGTGTATGCGATTGTGAAGTCCAACTGTAGTATGTATGAAATTGAATCAGTCTCACTGGGGAATGTCCATGAATGAATGAATGAATGTCTGAGAGCAGATCCAACGTGATAACCGAAACTGTTAAAATCCTCACTGGAAAGTAGTCCAAAGTCCAAAAAAAAAAACACCCAGACAAAACTCCACAAGCGAGGCGGCAGTAAACTCCAACAAAAAACAGTTCAGTAAGTATTCCACAATCTGGCTAACAGAGGGGAGCGAACACAGACGCTACCAGACGCCGGTAAGACAGCTACCTTTAAAGTTCCGTGTTATGGTCACATGATCCATAGGCCGCACAGGACGTGCGGAATCTCGCGAGAACTCATTCACATGGGGTCTCATACACACACACCAGAGCAACAGAACAGGGCACAAGGTGACAATTAAAATAAATGATCAACCGCACATTCTTGTTAATCATACATGAGTATAAATATCACCCCTTATGTGCCAATGCTACACACTCGAGGCACAAAACGGCCAAAGAATGGCCTCGCTTGACGCATGTGCAATCACTCCACAGCGAGCAATAATCCGGGCTGGATTGAACCCCATGCAAGGCAGCAGTGCGTTACATCACTAGACATACAAACCTGATTCCAAAAAAGTTGGGACACTACAAATTGTGAATAAAAAAGGAATGCAATAATTTACAAATCTCATAAACTTATATTTTATTCACAATATAATATAGATAACATATCAGATGTTGAAAGTGAGACATTTTGAAATGTCATGCCAAATATTGGCTCATTTTGGATTTCATGAGAGCTACACATTCCAAAAAAGTTGGGACAGGTAGCAATAAGAGGCTGGAAAAGTTAAATGTACATATAAGGAACAGCTGGAGGACCAATTTGCAACTTATTAGGTCAACTGACAACATCATTGGGTATAAAAAGAGCCTCTCAGAGTGGCAGTGTCTCTCAGAAGTCAAGATGGGCAGAGGATCACCAATTCCCCCATTGTTGTGGCGAAAAATAGTGGAGCAATATCAGAAAGGAGTTTCTCAGAGAAAAATTGCAAAGAGTTTGAAGTTATCATCATCTACAGTGCATAATATCATCCAAAGATTCAGAGAATCTGGAACAATCTCTGTGCGTAAGGGTCAAGGCCGGAAAACCATACTGGATGCCCGTGATCTTCAGGCCCTTAGACGGCACTGCATCACATACAGGAATGCTACTGTAATGGAAATCACAACATGGGCTCAGGAATACTTCCAGAAAACATGTGAACACAATCCACCGTGCCATTCGCTGTTGCCGGCTAAATCTCTATAGGTTAAAAAAGAAGCCATATCTAAACATGATTCAGAAGCGCAGGCATTTTCTCTGGGCCAAGGCTCATTTAAAATGGACTGTGGCAAAGTGGAAAACTGTTCTGTGGTCAGACGAATCAAAATTTGAAGTTCTTTTTGGAAAACTGGGACGCCATGTCATCCGGACTAAAGAGGACAAGGACAACCCAAGTTGTTATCAGCGCTCAGTTCAGAAGCCTGCATCTCTGATGGTATGGGGTTGCATGAGTGCATGTGGCATGGGCAGCTTACACATCTGGAAAGGCATGATCAATGCTGAAAGGTATATCCAAGTTCTAGAACAACATATGCTCCCATCCAGACGTTGTCTCTTTCAGGGAAGACCTTGCATTTTCCAATATGACAATTCCAGACCACATACTGCATCAATTACAACATCATGGCTGCGTAGAAGAAGGATCCGGGTACTGAAATGGCCAGCCTGCAGTCCAGATCTTTCACCCATAGAAAACATTTGGCGCATCATAAAGAGGAAGATGCGACAAAGAAGACCTAAGACAGTTGAGCAACTAGAAGCCTGTATTAGACAAGAATGGGACAACATTCCTATTCCTAAACTTGAGCAACTTGTCTCCTCAGTCCCCAGGTGTTTACAGACTGTTATAAAAAGAAGAGGGGATGCCACACAGTGGTAAACATGGCCTTGTCCCAACTTTTTTGAGATGTGTTGATGCCATGAAATTTAAAATCAACTTATTTTTCCCTTAAAATGATACATTTTCTCAGTTTAAACATTTGATATGTCATCTATGTTATGTTCTGAATAAAATATTGAAATCTGAAACTTCCACATCATTGCATTCTGTTTTTATTCACAATTTGTACAGTGTCCCAACTTTTTTGGAATCGAGTTTGTACATTCCGTCGCATAATACAGCGATGAAACCCTTGGTCATTTAAATCAATCTGCCAAACAAAAATAGCAGAATTACTAATAAAATCATAAAAACAAACAAGCAACCTACTCTCGTACATACCAGGAGATGTTCACAGTGCGGTACTATGCGTGTTGTTGATCATAGCTTGCAGCTAGTTGTTCATCAACAAACTACACATAAAAACTCTGTAAATAAATATTCCCTGAAGAAGTCTTCCTAAAACCAGACGTACAAACCTGAAACTGGGGGCAGCCTACACGCAGCAGCATGAAGCAGGGACGGCACACCTAACATCAATCCATTCATAAATGGTGGACTCCCGTAAAGGGGCGGTACGGATGACAACACATCCCAGGTAACCAACGCCCTCCCATTTTATACCATAACACTCCGGTCCTGATAGGTTCACTGTTTTTACCTGATATCACCCAAAACTGCTACGTTCCTATAACTGAGGTAGACTTTCATAAGAATTTAGCTGTAATAAAAGTTTAAAACACAGAAAGAACTCCACAGGTTATATAAAACACACATATACAATATGTCTAAGGATACTTCTGGTGATTAATTCCTCTAATTGACTTAGAAAAACATATGAATCAGCTATAATAAATGTTTAAAACATAGAAAGAACTCCACAAGTTATATAAAACACATATAATACATACGATATGTCTAAAGCTATTTCTGGTGATTAATTCCTCTAATTGATATAGAAAAACGTCTAGGTTACTAGTGTAACCCCCGTTCCCAGAAGGAGGGAACGGAGACGTTACGTCGATACTGACGTAATGGGGTCTCGCTAGGGAGCCCAATCACCTCCAAGGATACAAAACAAGCCAATGGGAATTGGCCTGTGAGATTTACATGCCGGGCCCCTCCCCCGGCATCCGGGTATAAATAGGGCTGGCATACTCACCTTCATTCATATTTTTGCTGAGGAGCCGAGATAGGTATCTGGCCGCTCAGCGGTGACTCAAAGCTATGGCAGGGGAACGTAACGTCTCCGTTCCCTCCTTCTGGGAACGGGGGTTACACTAGTAACCTAGACGTTCCCATTCAGTCAGTCACGTTCAACGTTACGTCGATACTGACGTAATGGGGTCCCGTGGAAAGCGCCATAGCAACTGAACCACGTTACGAGTGTTAGGGAGGCAGGTGCTGGCAGGCTAAGGCGTGCCAATGCAAGTGCAGCCCATACTCGCAACCCTCCAGCGCCCAGAGTAAGCCCAGGAATGTCTTCCATACCGGTGGGATGGAGAGGACAGGGTGTTACCGTGGAGAAGTTGAAGCTGCTGTTCCTACCCCACGGGGAAGAGTGCTTCGGAACTCAATCCCACGTTTTCAGCAACAACAAAACGCCAGGAAAGCGTTCCCCGAGGAGGGGAAAGCTACGGAGACCACACCCTGCCCGAAGGGAGGTAATGTGTGGAAGACACATATGGACTGGTCCGAGAACAGTAACGCATATGGAAGATCTCTGATGTAGGTCCTACCTTCCGGGAGGAACGACTAGCAATCAGAGACGGGGCAAAGCGAAGCCGCCCAGGGAAAGACACGGGTTTACCGACAGGGAAACCTTACCGTGGACAGACACATATGGGATTACCCGAGGGGAATCACAGCATATGGGCATCTAGCCCAGTACAAGGGCAGACCAACTGGGCATACACACGAGTACTGGGCCTGGCGCCGGACGCCTCCACCGCGTCTGGCAGCCGCAGGATGCAGGAGGAACTCCACAGGGTTCGCCGTTACGGGGAACTGAACTGAGGAGCGGAAAAAGTGCTCGCACTCCCTCTCCCGAGGGAAATGGCACAGCAAGCGAACACCCATGGCTATCTACGAGTAGAAAGCACACGGGTGGACACCGGTTCCACTCGGAGGTTATAATACCTCGCGAATGTGTTCGGTGTCGCCCAGCCTGCAGCTCTGCAAATGTCTGCAACAGAGGCGCCGTGCGCCAACGCCCAGGAAGAAGCAACACCCCGAGTGGAGTGAGCTCGCAACCCGAGGGGGCACGGCTCGCCTTGGGACTGGTACACCAAGGCGATGGCATCCACTATCCAGTGGGCCAACCTCTGTTTGGAGACAGCCTTTCCCTTCTGCTGACCTCCAAAACAGACAAAGAGCTGCTCAGAGCTTCTGAAGCTCTGCATGCGGTCCACGTACACGTGCAGAGCACGAACGGGACACAGCAACGCAAGGGCTGGGTCTGCCTCCTCCGGGGGCAGTGCTTGCAGGTTCACCACCTGGTCCCTGAAGGGAGTGGTGAGAACCTTGGGCACATATCCAGGCCGGGGTCTCAAGAATCGCTGACCGAAAATGCCTGCAGGTCCCCAACCCTCTTGAAGGAGGCGAGCGCGGTCAGGAGCACTGTCTTGAGAGACAGATGTTTCAGCTCAGCTGACTCAAGGGGCTCGAAGGGAGCTCTCCGGAGGCCCGAGAGGGCAACAGAGCGGTCCCAGGAGGGAATGAGGCGAGGCCTAGGAGGATTTAACCTCCTGGCGCCTCTGAGGAACCTGATGATCAGGTCGTGCTTTCCTAGTGACTTGCCATCAAGCACATCGTGATGCGCTGCGATGGCGGCCACATAAACCTTCAGGGTGGAAGGGGACAGCCTCCGTTCCAAACCCTCTTGAAGGAAGGAAAGCACAACACCGACCGGGCATTTCCGGGGGTCCTCCCGGCGGGAGGAACACCACTCAACGAACAGACTCCACTTCATGGCATAGGCGCGCCTCGTAGAGAGTGTCGACTACCGCGGACGGTAGGCCACTCAAGTCTGCCGCGTCCCGTCCAGGAACCACACGTGGAGGTTCCACAGGTCGGGACGCGGGTGCCATATGGTGCCCTGCCAGGGATGGGCTGTCGCGAGGAGCATGAGTTCCGGGAACCAGGTCCGGTTGGGCCAGTATGGCGCAACTAGCAAGACCTGCTCCTCGTCCTCCCTGATCTTGCACAGTGTCTGTGCAAGGAGGCTCACTGGGGGAAACGCATATTTGCGTAGGCCCCGGGGCCAGCTGTGTGCCAGTGCATCCGTGCCGAGGGTCCCCTCGGTCAGCGAATAAAACAACTGGCAGTGGGCGGATTCCCGAGAAGCGAACAGGTCCACCTGTGCTTCCCCGAACCGGCTCCATATCAGCTGGACCGCCTGGGGGTGGAGTCTCCATTCCCCCGGGAGCGTGAGCTGTCGTGAGAGCGCGTCGGCCACACGATTGAGCTCGCCCGGGATGTAGGAGGCGCGCAGTGACCTGAGTCGGCGCTGACTCCACAAGAGGAGATGGCGGGCGAGTTGCGACATACGACGAGAGCGTAGACCACCCTGATGGTTGATGTACGCTACAGTCGATGTGTTGTCCGTCCGGACCAGTACATGCTTGCCCTGCAACAGCGGTCGAAACCGGCGCAGCGCAAGGAGTACTGCCAGCAACTCGAGGCAGTTGATATGCCAATGGCGATGGGGTCCTGTCCAGGAGCCCGACGCCGACTGGCCACTGCATATGGCACCCCAGCCGGTGGTGGAGGCATCTGTTGTAACAACAACATGCCTGGACACTTGTACTAGGGGCACACCGGCCCGTAGAAAAGCAAGGTCCGACCACGGGCTGAATGTGCGGCGACAACTCGGCGTGATGTCCACACGGAGTGAGCCGCGGTGCCATGCCCACCTTGGGACTCGGTCGTGAAGCCAGTGCTGAAGCGGTCTCATATGAAGCAATCCGAGCGGCGTGACCGCGGCTGCGGATGCCATATGCCCCAGGAGCCTCTGAAACTGTTTCAGTGGGACCGCTGTTTTCCGCGAGAACGAATTCAGGCAGTTCAGCACCGACTGTGCACGCTCGTTGGTGAGACGTGCTGTCATGTTGACCGAGTCCAGCTCCACACCGAGAAAAGAAATGCTCTGCACGGGGCAGAGCTTGCTCTTCTCCCAGTTGACCCGAAGCCCCAACTGGCTGAGGTGACTGAGCACCAGGTCCCTGTGTTCGCACAACTGCTCTCGGGACTGGGCCAGAATGAGCCAGTCGTCGAGGTAGTTGAGGATGCGAACGCCCGCTTCCCTGAGCAGGGCAAGGGCCCCCTCTGCGACTTTGGTAAAGACGCGAGGAGACAGGGACAGCCCGAAGGGTAGGACCTTGTACTGATATGCCCGCCCCTCGAACGCAAACCGTAGGAACGGTCTGTGTCGAGGAAGGATCGAGACATGAAAGTACGCGTCCTTCAGGTCGATGGCTGCAAACCAATCCTGGGCGTGAACGCACATGAGAATGCGTTTCACCGTGAGCATCTTGAACGGGAGCTTGTGAAGGGCTCGATTCAAGACACGCAAATCCAGGATTGGTCGTAACCCCCCGCCTTTTTTGGGTACTATGAAGTAAGGGCTGTAAAACCCAGACTCCATCTCGGCTTGAGGGACAGGCTCTATTGCGTCCTTTGCCAAAAGAACCGCAATCTCCGCCCGCAGGACAGAGGCGTTGGGACCTGTCACCGAGGTGAACAGAACGCCGCTGAACCTGGGGGGACGCCTGGCGAACTGAATCGCGTAGCCGAGTCTGATTGTCCGAATGAGCCAACGGGACGGGTTGGGAAGGCGTAGCCACACCCCCAAGCTCCGTACGAGTGGAACCATCCGGACAACAGAAGTACCCACGGGGGGGCAGCATGGAGCACTGTGGCCCAACTCGGGAGGCCTGGCGGCCAGCGGCGGAACAGAAAGAAAAAACAACACAGGAAAAACAACACAGGGCCCGGGGGAAGGAGCGGTGCGGTCACCGTCTCCCGAGCAGCTTCCAAAACCTGCGGGTCTCCCATCTCAGGGCCGCTTCTTCGCCTTCTTCTTCTTTTTTGAAGGCGGTTTGGCGGGCTGGGCGGGGGGCGTAGCCTTCCTGCGGGTGGCTCGAGGAGGATGGGAGGGCTCCGACCTCACAGGAGCCGGAGCCGCAGGAGGACGCCCTCGGCGAGGAGCAGACGAAGGCACGGCCTGTGGCGGATTGGTGGCATCATCACGCCTGGGCAGGATGTGCTTAATGGCCTCCATCTGCTTTTGCACTGCCGAGAACTGCTGGGCGAAGTCCTCGACAGTGTCGCCGAAGAGGCCGGCCTGGGAGATGGGGGCGTCAAGAAAGCGAGCTTTGTCGACCTTCCTCATCTCAGCCAGGTCCAACCAAAGATGCCGTTCCTGGACCACCAGGGTGGACATCGTTTGACCCAGGGCGCGCGCCGTGACCTTCGTCGCCCGGAGGGCGAGGTCGGTCGCCGCGCGCAGCTCTTGCAGCAACCCTGGTTCAGCACTACCCTCGTGCAGGTCCTTCAGAGCTTTCGCCTGATGGACCTGCAGAATAGCCATGGCGTGCAGGGCCGAAGCCGCCTGTCCAGCAGCGGAGTAAGCCTTGGCAGCGAGAGCGGCCGTGGTCTTACCCGCTTTGGACGGGAGACGCGGACGATTCCGCCAGGTGGCCGCGGACTGCGGGCACAAGTGCACCGCAATCGCACGTTCCACGTACCCCTTGGCGGCTCCACCATCGAGGGTAGTGAGAGTGGAGGAGGCAGAGGACCGTAGTCTGGCAGTGTGAGGTGCCAACCAGGTCTTCTGGAGCTCCTCATGCACCTCCGGGAAGAACGGCACTGGGGCGGGACGCGGCTGAGCGCTGCGCCCCGACCCGAGAACCCAGTCATCCAACCGCGAGCGCTCGGGACACGGTGGAGGGTTCCACTCGAGCCCGATGCCCGCGGCGGCCCGGGCAAGCATGGCTGTTAGCTCAGAGTCCGCCTCCGACTGAGCAACCACCCCAGAGGGCGGAAGCTCGGAGTCATCGTCGGACTCTGAACCGTTCAGCCCACTCCCCGATGCAGCGATCGACATCCGATCCTCTTCCGGAGCGCCGAAAGTGACGTGGGGCACCCCCGAAGAAGGCCCCGCTACAGCAGACGGCATCTCAACGGCACATGGTGTTGTAGAGGAGTGGGAGGTTCGTGGGGACGGACCCGACGAAGTGGCTCCCACTGTGATCCTCAGATCTCCCAGAGCACTAACCTGGCCGGCGGCCGCTACAGCCGCCGGCGCCGGGGTAGTGACAGAGGGGCCTCTCACTTCCGTGTTAAAGAAGGAGAGACGCGATCTCAACACCAACATGGACATGCCCTCGCAGTGAGGGCATGTACCATCCTCAAGCGCTGACTCAGCGTGCGGTCTACCCAGACACGTGAGACAGTGGTCGTGGCCGTCAGAAGAGGTCAGGAAACGACTGCATCCAGAAACACACGGACGAAAAGACATCTTGAAAGAGACGCTGATCGCCCGTGCTTGCTCTTTCAGAAAACCTCACCAGCCGAAGCACCCAGGGATGGGCGTAGCACCGTCCTGTGGGCAGCGCGCTGTCACCCCCACCGCTGAGCATGCCTTTTCCCACAGCTGGAGAGACTTCGAGCAGGCCACCGGAACAAAACAGACAATAGCAATTAAAATTGCTGTTTTCAGGAGAAGTCCTGTAGCAATTAAAATTGCTGTTTTGCCCTTTCAAGAAGAAATTCACTCTTTAGAGGTGAAGGAAGATCCGAACCGATCGGCTCCGAAGCAAAAGTATGAATGAAGGTGAGTATGCCAGCCCTATTTATACCCGGATGCCGGGGGAGGGGCCCGGCATGTAAATCTCACAGGCCAATTCCCATTGGCTTGTTTTGTATCCTTGGAGGTGATTGGGCTCCCTAGCGAGACCCCATTACGTCAGTATCGACGTAACGTCGAACGTGACTGACTGAATGGGAACATAAGAATCAGCTATGATAAATGTTTAACACACAGGAAGGACCCCACAGGTTATATAAAACGCACATGAAACATAAGGTATATATAAGGTATCAACTGGTGATTAATTTGTATCATTGGCAGAAATTTTGAGACTGTTTCTGTTAAAGACAGTGAAGTCATTGAAGTTTCTGCTGGTTTAACCCTTTAAGACCTGAAGGCTTTTTTAGAGTTTTTTTTTTCTGAGCGACACACACAAAAGTAAAGACTCATAACTCCAAAACGGTAGCAAGGAGAGTCAAAAGGTAGGTATCATTTGATAGAAAACATTTTAAATTTTAAGAAAATAGAAATTACATTACATTTGGACATTTTCTTGCTAAGAAACAGCTGATAAAAGACAAAAAATATATATAATTTTAAAAAAAATAATTTTTCTTTTTTTTATTTGACATGGAATAACTCAGGAACACAATAAGATCACTAAAAAATTCTTTTTTGGTGATGCTCTCCTATATGTGAGCTGCATCTGGTTCAAATTTCGTGGTGATAGCATAAAGAATAGTTTGAAAAATTGTTGTTCATTTTTTCCGCAGCCAGGTGGCGCCAACGGGCGGTAAACTCCGGTTTAGAGGTGCTTCTCAGCAATCGTTAGGAGTTTTTCAAAATGGTTAACGTTAGATGCATTAAAAAGATGAGATTCTAAGCTTTAAAATGATATCTATTATTTGTTATTCCATGTCGGAAAACGAACATGGATGGGTCCGGGAACATTGGATACACAATCCCAGCATCCCGGAGAGATGAGAGACATGTTTTTAGCCAAGTATGTTAAATCATTCCGTGAGTAATATCTTGTGATCAACGCAATATATTATATTGATTTTGGATTCATTTTAATCTTGAGAATCTGCTTTAAATATTGATTTATATAGTGCAATTTTTTATGATCTGTGCATTTTTCATGAAGTTATGAGCACGTGAAATATACATACTTGTATTCAGTTAGCGGCTGTGCTATTTTTGTTTTAAACGCATATTACTCAGACTCATTAGAGGGTGAAAACAACGCAACAGAAGCATGTTGGAGGCTCTGGAATGTCTTTGAAATGTGTAGCTGGGTAGAGGAGGTGTCTTGGGGAATGTCACTGTGTGGGCCTGTGGTGATTTGGGCCTTGGGATGTTTCCGCAAGTCTCTATTTCCTGATAAGGTTGTGGATTTATGCATTACGGTCAAAAGGTGTTGATTAGCCATCTGCAGTCAAAGTTTGTGGAACAAAGGAGAGTCAACTTTATTGATCAGCTCTGTTAATACAAACACTGGTTTGAGATTCAGCAGGCATGGGAGATCAGTCTCCTTCAGCAGTTTCGTTTCCTCCTTCACCACGGGTTTGTTTTTTTGGCTCAATAATGGTTTAGTGGGGAATCTCTGTGATCTTTGGAATGTGGTGTTGTGTTTATTTGGTGGGCTTCATTCATGGATGATCCTACAATCATTATAAGTGAAATGCTCAAGGCTCAGTAGATGTTATGTAAGTAGATGTAATTATGTAAGATCAGCAGTTGTCATCCTTATGGGACGCAGAAGGATAATCACAGAAATGTGCACCTCCTGTCGTGTGAATGGACTGTTGGATCTGCACACTAGTGCAGGTTAAAATCTCACACTTTAAAGTCCCTGTAAAGTCAATTCTGAGAATTGTTTCTAAACACATTCATTTTTTTTTTCAAATGTATTGCTGAAATACATTACAAAGACTGTGAACTAAGTAGTACTGAATTGTGGAGTTGTGGCTCTTTCACACAGGACGCGGAATGTGCTGCTCTCGCCGTTGGGTTCAGCGCAGCCCTTCAGATACAAAGCAAGTTGCACCGTGCCAGAGCAAAGTAGGCAAAGTTTTCAAAACATTTAGTGGGAATTCTATACATTTAGTCATTTGATTGTTGTTCCACCTTTCCTTTAGCAGCAAAATATGTATCTGTCCCATGCTAAGAAGTGAGCGATAGAGAGAGGAAGAAGTAGTCAACACCTCAAACTCATTGTTGTGCTTCTCAAACCATTCCTGAAAATTTTTTTTTAAATTTTTTTTTTTTTTTTTTTATGGCAGGGCTCATTATCCTGCTGAAAGAGGCCACAGCCACCAGGGAATACTGTTTCCTGGTTACATGGTCTGCAACAATGCTTAGGTAGGTGGTATGTGTCAAAGTAATGTTTCCCAGCAGAACATTGCTCAAAGCATCACACTGCCTCCACTGGCTTGCCTTATTCCCATAGTACATCCTGTGGCCTGTTGCACAAAGCTGGTTTCAGTTTCAACCCAGGCAATCTCTGGTTTTTCAGGCTCATGAAGGTTGATTGGTTTTTAGTGGGTTTCATTGATATGGTAACTTGCGCTACACAGCTAACCTGCTCCGGAGCAGGTTTTATTCTGGGTTAGAGATAGCAGACCAAAACTTGACCAATCAGCTGTGAGTAAAGTGACATGTATCTGATGCAATAAAGCCACTCCCTCATATCTCTCGCTCCAAATTAAATCAGTTTATAGTGAAAACATTTTAAAGACAAAACTGCTCATCTTTTGCTGCTAATTATTTATTTTATTTATATTTTATTAAATATAATTATGTATAATTCATATAATATATTCATATAATTACTATATGAATTGACAAAATTAAACATTGCTTTTAAATTAAAATAAATATAATACATGCATTCATATATAAAGCTTTAAAACAGGTTAAGTTTACATGTTTTCTTTTGAAGTCTTTATGAAACTATATAATTTATTAGGCCTATTTGTTTGATTAACATGCATTGATATAGATATTTTTTTCAGCTGTCTTCTCAACCTTTCACTGCAACAGCAGTGTTTATTCGTGCTTTGTAAATGCCTTTAGTTCCATTATATTTTTCATAACAATCTCTTAAAGGTGCCCTAGAATTGAAAATTGAATTTACCTCGGCATAGTTAAATAATAAGAGTTCTGTACATGGAAATGACATACAGTGAGTCTCAAACTCCATTGTTTCCTCCTTCTTATGTAAATGTGATTTGTGCAAAAGACCTCTGAAGAACAGGCGAATCTCAACATAACACCGACTGTGACGCAACAGTCGGGATCATTAATATGTACGCCCCCAAATTTTGCGTATGCCAGCCCATGTTCAAGGCATTACACAAGGGCAAAACATCTGGATCTGTGCACAGCTGAATCATCAGACTTTATGCAGGTAAGCAAGCAAGAACAACAGCGAAAAATGGCAGATGGAGCAATAATAACTGACATGATCCATGATATCATCAGTTTTAGTGATATTTGTAAATTGTCTTTCTAAATGTTTTGTTAGCATGTTGCTAATGTACTGTTAAATGTGGTTAAAGTTACCATCGTTTCTTACTGTATTCAAGGAGACCAGAGCCATGCCATTATTTTCATTTTTAAACAATTGCAGAATAGTCTGGTATTTTAAAAAACAAGAGTAACACACAAAAAAAAAATCTAGCTTGTATTCAGGGCTTGACATTAACACCCGCCAACCCGCCAAATGCGGGTAGATTTCAGCTGTGGCGGGTAAGACAGCCACTCCCACTAGCCACTTTGGCAGGTTAAATATAATTTCAGCCTACAGTCAAATGAAAGGTAGCTTAGCTCGTCGTATCACAAAATTACAATACGATCACAATTCGTTATCGATTAACTTGCTGTTAGTGAAGGCGGGATTGGCGGAATCACGTTGAATGACACACAACAGATGCCAACACGATCACATGAGAATGCGTATCAATAGTAAGAGTTTGTAATCTTGTAGAATATATACACCAAAATGAGTTTTGGTGTGCTTATGGTACGCGTTTTTTTCGCGTGCATATGATACGCACTTTATGGCGTGTATATGATACGCTCTTGGGTAGGATGGGGGTGGGGGAGTGTGGGTTTCGTACGTATAATACACCATAAAGTGCATATCATATGCACGCGACAAACTGCGTACCATAAGCAAGCCAAAACTCATTATATATTCTACAAGATTACAAACTTGTACTATTGATACGCATTTTCATGTGATCGGGCTCCAGATGCGCTCTCAATCAGAATAGTCAACATGCACACACAGATGTCAAAATGTCCATCGTATGGATATGTGTCAGTATATTACGTACATGCATTCAGCAGCCAAATTAAATATCTGTATGTCATTAATGTTAATCAAACAACAGAAGATAAATAAATATTAAATAAACCTACTGTATCTGAAAAAAGTTTAGGCAATTTAATTTACTATTGTATTTGTAATTTGCTTCTTTGTTCTTTTTATATAGCCTAATAAAAATAACTAATACTATTATAAAATTTATCATATTATGGTCATATTACCCACCCCTTGCCCACCCGTACATACCAGCTGATATATCACGTAGGCCTAGTCTTGATTTAGGTGGTCAATCTACATTTGAAAGTTTGAAAGGGTTTTAAATCTAGCTAATCAAGTAAAATTACTCAAAATCAAGTAATTTTAGCATGCCAAAGTCAACTTTAATCATATAAAATGTAATTTCCCAAAAACAAAATTATGGCCAGTGAAAATGCTGAGTGGCTAGTAACTTTGGAAAACCACTAGCCACAGTGGCTGGTAAGCAAAAAAGTTAATGTCAAGCCCTGCTTGTATTTTATCAAGCTGTTGTTACCTCTTACCCACCTGTCTGTTACTTTCGTCCCAACTGACGGGGTCAAAAAGTAAAAATGTTAAACTTTTGTACTGAATGATGATACTTAAGTTGTTCTACATTTGTACAAAATACCACCTGGTATTGACAACCCTATCAGCAGTTATAGTCAACCTGTGGTGAAAATCAAGTTTTTAATGTTGTTTATATCTCTATGTGGTGATTTTCATATGCTTTAAGACAAACTATGTGAAAATTGAAAAGTCAACACCACTGCTGAGTATTTTCTTTTTAAAACTGCAGTGGAAGAAAGACAGCAGTTTGAAATCACTGGTGTTTCTAACATCAAACTTACCTTACTTACCTTGTAACCAATCATATCAACATGCTGGCGGGCCTTAGCATATAATTAACCATGAGAAATCTGAAGCAGGAGAGTATAATGCCTTTTAATGCCTGTTAACATTAGTCAGGTTTCCATCCAAATTAATCTCTTTTTGCCACTTGACTCTTCTGGCTCATATAGTGTTGTTTCAAACTTTTCCACAGTGTTCTGAGAATATGCCATTTTTTCTCAAAGCCTCTGTCTAACATTTGTTTCTGCAGCCACTGATACATGGTGGCGCCTCTTTGTGGTTTTTGTTTGATTCATTTGAGGAACGTTGCAGTCTCCTCATCGCTCCACACATATCTGATGTTTTCAGATGAAAGACAAAATATATTTGCAGTTACATATTAACAAGGTCATAGTCAGGTATATTTAATAAAAACAAGAGTAACAAAAAATCTAGCTTGTATTGTTTTTACTTTTGACCCACCTGTCTGTTACTTTCGTCCCACCTGACGGGGTCAGAATTAACAATGTGCAAATTATGTTCAAAATGAAATTATACTGAAATTGTTGTACATTTGTATAAAATACCACCTGGTATTGACAACAAGATCAGCAGTTAAGATATTAAATTCGTAAGCACATAACACAAGAACACTTTTTGTCACGATCACCAGTGAGAGTGCTCCTCTTTGCCACCAGAGGGCACTCCACTCTTGAATACACACATCATTTGGACTCCATTTCCCATCTACCCTCATACCTTGGACTGATCACCCTGCACTTACTACCCATTATACTATCACTCACTCGCACACATATAAAAGACACTTGCACCCACACCTCTATGCGAAGTCTTTGTAGGAATCAAACCCAAATATTGAATCAAAATGTAATTAAATTACATTTAATAAGAACCGGATTCACCGTGAATGATTCAGAATCAATATTTAACACTTTATCAATTATTCGTCCACCGAAAAATTGAGGTTACAGTATTTTTACCAATTCTGGAGAAAAATTATTATTCTGTGGCCGACAGTAATAATATTTTGTTATGATTAATAATTATGATTATGATTATGAGCAAGTAGCATGATCTTTGTTTAAGGCAGCAATTTGGTAAGCACAGCACAAGACACTGTATGTATGGAAAATCAAACAAGACTTTATTGAACTAAATCTACTACGCACAAACTAATCTAACGAAAAACATATACTCTCACACATACACACACACACACACACACACACACACACACACGCATTCATTCAGTTACAGGGAAATGGTGAGGTTATTGTTTGGAGGTGAATGGATTCCCCAGTTGTTTAGCTTTTAACAAGTTTCTCTGACCGTAACCTGAGAGAATTAATACACTAGCAATTCAACCATAGTTTCATTTGCTTAATAAAATTGCACCAGCTCAGCAAAATTAGGAGACCTGTGTTACTTGTGTTGGCTGCTCCTTTAAGCGCGTGTTCCCTTCGTGACGGAGTTGAAGGAAGCGCGTGGCTCGGTCAAGAGTTCTGAAGGACGACGTCCGTGGGGAGGAAGTTGGCTTTGCAAAAAAATGGAGTCTTCGTTGAATAGCAGGGTTTACACGTTGCTGCGTGAGTGTCTCTCTGCGTCTCAAGGAGTTGCTGGAAACAAGGGACTTTTGGTGAGTCCTTGGCTGCGAAGTTCAACGAAGTTTCTTGCGGGGGTTTGAGTGAGTCTTGAAATGGTTTGGCTTGCAGGCAGGACGATGTTCGGTCCGCCGCCTCAGCGAATGCCAAGACGAAGTGCAAAAGCCGAAAGCAAAAAGCCCATTCACAATGCGCGGTATTGAGTTTTGAACGGTTTGTTGGTTCCGCCTTTCCGATTGTTTTAGCCAATCAGGTCCTGTTTTGGGCGGGGTCCCACGCCCAGTTCTCCTGTCCTTGTATGCAATTAGCATACTGTCCTTACAGTCCTTTGTTCTCAAACTTAGGGATTTTGGTCAGAACTTTGAGAAGTTAATTTTGCTGGTTCAAAAGTCGTACATCTTACATAAATAAATTTTGCATCAAAATACTGGAAAGCATTCATCCATCACAACCATACCAAACAGTACACACTTTCTGTAATTGAGGTAGATTTTCTTCAAATTTACCAGTAATCAATATTAAAAACACACAGAAAGAATTACATGCGTTCCATGAACAAAATAAAACATGCTTAATACATATGATATGTTAGAGACTGCTTTTGGTGATAAGTTCATATCTCTGGCAGTATTTTTCTAAATTGTCTCTGAAACTTTGGAATGTCTTTTGAAATGCAAAGATGGGCAGAGGGAATGTTTCTTGTGGGTGATTCCCATGGTGCCCTGCTGTGATCTTCACCTCAAGATGTGTCGCAGGGCAGAGTTTTCTGATAACCGTGAATTTACACCTTGGTGTTTGCTGATCCATCTGTTTTCTTAAAGTCAACACAGCGAAAGAGAGTCTCTTTGATCTTTTGCTCTGTTACTACAATCAAATGCATTTGTAATTAAGCAGACATTGAGGGGCCATCTTCGATCAGCCATTTTAGTTTCCAGGTCCAACTTTATGGCTCACAAATGGTTCAGTAAGGGAATGAGTTGACTCTTTGATCTTTGGAATGTGGAGTTTGTGGTAATTTGGTGAGCTTTGTTCGGGAATAATCCTACATCTTCTTTAGCCCTGTCTGACATTTCTGAGCATTTCCCCTGAATTCTGTATTCTTGTGTTTGACCTTGGACTGTTACTCGTTTCTGATTCTCTGCTGCCTGCCTTGTCCCTTGCCTGTTCCTGGATTGTGTATGTTTGCTGCCTATTCAGATCACTGCCTGTCACTGTTTCTGCCATTGGCTCATCCTTACTATTATTGTGTCTGTGAACTTAAATTCAATAAAAGCTGCAGATGGATCCTCACTCCGTTGACCCAATCCTTACAGAAGACTTTGCCTAACAAGGATCCAGCGGCTTCTCCAAGGAACATTGGCCAGGTATGAACACAGCGATTCTGCTGCTAGCGCTCAAGCAGGGCACACGATCACTCAAGGGTTACATTGGGTAATATTTGGTTTTGGCTAATGGCCCAGAATTACTGGACTGTATCTTAATAGACTTTTTCTGTGATGGCTTTAATCAGCCTTTAAAATCAAGAGTGATCCATGAGGGTCCTCATAAATCATTGGGTAGTTTTTTGGATTATGTTCTGTGGACTGTTGGTCCAGCGTTCACTGTGGATGTCGTGGAGGAACGTGATTCTGCACTCACTCATATGAGAGCAGCCATGCTAGAACATGCTCACAAAATGCCGGCCACAAATCAAATCACAGCTGATCTTCATGAATCAAGTCACGTCACAGTTGATCTTCATGAGCCAAGTCAAGTTACAGTTGATCTTCGTGAGTCAAGTCAAGTCACCATTGATCTTCATGAATCCCCTTAACAACAACAAAAAAACTCCCTAAGACTTCCTAGCTCTTCCATCCAGATAGCAAAATTCTCTGTTTTTACTGTTACTTCTGTTCCTTATGTTCTATTTTTATTCTTCTTTATGTAAAGCACTTTGAATTACCACACTGTAAACTCTAACGCTCAAAATACTTAATTCGTTTGAGTAGGACAAACTTAAATTAAACAAATTAGTTCAGTTAAATTAACTGTTATGAGTATTTAAAACTTTCTTTTACTTTTGAGTTCACAGCACTGACATATTTCAAGTAAACTAAACTGTTTTAGTTGCAGCAGATTTCTAATTCCCAGCATGCTTTGCATCAGACTGTATAAATGTTGAAATTAAGTGTTATTTTGTGTGTTTTTGCATAAGATTAACATAGGGAGACATAAGCTAGTGTTTAATGTTGTGTTATGTTGGGATTGACAGGGGGTTCTGTTATGTTAGTTTTGTAGGGTTACCATTCTGGTAAAGAGTAGACCGTGTGGTTAGGTTGAGGATGGGCTGCAAAACTTTTAAGACCACATATACTGTATGTTGTTTGATTACATACATGCAAGTATATATTGACAATCTCTTTGATAGTTATAATAGCATGTGTTTTTTGCTAACTAACATTTAACCAAGATCTCAATGTGATGTTTATGTAAATGAACTATATGTACTTGAGTGGGGCGAGGCTGAGAACTGTGGGAGCGAAGGAATGCCAGTGATGTGATTGTTAATGAGAGACACCTGTGCACCATACTGGCTTTGCTCCACTTCCATGGCTCTCGGCCCCGCCTCACTTGTCACAAAAAAATTAAGTTCTACTAACTTAAAAAAATAAGTTAGTTAACTTAAATGTTTTGAAGTAATAAGTTTCCTCAAATGTTTTGAGTATTCTGAACTTATTGAGTTTTACAGTGCATTGTGTATGAAATGTGCTATACAAATAAAATTGCCTTGCCTTGCCTTAAATGTCTTCAGGACAGGGCCTGGCCAAAACAACAACAAAACAGCAGCTTACTAATAGGGGGTGTACTTAATTACTTATTCAGGTAAAAGAAAAGAAATAACACAAGAATGCTGTCAGATTTCCTTCCATTGAGTGTCTTTGCAACAACCATTTTGACTTAAAAAAAGTCATAAAGAGAAACTAATGAAAACTAATCCATATGAATCGAGCAACTTAGTCCAAATTTTCTGCAGAGAATTGGTTGGTTGTTACAATGAAAATATTTAATTTAGGCTTTTACTCGCATGTAAACATTGGTCAGCGAACATAAGCAGAAGCTCAACCGAACGTGTTACAGATGTGCCGCAACTGAAACAAACTGAGAAACAGTTTGAGATGTGTGTCAGTATTGGATCCGTGCATTACTGTAGATATTAAAGTGAAAGCAACCTAATATAGCCCCTCCTGTCCGTGTCATTAATGAAAAACAACAGGTGAAAAAAAACAGTAGGCTACTTAAACTTACAACATGAATATACAGATAGACACAGTGTTTTATTTATTTATCATATTGTCATAGTGTTGCCTATTGTTTCTTTGTTCTAATTGTATTACTGACTGTTTACTTGATTATTTATTAATTGAAAACTTTTTACTTACAGGCAAGAATTTTTCTTAGCCTGTAATATTTTAGTCATATTGCCTATTCTAAATTATCATGTTATCAAACTACACCACTAGTCTAGCTATAATATATATATATATATATATATATATATATATAATATGTAACAGACAAAAAAATCCAGGTGGGACTGATAAATCTGATATCATGAGTGCTTCAAAGCAAGTACTGTTGGGGAAATATTCATGACAATATGAGAGAAGAAAATCCAGAAAAGAAAAGAAAATGCTATAATGTCTCTTTATTCAGTAACAAGCCAAGTGAGCCACATATGATATTCATGAGTTCTGTCTGTCTCAGTATTGAAACTCTTTATACAAGTTACATGTATAGACAGCTCAGAACTTATGAGTATAATGTATTACACTAATTTTTTTTACAGTAATCTACTGCAAACTTAAATCACACATTAGTCCTCATTAATACAGGTCCATATGTTAATGATTCCTCATTATTTTCATCTTAAATCATACACTGAAGTTTTAGAATTATTGGAATCACATTCTGCAAATCTCCTGTTATTTTAAGGGAAACAGTAAGTAACCACTGAAAGTGTTGTGGTTATTCCCGTTATCATGTATCCTTGTGTTAGATCCAAGTCTCACAAAGACAACATCTCCAACCTCCAGGATCAACACAACTCCATTCGAGGAGTTTAACCGATCTTTAGCCTGAACATCATATGCTACAACCACATGCTTTCCATTCTTAACTATGGTTGCAGATGATGGAGTTCCACCATGGCCAAATACAGAGACTCTGAACATGTACGCTCCTTTCAGTGGGGCTGTGAAAACACCTAAATCAAATAACAAGAGATACAGAATCAGCTGTTTCCTGTATGATTGCTCAGTTACCAAACACACTGTGTAATAGTTTAGAAAGATGGCAGATCATTTAATTCTCTTATACACATTACACAACTGCAGAGAGGTCTGAATGGAGCAGAAGGATTTTCATTATTATAAACTGAGTTTTATGACTCCATTTCATTGATAATTACCTGTAATTGGGTTGTAGGCGTTCCCTATGTTTGTGAAGACGTTCTTGTAGGTTAATGTGAAGTCAGCGGTAAAAGGACCAACATGTCCACTGCCAGATTCTATCAGTGCAGCTGAAAAAGCTATTTCTCTGTCTGTTATTGAAAAACATAAGCAATATTGTGATATATTACTGTATTACACTGAGAATGAATACACTGAATTTAACATCATTCAAGCACACTTTCACCTCTATTTTCCTTTCTCAACTCCTCCACTTGACTCAGAGTAAGATTTGAAATTTCTGTGAAGGAATAAAGATTCTATTAAATGACATTTACACTGATTATTGTAATAGATAACACAATTTACACAGTATACACTCAACTTTACACTAACATTTACACTATACAATGTATTGCATTGGTGTTTTACTTTGAGGATCATTGATAAAAGAGTGAATGTTTTGGTGAAGTACCTTCATTTTTCTTGTTCATCTCATCCCTCAGTTGCATCTGTAAAGCTCTAATGTTTTCTTTCTGCTCTGTAACGGTGGCGGTCAGTTCTCTTATGTTTCCTTTCTGCTCTGTAACGGTGGCGGTCAGTTCTCTCAGTGCTGCATGGATGTCAGGGATGCCCAGATCACAGTAATGTTGGCTGTCAGTTGCAGCTTCAGCTCTCAAAGTGTCTGTTTGAGGTGGATTCTGTCTTCCGTCCTCAGAGCTGATCTGTTGACTGATCTCATTCTCATTGAGTCCTCCATCTACCTGCTGCTGGACGACAAACACAAAGGTTTCCAACAGCAGCAGTATACATACTAAAGCCTTCATTCTTCACTGATGCTTGTTTCCAGCTCTTGCTCTGTCATCCTCACAGCCTCTCATGTTCCTTTTATAGTCTTTTGTACATTATTTACTCCAGGTAAATAGTTGAAGTTAATTGTTAATCACGTAAAGGAACCCAGATCAATATAACTCAAAGGTGATTTACAGTGAATAAGAACCAAATTAATATGTAAATGATTCAGAATTCATATTAAACACTTTAATCTTAACTTTTCGGTGAACGGATAGTTGATAAAGTATTTTATCAATTCTGGAGAGAATATTATCCCGGTAACAAAAATCGACTGTTTAAGGCAGTAACTTAAGACACTTGCATATATGAAAAATCAATGAGACTTTATTGAACTACTCTAATACACACAAACTAATTTAACGAAAACACACATTCATTCATACACACACACTTGTTATAATAAAAAGATTTCATTTTAGGCTTTTACTCTCATGTAAACATTGATCAGTGAACATAAGCAGAAGCTCAACTGAACGTGTGTTACACAGCCCGTTTGAGCTTCTAGAATAGGTTTTCACTTGTGTGTTAATCAGGTTCGGTTGAAGGCAGTCGGTACAAAGGCAACCAATGGAAGGAAATCTGACAGCTTTCTGTCATCAAAAATATCTTCATTTTTCTTCTGAAGATGAACGAAAGACTTATGGGTGTTGAACAACATGAGGGTGAGAAATTAATGACAATTTTCATGACGTAGTTGCTGGAGGGAATCTCGGCGGCACTGATTGGCTGGCAGTCAGTCATTTTTGAGTTCTGAGGGACAGCACTCGACGGTGAATAGATAGTTTGATTTGCAATGTGGAGCTTCATGTGTTGGTTGCCGAGTTACGCGTTGCTGCGTAACTTACAGTCACATATACCCTGAACTCTTGGTTGATTAACCCAAACCTTTCTTATTCGAGATTTGCTGGTTACAAAAACAGGTGCAGGAGTAAGTTCAGCCAACCCATATTATGTTCCAGGTTAACACACAAAACATTCCCAACAGAGCGATGAATAGATGATTCACCATGGAAACAGTCACTAAGAAAAACGCGCCAATCCATTTCCTTCTTCTTTTGTTTAATAGCGTTTACATAACCTACTTCATGAGTTCACACTTACAAATAAGTCAGATAAAATAAATGGTATACGTATTTGGCGTGCTGTCCGGGGAGAGAGCTCCGAGCTCGGTATTTGGCCCAAACACAGAGTAGCCCCCAAGGAATGCAAAATATGAATGATGGACAGCAGCCAGGAATGGTAACTGTACCCCCCAAAAAATATGGTAATTATGAGGCTGATGTTTGTGGCGTTTGCAAGGAGAAAGTTGTTTGCTGGATCGAGAGGGTTCTCGCTGCATCCGACGGGAGTTCAATACTCGCACGGGAGTTTAAGCCTCGTTGACCGGCAAACTAAGATGGAGTTTAGATGTTTTGACTAAGGGGGCTCTTGCGGCATCCAACGGGAGTTCAATACTCGGAGCGATCAGATGGGTAAGCCCCACCGGCCGGAACATAGAGAAAGAACTGCATCCGATGGGAGCTCAATACTCACGGCGACCGGATGGGTAAGCTTTGGCCGGAAGACGGGTGAAAATTTGTTCCAACCTGGAAACATTTAGCTATTTCGACTGGGAGGGCTCTCGCAGTGTCGACGGGTGTTCAATTCTCGCTGCAATCGGATGGGTAAGTCCCTGTTGGCATGGGGTGAATGTTTAGTTTTTTTGGATTGGGAGGCTCTCATGGAGTCCGACGGGAGTTCAATACTCACTGCAATCGGACGGGTAAGCCCCCGCTGGCATGGGGTGAATGTTTGGTTATTTTAGATTGGGAGGGCTCTAGCGGCGTCCGACGGGAGTTCAATACTCGCTGCGATCAGACGGGTTAGCCCAGCCATACTTGAACAAGAATAGAAAATTCATACCGATTCCGAGGTTCTTATGGGAGCTCAATACTCATGGCGTCAGATTGAGACTGATTTGACTCATTTGAGTTCAGATTGAGACTGATTTGAACTCATTTGAGTTCCTGTTTAGAACAGCTTGGACTATCTAGGTTGGTGGAAACAAACAAAAATATCCTATTGGTTCCTTATGTAGTGAGGCCTAGAAATTAGCTGTATTTAAGTTAAAGCCCATAAATTCAGTTCGAGTTCAGCGAAACTGTGCAGGGCTGAGAAATAGATTATTAAACTTTTTTCTTTTTTTTTTTTTCCTCAGCCTAAAATGCTTATAACCTGCATATGTTCACCTCTGGCACGATTGTTTGATACCGTACTGTCATTTACAGTTTGTACTGTTATTGTTTGATGTTGAATGATCATCAAACAGCAAAGTACAGACTGATTTAGATGATCGTTTATATCGTTGCTGGTTTGAGTCACATGCACCTTCATTTAGTAAAGATCAAAAGAGACTCACTTGTAAAAAGACAAAGCTTTGCATAATAAAAATGTGCACCTTGTATTTATTCAATTGTGTTCAACAATCGCTAAATTTACCATGAACATGCTGCTTGTATGATTTTATTTATTTATTTATTATTTTTAGTTTTCTTTTCCATACTTATCCAGACCTGGTACTCAAATCAAATTCCATGCTTTCCCAAACTGCGTAGGAACATAACATATAACATAACAGTTTATTCATTGGTTATCCGTCTATGGTTCGTTACATTACTTACAGATTTCTGCTCTTTCTAAATATAGATGAACATACAGATGAAGAGGAACGGTAAAATTCATTTGAATGCATCAGCAAAAGAATGATTTTAAGAATTTGTCCTACCAGTCTGTGCTGCATCTCTTTACCAATAGTGAAGCTGTTGGTTGAAGTTACTTTAAGTTTCCAAGCGATTTGTTGATAAATCGCAGGACAGCGATGACAATAAGTTCCGTGTTTCATAGTGATTCTGTGTGCGAACTGAACGTGATGAGCTATACTGTTTGCGAGTTTAACCACAAGGAAGCGGCACAGTAATTTAGAACGACAAGTCACTGTGAAAATTCAATCAGGGAAAGAAAACGAGAAGAGCCGCAGCGCAGCCTGCTGCGGCGGCCTGGCGCTGGAAGAAGGCCCGTTCCTTCGCGGGAAGAGGCGGCATTGCCCAAGACTTGAGCTTGGTGCTTGAAAGCCCTATTGTCCATTTCTCTATGAATGTAATGATTGAATGGGCCGGAGTAGGGAAATACACGGAAGGAGATCGCGGATATTTCGGACGTGGTGACAGGCTTCGGCATTTTGGCATGCAGGGACCTGTTTGTTTGGGCTGACACCCCCCCGTAGTTCCTCCCGAACTACGTTAATAAAACATCATTTAGTGCATAGCCGCCTATTTGGTGGTTGTGCAATCATTGTTCAAACTTTTCGTATAAGTAATCTTTATTCACTCAGAATAAGAATTATCTTATATTGTTTGTTTGATGTTAACTATTTAATATCACAAATGTGTCACAACTACGTTTGTTTGGACTCTCAGTTTGTTGTCATTGATCATATTGCTTTGTTCTATTTTGTTTATTTAGTTAATGGCTCCTCCCTCCATCAATGCTGCCGTGGGGCACTATGCTAGCTGTGGCCTGGATGAACATCCAGCAGCCCCTGCTCAAAGGCCATCCATTGGCCATCTTCTCCACCTTGTCCTGTTATAAAAAGGGGGAAAAAGCATAACTCATAACTCATTATGGTTAATTATAAATATTTGAATCAATTAATCAAATTAACTTAAATGTAGCTGAATTAATAATACAATCAATTAATCTGTTCGACCAGCGAACACTCAGTATTGATCATCTATCAACTCTTATAGAAAGGATATTTTCTATTGCCACAGAAAATCGCTTTCTTAGCACATAGCTGTGATCGAATCGTTATCAGGGACATTGGTTTTATGAGCAGATCAGAATCAACTTGCAAGAGTGTGCACACAAGTTTTATTTAATTAAATCACAAAATATACTAAACATAAACATAACTAAACTAACAAACACAAACATACCATTCATGCAATGAGGGAGTGGAAAATGAATTTGAACTGTATCATAACAACGGAAAGAGTAAATTAACAATTGCTGGATGAGCCATCAGTTTCAATACTATAAAGCACCTTTGTGAAAAGGGGTTCACAATCTTAATACTGAATTGCCATTTAGTGTTGAAACGATACTTGCAAATGCCTTAGCTATCCGGATCTGCAGGCTCGGGAGAAATTCTTGATGGTTTGGTCCACTCCGCTGGTGTGGAAGAAAATGAAGACAAACTTTGTGCTGTTAATTTGACTCTTCTGTGGACGCTGCAGTCGTGCATGGCTTGAAGTGAAATGGAGGCCTACCAGCCCGGCTCGGGTGGCCCTCATGTAGTATCAACAGGAACAAAGTGAAGAACGTCTCGGGTTACGAGTGTAACCCTTGTTCCCTGAGTAAGGGAACGAGACGCTACGTCCAATGACGCAATGGGAACCCTCTGCATTTTGTGTTCGTGAGGAAACGTGACGTCAGAGGCGGGTGACGTCACGGACCAGGAAACTATAAAGCATGCCCGGAACAAAGAACGCTAGCTTCTGTAATATGTCTGAAGCAAAGCGCTCCAGGCATGGAGGAGGTACGGCAACGCGACGTAGCGTCTCGTTCCCTTACTCAGGGAACAAGGGTTACACTCGTAACCCGAGACGTTCCCTTTCGTGGGAACATCGACGCTACGTCCAATGACGCAATGGGAACGCTGTCCCAACTACGCCGTATCTTCGAGAGCCTGGCTGCTATCTTGCAAAACCAGGGCCCCCGGAGTATAATTCACATTGAGATTGTAAAATCTAATAAAGGTGTGCTGGGATGACCATCCAGCTGCACCACAAATATCGTTTAATGACACTCCTGACATTAGAGCCTTAGAAGCAGCCATACCTCTTGTGGAATGGGCACGAATAGCCAAGGGACATGGGCGTCCCATAGTCTTGTATGCGAGTGAGATGGCCTCGACCACCCACTTGCTCATCCTCTGCTTGGATGCGGGGCCCCCCCTTCTAGGGGACCCATAACACACAAATAACTTATCTGTTTTCCTCCACAGGGCAGCTCTGTGGACATAAGCATCCAGTGCCCTCACAGGGCAAAGCAGATTTCGTCTTTCCTGATCCGGATTTATAAATGGAGGAGGACAAAAAGCCTCAAGTGTAATAGGACCTGGGACCCTAGTGGGGACCTTTAGGCACATAGAACTTCTGAGAACTTTTCCTGAAGGAACTGTAGCACAAAGCTAATAGGAGACTGGACAGGGTCCATATTACATTGACTACACCATGTAGCGAACAATTTCCATTTGTACATGTACAGCTTCCTCATGGAGGGAGCTCTGGAGTGAAGGATGGTCTCCACAACCTCGGTTGGGAGACCGGATTCTATGAGCCTTGCCCCCTCAGAGGCCAGGCCCACAGTCTCCATATTTCTGGACGGGGATGGAGAATCGTGCCACCCGCTTGCGACAGGAGATCCTGTCTGAGAGGAAGCTCCAAAGGAGAGCCGTGAAGTAGAGACATTATGTCTAAGAACCATATTCTGGTCGGCCAGTAAGGGGCCACCAATATTAGGTTGACCTTCTCCTGGCGAACCTTCTCCAGAAATCCCGGGAGCAGTGCGATTGGGGGAAATGCATACAGGCGCAGCCTCTGCCACTCTGTAGCATAGCATCCAGCCCTAGAGGTGCTGGGTGCTGTAGGGAATACCATAGAGGGCACTGAGATGACTCCTCTGTGGCAAATAGATCGACTTGAGCTCGACCGAAAGTTCTCCATATCAACTCTGCCACCTCGGTGTGGAGTTTCCATTCCCCCGGTCTCGCGCTCTGCCTCGACAGAGCGTCCGCCCCCATATTCAACCGCCCGGGAATATAAGCTGCTTTCAGCGAGAGGAGCTTTCCCTGGGACCAGAGGAGGATGCGACTGGCCAACTTTGATAATAGGCGAGACCGCATACCCCCCGATGGTTGATGTACGAGACCACCGTAGTGTTGTCCGTGCGGACCAACACATGGTGATCTCTCAGGTCTGGGAAGAAGTGTCTCAGTGCAAGAAACACCGCCATCATCTCCAGCCGAGTTATGTGGCAGGAGAGCTGATGGTCCTCCCAAAGACCCTGAGTCGAGCGACCACTCATGATCGCCCCCCAGCCCGTGAGAGAAGCATCTGTCGTAAGCATTACATGCACGGGTCCCTGGGACAGGAACCAAGGCTTTTTCCACATGACCAGAGCACGAAGGCATCGCCGCGTGACTTTGATCATGCGAAAAGGATTTCCCCTCGGAGAAAACCCCTTGGTCCTGAGCCACCACTGTAAGGGTCTCATGTGCAGGAGGCCAAAAGTAATAACGTTGGACGCAGCTGCCATCAGACCCAACAGTCTCTGAAACTGTTTTACAGTGAGTGACTGGCCTAACTTCACCCCATTCACAGCCCCGAGAATGGAATTCACACGAGCAGGGGACAACTGCGCCTGCATCATGGTGGAATCCCAGATTACTCCTAGATAGTTTGCAACCTGACTCGGGACCAGCACACTCTTTTTGGCATTGAGCCTCAGCCCAAGCCTTCTCATGTGCGACAGAACAACATCTCGATGTTGAACTGCCAATTGTTCTGTTTGAGCTAGTATCAACCAGTCGTCGATATAGTTCAGCACGCGGATGCCCTGGAGTCTCAGCGGAGCCAGAGCTGCATCCACGCACTTCGTGAACGTGCGGGGTGAGAGAGATAGGCTGAAAGGAAGAACCCTGTATTGGTAAGCTCCGCCCCCGAAAGCAAACCTGAGGAACTTCCTGTGAGAAGGATGGATGGATACATGAAAGTATGTGTCTTTCAGATCTGTTGCCACAAAACAGTCCTCGGACCTGATGTGAGGGATGATCTGTCTGAGTGTAAGCATTTTGAACTTCAACTTCTTTACAGATCGATTTAGCACATGTAAATCTATGATCGGACGCAACCCTCCATCCTTCTTTGGAACAATGAAGTAGCTGTAAAAGCCCGACATTTTGCTGGGAGGAGGAACCCTTTCTATAGCTCCTTTTTGCAAAAGCGTCGTAACCTCTTGTTCTATCACCAGAGACTGCTCTGGGGTTACCACTGTGGGAAGCACCCCATTGAATTTGGGCGGTGTAGAACCGAACTGAATTCTGTAACCCTGTTCTATCATGAGCAGCACCCATTTCGAAATGTTCGGGGAGACGTTTCCATTCTTCCACATATTCTACTAAGGGAACCAGTCGATATAGAGACATATATATATATATATATATATATATATGTCTTTTTGTCTTATGTTGTGCTTGGAAACTCTTGTCCTCAGACCAAGAGATTACTGTGCAAATATATAGCAGGGACAGACAACAATAAATAAGACAGACAGACAAGATACAGATAGCGCTTGCTTCAGACAACAGAAGCTAGCGTTCTTTGTTCCGGGCATGCTTTATAGTTTCCTGGTCCGTGACGTCACCCGCCTCTGACGTCACGTTTCCTCATTGGTTGGATACAGAGGTGCTTCACGAACACAAAATGCAGAGGGTTCCCATTGCGTCATTGGACGTAGCGTCGATGTTCCCACGAAAGGGAACTAGAAGTTTAGAAGCACTAAAAACTGAGTGTGATTTTTGTGGGGGCTTTTGAACTCTCCACACAGTCAACAGCTTCAAATCTTGGCTTGACCAATGAGAAAGGTGCAATTCTCTGGCGGGGGATTTCCTTTGTTTGAAAGTGAATTAACTTGCATGGGGGAGTTCACTAGAAATTTTGTGTCCATTTATACTGTGATGAATATAACAAACATACAATGCATTCTATGGTGTGGTGATGTCCACCAAATTGTGAGTCATTAAACAAGGAGTAATTTGATATTAAACATCACCTAGCTGAAATACATTATCTCATAGTTCCAACTTTCAGGCACGCATAACACTATACAACATACAAAAGAACAATATACAAACAGTAATAATACACAAGATGTACTGGGGAAATGCATGTTCATTAATTTAGATGAGGTGGTCAATTAATTATTGGCAAAGAATCTAGTTTTATAGACAATGTATGGTTCTAGTGGCCTGTCTCCTAAGTGTCTTTGAAATGTGTGTAAAAAGCAAATGGTGCAGATGGGGTGATAGCGCTTAGTGGGGGAGCCAGACCTTGCGGGGCCTGCATGGGTGATTGCTTTTTACAATTGTGTTTGATCGCTCCAGACGCTACAAATTCCTGATATGTTTTTCTATATGAATGGCCTATAATAAATGTTTAACACACAGGAAGGACTCCACAGGTTATATAAAACACACGATACCTAGGTATCTACTAGTGATTAATATGTATCATTGGCAGCAATTTTCTGTTAAAGAGAGTAAAGTCATTGAAGTTTCTGCTGGTTTAAGAGAAACTCTGGAATGTCTTTGAAATGTGTAGCTGCGTAGAGGAGGTGTCTTGGGGAATGTCACTGTGTGGGCCTGTGGTGATTTCGGCCTTGGGATGTTTCCACATGTCTCTATTTCCTGATAAGGTTGTGGATTTACGCATTACGGTCAAAAGGTGTTGATTAGCCATCTGCTGTCAAAGTTTGTGGAACAAAGGAGAGTCAACTTTATTGATCAGCTCTGTTAATACAAACACTGGTTTGAGATTCAGCAGGCATGGGAGATCAGTCTCCTTCAGCAGTTTCGTTTCCTCCTTTACCACGGGTTTGTTTTTTTGGCTCACTAATGGTTTAGGAATCTCTGTGATCTTTTGATTGTGGTGTTGTGTTCATTCGGTGGGCTTTGTTAATGGATAATCCTACAATCATAATAAGTGATATGTTCAAGGCTCAGTAGATGTTTGTGGCACTATGTTGATCGCAACAGAAATTAGCTTGGACTCAAAGTTTTTGTGTGTGTGTGTATTAATATAGATCAGTGGTTGTCATCCTTATGGGATGTGGAAGGATAATCACAGAAATGTGCACCTCCTATCGTGTGAATGGATTGTTGGATATGTACACTAGTGCAGGTTAAAATCTCACACATTAAAGTCCATGTAAACATATTATAAAATTTTCAAATGTATTGCTGAAACACATTACAAAGACTGTGAACTAAGTAGTACTGAATTGTGGAGTTATGGCCATTTCACACAGGACGCAGAATGTGCTGCTCTCCCCATTGGGTTCCAGCGCAGCCCTTCAGATACAAAGCCAGTACAAAACTACACTGGCCAGAGTAAAGTAGGCAGAGTTTTCAAAACTTTTAGTTGGAGTTCTATACGTCTAGTCATTTGATTGTTGTTCCACCTTTCTTTTAGCAGCAAAATATGTATCTGTCCCATGCTAAGAAGTGAGCGATAGAGCACCAAGGAAGAAGTAGTCAAAATTGTTCAAATTGTTCACTTGCTGCCTAATATATCCCACCCACTAACAGATGCTGTGATGGAGAGATAATCGGTGTTATTCAGTTCACCTGTCAATGCTCATAATGTTATGCCTGATTGGTGCATGTTGGACCTTTTAGGGTGCGTTCACACTTGTAGTTCGGTTCGTTTGGTTCATTTGGTCCGGACCAAAGAAGAAAAAAAAAAACATTTAGTCCTGGTCCGATTAGCGTTCAGATTGGCAATTTTATCACCAAACCAAAAGATACCGAACCTTCAGGCATAGGGATACATTCACAACGTGATTGGTCGGATTTTATGACGTATTGCCTATTTTGAGACGGAACTTACCGAACATCCAAAACAATGCTGTTTTCTGTGGTAAATGCGCTCGTTGTGTGTGTGTAGCGGTGCGTAGCCTGCATGTGATGGTATTTTGGCCAGCTGGAAACTCGTGAAGAGTTTATAAAATGTGTAAAGTAGTCAAAACAGCGGCGAGAATCCCTCCGTCATACACACAAACAATCTGCTGCGTGGAGACGCGCGTCTGATGCCTGTCATGGGCAAACTCGCGTCTATGACGAGAAAAACCGACATACGTGAGGATTCTGTCCATTTTAGGGTCTCGTCTTCCTGTTTTTGGTTCGGTTACATGTCTTTGGTCCATGTTGCGTTCATATATCATTCAAACTGCACCAGAGTTCGTTTGGAAGCGGACCGAGACCCATCTTTTCAGCGGTCTCAGTCCGCTTGTTTGTTGCGCACCTTGGTTCGGATGGCAGCGTTCATATATGTTCAAATGAACCGCACTAACCGAGCAATCGCACCAGGGTTCGTTTTAATCGAACCAAACATGACAAGTGTGAACGCACCCTTATTGTCTTTTATAGTACACTTCTACCTGTTGAGACATGATTTCACCAGTCCCCATACGAGTTGTGATTGTGATGTTTGAGTTGAGTGAGGCTGAAGGCGCGACGTGTGGAAGGGCTGTTTGCAGGGTTGCTTTATTTTTTTAAATTACTGCCACTAGTGTCACAGAAACTACATACATGTAACGACTGAGACAAATCAGACACAATTATTTGTTATAGTTAACCAATAATTGTTGAAAACTCACTCTTGAGGTCTCTCCCCCATCCCCTGATAACCTCCTTTGTTACAAGGGAGTTTTTATGATGAATACTGATGATACTTTCCCAGGGACTTGAGCCCCTGCCCCTTTGATCACGAAAGTGACAGTGCCCTTTGCGGTCACGTCGCGGTGCCCATTTCTCCCCCCGGAACACGTTTTTGGTGTGCAAATTTGCATATGAATTGGCCAGCAGATATGGCTGCAAATATCCAAACAGATGGGATGCCACCAAGATGGCGGGAAAAGACTGGCTCACCTCCTTCCTTGAACGCAGCAATACATTGTCAATTCGTCGACCTGAAGCCACCAGCATGTCCCGATCCACCAGCTTCAATAAAATACATGTGACTGCTTTTTATAACAACCTGCAGACAGTTCTTGTCTGTTAACCTTTAGAAGCAAATGACATTTGGAAGTTTACAATTCATTAAAACTAAAAAGCTTCAGTGGTTTAAAATACATGAGACAAATTCACTGCTGTATAAAATGTAATAACCGATATAAACTAAAGATCTTGATAATAAATACATACTGTAGCCTATACAGATAAATATAAACAGATTATAAAACTATGAGGTGAATAAATATGTAATTATATAAAAAGTCCAGGCATTCCTTCCAGAAGATTTACATCCCTTTCCTAAGGCTGGAACGAGAAATGACACAAAACGAAGAGGCAAAAGGACGTGAATGCCGTTTGGTGTTTGCTTTATCCTGAGAAACTTCTTTTTTGCATACTGCTACCATGTAGACAGAGGATACGCAATAACTGGCTGGAAAAGTATACAAATGTTAACAACAATTTTTCTCACTTTGAATGTTGCAGGTCAACGGCGACCCTCACGGACTCTCTGGTGAGGGCAGATCTGGAGGAGCAAAAACAGAAGAGGATCCAGAAGAAGCCATCCGATCCAAAGAAAAGGCTCCTTGCTAACGAAAACACTGCACCCACAGTTTCCCAGGATTGGATCCAGCTTCTTATGAAGATTTCAGATGCATCAACACCTGTGAAGAGATGGCGCCAACCTCTGCGAGGACTTAAGATGATGCAAACTCTGGATCAACATGCACATTCCAAATTTTGCTATCCTAATCATTGTTAACATGTATTCATTACTTCAATGAGCTCATTGTTTCTGTCTTAAATTAATACATTGTTAACTGCACTGTTTGTATATGTACATTTCTGAAATTACATAATTTAGACGCAGTCAACTCTGATTCTCTGTAAAGCTGCTTTGAAATATGTATTGTGAAAAGCGCTATAAAAATAAATGAATTGAAATGAAATGTAAATGTGTGGGTGCAGTGACTCTTTTCCATTTCTTCTGAGAATATGCCATGGTTTCTCAAAGCCTCTGTCTAACATTTGTTTCTGCAGCCACTGATGTGGTGTCTCTTTGTTGTTTTTGATTCTTTCTTGGATTAATTTGAGGAATGTTGCAGTCACCTCATCGCTCCACACATATTGGATGTTTTCATCTGCCACCATTTTTCCTCTCTCCTGGAGTGGAAGCTTGAGTCACATTAAATCAGCTGATTTCTGTATGTCACCATTTATTTTCCATTTACCTTAGTCACATTTAGGTTTGAGCGATACCTTAGCTTTTCCACCTCCACCTTTGCAGTTATTTTCCATCCAGATGTTTTTATGCACATTGTGAATAGTCTGGTATTTTTTAAAAAAAACAAGAGTAACACACACACACAAAAAATTTAGCCTGTATTTTATCTAGCTGTTGTGTTACCTCTTACCCACCTGTCTTGTTACTTTCGTCCCAACGGACGGGGTCAAAAGTAACAATGTGAAACTTATGTTCAAAATGAAATTGCTGGCAGGCCTTAGCATATAATTAACCATGAGCACTCTGAACAGGAGAGTATCCTGGTATATTTTTCTGTTGAGCAGGTGTATGATGTATATAATGATATTATGATGAACTATGCCTTTGTCCACTGATGTTAAGGTGTTCAAAGCATTTCTAAAGATACTGATACTTGTAAGAAGACAGCGGTCTTGACTCGCAAATGGGAACATGGTTTTTGTAACATTAGTGTGGCCCGGAATATGAATTTGTGACGCCGGACACAGGATGAAAAATTTAAATGGGGTCTTTTATTCCAGACTGCACTTGGAACAGTGCAGCATTAAGTATGAAAATTTTGGAAAATAGTAACAGAAAATTAGAAGCTGCATTCACGTTAATAGGAAAAAAAAAAAAAAGTTTGATCTTCACATCAAAATGAGTGCACTTCTTTTTCCACCAAAAATCATTAGCTAACAAAGACAACGGTAGTAGCCTTTCATGCTGGAAAACAAATAGACACACAGTTGTAACATAACAGCTGTCAACAAATGTGATCATGCGACGAACAACCGTATAAGTCCAAAAAAACAAAAATTGAGATAACCATGTGACTTCAATGTATGTGTGCCACTTTGTATACAGAATCACTTTGGGGGGTGTTCGCGCGACCAAAACTCTGAATTTAACATTTTAAAATAGTCTCACGCGGAAAAACCGTTTATGTCCACTAACGAAAAATGGAGACGCCGGTTGCTTTCATGTCCGCTGCGGACATTAATAGACAAAACGTCGGCAAAAAAAGGAGAGCGAACATGAATGAATGGAAGGACAGAGCAAGGAAGTCTTTGAGGGATGCTGGGAAACCATATGTGAACTGGAGAGGAGAGCAAAAACGAGGAAAAAGTCCACCAAAAGAGGTGAGTGAAAAACCGTATACAAAGTATCTACATAAAGTTAGCGGTTACAGTCAGAGGGGCGTGTAGGCTACTGGGCGTCGTCTACTACAGTTCATTTATATAGCTCACTCTGTTTAAAGGTTCAAGTCATGAATGGGTCGATATGAAAGCTGAGAAAATTAGGATTCAGGGGACGTTTTAAACATGTCTCTACTCCTTATAACCACGGAGAAATGAATCGAAACGCTTTAGGTGCGTCTCTAACACCAGCCCAGCTGCGTCTAATGTTAGGCTTGAATGTTTTTTTTTTTTTGTTTTTTTTACCATTCATTGATTGTGTTATAAGCACTGCTGGCAGAATTTTATATACGTAAACAAACATATGTAAATTCATCCCCAATCTTTAAGATGTTTAGAGTAGAATTTGATTGCTTTATGTCTTCACTGAAATTGGTAAAAAAAAAAAAAGAAAGAAAAAAAAAGTCATTGACGTGTTTAAAATATTTTGATATAATTTTTGGATCCCTGTTACCATTTAATGCAACACTTTGTTTTTGTAATATTGTCTGCTATGCTATGTTTGTTACTTGTTATTTAATAAATAATAAAAATAAATTAAAAAAGGTAATAAAAAAAAAAAAAATGCATTGATTGTGTAAGCTGTTATATATTCTAGCTAGTAACCTTAATAGCTGCTAATAGCTCTAGTGTTTTATAGCTCAAAAAAACAAAAACGCTAATGTGACTTTGTTTCTGTTAAGGGAAAGGCGTGCAAGGAGACATGTCCCAGGCAGTGTTCAAGCCTAACAGACCAAAGAAAACTCCAGCTCTTCACAGAGTTTTATGCTGTCTCTTATGAGAGGCAGCAGGCTATCATTCTCTCTGGTTTGGAGCAGGTATGCTAACTTAAGCAATTCATGACCATATCATGTCAACAGTATGCAATGCATTACAATGTAGGCCCATGAAATAACCAGTGAATTGAATACTACTGTATACCTTCAATTCACTAAGACTGCACATGTGCCTGATCACTGATCATCCCAATATGTCTTTTTACTTCTAGCACAAGGTGAGTCGCAGACGACCACGTGGGCCCGACACTGAGAATACTAAGAGGAAGTACATCTTCAAGTACCATGTGCAACAAGGAGGCCAAAGACTTGCTGTTTGTAAGCTCACATTTATGTCAGTCTTTCAACTGACCAACAGTCGCCTACAGGCAAGTTTTATACAGCCTAGCTTTTTCCGTTTGTTAACTTTTTATTACATGCATGATTTTAATTAGATACATTGTCCATAACATATTTATTTAAAGTTACTTATCTTTGAAAAGGTTATTCAAGAAAAGTTAGGCAGTCAGTCTGAGGGAACAGAGCAGGTAGTCAGGTCTCCATTAGAGGACTTCAGAGGAAAACATAAGAACAGGTAAAAAAAAAAAAAATCTTGAAGGACCTCATGCTCTCGTCCTGTTAGTTTTTAAAGCTGCACCAATGTCAGCATCAGTTGCCCTACAACATTCCCTGATCTAATGGTGCACTGGACGCTGGCATTATAGGGCGTCGGGTGCCTTGCCACCCTATAACGCCAGCATGCACAAACTGTAATGGTTAGGATTCAGCTCACTGTTGTTGACCAGTCAGGAAACATATTTTTGCACTTTGAGATCGATATCAGAGGTAAAGTGCTATGCAAATGTAATGTATGATCCCGGGATTTCGAGATCGGCCAAAATGTCCGGGATTCGGCTTTTGCGTTCTACAGTTGCCATTCATTGTGTTTACTGTGGCGAGCAGGACGAGACTGAGGGCCGCTGGAGAACGGCGCGAGGCCGGTGGCGTGATTACTGATGAGCGACACCTGTGAGACGCACCGGTCTCGTATCTCTCACGGAGGAGCGGGAATTTTCTTAGCAATGCTAAAACGCACACATCAATCGATCACATGTTTAGCGTTCATGTAAACACTACATTCAGATTCACCAATCAGAATGAATTCAGTTAGATTGAAACAAAAGGTGTGCATGTAAACAATGACGATTTTTGCGTCATCGGAGGATTTTTTCCAGACAAAAAATACATAAATCTCTCATCTCAGGGGGATATGAGGGAGGAAAGCATGGTAATTCGAAAATACTACTGGTTTTCTACTAATACAAAGCTTAATGCTAAATCCTGAAGTATCCCTTTAATGATTGTTTGTGAAAAACAAAATCCTATAGTTTAGAGAAAAGTTTACAATTATATTAAATTTTATTTTCACAGAAACAATGCAATTGTGCAAAACAGACCAGCATAGTTTATTATATTTCCCTTGTTCATGAGTTGTGTTGTTTATTTTTTAGGCCTCATAGCATTCATCCTGCAGTGAGAGAGGGGATAAGAGAGCACATCCACTCATGGATGAAGGGAGATGTGGAGAGGGAGTACCTGAGCCCTGATTTAAACCTGCTCCGCATGTTCCGCCTGTACAAGGAAAACAATCCAGCATCCACTGCAAAGTACTGGCTCTATAGGGACATCTTCAAGCAGCAAAACCTCAGTTTTGGGCAGCCAAGAAGTGATACTTGTGCAAAATGTGACGCCCTGTTCTCAAAATTAGTAGCTGCTACAACAGATGGAGAAAGGTTGAAGATCACAGCCGAGAGTGAGCTTCACCACCGGAAAGCCGAAAAAGCGTACACCCAGTTGCAGGCTGACACAGAGTGGGCCAAAGCCAATGATGACTGCCATGTCATTTGTATCGACATGCAGGGGGTAGTGTTCACGCCAAACCTGACACACTCCAACGTGTACTATCAACGGCAGCTGGCCAACTACAACCTCTGTATCCAGGAGATGGGCACTGACAAACCTCCTACAATGTGCCTCTGGCATGAGGGCATCGCTCACAGAGGTTCCATCGAGGTGACAAGCTGTCTTTTGAAGTGGGCAGAAACATCTTTCGCTCCCCTAGTCCAGGCAAAGGAACGGAAGCTCATCATCTATAGTGACCGATGCTGTGGGCAGAACAACAACTGGCGAGTCCTAAACCTCATGGCCCTACTCGTATCTAGAGGGTACTTCAGTCAGATAGAGCAGAAGTTCATGGTGTCTGGTCACTCCTTCCTTCCCTGTGACCGTTCATTTGCCACGCTGGACAAGAGGCGTAAGGTGTCCACACTCCACACCCCCAGCGATGTCGCCGAGATGATCCGTGGAGCCAGGCAGCTGCATCCATTTAAAGTAATTGAGATGAAATGTGCGGACTTCAGGCAGCTCCCTGATGCAACATTAAAGCATCCACCTGGCTTCCTAATCACATCCATGATGTGGTTGAAAGTGACAGGTAAAAAACTAAAGAACTAAAGAACTAGACTAAAACTAAACTGGTTTTCTGAGATTAACAGTGTTGGGGATATGTGCGTGAAGGAACAATCTTTATTGAATTTCTTGTTGAATCATGATTTCAGCTACTGATCCATGGTGTGTCCACACAAAAGGGAGCCACAGCCTCTACGAGGGATGGAAGCATTGGCTGATCACCAAACAGAGGAAGAATCAACCACCTCCAGCTCCCTTGTTCTCCACCACGTATGCTCGTGCTTACGAGGACCCTCTGCCCATCAAGAAGGAGAAGCACCGTGACCTTATGAAAATGCTAGCCTACATGCCAGCGGAGGCCCAAGCATTTTATGGGACATTAGAATGTGAAGAGTAGCCTGGTATGTGTAGGTCATGTGCAGGGTAAGGTGGGATATATTGTGTATATTGTGTGAAATTAATCATAAAAGTAGTTGTAGCTTATCTTGTATGCCTTATCTTATGTTGTATAATAGGAATATATAGGTATTTATTTTATTTTATTTAGAACCAAAAAAAGGAAGACGTATATGGTAAACTAGCATATGGAACCAGCATGGAATGAAGATGATGTATGTCTGTATTGTAAATATGTATTGTTTACCGTTATTACTGTTTATTGTTTGTATGTATTGTTTATTGTAAGTATGTACGGTTTGTTTGTACTGACGTTTATTTTCTGTACTATAAGTAGGCCTATGTATTGTTCATTGTTCGTACCGCATTTTTGTTCTGTGATTTACGTTGGCAAAAAATAAAAGAAATTGAAAGAAAGAAATGCTTAATATTTTCTTTAAGGTTCTGTTACTGTATTAAAACTAAGATAAAGGAATCAAATCTCCAGTGGTTTAAATTGATATGATTAATTGGACTTATACTGTTATTCCACATTAACTGGACATATACTGTTCTTCCACATTCCAGAAATGTAAATTACTCTAACTTTTTATTTTTAAGATTGATACTAAAAAATCCTATCTCATTAGAATTGGGAAGCTTTTGTTGTCTATCTTCAAGTAAAAAAAAAAAAAGTAATATAATATTCAGAGTCCAAATTAAAAAAAATGTATTATTCAAAAATTGAAAATATGGACTTATATGGTTCTTCGTCTCAAGCCCACAAATCAAAGTTGTCAAACTAAATAAGGCTACTCAAATTACATGAAAAGTACATGGAAGGAATTTAGTTGCATTGCTGGGGTATCCTTAATACATCACAAACACTATTGCAGCATTTAACACCCAGTTAACCTTACATTCGTAAATGAGTACTATGAGGACTTCAAAAATGAATTTGATAATTGAAACTTACACCTCATCACCACTTGAGCACATGTACACATTAACAGGGCCAGTTGCTGACTTGATTTCCCTCTGCAGATGATAAAGGGACAAAATTCAAACTTTCCCTTAACATTTGGTACACATGGCGTTAGAACAATGATACTATAGAGTGCCTCAGGGATGACGCATTTTTGTAGGCAAAACCCGGAAGCGAGTTAGCATTTTAGGACTTCCGGTTCCAACGCCGTCAAGTCTATGGGTTTTTTGAATGAGTTTTTGCTAAATCGCCTGAAATAAGGTCTGTGGTTAACAAAGCCTCTAAATACTTTCACGTTTTGATCTATGACATAAAACACACCAGTTATAACCCACTTGTGATTTTTTAAACTATTACGGTGTCTTAAAATCGGCGGTTGCTAACAAATTGCTAAAAGGGACTACTTCCTTTGGCGGGGACTTTAGACGTCATCATTAAAAACGGGACATTTGGACAGCATTTCTCATGAAAAAGTGGATAAGTATTCATACACAGCACAGATCATAATCAGCGAGCATGTTTTTAAATGAAGTTGTTTTTTAAATACAGTTTGAGGACGCTTGGTGGTGACGACGTTGATCCGCGACCATGGTGTGCTGTAGTCCGTTTATAGCCTACTGTTAGCCTTTTATATCTGACGACTTTATTTAGGCTTCAAAATCTATAAATGTTGTGTTAACTTGTAAAGATTATCTTGATAGACAAAACGTGTAAGTTTCATAACCCTTTGTTAAACACAGAGCTTATTTTCTGCGATTTTCCAAAAGTCTATGGGAAAAATGCATAGGCTTTCAACCAAGGGAACCCGTGCGCCGCTAACTTCCGGGTCCTACAAAAACGCGTTATCCCTGGGGCACTCCATTACACTCGTTCCAAGGAAACACTAATAAACATCGTTACAATCAATAAAAGTGAACACTCACTTGGATGCTTTACACTCGCACCGGAAACACAAAGGGCCTATGGAGCACTTTTCTCCCCTCTAAACAAAATAACTATGTTTCAGTAACACTGGTTTGCATTAGATTATGCACAAAATAATTTTTTAACAGTATACTGATACAGATATCGTCAACACTTACGCTTGAAATATCTTGAGAAAGTTAGCTCCCCCACACTGAACTGTTCATCAGTAATAGCTGTCGATATGCAATACTACTCAGCCATCCAGACTCACATCACACTGAGAACGAGTATATAACTCACTGCCTGTGCATATTTCTCGATATTTTGTGATTTTAATGATGTTGAACATCTATTTCAGGAGGAACATTCACCCAGCACTGATAACTCGTGCTGCTCATTCCTAGCTCTCGCGGCACTTCACGACACTCACACAGCCATGTTTCTTAAAGGGCCAGCATAACATTATGGCAACAGATGAGATAGGCATGAAAACATACTGTGTGTGCAGTAAATTTAAACCAGGGGGGTAAAAAAAACAATTTTGTGTTTGACACAACTTTTCAACCTGGTTACATCAGCAACACATTATTAGCAGCTGTTTGATAATGTAGTCAAGCAAAAGGCTAATCATATTAATTACCGTTTATGTGTCTGGTGTTGTAAAAAGTGATACAATTATGCAGCGTTTACCTCAGTAAGTTGACCAAGTGGATCTCTTGAGCTTGTGTGAGTGAGTGGAGGTGGGGCGAATTAGCATATTCATAATATCCGCATATTAAGTGAGGTAAGAGTGTAGAGTTATATTCAAGCTATTATAAAGCATGAAGAATTTTTTTTACAGGATTTTTTTTTTTTTATGTCTAATTTTGGTGATCAATGATGAGTTTTAAGGGACAAAATGATTGACTACATAACTCAAGAAGACTTTTCTATAAATACAAGACTGATTACTCTAATGCACAAAGAGAGACTCAATTCAGTACTGACTAATGTCAGACTGGACAAAGGACACACACATAGAATTGCCAAAATCTAGTATTTATTGCCTAGAAATTATGTTTTAAAATATTACAAGTTATGGAGGAATTTCACTGAGGAAAAGAAAGTCATGTCTATTTTCAAACAAACAACAGAACTATAAAAAGGCTATTCACATGAGCATGTTTAAACTAAAGGATTTATATTTTCATTAATTTGATGTGCAACTCTACATATAAAAACAGACATGCAAACTAGTTACTGACCTGATGCAGACTGACATACACAGCTAAAGCAGATTGATGTCTTGGTCTGGACATTGTCTTTACATTGTAAAACTGTGGGGTGCTGTAGAGCTAACACAATTGCTTGAGTTGGAGAAAAAAAAAAAAAAAAGTAAAAAGTTAAATGTCTTCAGGAAAGGGCCTGGCAAAAACAACAACAACAAAAACAAAACAGCAGCTTACTAACAGGGAAGTACTAAATAACATTCAATTAAAAGAAAAGAAATAACAAGCTTTCCTCAACTGCCTTACTAACTAAAATCAGGGATAAACATTAAGTACAAAAGTAATTGGCACCCTCTCCCTACAGCTTACATTTACATTTAGTAGGGGTGTAACGATATATCGCAGTACCATATTTCGCGATGCAAAAATGTTACGATATTCATCGTAGAGTGATGGCGATACTTTTACGATATGACGGAAGTCTAATCTTATTGGTTGAGCTGCCGACGTGACCTACTCTGCAACATGGAAGTAGCAGTGAAAGAAGCCGTACTGTCACCGCATATTAAGGGTATGTCTCAATCAGCTCTCTAGTTCAGTAAGTGTTTCGCGCACACATCGAATCTTGCAAGCAGGTTTAAGTCTATTGCTTGGTCGCGTGAGAAAAGTGGCTTTCTTTCACCGCAGTGCCACAGCAACAGCTGTGCTCACAGAAAAGCAAAAGATGCTTGCGATGCTTTGCTTTAAGAAGTTCTGTGGGGCCGTTCACATATTGCGTCTTTTCCGCGTGCAAGTCAGTTATTTCAAATGTAGCCATGCGGCATGCGCGCTCACAATGGAAGCAACGCGGTCGTGACGTGCATGCGGTGCGTTTTCCAGACGCATCGAGATGAAAAATTCTCAACTTTTCAGAATGCCGCAAGCGCACCGCAGGTCATGTGACAAGAACCAACCGATCAGCTATGGCCTTTCCGTAACAAAATATCAAAATCTCAGCCGAACAGCTGTACAAGGTGTTTTTATATCTAGTAGTAAAGCTAATGCAAGGGCTAGAAACAGGGATGGACTGGGACCAAAAATCAGCCCTGGCATTTTGGCCCAGACCGGCCCACCACCACATAACATCACAAATACCACCCGTCCTTCCGCTTATATATATATATATATATATATGTATATAAAATTTATTTTATTTTTTTTAAGTTGTTTACAACCAAGTCACCAAAATACGATGAATACACACTGAGCATAACCCAACACACAACAGTAAATCTATTAGCCTTATTACAGTTTACATAATATTCTTATCACAATGTTAATTGTTGTTGTTGTGGGTGACTTATATCCAACAAGCTATGGTAAACAAGCTAGGTAACATTATAATTGCTAAAATAGCGGACTCACGGGAAAAAAATCATCAGTTATCATCTTTTTTTGTTGTTGTTGTTATGACTAATTAAAGAGAAAATAATCACTTCATCCGATGTTTTTGAATAAAATAGCCTTGACAGCCGACTCATCTGTCTGTAGAACTGTTCTCTCCTGCTGGCGCTGCCGGACTTCTACAGAATCTACACACAAGCGAGTGTGACGTGCGCGGTGGACCAAACCACTGTGAGGCAAGGGAGGGGTGACTCAAAATGTTTCTAAACTTAAAACGCCCGTTTGCGTTTGTATTGCTTTACTACTTACATAATTATTTTAAGTTTATATAATTTATGCACAATACTTAGCGTGGTTATTAATTATATTTTTTGGGGGGGACAGCACTCAGATGGGGGCGGTCATGACCCTCCTGTCCCCCCCGCTATTTACGCCCCTGCTGCTACTGCCGAAAACATTTGTGTCAATTTGACACATTTGGCAGCGTTTTTTTCTCTCACACAGCTTCTCTGCACCTCCTTTGCGTTTCTTCTCCATGATCACCATCACACTGAAACTGCGTGCAGGCAGAAATCCCATAGATGGTGCTGTTCAAAGATATGATTGGGCCAGTCCAGTGTCAATCAAGAAAACAACCAATGGGCCGCTGAGCTACATGTTTCATGAGCCGCGTCTGTCAGAAGGGAAAAAAAAAAAACTAGCCTATGTGATATTTTTGACTAAAGTGTTTTGGGCCAGCAGCCCAATTGAAAAAGTATTGGGCCGCCGATCTAGGCCTACCACTTTCAATTTCTTTTTTTTTTTTTTTTTTTTTTTTTTTTTTTTTTGCGGCCCCAAAAAGCACGTCAGCCCACTGGGAAAGTGCCCGGTATGCCAGATGGCCAGTCCGCCCGTGGCTAGAAATCAATTTATCCTTTGCTGAAACTTCCTGATCCTCTTGGCGAGCGTGGTTCATGGTTGCATAGCAACGACCGACGCCACGGGAGCGCAAGCTCTTTGGAAAGGAGAAGCGGTGCGGCCGCGCCTTCCACGCGTTTTTAGAAGCGATATGTGAACGGTCTCTTAGGATTCTTAATTCGAAGTTCATGTTAATTTTAACATATTTTTTTTTCAGTGACAGACAGACCTATTCAGCTGTTAATTTGAATAGGCTACAGAAGGTTTTTATTAAACCTTGAAATGTGATCTTGTATGTACAACAAGGAAAATTATTGAAATTTGTTAATGTTTTTTAAATAAATCTTATTTGAATTTCAGTTTCATTTTGTTCAAAATATCGTGATACGTATCGTATCATGAACTCCGTATCGGGATACGTACCGTATCGTGAGCTGAGCGTATCATTACACCCCTAACATTTAGTCATTTAGCAGATGCTTTTCTCCAAAGCGACTCCAAAGCATGGTAGGTCATTCCACCAGCCAGGAACAGACCCAGAGAAAGTCTGTGAGAGTGATTTTGTACCCCTTTATGATGCCACCACAAAGCACAGTTCACTTGCAGAATGCAAGCTTCTGGAGGGCGCATAAGTCTGAAGTAGTGAGTTTAGGTATAGCGGTGCAGAGCCAGTGGTTGTTCTGTAGGCAAACATCAGAGCCTTGAATTGGATGCGAGCAGCTATTGGCAGCCGATGCAGACTGATGAAGAGAGGAGTGACGTGCGCTCTCTTCGGCTCGTTGAAGACCAGTCTTGCTGCAGCATTCTGGATCAGTTATAGAGACTTGACAAGTACATGCTGGAAGGCCAGCCAAGAGAGCATTACAATAGTCCAGTCTGTATAGAACAAGAGCTTGGACAAGAATTTGCGTGGAATGCTCCGATAGGAAGAGTCTAATCTTCCTGATGTTGTACAAGGCAAATCTGCAGGACCGGGCCGTTGTAGCGATATGATCTGTGAAGCTTAAACAATCATCCATCACCACTCCAAGGTTCCTGGCTGCCCTGGAAGCAGTAATGGTTGACAACCCAAGTTGAATTGAAAGGTTATGATGAAGTGTTGGGTTGGCACCGACCACAAGCAGTTCTGTTTTTGCAAGGTTGAGTTGAAGGTGGTGGTCCTTCATCCAGGCAGAAATGGCTGTCAGGCAGGCTGCGATGCGACCAGCAACCGTCGGATCATCTGGTTGGAATGAGAGGTAGAGTTGTGTGTCATCAGCATAAGTGATAGGAAAAACCATGTTCCTGAATGACAGATCTTAGTGATGACATGTAGATGGAGAAGAGAAGTGGTCCAAGCACGGAGCCCTGAGGTACCCCAGTGCAAGATGCTGCGACTTAGACACCTCACCTCTCCAAGATACCCTGAAGGACCTACCTGAGAGGGAAGACTTGAACCACTGGAGTGCAGTTCCTGAGATGCCCTTTGACATGAGGGTTGACAGGAGGATCTGGTGGTTAACAGTGTCAAAAGCAGCAGATAGATCCAGCAAGATGAGTACTGATGATTTTGAAGTTGCTCATGTGAGTCTCAGGGCTTCAGTAACTGAGAGCAAGGCAGTCTCAGTTGAGTGGCCACTCTTGAAACCAGACTGGTGGTCATCAAGGAGGTTGTTCTGTGTGAGATAAGTAGACAGTTGGTTGAACACAACTCTCTCAAGTGTCTTTGCAATGAAAGGAAGAAGGGATACCGGTCTGTAGTTTTCTAAAAGTGCTGGATTTAAAGTGGGTTTTTTTAAGCAGTGGAGTCTGCTTAAAAGCTGTAGGAAATGTTCCAGTGTGAAGAGAAGAATTGATGATGTGAGTGAGTGCAGGTACAATTGAAGAGGAGATGGTCTGAAGAAGATGAGTGAGGATAGGGTCTAGCGGACAGGTAGTAAGGTGATTGGAAAGGATGAGTTTGGAAACATCTGCCTCAGAGAGGATGGAGAAGGAGGGGAGAATTTGTGTGTTTTCCATTAAGATGTTATTGTCAGTGTGTGATATGGAGAATTGGCCGCTGATGGTTGTTATTTTATTTCTGAAGAATGTGGCAAAGTCATCAGCTGTAAGAGCTGATGTGGGAGGGAGGGGAGGAGGACAAAGAAGAGAAGGTTTTGAAAATTGTGCGGGAATCAATAGAATTGTTAATTTTAATGTGATAGTATGTGATTTTAGCATTGGAGACAGTAGTAGAGAAAGAAGAAAGGAGTGACTGATATAAGCTAAGATCAGTAGAATCTTTAGATTTGCGCCACTTCCTCTCTGCAGCCCTCAGTCTAGACCGATGCTCACTGAGAGCATAGGACAGCCAGGTGGCAGAGGCTGATCTGGATGAAAGGGGGCAGAAGTCATCTAAGCAAGATGTTAGTGTGGTGCAAAAAGTGTCAGTAGCATTGTTAGTGTCAAGTGATGAGAACTGATTAGGGTGAGGAAGTGTGGATGAGACCAAAGAGGATAGGTGGGATGGTGAGAGCGAGCATAGGTTTCGCCGAAAAGTAACATGTGGTGGAGTGTGTGTTGAGTTAGGGGTCAGGTTGAGATTAAAAGTGATGAGAAAGTGGTCTGAGGTGTGTAGTGGAGTAACCAGTGTATTGTCAGTGGAGCAACAGCGTGTGTAGATGAGGTTCAATTGGTTACCTGATTTGTGGGTAGCTAAAGTAGCTACTCACATGAGATTAAATGAGGCAAGCAGAGTGTGGAAATCAGCAGCCCGAGGTTTGTCTAGATCAGTGGTCTCCAAACTTGGTCCTGGAAGGCCACTGTCCTGCAGAGTTTAGCTCCAATTTGCCTCATACTACTGCCTGGAAGTTTCTAGTGTGCCTAATTAGACCTTGATTAGCTGGTTCAGGTGTATTTAATTGGGGTCGGAGCTAAACTCTGCAGGACAGTGGCCCTCCAGGACCAAGTTTGGAGACCCCTGGTCTATATGGATGTTGAAATCTCCAAGTACTAGCAGAGGTGTACCATCCTCAGGGAAGGATGAGAGTAACACATCCAACTCCTCCAAGAAGTTACCCAGCTGACCTGTGGGACACTAAACAACTACAACATGGATTTTAGCTGGGTAGGTGATGGTAATTGCATGTGATTCAAATAACAAACAAACAAACTAAACATTAAACAAAAACAAAAAGATAATATAATGATTTTATATATTGTAGCAAAGAATTCATTTGGGAGGAATCTCATTAGCTGTAGTGTCAAAGTCACCAGCTCAGTCACTTTCTCAGCACTACATTTCACACAATCCTCCTGACCCACTCACCTGCACTTAGTCAGCCATTACCAAACCTGCCACAGCTCATCTCCTAATTAATGATCATCTGCACCTGCACACCCTCATCTACTCACCCTTTATCAGCAGCCACCATCCTCACTAGAGTTGTCTGGTCTCGTCAACATCAAAGACAAGTTCCACGACTTACCTGAGAAACCTACCTGTTGTTACTGACCTGTCTTCAGTCATCTGATTTCTGTTCCTTGTGTCATCTCCCTGGATCCTCCACTCAGCTAGTATCACTGTCTTTACAGTCACCACTGCACCTGCAATATATGGACTGTATTATCAACCAGCTAAATCTTCCAGATTATCTCCAAACTGCTATACTCACCATTACTACATCCAGATCCTGTTATTCTAAACTGTTCATATTTCTACTTTCCTGTCTGTTGCCTTCTGTTCCATGACATGTAGTATGACAGCAAGGCTAGTCAACAGGAATTTAGAGTTTACTTTCAACAGGAACATTTAATTCTTTTAGCAGAATTAAAGACCTCAACACTAGTGATGGACAATTTTGAAACACGGTTTCAAGAAGCTTCAAAGCATCATGAAGTCTTTTGTTTTGAATCTACCAAAGTCAAGTGATGTTGGTAAAGAGGCTTTGTTATGTCATAACATAACAAGCAAAATTATCTGCTAACGGGGTAAAGATAATATTGTTTCTAAGCAAAAATTCACAAAATTTTCAGAAAACAATACATATATGCCATTTTACTTAAATGTATCTTGATTTAAGAATTTTTAGATTGGACTGGAAAAAAGAAAAAAAGCCAAGAAAAGCATTTTTTTGAAGTGTAGATTTAATGCTTTAATAAAACACTATCACACATGAGTCTCGGTGCTGAAACTCTTTACACAGTTACATGTTTATACAGCTCAGACTTTTATACAGTAATCTATTGTAAATTTAAAACACATTAGTCCTCATTAATACAGGTTCATATTTTAATGATTCTTCATGATTTTCATTTTAAATCATACGCTGAAGGTTCTTCAAAGCTGCTGTTATCTTAAGGAAAACAGTAGAAAACCACTGAAAGTGTTGAGGTTATTCTGGTCATCATATATCCTTGTGCCAGACCGAAGTCTCACATAGACAACATCTCCAACCTCCAGAATCAACACAACTCCATTCGAGGAGTTTAAATCATTCTGAGACAGATAAGCATATGCCATAACCACCTGCTTTCCATTCCTATGAATGGATGCAGTTGCTGCAGTTCCACCATGACCACATACAGAGATTCTGAACATGTACGCTCCTTTCAGTGGGGCTGTGAAAACACCTAAATCAAATAACAAGAGATACAGAATCAGCTGTTTCCTGTATGATTGCTCAATTACCAAACACACTGTGTAATAGTTTTAAAAGATGGCAGATGATTTCAGGCTACTTTCCATGACAGCAATTTCCTATAAACACACACACTTTTTTCTTTGCATTTATCATGTAACAACAACAGCATTGTCAAAACGATACCTGTTCATACAGATCCATGGAAATGACTTAAAAACACTGCATTCTGCTGCCAGGCAAGTAGTTGGAGATGTCACTTAATACATTTATTTATTTATTTATTTATTTTTTAAACGAAGGTGGAACAACTGTTCATGAAAATACCCTACACAATAATATGTGTAGACTAGGCCTGAGTTTTATGACTCCATTTCATTGATAATTACCTGTAATTGGGTTGTAGGCGTTCCCTATGTTTGTGAAGACGTTCCTGTAGGTTAGTGTGATTTCAGTGGTAAAAGGACCAATATTTCCACTGCCAGATTCCATCATTGAAGCTGAAAAAGCTATTTCTCTGTCTGTTATTGAAAAACATAAGCAATATTGTGATATATTACTATACTACACTGAGAATGAATACACTGAATTTAACATCATTCAAGCACACTTTCACCTCTATTTTCCTTTCTCAGCTCCTCTACTTGACTCAGAGTAAGATTTGAAATTTCTGTGAAGGAATAAAGATTCTGTTAAATGACATTTACACTGATTATTGTAACAGATAACACAATTTACACAGTATACACTCAACTTTACACTAACATTTACACTATACAATGTTTTGCATTGGTGTTTTACTTTAAGGATCATTGATAAAAGAGTGAATGTTTTGGTGAAGTACCATCAGTTTTCTTCTTCAGCTCTTCCAGGATAAAAATCTGTTGTTCCTTCAGTTGCGTCTCTAAAGCTCTGATGTTTGCTTTCTGCTCTGTAACGGTGGCGGTCAGTTCTCTCAGTGCTGCATGGATGTCAGGGATGCCCAGATCACAGTATTGTTGTCTGTCAGTTGAAGCTTCAGCTCTCAAAGTGTCTGTTTGAGGTGGATTCTGTCTTCCGTCCTCAGAGCTGATCTGTTGACTGATCTCATTCTCATTGAGTCCTCCATCTACCTGCTGCTGGACGACAAACACAAAGGTTTCCAACAGCAGCAGTATACATACTAAAGCCTTCATTCTTCACTGATGTTTGTTTCCAGCTCTTGCTCTGTCATCCTCACAGCCTCTCATGTTCCTTTTATAGTGTCCTGATTCACTGTCTTTTGTACTTGATTTATATTGCTTCAGATAAATAAGTAGTTCAAGTTAATCATAATCAAAGAGATGTTCCAGGTTCAGTAGATGTTTATTTCTATTCACAACATCGACACTATGTTTGATTTGTTTTTTTGTTCTTTTAGTTATCTCGTAAAAGCATCTGGATTTAAGAATCTTAAGATATTTTGATTGGGCCTAATTTCAACCTGTTCATCATATAAAGTGATTGTGTCCTTTCAGAAAATTTGGACTAAACTGCTCAATTCATATGGATTAGATTTACAGTCTCTTTATGAACCTTTTGAAGCGTAAAAGCGTCAATGGAAGGACAGAAATCCTCTCAGATTTTATTAAAATATCCTCATTTGTGCTTTGAAATTGAATGAAAGTTTTACAGATCTGGAACATTAAGGTGAGTAAATGATGATAGAATTTTCATTTTTCAGTTAACTAACCCTTTAATGGTAATGATCTTTTACTGCTATATACTTTAATATTTTTATCTAGTTCCAGACAGGTTTCTTTTAGTTGTCCTTTGGTCAGCATGACATTATTTTATGACAATGTTATGAAGACTTTGTGGAATTTTTTTTTTTTTTTAAGAATCTTGGCTAACATACCAGAATCACTGTGGGTATATGCCATTTGGATATTATTTTGGAAATGTACAATAATTTTCAAAAAAAAAAAAAAAAAAAAAAACATAAACAAATGGATTAGCTTAATATATGTATATGCTCACAGTCACCAAATGTGTCACGGCTTGATGGTGTGAAACTCTGGATGAGTCTGTTTGCGTGTCTTGATTGTCTTACAGTCTGACTTTAATGACAACTGAGATCCTTCGTTATAGCTTATATGGCATTATGGCATGGCTTAGAGCTGGGATCATGTTTATACAGTCTGACAAGCAACAATTGTAAAAGACTGTAATAACTCATACAGTCATAACTCATATAATGCACCCGGTAGTGTGTACCCGGCTTAAGTTAATCTTGCTTCATGGAAAATCTTCCTGCTTTAAATGTCAAAGAAAATGCTTAATATCTCTTCAGTAGAAGAATTTATTAGTATCCTAAAACAGCTTCAACAGTTTGTTTGCAGTAATTCTGTTCAAAGTCCTGTGAGAAATACAAACATGACACAAAAAACGCATTGCATCCAAAATAGAATCACAGATGAGACCAAACTTATCATGGCGAGTATAATTTTTGCACATTTGGGTAGAAAAACAGACTTTATTTAAATAAGAGTATAAGATGATGGCTCTCATTTTTTATAAAAGTACTTATTGACAAATTGGCAGAGACCAACAGTTTTAATTCAAGAGGATGTAAGAATGTGGACAAAAAAACTTTTAGAATTTGAGTTTCAATTGTTTAATCGGTGTTTAACAATTCCTCTTAAGAAATTAATTAATCATTAATAAAATCCTCATAAAGTTTCAGTGGATGGTACACAACAGCACTTGCTAGATTTTTGTCCTTCTTCAGATAAAACAATAGTACTTCAAAACTGGAGATCAGGTCAGTATTTAAAGTCCAAAAGCAAAAAACAAAATGCCTTGTTAGTGGAGAAAAACATAAAAAATAATGTTCAAAAAAAGTATGTATACAGTGCAATAGCAAAAACTGAGATGAAAAAATGCGATACCAAACAGAACCACATGGAGATGTGAAAAGACCACTATACTAGCCACCTTCAGCTGACTTGATCCTTTCAGAATTAGTAAAAACGCAAAATAGTAAAAACCACAAAATACAAATTATAAAGAAGTTTAGTGGTTTAAAATAATCTGATTGCAAAGACGCTAAAACAGGGATCCCAAATCTTGTCCCTGGAGATCTACATTCCTTGGTAAGTTCAGCTCCAACCCTGATCAAACATAACTGAACCAGCTCATTAAGATCTTCAGGAGCACTTGACAATAACAGACAGGTGTGTTGGAGCAGGGTTTAGGGTATGTTTACATAACACCATTTCAATCTAAAAACTTATGCATTTTGGTCATTCATTTACACGAGAACAGCTTTTTGGAGGCCTGAAAATGCAAGCTTTTGAAGTGCAAGGTTTTAGAAACAATATCTTTACCATCTCCATGTAAACAATAAAAACGTGAATTTGTAAAAATGGTGGCATCATGTGCTTGCGTAGTTTGTGCTCAGCCTATAGGCTTGGAGATTCTCTTTACAAAAGTGACATCTCCATCTACTGGCCTGGCATGCATAATACAGCGTTTTTAGTTGTATTTGCAGATCTGTGTGAATGGTGATTGCTTTGACAACATTGTCCTCTGTTTTTAGTACATGGTTGTCATGTAAACATACCCTTAATCTGGGGAATTTCTCTTGCACTGCCATATTTTAAGATATGTCAGTGCAAGTTGATTTCAGCTAAAACAGCTCAAACATGCAGTTTAGTCTGGGAAGGGGCTTAAGTCTTGTCTGTGAAACTAGGGGAATTTCTCTTGTCCAAAAACCTGCCTCTTTCTACTTTTTAAAGTATTACTTACATAAGGTATTAATTGAATAACCAACTTCAGAGATCAAGTTTTAAGGTTTTCATCTTTCAAATGTATATAATTTATGAAGACTAATAGAATAATTGATATTAAGGAAACGATTGCCTGTCAACAGTACAGTGTGGGTTAAGAGGCTACCTTCTGATTTCTTACCGCTGTCATTTCTGTTTTGCGTTCATTTTGTTGTTGAGAGGAAAACACGCAGCACATATTTACATAATAATATAATTGCAAGTCCCAGCAGCGTGGGTGGCCTGCTCAGGAATTTCCAACTTCTTTTTACCCCTAAGAGAAGAATGAAAAAGTACTGAGTATATCAGGGTCTTGAGGGCTGGTGAAGTAATTCTCTCCAGTGTGAATTCTTATGTCAAGTCAAGTCACCTTTATTTCTATAAAACTTTATGCTGTATGGATTGCAAAGTTGCTTCACAGAGACAAACAAGAAAACAGCACAATCAGTCCAGGTGATACGGGAAAATAATGTTCACCTTTTCATAAAAGCATGAAATTCAGTGCACTTGTACAGTTTGGGGCCCTGGACATTTTCAAAAATTGAGTCATCGCAAAAAAGCCTTGTGGTCGCCATGGCAACCATTTCACTTTCCAGCAATTTCCAGCATATTTTGTATCTCCTGAATCAAACATGACAACATAGAAAATGTGATGTCTACCCCTATGTTTTGATGGTCAAGGATTACAATGATACCATATAAAACATCATAAACTGTTCAGGTGAATAGTTAATGGTGATTTCAGTGATGTGAGAAGGAAATCACAGTATCTGAGAACATAGGCTAGACTTTATAATATCATGTCTGTTGCATGCACGTTGTGTAGAGTTTTAAAAGCTTAATCCTTTTGTTCATTAACCTTAAAAATACTGTGACTGTAAAGAGTAGAATATTCAATATGACCTTAGAAACATAGCTTAAAAAAAGTCAAACAAAGATTTATTTAAAGAAATTTATTTCAAAAACACGTTTGTTTGTTTGTTTGATTTTTTTTGTTGTTGTTGTTGAACCTATTCTTCAGACTTCTTCACAGTCTCTTCCACAATGACACAAAGCTGTGCACTTTAAAGAAGCATTTTTACATTTTCAGTGTCGACCGGCAGCCTTTCTTGCAGCCACAGCTTAAGAGTTCAAGGATGGCCTGGCTTGGCTGTGGAGGAGTTGACCACAATGGTCTCCAAATGCTTGAGCCCATCCAACCCCATTCTGTTGCCACCTCAAGTGCTTGTCCTCAACAGTGTTCATTGCTGCACCAGTACATTCTGGTTGCAAATGCAGATACTGTGTCACAGCCGGTGAAGGCATAGAACACGGTAAGGGCCTTGGATTTGCAACTGCAAGTAGTCTCCACATCCTGCTGACATGCGCCTACAACCAGTACACTGAATCAACTGGTGTACCATGACAGCAAGAAAGTCCTCAGTTTCTGTTTTGGAACACTGGCCTGCACAAGAATCAAATTAGATTTCCTCTTCCATACATGAAGAGGTAGATTCAGGGATGCTACTCCATGTGGTAGATTCTGCAAGAAAAGGATTTAAAAAGATCACATTGAGCACTGTAGACATAGATCTCGTAGTCCTAGCCATTATACGTGTTAGAGCTGGACATTGAGGAGATGTGGGTGAGTGAGGGGACGTTTTCTTACTTTCCTTCCTTCAAGATGGATGTCCTCCTCCACCTTGAAGGTATATGTTGCCACCATCACAGTACATCACAGTGCTGTCAGTGGCAGGACACTGGGAAAGCACAACCTGATCATCAGGTTCCTGAGAGGTGCTAGGAGGTTAAATCCTCTCTGGCCATGCCTCATCCCCTCTTGGGACCTCTCCATCATCCTTTTGGGCCTACAGAGAGCTCCCTTCAAGCCTCTAGAGTCAGTTGAACTTAAAAACCTGTCTTTGAAAAAAGTGCTCCTGACTGTGCTCACTTCCTTCAAGAGGGTGGGGGACCTGCAAGCATTTTCTGTCAGTGAATCAAGCCTAGAATTCAAGCCTGCTTGGTCTCACGTCATCCTAATACCCTGGCTTGGATAAATGCCTAAAGTTCCCACCACTCCCTTTTGGGACCAGGTGGTGAACTTGCAAGCACTGCCCCTGGAGGAGGCAGACCCAGCCCTTGCGTTGCTGTATCCCATTGGCGCTCAGTGCGTTTAAGTGGACCACACACAGAGCTTGAGAAGCTCAGAGCAGCTCTTTGTCTGCTTTGGAGGTCAGCAGAAGGGAAAGGCTGTCTCCAAACAGAGGTTGGCCCACTGGATAGTGAATGCCATTGCCTTGGCTTACCAGTCCCAAGGCGAGCCATGCCCCCTAGGGGTGAGATCTCACTTCACTCGGGGTGTTGCTTCCTCCAGGGGGTGAGTGCACTGCACCTCTCTGGAAGACACATGCAGAGCTGCAGGCTGAAATTCGCAAGATTTTATAATCTCAGAGTGGACCCACTGTGCTGTCGACAAGTAGATGGCCATGGGTCCTTGCTTGCTGTGCCATTTTTCTCCAAGGAGGGGATGTGAGCGCTTATTCTGCTCCTCAGATCAGTTCCCCAGATGGTGAACCCTGTGGAGTTCCTCCAACATCTTGCAGTAGTCAGACGCGGCGGAGGCTCATTTCAAAAACTCAGTAACAGTTTTTGGATTGTCAGTCGACGAAAAAATCCTTTCTATCACCTTTAAGGGAACGGGGGGTTACAATAGTAACCTAGACATTTTTCTCTTTAACACCCAATCAAATTACATATGCAAATACCTGCTAGAAGACAAAGGATTGTAAATTTTCCCTCCATAGGAATAAATTCTTATTGGGCGTGACATCTTCAAACTGATCACTGATCACAAGATCATGCGGTTTTTCCACTTTTTGAGAAATTCTGATGTGAAGATGATGCTGAACTAGAAGTCTTCTAAGGACCCTTAATTTTGTGCCAGGCTTTAGCCTTGTCTTTCCATCCACCAAAGATCCTTTGACTCCATCTGGTTCTATTTCATCAAGAAAACATTAGCAAAGATCAAATGGAGCCTCAACAAATGCATCAGTACAGTTTAATTCAAATGGGAGACATGTAAGTATCCCTACCCCTTTTAAATAAGGGCGTGTTAGAACTAAACTGATGGTTTGCTCAAGGCTGTTGATCTGAATTTCAAACTATGCTGTAACTTCTTGCTTTCCTGTATTTTGCTTCAGCTCTATTTTCCTTGGTAAACTGTATGGATGTATGTGTGTGTAATCACCCGCTATATTGCTAAATGTACATGATTTTTCAAATCAACAGAAAAATATACTGGGATAACCTGGCTACTCTTGAGACTTCCCTGATATAGAGTGGTCATAGTTCATGATATGCACTTTGACACGACAGGTAAACAAGGTAGTTTGTGATGTAAGAATCACTGGTGAGTTCAAACTGCGTTTTTGCAATGGTGTCAACTTACACATGGTTTGTCTTAAAGCATATTAAAAACACTACAGACAAAAACAACATTAATAACTTGATTTTCATCACAGGGGGTTTTGAAACATTTCCACACTGTTGTCAAGTGAAGGGGCTCTTTCTAGTGTGTAAGGCTTTTCTCAAGTGTGAATACTCATGTGCCAGTTAGTTCACCCAAAAATTAAACTTCTGTCATCATTTACTCACCCTGAAGTTGTTCCAAACCTCTATAAATTTCTTTATTCTGCTGAACACAAAGGAAGATATTTGAGGAAGATAATGTTCAAGGATGTACAAACAGTTGTGGAGTACCATTAATTTATATAGAATTTTGTTTCCATACTATGGAAGTCAATGGTACCCTACAACTGTTTGTACATCCTTATTCAAAATATCTATGATATATCTATAATATGTGTTCAGCAGAACAAAGAAAGTTTGGAACAACTTGAGGATGAGAAAATGATTACAGAACTTCAGTTTGGGGTGAACTATTCCTTTTAAAGGATTAGTTCACTTTAAAAGGAAAATTATCCTATGATTTACTCACCCTCGAGCCCTCCTAGGTGTATGACTTTCTTCTTTCAGACGAACACAGTTAATAATCACCCTGATGCTCCAAAGCTTTATAATGGCTAGTGTGAATTTATAATCAGTGTGAATTCTCATGTGGCCTTAAATGGATGGTTAAGTAAAACTCTCTAAACACTGTTGGAAGGTGTAAGGCTTTTATCTGGTGTCAATTCTCATGTGCCTGTTAAAGTTTCCTTTTTGAGTAAAACGTCTTCCACACTTTGTTGGCATGTGTAAGTCTTTTCTCCAGTATGAATTCTCATGTGCCTGTTAAGGCTTCCTTTACGGTTGAAACTTTGTCCACACTGTTGACAGGTGAATGGACTCTTTTTAGTATGAATTCTCATGTGGACTGTAAGGTTTCCATGTTGATGGAAACTTTTCCCACACTGTTGGCATGCATAAGGCTTTTCTCCAGTATGAATTCTCATGTGCCTGTTAAGGCTTCCTTTATGATTGAAACGTTTTCCACATTGTGGACAGGTAAAAGGGCTCTCCCCACTGTGAGTTATCATGTGGGCTTTAAGGTTTCCATGTTGAGCAAAACTCTTTCCACACTGAGGGCATGTGAAAGGCTTTTCTCCAGTGTGAACAGTCATGTGCCAGTTAAGGCTTCCCTTATGGGTGAAACATTTTCCACACTGCTGGCAGGTATAAGGCTTCTCCCCAGTGTGAATTCTCATGTGGCAGTTAAGTTGTGCTTTTTTGTTGAAACTTTTTCCACAGTGTTGGCAGGTGAAGGGACTCTCTCCTGTGTGCATTCTCATATGGACTTTAAGGTTAACATGTTGAGCAAAACTCTCACCACACTGATGGCATGTGTAAGGCTTTTCTCCAGTGTGTATTCTCATGTGGACTTTAAGGTTTACATGTTGGGCAAAACTCTCTCCACACTGTTGGCATGCGTAAGGCTTTTCTCCAACATGAATTCTCATATGCGTGGTAAAATTTCCTTTTAGATTGAAACTTATTCCACACTGAGGGCATGTGTAAGGCTTTTCTCCAGTGTGAATTCTTATGTGCCTGTTAAGACTTACTTTACGAGTGAAACTTTTTCCACAGTGTTGGCAGGTGAAAGGGGTCTCCCCGGTGTGAATCCTCATGTGGACTTTAAAGTTTCCATGTTGAGCAAATCTCTTTCCACACTGAGGGCATGTGTAAGAGTTCTCTCCAGTGTGCAATCGCATGTGAACTTTAAGGTTTCCATGTTGAGCAAAACTTTTCCCACACTGTTGGCAGGTGAAAGGCTTCTCTCCTGTATAGTCTTTAAAATTTCCTTGTTGATTGAAACTCTTCTGAGCTTTTTTTCGTGTGGAGGTCTTTTCAGTTTGCAAACATCTAAAAGGTTTTTTTCCAGTTATGAAATTGTGAAAATTCTCATATTGATCTTTCTCTTCAATGTCATTGAGTTCTTCTTCCTCCTTTTTCATTGCCATTAGAGCTAAAGTGAAGAAAAAAAACAAAAACAAATAAAAGTTATCCCCAATTTAATAGCACAATACAACAGACATCAAAACATTTAGGTATGCAATGCATCAAAACCAACAACATGTATGCTAAATTCTAAACCAGAGGTGTCCAAACTATGGCCCACTTTCCTACTTGCCCAAATACACCTGCCGGAAGTTTCTAAAGTACTCAACTCTGGCCCTTAAAACCCCCTTTCTTTCAGAGTTTTGCTCCAACCCTAATCAAACAAACCTGTACATGCTAATCAAGGTCTTGTATTTTTTGAAAGCTACAAGCAGATGAGTTTCATCAAGGTTACAGAAAAGGGGACCTTGAGGGCCAGAGTTGAGAAATGCTGCTCTTCACAATATTGTTAACTCTTAACTTTCTTTAGGTCATGTCCCAAAAACCTTTAAGATGGCAGTTAAACCCTTGATTAAAAAATCTCAATTAGGGATGTTAACAATTAGTTGCCGATTGATTAATTGTGCAAAAATAATCCAAAGCAACTGAAACTGTTTGTAAATGGTCAGACCAATCCATATGAATTGAGCGATTTAGTCAGAAGAGAAACAATAACTTTATATGATGAACATACTGAATTTAGGCTTTTAAATCGCATATCAACATTAATCAGCGAACAAACAGCTCAACTGTACATGCTTGACATACAAGAATGAACCTCATTAATTGTTTCTGAAGCTCAAACGTGCTGCGTAACATACAAGAATGAACCTAATTGGTATTGCAGAAGCTCCAAAGTGCTGGCTAACACACGAGAATGAACCTTATTGGTTCTCGCATGTTTCTATCCTTCAAATACATTGGTATTATTCATAATATTTGAAAGACCACAAAAATTGTTATTAGGCTACTATCTGTCTGTGAATGACAGCACACCTGCATGCAGCAGAGGTTGTACAGTACTGTGTGAACTTCTTATTCAAACCGGCCAACGGACAGTTCGATCACTGAGTGAGTCCTTCAGTGTCTGTCATTATATCATCTATGTTGCTAAGCCATCTGCTTAGATTCAAGAGCGCATAACTGATAATTATTCACATGATATGTTTTCTCAGAACATGAGTTCTGCTATTGTGAACACAATTTAAAGTGGAAATATCATGTGCCAAGCAAACCTCGCTAGTTAAAACATTAAACACGGCATGCAACAGAAAAAGTGTTCAAAAGCAGCGCATCTACAATAAATATTTCTATTTAAATTCATATCAAAATGTTGTGACTTCTGGATACTGATTTCATGTGATTTGAGTAGCATATTTAATCTAAATGTGTCTATCAGATTTAAAATCATTCTGTCCTACTTCATTACTTCGCTCGCTCCAGTAAAAGTGTCCAGTGTCCGTCCGTTCATTTTTTTTTAAATAATTCCTAATATGCCTGTTTTGTGCATTCGAAACTTGTATACATCAGGCCACAGAAGAAGAAACAGGCATCCAAGATCAACATATGATGCTACACAGGGGTGCTTTCTTCATGCAATGCATTCTCTATTGGTTCCGGGAGGGCTAGCACTAACGTGCTTTCTTCATCATACATAACCTTAACTTGTGCAGCGATTGGTGGAAACGTCTCTATTTATAATCTTTAAGCTAAAGTGACATCCAATAATTTCCTCAGTGCATAACTTAAATTTCACAGACATTTTCTCCATCTGTAAATGTTGAAAAGTCGAGAAAATATTTCCATTTTGCTGTCCAGGAGACAGGAGTGGAAGCACAAACTTCAGTGAACGAGCGCCACGTGTGCATGCGCGCCAAACAGACGGAGTTCAATGATTCTGACTAAAATATACATTTAGCTAAAATATTTGTTTTTGTTTGCGAACATAAATGTGCCATATGTAGAATTGCGAACCTACAACTAAGTGTATTTTTATGATAGCAGTAACTGTAACGTGACTATTGTAGGGTAATCAAAATAGACTAATAATTAGTCTGTGCTTTTTTTTTTATTTTCAGTTTTAGTTTAGTGAATGTAACTTCTGCTTTAAAAAGCATTTTGTTTTTAGATTGTAGTGTCACAATGTTAGAATGTAGGCCTAATGTGATTTGAATTTTTTTTTGTGCATAATATAATATAGACTACAAGGTTACATTCATGTTTGTTTTCATAGCCTTCAGTATGAACATTGTTTGAAGGAAAATATTGGGCAGGATGTGAAATAAAAAAAATAAAAAAATTAAACACAGATTTTGTTTTTTATTTTTTTGTTCAAATAGAAAAATGTACAAGATTATACATCGCCATTCAGCCCAAAAATAGGGATATGATTTTTGGGCCATATCGCCCAGCCCTATGGCATGCTTTAAATACTGAATTTCCCATGTTTTAGATAAGCAGTAATGATACATTACATCACATTATTTAACAATTAGCCCATTCTGCATCTCTAATTCTTTTTTTTTTTTTTTTTGTGCCCCCCAAAAAATTTTTAGGACCAGCCGCCACTGATGCTACATTTACAGTTGAGCTTGATAGAAGATGTGAAAGTCACAATAAATGATTTTTAGTCCACAGTTTGAGTCTTTGATTTGAACAGATTGTCACAAACATTAAAACAGTTTGATGTAAAATTAGTGCCCACTGGTGGTTTTATTTGCTCATCAAAGCCCTTTAAATGAAGAACAAATGCAGACAGCAGAAGTAACTCTACCAAATGTAAAGCTGATCACTCACATTTCAAGATTTGCCTTTTTTTTAAAAATATATTGTCGAATAATTAATTTATAGAAATTCATTGTTTTCCATTCAGAAAATTGGAATTAATGTTACACATGAGAATGATTTTGTTTAGACAACTTCTGTATTAATTAGCATTTTTTTCTTAATTTAATGCATGATGTAATAATAATAAATGACCAACATGGAGGTAGGATCTTCTCAGGTTCACTCGAAGGCAGCATTAGTATTTGTCTGGTCATGTGATCTCAACATGTCCATATGCGTTAACCCGCTCCATGTCAAATAAAACCACTTTAATTAGGACACTCATATGACATTCTTCAGAAATATTTTTCATTTCTGTAGAACTGGACATTTTAATAATGATCAAATTCTCAGCTCTTGAGAATGAAACAAACCTGTTTGTTCCTCAGTTTCTTCTTGTTTCACTCTGAATGTTTCTTCAATCTTCACATCTTCACTCTCCTCTTTAATGAACACAATCTTCACATCTTCAATCTCCTCTTTAATAAATGCCATCTTTACAATAGGGTGTCACGTGGATATCAGTCGCTTCACCAGTATTTCGGTATCACACCCTGTCCTGTTTAAAATGAGAATAATTAACAGATAAAAAAATAATAATACATTTTTGGGTGTGTCTCAATCAGCTCTAGTTCAGTAGTTCAGCGTACTGGTGAGGGAGTCAGTCAGAATGAGTGGACTTTAATGACCTGATTAGACAAAAACACTCAAAACTATAAATTAATAAAATAACACAATTTATAATGAAAACTCACATTTAGGTACTTATTATATTTAGTATTTAATGATTTGAAGACTTCAGATGCAAAATCCTCTAAGTGCCATCTGAAATTTTCTTCTAAAATGAGCATTTTTTATCAAGCTTGTATGTTTAGGGTCAGTAATGTCATTCTAATGACAACTAATAGGTCATTTTCATTGCCATTAGAATGAAATTTCACTTCAATCACTATCTTCCAGTGACTGAATTCATGTTTATGATGAACTGATTCACGATAAAGAGAGAGAGAGACAACTGTTGTGTTACTCGTGTGTGGATGCGCTTTACTCACACAACATACATTTTAGAAAAGGCATTAATATGTTACATTCAATAATAAACAATTAATTCTGAATCGCTTGTAAATGTTAAATGAACGGTTTATACACAACACAAACCTTTCTTCAGTCGAATCACAACAGATGCAGGAGCGCGGCGCGTCTTTATGACGTCACACCACAACACCAAAATAAGAGTCCTGTTCACATGCTGCTGTCTAAAATGTATAGAAATTTACATAAAACAATATATACAAATAATGAGAGTTGACAGAAATTCAGTATGTATTGGTCAAAAACTAAATGTATATTGTCCAGTTATGTGCTGAAAATAAACTACTAGAGTGAGATTTTGTCTAAAAATAAAACCTGTAATGTTGGTGTGAAGAAACCATTTTAGACCAGATATAAATTAGATTAAAATGCAAATAGAGACAAATGATTTATTTTTTTTTAAAGTGTACAAGTTCATGAAGCAGGGTTCATTTGTCAGTACTGAAACGCATACAAGTTAGTGTTTTATCTCATTTTAAAAGTGGGCATAGAAAGTTCATTTAAGTCTAAAAATTTCTGAAAATAGGTATAAAATGTCTAAACATTATGATTGATGAAATTTATTTTCATTATACCTTCATAATCTTTCAACAGTTATTGACATTATTTGGGTCACTTTTTAAATTGTAAAGCCATAAACTGATTGATGATAAATATATATAAAATGTACTTCTTATTTAAAACAAAATGTTCTCATAATAGACATTCTTTAGCATGAAAAAGAATCACGCAAACCAGCTCAAAACACATCACAACAACCTTATTCACTTATATTTCAGCATAAACATACATTGCGTTCACTGTGTTTATTAATCTATCAACCATTTATACTTAATTTCCAGCTGAAATGGTGCAGAGATACGTACCTGTCATGGAACAGAGAAATGCAGTAACAGGTTCTTTATTTTGCAGCACAGAGCAATATGGCAGGAAACAGGTGAGTAGCTGTACAATGAAACTTTACGATGACTGGAGATGGATGATAACTGAAATGTCCTTTCTTACAGATGTGGGGAATTGTGGATGGCTGGACAGACTGATTTTGATTAACAAAAAAGGCATAGAAGCAGTAGATTTGTAGTGCTTTTACAACATATTTTATATAATTACTTTAATAATTAGGTTAATTAATAAAACACCTTAAGATAGATACTGCTGGATTTACAAAATTTTTACACAAAGGTTGAGGATCCAAACGCAGTATTTATTAGGAGTAATGGTGGGTTATGGGTAATGAAGTCCGAGATGAAAATGGCAATGTACAGGGGAGTGCCCTCTGGTGGCTCTCAAAAGCACTCCAGCACAGGACCGTAACATATGTAAAGAAAGTCTGCTTCCATGAGAACTGTATTGGGTGCAGTCCTGACACAACACACTGACATAGCTTTAAGATTTCAGAAAGCAAAGACTGAAAATAAACATGTATTTAAGACAGTTTTATTGAAACATGTATTTCACTGAAACATATTCAAGACATGATGACTTTTTAAGGATCCGCAGACACCCTGTGTAGATGGTCCCTCATTGAAGTACTCACACTCAGAGAGTAGGAGGTACATAAATCTTGCCAGGAGGGCAATAAGCTAGAGCTGGATTGTGAAGCAGTGCCTGCTCAATCTCCTCCATAATTTGCTCTGTCAAGGGGCCTACTTTCACAGAGGGTGGATGATTCTGCTCCTGAGAGTCCATTACAGAGTTTAAATGAAGAGAATCATGAATGCGAGAGAGAGCATCAGTTCTTTGACCAGACTGTAGGTAATAAAAAAAAAAATAAAAATAATTTACTGAAAAAGAGCAATCACCTAGCTAAGTTGAGGCTTTTGGCTGACCACAAGGTTGTGATGATCAGTCCCTCCAACTAGTGACGTTATTCCTCAAAGATGGCTTTTCCAGTTGAAACTCAAATTTCTCAGCCTTTGCGTACAGTTGAAGATTTATGAGTCATTTGAGGATCGCATGGACATGCTCGATGCATTCCTCAAAACTAGGTGAAATACCAAGATGTCATCAATGTAAACAATTAGAAATCTCATGAGTTCCTTTGTAGAGATGTCAACCGGGCAACTGCTGATGGTGGGATAACACCATTATCGCTTGAGCTACATTTTAGTGCTGAGCTGCTGGAGTCAGTAGATTCAAAACATCGTCAAAAAACAGAGCAGGCAATAGTCAAACAAAGATGGGCAAACACAACGATCAGTTTGTAGTCAAACAGGCTGGGGTTGGCAAAAGGCAAACAGTAGATAAGCAATCCAAACAGGCAGAGGTCTAAAGAAAGGCAAAAAGGCTTAAACTGGAACAGGCAGAGAAACAAAATACAGGAACACTCAGAATTATTGCAGTAGCAAACAAGACCTTGCAACTAATGAGTGAACAGAGGTTGCTTATATAGAGCCATAGCTAATGACAAACAGCTAATTCAAGCTAAGTCTGGGTAATGGGTTGTGGGAAATGTCCTAGAACTAGGCAGAGTTTAAAATTTGGGGTAATGGCGATCTTGTGAAGTGCATTAGAGAGGCAGGAGAGGTAGTGACTTAGCTATGGAGACAATTCAGATTATACTGTAATGGTAGGTGTTCACTGGCGTGGAGTGGGCGGAGCAGAGCGAGCATTTTCAATTCATTCCTATGGAAGTCGAGCTTCACAATTCCACAATGCACCTCGCGAGCATGATGCTCGACTTCCATAGGAATGAACTGAATGAATTAAACGAACCTCACCTGAGCACGGTACGGAGCAAACGAACCAGGCTTTGGGGGTCAAATGTGCTTGGGCACGGTTCAGAATGCCTAGTGTGAGTACACCCTAAAAGAAAATGGTGTCATTATTTAGCTCAAGTCATTTTAGATCAATAACAGTGTGACATTCATCAATTTGAAACAAGGTCAATTCAGAACTAAACAGTTCTACAAAAGAAAGCAATGTAGTTATTCAGTTCATTGTTGATTTTATTCAGTTCAGATACCAGTGTTAATGTTGCAAGATGTGATTCAGCTATTAAGCAACTCAACACAAGACGATGGTGCTCAAGACGGTACCTTTGTATCTGGAAGTCTTTACAGTGATTGCACAAGAAAGGCTTTCCTTCCCTTCCCTGTTATAACATGAATCCTAAGGTATTTCTGCCTGCAACACTCATTCCACACTGATGACATTTAAAAGTTCTCTCTCAAGTGATTCCTCTTGTGTACTTCAAGTTGTCCTTTTTGAGTGAAACTCTTTCCACACTGAAGGCATTTGTAAGGCTTCTCTCCAGTGTGAACTCTCATGTGGGCCTTAAGGTTTCCATGTTGGTCGAAACTCTTTTCACACTGAATGCATGTGTAAGGCTTCTCTCCAGTATGTATTCTCATGTGGACTTTAAGGCTACCATGATGAGCAAATCTCGCTCCACACTGTTGGCATGCATAAGGCTTTTCTCTGGTGTGAATTCTCATGTGCCTGTTAAGGCTTCCTTTCTGAGTGAAACCTTTTCCACACTGTTGGCAGGTGAAAGGGCTCTCTCCAGTGTGAACTTTCATGTGGAAATTAAGGTTTCCTTTTCTGTTGAAACTTCTTCCACACTGATGGCATATATAAGGCTTTTCTCCAGTATGAATTCTCATGTGCCTGTTAAGGCTTCCTTTTTGAGTGAAACTTATTCCACAGTGTTGGCAGATGAAAAGGCTCTCTCCAGTGTGAATTCTCATGTGGAAATTAAGGTTTCCTTTTCTGTTGAAACTTTTTCCACATTGTTGGCAGGTGTAATGCTTCTCTCCAGTGTGAACTCTCATGTGTACTTTAAAGTTTCTATATTGATCAAAAGTCTTTCCACACGGAGGGCATGTGAAAGGCTTTTCTCCAGGATGAATACTCATGTGGGCTTTAAGGTTTTTATGTTGACTGAAACTCTTTCCACACTGAGGGCATGTGTAAGGCTTCTCTCCAGTGTGAATCCTCAAGTGCCTGTTAAGGCTTCCTTTATGAGTGAAACTGTTTCCACACTGTTGGCAGGTGAAGGGACTCTTTCCAGTTTTAACTCTCGTTTGGAATTTAAGGCTTTCATCTTGATTGAAACTCTTTCCACACTGAGGGGATCCGTTAGGCTTCTCTCCAGTGTGAATTCTCATGTGGACTTCAAGGTTTCTTTTTTGACTGAAACTCTTTCCAGTCTGTGAGCATTTAAAAGATGCTTCCTTCTCCTCGTTCTGCGTCATTAGGTCTAAGGTGAAAAAAGCAAGCCCAAATAAAAGTTAACCCCAATGTAATTGCACAAAGCAACAGACAACAAAACATTAAGATATTTAATGCAATAACCAACAACATATATGCTAGATCTTATACTAGGGGTGTCCAAACCTTGTGCAAGGCCACTGTCCTAGAGAGTTTTGCTCCAACTAGCCCCTATACACCTGCCGGTTTCTGAAGTTTCTGAAGTTACCTGAAGACATTAGCTGGTACAGGTGTGTTTGCAGCTAAACTTTGCAAGACAGTGCCCCATCTGTCCTTCAATAAGTTGGACTAAAACAACAATTAAACTCTTATTTCTGTGAGGATTTTTGAGTTCATTTGCTTGGGTCAGAGATCTCTTCATTTGCAGAGGAAAAGACCTTTCAGTTGACATGGAGAAGCAGTTATTTGAATTAAAGGGCTAGTTCACCCAAAAATAAAATAATTATTACTCACCCTCATGCTGTTCTACAACCGTCAAACCCTCGTCATCTTCGGAATAAAAATTAAGATATTTTGATGAAATCCGATGGCTCAATGAGACCTCTATAGACAACAATGCCACTGAACTTCTAAAAATCCAGAAAGGTACTCAAAACATATTTAAAGCAGTTCATGTGAGTTTCATTAGTTCTACCTTAATATAAAGCAACAAGAATACTTTTTAATGATTTCTAGTGATGGCCAATTTCAAAACACTGCTTCGAATGATTTGGATCGAGTGTCAAAATGCCAAACTGCTGAAATCACGTGACTTTTTTTGCTCTAAATCACTAATTTGAAACAAAACATTCAAAGCAGTGTTTTGAAATCGGCCATCTCTAGATATCGTTGAAAAGTCGTTATTTTGTTTTTTTGGCGCACAAAAAGTTCTCTCGTCGCTTTATAATATTAAAGTATTTTGTATCACTGTACTCACATGAACTGTTTTAAATATGTTTTGAGTACCTTTCTGGATCTTGAGAAGTTCATTGCTGTCAATAGAGGCTTCCCTGAGCCATTGTATTTAATCAAAAATATCTTAATTTGTGCTCCGAAGATGAACGAAGGACTTACAGATGTAGAACAACATGAGGGTGAGTAATACATGACATTATTTTCATTTTTGGGTGAACTAACCCTTTAAAGAGCAATGCCAGACTGTGAAACCTCTATAGCTCTTGCTCTCTGCCTTTGTTTTGCTTGAGTGTGATGAATATCCTCAGTTGTCTGATGCCACCGTTAATTAGCTTCTTCCATTTTCCATTGGATCTTCGCAGTGATCGGTCATTTGTGGATTTTAATTGAGATTTAGTTTAAATATTTTGTTTTTTGTATGTGCCAGATGAAGGTCATGAGACTGAAACATTGTTAATAAAGCTATTTTAATACGTGTGCTAGTAATGATAGTGTACCTTTTCATTTTTATTTTTTTTTCCTGTTTTTGGTCTTTTTTCCTGCATGTCTATGACATCAAAATACAGTGAGAGTGTTTACAAAGCATTTGGAACCATCTGCTCTCTAATCACTCTTGCGGTACTTTGATGTCATGAACAGATCAGTCTGCATGGCACTTAAAGTTGAACACATCTTTTGTCTGGTCATGTGATCTCAATGTGTCTGTCCACATGGTTGCTCAAATAAAACCACTGCTCAAATAAAACCACTTTATTTTGGACACTCATATGACATTTTCAAAAAAATATCTTTCATTTCTGTAGAGCTGGACATTTTAATAAGGATCAAATGGCTGAGTTTAGCTTTGAAAATGAAACCGACCTGTTTGTTCCTTAGTATCTTTATGTTTCACTCTGAATTTTTCATTCTCCTCTTTAATAAACACCATCTTTATAATAGTGTGCCATCTCTCTCAATGGAGTCCATCACTAATCAGTTTGCCTTAACTGGGCAGATACCCAATATAGTATACTACAATTTTGGATACAGCTGGAAGTTATAGTAAATGTATTTTCTTTATCTATGGCAGTGGGTTACTACATACTCATAAATTATGGCCAGTAACACTCATCGAGGCTGTAAAAATGTTTGGTACCTCACAGAACCAGTGTCCCAGATCTAGAGTCTTTTGTAATATGTTCCCTGTATCTTGTGAGGGGAAATGTTATTTCTATGAAAGCTTCACTTTCAAAGCTCTGGTGAAAGCTCTGACATCAATGTTTTCTCCAGAGCTGCTGTATAGATAAATAATAACTAATGTTTTTGTTTTGTTTTTTTACAATGGAATGATTCAATTCTGAACTTACTTAAGCTGGACAATGATACCATTTTCTTCTAGAGTTGCTGTGCAGCTAAAATTGATTTCCTGTTATCACTGTAAAGCTGCTTTTACACAGTATTCATTATAAAAGCATTATAAAAATAATGCTGACTTAACTTTTTCCTGCACAACGATGGTCCAATTCACACAGCCAAGTCAACCAAGGTGTGGATTGAAGACCACCAAATCAAGACCCTGTCATGGCCATCACAATCTCCAGAAAAGAACCCAACTGAAACCTCTGCAATTTAAGCAAGAGGGTCAGAAGCTGTTAAATAAAGCCAAGCTGCTTGAATTTGTTTTGCCAGGAGTGGCATAAAGTCACACAGCAATAATGTGACTGACTGATTGGTTCCCTGTGATTGGTTATCAGTGTTATTCCACCAAATATTAATCTCTGAACTCTTTCTGAATTAAAACATTGGGATTGTGTTGTTAAAAATTAATATTAACTTATTTTCTTTGCATTATTCAATGTCTGAAAACATGGCATCTTTTTATTTCTTAATTGTTATTTTGAGCAGTTGTCATTTTCTGCAAATAAATGCTCTAAATAACAATATTTTTGAAATTTGAAAGAAATGTCGTTAGTAGTTTGTAGAATGAGGTTGTAGTTTTGGAAGTATGACCAAAATAAGAATTTTACTGGAATGTTTTCTGCGAAGAGCTGCTTTGTTTGCCAATGCAGGGATGCGCAAATGGATAAATCATTTTGACTGGGCTCCGTCAATGGTTGGACATTACTGAGGCCTGACTGCTGTCAACCCAAAACTTGTAGCATTTCACTGCATAATTCATAAATCAGTGTTGTGCGCCAAATTATCTGGAAAAATTAAAGACTTAATGGATACTGTGATGAGGCTGGTAAACTGTATTCACGTGAGTTCTGGTCTGCAACATTGCCCTTTTAAAGCCTTGCTGACGGAAATGTGTGTAGAACGGCATGATCTTTGGCATGACACAATAATGTCTGATGGCTAAGCAAAGCTTGTGTGCTAGAGAGAGTATGAACTTCAAAATGAACCTCCAAAGCCAAAAGGCAGATCAATTTATGAGGTTTTTAAATGACAACACAGAAATGGCATACGTGCATTTTTTATTTTTTTATAAAGGCAAGAACCACACTATTCCTGACATGTATGAAGCTGTTGATGCTTTTTGAGCGTGATCTTCAAGGGAGAAAGCTGCACTTTCCATATTTGTATCAGCATTGCAAGAAACCAGGGTCCTCTCGCACCAGATGCGAGAGGACCCTTTAATGCACAACTTTGTGATGAGACTGGCAGAGAATTTCAAGGAGTGATTTGAGAGCTTTAACCTGTCAAGTGAACTCCTTCTCTTCCTAAGACATCCATTTTCAGTCCCAGCAGATGGGCAATGGATTGCTGAGATTGCAAACGACTGGTTTCATCCAAGTCTGAACTGCTCAGAGAGCAACACAAGGAGGACAGTGTGAATGACTTTTGGACAAAAGTCTAAAGCTAAATTCAAGAACAGCAGAATTATTGCAATGTTCCTTCTTTCAATGTTCCCATCCACTTACATCTGTGAGTTATTGTTTTCTATAATGAACATCATCAAGAACCAAGATAGAAACAGAGTGTCTAGTGTGCATCTTGATCAGTGTCTCAGGATTGCTACAACAGAATTTATATCGCCCAACATCAGAGGAATGGTTTCAACCCGTCGTTGTCACTTTTCTCATTAAATGGTGAAAAAAAAAAAATCAGAATATATATATTGTGATTTGTGACTCTTTTAACAAACAACAATAATAAAAACATTATTACAAGCTTACTGTTTTGAATCATACTAAGATAAAGAGATAGTTTTGAACACTGGCTGGTTATGTACTTGTTCAAAAAATAGATCTTCTGTTGTGTATGCTGTGTAGTTAAATCCAAAGAAGAACAAAATGCAGGAATAAGCGGATACTAGAGACTTTAACCTTTGGGGCTTAAAATACTCTTGTCATTTTAGTCATACAGATAAAGGCAATACATCATTTGAAACTGTCGTAAAGAATCACTTTTATTTGTGTCCACATACAATTCCATGTCACAAAAATGAAGAAAAACAAAAAACAAAACAAAAAACAGACATGACCAATATATCCTAAGAAACATTTAAGTATCTAATTTTAAATGATGTAATTCAAAACAAACAAATATTATCTGTATAAAAAGAGAGAGATGTACAGTCATTCTTGTGTGAGCTCATTATCATTAATGTTAGAGATGCACTGATATATCACCCAATAATCGGTATCCGACGATAAAAGCACATTTTCACACTATCGGTCAATAGTTAAAAAACCAAGTAGTAATAAAGATATTTGCCAACATAATGATGACAGTAATGCACACAAGAGTAGTAGCTCTTCTGTGCTTCACATTGCATGTGTGCCACACTTGAGCCCAACTGAACCATGCTCTGGCCCACCTCTCCCAAGCGGGTCAGGGACAGTTCAGCAAACCGTGCCCGGTATAGAGCAATCACACTAATCAAACAAACCAGGCTTTGGGGGTCAAACATGCTCAGGCACGGTTCAGAGTGTATAGTGTGAGTACACCCTATGATGTCCATTTCTGTTGAAACTTTTTCCAGTGTTGGCAGGTAATAGGGCTCTCCTCAGTGTGAATTTTCATGTGGGCTTCAAGGTTTCCATGTTGAGCAAAACTCTCTAAACACTGTTGGCAGATGTAAGGCTTTTATCTGGTGAGAATTCTTGTGTACCTGTTAAAGTTTCCTGTTTGAGTGAAACTTCTTCCACACTTTGTTGGCATGTGTAAGGCTTTTCTCCAGTATGAATACTCATGTGCCTGTTGAGGCTTCCTTTACGGTTGAAAAACTGTCCACACTGTTGGCAGGTAAAAGGGGTCTCCCCTGTGTGAACTCTCATGTGGACTGTAAGGGTTCCACGCTGATGGAAACCTTTTCCACACTGTTGGCATGAGTAAGGCTTCTCTCCAGTGTGAATTCGTACATGTCTGTCAAGACTTTCTTTACGATTGAAACTTCTTCCACACTGTTGGCAGGTGAAAGGGGTCTCCCCAGTGTGAATCAGCATATGAGCTTTAAGGTTTCCATGTTGATGGAAACTTTTTCCACACTGAGGGCATGTGTGAGACTTTTCTTCAGAGTGAATAGCCATGTGCCAGTTGAGGCTTCCTTTATGTGTGAATCTTTTCCCACACTGTTGGCATGAGTAAGGCTTCTCTCCGGTGTGAATTCTCATGTGCCTTTTAAGATTTGTCTTATGATTAAAACTTTTTCCACAGTGTTGGCAGGTGAAGGGACTCTCTCCATTGTGTATTTTCATGTGGACTTTAAGGTTTACATGATGAGCAAAACTCTCACCACACTGATGGCATGTGTAAGGCTTCTTTCCAGGGTGAATTCTCATGTGAATTTTAAGCTTTACATGATGAGCAAAACTCTCCCCACACTGATGGCATGTGTAAGGCTTTTCTCCAGTATGAATTCTCATGTGCCTGTTAAGACTTATTTTATGATTGAAACCTTGTCCACACTGTTGGCAGGGGAATGGACTCATTTTAGTGTGAACTCTCATGTGGACTGTAAGGTTTCCAAGTTGATGGAAACTTTTTCCACAATGTTGGCATCTGTAAGGCTTCTCTCCAGTGTGAATTCGTATATGCCTGTCAAGACTTTCTTTACGATTAAAACTTTTTCCACATGGTTGGCAGGTAAAAGGGTTCTCCCCACTGTGAATTCTCATGTGGACTTTAAGGTTTCCATGTTGATAGAAACTTTTTCCACACTGAGGGCATGCGTAAGGCTTTTCTCCAGTGTGAATAGTCATGTGCCAGTTAAGGCTTCCTTTATAAGTGAAACTTTTTCCACACTGTTGGCAGGTGTAAGGCTTCTCCCCAGTGTGAATTTTTGTGTGGCGATTAAGGTGTCCTTTTTTGTTGAAACCTTTTCCACAGTCTAGGCAGGTGAAGGGACTCTCTCCACTATGAATTCTCATGTGGAATTTAAGGTTTTCACGTTGAGCAAAACTCTCCCCACACTGCTGGCATATGTAAGGCTTTTCTCCAGTGTGAGTTTTCATGTGCCTGTTAAGACTTGTTTTATGATTGTAACTTTTTCCACAGAGTTGGCAGGTGAAAGGACTCTTTCCTGTGTGGTCTTTAAGGTTTCTTTGTTGACTGAAACTCTTTTGAGCTTTTTTCTCTGTGGAAGTCTTTTTAGTCTGCAAACTCCGAAAAGGTTTTTCTCCATTTATGAAATCATGAAGATTCTCATGTTGATCTTTCTCTTCAATTTCATCAAGTTCTTCTGTCTCCTCTTTCATTGCCATTAGGGCTAAGGTGAAAAAAAAACAAACAAAGGTTTTTCCCAATTTAATGGCACAATACAACAGACATCAAGGGCCAGATTTACTAAATGGGGCAGATTGGCATCAGAGCACATTTCCTCAAATGCGCAGATGGGAGTGGCAAGTTTTGCCTGTGATCTACTGTTGACACACAAATTAAAGAACAAGGATGCAGTCAAATCATTTACATAATGACCAAAGCAATCTTCCAAGAGCAGCGCAAATTAGCGTTGGGTCGCAAATAAGCAGAGCTGATGCTTGTCAGGTGCAGGTAGACACAGTCACAACTTGTTACACGTAATATGACAAACACATTGGCTTGGCAAACCATATGTTCGGATAACATCTTCCTCTTGCATTCCAAAGAAATTAATACGAGTGGAAAATATTCTCATTTCTACCACACGCTCTCTGTTCTCTGCGGTGTCTCCTCCTAGCAGCAAATGTTGAAGCCATGTCACAAAATGGGTTAAGACGTGCTTTTTTTTAGGGGTGTTAAATTATGATGCAAATACCAGTAAATTGACTAGCACAAACATTAGTAAATCACGTTGCGTGATTTATTCAAATACTCTCCTCCTATATGTTTTGCGTTTTCACTTTTGCACTGTGTATCTTTATTAATGTCACTGTAAAGTCAATTTTGAGAACTGTTTCTAAACACACAAATGTTGCAAATGTACTGCTGAAACAGATTACAAAGACTGTGCACTATGTAGTACTGAATTGTGAAGTTAAAGCGTTAAACAGTTTTTCAACATTTTTTGGGCGGAGCTAAAATGGGGGCTCGATGACGCACTGGAGCCTACGAGCATGGCCCCACCCCAACACTATATCGATGCCACCAAGCATAGCGCCGCCCCTAACACTACAGCGGCTTGCCCACTCTATCTCGAGTTACTGTCATTACTCTTAGTTATATTGCCTACATTTTGCTAGCTAGCAATGCATATTGTTTTACCTGGTTGCGATAATATACAAAACAGCCCAGTCTCCTTATTTAAATTTCCTAAACACGATGACATAAAGACGTTGTGGATTAATTTAGTCTCTGCAGTGATCATTTTACACCGGATAGTTTTACAAACTTTCATTAGAGACAACTGGGATTCACTGATAATCCACTGTTATTACTCTGTTCAGCCCCATTCACTATCTCCCGCATCGGCCTTCATACTCCCATCCCACGACAACCCATAAAATGGGGCCGGACTGAGTCTCTCCCATCCTGGCCTTCATCCTCCCGTCTTACGGCGCTGACATCTGTGACAACAGTCAGCAGTAACGTTACGTGCCCACCAATGAGTCTAAGTTGCCTTGTATGCTTATGTTATAATTAGTTGGTAGTCCACAGTAACTCTACTAAATTTTGCAATCTAACATGATTCTTTTGTTTATATGCATCACTATGTTTGACTCATTAGACAAGTCAGTTGAGATGGCAGCTCTCGTTAGTGGGTGTGGTTTCAGCGCTGACAGTGGACACACCCCCAGCGTTTGAGAGCAGAGACAACTGCTTATTTTTTCATGATTTTGATAACTTATTTAATTTCCTTTTTAGATTTTTTTAATCATTCAAATTTGCCTGGGTGGTTAATAAAATTTTTCTGTGGTGTGACAAACTCAGAACATATATTTTAAAATGACTTTACAGGGACTTTAAATTCCAACAGTAGTTTTTTTAACACCAAAAGAGGGTTTGTGCTGGTGCAAGCTGTTAGTAAATCTGGCCCCAAAACATTTAGGTATGTAATGCATCAAAACCAACATGTTATGCTAGTTCCTATACCAGCAGTGTCCAAACCTGCTCTGGATGGCCACTAACCTACAGTCAATTAAAATAGTTAGGACATTATATTGAATTCCATGGTTTTCTGTATCAGGGCATAAAAAAAAAAAAAAAATCTGGTCCTAGGCAGATCTTAAAATCTTGAAAATAAAACCTCAAATGAATGACACCACATGACATATCACAACATGTCAGTATTTATTAAACCCCTTATGCCCTGAGGGTATTTTCAGAGGGGTTTTTTTGTGTGTGTGACACAAAAAGGTAAAGATATAGCAAGGAGAGTCAAAAGGTTGGTATCATTTGAAGGGAAATTTTCAATTTTTAAATAATTTTTTTTAATACTTTTTTTTTTAATTTGGACAATCTCATGCTGAGAAATTGCAAATAAACACCAAAAATGTGGAAAAACAGAAAAAAGGGAATATCTCATTAAGGAAATATGGTAGCAGTTCATTCTGTGATGTTCCTCTATATGTGAGCTGCATCTGGATCAAATTTCGTGGCGATCACATGAAGAAATCAAAAGTTACAGCATTTAGAACAAAGGTAGGCATTTTTAATTTTTTTGTTTTGTTTTGTTTTCTGAGTGACATGCACAGAAAGAATGACTCATAACTTCAAATCTCTAGCAAGGAGATTCAAAAGGTTGGTATCGTTTGAAAGAACTTTTAGCATTTTTAAATTAAAACAATTAAATTTGGACATTCTTATGCTGAGAAACTGCTAATAAAGGCAAAAAAAATAAAAGCTTGCTCAAGGGAAATTTTACATATATTTCATATTTGACATGCAATAACTTAAAAGGGAAATAAGGTAGGAGCATAATTTTTGATGTTCCTCTATATGTGAGCTGTATCTGGATCAAATTTCCCATAAAAAAAAAAAAAATCAAAAGTTACAGCATTTGGAACAGAGGTAGTTTTTTGATTCATCATCCATTGGCGCCCCCTAATGGGCATATTTAATATCGTTCTTTCACGTGGAGTAACCCGTAACAGACACATTTTGTTTATCTTGGACTCAATCGGGAGAATCCACTGAAAGTAATGATGTGCCATTTTCTACAATCTATGCATGTTTTATTAAGTTATTTATTAAGCTTATTAAGTTAAGTGATAGTTAGATTTTAGTTTTAGTTAGCATCTGTGTTTTATGTGTCGCATCAGATTGGACTCATTTTAATCGAGAATCTGCTGTAAATATTGATGACCAATTTTCTACAATCACAAACAAATTTATACAGGTTTGGAACAACTTGAGAGTGAGTAAATGATGACAGATCTTTCATTTTTGGTTCATCACTGCTTATCAAATGCCTTTGATTAACCCTTTAAGACCTGAAGGCTTTTTTAGAGTTTTTTTTTTCTGAGCGACACACACAAAAGTAAAGACTCATAACTCCAAAACTCTAGCAAGGAGAGTCAAAAGGTAGGTATCATTTGATAGAAAACATTTTAAATTTTAAGAAAATATAAATTACATTACATTTAGACATTTTTTTTTTGCTGAGAAACAGCTGATAAAAGACAAAAAATATATATAATTTTTTTAAAATAATTTTTCTTTTTTTTATTTGACATGGAATAACTCAGGAACACAATAAGATCGCTAAAAAATTCTTTTTTGTTGATGCTCTCCTATATGTGAGCTGCATCTGGTTCAAATTTCGTGGTGATAGCATAAAGAATAGTTTGAAAAATTGTTGTTCATTTTTTACGCAGCCAGGTGGCGCCAACGGGCGGTAAACTCCGGTTTAGTGGTGCTTCTCAGCACTCGATAGGAGTTTTTCAAAATGGTTAGATGCATTAAACAGATGAGATTCTAAGCTTTAACATGATATCTACTTTATGTTATTCCACGTTGGAAAACGAACATGGATGTGTCCGGGATCATTGGATACACACTGCATCCCGGAGAGATGAGAGACATGTTTTTAGCCAAGTATGTTAAATCATTCCGTGAGTAATATCTTGTGATCACCACAATATATTATGTTGATTTTGGATTCATTTTAATCTTGAGAATCTGCTTTAAATATTGATGTGCCATTTTTTATGATCTGTGCATTTTTCATGAAGTTATGAGCACGTGAAATATACATACTTGTATTCAGTTAGCAGCTGTGCTATTTTTGTTGTATAAACGCATATTACTCAGACTCATTAGGGGGTGAAAACAACGCAACAGAAGCATGTTGGAGTCTTTATATGAAAGTTTAAAGTCTCTGGTTTTGTATGCAAAAAGAATTTTTGTGCTACCTATATAGCAGTGGTTCTCAAACTTTTTTCCCAGTGGGCCGCACAATGGTCCAAGTGCAAGTCTCACGGTCCGCATATAATTTACATATGACATCACCAATGCAAACCAATCAGATTTAATGTTATGGTATTAGCAGATAATACTATTATTATACCAAGATGTTGCACACAATAAATAACAAATACAAACTAACTTACTGACATTAGCTTTAATAATCAGTAATGCTCAATTAACACACAAACTGTATATACATCACTTTAAGTTGCTATTTAATTCTGTATGACTGTATGACTCTCTTCAACAGCATCGCAATAGTCACCAAACAATCACATAAACGCCTTAATAAGCAAATGTTACTCAGCTCTTTTTACAAACAACACGGAGCGCACTGTAGGCTAATTACAATCTCTGACATCAAGCTTTCTGTCATGTCGCAAATTCGCAATCCCTCGCGCAGCATCGGATCCGCGAGCGCGCGCAGAGTTGGGCTCATCCAGCCGCGGGTGCGATGATGCGGTTATTTTTACTGATTTAAAATACATCAAACAAACACATCGAATTCACAGTTCAGTCTTTTGAAATTGTAGGTTTTGCTTGTCAAGTACTTTACTACAGAGCAAACAGGAAGGCTGCCCATCTCGCTCATTAGGACTAACAGCAAACTGATTCTTCCATTCTTCTTACCTTTGCTGCTGATGCTGCGACTCTTCTTGTTTGCATGTGTTCCTTCATTTTATCTTCCACATTTAGCTTTTCTCCTTTAATAACAAGTTTGACCATTTTGAGGCTTAAATTTACAAAATTAATGGCTACTGTTTGGATTCTTCCTAAGCGCGCACTTGTGTTTGTTTCGTTAACTGAGTGATTGCATCATTAGCCTACATTGCCTGATGTCTGAAAATAATAAATGCTCACCAAAATTATTTTATATGACAAATAAAGCATTATAGCTCATTTATATTTCTTTAATTCACTTTAATTTAAATTTTAAAACAAAAATAAATTGTATGCTATTTATTATTATTATTATTATTATTATTGTGGTCGGCATATCGCGGGCCGCATTTACATTTGTGACGGGCTGCAGGTTGAGAACCACTGCTCCACACCCATTCTACGCTGCGTCGCGCGACTCGTGTCCAATTACATCAAAAGTATATGCTCACTGGATGTCATGGCAACTGAATCACGGAGGACAACTTTAAATATCTCGCCTTCGCTTTAATTTCGGACCATCTCCAAAAAGACATAAAACACTAAACAAATGATTTTGACATGCGTTTATCAAAGTAGGAAATCCAGATTTTTAATCCCTTACACACAATTACTGCTGTTGAAATACGAAATGGAGGCGGGTCCGGATTGAATTCCCTCCGGGTCCGGATCCAGACCGGAGTCCGGACTTTGAGAAGTGCTGCTATATAGATTCAATTTTTATTGGCTTTTAAAGAGAGATGCGCAAATGGGAGCGCTGACGCTCCATCCAGTCTTAAGGGGTTAACTGATCATCAGCAAGTGTTGTCAACTCTAGAAAATCAGAAGTTCTGGCAGTGTGTGTTAACACAATACCGGTGAAAGACATCAGCAATGATTTTAGAGAAGCAATTGTTGCTGCCCATCAATCTGTGAAGGGATACGAGGCCATTTCAAAACAGTTTGAAGTCCATTATTCTACAGTAAAATAGATCATTCAAAAGTGGAAAATATTAAAAAAAAGACACCAATCTTCTCAGCAAATTCAGCCCAAGATCAGAGCCTGCAATGCTCAGAGAAATTGCAGACAACCCAAGGACTACACCTCAGACTGAACACACACCTCAGACTCACTAGAATGAACATCATTGGTTCTTGAGGAAGCTCAAACGTGCTGCGTAACACGAGAATGAACCTCATTTGTTCTCGCTGAAGCTCAAACGTGCTGCGTAACACAAGAATGAACCTCACTGGTTCTTGAGGAATCTCAAAAGTGCTGCGTAACACGAGAATGAACCTCACTGGTTCTTGCTGAAGCTCAAACGTGCTGCGTAACACAAGAATGAACCTCATTGGTTCTTGCTGAAGCTCAAACGTGCTGCGTAACACAAGAATGAACCTCATTGGTTCTTGCTGAAGCTCAAACGTGCTGCGTAACACGAGAATGAACCTCATTGGTTCTTGCTGAAGCTCAAACGTGCTGCGTAACACCAGAATGAACCTCATTGGTTCTTGCTGAAGCTCAAACGTGCTGCGTAACACAAGAATGAACCTCATTGGTTCTTGCTGAAGCTCAAACGTGCTGCGTAACACCAGAATGAACCTCATTGGTTCTTGTTGAAGCTCAAACGTGCTGCGTAACACATGAGGATGAACCTCACTGGTTCTTGCTGAAGCTCAAACGTGCTGCGTAACACATGAGAATGAACCTCATTGGTTCTTGCTGAAGCTCAAACGTGCTGCGTAACACGAGAATGAACCTCATTGGTTCTTGTTGAAGCTCAAACGTGCTGCGTAACACGAGAATGAACCTCATTGGTTCTTGCTGAAGCTCAAACGTGCTGCGTAACACATGAGAATGAACCTCATTGGTTCTTGCTGAAGCTCAAACGTGCTGCGTAACACGAGAATGAACCTCATTGGTTCTTGCTGAAGCTCAAACGTGCTGCGTAACATGAGAATGAACCTCATTGGTTCTTGCTGAAGCTCAAACGTGCTGCGTAACACGAGAATGAACCTCATTGGTTCTTGCTGAAGCTCAAACGTGCTGCGTAACACGAGAATGAACCTCATTGGTTCTTGCTGAAGCTCAAACGTGCTGCGTAACGTAAGAATGAACCTCATTGGTTCTTCCAGAAGCTCAAACGTGCTGTGTAACACTAGAATGAACCTCATTGGTTTTGCTGAAGCTCAAACGTGCTGCGTAACACTAGAATGAACCTCATTGGTTCTTGCTGAAGCTCAAACGTGCTGCGTAACACCAGAATGAACCTCATTGGTTCTTGCTGAAGCTCAAACGTGCTGTGTAACACTAGAATGAACCTCATTGGTTCTTGCTGAAGCTCAAACGTGCTCCGTAACACTAGAATGAACCTCATTGGTTCTTGCAGAAGCTCAAACGTACTGCGTAACGTAAGAATGAACCTCATTGGTTCTCGCGCATTTACTTCAAATGCTATCCTTTAAATACATTGGTATTTTTCATAATATTGGGAAGACCACGAAAATGCTTGTCATTAGGCAACTGTCCATCTGTGTACGACACCAACAGCACACCTGCGTGCAGCAGATGTTGTACAGTACTGTGTGAACTTTTAATTCAAACAGGCCAGTGGACAGTTCAATCTCCGAGCGAGTTCTTCAGTGTCTGTTATTACACCAACTATGTTGCTAAGCCATCTGCTTAGAGTCAGGAGCGCATCATCTTATTTTCACATGAACATGTTTTCTCAGAACATGAGTTCTGCTATTGAGAACTATATCGCTAGTTAAAACATTAAAACACAGCACACCACAGGAAAAGTGTTCAAAAGCAGCGCATCCACAACAAATATTTCTATTTAAATTCATATCAAAATGTAAATTCTGGATACTGATTTCATGTAATTTGAGTGTGGAATGACATATTTAATGTAAATGTGTATATCAGATGTAAGACGGTTTAAATCACTGTTTACTTCATTACTTCGCTCACTCCAGTAAAACAGTTGTGTGCGCACGGTCTAGGCTGTCCATACGGGTTACGCCTAGTTCATTTTTTATAATTCCAGATATGCCCAATTTGTGCATATGCAACTTTTTTAAATCAGGCACCAGGAGAAGAAACACCCACAGTTTGTATGATCTAATAATTTGCAGTTTGTTATAAAATTAGTGCCCACTGGTGGATTTATGTGCTCATCAAAGCCCTTTAAATTAAGAACAAATGCAGACGGCATGACGTAATAATAATGAATAACCAACATGGAGGTAGGATCTTCTCAGGCTCATTCAAAGGCAGCATTAGTATTTGTCTGGTCATAAAACCACTTTAATTATGACACTCATATGACATTCTTCAAAAATATATATCATTTCTGTAGAGCTGGACAATTTAATAAGTATCAAATGACTGAGAATGAAACCAACCTGTTTGTTCCTCAGTTTCTTCATGTTTCACTGTGAATGTTTCTTCAGTCATCACGTCTTCAATCTCCTCTTTAATAAACTCTATCTTTGTTTGTTCCTCAGTTTCTTCTTGTTTAATTCTGAATGTTTCTTCAATTCTCAGGTCTTCACTCTCCTCTTTAATAAACGCCATCTTTATAATAGTGTCACGTGGATCTCAGTCGCTTCTTCAGGAGTTTTTCTGCATTTAAGATAAAAAATAATTAATAGAAAGAAAAAAATAAACTAAATCTTTGGGTGCGTCTCAATCAGCTGTAGTTCAGCACACTGGTGAGGGAGTCAGTCAGATTTAATGTACTTTAATGACAAAAACACTCAAAATTAGTACTACATATGAATAAAAATAAAATAACTTAAAGCTGCAGTAGGTAACTTTTGTACAAATTTATTTTTTACATATTTGTTAAACCTGTCATTATGTCCTGACAGTAGAATATGAGACAGATAATCTGTGAAAAAAATCAAGCTCCTCTGGCTCCTCCCAGTGGAGGAGCCAGAGGAGTCATTTGCAGAAATACACCGCTCCCGGTAAGAAACAACCAATCAGAGCCAGGAGGAGTGTCTTAGCAGTGTCAATCAAGCTCGTGCGCGCTGATCACACCCCTCTCATGCACAGCGCCAGCGCGTACAGGCGTTCAAATTCAAGATTACTGGTGTGCCGCAGCTTTGCTTATGGCGGAAAAACAATCCAAACTGCCAATTCCTCGAGTGGCACCTGCTCATAAAATAAAGACGGGTAAACGGAAAAAGACAGATGACGATGATAAAAAAGCCAAAAAGAAAGAATTAGATAGAGCCCGAAATAAAACGAGGGTAAATATCGGAGCGGCTTTTCCGAGGTGGAGGGAGCTACGTGTCCTGAAAGGATTAAAAACCGATGCAGAGTCAGCCACATTTTTGCTTGACAAGTAAGTATCCCTGCTTGATTTGTTTCATTTTTTAAGAACTACACAACTAAGATAATTTCAAAACAGGCCTGCCCGTCCCCTGCCTGATGCTCCGCGCACACCACGGCTTCCTCTTCATTACATATCAATAGAATAATTACTTGCATACTGTAACATTAGTTACCGTTATATTATCTTACTAGCTATTTATTACTTATAGAAATAGTGCAACGTCATATAGTTACATTACATGTACTACAAAATACGTAATGTTTTGAGGACCAAGTTTGTAGTCAAAGTATGGGCAGGCCATAGTCAATGTAAATCATATTGTTGATGTTTCGTCCGTACCAGTGAATGTGCCATAACTGTTTATCCACCATCATCGGTGGCCCTGCTTGCTTACTAGCCTGCGCGTTCACGGCAGGCTCCGTTGTGACGGGGGAGGAGCTGTGGAGGGAGGGCTGTAGCGTAGCAGAGAGCAAGGGGGAGTGACCTGTGAGTTGTGCTTGTTCAAATTTTCAGGCTAAGTCAACGTTTTCTAAAAACTTCCTACTGCAGCTTTAAAATGAAAGTTCAAGTATTTATGACTTATATTTGGTTTCTAATTACTTGTTGATCAGATGTAATAGTCTGCACTTCCATGCAAACATTTATATTGGTTTAAGTTTTCATTAAACACGTTTGTTGCATTAAAACGGTTTTGACGAGCACGTGATGCCAGCAAATCATTTTGTGAATCATTTGATTCAATTGACTCGGAGTTTAAAAAGCTGTTTCTCAATCACTATCTGCCAGTGACTGAATTCATGTTTATGATGAATTGATTCACGATAAAGAGAGAGAAATGAGACAGCTGTTGTGTTACTCGTGTGTGGATGCGCTTTAACTTACTCACACAACATACATTTTAGATAAAGCATTAATATGTTGCATTCAATAATAAACAATTAATTCTGCATCGCTAGTAAAACTTTAAAGTGAACGAACTGTTTCTACACTTTAAATGCTTTAAACACAAACCTTTCTTCAGTCGAATCACAACAGATGCAGGAGCGCGGCGCGTCTTTATGGCGTCACACCACAACAACAAAATAAGAGTCCTATTCACACGCTGCTGTCTAAAATGTATAGAAATTTACATTGAAAAATATATAAATTAATAATAAAAGAGTTGACAGAAATTCAGAGTTTAATGTATTGGTGAAAAACTAATTTAAATGTATGTTGTCCAATAATGTGCTGAAAATATTAGGAAACTACTAGAGTGAGATTTTGTCTAAAGAGAAAACCTGTAATATCTGGCTGAAAAAACAAAACAAAACAAAAAAAAACATTTTACACCAGATACAAATTAGATTAAAATCTACTGACTATAGTGATGATTTTTTTAAGTACACAAGTTCATAAAGCAGCGTTTATTCTTGTGTCAGTATTGAAACACACAACAGGTAGCGTTTTTCTCATTTTAAAAAAGTGGACATTCGAGTCTAAAAAATCCTAAAAATAGGTAAAAAATGTCTAAACATTATGATTAATGAGACGTATTTACATTATATCTTTGTAATCTTTCAACAATTATTGGCATTCACTTTTTCAATTATAAAGCCATAAGCTGATTGATTAAAAAATTATAGCCATTAAAGTCTCTGTAAAGTGTAACCAATTAATTTTACACTGCATGTAAATCTATAAAATAGACTGAATGCTTTGTACTAAATGTGAACACTTTAAATGCTTAAACTCAAACCACTTTGTTTTGCCAAATCAGACCCTGGAGCATGGCGCAGCCTTATGACATCACACCACCAGACCAAAATAAAAGTCCTGTATAGTTCATAGAAATTTAATTGGATAGAAATGTATAATCAGAATACATTGATAAAAGAAATATATACAGTACATTGTGTACATTGATATACTGAAAGTAACTACTAATAACAAAGTAATATGTGAAATTCTGTCTAAAAGACAAAACAGTCCAAATTGAGTCAAGTCATCTTCATTTATATAGCGCTTTTCACAATACATATTGTCTCAATACAGCTTCACAGTGACAACAGGAAAATTATTATCGAGCTAAAGTTGGTTTTTGATTGAATCACTTCTGTTGTAAAAATTGTTAATTAAAACTTAGGGGCTGCTTAAATGACACCCTTCCTAGTGAAAAACTGAAAACCTCCAATGCTTTCTTGCCATTTATTTACATGTTTAGTCTATAGGTTTGCATGTTTGAATGTGTATTTGCACAAAAGCTTATTTATTTATTTGTTTTACAAAGTGATATTGCCAAATTACTTCTCTGGTCTGCATAATACAGAAAAATTAGATGTGTCCCAGAAAAAACAAGTCAACCACATCAAAAGTTATAAGCATATGGGGAAAAAATTGTCCACTAGGTGGCACTGGTCCGAAACTTCTCAGGCTCCTTCAGGGCATTGTGCTGATGACCCATACAGAGTTTCATAACAATACGCTTATGCATTCATAAAATACAGCATTTTAGCACAAAATTAAAAATGGATATGGGAAAATTGGATATCATTTGACTAGGCATGATGCCCCGAATCTAACAAGACCAAATTTATGATTTTTTTAATAAACCCATCAGAAGTTATATGCAAAAATAGCAATTTTTTGTATCTCCAGCCCAGTAGGTGGCACTGCGTTGCCTCTAGTCATGCTTGTGATGACATGTACCAAGTTTGGTCTAAATACGATAAAACTTTGTGGAGATATAGCCTCAAATCTGATTTGGCAAACTTTTTGTCGATTTCATTTGGGCAGTTTTTCGAGAACAGATGGTTCTATCAAAAAGGTTTTGATAACTTTTTGTCGGCATGGTCGCAATGCTCTGGTTCAATTTTTGTGAAAATCGAAGTAATGGCCTAGGAGGAGTTCGAAAAATCAGAAAAATCAAAATGGCAGGAAAATAAACATGAGTGACTTTGGACAGGTGGTGGCGCTAGAGGGATTGAGTTAGAGACTCCAAATTTGCTATGGACACAGCTGAGACTGGTCTGTATCAGTGTGCCAAATTTCATAACTTTTTAGCATATGACGTAATGATGCAAAGATGCATGGTTGCACGCTCAAATTTCCTGCAGACACCTTTCAGTACTACTCAAATTAGAAAACTTTATTACAAGCTTACCGTTCTAAATTGGATTAAGGTAAAGTTGAGCGTATAGGACTTGACAGTACAATCCCTTAGAATAATTGGCACTTTGTTGACATCTTGAGTGGGGAGTAGGGGTAATCACTTCACTGAGGTCATCAGGTGGGCACCCTCCTTCCTTGGTGTTTCGTTGATAGGCCCACGACACCTCCAAAGGGCTCAACAGCGACACCTGGCGTCCCAGGTGCGCTCCCCTCTGCTTTTACTCCTCTAGGTCATTTTGCAGCCCATTTAGGATCCTTCCATTTTAACCACAGCTACTTCGCTCAGCAGCTTCTGACATCAACCTAATGGCTTGTCGTAAGGCCTTTCCTCTGACTAAAAACCCCTACAATAGCCTGGTTGTTGCTGTGGCTACAAAGCCTCTGCACCCAACCTCTACGGGAAGCAACTGGGTTCGCCAGCCCCGTTGTACTGCTTCGGCTGCTAGGTCTGAGCACTTCAGAGTCCTGCACGGGTCCATTTTTGGAGACCCGCCCCCGCCCGTACCCGCAAAGTTCAGCACCAGATCCGACCCGTCACCCGTGATAATATCAAAATTAAATCCGCACCCGCCCAGGACCCGTTAATATTTGGCCCGTTACCCGACCCGTGCCCGCGATAAATCACACATGCTAAAATCACTCCAATTAAAGTGTTCTTTTTTAAAAGTTAAAGTTCTTAACTTTTAAAAAATTCTTAAAATTCTTTAAAGTTAATTTCGTTTTGTATTAATTGTATCTTAATTTTAATCAATATTTCATCAACCAATTGCCTGTATTTAATAAATAAGAAGTAAATATAGCATACAATAGATGATCACGACACGGAGGCGCCGGGGAGAACTGGAGCTCGTATCATAAATGAACTAAAACTCAGCGTATAAGGTAACTTAGCCTACTTGCCTCACAGACCTGAGGAATATATCTATATTGGAATGTCTACTTTTAAACAGAGCAATTCAAAACGAAATAAAACAGACTGCTCTGCTTATGTAATCCGAATGAAATGTGCATTTCTCTCAGGCGCGTTCACTACTGCGAAGATCGCGAGTCAGCATCTTCAACTTCATCTTTGCAGCCACTGACACAGAAAACAGTTGTTTATTAATAAACAATTAACATGTCTCCTTGCTATATTTTACATAATCATAATCATTACTTTTTTGTCGGTTCTTTGTGACAGCTTTTAGGTGCTTTATTGGCAGCGCAACCCTTACATGTTATCCTACATGAACTCATCACGACCACATCAGCACAGAAAACATGGAGATGCAACGCTCGCTCCAACTAGGCTACGAGAAGCATCAACAAAAGTCGCACTGTCGCAGTGGTGGTGACTGTGATGGGTCAAATTGTTGCGTATAATGGTAATTTAGACATACAAATATTGCGCATATTTTTCATCCGCGCTACTACCCGCCCGCAAGGAGTTAATTATCCGCCCGTATCCCCGCCCGTGAATTTTAGGAATGTCACAATCCACCCATTTTAGCCACTTTTATGCGGGTACCCGCGGGTACATTTAACATTGTTAAGAGTCCAATTTTAAATGATCTAATTCAAAACAAACAAATATTCTCTGTTTATGTTGTCTGTATAAAAAGAGAGCTGTACAGTCATTCTTGTGTGAGCTCATTACCATTAATGATAGAGACGCACTGATATATCACCAAATAATCGGTATCTGATGATAAAAGCAAATTTTCACACGATCGCTATCGGCCGATAGTATAAAAACAGCCAAATATATCCTGTCAATTAAAAAAGGGCAGGAAAATGCACTGAATTTGTGCTTTGTTTAAAGAAAATGCTAAGAAACCAGTTTGATGTTCATTATTAATAGTAATTATTTGAATTAAAAACATACAATTCCTGTTCATCAATAAAGTGAGAACCAGACCAGTTATAAACCCAAAATACACTTGAATTAGTTAAAGTAACTAAAAAGTGTACTATCCAAGTAGTAAATGTAAAGATGTTTACCAACATAATGATGACAGTAACGCACACAAGTAGTAGCTCTTCTGTGCTTCACATTGCATGTGTACCACACTTGAGTCCAACTGAACCATGCTCTGGCCCACCTCTTCCAAGCGGGTCAGGGACAGTTCAGCGAACTGTGTCCGGTATAGAGCAATCACACTAATCAAACAAACCAGGCTTTGGGGGTCAAACATGCTCAGGCACGGTTCAGAGTGTATAGTGTGAGTACACCCTATGATGTCCATTTCTGTTAAAACTTTTTCCAGTGTTGGCAGGTAAAAGGGCTCTCCTCAGTGTGAATTTTCATGTGGGCTTCAAGGTTTCCATGTTGAGCAAAACTCTCTAAACACTGTTGGCAGATGTAAGGCTTTTATCTGGTGTCAATTCTGGTGTACCTGTTAAAGTTTCCTGTTTGAGTGAAACTTCTTCCACATTTTGTTGGCATGTGTAAGGGTTAGGGTATGAATTCCAGTATGAATTCTCATGTGCCTGTTGAGGCTTTCCTTACGATTGAAAACTGTCCACACTGTTGGCAGGTGAAGGGACTCTTACTAGTGTGAACTCTCATGTGGACTGTAAGGTTTCCATGTTGATGGAAACTTCTTCCACACTGAGGGCATGTGTAAGGTGTTTCTCAGGTGTGAATTCTCATGTGCCTGTTAAGACCTGCTTTATGATTGTAACTTTGTCCACACTGTTGGCAGGTGAATGGACTCATTTTAGTGTGAATTCTCATGTGGACTGTGAGGTTTCCATGTTGATGGAAACTTTTTCCACAATGTTGGCATGTGTAAGGCTTCTCTCCAGTGTGAATTCGTATATGCCTGTCAAGTTTTTCTTTACGATTAAAACCTTTTCCACACTGAGGGCATGGGTAAAGCTTTTCTCCAGTATGAATTCTCATGTGCCTGTTAAGACTTACTTTATGATTGAAACTTTGTCCACACTGTTGGCAGGTGAATGGACTCATTTTAGTATGAACTCTCATGTGGACTGTGAGGTTGTAATGTTGATTGAAACTTTTTCCACACTGTTGGCATCTGTAAGGCTTCTCTCCAGTGTGAATTCGCATATGCCCGTCAAGTCTTTCTTTACGAGTGAAACTTTTTCCACACTGTTGGCAGGTAAAAGGGCTCTCTCCACTGTGAATCATCATATGGGTTTTGAGGTTTCCACGTTGAGCAAAACTTTTTCCACACTGTTGGCATGTGAAACGCTTCTTTCCTGTGCGGTCTCTAAGGTTTCTTTGTTGATTAAAACTCTTTTGAGTTTTTTTTCGTGTGGAAGTCTTTTCAGTCTGCGAACACCGAAAAGGTTTTTCTCCATTTATGAAATCATGATCTTGATCTTTCTCTTCAATTTCATTAAGTTCTTCTGTCTCCTCTTTCAGTGCCATTAGGGCTAAAGTGAAAAAAAAAAAAACAAATAAAAGTTTTTCCCAATTTAATGGCACAATACAACAGACATCAAGGGCCAGATTTACTAACTGAGGCAAATTTCCCCAAATGCACAGATGGGAGTGGCAAGTTTTGCATGTGATCTACTGTTGACGCATAAATTAAAGAACACAGACACAGTCGAATCATTTCCATAAAGACCAAAGCAATCTACCAAGAGCAGTGCAAATTAGCGTTGGGTCGCAAATAAGCAGAGCTGATGCTCATCAGGTGTGGGTAGACACAGTCACAACTTGTTACATGTAATCTGACAAACACATACACATACACAGATATATATATATATATATATATACATATTGTAATTGCTACTAAGTGAGGACTGCGTGAGTATGCCCACAAAGTGAGGACCACCAGTTCTGATTAACAGAAATGCACAAAAACTATTTCTGGCCACAAGATGGTGCCCTTATCCAATACACTCCTTTGGATTACAGAAAACACCAAGATTTACATAAACGTTTTTCACTATCAGACTGAGGACCGGCGGGCACTTGGGTTTTTAAAGGTGCCCTAGAACTTTTTTAAAAAAGATGTAATATAAGTCTAAGGTGTCCCCTGAATGTGTCTGTGAAGTTTCAGCTCAAAATACCCCATAGATTTTTTTTTTAATTCATTTGTTTAACTGCCTATTTTGGGGCATCATTATAAATGAGCCGATTCAGGGCTACTGGCCCTTTAATTCTCGTGCTCCACGCCCACAGAGCTCACGCTTGCCTTGAACAGTGCATAAACAAAGTTCACACAGCTAATATAACCCTCAAATGGATCTTTACAAAGTGTTCGTCATGCATACTGCATGCATGCTTCGGATTATGTGAGTATTGTATACTGTATATTGTTTACATTTGATTCTGAATGAATTTGAGGCTGTGCTCCGTGGCTAACGGCTAATGCTACACTGTTGGAGAGATTTATAAAGAATGAAGTTGTGTTTATGAATTATACAGACTGCAAGTGTTTAATAATGAAAATAGCGACGGCTCTCGTCTTCGTGAATACAGTAAGAAACGATGGTAACTTTAACCACATTTAACAGTACATTAGCAACATGCTAATGAAACATTTAGAAAGACAGTTTACAAATATCACTAAAAATATCATGATATCATGGATCATGTCAGTTATTATTGCTCCATCTGCCATTTTTCGCTATTGTTCTTGCTTGCTTACCTAGTCTGATGATTCGGCTGTGCACATCCAGACGTTAATACTGTCTGCCCTTGTCTAATGCCTTTCATAATGTTGGGAACATGGGCTGGCATACGCAAATATTGGGGGCGTACACCCCGACTGTTACGTAACATTCGGTGTTATGTTGAGATTCGCCTGTTCTTCGGAGGTCTTTTAAACAAATGAGATTTATATAAGAAGGAGGAAACAATGGAGTTTGGGACTCACTGTATGTCATTTCCATGTACTGAACTCTTGTTATTTGACTATGGCCAAGATAAATTCAATTTTTGAATCTAGGGCACCTTTAATGATTAATAGGTAAACTAAGATGCTGTTTCCATTACTGAATATTTAATAATATAAATCTGTTATGACAAATGCACAATGAGGTTGTCACCATTAACAGGACAGTGTTTTTTATTGAAAACGTTATTGAATAAAAGTGCAAATTGGTTATTTCATCAGGGAGAAGTGTTTGTTTTATTTCCAGTTTTATTGACTTTCTTAAAGGGATACTTAACTTGAGGGTGAGTAAAGGATGACAGAATTTTCATTTTAAAGTGGTTTCAAACCTGTATGCATGTATTTCTTCTGCTGAACACAAAGGAAGATATTTTGAAGAATGTCAGTAACCAAACAGTTAACTGGAACCATTGACTTCCATAGTATTTTTTTTTTCCTACTATGGAAGTCAATGGTTCCAGTTAACTGTTTGGTTACTGACATTCTTCAAAATAACTTCCTTTGTGTTCAGCAGAAGAAATACATGCATACAGGTTTGAAACAACTTGAGGGTGAGTAAATGACAGAATTTTCATTTTAAAGTGAAGTATCCCTTTAAGACATTATGGAAACAATTAAGCCTAGTATTATTAAATTCTGTGTGACTTTTTTTCTCAGTTAAGCATAAAGCAATAGTCTAAACTAACTGTTAAGTTGCCGGTCAAGGAAAATTGGCATTGGTTGTAATATGAAGTATGATTAAGAACTTTTAAGGTTGAGCACACCTTTTATAATATATTGAGTGTCAAATTCAGAAGTGTATGCTTTTTTTTTTTTTTCTTTCAGAAAATCATTCCTGTTCCACGGTATTAAACACAAACATGGCAGACATGAACAATAATAATAAATGCTGGTTTATTTATTAAGTTGTTAGAGTGCTAACAAATGAACAAACTAACAGACAATTCACCCTTTAAAACACGGGAAATACAACAGAGGGAGGAAACGCAAAGTCAATTCATTCATAATACAAGCTTTCTTTTAACTTTAAGAATTTCATTGTATACAAAATACTTCACGTCTTTCCACGTCCGCGCACTTAGGACTGGAGACTCTTTGGCGATGCACATCAGGCAGTCCTGCTTTCCTGGAACCATTTTAAGGGCGATTTTCTTGGCAAGGCGTCGTTTGACTGCCGTCCTCTCCTGGTCATTCCAGGGTCTCTTACCTCGGTTCTTGACTACCCTTTCTGGAGCATCTATGAAACAAAAACCAAAAGGTGTTTATTAGAAGTTAGTTGATAATAAATTGAGACCTTATTGAAGTTGTATAACCTTCTGAACCCTGCCTTGATTAACTAATACTAGTAGGCAAGGTATGTTTATTTATACCGCGCATTTCGTACACAAGGCAACTTAATGCGCCTTACAAAAGAAGATATGCGAAATTACAATCAGGTTAAGGCAAACCACATACATAACAACATCAAGACATATGAAATAAACAATACACATGGTCACGTGCTGGAATTTTTTTCTTGGGGACAAGAAGGACGACCGGCCATTGACCAATAAGAGAATAATGTCAATTAAAACATTTTGTTTACTTTATCACAAAGTCCTTTTTTTCTGCTTGGAGGCCCTATACCTGATTTTTTTTTTGTAAGGTAACATTCTTTTTGACCCATAAAAGTTAGTTGTAAAAGTAGTAATTTGTAAAAACCTTTTTGTCACATTTTGACTCCGAAGGATGGCCGTGATGACAAAAATACCTATTTCGTCACAAAAGGTTAAAAATTAGGTATAAGACACAGGTCTGAGATCAATTTTTGCTCTTCTTGATCCAGAGGCGAGAGCTGTCAAGTGTGTTTGATGACTGGTGACTGACCTCTCTGCAAATAACCCACCATCACTGTTGACATTCATGTTTAGATGCTACAGTCGAAGCGTGAACAGCTGGTGGTGTCAGAGCGGACATACAGGGTGATTTTTACTGAACACAATTCAGTCTACTCTCATTGCAATTACTGTTATCATTGTTTGAATTTAAATGTAGTATTTCACAACTACAGATGTTTAATGAAATGCCAAATATGTAACCTGTAAATATATTCAAGTCCATATAACAAAACTGACTTCATTTGAGAAAGCTTAAATGTCTGTCAGGGGATTTTTTTACGGCTTAATTTACAAGCACTGTTACGCGTTAGGGCTGGGCAAAAAAATAGATTTTTCGATTAATCGTTTCTTAAAATGTGGTCGATTCAAAATCGATTATCAAACGCCATGAATCGATTTTTTTTCTATATTTATTTATCCATTACCCAATGGCTATTACCCAGTATTAGTTTTCCTCCACTGGTCTTAAAGGGACAGTACACAGTAGCCACTAATTATCTCTGTCATTAAAGTTAAAGGTGCTAAAGAGGATGTTTTGTTTTATACATTTTTGCAATATTACTTGAAACTACTAACTGATAAAAGACTATTTATTAGGTGCACTGAAAGTAATAATATTAATATACATCATCTGTGCACGAGGTAGGGCCTTAAAAACATCAGTCAATCGTTTACGCGATCATCGGGTAAACACTCGTGTTCCAGTACTCATGCATGAGTTTTGGGAGGCGTTCCCGTGAAATGAGCTGTGAAGGAGGGGGGTTGTTCTTACGCATGCGCTCATTTCAAAAACTCAGTAACAGTCTTTGGTTTCTCAGTCGACGAAAAGATCCTATTTAGCACCTTTAATCAAAGAACAAAGGGAACAGAGAAAAACACTCACTGCTCTTGACTAAAGAACTTTTGTAACTTTAATAAGGATTAGTCTATATATATAATTTATAATTAATGCAGCACAGACTGTTTGATAACTTTTCAATTTCTGCATATGTCCTACCTGTTAGACAGGAAGGGCACAGGTAAATATGATTCTGTTTTAATGTACCCAAGTGTACCTAAAATAAAGAGTTTAATATACAGGTTTGTAGCTCTTAATTTCTTTTTATTAATTAACCACTTGTAAACTTATGTTCACTTTTTATATATATATATATTATATATTATATATATATATATATATATATATATATATATATAGGATTTGTATTAAATATATATTCATTGAGATGAATCAAAATCGAATTTAGAATCAAAAATCGAATCGAATTGAGAGCTTGCAAATCGAAATCGAATCGAATTGTAACATCTGAATCGATACCCAGCCCTATGTAACACTAATTAATGAATTAGCTTGTCAGAGAAATTGTTATGCAATATAAATTTCAATATTCAATATTTCAATTACAAGTCACAGTGACTTGTGCAGTACGGTTAAGGTGTACTTTATTGTCCCCGTAGGGAAATGGAGCAGTGGAACCCGTCTCCAGATCTTGAGCCAGGCTAATGGTAGGGGTGTGCGATATGACGATTTTTGATTGTGGACAATTACCGTGCGTTCACACCGCCGCCGGCGAGAGCGTCAACAATCGCCTTGGCCGCCCTGCCAACAACGCTGTACTGTTCGTTCAAACCGCCGCCGACGGGAGGGTCAAAGCAGAGCCAAAGTAAATGACAAGTCGCGTCAACCAATCGGAAGCCTCTCAAGCGAGGACCTCTACATTCTAATTGGTTGCCGCCGAACCGCGTCAAAGCTCATTACCATAAAGTTAACCTGATTTCAACTCTCCTCCACGCTCTCACCGTCCAAGACGCGCCGTGCCGCTCTCGCCGGAGCTCGCCACCGGCTCTCATTGAAAATGAATGACTAGCGTCACTTTGACGCTCTCGCCGCCGGCGGTGTGAACACACAGTTAAAATGTCTCCACGATCTGCTTTTGAAGAAATATCGTAGTATCGTTCATTCTATCAGTTGCTGTTCTGGCGCCTCTGTCCCAACATACTGAACAACGCGACGTATATTCACATAAAATGTTAACGCAGCGGGACACTGCAATTCACAAAAGTTCATAATTTGCATGTGCTTTAATGCCTTGTCGGTTAAACGTTTAATTCGCGTGCTGATGCACTGTTCTAACGTGTGCGTCTCTCAGCGCGTACATGTGAAGCTCATGCACCAAAAGCCTGTCTACCAGCACCTGGATACTGGACTAAGTTATCTTTCGAGTCTTATTGTGCAAATACTGTCAAATACACACAAGGTTTACGTAAACAAAGTCGGTTATGTCTAAATTGAAAGCAAACTTGAGAAAATTGAGAGAAAATCTGCTTGTCAAATGCGTGTATATTAGACGCGTCGTGCGCAGCTCTTAAAGAGACAGTACCAATAGTAAACACGCCTTAAAGGGATAGTTCACCCAAAAATAAAAATTCTCATTATTTACACACTCTAATGTTGTTCCAAACCTGTATTAATTTCCTTCTAATATTTTTCTAATATTAATATTTTGAAGAATGTGGCTATCCAAACAGTAGCTGGTCCCCATTGACTTCCATAGGAGAAAAATATACTATGGAAGTCACTGGGGTACATCAACTGTTTGGTTACCCACATTCTTCCAAATAACTTTTATTTTCAACAGAAGAAAGAAACTTATTCAAGTTTAAAACAACTTGAGAGAGTAAATTATGACAATTTGAATTTTTAGGAGAACTATACATTTAATGTTAATAAAACAACAAAATGCAAAGAGAAAAAAATCACTCACTGCTCTTGACTGATAACTTTAATAGTAGCTTTAATAAGTATCAATGTATAATTTATACAGTGAAGTCTGTTTTGTTTTATTTTAATATTTGTTCATTTAATTACTTTCTTCAATGCTACTGTTAAATACACCTACTGTAGCTGAAAACATAAAGCACTGTTTATTTAATTTGTATATTAAGTTGTGTATGATTAATGTGTATCTTTGATCTCAACATTTAATAACAAAAAAAATAATGACAAAAAAAAAAAAAAAAAAAATGTATCTTCGCCTCTGTCTGCCATTCTTTTTTATTTTATATTTTGTTACCCAAGGCTTTGTTTTTAAAATATGGACATTATTTTGGCTGTAATGCTCAGTCACAAAATAGTAAAACCAACATAAAAAAGAATCGTGATAAAATCGTGAATCGTGATTTTCCTGAAAAAAATCGTGATAAATTTTTGCCATATCGCCCACCCCTAGCTAATGGTCAGAATCACCTGTTTAAGTTTATTGGTTTATTTGGTAGGGACAGTGCATGTTAATGAACAAGCCACACCGGATTGTAGCCTTGAGCTAATTTCCATCCGTCGTACCCCATGCGCACTCTCAAACATCCTGGCCTATTCAACATGTTTTTAGTGGTAGGGGAAACCAGAGTACCCAGAGGAAACCTACGCAGACACGGGGAGAACATGCAAACTCCACACAGAAAGGCCCGCACGTCCGGGAATCAAACCCTGGACCTTCAAACTGTGAGGCTAGAGCCCCAACCACTCAGCCACCGTGCCGCCAAGTCCCACTTACATTGTTCACAGGAAACATATACAGTACTGTGCAAAAGTCTTAGGCGTGTTAATATTTTTTTTTTGGTTAGGATATTAACATGCCTAAGACTTTTGCACAGTCAAGTCAAATTTATTTATATAGAGCTTTTTACAATTGGTAATTGTTTCAAAGCAGCTTTACATATTAGAAGCACAGAAAAAGAGAAGTGGTTAAAAATAAGCTGTACAAGCAAGCGTGGTAATATGTAACATATACAAGAGTACTGCATATTTAACAGAAATTCATGTAATACATCTTACCAACATCACTGCATTGTCTTATAACGGCAGTCTTCTTCTGGCTCTTCTTAGGGGATTGCTTTAGCCTCTTAGCACGCCCTTTTTGATCCTTTTCATCTGTTAAAGAACACAGTCATGTTAAAACAGTGATAATGTAGATGCAATTTAACAAGGCCAATAATACGTAAGAGCATAATGAGCCAGGACAAGACAGGTTTTTTATGGGTGTAACAAACTTTATGTTTTGGGCATGTATTCATTTTTAAACTTTACATTGTTTTGACAATTTTACATGCAGAATTTTGACTATTTGCCATTAGCTGTAAATTTTCTGCATTTCAATGGTTTTCTTCTGCTTGCAGTGAGTGTTGACATGGCTGTCTCCTCCCTGGTACCTACGGCCGGAGAGGCTGCAGCTCCATGGGCGCATTTAGCGCAGGTTCTCCCTCTTAGTGCAATAGATAAGTAGAAAAATACTTCAGTTTGTGAAACAAGCATGACATTTGGTCCAAGTGTTTACTAAAACCCTCTCTGTCAAAAAATCTGGGTGTCCACAAAAAATTCCTAGATGAAAAAAATAGTCTAATTGATGTATGGGATACAACAAGGATTGGTTATCCTCCACCTCGCCCAATCATTCATCCAGTGCCACTGAAGTCCCGTGTGATCTGTGCACCATCCGGGTAAGAACATGAGCCCCTGTCCTCGGCTGTGCTTTAGCTTTCACATCCTCAACTCAGTGTAACTAGATCTTAGAATGATTTTCTGCCAACTAACTGATATGGGGCTATTAGACAGCATTTGGGACACTAAACTAAAACTACAACTAGTCTATTATTGTACAGAAAGTAAAGCTCAGTACAGCATTACTAAAGATCAGCTGACACTGAAGCCCAGGCTGAGTTACAGCAGTGAAGTCAAAGAGTACCCTGTTGTGCAGTGACATTCACTCTTTATACATATAATTATACATGTAATAAACCACCACCTGAATTGTGCATACAGGTGTAGCCTGATAGATTCAGACAGTCATTCCAAGAAAAACTATTTTACATTTTTTCTGTGCCTACAGAATCCTGAAACACATTTTCAAGGTTTGTGGGGGCCATATTGGACTCCATCTTTGTTTATAGTCTGCTCTATGAAATATTAAACTCTAATCCAGCGGTTCCCAAACTTTTTTTCCTGCACACCCCCTTCTATGTCCCAACCGGGTTGGCGCACCCCCAATCCCCACTTCAAAAAAAAAAAAAAAAAAAAAAAACGCAACAAAGCTTTGTTTTATCGCCATATAAAGACTCATGTTTAATCATGCGCAAATAACCAAAACATGCATGACAATAACAACATCACGCACAAACTTCCACTTTTAAGAGGACGAGTGACAGACACAGGCTCAGTAACAGAAAGCACGGTTATTTTCAGCCGCGTAAAAGAAACATTGCAGCAATAGGCTAGTCTATTCTCTCTGTCGCCTCCAAATCCTCACTCTCTCTTGGTCCCTCTCCTCCTTCGTGACTAACAACTTTATCATAAGACGTCCCACTTGACAGTTTCCCTGATTTCAGCCAGTTAAGCATATTTATAATATATCAGGGTGCGATTTGTGAAAAAAACAAAGGAAGGGATGTTTTGAAGTTTTTTTTTTGGACTATTTGTTAAAAACCACAGTAGAGCTATATACTATTTTTGGCAGCTAAACATTTTTACAAAAAAATCTTCTGATTTAACCTTGAGATTTGAAGTATTAGATAGCTTAGATATTTGCACCACTATCTACAATGACACTAATGATTCTTAATTTCTGATAGAAATTGAGATTTCCCAGGTGTGCATTTTTAAGACGTTTTAAGGCCAACAAATTGGATAGCAATAGCTTCAAAACCATGTCAACAAATACATGCGTGCACAATTTTGAGGGAGCTTTAATCGCATGTTTGTAATTTCATGACTTAACTTACGACGGCCATTGCTCATAGTTTCTTTTGCGCTTTATTTAAGCTATAATAAAGTAATTATGCAGCGCGCGCCGGCGCATTTGTGCATGCAATTCTTGAGTGCGCGCCAAGAGCACAGTATAACGGCTGATGTCATGGTAATTTTACCGACCTGACAACATCTCATCTGACCGCAGTTCACTGTTGTTCAACTGAAGCTCTCTCGTCGTCACCTGCACCTTTTCCGCGCTCGTTTGACTTGCACCTGTGGCTGAGGCAAAGTCAGAATGCGCGTCTGAAAAGTGTCCCGTTTGTTGTGGTCGTAAAGAGACAGTTCTATATAAACGCAGCGTTTTACTTGGTGATGTTTTAAAAAAAGATTTTTATTTTTGGTATTTTATATGCTCTGTTGGTGGTTTGTGGAGTAGCATCGCCCGGGGGGGGGGGCATATTTTTTTCTTCTTCTACGTTTCTATCCAAAACTAATAAATTATAGTTTTTTATTTAAATTAAAAGCGATTACAAAGGAAATGTTTACTCTTCATGTTTTTTATTGTATGGAAAAATCCCACTTAAAAAAACAGACGCCATTACATTTTTCCTCTCGCGCACCCCCTGGTGGCAGCTTGCGTACCCCTGGGGGTGCGCATACCACACTTTGGGAATCCCTGCTCTAATCCTTTCACCTTTGCTTGTTGACTCTACCTTAAGTCTGTAAAGCCAAAGCAAATGCATAAACTAATAATCAGACACACACAAAACCAATGATAAAAACTGAGAAAAAAAAAAAAACTTTAAATTTTGAGTGGACACCCAGTCATTTTCAAAAGTTGGCTTATGGAGATGATTTATGCCAAATTTCATGCTTGTTTCACCAACTGAAGTATTTTAGTGAAAAAATTAATTTATCTGCTGCACTATCTGTAGCTCTTTGGGGAGCTCCAAAAGGTTTATCACGGCAAGGTTGAACTGTGACTCTGTGTGTGGCTTATAGACAACTGCGGGCCTATGTGTACAATTTTTAAATTTAGTTGGAGCGGTTTTTATTCAGGTGTGCTCAATAGTCTGGAAATTACGGCAGATATATTGTCATTTATGTTGAAACAAAGTGAAAACAAATCAAATCTCCCATTAGAAATGCAAGGTTGAAAGATGACCTTCTTGTATTTCTGTTAACATGGTAATAGATTACTGTTCTACAAAGTATTAAAATTAAATTCATGCATGATAACAGTAGAGCTGGCTAGCTAGGCCAAGATCAGTAAACCTTGTTTAAGAAACAACATTAGCAGTAATGAGGTGAAGACAAAACTACATCATTTAGTAAAGTGTAGCCTCTCTGCATGTTTAAGAGGATAATAATAATAATAATAAAGCACTGAAAGGTCACAGAATGAGATGTGTACTTGTGCTTACCATGCTCAGAGTCACCGCTATCTTCATCATCACCATCATCATCCAGTCTAGATGTTGTAATCCTCTTTGGTTTATCAGCAGATGAGCTTCCTGAAGTTGAGTGTGGCTCCTGTCCATCTGTACAGCATGAAAACAGTAAACGCAATCAAAATGTTGACACCTACATATTACAAACAGTGACAGTAGAGCCTTAAAGGTGCATCTCAAATTATGCAGTCAAAAGCTGTGACTGGTTACATTCTCCATTTCCATTGACAATAATATATGCATGTCCACTCCAGACCTAATCATCCAAGTTAAAAACACAATTCAGGTGGAAGGGAAGTGTTAATGTTTTATGAGCAGTGTTCTGGATTAATAGGAGTGGCTTGCAGAGCTGTGCATTGTGGGAGTTGTTGTATTCCATACAAATGCGCCCTTAAGTCATGTTCTGTCTTTTCTCTGTCAAATAGGCACCAAATTCTAAATTTGTGTTACATTTCGACTACATATATGACCCACTTTCAATAAAGATTAATGCTCCAACGGGTGAAATTTCCCTTTTAAAGTACAATGCACAAACATTAAAGCAAAATATAATTTTGTTAAAAGTTTTGTTATTATTATGTCTGTTGTTTTGTAATCTATCGTGTATGGAGATATTCAGACACACTTTTATACGCTTTGAGGATAGACCTTCGTATTTGATTACTGATATTTTGGAATGTAAAAAAACAAAATGGACCCCTCCATGAAGTAAAAATATTTAACACTGATTTAAGAACACTTAAATAGTGCCAAAGTTACAGACTTACCATCATCAAGTTTTTCTGCAGTTCTCTCCATTTGTTCTCCACCTATCTCCTGGTGAACCAGTCCATCTATAAAGGAACATGTTTTGATAAGAGTCAAAGTCCTTGCATCTGCATCTCAAAAATACACCAGTACTACAGCAAAACTCTATAACTGCAAGATGATGTTTTAGTTGAATGAAATTGCCCACAAATACGACAATGGTGCACAGGGCCAGCCCTGACCAATTTGCAGCCCTAGGCAAGATTTAACCTGGTGCCCCATGCATCACAGCCCATTTCACCCCGTCATTGTGATCATGATTATTTAGCATATTATATATATATATATATATATATATATATATATATATATATATATATATATATATATATATATGCATAAATAGCAAGAGCATTACATCTAGCACTCAAGTCAAGTCACCTTTATTTATAAAGCGTTTTTTTTATAATACAGATTATTTCAAGGCAGTTTTACAGTGATAACAGGAAAATAACGCAAAAAAAGTTTGCTTCTCCTGTACAGCAGATCTAGAAGAAAATAGTGTCATAATCCAGCTTAAGTAAGTTCATTGATGGTTTAATTTTGTTGTAAATAATTTATTAATTTAGTTAATTTATATATGTCACTCTGGATAAAACAGTGATGTCATCATCCAAATGTCATTCATGCACAAACTATTTATTGAGCACCAGAAAAAGTGTTTGTTTTCCAGTTGATGGTAGCCGGCCCTGATGGTGCAGTGAAAGATTAAAGTCACACTGAGAGTGTTACCTGTGTCTTCAATGCCTTGACTGATGTTATCACTCCCATCATCCTCATCAGCATTACCATCATCTGCAGAGTCATCATCATCATCATCATCTTGTCTTTGTGTTGTGACAGTCTTCTTTTTCCTTTGAGCTGATGAGCTTGTGGTGGACAGCTGCCGTCCATCTGATGAAGCATACATTAGAAACATACAGACAATCATTCACAACATAAGTTTTTCTGAAATGCAAATACATGTATAGAAAAGCTTTTTTGGTCGGTTAGCATCCATAGATTTATAGTTTTCTCAAAATGTATTTTTCTCTCAAAAAAGACCAAAAAGTTTAAACCCCTTTTTGTCACATTTAGGTTGACCATACACAAAATCAACAAATCGTAATACATTGTAAACGTCACGCATCAGGCTTATTTTTTTCCACAAGATTCAAAGTTTCAATTTAAATACAAGAGCATAGCGTTCCTAATATGACTACTTGTGTGATTTTTAGAACATACCTTCATGAGCTTCCTGTTGAATTCCTGCATCTGATGTCCTTCTCTTTTTGACACCTTTCAGATCTTTAGTTGGGGTGGCTGCGTGTCTTTTGCCTATGAAAATATTCACAGTAGGAAATTGCTCAACGTACTTTTACAGTGATATTAAAAGAAAGTCAAAAATATTCAGATAAATAAAGAGACAGAAAGTCAGAGGGAGAGATGAAGACAGACAGAAAGAAAGACAGATAGAAGACAGTGTAACTGGAAGAGGGAGAACTTTAAAATTGTATAATAATAATAATATAATGTTTCATTTAACATTTAATTTCAATGTTTTGTTTCTTGTGATGATTGTGTTTGTTTTTAATTTATGTAAAAGCTTAACCAGGGACGCCCTATGTACACGGCATCGGTTGTCTATGTGTAACAATGCCTAGTGTATTGTCCCTGTTAAATAAAAAACAAAATAAAAATAATTTAATTACCACTGATAACGGAGTCCAGCGTTTGCAGACTCTTCTCTTTCAGTGACTCTGCTCCATGCTCCATCGCAAACAGAAGTTTGCCAATCTTGGCCACTTGGAATGTTTTATCTGTCTGTCGATAATACTCGCAGTGGACTCGGATATCATGTCCCATAAAACGAGCAACTTGCTCAAGTTCCTGATTGCTGAGGTCGAGAAGCTGACATAAGGTAGCAACGTGTTTCCTCAACCTTGTTGATCTCAGCAGTTCTGGGTTTTTGGCCTTGCTCTCTTCTGCATATCTTCTGAGGCAGTCACACCCACTGAGATTGGTTGTTGTGCTAAGCCTGGCAAACAGAAAGGGGTTCTCCTCAAGTATGCCAACTTCCCTCCGTTTTTCAATCAGGAAGTCAAGCGAAGCTTTTGTGCGCTCAAGAAGAAGGATGGGCACCTTTCTGCCTATCTTTCCGCGTGTCACCAAACGTGTCAGTCTGTGGCTCATTTGTTTTTCCACAGGCGATAGAGTCTCATAAATGTCCTTATTAACAGGACCGGTGTCTGCTTTTAGATATGTCTCAAGGGTTAAACGTGATGCTTCTCCTTCACGCTTCTTATTGAACACAATTATTTGTGCAAGAAGGCTCTCACTTAACTTCCTGTATGCTGTAGTAGTCACGCGCTCTGTTAACTCTGCCTTTGCCTCATCCTCAACTTTCCTCAGGTAGTTCTGGAGAGTGATAACATCCTCTGTCAGAGGTACAGTGTCTTCTTTGCCCCACCGCCGTTGCTCCAATGAGCTATGAGCATTAGTCGACACATGAATGGACCATGAGCTCTCCAGCAACTCCTTGAACTTTTTTGCCGCCTTCTCAGTTTTGTCATCAGAGTCCATCAAGCAGTGGCCTATCCAGGCTTCAGTGGCCCCTTTGAGTGAAAACCCAATTTTAACAGCTGTAGATGGCTTTCCATATTCGTTCTTGTTTACATCATAGTTTGACACGTGTCTGGCTGCTTCAATTGCCAGTTTAAAATTTGCTGGATCACAAATGTCTTTAAGAGTTTTGGCACGCTTATCAATCTCCTTGGCAGCCAACATAAACCGTCCTAGTTCTCTCAGCTTTTGTGCAATGTATCTGTGCTGAGATTCTTCACGGCCCTTTTTTGCAAATAATGCATCTCCATACGCACAAATCATCTCATCACTTCTGATGTGAGAGGTTACATGATCTTGTTGCATAGAGTGGATGATCTTTTGTACTCCTTGGCCTGATTTGAGTGGAAGTAGATGTAAGGAAGATTTTTGTACTCTTTTGCCTTTCTGTCTTTCCTCTTTCCGTTCTCTACATGACTTCTCATGTCTCCAGAGTTCAGTCCTCTTGAACATTGCATAACAGTGTTGACATGGTAGGTAGCTCTCTATGTCTGCCTTCTTAGAGGGCCGTTTCCATACTACAATCTCACCATTTCCTTCCTTGAAGACCATGCGATTGTGTTGCCAGTCACCCTTATTACGAAGGCCTTCTATCAGAATCTTCCTTTGTTTTGAGCCAACTGGGAAACTAAAAGCATAGGCGACATCGCGTTCCATACTATGTTTTCTTTGTAGATGTCTAGCTATCTTCAATTGAGCCTTTTCACAGAATACACAGTAATGGACTTTGTCCCAGACTCTGGCACCATCCTTTGTTATGCTTCTTTTAACAGTAATCTTTTTATCATCTTTAAACTTCCCTCCTTTTCCTTTTGACTTTGTTTCACTGGATGATGTATGACTGTGGTGCTTCTCTGGAGTATTGTGGCAGGATGACTGGGACTCTAGTGCAAGCAACTCATCTTCACTGGATGATGGCGATGGAGATGGTTTGTAGTCCTCATCCAGTGGATCTGCATCAGACCCACTGGATGACAGAAGCTCCTCTCTGAGCACCTCGTCTTCTCTGGATGGTGGTGGTGTTGATGGGGGGCTCCCAGGTTCATCACCACGACTCTCTTTGCAGTGGTCCTTTTTGGCCTTCACGGCAGGCCAAAAGAGGGAAAACAAGGAAAATTATCAATTAGATACAGATACATTAGAGCAGGGGTCCTGAATTAAATTTCACCAAGGTCCAAATAAAAAAAAAAAATAAAATAAAAAAATTATACACTACAGGCCAAAAGTTTGGACACATTACTATTTGGGATGTTTTTGAAATAAGTTTCTTCTGCTCATCAAGCCTGCATTTATTTGATAAAAAATACAGGGGAAAAAAATGTAATATTGTGATATATTATTACAATTTAAAATAATTGGCTTTGAATTTATTATACTTTAAATTATCTATTTCTGTGATGCAAAGCTGAATTTTCAGGATCATTACTCCAGTCTATCACATGATCCTTTAGAAATCATTGTAATATGCACTCAAAAAAAAGATTTTTTGATGCTGTAAATTGTTTATTTAAACAATTTATTTTGATTCAACACCATTGTATCAGGTTTCTGGTTTAAATGTGATTGATCAAACAGGATTTTCACTTCCCATCATGCTTTGCAAAGGGGCTGAACTAAGAGTCTAAATGTTGAAATAAAGTGTCATTTTAAGCAGTTTTTAGGAAGATGAGAAAATGGAAAGACTTTTCTAACACAAAACATCAAAAAAGTTATATACATCCCAAAATTAAACAAGAAGAATTAATTGTAAAAATCAATGTATATGAAAACAATTTATTTATTTATTTATTGCTTTTTATTTATTTTCCAAAACATTGTAAATTAGTTGGGCTGACACTATTAAATTAAGCTGTGCACAATCATAGTAAATAAGTTGAATCAACCTTAATAAATTAAGTTGACCCAACGTAAGTACATTAAATTGGAATAACAGAATTGCATAATGCTGAAATAAAGCAACTTAATCATGTGGAAATCCTTTCCATGATTTTTTTATGTTCGTTCAAAGAGTTATTTTTTTGAGTGTGATGATTCATTATCTAAGTTGGAAACAGTTCTTTCAAAAACATTACAAATAGTAATGTGTCCAAACTTTTGGCCTGTAGTGCATATATATATATAATTTGTCAATCAAAGGTCTGGAACATACAGGTTAATTCACAGAGCAGGTCTGTAGACTCTTCACCAGAGCTGAGTGAAGCTGGCCCCCCTTTAAACGAAAATTTATATAAAAATATGTCGTTTGTGCTGTTTTCTTTTTTGAGATATTGATGATTCTTTTTTGCATGCAGTGTGTGTTGCCGTGCGACACAGACACGTGCGCGCGCCTCAGAGGAGGAAAAGCGTGGACGCGTGGCGATTGACATATTTTTATATGAATTTGAGCATGATGAGGGGCCAAGTTCACGGAGGTCTAAAAGAGGACTAAACCAGTACTAAACAGGGCCCAGTCAGTTTCATTAAACTGTACAAAGCAACCTTAAAATCATATTATGCGCAAAGAAGAAAAAAAAAAACTTACCCGAGCATTTTCAAATTTCTCTTCACACTTTCGGTGGCGATTCCTTACAGTTGTAAGTCTTCTTTCAAATCTGTCCATGTTTCCTTTCAAATCTGTCAATGTTAAATCGTGGATGTCGCAGTCAGAGAGTGAGGGTCAGAGGGGCGCGGTGCAGGTGCCTGAACACTAATTGGTTAAAGGGTTAGTTCACCCAAAAATGAAAATTCTGTCATTAATTACTTACCCTCATGTCGTTCAACACCTGTAAGACCTTCGTTCATCTTCAGAACACAAATTAAGATATTTCTGTTGAAATCCGATGGCTCAGAAAGGCCTCCATAGCCAGCAATGTCATTTCCTCTCTCAAGATCCATAAAAGGTACTAAAGACGTTGTTACAAAGTCCATCTCACTACAGTGGTTTTACAATCATTTTATGAAGCGACGAGAATAGTTTTTGTGTGCAAAAAAAAAAACTAAATAACAGATGGCCGATTTCAAAACACTGCTTCCTGAAGCTTTGAAGCGTTATGAATCATTGTATCGATTCATGAGTCGGATCGCGTGTCAAACCGCCAAACTGCTGAAATCACGTGACTTTGGCGATCTGAATCATGAATCGATACCACATTTTCAGAGAACCTCTGACTCTTATGGCAAAATCAAACAAATGCCTCAAAACCATTTTATCTGTGCTCAAAATCAAACAATGCTCTCAGATCATACACACATCAGTCAATATTATAAACACGACAGATCATTCATTAGACACTACATCAAAAATGGAGAACACAGAAACCAAAGCATGCAGTTACAGAAAAAAAGTATATAACAAAATTTGCAATTATGTAAAAAAGTATAGTAAATGACTACTAACATTAGTAAGGTGAATAAATTACTGTATGCACTGCAAGTATAGTATTGTACTGAATATTGTATAATATTGAATGTCTGTATATTCAGCTCTTGCATACTGTGAAAATACAGTGACCCAACTGCAAAAGCCAAAAAGGTTACAGTAAAAAAACTATTTAACCTTTTTGTAACCTACTGTATTTTTTTTTTTTTTCCTACTATGGAAGTCAATGGTTCTAGTTAACTGTTTGGTTACTGACATTCTTCGAAATATCTTCCTTTGTGTTCAGCAGAAGAAATACATGCATACAGGTTTGAAACAACTTGAGGGTGAGTAAAGGATGACACAATTTTCATTTTAAAGTGAAGTATCCCTTTAAAAGGGCAAAAAGGCGGGAAGCCTATGAGCCTCCAGTGCTCCGGAGCCTGTCAATCATAGATTTAGGCTTCTACTCTTTATTGCTGACTGTGACGTCCCCTTGGTCATCAGTGTGGGCGGGCCTGCAATCAGGGGCACCTGGGCCCGGTGTCTCTGACAGTAACTATCTGCCTCTCTCCCCTCTTCCAGGGACACCAGTGCCTGCTGTGCGGTGACCCATTCAGCTAACCTATATTTTGTACATATTTAATTATTATCTGAGTTTTGTAAGCAATAAAAGACATCTAACTTTTATGCTGGTGTGGTCTCCCCCTCTTTGTTGTGGTCCGTTTGAGCCATGGGCCGTAACACTGATGTAGAAAAACCAGTGCGGTTAAAAATATGACCAGCCCAGCCTTGTCATATGGGTCATAGCAATTTTTAGATAAAGAAACTCTTTGGAGCCAGGCTTTAAGCAATACAAACGAGGCCGAAAGCTACATAGGAATCCTGTTTTCCAACTGTCTTTTGGAGTCGCCCCTGGCCACCATGGGATAGGGTTACAGCAATGACAGCTCCCGGCCATGAGGCCCATTGGCTCAGACCTACTTGTTTTAGCTCTCTTTGAACAGCAATATGGTCCTAATATTCATAGCAAGAAAAATACTGTGGTTTTGCGCTAATGGGCGTGTGTGCATAAGGTTGTGTTGTTTGGTCATGCTTGACTGATAAATTGTGCTTCCAGAGAGTCTGTTGCTTTAATAGTTTATGCTTCTTTACTACTTACTTACAATTACCTCCACTCGTGGAGTCTTATTCAAATGAATAAAAACCTCTGCCTGTCAAATAGGCACCTTCTCTGTCAGATAGTGCCGGAGTTCCTATTGTATCCAACCTAGCAACTGGTCTATAATTTTGAATTATCGGTACCTACTTAACGTGAGTCAGGGGTTACAATGCATTTTTACTCATGACTGTCCACTTTTGGTCTTCAGAAGAAAAAAAATACTCAATAGCAATGGCTGTTTGTGCTGTTAAACTGTGAAGCTAACTCTGTTTAAAGAAACTCTGTAAACATATGTACATGAAATATCTCACTTAGCTTACCACTTGGAAATTCATATTTTAATCATAATCTTTTTAACTTTAAAGTAACCAGTAACACTGCAAGGCTTTTATATAACCATGGAAGGCAAGAAAAATGTATAAAAAGCATTTAAAAAAATTATATGTAATACATACAGATGTTACGTATAAAATGGCATCTGGCAACAGTACTATGATTTATACTTAGTATAACCTAGCTATGACCACGCATTTGTGCCACTCAACTTTACCATACCATATGAAATGCATGATCTCACCATTCCAGATTATATTTACTTTACATTATTAGCCTCGGCATGCAACAGGTAGAGTCACCGTGCATGCTAACATTTGACATTTCTGTAGATGGGTAGTTGACGTAACGTGGCTTTTTTTTAATTAAGTAATGTTATTTAATATAATTTCTTAATACTTTTTAAATGTCACACCATAGGACACATTTACAGTACTGTTGAGTGAAAACGTGAAAAAAATATGTGAAGTCATTGACAAAATGAGTGACCACTACTATTTTCTGAAACTGCAGTTTTCAAACCGCATAAATATATGTATTTTTTTCTTAAAAAATTATGTTTTCCAAAAAAAGTACTTTTTCTTGGCCATTTGTCAACTACTTTCTGTGAGAAGCTTCTAGAAGGTATTTAGAGGTGATTTAACAGGGGACAAAGTGAGGACCGGCCAAAATGTCCTCACTCTGTTGGTTAAAAACTCACGCTGGTCCTCACAATGTCGTAAGTACAAGAACACAGGTGGCTGGTCATATAATTAGAATATCATCAAAAAGTTGATTTATTTCACCAATTCCATTCAAAAAGTGAAACTTTTTATTATATTATATATATTATATATTATATTCATTCATTACACACAGACTGATATATTTCAAATGTTTATTTCTTTTAATTTTGATGATTATAACTGACAACTAAAGAAAATCCCAAATTCAGTATCTCAAAAAATTAGAATATTACTTAAGACCAATACAAAGAAAGGATTTTTAGAAATCTTAGCCAACTGAAAAGTATGAGCATGAAAAGTATGAGCATGTACAGCACTCAATAATTAGTTGGGGCTCCTTTTGCCTGAATTACTGCAGCAATGCGGCGTGGCATGGAGTCGATCAGTCTGTGGCACTGCTCAGGTGTTATGAGAGCCCAGGTTGCTCTGATAGTGGCCTTCAGCTCTTCTGCATTGTTGGGTCTGGCATATCACATCTTCCTCTTCACAATACCCCATAGATTTTCTATGGGGTTAAGGTCAGGCGAGTTTGCTGGTCAATTAAGTACAGGGATACCATGGTCCTTAAACCAGGTACTGGTAGCTTTGGCACTGTGTGCAGGTGCCAAGTCCTGTTGGAAAATGAAATCTGCATCTCCATAAAGTTGGTCAGCAGCAGGAAGCATGAAGTGCTCTAAAACTTCCTGGTATACGGCTGCGTTGACCTCAGAAAACACAGTGGACCAACACCAGCAGATGACATGGCACCCCAAACCATCACTGACTGTGGAAACTTTACACTGGACCTCAAGCGTGGATTGTGTGCCTCTCCTCTCTTCCTCCAGACTCTGGGACCCTGATTTCCAAAGGAAATGCAAAATTTATTTTCATCAGTGAACATAACTTTGGACCACTCAGCAGCAGTCCAGTCCTTTTTGTCTTTAGCCGCTTCTGACGCTGTCTGTTCAAGAGTGGCTTGACACAAGGAATGCGACAGCTGAAACGCATGTCTTGCATACGTCTGTGTGTAAAAAAGTGAAAGTGAAGTGACGTGGCCAAGTATGGTGACCCATACTCAGAATTTGTGCTCTGCATTTAACCCATACAAGTGCACACACACAGCAGTGAACACACACACACCGTGAACACACACCGGGAGCAGTGGGTAGACATTGCTGCGGCGCCGGGGTGCAGTTGGGGGTACGGCGCCTTGCTCAAGGGTCTCACCTCAGTCGTGGTATTGAGGGTGGGGAGAGCGCTGGATATTCACTCCCCTCACTGACAATCCCTGCCGGACCTGAGACGCGAACCCACGACCTTTGGGTTACAAGTCCGACTCTCTATCCATTAGGCCACGACTGCCCCCTGTAGTGGTTCTTGAAGCACTGACTCCAGCTGCAGTCCACTCTTTGTGAATCTCCCCCACATTTTTGAATGGGTTTTGTTTCACAATCCTCTCCAGGGTACGGTTATACCTATTGCTTGTACAATTTTTTCTACCACATCTTTTCCTTCCCTTCACCTCTCTATTAATGTACTTGGACACAGAGCTCTGTGAACAACCAGCCTCTTTTGCAATGACCTTTTGTGTTTTGCCCTCCTTGTGCAAGGTGTCAATGGTCGTCTTTTGGACAACTGTCAAGTCAGCAGTCTTCCCCATGATTGTGTAACCTACAGAACTAGACTGAGAGACCATTTAAAGGCCTTTGCAGGTGTTTTGAGTTAATTAGCTTGTAAATTAGAGTGTGGCACCAGGTGTCTTCAATATTGAACCTTTTCACAATATTCTAATTTTCTGAGAAACTGAATTTGGGATTTTCCTTAGTTGTGAATTATAATCATCAAAATTAAAAGAAATAAACATTTGAAATATATCAGTGTGTGTGTAATGACTGAATATAATATACAATTTTCACTTTTTGAATGGAATTAGTGAAATAAATCAACTTTTTGATGATATTCTAATTATATAACCAGCACCTGTACAGGCATATCGCACGGCTACTCGTGTGATATTGCTCATATATGTATATATATATTACACACACAGTGGTCAGAATTATTGGCACCCTTGGTAAATATGATTCACAAAGGTGACTGTAAAAATAAATCTGCATTGTTTATACTTTTGATCTTTAATTCATAAAATTAACAAAAATCTAACCTTTCATTGAAGGAAAAGAATTGAATGTGGGGGGGAAAACACATTATGAAATAAATGTTTTTCTCCAAAACACAGCCACAATCATCCTAATGTGAAGTGAGGAGGAAAGTTTGAGTGGCCAAAGACTCTCCAAGGATCACAGCTGGAGAATTGCAGAGATTAGTTGAGTCTTGAATCTCAAAAAGCCTAATAAAACCTAAAAAAAAAAATGATCAAACAGCACCTACATCCCCACAAGTTGTTCAGGGGGGTTAAGAAAAATCATCTGCTCTCATCCAGAAACAATCTCCAGCATATTCAGTTGTCAGACAAGACTTAATTTAATGTGTCATATGCCATAATAACAAATGATCATAAGGATCAAAGGATCAAATGACTGAGTTCAGCTTTGAGAATGAAACCAACCTGTTTGTTCCTCAGTTTCTTCTTGTTTCACACTGAATGTTTCTTCAATCCTCAGGTCTTCACGCTCCTCTTTAATAAACGCCATCTTTGTTTGTTCCTCAGCTTCTTCTTGTTTTAAACTGAAAACTTCTTCAATCCTCATATCTTTAATAAACTCAATCTTTGTTTGTTCCTCAGTTTCTTCTTGTTTCACACTGAATGTTTCTTCAATCCTCAGGTCTTCACTCTCCTCTTTAATAAACGGCATCTTTGTTTGTTCCTCAGCTTCTTCTTGTTTTAAACTGAAAACTTCTTTAAGCTTCATATCTTTAATAAACGCCATCTTTGTTTGTTCCTCAGTTTCTTCTTGTTTTAAACTGAAAACTTCTTCAATCTTCATATCTTTAATAAATGGCATCTTTATAATAGTGTCACATGGATCTCAGTCGCTTCTTCAGGAGTTTCTCCTGCGCTTAAGATAAAAAATAATTAATAGAAAAAAAAAACTAAATCTCTGGGTGTGTCTCAATCAGCTCTAGTTCAGTAGTTCAGCGCACTGGTGAGAGAGTCAGAATGAGAGTTAATGGACTTTAATGACAAAAACACTCAAGACTAGCACTACAAATTAATAAAATAACATAATGAAAGTTCATAATTAGATATTTATGACTTATATTTGGTATCTAATTACTTGTAGATCAAATTGCCATTGCCAGTGACTGAATTCATGTTTATGATGAACTGATTCACGATAAAGAGAGAGAAATGAGACAACTGTTGTGTTACTCGTGTGTGGATGCGCTTTACTCACACAACATACACTTTAGATAAAGCATTAATGTTACATTCAATAATAAACAATTAATTCGGCTTCGCTTGTAAAAGTTAAATGAACGGTTTATACACTTTGAACACAAACCTTTCTTCAGCCGAATCACAACAGATGCAGGAGCGCGGCGCGTCTTTATGACGTCACATCACCACACCAAAATAAGAGTCCTGTTCACACGCTGCTGTCTAAAATGTATAGAAATTTACATTGAACAATATGTATGAATAATAAAAGAGTGGACAGAAATTCAGAGTTTAATGTATTGGTGAAAAACTAATTTAAATATATGTTGTCCAATTATGTGCTGAAAATATTAGGAAACTACTAGAATGAGATTTTGTCTAAAGAGAAAACCTATAATATTTGACTGAAAAAAACAAAACAAAAAAACACCAGATACAAATTAAATTAAAATGCAAATAGTGACTATAGTGATTTTTTTTTTTTAAGTACACAAGTTCTTAAAAGCAGAGTTTATTCTTGTGTCAGTATTGAAACGCATAAAAGGTAGTGTTTTTCTCATTTTAAAAAAGTGGACATTCAAGTCTAAAAATTCCTGAAAATAGGTATAAAATGTCAAACATTACGATTGATTAGACTTACTTACATTACAATCTTTCAACAATTATTGGCATTCACTTCTTCCATTTTAAAGCCATAAACTGAAAAAAATTAAAAAAAAGCTTTTGTTTAAGAGTTAAAGTCATACATACATTCTCAAACATATAACAAATATGATTTTAATACTATATTACAAAACGTTTATATTAGGTATGTTTAACTACTATGTACTTATGTAAAAATAAAATGTACTTATTGTTTATATACAAAATGTTCCTTTAATAGATTCTGAACCATGACACAGAATCGCTCAAGCCAGCTCAAGACACATATTAGTCAACATTAGTCAACTACATTAGTTAACATGAACTAATAATTAACTGACTTTTACAGCATTAAAATTAAGAGTTGTATTTGTTAACATCAGTTAATGCACTGTGAACTAACATGAACAAACAATAAACAGCTGAATTTTACAAAGATATTTACAAAGAACATTAACAAAGATAAAAAAAGTTACAAATATATTGCTCATTATTAGTTCATATTTGTTAATAAATTAATGTTAACAAATGAGAACACACTGTTAGTGTTACCAATTATTTTTACACTGCATGTAAATCTATAAAATAAACAATGCTTTGTACTGAATGTAAACACTTTAAATGCTTAAAACACAAACCACTTTCTTTAGCCAAATCAGACACTGGAGCACGGCGCAGCCTTGTGAAATCACACCACCAGACCAAAATAAAAGTCCTGTATAGTGCATAAAAAATTAATTGGATAGAAATTTATGATCAGAATACATTGATAAAAGAAATATACAGTACATGTTGTACATTGATATACTGACAGTAACTACCAATAACAAAGTAATATGTGAAATTCTGTCTAAAAGGCAAAAGTTGAGTCAAGTCATCTTCATTTATATAGCGCTTTTCACAATACATATTGTCTCAAAGCAGCTTCACCAGCGTCATCCAATTTTTTATATCAGCTATGCATTCTGTTAATTTTGTGAATTGGTAAGTTTCGTCAGGGCGCAAAAAAATATAGAGCTGAGTATCATCAGCGTAACAGTGAAAACTAACGCCATGCTTCCTAATGATATCTCCCAAGGGTAGCATGTACAGAGTGAAAAGCAACGGTCCTAGTACTGAGCCTTGCGGTACTCCATATTGAACTTGTGATCAATATGACATCTCTTCGTTTACTACTACAAACTGATAACGGTCAGATAAGTATGATTTGAACCATGCCAATGCAATTCCACTAATGCCAACATAGTTTTCGAGTCTATTTAAAAGAATATTGTGGTCGATAGTGTCAAATGCAGCACTAAGATCCAGTAACACTAATAAGAGAGATACAACCACGATCTGATGATAAGAGCAAATCATTAGTAACTCTAATGAGAGCAGTCTCAGAACTATGGTACGGTCTAAATCCTGACTGGAAATCCTCACAGATACTATTTCTTTCTAAAAAGGAACATAGTTGTGAGGATACTGCCTTTTCTAGTATTTTTGACAGAAAATGTAGATTCGAGATTGGCCTGTAATTGACTAATTCTCTAGGATCAAGTTGTGGTTTTTTAATAAGAGGTTTAATAGCCAGCTTAAAATTTTTTGGTACGTATCCTAGTGATAAAGATGAATTAACAATATTAAGAAGAAGATCTATGACCTCTGGAAGCATCTCTTTTAATAGCTTAGTCGGTATAGGGTCTAACATACATGTTGTTGATTTTGATGATTTAACAATTTAGACAATTCTTTCTGTCCTAAAGCAACAAATGAATTGAATTTTTCCTCAGGGACACTACAGTGCACTATCTGACGTGATACTGTAGTAGACGGCTGCATGGCTATAATTTTTTCTCTAATATTGTCAATCTTGCAAGTAAAGAAGTTCATAAAGTCATTACTGCTGTGCTGTTTGGAAACATCAGAAGTTGAAGCTCTATTTCTCGTTAATTTAGCCATGGTATCAAATAAATACCTAGAGTTGTGTTTATTTTCTTCTAAAAGATTTGAGATGTAAGCAGATCTAGCAGTTTTTAAGGCCTTTCTATACTCAATCATTCTCTCTCTCCACGAAATTTGAAAAACTTCTAGCTGCACTCCATTTTTCTGGCAGCTCTCTTAAGAGCCAGAGTGTGCTCGTTGTACCACGGCGTTGGATTACTTTCCTTAATTTCTTTAAGCGCAGAGGAGCAACTGAGTCTAATGTGCTGAAAAAAGAGTCAATAGTTTCTGTTGCAACATAGAGTTCTTCAGAGCTATCTGGTATGCTAAGGTGATAAAACTGATCAGGAAGATTATTTATAAAGCAATCTTTAGTGGTAGAAGTGATGGTTCTACCATATTTAAGGCAGGTAGGCGGCTTTGCTGCCTTGCCTAAATGTAGTATACACAAGACTAAATAATAATCTGAGATGTCATCGCCCTGCTGCAGAATTTCAATGGCATCAATATCGATTCTATGTGACAATATTAGACCTAAAGTATGATTACGACAATGAGTGGGTCCTGACACGTGTTGTCTAACTCAAATAGAGTTTAGAATGTTTACAAATGCCAATCCCAATGCGTCTTTATCATTATATACATGGATATTAAAATCACCAACAACAAGGACTTTATCCGCAGCTAGTACTAACTCAGATAAAAAATCAGCAAATTCTGACTTCTGTGACGTGAGGCAGCTAGCAGATGGTCGGTTTAGCCAGACTTTGACAAAATTGGCATAAATGTTCTCAGCATTACACACGCAATCTATTAAAACCATTGTCGTCTCGAAACCATTTCAGAAACTTCAGAGCATGGTGCTGATGACACATACTGGATTTGTAATGGAACAGCAATTCATTCATATAATAAAGCATTTTATATCATAATACTGTATTGTTATTAATGGCAGTTTCATATATATATATTTTTTTTTATCATAGTGCCATCAAGAGGCACAATCCCACCAATTTTTTAAGTGTCCTCAGAGTGAGTTCATACATATGTCTCTCAAATTTCGTGAAAATATCTCATTTCATTTTGAAGTTATAAACAATTATATGTTTGAGAGCATAAAAAATGACCCATAGATGACTTTTTGATTTTTTTGCCACTTCCTATCAAAATTTTGACATTTAGTTAAACAGCTTAGGTTCAGTGTTTCCTATGCTGGTTTCATCTTGATCGGACTAACGGTTTCAAAGATACTGAAGACACAAACCTTAAGTCAAAACCTAGCATGTTTGGTATCGTTGGACTCGGCTAGGATTCAGAAGTCTAAGGATGTGACTCCCGTGAAAACAAGTCAACCGCATCAAAAGTTATAAGCATATGGGGGGAAAAAAATTGTCCACTAGGTGGGACTGGTCCGAAACTTCTCAGGCTCCTTCAGGGCATTGTGCTGATGACCCATACCGAGTTTCATAACAATACGCTTATGCATTCATAAAATACAGCATTTTAGCACAAAATTAAAAATGGCCGATATGGGAAAATTGGATATCATCCGAATCTAACGAGATTTTTTGGACAAACCCATCAGAAGTTATAAGCAAAAATAGCCATTTTTTGTATCTCCGGGCCAGTAGGTGGTGCTGTGTCGAAACTGCATGTTGCCTTTGGTCATGCTTGTGATGAAATGTACCAAGTTTGGTCTAAATATGATAAAACTTTGTGGAGATATAGCCTCAAATCTGATTTGGCAAACTTTTTGTCGAATTCATTTGGGCAGTTTTTCGTGAACGGATGGTTCTATCAAAAAGCTTTTGATAACTTTTTGTCGGCATGGTCTCGATGCTGGTTCAATTTTCGTGAAAATCGAAGTAATGGCCTAGGAGGAGTTCGAAAAATCTGAAAAATCAAAATGGCAGGAAAATAAACGAGTGAAATTTTGGACAGGTGGTGGCGCTAAAGGGATTGAGTTAGAGACTCCAAATTTGCTATGGACACAGTTGAGACTGGCCTCTATCAGTGTGCCAAATTTCACAACTTTTTAGCATATGACATAACGATGCAAAGATGCATGGTTGCACGCTCGAATTTCCTGCAGACACCTTTCAGTACCAATCAAATTAGAAAACTTTACTACAAGCTTATAGTTGTGAATCGGATTAAGGTAAAGAGATAGATTTGAACACTGGCTGGTTATGTACTTGCACAAAATCTTTGTATCATAACTCATTTTGTTTTGGAGGTTCGTCATTCTGTTGTGTATGCTGTGTAGTTAAATCTAAAGAACAAAATGCAGGAACAAGCATACTTTAGACTTTAACCTTTAGGCATTTATTTCCTTAAAATACTCTTGTCATTTTTGTCATACAGATAAAAGCAATACATCATTTGTATTGATGAAACTGTAAAGAATCACTTTTATTTGTGTCCACATACAATTGCATGTTACAAAAATGAAGAAAAAAAACCTATTTGTCACACAGACATGACCATTATATCTATAAACATTTAAGAGTCAGATTTTAAATGATCTAATTCAAAACAAATATTCTCTGTTTATGTTATCTGTATGAAAAGAGAGAGCTGTACAGTCATTCTTGTGTGAGCTCATTACCATTAATGTTAGAGATGCACTGATATATCACCAATAATCAGTATCCAACGATCGCTATCGGTTGATAGTTTAAAAACAGCCGAATATATCCTGTCAATCAAAAAAGGGCAGGAAAATGCACTGAATTTGTGCTTTGTTTAAAGAAAATGCTAAGAAACCAGTTTGATGTTCAATATAAATAGTAATTATTTGAATTAAAGGTGCCCTAGAATGCTTTTTCACAAGATGTAATATAAGTCTAAGGTGTCCACTGAATGTGTCTGTGAAGTTTCATCTCAAAATACCCCATAGATTTTTTTTAAATACATTTTTGTAACTGCCAATTTGGGGCATCATTAAATATACGCCGATTCAGCGTGCGTCCCCTTTAAATCCTGGCGCTCCCCGCCCCCGAGCTCTCGACTCTCTATACATTGCATAAACAAAGTTCACACAGCTAATATAACCCTCAAAATGGATCTTCACAAAATGTTCGTCATGCATGCTGCATGCATCAGATCATGTAAGTACAGTATTTATTTGGATGTTTACATTTGATTCTGAATGAGTTTGATAGTGCTCCGTGGCTAACGGCTAATGCTACACTGTTGGAGAGATTTATAAAGAATGAAGTTGTGTTTATGCATTATACAGACTGCAAGTGTTTAAAAATTAAAACGGCGACGGCTCTTGTCTCCGTGAATACAGTAATAAACGATGGTATCTTTAACCACATTTAACAGTACATTAGCAACATGCTAACGAAACATTTAGGAAGACAATTTACAAATATCACTAAAAATATCATGATATCATGGATCATGTCAGTTATTATTGCTCCATCTGCCATTTTTCGCTGTTGTCCTTGCTTGCTTACCTAGTCTGATGATTCAGCTGTGCACAGATCCAGACGTTAATACTGCCTGCCCTTGTCTAATGCCTTGAACATGGGCTGGCATATGCAAATATTGGGGGCGTACATATTAATGATCCCGACTGTTACGTAACAGTCGGTGTTATGTTGAGATTCGCCTGTTCTTCGGAGGTCTTTTAAACAAATCAAATTTACATAAGGAGTAAACAATGGTGTTTGAGACTCACTGTATGTCATTTCCATGTACTGAACTTTTGTTATTCAACTATGCCGAGTAGGGCTGACTGATATATCGCATGCGATTGTCACGCGCATTTCGTCCGTAAAGCCGGTTCCCTGATTGCCGCTAAATCGCCATCACCTGCTTTCAAATGGAGCGGCATTTAATAGACAGAGCCGTAGATCACTGACAAGCCACGCAATATCGCGTTCATTATCGAAGGCGATTCATCTGCGGCAATCAGGGAACCGGCTTTACTGACGAAATGCGCGTGACAATCACATGCGATATCTCGGTCAGCCCTAATGCCGAGGTAAATTCAATTTTCAATTCTATGGCACCTTTAAAAACATTCAGAATTGCAAACTACAATTCCTGTTCATCAATAAAGTGAGAACCAGACCAGTTATAAACCCATAATACACTTGAATTAGTTAAAGTAACTAAAAAGTGTACTATCCAAGTAGTAAATGTAAAGATGTTTACCAACATAATGATGACAGTAACGCACACAAGAGTAGTAGCTCTTCTGTGCTTCACATTGCATGTGTACCACACTTGAGTCCAACTGAACCATGCTCTGGCCCACCTCTTCCAAGCGGGTCAGGGACAGTTCAGCGAACCGTGCCCAGTATAGAGCAATCACACTAATCAAACAAACCAGGCTTTGGGGGTCAAACATGCTCAGGCACGGTTCAGAGTGTATAGTGTGAGTACACCCTATGATGTCCATTTCTGCTGAAACTTTTTCCAGTGTTGGCAGGTAAAAGGGCTCTCCTCAGTGTGAATTTTCATGTGGGCTTCAAGGTTTCCATGTTGAGCAAAACTTTCTAAAGACTGTTGGCAGATGTAAGGCTTTTATCTAGTGGCAATGCTCATGTACCTGTTAAGGTTTAATGTTTGAGTGAAACTTCTTTCACACTTTGTTGTCATGTGAAAGGCTTTTCTCCAGTATGAATACTCATGTGCCTGTTGAGGCTTTCCTTACGATTGAAAAAATGTCCACACTGTTGGCAGGTGAAGGGACTCTTTCTAGTGTGAACTCTCATGTGGACTGTAAGGTTTCCATGTTGATGGAAACTTCTTCCACACTGTTGGCATGCATAAGGCTTTTCTCCAGTATGAATTCTCATGTGGACTCTAAGGGTTCCACTCTGATGGAAACTTTTTCCACACTGAGGGCATGGGTAAAGCTTTTCTCCAGTATGAATTCTCATGTGCCTGTTAAGACTTACTTTATGATTGAAACTTTGTCCACACTGTTGGCAGGTGAATGGACTCATTTTAGTATGAACTCTCATGTGGACTGTGAGGTTGTAATGTTGATTGAAACTTTTTCCACACTGTTGGCATCTGTAAGGCTTCTCTCCAGTGTGAATTCGCATATGCTTGTCAAGTTTTTCTTTACGAGTGAAACTTTTTCCACACTGTTGGCAGGTGAAAGGGCTCTCTCCACTGTGAATCATCATATGGGTTTTGAGGTTTACACGTTGAGAAAAACTCTCCCCACACTGCTGGCATGTGTAAGGCTTTTCTCCAGTGTGAATTCTCATGTGAACTTTAAGGTTTCCATGTTGAGAAAAACTTTTTCCACAGTGTTGGCATGTGAAACGCTTCTTTCCTGTGCGGTCTCTAAGGTTTCTTTGTTGATTAAAACTCTTTTGAGTTTTTTTTCGTGTGGAAGTCTTTTCAGTCTGCGAACTCCGAAAAGGTTTTTCTCCATTTATGAAATCATGATCTTGATCTTTCTCTTCAATTTCATTAAGTTCTTCTGTCTCCTCTTTCAGTGCCATTAGGGCTAAAGTGAAAAAAACAAAACAAATAAAAGTTTTTCCCAATTTAATGGCACAATACAACAGACATCAAGGGCCAGATTTACTAACTGAGGCAAATTTCCCCAAATGCACAGATGGGAGTGGCAAGTTTTGCGTGTGATCTACTGTTGACGCACAGAACAGCTTCATCTTGGCCAGTGCTTCAGGGATTTGACGCTGATTCTTATAGTGGTTAAACATGAGACATAATTCAATTTGAGTTAAAGGGGCAATCTTTGGTCTTATTAATCTATTATTTGTTCCAGAGCAAGTCGAATTGTGCTGTTTAATTTGATAATAATTACCTTATCCTTTATGTAGTATAGCATATTGGCTACAACTAACTTAGGCCCCGTCCACACGGAGACGCGTTTCAGTGAAACCGCACAAATTTTTTATCGGATAGGCGTTTCGTCCACACGGATCCGGCGTTTTCGAAAGGTGAAACCGGTATTTTATGAAACCGGGTCCCAGAGTGGAAAAATTTGAAAACGCCGGCTTGGCGTTGTCGTGTGGACGGGGCAATCCGTATATTTTCTGAAACGATGATGTCATCACCCCACGTGTCGACCCTAGTCAGACGCGCTAACACTACAAAACAGTACCAACAACAGCAATAGCAGACTCTACATGCTTGTGTTCGTGCTGCAGAAGCTACTGAACCAAAATAAAGTATTATTTCTAAGCTTTGCTAAAGTTTGTATTCAGCGCGCAAGGTTTATGCGCATGCTCCAAGTCTTCTTCGCTGCTTTAAGTGCATTTCTGCGGCAGAATTACAGCGCCACATAATGGTCTGGCATGTATACTACATCGTTTTAAGTCGTTTCAGTAGTTTCGTGTGGACGCAGATATTTTTTGAGACGAGGAAAAAAAAAGATCGGTTTAGGGTAAGCTCCGGCTTCGTGTGGACGTAGCCTTAGACGGGACATATCAGACGAAGACTCTTCTCCCGCTTCCTCTTCTTGCTCCATTTAAATACTCTTTATACAGTGTTTTTGGAGTAAAGAAAACGCTTTACAATTTTTTTTTTCAAACATCAAATCTTTGTTTACCTTTGCATTGCATAGACGAGATGTCCAAACTGAGTGTGCACTTCATTCACGAGGTGAGGCGGGTTTGACTGACAGTTTGAGGATCCAATGGAGTTAAGAGGTTTTGGCACAGGCTCTTTAAATCCTTTTCATTCATTAAATATTTGTAAAACCCACATACATGCATAAAGGGTGACCTATATCATTTTTTTTTTTAAAAATAAAATAAAACAAACATTTGTAAATATAGATACGAGGTGTACACTGCAAAAAATGCTGTTCTTACTTAGAATTTTTGTCTTGTTTCCAGTCCAAATATCTAAAAATTCTTAGATCAAGAAGCATTTTCTTGACAAGTAAAATTTATTTTCTTGTTTTTAGGAAAAATAAGTCAAAATTAAGTGAGTTTTTCCTTAAAACAAGCAAAATAATCTGCCAATAGGGTAAGCAAAATAATCTTAATCCAAACTGAAAACAAGATTATATATCTTATTCTTGGTTTGAAATAAGATTATTTTGCTTACCCCATTGGCAGATTATTTTGCTTGTTTTAAGGAAAAACTTACTTAATTTTGACTTATTTTTCCTGAAAACAAGAAAATAATTTTTACTTGTCAAGAAAATGCTTCTTGATTTAAGAATGTTAAGATATTTTGACTAGAAACAAGATAAAAACTCTAAGTAAGAACAGCATTTTTTGCAGTGTAGCATTTATTTTACTTTACTTTTTGGCATTTGGTAATTATCCACGGCACACTTGACAACCGTCACGGGCATGCTAGTGCTTTATGTTTGACTAAACTGTACAATTGTGTTTATTTGTTGTTCAATAAATATTTTATATAAATGTCCATTTGTGCGTAAAATGGATCGAGTGAAAGTTACATTAATACGCCATTAGATGGCGGCAACACTTTACAGGTGAATGAGTCAGTGAGTCACAAGAGACTTTTAAATTGAAAGGAACTTTTGCAAAGGAAGTTGTTTTAGCGCTGTGATGTTATGGAAAATTATGAACAAATATGGACAAATACAAGATCGCTGTCCTCAGCGGACATTCAAACTCACTTTTATAATGGATATGATATTATGGACATCGACTTGAAGAATGAATGTTATGCAATATATCAGACACAGGTAATAGCCTACTCAGGCAATCTCTCTCTCTCTCTCTCTAATACTGTACAAAATTCAATTTGTTTCAATGAAGCGACTCAGCGTTCCTTCGTTACTAGTTCTGAAGTGACGTTTTAGAATTAGTAACGGAGGCTTGGTCCAACTGACAACTTGAGATTTGAATCTGTGGCGGAAGGAAGTAGTGCTGCACAAAAGAGGGTTTTAAAGACATTCCGTTGTTCTTATTTATTTACACACTCGTGCCGTCGAACTGTTGTATAAATGCAATATCACACTCATTATGGCTGTATATCCAGCACGCTGCGATTACCTGTGGCCAAATCACAACCGTGCTGATATACAGCCATATCGCACGGCTACTCGTGTGATATTGCTCATATATACACAGTCAAACATTTATGAAATAAATGTTTTTCTCCAAAACACGTTGGCCACAATTATCGGCACCCCTTGATTTTTTTTTATGAGTAAAATATCTCTGAAGTATATTCCCATTGATATTTACATTGTTTTAGGACACCAGGGTGATCATGAACATGAAATTGTCCAGCCATAACTGTTCCACAGGTGTATAAACATGAGGAAACACAAAGGCCAAATTCCCTTAATCATTCATCACAATGAGTAAAACCAAAGAATATAGTTCTGATGTGCAGCAAAAGATTGTTGAGCTTCACAAAATAGAAAGTGGCTGTAAGAAAATAGCTAAAGGATTGAAAATCCCCATTTCCACTATCAGGGCAATAATTAAGAAGTTCCAATCAACTAAAGATGTTACAAATCTGACTGAAAGAGGACGTGTGTCTAAATCATCCTAATGTGAAGTAAGGAGGAAAGTTTGAGGTGCCAAAGACTCTCCAAGGATCACAGCTGGAGAATTGCAGAGATTAGTTGAGTCTTGAATCTCAAAAAGCCTAATAAAACCTAAAAAAAATGATCAAACAGCACCTACATCCCCACAAGTTGTTCGGGAGGGTTAAGAAAAATCACCTGCTCTCATCCAGAAACAATCTCCAGCATATTCAGTTGTCAGACAAGACTTATTTTAATGTGTCACATGCCATAATAACAAATGATCATAAGGATCAAATGACTGAGTTCAGCTTTGAGAATGAAACCAACCTGTTTGTTCCTCAGTTTCTTCTTGTTTCACACTGAATGTTTCTTCAATCCTCAGGTCTTCACTCTCCTCTTTAATAAACGGCATCTTTGTTTGTTCCTCAGTTTCTTCTTGTTTTAAACTGAAAACTTCTTTAATCTTCATATCTTTAATAAACGGCATCTTTGTTTGTTCCTCAGTTTCTTCTTGTTTTAAACTGAAAACTTCTTCTATCCTCATATCTTTAATAAACTCAATCTTTGTTTGTTCCTCAGTTTCTTCTTGTTTCACACTGAATGTGTTTTCAATCCTCAGGTCTTCACTCTCCTCTTTAATAAACGCCATCTTTGTTTGTTCCTCAGTTTCTTCTTGTTTTAAACTGAAAACTTCTTCAATCTTCATATCTTTAATAATTGGCATCTTTATAATAGTGTCACATGGATCTCAGTCGCTTCTTCAGGAGTTTTTCCTGCGCTTAAGATAAAAAAAAAACAATTATTAGAAAGAAAAAAAAAAACTAAATCTTTGGGTGTGTCTCAATCAGCTCTAGTTCAGTAGTTCAGCGCACTGGTGAGAGAGTCAGAATGAGAGTTAATGGACTTTAATGACAAAAACACTCAAGACTAGCACTACAAATTAATAAAATAACATAATGAAAGTTCACAATTAGGTATTTATGACTTATATTTGGTATCTAATTACTTGTAGATCACATTGCCATTGCCAGTGACTGAATTCATGTTTATGATGAACTGATTCACGATAAAGAGAGAGAAATGAGACAACTGTTGTGTTACTCGTGTGTGGATGCGCTTTACTCACACAACATACACTTTAGATAAAGCATTAATGTTACATTCAATAATAAACAATTAATTCGGCTTCGCTTGTAAAACTTAAATGAACGGTTTATACACTTTGAACACAAACCTTTATTCAGCCGAATCACAAGTTGCAGGAGCGCGGCGCGTCTTTATGACGTCACATTACCACACCAAAATAAGAGCCCTGTTCACACGCTGCTGTCTAAAATGTATAGAAATTTACATTGAACAATATGTATGAATAATAAAAGAGCTGACAGAAATTAAGAGTTTAATGTATTGGTGAAAAACTAATTTAAATGTATGTTGTCCAATTATGTGTTGAAAATTTTAGGAAACTACAAGAATGAGATTTTGTCTAAAGAGAAAACCTGTAATATCTGGCTGAAAAAAAAAAAAACATTTTACATCAGATACAAATTAGATTAAAATGCAAATAGTGACTATAGTGGTGTTTTTTTAAGTACACAAGTTCTTAAAAGCAGAGTTTATTCTTGTGTCAGTATTGAAACGCATAAAAGGTAGTGTTTTTCTCATTTTAAAAAAGTGGACATTCGAGTCTAAAAATTCCTGAAAATAGGTATAAAATGTCCAAACATTACGATTGATTAGACTTATTTTCATTACAATCTTTCAACAATTATTGGCATTCACTTTTTCAACTTTTTCTTTGTTTCAAAGAACATTAACAAAGATAAAAAAAAAAAAGTTACAAATATATTGCTCATTATTAGTTCATATTTGTTAATAAATTAATGTTAACAAATGAACCATGACACAGAATCGCTCAAGCCAGCTCAAGACACATATTAGTCAACATTAGTCAACTACATTAGTTAACATGAACTAATAATTAACTGACTTTTACAGCATTAAAATTAAGAGTTGTATTTGTTAACATCAGTTAATGCACTGTGAACTAACATGAACAAACAATAAACAGCTGAATTTTACAAAGATATTTACAAAGAACATTAACAAAGATAAAAAAAGTTACAAATATATTGCTCATTATTAGTTCATATTTGTTAATAAATTAATGTTAACAAATGAGAACACACTGTTAGTGTTACCAATTATTTTTACACTGCATGTAAATCTATAAAATAGACTGAATGCTTTGTACTAAATGTAAACACTTTAAATGCTTAAAACACAAACCACTTTCTTTAGCCAAATCAGACACTGGAGCACGGCGCAGCCTTGTGACATCACACCACCAGACCAAAATAAAAGTCCTGTATAGTGCATAAAAAATTGGATAGAAATTTATGATCAGAATACATTGATAAAAGAAATATACAGTACATGTTGTACATTGATATACTGAGAGTAACTACCAATAACAAAGTAATATGTGAAATTCTGTCTAAAAGGCGAAACTTGAGTCAAGTCATCTTCATTTATATAGCGCTTTTCACAATACATATTGTCTCAAAGCAGCTTCACCAGCGTCATCCAATTTTTTATATCAGCTATGCATTGTTAATTTTGTGAATTGGTAAGTTTCGTCAGGGCGCAAAGAAATATAGAGCTGAGTATCATCAGCGTAGCAGTGAAAACTAACGCCATGCTTCCTAATGATATCTCCCAAGGGTAGCATGTACAGAGTGAAAAGCAACGGTCCTAGTACTGAGCCTTGCAGTACTCCATATTGAACTTGTGATCAATATGACATCTCTTCGTTTACTACTACAAACTGATAACGGTCAGATAAGTATGATTTGAACCATGACAGTGTAATTCCACTACTGCCAAAATAATTTTCTAGTCTGTTTAATAGAATATTGTGGTCGATAGTGTCAAATGCAGCACTAAGATCCAGTAACACTAATAGAGAGATACAACCACGATCTGATGATAAGAGCAAATCATTAGTAACTCTGATGAGATCAGTCTCAGTACTATGGTACGGTCTAAATCCTGACTGGAAATCCTCACAGATACTATTTCTTTCTAAAAAGGAACATAGTTGTGAGGATACTGCCTTTTCTAGTATTTTTGACAGAAAAGGTAGATTTGAGATCGGCCTGTAATTGACTAATTCTCTAGGATCAAGTTGTGTTTTTTTAATAAAAGGTTTAATAATAGCCAGCTTAATTTTTTTTGGTACGTATCCTAGTGATAAAGTTGAATTAACAATATTAAGAAGAAGATCTATGACCTCTGGAAGCATCTCTTTTAATAGCTTAGTCAGTATAGGGTCTAACATATGATTTTGATTGATTTAACAATTTAGACAATTCTTTCTGTCCTAAAGCAACAAATGAATTGAATTTTTCTTCAGGGACACTACAATGCACTGTCTGATGTGATACTGTTGTAGACGGCTGCATGGTTATAATTTTCTCTCTAATATTGTCAATCTTGCAAGTAAAGAAGTTCATAAAGTCATTACTGCTGTGCTGTTTGGAAACATCAGAAGTTGAAGCTCTATTTCTCGTTAATTTAGCCATGGTATCAAATAAATACCTAGAGTTGTGTTTATTTTCTTCTAAAAGATTTGAGATGTAAGCAGATCTAGCAGTTTTTAAGGCCTTTCTATATTCAATCATTCTCTCTCTCCACGAAATGCGAAAAACTTCTAGCTGCACTCCATTTTTCTGGCAGCTCTCTTAAGAGCCAGAGTGTGTTTGTTGTACCATGGTGTTGGATTAGTTTCCCTAATCTTCTTTAAGCACAGTGGAAGTCTAATGTGCTAAAAAAAGAGAGTCAATAGTTTCTTTTGCAACATAGAGTTCTTCTGAGCTATCTCTAAGTATGCTAAGGCGATGAAACTGATCAGGAAGATTATTTATAAAGCAATCTTTAGTGGTAGAAGTGATGGTTCTACCATATTTAAGGCAGGGAGGCGGCTTTGCTGCCTTGGCTAAATGTAGTATACACAAGACTAAATGATCTGAGATGTCATCGCCCTGCTGCAGAATTTCAATGGCATCAATATCGATTTCATGTGACAATATTAGATCTAAAGTATGATTATGACAATGAGTGGGTCCTGACACGTGTTTTCTAACACAAATAGAGTTTAGAATGTCTGTAAATGCCAATCCCAATGAGTCTTTATCATTATATACATGGATATTAAAATCACCAACAACAAGGACTTTATCTCCAATAGAAAATCAGCAAATTCTGACTAAGAGACGGTCGGTTTAGCCAGACTTTGACAAAATTGGCATCAATGTTCTCAGCATTACACACACAACATCTATTAAAACCTTCAGAAAGCTATCTATCACAATCTATTAGAGACTTCAGAACATGGTGCTGATGACACATTCTGGATTTGTAATGGAACAACAATGTATTCATAAAATAAAGCATTTTATATCATAATACTGTATTGTTATTAATGGCAGTTTCATGTTTTTTTTATTTTATTTTTTTATAGTGCCACCAAGAGGCACAATCCCACCAAGTGTCCTCAGAGTGAGTCCATACATCTGCTTCTCAAATTTGGTGAAAATATCTCATTTCATTTTGGAGTTATAGACAATTATGTGTTTGAGAGCATAAAAAATGACCCATGGATGACTTTTTGATTTTTTTGCCATTTAGTTAAATTTTTTTTGACATTTAGTTAAATAGCTTAGGTTCAGTGTTTTCTACGCTGGTTTCATCTGGATCGGACTAACGGTTTCAAAGATATTGAAGACAAAAAGACACAAACCTTAAGTCAAAACCTAGCATGTTTGGTATCGTTGGACTCGGCAAGGCTTCAGAAGTCTAAGGATGTGACTCCCATAAAAACAAGTCAACCACATATGGTTATGGTAAGTTATAAACATATGGGGAAAAAAATTGTCCACTAGGTGGCACTGGTCCGAAACTTCTCAGGCTCCTTCAGGGCATTGTGCTGATGACCCATACCGAGTTTCATAACAATACGCTTATGCATTCATAAAATACAGCATTTTAGCACAAAATTAAAAATGGTCGATATGAGAAAATTGGATATCATTTGACTTGGCATGATGCCCCGAATCTAACGAGACAAAATTTATGATTTTTTGGACAAACCCATCAGAAGTTATAAGCAAAAATAGCCATTTTTTGTATCTCCTGGCCAGAAGGTGGCGCTGTGTCAAAACTCACATGCTTGTGATGACATGTACCAAGTTTGGTCTAAATACGATAAAACTTTGTGGAGATATAGCCTCAAATCTGATTTGGCGAACATTTTGTCGAATTCATTTGGGCAGTTTTCGAGAATGGATGGTTCTATCAAAAAAGCTTTTGATAACTTTTTGTTGGCATGGTCTCGATGGTCTGGTTCAATTTTTGTGAAAATCGGAGTAACGGCCTAGGAGGAGTTTTAAAAAAATCAAAATGGCAGGAAAATTTTCATGACGGAAAATTACATCATAGGGTGCATTCGAATCGTCAAGCCAAGGAATAAGTGGAAATGTTTTTGTTTCTAGCCCTTACGGTTCAAAAGTTATTAGCATACTTATTAGAAACTTTGGACAGGTGGTGGCGCTAGAGGGATTGAGTTAGAGACTCCAAATTGGCTATGGACACAGTTGAGACTGGCCTCTATCAGTGTGCCAAAACGATGCAAAGATGCATGGCTGCACGCTTGAATTTCCTGCCGATACCTAACAGTACCAATCAAATTAGAAAACTTTATTACAAGCATACTGTTGTGAATCAGATTAAGGTAAAGAGATAGTTTTGATTACTGGCTGGTTATGTACTTGTACAAAAACTTTGTATCATTTTAACCAAAAAAAAGTTACAGCTTTAACATAACTCATTTTGTTTTGGATGTTCGTCATTCTGTTGTGTATGCTGTGTAGTTAAATCCAAAGAAGAACAAAATGCAGGAATAGGCATATACTTTAGACTTTAACCTTTAGGCATTTTTTTACTTAAAATACTCGTCATTTTTGTCATACATCATTTGAAACTGTAAAGAATCTTTTATTTGTGTCCACATACAATTGCATGTCACAAAAATGAAGAAAAAAAAAAAATTTGTCACACAGACATGACCATTATATTTATAGAAACATTTAAGAGTCAAATTTCAAATTATCTAATTCAAAACAAACAAATATTCTGTTTATGTTATCTGTATGAAAAGAGAGAGTCATTCTTGTGTGAGCTCATTGCCATTAATGTTAGAGATGCACTGATATATCCCCAATAAACTTTTTCCAGTGTTGGCAGGTAAAAGGGCTCTCCTCAGTGTGAATTTTCATGTGGGCTTCAAGGTTTCCATGTTGAGCAAAACTCTCTAAACACTGTTGGCAGATGTAAGGCTTTTATCTGGTGGGAATTCTCGTGTACCTGTTAAAGTTTCCTGTTTGAGTGAAACTTCTTCCACACTTTGTTGGCATGTGAAAGGCTTTTCTCCAGTATGAATACTCATGTGCCTGTTGAGGCTTTCCTTACGATTGAAAAACTGTCCACACTGTTGGCAGGTGAAGGGACTCTTTCTAGTGTGAACTCTCATGTGGACTGTAAGGGTTCCACGCTGATGGAAACTTTTTCCACACTGAGGGCATGTGTGAGGCTTTTCTCCAGTGTGAATAGCCTTGTGCCAGTTAAGGCTTCCTTTATGTGTGAATCTTTTCCCATACTCTTGACAGGTGTAAGGCTTCTCTCAGGTGTGAATTCTCATGTGCCCATTAAGACTTGCTTTATGATTGAAACTTTTTACACAGTGTAGACAGGTGAAGGGACTCTCTCCATTGTATATTTTAATGTGAACTTTTAGCTTTTCATCATGGGCAAAACTCTCACCACATTGTTGGCATGTGAACGGCTTTTCTCCAGTATGAATTCATGTGCCTTTTAAGGCTTGCTTTATGATTGAAACTTATATGATTGAAACAGTGTTGGCAGGTGAAGGGACTCTCTCCATTGTATATTTTAATGTGAACTTTTAGCTTTTCATGATGAGCAAAACTCTCCCCACACTGATGGCATATGCCTGTCAATACTTTCTTTATGATTGAAACCTTTTCCACACAGTGGGCACGTGTAAGGCTTTTCTCCAGTATGAATTCTCATGTGCCTGTCAAGACTTACTTTATGATTGAAACTTTGTCCACACTGTTGACAGGTGAATGGACTCTTTTCAGTGTGAATTCTAATGTGGACTTTAAGGTTTCCATGTTGATGGAAACTTTTTCCACACTGTTGGCATCTGTAAGGCTTCTCTCCAGTGTGAATTCGTATATGCCTGTCAAGATTTTCTTTACGAGTGAAACTTTTTCCACACTGTTGGCAGGTAAAAGGGTTCTCCCCACTGTGAATTGTCATGTGGGTTTTAAGGTTTACACATTGAGCAAAACTCTCCCCACACTCTTGACAGGTGTACGGCTTTTCTCCAGTGTGAATTCTCATGTGCCTGTTAAGATTTGGTTTATGATTGAAACTTTTTCCACAGTGTTGGCAGGTGAAGGGACTCTCTCCAGTGTGTATTCTCATGTGGACTTTAAGGTTTACACGTTGAACAAAACTCTGCCCACACTGTTGACATGTGTAAGGCTTTTCTCTGGTGTGAATTTTCATGTGCCTGTTAAGACTTTCTTTATGACTGAAACTTTGTCCACACTGTTGGCAGGTAAAGGGATTCTTTCCTGTGTAGTCTCTAAGGTTTCTTTGTTGATTACAACTCTTTTGAGCTTTTTTTTGTGTGGAAGTCTTTTCAGTCTGCAAACACCGAAAAGGTTTTTCTCTAATTATGAAATCTTGAAGATTCTCATATTGATCTTTCTCTTCGGTTTCACTGAGTACTTCTTTGTCCTCTTTCATTACCATTGGGGCTAAAGAGAAAAAAACAAATAAAAGTTTTTCCCATTTAATGGCACAATACAACAGACATCAAGGGCCAGATTTTCTAAACAGGGCAAATTGGCATATTTACTAAATACAGCACATTTCCTCAAATGCGCAGATGGGAGTAGCAAGTTTTGTGTGTGATCTACTGTTGACACACAAATTAAAGAACACGGATGCAATCAAATCATTTACATAATGACCAAAGCAATCTTCCAAGAGCAGCACAAATTAGCATTGGGTCGCAAATAAGCAGAGCTGATGCTTGTCAGGTGCAGGTGGACACAGTCACAACTTGTTACATGTAATCTGACAAACACATACATACACACACACATATAAAATATATATACAGGGAGTGCAGAATTATTAGGCAAGTTGATTTTCTGATCATATTTTTTTTCCAAGCACATTTTACCAATTCCAATCCACATCAATCTTAATAACTACTATTAATATTGTTTTTAATCATTTATAAGTGATATATAATTGTTCATGAAGGCTGGAAATGAAAAATGCCTTATATTCAGGTGTGCAGAATTATTCTTTTACAGATAAAATGAGCCAAAAAAGAGATTTAACTCAGACTGAAAAGTCAAAAATTATTAAATACTCATGAGAAAGACACAATACTAATGTAATACTAGAAATTGCAAAGTTAAAGCATGACCATTGGACAGTGAAATGCTCATTGGGTCAGCGGGGTCATACAAAAACAGCTGGAGAAGAAAAGACACGTTAACTGCAAAATAATTAAGAATTAAGGTGAAGAATTAAGTGTGAAACCATCAGGAACCCTTTAGTCTCCAGCGCCACCATTTCCCAGTACTGAAACCTACCTGGAGTCTTCAGAAGTGTGAGGTGTCAGGATCTCAGAGACTTAGGTTAGGTGAAGAATCCTAAAAAGCGACCTGCTCTTAATAAGAATCACAAGCTGAAGTGTTATAAAATACATGAAGACTGGGTTTTTATAGGCCTTATAGACAGACAGCTTGAGAGTGACTCCTGAAGGACCAGCACCACGTCCTCTTGTACCACTGTTTGAAGAATTTATCTTCCAGAATCTGGCAGTAAGTTTTGGAAGATCATTTAGTCCATCTCTTATCCTGAAATGTCCATCTTGCAGAGATGGACTAAATGATCTTCCAAAACTTACTGCCAGATTCTGGAAGATAAATTCTTCAAACAGTGGTACAAGAGGACGTGGTGCTGGTCCTTCAGGAGTCACTCTCAAGCTGTCTGTCTATAAGGCCTATAAAAACCCAGTCTTCATGTATTTTATAACACTTCAGCTTGTGATTCTTATTAAGAGCGGGTCATTTTTTAGGATTCTTCACCTAACCTAAGTCTCTGAGACCCTGACACCTCACACTTCTGAAGACTCCAGGTAGGTTTCAGTACTGGGAAATGGTGGCGCTGGAGACTAAAGGGTTCCTGATGGTTTCACACTTAATTCTTCACCTTAATTCTTAATTATTTTGCAGTTAACGTGTCTTTTCTTCTCCAGCTGTTTTTGTATGACCCCGCTGACCCAATGAGCATTTCACTGTCCAATGGTCATGCTTTAACTTTGCAATTTCTAGTATTACATTAGTATTGTGTCTTTCTCATGAGTATTTAATAATTTTTGACTTTTCAGTCTGAGTTAAATCTCTTTTTTGGCTCATTTTATCTGTAAAAGAAAACCTGCCTAATAATTCTGCACACCTGAATATAGGGCATTCTTCATTTCCAGCCTTCATGAACAATTATATATCACTTATAAATGATTAAAAACAATATTAATAGTAGTTATTAAGATTGATGTGGATTGGAATTGGTAAAATGTGCTTGGAAAAAAAATATGATCAGAAAATCAACTTGCCTAATAATTCTGCACTCCCTGTATATATAAAACAACTCACTTTTGCACTGTCTCTCTTTATTAAATTCCAACAGTAGTTTTTTTTAACACCAAAAGAGGGTTTGCGTTGGTGCAAGCCATTCGTAAATCTGGCCCCAAAACATTTAGGTATGTAATGCATCAAAACCAATAACATGTTATGCTAGATCCTGTACCAGAGGTGTCCAAACCTGCTCTGGATGGCCACTAACCTACAGTAATGTAAAAAAAAAAGTTAGGACATCCTATTGAATTCTATGGTTTTCTGTATCAGGGCATAAAAAAAATCATCTGGTCTTAATCAAATATTAAAATTTTAAAAATAAAACCTCGGATGTATAACAACACATGGCATATCACACCATGTCATTATTTAAAACTAGGCCAAAATGGAAAACCCATGGGTGACAAGTTAGGACACCCTTATTGTTAACATAGGAATTAAAGAGAGTAAAGGGATAGTTCACCCAAGAAATACAATTCTGTCATCATTTACTCCCCTCAAGTTGTTCTAAACTTGTATAAATTTGTTTGTTCTGCTGTACAAAAAGTCAGATATTTGGAAGAATGTTTGTAATCATGCAGATATCATTCCTTATTGACTTCCATAGTAGGAAAAAAATACTATGGTATGCTATTTACAAAAAAATCTGATGAGCCCTGAATATGATCTCAAAGCATTTAATAACTCGTTAAGCCCTTGATTTGATAACAGTGATCTTAAAAAACGTTGAGATCATGTTCAGGGATCATCTGATTTTTTTGTAAATAGTATACTTTATTAGTGTGACGTTTAGTGAATTTTTCTTAAAAACGGTTTTCTATGGGAGGAAAAGGCTTAATGTATTATTAAACATTTTTTGAACATAGACCAAACTCACTAAACATCATAATAATAAAGTATACTGTTAATATCACTGTTTATTAAGCCATTAAGCGTTTTTCACATTAAGTGTTTTAGAATGTTTGTTTAGAAATTCTACTGTAAACGATGCCTAGTTTTATTTTGGATCTTAGTAATATGTGTAGTATTTTAAGCATTTGTCACATTGTGCACACTTCACTGTAGCCTATATGTGCTCTGGTTCGATCCATTCCGTGTTCAAATCTCAATCAAACGCAAGCCCATTCAATCAAATAATTAATAATGGGAAATAACAAGCCTTTCCGTTTTAGAGTCCCTGTTATCAGATCTGCTGAAGATGTTGCTGTTCATGTTTGCCAGTGCAGGACATTACAAATCTAGACCAGACAATGTTCTACAGCCATGTCCGGAATGAAGAGTAGCCCTAACCCATGATATAAGATTTTGGCCATACTGCCCATCCAAATCATTCATTCCAGTATCAAGTCAGTATTCAACACTTCTTGTATTTCTGGCACACCACAAGGTATCACTATGGCCTCAACGCTTCGCTCTCGCTTGATTGCTACACTAGTTTTTTATATGCATTGTTAAGAACTTCATTTGGACAACTTTAAAGGCGATTTTCTCAATATTATGTTTTTTTGGCGCCCTCATCCAGATTTTCTGCCAAATATTGTTCTATCCCTTAATTTATTCAACTTTCAGATGAAGTATAAATCTCAATTTCAAAAAACTGACCCTTATGACTGGTTTTGTGGTCCAGGGTCACATATGGTTATTTCGGGAGGAGACGAGGCAGAGATTCATGTACACACAATCTACAGATGACTGGGTTTGAAGGGAATTTTGCTCAAGTTCTTGCATAAGCATTGTTTTATGAATCTAAAAACTTTTGTGCATACGGAAAATCTGGCTTTTATGTGTACGCACACTTTTAGAGTGAAATCTACGGAAAGTTTTATACATGAGGCCCCTGGAGATTTTAATGAGGATCAAATGACTGAGTTCAGCTTTGAGAATGAAACCAACCTGTCTGTTCCTCAGTTTCTTGTTTCACACTGAATGTTTCTTCAATCCTCAGGTCTTCATTCTCCTCTTTAATAAACGCCATCTTTGTTTGTTCCTCAGTTTCTTCTTGTTTCACTCTTAATGTTTCTTCAATCCTCAGGTCTTCACTCTCCTCTTTAATACCATTTATATCATTTAACACCATCTTTATAATAGTGTCATGTGGCTCTCATTCACTTCACCAGGAGTTTTTCTGCGTTTAAGACAAATAATAATTAATAGAAAGAAAAAAGTAAAATACTTATCTCTGGGTGTGTCTCAATCAGCTCTAGTTCAGTAGTTCAGCGCACTGGTGAGAGAGTCAGAGTGAGAGTTAATGGACTTTAATGACAAAAACACTCAAGACTAGCACTACAAATTAATAAAATAACAATGAAAGTTCACATTTAGGTATTTATGACTTATATTTGGTATTTAATAATTTGTAGATCACATTTAATAAGTCAGTTTTTCTACTGGTAGTTTTCATTAAACACGATTGTGTTCAGTTGCATTAAAACTGTTCTGACGAGCACATGACGCCAGCAAATCATTTTGTGAATCATTTGATTCAATTGACTCGGAGTTTAAAAAGCTGTTTCTCAATCAATATCTGCCAGTGACTGAATTCATGTTGATGATGAACTGATTCACGATAAAGAGAGAGAAATGAGACAGCTGTTGTGTTACTCGTGTGTGGATGCGCTTTACTCACACAGATAACATACATTTCAGATAAAGCATTTTATATATATATATATATATATATATATATATATATATATATATATGTTATTATATATTAATATGTTACATTCAATAATAAACAATTAATTCTGCATCGCTTGTAAAAGTTAAATGAACGGTTTATACACAACACAAACCTTTCTTCAGCCGAATCACAACAGATGCAGGAGCGCGACGCGTCTTTATAACGTCACATCACTACACCAAAATAAGAGTCCTGTTCACACGCTGCTGTCTGTATAGAAATTTACATTGAACAATATATACGAATACAAGTGTTGACAGAAATTAAGAGTTTAATGTATTGGTGAAAAACTAATTTAAATGTATGTTGTCCAATTATGTGCTGAAAATATTAGGAAACTACTAGAGTGAGAGTTTGTCTAAAGAGAAAACCTGCAGTATTTGGCTGGAAATTAAAAAAAGAAATAAATAAAAACATTTTATACCAGATACAAATTAGGTTAAAATGCAAATAGTGACAAATATTTTTTTAAAAGTATACAAGTTCATAAAGCAGAGTTTATTCTTGTGTCAGTATTGAAACACATAAAAGGTAGTGTTTTTCTCATTTTAAAAAAGTGGACATTTGAGTCTAAAAATTCCTGAAAATAGGTATAAAATGTCTAAACATTATGATTGATGAGATTTATTTATATTATTCAATCCTTCAACAAATACTGACATTATTTGGGTCACTTTTTTTATTTATTTTTTTATTTTAAAGCCATAAACTGATTAATGATAAATGATAAAAAATTATAGCCATTAGCCATAGAAAAAAGCTTTTTAGGGTCTCTATACACTCTCAAACATCATATATTTTTGTATTACAATTTAAATGTGTGTTTTATACAATAGTTTTAACACTATATTGCAAAACGTTTTATTAGGTGTGTTTAACTACTATGTGGGTCATTCCTGTTATACAGTGATGTTTACTGTCTCAATGATTTATTTACTCATATTTTCTCTAAAATGAGACACATATTTTTAAGAAATGGCTTAAATTGTATATTTAGGTCTTGTTTATCAGAACCAAGATAATATACATTATAAATACTATTTTGTATTTTACACACCTTTTTCTTGATGTATGCATTCAATTTTACCATATATTCAGTACAAAGCAATCAATTTCCACAAAGAATAAAGAAAATCCTCAAAATATTTTTAAATTATGTTATAGACTAGGCTAAACTGCCTCTAATCATACCTATAAATCATGTGAAAATATAGTTATTTTTCATTTAATTTTTTTTTTTTTTTTACAATTTTCCTCAATTACCGTGTCCCTGAAGTCATCTTCCACCCTGTTAGTATGTAATGTTTCTCCTTCCAAAACCGACTGCAATTTCATTGAGACCATTTTCAAGAAGTGACATTTCTTTTTCCTGCTGGAATTCAACTGTACAAACTGAGGTAAGCTTCAACTCTCAGTCCTTTTTTTTTTTTTTTTTAAATGTTATGCTGCTTGTCCCACCCTTTAAAGTTCCACCCTGTTAGGCTATATTATGGAGAATGTGTAAAAATGTAAAAACAAATCTGACATAGTAATAAAAGTTCTGTTTATCTGTAGAAGGTTAGCTAGCTAAATGTTGATTACTCAAAGAGCTGTGGCTAACTTAGCTCAATTTTCCACCGTTAGGTTTACAGATGTAACAGGGTGGGATGTGAAACAGGGTGGAAATTCTAATAGAATAAATAGTATTTTGTGTATATAGCAAATTATATATATATAAGATACGGTTCAGAACCCTTAAGCTCCCAAGTCATTGGTTGGAGGTTAAAAAAAAAAGACCCACCCACTATGGTGAGCGGGGAAATATTAAAATAAAAAAATCTGGATATTTTTTTTATTGTTTTGAAACAATATTATATAGATGCAGTTCCACACATTACAGATGGGACACCATGCAGGACAATGATGGAAAGCTCATCCACTGTTACAATCTGTTAACACTGGTGTTCCACTCTGTTATGCTCCTTTCCACCCTGTTAGTCATTTTAAATAATAATTTGACAGCAACGTTAAATGTTTGGCATACTTTTGTCTTATTTTGTGAGGTGAGGAGCATTAACAGCATATATATGTTTTTGAGCAAAATTTTTCTATTATTTACCACCCTATTGGCAAAAATGGGCACAAAAAGTACCTGTTCTTAATAATCAAGACATATTCTATTCATCAATAACTGTTTTGTTTTTGTTTCATAAATAAAAAATACTGAGATGGCATTAAGACAGGAACACACCAAGCTGACACGACGAACCAATAGCGACGAAAGCAGACTGCGAGGTTGGTTTACGTCGGCAGCATCTGTGTCCAAAGTTGCCCTGACACACCGTTCTGCGCCTGCGTAAGATGAAATGCCTTTCTGAACCAGCAGGTGGCAGTATCTGAACAGCCAATCAGAATGATCAGATGGCCCGACAGACCGACAAGCTCTGACGCCGATTCAACATGTTGAATCAGCCGGAAAATAGCCAACGAGGACCAACTTCAGTAGACGGTGCGGAACACACTGAGCTTGGTGTGTTCCTGCCTTAAGTGACATATACCATCCATGAAAAGCTCATTACTGTTTAACATTTACATTATTAACATGCTGTGATAACTCTGTATATGTCCCTAACAGGGTGGAATATTTTCATAGCTAGTGTCTGAACAATCTACCCATGATTATTATTTTTTGAGTCCCTGAGCTTGACCAATATGTATTCCTAATAGTTAAACATGTCACTGTTTTGGTAGAATGCTAAAAACATGAAAATCATGTACCCTTTTTCCCAACACGTTTGAAGCCAAAATGTTACCGCATACCAGGAATGAGCCATGTACTCATGTAAAAATAAAATGTACTTCTTTAAATACAAAATGTTCCTTTAATAGAGATTCTGAAGCATGAAACAGAATCACACAAACCAGCTCAAAACACATCACGACACAATACAATTATTTAGTTATATTTCAGCATAAACATACATTGCATTCACTGTGTTTATTAATCTATCAACCATTTATACTTAATGTACAGCCGAAATGTTGCAGAGACACGTGCCTGTCATGTAACAGAGAAATGCTGTAACAGGTTCTTTGTTTTGCAGCACAGAGCAATATGGCATAAAAACTGATGAGTCAATGGTACAAAGAATGTTTACAATGACTGGAAATGGATAATAACTGAAATGTCCTTTTTCTTACAGATGTGGGGAATCATGGATGGCTGAAGCACACACCTTGCTGAAAGGTAAGTGTGGGGAACTCACACACAAAGGACTAGGAGACACAAGGAGATACAGACGCTGGAGATCATAGGTAAGTAGTTCACAATGTCTTAACTAGACTGGACAACCTGGGGAGACGAGGTGAGTGCTTTTATGTGGTGCTGTTGTACTGAAATTGTTCTTACATAATCCTATTATCAGGTATTGCATTTGGATATATATTTAGACATGATCAAAAATAACGTTGTCATAATTTTGACTTTATTTTTGTTTATAAAACGGTTAGTTCCTGTCCTTGATTCTGATTGGTCAATAGCTGTTTTATTCACGATAAAACACGGCTATGATCGCTTCACCCAATGGTTCTGGGTATCACTACACAACACCCTTAGCAACCACTCTTAGCAACGCAAACTGTTTGTTCTCAATTGATATTGTTCATTGAAGCTTACTGTATTATGTAGAAGAGTGTTATGAGAAAGAGATCGATTGAGCGAGTTTATTACCTGCATTCAGATTTAGCATTTTCCTTCAGGTCAGTCTTATGTTCATAATAATAAAAAAAAATGTTTAAATGTCCAATGTATTATCTTGTCCTTTTAACAGTTAAGGGGTTTTCCCGTGACTGACAGCGCTAGTCAAAACATTTGTCAGCTGCGTCTTGTTCCATGTTCACAACAATTCAGTCTTTTCAATATAAAAGTCTTCACTTTTGTCTGACACACTCATAAAGACAGTCTTTGCCGCCATCTAATGGTGTAATAATGTAACTTCTGTTGCTGTTCACAGTCAGGCACTATTTTTTCAGGCAGAAGGAAGGCCTTTCGCTTTTTTACTTCATGAAAGTTGCATTGATACACATTTTTTGGCTTTAATAATTGTATTGTGTGGTAAACGTTTTCTAAAAGCAGTAAGGTACTCGAGGCTGTGCTGTATTGTGAATAAGTCACTGCTGAAGGGGTTACTCCACTTCGTGTCGAGCCTAACAATGCCCTTCAGCCGTGACTTATTCACAATACAGCACAGCCTTGAGTACCTTATTGCTTACATAAATGTTACATTTTCTGGCTCTTAACTGACTAGTAAACAGCTTACAACTAATCCTTAGGTCTCACTCTGCCTCCATGTGTGTTTCTGAATTATGGGGCATTCACACCAGACACGACTTTGCGCAAATAAAACATGCTATTCACGCGTAGTTGGACGCTTGAACATTTTAAGTTTACTCGCTTCATTCACACGTGAAATTCACTTCACAACAGACGCGAATTTGCATCATGAGAGGGGCTTCTGCCAGCAGCTCCAGTCTCGTTTCTGCACACTTCCTCTGAATAAACACATCAACTCGTCAGCAGGAAAGTAGTTGTAAAATAACGGTGAATAAGCTCAATTTACCGGCTTTAGCTACCTTGTAGTCTCAATATGTATATATATATATAGCTCAAATTGAGTAAAGAGCGTTTTTTTACAACTTACCAGATTGTCTGACCTCCTCACTTACTTTCTTCCAAGCAAGATCCTTTTTATTCCTGTTTCTATTAAAGTATAAAGATGTATCGTACAGCGACAATGATTTAGTCCTCCATTGTTGTTTCGGATTTCTGCCTCTGCTCACTACGTCGTAATCACGTCACTACTAGAGCAAACTCCTGATTGGTTAATGCGGCGCGAATTTTCGCCAAAGTTCAGATTTTTCAACTTGCGCGAATCACGCGTTACACACATCAAACACCTGAAACGGTCAATTTGCGCCGCGTCAATCGCACAAATCGAGTCATTCGCGCCACAGGATGTCTATCGCATCTTTGCATTGACTTAACATGTAAATCACTCGAGCTTAACGCTTCATTCGCGTCTGGTGTGAACGCACCATTACACTCTTCATGGTTTACAGTTTAACCCTTACACTGCTATGTTTTTTGGCCTCTGTTTATATGAGTTACAATAAAGGCATAAAACCAGTTGATTTGTAGTGTACTGACAACATAGTTTTATATTCAAATAAGGACTAGATGTTGCAGTCCCAACTGATTCAGTCTGATACTTGCCTTGAGAGGGTTTTGAGGCATCATCTTGGCTGGGGGGTTTGTTGGTGACCCCTTAGTGATGTTTCCTCCTATACAATACATCTTCAGTTGTGCACCGTGGCTTTTTCAGTTGTTTTGGCCGTTTACCACAAGACACCCTCCGCCTAGCCTGGCCCACCACAGGCTGATCAGACATTGGTGTGTCGCAAGGGGATGGAGTGGTCATTTTATTCCCCACGCTGTCTCCTTTTTCTCAACCACAGCCAGTGACTGCTCCTTTCAGCAACTGTGGCAAGTTCTTTGATGGTCTTCCTCTTGGCCTGCCCTCTGATGCCCATTTCCTTCAGAAGCCTTGAAGTAGAATTGGAAACAAAGCCCCAGCAGCCAACTTCCACTGGACACACCTTCACGCTCCAGCCCCTTTCCTCTGCCTCAGCTGCCAAGGTGGCATAGCGCAGCTTTTTCCTTTCCTATGCTTCACCGATGGCATCTTCCCAAGGAACCGTTAGCTCAACAATTAATACACGATGGCAGGAGATCGACCACAGCACTAGGTCTGGGCGCAGATTGATCACAGCAATCGCTATTGGGAAAGTGAGTCTCTGGTCTAAGGCGACTCGCATTTCCCAGTTCCTGACTGCGTTTAATGGGCTAGAATCTGAGGGTAGAGGGTTAGCCTGCTTCGTTTCCCCTTCTCGGATGAAGGCTATTGGCTTTTGTCCAGGTTAAGTAAGCAATAAGCAATACATCATTTGAAAGGATTTACTTTTATTTGTGTCCACATACAATTAGAACAAAACATTGTTTTTGTAAATTAAAGAAAACAAACAGGGTGTGCTTTCTGCCATTTCAGCCTCCGTTAACTTTTTTTGGAGCATGTCATCTGTATAAAAAGACAGATGTACAGTCGTTCTCATGCTCATTACCGTTAATGTAAAAACTGAGGGCATGTGTAGGTGTTCTATTCAATGTGAATTCTCATATGGACTCTAAACACTGTTGGAAGGTGTAAGGCTTTTCTCCAGTATGAATTCTCATGTGCCTTTTAAGCCTTTCTTTACGATTGAAACTTTGTCCACACTGTTGGCAGGTAAAAGGGGTCTCCCCAGTGTGAATTCTCATGTGGACTCTAAGGGTTCCACTTTGATTGAAACTTTTTCCACACTGTTGGCATGTGTAAGGTTTCTCTCCAGTGTGAATTCGTATATGACTCTCAAGACTTCCTTTATGATGGAAACTTTTTCCACACTGTGGGCAGGTAAAAGGTCTCTCCCCAGTGTGAATCATCATATGGGCTTTAAGGATTCCATGTTGAGCAAAACGTTTTCGACACTGAGGGCATGTGAAAGGCTTTTCTCCAGTGTGAACAGTCATGTGCCAGTCAAGGCTTCCTTTATGAGTGAAACTTTTCCCACACTCTTGACAGGTGTAAGGCTTCTCCCCAGTGTGAATTCTCAGGTGGCAATTAAGGTCTCCTTTTTTGCTGAAACTTTTGCCACAGTGTTGGCAGGTGAACGGACTCTCTCCAGTGTGAATTCTCATGTGGACTTTAAGGTTTACACGTTTAGCAAAACTCTCACCACACTGATGGCAGGAGTAAGACTTTTCTCCGGTGTGAATTCTCATGTGCATGTTAAGACTTACTTTATGTTTGAAACTTTGTCCACACTGTTGGCAGGTGAAGGGACTCTCTCCAGTGTGCAATCTCATGTGAACTGTAAGGTTTCCATGTTGATTGAAACTCTTTCCACACTGTTGGCATGTGTAAGGCTTTTCTCCAGTATGAATTCTCATGTGGATTGTAAGGTTTACATGTTGAGCAAAACTTTTTCCACACTGTTGGCAGGTGAAACGCTTATCCCCCGTGTGGTCTTTAAGGTTTCTTTGTTGATTGAAACTCTTGAGAGATTTTTTTCGTGTGGAGGTCTTTTCAGTCTGCGAACAACTAAAAGGTTTTTCTCCAGTTATGAAATCATGAAGATTCTCATATTGATCTTTCTCTTCAGTTTCATTGAGTTCTTCTGTCTCCTCTTTCATTACCATTAGGGCTAAAGTGAAAAAAAAAAACAAATAAAAGTTTTTCCCAATTTAATGGCACAATACAACAGACATCAAGGGCCAGATTTACTAACTGGGGCAAATTAGCATGAGACAAGTTTTGCGTGTGAATCTTCCAAGAGCAGCGCAAATTAACGTTGGGTCGCAAATAAGCAGAGCTGATGCTTGTCAGGTGCAGGTAGACACAGTCACAACTTGTTACATGTAATATTACAAACACATTGGTTTGGCAAGCGATATGTTCGGATAACATCTTCCTCTTGCATTCCAAAGAAATTAATATGAGTGGAATATATTCTCATTTCTACCACACACTCTCTGTTCTCTGCGGCGTCTCCTCCTAGCAGCAAAAATTGCAGCCATGTCACAAAATGGTTTTTGGGGCATTAAATAATGGTACAAATACCAGTAAATTGACTAGCACAAACATTAGTAAATCATTAGTGCTGCATGATTTTTTGTAAACACTCTCCTCCCATACGTTTTGTGTCTGAAAGGGAAACTCCTACAAATGCATAGGCAATAAGGTCAATCACAAAACAACTCAGTCCACGCCTTTTCAGTGCTAATTTTGCACTGTGTGTCTTTATTAAATTCAAACAGTAGTTTTTAACGCCAAAAGAGGGTTTGCACTGATGCAAGCTGTAAGTAAATCTGGCCCCAAAACATTTAGGTATGTAATGCATCAAAACCAACAACATGTTATGCTAGCTCCTATACCAAGTGTGTCCAAACCTGCTCTGGAGGGTAGGGTTGGGAATCGTAAGAAATTTTCCGGTTCTGCCTAACGATTCCGGTTCCATTAAAATAATTAAATAACGAATAAATAAATAGTAGTAAGGGAAAAATGCAAAATACTCGAACAGTGCAAACAGTCTTTTTTGTGTTTATTAATCTTGTAAAATTAATTTAACAGACTGCTAATCTCATATTCGCTAACACTTTATAATAAGGTTCATTAGTTAACATCAGTTAACTAGGCCTACATTAACATGAACTAATAATGAACTGCATTTCTACAGCATTTATTAATTTTTGTTAATGTTAATTTCAACATTTACTAATACATAATTAAAATCAAGAGTTGTATGAGTTAACATTAGTTAATGCACTGTTAAGTAACATGAACAAACTATGAATGGCTGTATTTTTATTAACTAACATTAACAAAGATTAACAAATACATTAACAAATGTATTACTCATGGTTAGTTCATAAATGAACCTTATTGTAAAGTGTTACCACAAATTAGATAAGATGCTTGAACACACATGTAAGATCCAGACAGCTGAAACAATATTTTTGTAAGTTGGATTCATAAAGACTTCATTTGTTTCTGAAAGAATGATTCAGTGATAGACACATTTTTAACAGTAATTTGTTGCCACCTAGTGGCGTAACAGTGCAATTGATAAAGTTGTTATTTGAAGTCCAGTCACTTTTAGAAGGCAATTTATTATATTTTAATCGGTGACATCAACGTTTCTATCTGAATAATAAACTTTTGTATTCTTCTGTTATAATTGGAATATTTGTCACACACAAATAATGATACTGTGCGTTTGAAAAGATTGTTTGTGAAGCTGTTTATATCTACACATGACACTGCTCTTTCTATTAGCGGCAGCGCAAACGCAGATTTGAATGTCGCAATTTTATTTTTGTCAAAGGTTTAATATACACGGGCGAATCGTCATTTAGGAATTAGATCATGTGGGTGATGAAATCGAGAATGCAATCTTTTAAAGATTAATCGTGCAGCTTTGTGTACCTCTCTCTGCAATGATATCTGATGTATATGAGTAGTGTGAGGGCTTTTCTGTGAATGGTTCCAGTCCTTTTCAAAAAACACTACTAGTTCCGGATGAGAACCGGTTCTCGGTTCCCAACCCTAGTTGTAATAATGAATGACCAACATGAAGGTAGGATCTTCTCAGGTTCACTTGAAGGCAGCATTAGTATTTGTCAGGTCATGTGATGTCTGTCATTTACTGACCCTCAAGTTGTTCCGAACCTGTATGAATGTCTTTGTTCTGCTGAACACAAAGGAAGATATTTGGAAGAATGTCAGTAACCAAGTTCAGCTTTGAGAATGAAACCAACCTGTTTGTTCCTCAGTATTTTCATGCATCACTGTTTCTTCAACCTTTATGTCTTCGATCTCCTCTTGAATAAACGCCATCTTTACAATAGTGTCACACTGATCTCAGTCGCTTCAGCGGGAGTACTTCTGTATCTTTCTGTCCTGTTTAAGATGAAAATAATTATCAGATAGAAAAATAAACGTGTCTCAATCAGATCTAGTTCAGTACACTAGTAAGAGAATCAGAGTGAGAGTATAATGGACTTAAATTCACCTGATTAAACAAAAACTCTCAAGACCAACACTACAAATTAATAAAATAACACAATTTATAATGAAAGTTAAAATGTAGGTATTTATGTTTTATATTTGGCATGTAATGCTTTGTAGATCACATATACTACACTTTAATGAAAACATTTTCTATTGGTTTAAGTCTTCGTTAAACACGTTTATGATTCATTCACGATATAAAAAAGAAGAGAGAGAAACGAAACGCCACTGTTACTCGTGTGTGGATGCGCTTTACTCACAAAAACAACGCAAATAAAATAATATGTTACATTCAATAATAAATTATTAATTCAGCATCGTTTGTAAAACGTTAAAGTTGAATGGACGGTTTATATACCTTTAAACGCTTTAAACACATACCTTTCTTCAGCCGAATCACAACAGCTGCAGGATCGCGGCGCGTCTTTATGACGTCACGTCACAACACCAAAATAAAAGTCCTGTTCATACGCTGCTGTTTAAAATGCATAGAACAATATAAACAAATAATGTGAGATTTTGTCTAAAAGGAAAAACTGTAATGTCTGGGTAAAGAAACCATGTTATATTAGATATAAATTAGATTCAAATGCAAATAGTGACAAATGTTTATAAAATGTCTAATATGATTTTTTGCTATTCGCAACCCAGAATTGAGAGATCAAAAAACAAAAGAGACAAGAATAAGCCATTTTTTATTCAGTATACTTTTATTTTACAGATTATACTGTATTAATTAGTTGTGCAAAACAAGTAATCCAGTTTCATTAATGATCAGGCAAATTTCTTGACTTTACTAAAGAAAAAAATCATGTCTTGAATAGTTATTGTTTACACATTGTGTCTTAATCATTATTATCTGATCAAAGGATTTTTTCCTTTGCTGTTATGTTCTTTTTTAATGAAAGATAATGGACAGGAAATCACTGGGAAAACCCACAAAAGCATTTCATACAACTGCAGGAACTCAACTTTGTTGACTCTGTATTAATATTTACTTATATTCACTGTATTGTGGAGGAATTTCTGCAGGAAGGTGATGCATGGCAGGGTTGCTGACCACAGATATCTACAAGAAAAAAAAACTATATGATCAGCTTCCTTGATTACAGATTACTTTTTTTTTTTTTTTACTCAAAGTTTCTTAAACTGGCGTTACAAGCTTCTCTTACCTCTGGGTTGTTAAAATTATGGAAGTGATTGTGCCCAAAACAACAGTGCTGTTGAGGTAAAACTTGTGGAACAAACGCCACCTTTGGAAAAATTCACAAGAAGCATTTATATGTGCAACGACACTGGCAGACAGTTTCACTATTACAGCTTTATAGACACCAATGTACTTCAAATATAGAAGGGAAAAAAGCAAAAGACAGAAATGTCGTGGTGTGAAACCTTATGCAATCATTTGGGCTTCTTAAAATAATGTCACAACTAAAAAAACCACATGACATTTCTCAGTAGATGGTAATGTTGCTGTTTTTGAAGCAGTTAAACTTGGAGTTTAGCTATTAGTAGAGACGTTGAACACGGTTGAGAGACGCACAGATGCGGGTAATTCACAGATGCTTCATCAATCTCTGCATATCAATGGCTCAAATCTCTATTACAGCTCTAATATGTTTTAAAAAAGTGATGTGTAAGAAAGGGTTCTAAAATAAAGGGTGCTTTAAGGACAGAAATCTTATAAATGTCTTGAAATAAAATATTTGAACAATGTTTTTAAGTAGGGAAAAACTGACTCCATTGCATTAGTAGTTGCATGTTTCAGAGTGAAAAGCTGTACTGTGATCATGTACACGTGTGCAGCTTATAATACCACATTTTTAAAGTGTCTCGGTTCACAGTAAATGCTTCTTCTCACCAACTTCATCTCTGCAAGTGCTGCGAGTTTAACGTTTGATAATGCAATGTGTGCTAAGTTCACTTTATTTACTTTCACATAATTTCCAACATTTTTGTGGACATAAGTTTAAACCTTTAGAATTTAACATGGCTAAAGCTTGAGGTTTTGAACATTTGAGAGTAAAAAAAATACGAAAAATATATTTGTCTTGCATATCTGAGGAGTTCAGCTGACAAAAACATTTAAGAACCCCTGACTTTACCCATCACTCACCTGTGGAGTACAACAGCAGCAGGAGGTGGCTTTACAGGCAAATGCTGACAGATAGATGGAGATGATAAACTCAAGAACTGCGAATATCAATGATACACTACTGATTCCCCAGAAGAGAGTCTGAGAGAGAGCAAAATTAATAATGATAAAATAATTGATAATTAGCCCTCACACTGGTACATTGGCCATTCAGAAGATCAGAATCGACCATCCTTGAGGATCATATTGTAATACAACATATTTGTACTGAATTGAGTTTAGAATTAATGTATAATGTCAATGATTGCATTGTAAATGAACAGTAATAGTAAGAGATCTATAAACTACTTCTGAAAATGTTGGAAAAAGACTGGACAGATGAGTGCAGATTATGGCTTGACTTTTGTCAAGTGTTCTGACCACACAGTGATCTTACTGTAATTAATAAATAAATGTGAATATAAAAGTTGGTGACATACCTTATACTTTTCATCAAAATAATAACAAGAATAATCACTGCACCAATTGTACACGTTCAATGGCCCTAGACCCAAATCCATTGAAATTATGATGAAGGAAATGCCTGCAGTTATAGTACTGAAAATGTTCATTCCAAGTGAACCTTTTACCTGTAGATAGAAAAACAACAACAACACAAAATTGATTAATAAATTAACAAGATATTTAGCTTGTTAGATGGAAAGGTATATGGAGAGTGATAAAAATACACTGCTTGACATAAATAAATAATATATACCCACAAGCATCAATTATCAGGGTCCAAGCACCAATAGCTCATGTGGATGATTAATGGATACAACTGAAATGTAGTTTTTACAGCAAAGTCCAGTCAATCTTCACTGATAGTTTAGGTTACAGCAAATATGCTGGTGTCAAAAGGGACAAATGGAAATCCTCCCTCTTCTTTTTAACTGTCGTAAGATATGCGATCATAAAATATATGGTGTGTATGTGAACTCGTTTTAAACATTGAAATTTAGATTAAAAAAAGCATGCCATAGGATGTCAGGTCAATTTCAAGTGATTATGGTGTTATCATTTGCAGCTCAAAATGTTCTATGTCCAGAAGTATTTATCTTAAGGTCCTTTTCATTTTTATTATTTATTGTATAATATGTGTAGCGTTCTAACCTTTTTAAATGGTGTATTTGTTTGAACCATTGGGCTTAAACAGTATTATTATTAATATTAATGTTAACATATTAATAAATACAATATCAGCTCAAAAGGTTACACATATATTTAGTTCCACAAAATTTGGTACACATGCTCATTTTCACACTATGTACATCAGTGCTGATCCTACACTTCTGGAGGCCCTAAGTAAAACTTTGTGAAGGGGCCCCTGTCAGTGCATTATTAAAAAAAACAAAATTTCCATAAACTTATAGCTGCTGTCCATAGCTTTTCTTGTGTTCAAAATGTACAAAAATGATATAATGAGAATGTACAATATGTCTTACCCTGAATCATTATGGTACACTTAAAATAAGTGTTTATATTCAGACTATTTCAGACCGGATTGGTAGGACTCGCCGCAGAGTATCACAGTAACTTCGTGACTCGCCATAGACATACACGGAGAAAAGTAGCTTTGGCTACAGTGTTCTTCCGCAAGACGCATGCAGGTCTGTTTATTAACCACTAGAATAATAATTAATTTTAAGTAATAATTACAATGGTTTATACAAGGTCCACTGCCAGTTTTCTATAACTAATGGAATTAAAACATCAAGGAATCAAACTGCAAGTTATGGCCTACATTAAAAATGTAGGCCTATATAAATATGTATAGGAAAACCTGTTAAAACATATTGAATTGGCAATAAGAACAATTAAGTAAAATTAAAACCAAATTTCCCTTTCGAATGAGAACTCGCACTGCATCCGAATACACTTTGGGGAACACCTCCAGCGTGATGGTGTCTGAAGCATGTGATTCAAATGAAGTGGCTACGTTTTGCTAGCTCTGGTACTGATTTAATTTAATTGATGTAACTCTGAGAAATTATGATTTTTTAAATTGAGTGGTACAGTTCGGTGGCCCTTTTTGAAGCTGCCTTGGTAAACTGTCTCTGAGGTTGAGTATGCTGGGCCTCCAAAAACGGTTGACGCCTAAGCTCACCTTAGCTCCAGGTAGACGGTGAAACCAAATGTGTGTTGGCCTCATGTTGTGATGAGCTGTTTTACAAGGTTGAGTGTAGTTGGCCACCTCTTATTCTAGAGAGTTGTTTGTTTAGCCCTCCGCTCTCCTGAGCTCCAGCTAAGACACTGACATCAAGAGTGTCGGTCCTCTGAGGCCCACTGTGGTCAGCTGTCTTTTAGCCTTGAGTGTGGTTTGGCCTCCTCTTTATCTGAGAATCGTTCCGTTGAGGCCTCCACTCTCTTAGGCTCTATTCAGACAGTGACATTAAGTGTGTCGGCCGCTGTGGTGAGTTGTTTTTAAGATTGAGTATAGTTTGGCCTCATCCCGATCTGAGGATCGTTCTGCTTAGACCTCCACTCATCTAAACCCCCCACATTGAAAGACTGTCTTTTTGGTTGAGTGTGTTTGGCCTCCTCTCATTTTAGAGTTTTACTGAGGCCTCTCACCTGATCTCCAGTCTGTTTGGCCCTTTGTGTGGTCGCCTTGATAATCTGTTTTTATGTTCAGCCATTTGGCCTCCTCTCACTATAGAGAGTCATTCTGCTGAGGCCTTTGCTCACTTGAGCTCCAGCTAGTCAGCAACACCAATTTTGGCCCTCTTTAGGTCACCTTGGTAAACTGGCTGTCAGTCTGAGTATGGTTGGCCTTCTAGCTAGGGAAAGTTTTTTCTTCTGAGGCCTTAGCTTATTTGAGCCTTCTATGAGGCCGCCTTGGTAAGCAGTCTTTGAAATTAGGTGTGTTTGGCCTCCTCTCATTATAGAAAGTCTTCCTGCTGAAGCCCCGCTCACTTGAGCTTCTGTTAGACAGGAACATTGAGTGTTCGGCCCTCTATAGGGCTGCCTTGGTAAAGGTCTTTGAAGTTGAGTATGGTTGGCCTACTCTTGCTCTGAGAGTCGTTCTTCTGAGGTCACTGCTCACATGGGCTCAAGTTAGACAGTAACATCAAGGCCCAATGTAGGCCGCCATAATAATCTGTTCTTGGATCTGAGTATGACTGGCCTCCTCTCACTATAGTCATTCTGCTGAAGCCTCTCATCTGGGCTCAAGTTAGACAGTGATATTAAGTATTCTGCCCTCTGTGAGGCCGCCTTTGTAAACTGTCTTTGAAATTGAATGTGTTTGGCGTCTTCTCATTTTAGAGAGTCTTTCTGCTGAAGCCTCAGCTCACCTAAGCCCAAGTTAGACAGTTATAACAAGTGTTCGGCCAACTGTTGGCTGCCTTGGTAAACTATCTATGAAGTTGAGCATGCTTGGCCTCCTCTCACAACAGCGAGTTGTTCTGCTGAGGCCTCTGGGTTCAAGTTAGACGGTGACATCAAGTGTTCGGCGTTCGGTGACTACAGGACTTAAAGAATCTGCTGCTAACTTCTTGGTGCCAGATACCACAGCACACCTTCAGGGGTCTAGTGGAGTCCATGCCACTACGGGACAGGGCTGTTTTGGCAAAAGGGGGACCAACACAATATTAGGAAGATGGTCATAATGTTATTCCTGATCAGTGTATATTTGCATGTTATATTCACATTATGAGTAAATTACCATCATTTTTATTTTATATAGTGATAAGCAAGGGGGCCCCCTGGTAGTTTGGGGGCCCTACGCAACTTGCGTAGTTTGCTTATAGGGAGGATTGGCTCTGATGTACATCGATATGTCAATTTTTTAAAGGTACGCCAATCAGATTTGACTTTATTAGTAGCCAAAAAAATGTATTGGCTGCTAGTGGACTTTTTTTATGTAGCCAGATCATATTATAAGTTTTGACATCCACCAAAAAAGATTCATATTAATTTTCAACTTTACCAATCCTTCAGTTACTGACAAGTTTGGGTTCTCTACAAATTACAGTCACTCAGGCACGTGCACACATAGACAAAAAAGGGGCTTGAGCACCTGCCCTTTTTCTTCCTCGAGAGAAAGTGCCCTTTTTTCTGGGGTGCCTTTTTTTTTTCTTTCTTTTTTTTTTTTTTTAATAAATGAATATATATTCCTGTTTGCACTCAGCTTCCCTGTCAAACAAATATATTTACTGAATAAAACAAATAATAATAAAAAAAACTATATCAGGTCGGCTTTGTCGAGTTCAGATGCCCTCACTCCGCGACACGCCATTCATGTCCGCCCGCACGCACGCGCGCGCGCCCGCCCCGCCCCGCCAAACCTCGAGTTTGCTGCTGGCTGAAAACTTGTGACAACTATTCCCGCGAAAATGCAACTGCTGTCCATAGAAGCGAAAAAGAAAAAAGCCCTAGATGGATCCATCCCGTGCATTGCTTTCAGGTAGGCTAGCCTATTTTCACAAACCTGAAAGTTTTGGCTATTTAAGGGTTATTTATACATTTAACGCTGCATTAATAGTTTGTCCAGCATCAACGCTTCTGCCTGATTTGATACTAATGAAATTTATGTCATATTATAATTTCAATTATTTTATTGTGCTATGCATTGCGTTTTGAACCATGCTAAAGATATCGGTTGGGCTGTCAATACCAGAAGAGGAGCATCCATGAACCACATTATTAGACAGTTTTCTAAGGATGCATGGTTTGTTAAAACTATTTAAAAATCATAATACAACATTACATAATGCTATTCTTAAATCTATGCTTACACAGGATAATACTTCAATAAAAATGTAATTGTTTGATGTGCACATATTCTTGTTGAAGAAATTACAGTGGCTGTAGCATTTTTATCACAAAGAAGTGGCCGAATATTATTATTTAACTAATAATATATTTTTAATCATGGTGGCTTTGATCGTGGATTTGATCGTGCTGTGCTGTGTAACAACAAATATCAGCAGGCTTTTGGCGCCCTCTGCAGGCATTTGTTATAATATATAATGTATTAATAACAGTTCAGGAAAAAAATTCTTGATGTGTTTAAATATGCAGATTAGCTTCTTTTGGTTAATTTAGAAGAAATCTACAGCAGTAGGCTTAAAACAAACACCATCTAAATGTGTAGGGTTAGGGTTAAATGTTTTCTTTCCATTAGAGTAAAAGACATGGCAGAAAAAATAGACCAAAATCTTAAAATTGTCCACTTCATGAAAGAAATATTCCAATAACACCAAAAAAAAAAAATTAAAACGATTTATTGATTTGTGCAAAATAAACAAATTATTAGTGAAACTATGTCCCTCTCCTTGGTTCAGTCATTTATTCTAAATATATAGCTACCTTAAAATAGTTGCTGTTGACTTCTCTTGTGATAAACCTAGTGAATAATAAAGAAGAACATGGTCTCTGTGTGAAATGATTATTTTGTAGAAATCTGTGGAGTATAAAACAATTGCGTGAGTGTGAGGGAAGTCAAAGTTGTCTTAATATATTTAAGGGTTTATTATTATTTTTAAATAAATAATTATGAGAAGTGCCCCTTTTTCCACTTGAGCCCCTGCCCCCCAAAATGTCTGTGCACGTCCCTGCAGTCACTGATGCCCATACACTTTTATAGAAGAAAAATAAGGAAGAATAAAAATCAGTACAAACACGATAGGTTTCAAGTAATTCCGGTGCTTCAAGCCCTAAAATAAGTGTTATGTACATACCAAACACAAATTGGAGGGTGAATTCAGTTTGTTTTCTGCAGCAATGCAGAGTGAGCCTGCGGAAATGTACTGGGAGCAGAGAGAAAGACACAAATCAAGACTTCCGCTGGAATATATAACTTGTGTTAGAAAAGACACAACACTTAATTGTATTATTGTTTCTTACGATGAGAGATCCCCAGTAAGGAATCCCACTAAAGACAGAGATGGATTCTGCATAAATTGTAGACACAATTCCCAACAGGAGAGTCAACAGGCCAATCATTATCTGGACAGTCTGTGAAGGACAAGAGTCTTTTATAAAGGAAGTAAAACAGCATCAAATTTTGGGGAGCATTATAAAATGTACAATATATATTTAAAGTAGCTGTAATTTTGGACCTATGCTTGCACTACAAAATATCCAGGTACTCTCATTGCATGAAATCACATACTGATTTATGAATGAGCAAAATTTGTCCATTACTTGACTTTTTGTTAGTTTGCAACTCCTATAACATTCTTCTCTGTGACTGAAACACTATAATTTTTTACTATTATACCCTGTAAATGATAAACCTTACCTTATATTGCTATATTTACTGCATTGTCTCAAGGCATTGAATCACATTCTTCAATAAACAAATGTGTATGCTTTGTTCAAGTGTACCACTCCTTTTTTTTTTTTTTTAAGAATTTATTCATGTACTTTCCATTCCTCACACTGACATACACACATACAAATTATACAATTATTTGGGTTTATGATCAATTTCTCACCCCAAGGGCTTTTGGTTGGCCTTTCAGAAATGCCTGAAGTCCATGAAGAGGTGGAACTCCTGCTGGCTGTTGTACATAAACAGGCACAGGAGCATTTGTCCCAGTTCCAGCTGCTGTTGTTTGTGTTGGTGGTTGAAACTGGATGACGAGCGTTGAAGAGGTCATGGGTACGACAGTTTGAGACATTCTTGTTTCTGAATCTGAAATTGACCTGTACAAAATCATAGTAAATCGAGATTATATATAATTATAAAATACATTTTCTAGATAAACAAACTTTTCAGTTTATTTATTAAAATATTATATTTTCATTATAGTTATTAATATACATTGTTTCACATTGTTGAAAAACCTATGAATACACTTATGTCAATAATAGCAACTAACTCTATTAGACCTTGAAAACTGAAATTATCCTATATAACAAACAGCTCAAGTTTACATTGATCCACATCATTAACATTTAAAGCATTTAGCAAGATCCTCTTTTCCAAAGACACTTACAAAAGTGCCCTACCAACCATTATAGAGGATAGGCATTTGTATAAAGGTAGTCAGATAGTCTGTGTAAGTATATAATTTGTTGTTTTACCGGAAAATAAATCTTCTCTTCAGTTGGTTTACCACACTCTGTAGTTGAGTTCACTCTTCTGAGATGAGCCGATGTAAGTAAGATGTAATAAGAGTAACTGCTGATACTGTTTCCCAGAATGAAACGGGAATCAGGTGGAGATCAGGTGGTTAAGAGGGGTGGTAAAGCAGGCACAAAGGACAATAATTAACTGAAATATTCATAAATGTGTTTATGTTGTACTTCAGCAAGTAATCTGCATGTAAATACTGTAAAACAAAATGTGATCGAAATAATGATGATCAGCACAGCATGATTTAAAATTTCATAGTGAAAGCAGGTAACACTCTTTAGTTGACATTCTTTAGTTAACATTCATTCTCCTCTTTTCAAATTTATTTCAGTCAATTTTCACACATAATCATTGTTCCAAAACAAAGCATTTACACTTTACTGGTTTGATACAGTTTTGAATTTAAAAAACAAAACAAATATCATTCCACTAACATGTGCTTTCTTCTCTAGAAGTCACTCTTTCATAGCTGTTAGTATAAGCAGACAGAATGTGACTATTGGGGTCATGGTTTCAATGATCCCATTATCCTGTTGGGTTTTCTGTTACTGTTTACTCTAGCGATAACTACTGACGGGTGAACTTCGAGGGCTACATTACAGACATGGCACATGTAATCACCTCTAAGTGTTGTGTTTCACACTTGAACAAACATAGCCACAGTTTTAAAATTGCCTATACTAGAGTGATTATTTAAAATGTGATTGTAACAAAGTTCGTAGAGAAGGAGGCGGGAACCCGCGAACTTTAAACATAACTTTAATTCAAAATAAACAAATACAAAATGAAAGTAACACAAACATAATAAAACATAAAATAATATCCTGGTCCTCTCTCGTCCTTCACTGTTGTCTCTCCTCCTTTTATGCTTCCGGAGTTCCTCCGTGAGAGACTGAAGGCCGGTGCACCTCGCAGGTGGAGCTCATTATCTCTCGCGTCACCGGCCTCGCTCCGTTCCCTCACGACTCTCGCCTGTCCTGCTCGCCACATACCCCCATCGCCCCTCCCAGGCCGGGGGGTACCCCCGAGACGGCGCTTACTCCCCCCTGGGGCCTGTCTCGGTGGCCGCAGCACCTGGGGGTAAGGACAGACGAGATGAGAGAAAGGAGACAGAAGCACAGGGAGCGACAGAATGAGAGAGGGAAGAGAGGAAAAAGAGGGGGGAAAAAAATTCTTGGTCCGGTTCCCAGACACACTGCCGCTCGGTCCTCAGCCAGCCAAGAGGCTCTTCCTCGCGGTGCCATGCGATGGACGCTCGGTGGACGGCTCGATTCTCCTCCGCCCCCTGGCGGCCTGCGATGGCTCCTCCGGCTGAGGGCAGCCGGTAGCGAGTCCCCCGTCCCCTGCTCCTCCCCTTCATGGTGGACGGTAGCAGGCTTCGGCCCATGGCGGACGGCGGCGACTCCTCCACTCCCTCCTGGACGGCAGCCACCCCACCTCGTCCCAGGAGCATGGCATCGAGCTCTCCATCCCACCTTTCACTAGGCTCCAGCACCACCGCCTTGGGCAGCCTCTCGCGGTCTTCACTCCCGCGCTGCCCAACCTCCGCAGCACCGCGATCTCTTTGACAGCTTGTCCTTCCTTCCTCCCAGGTTTCGGCACCAATGTAACGAGGTTCGTAGATAAGGGAAGAAGAAGGCGGGAACTGGTGAACATTCAACAAAACTTTAATTCAAAATAAACAAATACAAAATGAAAGTAATGCCGGCAGACCCTCGCGGACATCTGCCGGCCACACAAACATAATAAAACATAACATAAAGTCCAGGCCTGGTCCTCTCTCATCCTTCACTGTCGTCGCTCCTCCGTGAGAGACTCAAGGCCGGTGCGCCTCGCAGGTGGAGCTCGTTATCTCTCGCGTCACCGGCCTCGCGCCGTTCCCTCACGGCTCTCGCCCACCCTGCTCGCCACAGTTATCTAAATGTGCAGTGATGCTCACCAATGAAAAAGGGTTGACAAACCAATGCCAAGAATATTTGCAGTGGAAACCCATGACATCCCAGTTGTCCTCAACCGTGAAAGTTATTCTGTAGTGGTGTGATATCTGGACATTAGAATCAAAAATGTTTTATTGTTTCATTCTTCAGAGAGAGCTCATAAGAGAGAGCTTATGATTGGTGTTTTGTGTTTTAAGTGTTTGTTACAAGTTTCGATGCCTTGATGACAGGGGTAGGGGGCTCAAGGCCAGCCATTTTCACTGTCATGATGGATGATAAAGTCCCATCCAGAGCCAAACTGTTTCTAGTTTTGGTTTTGTTCAAACCCATCATGGAGAACACTCTCTCTGCATCTGCATTTGAGTTAGGAAGAACTAAAACCAGTTTGAAAATCTTAGACAGCCTACCAAATCTGCTCAAACTGGTCACCTTTAAAAAAACATAAACCAAAAATAAATCTCTTTAATTTTTTATTAGCATTCATTAATTTGATTAAGTAGATGTCAAAGGGTGTAGAATATCGCTTACCCTATTCTTCATTGATGACATATTCCCCACAAAACTCTAGTGTCGAAAGTGGCTGGGTCTTGGGGATGTCTATCAATTGATTCAAGGAACTCCTCGCTGAGCTGATCATGCTCTTGGGGTCCCTGGTATGGAAGCAGTTCAGAAAACCTAAAAAGAACACAATGTGCACTGAACTGTTTAAGATACAGTGGGAGAAACCACAAGGTTTTTTTTTGTCAACATCAAACTTCACAATTGATTTGGCATCCTGGGCTATTAAACACAAAAACACGCATGGCATTGAATTTGCTACTCAACTACATCAGCATAGTTTATATCTTCCAGAATACTCAAAGACATTGTTAAGGAACTGTGCCTTCCCACACAGAAATACAAGTCAAGGTTGTTGGCCATTATTACCATTTCAAATTAACATCTACATTCTGAGCAACATCCAGTTGGAGATTCAGGTCAACATTGATGGTTTGCCTCTCTAGAATTCAGCAACACAGGTCTGGCCAATTCTAGGAACAATGCAAGATATTAGACAAGAGGAACCAGTGACAATAGGTTTGTTTTGTAGCACTTGTAAACCTACCAGCTGTCTTTGAGGGTTTGCGATGTACCTGCATGTGCATTTCTGAAAAACGTTAAAGGTCACACAGGCTATCACGGATGTAAACAATGCACACAGGATGGAGTGTACCTGGAAAACAGAATGACATTTCAAAGAAATGCCATGGGTCTGAAAATGACCCATGGTTTTTCCCTTGATTACATGCACCTCGTATGCCTTGTAATCATGAGACAGCATCACCACTTGTTGTCTCTCACTTGTAGACTGTCAGGATTTCAAGTCCACACGTTGACAGTAGGGTTGGTGAATGCTCAGAGAAGTGTGCCCATGGAGTTTGCATGGAAACCAAGGGCACTGAGGGAAATCGAAAGGCAACAGAGTTCAGACCGTTTTTATTGTATACCAGACCCGTCATGATAAAAGATCTCAACACAGAGGTGTAAAAAACTTCTTTTTGTGGGAATTTTCATTCTGTGCATCAACAGTTTGATAGGAGATCACAGTGTTCACGCCAATGACATACTGGCTCTATCTGTCACAGGTCAACTGTATGGGCCACAATTCTTGTCCTATAATGCACACTGCCTTGTAATATCTTGCAGATGATGCAAAAAATGGTGCATGGTGTCCTTCACAACTTTAGCACTTTCAGGTACAAGAATCACCTGAACAAACTGAAAAGACTTCTGAGGAAACCAACATGCCCACTGAGTCAAATAGTAACAAGATTCTCTCAAATGCAAAGAAGCTGCAAAAATATAAATAAATAAAAAATAATACACTCTCAAACTGAAATAGTAAAAAACAGTCATGTGTACATTGGCGGTTAAGTTGCTAAGCTGCAGAACATCATTTCATTCAGTGAGGAAATTTATGTAGCGTACAGTACCTTCAACCACAAGGAACATTTTTTTGACAATCACCTAACATAATCTCAAAATCCCAATCTCAGTCGATTTCTGCAAGTTTGAGAAAATAAAGAGCAAAATTTTCAGTTATTTTGTTTCATTTCCTCTTTTACATAGTAGTTCTATTCCTGTGTATTTTGTTAAATAGTTTATGCATTTATTTGAATTACACAGTTGAAAATTCATAAACAAGTTTACAGCTAAATTAATAAACAACATCGGTTTCTGACTTGCAAATTTAATAAATAAATAAATAAATGTATTTAATATTGGATTTGAGCGAGAAGGGACAGTAGCAAAGTCCTGGTACACAGACGGCTGACATCAGTTCAGAAGCTGAAATTCCTGGAAAAAGGATTCACAAGTAAGTCCTCACAAAAGGAATGGTTTAAAAAAAATTAAAACTTCCATCATTAACTTGCCTTCTCATTTCAAACATACATTACATTTTTGAATTGACTATTTAAAATGACACTGCTATCCTGTAATAACTTAACCTGTAATAGTCACATGGGTTCAACTAAACTACCTTAAGTTGTATTGAGTCCATTTGCTACATCACACAAGAGGCATTGAAATTTGAGAACAGTTTTTTTTTTTTCCTAGAAAGAAAACATAATCTGATCACATTCACTCATCAGATGAGGTACAAGAACCACCACCCAAAAAAAAAAACTGCACTAGGAGAAAACGTTACACCTGCACCAAGAAAAAAAGGTAATGGGAAATAAATCATATTTAATGTTGATAAAATCATTAATAACACCTCTTGCTTATCCATACATCTTATGCCGAGTTCACACTGCAGTATTTTAGCCCTAATTTTCACTCGCTGACAGATTTAGTGATGCCCGAAATCGGAGACAAATGGTGCTCGTTCACGCGAGTGACAATCACACAGTTTGCATCATCAAAGACGCAATCTGAGAGAATCAACAATGCGACACCCATGAGATGTTTGACTAAATATCTGGACATGTCTGCGATTCAAAATCCTGCTGTGTGAAATGTGTTCTGACTGAAAATAACATTTGCGATGACCTACAGCCAATGAGAGAGCAAGATACAGGGCAGCGGGTAGTTCAGGGAGGAGTTAAAGACCAAAATATCAGCAAGCATGGCTTTGGTTCTGAAAAAGGATTCTTCTCTGTCTATTTGGACCCATGAAATGGAGGAAAGTTTAGTCAAACTTTGGCAGGAGCACCCATTTGATGTTTCATCAGAGCTGATAACAATCTTGTGTTATTTCCTTATCACTTCTCGCGGGTGTTTGGTTGTGAAACATAGCTTGTGGACCAGACAGAGTTGTCGGCGATTCTTCCTGTTGTAAAGTCATGCAATGTGTAACTCCCTGTCGCAGATCCATCAAGCAATGTGCACACAGCAGCGACTGAATGCTATCCCAGATAGTGGTGCAGTACAGTGGCTTGCACAGGGCACAGTCCCTGCCCCTTTGATTGTGAAAGTGCCCTTTGTGGTTGCATCGCAGTGTCCCCATGTTCCCATTTCTTACTTACATTTAAACCATTTTCGCTTATTCTTATGGTACGGTTCACTAAAAACATGCAATCTGAACACAAACCACGCTGGGCTCATTCACTTGATTTTTCCATTTGCATATTTTCATTAGTTGGTTGTAACCAGTGATGGAATAACGGCGTTATAAATAAACGGCGTTACTAACGCCGTTACTTTTTTCAGTAACGAGTAATCAAACGAATTACTTTTTCTCCCGTTACAACGGCGTTACCGTTACTGACAAAAAAAAATGCCGCGTTACTATAATTGAGCTCACTGAAGCGGTTTTCATCCGAGTAGGCTCTCTCTCAGCCATAGGACCTGCAAAGTTTTTTTTTCTGGTGCTGCGGTTAGTCATACACAAATATAATTTTAAACTGATAATAATGTATGATGCGCTGTGTGTGTGTCTGTCAGAGCATGCGCGCGAAGCGCAAGCTCAAACCAGAATACCCTTTTTGATGCTTGATCGAAAATATGTGAAATGAGTTTTCTTCTAGTCGACTAGTAGTTGTTCATTTAAGCTATTAGTTGACTAATCACATTTATATTAATATAATTTCTTAAATACTGGAGAGAATAAACCATAATAAGGAGCATTTACATAATATAGGCTATATAGCACTCAAGCGCACGCATAATTGCCATAAAGAACCGGCAAAAGTAATGATTATGAGTGTGACAAAAACAGCAAGGAGACATTTTAATTGTTTATTAATAAAGTAATGTTTTCTGAATCAGTGTCGGCTGCAAAGATGAAGTTGACATTGCTGATTCTCATTGCTGATCATCTGCTCATATGGACGCGCCTAGAGAGATAATGCACATTTCATTCGGATTAGGCTACATAATCAGAGTAGCCTCTTTCTTTTCGTTTTTAATTACTTCATTTTCGTTAAAGTAGATATTTCAAGCATTCTATAGATATATTTCTCATGTCTGCGAGGCAAGCAGCCTCTGAGTTTCGGTTCATTTAGCCTATAAGACGCGCTCCAGTTCACGCGCCAGTGATCGCGCCCGCGCCTCCATGTCATGATTTTATTGTCTGCTATATTTGCTTGTTATATATTAAATCCAAGTAATTGGTTGATGAAACATTGATTAAAATTAAGATACAATTTTTACAAAATGAAATTCACTTTAAAGAAAGGCTTTCCACAAAACAAAACTTAATGAAGTGGTCAAAATCATATCTGACCCACTCCATGTCTCCCGATATATTTGCGCATCTTATGATGCATCTTACTCATGCTGTTCACTTTTCATAATCGAATAAATGGATTTAAAACATAACATAGGACTATTTAAACATAAATATGAAACTATGTTTTCTTTAATGGCTACCAACACAGTACAGAGAAATTTCATGTCATGAGCAAGAGCGGATCATGAGTCAGGAGTTGCATCAAGAATAATTTATTCTTAGACTTATATGAAATATTGGGGGCATTCAATTTATTTGGCATATTTTTATTTATTTATTTTAAAAAGTAACGCAATAGTTACTTTCCCTGGTAATTAGTTACTTTTATAATGATGTAACTCAGTTACTAACTCCATTACTATTTGTGAGAAGTAACTAGTAACTATAACTAATTACTTTTTTAAAGTAACGTGCCCAACACTGGTCGTAACATGCCTTTGTACTAATCACACTATTCAACATGGCTTCTGCTGGAAGAGGGTTGATATGGACAGATGAGGAAACTAGAGCACTTCAACAAATTTGGAAGAAAGACTATATAAAGCAACAACTATCAACCACCTACAAAAAATACAAAAGTCTTCCTTCAGTTTTCCGCAAAACGAGAGAGAAGATATAACTGAACTGCCAGCGCCTTGCAGTACTGAATTAAAAGTTAAAAAGTTACGCCAGAAATACATGGCCATACGAGATAAACTGTGGTGTAGTGGGAAATCAGCTAATGTCAGGTGGCCTCTCTACGATTTGTTATGCCAAGTTTACATTACAGGATTTCATACATTTCATAATGACAGACAATTTTGCTTAATATATTTACGGTTTTATTTTCAATTTGTATTTATTTCATAAGTGACTAGTTTGGGTGCTGTTACATATGCTCACAGGAAGACAAAGATGAATGTAGAAATCCAACAAGGTTTATTAACAAGGCTTAAAAGTAATCCTGCTACAAAGCAGGTTCACACAAGCATTAACACAAACAATACCAGACAACTAATGCCGAGTTCAGACTGCACGATTTTAGCCCCGATTTTGGCTCGCCGAAAGGTTTTGAGAAATCGCCGACAAATGCCTGAAATCACAGGCAAATCGGTGCTCCTTCACGCGAGTGACAATCACGCAGTGTGAATGAGCAAAGACGCGATCTGAGAGAATCGCCGACGAGTCGCCGACACCCGTGAGATATTTGGCATGCTAAATATCTGGACCTGTCGGCGATTCAAAATCATGCTGTGTGAAAAGTGTTCTGACTGAAAACTACATCGGCGATGACCGACAGCCAATGAGAGAGCAAGATACAGAGCAGCGTGGAGTTCGGGGAGGAGTTATAGACCACAATATCAGCAAGCGTGGCTTCGTTTCAGATAAACATTACAATTCTATCAAACAGAAACAAAGCACAAACATTTGCTTGACCATCCGCAACAGCAACAGATTGAAAAGTTATGTATTTACCTCCAACTCTCGTTGCAGAACACACAATCCACAGTCTCCCCAACCATTTCCTCCTCCATATTTTTCTTTTCTTTTTCTTATATTCGCTGCAAATCAGCGCACAGGCAATTCGTATTGCAATTAAGCTTCTTGCGGGCTACCGTTTTTAATAATAATAATAACTCCGGTCCTGCACGCGTGATATCGCGTTGTTTCCTTGTCACATCTCGCGTGTGTTTGGTTGTGAAACGTAGTTGGCGTGCCAGAGTTGTTGGTGATTCTTCCTATGGTAAAGTCATGCAGTGTGAAACCTTCTGTCGCCGATCCATCGTGCAGTATGAACACAGCAGCGACTGAATGCTGGCCAAGATAGTCATGCAGTGTGAAAAGAACAGTGACCCGACTACTTTGAAAATTATGCAGTCTGAACTCGGCTTAAAGGGTGAAAAGGCAGGAACTTAAATACAAGGTTAATGAGGGAACTAATGATGAACACCTGTGATGATCAAATGAATTACTATGACAACTAAAAGGTGGCGGGAAAACAGAACAAAGGAAGACGTGACATATGAATACAAACTAAAAGTCCATGAAACAACGATAAACAAAGCATAACTGTGACAGGTGCACAATTTCTAGTTACTCGTGGTATAATTTGTTAACACATTTCTTTTGAGATTAAGTTACCTACGTGAGTAGAGTGGGGCTTTGGCACTATCTGAGGTGCTGTGCTGTTTCTAGTACCCTAGGGTGCAGCCTGGACAAACGCAACTCTTGTGTATTCCTTCTGGGCAGAGGTTAGTCAAAAAACTGTTTTAGTGACGTCATTAAAGAAGGAAGTAGAGGGATGTAGTCCAAACTGGCCGTTCGATGTAGGCGACTTCTGTTAAATAAAATATCTCGCTTGGCATTGAACTTTGAGCTTTAAAATTTTACAGATTTTATTTATACTCTAACAACAACATTACACACTAACTAAAGTTTGAAACATGGGATCACGAAGAACGGGACCTTTAACAAGATGATTTGTTGTCCAATGTTTGCATTATTTGGTACAAAGTTCTAATAATGGCAAACTCATGTTTCCTTATTTACCTGTTAAAAAGACATTGGCTGAGTAAATTAATAGAACCTTCATTTTGGTTGAACTATCCCTTTAAGCACTGTACTGCAGTGGTCTCATTGCTCTGGTTCTAAGTCTTGTAAGTTTTGGTGTCAGGTTACGGTCAGAGAAGACCCCAGTCTAAATTGTACATTTTTGTTGCCTTTAATAGCGTATTTTTATTCTGTATAGTTTAAGTTTGTTTAAAATATGTATTCATGAACTCTTTAATTACATTGGTTCAAGTGCTAAAAACTCAAAATGATCAATTAGAAAGCCCCAAACAATTCAGCATTCCTGTCTCAAAACAAATATTGTGCTCACTGTTAACCCTTTAAGACACAACTGAAGGAGCCAAGTCTTATACTTTGGCTACTGAGAGGTTTGACCCCGGAGAAGTTGGTTTGACTCACTTTTGGTTGACGACGTGTTACCTTCTTGATAAATAACGCTGAGACCATTCTTCTTCTTGCATATAAGTTTAGCTTTATTTTCCTTTGTTATCATCGTGCAAAAGGTTCCATTGAAGCATAATGATGCCTAACACCACATCAAGCGTGGTTAAGCGGTCAAAAACCTGTTTGCCCTTCCGGGTCAAACACACCTGCTTACTCACACAATGCAGGCTGCTTATATACACGTACACACATATACAATTCCTAATAATCACAGCGCCACTCAGTGGTCATAATGAGAATAACACATTTGGCTCCTACACACCGACTCCTAATTGTTAATGGTATCATAACAATTCAAAAAATAAAGGAGCCAAAAATATTACCATCTTATTTAATTGTAAACCCTTAGTTACACTTCGCATAATAGACAAAGCTTTGTTATTGGTCTGTCAATAATACTGCTTTTTGTTTGCAACCTTACAGAACGCACCAGACCATTTTTGTCAGGAAAAACCTCTATAACCCTGCCAAGAGCCCAAGAACCACGAGGAGCTGATGAGTCCATAACTACAACAATGTCACCAGCACTCAAACTCCTTTTCTTCTGATTCCATTTTTGTCTTTCCTGGAGTAAAGGTAGGTATTCCTGAATCCATCTTTTCCAGAATAAATCTGACAGATATTGTACCTGTCGCCAACGTCTTCTTGAATATTGATCATGAACTTCAAACAAACCAGGGGGTAAAGCTGGTTTCCCTTTCAAAAGAAGAAGATGATTTGGCGTGAGAGGTTCCAAATCATTAGGATCGTCTGACAGTTTGGTAATTGGTCGATCATTCAAAATGGATTCTACTTCACAAAGCACTGTATGAAGTCCATCGTCATCTAGCCTTTGTTGATGTAGAACAGAGCAGAGAACCTTCTTTACAGAGCGTATCATCCTTTCCCATACACCTCCATGGTGTGAACCTGCTGGGGGATTAAAGCTCCAACGAATTTCAACTTGTGACAATACTCCTTGAATCTTGTCATGATTTACATTAGCCAATGCTTCCTTCAGTTCTCTTTGTGCTCCAACAAAATTAGTTCCATTATCAGATCTTAAATGTTTCACTTGTCCTCTTCTACTAATGAAACGTCGTAATGCATTAATACATGCATCTGTTTCCAGTGAACTTGCAACTTCGAGGTGAATTGCTCTACTTGCCATACACGTGAATATTACTCCATACCTTTTACAGATTACTCTTCTGTTCTTTACTTCCACTGGTCCGAAGTAATCCACTCCAGTGTTGGTAAATGGCGGTAAGTCAGGAAGAATTCTCTCCTTTGGAAGGTCTGCCATTTTTTGTTCAATTGCTCTTCTATTATGGCGTCTACAAAATCCACATCCAGAAATGATTTTCCTTACCAATGCATGGGAATTGGTAATCCAGAATTTCCTCCGAACTGTTGATACCGTATGACTTCGTCCACCATGACCTAGACTTTCATGTACATGCTTCAAAATAAGCCTGGAAATATGTTGATCATTACCAAGTAAAAGTGGATGCTTGACTTCTTCAGGCATTGCTGCTTTACTCAGTCTTCCTCCAACTCTTAACAATCCATTCTCCAGAAATGGATCCAACCGATAAATAGAACTTTGTCGTTTCACTGACCCTTTCCCAGATAAAAGAGCCGCAATTTCCTCACTGAATTTTTGTTGCTGGCAATACTGAACGATGGCTTCCTCAGCTTCCAATAGATCATCCAGTGTCAACACAGAACCTTTAGTTGTTGCTACAAGTCTTGAGCACTTAGACAGTACACTGCAATCCTGTGTGTTCATTGGAAGTCCATCATTTATAGTCTTTTGCTCTTTTCTCAAGCGAATCCTTTTCAACAAGATTCTTTTCAACTTGAGGAACCATGCCACTGCTACTCTAAGCCTCCTCCACTCAGAAAAGTAAGTAATTAGCTGGTCGGTGGGATTAGATATTTCATCCACACTAATAACATTTACTGTGGTTTCTCGTTTGACCTCTAGATCATCAGAATCAATTGAGACATTCAATATGTCCATAGGCCAATTCTCCTCTTGTAACCACAAGAAGGCTGGACCACCAAGCCACCTGTTGTTCTTTAGAAAAGTTCCAACTTTCATGCCTCTTGAAGCATCATCTGCAGGATTATTCTTAGAACAGACATGTCTCCATTGTGAGGGTTTGACTGTTTCTCTAATGGTTGCAATTCTGTTAGCTACAAAGGTATGGAAACGTTTGTCCGTGTTGTTAAGATACTTCAGTACTGCTGTACTGTCAGTCCAGAAGACTGAATCTTCCAACTTAATATTCAGTTCCTCTTTCAGCATTGTATCTACCTTGGTAGCAAGAACTGCTGCTGTCAATTCCAAACGAGGAATAGTTATAACCTTCAAAGGTGTTACTCTGGCTTTACCAAGCAAAAAAGCGACATGAATGTGATTCTCCGAATTCAACACTCTGATGTATGTTACTGTACCATATCCATTTGTACTAGCATCAGCAAAATGATGTAATTGAGCATACTTAATCTCTCCAAAATCTTTAGGCTTGATACATCTATCCACAGAGAATGCAGTTAGCAAATTCAAATCCTCCAACCATTCCTTCCACTGGCATAATATGTCCTGTGGTATGGCATCATCCCATCCACAACCTTTCCTGCAAAGTTCTTGTTGCATCATCTTAGCAGACAACATAACTGCCGCCAGGAACCCCAGAGGATCATACACAGAGCTGGTTATTGAAAGCATACCACGTCTGGTAGAAGACTGCCGTTTTACCTCCAACTTGTATCTGAAAGAGTCAGTTTCCACACACCATTGTAAGCCCAATGCTCTTTCGAGCGGAAGTTGATCTTTGTCTAAATCCAATTCTTTCAAGTCTTTAGCTCTTTGATTCACTGGAACAGTGTGCAAAACTGCACGACTATTACTGATCCATTTTTCCAGAATGAATCCCCCTTTCTGACACAAAACAATGAGAGCCTCCATCGTCTTTATAGCTTCACTTTCTGTAGCAGAGCTTTTCAAGCAGTCATCCACATAGAAGTTTTGCTCGACAGATTGAATCACATGAGCTGGAAACTCAGACTGATTATCATCCGCTGTTTTTCTCAGTGCATAACTTGCACAACTTGGAGAAGAAACAGCTCCAAATAAGTGTACAGTCATCTTATATTCCTCAAGTCTCTCAGAAATGTTTCCATTAGGCCACCAAAGAAAGCGAAGAAAATTCCTATCTTCTTCAGCCACCTTTACTTGATGGAACATAGCCTGAATGTCACCCATAAAGGCTACAGGTTCTTGTCTGAAGCGAGTGAGAACTCCGAGCAAAGAGCTGGTAAGATTAGGACCCTGTAAAAGTTGGTTATTCAAAGATGTTCCTTGAAATGTAGATCCACAATCAAACACCACACGAATAGATCCCTTTCTTGGATGATGGACACCATGATGAGGGATGTACCATACTTTCCCATTTTCACAGTGCAGCTGTTCTTGAGGTATCTGTTCTGCGTAACCCTTACTGATGATATCATTCATGTATCCTGTATACTCTTGATGAAACTCATGGTTATTAAAAAACCTTTTCTTCAAACCAAGTACCCGTTGCTTTGCAACAGCAAAGTTGTTAGGCAAATAGACTTCTTGGGTCTTAAAGGGCCATTTTAAACAATATTTCCCATCTTGAAGAATTGCTGATTTCTCCATAATGTCCATAAACCTGATGTCCTCCCTAGACATTTCTTTCTTCACATTGCTTTCATTGAAATCATGATTGTATTGACTGATTAACATTTCCTCCAATTTGCACACAGCAATCTTATTCACTGTAGCAGTAGAAATCTCCATACCTGATGCACCGTTTCCATTCAGTGGACCATTAACAACCCATCCCAAGACTGTTCTAACAGCATATGGACCAGTCCCACAGCTGTTGACTATCTCCCAAGGTTCCAATATCTTGGGAGCATTGATACCAATTAGCAAGTCAACATTTGCTTTTATGTTTGGAATGCACACCTTTGATAAGTATGGGAATTTTGCCAAATCCTCAGATGTTATCAAGTTGTCAGTACTTACTGGCATTTTCTGCTGAGTAAGAACCTCAGGAAGTTGATAGAAATCATTGTCATCCAAACTGGATACTTCCAACCCAGACAATGAGTAAGCCGGAACTATAGCTTGTTGCCCCATTGTACTTAGCATAAATGTGACCCGTTTACCCGAAATATTCAGTTTCTGCATGAGCTCTTCTGAGCAGAATGTAGCTGAACTACCCGGATCCAAGAATGCATATGTTTGTATAACCTTGTTTCCTTTGGTGGATTTAACTTGAACTGGGAGAATAGACAATGCACATTGGTCCTTACCGACTCCTGTATGACCACATACTTTGGAAGAACCGAACTTGTCAGATGAGAACTGTTTCATAGATGCTGATTGCCTTTTAATATGAAGCACTGTAGGGTGAGCTTGATGACAAACTTTGCAATTCAGGCGCCCTTTGCAATCCTTGCTCATATGTCCAGTACATAAGCATGCAAAGCAAACTCCTTTTACCCTCAGAAAGTCTATCTTGTCCTTATGCTTCTTTGAACTGAACTGATCGCACTCCTCCAATGAGTGATTGTTAGAACAGTATAGACAATAATCCTTATCAGCATTCCCAGAGTCTGTTTTTAAACTCTCAGATCCCAATACTGAGTCCATGTTTGCTACTGTAATAGCAAAGTTATTTCCCTTCATTCTTTCTTTAGACTGTTGTTTAAATCTGGTCAATGTTTTCATACCAGTGACACCAAATGATGATTCCTGAATATCACCGAACAAAGGGTCAGAAAGAATTCGAACATGACGTTCTATGAATGTAACCAAGTCAATAAAACAAGCTCTACGGTTACATGTTTCCATTATGTCATAAGCAGTTGCTCTCCATTGATCTCTCAGCTTAAATGGCAATTTGGAAATGATACTTCGCATGTTTGCAGGCATATCCATTTCTTGCATATACTGAAGCTCCTCCATTGCATTACAACAGCCACGTAAAAACAAAGCATAAGCTTGCAGTGACTTTACATCTTCAGACTTCACAGGTTTCCAAGCCAGAGCCTTTTCAATATAAGCAGTAGCAATTTTATACTCGTTGCCAAAGTGTTCTTGTAAAAGATTCTTTGCTACTGTGTAACCACGTTCTGGAGCCATATGTTGACAGCTACGCACCAAATCTTGTGGTTGTCCACGAGTAAATTGCACTAAATAGTACAAACAATCTGCTTTATTGGCCTTTTCTTCCACACCTTGTTCGAAAGCCTTTATAAAAGTTCTGTATTGAAGTGAATCTCCATCAAATGTGGGAATATCTCTTGGTGGCAATGACATTGAACGTTGTTGTTGAAGTAACGCATTTGAAATCTCATTTTGCTTATGCATGATGTCAAGTATACCATCAGGTATGTTCTGACCAGCGACGTCATCATTTTTGTTCCTTGATTGAGAGGTTGTATACAGTGAAGTTCCATTTGCAACTGTTGTTTGTTGTTGTTGTTGTTGTTGTTGAAAAGCATGCTGTTGGCTTGTAACAGTATCAATTCGACTCTCACTTGTTTTAGGTCGTACATCAAGTACTTTGCCAGATGGTAATGAACAGACACTTTGTTGAACCATTTTCACTGTTCCTGGATTGTATTCAGTTGCCATAGGATTTAATCCGTTACCAGACTTCCTTTTAGTTCCTTCCTTTTCCAAGTCAGAATTCATGACACTGGCAGATCCTTGAGAAACGCTCTTTTGTTCAAAAGCTTCCAAAACAGCCAGTTTAGCAGTGGATGCAGCCAATTCAGCCTCCAAATCAAGCTGCTCCCTTTTCCTCCTTATCTGCTGCTCCTGCTCCTCAAGAGCATGCCTAACCTTCAAAGCTGCCACACGAGCAACAAGTGCAGCTTTGTCTGCTTCTGCTTTTATCCTTGTAGAGGATGTAGTACTGATTCTACTATTGCTCATACTGCTTTTATTTGAACGTTTACTTTCTATATTAGACACACTGTCATTAGGACCAACACCATCATCAATAACATCACATTCTCTTTCAAATGCATTTCCTTCATTACACATGACCCATTGATTTGTATCAGCAATGCACTCATCATTAAACATCATTTTTGCATTAAACCATGTCTCATGTTCTTCCCTTTCATCAGGTGACAATAAACCCAACACAGATTTGTGAATGTTTTTTGCATGATCACATACATCAATGAGCTCTTTAAGCACACTTTGTACCTGTAATACATCACCCTTTTTAACACACTCCTGCAAAGATTTTCTTATATTATCAGCCTTATTCAATGTGGCTTTTCTACCAGCTTTCAACTTATCCAATTTATCAACTAATGCTTTATATGAAAGCTTAACCACACGTTTTTCAGTTTGCACTTCCACATTGCTAACCACACTGTTTGTTTTACTAACAGTTGACACACCAGAACCCACAGCTGTATTTGATATTTCTTTGCATGTCTCCATAAGAATTAGTATGTTTCAAAAGTTCGTTGCAACAAAACAACCAATACCCAAGTTTATCATCTGATCGCGTCGGCGATCAGACCAAATTATTGTTACGTGTGCACACAACTGAATGGCCATGAAACAGTGTAGCGCTACACATACCTCAGTTCGTTGGGCGCCGTTAGATGATCCGTTGTTGCGATGTTTCTGTAGACAACTTTAAAAGCATAATCCAGCATAGCGATGTCCTTTAGAATGATGACAAACAGCAGGCAGAAACACTCTTTACCGCAGGCATTAATCCAGCAACTCCTGTTAGCACCGCGTCCTCCTTCCTCTTCGATATTTCCAAACGTGCCGAAGTTTCACACAAAGTCCCACATGATTGCGAGGGTTTCCACAAAGTCCCACACGATAGCATAGGTTTTTGACTTAAAATTGAAGGAGCCAAGTCTTATACTTTGGCTACTGAGAGGTTTGACCCCGGAGAAGTTGGTTTGACTCACTTTTGGTTGACGACGTGTTACCTTCTTGATAAATAACGCTGAGACCATTCTTCTTCTTGCATATAAGTTTAGCTTTATTTTCCTTTGTTATCATCGTGCAAAAGGTTCCATTGAAGTATAATGATGCCTAACACCACATCAAGCGTGGTTAAGCGGTCAAAAACCTGTTTGCCCTTCCGGGTCAAACACACCTGCTTACTCACACAATGCAGGCTGCTTATATACACGTACACACATATACAATTCCTAATAATCACAGCGCCACTCAGTGGTCATAATGAGAATAACACATTTGGCTCCTACAACAACATTTGGCTATTCTCATGCTGAGAAACTGCTGATAAAAGACAAAAAATGTATTATAATTTTACATATCTTTCTTGCTTGACATGCATTAATTTAGAAAGGAAATAAGATAGGAGGAATATTCTTATTTAATGAAGCTCTCCTACATGCATCTGAATCAAATTTTGTGGTGATAGCATAAAGTAATCAAAGGTTACAGCATTTGGAACTAAGGTAGCCTTTTTGTTTAGCCCTTGACGCCCCCTAATTGAAAATTTTCAAATCATTACTCCATGAGAAATATCTTGTGATCGACGCAAGGGATTTTGTTAATTTTGGGCTTATTTTAATCATAAATTTTTATAAGCTGTAAATAATGTTGTGTAATAATTTTCTACGATCTGTCCATGTTTCAGGAAGTTAAGAGCAAAAATGTCACTTGAAATGTACATGTTTGTTTTTAGTTAAATAAATGATGAAATTGTGACCCTTCGCAAAGACTCGCCCCCTTAGTTACTGTTGCTTTGTCCAACAAGCCGTGGCGCTATCACGCCACACGCAGTGAAAAATACATCACGGAGCAAAGAGGACACTGACAACACGTCGACAGACAAGGTTACTTATGATATTAAACAAAGTCCCAGCTTTCAAACTGTGCATTTTTTTAAGAAATTGGAACAATAAAAACCGCTTTGTGGCTCTTTAATGTGTTGTGACAGATTGTTGTAGCGCCTCAGCTCAAGAGGCTCGTGAACTGATCATCTCTTCCTACAAGTTCATTTATAGCATCAAATAAACAGGAATGAACATGAGAATGAATGTTGTTTCAAAAAAGATGTCAATATACACCATTTTTAAAGTTTAAGTCCACCGAGGTTAATCTAACTCAATTCTAACTAATTCTAACTCCTGACTGCTTTGTTGGACAAAATGGTGGATTCGGCATTCTGATTGGTTAGATCGCTTGTCAATCAAACACCCTGCGAAGGGTCAATTGACTACATGCATTGTAAAGTTCAGACTTTAAGCTTTCAAATGACACCTATTTTCTGTTGGTCAAGGCAGTTGTTTTGAAAAATATGATTATTAATTTTTCCGTTGCTAGGTGGCGCCAGTGGGCGGTACACTCTGGTTTATAGGGACTACTCAGCACTCCTTAAGAATTGATTAAAATGGTTAGATGCATGAAAAAGCTGAGTTTCTAAGCTATAAAATTATATCTATTTTGTGTTATTTCACATTAAAGCGTTCACCGTGCTTTGCCAGGACCTATATTTCAAATTAAGAATACCAAAGAGGTCTGCACTCTAAAAAACTTTAATTGAAATGCACAGGAGATAAGATGACAAACGTTTTGGTGATGTTTTACGTGATGTGATGGTATCGGTCTTTGGTATCGGGGGTATTTTTACATAACATGAGCTGATGGCTAAATATGGCTGTGAGCATTTGCGAAGTTCAAGGGTCTATAAAAACAGATGAAAACATTCTGACCATAATTCTGACCAGCAGTGAACATGAGTCGACTGTATGCATCCAATCTTCTTTAAAACACAATGTTAATCTGAAATTAAACCTGCCTGCAGGTTGGTTTAATTTAAGCCTCAATCTTTAGTGGAGTTGCTCCAGTAAATCACCTTATTAAAGGATTAGTTCACTTTCAAATTCAATTTTCCTGATAATTTACCATGTCATCCAAAATGTTCATGTCTTTCTTTCGTAAGTCTAAAAGAAATAAAGGTTTTTGATGAAAACATTCCAGGATTTTTTTCCATATAGTGGACTTCAGTGGCCTCCAAACGGTTGAAGATCAAAATTACAGTGTCAGTGCAGCTTCAAAGTGTTCTACATGATCCCAGACGAGGAATAAGAGTCTTATCTAGAGAAACCTTCACTCATTTTCTAAAAAAAAAAAAAAAAAAAAAAAAAAAAAAAAAATTTAAAATGTTATACATTTTAACCATAAATGCTCATCTTGAACTAGCTCGCTTCTTCTTCTCTATTAGAAATTCCATCAGTGTAGACACTGCTAAGTGTATTACTGCCCTCCTCAGGTCAAAGTTTGAACTAAATTGTCATATACAATATTCTAGTGCAAGAATATAACAATTAGTTCAAACTTTGACAAATTAGTTCAAGCTCTGACTTAATGTCATAGTTTATACACTTTAATCCAGTGTGCCATAGAATAGAGCTTTATAGCTACATAGTACATACAGCTCAGCACAAGTCCACAGAATTGAGCTGTCATGGAGAAAAGCTGAACCTGATTGGTCCGTGTGTGTGCATTCAAAGTGCTGATTGGTTCACAAATAGAACCTTATAGAACCAAGTTAGAGTTTGACTTTGTAGATAGAAAAAAAAAGTCCCAAAATGTACACAAAATAAAAAAAGGAAACATCACATAATGTAAATACGTTGTCACAGAATAAGAATATGTAAATAACTCATATTAACTCATAAGTTTTGACAAAAATGTCAAATTGAACCTTATAATTCCAATGTGGTGACATGATAAATGATAAATGTAATAAATATGATTTTAACTTAGTACAGTACATAGTAAACATTGACAAATACAGACAATCAGGGGCTAAAGGTGATTAAGATGTATGAAGTATTAACTTAAATGCATTTTCATTTATTCAAGTATTAAAGTGAGGTGTTCTTTATTGTGCAAATATGTATTGTGCAAAGTTTAAAAAAATATTGAATATAAAAGGATTTTTTAATTTTATTTCACAGATGATCGACAGAGTAGATGAGAGTCGATACTGTCTAATTTTATAAATAAACCTGATACACGTTATCAAGAAGCTTAAGTGCAAAAACGTGAGATAGTGTAAAAGAGAAACTAAATGCAACAGAAAATTACCCAACCGCAGAAATGAACAGATATCCTGTTTACACTGAACACATCCTGCGTGCACAGTGATCATAGATTAAGCTTTAAACAGATGCAAACAAAACTGCACACAATTTGTCACTTTGTCTAAAGTATAGCACACAAAACTGGGTGTATTAAATTTACTAGTTTGACTTCTCAAATGTCATGAATTGAGTTTTTTTTTTTTTTTTAATAAATTGTGAGCTTGCATGTATGTTTTTTGTGCAGTTCCTTTTGCTTTACATCACTGCCTCAATTTATTTATTTATTTTTTATCTCTTCTCACAGATTGGTACCAAACCAACAGCAATAATAAAAGTAATAAGTTTGATTTTCAACTAGTAAACTTTACTATAACAGTGTAATATTAATAGATTAAATTGTATAAAATTGCTGTGGTTATTTTGTACAGATGTGTTGATTGATGAATGTTTTGAGTTCAAACCTGTTTTGGTGGAAGAAGATGGAGAAGAGCATGCTGAAAGTTTTCTGTTGTTGTTTAAAGTAAATTTTGGGTAAATGTAAAAGATTTACACATTTTTTATCTTTTATTTGGGTTACTCTAGTGGTTTAAAACTTTTTTTTTGTTCTGTGTATGCTATATGTAATTTATTCTTTATTGGTGTTATGTATCTAAGAAAGTTAGTAATTCAAATGTTTACCTTGCAAATCACTCTAAAATTACAAGCTTTTAAAAGCAACTAAGCAAAATTTAGTTACAGAACAAACGCGACGCCAGTTCCGTTTTTTCCATAAGTAGAATAGGGAAGGCGTTGGACATACAGCGTAAGCTTTTTGAAGAATACGGAAGACTGAAGCACTCGCAAGGCAATCATTTGTGTTTATAAAGCATATAAATTCGTATTTGTTTAGAAAATGACCAATCATTTCTCTAGATAAGATCCTTATTCCTCGTCTGGTATTGTTTAAAGCCCTTTGAAGCTGCACTGAAACTGTCATTTTGACCTTCAACCGTTTGGTGCCCATTGAAGTCCACTATAAGGAGAATAATCCTGAGTAAATTATCTCAATGAAAAGACCACATTAGGTCAACTTAATTAAATTGAATTGTCAATTTCCCCATTACTCAATTGAACCGAGGGAATCACTTTCATCAAAAAAAAAAAAAATAATAATTTGAGTAGCCTCAACTTATTAGGGTTTACAGTGTACATCATTTAAATTCCAATATCACATTTAGTTTTAGTAGTATGATTATTCAGAGTGTTTTAGATGATTTATATGTATAGTGCATTAGTAGCGGGAGAGGCGGGATATAGCGAGCAGGAGAGTCTGTGTGCACATGGCTTGTCTGTGTAATGCCGAGTTCAGACTGCACGATTTTCAAAGTAGTCGGGTCACTGTTCTTTTCACACTGCATGACTATCTTGGCCAGCATTCAGTCGCTGCTGTGTTCAAACTGCACGATGGATCGGCGACAGAAGGTTTCACACTGCATGACTTTACAATAGGAAGAATCGCCGACAACTCTGTCTGGCACGCAAACTACGTTTCACAACCAAACACACGCAAGACATGACAAGGAAACAACGCAATATCATGCGTGCAAGACCGGAGTTCTCACGTGAGACTGGCCCTACGTCTCAATCAGCTCCCTAGCTCCCTAGGTAGTGAATCAGTATATAATGAAAGTGAATGTGGCTGATACCCTGATCAGTGCCCTGACTACTGAACTAGGGAGCTGATTGAGACACACGGTGGGATTATTATTAAAAATAGTAGCCCGCAAGAAGCTTGAAATACGAATTGCCTGTGCGCTGATTTGCAGCGAAAACAACAAAAAGAAAAGAAAAATATGGAGGAGGAAATGGTTGGGGAGACTGTGGATTGTGTGTTCTGCAACGAGAGTTGGAGGTAAATACATAACTTTTCAATGTGCTGCTGTTGCAGATGGTCAAGCAAAGGTTTGTGCTTTGTTTCTGTTTGATAGAATTGTAATGTTTATCTGAAATGAAGCCATGCTTGCTGATATTGTGGTCTATAACTCCTCCCCGAACTCCCCGCTGCTCTGTATCTTGCTCTCTCATTGGCTGTCGGTCATCGCCGATGTAGTTTTCAGTCAGAACACTTTTCACACAGCAGGATTTTGAATCGCCGACAGGTCCAGATATTTAGCATGCCAAATATCTCACGGGTGGCGGCGACTCATCAGCGATTCTCTCAGATCGCGTCTTTGCTCATTCACACTGCGTGATTGTCACTCGCGTGAAGGAGCACCGATTTGCCTGTGAATTCAGGCATTTGTCGGCGATTTCTCAAAACCTGTCGGCGAGCCAAAATCGGGGCTAAAATCGTGCAGTCTGAACTCGGCTTAAGAGATCCAACAAATGTCTTAATTGAAAGCGTGAGAATTGCGTGAGAAAAAAAAGAAAGTTTATGGCGCAACAGGATTAAAGGTGCAGTAAGTGATATTTGAAAAACGCTGCTTGGAAGTTAGTCTGACCAATCAGCATTAAGGGGCGTATGACGATGAAGGAAAGAGAACAAGCAAAAGGGAGATTTGAAGAAAGACTGATGAGACACATTACCAAAGAGAAAAGCTCAAAAGAATATCACTGGAATGAAGGGTTATGACTAGGCAAGTGCTTTAGGACCCACATTAATATTAGGAAAGCTTTCCAGCACTGGAGAGAGCTAAGCGGGAAAGCCTGAAAACAGACGTGGAGGCTGCTTTGATTCTGCTTCACATGTGAGTAACACTGGGTTTGAGAGTCATGATTGTCTGGAGCTGCTGTGCTGTTGGCGACTAACAACAAACTCTTGTTTGTATTTACTCTTGTGTACTGTATGCAGGGTTGCCAGGTTTTCACAACAAAACCTGCCCAATTGCTACTCAAAACTAGCCCATGGTCCCAAAGTAAAAATTGCGTTCCGGGGGGTAAACTCCGCATTTTTGGCGGGGCTCCTCAGTTTAAAGTGACATTCCAGGGGCTAAATATCATGTTATTTGGGGTCGCTTCAACACACGGACATGAAAAACAACCCACAGCAACACTGTAAAAGTAGCCCAATTCCATGGGAAAACTGTGGACTTGGCAACACTGACTGTACGTTCATTTTTTTGTGCTTCCTTGCCTTGTCGCTCGTTCATCATCTGCGCTTTATTTTACGTGAAGCATTATTTTGTTGCACGTGTAACAGAGGCCAGCTAGTGAGAGTTGTGCAGGTAAACCTATCTGAAGAGGCGCACTGATGACCTCTAAAGAATGCAGTGTTTAGCCTCATTGCAAATGCATTGGCCTCACATACCGGTGTATTTAGTTCATGATATATTTGGTTCCACTGGTTGGCACTTATATGAATTTTCATGATATCCCCTTGAGGGTGTGTCCTTGAGAGAACATGCAAATAAATGGAACTGAAAATATTAGTGCACACATATTGCTATTTACCTATTTCAATGTTGTTATTTGCTTGCTTTTAAGTTAAGGCCATATATGCTTGAATGCTTGAATGATTATGAAATTAAGTAACTGCAATACTTCCTTTGTTTGTTATAAGATAAGATGACTAAGCAACAGTTGTGAAAATTATGTTTTTTGAGTTTGATGTTTGTAACCAACCACAAAGGTTAACCACAGGGATGAAGAGAGCATGTTGCAACCTAAAGCAGAGGTGAGCCAGACGAAGACTTCAGTGAAGAAGAGGAAGAGTGCTAGAAAAAGACAACAGCGTAAGTGAAGAGGAAGGACTTCGGGCTTAGTAAGCAAGAGATACAGAGACTGATATGCCTTCAACAGTAAGATTGGATCATAGGCATTGATCAATTGATGAGTAATATGAAGTTGGAAAGTCCCAAAAATTAGTATAAAAGTCTGAGGAGTAAAAGGCCTCCTCAGATGCTGCCTGCATTAAGCGTAGAAGGACACCTGATACCCTAACGAGGGGTGCTTAACAGCATCTCCAATATTGCTGGGTAAAGCTAGGATTATAGAGCTTTTTAGCTTAAGCTGATTAAAGTTTTATTTTGTTTTATTTTGCAATAACTGCTTTGTATTGTAACCACTAAAAGAGATATTTTATTGTTATGACTGCCTTCAGTGAGACTTTACTTATAACTACAAACTGAGCCTCGATAAAGAACAACCACAAGGTAGTCTTCTGCATCATTCCTGAAGGACTTCAACCTGCGGGCAGGTGAGTATCTTATGGTTTAGTCTAGATTTGTTGTAGATTTGACTAACCTGTACCCTACCTGAATAATCCTAGGGTTTAAAGGTGTACAATAAATTATCACTCCGACTAACATGGCACCCAATGTGAAAAAAGAGAAGTAGTAAATTGTGAAATGACTTATAGTGTGTAATTATCAAATACTATATGAGGGGTTGAATGGATAAAAAACAAGTTTTTGCATGTGCTTTGCATGTAAGGTACTCTAAGGAAATTCTAAGCATTTTAAAAGTAAAATGTATATTTTATCTCATAGAGGCATTGCTTGAAATATGTGGAAGAGGCAGAGCCCCAGGAACCCAGAAAGAAGGTGGTGGCCAAGGTCTTGCAAAATCCTATCCATTGGAGACTGTAAAAAGTGTGAGAGCTGGGAGAGGCCGTACCTTTATTTGTCCTCACATGGACAGATATCCGAAAGATATATCCAAAGGGAGAGCACATAGGAGCATGCCAGCATGAAAAAACTGATGCATCACTATTGCAGTAAAATATTTTACAGTACCTTACCATTGTTAAGCAGAGTACAAAAAAATTTGCCCCAAAATGAAATAGTTAAGGGATATATATGAACCAGAAAATTGCAAGAAGGGGGTATTTTGGAAATTTATATTGATATTGCTATTTACCTTTCAATGTAGTTATTTGCTTGCTTTTAAGTTAAGGCCATATATGCTTGAATTCTTGAATGATTATGAAATTAAGTAACTGCAATACTTCCCTTATATGTTATAAGATAAGATGACAAAGCAATAGTTGTGAAAGTTAGGTTTTTGAGTTTGATGATTGTAACCAACCACAAAGGTTAACCACAGGGATGAAGAGAGCATGTTGCAACCTCGAGAGGAGGTGAGCCAGACGAAGACTTCAGTGAAGAACAGGAAGAGAACTAGAAGAAGACAACAGCATAAGCGACAACCAGCAAGAGATACAGAGACTGATATGCCTTCAACAGGAAGATTGGATCATAGATATTGATCAATTGATGTGTACAGTAACATGAAGTTGGTATTTCCCAAAAAGTAGTATAAAAGTCTGAGGAGTAAAAGGCCTCCTCAGCAAATTGTGAATCGCACACATGATTGGACAGAAAGTGAGGCTTCGTTTGTCATGTGATTTCTACGTTACCAACACAAGCCTCGAATCGAGGCTTTATCTGGCACGCCCATTTATGCTCGACACAAGCCCCTAAGCCTCAGTTCAATTGTCACATCACTAACTGTCACTTCAACATGTTGAACGAAAATGTAAGAAAACATGACAGAGGCACAGCATTATAAAGCTACCCCCTTCAATAACATGTCTTATAATACATATGAGTATGGGTATGGGTGGGGGGTACTGTGGTTTTTCAGAGAAACTGTTTGATTTCTTCTGCTGCATGCAGAAAGGAAATGACAATAAAACCACTTGACATGACTTGATGTGACTTTTTATATATGATTTTGCCCAAAGTTACAGTTTGAATGATTTTATTTTTATTTGCCTGACTGCTATTTTGATTGCTGTCCTAGTACACTGTTCATTGGATAATGCCCAAATTTGTATCACAAAATATTTTATTAGCAATGAAATACAAAGTTATATAAAATAAATAAAAAAAAAACTCAGGGGGAAAATGGCAATGAATAAATCAACTGAATGGCTTTTACATTCTCTGGCTTTTTAGAGGTGTAAAGAGTACATGAAAACTATACTTGAGTAAAAGTACCGATACATTAAAACGAACATTACTCCATTAAAAGTTACAAGTAACCAATTCCAATACGACTTCAGTAAAAGTCTGATTTTAACAATACTTGAGTTTTTACTCATACTGAATGTAGGTTCAAAGATGCACTAGTGTTCAACATCTAAAGATGAGAAATCATGTTTATTTTCTAAAATCAAAATAAAACTGAACACCTAAAAACTGCAATATCAAGGTTGGCACAACATCCTCTTAAATGTCTACAAACTCTCAAGTCTCAGTTAAGCTCAAGTGCACAAAAAAGACATAAGTAAACCAATATCCTTCAAAAAGATTGTTTCAATATAGCAGACAAGTAAAATTAAATAGTCAAACTGTACTAGCACTGGATGTGCTGTTTTCAGCCTCTTCACCAGCTGCAGTTATGACCTCATCTCCTAAATCAAACACCTGTCATTCAGCAACTACCTGCTAATGCACTCACATTCACGTAAAGTAGCCTTGTTGTGAGTAAAGGCAAAACGCACAAGATATAGTACAGTCTTTTATATCAGAAATAAGCTGCTGCAGAAAAAGTTAGGTGCCATGCAAAATGTAATGTGTAATTGCATTACTTATAATAAATGTAGTGGAGTAAAAAGTACATTTACTTGCTCAAAAATGTAGTCAAGTAGAGAGTAAAAGTTGCTAATATCTTTCAGTACAACAACAAAATAGCCAAAAAGATACTTAAGTGCAGTAACATTACATTTACTCAAATACTTTACACCTCTGGGGCCTTTGCATCTGACTTTTAAAAAAAACAGGAAGTGGCAATTGCATAAAAAAGGCTTTCGAGCAGTTCAGTCCGAATAACAGAGTGCTTCATTATACTGTTGGCAGGATGCAACATTTCTGATTGTATTGGACCAATTCTTCTTGCGGGACATGTAAGTAGATTGTTGTCTCCATTAAACATTACATTACAAAGTACACAGTATATAAGTAACGATGGTATTTTAAGACCTTCTTGAATTTATTCTTGAACCTGTTTAAGTCATGTATTTTTGGTGTTTGATTTAGGAATTATTTGTTTCCTTGCATTTAGGCAGAGACGAAATAGAACAATAACCATATGTTAGGCATAAAAAATAAGTAAAAATAATTTGTGTATTACATTTGTATAATAAATCTAAATGTAAATATGTACATGTATATATATCGAAAATTAAACACTACCCTAAGGTCTATTGTGAATACAGTCACGGCCGAAACCCCTCAGCCTTGACTGTATTCATAACCCTTCCAAAAAATAAATCAAGTTAATTTTAATAAGTTTTCTTAAGTAAATTTTTAGTATATTTGTAAGTATACTTTGTGTAATAAGTATACTAATTTCAATGTACTAGTAGTATAATTTTAAGTGTACTATTTCAATACTACTTGAGACTAAATGTCCCACTTTGTAGTGTATGAAAGTATACTTTTAAGCAGGGGTCTTTTTTCAGGGCAAGAACCCCTTAGGCGATAGAGACATAATATGATACAAAATGTGTCAAACAGAGCTATATTATAAGCATATAGCCTTATACAGTATATTAATAGAAACTAACCATATTACGATTAAGAAGAATAAGTTATATTATGTTAAGACAGTAGATGAGAACTATGCACATTGTTGCTGTTGCGCATGCATCAATTTCTGTATATTATTCATTGTTAAAATTTGAGATTTATGCATCATAATAAACAACATGTGATAAAAATCACAATTCATTGGTTGTTTGCAGTTGTAAATTATTTTAACTGATTTGCAGTTATACATTTTTTATTTTATTAATCAGATGGACAACCCAGATGAAACAAAACAATATCTTAAGAAGTACTAAAGAAGAATTTTTAGTATATTAAGTACAAAATTAGTGTGCAAAAATAGAGCACTTTAAGTACATTATAGAAGTGTACTTTTTTCACCTGGGAATTAGCCTACATGAACTTTAGCTACAAGTTTTCTAAAAAATCACATTTACGATTTAGATTCTCTGAGTGAAAGGGTTTTCTAGTAAAGTGCAGATGCAATTTGTAGCAATAGCTCCACCGGAACAATAACAGAAATGAGTCAGTGAGACATTTAAGATTATTTACAAGTCATTACTTTTACAAATAATAGGAATGGAATTTAAAAAAATATATTAGATATTTTTTGCCAGTATTCTATTAGTCTGCATTTACATAGCACACATCTTGACATGCCATATTTTTGTCCTGGGCTAGTTATTATTAAAGCCCAAATTATAGTTAATTTTTTACTTGCAGGTTGCAGTAATTAATTTAACCAAAAGGTGGCAACCATGCCGTGGGGACATCGATTCACATGGTAGTTAAGAAAAACTGCATAAATAGACCCCTTAAAAGTTTGTAAACATTGCAATGTTTCCTGGTGGGCGGGGCTTAGCTGGAGGCAAAAAGAGACGCTGGACTCAATGTTGACAAGCGTAAGCTAGCATGTTTTAGGAGGGATTTATTAAACATAGATGCAGAAGAAGGTTCAGAACTGTCCGAATATGTACAGTCACTGACTCTGCGGGACCGTGACAGCTATTTTTGTAAATTAACTTAAGTTTTGGATATTTCCTAAGCAACATATGAATTACTTTCGGGTGGTTCGGGGAATTGTGTCAAGGCTTATTGTCTAATGTAACCTAACGCTGGACTAACTATGATTATGGCTAGCAATGTGGATTATTTTAAGAGACCATTCAAAGGATGGCACACTATCGCTGTATGTACTTCGGTAAAGTTGGTTTTATATTCGCACATTCGGACATCAGTATTCAATAGCCTTGTTAATCACACTACATTGGACATTCAGTGGACATTCACAAGTAAATATGCCATTAAAACAATACTTGCCTATTTTGATCGACTATGAAAAATGTTGTAAGTTGACAATCGTTGGTTTTCAATATCATGTCGCTACTTAAAATTCGCAAACATTAATTTATTGCACATTTATTGGAAAGTCTGAATTTATCAGAAGTCCGAATGTGCGAATATAAAACCAACTTTACCGAAGTGCTGTATGTTTGTTTAACATTTAAGCTAGCTAGTGCGCTGAAAGTTGGCGACTTTTCACCTATAAAACAGAAACTTGCTGATTTGTACTAGATAAAACCAACACACCATTACATATGCAACAATTATTTTACCTGATATGAAGTGTGCACTGCAAACACGAGTATTATTTATGATCGTCTCTGTCCAGTCTGTACGGCGTATTGCTTTCAACCACAATTATCTTTTTGATTTCTGTGAAGGAATGTCTGCCGGGATCTGGTAAAACTTTAGTTTTGAACCAAAAGTCCTGTTCCTTCTATTCTGGCAGCCAAAAACACAACAAGACGACATTTTAAAGTCAAAACCTCAAACTTTTAGCGCGCCCACTATTAGTTCTTATTTATGTTTTGCCTCCAGCTAGAGCGGTGACGTCACAGTGACTTGGCGATTAAGGGGTCTATAGAACAGACAGGAATGCAGGCAAGCTACAGCAACATAGGAGGCCTGCATAGACAACAGATTGTGCAAAGCAGTTAGAAAGTATCCTCATTTGTACAACTCTAGCATTAAGGAATACAAATATTTTTACATGGGTTGTAACTCGTGGCGAGAGATTGCTCAGAAACATGCATCGAATGCTTTTGTACACATATGAGTCAGTATACTTTGGAAGGCTGTGCATTCGACTGTGTGCATATGCTAAAAAAACAAAAAACAAAGTATACTCACGGCTTAAGTCAATTGCAATTTCGAGAGTGAATCCTGCATTTATGTGTAGATGTCACTTCCAAAACTTTGCAGTGTGTAATTGGCCATTGGTCCTCTTGGCAGCATGAAAAACAACAATTCTATTCGTAAGCAATAAGGTACTCGAGGCTGTGCTGTATCGTGAATAAGTCACAGCTGAAGGGCGTTGCAACCCCTTTAGTCGTGACTTATTCACGATACAGCTCTAGCCTCAAGTACCTTTATTGCTTTTATAAAACAGTTACCACACAATACAAATATTAAAGCCAAAAATATGTATCAAAGCAACTCTCATAAGGTAAACTTTCACTAAAAGCCTTCCTTCCACCGGAAAAAATAGTCCCTGGCCGTGAACAGCAACAGAAGTTACATTATTATGCCATTAGATGGCGGCAAAGACTTATGAGTATGTCAGTCAGTAGAGAAGACTTTTACATTGAAAAGACTGAATTGTTGTGAACAGTGAACAAAGCGCAGCTGATAAATGCTTGGATCTCACAATGTTCCATTAAAATCAATAAAGTTGTCTGACACACACTGCATAATGAATCTCGTGTCTTTCTTTGTTAATGAGAGGATTCGCGAGAGCGAGCAGAAATCATAACTGAACAAAAACTCCAGCGTTTGAGCGGTGACTAGATTCTAACTTAAACACCTATGATTGGCCATTGTGTTCAAGAGATCAACAAACAGGTCTGTGATTGGCTATATTTCTCACAGCTGCAAAAACATGCTGTAAATAGGAACATTTCACGTTCTCCAGAGCACAAATTCAAAAATTCTATGGATTATTGATGTTTATATTAATGTTTCATCAATTATGTTATATTTTTACAGTATCAACTGAGGGTGCTCTTGATTTCATTTTAGGGTGCTTATATTTGACTTTGTTTTTTACATGTGTTTTCATTTTTTTTTTTAATAAATATCATGTGGTCCCCCTGCAGTATCGCTGCAGACCACCGTTTGAAGACGGGTATACCTTGTAGAGCAGTGGTCACCAACCTTTTTAAGCCCAAGATCCCTGACCTTGACCTTTTTGAAAGGCAAGATCTACTTGATAGAAAAAGACAGCCCAGATAGTATTTAGTATTTTTTTCGTGGTCAATGTAGATTCTGATTTATTTATTTATTTTTACAAGCAAATTGGCCAATTCTGATACTGGTTGCAGATATTTATTATTAATATTATTATAATAAACAAAAATACATAGCCATTTCAAATTAGAGGGAACCACTGCTTTTTAATCACAATCCAAACAAAGATGCTATGCACGTTGCATGAGCAGTTGTTTTTTATTTGAATTAGATTTAATTTCAAAATTTAAAGCAAAAACAGAACAGTCTGACTTTATCTTTGTGAAATTATAAATGCTACACACACAAAAAAGCATGAAACAAAAACAGCAGGCTGAATGAGACGCAGATTTACTCTCTGACAGCAGGTGGCGCTTATGGAGCAGCAGTGACACAGCGTTTCCTTGGTTACCGCTGTAAACAAAGCTGAAATGCGCTAATAATTAGCTACTTTATTCGGAGGTAAGAGGAAAATAAAATGCCATTGCCATCGAAATCTTCCTGAAGACTGATCTGCTTTTAGAGATGAATTCATAATCCCTCACCCCCAATTCAATATTTATATTTTCTTCCTATATTTCGAGCATCGTGAACACTGAGCTGCTCTGCCTGCTACAGAATTTTCTCCTCTTCGTGTCCGTCTTCAGCGTCTCTGGCCTCTTGTTAACGGCCGTTTATAGACTCAGACATAATGTGGGCTATTTACCTTTATCTGTCTGTCCCAGTAGCTTCAGAAAATAACATAAAAATAAATACAAAAATACAATACAAAGACTGGAGAAATGTAATGTATTTTTGTACTCATATTTCTGTTATTTTCACGAGCTACTGGAACAGTGATAAAGATCGACCAGTCGATCGCGATCGACGGGTTGGCGACCACTGTTGTAGAGTATACCTTGCTTTTAAGTATATTTTTGGGCTGCGTTCCACTCCACTTTTAGACACGCACTTGCAAACTTCCCTAAGTGCTTCCCCTTGGGGAAGTACTTTTCTGTTACTTGTTTAATCACCTATTATTCAGGTTAAAAGGGAAGGTTTCTGTCTTCAATAGTGTGAATCGGTCATTTTTGATTATGTAAAATAACTTCTTAACCTCTTCAAAGGATTAGTTCACTTCAGAATTAATGTTTCCTGATCATTTTCTCACCCCCATGTCATCCAAGATGTTTGTCTTTCTTTCTTCAGTTGAAAAGAAAGGAATGTTTTTAAGGAAAACATTCCAGGATTTTTCTCCATATAGTGTACTTCACTGGGGTTCAACGGGTTGAAGGTCCAAATGTCAGTTTCAGTGCAGCTTCAAAGGGCAGTAGTCGGTCAGTTTATATACAGTATATATATAAATGATATACTTTTTAACCACAAATGCTCGTCTTGCACTAGCTCTGCAATGCTATATGCACTACGTAATCACATTGTAAAGAACATGCATGATGTAAGCGTATGTACCGCAGTAGGGCGAAAAACTCTCATTTTCTCATTTTCTCCTCCAACTTCAAAATCATCCGACATCATTCTTGACTGTCACTAAAAACAACTTTAATACTCACAAAAAAATTAATGCTTTAAATAATCATAACAAATAAAAAATAATCTATTACCAATCCTGCCACTTGCATGTAATGGAAAACACTTAAATATAGATCTTAAGTATGGAATTTTTCTTCATAATACATTTAGTCCATTTAACACTACTACGAAAAAATTACTGGATGAGGTACACATCTATATCAACATATGCACATGAAAGTGTTGTTCCTTTAATTTTATACAGTTAAGATACTAAATTAGACTCATTCAGAGGGACTTCAGCCATTTAGTCTTGCTAAATAAACAAGTTTAAGTTATAGTTTGTTGCTTTTGTTTTTTTAAATACAGTGTTGTACAAATAAAGTAATGAATTGTTTTTCTGTAAGCAGACTGAAGACTGACAGTGAAGGTCTACTGTGAGGTTGACACATTCAGTCCAGTGATTACCATGAATTCCAGGTGAGTTTAAATGTACGTGCTTTCTACATAAATGATTTAAGGGATAATATATGGCTATACCATGGCTACTTGCAGCATGGTATTGACCGGAAGGGTGAAAATTATTATTATTATTGTCAGTTATGACCCCTTACACTCTCAAAAGAAATGTGTAGAAAAATTACACATATTATGTGACTATAGTTTACACATTTTATGTCAATATTAAATAAAACTGTGTTAGAAGAGTTAATGTTTTACAAAGTTATGTGTAGTTTTAAATTAACACAACCTGTGTATTTGTTCACAGCATCAACACAATCTGTGAAGCCAAGAACACCCATACCCTCGGTTTCACAGAAAAGGCATAAGCTAGTCCCAGACTCATGGGTGTTACGTTTCCCCCGCACTTTTAATAAAACTTACTTTTTTAATAAAAAGTATGTGTCCCCCGCACTTTTTTTATGGCAAGTGTGTTCACGTAGAGGTCAATGTGAATAAATCTTGATTTAAATTCAAAGAGACAAGATAGTTTATGCGTGACCTGTCATTTTATTCTTTTCTAAAATGAGGCCACCTAAATGTTATGGAGCACTCACACTTAATATATGTTTAATTCATACCGGAAGCTGGAGGGCGCTCTCTCGCAGAAAGTTCAAAATGGTTTCATAGAAGTATTTCAGCTATTCGCTCTAGCAGCAGCTGAATAAAATGCAGAAACTTGGTATCATCTCAAGGTATTTATTGATATTATTGATTATAAAGTATATGAATTGAGAATCTAATTGACAACTTTTTTAATGTTTTTTAAAGAAAAAAACAAGTAAGTCTCTTATGCTTGCCAAGGCCACATATATTTAATCAAAAATACAGTAAAAACAGTAATATTAATTGCGAAATATTATTATAAATTAAAATGGCTATTTTCATATGTGAATATATTTTAAAATGTAATTTATTCCTGTGATCAAAGCTGTATTTTCAGCATCATTACTTCAGTCTTCAGTGTCACATGATCCTTCAGAAATCATTCTAATATGATGATTTGCTGCTCAAGACATATTCCTTATAATTATCAATGCTAAAAACAGTTGCTTAAAATTGTTGTGGAAAACATGATACATTTAATTTTTCTGGATTCTTTGATGAATAGAAAGTTCAATGAACAGCATTAATTACATTAATTTATTAACATTTATTTAAATATTTTGTAACATAAATGTCTTCACTGTCACTTTTGATAAATTGAATGCATCCTTGATGAATGAAAGTTTTAATTTCTTTCTTTTTTAATCTTACAAAAAATGTTTGAATTGTATAATGGTTTTCACAAAAATATGAAGCAGCACAACTTTCAGAAATGTTTCTTGAGTAGCAAATCGGTATATTTATGACACTGAAGACTGGAGTAATGATGCTGATAATTCAACTCTGACACACATATATTGTACATTTTACAATATTTTCACATAGAAAACAATTATTTTAAAGTGTAATAATATTTCACAATATACTGTTTTTACTGATTTTTTTAATAGAAGAAACATCTTTCTAAAACATTAAACAATTGTAATGTAACTTTTTTATAGGTACTGTATTTTCTGCCTTATTCTGTGATAATTTATTTTTACATTGTATAAAATTCATGAGGACTTAATGCACAAGTGTTTGTAGTACATAAACAAATAATTAAATTACAGGGGGTAGATATTGGTTATTGTTTAGCGGTTAATTTCTTATTAAAAGCAAATTCATTTCAAATTAAAAGGAAGAGATGAGATAAAAAAAATAAAAACTGGTATTACACCCAACTTTTCTGTCCCCCTCACTTCTGAAATGTTGGCTACGCCCCTGACCGGACTAAAATGCATGTTTGAGCTGTTTTAACTGAAAGCAACTTGCACTGACAGATCTTAAAATATATTAAAAATATGTCAGTGCCATTGTTTTTTTGTTTCAAGATTCACACCATTAATGTTTTTTTTCTAAAGCCGATTTATAGGCTACTGAAATGGCCTAATCCTGGCTTAATCTAAGCCCTGTCTGTGAAACCAGGGGGTATTCCAGAAAGCAGGTTAATGTGACATACCTGGGTATGTTTAAGAGTAAGCAAGCAGATAACCTCAACTTTTGATTCCAAAAATGAAGGTTAATGTAACCAAACTTATATATATATATATATATATATATATATATATATATATATATATTGTTTTGGCCGTTCATTTACACAAACGATGTGAAAAAGATGATGTCACATGCACATGTACTTTTTTGCACAGAGTCCTGCACGCGGCCGGGTACCCGCCAAATTTTTATGTAACGGGTGGAATAATATTTACGTGTCGGGTGTGGTGCAGGTGCGGGTCAGACACATTCTGTGCATTGACAGCTGCTTTTAAATGGTCCCATGCTTATTTGTGTTCACGCTCTGTCTGAAGACTGTTAAAGGCTTTTAATTACAGCAGGATTTGCAGCGCTGAGCATTGTAGCCAATCGCGCTGCATCTGATTGAAAGCTATAGTGATTATATTATAGGGAGTGCACTTTGCTCGCTTTATGTATTTAATAGGCTATTCACAATTTGAATAAAAGTTTTAGAATATTTTTCGCGCTCATACAAAGAGGACCAGCGCCCAGGTAAACACTGCTGAGTTTCAGAAGAGACAACTATGTTTAAATGCCGGGTGAATCTGCTAAATTACTTAGCCTACTTAAAGTTAAATAGGCCTACTCAAACATTTTTTGTTCTGTTATTTTATTTGTGTTGTTTATTGCAATGTTTAATTAAATGCAGTGACATATAGTGCATAATGTTGGTATTATTGTTTGTGTTAGGATAGGCTACATGATAAAATTATTTTTGTCTACCTCATGTAGGAGATTTAATGCGGGTGTGGGTCGGGTTGCGGTTTTCATGTCGGTCGGGTACGAGCTAAAATTAGTGTTTATGTCGGATTTTGGGTCGGGTGTGTTGTTAATAACTGTGGTGCCGGGCAGGTGCAGGTTTATCAACAGGACCCGTGCAGGACTCTGGAATACAGCGTTTTTAGTAGTTTCACAGATTTTTGTGAATGGGAATCGTTTTGACAATGGTGTCATCTGTACGCGAAAAACAAATGTTGTCGTGTAAATGTACCCTTAGTCTCAGTCTTGGAGGGTCTGGTCTTGCCTACACCTCTGGTTAACCTTCCTGACACATTTACTGTGTTAAAATCATTAACACAGTGAATGTATCAAAATGAACACAAGTGTTGTCCCAAAACTTGTAAAACAGAATTTAACAGTTTGAGTCAGTTTTAAAACATCTCTTTTAAGAGCAAAGATATCCATGCACACCATCCACATACAGCCCAAATTTTGTGTCTGCATAGACTATTGTGGTCCGTCTAGTTACACACAGTTTTTGCATATGTTGCATTCATATCAAAACTGAAGTAGGTTTTGGGCTTATCTGGCATAAAAATATTCCTAAAATATTATTCTGTATGTTCATCTTGCAAATGTATGTAACAAAATATATGTATGTATATTTATGGCCACTACTAATCTAAAATTCTTGCTACATGAATATTCTGAAAAAGATTTACCTCCATATTTTACAGAAAGTTGAGTCCTTCACCACGCACATCCTATTTGATTCACCGTGGCCCACCAAAACGATTTCGTCTAGTCACAGAAAGAGCGGTGCTTGATGATTATGGAAAAGTGAGAAAATGGACTTTTGGGATAAAAGACAAAAGTAAACAAAACAAAATTGTTCTGCTGGTGGGAGAAACTGGCGCTGGAAAGACGACTCATTAACACCATGGTCAACTACTTGCTGGGGGTGAAGTTTGAGGATGAAATATGGTATGAAATCACAGAAGAAGAAGCCAGAGACCAATCAGAATCACAAACCTCTGAAATCACCATGTACGAGTTCTGTCCATTAAAGAGTCTCATGTCTCTCACCATCATTGATACTCCAGGCTACGGAGACACTAGAGGACTGGAAAAAGATCTAGAAGTTGCTGAAAATTTATCTGCTCTGTTTCAGAACAATGATGGAGTTCGTGAGATTGATGCCATTTGTTTTGTTATTCAAGCTTCTAAGGCTACGTCCACACGAAGCCGGAGTTTACCCCAATCCGATCTTTTTTTTTTCCTCGTTCTAAAAAAAATCCCGTCCACACGGCGCCGTATCAAGAAATATCTGCGTCCACACGAAACCAGTGAAACCGACTGAAAACGATGTAGTATACATGCCAGATCAGCATGTGGCGCTGTCATTTTGCCACAGAGATACTCTAAAAATGGAGAAGAAGAATTGGAGCATGCGCTTAAACCTTGCGCGCTGTATACAAACCCAATACAACAACAAGACGAAGATGGCGAATGCAAGAGCAAAAGTGGATTCATTTGTATGGACCGATGACGAAGTCGAACTTTTACTTCGAGTTACACTAGATTACAAGACAACTAAATTACAAGAAAATGTTGACTGGGAGTCGTGTCAGTCTAAATATTCGGATATAATGGAGGCGTTTCAGGCGCAGTATCCGAGAGAGACAACTGACAAGGTTTTCCCTCACGATGCTAACATGGTCACAAAAGCCCAAATCACAAGCAAGTTAAAAGCCATACGTAGCAAATACAGACAGGCGGTGGACACAGGGCGTCGAAGTGGCCAAGGACGGGTAGTGCTCATATTTTTTGAACTTTGCGAGGAGATCTGGGGTGGGTCGCCAGCTACGCACTCCATTGACACCGGCATTGAGACGGCTGACTTGGAAGAGTCGTCTACAACGACAGTGGAGCTGACAGCCGATTCTTCACACTCTTCCGAATCCCTTGACTGTGTTCCTCCTGCAGTTGTAAAGCAGCGCCGGGATTTGCTCCAGGTAGGCTCATGGTTTCAAGCTTAGCGAGCTATCCATATTGTACAGTACTGTTTGGTGTTGCCATAGTTACAACAAATGTATTTTCTTTGTTGTGTTTTTAGGTGCATAATGCTAATTCAAAACATAGATTTGGCCTTCACTTGTTTTGCGTAATAATAATGATAATAATAATAATGTGATTTTGCTCCGCTTTATTCAAGGCAAAGTTGAACAGCCACAGAGGGGACAGATTGAAGAGGAAGGTTCTGACTGATCCAGCAGAGGAGGACCTAAAAATAAAGAGGAGGATGTTGGAGTTGATGGAGGACTCAGCTAGACGCAACTCCGACAATATGACACAGATCAACGCAAACATTTCTAACATAACTAACACCATTCAGGAGGGTTTTTCTTTAATGAGGGAATTGTTGTTCCAGCGGCAGTTTGCACACCCCTACAGCAGCAGTGGACAATTCCAAGGGAACCCACCATCATTCATGCACACACCGCACCCATCTTCACCAGCCTTTCTGCACACACCTTGGCCCAATCAAGCAGCAAACCAATCGGGACAATACCACCCTGAACAACATACACCTACACCAACACACAGCACTCCACAGCAGCAAACCACATTTTCATACAGACGTGCGCTGCTGCAAGATGACACAGAGTGACTGCACTCTCACTTTGGTGCACTGTTGCACTTTATACACTTTAATTTGACCTGTTGTATACACACACATTATATATATAATATATATATGTATATATATACACACACACACACAGGTATAGAAAAACAACATATATAATATAGTGTGTGTGTGTATATTTTATATATATATATATATATATATATATATATATATATATATATATATATATATATATATATAAAATATGGAAAAAATTAAGAGACCACTCCAAGTTCAGAAATCAATGTTAAGTGGTCTCTTATTTTTTTCCATATATATATATATATATATAATTTTATACCTGTGTGTATATTATAAATATATGTGTGTTTACAACAGAAAATGGTATGCAACATTTTATTTATATAAAACTAAAATCTGTTTACTTTTTTTTTTACTTGTTTCATGTTGTTTATTTTTTGGACCGGTTGTATCTATTTTACCTGTTGTATATAATTATTCAACCAGAAGCTTTATTTTCCAATAAAAATATATATATATTTCTGGAAGTGGTTGCAGTTAATGTTTTTTCACTAGGCACATAACACTTTAACACATAACACAAAATGATAAGCATCACACAATTCACATTTGGAAAATGTACTAAATGCTTTTAACACAAAATACCAGTCGGTCTTGTTGGGCAGTCTTTTGCTATGGGTCAAGGTACTTTGTGAGTACTCTCCTCACTCTCTTTCCCTCTCCCTCATTACTGTCTGTCAGGTAGTTGTTGCTTTGTGTAGGAGGCTGTACATCTTTATCACATTCAATTGATCTCAACACAGAGTGTTCAGCCACAGTCTCCTTACTGTCCTCACAAAAATTGTGTAGAACAAAGCAGGCGTAAATGACATGGGGCAGGTCCTGCAAGTTGATGTCCATAGGTCTTTTCAGTGCAGCAAATCTGGCTTTGAGGCGCCCAAAAGCGCACTCGATGACCATTCGTGCCCTACACAAACATAGCCCGAAGTACTGTTCTTGCGGTGTGGAGCCACCGTTTGAATATTCCTTCATCAAGTAAGGCAGTAGAGGGTAGGCTGGGTCACCAAGAAGAAAAATTGGTATGTCCTCCTCGTTTTCCACAATCTGCTTTTTTAGAGCAGGGATCTTGCCAGTCTTAAAGTACAAGTTTAACTTTGAATTAGCAAACACTCGTGCATCGTGTACACTCCCAGGCCACTTTATCACAACATCCATAAATCTGTACTTATAATCACATACTGCCTGTACATTAAGGGAATGTTTACCTTTCCTGTTGATATAGTCCATTGAGTTGGTAGATGGCTGCTTGATTTCTATATGGGTGCCATCGACTGCTCCCAAACACTGTGGCATGCCATGAACACGATGGAAGCCCGAAACCAGTTCCTTGGCCTCGGCCTCGGTAAAAGGCAGCCTGATGTATTTTGGACCCATGTGGATAGCGATCGCTTTGCAAGTGTGCCTGACAACAACAGACACAGCCTGTCGCGACAGGCCGAAGGCGTTAGCAGTCTTTCGTAGCCGCCCTTCATCGCTCAGGTAGTAAAGCGTTAACGCAACCCTTTTCAGCGGTTCAATTGATGCCCTCATGTTTGTTGTTTCCCCTTCGATATACGGTGTAAGTTCTTCGCTAAGGGCGACAAGAGATGATTTGGACATGCGGAAGTTCTCCCTCCATTCATCGTCCACAACAACGCCATTCACAAAGTTGTCCCACCAACTGCTGGTTCTGCCAGGTCTTACCCAAAATCTTCTCCTGGTTGCCCTCCTGGTTGTCCTCCGCAGTGGACCTAAGAGTATGTGGCGTATGTTGTTGTCTATAATCATTTGTTGCTCACCGTAGTGGCAAAGAAGCAGAAGATTTTGCTTTAGTAAAGTTAATAAACTCATTAACTGTTGCAGCACGAACACAATCATGTAGTCCGCCATTGTTGTTTATGCTCTTACGTGACGTAGCGGTGTCTGACTACGGTCGACACGTGGGGCGATGACATCATCGTTTCAGAAAATTTACGGATCGCCCCGTCCACACGACAACGCGAAACCGCCGTTTTCAAATTTTTCCACTCTGGGACCCGGTTTCAAAAAATTCCGGTTTCACCTTTCGAAAACGCCGGATCCGTGTGGACGAAACGCCTATCCGTAAAAAAAATTGTGCGGTTACACTGAAACTCGTCTCCGTGTGGACGGGGCCTAAGAATCGTCTCTCAGACAGGCAGCATTACATTATCAGTTCAGTTCTGTCTTTGTTTGGGAAAGACATTGTGAACAACATTGTGTTTTTAATAACACACTCTGATGGTCTGGAACCCAATAACGTCCTTGGTGCCATTAATATAGCTAAAATCCCCTGCAGACGAGACCACAATAACAAGCCAGTTCATTTCTTATTTAACAACCGGCAGGCTGAAGCCCACCACAATGAGAAACGTTACCTTCGTGCTCAAAGTGTCGCTTGGGAAAACAGCATGGAAGAGATGAAGCAATTTCTTCAGTCACTGGATGAAAGGAACAGGAAAAGTTTAGAGTTGACTTCAAATGTCCTGATAGAGCGCGTTCAATTTGAAGCGTTTATTAGCAACTTACGGCTGCGAATTCAAGAGAAAGAATCAAAGATGTCTGAAAAAATTCAGATCCAGGAGGCAATAAGACAAAACAAAGATAAGGTTGACAGACATGCAAACTTTAGTATTAGAGTAAAAAAAACAGTCAAAGAGAAGATTCCCATTGAAAGCATGTCATGGAAGAGCAGGAAGGCGACAACCTGTACTGTCTGTGAGGAAAACTGCCATGAGTTTGACTGCTGGTGGGCTTCTAATCCCAGCAAATGTGAAGTCATGAAAAAAGGCTACTGCACCGTCTGCACAGGGATGTGCCACCACAGCAAACATGTCAGAGAAAACAAGAAATATATAATCAGAAACTTGAACATTGTGATGCAATATGAAGATGTAAGACAGAAATATGAAAAAGCCCTAGAACAAACTAAGACACATTTGGTTGTAATGGAACATCTTGGCAAAGATCTGCAGGAGCTTGAGGACCAAAAGTCAACTCTTCTGTTCAATGCTTACAGGACCATCAAGCATCTGTCTCAGATCGCATTAAAGCCAGACTCCGCGTTCACACTTCATCATCTCGACTTCTTCATCCCCAGACTGAATGAGGCTAGGAAAGTAAACTGGGCCCGAGAGCTGGAGGAAATGAAGAGAACCGCTGAAGCTGAGGAAGCAAATAAAGATGCTCTGAGTTATCTGAAAGCTGGTCTGTCAAAACTGGAACATGTTTTTGGTGGGCAATGAACAAATGCAGAGAGGACAAGAAATGAATCAATGAGAATGATCTGTAAATAAAAAAATAAAAAAAAATCATTTAATCATAGTATTGCATTGCATGGTATTATCAAAATGTTGCATCCATAAACATTGCATTTACGCTTGTGTTAATCCTGGTTGAACTCTTCTACGTTTTATCTCAATTGCTGGAGTCTTTCATTTTTTTATTTTTGCCTGTATTATGTTATTTCCTTCAGATTTGTCTGTCTTGATGTCAACATCAATTTTTATATTAAATAAAATAACTAAAATAAATACAAGAATATATTACATTCATAAATGTTATATTTTGTTGACCAAGCTAGAAAACCTCATTATCTTCAAATTAGTGATAAATAATTAGGGGAAAGGGTGCAAAAAAGAAACAAACGTGTATAGGCATATTTGAACCTTTTATATGAAAAATAGAATTTGTCCATTGAAATGGGTGCACACACTCTTCCTGAAATTTTTTTTTCTCTTTATTTGGTGAATGTAGCAAATTAGCTTAAAAGGGAAATATCAATAATTAATTATAACTTGTTATAAATAGTTATAAATATTTGGACCAGCTAATAGAATTAACTTGATGTAGCTTAATTAATATAATAATCAATTAATCTGTTCAGCCAGCAAACAAAACAAGTATTGATCAACACTCAGAAAGGATATTTTCAAAATAACCCTTTATTAGCATGAAGCTGTGTTTGCATTGTTAAATTGACATTGATTTACAAGCAGGGACCAGAATCAAAAACTCACATGAATGTCCACAAAAGTTTTATTCAACTAAATCAAAACTAAAGTTAAAACAACAAAACTAAATAATGGCAGTGAGCAGGATTAATGAGTAAGGGCTGAAGAAAGTGCTTCCATCCACATCCATCATAAATGTGTACTCCACACGGCTCCGGGGGGTTAAAAAGGGGGGTGGGGGGGATAACATTTAAACTGATGCTGGTTAAAGTCCAGCCACACAGAGAATAGCATCATAGCATCAATATCACATATCGCCTTGTACTCTCTCAGCGTGAGGAGAGGAGCTCAGCAGAGTGGTGGCTTCCGCAAACAAACCTCTTTAACAAGAGGAAGCCAGCCCACTCAAGCAGTTTAAAAGCCCCAATACATAAAGTATATATATTAAAGTTTATATGTTATTCTTTATATGTTAGATTACAAATATAGTATAAAAATATAAAAATGAGGCCTTATTTCAGTGACTTATTTTTATTTTTTTTGCTTTTTCTGAAACCACGCATATACATAATTCTCTCAAAAATACAAACATATACATTCTTGTTGCTCACATATTATTGTAGCCTAGTTTGTGCTGAATACAGTGTAATGACACTTTTGGTATGAATATGTTGATATGCAACAAATGTCAGGGCATGTCAAAACTCCAGGATCCCAAATCAGCCTCAGACCCCAGAGGGATAAGTGATAAGTATGTGTACAAAATACACATACTCATCTTTGCACCAATAAAATGTGCAACACTTTGTTTTACTACCAAGTATATGTAATATCTAATTTAACTTAATTTAATTAAACCACAAAAGTGTGGCTATTTAGACAGGCCCTTGGTTTATGTCTTGAGTGAAGTGCTGTGTCCCAGTTTGCCAACTTATACTACACCCTAAATGTATGTACTCTTTTTGTGAAGAAAAAGTACATACTTTTGAGTGTATAACAAAAGGATAGACAAGCTTTGGTACGTACTATCATGTCATAAAATCTCTTCTTTAACAGACGCTCTGTTAATACATACGTTGACAGGCAGGTAGGACATTGTATCGTTGCATTCAGACCGCACATTTTATGGTCCTACGCCTTTCAGATGATATATACATATACAGTGGGTACGGAAAGTATTCAGACCGCCTTAAATTTTTCACTCTTTGTTATATTTCAGCCATTTGCTAAAATCATTTAAGTTCATTTTTTTCCTCATTAATGTACACACAGCACCCCATATTGACAGAAAAACACAGAATTGTTGACATTTTTGCAGATTTATTAAAAAAGAAAAACTGAAATATCACATGGTCCTAAGTATTTAGACCCTTTGCTCAGTATTTAGTAGAAACACCCTTAAGTTTTTCACACCTGGATTTGGGGATCCTCTGCCATTCCTCCTTGCCGATCCTCTCCAGTTCTGTCAGGTTTGATGGTAAACGTTGGTGGACAGACATTTTTAGGTCTCTCCAGAGATGCTCAATTGGGTTTAAGCTGAAAAACACCCCCACAGCATGATGCTGCCACCACCATGCTTCACTGTTGGGACTGTATTGGACAGGTGATGAGCAGTGCCTGGTTTTCTCCACACATACCGCTTAGAATTAAGGCCAAAAAGTTCTATCTTGGTCTCCTCAGACCAGAGAATCTTATTTCTCACTTTTTTAGCAATCTCCATGCGGGCTTTCACGTGTCTTGCACTGAGGAGAGGCTTCCGTCGGGCCACTCTGCCATAAAGCCCCGACTAGTGGAGGGCTGCAGTGATGGTTGACTTTCTACAACTTTCTCCCATCTCCCGACTGCATCTCTGGAGCTCAGCCACAGTGATCTTTGGGTTCTTCTTTACCTCTCTCACCAAGGCGCTTCTCCCCCGATAGCTCAGTTTGGTCGGACGGCCAGCTCTAGGAAGGGTTCTGGTCATCCCAAACGTCTTCCATTTAAGGATTATGGAGGCCACTGTGCTCTTAGGAACCTTAAGTGCAGCAGAAATGTTTTTGTAACCTTGGCCAGATCTGTGCCTTGCCACAATTCTGTCTCTGAGCTCTTCAGGCAGTTCCTTTGACCTCATGATTCTCATTTGCTCTGACATGCACTGTGAGCTGTAAGGTCTTATATAGACAGGTGTGTGGCTTTCCTAATCAAGTCCAATCAGTATAATCAAACACAGCTGGACTCAAATGAAGGTGTAGAACCATCTCAAGCATGATCAGAAGAAATGGACAGCACCTGAGTTAAATATATGAGTGTCACAGCAAAGGGTCTGAATACTTAGGACCATGTGATATTTCAGTTTTTCTTTTTTAATAAATATGCAAAAATGTCAACAATTCTGTGTTTTTCTGTCAATATGGGGTGCTGTGTGTACATTAATGAGGAAAAAAATGAACTTAAATGATTTTAGCAAATGGCTGCAATATAACAAAGAGTGAAAAATTTAAGGGGGTCTGAATACTTTCCGTACCCACTGTAAATACATTTAGGCCACTTAACTTAGTGATTGTTATCAGGACGTGAAGAAACTTTCAACCAGCATAACAAAACCTGCAACCAACCTATACCCTGCCTTTAATAAAGTGACAGGAAAGTACTGATGCTGTCTATGTCATTAATGTTAATCAAACAACAAAAGACAGAGAAAATCACTCAATGTTCTTTACTGAATAACTTTTAATATATACCAGTGTGTATTTAATTTATACAGTGAAGACTATGCATTGTTTTGTTTTACCTTTGATTACTTTATTCCATTTTTTTACTTATGTAAGGACCTACCTGAAAAACTTAACACTTTATTAGGGCCCAAGCACCGATGGTGTGAGGACCATATTGTAATTGCTCTGCCAATTATTCTTCTTCTCCGAAATGAGGGCCTAAACATGCTTGAAAACTCACAAAACTTTGCACACGTGTCAGAAGTGGTGAAAATTGATATGGGTTTCAGAATTAGGTGTAGCAAAATGGCTCGATAGCGCCACCTACATAATAGTCATACTTCACTGAATGGCCAATTTCACATGTATTTTGTGCATTTTCAAAATACAGAATACTGTATTTGCAGAACGAGATGTTGAGAACGGGGCGAGGCCGGTGGCACAAGTGTTAATGTGTTAAATTTTTTCTTCATTTTCTTTTATAGGTTTTCAGCTCTGACATTGTATAAATGTGAAAAAACTCTGGTTCAGTTTTTTTCACATGGGACAGCCGGCTGCTTGCCCCCTTTATATCGCTCCCCGTCTAAACACATTTTTCCTTTGCAGTTGATGGAGTATGTTTTGCCTGCTGAGTCTCTTCCTGCTCATTTTCTTTTCCTTTTGGTCTTCTTTCTTCCAGGTGTGTGACTTGTGTTACTCGTCTCCTTCCAGGCCAGTTTTCTTGTTGCAGGTGGTGGAATTTCATCCTGATATTCAATCTTTCTCTCCTTCTTTATCTTTTCTTTAGCCACTGTCAGTATCTCATCCATTGTATCAGGGTCTGAATCCTCTTCTACCTTTTTTAGTTTGTTCATGACTGACTTGTGTATTAGATGTTTCTATACAAGCTTTACTTTTGTTGGTGGTGGAGTTGATTGATCTGGATGGTAATTTTTTCTCTTCTCTTCCTTATGTGGTCTTCCAGCCGTTCATTTTCTGGATGGGTGACCTGCATGTTGCATGTCTCCATCCAATCATTCTGTATAGTTGAAGGTGATGTAGTTTTGGTATTCTCTCTCCTCTCCTTCTTACTCTTTCTTGTCCCTCGCCTTTCAGGTGGACGCTCCTCTTCAACCGTAGCAGAATGTAGTGGTGCAACCTGAATCATCAGTGGTTCAGCCACTGTGTTTGAGAAAAGCGGCTGTAATTTTGCTTCAAATATTTCCATCTCAGCAGAAGATACCTCACAATCTCTCTTTTCAGTCTCCACCTCTATATCTTCTGGAGGTTTCTGGATGGACTCTTCATGAATGAGGCTAAATTCTTGCACACTTTGCCTTGTCAAGAGTCGTTTAGGCAAGCAGCTAAAGCTAGCAAGAAATTTGCTTAGTAATGTCATTTTCACAATGGATCGTGATGAATCACAATTGGATTGATAAAATATTACCAAGCAAATATCAACTCTAATATCACTGCTAATACCTCTATCACTTCTCCTGAACTCAACTGCGCCACACTCAGGTTCCATATTGTAGTGTGGCCACAGTGTTACGTCACAGCCTACCTAACTCCTGCAGTCACGCTATGTTATGGAATTCAAAATAGTCTATAGTCTTATAGTCTAATGTCTGAAATTGTTTTAGAGGTGGCATCATTTATTAAGAAGCAATACTGTGCTGTGCATTATTTGACTGACAACCCTTTTATATTTCTGCTCAAATTGTGTTTTTTTAACCTACACTGTTGTTAAGACTTTAACTATATTGTGGTTTTTGTGATTTTGATATTTCATTTTATATAACGTTAGTAGTGTCAGTTGATGTCGCTCAACAACACAGATGAGGTGGGAGAGGGATACAGCCCTGCTGAAAAAACAGCATATGCTGGTTAAGGTAGGTTTAGGAGCTGGTATGCTGGTCCTTTGTTGGTCCATGCTGGTCCTGGACCAGCTTAATACCAGCATGGACCAGCATAGGACATGCATAGACATGCATATTTACTTAGTTTTTTTTTTTAGTTTATTCTGCCTATTTTAGCAAACTAAGACCAATCAAATCAGTTTTCTTTCTGTTTCAGAGCAGGGCGTTTTCAGTTATTTACAGTGTGCTTACAATTAGTTTTTGTTTTGCTGAATTTGTGAACATCTTGGTGGATAAAAAAAATAATAATAATTTTCTTTTACAAAACCATTATACCTTGGAATCTCATGTGTAATAATATGTATATGCTTATATTTAATCTTCCACTACAAATCACCACAAAAGCAGACTATATGTATGTATAAATATTGGCAATGCTTTCTTAGATAATGATTTAAATATATTTTATTCATGATTTGAGGTTAGCAATATTAGTACAGGTGAGGAAAACCATAAGGATGAGATACTGGGTTTGGTTAGTTGAAAGGAAGATCTGGTCATTCCTGAAATGGATGTAAGAAAGGATATATATATATATATATATATATATATATATATATATATATATATATATATATATATATATGTATATATATATATATATATATATATATATATATATTGGTTTATTTGTTTTTAACTTCTAGTTAATATTGTTGCATTGTGTGAGAGAACCTAGAGGAAAAGCATTTTACATGTATATGCTTGTGTACGGTGTCCATATTAGGACTTTCTCACACCTCAGTCATACAACGAAAAGGAGTCATGCCTCAGACTAAAAGGCTTTCAGTCATCGGACAAAACGGCATCGCGCCTTAGACTGAAAGGCTTCAGCTCTCAGGAAAAACGACATCAGGTGTCAGGTCTCGTACAATTAGACATCGAACTAAACAGCCTCAGACCAAAAGGCTTCAGACGAAACAGCCTCAGACCAAAAGGCATCAGACAAAACGGCCTCAGACTAAAAGGCATCAAACTCAAAGGCATCAGACGAAACTTACTTAGAAAGAAGCGAATTGCCCCGCCTCAATGTGATGTCACGTGCACACAGTTTTCTGTTAAATGTTACAGTCACTAACCTATATAAAACATATCCCACTGAGATTATTTTGTAAATTTGTATTATTCACTAGTTTTATTTGCATGTAGGCTATAAAAAGTTTGCAAAATAACACATTGCAACTAGCTTGCATTGCAAACTATCGTGAACACATACGAAAATTAACCATTGGTTAAAAGTGTGTTAACTATGATTTTTCTTTTTTTTTTGTTGGATTGATAGGCTATTTGTATAATAATAATTTTACTTCAAATACCTTAAACTATGGTATAGCAAAACCATGGTTAATTTGTGGTTACCATGGTTAACTACAATAACCATTTTGTTTTATTTGTAGTAAACCCATGGTTCATTTTTATAAGAGAGGTAAAAAAAAATATTTCGAACTATTTGAATGCGTTGTTTTAAGTAGGCTACAGCTGCTTGTGTACAGAGGTTACCAAGGAAATGGTTTTATTTCTGCTGTTCCAGCGCCACCTACTGTCAGAGAGTTGATTAGGCAAGGCAAGGCAAGGCAATTTTATTTATTTAGCACATTTCACACACAATTCAAAGTGCTTTACATAAAAAGGAAACAAATACTTAAAAATTAAAATGGAATGCATAAAAAATAACAATAAAAACAGAATACCACTATCTGGTTGGAAGAGTCACATTTACATTTTCATTCAGCCCGTTGCTGTTTTTCTGCAGACCAATGTGAAAATCGGCATGTTCTTTTCTGTTCTTTTCTTTTCTTATTCGCCAAGGGATTACATAAATAGCCTACATGAATACCATCAACAGATAGATTCTACATAATTAACATCCACGCATACACACCTTACATTAATTTGGGAATAGTAACAGTAAAGAAAAAGACGACTGAATGACGACATATGATGGGATAAAAGCCAATAGAAAGTTAGGCTATAAAAAAAAAAAAAAGATGCCTTTTAGTCTGATGCCTTTTAGTCTGAGTCCGTTTCATCCGATGCCTTTTCGTCTGAAGCCTTTTGGTCTGAGGCTGTTTCGTCTGAAGCCTTTTGGTCTGAGGCTGTTTAGTTCGATGCCTAATTGTACGAGACCTGACACCTGACGTCGTTTTTCCTGAGACCTGAAGCCTTTCAGTTTGAGGCGCGATGCCGTTTTGTCCGATGACTGAAGCCTTTTCGTTGTATGACCGAGGTGTGAGAAAGTCCTAATATGAACACCGTACATGTGACAAATAAAGAACCTTCCACATTGAAGCTATGTTTGCCCATCAAAACAAAGCATGGATTGTTCTCTTTGTGTCACTGTATTCTGGACATTGCTTCACTGATTTCCCTTTGCTCTAGCAGCTGGTACAGTGGCCACAGCTTTGATTAGTGTTCCTCTCTTAATAACAACCAGTGGAATTGCGTTGTATGATTCTCTTTTATGTAAGGTAAGACTCATAGTTACGCTAATATGTAATTTGTACGTTTGTGTTGTTATCTGTAGTGTATGTTATTTTTAATTAGAGCCATTTGATTTAAATTGCTCTATAACATTACTACTACTATCATTGTTAAAAGCAAAGATTTTAAAAGAGTACTTATTAGGGAAATAATATACTTAAGCATTAATTAAATACTGTTTAAGACTCTTAATTGTATGTCATTTACAATTAAATTAAAATGCATTGTTGAAATTTATATTAAACCCTATATAAAATTATATTAAAGTTAAGAGTGCTTAAGTACATCTTTACATGTAATTTCATTATTATTTCTGTTGTCTTTGAAATATAGTGAAACTGCCAAATATACTGACAAAAATTAATGGTAAACTAAAATATACATTTAAAAATATGCATTTCTTTTGAAACTTGCGTGTCGTGTATTTAAATATATTTGGGGGTTCAAGCACGTAAACCCTATTGTAATTGTTACATTTTTCAAGGCATTCTCCCCTAAAAGTGATCGGGCAGACCAAACCGTAAGTCATAGAGACTTGAAACTTTGAGGGCTGGTAGTACTCTTACCGCCTACAACGTCACCAAGGCTCGCCCCGATCAGCCTGACGGGGGCACTACAGCGGTCAAAAGTATGAAATGACATATAACTCCTGAACCATTAGGCCCAGGCTCAAGTGTCTTATATCGATGGAATCCTTGGCTCAAGGTGGACAAGATTTGTATAAGTATATATTTGTAATAATTGGACCCAATTATTTTGTATATCGGGTATTTTGGGTTTTTTGAAAAACCTACTTTTGTGAACTAGTCCTAGGTTTTTCGCCCAATCGGAACCAAACCAGTGCAGAAATGTTCTCTGGAGTCTGAATATCAATAATTGGTTCACAAAATTTCACAAATGGGTTTCAAAATTTTGGTTCACGGTCGCTAAGGGGCCCCAAAACATATGATGGGTGCGGAGTCACTTCTACTAAAATGGCTATTTTAAAAAGAAATTAGATATTTGCTCCAAACTCGTTCACGTGTGTATGGGCTCATTCTTTGGTCACGATAAAAAATTGCGTCGATTGGACACTATAACTTGAAAAATCCATGAAAACAGCTGTAACTATGGAACCATTAGTCCGATCGACTTTAGCGAAATTTGGCGTGCAGTGTCTTGGTCCAAGGGGGCATGATAGTCTATGAGGACATTGGCGTACCTCAAAAAACATGGCCGCCATTGGCCAATAAAATTTGAGCACCCACTAGACAATATGCATATCATTTGATAGATCTCCTCATTATGAACAACTTTGCCTCTAGAACCAATGCTGTCAATCTAACCATTCATTAATTACTTGCAAATATGTGAAAAACCTACTTTTGCAAACTAGTCCTAGGTTTTTCACCCAATCGGAACAAAACCAGTGTAGGACAATTCTATGGACTCTCTAGATCAATAATTATCAAAAAAAAAAAAAAAAACTTAGGGTTGCAATAACAGGGTCATTTAGAAAATGGGTGTGGCTAAATATTCCCAAAAACCTATAAATCCTAAACAAAAACTCAGAACTTCACAAAATTAAGATGTGGATGATATGGAGATCAGACCATAAATATATGTTTTTAATAATTTTGGCTGAAAATATATGTAACTCTGGGTGTGGTTGACTTATTTTCATGGGACTCCTGAAACCTTACCGAGCCCATCGATACCAGACTTGCAAGGTTTCGCCTTATGGGTTGTGCTACATTGTGATTTAGCGCTTTAAAAACTTTTGTGAATATCTTCGAAACCGTTAGTCCAACTGAGACGAAAACAGAGTAGGAAACACAGAACCTAAAGTTGATTAACTAAAGGTTTTTAACCCAAATGTCAAAATTTTGATAGGAAGTGCCAAAAAATCCAATCAAAGATGTTCTTGGGTCATTTTTTATGCTCTCTTATATATAAGTATATATAACTTTAAAACGAAATGAGATATTTTCACCAAAATTAACACGCATATGTATGGGCACACTCTGAGGACACCCAAAATAGGTGATAGGTGGCGCTATAACTGTCAAAAACTGTATTTTTCCCTACTGAATTGCCTCTATTGGCTGTAAATGGTCTTTTCCATCTATGATCTAAGTGTTTACATGCTTGCTAAATAAAATATAATACCTTTAATGTGCTTAAAGTGCTTGAACCACGGTAAATGCTGCTTGCAGCTGTAATTACACTTGAAATGATGAAATTCCTGTTTAGACCATTTAAAATATATTAACTTTAAATGTAATATCAAATAACACACTACATTTAAAATTTTAATCAAGTACTTTACACACGCTTTAGTATGTTAGTCAACACTTAAAAATAAGTGTACTTCTTTAAAGCATGACAAAAGATTCTAAAAACAATGATTTAAAACATACTTTAAAGTAAAACTTTTTTAAATTTGACTTAATTGCACTTTTAAAACTGTACTTAAGTGGCCTTTTATATTTCATTAATATTGATTTATCTGCAAAAACAGTTTATAAAAACATACTTTTAAGATTTGAAGTACACATTCAGCACAATTAAGCACACTTATTTTCACAGATAGGCCAAACTTTACAGCAGAATGTGCTTTTTGGAAAAGAGACAACAACAAAAAAAATGTTGATAGGGACACTACATAGGCAAAATGCAGTAGCAACACAAACTACACCAAAACGTTGTTGTTTAAACATAGATACTGTATTTTATATAAACTACTCTGTAATTTTTAATCTCATCTCTTCCAGAGAATGTCAGCAAAAAAGGGACTGAGGGCAGATTCGACCCACTTCACTTTAGAGGGAGCACCATTTCTCATCCTGGGAGGCTCCATTCATTACTTTCGGGTCCCAAGGGCATACTGGAGAGACCGGCTGCTGAAACTGAAGGCCTGTGGTCTCAATACTCTCACCACGTAAGAACATGACAGGGGCTCACAGTTTTTTCCCTCTCAAAAATCTTCTTGAAGAGTCATATTTATTCTGTCAGGTATGTGCCATGGAATCTGCATGAACCAGAAAGAGGAGTTTTTCTGTTTCAGGAACAGCTGGATATGGAGTAAGTGATGTTTCTATTTTTATTTATTTAATTATTTTGGTGGTGGTGGTGGGGTCCTACTTTATTTATATTAAGTATCTTTAACTACTGTGCGCCTACATTTAAATTAATCATTTGGTACAATGCACTTATTGTGCACATGCATGTTTTTACATTGTGCTTATATTTAATACCTGCATGTAATTACAGCTGTAATTAATTTCTGTAATTAATATCTATAATTACACTGTTGACACCTTAACCCACCCTTAAACCCTAACAATACCCATATCCCACCTCACTACCAGTAAATGTTTTTGTTTTTGCACCTAACAATTTTTGTTTTGATGTAAGTATGTAAAAGTTGAAGTCACCTACTATAAAGTGTGACCTATAAGAACTATAAAAATAAGAAGAAAATATTAGGATGGTTACCTGTGTTCTGGGTGGTTACTGTACCAAATCAGCCTCTGATATTTTGATCTTCATACATGGCTTCTAAATTTAATCTTGCATTCAGTCTTTTTTTCCTCACTGCCATGTATGAGCCACAGTGATACTTGCTTCAGGCTCAGCAATAAACATTTCATGGTATGTTCCATTTACACCACTGTACTCATCAAATTAAAGATGCAATATGTAAGATTTTTGCTGTAAAATATCCAAAAACCACTAGGCCACTAGGCTATATATTTTGTTCAATTGAGTACTTACAATATCCCAAATGTTTCCAACTATTTGTAAATCGTGAGAAAATTGTGTGTGTTGCGCAATCGCTCCATCTCCTCGTTCAGCTCCCACAACACTGCTCCTGCTCTGATTCATACTACAGTAACGTTAATAATCGTATCCATGAACATGATTTCTTCCCGAGTCCACTCCCTATTCTTTTGCACCTTCCGTTGAGGTGAAGACCAAATGTCCCAAGATTCCGCACTCAAACTTGGCATCATCAAGCTACGCCTTTGTTTTGAATAAGCTTCTAGCGACCTCTAGTGGACAGAAATCCTACATACTGCACCTTTAACTCTTTTGTTTGTTTCAAGGGCGTACATTCGTCTCGCAGGGGAATTAGGCCTCTGGGTGATTCTGCGTCCAGGACCATATATATGTGCCGAGTGTGATTTAGGTGGCTTACCAAGGTTAGTGCATCAACTGTGTTATGAAAATGATTTATTTTTATTTTTTGTGGTGAATGTCTGTGCATCTTTTGTTGTTTGCTTTAGTCTTGCATTATTAATATATATATATATATATATATGTTTGTTTGTTTTTTTACCTTATCTTAATTAGTTGGCTGCTGCAAGATAAGAAAATGAAAGTGAGAACGACCTACTCTGGTTTCACAAGTGCTGTGAACTCATACTTTGATAATCTGATTCCGAGAATCACGCCCCTCCAGGTGACGTTTTTTTTTTTTTTTTTTTACCTGTTTTTATTTGTTGAAAATGATTGAATAAATTATAATTGTAAATTATCATACTGAAACTGCCTCCATTGCTCTCCCTGCAGTTTAAGAATGGAGGCCCTATTATTGCTGTTCAATTAGATAATGAATATGGTTCATATGCGAAGGATAAGCAATACATGTCGTTCATCAAAGAGGTATGGAATGAAATGAAATCAATTTCTTTTACTCTGAAATATGGTAATCCGTTTCTTTTATACATACAGTTTGTTCTCGAAATCAACAGGCATTACTGTCCCGGGGAATCTCAGAGCTTCTTCTGACATCAGACAACCACAAAGAGTTAAAAAATGGAGGGGTGGATGGAGGTAACACTTATATATCCATTCATTTATTTAGTGTTCCCACTGCTTGTTTATAATGTGATATTCATATTTTCGGTATTGTTAATTACAGTTACAATGTTATGATAGTATTTTGCGCATATGCAATCATTTCATTATGTTTACTCTACCGTTCAATAGTTTGGGGTCAGAGAGATTTTTAAAGTTCTTGACAGAAGTCTCTTATGCTCACCAAGGCTGCATTTATTTGATCAAAAATATTATCAAATTAAATGTTTTCTATTTTAATGTATTTTAAAATTAAATGTATTTTTTCAGTATCATTACTCCAGTCTTCAGTGCAGTGTTGCCAAGTGTGCGGTTTTCCCGCGGAATTGGGCTACTTTTACACTGTTGCTGCGGGTTGTTTTCATGTCCGCGGGTTGAATCGAACCCAAATAATGTGATATTTAGCCCCTGGAATGCTAATTTTACCAACACTCAAAAAAATGAACTTTCACTGTTGTTAGTTTCACTTAAACCACCCTTGTTCACATTACTTAAAAAACTCATGTAACTACACGAATGTAATTTAACTGCGTTGTTTCTACTAAAATTGAGTATTGTCAGCTTTACTTAGTAAGTGTTTGTTCAGTCAACTTAACATTGCTGTGTGAAACACACACATTATTGATGACATAACTAACTGTGCAGTGGATCTGTAGTTCCCAGCATGCTTTGCAAGGGACTACATTAGGAGAGTAATTTTAGGGATTAAAGTGTTATTTTATGTGTTTTTCAGTAAAGGGAAAGATGTTGTTAGTTTATGCTAGTGTTTAATGTTCAGTTATGTTGGACATTTAGAGTAGTTTCTGTAATGTTTTTGAATTTTGTGGTTACCATCATGCAGAAGAGTGTCGCCTGTGTTTAGGCTGTGCGCACTCATATACGCATGTTTATAGGATGTAATTCCTGCTCTCAGTTCAATTGAGTTTGTTCAATGAGTTATTTTTCGAGTGCATTTTGGGGTGAGGGGCTGCTTTCTGATGTGTTGTATCCTTTTTATTTAAATGATTATTCAAAAAAAAAAAAAGGTGTTCACCTTACATAATTAACATAACATTATTAAGTAAACTGCACATATAAATATTATGTAAAGGTGACATTCAAATGATTTGTATTTACTCAAATACATTTTGTCAGCTTTACTTGAATTTCTTTTGTTCATTCAACTAAATAGTTTTTTTTACAAATTACTCAATATTGTTGCGTGGAACCACTTGACACTTTTTTAAGTAAATCCAACAATTCATTTTTTTGAGTGAAGGGAGCCCTGCCAAAAACACAGATTTTACCCCCCCCCGGAACGCGATTTTTACTGTGGGACCTCCCCTGAAACACGATTGTGCTAGTTTTGAGGAGCAATTAGGCAGGTTTTGTTGTGAAAACCTGGCAACCCTCCTATAGAAATCATTCTAATGAATATGCCGATTTGGTGCTCAAGAAACATTCTTATTACTATCTAAACAGTTGTGCTGCTTAATATTTTTGTGGAAATCCGTATTAGATTTTGGGATATATTTCATCAATGTAAAGTTGAAAAGACCAGCATTTCTTTGAAATAGATTTTTTTTTGTAACAATGTAAAAGTTAATTTTTGATCAATTTGCTTATTAATTACTTTATTTTTTTGTTTTTAAAAAGTCTTACTTAGCCCAAACTTTGAACGGTAGGTAAGTAAAGCTCTTCTCTCAGAGATTAAATTGAATTGTTCTCACTTTTTCTAAAAGTCTTGCAAACAGTGAACATGCAGAATCTGTCAAATGATGGTCTACAGCATTTAGCAACACTGCAGGTCAGTAAAGATTTTAGAGTGTTTTCACATTTTTCCTTATTTGCTAATTGTATTCAGTTGTATTATATTTCTTACAGCCTAAGTAAAACCTCCTATACTATACTGATATTTGATAAACACATAGGCAGCTCAAAAGAGATCTGAACATGTCTGTGAGAGCATTTTCTGTGCTGCAGCCAAATAAGCCGCTGATGGTGATGGAGTTTTGGCCTGGGTGGTTTGATGTCTGGGGAGGACTTCATCATGTTTTTGCTGCTCAAGGTAAAGGATCTGCCTCATCAGAGTGGACATGGACACATACGGTCTACAAAGGCAGAAAGAACAAACCACTTAGGATAGGCACTGCCTTTAAATCTGTATCTAAACTTACTTTTTGCACGACACAATACATAAATATGTATATGTTTGTGAAAAACAATCAATTTGCATTGCATGATCCATTTTTCCTTGTCAGTATATACTTTACCGTCTGATAAATTCTGCTTTGACACATATTTTTTCTGTATTTCTTCTGTTATGACAGAAATGATCTCCATAGTGCGACAGCTTTTGGATCGTGGCATCTCCATCAATTTTTACATGTTTCATGGAGGAACCAACTTTGGATTCATGAATGGCGCAAATAACGATGGGACCTACCGACCACAGACGACCAGCTACGGTTCTGTAGTTTTAATATTCATGGCTTCTGAGACAATGTACACGTTATGATTATAATGTACATATCAAGCAGCGCAACTGTTTTCAGTGTTGATAATAATTAGAAATGTTTCTTGAGCAGCCAATCAGATAAAATGCATTTTAAAACATATTCAGATAGAAAACGGTTATTTTAAATTGTAATAATATTTCAGAATATTTCTGTCTGTACTATACTTTTGTGTACATGTGTTTTTATAGCAATTGGCACTTAAAATCATCGCCTCTGTCTCTTTTAGATTATGATGCTCCATTGACTGAGAGTGGTGATTATACAACCAAGTATTATCTCTTGAGGAACCTGCTGAGCACCTACAACAGTACGTTTCTACACTGTGGTCCCTGATTATAGAATCTGCCATTTTAAAAGTGTATCTATGGAGCTGAATCTCTCCGTCCTTCTGTGCTAGTCTCTTTATGTCTGTTTGTCTCTATCAATGACAGAGAAGCCACTACCAGAGCCGCCAGCTGAGCAGAGCAGAAGAGCATATGAGCCGGTGGTTGTTTCTCATTACATTTCTCTATGGGAGACTCTTCAGTGTGCAGAAACAGTAAGACCAATGTATCCTACCATATAACATCCTTTCTTTTACTTCTTTACTTTCCTTTAAAGTGCCCCTATTATGCTATTTTAAAGGTTTTTGTTTGGAGGTCTCCTATACCAGGTCAAAAAATGCTTTCATTTTCTCATAATATACACTGATTCTCAAACAACTCATTTGATGCTTCAGTCTCTCTAAATCCCTCCCCGATGTGTACATTTCTAATTTATTGTGGTGCACATGTGGGTAATTTATCATTAACTGTATTAATAATAGTGCCAACATTAGCTAAGCACTAACGTGAATGACTGATGTAACATAAAGGTTTATGAAGCAAATCTTGCTCCATCCTTTATCATTAATCGGAGTAGTAAGAATGACAGACAATCTGCATTAATGGACACAAGTAAGTTTAGGTAATAGTGGCCCAAAACTGATTTTTGTAGAAAATAGTAGAAAATATATAAATAGAAAATACATAAATGAATAATTAATCATACTTACTGGTTGTGATTCTGAGGAGCAAGTTAGTCCAAATAAAGTGGCTATTGTCCTATCTTTAATGGCATTTTGTAAATCCAATTTAGACCTCACAGAGATTTGAGAAGCAATCAAAATGTTATTCTGCTGTTGTATCGCTGTGGTAAGTTTAACCACTGACTCTTCACATCCTCATCCTTTGGGAGTGTTTACAAAGAAAATATGCTTTTGCTGAGCAGAAAACAGCATCTTCTTGACACAATGACGACTCAGCTACAGCGTTTGAGGGCGGGTCAAAGTAGATGTTGTTGTTGCTGGCGATGGTCCGGAAGGGGTCTCCAGTGGCAAGATATCTGAAAGAGAGAGAGAGAATAAAAAATAAAATAAACATTGTTATAAATGCAGTAGGGCTGGGCGATATATCGCATGCGATTGACATTTCGTCAGTAAAGCCGGTTCCCTGATTACCGCTAAATCGCCATCACCTGCTTTCAAATGGAGCGCCATTTAATAGACAGAGCCGTAGATCACTGACAAGCTACGCAATATCGCGTTCATTATCGCAGATGAATCTCCTTCGATAATGAATGTGATATTGCGTAGCTTGTCAGGTGATGGCGATTTAGCGGTAATCAGGGAACCGGCTTTACTGACAAAATGCACGTGACAATTGCATGCGATATATCGCCCAGCCCTAAAATGCAGATTGCAATTCCATATTAGCAAATATAAATTTATAATACTGGTGTTTGTGATATCTTCACAAACACCAGTATTTTTGACCATTCTTCTATAAGGGTATTTGTTAGGTCAGGCAGTGATGTTGGTGAGAAGGCCTGGCTCACAGTCTCCGCTCTAATTCATCCCAAAGGTGTTATATCAGGTTGAGGCCAGGACTCTGTGCAGGCCAGTCAAGTTCCCCCACACCAAACTTGCTCATCCATGTCTTTATGGACCTTGCTTTGTGCACTGGTGTTTATGTTGGAACAGGAAGAGGCCATCCCCAAACTGTTCCCACAAAGTTGGGAGCATGAAATTGTCCAAAATGTCTTGGTATGCTGAAGCATTAAGAGTTCCTTTCACTGGAACTAAGGGTTCAAGCCCAACCCCTGAAAAACACCCCACACCATAATCCCCCTCCACCAAACTTTACACTTGGCACAATGAAGTCAGGCAAATACCGTTATCCTGGCAACCACCAAACCCAGACTCATCCATTGGATTGCCAGTCAGAGAAGCGTGATTTGTCACTCCAGAGAACACGTCTCCAATGCTCTAGAGTCCAGTGGTGGTGTGCTTTACACCACTGCATCAGATGCTTTGCATTGCACTTGGTGATGTAAGGCATGGATGCAGCTGCTCGGCCATGGAAACCCATTCCATGAAGCTCTCTACGCACTGTTCTTGAGCTAATCTGAAGGCCACATGCAGTTTGGATATGTGTAGCTATTGACTCTGCAGAAAGTTGACGACTTCTTTCAGCATGCGCTGACCTGCTCTGTGATTTTACATGCCCTACTACTTCGTGGCTGAGTTGCTGTTGTTCCCAATTGCTTCCACTTTATGATACCCCTGACAGTGGACCTTGGAATATTTAGTAGTGAGGAAATTTCACGAATGGCCTTATTGCACAACCTATCACGTACCATTCTTGAATTCACTGGGCTCCAGAGAGTGACCCATTCTTTCACAAATGTTTGTAGAAGCAGTCTGCATGTCTAGATGCTTGATTTTATACACCTGTGACCATGGAAGTGATTGGAACACCTGAATTCAATGATTTGGAGGGTTGTCCCAATACTTTTGGCAATATAGTGTATATATAACACTATATATAACAAACAATCGCTCTATATGATAAACAGATAGAAGGTAGGCTATTATTAACATATAAACATTGATCAGTGTACTGTAACTACGCAGAACTCATCAAATAATGTAAACAGAAGCTTTGGTTTTTCCATGCAAACATGCACGTTTGAACATTTGAGCTTCCATTTCATCAAAACTGGCCCAGTTTACATTGTTTTATTATTAAATACCTTGTTTTACTAGAAAATATGTTACATTATGAAATAAAAAGGGGTTTGCAAATGCTGTTTCATGTTATAGGAAAAAAATAGAAAACATTTGGCATGAAATGTTCTCAAAATGACTATACACCATTTGTCCAATAGCATTTCCGAGCCGATGATCCTATCAGCATGGAGAACCTTCCCGCAAACCACAGCAATGGTCAGTCCTATGGGTACACACTCTATCAGACTGACATTCATTCAGGTGGAGAACTCAACTCAAGGAAACATGTTCATGACAGAGCTCTAGTAAGATCTTTTCCTATCTATTTGGCCTCCATTTTATAAAGGTTATAATGGATAACAATAACAAACAAATCAAATCAAGGGGAGAATTGAAATCTATTTCATTCTAATCTCTTTTGAAGGTGTTTATTGACAGAGAGCTGATCGGAGTTTTGGACTGCAAAACTCAAACAGTTAAAATATCTCACAGTAAGGTAAATATGATGCACTCTTGGTATATTAAAAAGGTTGTGATACAACATAAATGGCCTATAAAAGTTGCTAGCATAATATTAATAATTATTAGTAGTAGCACTTTGAGCTCATTTTTCTTCTTTGACTTACAACAATCTTTTCCCTAGAATGTATTCATATAATCTTAAGCTAATTACATTTTATGATGTATTATTGTGCATCCCTGATTTCTTTTTTTTTCTTTTTTTTCAGAGTAAGAGGACCTTGAGTTTGCTTGTTGAGAACTGTGGGCGAGTTAACTATGGTTCAGCCATGGACAACCAGCAGAAAGGTGTGGGAAGATTTGTTTAATTAAAACTAATATAGCTGTATGTCACAATACCGTAATAGATATGATATGGTGTGTAATGACCATAACAACATCATTATTTCATCCATGCAGGGATTAGTGGAGATATAACTCTGGAAGATGTACCTCTAAAAAGGTTCTCCATGTACTGTTTGGATATGAAACCCAGTTTCATTAACAGGTTAATACTGAGTATTTGCTTCTGTATTGTGTGTCTATAGTGTATGAAAGCTTGTTTCTCCACAGAATAAAAAATAAAAAGTTAATTGTGTTTATTTGTCACAATTCTGGGAAAAAAATCAACTATAAACTTGGAATTGAGGGAAAAAAGTATTATTTCATGGCAAAAATTTTATTCCATGGCTGACATAAGCTTCCATAATAGTGTTATATAAAATTGGGTAATTTTAACTGGCTTATCTGAGGTTTAAGAACTGGTACCATCTCTGCACACATTTTTAAAATCATAGGACAAAACTGAATGTCTCAATTTTTATTAGACTGCAGTCACAGAAATGGATGTCTGTCGGTCAGAAGCCCACCTACCCTGCATTTTTCAGGGGAACCCTGGTAGTGGATAAGCCCACAGATACTTTTCTGAAGCTGCCGGTGAGAATCCAGCAAATTTCTACAGTTTTATTTTTTCTTCACATTTGCTTTTATCCTTGACTGACATGTTTCCTCACAGCCTTAGAACCACGAATCATGTTGTTCTGTATTGTTGGCAGAATTGGAGTAAAGGAGTGGTTTTTGTGAACGGGCGAAATCTTGGACGCCACTGGTCGGTTGGTCCTCAGAAAGCCCTCTATCTCCCTGGTCCCTGGCTCAGGAGTGGAGATAATGAGGTGACTAGCTGCGTGTAAATATCAATACAAAATCTGTCTTCTTTAAATCTATGAAATGTAATACATGTCAATCTTTTCTTTCTTTTTCAATCATTTAGATTATGGTTTTTGAGGAACTCAATGCTGCGGAAAAAATTCATTTTGCTGAAAATCCAGAATATGGGAAGACAATCAATGTACCTATAGAATAGTTTTGCAGCCTTATTTGAAACACACCTGCAGTTTTACAATGTATCCCAGGCTTACATCCATCAAAACTACAGATCTGAACATAAATGACTTAATTTTGTAGTAGTATATCACCTTTCCATTTGATTTATCATAGTACATTAAGAAAATGGCTTTGTATTGCAAGATTTCTGAAATGTTGTTTAAATATGTGAATGATGCATTATCTAATTTTGTGCTAATATGCATACATTTCCAGAACAGAAATGTAAACATTGGATAAAACCAGGTTCAAAATTCTTGTTTCATTTTGTTGACATATTAGATTTTGGATCTCTTTTTTATCACTCCATAAATCAGAAAATACTGTATGTAAAGCCTCAAAAAATCTCCATGTTTTTAGGAAATGTATAAATCAAGAAAATGTTAAATGAACAAATCCCTCTGTAAAAACCTTCAGAATAAAACTGGAGCGTTTGGTGTATGTAAGTACTACTGAAGTGAGAAAACAGCCTTTAACGATATGTATTGTAATTGAAATCTACAGATGCAAATAGATAAAGTGTAATAAACACATACATTCTTACTACTAATCTTAATATTCCTCTAGTACTAGCTGTATTGCATTAACTAACTAATCACGGATCAAAAACCATGACCGTTTTCATCCTATTGTTTACTATATTTATTTGCTTTATTGGTGTTGTGGGTTTTGTTTCTTTTGCAATTGTAAGGCAGGACCTATTGAAATAAACTAAAGTAACCAATACAAATGTATACTTGACTCAGAACATATTCCATTTGATATTTAAATTAACTTTAACCAAATTAATACTTTTAGACATACCAATAGTGACTGCAAGAGAATGGAAATGTGCATCTTGCCTCACCAGCGTCCATTCGCAGCCTGAGGCTGACATAACTCAAGTGCTCCCCAAAAGCATAGTGCACAAAATCAATAAAGCATCCCACTTGAACAAAACAGTTCCTACTCACAATGACATTGTATGATCTGTGTAGGAATTTAATACTTAATGGAATTAAATAACTTGGGGAGTTTCAGTTTTGGGAAGTTCCCATTTCATAGGGTTAACCCAGCCAAACCTATGTCATGTTTCAGATTAGTTGTCCAACTGGGTACATCAGGGAACAAGGAAGGAAAAGAATGAACTAGCTCAATGACGTCAACTCTTTCTTCAGCAGAAAAATGAGATAAAAATCTTGGCAATTTAGCAGGTACTTAAGAATTTTTCAGATGTCCCTCAGCAACTACTTGTGAAAAAGCATATACCTCATCCTCATCACTGGTAAAAGAGGAAAAATGGTTAGCCCCAATGGAAGATATGTAGGAAATATAAGGCATTACCAGGTTAATGTGCAGACTTGTAGGCCTTTCTGTCTGTCAGGTGTCTTCAATAAATATTTCTCATTATATGGGCCTGCAAAATTTGCCAGCACCTCTTCACCAATTTTAAAACTACATCAGATAAGTTACATAAAACTCACATGAGGTAACCAATACACATGTATACTTGAATCATTGATATTTACATGAACTTTAACCAAATTAATACTTTTAGACATACCAATAGTGACTGGAAGAAGAGAAGGGAGAATGTGTGTCTTGCTTCGCCAGCGTCCATTCATGGTCAGTGTGGCCAGATGGAATCGTACCAGAAGCTCAAAATTATCGTATTTAGAAGAAAATTATCGTTTTTGATAATATGAAGTTTTAGATAAATGAACTAAATTAATAACTAGGCTAATGATTGAACAGAATTAATTAATACTGAACTTACTAAAGCTGGATAGTGGACAATCACTGTTTTCTTCTAGAGCTGCTGTGCAGCCAAAATTATGTTCCCTCGATCACTGTAAAGTTACTTTGACACAATCTGCATTGTAAAAAGCGCTATAAATAAAGGTCAGTTGCCTTGAGTCAAACGTATAGAATACAGTTATTTATCTAGGGGTCGGCAACCCAAAATGTTCAAAGAGCCATACTGGACCAAAAAAACAAATCTGTCTGGAGCCGCAAAAAATTAAAAGCCTTATATAAGCCTTATATGAAGGCAACACAGGCTGTAAGTGTATATTAGCTATATTAGCCTACTATCAAAATGACTAAGTAGGCTACAAATACATAATGAGGTATTCCCGAGGTATATATTTAAAAACTGCTGAAAGCTACAGAAAAAAGAAGCAAATGGATCGGTGCAATTCACAGAAACAGCTGGACTCCAGGCAGAGAAACATGGATTTGCATTTATCATTTTGTGTCAAATTGTTGGATTTTGAGGTAAAATCATTCCATATATATTGTATTGTTATATATTATGTTGACAAATCATCAATTAAATATTTTCCATCTTATATTCTGCATAATTGTGTGTTTTAAAATAAACACTGACAAAAACTATAGCTACTATAAAACTGTATATTTTAGGGCTGGACGATATATATAACATTGATATAAGTGATTACACGGATTTAAACCTACCTATATTGTAGTTCGAAATATTCACAGGCAGATTTGCTTTATGCGTTTCCCCGGCGTCAAATCAGGCACATATAAATGTCAGGAAACACGACTCCTGGCTGCATGTCAATATCCATGGATTAGGTTTATTTGACAAGTTGTAAGAAACACTTTCGAGTCCAACCTTTAGTGTAATTCGTTTGTTTTACTCGCGTTTTCGCAGTTTCCCCTATTAAATCCCCCCCATCTTTTTCCATTTTCATACATTTTTGAAAAAGCTCCAGGGAGCCACTAGGCTGGCGCTAAAGAGCCGCATGCGGCTCTAGAGCCATGGGTTACCGACCTCCAATCTAGACCAACAACTTTTTGACACAACCTGCGAATTTCCACAATAGATAAATACCTTATGTGGGAAACAACTAGGGTTGCCACTTGCCAACCATTTATTATAATATGGAATCGACCCGTATTTAACGCATCAATTAAACTTTGTCCCGTATTCTTCCAGTATACTTCTCTTTAATTATTACAATAATAATAATAATAATATGATATTAAAATTAATATGATAGTTTGTTCCTTACATCTGCTATAGTACAATATGTCATTAGTCTCGATAGTTATGTACATTAGTTAATAAATACGAGGATCCGCTGTCGGTAATATAGACACATTGAGATATTTTTTAAACTTTTAGAATTACAGGCACACAAACTTTGGAAAATACTATTTATAGCACACAGACAGGAATGTTCAATTGTGTTGATAGAAAAAAATGAGATACATTTATAGTTTCAACATTCATCAGAAAAATGTGTGACCATTTAAAATGTGTACCAATTTACTTATGGAGGCGCATTGAGATCCCTGGAAATTAACCATATTGGGCCTTAAAAATAAAAAAAATAAAAAAGTTTAAGAATTATAATCTAAAATGATATTAAGATATCTGTAATATGAGTTACAGAAATGCAAACTTTGGGTGAAAAACAACAAAAGTTTTTGAAAAAACATTTTTCAACTGTTGGCATTATGAAACAAAGATTGCTAACGTCAACAGATTTAACTAACATGCCTGCCAATCTCTGTGTAAAAATAAAATAATGATGTTTAAAAGTCATTTTACCCCCCTGTAATCTGACTCCAAATCTCAGGTGAAAACTGTAATTCTGACCCCCTCTACAAAATATTGGATTCCTCAGTAAATATACATCCATTACATTTAATATTTTGGCTAATATTTCAGCATTTATGTTTCTCTTTCTTCATTTAAAAAATTTTTTAAAAAAAACTGAGCAGGGAAAATTTCTGAAATTTAGTTGATTTTGACACAAAATGACCCAAATGTGTTTATGTCTGAGAATAATTTATACAACTTTTATACACTTATATACTTAACTGCAGATACTGAAATGACATACACTGGGTGGTACAGTACAAATATTTTAAGTGTCCTTTATTCTGTCCCTTATTTTCCTATAAAGAACCACGATTGTCCCTTATTTTCCTTTCCAGAAGTTGGCAACCCTGACCTTAGAGCCACAGCAGGAACAATAACTTGTGCTCGTGAGAGTCATTCTCCACAATGATTGGCCAAGAAGACGTAACACGAGATTAGATGGAAGACATGTAACATCATGTTCACATTCTCCTCACAATCATGACGGTAAACGTAGGATTCCACAGCAAGGTCAACGAGTATAGAAGCCGTTACAATGACAATCATTTTAAGTGTCAAAAATATTCTGAAATTATTGTACACTATGGGATTTTTTTTCATTATTGATAATATATAATTATTATCAAATACAATAATTATCTTAAGTCTGGCACTAGATGTAACTAATTCTTTTGGGGAGTGCGTGAGTGCCAGACGTACGATAATTTTGATAATGCTATTGTGAATAGTTCCTACTCACAATAACATGACCTGTGTAGGAATTTAATACTTAAAGGAAGTTCATCATACAAAAATGAAATACAATTAATATTTCATTCTTCCCAAAAGGCTACATATGCGTAAACATGACAATAAATCTCTTTCTTATTTTAATGAGTAATCCACCTCCTTCCTCAGAAGTTCCTCAGAAAAGACTGAACAACAAACTCTTTCTTCAGTAGAAAAATTAGATAACAATCTTGGCAAATTAGCATGTACTTAAGAATTTTTCAGATGTCCCTCAGCAACTACTTGTGATGAAGGATATACCCCATCACTGGTAAAAGAGGAAAAATGGTCAGCCCCAATGCATATGTAGGAAATATAAGGCATTAACAGGTTAATGTGCAGACCTGTATGCCTTTCTGTCTGTCAGGTGTCTTCAATAAATATTTCTCATTTGAGCAGCGTGAATGGGCTTGCAAAATTTGCCTAAAAGGGGCAACCTGAAACAATGCCAGCACCTCTTCATCAATAATGAATTTGATGGTTTGTAATGTAAGCAACATTCTCTTTCCCTGAAATCAAACTGTTTCTTTGTTCTTTATTAAATATCTCCACGTCTGCATGTCAGTAAAGCTTTCAGGGTTTCCTCATCCCTGGACCTGGATAGCCACATTCCTGCTGAGTTTATTTTCAGCCATTCTGCACACATGGCTGTACTTTTCAAGTAAACTTGGCTTTTAATATAGGTCATGTTTTTATTAACATTTGAACTAAATTTAGCAGGAATGTATGTGCTGTTGTGTAAATGCATTCGTTTAATAATTAATTCTATAATTTCATGTATTCATCTATTTGATGTACAATTTAAAATGTAAATGTGATGTAATGTCTGTCATTTGTTGCACTTTATAACATAAGGCACGAGAATCCATCACTTTAGTGGAAACTACTGAGTTGCCAAAAAAAAAGAAGAGCTAGTGCCTCTCGACAGGGTACCCGCGGATCCTTAAAAGTCTTAAATTAGATTTTTAAAATTAGGGTCATAAAAAGTAGTTTTTTTTTTTTTTTACTTATCTTAAATTTTAGATGACACTTTGATATAGATATATCTAAATCATTTACCAAATTAAAACTATAATTTAAGTAAATATTATTTTTATTCTATTTTCTTTGTGTATTTGTTTGTTCATGTGACAATTTGCAGGGCCTCACGGCATTTATGATGGTGTATAATGTCTGTCTCCTGCACGTGAAAGGAAGAGAAAGCAGAAAATGAAATGATCATGATGATCACAAAATGATCATTTTTTATAGCATGTTAAATTTGTCACTTTGAGGGTGAGCAAAAACACTTCATTTTTGTTTGTGTCCCTTTAAAGGACTAGCTCACTTTCAAATAAAATTTTCCTGATAATTTACTCACCCCCATGTCATCCAAGATGTTTATGTCTTTCTTTTCTCAGTCGAAAAGAAATGAAGGTTTTTGATGAAAACATTCCAGGATTATTCTCCTTATAGTGGACTTCAATGGGCACCAAACAGTTGAAGGTCAAAATTACAGTTTCAGTGCAGCTTCAAAGAGCTTTAAACGATACCAGACGAGGAATAAGGGTCTTATCTAGAGAAACGATCGGTCGTTTTTAAAAAAAAATGTAAATGTATATGCTTTATATGATCGCCTTCCAAGTGGAAACCGCATTTCCGTATTCTTCAAAAAGCTTACGCTGTATTCCATATTCTACTTACGGAATGAACACAGCACCAGTTCTGTTTTTTCTGTAAGCAGAAGAAAAACGATCATTTGTTTATGTAAAGCATGTTTCCCGACTTTTGACTGTGGAACAATGAAGTCCATGTACATTTGCACATATGGATTGGCTCCGCATTTCAAACACTTGTTGCACTAAAAACTCTTTTTGTATACGGAGGACTATGTACTTGTAATAGTTCACTCTTTTATGAAAGCCTTAACAGAAAAACACAATCAAAGCAATGTGATTTTCATGTCCGTTTATGGGATGGGGACAAAGTTGTAACAAGAATGTATGACTCAAAATAATGCGCATTGCAGAGCTAGTGCAAGACAAGGATTTTTGGTTAAATTGTATATAATTTAATAATTTATATTTTTAGAAAATGGATGATAATTTTGTTAGATAAGACCGAATTCCTCGTCTGGGATCATGTAGAGCCCTTTGAAGCTGCATTTAGACCTTCAACCCACTGGTAGGTGTTAAAGTCCACTATAAGGAGAATAATCCTGGAATGTTTTCATCAAAAATCTTAATTTCTTTTCGACTAAAGAAAGAAAGACATGAACATCTTGGATGACATGGGGGTGAGTAAATTATCAGGAAATTTTAATTTTGAAGTGAACTAATTTGGCAACGTGAACTTTTTTTTTGGCATTTTTGGAAACCTTTTCATTCAATGTATAAACATAATTTTCCTGGTTTGAAATGTATTTAGCTAAAAACTATAATAATACACTATTTCAGTACATTTTAGTAACTGTTATTATTCAGTGTTATAATTTTATTTATTACCATCTTTAAAAGAAAAGAATTATTCCTTTTTATACATCTAATTTTGTGTGTGTGAACATAATCTGATTCTCAAAATAAACCATGCTTATTCTTTTGTTATTTTGATGTGGCTGTTTCCTCATTAGAATCTTATTTTTTGTCACTTGCTCATAGATATGGAATGCGAATGCCAGCACACGTGACCTTCAGATATCTATTGATCATTGTTCTTTGTCATGCCTATTTGTTTTCCTCCAGTTTGTTTATGACTATCTTCAGTTTGTTCCCCTGGACTATAAACAAGATAAATAGGCTAACATTGGTATTCTAAATATGCACTGTCAAAGGTCACCATCAATCCTTGGAAAATACCCCAAGGTCAAATCAGACATGGGAGGTCAAGGTCGTGGGAGGTCCGAGTGGGGGAGGGTCAGGAGTCACCATCAATCATTTTGACATTTGGTGTAGTATACTTACTACTCTCATTTAAGCCTATATATAATATGTAAACTTATTCCTGTGATGTCAAAGTGAATTTTCAGCATCATTACTTATCAATGTTGGAAACAGTTGTGCTGCTTAATATTATTTTATAACCTATGATACTTTTTCAGGATTCTTTGATGAATAAAAAAATAATAAAAATAAAAAGTTAAAAAATATCAGCATTTATTTAAAATAGAAATCTTTTGTAACAATATACACTACCGTTCAAAAGTTTGGGGTCAGTATTTATTTTTTTTTTAAGAAATTAATACTTTTATGCAGCATAAATTGATAAAAAGTGATAGTAAAGATTTATATTGTTAGAAAAAAATTATATTTTGAATAAATGCTGTTCTTTTTAACCTTTTATTCATCAATGAATCCTGAAAAAAGTATCACAGGTTCCAAAAAAAAAATATTAAGCAACTAAGTATCAAATCATTATATTAGAATGATTTCTGAAGGATCATGTGACACTGAAGAATAGAGTAATGATGCTGAAAATTCAGCTTTGATCACAGGAATAAATTATATTTTAAAGTATATTAAAATAGAACACCATAATTTTAAGTTGTAATAATATTTCACAATATTATTGTTTTTTTTCTGTATTTATTATGAAATAAATGAAGCCTTAATGAGCATAAGAGACTTCCTTCAAAAACATAAAAAATAGTAATGTTTCCAAACTTTTGACCGGTAGTATATATATATATATATATATATATATATAGACAAAAAACTGTATAAAATTGTATATAATATATACAATTTTATATAGCTTATAAAATATGCAGTGCAAGAAACTATAAAAGGGATAGTTCACCACAAATTGAAAATTGTCATTTACTCACACGTTGTTCCAAACCTGTATACCTTTTTTCTTCTGCTGAACACAAAAGAAGATATTTTGAAGAACATTTGGGAACCAAACAACATAGGAGCTTACTGGCCTCCATTGTATAGACAAAAAACAATGAGCATTTCTCAAAATATCTTCTTTTTTATTTTCCAGAAAAAAGGAAAAGCATACAGTTTTAGGACGACACAAGGGTGAACAAATGATGTTTCAACTATCCCTTTAAAAATTTTGTGTTAGTATTAAGCAGCTAAGTACAGAAATCTGTAACTACTGGTTTTGCATTCCTGGGCAACTCGCCTCAAAAAACAAACAAAACCAAAATCAACACATGATAAATGTGAAAAGGAAGAAGGAAATAAATCTGCTGCCTCACCTTAGACTCGCCCATTGATGCTTAACAAACAAACAAACTGCCAAAATAGTATTACTATAAATACCTAAAAGCTTTATCACGTCACTCAAAGAAAGGAATGAAAAAATATTCCTGCAAACATGAAATATTTTGCAGGAAACTGTGATAAGATTTTGAAGTGCACCACGCACATACCACAGTTGTTTTAGCATTTCAGTCAGTCAGTTTCAAGTTCAGGGGTCTCAAACTCAAATTGGCAGGGGCCGTTTCTGTGATTGACACCTCATAGTAGGGCCATATTAACATTCAAGCGCAAGAAAGCGCAACATTTCAGAAAATGTACTTTCCTTTGCATTATTTCTCAATTACTTCAAATTTCATCAGGCCTACTAAAATATTTTTATACCTAGGCCTATACTATAAATATTTTATTTACCATACTAAATGTAAACAGCAGTGTCTCTCTCATTGTTACAGAGTGTAATATAATTATATAATACTATTACTAATATAATATTACTAATATAATACTATTAATTGCAATAGTCTGGTGCGACTTCTCACATCCAACATGGAATAAAAAAATGTGTAATTTAGGAACAAAACCAGCAACACTTGTGGCGTGAAGGGGCCAGAAATAAACAAAAAACTGGAGCTATATATATCAACTTTATTTTGCCAAAAAATAAAAATCTCTCATTGTTACATACATTATTAGTTTTTAACATCTAGTGGAAGTATTTTCCCTTACTTTATGTTAGCTTAAATAACATTAAAATGTTGAGAGCGCGGCTCATGGTTGCATAGCAACGACAGACGCCACTGGAGCAAAAGCGCATTGGAAAGAAGGAGAATGCGGCGCGGCCGCTTATGTGACGCGATATGTGAACGCCCCCATAGAACGGCGACTTTTTCTTTGCATATCAGACAGGTAGCAACTAGAGAATAATAATAATTTAGCGGGCCGGATTATGTTTTATTTTTGAGATCAGTTGTGGGCCGGGTAGAGGGGGAGGGCGGGCCGTAAATGGCCCCGCGGGCCGGCAGTTTGAGACCACTGGTTTCAAGTCTGTTTAGTCACTTTTGTCTGTATTTGTGTCACAATGTGATTCAACAGTATGACATCATTAGTAAACAAAATTGCATTAGATAAATATGATCCCTTAAGCTCTAATAATCTTTTATATACTTTCTTTGAGCTCATATTGAGAACATCATAAACTAAAAGGTCAATAGAGTGTACTTAAGAGTAAATATTTGTTTTATCTGCCTGCACTATTAAAATTAAACTATTTAAATCTGATCTGAACGAAAGAAACGTCTCATCTTTTGCACAACTTGAACAATGTCAAAAGTTGTTTAGATGATAAATTAACTAAGTTGACGAATATGCCATGACAAAAAAAAAAAAAAAAAAAAAAACGTTCTTGGAACTTGAATGTTTCATTTGAATTTTTTTTTTATGTTTGCCTTCACTTAAGTCAACAAAGCAAGTTCCTCTAAATGCTTTAAAGGTACAATTTGTGATATTTTTTGTCCGCTAGAGGTCGCTAGAAGCCTATTCAAAACAAAGGCGTAGTTTGATGACGCCAAGTTTTAGAGCGGAAACTTGGGACATGTGGTCTCCATCTCAACGGACGGTGCAAAAGAATAGGGATTGGAGTCTGGAAGAACTCATGTTCGTGGATGCGATTATTAACGTTACTGTAGTATGAAGCAGAGCAGGACCGAGTGTTGCGGGAGCTGAACAAGGAGCTGGAGCGATTGATCAACACACGCCTCACGAGCAGCGGGACTTTTATTATGACACAGTCGCCGGCGCCGCTTCCGCTTTTCCGGTCATGAGTTTACGGGAGCTGTCCTTGTCGACAGAACCAGCGGCAGATGGTAAACAGTAATTATGTTCCATAAATAAGTAACACAATCCACCATAAAACGTGCAAGAAGTAAATAAGGAACTGCTTGAAGCAAGCTAGTGGTTTGCTGGACGCTAGACACTACTTCCGCATTTGTCCACGGCACTGTTGTCATGTGGTTTCTACGTCAGTAAAGGCGGTAACAAAGGGTAACTGACATCATTGACAGGCGACTGCACTGCCCCGTGTCACTGTTTAGAATGGGAATTTTCTCATGATTTACAAGTAGTTGAAAACATTAGAGATATTGTTAGTAATCAGCTGGACAAAATATATAACACCAGCCTAGTGGGTTTTGGATATTTTACTGCAAAAATTTTACATATTGTACCTTTAAACATCTTTATGAGAAATTTTCTGTGTAACAAAAAAAAAAAAGTTTGTTTTTAAAATCTGCAGGCATTTACTTTTACTTTCAAGAGTAAAATGCAAATAAAATGACATGAAATTAAACTTTTTGAAAAATAGAAATGAAAAACAGAATTTGTACCCAATAAAAAGTAGTGAATTAGACAAAAATACAAATGACCCGATAACACAACTGATTGAAAATATTTTGATGAGAGATTTAAGGCTAACGTTAAATATATTGTTACTCATAGAGCTTTTGTGAGCACCAACAATTCATAACTTCATAATCAGTAGCCACATTTCCACTGTGGGGTCAGTGCGAGCCAGGGGTAACAACATGCTGAGCGAGGCCAGTAGCCTTGGACCTCGAGCACCAAGGCCAAAATCAATTGGCATTTCCACTGTCAGGCCAATAGCCCCACAGCACTTCTCTAAAACCCGCCCTTAACACACCTTCATATCTCCAAAAAGTCTAATAAAAAATTTTATAGTATGTTTTTTTTTTTCTTCATTTTTTCAGTACACATAAATCATGCTGAAACAAACTGGTTTTTAACATTTCACATGAACACATACCTATCCGGTTGCATCTGCTTCCATTTATTTATGATTACAAGAACGCACAAAACAACTCCATTAAGGCTTTTAAATCCAAAGGCTTACACATTTAGAAAAATATTGATAAAATATCATGTTTACATCACATTTCTGAGCATTTCTATTAATTTTCCTCGAAATTATGCGATGATTGCGATCTGAGGAGTTTTGAGTGATCTCTCCGTCTCTCGCCATACTTTTATCCTTTCCGCCAGAGCGTGTGACAGAAGAAGATATTTTGAAGAACATTGGGAACCAAACGACATAGGAGGCTTTTGACCTCCATTGTATAGACAAAAAACAAAGAGACATTTCTCAAAATATCTTCTATTATATAAAAGGCATACAGTTTTGGGACAACACGAGGGTGAATAAATAATACAGAATTTAAATTTTTTGGTGAACTATCCTTTTCAATCTGCTCTGATGGATAGATCCGTTTAGATCCGCTCTGACGGACAACAAAGTTGAGTAGAGTTATTCCTGGATGGAGCTCTGACAGAGTTAGTCCAGGAAGATTTGTCTGTTTAAATGCACAGCTACCTGACAAATATAAATATTTTTTACAGTTATCCCTCCAGCAAGAGGAAGATCCATTTAGATCCACTCTGATGGACAAAAAAATTTGAGTTAGCCCTGGTGGCTACAAATATTCTGACTGAAACTCCCTGACTCTTTCATCCAGATAGGGGTATTTACTTATGCTGAGTCTGTTTTTATTATTATTTTTATTTCTTATGCATTCCATTTTTGTATTTATGTATTTGTTTGGTAACACTTTACTTGAAGGGGTGTGCATAAGACTGACATGACACCTTCATAATCATGACATGACACATGTCATGAATATGAAGGAGGTTTTATGAATGTTTATGACAACTGTCATTAAATGTCATTCGCTCAGTTATGTCATTTTTAATGCAAAGATGACATTGTTTGAGATGTCCAAGTTATGACAACTTGACATAAACCAATACATCATAACCTGTCAGTGTCTTTGTCATGACAACTTGACATCATTTAGCTTTATGGGTTAACATTGCATTAAACTGTCATGTAGTTGGTTTTGACATGAGGCCATTATAATAGTGTCATAAATATGTATCTTGAGCTCAAGTACAGTGGTACAAATTGAACTTGTCATTAAAATGTCATTAAGTGACAATACTCTGACAAATAATTTTATAACAGTGTCATGACTATTTTTCATTTCATGTTTTTTTTTTTTTTTTTTTTTTTTTTTTAAAGTTTCCTCCAACAGAAGGTCAGATAATAGACAATTTCAAATTTCGTAAAAAAGATGACACTGTTATAAAATAATGGTAACACTTTATTTTAGGGTCTTTTAACTAGTTGCTTATTACTATTAGAATTCATATGGCTAAAATATTGGCTATTTATAAGTACTTATAAAGCACATATTAGTGCCTTATTCTGCATGATCTTATTCTACATTCTTAATCCTACCCAATACCTAAACCTAACAATTAACTATAATAAGCAGTAAATTAAGAGTTTATTGAGGGAAAAGTCATAGTTAATCGTTTATATATGTGTTCACTATACTGAAGTGTTACCGAAATAATGTAATGTAATGTTAACCCATAAAGCTAAGTAGTTTTTTTAAGTTTGATAATTAATCTGCTATGTCATGTTTATGACAGGTTATGATGTTTTGCTAATGTCAAGTTGTCATGACAAAGACACTGACAGGTTATGATGTGTTGGTTTATGTCAAGTTGTCGTAACAAAGACATCTCAAACAATGTCATCTTTGCATTAAAAATGACATAATTGAGCGAATGACATTTAATGACAGTTGTCATAAACATGCATAAAACCTCCTTCATATTCATGATATGTGTCATGTCAAGATTATGAAGGTGTCATGTCAGTCTTATGCACACCCCTTCAAGTAAAGTGTTACCATTTGTTTCCTCTTTATGTAAAGCACCTTGAATTACCATTGTGTATGACATAAAATTGCCTTGCCTAAATATTTTGTGTCAGTTTGAAGCTACATACAGTAATCTAAAGATGTGTTTACATTCCTGTATGCATAGTAATTAAGTGTCACACTTACCTCTAAATGTTTCAAAATCAAATGGTAAATGTGAAAAGGAAGAAGGAAGTAAACCTGTTGCCCCACCTAAGACTCCCTCAGTGATGCTTAACGAAGCGAAGATGAAGTACGGTATAAAAGCACATCCACACCATCCACTCAGTACAACACAATCTGAGCCTTGAGTCCAGAACCAGAGAACCAGGTGAGAAATGCAACACATCTAAAATGACTTTAATATAAATTTAATTGCACTTTTTGTTTTAAAACTCTGTTATGCTGATTGCAAATGCAAAGAATTTATTTTGAATAATTATTTGTTACGTTTAATAGATACTTCTTGCTCTAGAATGTTTTTTTTTTAATTGTCAATTTTTTTAGATTCTTTCCAAATAAAATCTGTATTACTTTTTCCTGTCTCTTAAAATGTGAAATATGCCAATATATTAAAACAAATTTATTTTGTTTAAAAACTGCTAAGTTCAATTAAAATGCTATTTTATACTGCAAATGACCACAGTATAAAAACATTTTAGTCTAACTTAGCAGCTTTAAAAAAGTTATTTCAATTGTTTCTTTTTTAAATCTTTTTTTATTCACTTAAATGAAGAGAAATTTATCTTCCATATGGTCACACTTTGTATTTCAGAGATGAACCTTCCAACCTTTCTTTTTGTGGTGGGGTGCTGTTGTACCCTTTCAATTGGTGGTAAGTTAATCAATTAAATCATTTATAACCATTGCGTATGCACAAAATGGGCATAGAAATATGCATACTAAATTTTCCATGCACATATCAGGATTTATAAAAAATAAACTTAAATATGCGCGTAACATACGGAAACTGTAGACCATGCGTAAGAACTCTTTTTCCTGGAGTGAGAAAAGTAATGAAGTAAACAGAATGATTTTAAACTCTGTTTTACATTTGATATAGGCTACACATTTATATTAAATATGACACACTTGTTAATGGAGATATGCATTGAATTCACAAAGTCATTACACAAAAGTTCGACAAAAATTATATGAATTTAGATAGACCTATTTGTAGTGGATGTGCTACTTTTGATCACTTTTCCTGTGACACGCTCTTTTAATAACAGCAAGTACTAGGCGGGCCATAGTTCCTCTTTAAAATGTTATGAGAAAATATTTTTAGTGAGAACAATGATCAGTGATGCACACTTCGAAATTATGCCAGACACTGTCGGTCCATTATCCAGTTTGAATAGGTCCAATGATCATAGCTTACTGTACAACCACAGCTGCAGTGTTAATGTCATGTGTGAAGGCATCTTCTCAACATTATGAAATGTATTTGAAGGATACAACTTGAAGAAAACTTTTCCTTTTTAAAATAGGCTACTTTACAATAAATAAGTATGCCTACTATCTGTTTCCACTAAAAATAGCCTATAAACATCCTAAAAGATATGTTCACCTTTTTGACAAAACTGCATAAATTTAATTGTTTAAAACACTTAAAATACTATTTGGCCAGTAGGAAAGAATGAGATCAACTCTATTCTAAATTTTATCTTATTCTACTTTTATCTAAGAAGCATAGGTGGAGGGTGAGCCAATTCTAGGGTAAGGCTAGATGCGATTCCTCCTTTAAAACTTGCCTAATGACTTATCTAATGCAGCAAAACATACGTTTTCTTCAAATTCTGAATGGATTATAGCCTAGAAAGCATGCATAAAAGTGCTCCTTTAATAATCACTCACTCATATTAATTTATTGTGGTCACACAAAGTTCTGCTAATTGATTAAGCTGACTGTACAATGAATATCTAATTTAGCCTACATAATGTCTAAAATTTTTGTTACAAGTTAAATTGTAATGAAAGAATTTGATTGTGAAGGTGAGGGGATTCTAACTTACACAAGTCTGATTGGCCATTGCTTTCAAGAAATCATCATATGTTTGTGACTTGCTACAGTGCTCAATGCTGCAAAATACGTTGTTATTAGAAAAACCTATTTTTATCAGTTTTGATCATTTCTGATTTGCCATTGTGTTCATAAGCTTAGCACAGTTGTGTGTGATTGGTCATAGTGCGCAAAGCTGTAAAACGTGTAAAAAATATGATGCAACATGAACAGATCTAAATTTAATGCCACAATTGACACTTTTCTTTTAATGTTTCTTTTTCACTTTATTACTAGATGTAATTTATATGTTCAGGTACATTTTTGGCCCAAGCCCCTGTTAATTTTTGACCCAAGGCCTTCCCCATCCTTACACACGCTTCACCTATGCTGTATTTTATACAATTTTGTTTTCATGAATATTTAAATGATATTCTAAAACATGAGGATATTGGATGAATTTTAGCAATGTAAATGCATATGGCACAAATAAATACTTACCTTTGACAGTGCTAAAGATGGTGTGGATGGGAATATGCATGGAAATGATAAGCAGATGAGGTTATGCATAGTAAAACTAGGCGTTGTAAGCTCCATATATGGTGATCTTCAACTGACTGGGTTTTAAAAAGTTTTTAAAAAAAATTTTTTTTTTTTGTGCAGGTTCTGGTTTTATAACTCTGAAAACTGCATACACAAAATGTACTGTAGACTTTTAGGATGAAATCTACATCAAATTTTATAAATAAGGTCCCTGATATACTTATGGCGAATTTCTTTTTCATTCTTCACTTAGGGGAAAAAAGAAGTTTGAAATACGTTTCACTAAAATTACTCATTATTAGCCTATATAGGGCAATCTCATGATTTAATACAATTTTCTCTTTTAACAGAAGAAGAGAGTTCCAGTGGACATTTCATTCTAGATTCAATTGAAGAAGCAAAGAAAATAGTAGATGCTGCTTACAAGTATTCTCGTGATGAGTGAGTAAAGTTTGTAAGAATGTTGCTCAGTATTTTTGTGCCATCATCAGTCATTGATCTATTTATTTTTTATAAATCTCCTCACTTCTAGGAGTTTAGCAAGGGTGCGCAGCGATGTCATCAAGCCTTCTGACAAGCTACGTCTGCTGAAACAGCCAGCTCGAAAGACACGAGAGGCTGTGAGAGCCGCAGACTACATGGCGCAAACGCTTAGACTGATCAGTGAGAAAGCCCATCATGTACACAAGAGGTCCATCAATGCTACAAGTATGAGGACATGTTGCAAACCTTGCAAAGCTCAGATAAGATCCATCACTGACTGATTTTCCATGCTAAAAACTGTCATTATGTGTTTTCCCCTAGATTTGCTCACTCTGGATGAGCTTAACACGATTAAACGTCTGACAGGCTGTGCGGCTCAAACCCGGCCTCCTTCTTGTAGGACCACACCCCTCATAAACAAGTACCGAACTGCCACAAATATCTGCAACAACAGGTACATCTTGCCCTCCTTATTCACAGTAGTCTTTTTTAAAGACTCAGTTTTCACCTAGCTAAACAACTAAATGTATAATTCCCAGGAGGAACCCACTTCTTGGTGCATCTAACACCCCATTTGCCCGCTGGTTGCCTGCTGTCTATGAGGATGGCATCTCCCAGCCCAAGGGGTGGGATCCCAACAGATTGCACAATGGTGCAGCGCTGCCCTTGGTATGATGGAGATGATTATGAATAGTTTACTGAAGTCTACAATTAGGCCACCAAATAATTAAATTCTGTCTTCATCATTGATTCCAGGTCAGACTGGTTTCCAATCGTATTCTAAGCACTGCAGATGCAGACATAGAGAGTGATCGTGACTTTACCTTCATGCTTACCATCTTTGGGCAATGGGTTGACCACGATCTTACTTTTACGCCCACCTCACCAAGCATTAGGTCGTTCAGCAGTGGCCTCAACTGTGATGAGAGCTGTGAGCGCTCTGAACCCTGCTTCCCAATTCCGGTCAGTCAAAGATTGTCATTTTGTCAAAGATTGTCCCAATCTTCCCTGCAAACATTTGGACGTCATGGTCGAAAAATAGTTCCAAACTTAAATTTGAATGGACATCTTTGACGTTATCTTATTGATTACAGGCCCCTCCAGGAGATCAACGACTGCGTCCTGAAACCTGTCTCCCTTTCTTCCGTTCATCACCGGCCTGTGGTTCCGGAAACACTGCCTATCTCTTTGGTGGGGTCCCCAAAGTTCGGGAACAGATCAATGCTCTAACAGCTTACCTAGATGCTGGACAGGTTTACGGGGCAGAGGAAGGGCTAGCACTGGAACTACGAGACCTGACCAATGATGGTGGTCTTCTACGTGTCAACAATCAGTTCCAGGACAATGGACGAGAGCACCTGCCCTTTACCAGTGTAAAAAGCAACATGTGTGCCACGCGTGGGAAAATCCTCAATGACACCAGTTTAACAGAGGTGCCTTGCTTCATTGCAGGTCAGTAACTTTTTCATTCTGAGAAACTTTTATGCTTTTACATGCAATTATCAGACATTTTCCTAGTTGTCACTGGTAAATGCAGCATCTAAAATGTATGGTATACTCCTACTATTAATGGTAATGTACTCTTGATGTGTGTAGGGGATGTTCGTGTTGTTGAGAACATTGCTCTTACCTCATTACACGCACTTTTCTTGAGAGAGCACAATAGACTGGCTCGTGCCCTCCATGTACTCAATCCAACTTGGAGTAGTGAAACTCTATATCAGGAGGCAAGAAAAATTGTGGGTGCCTACAATCAGGTAAAGACACTCAATGAAAAATGCATTAACACAAGCAATTACTTGCTGGGTACAACATATATTCATGATCAACCTCTCCTTTCTCTTTTAGATCTTGGTGATTAAGGAATACTTGCCGTTAATTGTGGGCCCGGATGCTTACAATAAACACCTTGGACAATATTCAGGTTACAATGAAAATGTGGACCCTACCATTGCAAACGTCTTTGCCACTGCAGCTTTCCGTTTTGCCCACCTAGCCATCCAACCCATCATATTTCGTCTTGATGAAAATTACCAGACCCATACTCAATTTCCAAACGTGCCCCTATTTGAGACCTTTTTCTCGCCATGGAGGGTGATCTTCGAAGGTGAGTTTGTCAGGCTTGTTGCAGCATACCTACTGAGTCGTAAATCTGTCTTCTTTCAATCTTAGTTTATTTCTGCTTTGCTTTTTGCTTAGGGGGCATCGATCCTCTGCTCCGTGGATTGATTGGTCGGCCGGCAAAATTGAATACACAGGACCACATGATGGTAAATGCTCTTAGAGAGAGACTATTTGCCTTTACAGCCCACATTGCTTTGGACTTGGCATCCCTCAACATGCAAAGAAGCCGTGACCATGCAATACCAGGTACATATTTCTGGACTCATGCACACACACAAAAAAAATAAAAAATCTTGGAACTCTTTAAACCAAACCATGTAAGGCCAGCTCAGCTTCATTCTACATTATCACTCCATGTGTTTTTAAAAGAAGACTTACCGGATATCCATATGTTGTTCCTCATAAGGCTATAATGCATGGCGTCGGTTCTGTGGACTGTCCTCCCCTCAAAATGAGCAAGAATTGGCTGTGGTGATGAATAACACTGAATTGGCTCACAGGCTGATTGAGCTTTATGGCACCCCTGAGAACATTGACATTTGGTTGGGAGGCGTCGCTGAGCCTTTTGTTCCCGGTGGTCGTGTTGGTGCTCTTTTTGCCTGCCTTATCTCTACACAGTTCCAGCACATTCGTGAGGGAGACAGGTAAAGATTTTTGTGTATTTAGTCAAGGGATATCCAGTCCCTCTCCTGGAGTGCCACTATCCTCCTCCAACCATGATTAAACACGCCTGAACCTGCTAATCAAGGTCAGGAAACGTCCAGGTAAATGCGCTGGGGCAGGTTGGAACCTTACTCTGCAGGACATTGGCCCTCCATGAGAAGGATTGGATACCCCTGATTTAATTTATGAAACTAGTATGTGTTTGAGAGGTGTTAATGCTATGTGGCATGGTGTGTTCAGGTTATGGTGGGAGAACAAAGGAGCATTTACCACCCAGCAAAAAGCATCACTGGCCTCTGTGTCGCTCGCCCGCATCATCTGCGACAACACTGGAATCAGCAAAGTTCCCAGTGACCCTTTCCGCTTCACCAGTTCTGCCAATTTCGCTAACTGTGGGGATATTCCAGCCTTAGACCTCAATCCTTGGATTGAAACTGGTACGGCACCGTAGTATACAGTAAGAGCTCTTAAATTGCTATGTGCTGTGTGGTCATACATAAATCTTCTTCCTCTGACTGGAAAATTCAAAGCTTCTTACTAACTTTATTTGTGCTTGTAGAGTACCTAATTTATGGTAGTATAGGCACATATCAGGTATTGAAGACATTTTACAATCGGATCGCATGGTCACCATGGTTTGGTTCACCTGTAATTTGGTGTTTGGCCTTCCAGGTGATGGTGGCATCAACATTTTAGACATTGGAAATGAGGTTAGACAAGAGTTTTCTCCTAATTGCAAGCAAAAAGATGAGTAATGTTGTTGTGCACATGATCTATTATTTACCTTAAAATGACAGTTAGTTTACTGTAAAACCACTGAATGTCACAACTGTCAAGTAGTGTTTTATGACTGCACATGAACTGCACCAAACCTTTGTAAACTGTTTAGTCCTTCTTTCTGCCTTTCGCTTGCTTCAAGGGGTTTTGCTTGGGTTTGGGGCCTCTTTTACATTTAAAACTTTTTTTCCTTTGATGTGAATAGTTAGGCTTAAAGTACAAACATATAACATGTATGCATTACTCCTCAGATACAGAGTCCTTCCAAGGACCTCGAGGGGAACCTGGTAAGCATACATCAAACATCCCCTCTAAATATTCCTTCAACACAAAGGCCCCAACATTTTTTTAAAGCCAGAGACCAGAACAAAGCCAAGATTACAACTAATGCAAAAAATAAATAAATAAATATATATATATATATATATATATATATATATATATATATTTCATATGTTATCAATATTATTTTTTTCTTTAATAATTAATTTTTTCCTTGTCCACAAGGTGTAGCAGGCCCACCTGGACCTCCAGGACCTCCAGGACCTCCAGGACCTGCGTCTGTTGGCACCACCCTTCCTGTCTCTGCTAAAGTGATTGTGTTCAGTTTGGTCCTTTGTTTTTTTATTCAGAGCATTACATCAGTGGAATTCTATACCACAATCAATTAGAGAATGCATTTCATTTGACTCATTTAAGTTTAATTTTAGGAAATGGCTTCTTCATAATCAACAATGTGAACACTGATGTTGCTCCCTTTATTAGGGACCATTAGTCCCTAGTAAAATTTAGTAATTTTCACCAAATTCGAGTCAGATCACCTTCAGACCATGCCGGCAAAAAAGTTTGTATTTCATGTCGATAGACAATTTTTGTATAGTTTTTGTATAGTGTAGCAACATATTTTAAGCATGATGCCAATTTGCCTAAAATCATCTTAAAATGTTGTTACTTGCTTGTTGCAGCTGGTCTGATGCTCCCAGCCATGTTGGCATGGTTTATCATGCTCTTTGTGCTTGGCCACAATAACTACTGCTTGCAGCAATATTTATTATTATTATTATTATTATTATTATTATTATTTAACCCATAACAATACTTTATTTTTTATCTTCTTACTGCACTTTTGTCTTTTGGAACATGCAACTCTCTGGAAAACTTGCTATGTTTTTATATATATATTATATATATATAATTGTCTTTTTGTATAACTTATTGTTTAACTATATTTTACAGAGTGTTTATAATTTCTGGTTGTATTATTGTTGTTTTTGGTAAAGGGACTACCAATGAAAACTAGCCTTTGTGTTAATTTGTGTATATTTACATTCATAAATGTTGACTAATGTACACTGTTCCTTTTTGAAATGAAAATAAATTGAAATTTACAATGGACAAAACCATTATAATCAAATGTCAGGGTTGTTCTTTTGCCAAATATCTGGTGTATATGAATTCCAGTTCTCAGTCATAGGAACTCAGACTTTGGGCACTGTGACCTTTAAGAGGACCTATTATGCAAAATTCACTTTTATAAGGTGTTTGAACACAAATGTTTATTTACAGTGTGTGTTAACAACCAGCCTATAATGGTAAAAATCCACCTACTCCTTTTTTATTAACCCCATAAATCATAAACTCTATCCAAACAATCGGTTCCAGTGGTTGAATTTCATTTATGAACCACATAGAATCTCACTCTATGTGCGGTCCACATAGACACACGGTATGAGCGGGACACAGCAATGCAAGGGCTGGGTCTGCCTCCTCTGGGGGAAGCGCTTGCAAGTTCACCACCTGGCCCCGAAAAGGAGTGGTGGGAACTTTAGGCAGGCATGTTTCCGTTCCAAACTCAAGGCAGGACTCGCTGATCCGAAATGTCTGCGGGTACCCCACCCTCTTGAAGGAAGTGAGCAAGGTGCGCTGTCTTTAGAGACAGGATCTTAAACTCAACAGACTAAAGCAGCTCAAAGGGAGCTCTCTACAGACCAGAAAGGATCCCAGAGAGATCCCAGGAGGGGATGCATCAGGTCCGAAAACCAGATCCGGGTGGGCCAGTGAGACACAACCATCAAGACCTGCTCCTTGTCCTCCCTGACCTTGCACAGTGTCTGTGCAAGTAGTCTCAATGGGGGAAATGTGTATTTGCGCAGGCCCCGTGCGCAGCTGTGTGCCAATGTGTCCATGCCATTGGCACACAAGCATCGCATTCCCTGACATGCAGGGCAAGAAACTGCAGTTGCATCATTATAAAGCATTTCTTGCATTCAGCTTTTGGCATTAAAGAGAATTCCTGGGCATCAGATGAAAGGGGTGATAAATTCATCCTGTAAAGCAGGGGTTCTCAACCCTGTTCCTCGAGGGCCACTGTCCTTCAGAGTTTAGCTCCAACCTTGATCAAACTCATCTGCCTGTAGCCTTCTAGTAATTGTGAACAGCTTAATTAGCTGGTTCAGGTGTGTTTGATTAGGGTTGGAGCTAAACTCTGCAGGGCAGTGGCCCTCGAGGACCAGGGTTGAGAAAGCCTGCTGTAAAGCATGCAACGTCAACTGGCGGCCCGCGGGCCAAATTCCGGCCCGCCAGAGATTTCCATCCGGCCCCCAGAATAATAGCCTACTGAACTCAGGAATAGCCTTGTAAGAGGAAAAAGTTTAGGGCTGGTCCGAATACCATTTTTTGAGCTTCGAAGCTTCGGTAGTAATGAACATCGACTATTCGAAGCTTCGGAGAGAGGGGCTGAACATATTTTTCTCTCTAATAAAGGCAGGAATCTGTGTCTGTATGTCCGTTTGCATTTTTATTATTTCGAGAACCGTTCATCCAATCGACTTCACAAGGGAGTGCAGTGTCGCATTTGGTGCAATATAGATGGACACGCGAGACGCAACACATTCAGAATTAATAAACTTCAGTCAGAACAGCGCGAGCGGGAAGCGGCGCACCTCACGCGGGCAGGGCTTATGCTCCGAGAATGGACACTGCACTAGTGATATAAAACGCACACACACAGGTCTGTTAAATTAAGCAATACTTTTAAGGTAGTCTAATATTTTTCTGACTAACAAATTGGCACAGTAAGGGTAGATTTAAATAAAGAAAAAACGAAATTTAAATAAAGAAAAACGAAATTTAAATAAAGAAAAAACGAAATTTAAATAAAGAAAAAATGAAATTTAAATAAAGAAAAAATGAAATTTAAATAAAGAAAAAACGAAATTTAAATAAAGAAAAACAAAATTAAGTTAAATTAAAAACTAGATTAATTTAGATTGATAATAACGGGAAAAAATGCTAATACATTTTGTTTCTATTATTCTATTTTCCACAATGTCAAAGCAACAAAACACAAGCTCAGACATGCACTTCGGTCCATACAAACTCCGCTGTTCTGCACTCTAGCCAGAGAACACTCCCGTTGCTGGAACACGCGTCGGTTCTATTTCTAGCATGCACGCGTTTTCCGCGTGTCTCAGTGTGCAAACTCCAACCTGTTAAATATGGGAGCCGAAATAAAAACGGACACGCCACGCAGCTGAGACGCTCATGCAGCCAGTGTGTCGCCGGCCTTATTCAAGGGGGAATGAGAACCGTTTCGCGGGGGATCCCAGGTGTGCAAAAAAAAAAAAAAAAAAACGAATATTCGAATGTCAAATTTTCAAATCGAATACCAACCCACCGAACGAATATTCGGGTCCGTTCCATATTTATTTATTTTTAAATCTAACGGAAAAAAAAGCCTTCTGAAAAGTAGCTTGTGCCATAGCCTGCCTTCAGTCAAGAATGACGATAAACGCGTTGCTCTCATTGAACATCTTTTATTGTTTCACGTGCTCATTTTTTCACAAATGTCAAAATTTTCCTTGCCTGGGATTTGCGCACAATTGCGTGACAGTGATGGACAGCTTGACAGCCTCACAAATATGAAGCCTAAAATATCGCTATCGCCCCCTGGTGGCTTGCTGCAGTACAGGTAATATGTAAAAAATAACATAAATTTGGAATTAGAATTAGTATATCAAATAATAACATATGTGACCTGATCCAGCAAAATGAGTCACAGTGACCCAAATTTCAAAATTGAGATATCCTAGTCAAAGTCATACCTTGAATGGTTTTAAAGATATACCCATTTGAATTATGGTCGGCTGCCCTCTTTTTCTAATTGAAAACCTGAGAAAATCGCTTTTAAAGTTTTTTGCCCATTTTTTGTTGATATCTTTCAAAATCCATTGCATTTAAAGGGATAAACTATTTATTTTTATTATTTTTATATATAAATGCTATTAAACCAGACTGGGGGTGAATTGTTATGACCACGGGCGATGCACGTGTGCATGAGCCGAACGCGTCTTTCCGCGCTCATGGCCAAAGGAGTTTCTTTAAAAGGCTCGCGGGAAATGAAGTATATCCGGGCCTTAACCGCTCTAAATTGTAATGGACTGGAGCTCACATCGGGAGAAATGGGAACACGGGGGCACCGCGATGCGACCGCAAAGAGCACTTTCACTTTCACGATCAAAGTGCATGCCACTGATAAGCATTGTAAATGCAGTATTACAGTATACACATACCAATTAAACGCGCAGTTCTCCTCTCGTGCGTCATCCTCACTGGACTTTCGTTTCGCTTTCATATATCTCTTTTATAGATGCCATCAATGCTTTTACCTTTCTAGATGTAATTACCGAAATCAAAAGAGTCCATAAACTATAAATCCTCACGAAAACTTCAGTCTGAAGGACTGTCTGAAGCGCTAGTCTGACAGGAGGATGGCTGGACCAATCGCGTGCCTGTCAGTCGAAACGGGGCTTCCCATTGATAAAAATCAGCGTTTATGTCAGTGTGTTTACATTTCTAAGCTTTTTGATTGGTTCTATACAACGTGTAACACCATATTTGGAGAGCAGAGACGTTTCAGGGGATACCAAGAAATGCTCATAAGTGACAAGAGGAGTTGAGAAGTTTATTTCCAGCGCATTTAGTAAAACCATGTCAAATTTAATAGCCATTTAAATACCTTTACTCAATTATCTGGACTACAAAACTTTGGGAGATTATTTTTGAAAGTCTGTTCTTTGAAATTAGCTTAAAAAAAATCGATTTTTTCATTGTTTTTCCACATTATCGGCCCATATCTTAAAATAGAACGTTGCGACTTCCGACTCATTGCGCCAGAGCGGGTCACATATTAGGATACAATTCAAATTTTATTTTATATTACGAGTATCTGGCCCTTACAGTGTCTGCAGAGAAAAATTCTGGCCCTTGGACAAATATAGTTGATGACCCCTGCTGTAAAGGGACAATATAAAGCATGGTTTCCCCAAAGAAATAGGAGGATGCAGCTTATGAAGAAGTAGTTGAAAGTGGAGAGTTAGTAGAGGAACCCCAAGTCCCAGAACAAACCCTCAGCACAGCTGAACGGACTAGTGATTATGTGCAGAAGCTTTCAAGTAGACATCCCAGTCAAAGTTGAACCACCAGAACACTTCAGGAAAGTGAGTGCGTATTCAGAAATACCAAAAGTGGATATTCAGCACAGTTGGCGACCTGCTGGCCAGTTCACCGCAAAAATAGATGATTGTGAAGATTGATTGTATTTTGAGCACCTGAGAATTACTTTCAGTTTGATTTGCAGCAATTTGCTTGTTGTCTTGCTGAAGAGATACTCATCTGCTCATCTGTGGTGATGTGTGATGCAGTCATTTCTGGCTATAACATGTTATTTAGCCTATAACACTCTCTCACACATTTATTTTTTAGTATTTTTGGGAGGAGTTAAATTTACATTTGTGATTTCAAAAACCAGATGCCCTAAGCACCTCTATGATGTTATAGCTGATGCAGCGTCAGCACCAAGGTTTGAGCCTTGCTGCAGAATAAAGATCAGTCTGAGATCTTTGCTAAAAATGCATGCAACATCCTTGAATATATTACGTATCATCACTTTGGAATAATAAGATTCTCTCTCACATTTTTATCAAAACTGAGTTATTCACATATTATTATTTTGTGACAATTTACATTTGTGATTTTTTTTTAAGTTGTCTTTGGAACTTCTTTTAGGAAACAAAAAGGTTCTATCTACAAAGGAGTATGGTGTGCAAAAACTTTGAAGCTCAGTATCTTAAAACTGCTGAGAAACTTATTAGGGCTGTTACGATAACCGCATTACCGCATAACCGCGGTAATAAGATGTCGACCGCAGTGTTTAGGTCATCACCGTCATCACCGCACTCTTTTTTTTTTCTTTTTATTATTTGCTAGTGAAAGTTACAGGAATGCATATGGTGTGTTATATGAAGTATAAACAATTTGTCATTGTTTGCCAATTTACTGTCTTCCGTCCCGGCAGCGTCTGCAGTATTTCCTCTGGGTTTTTTTTGGGGGGGTTTTTTTGCAAGGTGGTGGGGGGTGTCTGCCGAACGAACAGCAAGAGCAGAACGAATTTGTCAAATGTTTTAAACTCAACAAAATTGTGAAATGCATATATCAAGAGCATGCTCACAGATGAAAGTAACAGAGAACAAAACAGCGTTGGATGAAGTAGATTAGCGCCCTGCACGGGCCTCAAATATAGGCCCTATCCAGTCTTTTTTTCCCCCTTCTCCCAAAACAGCTTATATACTACTGTTTCAGCTATTAAAATAGTTCAGTTTTGTATGTAATGTAAAAATGGTTATATTTCGTTTCTTTTCTTTATAAAATTAATTTACAAAAACGTTTGGAGCATTTTTTTGTTAGTTAAATGTAAGTTTTTTTGTTTTTTTTTTAAGTAGGCTAATGGCCAAGCGGCCAGCGGCAGACAATGAGTTGATCATAGCCTATGTTTTAATAAATTTAGCCTTCTCAAATCATAAGGACTTGTCTAAAATATAATCTATAGATATAAAACAGTTCAAGCATATCACAATGTTAGTTTAAATGTTTAACCTAAATAAATGTGGTTAAAATAGGCATTCATTTTTGCTCATAAAGGTAAGAGTAATACGTCATTCCAAACTGTAAAGGTCTACTTTTGTTCGTGTACACTCACAATATCAACAAAACGTTGTGCTTTTCTGCCATCTCTGGCTTGAACAGGGGCGCTTCACACAGGCATGACGAATATATATAGTGATGGATCCGAAATGGTCAATATTCATATTTATGCATTTTTATTAATATTTATTTTACTCATTTATGGCTTATGATTTATCAGTTTTACTTTTGCTTTCATATATTCATGTACTCCTACTTTATAGATTAATTCTTATCATATTTTCAAGTATTCACTGGTGATTGTACCCTTATGGTTATTTTATATTTAAGAGTATGCTTGTTATGTTCAATTGTTCTTCAAGTGTTCCAGTGTGACAGGTCACGCTGACACGTTTGTGGTTAGACATTGGACGCCTGCCAAGTACTGCAGAAGTGATGTTTTTCAGAATTATTGCTCATTTGAATCTGATCAAAATATGTCTGCTGACATTTGCAAAATTCCCTATAGGGGATAAAAACAACTATTTTTGACACTGGACCAGTAGATGACGTAATGGGTGAAATTAACCTTTTCTTTTAGAACAAAAACATAAATTTGAGTGGGATGTAAATTTCCCTATATGCTCATGGTATAAAGCTGACCAAGTCATTGATAATTCAGCTTTTTCCCTCCTTTGCTCTCCTTGGCTTCTACTTCTTGTCTCTTATCTGCAAATGTCTTAATTATTGCTCTTTTTGATCTTCATCTATTAGATACAATACTCTGGATTTATTAGAATACTCTAAATTTATTATTAACTATTGACTGATACTTTATGATGGTTATTTTACCTTTTGGTTTTATTAAGTATTTTCATTATCGATTAAAGTTTGCGTGTGAGGCTAAATTTAATTGTAATGAATAAATAATTTTTCATCAACTTTATCTACTGCCTGGATCTCATTTTCACAAGTTTTTGCATCATATAGAAAGCTTTAAATTACTACTTTAAAACGAAATAATTCTAATCGAAAATAGAAACTCTTTCATTATGTAATCCGTGCATTTCTCTCTAAAGGCACATTCAATGAGGAGATGGCCAGTCATTTTTTTTCATAACCATAATTGATGGATGTCTAAAATATAAAAATAAGGAAAGGCCTAAAACAGGCCCGATTAAAATTTGCGTTTTATTTTATAATTCGATACAATTAAAAAAATAAAACACAAATTATAATGGCATATATGTAAAACTTTGTCCTATAATCGTATAGCTGCTTATATATTCTGATTTTTATGTTGCTCTGTTCTGAATAGGCCTACCTTAAAAATTAAAGGATTTGCTGCAACGCAATTTTGTCTGATATATGAATATATTTACTAGCCTATTTTTTAATCCATACAGCAAATGCTTTAAAACAGCTTTTATATATACTGTAGCCTACATCCAGTGGCGTACCGCAAAGAATGAGATGGGGCCCCTCCCACAAGCAGTGATGTCATGTGTTAAAATTTGTTGTGCACCTGAGTCCATCTGCCCCACAGTTTACAAAAACTGATTTAACAGTGAATTATGTGGTGAATTATCATTGCATTGATTTATTTGATGTTATTATCGAATAATATTATAGCCTAGCCTATATGATAGGCCTATATAATGTTTAGTGATTTTGATATCGCAGACTAAAATACCGGCAGGAATAAATATTTAGGCTAATTTACTCATTAAAACCAAAGGAGCGCCAAGAGAACTGATAACAGCCGCAACGAGCACTGGCCATGATTTCAGAAACAACACATTCCAGCGGATAGATTGCCTCTTATTTAACACAGACCTACAAATTTCTTATCAAATGGAGAGGTTTCTTTCTTTTAGGTACAGTTATTCGCAGAGTTTAAATTAATTTTTGAGACGTTTCAGAAAGATTCTCGCAGAGAGACAGCTGAAAGCGCACCCTGTTTTTATTTAATCTATTTTACAAAAGTAGCCTACAAGGTGTTGTTGTTATTGTGAGCGTAAATATAAAATAAAATTTTAAAAAAGTAGTCCATTTGTAGTCTTGCACTAATCTGTAGGCTATCGCCAAAAATGACGGAAGGCCTGTTTTAAGTTGTTTCAGCTGTCATGAGGAAAAAATCCATCAGAACGCGCCGGCGCATTCGTCGGCCAGAGGGATAAAAATGTAGCCAATTTAGTTTCATATTTATATTTAAATATTGGGCTATAGCCTAATATTATATTTTTTTTTAAATGTCACCTATGTTGATTATGAAAAGTGAATAGCACGACGGATGCGCAATGTGAGGAGACATGCAGCGGGTCAGACAAGTTTGACCACTTCATTAAGTTTTGTTTTATAGTAAGTCTTTCTTTAAAGTGAATTTCGTTTTGTAGAAATTGTATCTTAATTTCAATCAATGTTTCATCAACCAATTGCCTATATTTAATAAATAGGAAGAAAACCAAGAACGTCGGTTGTGGAATGGATTGAAGTTCGTAAAAAATGAATCCATGTTTCTGCGGCCTTTGAATAAGGCTGAAGCAATAGACGTCTTTCTGTTTTTATTAAATTTCTTTATTACTTTATTACATGTCTTTATTACTTAATTAATTGATAAGATATTTTTGGTCTAACAATATATTTTAGCTGGTCTAAATTCTAAGTTAACTTCAAGACCGAAAAATAAAGCAGCAGGACTTGCCGATTCACTTAAGCGGCCCAGTAGTTTAAGAATGATGTTCCTGATGTTCCCTTATGTTGCACTTTGAAAAACCCCAAATAAGAAAAAAAAGCATCTTTTATGTTCCACTTTAAAATGTTGTTGTAAATGTAGCCTTGTTAAGTTAAATAATAGTAATGGTAATTTGCTGTTAAATGGTGAAAAACTGTTCCATATTTCCTATTAAACTCAAAAGACATCGAAAAAACAAAGTTGAAATAAATGTAATTTTATTTTATTATTGTTAATATAATTTGCCGTTTAAATAATAAAGAAGACCGACTGCTTTATTTCCATGTTTATTTACAAGCTGCATGCGTTCTTAAGTCATTATATTTCCACGGAGGTCGGGGGAGGGGGGTTGCGATTAACCGCCAAACCGCGGTGATATGTTGCATCTTCACCGCGGTAAGAAAAATCCCATACCGTCACAGCCCTAAAACTTATAATTCCAAGGTGGCAAAATGTTGGGGTATAAAGAGCAATCAAAGTACTGAATCAAACTACATAACATAAGTACACTGCAGACATGTAAATAACAAATCTATACGTGACGATCTAAATAAAGACACAACTGTTGCATTCTGCACATGAATAAAATTTATAATAAATAGAAAAAATCTAGATATAACAAACTTACCTCAGGCTGACTCGAATGTCCTGCCGAGGAGGATGTTGATGAAACTCTGTGAGCCTCCCGATTGAATATCCCTATTCTTCTTCTTCTGATGTGGAAAATATCTGTGTTTTAGCATTAATGTTCTGTAGAGAAAACACCCTAGGAAGTAAAATTAGCTCAAATTAAATATTTATAGGGAATTATAAAGAGTTGTTTAGATTACGACCGGGCAACTGAGTCGTCCAGCGTTCATTTGCTGGAGCCGTAATAAGCTCTTGTAGCGGATATAAATATCCAACAATCGTGAAAACACTGATTAGAGCACGGTAACTTTAAGATCGACAGTTTAAGACATTAAATTTAGAAGCACATAATACAAGACACTTTCTTTTAAAAATCTACAAGACTTTATTTATTCTAACACAAACTAATCTACCACAAACACACACATACATACATACATTCATTCATACGCGTTGCAGTAAGAAAGGAAAATGAGAGAGAAAGAGTTTTAGGAGAGAGAGAGAGAGAGAGAGAGTGTGATATGATGAATTCCTAGCAAACTTATGCTCTTCAGAAGATCTGACCTGAACGAACCATGAATTGTTAATTTATGCACCAGTTCAGTTTTAATCTGGGGTACTTGCTTGCGTCGACTTTAAATGTGAATTTCCCTCGTCGGCTTGCAGAGAAGGGTTTTCCAAGTCGATGATTTGTCTTTTCAGGTCCAGGTAGTAGGTAAAAGACAATCACGTTTTAGCTTGCTGGAAAAATGAAGTGAAGTCTCTTTGTTGCTGGAGTTAAAGCTGAAGCAGCAGAAGTCGTTGGTTGAACTTGCGGCAAAACTTAGAACACGAGACATTCAACGGAAAAGAAAATTAAGTAAAAGAAAAGTGAATGAAAGTTGGATGGCTTGAATGAGCGGCTTGTCTGTTCTTCTTGTTACTCTATTGTTCTGCTTACTCTGGTCATGGCTGACCGGTTCTTTCTTCTGTTGCTCTGTTTTCTTGACTTTTCTTGAACAGAACTAAACCTAACTCGTTCACTATCTTGCAATATGACAATTTAAACTTAGTTGTTTGTCACACCTCTGAGGAGTTTTGGCCAATCAGATATTGTCCTGTTTCAAAAGGGCTTTTCTCTATCCCCAATAAAACATAGGTGTTACATCCCGTTTCTGCTTCAGCAGAGAATGTCATTTTAACATAGTTTTTATTAAATGTAATACAATACATTTTAAACAGATTTCATTCAAGTCAGGATATTGGAAAGGGGGAAAGAATCAAATTAAGTCCAAATAAGGCATTTGATGCAGTTTTTGTTGCAGAACAGTCTTCATTGGGTTTCCTGTAAAGTTTTAGTTCCTTAGAGAAACAAATGGGGCCTGCATTGTTTTCTCTGTTTTTGGTTGTGAGGGAAAGATAACCTTGCTTCCCAAAGAACCCAGTGTTCAGTGGAGCTGAGAGATTTGTTCTCATGCATTACACTGATATGCTCTCGATATTTGTTATTAAAATAACCATAGAAACTGATAGTTGCAATCAGGATCCGCAGTTATGGTTTCATAAACAAGGCCCAGTTCAACTCTGGATTTACAGATCGTTTGAAACTGAGAGATGGAGCAGTCACAGCGGTAATGAGTCAGAACAGCAGGTGGTGAGTAAAACTGCTTCAAATGTCTGTTTTGTTGACAATAGTTGCATATAATGTAAACAACACGAATGTAGTGAATTCATAAATTCATTATTCATCATTCATACGCTATATTCATTATAGTGATTCAAAAGTTATCCATGGATAATGCGATGGTCTATTGTGTGTTTAAATACAGTTGTTTAGCTGACCATTGATAGCTTGTAGACGGTCTCCACACAAAAGCTGTGCGTACTCGTGACTCTAGCTCCGCTCACAGGACACGCCTCCAGGCACTCGGCTGTTTTCGGAATGACTCTGTACAGCGTATGTATCTTTTATAAATATGATTAAACTAAAGATTTAAACTAAAGATTTAATAAATATGATTAAACTAAAGATTTAATCAAATTAATAAGACTAAACATTTTGGAGATATGAAGGATGCACTACTACTCTATAGGTACTCAAGATTAACATGAGATTGGCAGAAATTGTGTGATACCTCACCTCTAAACATGAGGTGAGAACTAAGCTCGACCAGGACGAGCAGAACCAAACTTGAACAACAAAGAGCTGTGAAACAGCACCAAAAATGGTGAAGATTCCCAGAAGAGCCTGGAGAATCTGAACAGCTCAGAGATGAAGGTAAACAGAAAGTGAAATCTAACACCATCTAGATAAATGTACACAAGGAGACTCAGAGGAGCCAACCATTTGTGAGAATATATATTGCGAGCTTGGAATACTCGTTCACACAGCAAAAACGAGCCATGTGCTCAGCATATCGCTTATCTATCCTTAAATAAAGGGAAGCACAACATAATGCTGATGGAATGAAGAGAAGGCCTCATGAAGGGCCTGCTACTCCCAATAAACACGGCCATGGGCCCGGGTTACCAATGCTGGAGCTCTAGGGGAGCGAAATCCAATTACCAACAGGAAGGAGAATAATGCATTCGACCCGAGCAATATAGGTGTAAAGCATGCATGGGGCATAGAGCTTTGAACGTATAGAAAGGAAAGATCCAGGGATCTCAGAGAGACTCAAAGGAGCTGCATTAAGCAGTGTGACAACCTAACGCTTTCACAGCCTACCTGACTGAAATGCCTCATTAATATGCAAGTCATTTCAGCTCATTACTATGCAATTCTTTTGTCTTCTCAGGTGAGAATGGCCCATTATTCAGTGGTGATTCACGCCTCCACGCATACTGTGTTTCTTGGCAAAAAGTGTCTTACAAAAACTAAATCAATATAGTTTAATGACACTTTTGGTGATTCACGCCTCCACGCATACCGTGTTTCTTGGCAAAAAGTGTCTTACAAAAACTAAATCAATATAGTTTAATGACACTTTTTCCATTAATATGTTTATGAACAACTGAAAAAAGCACAAATGTCAGGGCATGTCAAAACTTCTCCAGGCCCCAAATCAGCCTCAGACTCCAGAGGGTTAAAAAAAAAATTAAATAAAGCACCTGTGTATCCTCACTCATAACTCCTTAGGAAGCTTCCTCACCTCCTCAGTGCAATTAGAGAATTGAGATGTCCTTCAAGATGGCTGAGTTCGATCAATTTCCGGGTCATAGGATGGAGGACGGAGGAAACGAGGAGGGATATTGAGAAGCACCCTAGGTCTTAAAGTGAAAGCAACCTAATATAGTCGCTGCTGTCTGTAGTTAATGTTAATCAAACAACAACAAAACAGTAGCTATTTAAACTTAAAGTCCCCATGAACCGGAAGTTGCAAATGTCTTTTCTCCAGTGTTGTGAAGTATTTCGAAGTGAAACGGAATATTGAATAGAGGGCAGAGTTTTACTTTAGCACTCCTCCTCTCCATCTCTCGCTCATAGCAGACTAATGGTTGGAGAGGAGTGGTTTAAGCATTTTCAACCCAAGCCGTCAAACTGACGTCATCAGAGAAGGAACACCATTCCAGACCGTAAGCAACTTTTCAGATTTTGATTAAAGATTACCACAACAAACTATTTTTTTCTGTGTATTAACTTGCACAGATTAATTGTTCACTACAAGACTAGTAATATGTACTTACAAAGTAAACAGGGTCAATTTTGATTTCATGCTGACTTTCACAGTTTCTATCTATATGTTGTATTTATTTCTTATTGTCATTTTCTTTGTTCCAATTTTATTACTGACTGTTTACTTGATTATTTATTAATTAGGAACTTTTTACTAATAGGCAAGTATTTGTTTTGATGTGGTTTGCTTAGCTTATAGATTTTGGTCATATTGCCCATTCATCGCACTCAACATCCCCCTTTCCACGTCTAAAGAAAATGTCCATATGTTGTTTAAAGTTAAAATATATCGGAATTTGGAATGACCAAAATAAACATGATTTATGCATTTTGTTTGTCCTTTGTCAAATGTGACTATTGTCATCTAATATAATACATAAACTGGTAAATGTGCTGTATTTAAGATAAATAAAACATCATAAATCTTTTGCAAATAAATTTCTGGAATAAAACTTATTTTGATTGCAAAATTTGATTGATAAATATGATATCATTAGTGCTTCAAAGCAGGCTGTTATAAGGGGTGAATCCAAAAACAAAGGAAAGCTGGATCCAAATGCAGTGAGTTTATTATAAGTATAAACATAATAACAAATCCAACATGGAGAACTGAGGAACCAGAGAACAGAATGAGTGCACCAAACATAACATCCATGTAGAACAAGACTTGACAAAGAACACAAGAAACACTGGGGTTCAAATATTAGAGGCAATATATAACATAGGGAGTCCATTGGAGGCAAGCGTAGTTTAGAACCCAAGTGCAGTTTATTGACAAAAATCCAAAATACTAACGTGAACCAGAACATGAAAACTGACTTGACTTGACTTGACTTGACTTGACTTGACTTGACTTGACTTGACTTGACTTGACTTGACTTGACTTGACTTGACTTGACTTGACTTGACTTGACTTGACTTGACTCTCACCAACAGCAGGTTACATAAACAAAGCTAGACAAGATAACAATGGAACATGAGGGCTATAAATACGAGAACTGATGGAACACATGACTAGGACAACCAATGGGGAAGTGACACAAGGAACAAGAGAACCAATGACAGAATAACCTCAGAAAACACATGACCATGAACAACCAATCAGAACATGACACATGGACTAAGGGAGAACAAGAGGAGCAAGGGAAACATGACACAAACAAGCAACATGAAACAAACTACAAAATAAAAGACATGAAATCAAAAACATGAACACAAACACCCGTGACAATAACATATAATAGGCAAACAAGACATAACTGGGAATGATCACAGAACTAATCAACAAGAAAAACAAGGATCAATAACAAGTTACATTTAAGAAAGGTATTATTTAACATTCTAGATTTACTACTTCAACATAACACTTTTGAGTCACATGTGATATTTATGGGTCCTGTCTGTCTCAGTGCTGAAACTCTTTATACAAACTTACATGAATAGACAGATCAGACTTTTTAACAATAATCTATTGCAAATTTCAAAGACACATTAGTCCTCATTAATACAGGTTCATATGTTAATAATTCTTCATGATTTTCATCTTAAATCATAAACTGAAGGTTCAGAATTATTGGAATCACATTCTTCAAAGCTCCTGTTATCTTAAGGGAAACAGTAGATAACCACTGAAAGTGTTGTGGTTATTCTCGTTATCATATAACCTCCTGCCAGACCAAAGTCTCACATAGACAACATCTCCAACCTCCAGGATCAACACAACTCCATTTGAGGAGTTTAACGTTCCCTGAGCCTGATCACTATGTGCCATAAGCACCTGCTTTCCATTCTTACTTATGTATACAGTTGCTGCAGTTCCGCCATCACCACGTACAGAGACTCTGAACATGTACGCTCCTTTCAGTGGGGCTGTGAAAACACCTAAATCAAATAACAAGAGATACAGAATCAGCCGTTTCCTGTATGATTTCTCAATTACAAACCATACTGTGTAATACTTCTGAAAAACAGCAGATCATTTAATTCTCTTATACACATTACACAACTGAAGAGAGGTCTGAATGGAGCAGAAGGTTTTCATTACTATAAACTGAGTTTTATGACTCCATTTCATTGATAATTACCTGTTATTGAGTTGTAGGCGTTCCCTATGTTTGTGAAGACGTTCCTGTAGGTTAGTGTGATGTGAGTGTTAAAAGGACCAATATATCCTTCACCAGATTCCCTCAGTGCAGCTGAAAAAGCTATTTCTCTGTCTGTTATTGAAAAACATAATCAATATTGTGATATATTACTGTATTACACTGAGAATGAATACACTGAATTTAACATCATTCAAGCACACTTTCACCTCTATTTTCCTTTCTCAACTCCACTTGACTCAGAGTAAGATTTGAAATTTCTGTGAAGGAATAAAGATTCTGTTAAATGACATTTAAACTGATTATTGTAATAGATAACACAATTTACACAGTATACACTCAACATATTTACACAATGTAATGTATTGCATTGGTGTTTTACTTTGAGGATCATTGATAAAAAAGTGAATATTTTGGTGAGGTACCATCATTTTTCTTGTTCATCTCATCTCTCAGTTCTCTGTTGATTTCTTTCTGCTCTGTAACGGCGGCGGTCAGTTCTCTGATGTTTTCTTTCTGCTCTGTAACGGTGGCGGTCAGTTCTCTCAGTGCTGCATGGATGTCATGGAAGCACAGATGGCAGTATTGTTGTCTGTCAGTTGAAGCTTCAGCTCTCAAAGTGTCTGTATGAGGTGGATTCTGTCTTCCGTCCTCAGAGCTGATCTGTTGACTGATCTCATTCTCATTGAGTCCTCCATCTACCTGCTGCTGGACGACAAACATTCTTCACTGATGTTTGTTTCCAGCTCTTTCTCTGTCATCCTCACAGCCTCTCATGTTCCTTTTATAGTATCCTGATTTACTGTCTTTTGGACTTGATTTATATTGCTTCAGATAAATAAGTAGTTCAAGTTAATAGTTAAACATCTACTGAGTCTGGAACATCCCTTTGATTATGTTTATCTCTGTTCAAAACATTTGTGACACTATGTTGATCTCAAGAGAAAATAACTTTGACTCAACTCTTACTTTTTATTTTTTAAATAGATCAGCACAGTAGAGCAGGATAAAATCTCTTTACACTTATTAGTAGTATTTAGAACACCTGACTTAATAAAACAGGCTGTGTGACTATGAGGAATGATTACCTCAAAAATGTACGTCCATATGCAAGTTTAAGTGACTTTATTTAAATTAAATACATTAGCTATTGTCACGTGTCAGTGATTATCCTGATCTCTGATATATTTCTGACCTCTAATATAGATGGTCACTCCACTCTCTGTTATTCATGTGAATATCTTACAACAGTTACAAGGTTTACAAGCTTTATGTTGTGACAAAAAAGGAAAGATTGGATATTTGGATGTTAATTTACACAGAACAACCCCCCCCCCAGAACTGGATTAACAACATGGATTAATAAATACATAACAGTAATTTGAGGACAAAATCAATTTAATTCTTTGCTTGTTGTTACTGTATAATTACACACAAAATATACTGAAGATAACAGACTATATGTGTAAAACTCACTATTATTCATCACAAAACTTGTCAAGTTAAATTAATTTAATTTAATGACATGTATAAAAACATTACATGTAATTATTAACCTGATTTACAACTTTTCCCATAAAAGAATGCCCTAGAATTTATGCACTTTTGATAAAGTTTACAATAACTCGTTTTATGGTATCACAATGTGAGCTGTTGTTTCCCAGTATGAACTTTGATCTTAACACCTTTAAACGTGTTATTTATTATTCTCAGGTTAGGTAAAGTAAGTCAAGTCTAATCCTGTTGTTTACCACTGAAGTTAGGTTATAATCTTCTTGATTTATGTAAGCTGTAACTTTCCCAAGACCTAAGATCCTTTTCAAGGTCTTACAGATGCAAGCGGTCCGCCTTTTCATAAACTCAACCAAGATGGCTGATTTCCTTTTAAGGTTCTAAGAGTAGAACCACAGTTCTTTGTGTCCTTGAACACACACATAAACACACACACACACACATAATTGTGTGCTGGCAGTCCAGTTCTGCTCCTCCGTCTCATGGGTAGTCACAAAAATAACTAACTAACAATTACTGTACATCTCTGTCCATACAGTATAAGACAATTCTTAGAAACAACAAAAATAAATAATGTAAGCATTGCATTATATTGAATAAATTAGTTAAATCTGTGTAGCAAAAAGGCATCTAAAATAAATATTCATATGCAGAGTCGTCTATAATTACACTGTATGTAATATTACTGTTTGTTTGTGCACATCTATTTCCTATTTGTGTTTTATGCTTTGTTTGCCATTGCTGTTTATTTAGATTCATATGGTGCAAAATCACTAAGTGGTTTAGTTTAGTAGTATTGACAGTAACTGTTGTCAGTATTGGCAGAAATGCACATGAAAAAAAAAAAAAAAAAAAAAAATATATATATATATATATATATATATATATATATATATATATATATATATATATATATATATATATATATCAGAGTCTGATAAATAATGGATTTATACATATCATCTCTCAACTGCTTTTTGTTTCTATTATTGGTTCAAAATAGCAGCACAAGCCTCCAGTCTTACACTGAGTTAATAATTATATGTGTGTTTTTCCTTCACATTCAAGAATATCTTCTTAAGTTATGGAAAAGTGGAAGAATCTACATTTTTGATAATGTGTACATTGACATCTACTAGACTGACATGTCTGAATTTGTTGTGTTGTCAGATTGTTTTTTATTTGTTTTTCTTCATAAAAGGTGCCGTCAGGGTGTGTAAACCACCATAAAGTATATAGTGGTTAATCAATAATGAAAGTATATTTGTGACACGTGCAGAAGCACAAATGACATTCAGGCTGTTAAACAGGCCTGCAGTAAAAGCTTCAGATCAGACCCTGAACACACTGAAGTGTGCTGCACGTGCTATATTAAAAAGCCAGGGACAATAGAGGAATATTTCATCTGTCTGACCACTTTTTCTAGACTCAGGAGAAGTGATTAGTCAGCTGGAAACAGTGGTAGAGTGTGTCTGCTACATAGCCAAATGCACAAGCACTCTTTTTTGTCAGCATTTGTGCGTGTGGCTAAAAACCAGCCTAGAGCGCCATCTGCCGTTTAAAATGAGCTCAGAATGATTAAAGAGAGAATCGCAATGCATTCGGGAAATCTCAGAATTGATCCATGAATCGAGATGAATCATGATTTATTCTCCCAGCCCTGCTATCTATTGCATACTTAACTGGAGTCCTTGCAGTGTCAAGCCCTACTTGAGTGAAGAACTTGATCAAGTTGTTTTCAACCATCCTTTCACAGAGCGACCAGCTGGACAACCAATCTGTATTCAAGAAACGCTGAAAACTCAACTGCCTCCTACAGACCCTTACCTAAAAAAAATGTATATATATTTTTCTTTTCCTTCTTTATTTTTTAAATCCCTCCCTGTTATAGTTTGTACCATTATAGACAGTTCCTGACTAACTATGGTATTGCTATTACTTCCTATATTACTTCCTCATTTGTATCACATAAAAACTTCAAAAGGTTGGCAAGTTAGAATTAGCAAGATAACATCTATGTTATATAGCATTAAAAAGTGTATTTCTCAATTTCTCCAGTACTGACAGAGGTTCAATCAATATAGTCCAAGCTTATCAATAATACAGTCTTAATTTAGCCCTGGGGCAGCCTGTTTAATACTGGGTTTCAGTAGACATTCCCAATTTTACCATTAATAATTCATTCATCACACTCAAGTCGTAAAGTGACCACAATCACATCATCTTAACCATCTCACATTAAACGTTTAATTTTGATGAACAGTGTGTAAAATGTAGGCCATACACGAGAGACACTTATAATTAGATTCAAACATTTAATTTCCAATTTCCGGTATTTTACCGCATTTAGCCTGTTAGGCGTGATCTTGCACTGACAATAGTATGAATTCAGTAATTTGCACCCTGCTTGCAGTGGATGCCCCCGATTGACATGAGTCCAAACTCAACAGTCCATTTATTGATGCCATACTTCACTGGCTTGCTAGGCGTATACTGTACTGTCTAAATGGAAATGGGACAACCCTGTTACATTAGATGCTGGATTGTATACTGTAGTTGTGGAAGACCTTCCTCTTTTGTCCGACAGTTCTCTTATTGAACCAGGCTTGTTTAATTCCTTGTCTGAATCCTGGTTTTAGAACAATGTATAATGAGCTTTTGGTAAGAGCAAGTGGCTTGTGACTGAAAAATAAACTTCTTTTGATCACTGAAATCAACACAAAATCTAAATACACATTTTTTGCAATCCTGCATAATTTGCCATTTCACCAACCAAAATTTTAATTGTCTAACTGAATTATTTCTAACTTAAATGTGAAATTTCCTAAGGATACAGATGTCACATACATTATGCTAGCGAGTGGTCTGTGTGAAACTAAGCGAAACTTTCACTTCTGCCATCTCACATAAGTGCCGAAGACCATGACCAATAGACTGGCTGCCAATTTCTGTGTGTTTGCACAAATTGTGCTCTCTTTTTAGGCTTATTGTGCTTGAACAGTCAAAATTGTGCTAAAATGTCCATATTGGGGGTTATGTCTTAAGTAAACAAACAAAAACAGTTTGGGACACGTGTCAGTATTTAATCTGCACATTACTGTAAGTCTTAAATTGAAACATCTTAATACAGTCACTACTGTATGTGTCATTAATGTTAATCAAACAACAGAGGAAAAACAGGAGCTACTTAAAGCACAGTTTCTGTCTGTATATTTACACTGTAAAAAATTCCTGTAAATTTACATGGAAATTTAACAGTAAAATGATGTTTTCAAGCAATAACAGCAAGTTGCTGTTATTTACAGTGCATTATGGGAAGACTTGTTCACTTCGGGTTGCGTGGTCGACCAACAACAGTATGTCACTGTTATTTAACAGAATTATACCATATTTTTTTCCCCAACGTGAACAAGGCAGAATTTTTGATTATCTGCATGAGGTAAGTTTGCAACTATTTATGATTGTATTTGCCTCTCTTGAAATTACTTATTACTTTAAAATATTACATCTTAAACATCAAATGACATGTCTGTTATTTAAATCAGACGTCTCTATTATAGGTAAAGGGGTGATTGAGCGACTGAGGAATCGATTGTATGAGCTCAGAGTCATCAGACACAGGTAAGAATCCCTCATTTTCATCCAAAATGGTTATTTTACAAAACGTTATCTAAGTAAAATATGAGTGTGACTCGGTGGGAGTGTACAAAATTGATTGTTTGGTAACTTTTAACGTGCGTCTGAGTAATTTTGTATCTGCTAGTGTTGTTTGTCACTATGTCCGATTTTAACCTTCAAGTACTTCTAAAAATAATATTATAAAGATCAAGTGAAGCCTTTGTAATTTTAATTAGAAGCGGTTAGTGAACGGGTAGCCTATACAATAGCAATCAATTTGCTTGCGAGTCGTCAGGAAACTGTGCACACCTTTATTTTCTCACAAAAACATCATTTAGTATTTTACATTGTGGGGACCGGTGGCTGGTCCCCATGATGTAGGTGAACTCAGGTTTATATTACATCGTGGGGACATTTGGTCCCCACAATGTAATATAAACAAACTCACACACACACACACACACTCTGCGTTTGTCGACTATGCATCAATCATACAAGCGAAGTTTATGAAACAGGCGTGTGATAATCTTTTTGTCTGTTAATGGTAAGTGAGGTACGAAATTTACAATTCTTGTTGTATTATAATTACTGTATGTGCTTCTGCAAACCGCTTCTGGCTTGATCACAGAACTATTCGCAGCATGCCAATCATTCTACAAGAAAATGTAAGTTTGTCTTTGTGTTTGTCTTTCATTGTGGTTGTTAGTTCTTAAAATGAACACCTGTATAGGAATGGTTCAACCAAAAATGAAATTCACTCAAATTTACTCACCCTTATGCTTTCTTAAATTCATAAGAATTTAAGGGGCACAGATGAAGATATTTTAATGAAGAAATTATGTCTGTTTCCCTATAAAATGCAAGTGAACTTCAGACTCCAAAAATGTCATAAATTGTTCTCTTTGACAATAGATGTCTGCCACTCCTGCTGACCTTGAGAAGATGGGTAACCTGCCTGTGACTCCTCGTTTGATCCTGCTTGGTAGTTCCACATTTATGTGCCTTAAATTTATGCATTTGGCAGAAGCTTTTATCAGTGCAATTGTTTTTTTGGAGTAATGTTTGGTGAAGCCTGATTCGATTTGTATTTTATATACAGGTAGATTGTCTATATATTGTTTGTTTTTGTTTGTATGTTTGCTTTTTCATTAGCCATTTTTGTATTTTGATATGTTGATGGGTGTTTATTTTTTATATGCACTGAATATTACTTATAATACTTTTACATTTTTATCGGAATAAAAAAAAAATACTAACTTGGCTTTATTCCTTTTTGTTACCCATAGACAAATATAAAATGCTGAGTTATTATAGCATTTAAAATTTGAATGATTTGGTTGTGACTAGTATGTCATTTAAAAGCTATCAATGTAAAAGAATTTCCCTGTAAAAAAACAGTAATCTACTGGCAGCTGTGGCTGCCAGCATGATACTGTAAAAATACAGAGCACTACCGTTTTTGAAATTAACAGCCAAATACCGTTTTTTCAGCTACAGTAGACTACTGTAATTTAAATTACAGTAGTCTACTGTAGCTGAAAAAACGGTATTTTTACTAACTTTTTACTAATAGGCAAGTATTTGTTTTGCTGTGGTTTGCTTAACTTTTTACTAATAGGCAAGTATTTGTTTTGCTGTGGTTTGCTTAACCCATTCTACGCCTGAAGAAAATGTCCATATGTTGTTTTAAATGTTAAAATATACCAGAATTTGGAAAGAGACCAAATTAAACAAGATTTATGCATTTAGTTTGTCCTTCGTGTCATTGATTTGTGTCTAAATGATTATTGTCATCTAACATATCAACACAAACTGGTAAATGTGCTGTCTTAATTATAATAAAACATAAATTGTTTTGCAAATTTCTGAAATAAAAAGTTATTTTAATTGCAAAATTTGATTGATAAATATGATATCACGAGTGCTCCAAAGTAAGCTGTAAAGTGGAGTGAACTTAAAAACAAAGGAAAGCTGGATCCTAATGAAGTGAGTTTAATAAAAGAATAAACATAATACATCCAACATGGAGAACTGAGGAAATACGTCCACAAAAAAACAGGGGAACAGACTGGGATCATGACACAAGTACTGTTGTGGAAATATTCATGAAAATATGAGGAAAAGAAAATGCCACAAGTCTCTTTATTCTCTTATTTATAAATTAGCCCAAGCTTTACTCATCCATCCTAGGTGTATATGACTTAATCAGAATTATGTTAATAAATATCCTGAAGCGTCCGAGCTTTATAATGGCAGTGAATGGGATGAATGAGTATGAGCTGAAGAAAGTGCTTCCATCCTAAGCAAAATGTACTTGAGCTAATTTTCATTTGAAAGGGAACTAATCCTTTAAAAAATATATTATTTAACATTATTAGATTTACTACTTTAACAGATCACTTTTGAGTCACATGTGATATTCATGGGTCCTTTCTGTAGTGCTGAAACTCTTTATACAAACTTGCATGTATAGACAGATCAGAACTTACAAATATAGTGTATTATACTGACTTTTATACAATAACCTATTACAAATTTCAAACACACATTAATCCTCATGTCATGTTAATGATTCTTAATGATTTTTATCTTAAATCATAAACTGAAGGTTCAGAATTATTGGAATCACATTCTTCAAAGCTCCTGTTATCTTAAGGGAAACAGTAGATAACCACTGAAAGTGTTGAAGTTTCTCTGGTCATCATATATCCTCCTACCAGACCAAAGTCTCACATAGACAACATCTCCAACCTCCAGGATCAACACAACTCCATTTGAGGAGTTTAACGCATCCTGAGCCTGATAATCATGTGCCATTACAACCTGCTTTCCATTCTTAAAAATGGCTACAGTTGCTGCAGTTGGGCCATAACCATATACAGAGATTCTGAACATGTACGCTCCTTTCAGTGGGGCTGTGAAAATACCTAAATCAAATAACAAGAGATACAGAATCAGCCGTTTCCTGTATGATTTCTCAATTACCAAACACACTGTGTAATAGTTTTGAAAGATGGCAGATAATTTGATTCTCTTATACACATTACACAACTGCAGAGAGGTCTGAATAGAGCAGAAGGTTTTCATTATAAACTAGGGGTGTAAATCGGACAGTTCATCACGATTCGTTACAATATCGATTCTCATAGCCAGCGATTCGATATTTTCCGATACGTCAAAAAGTTCTGCGATACGATTACGATACGATTCGATATTTTGAGCCTATTTTACACAATCAGTTAAATTTTTATTAACTCAACCAAAATATATAACAAACCCTGATTGGGACATCCACAAATAAAAATTCACACAGTAATCTAATGACAGCTTATGACATGACAACAGTCAAGAAAGTATTTTAGTTCTGTGCTAAAATGTGTAATGTCAAAAAACTGATAAACAAGGAATACACACACACACACACACACACATAATTAAAAGACATTTCTTTTAAATGTATAGTGCAGGTTTTTAATGAAGCAACAACATATTATAGGTAGGACAAAACAAGATAGGCTATTCATATTCTTTCATTGTGCAAATTTATTATAAAGGATCCAATACAGAGCGGCACAAAGCACTTATGCGCATCCCGTGTGCAGAATGATGTGCTTGAAGCAACACAGAGTACCAGCGCATGGCGCTCTTATGCGGCAGTTTATTGACCATATTCTTTTAAAGGTCCCGTTTTTTGTGGTTTTTTTAAGCTTTGATTGTGTTTATAGTGTGCAATATAACATGTGTTCATGTTTTGCGTGTAAAAAAACACAGTATTTTTCACATAATTTACTTATCTGTATACCGCTGTTTCCACCGTCATAAAAACGGGCTGATGACTTCCTTGTTCTATGAAGTCCCTCCTTCAGAAATACGTAACGAGTTCTGATTGTGCCAGCGGTTCCTGTGTTGTGATTCGACAGCAGCTTAGCGCATCTTGCCCGGAAAAGTGACGCCTCTTACCATAACGTGGAGATGCACACGCTCAGTGTTATTGTAAACATGTCTTTAATTTTATCCTATCAATTTGAGCCGGAATCAGACCCGGTGATTGAACTGCGGGATGAAAATAACAGCGTTTCGACGACATGGCGACAAACACACTCTACAAACGCAACTCTTGTGTATTCCTGTGGGCGGAGGTTAGTCAAAAAACTGTTTTAGTGACGTCATTAAAGAAGGAAGTAGAGGGATGTAGTCCAAACTGGCCGTTCGATGTAGGCGACTTCTGTTAAATAAAATATCTCGCTTGGCATTGAACTTTGAGCTTTAAAATTTTACAGATTTTATTTATACTCTAACAACAACATTACACACTAACTAAAGTTTGAAACATGGGATCACGAAGAACGGGACCTTTAACAGTTTTAATTTCAGTTACTGTGTGTGTGAAGAACGATTCATAGCACTCTATTCTCCAGTGTTGTGATCTAACTGTTTGAGATGTGTGCGCACTGCTTGCAAGGCTTTAAACACAAGCAAATTATAAACTTTCGTGAAGATTCAGCACTGGCCCGATCGGCCAGTGACAGTTCCATCTACTGTCCCGAGTGTCTTTCACAAGTTCTGAAAGGTAGTTTAAATGAGAATGCATGCGTTGGCGATAATGCATAGACTGATATTGTGTGAAAATGTGGAGAATGTTAAAACAAAGGTGCCTCTATAAATAGCCCACAGGTATCGATTTTTTTACGCATTGCATCGATGCATCGGATCGTTAGACATTAGATCGATGTATCGATATATATATCTATGTATTGTTACACCCCTACTATAAACTGAGTTTTATGACTCCGTTTCATTGATAATTACCTGTAATTGGGTTGTAGGCGTTCCCTATGTTTGTGAAGACGTTCCTGTAGGTTAGTGTGATTTCAGTGGTAAAAGGACCAATATATCCATCACCAGATTCTAGCAGTGAAGCTGAAAAAGCTATTTCTCTGTCTGTTATTGAAAAACATAAACAATATTGTGATATATTACTGTATTACACTGAGAATGAATACACTGAATTTAACATCATTCAAGCATACTTTCACCTCTATTTTCCTTTCTCAACTCCACTTGACTCAGAGTAAGATTTGAAATTTCTGTGAAGGAATAAAGATTCTGTTAAATGACATTTACACTGATTATTGTAATAGATAACACAATTTACACAGTATACACTCAACTTTACACTAACATTTACACTATACAATGTATTACATTGGTGTTTTACTTTGAGGATCATTGATAAAAGAGTGAATGTTTTGGTGAAGTACCATCACTTTTCTTGTTCATCTCATCCCTCAGTTGTGTCTCTAAAGCTCTGATGTTTTCTTTCTGCTCTGTAACGGTAGCGGTCAGTTCTCTGTTCTTTTCTTTCTGCTCTGTAACGGTGGCGGTCAGTTCTCTGATGTTTTCTTTCTGCTCTGTAACGGTGGCGGTCAGTTCTCTGTTCTTTTCTTTCTGCTCTGTAACGGTGGCGGTCAGTTCTCTGATGTTTCCTTTCTGCTCTGTAACGGTGGCGGTCAGTTCTCTGATGTTTCCTTTCTGCTCTGTAACGGTGGCGGTCAGTTCTCTGATGTTTCCTTTCTGCTCTGTAACGGTGGCGGTCAGTTCTCTGATGTTTCCTTTCTGCTCTGTAACGGTGGCGGTCAGTTCTCTGATGTTTTCTTTCTGCTCTGTAACGGTGGCGGTCAGTTCTCTGTTCTTTTCTTTCTGCTCTGTAACGGTGGCGGTCAGTTCTCTGTTCTTTTCTTTCTGCTCTGTAACGGTGGCGGTCAGTTCTCTGTTCTTTTCTTTCTGCTCTGTAACGGTGGCGGTCAGTTCTCTGTTCTTTTCTTTCTGCTCTGTAACGGTGGCGGTCAGTTCTCTGTTCTTTTCTTTCTGCTCTGTAACGGTGGCGGTCAGTTCTCTGATGTTTTCTTTCTGCTCTGTAACGGTGGCGGTCAGTTCTCTGTTCTTTTCTTTCTGCTCTGTAACGGTGGCGGTCAGTTCTCTGATGTTTTCTTTCTGCTCTGTAACGGTGGCGGTCAGTTCTCTGTTCTTTTCTTTCTGCTCTGTAACGGTGGCGGTCAGTTCTCTGTTCTTTTCTTTCTGCTCTGTAACGGTGGCGGTCAGTTCTCTGTTCTTTTCTTTCTGCTCTGTAACGGTGGCGGTCAGTTCTCTGTTCTTTTCTTTCTGCTCTGTAACGGTGGCGGTCAGTTCTCTGTTCTTTTCTTTCTGCTCTGTAACGGTGGCGGTCAGTTCTCTGTTCTTTTCTTTCTGCTCTGTAACGGTGGCGGTCAGTTCTGTTCTTTTCTTTCTGCTCTGTAACGGTGGCGGTCAGTTCTCTGATGTTTTCTTTCTGCTCTGTAACGGTGGCGGTCAGTTCTCTGATGTTTTCTTTCTGCTCTGTAACGGTAGCGGTCAGTTCTCTGTTCTTTTCTTTCTGCTCTGTAACGGTGGCGGTCAGTTCTCTGTTCTTTTCTTTCTGCTCTGTAACGGTGGCGGTCAGTTCTCTCAGTGCTGCATGGATGTCAGGGATGCCCAGATCACAGTATTGTTGGTTGTCAGTTGAAGCTTCAGCTCTCAAAGTGTCTGTTTGAGGTGGATTCATGTTAATTTACACAGAAAAAAAATTACTAAGTAATGTTTACATGTAATGTTGAAGCATTGTGTCTATACTAATGAAACCATTGTTGCTGAATTTTATGTTGAATCCACCAAATTCCTTTAAATGTTATTTTCAACATGCAACAACATCCTGTATCAACAGAAGTAGAACTGAATAAATGCATGGATTAATAGATACAAAAAAAGTAATTTGAGGATAGGTATCGAAAATAGTGAAGAATTCTCGCCGTGGTGGTGACATTGATAATAAACTTTTGAGAAGAGAAGCTTTTTGGATGTTCAATTTAAAAACTATGTCTCCTGTAGGTTTAAATGAAGACTATGACCTTTCTTGTTTTCTATAATTTATTCATTTATTTATTTATTTTGGGTACAATGTTTATGAATGGCTTGCTGCCTGATGTGTTATTGTACCCTATTTGTTGTTGATGGAGCTATTTTGGTGTTTTGTTTTTGAAGGATCTATTCTGGTCCCTTGGAGATCGTTGTGTATCATTGCTAGTTTCTTGTCAGATATGTGATTTACTCTTGCCATTTAATTGTGACCTATTATAGACTTAAACTGAAGTTTGAACTAATTATTTGATTGTTTTAATCATGATTGTAAACACCTGTGGATTTAGAGTATATTTTCTATATAATCATTGCGAGTGAATGAAATTGTTACACTGACGAAGGCGAAGAGCCGAAACGTTTGTTGACTTATCTCCTGTGAACTTCTATTAAAGTCTCTTTTAGAGTGCAGACCTTCTTTGTCTCCTTAAGATATTCACATGGAAACCAGAGAGTGGAGTGACCATCTATATCAGAAGTCAGAAATATAGCTAATGTAAACTTAAAGTCTTGCATATGGTCTTGCAAAACTTGCATATGGATGTACATTTCGAGGTAATCATTCCTCAGTCACACAGACTGTTTTATTAAGTTAGGTGCTATACTAAAGTGTAAAGAGATTTTATCCTGTGCTAGCGTGCAGATCCGATAATCCATTCACACGACCGGAGATTTCTGTGATCCAGCAATCTTTGTGATTATCACTCCGCTTCTGCTGATCTATATAAAAAATAAAAAGTAAGAGATGAGTCAAAGTTATCAACATAGTGTCACAAATGTTGTGAACAGAGATAAACATAATCAAAGGGATGTTCCAGACTCAGTAGATGTTTAACAATGAACTTGAATTACTTATTTATCTGAAGCAATATAAATCAAGTACAAAGGACAGTAAATCAGGACACTATAAAAGGAACATGAGAGGCTGTGAGGATGACAGAGCAAGAGCTGGAAACAAACATCAGTGAAGAATGAAGGCTTTAGTATGTATACTGCTGCTGTTGGAAACCTTTGTGTTTGTCGTCCAGCAGCAGGTAGATGGAGGACTCAATGAGAAGGAGATCAGTCAACAGATCAGCTCTGAGGACGGAAGACAGAATCCACCTCAAACAGACACTTTGAGAGCTGAAGCTTCAACTGACAGCCAACAATACTGTGATCTGGGCATCCCTGACATCCATGCAGCACTGAGAGAACTGACCGCCACCGTTACAGAGCAGAAAGCAAACATCAGAGAACTGACCACCACCGTTACAGAGCAGAAAGAAAACATCAGAGAACTGACCGCCACCGTTACAGAGCAGAAAGCAAACATCAGAGAACTGACCGCCACCGTTACAGAGCAGAAAGCAAACATCAGAGAACTGACCGCCACCGTTACAGAGCAGAAAGGAAACATCAGAGAACTGACCGCCACCGTTACAGAGCAGAAAGAAAAGAACAGAGAACTGACCGCCACCGTTACAGAGCAGAAAGGAAACATCAGAGCTTTAGAGAGGCAACTGAAGGAACAAAAGATGTTTATCCTGGAAGAGCTGAAGAATAAAAATGAAGGTATCTCATCAAAACATTCACTCTTTTATCAGTGATCCTCAAAGTAAAACACCAATGTAATACGTTGTATAGTGTAAATGTTAGTGTAAAGTTGAGTGTATACTGTGTAAATTGTGTTATCTGTTACAATAATCAGTGTAAATATCATTTAACAGAATCTTTATTCCTTCACAGAAATTTCAAATCTTACTCTGAGTCAAGTGGAGTTGAAAAAGGAAAATAGAGGTGAAAGTGTGCTTGAATGATGTTAAATTCAGTGTATTCATTCTCAGTGTAATACAGTAACATATCACAATATTGCTTATGTTTTTCAATAACAGACAGAGAAATAGCTTTTTCAACATCACTGATGGAATCTGGCAGTGGATTTATTGGTCCTTTTACCAGTGAAATCACACTAACCTACAGGAACGTCTTCACAAACATAGGGAACGCCTACAACCCAATTACAGGTAATTATCAATGAAATGGAGTCATAAACTCAGTTTATAGTAATGAAAACCTTCTGCTCCATTCAGACCTCTCTGCAGTTGTGTAATGTGTATAAGAGAATTAAATTATCTGTCATCTTTCAAAACTATTACACAGTGTGTTTGGTAATTGAGCAATCATACAGGAAGCAGCTGAATCTGTATCTCTTGTTATTTGATTTAGGTATTTTCACAGCCCCACTGAAAGGAGCGTACATGTTCAGAATCTCTGTATTTGGTAATGGCCCAACTGCAGCAACTGTAGCCATTTTTAAGAATGAACAGCAGGTGGTTATGGCACATGATAATCAGCCTCAGAATGATTTAAACTCCTCGAATGGAGTCGTGTTGATCCTGGAGGTTGGAGATGTTGTCTATGTGAGACTTTGGGCTGGAACGGAACGCGTCTCCCTACTATGTCCACCTTGTGGAGCTATGAGCAGGTTTCTGCTGCAGCAGTATTATCATTTAAAGAATTCCGGCAGGAGCTTGTGTTCGTTGCTGTTGTGTGAACAGCATGGGACTTGTATAAGTTTGACCAGGATGCATCTTGCCACTGCACTGCTGTGGCAGTGACTTCTAATATTACTCCTGCAGGAGTATCTTGGGACTGGAAGTTTGAGTACGTGGCTGGAGTACGCCCTACTGCAACATCCGCAACATGGGGGCCAATGAAGTCAAAGTACATGGGGCCCCTGGATGACAACAGACGGGGAAGGAGGTCTTCATCCCTAAAGGGAAACGGGCCACTGATATTCAGAGCGAATCTCCCTGCCACAGAAAGTGGGAGCCTACGATATATAGATAAGATGCAGAACTACCATCCTTCGAATGGAGTTTAGATCACATAAGGACATGAAGGTCCGCTGCGATCCTTATGGGACATATGATCCTTGACACCTCCATTCCGCTTGTTCAGATAGGAGGGCCCACACTGCGATCCGAACAGGACAGCCTCCATGGTTAAGAACATGAAGAATCACACTGCAATTCAGAAAGGGAGAGCCCCCACGGCGCCTGAACGGAAAGCCCACACTGCGATTCGACCAGAAGAGCTCCCACTGCATTTCGAAGAAAAGAAAGACTGGTCTAGTTTGTCCAGCAAAATATCAGTTTCCTTATCAACTATCGATTATTCCTCTGGCCACGAAGAATAATTTACTATTTTAGCATTAAAGCGTAAAGCAGTTTGCAGAATCGAAATGTAGAAGTGACTTGATTTTCTGAATGAGCAGCAGAAACAATCGTGCATGAATATAATGTATTTAATAGGAACTACAAATATATGACTAAAATACAACAAAAGAACATACATAGAATAAAATGAAAGTAAAGTCAAGAAAACAGAGGTGATCAAAGAAATGACAAAATTACAAACAGTTAAAACCTTTGAGAGCCAGCAAGGAAACGCAGCTTACACATCAAGCTTAAAGCATGTCGAAAGAAATGGTTACCTGCATAAGTTCAGGTGCTATGGTTACTCGCCTTTCTGCCGGAGTTTCAGTGCGTGTGGTTTGGAGCGATTGGTCCTTTTCCTGAGGAAGGGCTCTTCGGCAGGATTTTTAAACAAGGTTTTAACCTAAGAGTAAGATAACCGGAAAATAAAGAAGAAAGAGTCCGTCTCCTAGGTGATGAAGGCTTCGGGCGACAGATGAAGAAGGCTTGACAAAAGAAAACTTGTTGCGTCAAAGAGACGCGTGTCGTTGTCTTTTAAGGACAACAAACCAAAACGCCTTCTTGGATGCGCCAGCCAATGGCGAGGGTGCAATTTTGTTTGTCTCCATTTACGACCTAATTTGCATAGTTTATGAAGTGTCAGATCTGACTACATTTTCTTCAAAGTACTATGAAAAATAGAAAAATGCATTTTACAGTAATGTAACATACATTGTTAATTAGAACATTCAGAGAGGTTTACAACGAGACTAAACCTACCAGCTGGCAAAAAAATAAAGGGTGAGATACAGTTTATACTTGAATTTATTGTTTAGAATAAAACTAACACAACTACAGTCATACCTAAGCTTATATACTAGGGATACATACATGCAGCTTGAATACAACAATGGGTACACTTTGGCATAGTTATATTTTGAGGATTAATATATATACAGTCTCCATGCGTATTTGTGTGTGTCTGTATGTGTGTGTGTGGCGTGTATTGGGGTTTGGCTGGTGTCTGTGACCACATGGCCCTTAGCCCCACCAGGGTGACTCTTTGAAGTCCCTGGAGCTGGTGAGGATATCACCTGTTGTGCTTCAATGAGGTAACAAAGATGCCAATGGGCAATCAGTCCCAGACTTGCCGGAGCTGATTCGTGATTTACATGTACAGTTCAGGAGGCTAAAAGCATTCCAAAAATTCTAATGTTGGCTTATCTGATCTTGTGCAGACGCTACATGAATGATAAAGGAATAAAGTGCGCATGACACATAAAATTCAAGTGATTAAGTTGGGTGTGGCTATGGAAAAGTTACATTATCTTATGGAAAAATAATCTGTTTCTCTAAAAATAGGGTGGCACAAAATAAATAAACAAAAGATTATTTGTTATTTACTAATATCAGCTATATTACATCTAATGTGAATTAGAAAAGCATATACTGATAATATACAACAATCCTAAGGTCTCTGGAAAGAAGTTTGGTAAAGTGATATTTATGTTCCACATGGTTGAGTCAGATGATGTCTTCCACTGGTTATGCTGGGTGACGTGAGTACCAATCCCTATTTTACTTAGTGTCCTTGGACGGTGAAATCACTACATAATTGGCGTCCCTGGGTGGGCCGGAATCTGTTTCAACAGCCTTGAACACGAAGCTCTGTTGGGATCTCCTGGAGCACCAAAGGGTCTTAAATCTGGAACACTCAGATGAGGCCCTGGCGTAGGTGCAGAAGGTCCTTAACAATCTGGAACACACAGACAAAGTACCTTGAAGTGAGGGTTTGCTCTCCTGATGGGGTGATCCCCTTTGGTGGGTTTTCCTTTCTGTGTGGGTGGATGGAGCTGGGCGGAAGTCAAGTTCATGGCCCCTTTAAAAGATGCGGGGATTTCCCTTTACTTTCATTTTCCTCTGGCATGGTATACAGGCTGTGCGTCGTGTCCCAAGAGCTATTTGATGTGCGTTAAGCACTGTGCTTGTAGTAAACACCATGGACCTGTAAGTTTGAAATTTTTCTCTAAAGGCTGATTTATACTTCTGCGTCGAGTGTACGCCGTAGCTACAGTGTAGGTTGTATGTAGCACGCATAGCCTACGACGTAGCCTGACGTGCACCTCTTCGAATATGTGACAACGCGTCAATTCTACGTGAACCGCAAGTGCTCTGATTGGTCTGCTAGAACCACTCCCTCGGGTCAAAAAACTGGCGTGGAGCAATCGGAGAAGAGCGAGGACTTTCAACTTCCATATGAATGAAAAAAACACTCTGTTTCAGGGGACACCTACAGTCAAACTGCAACAAAAGTCTTTACCTATTTGGCGCTTCTCTGCCATTTCTATAAGTTTCTCTGACAACGTACATGACGAGCTGCTTCTTCTTCGGCTTTTGCCTTGATACTCAACATGACCGTGGACACTGCCTCCTAGTGGTCTGCAGGCACGTCGACGCGGACAACGACGAAGAAGTATAAATGAAAACAGACGCACAGCCTACGGTGCAGAGTCTCCGGTGTAGGTCCGATGCAGAAGTGTAAATCAGCCTTAACTCTGAGCGTGGGCCTGAGGGTGTTTAACCGCATTAATGCATTTCAGGGTATGTTATTGTATTGATTTAAGTTACCACATTAATTTGAGTAGTGGCGTTGACTAATAGTGGATCGTTTATTTAGCGTGATCCAGGCAGAATTGGTGGATCGTTCACCACTCTTAAGCCGCCTTTCCACTGCACATGATAAACGACAGCCGTTGGACCGGAAGTCATTCATTTCCAATGGAGATTAGTACGGGGGCTGCGTGGAGTTCCAATCATATGCAAATGCGGAAATTTCGGATCCGATTTGAGCTTCGGATGTGTTGAAATATTTGAACTTCTGCGGCTAGGCCGTATGCGACCGGCCGACCAGATATGATGTATTCTAATCAAAACTATGAGCGTGAAGTTAGAATTACCAATATTTTAACACTTTAACGTTATTCTGTAAACACTATTTCTGTAAAATGGTGGTTATTAATAATTATGTCATAAAAAAGCTATTTTATAATTATTTGTCTGTTTCTGCTGTGTGGTGGCTTGACCGTAGTGCTGTGCTGCATAGAAGCTGTTAGGCTTCCTTCAAGTGCACACGATTGTGTGTGTGTTCAAGTCGCATTACAGCGAATTAATTGCGTGTGTTTGTGTGAGCGCATGTTTGTGTGAGTGTGTGTTTGGGATGAGCGTTTATGAGTGAACGCATGTTTGGGTGAGCGCTCGTGAGTGAATGTGTGCTTGTTCGTGTGTTAAGATCAATTGTGGTTGTGTTTTCTTTTTTCTATTTGATTGATTTAACATTAATTTCATTTCCTTTAATTTGCAATTTAATTTTTTTGTTTATTGTGTTCTTGAGAATTTTGAGTGGCTATTGTCTGCTAGGAGGGTTTACTTTATTTTGTGTGTTGCATGGATTGTGGTTTTGGTTATTTATTTTGATTAGGGGTCATTTTATTTTGCTTCACAGGTTTGTAGGAAAGTGTGAATTTTTGAATTTTTGTTTGCATTGAATTTATTGGGGTTTTCTGTTTTTTCCTTTCCCTTCCCAAATGTTGAATTATCCAGGGATATCAAGGGATATTGATATTGTCAAGTCAAGATACACTATTATTACCTTTGGCCACTGAGTACTATTTCTTTTATGTAAAAATAGTATGTGCACCTCTCTGTTTGTTCCTTCCATTTGTTTGGAAAAAACCTGTAATAAACCAAAAAAGAACTGCACACTGCCATTGCTGCTCTCAGAATTTAATAAAAAGACAACGTTTCGACCAAAGAGGTCTTCGTCAGGTCAGGCAAACAGTAGATAGTGACAAAATGGCAATTACTTTGCATTTTCTCAACATAGTCAATGACACCAGATACAATTCATTTCATCAACATGATCAATCACACCTGTTTCAAATCATCATATTCATCACCCAATGATTAAATCAACACTAGTAACAAATACAATCAAATTACTAGTAAAAAAAAAAAAAACAAAAAAACACATTATACCCAAATTCACAAAAAAGGTTTCAAATCAAAATCCAAATTTAAACCTTTTGGAGAAAGAGTATTCAATGTATAAATATAAAAAGCTTCCCTCTGTAGTAAGATTTTATCAATATCACCACCCCTTCTAGGTACTTTAATTTGTTCAATGCCTAAGTAACGAAGAGTCGATAAATTATGTTTAAAAGAATCGAAATGAACAGCAATGGGATTTTTTTGGTCCTTCAATCGTATATTACTTCTGTGTTCAGCTATACGTGTTTTTAAGCACCGTTTTGTTTTGCCTATATAGGCCATACCACAGGGACATTTGATCATATAAATTACATTTTTAGTATTGCACGAAATTATTCCCTTAATCTTCAACTGTTTACCTGAGTGTGGATGACTAAAAGTGTGACATTTCGTAGTAAAATTGCATTGTGCACATTGTCCACATCTATAATTGCCATCAGGGACTGAAAAGGGATTCGTGGATCGTTCCGATCCTTGGTCAGCTCTGACCAACATTTGCCGTATATTAGGGGCTCGTTTATAGACAATTCGTGGAGGATCTTTATAAAACTGACTCAATGCAGGGTCTGAGCTTAAAATATGCCAGTGTTTGCGTACGATGTTTGCAAACTCATTGCTTAGAGCGGAATATTGGATAATACAAGACAATCTATTATTGGTCGGTTTAGACACTGTTTGAGCAAGGCTCTCTTGCTGATCAGTATTTTCGAAACATGCCACAGCCTCTTTAATCCAAGTATTTTTATAACCTCTCTCGCAAAACCTCTGACATAAATCTTTACATTGTATCTCATACCTTTCATTATACGTACAAATCCTACGAATCCTCTTAAACTGACTAATTGGAAGACTCTTCTTTAAATTGGTAGGATGAAAACTCTGACCATGTAGAATCGTATTTTTATCTGTGGGTTTTCTATACAGATCTGTCACCAATTTATCATCATCTTTTATTATAAGTAGGTCAAGAAAGCTAACCTGAGAAGCATTATAGTAAATGGTAAATTTGAGATGTTCACTACTGCGATTTAAGAAATGTAGAAAGTCAAGTAATTCATTTTCTGAGCCACACCATATGAGAAAAATATCATCAATATATCGACGCCACAAAAAAATATTAGGTAAAAAAGAATTAACCCTGGGATTAAATACACATTCATGTTCAAAGTGACCAACATATAAATTTGCATAATTGGGAGCCATAGTGCTACCCATTGCAGTTCCTTTAAGTTGTAAAAAGTAGTCATCTTTATACATAAAAAAGTTTTTAGTCAACACCAATGTAGTCAATGTCTTAATACATTCAATACTAGGACTCTTGTTACTGAAAAAAATCACCCAGAAAAAATTCAATAGCCTGTATGCCACCATCATGTGGAATATTGGTGTATAAAGATTCCACATCTAAAGTAACAAGAAACATTTCATTATTAGGCAATGTAATGGACTGTAATATTTTAATCATGTCCATAGAATCCTGTACAAAAGAAGGAAGACTTTGAACATGAGATTTTAAAAAAGAGTCAATAAACACCGATATTTTTTCTGTTAATGAGCCCATACCAGCAATGATGGGTCTACCTGGTGGATTAACAAGATCTTTATGAATTTTGGGTAAAATGTAGATTACAGGTGTAATTGGATATTCAACTTTTAGAAAATCAAATTCATTTTTTGTTATATCACCTCTTTTAAGAAAAACTTGTAATGTCTCATGTATTTCATTTTTAAAATTAGGAGTAGGATCACCTTTTAATTTAGTATAAAAAGACGGATTATCAAGTTGTCGATAAATTTCTTGATCATAATACTGGGCATCCATAATAACAATCGAACCACCCTTGTCAGCTGGCTTAACCACTACAGATTTTTCCATTTTTAACTCTTGTAGAGCATTCCTCTGGATTTTAGGTAAATTATTAAAAGAAACATATTCACGTTTTTTATTGAGAACTTGTCCTACATCTCTTTCAACCAATCGACAATATGTTTCCAATGAGTGATTTCGATTTTTTGGTGGAATAAATGTAGATTTGGAGCGAAAAACTGAATTAATTGATAAGCTTTGACTATTATCGGGAGGTAGGTTTGTATTATGTTGCTCCTGACTCACAGACATAACATCAACATTGCTAGAGAAGAATTCTTTAAGTCGTAACGTTCTAAAGAACTTTTGAAAATCAACAAAGACACCAAATTCATTACAGTATGTTGTAGGTACAAATGATAAACCTTTTTCAAGAGCTTGTATACAATCCTGTGATAGAGACTTACTGGAAAGATTCACTACATTATGGCAATTCAATGATGTAGGAACTTGTGACGAGTCCCATATTGATGGTCTCTTCTTACCCCGTCTGCAGGCTTTCTTTTTCCTCGTGCTCTTAGATTTCGAACTGGACGAGAGCTCCACGTTGTTGAACCGTCTTCTAAAAAAGACGATGAGGAAGAGCCAAAGCTGCGCTGTTCAGAATCTGTATCATTACCTGATGTCAAAAGTTCTGAGTTAGTCCTTCTAGAAAACTTTCTCCCGCCATGAGTATGTTTACTTTGTCTCCAGATGTAGACCCGCTGTAGTTTGTAATCATCAGCGTCTCTATGAAATTTTCTCTTCTTCACCGCTTTAATCTCCATCTCAAGTTGTTTTTGTTGTTGCTCACATTCCGCAATAGTTTCCTTCAATTTGTCCTTATCAACAATTGTCTTACCAAGACTCTCCCGAGTACTCTCGAGTTCACCGCGGACAACAGTCAGCTGTTCCGTGATTTCCTGGATAAGGAGTGCCATCAAATCGAATGAACATTTATTAGTGATTTCACACCATTTGTCACAAAACGCAGAATTGTTACTGCCCAAGGTGGGTCCTTTTTGTATCCTAAGACCTCGTGGAATTCTTCTTTGACGAAGGTAGTCACTCAGAGTCACTGCATGTAGAAAAAGTTTAGTTTCCCTCATAAGGAGGTTATTGAGAATGTGTCTAAGATCATTATTCCCAGAAGTAGATGTAGGTGCCTCTTCAAAGAGGGATTCTTTTAAGATGATCCTTTCATAGTCCTCTTCTGAAAATTCAAATGTGTTGCCAGTTGCCATCTTATCAACAAACTTTGCTTGAAATCCAGTAATGAGAGTCTTCACAAAACAAGGAGTGCCGCATAAAAAACATAAAGAAAAAGAAAAAATGCGCACATCCCAACTAAACTCAGGGCAGGTGCTCGATCATAAAGTGACTCCAAAATAAACCAAAAAAGAACTGCACACTGCCATTGCTGCTCTCAGAATTTAATAAAAAGACAACGTTTCGACCAAAGAGGTCTTCGTCAGGTCAGGCAAACAGTAGATAGTGACAAAATGGCAATTACTTTGCATTTTCTCAACATAGTCAATGACACCTGATACAATTCATTTCATCAACATGATCAATCACACCTGTTTCAAATCATCATATTCATCACCCAATGATTAAATCAACACTAGTAACAAATACAATCAAATTACTAGGAAAAAAAAAAAAAAAAAACATTATACCCAAATTCACAAAAAAGGTTTCAAATCAAAATCCAAATTTAAACCTTTTGGAGAAAGAGTATTCAATGTATAAATATAAAAAGCTTCCCTCTGTAGTAAGATTTTATCAATATCACCACCCCTTCTAGGTACTTTAATTTGTTCAATGCCTAAGTAACGAAGAGTCGATAAATTATGTTTAAAAGAATCGAAATGAACAGCAATGGGATTTTTTTGGTCCTTCAATCGTATATTACTTCTGTGTTCAGCTATACGTGTTTTTAAGCACCGTTTTGTTTTGCCTATATAGGCCATACCACAGGGACATTTGATCATATAAATTACATTTTTAGTATTGCACGAAATTATTCCCTTAATCTTCAAACCTGTAATTGACACAGAAAACTAGTTACCTTAAAAATTACAAGTAAAGATAACGCTTTCTGAAGCTCAAGGAAGCGGGAAAAATATTCACTAAACTATCTGTTTCAGACAGCACATTCACAACTAGCCACTAAATGCTGAATCAACAGAAAGGCAGATGTAAAAGTAAACAAACTGCCAAAAACATCATAGGTCCAGCTTCAGGGCCGGATGTAAAAAATGTCAGAGCCCCTCCTGGCTTCCACATGCCCTCAACATCAGCATAAGTGCGATGGATGAGGGCAGAATAGGGCTTTCACCCAAGATTTCCATACCTCAGTTTGAAGATCTGGGAGAAATGGAAGGCTCATACAAATTGGATGGTTATGTCCAGACAGAAAGTGGCCGCAAGGGGGCTCGTGCTTCTCGAGTTTCCATGGCAGATCTAATCTCGCTGTGGCACGGGAAATAACATCCAATAACTCATCATATGCGGGGCAAGTGTGCTGAAAGCACTCTGAAGCATCATCGAGCTCATCAGCCACGTCTTGCTCATCATGGATTGAAGCAAGTAGCGCGCTCGCTGCCGGATCAGATGAGGTAAGAAATAACACATCATCATCCGACAGCTCGCCCTTGTCAGCTGCAGATGAATGAGAAATAATCATACCTCTCTCGAATTCATCCGTGAGCTCCACCTGCAATCCCCACAACCTAAGTCTCCGTTCATTCTAAGAACACGTAGGCTACACGTTATCTCATGTGTCTTTTGTTATTAGCTAGCTCAGGACTGTCATTTTAATTTTAATCGTTAGCATCGTATAACTTGCCAAAAACAGTTCAGAATTCTATGGCTGTAATTATTGGTCTGATGCTATAACATCAACCTCTTGATGCCTAAATATGACCATCCTACAACACTGACTCTATGGCCTTGATCCCATTCACTTACATTGTATGTACTTCACTAACCAAGAAATTTGTTTGTGAAGATTATAATTAATTATTATTTTGTAAAACGACATTGCTATAAATGCTCTTGAATGAGCTTAAGTTGTTTATCTTTTGCACAAAAATATACATTTTGTTGCAATATTTCTCTGTATTCTTGCTCTATATCACATATCCATCTTTGTAAATAACATTTATTTTGAATTGTTTTCCTTAAATCATGTTTTTTATTACAGAAGGCATGATAACATCAGCACAGAAAAAACAAGGACAAATACAATAAAAGACAGATGCAAATGAAATAAACTGCTTTAAATTTTCCATATACAGCAGGTATACCTAAAAGTGGCATATTTATACATACAATGTCCTGGGGACAGAAATGTTGCCCATTTGGTGCAATAGCTCAAAACATAATTTGTGGACCAGACAGAGGTGTTGACGATTATTCCTATTGTAAAGTCATGCAATGTGTAACCCCATCGCTGATCCATCATGCAATGTGCACACAGCAGCGATATAATGCTCCCCCAGAAAATCATGCAGGGTGAACTCTGCATTACTCGACACAGGTAAATTGCAATTGAGAATACTTGTACTTATTTGAAGAATCGTGACAGCCCTACTTTTAAATCATGTGATATTCATAAGTCCTGTCTGACTCAGTGTTGAAACTCTTTATACAAACTTACATGTATATACAGCTCAGAATTTTATAATCTATTACAAATTTCAAACACACATCAGTCCTCATTAATACAGGTTCATATGTTAATAATTCTTCATGATTTTCATCTTAAATCATACACTGAAGGTTCAGAATTATTGGAATCACATTCTTCAAATCTCCTGTTATCTTAAGGGAAACAGTAGGAAACCACTGAAAGTGCTGTGATTATCCTCGCTATCAAATATCTTCGCCAAAGGCCAAAGTCTCACATAGACAACATCTCCAACCTCCAGGATCAACACAACTCCATTTGAGGAGTTTAAATCATTCTGAGGCTGATTAGCATATGCCAAAACCATACGCTCTGAATTCTTATAAATGGAGGCACCTGCTGCAATTCCACTACGACCAAATACATCGATTCTGAACATGTACGCTCCTTTCAGTGGGGCTGTGAAAACACCTAAATCAAATAACAAGAGATACAGAATCAGCTATTTCCTGTATGATTGATTAATTAAAAGACACACTGTGTAATAGTTTTGAAAGACGGTAAATCATTTCAGGCTACGTTTACACGACAACGATGTCCTAAAAACAGACACGTTTTTTCTTTGCGTTTTTTGTGTACCGACAATGACATTTTCAAAACGATCACCGTTCACACAGATCCATGGAAACAACTTTAAAACACTGTATTCTGCTGCCAGTCCAGTAGGTGGCGATGTCACTTAGTAAATAAACACTACACGCCTAGAGATTCAACATGTAATATGCATGACATCACATTTTTCACAAATTCACATTTTTGTAGTTTACACAGGAATAACTTTTTCCACTTGATCTAATAATTTTCAGGTCCCCAAAATGCTGTTGTCCTGTAAATTATGGGGGTAGGATTGTAGCAAAATTACAAATAAATAGATTATGATCCACAAATAAATGTAAAAATAATCACATCCACAAATTAATAGAATGAGATCCACAACTATATGTTAGGAGTTTCACAAAAAATAATTGAATTCACAAATAAATAAAATGAGATTTGCTAATAAAAAACACATTCACAAATATGTTTTTATGTCACAAGCACAACTCTGCCTGCATTCATTTGTGAATCACCACCTGTACATTTGAGAACTGCTTTCTGTGCATTTGTGGATCTCCTCACGCATTTGTGGATTCTGAAACAATTCTAGCATCAGGATCTCCGATAAATCCACAAATAGGTCGACTCCACCCACCGACTACTGGGGCGGAAACAGACTCTGAAATCCATATTTCACCATAAGTGCTTGTTCGGATTGAGCTGAAGCTGATTGCGTGATAAAAACAATCCGTTTACAAAATGTAACAGACTTTATTGTGATTGATCTTTTAATTTGTTTTGTACATATTTTTGTGGGTGTAATTATATATAAGATCTGCATTATCCGTCTTACAAAGAGGGACTCTCTTATGGTCTGGTATGGTATGGTCTGAGTGTTACTGATCACTGCAGTAATGAACAAGAGAACGTGTCGTGCACATTATTATGCTTCATCAGAGTTTTCTTACTGATAGAAAGTTTAACAGTTTGTTAAGCAACCCTGAAAAGGTATAAGCTCTTACAGTGATTATCTGGAGTTAAAAATGGTTATTTCATGGTAGATAATGTACAATAAAACGTCATGAAACTCATCAGTAAAGTTTCAGCCATCATTCGGACGGGGATGATTTTTGAAGTGTATTCTTTATATTGCCATCAGAATCAGTGAATCGGGATAAAGGCTATGCATGAATTATGATCATACACAGATCCCCAGCTATATCTACCTGAGGCGAGCGGCGCGGCGTGGCGCAATGCAGCAAATAGAAGGCGTTATAAACAAACAGATTACATTAGTGTCCATGTCCATGCAGCTATACTGTCTACAAGCGGCACGGTGAGAAACGACGAGTCAGTGGCAGTAAACGGGTGTCCCGTTTTACAGTAGCTATAATACCACACTTGCACAATACCATGTATAATACCAAACATGAGCATGAATGAGCTTCAGTGATGTACCAGTAGGCTACGAGCCTCGGCATCACTGCAGCTATGGATTTGGATAATGCAAATAAAGACGAGGTTGCAATGCTGAAGAAAAAAAAAAAACTTTTAATAACATTTTCTAAATAACTTTTACAATAAAAATATATATATATATTAAGTCTGATTCATCTGAAACATTTTTGTGATCAAGTGTTTGACTGCTGGACATTTTACTTTTAAAGGAAATGCATAATCTAGGCTATGTAATGCAATAAACTGTCACATTTAAAAAGTCTATCTTCTCTAAAAACAATGGTAACGCTAAAACATTTAACTAACGTTTAAAATATTATTTAAGGGCCTGTTACTGTTTAATAGCTGGTTTTCTGCTCATATCCCTCGATGTTTGATTGATAAACTGGGAAATGCTGTTGTTATGTGACGACAGTTTCATCTATTTTACAAACTCGCATGTTTATCACAAGGTTATCCGATTAGATAAGTTACTAGCTAATAATAGGCTGTTCAATCTTTAATAACATGACGCTTCGTAACGTAAAATATAATATGGCTTGGCTTGGCTTGGCTTGAGACACAGTCTAATGGTCTAACGAAATATACATTTTAAACCTCTTTTTACTGTAACATTGTTTAAGAACCCTCAATGCAGGACGAGAGCGCCCCGATTGTAAAGCAAAACGTGACTGGTTGTAGCGAAAATGTGCTGTGATTGGTCAGCGCCACGTGGTCGTTATCTGATTGGCTTGAGTAGTGGGTGGGTGGAGTCGACCTATTTGTGGATTTGTCTGCAGTCCTGATGCTAGAATTGTTTCAGAATCCACAAATGCGTGAGGAGATTCACAAATGCACAGAAAGCAATTCACAAATGAACAGGTGGTGATTCACAAATGAATGCAGGCAGAGTTGTGCTTGTGACATAAAAACATATTTATGAATGTGTTTTTTATTAGCAAATCTCATTTTATTTATTTGTGAATTCAATTATTTTTTGTGAAACTCCTAACATATAGTTGTGAATCTCATTCTATTAATTTGTGGATGTGATTATTTTTTTGTGAATATCTATACATTTATTTCTGGATCTTAATCTATTTATTTGAAATTTTGCTACAATCCTACCCCCATAGTAAATGAACAGGCCAAAACACAAAACTCAAAGTTTACTGATTTTAGTTGAAAATGTTGTCGTGTAAACGGCTCCTAATTCTCTTATACACATTACACAACTGCAGAGAGGTCTGAATGGAGCAGAAGGTTTTCATTACTATAAATTGAGTTTATGACTCCATTTCATTGATAATTACCTGTAATTGGGTTGTAGGCGTTCCCTATGTTTGTGAAGACGTTCTTGTAGATCAGTGTGATTTCACTGAGAGAAGGACCAATAAATCCACGGCCAGAATCCATCAGTGAAGCTGAAAAAGCTATTTCTCTGTCTGTTATTGAAAAACATAAGCAATATTGTGATATATTACTGTATTACACTGAGAATGAATACACTGAATTTAACATCGTTCAAGCACACTTTCACCTCTATTTTCCTTTCTCAACTCCACTTGACCCAGAGTAAGATTTGAAATTTCTGTGAAGGAATAAAGATTCTGTTAAATGACATTTACACTGATTATTGTAATAGATAACACAATTTACACAGTATACACTCAACTTTACACTAACATTTACACTATACAATGTATTGCATTGGTGTTTTACTTTGAGGATCATTGATAAAAGAGTGAATGTTTTGGTGAAGTACCTTCATTTTTCTTGTTCATCTCATCTCGCAGTTCTCTGATGTTTCCTTTCTGCTCTGTAACGGTGGCGGTCAGTTCTCTGATGTTTCCTTTCTGCTCTGTAACGGTGGCGGTCAGTTCTCTGATGTTTTCTTTCTGCTCTGTAACGGTGGCGGTCAGTTCTCTCAGTGCTGCATGGATGTCAGGGATGCCCAGATCACAGTATTGTTGTCTGTCAGTTGAAGCTTCAGCTCTCAAAGTGTCTGTTTGAGGTGGATTCTGTCTTCCGTCCTCAGAGCTGATCTGTTGACTGATCTCATTCTCATTGAGTCCTCCATCTACCTGCTGCTGGACGACAGACATTCTTCACTGATGTTTGTTTCCAGCTCTTGCTCTGTCATCCTCACAGCCTCTCATGTTCCTTTTATAGTGTCCTGATTTACTGTCGTTTGGACTTGATTTATATTGCTTCAGATAAATAAGTAGTTCAAGTTAATTGTTAAACATCTACTGAGTCTGGAACATCCCTTTGATTATGTTTATCTCTGTTCAAAACATTTGTGACACTATGTTGATCTCAAGAGAAAATAACTTTGACTCAACTCTTACTTTTTATTTTTTAAATAGATCAGCACACTAGAGCAGGATAAAATCTTTTTACACTTATTAGTAGTATTTATAGCACCTAACTTAATAAAACAGGCTGTGTGACTATGAGGAATGATTACCTCAAAAATGTATGTCCATATGCAAGTTTGAGTGGCTTTATTTAAATTAAATACATTAGTTATTGTTACGTGTCAGTGATTATCCTGATCTCTGATATATTTCTGACCTCTAATATAGATGGTCACTCCACTCTCTGGTATTCATGTGAATATCTTACAACAGTTACAAGGTTTACAAGCTTTATGTTGTGACAAAAAAGGAAAGATTGGATATTTGGATGTTAATTTACACAGAACAACCCCCCCAGAACTGGATTAACAACATGGATTAATAAATACATAACAGTAATTTGAGGACAAAATCAATTTAATTCTTCGCTTGTTGTTACTGTATAATTACACACAAAATATACTGAAGATAACAGACTATATGTGTAAAACTCACTATTATTCATCACAAAACTTGTCAAGTTAAATTAAATTAATTTAATTTAATTACATGTATAAAAACATTGCATGTAATTATTAACCTGATTTACAACTTTTCCCATAAAAGAATGCCCTAGAATTTATGCACTTTTGATAAAGTTTACAATAACTCGTTTTATGGTATCATAATGTGAGCTGTTGTTTCCCAGTATGAACTTTGATCTTAACACCTTTAAACATGTTATTTATTATTCTCAGGTTAGGTAAAGTAAGTCAAGTCTAATCCTGTTGTTTACCACTGAAGTTAGGTTATAATCTTCTTGATTTATGTAAGTTGTAACTTTCCCAAGACCTAAGATCCTTTTCAAGGTCTTACAGATGCAAGCGGTCCGCCTTTTCATAAACTCAACCAAGATGGCTGATTTCCTTTTAAGGTTCTAAGAGTAGAACCACAGTTCTTTGTGTCCTTGAACACACACACACACACACACATAGACACACACTTCTGCTCCTCCTTCTCATGGGTAGTCACATACATACATAACTATCAGTTACTGTATCTCTGTCCATACATTACAAAGGATTTCTTAGAAACAAACAAAAAAATAATTTTGTAAGCAATACATTATATTAAATAAATCTGTGTAGCAAAAAGTCATAAAATAAACATTCATATGTAGAGTAGTCTGTCTAAAATTACACTGTATGTAATACTACTGTTCAGGGCGCCGTTGGCAGAGCGCCGTTGTCAGGACCCCCGCAGTTTTGAAAAGATAGAAGTCGACCCCCGCACTTTTGATAAGGGCTGCTTCAATTAGTCACACTATATCATCTTTTAGCTTAGGATATTTTCTTTCAAATGAGACCATTTTCACGTTTCTGTAAGCGATCCGTTCGTAAATAATCAGCTGTTTTGTCGCGGATGTGAACAGGAAATGCGCTCTCGAACGGAGAAACACGCGATCTCCAAACCATCGATCAAAGCATGCTAACGTTTTAGGACAGGTCGATGGTATATAAATCATGCCCAGCGTTAGCGTCTGTCAATCAAGCCAAACCGTCCATTCAGAAACCGAGAAATTTGACACTTTAAGGTAAGGAGGCTGATCTCTCAGGTTGACGCGCGAGCTGGCTTGACTGAAGTTTTCGTGAGGATTTATAGTTTATGGACTGTTTTGATTTCGGTAATTACATCTTGATAGGCAAAAGCATTGATGGCATCTATAAAAGAGATCTGAAATAGAAACGAAAGTGATATTGCCTCATCCAGTGGAGGACGCACAAGAGGAGATCTGTGCGTTTAACTGGTATGTGTATACTGTAATACTTAATTTACAATGCTTATCAGTGGCGTGCACTTTGATCGTGAAAGTGCCTTTTGCGGTCGCATCGCGGTGCTCCCGTGTTCCCGATGTGAACATGAGCTCCAGTCCATTACAATTTAGAGCGCCCGTTGTCATAACAACCCTAGAATTGCTTGAGGATGAGTAAATCATGGGGTAATTTTCATTTATGAGTGAACTTACCCTTTAACCAATCAGAATCTTTCAACCTGAATAATGACATGATGTTAAGGTATATTTGCTGTGGAAATGTGAATGTAAACAGAGCGGCCTACATCTCTGACTTCTAGTCTTCATTTATCATATCTGGTTCTTGGGTCTTTAAATGGAAATTTCCCTACTCTATATTTTCTTATCAGTTCTAAAAAGACTTTTACCTTAAAGTGATAGTTCACCCAAAAATGACAATTCCGTCATCATTTACTCCCCCTCATGTTGTTCCAAACTTGTATAAATTTCTTTGTTCTGTTGAACACTGTTAGACTGTTCGAATACCTCTCTGAAGCGCTGCATAAAGTGGTCGAATGAGAGAAAATTGGTCCCGTCAGATCTCCAGACAGCAGTGATCCAATCCAGAGCTTTTCCCATCAGCCGTGAACAGACGAAGCGATCTTACTTGAGTCAGTGGAGTATAATGTGGGTTGTTGATTGACGAACAGGGAGCATTGTAACAAGAAGCCCTTGCATCTGGTGGGTTCACTGCCAAATTTCTCAGGGAAAGCCAGTCATGGACTCAGAGTGGCGGGTGGATTCTCTCCAGAGTCTGAGTTTCTGAATAAACTGAAAATGGAGTATTTATCCATTTGCAGTTTATTCAGAAACTCAGACAATACAGAAGACATAAACCAGGAAACAGGCAGAGGGTCGTGGCAGGCGGCAGACAGCAGAAACAGTAGCAGGCAAGGGTCGAGGCAGGCAGGGATAAACAATAAACAGTCAGAGGTCGGGACAGGCAGCAAGAATCACAATCCAAAGTAACAGTCCAAGTCAGCAGCAAAATAGGAATAAACGCTCAGAAATGACAACCTTGGCTAATCAAGACTTCGCACAGGACTGAGTGTGAGTGTGAGCTTTATAGTGAGTGTGCGTGGAGATGATTGGCGGCAAATGAAGTCCAATGTAAACTAATACTCCGAAGACGGCTCCCTATGGCGGTTCGGGAGATCTGGTGCAGGTGACTCAATTGTGACACATTCCTGGTATTCATTTCGTAGTTGTGTTATTTATTCTTGTTTATCTTTTGGTAATAAAATGTATTTTATTACACTTGTGTGTCTTCCTTGTCTGATAATACAAAAGAGTCTCTACAAGTTAGGAATCCCACCAATCTTTCAGCTAAATCAGCTGACCAACTCTCTCCACTTTACATTAATTCTGAATGATTGAACAGCCTCCTGTTTTAAGTGTTCTCATTCTGCCAAGGAAAATGACCTTGACTGGTGCCCTGAATTTGGAGAGGTCGGGAAGTGGTCATCTGATGTACTCATAAACACACCATCCAAAAACCACAACGTCAGTGGTGATGCTGTAAGTACCAATCCCTATTTTACTTGGCATTCTTGGATGGGTGAAAGTAAAATCACTACAGTGCATTTTGAGGTAATCATTCCTCATAGTCACACAGCCTGTTTTATTAAATTAGGTTCAATAAATACTATTAAAGTGTGATATTTTAACCTGTGCAAGTGCGCAGATCCTACATTATGTCATGACAACTCTCTGGAGATAGGTATGGTAATAGAGATGGCAATGTTAATGTATTCGGTCTTGTTGGAATAGATCTGCTGCTGCAGAGTAATTTATGTAACATACATAAATTAACCCCTGTAGCAGATATACACAGGTGGAGCTGGGGAAGGTGAGGAGTTTCTGAAAACATGCTGCAGACTGCTAACAACTAACACTACTAGTATTTGTTTGAATGTTGAGGCGCAGCTCATTGACCACTGATGCAACAGCAACCAATCAGCTGTGCAATGTAGATAATGAAGTAATCACTACCAAATGAGTTAAAAACCTATCAGCCTGTGCTATCTAGAGTTTCATGCCAGAACTATGTAAATCCATTCACACGACCGGAGGTGTGTTTCTGTGATTATTCCTCCACGTCCCACAAGGATGCCAACCACTGATCTATATTTTTTTAATACTAAAAAAGAAAAAAAAACCTTTTGAGTAAAAGTTATTTTCTGTTGAGATCAACATAGTGCCATAAATGTTGTGAACAGAGATAAACATCTACTGAACCTGGAACAACTCTTAATTATGATTAACAATTAACTTGAACTACTTTTTTTTATCTGAAGCAATATAAATAAAGTACAAAAGACAGTAAATCAGGAAACTATAAAAGGAACATGAGAGGCTGTGAGGATGACAGAGCAAGAGTTGGAAAGAAACATCAGTGAAGAATGTTTGTCATCCAGCAGACACTTTGAGAGTTGAAGCTTCAACTGACAGCCAACAATACTGCCTTCTGGGCTTACCTGACATCCATGCAGCACTGAGAGAACTGACCGCCACCGTTACAGAGCAGAAAGGAAACATCAGAGAACTGACCGCCACCGTTACAGAGGAGAAAGAAAAGAACAGAGAACTGACCGCTACCGTTACAGAGCAGAAAGAAAACATCAGAGCTTTAGAGACACAACTGAGGGAACAACAGACGTTTATCCTGGAAGAGCTGAACAAGAAAAATGAAGGTACTTCACCAAAACATTCACTCTTTTATCAATGACCCTCAAAGTAAAACACCAATGCAATACATTGTATAGTGTAAATGTTAGTGTAAAGTTGAGTGTATACTGTGTAAACCGTGTTATCTATTACAATAATCAGTGTAAATGTCATTTAACTTTTAATCTTTATTCCTTCACAGAAATTTCAAATCTTACTCTGAATCAAGTGGAGGAGTTGAGAAAGGAAAATAGAGGTGAAAGTGTGCTTGAATGATGTTAAATTCAGTGTATTCATTCTCAGTGTAATACAGTAATATATCACAATATTGCTTATGTTTTTCAACAACAGACAGAGAAATAGCTTTTTCAGCTGCACTGACACAATCGAGCAGTGGATATATTGGTCCTTTTACCACTGAAATCACACTAACCTACAGGAACGTCTTCACAAACATAGGGAACGCCTACAACCCAATTACAGGTAATTATAAATAAAACTCAGTTTATAGTAACGAAAACCCTTCTGCTCCATTCAGACCTCTCTGCAGTTGTGTAATGTGTAAAAGAGAATTAGGAGCCGTTTACACGACAACAGTGTTTTGGGGTCCTGAAAACACACACTTTAAAAAAACGGGCTTCAAAGTGCAAGTTTTTGGAAATGATACCGTTATTGTCTCCATGTAAACTACATAAACATGAATTTGTGAAAAATGTGATGTCATGCATATTACATGTTCAGTCTACAGGCGTGTAGTGTTTCTTTACAAAGTGACATCACCAACTACTGGCCTGGCAGCAGATTACGGCATTAGATCCACGGATCTGTGTGAAAAAAAAAAACACAAAGAAAAAACTTTTCACAGGACATTGTTGTTGAATAAATGTAGCCCGAAATCATCTGTCATCTTTCAAAACTGTTACACAATGTGTTTGGTAATTGAGCAACCATACAAGAAACAGCTGATTCTGTATCTCTTGTTATTTGATTTAGGTGTTTTCACAGCCCCACTGAAAGGAGCGTACATGTTCAGAATCTCTGTATTTGGTCATGGCCCAACTATATCAGCTGCATCCATTTATAAGAATGAACAGCGTGTGGTTATGGCATATGCCCATCAGGCTCAGAATGCGTTAAACTCCTCGAATGGAGTTGTGTTGATCCTGGAGGTTGGAGATGTTGTCTATGTGAGGCTTGCGTCTGGCAGGAGGATATTTGATAACCAGTATAGCCACAGCACTTTCAGTGGTTTCCTACTGTTTCCCTTAAGAGAAGATAATCTTTGCAAAATGTGATTCCAATAATTCTGAACCTTCAGCGTATGATTTAAGATGAAAATCATGTAGAATCATTAACCTATGAACCTGTATTAATGAGCACTAATGTGTGTTTGAAATTTGCATAAGCTGTATTCATGTAACTTTGTATAAAGAGTTTCAGCACTGAGACAGACAGGACGAATATCACATGTGACTCAAATGTAGGGCTGTCATGACTTCTTGATTAAATTGTAGTCTCTGTTTAAAAAAAAATCCTTGATTGCAATTTACCTGTGTCGAGTAACTGGCAAAATACCAGAAGTGGCACATATCCACGGACGAGAATCCATGAACCGCATTATTGGATCATTTTGTAAGGCTGCACGATATATTAAAATCTTTGAAAAACCGCATAACATAGTGTCATTGAGAGTTCAGAAAGGCTGTGATTCAATTAAATAAATATGTGTCCTGTGGGTTTAATGTATATGCACTTTAATTATTTCCATGCGTGTAGGTTACGTGCAGTGTTGCCAAGTCCGTGGACTGGACTACTGAATTGGGCTACTTTAACACTGTTGCCGCGGTTTGTTGTTCATGTCCACCTGTTGAAGCAACCCCAAATAATGCTGCCCACACACTTGAACATTTTAAGTTTAATTTGCACTCTCGAATGATCAGAGGGGTGTGGTCTGATTTGAGGCCTGTAGCAAATGATTTTTTTGTCCAAAAAATCCTCTATTGTGTGGTGTGTCATTACAATTATTTTACTGCTCCGGATGGAGACGTAGCGATGCCGATCTCAAACATGTTTGATATTTACGACTCTTGATGCCCTCGACAGCCAATGAGAATGATCAAGCGTCACATACCAGATGTTACGTGCTTCTTTAGCTGAAACTTGCCAGCCACGAACATGCCATGAAAGTAGAGTATCGAGAAAGAAGATCACCTGTATTTTTTTTTTTTTTTTCTATTTTGTTTTTCACTGTAAAGCAGAAAGTGTGACAGGAAAGCCTGCTGGCAACGTCGATTTGTTTTTATTCGTTTGATCTCGCGAGTACCAGTAAGATCTCGTATCACTGTGAAATCATTCCTGCAGTCAACAGGTGTGACTCGAAATCCGGTCGATTCATCTAGACTGTAATGCTAAAAATCTGTTGATTATATCTGTGTTAGAGAGATATAGGGAGGCTATGTGTCAAAATGATTGATGATAACCTTTTGACCTATGTCCCATGGGGGACCACCCATGATGTTACCCCTCCCTTCACGTTGACCATTCAATCACCCTTGACCTTTGACACTGGAGATATCCTCAGGCAATATAACTGACAGGGTATATTTGAATAACGATGTTGTCCTGTGGAGTTTGGTTGTCTTCTGGGTGTATAAATTGTAGATGGGTCGTTTATAAACTTGACAGCTGGTATTTGAAGTCTTGGGTGGGTAATGGGTGTAGCAGATGTGTCAGCATCCGCATTCCATTTCATGTTTGTATAAATAGTGAGTGTGGTGTTCTGTGGAAACAGAAAAGAGTTGTGAAACATGGCTAGTTCATACTCACCTAAAACCCCCGAGATGGAATGGGATGAAGAGATGATGAAAAGTCTGACTCTGGCTCCGAAAAAAAAAGAGCGCTGGCATGTCTATTTGACAAATTTTCTCCATGAGAATAAGGAGTATGTGAGAGACGAATTTAGGTTGAATAGTAAACGTCTATTCGGTTACATATTCCATAAACCGTCTCGAGTTGTCACACTCTACACCGCTGACAGCGCCGGTGAATTTACACCAGAAAGAGACCCCTGTCTGGTATTTCCTGAAAAGGACTGGACTTTATTCTACACACGTGTGTGGAAAGATCTGGATGACTATGGAGAAAGGCCTTTGTACATCGCGGAGTGGGACGGAGTAACACCGAATTTCCGGTACCGAGTGGTGGGTGATCACTCTAATAAGAATCCGGATGAGTGCATTTACATATTCTGCTGTAAAGACAAGACGAAACTCAGCGATGTCTCAGGAGTAATCGTACAAAATGATCATCTCGACATGTACGAAATGCAATTTTTGTTCAAGTGGTGCGATCGGGATCTGCTGAGTTGTCTTTTTTCAATCATAAACAAAATGTTCAAATGGTGTGACATGCGTGACGGCTACAATAAAGTTAAAGTGCAGCTGTTCCACCCTGAGAGATGCGCGCGCAGCGGCACATACTCTCTGCCGTCCCCGCCCATTCACCACAGCCATAAGAAGTGCTGCAAGCCAGTCCCACCCCGCACAACAGCTTTATAAGCCATGTCTCAACACGATGCTCCAGGCTGCAGCTACAATCCTTCTTTCGACCACGGTCCTGACCCACCTGATGACAACGCTGCTGATAATATTCAGCCAGACGAACCCGGAACATCTGCTGCCAGTAAAAAATGGTTAGATAAATTCTGCAAAGAACTCGGACATCACAACCTGAGTTACCTATCTGGTCTGTCTGACACACCCTCTACCTCAACCGACAAGGGGATCGATGCCCCAGACGGATGCTTCACCGACCTCGGATTCAAAATCATCAAAGCTCTGATTGCTGTACTCCTGCAACATCTCATCGATGAAAAGCTGAAGGAGGACTGTGAAGGCTGTGCGATAAATCATCCCAGCCAACTGCAACATTCATGCCTGTTTGAACCACCCACCTACTTTTTCGACACTCACTTTGACGAGCTGACCCGCAAACTGTTTAAACCTGATCTCCGAACCATCATAGCCTATGCCCTACACCGGTCTGGTTTAAAGTCTCATCCTCAGAGAATTCAAGGAGCAGCCGGAGCTATTCTGCACGAACTAAAAGACGAACCATTCATAGCTGCAAAGCTACAAGAAATCAGAGAGAAACTTCTGGACAAATCCTGTGAGAAAGTGGTGCATGACACCGTTGATCTCTGGCAAGGTTTCTCACTTGTGAATGGAGAGTGAGCCAGACTCCACCACTACAACCACCATGGGTGCTGTATGTAGCCAAACGAGTATCATAGAATTTCTGTTTAAAAGTCATTACAAAAGACAAATGATTGCATTACTGGAAAAGATGATCCAAGATGCACCCGATTCGGATGAAGATGAAGATTATGTTGATGATGATGAGGATACCCCCCGTGAATCAAATCTCAAGAAATACATGTGTCATATAAGAGGACTGGCAGATTCATGGGAAGATTTGACAAACATATGTGTTAAAGGGACCCAACCACATTGTGAAATGATACGAAATGTTCTGGATGTGATGACTCAATGTAGCGAAGAGTTTCGCCACAGTGACATCCTCTGTATCTTTACCTATGTAACAGATGTTTGTGTTGAAGTGACTAGAAATCGTGGTGTTGATGCTTTCACCATGCGTGATATTATTGAAACAACGGTCAACTATGTCCTAGACCGTGATTTGAAGGCATGCCGAGATTTTCTTTTCTGGCTAGACTACATGTAATGTCATTATAACGCTTTACTTAGTATGTATTTCCATTCTATTCTATTCTTATTTAGTGCATGCAGTCCTTATGTAATCGCATTTCAATTTATTCTTGTATTCCTGATTATTTAGATCATACGATCATAATGTAACCCCCATTTCAATTTATACATATTTAGATCATACGGTCATCATGTATCTTGTTTTAAATATTTTCTTTTATCATCTGTAACGTCATTACATTGAAATTTAATAAATGATTGATTCACTCCAGTTGTATGTCTTATTCTTTGCATAGGTTGAAACAACAACATGTCGGAGCTTATGAAAAAAGTTTATTACACACCGTCCAACCCCGGTTCTTTAGGAGGTAAAAAACGATTAAAAGATGCCGTCTTAAAGGAATGCGGAGTGCGTCTAAGCGATAAGCAGGTTTCAGATTGGTTGGCCGGGGAGGATGCTTACACATTACACAGAACCGCTCCTATAAAATACATACGTAATAGAGTTGTAGTGTACGGAGTGGATACCCAGTTCCAAGCGGATCTCGTTGACATGTCGGCATATTCCAAGGAAAATGATGATAATAAATATATGTTAACATGTATCGATGTTTTTAGCAAGTACGCCTGGGCTCGTGTGCTAAAAAATAAAAGCGGACTCGAGGTTACTAAAGCGTTTAAGTCTATACTTGAAGAGGGTCATGTACCGCAGAAATTGCAGACGGATCAGGGGAAGGAATTTTTCAACAAACATTTTCAAGATGTAATGAAAAAGCATGACATTAATCATTTCGCAACTGCTACGGATTTAAAAGCCAGTGTTGTGGAATGTTTTAATAGAACGCTAAAAAGTCGAATGTGGAGATTTTTAACAGCTACAAATTCTCGGCGATATATAGATGTTTTACAAGATATTATGCAGGGATACAACACCAGTTATCATCGAAGTATTAGGATGAGACCGGTGGACGTCAACAAAGAAAATGAGGCTCTGGTGTTTCAAAATCTGTACGGCGATATAAAGAAGAATGAAAAAGTTGTATTTAAATATAAAGTCGGAGACGTTGTTCGAATTTCTAAAGTGCGAGGTCCATTTGCCAAAGGATATGAACAGAACTACACAGAAGAATTTTTCACTATTGCCTCATGTATCCCGCGTCAACCGCCTGTATACAGACTGTCTGATTATGACGGGGAGGTCATCGACGGAGTTTTTTATGAAAAAGAGTTACAAAAAATAATCGTGAGTGAAAACAAAGCGTTCAAGGTAGAAAAGATTTTAGGGGAGAAAAAACGGGGGAGATCCACGCTTGTATTAGTGAAATGGTTAGGATGGCCTTCAAAATTTAATAGCTATATAGACAAAAAATCTCTGGTCGACTTGCAAATGCCTTAAAACACATCAACCGCACACGATAAGATCATTTTAGTAAAAGGGGTTACCATGGACGACAATGGTTTCTACGTTACGCTACCGTGCAACGCTTCTTTGTCAGTTTATTCTGAAAATCGTATATCTAGTTACAAAACAAGGTTAGCGAGCCCTATCAACTTGAAAGGTAAATGGGAAGTCGCTCTCGTTGAAATTGAATATCCTAGAAGTTGGTACACCTTTAACGACGATGATGGACTTTTTATCCTACATGCTGCCCCCTTACCATCACAACCACACGCCAACAAACCGGGTGAAAAGGTGTTTAAAGAGTTATCAGAGTTTACTGTATCGAGGAAGATACAAATAGATGGCGGATACTACAATAACCTTCGTGAAGTGACCCGTACAATAAATAATGCTCTCGGACCATCGGGTGTATTGACTCACGACGCTTTAAAAAACAAAGTGTATCTGCTTGCGAAACCTAACATCGCTTTATCCTTCTTTGGGAAACTGGCCACTATTTTAGGTGTGAAACCGGATGATCCTTTTGGACGTTCGGCCTACCATAAAGATGCTGATTTTACAACGAGTAAAATTACATACGCTCCTCATTCAGCCGATATCAGAGCGGGTTTCTATACGATGTACGTATACACCGACATTATCCAATATCAATCGGTCGGTGATTCGTATGTCCCCCTTTTGAGATGCGTACATATAACGGGTGAAAACAATGATATTGTCAGTGTTAGATACGACAAACCCCATTACGCATCGATCAACAAGGAGTTCATCACAGACATTACCATAGAACTGAAGGACGACCAAAACCGTGAAATACCATTTTCTTACGGGAAAGTCATCGTAAAACTTCACTTTAAACCGGTGAAACAATCTATTTTTTAACAAAATGTCATATTATAACCCACGCGGGATGGATGCTATGGAATATGTTAACTATTACCAAAATCAGGCCGGAGCGGGGCTACCCGGATATGCAGGAGGGGGTGTTATGTATGGGGCGGGGCTCGGTGGACTTTTCAGAGGATTGTTTAGGATGGCCATACCTTTGTTGAAAAGGGGGTTCAGTATAGCTAAACCCCACCTAAAATCGGCCGCTAAAAATATAGTAACCGATGTCGTCTCAAACGCGTTGTCAAGATCATATAACGATAACACCAAACCTCAAGACGGCTCGGGTCTAATGGTCATGACCCGTAATAGATTGTCTAAACTGCCGGGTATAAGGAGGCGTGGTCATTCAATAAAGAAAACAAAGCGTAGACCTAAGAAGCACTCAGTCGTGCACAGAAAGCGTAAGAAGAGTGTAAAGCGAAACGTATCAATTAAGAGAACCATATTCTAACATGGCCTTACTTCACCGCATGTCAGCAGAATGTATCAAGTCTGAGTTGGATTTATTTACTGTTCCTCTGACGCAAACAGTTATTGAGAAAAACGGGTATTTAGAAGTACCCCCTTTATCGGCTATATCTGATTCTTCACCTTTGGAGTTTTTTATAGCTGGAACTGGAGAAGATTACATCGATCTAAATAACACATTGTTGTACCTACGTCTTAAAATCACGAGACCTAATGGTGCAGATTTAGCAAATGATGCAAAGGTCGGACTGATAAATTACCCTGGGGCTACTATATTTTCACAAGTCGATGTGAGTCTCGGTGATCGATTGATATCTCAGAGTTCAAGCACATATGCTTATCGATGTATCATCGAGAGTCTCATCAACTACAGTAAAGATGCGCTGGAATCGCTTTTCTCCGCAGGGCTGTTTTACAAAGACACAGCCGGTCATATGGATGAGACCGACCCTGGCGGTGATAACCAGGGGTTGACAAAGAGGGCTTCTTACACAGCTAACAGTCGAGTGGTGGAACTGTTGGCGCCTATACACAGCGATATATTCTTTCAGGAAAAGTTAATGTTGAATGGTGTGGACATTAAAATACGTATGATCAGAGCCAAAGACGAATTCTGCCTGATGAGAGACGGTGATGTGGCGTACAAATTAAATATTCAGTCAGCGAGCCTATTCGTCAAGAAAGTCACTGTATCACCGCCTGTAAGACTGGGACATGCCCAGGCATTACTCTCGAGCACAGCCAAGTATCCGATAGATCGGGTTTGCTTGAAAAATTTCTCCATACCGGCTGGGTCTCGTGTTTCAAATCAAGAAAATTTGTTTTTAGGAACACTACCAAAATCTATCATCCTGGGTATGGTCGATAATGACGCCTTCACAGGCACCTACGAGAAAAACCCATTTGCATTCAAACATTACAATTTGGAGTTCCTTGCAGTCTACGTCGACGGTCAGCAATTCCCCGCCAAACCACTACAACCAAATTTTGAATCAGGGTCGGCGGTACGAGAATTTTATCAGTTGGCGATGGCGTCTGGAAGACATCTTAAAAATCAACCGCTCGCTATCGACAGAAATGATTTTCTGAACGGTTACACCCTTTATGCCTTTAATCTTACACCTGACGAAGACTGTGGTCAGCACATATCACTCATCAAGTCCGGTAACATCAGACTCGAGGCCCGCTTCAGACAACCGTTACCGCGTACTATTAACTTAATTGTTTATGCTGTTTTTGACAGTCTGATTGAAATTTCTAACCGCAGACAGGTTCTGGTCGATTACTATTGAAATGAACACCGTACAGCTCACGGCCATCATGGACAAAATTTCGTGCAATGTTCATTTTCTCGGGGTTCTCCCGAGCGATCAACTGCCTGAAAGACCATTAAGAAACTTACCATCCATGCTGATAATGAATACCCATCCAGCCGAGTTATCGGGGGAACATTGGTTGGCTGTTTATTTACAAAGTGATGGTACCGGGTATTTTTTCGACAGTTTTGGCAATCCCCCTGACAGCGACCGCTTTCCACCCAGCATCAAAAACTTTCTGCTAACCAATGCTGATGAGACTATATATTCTGACAGACGCGTCCAGGATTTTGAATCGGACACTTGCGGGCAGCACTGTGTGTTTTTTCTGTATCATTTGGCCAGGGGTCATGACTATAACGACGTGATGAAACTGTATAGCGATGATTACATTAAAAATGATAAAATGGTATCGTGCTTTGTGAAAAGATTAAAACCAAATGTTTGTATTGAAAAATTTTCATGTATTCAGTGTGTGCAAACGTGTAATACTTATACGAACCATAATTGAGTAATCAATTTACATTGTATTTTTTATTATTATAAATAAAGACTCTTGAAACTGATATCTTTATTATTGTGTTTTATTTCAAATTTGATCAATACATATACACATCATGAGACGAAATATTCACAATCATGTTAAAATTCTAACCATTGACTTTGACCAGTAGTCGGTGATTTAAACACAAAACCTTCTGAAGCAGCCGACCGACGTACTTTTTTTCTTTTTGGTTTTTTAGAAAGCGATTTACGCTCTGCTGTAACAATATCAGAACGTTTTACTTTTTTAGAAGGACTTTCATATTCCGGTGTAGCAGTATCAGGTCTTTTTACTTTTTTAGAAGGACTTTCGTATTCCGGTGTAGCAGTATCAGGTCTTTTTAAAGAATTAATTGCCCGTCTAACATTATGATTCGGCACAGTAGAAAAAGGAATGTTTAACTCGGCAAATGAGTGTAGAAACTCTGACCATCCTAGCGGTCTTCTGTCATCCCGAACCTTTTGCGGTGCTGTGACATTCTTTAACAAGTCGAGCATGTGTGAACCAGGTATAGCTTTCCCCCTGAACACAAACTCCCCCGACTTGTTCCATGCACTCAGTCCTTTAGCTTTAGACATTTTGTCTAATATGTATCTACTGTTTTTCACACTTCTTGACGGTAAATTCTTCAGAACTTCACTCACAACGTCATCCACACCGCCGTTGTCTTCAGGCATTCTTGTTGGTTGTTCGTCTTTATGATCTTGTTCAGAATACGGTAGCGATAGCGTTAAAACGTTACTCTCCCGATCACCTTGTTTAACGATTGTCAAAAACCTGTTCAGGATGTTTGAGTAGAGTTTGGCTTTTTCGTACTGACTCAAATCAGACCTGAGTAAGATATTTCTTATGGATGCATCCAGATCGTTCTCTACGACCTGTTTAATATTCTCGCGAACGTTTTTGCATTTTTCAGCTTTTCCAGCTGGTGTTGGGGTACTAAATACATTTTCTCCGCATACTCCATCCTCAACCCCGTCTAGAAGCTATTAAGCTGGAAATAAAGGGTACTGCGACGCTTAGGAGTGGTAAAAGAAATCCTCCAGTCTGATTGAAGACTCGCTTCTTGGCAGATATACCAATTTTTTTATTGGTGACAAATGAAATTTCCTTTTTTCTTCTTTTAAGTTTCTGGTACTGCTGTCTGTTGATAGGAATCGTACCATAGAGGATGTTAAGGGCTACTTCACACAATGTTAAAATGAGTTCGTCAGACGCTGATTGTAAAATAAGCCGTCGTTGTTTAGGCGTAGCTTTATGTATCAGTTTTAACAATGGTAGATGCTTACAAAGTCTGGCAGACATGGCGAACTGATCACGTTCTTCTTTTTTTCGGGAGATAAACCACTTGGCGGTCGGAAAGCAAACCGGTTCTGAGGCGGAATTGTTCAGGAGTTTTTGCTTTATAGTCTATCATTAAATATCCAAAAGGGCGGCTGGTAGCATCTTGATAACACTCCAAAAAGTATTTAGCATTTCCAGGATACATTTGGCGCCCTAGCACCGAGACTTGATTGGCATCCCGGGGGTTTTTAAACAGAATCAAGTAATTGGTGTTTAAACTAATGGTTCTGCTGGATTTACCTTGAACAAATAAGTTTTGGACAAGATATATAGCGCTGAGATTACGATGATGCGCATACTGTGTAAAGACCCGTTCGATTTCTTTGTTACCACTAGCTTCTTGCATCATATCATCAATAATTAGAAGATTAGCTCTGTTCACAGGTAGTAAATCATCACTATTCAGACTCTCGGGTATTCCTTCCACAAATTTAATGTCATACAATTTAAGTAATTCATCATACAGAGGTTGCCAACAATCATACAAAAAAACTATGTTTTCAATTTTTTTAGAAATCATATTTAACCCATTTTCTAACAATCTTTTTACAAAATAACTCTTCCCCGAATTAGAAGGACCGCTTATCACAGCAGTGAATGGATGTTGAAGTCTGAAATCGAAATCAGAGACATCCCGCGACCCTCTGTGCATCATCGAATCAGTAGCCATAAGGTACTGTGGTGAAATCAGACAAAAGTCTGCGTTTATTATACACCACCTTAAACCTTTTATCGACTGATTTGTTGTGCAATGTGAGACTCCTTTTATTCCTCACAATGTTTTCAGTGTGGGCCAGGATGTATTGTGTAGTGTCACGTGATGTCACATACCCATCAACTAAGTCGATCAGAGAATCTAATCGGATAACTTGCGAATTTTTAGCGTTCAGCGTTATACCCTTAGCCTTCATGATCACTTTCCCTTTGGCAGTACGATATCCATAAGATTTTGGTCCGCTAGAGCAAAACTCTGTGATATAATCATTGTCATCTATCTCATTCGTCAGCTCCCCCAAATGATCACCCAGAGGCGGTACCCAGTCCCCATCCCTTGATACAAATATAACACTGTCTGTGTCTGAGTATAACAAGCGATCGCCGAGTTTATCCATGAGTTCGTACAATTCCAGACGGGCGTGTGCTGTTGTAAATGCACCAACAAACACATTAATGTCACGGGTCTCGCGCTCATCACCTTCTGCGGTATTATACTGGACAAGCGCAACATCGTCTGAGACGAATGTGAAAAATTTTAGACCCTCTGTTTTACCAAAAACAACTCTGGTAAATTCTTCAGGGTCTCTCACCAGATAAGTCTTGGGTAAATTCGACCTCATCGAGAACCGACCCCAAAGACTGTTCAAGATTAACTTGTTTATTGACCTCTGAGCCGGGTTGTGTTTGATCTTTTCGGGGTCAAGATGAATCCCCTCTTTTTCAAAATATTCATGAATGTAAGTCGCTTTGTCACCATCCGTGACAACGTTTGACGGGTAACCGGAGGCCTGCTGTTTCAATTGTAAAAAAGTCTTTACATAATCGCAGAACAATGTATCCGATTGTTGCGGAAAATGCCAAACTTCATAGATCCTATCTACCACGTAACCCTTCTCGATGGCTTTTAAAAGCTCAATACTGACCCAACAACCTGTGAGTGACCTCTCTTCATCAGTGTGGTTACAGCTTGTTGTTTGGTTTTCAGACCGAGCACATGTTCCACATAGGGGAAACATGAGTTTTCCAGAGCATCTGAAAGGGAGAACCGGGTGTAGTAATTTGCGAGGAGGAAACACGGTAGCTTTAATAAGACCGTAATAATTTTCGATCGGTTCAAAGTCATGGAAAATAATTTCGGGGTGACCGATCGGATAGCTCTTCCTCGACTGACAAAAAGGATATAAGCTCGTAAAATCCACGTAGCTTATTTTTTCATCACCCGCGGTTTTGTGGTAGAGTTTATAAGCGTTGGTTCGACCGCCAAAGAGTGCTTCTCTAGGTTTCAACCTTTCTGGCGCCGAATAAGTACTCATAAATTCTATCACAGAGGGGTCAGTTTTTTTCATTTTTTCCCATTCGCACTCCCAAACAACTTCCATTTTCAAACCGTATGCGTTCTGCAGGATTTCAATTTTGTCATCGAATTGAATTCTGAGATCGCCGTAGGGGACGTGTGACAAGGGATGTGTATCGTGGGGTTCAAAGCGGCATTCGTGACCATGATGGACGCAACCGTTAAATTCTAGACCGTACTTTGATTCGGATTCCTCATAGTAACCATCTAAATAGTAGTTACCAATCAACACCTCACCATGGTTCAGGGCATGATGAATGTCCACGTTTCGAGTCTTTTTGACATACTCGAGCCATTGAATCGATGCACTTGAGTAGGTCTTACTCTTTTGGATGTACGCATTATTATGCGTCAGAGCCAATGTATCTCTTTCGAGATACTGCGATTTAAAAATCCCCATACAACAGCTCGGTAATGTGACATACGTAAATGGATCGATTTTGGTGCACTCTATAAACGACTCTCTGTATTTCATACACGCTTCGCGTAACAAGACCACATCGTTGACACCGTACTTGTACAACTCCTTCTTGAAGTTGAAAAGTTTATCAGAGACCGTGCTGTACCATGCATCGAACTTAACCTGATCTTTATCGGAGAGGTTTTCATACCCGTAGTATGTTTTGTCTGGATAATTTCCGACATAATTCTCATTTTCAACCCTATTGAAAAGGTGGGGGAAATAACCTTTTTCAGCCGTGGTTAAATTGAGCGCCGCAGGCATCTTAGCAAGGGCCATCGGTATGAAACTGTAGCTATCGATGTATCGCTGGTCAAAAGCATCGTCGTACATGTAGATCAATTTACATCCTTGCATTATGATATCTACAATGAGCCCTGCTTTGCAAAAATACTCCAAAATCAGAAATGAGTCAAATCTGGATGCGCAATGAGCTATGAAGGTGTACCCTTTGTATCGGGGTTGTCTAAAATGACTGATTAGTCGAGCAATACAGTCGGAACCTTCGGCCACAAATCTTGTCCCTTTAAAAGTGATCACGCAAATGAAATTCGCAGTGTGCTTTGCACCGTCGTAACGAGTTTCGAAATCATAGAAAATATATTTTGTGCTAGGTTCCTTGTGCGATACAGGTTGAATAAAACAACGATGTTCCCCTTGACCCGACAGATCTTCTCTACAATGCGCACATCGAATGTCAGGACATTTATGTTTTGCAGTGGTGCCTGTAACCTCATATCGCCTATTGCACAAGTTGCAATATTTTATTTTGTCACAGGGGGGCTTTTCTTTACCCGGCGGAGCTTTCTTGTGCATGTCGTAACAGTAGGTAGATTTACAATACCTCAGACAATCGGTGCAGTGCACTGTTCTTTTTGGGTATTTGTGACAATTTGCATCGAAACACACATTGCAGACATACTTGCAATGATGATTTCTAGGGTGATTGTACCCTTTGTAGCAATATCCGCATACAAACTCACTACCGATAAAAGCAGTCAGATTAAGAATCATGTAAAAGTGTTCGTCATGTAAATATAGGAAGACGGTTCTAGGGTGAGGTTCATCATGGTTTTTGAATACTTCTAACCCACCACTGCTCGTCCTGTAAAAAACAACAATTTTGACGTCTAACAGTTTTTCAAACGTACCTATGTGATGAAGAGCAATCGGGTCATTGATTGAGAAACCAGCGTTGTTGTGGATGCTTAGTGCACACGATTCCAATTCGCTCTCTGGTAACTGAGGTCCAAAAAACGTGCAAGACAGATAGAGAAACATAATTTGTTCGAAACATTCATCGGACAAAATAAACTCATCTTTTTTCTTTTAATCACCTCGTTGAGAGATAAATCTACAAGTTTACGACGAGTGCCACCGCCTTGTCTATTCATGGCTATGTTAGCTTGAATTTCAATCTGGTTGTCCGACATAAGCTGTTCATCACTTTGTAAAATCCTACTGATTTGATCGATGAAAATGTTAACATCATAATTACTACTGGGTGTTAAAACAGCTGTAACATCCGATTTTAAATTTGGGCCTTTCAAGGTCAAGTTGATAACACTACCATCGCCACCAATGTGTCGGGCTAAGGATACTACTTCAGCCATGGTGTCGTGAAAGAAAATGTAATACGCGGCCAAATCGTTAGAGTTAATCTCCCTCAGATTCATGGATCTTTGCAGTTCCACGCTATTGAATCTGGGTCTAGGCAAAACATGATAACCATTTACAGTTCCTCCCCGATCTAACAATGTTGCGATGTCGGCACGGCTCGGTAGCAAAGTACCAGAAGCTGATCCTGCATTGTTGGATCGGTCTGCATTATTCGTATCGGGCGTTGCGCGACTAGTCGATGGTTGTGCGGAATCATCATTTTCTGAAGAGGAAGTCTGATTGGATGTATTACGAAAACCACTACCGTATTGTATTACCTGTGCGTTGTGAGTGTTTATTAACATTTCCTGTAAACGATCGCACAAATTAAGATTTAGACTTTGATCTACTGTTATTTCCAACTGATCCAAATGAGAAATTTGATGCGATGTAAACATATTTGTCAAATCTACGGAATTTGGATACGTATCTTTGAGATGTTGTAATCTATCGGAAAGAGACATATTTTGTACCCTCGCTTCATTATTTTCGATCGCGCTTAGTAACAGGTATGTGAGAGTTTGACACCCATACCCACCGTCTGAACATTTTTCTTCTACATCCATTTTTTTTCCCCCTAACCTTCACAGAGGTGAACAAAAACAAATTAATATATAATACAGCGTAAACAAACAAATGGAATAGGTGTGACCTGAAAAAATCAAAAACAAATCAAATTAAAACAGTGACTAAATCATTAGCATACAATGTAAAACAGTGAAAATAACATGAATCGTTAAAACAGAATGTGTAGTACAGAGTCTAAAAACAAATCGCATAAAACATACAGTACACTTAAAAATGATATAGTGTCGTACAGAAGCAATTCACATAGTAACATACAGAGTGATAATCATTAAAACAGAATGTACAGAGTATAGAACAAATCAAATAATAACTTTGTTCAAAACATGCAGCACAATTAAAAAAGATAATGATATAGTGTCGTACAGAAACAATTCACATAGTAACATACGGTGTGATAATCGTTAAAACAGAATGTGTAGTACAGAGTCTAAAAACAAATCACATAATAACTTTGTTCAAAACATACAGCACAATTAAAATGATATAGCATCGTACAGAAGCAATTCACATAGTAACATACAGAGTGATAATCGTTAAAACAGAATGTGTAGTACAGAGTCTAAAAACAAATCACATAATAACTTGTTCAAAACATACAGTACACTTAAAATGATATAGCGTCTTACAGAAGCAATTCACATAGTAACATACAGAGTGATAATCGTTAAAACAGATTGTACAGAGTCTAAAAACAAATCACATAATAACTTTGTTCAAAACATACAGCACAATTTAAAAAAAAAGATAATGATATAGTAAAACAGTGTGAAAACAATACAAGATTTAAATATGTTGAAAAGATACAATTTTTAAAAACAGATTGAAAAGATTACTCATGGATACAAGTTTTAATATGGTGTAAAAAGATATAAGTTATTTTGGATAAATGTTTTTAAAACAGAGTGTGAAAAGACACAAGATTAAAATATGTTGAATACAATATTTGAAAAAGATAACATTTTTTAAAAACAAATTGAAAAAGATGTCTCATGGATACAAGTTTTTTTTAATATGGTGTAAAAAAGATACAAGATATTTGTGGATACATGTTTTTAAAATCACAGTGTGAAAAGACACAAGATTGTAATATGTCAAATACACTGATATTCATTAAATCAGGATGTGTGTAGTACAGATAGAGAAACAAGTCACATAATAACTTTGTTCAAAATGTACAGTACACTTAAAAAGATAATGATATAGTAAAACATAGTGAAAACAATACAAGATTGAAATATGTTGAATACAACTTTTGAAAAGATACAATACTACAGTGTAAAAAGATACAAGTCATTGAATAAATGTTTCTGAAAATCAGTGACAAAAAGATCACACAATTTTTAAATCATAGTGTGAAAATCATGAATACATTTGTTAAAAATATAATGAAAACATGCAATATAAGAGATGTGACAAAGCTAAACAGGATGTCATCTATCTACGAAATAATTGGTGATGTATAGCACCGAGGAGATCCACCATCAAACGACACTCTCTTAAGTGTTCACGTAACACTTCGTGAAAGATTGCAAAATTTTCATTCATTCCACGGGATGAGCGGGCGCAATTGTCAATCAGCTCACGGATTATGTCATCTTGTCTATTCAGACGATCGAAAATCATATTGAAGTAATTGTCATAAATGGTAAGTCTGTTGCAAATCTCATTATGGTACTGATGCATTTTGGTGAGAATTTCTTCACGTTGACTACTAAGGCAATTTATGATTTCAACAAATAAATTTCCAACGTCACCTCGACCATTCAGAGAACCATCTACTGTTTCTTCCCGAAATGCAAACGGTGTCTGACGACCTCTGGGGGCCACTTCACAATCACTGCTCCAGGAGGATTGGTCCCATGCGTCCATCTGTGTTGACGTCCACCGGGTTACATCGTTTAAGTTGGTGTCTGTAAAAATATATATAAAGAATAATATAAGCATACTGAAGTGAAACTGAGATCATTTAAAAATAAAAAACATTTTAATTATAATCTAAAATAACTAAGGTAAAATATGTCAATAAGAAATAACATTTTTAAAAATTAAAATATGATAAAAAATAAATCAAGATCATTTAAAATTAGAAACTAAAATAATTTTGTTAAAATAAGAAAAAATATCACATTATGAAATAACATTTCTATTTAGAAACTTTTTTTAAAATTAAGATAAAATTAAGACAAATCATTTAACTAATACTATCAAAACTATATCCAGATACTGAATAAAAAATAAGACATACCTCCGACCGCCGGGCTTTTATTTTGCTCACCGACCGGATTCACATGTTGTCCTGACGGAAGTTCAGAATCATCATAGCGATCCCTGGTGGTGGAACTTGGCGTTGCATCCTGTTCAGTTGACGATTCTTCATCCGTTAATTCGGAAGACTGTGTTAAGTCGACGAATCCGGGCTGGGTTATAAACTGTTGGATGTCTAAAACAAAGAAAAACAAGTTTTTTTAGGTTAGGTTATTCCATGTTTTTTTTCCCCCTGTCACATTAACACATGTAGAACATTTAATCTGTGAAAAACTCGACAGACAGATGTACAATTCATTCACATATCAATGATAGCGTAATACGTAGCACGTTTGACTGCGGTGCATGAGGTCCTTGGTTCGCGCTCCACTTCGGTCAACCATTTTTTTTTTTTTAAATTAACTTACCTTGAGAAGGATTATCATCCGAATTCCGGATTCTGAGTTGATCAGCGGCTATTATATGAAAACACGGACATACAAAATTCATCAATATTTAATATGAAAAAATAGACATTTAATTTTGAAAAAAACATTGAATGAGAAAACTTACTGATTCGATCCAGTTCCTGGAATGCAATCAATTCCAATGCATTTGTGACTAAAACGTAAAGCTTGTTATGTGAAAAATACTTTCTAAAAATAATAATAATATGCTTAATTAGTTAATATAACATTATTATAATTAAAAATCTATAAAACATTGTCTACAACATAATTATTATGATGATATAACGACAAGACATTCAAAATGGATAGCAAAACTTAGACAAGTATTTTTTAAAAGATAGAGTTAAACTCACCTTGTTTCTGAGTCATTGTAAAAAAAAAAAGCCTGGAAAAATCAGCTTGAGATGAGACGAAGTTTTCGAGAAGTCGAAAAAAAAGTGTGATGAAGAGGACCCTCTCGTGGCGTTTTTATCTGCTAGAAGTTTTTCACCCCGCCCTCTGATGATTCTCAAATTTCTACTTACATTTATTAGAATAATATTTCTAATAATCACACATTTTAAAGTAAAAACATTCCTTGTGATAAAAAATATACTTTGAACCGAGGAGGGGTTAAAATATAAAGTATGATCATTTATTTCACATTATTTTTAGATTATTCATTATGAATATTATTCAATTGAGTATACGATTTAAAATAGATCAATATATTCTTTTTTTTTTTTTTTTATTATTTTCTTATTCATATATTATTTCTTAATTTTCATCCGTTTAAAGAGAAGAAATATCATTTGATTCAGTCATTTTGTGAAAGGATTGATTAACTATAAGACCATAAGATTAACTAGGAATGTTTAAGTGTAAAAATACCTTTGCACTCGCAATGTTTAAAATGAGTTGTTTTATTAATATATTTGTTTTTCACATTTGTTAACCGTTTTAATCTTTTTTTGTTTATTCATTTTCACATGATACAATTTTAAACAGTGACCGCTAGATGTCCTCCGAGTTCCACGTGCGTGACAAGCACACCATCTGTTTTGGGTGTGTTTTTGTATGAGTACATAGGCTTGTCAAAAAGACACGGCTTCATTTATGACATTTTTTCCCAAGGGAGCAATTTTATCTTTTGCGCGTGAAAAACGTGTTTTTTTTTCCTACTGAAAACACTATATTGACAAAACTTGACTTGATATTTTACGACCGGAGAAAAGGAGTGACAAATTTTGTTTTTTCGAGGATAATTTATTTTAAAACTGTTCAGAAACGGAATGTCGCGGAAATCTGATATTCTAAGGTAAATAACCACGAATGTTCTCTGCCTTTCTGAGATTTTCTTAATGTGTGTGAACAAACGAATTGACGGATGATTATATAATATCCGTTCTCATTTATGTAATCTATGTTTGTATCATTGAAAATGTAGCGCTATATGTAGATTAAAGATCAGACCGTTGAATAATCATACTTTGAGTTACATTTATACATAATCACATGCGTTATAGATAGTTTTATACCACAGTTTTAGTGGTATTTAAAGATAAGAAATATACGTGATATGAAAAATATCAATTGTGAAAGAAAAAAAATGTTTAAATGTGAAATAATTCGTAATGTTTAACATTGAGAGTTTGTTCAACATTGTTTAACATTGAGAGTTTTAATTGACATTTGTTTTCTCTGTGACCGCTAGATGTAGTCCGAGTTCCGCTCGCGTGTGACAGAGCGCAGCATCTGTTTCGGAGATCAAATGCGTAAACATATAGGTTGACAAAAAGACACGGCTTCATTTATGACATTTTTCCCCAAGGGAGCAATTTTATCTTTTGCGCGTGAAAATATGTGTTTTTACCTACTGATAAACAACAGTTATTTACGACCGGAGAAAAGCAGTGACAATTTTGTTTTTTCGAGGATAATTTATTTTTTTAAAACTGTTCAGAAACGGAATGTCGCGGAAATCTGATATTCTAAGGTAAATAACCACGAATGTTCTCTGCCTTTCTGAGATTTTCTTAATGTGTGTGAACAAACGAATTGACGGATGATTATATAATACCTGTTCTCATTTATGTACACTGTGTGTATCATTGAAAATGTAGCGCTATATGTAGATTAAAAGATCAGACCGTTGAATAATCTCATACTTTGAGTTACATTCATGCATAATCACTTGTGTCATAGATAATCAAACACTGATTGGAACCCAATACAGAAATAAGATATAAAAGTTTATGGTTGAAATATTTTTATCTATTAAAATACACACGTGTTGGAAAAAATTTCCTCTTCTCTGAACCAGTTTCACCAAGTTGTGAGAAGAGCTGCACTTTAAGAGCTTTAAACTTTAAGCATTTTTTATTATTATTATTATTTTAAACATTTCCTTGACTCAATAGAACTCATTTTGTGGTATATGAAGTCTCTTTCTCCACGAGAAAAATGTAAGAGGGTTTTATACACTCAGGTAAAAACTTTTACATTATTTTATTTAGCTTGTGATCACATAATTTATTTTTAAACCAATTTATAGATCATTGATTTTACTCTCTCTCTCTGTTTCTCCTCTTACAACCAGAGGTGTGAAATCTGAGACTGCTTGTGCATGGGGGTGGGATGGCTGGCTGTGTGTGTGTGTGGGTGTGTGTGTGGGGTGGGTGGGTGTGAGACAGAGACTGACTGTCTAGCTCTACACTAATAATGATGGTTATTGTTTGTCATATTATGATCATCCTGATTATAATTTATCCATTTTTCACACATGTGGTCAACAGATCAGTCGGGTTAGAGAGAGTTCAAATAACAACTATATAAATACAACCTGACAGTTCAATATCAATCATTCCGCAATCCAACCCCCATAGGAATATTCATACCGGACACGATAAATATGATTTATTATGACAGGTGCCATCAATCATTTTGACACAGTAGCCTCCCTATATCTCTCTTGTGTTCTCCCACACTTTTAAAATTGGTTAAGATCTGAAAATCATCTAGTGTGTCCCAGGACTAATGTACAAAAGTTGATTGTTATATTATGTTTTATATTATGTGTTATATTAAGTGTTGTTCTATAAAACCATATGACTACTTGCTTCTAATACCAAATATTTTCCCCTCATTATTATTATTATTATTATGTATTTTATGTCATTTTAAAGGCTATTGTTTGCTTGGTCTATTTTTATTACCACAATTTTTTTAATCAAATTATTTGATTAATTGTCAAAATAATCAACTGATTACCCGATTACCAAAATAATCATTAGTGACAGTCTTACTGAAAAGTGTTTTGTTAAAGCAGTAAAGCTATTATGTTTGATAATTAGAGATGCTCCGATCAGCATTTTTGGGGCCGATCACCGATTACCGATCACCAAGATCATGATCTGCCGATTGCCGATCACTGCCGATCACAGAATGGCAGGGGAATGGGAATCTTTTATCCATAATCTAGCAGAGTTTGCACCATTTGTAGAAATGAAACTAACTCAAAATTAACTGTATTGAGAAAAAAAACTGTAGAAATAGGCTAGAGTCAAGATCTTGAAAAACCACCAAGTGTTTATTTTAGAAAATGAGATAACTTAAGGCTACTGTAGGCCATCTTTCCCAAATAAGGCAGAGTAACATAAAATTATTCCAAACAAAGAGGGGTTAGGCCGGAGGTCGGCAACCCGCGGCTCTAGAGCCGCATGCGGCACTTTAGCGCCACCCTAGTGGCTCCCTGGAGCTTTTTCAAAAATGTATGAAAATGGAAAAAAATATTTTTTTGTTTTCATATGGTTTCTGTAGGAGGACAAACACAAACATTCTTAACGTTTTCCAATGCTGTAAAAATGTGTATAATAAATATTAAATTTCAACATTTCTGTCAACGAAGATATGCATCATAGCCATCGACGTAACTTTCCCGCTGAAAGCGCGCTCCCGGCCTCAGCTGGACTGAGTGGCAAAAGAACCTGCTGCATGACTAGATTTAATAGGGGAAACTGCGAAAACGCGAGTAAAAACAAACGAATTACACTAAAGGTTGGACTCGAAAGTGTTTCTTACAACTTGTCAAATAAACCTAATCCATGAATATAGACATGCAGCCTGTAGTCATGTTTCCTGACATTTGTATGTGCCTGATTTGACGCCGGGGAAATACATAAAGCAAATCTGCCTGTGAATCATGGGCGTCGGAACCATTGTATGTGGGTGGGACAAGACCCACCCAGTTTTTAAGACCAATGATATTGGACCCACTCACTTTTACCGTCTCTAATTCAGCATTTGTCTAATCCCCCTCAGGTGATGCTACTCCACAAACCACCAACAGAGCATAAAAAATACCAAAAATAAAAATATTTTTAAAAACATTGCCAAGTAAAACGCTGCGTTTATATAGAACTGTCTCTTTACGACCACAACAAACAGGACACTTTTCAGACCAGACGCGCATTCCGACTTCGCCTCAGCGCCAGGCGCAAGTCAAACGAGCGCGGAAAAGGTAGCTTCAACAGTGAACTGCGGTCAGATGAGATGTTGTCAGGCTATGTCAGTAAAACTCCAATCAGCCGTAAGGCTATAGCCTACTGGCTCGAAGCGTGAACCCAAGAATTGCTCGAGCAAATGCGCCGGCGCGCGCTGCATAATTACTTTATTATAGCTTAACTAAAGCGCAAAAGAAACAACGGGCCTGCACCGTCGTTATTCTGTTGTAAATGAAGTCATGAAATTACCAAACATGCGATTAAAGCTGCCTCAAAACTGTGCATGCATGTATTTGTTGACACGGTTTTAAAGCTATTGTTATCCAATTTGAGAGCTCTTATACACGGAATCACATCCGCAGCGGACACAGTTGATGAGCTAATTTGTTGTGCGAGCTCTTCAAACGGGGCGAGGATAGAGACCGTATTTTCGATTAATTTCCACTGGTGAATTGTGAACGTGCATGACAATTCGTGTTCTGCAGCATAGGCTGCAAGCGCCAATTTCTGTTCTAACAGACTTTGGAACATGTACAATGTACTGTTCCATCGAGTGGACACATCCTGGCGGAGTTTTTTAATCGGCTGGCCGAGTTGCTTTTGAACATTTTCTAGCCGGGTATATGCCAACGGAGAATGCTTAAAGTGCCCAACAATGCGTCTCCCTGAGGCTGTGATATCCAAAATACTTTGCTGGGATAATACACCCTCATGCACAGCAAGCTGGAGAGTGTGTGCTACACACGGCAGGCCAGGGAAATCTGCGTCTCTCATTGCTTTCTGCATGTTTTTGGCGTTGTCTGTTAAAATTGCGTGGATTTTTTCTCTTTGTATCCCCCGTGACTGAAACATGCCGCTAAATGCGTTCACCAAAGCCTCCGCAGAATGTGACCCTGTGAAATCCTGACAATGTAGAACAATGTTGTGTCTTTCGAAGTTTGAGTCAAGTGTGCTGTTAAACTTAGCAGGGACATTGGACAGGCGTCTGCACTCCATATATCGCTTGTGAAGCTAATATGTACACTATCCTTCAGAAGCCTGTCAATGTGTGTGTACACTGTTTGGTACAACGCGGGGAGACACACATCAGTTAGGTATTTCCTGCCTGGGGGGTCGTATCGTGGATCAAGGCAGCTTAGCAGGCGACGGAAGCCTTTATCCTCCACAACGGATAGAGGTTGTTCATTGAGGCAAATGAATTCCATAATTCTGAACGTGATGTCTTTCCACCTCGTACTATCCCTGCTGTATGGTTCACGTCGTTTAAATGCATCACTCACAGTCGGCTGGTTGAGGGATGGGGATGTTGTTGGCTTCGGCTGGTTTAGTTTCTCATACTCAGCATATTCAGTTGTATGGCGTGTTCTAAGATGCCTAATCATGTTAGTGGTGTTAAAATGACGTTGCTTGCTTCCACCTCGAGGGATTTCATCACGACATACATTGCAAACGGCTAACTTTACGTCTTTATCAGACACTTTGAAAAACTTCCAGACGGGAGAACTCATGTTGCCACTGACAAGCTCCGCTCTGCTGTTGTGTAGGCTACCTGTGCGCCGTGCATGCGCGTGTGAAAAAGTCACGCGAGTAATTTACGTTACGTGATCGGCTTTTTACATCGGCGCTTTTGGGGTTCGCCGATCAAGCTATTTTTAGCCAATATCGGCCGATCATGATCGGTGGCCGATCAATCGGAGCATCACTATTGATAATACTTTTTTAAGTGTATCTTGTTTTCTCATTTTCTTTTCCTCATATTTTCATGAATATTTCCCCAACAATGTTTGCTTCGAAGGACTCATAATATATTTATCAGACCCCTTTTTTTTCTTTTTTTTTTTTTGGTCAAAATGACTTGATTTTGTGGTGACAATTTCCAGAATTCTTTTAGTTAGGTCTGTCAAGCAATTACAATTTTTAATCTAATTAATTACAAAGAAACTAAAACTGCCCGTAGGTGGCGGTAAATGTCTTGATGATTAAGTTGTTCACATTCATTCATTCAGTTCATTCAAACGGCTGGATTTGTTCAACAGTGAAGTAAATAAATGGTTCTGAATTTGTTGTACAGTATGTAATGTTCCTGTAATATTCTTTGTAATTACCCAGTAGCCCCTTAATATTGGCCAAATGACATTTAATTAAAATGTTCACTTAAACTTTAACATTTGGCCGCTTCTTTACGATAGAAATGCAACAACCACTGTCATTTCTTGCAAGAATATGTGGACATCAAAACAAGCAAACTCCCAACAAGGGTTTAAACTTTTATTTTGAAATCATGATGAACAGTTTGCATATTTTCTCCTGTGTTGGTGTAGGTTTATAAATGATTTACATTACAAATCTGATGAAATGGTGCACATTGTGTTCCCAGATGAACGTTATAAGCAAACTCACAGCAGACACAGATGAAGTTTGAAGATGTTTTCACATTTGAGTGTGAAAGAACTGAACTCAGCCCCTTTAAGTGGACCAAGAGGTGAACCAAGTGAAAAAGGACCCAGTTCTCTTTACGTTCACACTGTCCCTGAAAGAGGACTCAGATCCTTTTTTGGTCCACTTAAGTAGGAATGTGGTCTCAGACCTCTTTGTTCATACTGTTGCTTTTTGGATCTAGTCCAGTTCAGTGTTTGATGGCTGACCATATGGCCTTCAAAATTTTATCCCAATCACTTACATTCTTGGCTGGCCTTACAGAATGCACTGTCAAGCCTCTACAACTGATCCAGAATGCTGCAGCAAGTCTTCAACGAACTGAAGAGAGCGCAGGTCACACCTCTCTTCATCAGTCTGCATTGGCTGCCAGTAGCTGCTCGCATCCAATTCAAGGCTCTGATGTTTGCCTACAGAATGACCGCTGGCTCTCTCACCACTATACCTAAACTCACTACTTCAGACTTATGCTCCCTCCAGAAACTTGCATTCTGCAAGTGAACGGCGCCTTGAGGCGCCATCCCAAAGGGGCACAGAATCGCTCTCACGGACCTTCTCTGGGTCTGTTCCTGGCTGGTGGAATGACCTGCCACGCTCTATCCGAGCAGCTGAGTCTTTAGCCATTTTCAAAAAAATGCTAAAGACGTATCTTTTTCATCAGCACTTGACCCAGCAATAGTAGCACTTACTTTGATTTCTATTCTTTTTCCATCTATCTGTGTATTTATTATATTAAAAAAAATAAAAATCCTTGCTACGAGCACGTTACTGACAAAACTGTGACTTCACACAGCACTTGCATACTGTTGTTCTCATGTTGATTTGATTGATTCTACTATTCTCATTTGTAAGTCGCTTTGGTCTGCTAAATGACTAAATGTAAAAATGTAATGTACATGTATTATATTTGGCAAGGATTTCAGGGGCGCTAGTTTGTAAAGTAATATTGGACAGATGTGTTTGTACAGATTCAAAAAACAGTAATGGATTGATAGAATTGTGGTTATGGTAGTAGGTTATGGTGGATTTCACCCTAAGGCGGGGAAGAGGCATTACACACTTTAGTTCAATGAAGAAGTGATCAGAAAGTCCAATTTGAGATCCAAGCACGGAAACATTACGTAAACCAGCAGTACAGACCAAATCCAGTGTGTGATCATTTAAGTGTGTAGGAAAATCAACATGCTGTACGAGATTGAAACATTTAAACACTGATATGAGTTCACAGGAATCTGCACAGTCACTATCAATGTGTATGTTGAAATCACCAAGTAATATAACTGAAGGAGACATGGCACAGGTAAGGGTTAACAGTTCATGCAGTTCACTGAAAAAATTAGACATTGATCTGGGTGGACGATACAGGAGAACTACAAGCAATGGAGAAGTACCAGATATTACTAGATATTCAAAAGTTAGTGTCACATGAAGATCAATTGTGTTAAGTGGGATATTGCTGTGGTAGACAGCAGCCAGACCACCACCTCCTAGATGTTAAACGAGGTTTGGCCAGGTAGCTGTATCCAGATGGAGTGAGGAGATTTAGGTGGAAATAGTCGTTAGGAACTTGCCATGTTTCAGTGAGCAGCAGGAAGTCAAGGTTTTTTTTTTCTGTTAGTAACGCGGAAAGCGCAGTGGCCTTATCTGTGAGAGAACGACAGTTAAACAACGCAAATGCGGGATGAAACTCGCACACATTGCGTGTATGTAGATCAGTCAGAGGTGAATCACAGGATACAGTAATTAATGAAGTAAGATTTGTTCCACGGTGGGTGGATGGCAGCATAGAATAGCGAGTATCCGAGCGGTTAAAGCAGATAGATGTAACAGATGAGGATGACAGGCAGCGCGATGAGAAATGGAAATAGTGACGACAGGAACAATGAACATAACGCGGACGTTGAGCAATCCCAAGCTCCTAACAGAGCCTGCATGTAGTCGAGTCGAGACGGGGGTGCGATTTCAGGCTATGCAGTTGAGATGGTGAGTAGTTGAGCGTCATGTTTGCGACACAGCTGAATAATAGGACCAGAGTTAAAACTCTAAGCAGAGCAGATACTGGGACGTTGCGAGCGATGATTGAAGAACAAACTTCTCTTGCAGTAAAACGCAAGAGAGCCACATAGCACTCTTGTCGCTAATTGAGCACGATCAGCGCAGTACGGGGACCTTTTCAGTCAGATTGAATGGCGGGGGGGTTACCAACCATCCAAAATACTGTCCACGATAGATAAACGAGGGAGTGGAGACTCACCCGCCAGCTATGTAGAAGGTCCGATGGAGCAGCGCGAAGATGAAGATCGGCAAACGACAGCAGAGTGGTGTGAGTTGATGAGTAGCCAACTCTTTTACTTTCAGTTAAAACAGCTCAAACATGCATTTTAATCTGGGACTAGCTTAAGCCTTGTCTGTGAAACTGGGGGTATACTCAATATTATTATTCAACACAAAACTTGTCAAGTTAATAAAATAAATGACAAGTATAAAAGCATTAAATGTAATTATAAACCTGATCTATAACTTTTCCCATACAAGAATGCCCTAGATTTTAGGAAATTGTATTATTTATGCACTTATGATAAAGTTTACAATAACTTGTTTTATGGTATCATAATGTGAGCTATTGTAACCAGGCCACTTTGGGGCACCACTGACTTCCATAGTAAAAAATAAATACTATGGCAGTCAGTGGTGCCCCAGAACTGTTCAGTTACCCACATTCTTCCAAATATCTTCTTTTGTGTTCAACAGAACAAAGAAATTTATACAGGTTTGGAATAACTTGAGGGGGAGTAAACGATGACAGAATTGTCATTTTTGGGTGAACTATCACTTTAAGACCTTATACATTATACCTTAAGAATAAGAGGTTAAAAAATAACTTTTGGAGTCAGATTAATTATATTGGAGTCAGATAAATAACTGAATTATGCACGTCAGCAGTGTACGCTTCCAGTCTTACACTGAGTTAATAATTATATGTGCAGTTTTCCTTCACATATCTTAAGTTATGAGAAAGTGGAAGAATCAACACTTTTGATAATGTGTACATTGACATCTACTAGACAGAAATGTCTGAATTTATTTTGTTGTAAGATTGTTTTTTATTTGTTTTTCTTCATAAAAGGTGCCGTCAGGGTGTGTAAACCACCATAAACTATATAGTGGTTAATCAATAATGTAAGTGTGTTTTTGACATGTGCAGAAGCACAAATGACATTCAGGCTGTTAAACAGGCCTGCAGTAAAAGCTTCAGATCAGACCCTGAACAGACTTTGGACTGAACAACACTGAACTGAAGTATTTATAGAAAGTGCTCACGTGAACCCTCATTCATAAAACATGCGTATGCACAGATTTGATCTTTGAGTGAGTTTATGCTAAAATTCATGGCAAAGTTCATATTTATAAAAATGACATGGAAAAGTGATTACCGCCACGTCAGTGTCTGAGCAGACATACACACTTTTCCTTGTGGCAGAGAGTCAGAGTACTGCAGGTATTTGGAAATCTAAACAGCAGCAGCAATAATAATAATAATAGTTAATATGTTTTACTTAAATAATTAACACTAACAAAATGAAAGAAAAAAAACTGCAACAAGTGTAGGTCATGCTGAGTTTAGGTTCGTTTTTGTGATGCGCTGAAGTTAAAGGAAACCAAGATGGCTGAAACCGCATTATTTTTTAATTTATTTTTAATTTATTTTACAATTTCATGTTTTTTTTTTTTGTTGTTGTTGTTTTAAACAATCGCTAGACATTTCTCAATACTTAGGTCACTTTTTCCAAACTCTTCACACAGTGATCACTAAACTGAGGATCATTTATCAGTGTTTTGCTGCAAAATGCATTCAATGATGACATCTTTCAGTTTACATGAATTGTTTTGTAATATAGACACAAACACCAAAACTTTATGTACTGTACAGGCCAATTTGTTTGTTTACATAATTTAAAAACCTAACACAATAGGCTACAGGTTGAAAAAGACAGCAGTATGCTACATTTCTACAGTAATGCCATGTTGAAATATATTCTGAATTAAAAAAAAAATATCAGATACTCTCAAAGCAATTAGATGAAACTGAACACAGACACAAGAGGTTCTTTCAATGTCAAAACTTAGGAATAATTTGTACTGTAATGTAAACATGGGCCATACTTGTTCTGTACAGAAAAAGAAAACATTGTATAATGCCACCTGATGTTAGTGTTTTTTAGGTCTGTGTTTTATGATTGTCAAAGTGTGTTGTGTGAAACCTTTGCTAGAGTTCTGGAAGAATTAGTTGATTCATGACATGAATTAAGTGTTTTGGTAGTTTTAGTGCATTTTAAATGTGAAATTAACTGCTGTGAAGTTGGCTAGGAGAACTGTGTGAAGAGTTGAAAAAGTGATTTAAATATTAAGAAATGTGGCCTAGTGATTGTAAAAAAAAAATGCGCAGTTTTTAGTTTAGTTATTTTAAACAATATTTAGTTTTTATTGTGAGTAGGCTACACAGAAATAAAAAAATAAACTCTTTACAGTTTTGATATTTTTTTTTCTCTCAACGCAATTTTGACTGACATGATAGCAAACTTTTTAAAAATAGCTTGAAAAAAATACCTTGAAAAAATTCTTAAATTACTTTGTCCCCCAATTATGCTGATCCCTCATTATTATAATTAGTGTTATTAGAAGTAGTAGTTCCTTTCTAACAGGAACTCGCACTGCGTCTTAACGCATTTGGGGAACGCCTCCGTGGGAACCGGTGTCTGAAACACTATCAAATCATGCCAATCGTATTGGCCGGCGACAGCCTATGACATCACTACTAATGTTGCCCGAACGCACATAAGGGGCGCCTAGAGAACAAGTCGACCTCTTTTCATCTTCAGGGACTGTTTTGTCTAAACACTGTTCAAGACGTTTTCAGCGGTGTGTACATCCGTGTCTTAGATATTTGATGCTTGATGACACTCATGACTTGTGCGTCCTTTGCAAAAACATGTAAAGAACTCTCAAGTGCTGAACATGCATGCTCTAACAGAGCTTTCCCACTGAGGAAGCTCAACTCTCTTTCTGTGGGAAGAGGGACAATCTTTTGTGCTTGAAGCGCACAGAAGAAGTTCGACTGAAGTGTTTGTATGTGCTTATTCCGTATGCTTCAGCAGCTGACGAGAGTGTTGTGCTGTTTGAGGATGCTTTGTCTTTTGCATCCTCAATATCAGCAGTCTGTGCTCTTTTACGTTCAAGTGAATTGTGTATTGGTTAAAGTTTTTGACACTTAATCACACACATTACTTGTGCGTTGTTTGTTTGGGCGAGATGCGCGTGCATTCAGTTTTTAACCCTCAGGGGTCTGAGGATTTTTGGGGCCTTGGAGAAGTTTTGACATGCCCTGACATTTGTGCTTTTTTCAGTTGTTCATAATAATATTAATGGAAAAAGTGTTATTACACTGTATTCAGCACAAACTAGGCTACAATAATATGTGAGGAACATGTATGTACATGTTTGTGTTTTTGAAGGAATAACGTTTATGCGTGGTTATTGAAAAAACAAAAAACTTAAGTCACTGAAATAAAGCCAAAAAATATATATTAAATCTGTGTTCACAAGACTTCTGGGTATTTGAGGTTGTAGACTAGAGTTTTTGCTTCAAATTGAGGTAAAAATTATGCTGCCTGCTTGTTCATATAAAACAATAGAGAGATTTAAATTTTCTAAAACATCTTTGGTCAAGAAACACAGTATGTGTGGAGGCGGGAATCCTCATGTATAATGGGTGATTCTCACCTGAGAAGACAAAAGAATTCCATAAAGAGCTCTAATGAGCTGCATAAATAATGAGCTCTTTCAGACAGGTAGGCTGTGAAAAAACCCTCTGTAATCATGATTCAAATCTCATCATGGTGTAAATCAAACATACAGAAAAAATAGCAATACTGTGAAATATTACTACAATTTAAAATAATGGTATTCCATTATATTCTTTAAAATATAATGTATTTCTGTGATGCAAAGTGTCTGAACAATTATGTTACCTCTATGGCATTTCATATAGGCTTTTAGCTTAAAAGCATGCACATTTGGAGAAATACTGATGGATTCTCATATGTTTGTCAATTTTCTATTCAGAGGAGTAATATTTATTCAGGATTTATAGTCATTACTATGAGTGCTGGATACTGTGTTTTGAATTCATACTTTGCAGCCGGAGGGCGCTCTGTACACCTTTAGTCCACAAATGCCTGAGCACTAAAGAAGAGTAGGCAATCCAGGAAATAACTGAACTAACAGAGGCCAGAGATCGCTAACTATGGCTATTCAAAACACTTTTCAAGACAATAAATACACGATTGAGACGATGAATGCATGTATTGACTGAATTTGCATCTGAATAGCGCTCCCTCCGTGGGCGTGGCCGCATTAGCGGATAATGAGCTGAATCACGGATTTCTGACATGGCTCTCTTTTCATACAGATTACATAAACACAGAATGTTTGTTTTCGATTTGACTTACACGATTTAAAACCTGACATTTCAACGTTTTTTTAGACATAAGTCTAATTTTTTTGTCATTCGTATTCACTAAGTTACAGTTCATTTTCTGAGAACTATCAGATTGGACTTCGTTCAGAGGGAGACGAGAGATCACGCATCATGTTAGTTTTCTTTATTTTACAAAAAGCACAACATTTTGTTGTTACTCTGAGTGTACACTAAAACAGGGATTCCCAAAGTGTGGTGCGCGCACCCCCAGGGGTACGCGAGCTGCCGCCAGGGGGTGCGCGAGAGGAAAAATGTAATGGCGGTCTGTTTTTTAAGTGGGATTTTTCCATACAATAAAAAAACATGAACAGTAAACATTTCCTTTGTAATCGCTTTTATTTTAAATAAAAACTATAATTTATTAGTTTTTGATAGAAACGTAGAAGAAGACAGCTGTCTTCTTCTACGCCAGTGGTTCTCAACCTGCGGTCCATCACGAATGTAAATGCGGCCCGCGATATGCCGACCACAATTAAAAAAATTAAATTATAGCATTACAATTTATTTTTGTTTTTAAATTTAAATTTAAGTGAATTAAATAAATATAAATGAGCTATAATGCTTTATTTGTCATATAAAATCATTTTGGTGAGCATTTATTATTTTCAGACATCAGGCAATGACGAAATCACTCAGTTAACGAAACGAACACTTACAAGTGCGCGCTTTGGAAGAATTCAAACAGTTGCCATTATTTTTGTAAATTTAAGCCTCAAAATGCTCAAATTTGTTATTAGATGAGAAAAACTAAATGTGGAACATACAAAGAAGGAACACATGCAAACAAGAAGAGTCGCAGCATCAGCAGTAAAGGTAAGAATAATGGAAGAATCAGTTGTTAATGAGCGAGATGGGCAGCCTTCCTGTTTGCTCTGTAGTAAAGTAATTACTTGACAAGCAAAACCTACAATTTCAAAAGACTGAACTGTGAATTCGATGTGTTTGTTTGATGTATTTTAAATCAGTAAAAATAACCGCATCAGCGCACCGCGGCTGGAATGAGCCCAACTCGGCCGCGCGCTCTCGGATCCGATGCTGCGCGAGGGATTGCGACGGGACAGAATGCTTGATATCGTCAGAGATTGTAATTACAAGGCGCTCAGTGTTGTTTGTAAAAAGAGCTGAGTAACATTTGGTTATTAAGGCGTTTATGTGATTGTTTGGTGGCTATTGCGATGCTGTTGAAGAGAGTCATACAGTCATACAGAATTAAATAGCAACTTAAAGTGATTGTATACACAGTTTGTGTGTTCATTGAGCAATACTATCTGATTATTATTGTAAAGCTAATGCCAGTAAGTTAGTTTTTATTTGTTATTTATTGTGTGCAACATCTAGGTATAATAATAGTATTATCTGCTAATACCATAACATTCAATCTGATTGGTTTGCACTGGGGACGTCATATGTAAATTATATGCGGCCCGTGAGACTTGCACTTGGACCATTGTGCGGCCCACTGGGAAAAAGGTTGAGAACCACTGTTCTACGCACTGCTCTTCTTTTATGCACTGCAGGCTAGCATATTGCTGCAATGTTTCTTTTACGCGGCTGAAAATAACCGTACTTTCTGTTACTGAGCCTGTGTCTGTCACTCGTCCTCTTAAAAGTGGAAGCTTGTGCGTAGCTTTGTTGCATTATATTGAAACTTTGTTGATGTTGTTATTGTCATGCGTGTTCTGGTTATTTGCACATGATTAAACATGAGTCTTTATATGGCGATAAAGCAAAGCTTTGTTGCGTTTTTTTTTTTTTTTTTTTTTTTTTTTTTTGAAGTGGGCATTGGGGGTGCGCCAACCCGGTTGGGACATAGAAGGGGGTGCGCAGGAAAAAAAGTTTGGGAACCGCTGCACTAAAAGAAGATATTCCACAGATTAAAATGGTGTATAACTCTTAATTGTATGTGCAACATTAACAGAGTATTTTGAGTCTCTTTCACACTGGTTAGAAAAAAAACGCGGTGATCACGCCGGCGTGACCGCCGACCCGAGAGTGTTAAGGAAACCATTTGCTCACACGCTGTGCGTGTTTCCTATGGTATGTTTCCCGAGTCCTGCTCCCCAGGATACCCGTCTCTGCGATCCGTTCTGTTGGTTACTGACAGTTTTCAGTCCCTCTTTCTGGGCGAGTGCTTTAGAGGCAAGTGCTTTAGAGACTCTGTTTAGGTAACAGACAGGTTGCTGGCCAGACTAGGTTACTAAAGTAGGACCAGGTTGGCCTCCCTGGTGGCGTTAGAGGTAGACTATGCTCCCCTGAGAAGTGACTGGCTGGGGCTCCTTTTGGCTCCCTGGCCACATTCCCTTGAAGGAACCCCTTCTGTTTGAAGTTGTTGGTTCCAAACCTTTGAGCAGCCTTGGTAGGCCTCTGGATATTTCTGGGGGCCTCTTTGAGGCTTATAGCTTGGGTGTTGGCTGTAGGTAGACACGGTTAGAACCGTAGGAGGAGTGATTGACATTTCTATTGCAATTGACAATATTTTGTCAGTCATTCTTTGGCATGCACTCCCCTGAGCATGGCAGCGTGGGTATTTCGTTCTCCAAATGCGTTAAGATGCAGTGCGAGTTCCCTTTCGAAAGGGAACGTCTCAGGTTACGTATGTAACCATGGTTCCCTGAGAACAGGGAACGAGACACTGCATCTCCCTGCCATGCGTCGGGGCTGCCTGCTGAACAGTCCCTTCAGTGGTCGACTTGTTCTCTAGGCACCCCTTATGTGCGTTCAGGCCGCACTAGTAGTGACGTCATAGGCTGTCGCCGACCAATACGATTGGCATAATTTGATTGCATTTCTGACACCGGTTCCTGCGGAGGCGTTCCCCAAATGCGTAAAGATGCAGTGTCTCATTCCCTGTTCTCAGGGAACCATGGTTACATGCGTAACTTGAGACGGTGTAATACTAGGCTAAACAATTGAAAGGCTACTTGCTCAAAATAAAACATATAGGCCTAGACATGTTTTATCCTGTTAGCATAATTACACAGCATTAAAGTTCAATTATTTAGCATGTATACTTTGATTCCCCACGTGTGGAATTACTAATTATTTCAGCTAATCCTCCAACAGGACCACGATTTTGGCCTTGTTAAAATTCTTCATCTTGCTGCTTGCCATTCTCAAGTACAGGATTTGGACATTGCTGCTATTTTATATGCTAATGATATTAATAAGGTTAGCTCACCCAAAAATGAAAATTTTGTCATTAATTACTCACCATCATGTCGCCCCAAAATGTAAGACCATCATTCATCTTCGGAACACAAATTAAGATATTTTTGATGACTTCCAAGGGTTTCTGATCCACACATAGACAACAACGTCATTGCACCTTTTAAGGTCCATAACGGTATTAAAGACATACTCAACATGACTAAAGTGGTTTAACCTTAATGTTATGAAGCGACGAGAATAACTTTTGTGCGCAAAAAGAAAACAAAAATAATGACTTTATTTAACAATTTGAACTGTTTGTAGTGAACGAAGTTCAGCGTTTTCAGGTTCTATGTCTGAAAGCCGATGGGCTGGTGGTGACCAGATAGCATGGTGACATTGATACAATGTTTTGTTTTAATCCAAACCATCATTTTGGTTGAGATTGACATTTCAATGTTTAAAGTGTGTTGGATCAGAATTGAAATTTTGATGAAAGTCGACAGCACACATGAGTAGAGAGAGTGACATTGAACTAACAGTGATTTATAGTGGATGAGCACAAGATCATGCAGGTGTGTATCTCTGCAGAACACTAGTGGGTGTTTCTCAATCAGCGGGGCACGTCAAACCACAGTGGGTTTTTCAACCGCTTTACCCGATTTGCTCTAATCCACTGGGGGCTTGGTTTAGGGGTGGGCCTTCATGCTTTAGCAAGTCTGTTGAAAATGGTTGAAAAATACCCATTGTACTTTGAATTAACCCCTGTAGCAGATCTATACAGGTGGAGCTGGGGAAGGTGAGGAGTTTCTGAAAACACGCTGCAGACTGTTAACAGGCAACTCTATCAGTATTTGTTTAAATGTTGATCCGCAGCTCATTGACCACTGATGCAACAGCAACCAATCAACTGTGCAATGTAGATAATGACGTAATCACTACCAAATGAGTTAAAGACTGTGCTATCTAGAGTTTCATGCCAGAACTAGGTAATCCATTCACACGACTGGAGCTGTGTTTCTGTAATTATTCCTCCACATCCCACAAGGATGCCGACCGCTGATCTATATACAACTTTTTTTTTAATACCTAAATAAAAATAAAAAATGAGTAAAAGTTGTTTTCTGTTGAGATCAACATAGTGCCACAAATGTTGTGAACAGAGATAAACATTTACTGAGCCTGGAACAACTCTTAATTATGATTAACAATTAACTTTTTTAACTACTTTTTTTATCTGAAGCAATATAAGTCAAGTACAAAAGACAGTGAATCAGGACACTATAAAAGAACATGAGAGGCTGTGGTTGTTACAGAGCAAGATTTGGAATAAAACATCAGTGAAGAATGTCTGTCGTCCAGCAGCAGGTAGATGGAGGACTCAATGAGAAGGAGATCAGTCAACAGATCAGCTCTGAGGACGGAAGACAGAATCCACCTCAAACAGACACTTTGAGAGCTGAAGCTTCAACTGACAGCCAACAATACTGCCATCTGTGCTTCCCTGATATCCATGCAGCACTGAGAGAACTGACCGCCACCGTTACAGAGCAGAAAGGAAACATCAGAGAACTGACCGCCACCGTTACAGAGCAGAAAGAAATCAACAGAGAACTGAGAGATGAGATGAAGAAGAAAAATGAAGGTACTTCACCAAAACATTCACTCTTTTATCAATGATCCTCAAAGTAAAACACCAATGCAATACATTGTATAGTGAAAATGTTCGTGTAAAGGTGAGTGTATACTGTGTAAATTGTGTTATCTATTACAATAATCAGTGTAAATGTCATTTAACAGAATCTTTATTCCTTCACAGAAATTTCAAATCTTACTCTGAGTCAAGTGGAGTTGAGAAAGGAAAATAGAGGTGAAAGTGTGCTTGAATGATGTTAAATTCAGTGTATTCATTCTCAGTGTAATACAGTAATATATCACAATATTGCTTATGTTTTTCAATAACAGACAGAGAAATAGCTTTTTCAGCTGCACTGATGGAATCTGGTGAAGGACATACTGGTCCTTTTACCACTGAATTCACACTAACCTACAGGAACGTCATCACAAACATAGGGAATGCCTACAACCCAATTACAGGTAATTATCAATAAAATGGAGTCATAAAACTCAGTTTATAGTAATGAAAACCTTCTGCTCCATTCAGACCTCTCTGCAGTTGTGTAATGTGTATAAGAGAATTAGGAGCCGTTTACACGAAACCAGCATTTTGGGGTCCTGAAAACACACACTTTTGAAAACAGGTTTCAAAGTGCAAGTTTTTGGAAATGATACCGTTATCGTCTCCATGTAAACTACAAAAACATGAATTTGTGAAAAATGTGATGTCATGCGTATTACATGTTCAGTCTATAGGTGTTTAGTGTTTCTGTACACAGTGGCATCGCCAACTACTGGCCTGGCAGCAGAATACGGCATTAAGTCATTTCCATCGATCTGTGTGAAAAACGCAAAGAAAAAACTTCTGTTTTTCAGACATTGTTGTTGTGTAAATGTATCCTGAAATCATCTGCCATCTTTCAAAACTATTGCACAATGTGTTTGGTAATTAATCAATCATACAGAAAACAGCTGATTCTTTGTCTTGTTATTTGATTTAGGTGTTTTCACAGCCCCACTGAAAGGAGCGTACATGTTCAGAGTCTCTGTATTTGGTCAAGGCCCAACTGCATCAGCTGCGTCCATTTATAAGAATGAAGAGCGTGTGGTTATGGCATATGCCCATCAGGCTCAGAATTGGTTAAACTCCTCAAATGGAGTTGTGTTGATCCTGGAGGTTGGAGATGTTGTCTATGTGAGACTTTGGCCTAATACAAGGATACATGATGACCAGTATAACCGCAGCACTTTCAGTGGTTATCTGCTGTTTCCCTTAAGAGAACAGGAGCTTTGCAAAATGTGATTTAAGATGAAAATCATGAAGAATCATTAACATGTGAACCTGTATTAATGAGGACTAATGTGTGTTTGAAATTTGCATAAGCTGTATACATGTAATTTTGTATAAAGAGTTTCAGCACTGAGACAGACAGGACGAATATCACATGTGACTCAAATGTAGGGCTGTCATGACTCCTTGATTAAATTGTAGTCTCTGTTTTAAAAAAAAAATCCTTGATTGCAATTTACCAGAAGTGGTGCATATCCACAGACGAGAATCCATTGACAGCATTATTGGACCATTTTGTAAGGCTGCACGATATATTAAAACCTTTGAAAAATAGTGTCATTCAGAAAGGCTGCGATTCAGTTAGATAAATATATGTCCTGTGGGTTCAATGTATATACGCTTTAATTATTTCCATTTGTGTAGGTTACGTGCAGTGTTCCCAGGAGAAAAAAAGTGCAGTAAAATACACTTTATTTTAGTACACTTAGTACACTTCCATAATGTACTTAAAGTGCTCTATTTTCGTGCATTTATTTTGTACTTAATGTACTAAAAGCACTTCTTTAGTAGTTCTTAAGATAATCTTAAGAGCATCTAAGTGTACTCAACTGTGCTATTTTGAGACACCATGAAATATGAACTAAAATGTGCTTTTAATATACTATCTCTGTATTTAAAACAAAGGTATTTAGTTACCACTTGTAGTACACTTGAACCCATCTTTCATATACTTTTAAATAAATTCATCAGACATAGAAAATATGTTCTTACGATTATCTTAAGAAGTACTAAAGAAGAGCTTTTAGTATATTAAGTACAAAATTAGTGCATGAAAATAGAGCACTTTAAGTACATTATAGAAGTGTACTGAAAAAGTGTATTTTACTGCACTAAATATATTTAAATTGTGCTTTTTGGACACACTTAATATATTAAAATTATACTATGCTAAATGCATATTAAATGTATTATTTTGAAACAACCTGAAGTATAATAAGCGTATTTCAAGATGTACCTAATTTAAATTTTAAGCTATTTGCAATATATTAAATACATTGAAATTGTGTTAAAATGGACCCATTTAAGTACAGTTAATGCAATTTAAGTGTATTTCTTTGAATACATTTAAAATGTACTTTTAATACTTCTGCTATTACAGTTAGAGTATATTTGAAGTATTGTTTTAATGTGCTTTACGTACATTTCTAATACAATTTCAGGTCATTACAAATGCATTAGCATAACACCACTTGGTTTATTATAAAGCTGTTTTTATCTGTGTATATATATATATATATATATAATATATATAGTACAGAATTCTACATTAATGAATAAGAATTACAATGCAATTTTCTGAAAAAGTCACTGAAAAACAAAGTACAGAAGTGATTTTTTATTTATTTTAACAAATGTAAGCATGCAAATGCCTGAACCAAACAAAGAAACAAAAGAGTTTAAATGTCACATCTTCATCTTCAAGTGGAGGGTCACTTCTTTGAGCACAACTTGCATTTTCTGTTTTCTGCAACTGATTCAGACACTGTAGTATTTGAAGGCTGCTTTATCACAGGATCTGTGAAAGGGGAAAAAAGTTGTATAAAATTAACAAATGAAAAACAGTTTTGCATCCATGATTGAATATACAGTGTTTTATAATTTGCATTGATATTCATTGGAATTTTGTTGACTTCTCAGTTTAACTTTTGACTATATCCTCATCAAGCTTGACATGTGAGAGTCCATTTTTATCCTCTTGTCTGTCGTCACTATGCAGCACTCTGAGTTACACTGAACATAAGATTAGTAGAAGAAGCCCAACAACAACAGCAAAGTTCAATCACAATGTCACTGATATTGATATTTGAAGCAAAAGCAAACTGTGAGTATTACAAGGTATGTCGTATATTGATAATTGTGGTTTATTTGAACCTAGGATAATTCCCATGATTGTGTATTTTGTGGTTATGCTAACATGCTCTACACTTATGTTGCAAAAATTTAAAGAAATTAGAAGTTTGCTTGTATGCAAAGGCAACTACAACAGGTACCCTGCAACTTTACCAAAAACGGAAACAATTAAAAAATAAACTTTTACATGAATGACTTAAAGGAAGCATAAATTAGACACCTGCACTGTAAAAAATCAAATCAAAGCAGATTTTTGTGTTTTCTCAACTTGTTGTATTCAGTTTATACAAAAATAAGTTGAAAAAACTCAAATCTGCTTAAGTTTGTTGCCTTAAACTTTTAAGTTCTCAATTTTTGATGTTTTATAGTGTAGAATGGGCACATATAATATATGTGTACACTAATATTTTCCTTCCAAGATTGACAGAATCACCCTCTATTAGGCCTGATTCAAAAAATCTCTATAACAGATGTAATACAACACTAAAACACACTCTTCTTCGCTTGTCTCTGCACTCAGATTTCAGTTTTTTGTTTTCTTTATGCAAACACCAACTAAAAACTTACCAGTAACTTACCGCATCTGATCGGTCAAATTGAATGTAGCTGCATTGAAAAAGACGTGCTGTTACACTTTGTATCAAAAATACAACTGGCACAGAAAAGTAGAGTTAATTAAATACAAATCTTACCTGGAGTCACAAAAAGCCACACAAAAGAAAAATTTAGATATTTTAATGAAATCTCATCGATTTATATCCCTCCAATGAAAGACGATTCACCAAAACTGTTCACGTTTCAAGTTAATCACAAAAAAAAAAAAAAAATGCATATGAATCACGTGGTCTCTTCCAAGTGTTCTAAAGTGACACGATCGCTCTGGTCTATATAATTTAACAGTTTAAGTCTTCTATTAACATTCAAGGCACATAGGCTACATTTGCACAGCATATCTGGTAAACAGCTTCAGGTGAGAGGCTGCAGCTCATTATCATAATCTGTTCAACGACCTTGGAACCAATCAGGTTTCGTCACGTGTGTTACACATGTTGATTAAATTTAAACACAAGTAAATATATAAGGATTTTTTTAAACATCTTTGGAAAACTGATTTATGATGTATTTCAAATAATATGATGTTGAAATCCTTGTGGGAATTCCAGTAGTGCTCTATTACAATTAACATATCATGTAACGGACAACAGCCTTTTAAGTAGCATTTTACAAGCACAAATAAGTAAAACTGAACAACATATTAATTTTAAATATGCTTATGGAAATGGTTAATAATAGTTGACAAATGTTTATAATACATTAAGATGGTACTGTCACGGATCCCTTGTCTCCAGAACTCCATTTCCCATGATCCTCCTGTTCTCCACACCTGCACTCACTTCCCTCGTCATCTCCCCATCATCACAGATCATCAGCACCTGGGCTTCCTCATCTGCACTCTCCTATATATATGGACTCACTCCCTTCACTCCTTGTCTGTTCTTTTATGTTGCTATGTGTGTTTGGACGTTGTCTCTTCGTTTTGTGAATAAAACCCATCTATTGTGGAAAGTCCGTATCAGCCTCATTTCTACAACAGCCAGACCGTAACAGAAGAACAGACCCATACCGTTGGACTTCCACAAGTAAAGAGATGGGTATCTACCTGATCCCCGAGCGTCCAGAGTCTCTCCAGGCGGACGAAAGACTTTGCCGATTGCGGCAGGGTGGCAGGCCGTTGGAGAGGTATGTGGAGGAGTTTTTGGAGGTTTCCAATTTGGTGAGCTGGACTGATGCCTGTATTAACGTTGTGTTTCTGATGGGACTGGACCGGGACGTAATTCATTATAACGAACCAGCCTGTAATTTCTCCTTAGTCGATTCTCTAAATTTAATTCTCTCCTTAAATGGTTCTAACTTTGAAGTCAGTAAAATTCAAAGGAACCAGAGTCCCAGTCCAGCCCCATCAGCAACGTATCGGGCATCGCCAGCTCACCTCACCCCAGAACCCTGCACATACCGCTTCAACGGTCCTGCCTACTCCTGGCCGCCAGCCGCCGCCGAGCCCTCAGCTCCAGCCGCCGCCGCCGGGCCCTCTGCTCCAGCCGCCGCCGCCGAGCCCTCTGCTCCAGCCGCCGCCGCCGAGCAATCCGCTCCAGCCTTTCACAGGCCGCCAGAGAATGCTGGCTGGTTGATAGACTTTGTTACAGAGCCCGTCGCTCCAGCCCTCAACAAGCCCTCAGCTCCAGTAGCGGCCAACGAGCCCTCATCTCCAGTCTCCGCCGCCGAGCCAGCATCTCCAGTCTCAGCCGCCGAGCCCGCCGCTCCAGTCTCAGCCGCCGAGCCAGCCGCTCCAGTCTCAGCCGCCGAGCCAGCCGCTCCAGTCTCAGCCGCCGAGCCAGCCGCTCCAGTCTCAGCCACCGGGCCAGCCGCTCCACACGCCGCCAAGCTAGCGCCATGCCCCTCCACCCACATTTCCACGATATTTCTGGGACCCCTCAAGATGATCCGAAACCTCCCCAAGTATTTTTTTGGGGGGGGCCAAGTACCCGTGGGTGGGGGACATGTGGGGGACACACATGTGGGTGGGGCTTTGCCATGGCCGTCCAAGGCTCCTGACCCGCCATGGCTGCCCACTGCACCTGACCCGCCATGGCTGCCCGCTGCACCTGACCCGCCATGGCTGCCCGCTGCACCTGACCCGCCATGGCTGCCCGCTGCATCTGACCCGCCATGGCTCATGGACCCGCCCTGGAGACCTCCACTCCTACCCATGCCTCTCCCTGCACCGGCATGAGGTCTCCAGGGCGCCCACCCCCCCTCCCCGGTGTTCCATCTACGGCGTGAGGTCACGCCTACCGGGAGGGGGAGCTACTGTCACGGATCCCTTGTCTCCAGAACTCCATTTCCCATGATCCTCCTGTTCTCCACACCTGCACTCACTTCCCTCGTCATCTCCGCATCATCACAGATCATCAGCACCTGGGCTTCCTCATCTGCACTCTCCTATATATATGGACTCACTCCCTTCACTCCTTGTCTGTTCTTTTATGTTGCTATGTGTGTTTGGACGTTGTCTCTTCGTTTTGTGAATAAAACCCATCTATTGTGGAAAGTCCGTATCAGCCTCATTTCTACAACAGCCAGACCGTAACAGGTACATTGTAAACATACTTTTTTTTCCCTGTTTTCAGAATATATGTTAAAAGTATAACTAAGCATATATGTATTACCAACCTACTACTAGAATACTTTTTTGAAATTTATTAAAACTATGCTTGTGTTTAGCATATTTCTTAAAAGTGTAACTAAGCATATATTTATTATCAAAGTACTTCTAGTTTACTTTTTAGAAATATATTGAAATGAAATTCAAAATATTTTTTAAATGCACTTCTAATAATGTTGGGAATACAAATGTATTATTAACAACTTGCATTTCAAGTATATTTTTAATACATTTAATATTAGGCCTCACCTGCAGTTTCACCTGCAGTTGGGGCCCAAGCCACTCAGACGCAGGGCCCTTTTGTTTTTCTAAGGAGAATTATTTTTTTTCCGTCATCCAGGGCTTTTGGGGGGCCTTAAAGTGCTCAAAAACTCTTGACAGTTGGCACACACATTGGAATCTGCGGCCATTAGGACGTCACAAAGGATTGGACCCGGGCGTGGTGGGGGGCTCGACAGCACCCCCTTGAATGGTGTGTATATCAAACATGCTTGCATGTATTAGTATGAAACTCGGTACACATATAGACCTCATTGGGCCTAACAACTTTCGTGCTCTAAGTTATACGCCGGCTCAACAGGAAGTCAGCTATTATGGGTTGTTTGAAAAATGCATGCTCTGGAATTTGATATACTCCTCCTAGACGATTAATCCGATCACCACCAAACTCGGTCAGCATGAAGTCAAGACATTGATGTGAAATTGCGAGCAGATTTTTGATATCTCGAGCGGTTTGGCCGTGGCAAGGCAACAAATTTATGGCGAGAAAAGGGAAACAGGAAATGTGTTATAATCTCTGCATACATTGATTGATTTTTATGAAACTTCAGCTGTGTGTTCATTGTAGGAGGCCGATCACATGGATGTGAGTATAGAGAGAATGCATGTGACGTCACCGTCGACCGTTATGACTGCGGTCACACCCACTGAGTAGCACAAAGAACGAGTGGCAGCATTGGTTTTCAGCGTGAATGCCACGAAAAACACATCCAAAACAGGAAAGAGCTTTGTGATTTACTGTACAAATAGCTTTGAGACAAAACCTGAGGTATATTTTTAAAGACTGCTGAAAGCTACAGAAAAAAGAAGCAAATAGGTCGCTGCAATTCACAGAAACAGCTGGACTTCAGGCAGAGAAACATGGATTTGCAGTTATCATTTTGTGTCGAACTGTTGGATTTTGAGGTAAAATCATATCTTATATATTGTTTTGCTATATATTGAATTGTCAACTTATCAATTAATATTTACCATCTTATATTCTGCATAATTTGGTGTTTTTAAATAAACACTGACAAAAACTACAAGTTTTAGGGCTGGACAATACGATAATATATATAACATTGATATAAGTGATTACTCATATTTAAACCTACCTATATTGTAGTTATATAAAATATTCACAGGGCAGATTTGCTTTATGTATTTCGAAATCAGGCACATATACAGGTGCTGATCATATAATTATAATATCATCAAAAAGTTGATTTATTTCACTAATTCCATTCAAAAAGTGAAACTTGTATATTATATTCATTCATTACACACATACTGATATATTTCAAATGTTTATTTCTTTTAATTTTGATGATTATAACTGACAACTAAGGAAAATCCCAAATTCAGTATCTCAGAAAATTAGAATATTGTGAAAAGGTTCAATATTGAAGACACCTGGTGCCACACTCTAATCAGCTAATTAACTCAAAACACCTGCAAAGGCCTTTAAATGGTCTCTCAGACTAGTTCTGTAGGCTACACAATCATGGGGAAGACTGCTGACTTGACAGTTGTCCAAAAGACTACCATTGACACCTTGCACAAGGAGGGCAAGACACAAAAGGTCATTGCAAAAGAGGCTGGCTGTTCACAGAGCTCTGTGTCCAAGCACATTAATAGAGAGGTGAAGGGAAGGAAAAGATGTGGCAGAAAAAAAGTGTACAAGCAATAGGGATAACCGCACACTGGAGAGGATTGTGAAACAAAACCCATTCAAAAATGTGGGGGAGATTCACAAAGAGTGGACTGCAGCTGGAGTCAGTGCTTCAAGAACCACTACGCACAGACGTATGCAAGTCATGGGTTTCAGCTGTCGCATTCCTTGTGTCAAGCCACTCTTGAAAAACAGACAGCGTCAGAAGCGTCTCGCCTGGGCTAAAGACAAAAAGGACTGGACTGCTGCTGAGTGGTCCAAAGTTATGTTCTCTGATGAAAGTAAATTTTGCATTTCCTTTGGAAATCAGGGTCCCAGAGTCTGGAGGAAGAGAGGAGAGGCACACAATCCACGTTGCTTGAGGTCCAGTGTAAAGTTTCTACAGTCAGTGATGGTTTGGGGTGCCATGTCATCTGCTGGTGTTGGTCCACTGTGTTTTCTGAGGTCCAAGGTCAACGCAGCCGTATACCAGGAAGTTTTAGAGCACTTCATGCTTCCTGCTGCTGACCAACTTTATGGAGATGCAGATTTCATTTTCCAACAGGACTTGGCACCTGCACACAGTGCCAAAGCTACCAGTACCTGGTTTAAGGACCATGGTATCCCTGTTCTTAATTGGCCAGCAAACTCGCCTGACCGTAACCACATAGAAAATCTATGGGGTATTGTGACGAGGAAGATGCGATATGCCAGACCCAACAATGCAGAAGAGCTGAAGGCCACTATCAGAGCAACCTGGGCTCTCATAACACCTGAGCAGTGCCACAGACTGATCAACTCCATGCCACGCCGCATTGCTGCAGTAATTCAGGCAAAAGAAGCCCCAACTAAGTATTGAGTGCTGTACATGCTCATACTTTTCATGTTCATACTTTTCAGTTGGCCAAGATTTCTAAAAATCCTTTCTTTGTATTGGTCTTAAGTAATATTCTAATTTTCTGAGATACTGGATTTGGGATTTTCCTTAGTTGTCAGTTATGATCATCAAAATTAAAAGAAATAAACATTTGAAATATATCAGTCTGTGTGTAATGAATGAATATAATATACAAGTTTCACTTTTTGAATGGAATTAGTGAAATAAATCAACTTTTTGATGATATTCTAATTATATGACCAGCACCTGTACATACTAAAGCCTTCATTCTTCACTGATGTTTGTTTCCAGCTCTCGCTCTGTCATCCCCACAGCCTCTAATGTTCCTTTTATAGTGTCCTGATTCACTGTCTTTTGTACTTGATTTACATTGCTTCAGATAAATAAGTAGTTCAAGTTAATAGTTAATCATAATCAAAGGGATGTTCCAGGTTCAGTAGATGTTTAGCTTTATCCACTAGATTTGTGGCACTATGTTGATCTCAACAGAAATTAACTTTGAATGATATCTCACTTTTTTTTTCTTTCTATTTATATAGATCAGCAGTCGGCAACCTTTTAGGACGTGGAGTGATAATCACAGAAGATTGGTGGATCACAGAAACCTCCGTTCAATGTGAATGGATCGTCTGATCTGCATGCTAGCACAGGTTAAACTCTCTTTACACTTCAATAGTACTTATAGCACCTAACTAAAACAGGCTGTGTGACTGAGGAATTATTACCTCAATGTACGTCCATATGCAAGACTTTTTTTTATTATTATTATTAAATACATTAGCTATTGTCACGTGCAATGTTCCCTCTAATTTTTTTTCTCGCTGAGCAAAACTTTTCTCTGCTGAGCGCACATTTTGGCCACCTGAGCAAAAACATACTTCATATCAGACCTGTACAATGAACGTAAACACACACACACACAAAAATGGTTTTATCATGCAACTGTAACATTTAACTTCAATGTGCCGTTTCTATTTTATTTGACCCTTGATGTAACTTAGTGATTTATTAAATCAGTGTTTCTCAACCCTGGTCCTGGAGGACCCCCAACACTGCAGGTTTTGTCTTTCTCCCCAATTAAACACACCTGATTCAACTCATCAGCCAATTAGAAGAAACTCCACTACCTGAAATGAGTGTGTCAGACAGAGGAGACTTTCAAAATGTGCAGTGTTGGGGGGCCCTCCAGGACAGGGTTGAGAAACACTGCATTAAATAATATGTTTGAAAACAAGCAGTTCAGTCACTAAATTAAGCACATTTTAGGTTACTTGAGATTTTTTCACATTGCTGTATTAACTGTACCAGTCTTTACCAAGAAATTCTATTAAAAATTAATTTCTGTCCTCCTGCAGGACAGTTCAATTCTTTCTAATAATATAATATGAGCAGTTACGATGATGGTTTGTGACAACCATAATGTGTTTTTGTACAGTCAATTATTAGCAACAGACAGTGTTAAACCATCAAAATTACAAGTTTATTGCTTATGAATTTCCCAGATTTTATATACCAGGAGGTTAAGATTTTTCATGGCAAGGAGCCCTAAACAATCCCCTTGTGAGATCAATTTTTTACTAGGCTTACATTATAATATAATAAAATATAATATTTAAGTATTTAAACTGATATACAGTATTATATCAGTTTAAATGCTTCCATTTGTTTTAATATATTATATAGTGAAAAACTGAAGTATTTAAACTGATAGCTAAATATTTTTAAGAAAAGTGAACGTTAACTCGTTTATAGTTATCTAAACATCCCTGAAACCCACACCACCACACACAAAAATCTATTTAAACTGAGGTATATCACTGATGTATTTTGAGTTCCCTTTCGATACTTCTCTCGTACTGCGTATGGGGAAAGGTCTCCCTTTTTCCCCGCTGCTGAAGCCTTTTTCAATAACGCAGTGTAACTGCATCGTCATTGGTTCACTCATAGACAAGTTGTTGAACCAATGACGGCGCTGCATAGCTGCGCGGCCTATGGCGACAAAGCGCGCGAATATTCCCGCCGAAATGGGCGGGGTTAGGGGCTATATAAGCAGGCGTTTCGCCATAGGATTTCAGTGTTTTCTCCTTCAGCGACGACCTCTACTTCTCTTCGCTGATCTCCGCCTGAAGCCGAAGAAGCTCGCCGCCTTCCTGACAGCTCTCGCCGCCGTCTGAAGAGGCTCCCGCAGCGGACTCGCCTGGATTCGCCGGACGAGGACAGCGCCGGCGCCCTCACTGACTGCAGCTGCAGCGCCGTCGTTTAGCCGCCGCCTCCCGCTTCCCGCTCCCGGCCGCTTCCTGTGCGTCCCCTGCCGCCATCCGGCGCGCCGCCTGAGAGCTTCACCCGCGGCTTAACGCCGCTCTAAAAGAGTGTTTCCACAGCGGTTTTCACCGCTTCTAAGAGCTTCCGCGGCCCTCGCCGCTCTACAAAGAGCCACCCAACTGCCGTTTTCACGGCACCGGCATCTCCCGATGCCCCGTCACTCATGTGCTACGTGCAGGGCCCCCCTGCACGATAGCGATGAACACAGCGAGTGCGTCGCCTGCCTGGGCAAGCCCCATGCGGACGGCGCGCTTGCTGGAGACTCATGCCCGCACTGCGAGTGCATGAGTCTCAATTCCCTGCGCTCGCGGGTCGCCTTCTTCACGGAGGGCGATCTCGCCGCTCGCGCCCTCCCGTCTCCTTCCTCCCGCGAACCGGCCAGGAAGAGACAGCGGGGTAGAGCGACTCAGCGCCCGGAGTTAGGCGAGCTCACGCCGGCCCAGCCCCCGCGTGCCTCGCCCTCTCCTCCCAGGGAACCCTCTCCCGTTCTGTTCTCTCGCCCTGAGCAGCGTCCCTCTGCCGAAGCAAGTGACCTCGTCTCATTCGGAGGAACAGACGACGAGCAGGATGACTCCATGTCACTTGCGGCTTCCGAAGCGGAAGCATGGGTTGGTGAGCCGGATGACCCCGCTCCCCCGCCTCCCTTGGAGCCCATTGAGCACGGCCAGGGCATGGATGCCGAACTATTCCGCATCCTGTCCAGAGCCGTGGAAGAGCTGGACCTCGAGTGGGCCCCTCCAGAGGAGCCGTCTCGCAGCCGCCTGGACGAGTGGTTCCTGCCAGGCCGCCGCCAAGCACCTCGCCAGCGCTCAGCGCCCTTTTTCCCCGAGGTCCACGAGGAGCTCACGAAGTCGTGGCGCGCTCCGTATTCCGCCCGCCTTCACACAACGCACCGCCCTCACCGCCGTCGATGGCGCCGAAGAGAAGGGATACGAGCACCTGCCACCCCTAGACGAAGCGGTGGCTGCTCACCTCTGCCCTCCCGCGGCTGTGGGATGGAAGACCAAGAGGGCCCTTCCCTCCAAGCCCTGTCGGACCACCTCTACTTTGGCTGGACGGGCTTACACCTCGGCGGGCCAGGCTGCCTCCGCGCTTCATACAATGGCCATATTTCAGGTCTTCCAGGCCAAACTCCTCCGCTCGCTGGACGAGTCTGGAATTGACGCGCCGGCTTTCAAGGATCTTCGCAGCGCCACCGACCTTGCCCTGCGAGCCACGAAGGCCACGGCCCAGGCCATCGGGCGTTCCATGGCCAGCCTGGTAGTTTTGGAGCGCCACCTGTGGCTCAACCTTACGGAGATCAAGGACCTGGACAAGACGGCCTTCCTAGACGCCCCGGTCTCTCCCTCTGGTCTCTTCGGGCCTGCAGTGGACGGCTTCACCGAGCGCTTTACTGCTGCGCAGAAATCGTCTCAGGCTATGAGGCATTTCTTGCCTAAGCGCTCCAGCTCTGCTTCTGCGTCCAGCCGCCCCAGGACTGCGCCGGCTCAGCAGAACAAGCCAGCTCCACCCACAACACAGGCAGCGCCACCCAAGGAGCATCGCCAGCACTCACGCCCTGCGAAGCGCCCTCCCTTCCCGAGACGCCAGGGACCCCGGCCCAAGATTGTGCTGGACCCGGTGCCTCCGAAGTCGTCCTGATTCGTCAGGAAGGAAGAGGATGGGGGATCGTCCCGTTGCGACCGGACAACCCCAAAAGCTCCCACGAGTAATTTCCCCTCCGCCTCGTTTAATTCCGGGCATGGGAAACATGCTCCATGTGACAGCTGGGCCCACACCTGTTGCGCCCACCCTAAACGCCGTTTTCACGGCGAACAATATTTTACCTCATCAAAAAAAGAGCAAATTTCCTCTTCCACCTCTCTCGGTGTACGACCCCCTCAACGGCGGTCTGTCACCCGATATCATTCAACCCCTTGCCACTCGGGCCGAGGCCTGGCAGGCCATCCCCAATGTGTCAGAATGGGTTATGGGGATCGTAACCCAGGGCTACTCACTCCAGTTTGCACGACGGCCCCCTCGCTTCGGCGGGGTGCTTCAAACCTCGGTCAATCCGGACGACGCGCATGTCCTCCGAACCGAAGTCATGACGTTGCTAAGAAAGGGAGCTGTGGAAATAGTTTCCCCGACAGAGAGCGAGTCAGGCTTTTACAGCCGCTACTTTCTGGTCCCCAAGAAGGATGGTGGTCTCAGACCCATTCTAGACCTCAGACTTTTGAATCACTCCCTCATGAGACGGAAGTTCAAAATGCTGACGCTGAAACAGATCCTCGCGCACATTTGCCCCGAGGACTGGTTCTGCTTGCTGGACCTGAAGGATGCGTATTTTCACATCCAGATAGCCCCCCGTCACAGACGATTCTTGAAATTCGCATACGAGGGAGTGGCGTACCAATATACGGTCCTGCCCTTCGGGCTGTCTCTGGCTCCTCGCACTTTCACCAAGTGCATGGACGCGGCGCTTTCCCCTCTGAGGCAAATGGGAATCCGGGTCCTAAATTATCTCGATGACTGGCTCATTCTAGCCCGTTCGCGAACCGAGCTGGAACACCACAGATCCGTGCTCCTCAGCCATTTACAATGTCTGGGTCTCAGGGTCAACTTAGCCAAGAGCTCGTTGTGCCCCACCCAGCGAATCTCGTTTCTGGGGGCAGTTTTCGACTCAGTCCGCATGACGGCAGTAGTCTCGCCGGAGCGTGCTCTAGCGATTCAGCAGCTCACGGCCTCAATCAAGAACAAAGCCTGTCTTCCTCTGAAGTTTTTCCAGAGGCTACTAGGGCTGATGGCTTCCGCCTCCCCGGTGCTGAATCAGGCCTGTCTTCTAGCCCTGAAACCTTGGATGGACCCTATGTGGTTCAAGCGCGGAGTACCCTTACAGGCGGTCTCACGAAGGACGGTGCTCTCAACGGACGCTTCCAACTCGGGTTGGGGCGCTGTGTGCGAGGGCAGACCGGCCTTCGGCTTGTGGAGTCACGAGGAAAGCCGTCTACACATCAACTGTCTAGAGATGCTAGCAGTGATGAAGGCCCTTCAGTCTTTTCAGGCTCACTTGACAGGACGTCATGTTCTAGTCCGATCGGACAGTATGACAGTGGTGTCATATTTAAACCACCAGGGCGGTCTCTCGTCCAGCCGCTTATGCGCTCTGGCGAAACGTCTTCTGGAATGGGCTCTTCCGAGGCTTCAGTCGCTCAGAGCGACTCATGTTCCTGGCAGAAACAATCTGGGCGCAGACATGTTGTCATGGAGCAACATCCCCTCTGACGAGTGGATGCTCCACCCCCAAGTGGTCCTCAAGATTTGGGAGTTCTTTGGGAGGGCAGAGATAGACCTCTTCGCCTCAGAAGACAACTCTCATTGCCCAACATTTTTCTCGAAGGAAGTCGATGCTCTGGCCCATACATGGCCCAGCACGCTCCTTTACGCCTTCCCTCCGATCGCACTGATCCCTCAGGTCATCAGGCGCATCAGAGAAGACCAACACAGAGTCCTTCTGGTAGCCCCGCTCTGGAGGAACCAGGTTTGGTCCTCGGAGCTGTTCAAGCTCTCCCTGAGAGCCCCGTGGCCGATTCCCCTGAGACGGGACCTCCTCTCTCAGGCAAACAGAACGATCTGGCACCCACAGCCGGAGCTTTGGGCTCTGCACCTCTGGTCCCTCGATGGGAGCCGACCAGCCTCCCCGGGGATGTCCTAAATACCATTTCTCAGGCTAGAGCCCCGTCCACGAGATGCCTCTATGACCAGAAATGGTCTGTCTTTGCTGATTGGTGTTCCTCACGCAACATAGACCCTGTGGAGAGTGACGTATCCTTCATACTGTCTTTCCTCCAAGAACGCTTGGAAATGGGGCGCACCCCTTCTACTCTAAGGTTTACGTAGCAGCCATTGCGGCGTTCCATGCTCCCATTGCCGGCCAATCAGTGGGACGTAACGGCCTTATAATCCGTTTCCTGAGGGGTGCTAGGCGATTGAATCCTCCTCGCCCCCTCACCGTTCCCACTTGGGACCTCTCGCTGGTCCTCAGGGCCTTAAAGGGAGCCCCCTTTGAGCCAATGGGTTCAGCCGATCTCAGGCCCCTAACGCTAAAGACCGCTCTGCTGTTAGCACTGGCATCAGTTAAGCGCGTTGGCGATTTGCAGGCCCTCTCTGTCAGCCCTGCATGCCTTGAATTTGGGCCTGGAGACTCGAAGGTCGTTCTGAAACCTAGGCATGGCTACATTCCTAAGGTGCTCTCAACCCCGTTTAGAGCTCAGGTCATCTCGCTTTCTGCTCTTCCTCCCTCGGCGGATGAACGAGAGCTAGAGCTACTCTGCCCAGTCAGGGCATTGAGGACCTATGTGGAGCGATCGCAGCCTTTCAGGCAGTCGGATCAGCTCTTTATTTGTTTTGGTGGCCGCACCAAAGCGCCTTTCCCGTTGGATAGTGGACGCTATTAACCTGTGCTACTCCTCACTGGGTGCAGACTGCCCCATAGGAGTCAGGGCCCACTCCACTAGAGGAATGGCTTCCTCGTGGGCTTGGTCCAACGGAGTTTCCATTCAAGACATCTGTGAGGCGGCCGGCTGGTCTTCGCCGTCCACTTTTGTCAGATTCTATCATCTCGATGTCCCGACCTTGCAAGCTCGGGTTCTTTCAGTGTGATTAAGCGGCCTCTGGCGAATTCCGCCTCACACAACCCCAGGAATTATTTCCTTAAGTGTAACTAGGGTTCGATTAAGGTTTGCCTTCTCGCTTGTCTTTTGGACCCACTCCCATGTGTCCAATTTCAGGCTATATCGTTCCCAGCCGTGGCACGGCGTGGTTGAATTCGTTCCCCATACGCAGTACGAGTGAAGTATCGAAAGGGAACGTACTCGGTTACTAACGTAACCTCGGTTCCCTGAGATACGGAACGAGTACTGCGTCACTTGCCGTGCCACGAGGCTGCGGCTTCAGGGTCGTCGCTTCAGTCGATTACACTGAAATCCTATGGCGAAACGCCTGCTTATATAGCCCCTAACCCCGCCCATTTCGGCGGGAATATTCGCGTGCTTTGTCGCCATAGGCCGCGCAGCTATGCAGCGCCGTCATTGGTTCAACAACTTGTCTATGAGTGAACCAATGACGATGCAGTTACACTGCGTTATTGAAAAAGGCTTCAGCAGCGGGGAAAAAGGGAGACCTTTCCCCATACGCAGTACTCGTTCCGTATCTCAGGGAACCGAGGTTACGTTAGTAACCGAGTACGTTTGTAAGCTACCCCTGTGGTGGGTGTGTAATTGTAAATGTCTGAGTTTTGTTAGCATTCTGTGCCCATCATCCGTTATTTCTGTCATGACAACTCTCGGAGTGTTTGGTATGGTAATGGATATGACAATGTAGATATTTTTGGTCTTGGCGGAATAGATCTGCTACGCTGCTGCTGCTGCTTAATTGCTGCTGCTGCTGTTGATTATTGCTGCTGCTGCTGCTGTTGATTATTGCTGCTGCTGCTGCAGAGCAAGTACGGGACTTGCTACTGCCAATACATACACGACCCGCTGCTGTGAGCAAGTAAGACATGCTGCTGCTGTACGATATAGCGTACATGAATAACCGTAGCAGATCTATACAGGTGGAGCTGGGGAAGGTGGAGGGTTTCTGAAGCATGCTGCGCTACTAAGCAATGCTAACTCATGTATTTAAAGATTAAGCACGCAGCTCATTGGCTACTAAAACAGGAGGAACCAATCATCTGTGACCTATAGATAATGATGTGATGATTAGCAGGTGTGTTAAAGGACCTATTAGCCTGCGCCATCTAGAGTTTCATGCCAGAACTTTGTATTTCTGTCATGACAACTCTCGGAGTGTTTGGTATGGTAATGGATATGACAATGTAGATATTTTTGGTCTTGGCGGAATAGATCTGCTACGCTGCTGCTGCTGCTTAATTGCTGCTGCTGCTGTTGATTATTGCTGCTGCTGCTGCTGTTGATTATTGCTGCTGCTGCTGCAGAGCAAGTACGGGACTTGCTACTGCCAATACATACACGACCCGCTGCTGTGAGCAAGTAAGACATGCTGCTGCTGTACGATATAGCGTACATGAATAACCCCCCAACAAAGCAGGTGACATGATATTGGACAATACAAGCCGGTGTATTGTATGTCAGAGATCCCCCATCAAAGCAGAAGGCAAGATGATGATTCACCCTAACCCCCCAGCAGATCTACTGCCAAAACATATGTACTGCTGCTGCTCCGAAGAGCCATAGGAACCGTGTGTATACTATCTATGTGTGCCCGGCCCATTTTTTGCCACGACAGTGGGCTGTAAGGCTTGGCTCTAGTGTTCTATTAGACTATGTGTGCCTGGGCTACCACGCCGAATGGCTTAACTCTAGTGGTCTATTAGACTATGTGTGCCTGGGCTACCACGCCGAATGGCTTAACTCTAGTGGTCTATTAGACTATGTGTGCCTGGGCTACCACGCCGAATGGCTTAGCTCTAGTGGCCTATGTCTATGTGTGTCTGAGCCAAAAGCTCAAACATACCAATTAGAACGCGCATTATGTGTGGCTTTAACAAATGGTAAAACGTTGCAGGCTAATAGAGATGAGAAACCCTCCACGACCACCTGAGCAAATAATTGTATAATGACGTAGCATCGTTTGAAAATGTCATTGGACCCTGTATACTCCTAAAAGTAACTCATTTGGATGAACGGAAAATTAATGAGCATGACTCCAACATGCCTCAGCTGACCCAGCCCGAACACGTAGGTACATGAAACATCAGCCTTGAAGAGTTGTTGAGTTGAGCAATACTATGAAACATTTAGATTTAGAGTCATAATATGAATGAGATTAATAAAACTCAATATTTTTAATTAATATTCTATTTTGTCTAAGTTGCATTCTAATGCATTTCTATTATATCTTTGTCCCATATAAAATGGTTATGTCGGTTGATGAAATTTGACAGTGAATCCTATAACATCATTTCTCAGCGTGCAATCGGCTGTCGGTCCTCACATATAAACACAAATGAAACGTATGGCCGCGAGCGTGTAAAACGTTCACTTATCTCAGTAGCGAACTCAAGTTCGGCTACGTCAATGGCTGACCACCACACTACAAAGTGTCTTTTATTTACGCTCCTGTTAATGAATACCTCGGCATTTTAAGCAAAGAGAGATTTCTGACAGTCATGCAGCCACCGCTCAGATCAACAAAGCGCGTCCATAATTCGGCTACACTTCCAGCCGCTGCAACACGCTGCATAGAAAACGCCTAATGTTATCCAGAGCGCAACACGTTTATACTATACAGATTATAACACAAAATACACATTAAGCATACTGAGGCGCTCTTGCCTCGTTGGAGAACTGCCTTGGCACGCTCTAGAGTAAGCAGAAATGATAAATATCATTATACGTGAAATCCATTAATTAAATGACTTACCGACCTTGCAAAATCGCTGTTCGTCCTGTAGTATGAAAAGTATATGCCCAATAAAATCCGAATACGCTGCTCATGTACTTAGTATGTAAATAAGATGAAAACATTGTTTGCATTTTAATCATGATATATTCACATTGCATGATCACTCATTAGCCGACACAAACTCATCTCAAACTCATAGCAACAGGTTACTTTAGCCCTGCACGCACCGCAACGTCTGCTGCGTTCTATGTTATGTTGTTGATATCCGCTCCATTGCTATCTGAATTGTTATCCATACTACTGCTGCTGCTGCTGCTGTACAAAATACTTGCTGTAGTTTCGTTAGAATGTGATACAAGGCGAAACCTGTTTCCGTTTAAGTTCAGCAAGCTTGTCTCTGTATCATTATACACATGCATATGCGCTAGCTGCTAAAATGCTTAGTAATTCTCTCAAAGCATTAACAGACTGTTGATATGACATAGAATTGGTAAAGCAGACTACGCAAAATGCAGTGATATAGTGTAAAACCCATGTACTTATCTTAGATGATTCTGAAGCACGCTGCGCTACTAAGCAATGCTAACTCATGTATTTAAAGATTAAGCACGCAGCTCATTGGCTACTAAAACAGGAGGAACCAATCATCTGTGACCTATAGATAATGATGTGATGATTAGCAGGTGTGTTAAAGGACCTATTAGCCTGCGCCATCTAGAGTTTCATGCCAGAACTTTGTATTTCCACCACTTTTCATTAAAACATGACGTTTTATTTCACATTTCTTTTCGTTTCGCGTTGCCTTTCGTATTAATGTATTAAGTCCGCAAACATGACAGTATTCTTACCGCGACTGATTTGGCTCAGGGTCAGCCAGCTCACATCGTTCTCTTTCTATGAAACCTGTAAACCGCATTCACCGGTTCCAACTCTATAGCGACAATAACTCTATAGCGGTTGTCCAGAACACTGCAATTATTTCTCATTTAAACTACTACAATCATTTTCATGTCTGTTCTCTGCGCGGCAATTATTTCTTCTGCGCGGCCGCGGCTTCAGAAGTGCGCGGCCGTGCACGTGCGCAGCTTAGAGGGAACATTGGTCACGTGTCAGTGATTATCCTGATCTCTGATATAGATGGTCACTCCACTCTCTGTTATCCATGTGAATATCTTACAAAAGTTAGCAGGTTTACCTGCTTTATGTTATGACAAAAAATGGGGGAATGTACACAAAAAAAAAAAAAATTAGTAAGTTATCTTTACATATATGTTGAAGCTTGTTGCTGACAGAGTTTAACTTGTGTTGAATCCACAAAATTCCTTTAAATGTTATTATTCACATGCAACAACATCTTTTATCAACAAGATATAAAACTGAATAAATACATGGATTAATAATTACAAAGAAAGTAATTTGAGGACAAAATCAATTTCATTCTTTCCTTTTTGTTACTGTATAATGATATACAAAATATACTGAAGAAATAAAAATCACTATAATTATTCAACACAAAACTCAAGTTAAATTATTTTAATGACATGTATAAAAGCATTAAATATAATTATTAACCTGATTTACAACTTTTCCCGTACAAGAATGCCCTAGATTTTGGGAAACTGGATTTATGCACTTGTGATAAAGTTTACAATAACTTTTATGGTACCATAATATGAGCTGTTGTTTCGCAGAGTGTGTTTTGATCTCAACACCTTATCTTATTATTCATTATTCTCAGGTTAGATAAAGTAAGTCGAGTCTGGCCTAAATTATAAGCATTTTAAATTACTGTTTGGTCAGAAGACTTCTCTGTGGTGTGTTCTTGATTAAAGTCTTAACACACTATCCCCCGATTTCACAGACAAGGCTTAAGTTAGTCCTAGACTAAAATGTATGTTTGAGCTGTTTTAACTGAAAGCACCTCACACTGACATATTTTAAAATAAATCAGTGCCATTGTTTTGTCTCAAGATTCACACCAGTAATGTTTTTGTTTTTTTTCTGGTGTAATGTTTTTTTTTTTAGTATGCAATGTATTATATTTAATAAATTAGTTAAATATGTGTAGCAAAAAGGCATCTAAAATAAACATTCATATGTAAAGTAGTCTGTCTAAAATTACACTGTATGTAATACTACTGCTTGTTTGTGCACATCTATTTCCTATTCGTATTTTACCCTTTGTTTGCCATTGCTGTTTATTTATATTCATATGGTGCAAAATCACAAAGTGGTTTAGTTTTTTATCAATACTTTGTGTTTTTCTTACAAACGGAGTGACCAGTATTGACAGTAACTCCGTTCTCACTATTGGTCCATTTAAGTCTAACTGATAACAAATGTACAAGAAAATGCACAGAAAAAAAAAAAAAAATATATATATATATATATATATATATATATATATATATATTATACACACGCACACAACAAATGTCCCCATAACTCCCCCTCAAACAAAAAGCATATGCAAATGCTCAAAATCAACATATACATCAACATTCTGAAATCCACTGCCACTTCAGATGTATATGCTTTGAGAGATGTGTAATGAGTTATCAACCAATATTTATCCTTCTACGTGTTAAATGATTTGAATGACTTCTTCAAGCTCTACATTAGTTATAGAATTACATGTCTGAATATGGACTTGTTTTTGTAAGGTTTGTGAGAGTAGCTTTGACGCCTCTCCCGGTTCAAACAAACAGGGTTCGGCCACAAACTCAAGTTTCTCTCTTCTTCAAAATCCTCTCCTTCTCTTTGAAAATTCTTTGTTTTACACTTGTAATTTGTGACTGGTGTTTTGTTTTGCCCTCTTCTCTGTTCTTCCACGTACGTCATTACGTTGGGTCAGATTTCACTCTTTCGCTGTAAATGCTTAAGATAGTCCTAGACTAAAATGCATATTGTTGCCATTTTAACTGAAAGCAACTTGTACTGACATATCTTAAAATATGACAGTGCCATTGTTTTGTCTCAAGATGCACACCAGTAATGTTTTTTTCTAGGGCATGTTTATAAAAGCTACTTAAATATCCTGTAATTGAACTAAGACCTAATCCTGGTTTAGTCTAATCCCCGTCTGTGAAACCAGGTCTATGTATTATAATTCAGATTTTGTTAATCTGAAAGTGGGCTTGAGGGTGAGTAATGTTTCTATTATTGGTTCAAAATAGCAGCCCAAGCCTCCAGTCTTACACTGAGTTAATAATTATATGTGTGCTTTTCCTTCACATGCAAGAATATCTTAAGTTATGGGAAAGTGGAAGAATCAACTATATCCACTTTTGATAATGTGTACAATGACATCTATAAGGCTGAAATGTCTGTATTTGTTGTGTTGAAAGATTATTTTTTATTTGTTTTTCTTCATAAAAGGTGCCGTCAGGGTGTGTAAACCACCATAAACTACATAGTGGTTAATCAATAATGCAAGTATATTTTTGACACAAATGACATTCAGGCTGTTAAACAGGCCTGCAGTAAAAGCTTCAGATCAGACCCTGAACACACTTTGGACAGAACAACAATTGAAGCATTTATAGTAAGTGCTCCCTCAATTATAAAACATATGCACAGATTAGATCATAGAGTGTGTGTATGTAGCACGCCCACCGTCCGGCTGACAGTGCTGCAGTACATTTTTCTGTTTGAACAAACAATGAGTCAGACAAGGTCATGATGCTTCCAATAACAGAGTCACTCTCGTAATGTTTATTACAATAATTCAAATATATAAATGTATAATTCACAATGTTTTGTGACTCATTTAAACTAAACACCAATAAACATATTGCATTATCCTCGTAAGCATCTTTTGTCTTATGCTCAGGTGGTATCCCTCAGATAACTCAAAATTTCTTACCATAAACATACATCACATATCACCATCTCTGTTGTATGTTCAAATGTGTACTACTAACCACTGCAAAACTGAATATTTGAGCAAACCACTGGTTATATAAACAAAACTGAACTACTGGATACAGCAGTTTTACTTATTTAAAAGAAAGATAATTAAAACATTCTATCTTATACAAATATCAACCGTATATAACTATATAATATTCAAAGACTACAGATATATAATATTCAAAGATTATATATACCTCTGATGATTTATCCATACACAACTCTATATACTATAAACACAACAAACATGACATTACTACGGGTATTCAGCGTGTTGGAGCCTTTAACCATTTAGATTTCATTGTATCAATACTAGGCCTGACGCGGGACTCCCGCAAATGAAACGCTATTTTCGTGAACACAACACTGTCTCGTTTTCACATCTTAACGTTACTCATAAACTGTATTTTATCCTTCTAAGACAATATAAACATGTTATTAACATATTGTTTCATGTTTTAAGTCTTTGGTGATCAATTTCACCCACCTGTTTGAACAAACAATGAGTCAGACAAGGTTATGATGCTTCCAATAACAGAAGGCGTTTCTCAATGTCAAGGAAGGATCCTCGGAAGCCAGAATTTCGAGGATGCTACGTCATCGACATCCGCCAAAGGACTGTTCCAATGTCGAGGATCCTCGGAATTTCAAACAAGGACTGAGTCCTTCGTTCGAAAAATATCCCATACACAGGAAAGGATGCATATGTGTAGCCTTCGCACTCTCAAATCACCCACAATCCTATGCACGCAGCTTTGCGATCTTGTTCAAAAATGTTTTAAAAAAATGTTGGACGTTAGCGGGCAATATGCTTTCAAATGTAAGTATATTTACGTTACCAAACATTTGTTATAACTGTAGTAAATATGTCAGATAAATAAAGTTTAACATTTAAATGCCAGTACAAATTACTACCGTATTGATATTATAAATTATACAAATACAAATTACGTTATTGATGGCTAACTGAACCGGACCGTCATTTAACAACTGTTAGCTTGGTTGCCGTCACCTGCATTTCCTTTATAAATAACTAGTTAAGTTGTCTAAAGTAATTTAATGTTAATATTATACCATTCACAGCATTATTCATAGCTTTCTCGTCTTTTTTAACAGGGACCAAGGAACAAACGGAGGCGTTCATACGTCTCCGTGTAGAAAACAAGCAGCTGTTTACCGGGGGGTAATGACGCAATGACGTGCACTTGCTAGTCTGTTCTCTTTAGCATTCAGAGAAAACGTAAATGGGAGCCTCGCCTAGACTCTGAAGGAAGTGACTTGGAAGGACCAGTCCTGCCAAGGAAGTATCCTTGACATTGAGAAACGCCTAGAGTCACTCTCGTAATGGCGGCTTCTTCGCTGCGACTCATAGTTACCCACATAGTCTCTGATCAGCACCTTGTCTCCCCCTGCTGTCCACATGAGGGTATTACGCATCACGAATCCAGCATAATAACACTAATTGAAACAATATCATAAGCACAGTAAAACAATCAAATACTTTGAAAGAACGAAATAAAAAAAATAATTATTTCTGTAACTATACATACAGGGTGTCACATGTACGCTAAAATCTACGCCAAAGTTCATATTTATAAAAAGTGGTTCAAAAATTGAAAGTAGTTCTTTCAATTTCAAAGCTTTGTGTGTTTCCCATGGCAACCCCAGTCGCGTGTTGTTTATCTGTACCCGCATATATGAGCCTATTCCTTTCTATTTTGATCTCTGCTTTAAGATCAACAGGGTGTGAAAGAATCTGTTTTGGTCCCGTATCTGTTTACATCAGCATGTAATTTATGCAGGTTTTGAAAGCTCTGGTCCTGCTCGTATATGGCAGGACATACGCGGCAACAGATTACGCTCTGTGGAAGGTTATCGTGATACCCTTATGATGTGCCACCTCTCTTTGTGAGGTTTTATGTAGTGGGTAACATTTAGAATGAAATATCACCTGTAGTGAATGGCATGGCCTCCTCTCATTCTGAGAGTTGTTTTTCTAGACTGCCGCTCAACTGAGCTCCAGATAGTCGATATGTCAGGTGCTCGGCCCTCCGGGGCCGCCCTGATAATCCTTCTGGTTGAGTGAGTTGGCTTCTTCTCATTTAACCCTCTGGAGTCTGAGGCTGATTTGGGGCCTGGAGAAGTTTTGACATGCTCTGACATTTGTGCTTTTTTCAGTTCTTCATAAACATATTAATGGAAAAAGTGTCATTACACTGTATTCAGCACAAACTAGGCTACAATAATATGTGAGGAACATGTATGTACATGTTTGTGTTTTTGAAGGAATAACATTTATGCATGGTTATTGAAAAAACAAAAAACTTAAGTCACTGAAATAAGGCCAAAAAAAGTATAGTAAATCTGTGTTCACAAGACTTTTGGGTATTGGAGGTTGTAGACTAGAATTTTTGCTTCAGAATTATGTAAAAATTATGCTGCCTACTCCTTCATATAAAACAATATATTCATTTAGTTTTTGTAAGACACTTTTTGCCAAGAAACACAGTATGCGAGGAGGCGTGAATCACCACTGAAAATGGGCCATTCTCACCTGAGAAGACAAAAGAATTGGATAGTAATGAGCTGAAATGACTTGCATATTAATGAGGCATTTCAGTCAGGTAGGCTGTGAAAAAAAACCTTCTGTGATGTCTCAAGCTCATTATGATATATGAAACATACAGAAAAATATTATTACAATATAAAGTAATGGTTTTATATTATACTTTAAAATATAATGTATTTCTGTGATGCAAAGAGTCTGAATATAGGCTTTTAGTTTAAAAGCATGCACATTTGGAGAAATATTGGATTCTCATATGCTTATGTCAATTTTCTATACAGAGGAGTTATTTTTATTTAATATTCACTGTCATTACTATGAGCGCTGGTGTTTTCAATTCATCCTTGAAGTCGGAGGGCGCTCTGTGCATTTTTAGTCCACAAATTCATCTAAAAGAAGAAGAGGCTATTCCATGAATGGAGTTTCCAATTCATACAGCAGCAGGAGGGCGCTAAAGAAACAAAAACTCATCTAAAATTCATCCATAGAAGAAAAGTAAACAGGAACTAACTGTATGTCTTCTAGAGATCGCTAACCATGACTTTTACATCCAGATAAACACTTTTCAAGACAATAAATACACGATTGAGATGATGAATGCATGTATTGCCTCTGAATTTGCGTCTGAATAGCGCTGGCTCCGTGGGCGTGGCCGCATTAGCGGATAATGAGCTGAATCACGGACTTCTGACATGGCTCTCTTTTCATACAGATTACATAAACACAGAAGGTTTGTTTTCAATTTGACTTACATGATTTAAAACCTGACATCTTAACGTTTTTTTAGACATAAGTTTAATTTTTCTGTGATTAGTATTCACTAAGTTACAGTTCATTTTCTGAGAATTATCAGATTGGATTTCGTTCAGAGGGAGAGGAGAGATCACGCATCATGTTAGTTTTCTTTATTTTACAAAAAGCACAACATTTTGTTTTTACTTTGAGTGTATATAAATAAAAGAAGACATTCTATAGTTTCAATTGATATATTACTTATGTCTCTATGACAAAAAATGACGGAGTATTTGAAGTCTGTTTTGCTGCAATGTGAAAAAAAAACTGCAAAACGCGCCGGCGCGTTTTTAGACCTCAGAGTGTTAAGAGAGTCGTTTTGCTGAAGCCAACGCTCTACTGAGCTCCAGGTAATATCACGGTTTGAGGTGTTGGCCTTTGTTAGGCCCCCTTGATACCTTCCCTAGGTTGAGTGAAGTGGTTTCCTCTTGCTGAGAGTATAGATGGCGATATGCTGGGGCTTTCACTTCCCTGAGCTCCAGATAGATCATGACTGTAGGCGTCGGCCCTCTCTGGGCTGCCTTGACATCAACCTGTGATGAGTGAGCTGTCTTCCTCTTGTTTGAGAGTCTCTATTCGAAGCTGCTGCTCCATTTGAGCTCTAGGTAGTTGATGTTTTGACGTTGGCCTACTGCAGGCCACCTTGACAATTACTATGATGAGTGTGTTGGCTTCCTCTCGGACAGTTTTTTATTGAAGCCTCTGCTCCACTGAGCTCCAGGTAGTCGATGTCCTCAAGTGCTGGACTGTTAAGGCCTGTCTTTTAGACAGAGGCGGTTCGGCTGTAGCTTTCCACCTCCTAACGTGCAGTAGCTCTGAGTAGGCTACTCCTAGAAGAGCCTCTCCAGCTTAAGACTGGCAGCTAGTGATCGTAGTACGCCTCCTCTCTTTGTGAGAGTCGCCCCCGTCTGGGGGCCGCCTTCTGCATTAGGCTATTAATGCGAGTAGCAGGCCTTGCGGCCTCCTCAATTTGCCTAGGTTGAGCTGAGGCTCCTCTTGATATTAGAGTATAAGCGATTTGCTGAGCTTCAGTTCTCTAGTGGTGTCAGGCAGACAAATAGCCAGGTGTTGTAGGCTTTTGTTGAAAGCCTCCCCTGTGATTGTACTGAAGCATTGTTAGACCTCCTATCATTTAGAGAGTGGAAAGCACTATGCTGAGGTCTCCGCTCTCTAGAGCTTTGGTAGTAGCTTTGTCTAGTTTGAACTTAGAGCAATCTCTCCACCACTCCTTGATTATTATCAAGTCACGGGGTCGAGTGTTGCAGGCCCTCTGGTGGAATTTCTTCCTGTTGGGGCCTCCATTCCTCCAGAGCTGAGCCCAGACTTTTTTGCCTTTGAGCTAGTTTTTGCTCAAGCTTTCACTGTTGAGCCCTTTTTCGGGTTTAGCTCACTTCGCTCCCAGAGCTCTGTGCCCCATATGTGCCCATCACTTTCTGAGGCCTCCTCTAAAAGCCCGGTCACATAGATTTGTACTCCCCTTGTTTTAAGGGTTAAAGGCATTATACTGAATACACGGCTCGTTATGGCAATGCAAAAGAGTATTCCAAGCCTGCAATACTTCTAGTGGCTGTTTCTGCTAGAGTTTGATTTGCTACCAAGTAGTTGGCCCTCCTTGGGTCTCCTCCAGGTAGAGCTAGGTTCCTGAGTGTCCTAGTTCCCTAGATTTGAGCAGATGGTTATCAGGTAGCCCAGGCTCCAGCGGAGCATCCCTGATACTAGCCCTGGAATTCTAGATCTGCTAGCAAGTAGTTGAACCTCGAGCAAGGTACCTTGAAGGCAGTCCTCTGGGTCGAGTAGGTCCTTAGCACTTCCAGCTAAGTTTGTGTCCAAACTCCCTAGAGTTATATCAGAGTGTAGGCTCTTCAGGAGCCTCCCTGGTACTTGTGTTGAGCTTGGTCTATGCTCATCTCGGTTGAGTCTAATTTGTACTCCCCTCACTTTGAGGGTCGTTCCTTAGAGTACAGCGCTCCCAAGTTCTGGTCGGATGGTTGAAGGTTGAAGGTCTCTTGTTGAAGGTCTCTTTAAGTGCTATGCTGAGTCCTGCTCCCCAGGATTCCCGTCTCTGCAATCCGGTCTGAGTTTGTTACTGACAGATTTCAGTCCCTCTTTCTGGGCACCTCCTCTGGAGGCAAGTGCTTTAGAGACTCTGTTTTGGGTGTTGCCCTAAGGGAATGCTGTCACTGACAGCCTTTTAGACCCGTAGGAGGATTGATTGACATTTCTGTTGAAAATGTCAATTTTTTGTCAGCCATTCTTTGGCAAGCACTCCCTCAGCATGGCAGCGTGGGTATTTTGTTCCCCAAATGTATTAAGATGCAGTGCGAGTTTGCTTTCAAAAGGGCTTTCAACGTTTCAGGTTACGCATGTAACCATGATTCCCTGAGAACAGGGAACGTTCGGGCTGCACTAGTGCTGACGTCATGGGATGTCGCCGGCCAATACGATTGCTGTGATTTGATAGTGTTTCAGACACCGGTTCCCACGGAGGCATTCCCCATATGCGTCAAGACGCAGTTTACAAGGTGGAGATCTGGAACCATTCGCAGTTTACAAGGTGGAGATCTGGAACCATTCAGCTGCGCACATTTTATTCACCCAAAAATGAAATTTTTGTCATTAATTACTCACCATCATGTCGCCCCAATCATGTAAGACCTTTATTCATTTTTGGAACACAAATGAAGATATTTTTGATGAATTCCGAGGGTTTCTGATCCACACATAGACAACAACGCCATTGCACCTTTTGAGGTCCATAAAGGTATTAAAGATATAGTCAACATGACTACAGTGGTTTAACCTTAATATTATGAAGCGACAAGAATATTTTTTGTGCGTAAAAATAAAACAAAAATAATGACCTTATTTAACAATTTGAACTGTTTGTAGTGAACGAAGTTCAGCGCTTCCAGGTTCTACATCAGAAAGCCAAAACATGGCCTGGTGGTGACCAGATAGCATGGTGACATTGATACAATGTTTTGTTTTAATCCAAACCATCATTTTGGTTGAGATTGTTTCAATGTTTGAAGTGTGTTGGATCAGAATTGAAATTTTGATGAAAGTCGACAGCACATATGGGTGGAGACAGTGACACTGAACTAACAGTGATTTGTAGTTGATGAGCACAAGATCATGCAGGTGTGTATCTCTGCAGAACACTAGTGGGTGTTTCTCAATCAGTGGGGCATGTCAAACCATGATGGGTTTTTCAACCGCTCTACCCGATTTGCTCTAATCCACTGGGGTCTTGGTTTAGGGGTGGGCCTAAGTCTGTTGAAAATGGTTGAAAAACATCCATTGTACTTTGAAACTGGCCACTGATTGGTAAACGGCCATTTTGGTTTTGCATGTGCGCTTCTCAGTAGTCTAAAAATTAGTTCGACTTCATGCAGTGCTGCCTTCCATATTCAAAGCACACAGAAAGTGTATACCTCTTGCAGTTCACAAAGCTTACGCTACGTCATGCGCCTTCCCTATTAAACTTATGGAAAAAGTGTAATTGGAAGGCTGAATGTAAAATCATTACAGAACTCAAAATGTACTGTAATGATTTTACATTCAGCCTTCCAATTACACTTTTTCCATAAGTTTAATAGGGAGGTAATCATTCCTCATAGTCACACAACCTGTTTTATTAAATTAGGTTCAATAAATACTATTAAAGTGTGATATTTTAACCTGTGCTAGTGCACAGATCCTACATTCTGTAATGTCAACTCTCTGGAGATTGGTATGGTAATAGAGACGACAATCTTAATGTATTCGGCCTTGGCGGAACAGATCTGCTACGCTGCTGCTGCAGAGCAAGTACTGAAACTTGCTAGTGCCAGTAGATTCACAGACATTGCTGTGAGCATGTAAGACATGTAACACTGCTGCACATGTAACATACATGAATTAACCCCTGTAGCAGATCTATACAGGTGGAGCTGGGGAAGGTGAGGAGTTTCTGAAAACAAGCTGCAGACTGCTAACAAGCAACACTACCAGTATTTGTTTGAATGTTGATCCACAGCTCATTGACCACTGATGCAACAGCAACCAATCAGCTGTGCAATGTAGATAATGACGTAATCACTACCAAATGAGTTAAAGACCCATCAGCCTGAGCTATCTAGAGTTTCAGGCCAGAACTAGGTAATCCATTCACACGACTGGATGTGTGTTTCTGTGATTATTCCTCCACGTCCCACAGGGATGTAAAACTTTATTTTAAAAACTAAAAAAGCCACACACAAAAATCTTTTGAGTAAAAGTTCTTTTCTGTTGAGATAAAGAGTGCCACAAATGTTGTGAACAGAGATAAACATTTACTGAGCCTTGAACATTCCTTTGATTATGATTAACAATTAACTTGAACTACTTATTTATCTGAAGCAATGTAAATCAAGTACAAAAGACAGTGAATCAGGACCCTATAAAAGGAACATGAGAGGCTGTGAGGATGACGGAGCAAGAGCTGGAAACAAACATCAGTGAAGAATGAAGGCTTTAGTATGTATACTGCTGCTGTTGGAAACCTTTGTGTTTGTCGTCCAGCAGCAGGTAGATGGAGGACTCAATGAGAATGAGATCAGTCAACAGATCAGCTCTGAGGACGGAAGACAGAATCCACCTCAAACAGACACTTTGAGAGCAGAAGCTTCAACTGACAGACAACAATACTGTGATCTGGGCATCCCTGACATCCATGCAGCACTGAGAGAACTGACCGCCACCGTTACAGAGCAGAAAGGAAACATCAGAGAACTGACCACCACCGTTACAGAGCAGAAAGGAAACATCAGAGAACTGACCGCCACTGTTACAGAGCAGAAAGGAAACATCAGAGAACTGACCGCCACCGTTACAGAGCAGAAAGAAAACATCAGAGAACTGACCGCCACCGTTACAGAGCAGAAAGAAAACATCAGAGAACTGACCGCCACCGTTACAGAGCAGAAATCAATCAACATAGCTTTAGAGACGCAGCTAAGAGAACAACAGATGTTTATCCTGGAAGAGCTGAACAAGAAAAATGAAGGTACTTCACCAAAACATTCACTCTTTTATCAATGATCCTCAAAGTAAAACACCAATGTAATACATTGTATAGTGTAAATGTTAGTGTAAAGTTGAGTGTATACTGTGTAAATTGTGTTATCTATTACAATAATCAGTGTAAATGTCATTTAACAGAATCTTTATTCCTTCACAGAAATTTCAAATCTTACTCTGAGTCAAGTGGAGTTGAGAAAGGAAAATAGAGGTGAAAGTGTGCTTGAATGATGTTAAATTCAGTGTATTCATTCTCAGTGTAATACAGTAATATATCACAATATTGCTTATGTTTTTCAGTAACAGACAGAGAAATAGCTTTTTCAGCTTCACTGCTGGAATCTGGCGAAAGATATATAGGTCTTTTTACCACTGAAATCACACTAACCTACAGGAACGTCTTCACAAACATAGGGAACGCCTACAACCCAATTACAGGTAATTATCAATGAAATGGAGTCATAAAACTCAGTTTATAGTAATGAAAACCTTCTGCTCCATTCAGACCTCTCTGCAGTTGTGTAATGTGTATAAGAGAATTAGGAGCCGTTTACACGACAACAGCGTTTTGGGGTCCTGAAAACACACACTTTTAAAAAATGGGCTTCAAAGTGCAAGTTTTTGGAAACTATACCGTTATCGTCTCCATGTAAACTACAGTTTGTAGTTTACATTGTTGTCGTGTAAATGTAGCCTGAAATGATCTGCCATCTTTCTAAACTATTACACAGTGTGTTTGGTATTGGGCAATCATACAGGAAACTCATTTATAAGAATGGAGAGCGTGTGGTTATGGCATATGATCGTCAGTCTCAGAGTTATTTACACTCCTCGAATGGAGTTGTGTTGATCCTGGAGGTTGGAGATGTTGTCTATGTGAGACTGTACCCTAACACAAGGATATTAGATAACTGGAATAACCACAGCACTTTCAGTGGTTATCTACTGTTTCCCTTAAGATAACAGGAGATTTGCAAAATGTGATTCCAATAATTCTGGACCTTCAGCGTATGATTTAAGAAAGAAAAAAAAATCATGAAGAATCATTAACATATGAACCTGTATTAATGAGGACTAATGTGTGTTTGAAATTTGCATAAGCTGTATTCATGTAACTTTGTATAAAGAGTTTCAGCACTGAGACAGACAGGATGAATATCACATGTGACTCAAATGTAGGGCTGTCATGACTCCTTGATTAAATTGTAGTCTCTGTTTAAAAAAAATCCTTGATTGCAATTTACCTGTGGCAATTAACTGGCAAAATACCAGAAGTGGCACATATTCACGGACGAGAATCCATGAACCGCATTATTGGACCATTTTGTAAGGCTGCACGACATATTAAAACCTTTGAAAAATAGTGTCATTGAGAGTTCAGAAAGGCTGTGATTCAATTAAATAAATATATGTCCTGTGGGTTTAATGTATATGAGCTTTAATTATTTCCATGTGTGTAGGTTATGTGCAGTGTTGCCAAGTCCGTGGATTGGACTACTGAATTGGGCTACTACCCGAACGATTGGAGGGGCAGGACCTAATTTGAGGCTTGTAGCAAATGATTTTTTGTCCAAAAAATTCTCTATTGTGGTGTGTTTCATTACAATTTAACTGCTCCCGATCTAGACAGAGTGACGACGATCTCAAGCATGTTTGATATTTATGACTCTTGATGCCCTCGACAGCCAATGAGAATGAGCAAGCGTCACCTACCAGATGTTACGTGCTTCTTTAGCTGAAACTTGGCAGCTGACAACGTCGATTGTCCTCCATTTGTTTTTATTTCACATTTGATCTCTCAAGTCTCAGTGAGATGATAGGTGTGTTCGACATCGGCTGCGGCGAGAGTAGCCGGGTGCAGGCGGAGAGGAGCTGAAAACGGAGACGTGAAGTCGGACACTTTCTGCTTCTCGTAGTGATGCTTGTGATGTGTTTGCATACTTTATCACAGCTGAAGTGAAATAAATGCAATATTTGACTAATACACTGATGTTTCAGAGACAGTTTCATTCAATACTTTATGTACTGCTTACAGCATCTGTTTTTACAAGAATAAAGTTCAATATAAGCAAAAACTAATGTAGTGGGGTCTAAGTTTTTTAAGTTTAAAAATACAGACTTGTGAGCATTAGTGAAACTGAAGGCGTGAAAAAAACACGAAACACATGATCGTTGTTATGCGGTGAATCCAGCCAGTCGTGGAACAGCCGTGTCATCATCAGCGCTCAGATATGAAACTCATCAAAGCATTATCTGTGAAACATTTATATCTGTTGAATATATGTGAAATCTTTACAATAAATAATTTTTGGGGAAAAAAAAGAGAAACTGCGCTGGCTGACTCGGACGGCTGATCTTGAATCGCTCTTGCGGTACTTTGATGCCACACGTCACAGTCACATGGCATCAGCGCTGTATCAAGTCTGACAAAATTTCTTACCGGCATGCACTGCTTCAAATCAGCCGCCGATCGGTCTGTGCAGCGCTGCATCAAGTCGAACAAGCCTTTTGTCTCATCGTGAAATCGTTCCTTCAGTCAACAGGTGTGTCTCGCAATCTGAAACTGGTCGATTCATCTAGTCTTTAATGCTAAAAATCTGTTGAAACTGTCATTATGTCTGTTCTCTCACAGTTTTAAAATCAGTTAAGATTTGAAAATCATCTAGTGTGTCCCAGGACTAATGTACAAAAAATGATTATCTATATTATGTCTATTATATTATGTATTTTATAAGTGTTGTGCTTGCTTCTAATACCAAATATTATTGCCTCATTACTATTATTTATGTATTTTATGTCATTTTAAAGGCTATTGATTAAAAAATTGTGGTAATAAAAATAGACCAAGCAAACAGATTATTTGATTAATTGTCAAAATAATTGACTGATTACCCAATTACTGTTTTGTTAAAGCAGTAAAGCTAGTAATGTTAAATAATACCTTTTAAGTGTATCTTGTTATTGATTCTTGATCTGTATCTCTTCATCCTACAGAAATAAATAAGAGAATACAGAGACATTGTGACATTTCCTTTTCCTCATATTTTCATGAATATTTCCCCAACAATACTTGCTTCGAAGGACTCTTGATATATTTATCAGACCCATTTTTATTTTTTATTTTTTGTCAAAATGACTGATTTTGTAATGAAAATTTTTCAGAATTTATTTATCTTTTATTTAGGGCTGTCAAGCAATTAAATTTATCTAATTAATTACATGAATTTAATCACACATTAATTTTGGCTCAGAAATTACCCTCAAAAGATCATTTGAAGTCATTATTGTAAAGCATCAAATAGACTACAAAAAATAGCTTCAGAAAGAAATATTTAATTAGATTCAACGTAGAAATTATTACACATGAACTTTTGGACCATGAGGTTGAGTAAATAATGACTGAATTTTCATTTTTGGGTGAACCATACCTTTACTTTTTTAATTAAAATGGACATATGAAATAATTTTTTTTTAAATAAAATTACTCTAAAAAAGAAACTAAATGTCTTGATGATTAAGTTTTTCACATTAATTCATTTTATTCATTCAAACGGCTGGATTTGTTCAACAGTGCAGTAAATAAATGGTTCTCTTCAGGCATCTTGAAGCGGCGCTTGATGTCTGACATCCGAGTAGTAAAGCACTGTGAGAGCGAATAGAGAGCAGACAGCTCCGTACGCTTTTGAATCAGTTTCGCTGAACTTTTGATGTCATACATCGATCGGTCTGTAGCGCCGCTTTAAGTTCAACAAGTCTTTTATGAATGGTCCACTGAATCATTGATTTCACTCGGTTGATTCAGAAATGAAACACTGCTGAGCAGTTCTGCTTTGTCTTTACATTTTCATTATCAGAATTGAACAAAATAGACAATATTTTGTCTAAAATAACACAATTTTAACTTATTTACTGAACTGATAAAATCAGTATTGCATTTGCACTCATTATATATAGGTTATGGGACAAAAACAGCACTTGTGTAATATTGCACATTCATTATCGTGTGATATTGCTTAACTCATATGATCTAAATATGAGACAAACACTCTAATTTTATGGACTTTCTGACTGCATTATATAGGCTTCATCAAGCAGTGAGTTGTTGCCCTGCATCATATTCCTCATCAATCAACTGTATGAAATGTCAAGTTATTTTTAAGTTTTATTTCTAATTAGGACACCACAATTACCAGATTATGTATTACCCTTACAAAAATGGTATCCCACGTGACAAAATATCAAAAGTACCACACGAAACTGATGTGGTAATTGTGTAAAACAGTTACCACAGTATGATTGCCTTTACCAAACACTGATCCCTAAACCTACCTGTCACTGTAACCAAATAAAATGACCCGCAGGGCGGGATTACTAGTGAAGTCACGAGGTGACATATTGAGTGCAGGTGTGGCTTTTGATGTCACACTTGTATGTCCACCGCAGGCTGCAGCAAGCCTTACTTGAGATTATGTATTATATAATATCATACAAAAAATGTCCTGTGGTATTCCATGTGATAAAACTTCAGAAGTACCACATAAAATTGGTGTGGTAATTGTGTAGTATTGTGTTGTTTTTTGTTGTACAGTATGTAATGTTCCTGTAATATTCTTGCAGTACTTTGTAAAATTACCAGTGGCCCCTCACTGAAGAACACACAAAATCCAGGAGGCGGAGACAGGTAGGTTAAAGGTAGCCTGGATGCCAGCCGAATTTAGCCCCGCTCACAACATTTTGAGGTCAGGGAGTTCGGTCTGGACTCGATCCGTAGAGTAATTATGCCCGAACAGAAACTGTTCGGACCAATCACATTGTCAGGGCGATGATTGACAGATTATCACCAGAAACGTAATCAGCCACGTCATCAAAGAGCGCTTGGGGAGTTTGATTGACAAGCGATCTAACCAATCAGAACGCCGCATCCGCCATTTTTTCTGACAAAGCAGTCAGGAGTTAGAAGATTAACATCGGTGGAGTTAAACTTGAAAAATTGTGCATATTGACGTCTTTCCGCGTTTGAAACAACATTGATTCTCATGTTCATTCATGTTTATTTGATGCTATAAATGGACTAGTAGGAAGAGATGATCGGTTCACGAGCCTCTTGAGCTGAGGCGCTACAGCAATCTGTCACGATCATGGTCACAACCCATTAAAGAGCCACAAAACGGTTTTTATTGTTTGAATTTTTTAATAACTACACAGTTTGAAAGCTGGGACTTTGTTTAATATCATAAGTAACCTGCTCTGTCTCGTCTGTCGATGTGTTGTCAGTTTCCTCTTTGCTCCGCAATGTATTTTCCACTCTGTGTGGCGTGACAGCGCCACGGTTTGTCGGACAAAGCAACAGAGCAATTCCAGCGTTATGGACGTGACATTTGAGGTCAAAACTTGAAATATAAATTCTCATAGAATGTATTCATTATCAATATATTGAACCATCTCTTTATATTTTCTTAAAACCCTAATCATAGAATTCAGGCATCAGAAAAATATCAGTCTGTACACGTGTTTTATATTTTAGAAGAGGAAAATAAATATGCGTTACGGACGTGACAAAAAAAATATTCAGATTTTGGGTGACAACATACTTTGAAGAAATTCTGCGAATTAAAATGCACAACCCAAAAGAAATAATACCAACTGAAAGGATAAGGGTTGGCTCTCTATAGAACATAAATTATTTATTTTTATTTATTTTTTGTTTTTGCATTTATGAGGAAAAAGCATCGTTACGGACGTGACAGATCTGAAATCGACTCTTGCCTGACTGTGGAAAATCAGATAAAATGCTTTAAAAACTTTAACAGAGACCTATTTGTCGGTCTCTGCTGGATATTTAAACCAACAAACTTTTACCTTTGAGACATCAGTACGGTAAGGATCCACAATTAATCAAATTAACACTGAAATCACTGTGTTATAGATTAGCCTATGTTCATGCGGATCTCTCGTGCTGTTAAATGCGTGTACATGTTCAAAACTCAATTCGGACATGATACTGCTTGCTAATGTGATGTTTACTTTAGACCCCGGAAAATATAAAATCAGCAGCTATTAAATATCATATCATTAAGTTCCGGAGATCGCCGGTTTCCTCTCAGTCCACGGTTAGATGAATTGAGACATTGTCCGATTGTATAAGTGTGTAGGCCTGTGTCTATATAGGACAAACCGTGTGGAGAATGGTATGCAAAACACAAACGTGTGTCACAATGATCGCAATATTATGTTTTGTGTCAAAATGATCGTACTGTTTATACCCATTTTGCGTGACTGAATGCGCAATCTTGAGTAAAAATAGCTGCGTTGTGTTTGTCAAAATAATTGCAATATTAGCCAATGCATTGTAAGAATAACCGACATGTTATACATTGTCTCAAAATCAAAATTAATACTTCATTTCATTTATGCATGATTTACCGAGTTTAATAATGGCTGGCATTTGGATGTTATGAAGATTAAGAAGAAGCAGTAAAACTATGTGTGAAAGTCCAAAAAAAGGTGAGCATAAAGTGCACTGCACAGAATATTTTAATTTATTGTTTACTGTGAACATGTTTAATAAATAATTGAAAAAAATAAAATTGACATTTTTTTTCTACAAAGGTCAACATTTCTAACTGAATATTATTGACCATTCTGTAGCAACAAGAGCTCTGTTAAAACAGATGTCCAGGAAAGGTAAGCATACAGTATATATTAATTGCTTATTATGAACATGAATCATTATGAATAAGATTTATTAAAAAATATGTAAATTAATTGTAGGCAGAATCTTTACTTTTTACATGTTACTAAATATTGTAAAGATGTTTAAATTATCAAATATGAATGCAGTTAAAACATGAATCAAGGGAAAACAACAAACAATGCAAAATATCAAATTAATGAGAACAAATGTGATTAATTAGATGACTTCTGTTTTTTTTTTTCCCTCTCTATTCTGCAAAGACTGCCTCTTCAAAGTGATACCTCCCTCTGTTGTCTACTTTTGGGTTGAAAGTATTAATCACTTGGTCAGGTGTCACCCAAGCTTTATCTTCCATCACAGGTAAGATGTAGACAAATCCAGCACTGTCGTTCCTTCTTAAGAACCTTATTTCCACTGCCTCCTGGTCTCGGTTGTTAACAAGTCCGACAAACTGTCTGAATGATTTGTTTGCCTTGAACTGGACCAAGACACAGTCTCCAGTTTTAATTGATCTCCAGTTGTTCTTTGCAGCTGCTGACTGGAGCTCAGAGGACTGGTGTCCAGAACTTTCAGCAGATGTGATTTCTGGAAGCAGAAATGTATGGACACCTGACTTTTCTGCCTCGGAGTAGATTTTATGTCGCACTTCTCCCCATGAGACTGGCTCAATGTGATGGACTGACTGAGTGCCCGAAACAGGTGTGGTACTGGCCCATCTATCAATCAGCCTATGATGCTCTATAAAATCTGTGATTTCAGTGGATGCAATCAAGTTTGATTTTAGTGTTTGGGCAACTTTTCCTTGCAGAATCTACAAATGAAGCAGCATCCGTCACAAGGATAGCCTGTCTGCTGAGGACATCAGTGTTAACAGCACGTTTCACTGTTGCTCCCACACCATCCACTGCACCTTTGCCGTGGCTTGTGGCAAAGAAGTGCCACTGTACTCTTAAAGATGGAAACAGCTCCTTGAATGTGGTTGACAGGAAACACCAGATGAACTTGTTTTTAAACTGAGAGGCAGCTCCATCACTAAATATGTGCATCACTCTCATTGCAGGATGTTTCTCTTGAATGTCTTCCACAATCTTTGTGAGAAATGCTGCCACAGACCTCTTGTCGTGTTCCAGGCTGTCACTCACTATGGCATATGACTCTGGATCTCCATCAGACCACAGAACAGAGGGAAACACTGTGACCTGCCTTTGATGCCAGTGTGCTGACTGGATCTGATCCTGGTAAGCAGCGGTGTAGTTTTCGGCAAAATCTACCTGCAGCACCACAGTTTCCTTGTCTGATTTTGCTTGTAATTTTTTGGCCTGGAAAAATGTGCTTTGTTTTCTCTTAACAAAACAGTGATGCAGAAATTTTGTAGCAGCTGCCTTGAGAAAACCAAGTACATCACCTAGTGTGCCACTCCTCTGGACCTTATTCGGCAGCCCTCCTGTTGCTTGCCATGTGTACCAGGTCACATTCATTTGTTTTTCTTCCTCTGGGATATTACTGAGGACATGCATTTCCAGCAGCTTGCCATTCATGCATTCAGCACACTGACCTAACATACAGTGGGGACTGTCTGGATTGCAGGCCACAGCTTCAACAAAATTCTGTGTGCTCTGGAATGCTTGCCTTGGAATAATATGTTGTACACAATCCAGGGCCAACTTAATGTTTTCATGGTAACGGCAAAGACAAACATTTCTTGGAGTCTATCTGAACACCGGAGTACATGAGATGGTCGAAGCTCAGCAAATTTAGATTTCCCAATTATAGACTCTGGATGTTCAATCTTGAAGCAGCAGTAGGCCTCTAGAATAGACATTGTTAAATGCCGTTTCTGGATTTTCTTTTTTACTCGTCCCTCTCTGACTGTGACCACATCCCTCATCCCTGGTGCTTGCCTTGAGATGTCATCTCTCTCATAGAACTCCCTGACTTTATCATATGTAGTAGTTGTGCTGGTCATACTATTCATTTTCTTTTTTTCTGGAAGAAGGCACAGTGATGTTGCGATTTTTTTAAATTTTTTTTATTACTGTACATTTTTTTCGAGGGCTGCTAGGTAAAGCTTGAAGTGCTCGTTTTACTGCCTTGCTCAGAGACTGTCTTGATTTATATGGTGAATTCTGTGGGGACTCCTGGAAAGCAGGAATCTGTGACTTCTTCAGCAAACACCTTTTTTTCTGTCTTAGTCTTGCAAGCTTACTGACTCTTTCTGCTTCTTGTTTTGATTGTGTTTCTTTCTTTCTTTGTCTTTCTGCTTTTTTTCTGTTCCTTTCCTGTTCCTTGAAATTTTCATTATCCCTCTTCCTCTCTCGGAATGCCCTTTGTCTTTCAGCATTATTTTTTGCCATTGCGTACTGTAGGATGAGATGTATATGTAAATTAATTTTATTGTTGTTTCTTTGTTATTTGTATTTGTTATTACTGGTTATTTTTGTTGTTGTATTGTTAATTACTGTTATTAACATTGATATTTTGTAATAAAAAAATAGTTAAAACTGACTAAGCTGATTCTTTCATGGCCATAGTGTGTTCGGTGTAACCAGCATTTATTCAGACACCTTGTAGTTTAAAAATGGTAAAATATGACGAGAATTTCTGTGTCAGAAAAAAATTAATCGTAATTATGTCAGATAACACTTAAGCAAAACATAGTCAGGTCAAAGTGTCTGAATAATTTTTGGTCCCAAATGTTTAACAATTTTACAGAATTTTTTTAGGTGTAATGTGTCACAATTTATTTTATTTTGCTATCCTCACTTACATAAATTGACTATAGTGTCCTGCAATAATTATGTATATATATATAGTATTTTATACCCTATTCTCCAAATTAAAGTGTATATACATGTAAATATGAAATTACTTACCAATTACTGCAAATAAAGTAGAGATTTCTCCAGAAATAGATCTACAATCACCTCAGAAATAACTCCTCTTGGCCACAGAGGGCGCGTGCGGGAAGGAAAGTGAGGGAAAACTCGTCATCACGTGAGGTAGGAAGTACGTGATCAGCTGAATAAACATTTGCGCACGCCTGTTCATCTCTCTCTCTCTCTCGCTCTCAGATAATCTTTCAGGTAATAATGCTAACATTATGGTATTTAAGTTCATGATCCTGGCCAAAACTTGCCCATTGGCCTCTGTCCATCATGGCCTCCTAATCATCCCTATACACTTGTGGCGGGGCGGTGTAATTTTGAGACACAAGCCCAAGTTTTTGTTCACCAGTAATAAAGTCCGACTACGCCACCCTAAGGATTAACCCCAGGGAAAATACTCAAACCAATCAAATTGGATAATAGAGCACACAGGTTCGGTTCCCTCAAAATTAGGCCAGAGACGCAAGTAATAAAAAAAAAAAAAAACACAATGTTTATAATACAAAAGTTAATTAAAATACAAAACAATGAATCACAGAAAAACACATAAAACCCCACTTCAAACACAACACCACAAATTACAAAAAGAGAAAAATATCAAACAAAACCAACTTGAGGTAGTATGTATATATAAAACAAAGACGGAGTAATACCAGCAGGGGCTGAGGCTCCCAACGGCTGGGGTCAATGTAGAGTTTGGGTTCACAAGAACACTTCCACACGCACACACACCTGTGCACTCTAATCACACTATCAAACACTCAAGGTGTACACCGCACACGATGAAGGAGAACCACCACCACAAGGAGGAAGATCAAACCACCCGTGGGACCCCAGCTCCTGCAATAAATCAAAAAGAAAATAAATAACTATGAAAATAAACTGGGCAAAAATGGCAATATGAACATCAATGCAGCAACTCCTCACATAAGTGGTATCAACAAACAGAAGTGGAGGAGAAGCAACAATGTAACCAGAAAATCAGATAATTAGAGCACCTGAAATTGTTACAAACACCAACTTCTATACAGTAGATCACCACACGATTTGAATTGCATTCATAGATTAAACATGCACATATTGACAGATTGTAGTTTCACAAAAAAAAAGAAAAATCAAAGCAATACAATCAAGCAAATGTCCACAAACTTAAAGAAAAAGAAGGTTAAATGATTTAACCATGATAACTAATAATAAAATAAACCAAAACATGAAGCAGGGCACTAGAAAGGCACGTAACAAAATCAAACCAGCAGTCCCCTTTAATAAACGTTGATGACTTCGTCAACGCGACTGTATGGACCGCCGCTCTGTTAACAGCGCGAAGACAGCAGCAAGTGCTCACGCAAACAATCACAACATAGAACGAGAGGGAGAATCCTACATCGAACAAAAGGAGATGTTAAAAAGAATAATATTATGCTCACCCAGATATAAATCGCCTTTAAAAACACTTACCATCAGGATATCACGCCGAATAAAATGCTTCATAGGCACGGGCTTGTCACAGTCATACCCACCGCTACCACCATGGGGTACAGGAAGTCATGTATACTAAATTAGGCAAGAAAAAATGTTAAATATACTATACTCACTTTATACCAACCACGCAACGAGCTATTAACATTGCATACCTGAGAGGCAAACAGTCATCAAACCCACTAAGCAGCACAAAAAGGGCAGCAGCACCAGAATATAGAGACTGCACTCTAATTAAATAAACAGTTTTCAGATTATGCACGCCAACAATGTCTAAGTCACCATATTAAAACACAGCACACTTACCCACAGCCACCGTCAACACAGCCAAAACAAAGGGGGAAAACGGACGTGACGCATCCCAGGTAACAGCCAATTGGCCTTTAAATAGGAGGTACTATTCACTGATAGGCAAACACTGCTGTCAATCACCTAATCCTGTTACACACTGATTGGCTTCATCACTCCGTCTCCTCTCTACCAATAAGCTGGTGTGTGGTGGGCGTACTGGCGCAATATGGCTGCCGTCGCATCATCCAGGTGGATGCTGCACATTGGTGGTGGTTGAGGAGACTTCCCCCTTCAATATGTAAAGCGCTTTGAGTGCCCAGAAAAGCGCTATATAAATGTAAGGATTATTATTATTATTATTATGTTTTCGTTATTAAAAATTTATTTCTAAAATGTTATTAGAATAATTTGTTTTCTGAAATGTTCCAATATACAGTAATAGAGATCAATGTAATATATGTCAGTAAATTTAACAGCAATATCATGGTGAACAAATATGCGCTGGTCATATCACATGCATGGCCTATATTTATTAAGAAACATCCGTAACGGTCACGTCCGTAACGCATCAATAAGGTTGTTTAGAGCAAAAAAGTTAAATGAATTGTAAATCATAATTAGCATTGACATATTTTGTCTTTGCTCATAAAGTTTCAAATTATTTGTATTAATATTTATTATAGAATATAAACTTAATCTGTAAATCGTTACGGACGTGACACAGCACTGAAGCGTTGTGACTTCCTAAATATAGCCCTTATAAATTTAAAAGGCAGTGTTGTTATAACAAAGTAAGAGTATTTATATCTCAGTCATGCCCCCATCTTTCTGCAAAATGCTTACTGTTAACTTTAAGTGTAAAAAAGGGAGTCTTTGATTCATCTTTTGAAAGCATGAAATATGTTTGGTTGAAAATGTAATTTTAGTATCTGTGCACACCTCATTTGTGGTGAATAAACAAAGCACTTTCCTTAAAATTTCCATGACAGCACACCAATAAAATATAATACAGACCTAAATGGATAACTTGTAACTGTCACGATCACCGTCAGTTCCTGTCACTTCCTGGACTACATTCCCCATAATCCTCTCTGCCAATCACCTGCACTCACTCCACCAATCACTACACTAATCACCACACCCAGCTGCCATGCATTACCTGGACTATAAAAGACTCACACACTCATCACCTGATCGCGAAGTCTTGTTTTCACTTGTGTAACATTTCTGAGCGTTTCCCTGTATCCTGCCTGTCTGCCTGTCTGCCTGTCTGCCTGTCTGCCTGTCTGCCTGTCTGCCTGTCTGCCTGTCTGCCTGTCTGCCTGTCTGCCTGCCTGTCTGCCTGTCTGCCTGTCTGCCTGTCTGCCTGTCTGCCTGTCTGCCTGCCTGTCTGCCTATCTGTCTATCTGTTCTTGATCCTGTCTGGTTACCCGTTTATGATTCCTTGCTACATACCTCTGGACTGTTTATTGTTTCCTGGACTGTGAATGATATCTGCCTGCCTCGATCTACTGCCTGTACCCTGACAACGATTCTGCCTAGCCCTTGCTGTTCCTGTTTGCCCCTGCTTAGACCCTGCCTGTACGACCACGCTTACTTTTGTAATAAAGCTTGCAAATGGATCTCAGCCTGAGTCTCCATTCGTTACAGTAACAGCTTTTGACAAGGTTGACATTTGCATGGAATTGCTCAACAGTAACTAAGGGGGGAATGTATTTTCCACACTGTGTGGCGTGACAGCGCCACGGCTTAACTAAGGGGGGCGAGTCTTTGCGAAAGGTCAATTAGTTTACAACAATGATGGCTGTTGAAGAACTGAGATGTGTAGATTCCGCCATCGCGTCTGTTATAGAAGATGTCGACAGCGCATTAATTTTTAAAAAAGGAACAGAGGACCGCGATCAAGGCATTTGTCGATGGGAAAGATGTCTTTGCCGTCCTTCCTACGGGATTCGGCAAAAGTTTGATTTATCAGCTGGCCCCGATGGTCGCTAAGAAGAGTTCTGTTGACAACTATGCGTCGCTCAACATACGTCACTTACTCTGTAGCTCTGATTGGTTGTAGGTCTATCCAATTGAGGTCTTTCCTGGATCGGTTGAAATACGCCCCCATAATCAAAGCCCAATGGAGCAGTATCAGACTCATATTCTGACTAGAATTGAGTATGACCACGTCAGGCTAGGTTAAAGGATATGTGAAGTGGGAGGAGTTGGATCTAGATCTCCGCCCCCTGAATCTTGTGTTCTGCAGTGAGGACCATCTCCACTTTACAGCAGATCAATCCTTGTTTAATACTGGCCAAATTACATTTAATTCAAATGTTCACTTAATCTTTAATATTTGGCCGCTTCTTTACCATAGAAATGCAACAGCCACTGTAATTTCTTGCAAGAATATGTGGACATCAAAACATGCAAACTCAGAGCGAGGGTTTAAACTTTTATTTTGAAATCACAATGAAGAGTTTGCATATTTCTCCTGTGTTGGCATAAGTTTATAAAAGATTTACATTACAAATCTGCTGAAATGGTGCACATTGTGTTCACAGATTAATGTTATAAGTAACCCAAACTCACAGCAGATGCAGATGAAGTTTGAGGGTGTTTTCACACTTGAGTCCTCTTTAAAAGAACTGAACTCAGACCCATTTAAGTGGACCAAGAGGTGAACCAAGAGAAAAAGGACCCAGTTCTCTTTACGTTAAGTTTCCCTGTCCCTGAAAGAGGACTCAGATCCTTTTTTGGTCAACTCAAGTAGGAATGTGGTCTCAGACCTCTTTGTGTTCATACTGTTGCTTTTTGGATCTAGTCCAGTTCAGTGTTTGATGGCTGACCTTATGGCCTTCAACATTTGATCCCATTCACTTACATTGTATGTACTTAACTAACCAAGAAATTTGTTTGTAAAGATTATTATTATTATTATTTTGTAAAACAACATTTCTACAAATGCTCTTGAATGAGCGTAAAGGATTACTCCACTTTTAAATAAACTTTTGCTGATAATTTACTCACCCCTATGTCATCCAAGATGTCCATGTCTTTCTTTCTTCAGTCGAAAAGAAATGAAGGTTTTTGATGTAAACATTCTAGGATTTTTCTCCATATCATTCATTTCAATGGGCACCAAACGGTTGAAGGTCCAAATGGCAGTTTCAGTGCAGCTTCAAAGGGCTTTAAATGACACCAGACGATGAATAAGGGTCTTATCTAGCGAAACGATCGGTCATTTAAAAAAATAAAAATAAAAAAGTTTAAGTTTTATAAGCACAAATGCTGGCCTTGCTCTTTTCTCCGATGCGCGTTCGTGACGTCACATAATACGCAATTACGTTGAAAAGGTCACGGTTGACGTAGGCGGAAGTATCGAGTCAGTGTTTACATTACAAATGTGCGGAAGGAGGATCGTATACACATATTCAAATGTCTTTGTGTCAGTTTATTGTTTAACCCTTTGATCGGTACGTTCCCACATATGGGATGTTTATTTCTGTGCCCCTGGCGTACGGTTCCACATATGGGATTTAGAATGTTCAGCGACGTCACATAACTGCTAGATTCAAACTGTGCTTTCGCGCTCTGGCTGCGAGACGGACGCGCGCTCTCTTGTCATCACAGCTATGCAGTGTTTTCAGCCACATAATGTTTCTTTTAAGGTTTCAGACATTTAAATACGCATAAGCACCATTAAACAATACATTTGGAGTTTATAAAATACACACTGATGTCAGACGTCAGTGGAAGCATCAATAAACAGTGAATTCAAATATAATTTGCCGACATTTATTCATATCAGACACACATAATGGGTCTAAGTAACTATAAAGTTTACTCTCTTATTCTTCCAGTTCACCAGCCACTTACTTCATATATCTTACATACATATTACTTACATATTTCAGGAGAAACTGATGTATTCACCTGCTGTAAATCAGACTGACAGAACTCTGTGAACTGCAGTGCAAACTAAGATGGCGGCGCCCATCTCGCATTATAATAGTGATCCATCTCTCATACAGTGTTATTGTGGCTACGTTCAGCGCTCGTGACACGCACGCGTCGCCATGGAAACAATAAGGGCAAACGTTCTAAAATAAGGGTCGCCTTAAAAAAAAAAACTCACTCGGGCGGTCAGTTAGAATATTTTAAACTCACGCTTGAAATGTGTGCGTATCCTGGGTGTTTTAATATTAGAAAGCCTAAACGAAATTTTTTGTCAGGACAGAAATTTGTCACTTTTCAGAGATTTCCTATACACAATCCTGAGCGAATGAAACTGTGGTTGCTACGCCTACGTCAACCGTGACCTTTCAACATAATTGCGTATTATGTGACGTCACGAACGCGCATCGGAGAAAAGAGCAAAGCCAGCATTTGTGCTTATAAAACTTAAACTTTTTAATTTTTTTTTTTAAATGACCGATCGTTTCGCTAGATAAGACCCTTATTCATCGTCTGGTGTCATTTAAAGCCCTTTGAAGCTGCACTGAAGCTGCCATTTGGACCTTCAACTGTTTGGTGCCCATTGAAATGAATGATATGGAGAAAAATCCTAGAATGTTTACATCAAAAACCTTAATTTCTTTTCGACTGAAGAAAGAAAGACATGGACATCTTGGATGACATGGGGGTGAGTAAATTATCAGCAAAAGTTTATTTAAAAGTGAACTAATCCTTTAAGTTGTTTATCTTTTGCACAAAAATGGTTGCAATATTACATCAGTATTCTTGCACTATATTACACATCCGTCTTCGTAAATAACATTTATTTTGAATTGTTTTATTTGAATCTACAGTAATGCATTGATCCAATATACTGATTAACATACACGATTTCTTTCCCAGATACATTCACTTAAGACAAAACTTGTTTATGTGAACCTCGAGATTTTGACACAACGCATTAAGACGCTACAGGTAATTCAGTTTAGGACATGCGCAGTGACAGCTGGTTTTCTGTATGCACTAGGTGTGTGTGCTCATAAAACCATATATCAAAAATTTTTAACTGGCACGTCTCTCTTACACAATTAAAATCACAATGAAGAAGTGTACATTGTGAACAAATAATTTGTCTTGAGACAGCCTTAGAAACGGTCTAATAATGCGGTTCATTTACTCTCATCCATGGAATGCACATGATTTTAGGCCCCATTTTCACACGACAGATAAATCTTTGAGAGATTTACCGAAACCACCGTCAAATTCCTGAAATCGGAAGGAAATCGGTGCTCATTCACATGAGTGACAATCACACAGTGTGAATTATCAAAGACGTGATCTAAGAGAACTGATGATGCATTGCTGACGCTCGTGAGATATTTGGCATGTTAAATATCTGGATTTGTCTGCAATTCAAAATCCTGATGTGTGAAATGAGTTCTTACTGAAAATGACATCAGCGATGACCTACAGCCAATGAGAGAGCAAGATACAGGGCAGCAGGAAGTTGGGGGAGGAGTTACAGACCCACGTCTCACCAAACATTTCCTCCGCCATAATCTTTTTTTCATTTTTTCAAAAATTAAATGTTTTTTTTTCTTTTTTTAATCCTTTTTGATGCAAGTTAGCACACAGACAATTTGGATCACAAGCTTCTTGCAGGCTAACAGTTTTAATAACAATTCTCACACGTGTCCTTGTGTTATTCCCTTATCACTGCTCACATGTGTTTGGTTGTGAAGCGTAGTTTGCGGACCAGACAGAGTCTGCAATTCTTCCTATTGTAAAGTCATGTAATATGTAACCCTCTGTCACCGATCCATGGAGCAATGTGCTCTCAGCAGTGACTGAATGCTGTTCCAGATAGTGGTGCAGTGTGAAAAGATCAGTGATCTGATGAGTTTGAAAATCATGCAGTGTGAACTCGACATTAGTCGACAGGGGTAGATTGCAATCAAGGATTTAAAAAAAAAATAGAGTACTCATATTTAATCGAGGAATCGTGACAGCCCTACTTTTGAGTCACATGTGATATTCATGTCCCGTCTGTCTCAGTGCTGAAACTCTTTATACAATGTTACATAAACAGCTCAGACTTTTATACAGTAATCTACTGCAAATTTCAAACACATATTAGTTTTCATTAATACAGGTTCATATGTCAATGATTCTTCATGATTATCATCTTAAGTCATACACTGAAGGTTCAGAATTATTAGAATCACATTCTTCAAAGCTCCTGTTATCTTAAGGGAAACAGTAGGAAACCACTGAATGTGCTGTGATTATACTGGTCATCATATATCTTTGCGTTATGCCAAAGTTTAACATAGACAACATCTCCAACCTCCAGGATCAACACAACTCCATTAGAGGAGTTTAACCGATCCTGAGCCTGATAATCATATGCCATAACCACACGCTGTCCATTCTTATAAATGGAGCCACCTGATACAGGGCCATGACCATATACAGAGATTCTGAACATGTACGCTCCTTTCAGTGGGGCTGTGAAAACACCTAAATCAAATAACAAGAGACACAGAATCAGCTGTTTCCTGTATGATTGCTCAATTACCAAACACACTGTGTAATAGTTTAGAAAGATGGCAGATCATTTCAGGCTACATTTATTCAACAACAATGTCTTAAAAACGGACACGTTCGTGTAATGCCAACGATGTCAAAACAATCCCGTTCAAACAGATCCGTGGAAACCACTTAAAAACACTACACGCCTAGAGACTGAACACATAGTACGCATAACATCACCGCTTTTTACAAATTCAAATTTTTGTAGTTTACACAGAGACGATAACAGTATTGTTTCCAATAGTGTTTGTAAATAACATTTTCAAAGGTTTGCATTTTCAGGTCCCCAAAATGCTGTTGTTTTGTGAATGAACGGCCAAAATACAAAACTCAAAGTTTATCATTTTTAGTTGAAACTGGTGTCGTGTAAACAGCCACTAATTCTCTTATACACATTACACAACTGCAGAGAGGTCTGAATGGAGCAGAAGGTTTTCATTACTATAAACTGAGTTTTATGACTCCATTTCATTGATAATTACCTGTAATTGGGTTGTAGGCGTTCCCTATGTTTGTGAAGACGTTCCTGTAAGTTAGTGTGATTTCATCAGTAAAAGGACCAACATGACCACCGCCAGATTCCCTCAGTGCAGCTGAAAAAGCTATTTCTCTGTCTGTTATTGAAAAACATAAGCAATATTGTGATTTATTACTGTATTACACTGAGAATGAATACACTGAATTTAACATCATTCAAGCACACTTTCACCTCTATTTTCCTTTCTCAACTCCACTTGACTCAGAGTAAGATTTGAAATTTCTGTGAAGGAATAAAGATTTTGTTAAATGACATTTACACTGATTATTGTAATAGAAAACACAATTTACACAGTATACACTCAACTTTACACTAACATTTACACTATTCAATGTATTGCATTGATGTTTTACTTTGAGGATCATTAATAAAAGAGTGAATGGTTTGCTGAGGTACCTTCATTTTTCTTGTTCATCTCTTCCCTCAGTTGCGTCTCTAAAGCTCTGTTCTTTTCTTTCTGCTCTGTAACGGTGGCGGTCAGTTCTCTCAGTGCTGCATGGATGTCAGGGATGCCCAGATCACAGTATTGTTGTCTGTCAGTTGAAGCTTCAGCTCTCAAAGTGTCTGTTTGAGGTGGATTCTGTCTTCCGTCCTCAGAGCTGATCTGTTGACTGATCTCATTCTCATTGAGTCCTCCATCTACCTGCTGCTGGACGACAAACACAAAGGTTTCCGACAGCAGCAGTATACATACTAAAGCCTTCATTCTTCACTGATGTGTGTTTCCAGCTCTTGCTCTGTCATCCACACAGCCTCTCATGTTCCTTTTATAGTGTCCTGATTTACTGTCTTTTGTACTTGATTTATATTGCTTCAGATAAATAAGTAGTTCAAGTTAATTGTTAATCATAATCAAAGGGATGGTCCAGGTTCAGTAGATGTTTATCTCTATTTACAACATTTGTGGCACTATGTTGATTAATAACTTGCTTTCATATAGATCAGCAGTCGACAGCCTTATGAGACGCGGAGTGAAAATCACAGAAGATTGTTTCATCACAGAAACCTTTGCTCATGTGAATGGATAGTCTGATCTGCACGCTAGAGCAGGATAAAATCTTTTTACACTTTAATAGTATTTATAGCACCTAACTTAATAAAACGGGCTGTGTGACTTTGAGGAATTATTACCTCAAAATGTACATCCATAGGCATGTTTGAATTACTTTATTTAAATTCAGTACATTAGCTATTGTCATGTGTCAGTGATTATCCTGATCTCTGATGTATTTATTACCGCTGATATATTCCACTCTCTGGTATTCATGTGAATATCTTACAAAAGTTACCAGGTTTACCAGCTTTATGTTTTGACAGAAAAGGCAAGATTGGATGTTAATTTACACCAAAAATAAATTAGTAAGTGATGTTTACATATAATGTTGAAGCCTTATACTAATGAAACAAATGTTTCTGATGGAGTTTAAAGCTGCAGTCCGTAAGTTTTGCCTCTTTGTCACCATCTCTGTTTGAAACCTGCAATTGCAGTTGCGGAATTATTATCTTTACATGGGTTGTGCATCGGTATGGCTTCTCAGCGCAGATGACTCTAATGTTTTGAGTAAAATGTATGGCTGTCAGTCACCGCACCAGTATGAATACTGTACTTACGAATTACAGATACTCCATCTTTGAAGTACGACCATATATATAAACAGGGCTTGACATTAACACCCGCCAACCCGCCAAATGCGGGTAGATTTCAGCTGTGGCGGGTAAGACAGCCACTCCCACTAGCCACTTTGGCGGGTTGAATATAATTTCAGTTTACAGCCAAATGATCATCGAAGATCGTCGTAGCACAAAATTACAATCCAATCACACAATTCGTTATTTATGTGCAGTTAGTGAAGGAGGGATAGGCGGAATTGCGCTGAATGACACACAACAGAAGCGCTCTTTCGCGTGCGCGCTCTCTCTTTCTCGCGCGCGATCAGTTCTCCTCGCGCCTGAATAGTCAAATACACGTGCACACAGATGTCTAAATGTCCATCGTTTGGAGTACCTCGCGTGAATACAGTCGGTTATGGCTTAAGTGGAGGTAAACAGGTGGGTAATAACTGAATATGCGTCAGTTACGTCCATGCATTCAGCAGCCCAATTAAATAGGCCTACCTGTCTGTCATTAATGTTAATCAAACAACAAAAGATGTTAAATAAATGTAGGCTAGGCTATATGTTAAATAAACCTACTGTATCTGAAAAAAGATTATTTTTAATTTACTATTGTTTTTGTAATTTGCTTCTTTGTTCTTTTATATAGCTTAACACAAATAACTTATCAAATTTCTCATATTAGCCCATTCTCATATTGTCCACCTAGCCCACCTGTAGGCTACATACCAGCTGATATACAATGTAGTCTTGATTTGGGTGGTCAATCTGCATTTAAAAGTTTGAAAGGGTTTTAAATAAGTAATTTAAGCATAACAAAGTCAACTTTAATCATATAAAATGTAGTTTACCAACATTAAAATTGTGGCCAGTGAAAATGCTGAGTGGCTAGTGAGCAAAAAAGTTAATGTCAAGCCCTGTATATAAATATATATAAATAATAAGTTTTACTGGAAAATGTCATCTGAACAAGTAAGTAACATGTTTGCCACTTCTGTTTTGACTATCTAAAAAAAGTTCTACAATAAATCTAATGGTGATTAAATCTAACGATCGCAAAGTTAGCTCATAACTGTGAAAATTATTATTGTTATACTATGTTCTCAAATTGTTAATGTTAACAATATCAACATTGCGAGACTGTGTATTTAGTGTGTATTAGTGTTATCTAATAAGCATTCTACCTAATAAACCATTAAAATGTCTTACCTGTCCAGTAGAAAAAAGCAATCTCTGCATCCATTTTTAACCCGTTCAAAACAAGTTCATGCCATCTTTCAAAAGCCCTGCTGATATTTTTATTCTTGTTTTTGCAAAGGCCTGGTCACATTCTCTTTTTTGCTGTGAGCTACTCTGCAGTCCCAAGTCTTTTTTTTACTACTGGTGATTCCCAGTTGTCAATGATGATGGTCATCTTTACCATCTTTACCATTACAATCCACCATCAAAATGACATGCTGGCAAACTCGTATTTCCCGTGGAAACCTACCAGTACCAGTCAAATTAAAAACATTATTACAAGCTTACTATTGTGAATCGGGCCAAGGTAATGAGATAGATTTGAACACTAGCTGGTTATGTACCGGGTGTGCCTCATACGTCCTGAAAAGTGAAGCCACGGGCTCTTTGATTGCCCCCTAGTGGCTGGACACAGTACAGGTCATAAACCCCACCCACTCCATACAAATGAACGGGACTTGAGTCAAAATAAAAAAATAAATTACACTTCCAATAAAATTTTCCAAAAGATGGTTTTGGTCATTTAAGGTGGTTGTTATTATGCTGATATACAGTGGCATGAAAAAGTATGTGAACCACTTGCAGAATCTGTGAAAATGTGAATAATTTTAATAAAATAAGTGAGATCATACAAAATGCATGTTATTTTTTATTTAGTACTGTCCTGAGTAAGATATTTTACATAAGAGATGTTTGCGTTTAGTTCACGAGACAAAACTGAATTTATTAAAATAACCCCATTCATAAGTATGTGAACCATTGATTCTCAATACTGTGTGTGGTTACCTGATGATCCACTACTGTTTTTTTGTTTTGTGATGGTTGTTCATGAGTCTCTTGTTTGTCCTGAGCAGTTAAACTGAACTCTGTTCTTCAGAAAAATCCTCCAGCTCCTGCAGATTCATCAGTTTTCAAGGATTTTTTGCATATTTGAACCCTTTCCAGCAGTGACTGTAGGATTTTGAGATCCGTCTTTTCACACTGAGGACAATTGAGGGACTCAAACTCAACTATTAAAAAAGTTTCAAACATTCCCTGATGCTCCAGAAGGAAACAAAACGCATTAAGAGCCAGGGGGTGAAAACCTTTTTTATTCACATTTTCACAGATTCTGCAAGTGGTTCACATACTTTTTCATGCCACTGTATGTTCAATTGTTCGTTTTTGTGATATGGTTGCTTTTAGCTAGCAATTTGATGCTATAGAAACGGGGCGTATCTTCATGATTGACAGCTTCTCTAAGGACTGTCAGAGCTTTGAGGGGAGATTGAAGATATGTAACTATTAATTTTCGATTTCTGTGTGATTTCACATAAACAAAATGAGTTGTTCAGCAGTAAACTGTACTAACCGACCTACAGGATCTGACAGATCACTGGGCTTTTTTCGGTGACGTTAAATGTGGGCTTTATAAGCTAATTAAAGGGGATAGCTCACCCAAAAATGAAAATTTTCCCATGATTTACTCAGCCTCAAGCCATCCTAGGTTTATATGGCAATCTTCTTTCAGACAAACACAATCCAAGATGTATTTAAAAATATCCTTAGTTCTCCAAGGTTTATATGGCTCACATTAGGCAATTCTTAGAAAAAAAAAAAACAAAAATAAAAAATTTAAGCATTGCATTATATTCAACAATTTGATTAAATATGTGTAGCAAAAATCATCTAAAATAAACATTCATATGCAGAGTAGTCGGTCTAAAATTACACTGTATGTAATACTACTGTTTGTTTGTGCACATATATTTCCTATTAGTATTTAAACCTTTGCCATAACTGTGTATTTAGAATCTGGTCATATAGTGCAAAATCACTAAGTGGTTAAGTTTTTTTTATCAATGCTTTTCTTACAGTATTGACAGTAACTCCGTTGTCAGTATTGGTCCATTTTTGTCTGAAGGAGATAACTGATAACAAATGTACAACAGAAATGCACAGAAAAAAATATATAGCTGCAAGCAGAGATGATGGGCCAAAGCCCTAGTGCCACCGCCATTCTGGTTGTTTTAAGTGTGCATGGTGGGAAATGTGCTTTTAATGTGGGTAAATTATGAGAATTTTCATTTTGGGTGAACTATCCCTTTAAGTAGGGTGTTGTGACACATCTGTACCCTTTGCTTCACAGGACATATGTGCTGTCCACTAAATACTATTTATCTATTAGTGATTTCTAACTTTTTATAACAACTGCAACTCTTTACGAAAGGGTTGAATCATTATCACAAGGAGAGTTTAGTTGTTCCCTTTTTACTCATTTGCTAGAAGGTAACACCAAACAAAACACAAACTGTTGACCTTTTTATGAACACCAACACAATAGTCCCAATATTGAAAGTCCATGAATAGGCTCGTTGGCCACAACCAAGCATGCTGCACAAGTCCTGAAAAGTGAAGACAAAGCACTGTGGTCACCCCTAGGTGGTTGGTCCCAGTATAGGTCATAAACACCGCCCTCTCCATGTAATTAAATGGGACGTGAGATAACTAAACAATCAAATTACACTTCAATTTTTTTTCTCCAAAGATACTTACTGTCATTTTATGTAGTTATCATCACATTGATATAAGTTAATTGACATCATAATTGACACCTGAGATTGACAGAGAAGCACCAACAGACCTATTTTAGGAGGAGATTGGAGTATTAACTTCAATTTCTACATTTCCATAACATTTTATTTCACACTGACATGAGTTGTTCTGCAGTAAACTATACTAAACAATTCTGCGGGAGTGTTGGCGCCTAGATAATGTAGTTCTGTGACCCAGGGGGTCACTTCGTCTCTAACTCTGGGCCCAGGTGTCATCCACATGATCAGTAAAGATACTGTGGTAGATTTTCCCCTACGCACCTGACTTAAGTTTACCTGTTTACCTGAGGCCTCTCCTAATCTACACTCAACAATATACCTGATCTTCCGGAGCATCTCCTAATCGACACTCAATAATATTTCGGTCAACATCTTGACCCCTAACTTGCTGCACAGCAATAACCAGACAGACTCCAGACTATGCCTTAGAATATGCTTTATTCACGGCCGGAGGACCTCATATCAATGACAGAGAATCCCACCAGCAAGAAGAATACAACAGTTTATACAGGATAGGAGCATGGCAAAGCATTCTACAATATGACTGGTTCTTCATATGTCAAACCCTCATGTTACTAGGTAAAGCAAGATCTGCCCAAATCATGCGTTTATTAGTTCATTGGTTACTCAATATCGTGGTGCTATTATATTTAGATTTAGTTGTCTAGCTGTCCCTAAGTGTCTTTTCTCCTTTTCTTATATTTGGAAATGATTCAGACACACACTGACTTAGGCCCAAAGTTTGAGGACATTTAGGTTTCAAAAGCATATAAATGTTATTCCTGCAAGGAAAAAGAAATGTTCGTTATGATTAATTAAAAAATTCCATCACAATATGCTTCTGCCTATCAGTCCATGTGTGGGAATTTACTGTTTATGATTTTCATAGCCAATCAGAATCATTCATACCTGAAGTAATGATGTCAGGACTCCAGACTGTGATTAAATGGTCACATTTTGCGACCTTTTTTTCTGCCAGTGCGACTAAGTTTTGATAGAGATTGGTGCGAGCAACACATTGCACAACTGATAAGAGCTGCCATTTCTGTTTCATATGAGACAGAAATGGCAAACAAAATTAAAGTGAAATGTAAGCGCTACTTTTTCGAGCTGTGCAGTGCTGACCGTTTATCAGCACTGTGCAATAATAGACAGCACAAGCTCAGCATGTGTTGATCTCGATCACGTGACACTCTTTACTGCAGGGAGATCCAGGGAGAAAGAGTTTGAATACACAGCAAAATTAATAACAACACTGTGAGATCTAGTGGGCAGCCTTCACATTCAGCGCAGAATTGACCGTTCACAAATACCCGCCCTCTTTACTTATGTTGCTATGCACTTAAAATAAGCACTTAAAAATACTTACAATCAGACAGAAGACTTCTCCGTGGTCTGTTCAGGTTCAACGACTTAAATTAATGCCACATGAGGCAGAGATTGGTTATTAAGTTATAAGTTAATGTATTTATTACAGTTTGTATTTTTAGCAGTACATATATTCTACAAACAGTCTATACAAGTAATTAAATTAAGTATAAATATTAAAAAGTTCTTCAGTCAAGGCAACATCAGCAATGGAGGCAATCTCAGCAATGGTTCTGGTGCCGGAGAAGCTCTTCAGGCGTGAAGCAGCATGTCCAGTTCTCTTCACGTTCCAGCCTTTTATAGACTATCTGACCTCTTGAGGTCATCTTCTTTGGAATCATTTCTCAGTCTACATATGAAGGTTTTCACTTCTTTGTTCCCGGACTCTTCTCTTTTGCTGTCTCCGATGTTTTGTCTTGCAACACATCATCCAAAGGTAATTACCATTTTTTGTACTTTATACCAAAGCTCTTTCTAATACATGTTTTTCTCTATTCTACCAACATGCCCCTAATAAAGTTTTAAAACAACAGTTGTCTTTTTTTATAAACTACATTCTCATTAATGTTTTTATAACAATAAAGTGTTTTGTATCTTTTCTTAACCCTTAAATGCATGACTGTTTCGCCAATCATTCTTACATATTCGGGTCTTTATCGACCCGGATCAATATCTAACACGGAAGGATCTCTCCCTGTCGCAATAATATAAAACTCCTCTGATATTAGAGTTACAATTACAGAAGAATAAAATAAAGCATATTTTGTTACCTTTTGGAGCTTGAAAGGGCTCCGTTTGAGCAGATGTTTTATGCCATCATCACTGTCCTCATCAGAGCTCATTTCACAGTAAATTCAGCAAATAATGGGCTTGTTTTATGTTTGAGGTCATGAATATGAGCCTATTCGCGATCTCAAACGTATTCTCAAAACTATATAATTTTCAACATCTTCAAAATCAATATTTTTGATTGCTAACAGCTTCACCAGATCCATCCAGTAACAGTTACAGTCATATTTGATTGCGTTCAGTACTTACTCTGCAGTAAATCGCTGAGCCATTTCATGTTTTTCTTATTATTTAGTTTTCTGTCTGAATGAGTCGTCACTTCAGCATTGTGTATCAGACATTGCCACCTTGTGTAATAAAGGTGAATTGCACTTATTCCGTCATCTAAGATTCAATTGTTGTGCAGAAAATATATACGTACACTCATACACAGCTCGGGTCGTTTGCGACCCTATACAATTTCTACAAAAAATGAATACAAAAATATAATTCTTTTATAATTTTATGATTTTTTTTTTCTTGTTATATTCTTTATAATGAATGGATTGATGAATACCAAGAAGGTTGATGTCTAACTTTAAAAAATGAACGAGGAGGAGGGTAGTGAATGACGTCCCGGGTCACTAAAGACCCGAGGTATGCATTTAAGGGTTAATAAGCAATTATCTTATTTAACACTTTTACAAAAAACAGTTTTGTATTTCTTAATTAATACATGCTTTAATAAATGTGTTACACCAGTTGTCTTTCATTCTTTAAACCAAACATCTATTTTCTTCCAAGTTATCTTCAACATTTTTATATGAAAAGCGATCATTTTCTTTCTATAAACCAAACTGTGCTTCTTCTTTTCTTTTAAACTATTATCATTCTTATCAATCACTTAAACACTCAATAAGTGTTTTTCCAATAAATGTTTTGCAGTTTTTTTTTTTCTTTTTATTAAACTTATTATTATGTTGCATGTTCTAATGAAGCAGAATATTGCTGGTAAAAACAATTGAAATAGAGTCTAATAATCCTGCCTAAGAAACGATAGAAAGGTTAAATTAATGATTGATGGTTCTGTTTTGTGTTAGAATAATCAATAAAGTCTCATTTATATTTTTAAAAAAGAAGTGCCTTGTGTTATGTGCTTATGAATTTAATGTCTTAAACTGCAGATCTATGTTACCTTACTAATAAAGTGTTTTCACTATAGTTTGAGTTGCTGAATATTCATATCCGCTACAGAGCTGATAGTTACCGCCTATGCTGTACACTGTACGCTGACAGATGTAACAACTACACATGCTAATTGTTTTAACTAATTGTATATCAGTGAGGGGAAGGAATTGTCAGGAACCTGTATTGTACTATTATCAGAAAAGTATTTTAGGGACAAAAACCTAGATTTGACATAGAAATGTCTTGAGGCATGTATGTGTGGTATTATTGGAATAAATGACTACAGACTGTATAATTATTGAAAATGATTTGTTTCAGTAATTCAATGACCCATTACCAATTATTCCTCTGTTAAACTATGCAGTGGCATTCAGCTAAGCTGTCTTATTTTCCCTTGCTGGAAATGTGAGATGTGATTTCCCTGATGAGGACTCAAGATGCTTAAAAGAAGAAGCTCACAACAAACTCTCAAATGAGAGAAAGATTAGTGGTCATAGTATATATTCCTTTTATTTAAGTATTGTCTCAATATATAGTTGCATTTTCATTCTTTGAGTTCTGCTTTTACCCTAGTTTGTAGGGAATAGAGATGTGTGTGAACATAGGGTGAATTCAGGTTGACACTTTTTCCAAGTCATCTCAATGGCAAAAAGTGTCTCAATCACCCTACCATATGTGTTGTGAATAAATGTTAAAATGAAATAAACACGTGTATATGATATGTCACATTCTAACATGACCTCCCGTAACAATTTACCTTGAATTTTAATTTGTGATTTGACATTTTTCTTGCAGGAATATCATATAATTTTACCATAATATTCTAGAAATAAAGGGTTACAGGAATACCACACAATACTACAAAAATATAACACTAGCCCCTCACTGCAGAACATCTGGACCAGGATCCAGATCCAGGGGGTGGACATGGGTAGGTTTAGGGATATGTAAAGTGGGAGGAGTTGGATCTGGATCTAACCTCGGTCCCTGAATTTCTTGTTCTGCAGTGATGGGTTAGTGCCACAATTACTCTTGATGTTTTATTGCATGGAATACCACAGGACATTTTTGTAAGCGATAATACATAATCTGGTAAATGTGGTGTGCTAATTATAAATAAATCTGGAAATTACCAAAGTCAGACATTTTGATTGCAAAAAATCACACACACACACACACACACACACACACACACACACACAATCCAGGTGGGACTGATAAATAAATCATGCATCTCTCGAAGCAAGCATAGTTGGGGAAATATTCATGAAAATATGAGGGAAAGAAAATACCACAATGTCTCTTTATTCTATTATTTATGTAGGATGAAGAGATACAGATCAAGGATCAGTAACAAGATACACTTAAAATGTATTATTAAATATTATAGCTTTACTGCTTTAACAAACACTTTTCAGTAAGGCTGTCACTAATGATTATTTTGGTAATTGGTAATCAGTCGATTATTCTGACAGTTAATCAAGTAATCTGATTTTTTGTGTGTGTGTGTGTGTGGTAATAAAAGTAGACATAACCAAACAATAGCCTTAAAAATGACTTAAAATACATATAATAATGAGGCAATAATTTTTTGGTCAAATAAATATTTGGTATTGAAAACAAGTAATCATACTGTTTTATAGAACAACACTGTTAAAATACATAATATAATGTACATAATATAGACAATCAACTTATGTACATTATGTATTAAAACAAATGCCTGCAGAGGGCGCTAATAGCCTGGTGATTGTTACACTTTACAGCAGATTAAATCCTTGTTCAGTATTGGTCAAATGACATTTAATTAAAATGTTAACTTAATCTTTAATATTTGGCCGCTTCTTTACGATAAAAATGCAACAGCCACTATCATTTCTTGCAAGAATATGTGGACATCAAAACATGCAAACTCAGAGAGAAGGTTTAAACTTTTATTTTGTAATCATGATAAACAGTTTACATATTTAGAAACACATTGATGTATTCTCCTGTGTTGGCTTTGGTTTATAAATTATTTACGTTACAAATCTGATGTTACAAATGGTGCCCAGATGAAAGTTATAAGCAACACAAACTCTCAGAGATGGAGTTTGAGATGCTCCACACATGTAAATAATTAAAGCCCATATATTAAACCTGCAGGGCATATATATATTTTTTTAATTGAATCACAGCCTTTGTGAATTCAGAATTATTGGAATCACATTCTGCAAAGCTCCTGTTATCTTAAGGGAAACAGTAGGAAACCACTGAAAGTGCTGGGGTTATTCTCACCATCAGATATCTTTGTGTTTGGCCAAAGTCTCACATAGACAACATCTCCAACCTCCAGGATCAACACAACTCCATTCGAGGAGTTTAAATCATTCTGAGCCTGACGGGCATATGCTATAACCACCTTCTCTCCATTCTTATAAATGGCTGCACCTGATGGAGTTGGACCATAACCATGTACATTGATTCTGAACATGTACGCTCCTTTCAGTGGGGCTGTGAAAACACCTAAATCAAATAACAAAATATAAAGAAAAGAATCAGCCGTTTCCTGTATAATTGCTAAATTACCAAATTTTGAAAGATGGTAAACCATTTCAGGCTACATTTACATGACAACAATATACTAATACAGATTATATATATATATATATATATATATATATATAGAAAGAGAGAGAGAGTAATACCATGGTTGCACTACAAATATCAAAACATAGTTATGGTAATTGAGACTGTAGTACTAAATACTGTTGCTGTAGTATTTTTTACTGTGGTAAAAAACTAGAAAGAAAACATTCTCACTGGGCGAAAGAACGTTTTCGTTTCATTTCAATGTCTTGTTTTTGAACTATTTAATATATGCAATCATAAATAAACATTAAAAAAGTTGAAAATAATGGTCAAGCCCATTCATTATTTAGCTCATAATCAGCAGGTGATGTGTTAAAGAGACAAATAGTTTTTTCTTTGCGTTTTTCTCATACCTTCACACAGATCTGTGGAAACAATTAAAAAAAACTGTATTCTGCTGCCAGGCCAGTAGTTGGCGATGTCACTTTGTAAAGAAACACTACACACCTATAGACTGAACATGTAATGAGCATGACATCACTATTTTCACAAATTCACGTTTTTTTGTACTTTACACAGGGGACGACAACACTTTCGTTTTCAAAAACTGCATTTTTAGGCCCCCAAAACGCCATTGTCGTGTGAATTAACGACCAAAATACTTCCAAAGTTTTCCTTTTTCAGTTGAAACTGGTGTCATGTAAACGGCCACTAATTCTCTTATACGCATTACACAACTGCAGAGAGATTTGAATGGAGCAGAAGGGTTACCATTACTATAAATTGAGTTTTATGACTCCGTTTCATTGATAATTACCTGTAATTGGGTTGTAGGCGTTCCCTATGTTTGTGAAGACGTTCCTGTAGGTTAGTGTGGTTTCAGTGGGAAAAGAACCAATATGTTCACTGCTCAATTGTGTCAGTGCAGCTGAAAAAGCTATTTCTCTGTCTGTTGTTGAAAAACATAAACAATATTGTGATATATTACTGTATTACACTGAGAATGAATACACTGAATTTAACATCATTCAAGCACACTTTCACCTCTATTTTCCTTTCTCAACTCCACTTGACTCAGAGTAAGATTTGAAATTTCTGTGAAGGAATAAAGATTCTGTTAAATGATATTTACACTGCTTTTTGTAATAGATAACACAATTTACACAGTATACACTCAACTTTACACTAACATAACGGAGTATTCATAGTGCCAAGTGAATGTGGAAAAGGCTGTCTTCCATTCGTCCCCCTCCCTTATGTGAATTAGGTTGTAAGCAGAGCGCAGGTCTAATTTGGTGAAGTACTTGGCCTGGCGGAGTTGCTCTAGGGCAGCAGGAACTAATGGAAGAGGATACCTGAACTTCACGGTGATGTCATTAAGACCATGATAATCAATGCAAGGCCTGAGACTCCCATCCTTCTTTTTAATGAAGAAGAACCCGGCTGAAGCTGGAGAGGTGGACGGCCGAATGAACCCCTTGGCTAACTCCTCCTCTATGTATTTCTTCATGGCGTTGGATTCAGGCTGCGATAATGGGAAAATTCTTCCCTTGGGAGGTGTAGTGCCAGGCAGGAGCTTGATTGAACAGTCCCAGGAATGATGCGGAGGCAGTTGAGAAGCCTTGGTTTTACTGAAGGCCTCAGAGAGATCAGCATATTCATTGCGAAGTCCAGGAATGTCTGGTTTGGGTTGAGTGAGAGAGATGGTGCTGACTGGAATGAGCGATTTGTGGGTGATGCAGCTCTGATGATAGGATGTGCTCCACTGAGTGATTTCCCCCTCTCTCCACGCAATGTGTGGATCGTGTCGGCGTAACCAAGGTAATCCCAGGATAAGTGAGTGAATTGGTGAGTTGATGATGTAAAAACTGGATGGTTTCAAGATGAAGCAGGCCGGTTTGCATCTGTAAGTGGTCAGTGATGTGCAAAATTCAACCCACCCCAAGCACCCGACCGTCTAGCACCTCCACTGCCAAATGAGAAGTACATGTTGTTAGGGAAAGGTTATGTTTGTCAGCGAATTCTCTGGGAATGAAGTTGCCAGCAGCCCCCGAATCTATTAGACCCTCAACAGCTATGGAATTCTTGTCACTGAATATTTTAACAGGAACTTTGACACAATGAATGGATTGAATCTGGTCACTCACTGTCTTGGTGCTACTTGAGGTGGGTCGCACTGGACATGCTGACTTGTAGTGGCCGGACTGACCGCAGAGATGATGTTACATCTACATGCAGAGATGATGTTGCAATCGGCGTTCTCGTTCTTTGGGTTTCAAGTGAGTGTAGCCGAGCTGCATATGTTCAGGACTGCCCGTGGGGAGAGAAGTTGCAGTAGCAGCGAAGCGTGCAGGACGGCGTGACCACATCAGATTGTCGATCTGAATAGTTAGATCCATGAATTCGTTCAGGGAACGACACTCATCACAACAGGCCAATTCCGCTTGCAGGGCTTGACTCAGACCATGATGAAATAACAGTTTTAGAGTGTCCTCTATCCAGTCAGTCTGGGCGGCAAGGGTACGGAAGGCCAGTGTATACTCGGCTGCTGTGTTAGAGTTTTGGGATAGAACAAGCAGTTGTTCATCTGCGCTGCGTCCGCTGTTAGACTGTTCGAATACCTCTCTGAAGCGCTGCATAAAGTGGTCGAATGAGAGAAAATTGGTCCCGTCAGATCTCCAGACAGCAGTGATCCAATCCAGAGCTTTCCCATCAGCCGTGAACAGAAGAAGCGATCTTACTTGAGTCAGTGAGTGTGCGTGGAGATGATTGGCGGCAAATGAAGTCCAATGTAAACTAATACTCCAAAGACGGCTCCCTATGGCGGTTCGGGAGATCTGGTGCAGGTGACTCAATCTTGACACATTCCTGGTATTCATTTCGTAGTTGTGTTATTTATTCTTGTTTATCTTTTGGTAATAAAATGTATTTTATTACACTTGTGTGTCTTCCTTGTCTGATAATACAAAAGAGGCTCTACAAGTTAGCAATCCTACCAATCTTTCAGATAAATCAGCTGACCAACTCTCTCCACTTTCAATTAATTCTGAATGATTGAACAGCCTCCTGTTGGGAGTGTCCTCATTCTGCCAAGGAAAATGACCTTGACTGGTGCCCTGAATTCAGAGAGGTCGGGAAGTGGTCATCTAATGTTCTCATAAACACACCATCCAAAAACCACAACGTCAGTGGTGATGCTGTAAGTACCAATCCCTATTTTACTTGGCATTCTTGGATGGGTGAAAGTAAAATCACTACAGTACATTTTGAGGTAATCATTCCTCATAGTCACACAGCCTGTTTTATTAAATTAGGTTCAATAAATACTATTAAAGTGTGATATTTTAACCTGTGCAAGTGCGCAGATCCTACATTATGTCATGACAACTCTCTGGAGATAGGTATGGTAATAGAGATGGCAATGTTAATGTATTCGGTCTTGTTGGAATAGATCTGCTGCTACAGAGTAATTTATGTAACATACATAAATTAACCCCTGTAGCAGATATACACAGGTGGAGCTGGGGAAGGTGAGGAGTTTCTGAAAACATGCTGCAGACTGCTAACAACTAACACTACTAGTATTTGTTTGAATGTTGAGGCGCAGCTCATTGGCCGCTGATGCAACAGCAACCAATCAGCTGTGCAATGTAGATAATGACGTAATCACTACCAAATGAGTTAAAGACCTATCAGCCTGTGCTATCTAGAGTTTCATGCCAGAACTATGTAAATCCATTCACACGACCGGAGGTATTTCTGTGATTATTTCTCCTCGTCCCACAAGGATGCCGACCGCTGATCTACATTTTTTTTTAATACTAAAAAAGAAAAAAACCTTTTGAGTAAAAGTTATTTTCTGTTGAGATCAACATAGTGCTACAAATGTTGTGAACAGAGATAAACATCTACTGAACCTGGAACAACTCTTAATTATGATTAACAATTAACTTGAACTACTTTTTTATCTGAAGCAATATAAATCAAGTACAAAAGACAGTAAATCAGGACACTATAAAAGGAACATGAGAGGCTGTGAGGATGACAGAGCAAGAGCTGGAAACAAACATCAGTGAAGAATGAAGGCTTTAGTATGTATACTGCTGCTGTTGGAGACCTTTGTGTTTGTCGTCCAGCAGCAGGTAGATGGAGGACTCGATGAGAATGAGATCAATCAACAGATCAGCTCTGAGGACGGAAGACAGAATCCACCTCAAACAGACACTTTGAGAGCTGAAGCTTCAACTGACAGACAACAATACTGTGATCTGGGCATCCCTGACATCCATGCAGCACTGAGAGAACTGACCGCCACCGTTACAGAGCAGAAAGGAAACATCAGAGAACTGACCACCACCGTTACAGAGCAGAAAGAAAACATCAGAGAACTGACCGCCACCGTTACAGAGCAGAAAGAAAACATCAGAGAACTGACCGCCACCGTTACAGAGCAGAAAGAAAACATCAGAGCTTTAGAGACGCAACTGAGGGAACAACAGACGTTTATCCTGGAAGAGCTGAAGAAGAAAAATGAAGGTACTTCACCAAAACATTCACTCTTTTATCAATGATCCTCAAAGTAAAACACCAATGCAATACATTGTATAGTGTAAATGTTAGTGTAAAGTTGAGTGTATACTGTGTAAATTGTGTTATCTATTACAATAATCAGTGTAAATGTCATTTAACAGAATCTTTATTCCTTCACAGAAATTTCAAATCTTACTCTGGGTCAAGAGGAGTTGAGAAAGGAAAATAGAGGTGAAAGTGTGCTTGAATGATGTTAAATTCAGTGTATTCATTCTCAGTGTAATACAGTAATATATCACAATATTGCTTATGTTTTTCAATCACAGACAGAGAAATAGCTTTTTCAGCTGCACTGATGCAATCTGGTGAAGGATATATTGGTCCTTTTACCACTGAATTCACAGTAACCTACAAGAACGTCATCACAAACATAGGGAACGCCTACAACCCAATTACAGGTAATTATCAATGAAACTCAGTTTATAGTAATGAAAACCTTCTGCTCCATTCAGACCTCTCTGCAGCTGTGTAATGTGTAAAAGAGAATTAGGAGCCGTTTACACGACAACAGTGTTTTGGGGTCCTGAAAACACACACTTTAAAAAAACGGGCTTCAAAGTGCAAGTTTTTGGAAATGATACCGTTATTGTCTCCATGTAAACTACATAAACATGAATTTGTGAAAAATGTGATGTCATGCATATTACATGTTCAGTCTACAGGCGTGTAGTGTTTCTTTACAAAGTGACATCGCCAACTACTGGCCTGGCAGCAGATTACGGCATTAGATCCACGGATCTGTGAGAAGAAAAAAAAAACAAAGAAAAAACTTTTCACAGGACATTGTTGTTGAATAAATGTAGCCCGAAATCATCTGTCATCTTTCAAAACTGTTACACAATGTGTTTGGTAATTGAGCAACCATACAAGAAACAGCTGATTCTGTATCTCTTGTTATTTGATTTAGGTGTTTTCACAGCCCCACTGAAAGGAGCGTACATGTTCAGAATCTCTGTATTTGGTCATGGCCCAACTATATCAGCTGCATCCATTTATAAGAATGAACAGCATGTGATTATGGCATATGCCCATCAGGCTCAGAATGCGTTAAACTCCTCGAATGGAGTTGTGTTGATCCTGGAGGTTGGAGATGTTGTCTATGTGAGACTTGCGTCTGGCAGGAGGATATTTGATAACCAGTATAGCCACAGCACTTTCAGTGGTTTCCTACTGTTTCCCTTAAGAGAAGATAATCTTTGCAAAATGTGATTCCAATAATTCTGAACCTTCAGCGTATGATTTAAGATGAAAATCATGTAGAATCATTAACATATGAACCTGTATTAATGAGCACTAATGTGTGTTTGAAATTTGCATAAGCTGTATTCATGTAACTTTGTATAAAGAGTTTCAGCACTGAGACAGACAGGACGAATATCACATGTGACTGTCATGACTTCTTGATTAAATTGTAGTCTCTGTTTAAAAAAAAATCCTTGATTGCAATTTACCTGTGTCGAGTAACTGGCAAAATACCAGAAGTGGCACATATCCACGGACGAGAATCCATGAACCGCATTATTGGATCATTTTGTAAGGCTGCACGATATATTAAAGCCTTTGAAAAAGTGCATAGCATAGTGTCATTGAGAGTTCAGAAAGGCTGTGATTCAATTAAATAAATATGTGTCCTGTGGGTTTAATGTATATGCGCTTTAATTATTTCCATGCGTGTAGGTTACGTGCAGTGTTGCCAAGTCCGTGGGCTGGACTACTGAATTGGGCTACTTTAACACTGTTGCCGCGGTTTGTTGTTCATGTCCACCTGTTGAAGCAACCCCAAATAATGCTGCCCACACACTTGAACATTTTAAGTTTAATTTGCACTCTCGAATGATCAGAGGGGTGTGGTCTGATTTGAGGCCTGTAGCAAATGATTTTTTTGTCCAAAAAATCCTCTATTGTGTGGTGTGTCATTACAATTATTTTACTGCTCCGGATGGAGACGTAGCGATGCCGATCTCAAACATGTTTGATATTTACGACTCTTGATGCCCTCGACAGCCAATGAGAATGATCAAGTGTCACATACCAGATGTTACGTGCTTCTTTAGCTGAAACTTGCCAGCCACGAACATGCCATGAAAGTAGAATATCGAGAAAGAAGATCACCTGTATTTTTTTTTTTTTTTCTATTTTGTTTTTCACTGTAAAGCAGAAAGTGTGACAGGAAAGCCTGCTGGCAACGTCGATTTGTTTTTATTCGTTTGATCTCGCGAGTACCAGTAAGATCTCGTATCACTGTGAAATCATTCCTGCAGTCAACAGGTGTGACTCGAAATCCGGTCGATTCATCTAGACTTTAATGCTAAAAATCTGTTGATTATATCTGTGTTCTCCCACACTTTTAAAATTGGTTAAGATCTGAAAATCATCTAGTGTGTCCCAGGACTAATGTACAAAAGTTGATTGTTATATTATGTTTTATATTATGTGTTATATTAAGTGTTGTTCTATAAAACCATATGACTACTTGCTTCTAATACCAAATATTTTCCCCTCATTATTATTATTATTATGTATTTTATGTCATTTTAAAGGCTATTGTTTGCTTGGTCTATTTTTATTACCACAATTTTTTTAATCAAATTATTTGATTAATTGTCAAAATAATCAACTGATTACCCGATTACCAAAATAATCATTAGTGACAGTCTTACTGAAAAGTGTTTTGTTAAAGCAGTAAAGCTATTATGTTTGATAATTAGAGATGCTCCGATCAGCATTTTTGGGGCCGATCACCGATTACCGATCACCAAGATCATGATCTGCCGATTGCCGATCACTGCCGATCACAGAATGGCAGGGGAATGGGAATCTTTTATCCATAATCTAGCAGAGTTTGCACCATTTGTAGAAATGAAACTAACTCAAAATTAACTGTATTGAGAAAAAAAACTGTAGAAATAGGCTAGAGTCAAGATCTTGAAAAAACCACCAAGTGTTTATTTTAGAAAATGAGATAACTTAAGGCTACTGTAGGCCATCTTTCCCAAATAAGGCAGAGTAACATAAAATTATTCCAAACAAAGAGGGGTTAGGCAGACCAATACACATCAGATCAGCTTAATGGGATGTAGCCTCTTAAAACACTGATTACATTTAATAATGGCAGCTATATGTAAAACTTGTTACACCAAAACTGGCTACTGCCACAAAGGACAAAACTATGGCAAGTTTATTTCTGTTATTATTATGAACGTCTGATGTAGTTGAGGAACCAACTACATCAGATCCAAAAAATAAAATAATGTAAGCTACTGTATGCCAATGCCATCCTTCCTAAATAACAAAGCAGAGAAACAAGGAGGCCAAGCAGATAGTTACCAACCAGATGAACTTGGGATGGGATGAGGTCACATAGGCCCAGGCTGCTTGTAAAATGTGGCCTTTTTTAAAAATATTAAAATTAAACAATTGGCCACCTAAACTTGCTGGGCCTTGGCCTACTAACACAGAGTACAAAATCATTCAGGTCTCAATCATAAAAGGCAAGTTTCTCTTGATGACTATGAGCATCTCCGCATTTTTTGATATCAGCCGGTTTCTTTTGTCATCAATAACGTTTGCAGCCGTGCTAAACAGTCGCTCACTATCCACACTTGTGCATGGTGAACAAAGATATGCTCTTGCTGTATGTGCAAGTGCAGGGAAGCGGCCTTTATTCGCCTGCCAATAAGCAAGTGGCTGTCCACTGCGTGGCATTACGGCCTCTGCTAGATATTGGTTGATCTGTGAGACGATCGTGATTTCCTCATCAGTTTGTCCTGTATCCTCCTCCACCAGTTCAGCAAACATTGCCTGTAAAGAGCAAGCTGGTGGGCTTTTGTCTGTTGACCTGCTGGAACTGGGCACCTCCACGCTGCTTGTACTTGGCAGTTCAATGTGGCAATGGGCTGTAACGTCGTCCCGAAACAGATCACGCACAGTTGGTTTGAGTGCCTCTGGAAAGTATCTGTCTTTGTATCTGAAATGGATATAAAAATGAAAAACTATGTAAAAATCAATTATAGTGACATGCCATGCAGGCCACACACATACATTTGTGTCAGATTACATAGTCACAAAAATTAAATACTACCAGAGTAACCCATTTTCAACTATGACAAAAAATAAAAAATATTTTAGATTACTATAAGCCGTCCTTCAAATAAGGCATAAGAAAAGCCTAATTATCTATTTAGAACAAAGAGATAGTTGGACAAAGATTGAAAGACAGGGGAAGACTAATGATAAGTGATATAAGTTTCTCTTACCTTGGATCTAGCACCGTCGCAATTGCATATAGCTTCTGTGTATCAATGTCAGCAAATCGTCTTCTGACAGCTTCCAGTAGTGCGGTTTTTGATGTTTTCACACCATGGTCAGACTCCACCGTCTTCTCCAAGAGTCGGGTGAGAGCTCTTATACACGGAATCACATCCGCAGCGGACGCAGTTGATGAGCTAATTTGTTGTGCAAGCTCTTCAAACGGAGCGAGGATAGAGACCATATTTTCGATTAATTTCCACTGGTGAATTGTGAACGTGCATGGCAATTCGTGTTCTGCAGCATAGGCTGCAAGCGCCAATTTCTGTTCTAACAGACTTTGGAACATGTACAATGTACTGTTCCATCGAGTGGACACATCCTGGCGGAGTTTTTTAATCGGCTGGCCGAGTTGCTTTTGAACATTTTCCAGCCGGGTATATGCCAACGGAGAATGCTTAAAGTGCCCAACAATGCGTCTCCCTGAGGCTGTGATATCCAAAATACTTCGCTGGGATAATACACCCTCATGCACAGCAAGCTGGAGAGTGTGTGCTACACACGGCAGGCCAGGGAAATCTTCGTCTCTCATTGCTTTCTGCATGTTTTTGGCGTTGTCTGTTAAAATTGCGTGGATTTTTTCTCTTTGTATCCCCCGTGACTGAAACATGCCGCTAAATGCGTTCACCAAAGCCTCCGCAGAATGTGACCCTGTGAAATCCTGACAATGTAGAACAATGTTGTGTCTTTCGAAGTTTGAGTCAAGTGTGCTGTTAAACTTAGCAGGGACATTGGACAGGCGTCTGCACTCCATATATCGCTTGTGAAGCTAATATGTACACTATCCTTCAGAAGCCTGTCAATGTGTGTGTACACTGTTTGGTACAACGCGGGGAGACACACATCAGTTAGGTATTTCCTGCCTGGGGGGTCGTATCGTGGATCAAGGCAGCTTAGCAGGCGACGGAAGCCTTTATCCTCCACAACGGATAGAGGTTGTTCGTCGAGGCAAATGAATTCCATAATTCTGAACGTGATGTCTTTCCACCTCGTACTATCCCTGCTGTATGGTTCACGTCGTTTAAATGCATCACTCACAGTCGGCTGGTTGAGGGATGGGGATGTTGTTGGCTTCGGCTGGTTTAGTTTCTCATACTCGGCATATTCAGTTGTATGGCGTGTTCTAAGATGCCTAATCATGTTAGTGGTGTTAAAATGACGTTGCTTGCTTCCACCTCGAGGGATTTCATCACGACATACATTGCAAATGGCTAACTTTACGTCTTTATCAGACACTTTGAAAAACTTCCAGACGGGAGAACTCATGTTGCCACTGACAAGCTCCGCTCTGCTACCTGTGCGCCGTGCATGCACGTGTGAAAAAGTCGCGCGAGTAATTTACGTTACGTGATCGGCTTTTTAGATCGGCGCTTTTGGGGTTCGCCGATCAAGCTATTTTTAGCCAATATCGGCCAATCATGATCGGTGGCCGATCAATCGGAGCATCACTATTGATAATACTTTTTTAAGTGTATCTTGTTCCCTTTCGTGGGAACTATCGACGCTACGTCGTTGACGTGATGGGAATCCTCTGTGTTTTTGTGTTCGTGAAGCACCACTGTATCCAACCAATGAGAGAGAGAACGTGACGTCATAGGCGGGCGACGTCGCGGACTATAAAGCACGCCCAAAAACAGAGAACGCTAGCTTCTGTTGTCTTCAGTAAGCGCTATCTGTATCTTGTCTGTCTTATTTACTGTTGTCTGTCTACCATCTCGCCAGAAAGTGATCTCTTTGTCTGAGGACAAGAGTTTCTAACAAGTGAAATAGACACATAAATAAGACATATATATATATATATAAAATGACGGAGAAAAGCCAGCGTTTCACTAAGTGTGCACCTCCTTGTCCGCGATTCATCGTGGAGGGAGATACACACGAGATGTGTGTGAAATGCCTGGGAGTTGAGCACGCACAGGCAGCTCTTGAGGGGGCTGTCTGTGTGCACTGTGAGCGGCTCACTCTCAGGGCGCTGCGCTCACGCCGGGCGCTCTTTGAGGAGGGCGCCGCGGCGAGTGTTCCCCGCGGGTCTGGTCCCGCTGCTGCCGAGGCACAGCGAAGGCTGCACTCGTGGGGTTCACAAATGGATCTAGCAGAGGGGGGAGAGACGGGCTTTGCCTTATCGCTCCCCTTACCTGCTAGATCTAGTGTCTCTTCTTTGGTGGTGGAAGCACGCGCTGCGGTTTCTTCCCCCCGAAGAGAGACACCGATACTGAATATATCTTCCTCCGAGGAGGTTGATATTGAAGGTATCGAGGGTGGAGATGAGGGACCGTCATCCTCATCTCCAGCCCATGAGGAGCTTGCTGAGGTTATGGCCCGGGCAGTAAAAAAGTTGAATATAAACTGGCCCGTGGAGGAAAGCGTCCCCAAAATAAAGAGCAAACTGGACGAACGCTTTCTTCCAGCCAGGTCATTGCCTCAGCGTCGGGGACTGCCGTTCTTTCCCGACCTCCACGCCGAGGTGTCGAGGTCGTGGAACAGACCCGTGCAGTACCGTGTCTTCAGCCCGCAAACATCCATGTACAGCAATATTAACGGGCTGAAACAACACGGTTATGGGGCGATGCCTCGGGTTGAAGAGACGCTTGCGAGCTATCTCTCGCCCGAGTCTGCATCGTCCCTGAAATCCCCGACATTGCCCACCAGACCATTAAAGCAAACATCAAATCTGGTGGGCAAGGCTTACTCGGCAGCGGGTCAGGCTGCGGCGTGTCTGCACACGATGAGTATACTGCAGGCATACCAAGCTGATCTGCTGGGGGAAATTGATGAAAGTGGGGAGGTAACCTTTGATACAATCCAAGAGCTGAGGAGAGCCACGGATTTAGCTCTCCGTGCCACCAAGGAGACGGCCAAGTCAGTGGGCCGCTCCATGGCAGCACTGGTGGGCACGGAGAGACATCTGTGGCTCAATCTAGCTGACATAAAGGACAAAGATAAATATGTCCTCATGGATGCGCCGCTTTCCTCCGAGGGCCTGTTCGGTGACGCAGTTAATACTGTCGTCGACAGGTTCGAGGAGGCAAAGAAGCAGAAGGCGGCGTTTCAAAGGTTCCTCCCTCGAAAAACTCATCCCCCTGAGGCTGCCGGGCGGGGGCAGCCTCAGCCGACAGCCGGCTCCTCGGGGCACAGACCCCAACAAAAGGCCAGTGTGGCCGCCCGTGCTCCCCCGCGGAAAGCTTGGGGACCGGAGCGTGCTGCACAGCCGAAGCCTTCCGGGGGTAGGGCGGATCTGAGGACCGTCATTATTTCCCGGAAGGCTTCCCAAAAGAAATCCTGACGCTCGTGGGCCAGGGTTTCTGAGGGCAGCCCCCTCCGAAGGGGTTCGACGATTAATTTCTATCGTTCCCCTTCGGCGCCCTCAAGGGACTGTTCTGCCAACCCTGCCACCCAGTGTGCGACAGGGCGCAGCAGTCCCTGTCGATCCTCCGAGGAGGTTCGGCCAGCACGTGATTCGTTTATCTGCCGGTGCGCCGCGTCAGATAAACGAGCCAAGTGCTCAAAAAACACCAGAGACCAGTCTCGAGAGGCTGGTACCCTTAGTAGATCATTCAGAGGAGTGGAAATGTCTTCCGAATGTTTCGAAATGGGTGCTGTTCATAGTAGAACGGGGGTACAGAATTCAGTTCGGTTCTCTTCCCCCCAAGTTCAGTGGAGTGATTCACACTGTGGTTGCTCCAGAGCAGTCTCTGGTTATGGAACAAGAAGTTGCGACGCTTTTGCAAAAAGGAGCTATAGAAAGGGTTTCTCCTCCCAGCAAAATGTCGGGCTTTTACAGCCGCTACTTCATTGTTCCAAAGAAGGATGGAGGGTTGCGTCCGATTCTAGATTTACGCATACTAAATCGATCTGTAAAGAAGTTGAAGTTCAAGATGCTTACACTCAGACAGATTATTCCACAGATCAGATCCGAGGACTGGTTTGTGGCGATAGATCTGAAGGACGCGTATTTTCACATATCCATCCATCCTTCTCACAGGAAGTTCCTCAGGTTTGCTTTCGGGGGCGAAGCATACCAATACAAGGTTCTTCCCTTCGGCCTATCACTGTCACCCCGCACGTTCACGAAGTGCATGGATGCAGCCTTGGCTCCGCTGAGACTCCGGGGCATCCGTGTACTGAACTATATCGACGATTGGTTGATATTAGCTCAAACGGAACGTCAGGCAGTTCTACATCGAGATGTGGTTCTGTCGCACATGAAAAGGCTTGGGTTGAGGCTCAATGCCAAAAAGAGTGTGCTGGTCCCGAGGCAGGTTGCAAACTACCTAGGTGTAATCTGGGATTCCACCACGATGCAGGCGCAATTGTCCCCTGCTCGTGTGGATCCCATCCTCGGGGCCGTGAAAGGGGTGAAGTTAGGCCAGTCACTCACTGTAAAACAGTTTCAGAGACTGTTGGGTCTGATGGCAGCTGCGTCCAACGTTATTACTTTTGGCCTTCTGCACATGAGACCCTTACAGTGGTGGCTCAGGACCAAGGGGTTTTCCCCGAGGGGAAATCCTTTTCGCATGATCAAAGTCACGCGGCGATGCCTTCGTGCTCTGGTCATGTGGAAAAAGCCTTGGTTCCTGTCCCAGGGACCCGTGTTGGGAACTTCATGTCGTCGCGTAATGCTTACGACAGATGCGTCCCTCACGGGCTGGGGAGCGATCATGAGTGGTCGCTCAGCTCAAGGTCGGTGGGATATACACCAGGCCTCCTGGCACATAAATCGGCTGGAGATGCTGGCAGTGTTTCAGGCTCTGAAACACTTCCTATCCGACCTGAGGGGCCACCATGTGTTGATCCAGACAGACAACACTACGGTGGTCTCTTATATAAATCACCAAGGGGGGCTGCGGTCTCGTCCACTGTGCGAGCTAGTCAGCCGTATCCTCCTTTGGACCCAGGGGAAGTTACTCTCGTTGAAAGCGGCGTATATCCCAGGGTATCTGAATATGGGGGCGGACGCCCTGTCGAGGCAAGGCGCGAGTCCGGGGGAATGGAAGCTCCACTCCGAGGTAGTGGAGCTCATATGGAAAGTGTTCGGTCGAGCGGAAGTCGATCTCTTTGCCACAGAGGAGTCAACCCATTGCCCTCTGTGGTATTCTCTGAGGCACCCAGCCCCTCTGGGGTTGGATGCCATGATACAGACGTGGCCGAGGCGACGCCTGTATGCGTTTCCCCCAGTCTCTCTGCTCCCGGGAGTTCTGGACAAAGTACGCCAGGAAGGGGTGCATCTAATATTGGTGGCTCCTTGCTGGCCAACGAGAATTTGGTTTGCGGACCTAGTTTCTCTCCTTTACGGCTCTCCTCTGGAGCTTCCGTTCAGACAGGATCTCCTGTCCCAAGCGGGCGGCACGATCTTTCATCCCCGTCCAGAAATGTGGAAACTGTGGGCCTGGCCTCTGAGGGGGCAAGACTCATAGATTCTGGTCTCCCAACGGAGGTGGTGGAAACCATCCTTCAGTCCAGGGCTCCATCTACAAGGAAGCTTTACATGTATAAATGGAATGTGTTTTCTACATGGTGTAGTCATCTCAGAGTGGACCCGGTCCATTCTTCTATTAGCCATGTGCTTCAATTCCTTCAAGGAAAACTGTCAGAGGGTCTAACGTACTCCACACTAAAAGTGTATGTTGCTGCTATTTCGGCTTACCACATTTCTATGGAGGGTGTCTCGGTAAGTCGAGACCCCTTAGTTGTACGCTTCCTTCGTGGCGCACTGAGGTTGAGGCCCTCAGTGCGCCCAAAATCTCCGACCTGGGACTTGGCCATTGTGTTACAAGGGTTGGCTGAGGCGCCCTTTGAACCTTTGGAAGATGTGTCGGACAAAATGCTAACATTGAAGACTGTGTTCTTATTAGCCATTTCTTCATTGAAAAGAATAGGTGACCTTCAAGCTCTTTCGGTGTTACCATCATGTTTAGAGTTTGCACCAGGTATGGTTAAGGCCTTCCTGCATACAAGGCCTGGTTACATACCCAAAGTCCCCACCAGGGTCCCAGGTCCCATTGTTCTGGAGGCTTTTTATCCCCCTCCGTTTACTACTCCGGATCAGGGGAGACTTAACCTGCTGTGCCCAGTGAGGGCGCTGGATACTTACGTCCACAGAGCTGCCCTGTGGAGAAAATCTGACCAGCTTTTTGTATGTTATGGGTCCCCGAATCGGGGGGGCCCAGCCTCCAAACAAAGAATGAGTAAGTGGGTGGTTGAGGCCATCACACTTTCTTATAGAGCCTTAGGGCTCCCGTGTCCTTTGAACATTAGGGCTCACTCAACAAGAGGTATGGCGGCATCTACAGCTCACAGGTCGGGTGTTTCCCTGGCTGATATTTGTGGTGCTGCGGGGTGGTCATCCCAGCATACTTTTGTTAGGTTTTATGACCTAAATGTTAGTATTACTCCGGGTGCGTTGGTGCTACAAGATGGCAGCCAGGCACTCGGAGGCACGGCATAGTTGGGACAGCGTTCCCATCACGTCAACGACGTAGCGTCGATAGTTCCCACGAAAGGGAACGTCTTGGGTTACGAGTGTAACCCTTGTTCCCTGAGTAAGGGAACGAGACGCTACGTCATGTTGCCGTACCTCCTGCATGCCTGGAGCGCTTCCTTCAGACATATCACAGAAGCTAGCGTTCTCTGTTTTTGGGCGTGCTTTATAGTCCGCGACGTCGCCCGCCTATGACGTCACGTTCTCTCTCTCATTGGTTGGATACAGTGGTGCTTCACGAACACAAAAACACAGAGGATTCCCATCACGTCAACGACGTAGCGTCTCGTTCCCTTACTCAGGGAACAAGGGTTACACTCGTAACCCAAGACGTTTTCTCATTTTCTTTTCCTCATATTTTCATGAATATTTCCCCAACAATGTTTGCTTCGAAGGACTCATGATATATTTATCACACCCCTTTTTTTCTTCTTCTTTTTTTTTTGGTCAAAATGACTTGATTTTGTGGTGACAATTTCCAGAATTCTTTTAGTTAGGTCTGTCAAGCAATTACAATTTTTAATCTAATTAATTACATGAATTTAATCACACATCAATTTTGGCTGAGAAATTACCCCCAAAAGATACTTTGAAGTCATTATTGTAAAGCATCAAAAAGACACTACAAAAGTAGCTTCAGAGAGAAATATTTAATTCAATTCAACATAGAAATTATTACACATGAACTCTCGAACCATGAGGTTGAGTAAATAATGACTGAATTTTCATTTTTGGGTGAACTATACCTTTATTTTTTTTTTTAAATGGACATATGAAATTATTATTATTTTTTTATTAAAATTACTCTAAAAAAGAAACTAAAACTGCCCGTAGGTGGCGGTAAATGTCTTGATGATTAAGTTGTTCACATTCATTCAGTCAGTTCATTCAAACGGCTGGATTTGTTCAACAGTGAAGTAAATAAATGGTTCTGAATTTGTTGTACAGTATGTAATGTTCCTGTAATATTCTTTGTAATTACCCAGTAGCCCCTTAATATTGGCCAAATGACATTTAATTAAAATGTTCACTTAAACTTTAACATTTGGCCGCTTCTTTACGATAGAAATGCAACAGCCACTGTCATTTCTTGCAAGAATATGGGGACATCAAAACAAGCAAACTCCCAACAAGGGTTTAAACTTTTATTTTGAAATCATGATGAACAGTTTGCATATTTTCTCCTGTGTTGGTGTAGGTTTATAAATTTTACATTACATTTACGATTTACATTACAAATCTGATGAAATGGTGCACATTGTGTTCCCAGATGAACGTTATAAGCAAACTCACAGCAGACACAGATGAAGTTTGAAGATGTTTTCACACTTGAGTGTGACTCTTTGAAAGAACTGAACTCAGCCCCTTTAAGTGGACCAAGTGAAAAAGGACCCATTTCTCTTTACGTTCACACTGTCCCTGAAAGAGGACTCAGATCCTTTTTTGGTCCACTTAAGTAGGAACGTGGTCTCAGACCTCTTTGTTCATACTGTTGCTTTTTGGATCTAGTCCAGTTCAGTGTTTGATGGCTGACCATATGGCCTTCAAAATTTTATCCCAATCACTTACATTCTTGGCTGGCCTTACAGCATGCACTGTCAAGCCTCTACAACTGATCCAGAATGCTGCAGCAAGTCTTCAACGAACCGAAGAGAGCGCATGTCACACCTCTCTTCATCAGTCTGCACTGGCTGCCAGTAGCTGCTCGCATCCAATTCAAGGCTCTGATGTTTGCCTACAGAATGACCGCTGGCTCTCTCACCACTATACCTAAACTCACTACTTCAGATTTATGCTCCCTCCAGAAACTTGCATTCTGCAAGTGAACGGCGCCTTGAGGTGCCATCCCAAAGGGGCACAAAATCGCTCTCACGGACCTTCTCTGGGTCTGTTCCTGGCTGGTGGAATGACCTGCCACGCTCCATCTGAGCAGCTGAGTCTTTAGCCATTTTCAAAAAAATGCTAAAGACGTATCTTTTTCATCAGCACTTGACCCAGCAATAGTAGCACTTACTTTGATTTCTATTCTTTTTCCATCTATCTGTGTATTTATTATATTAAAAAAAATAAAAATCCTTGCTACGAGCACGTTACTGACAAAACTGTGACTTCACACAGCACTTGCATACTGTTGTTCTCATGTTGATTTGATTGATTCTACTATTCTCATTTGTAAGTCGCTTTGGAGAAAAGCGTCTGCTAAATGACTAAATGTAAAAATGTAATGTACATGTATTATATTTGGCAAGGATTTCAGGGGCGCTAGTTTGTAAAGTAATATTGGACAGATGTGTTTGTACAGATTCAGAAAACAGTAATGGATTGATAGAATTGTGGTTATAGTAGTAGGTTAAGAGGCATTACACACTTTAGTTCAATGAAGAAGTGATCAGAAAGTCCAATTTGAGAGCCAAGCACGGAAACATTAAGTAAACCAGCAGTACAGACCAAATCCAGTGTGTGATCATTTAAGTGTGTAGGAAAATCAACATGCTGTACGAGATTGAAACATTTAAACACTGATATGAGTTCACAGGAATCTGCACAGTCACTATCAATGTGTATGTTGAAATCACCAATATAACTGAAGGAGACATGGCACAGGTAAGGGTTAACAGTTCATGCAGTTCACTGAAAAAATTAGACATTGATTTGGGTGGATGATACAGGAGAACTACAAGCAATGGAGAAGTACCAGATATTACTAGATATTCAAAAGTTAGTGTCACATGAAGATCAATTGTGTTAAGTGGGATATTGCTGCGGTAGACAGCAGCCAGACCACCACCCCTAGATGTTAAACGAGGTTTGGCCAGGTAGCTGTATCCAGATGGAGTGAGGAGATTTAGGTGGAAATAGTCGTTAGGAACTTGTCATGTTTCACTGAGCAGCAGGAAGTCAAGGTTTTTTTTAACGCGGAAAGCGCAGTAGCCTTATCCGTGGAAGAACGACAGTTAAACAACGCAAATGCGGGATGAAACTCGCACACATTGCGTGTATGTAACCAAAGTCCCTTTAAGACAAGTCATTTTCACTCTTTGAATGGGGAAACATCAGATTCTCCAAAACTGTTCGCCAACCTTACGATTAAATTTCATATTTGAAATCACCAATGAAATCTAACAACAACCGACTCATACATTTAGTTTCTAAACGCTCGAATCATGACAAAAAACTGTATTTTTTTTCAGGCTGGATCAAGCTAATGCGCATGCGCAGACCTAAATGCGCGTCTCTTCGGAGGCGCGCGTCTGACTGTTTCTATAGAAACCGGTGATTCTAACGGCCGCTGAAGTGACGCGATGACTTTACCAGTCGGCGATTGGCTCTTGGCTTTAGAAGGCGGGACTTATTCCGCCATATTGCCCGTTACACTTTCTCCCATTCAAAACAATACGAGTGACACGTCTTGTGTTATTCTATAGTCTTTGATGTAACTCAGTCAGAGATGGATCACAGGATACAGTAATTAATGACGTAAGATTTGTTCCACGGTGGGTGGATGGCAGCATAGAATAGCGAGTATCCGAGCGGTTAAAGCAGATAGATGTAACAGATGAGGATGACAGGCAGTGCGATGAGAAATGGAAATAGTGACGACAGGAACAATGAACATAACGCGGACGCTGAGCAATCCCAAGCTCCTAACAGAGCCTGCATATAGTCGAGTCGAGACGGGGGTGCGATTTCAGGCTATGCAATTGAGATAGTGAGTAGTTGAGCGTCATGTTTGCGACACAGCTAAATAATAGGCCCAGAGTTAAAACTCTAAGCAGAGCAGATACTGGGACGTTGCGAGCGATGATTGAAGAACAAACTTCTCTTGCAGTAAAACGCAAGAGAGCCACATAGCACTCTTGTCGCTAATTGAGCACGGTCAGCGCAGTACGGGGACCTTTTCAGTCAGATTGAATGGCGGGGGGGTTACCAACCATCCAAAATACTGTCCACGATAGATAAACGGGAGTGGAGACTCACCCGCCAGCTATGTAGAAGGTCCGATGGAGTAGCGCGAAGACGAAGATCGGCAAACACCAGCAGAGTGGTGTGAGTTGATGAGTAGCCAACTCTTTTACTTTCAGTTAAAACAGCTCAAACATGCATTTTAATCTGGGACTAGCTTAAGCCTTGTCTGTGAAATTGGGGGTATACTCAATATTATTATTCAACACAAAACTTGTCAAGTTAATAAAATAAATGACATGTATAAAAGCATTAAATGTAATTATAAACCTGATCTATAACTTTTCCCATACAAGAATGCCCTAGATTTTAGGAAATTGTATTATTTATGCACTTATGATAAAGTTTACAATAACTTGTTTTATGGTATCATAATGTGAGCTATTGTTTTGCGGTGTGAACTTTGATCTTATCACCTTTAAACTTGTTATTATTATTCTCAGGTTAGATAAAGTAAGTCGAGTCTGGCCTAAATTATAAGCATTTTAAATTACAGTTTGGTCAGAAGACTTCTCTGGTTCTTGATTAAAGTCTTCAGTAGATCAAAGCTTCGCTAGACAGTTTTTGTAATCAGTTAAATTTCTTTTAATTGGTTACTATTCTTATAATAAACAAAAATGTAAAGGCAAATAAAATGTCATCATCAAAGTATAAAGTACAACAATCACGCTTTAAATCAAAGGTGTAGTCAGATCTGGGCTTCTAGAGTCGGAGGGATTGATGCATCAGTTTCCAAAGAGGCAATCAACTCTTCAGCTGTCTGCCTTTTCATGTCCTTGAACTTCAGTAAACTCAACCCAGATGGCTGCAAAGGGTGGACCAACTCCATATTAAACCCTATGGATTAAGAATGGGATGTCATTAAAGTTGCACGTAAAGGCATACACAAACATTTCAGATGTGCAGAAGGCCTTTATTAACCCCCTGGAACCGTGTGGATATCTTTTATGATGGATTGATGCACTTTTTTGATGCTTCAAAATCTCATTTTTACTGTCATTATAAAGCTTGGAAGTGCCAGGACATTATTTAATATAACTCTGATTGTGTTCGTCTGAAAGAAGAAAGTTATATAAACCTAGAATTGCTTGAGGATGAGTAAATCATGGGGTAATTTTCATTTTTGAGTGAACTTATCCTTTAACCAATCAGAATCTTTCAACCTGAATAATGACATGGTGTTAAGGTAAATTTGCTGTGGAAATGTGAATGTACGCAGAGCGGCCTACATCTCTGACTTCTAATCTTCATTTATCATATCTGGTTCTTGGTCTTTAAATGTAAATTTCCCTACTCTAATATTTTCTTATCAGTTCTAAAAAGACTTTTACCTTAAAGTGATACTTCACCCAAAAATGACAATTCTGTCATCATTTACTCCCCCTCAAGTTGTTCCAAACCTGTATAATTTTTTTTTGTTCTGTTGAACACAAAGGAAGATATTTTTCTGAAAGTTTGTAACCAGGCCACTTTGGGGCACCACTGACTTCCATAGTAAAAAATAAATACTATGGCAGTCAGTGGTGCCCCAGAACTGTTCAGTTACCCACATTCTTCCAAATATCTTCATTTGTGTTCAACAGAACAAAGAAATTTATACAGGTTTGGAATAACTTGAGGGGGAGTAAACGATGACAGAATTGTCATTTTTGGGTAAACTATCACTTTAAGACCTTATACATTATACCTTAAGAATAAGAGGTTAAAAAATAACTTTTGGAGTCAGATTAATTATATTGGAGTCAGATAAATAACTGAATTATGCACGTCAGCAGTGTACGCTTCCAGTCTTACATTGAGTTAATAATTATATGTGTGGTTTTCCTTCACATATCTTCTTAAGTTTACACTATCTATGAAAAATTTCAGTCAGGATTCAGATCTCATCATAGCACAGAAACTGTGCTCGTTAAAATTACAAACGACTTACTTCTAGCTTCTGACCAAGGCTGTATCTCAATACTAGTGTTACTTGATCTCAGTGCTGTGTTCGACACTATAGATCATAAAATACTCCTAGATCGACTACAAAATTACACTGGTATTCAGGGACAGGCATTACGGTGGTTTAGGTCGTACCTATCAGACCGACACAATTTTGTTTATATAAACGGGGAAAAATCTAAGATCACGACAGTAAACTATGGAGTGTTGCAAGGATCTGTGTTAGGCCCTCTGCTATTTTCAATATACATGCTGCCACTCGGCAATATTATAAGAAAACATGGAATTAGTTTCCACTGTTATGCCGATGATACTCAGTTATATATTTCAACACAACCAGATGAAATCTCTATCCAATCTGACAGAATGTATTAAAGAAGTAAAACATTGGATGACTAGTAATTTTCTTCTATTAAATTCAGATAAGAGTGAAATATTACTTATTGGGCCAAAAACCTGTACACAGAATCTCTCAGACTACAATCTGCATTTAGAAGGATGTACTGTTACTCCATCCTCGACAGTTAAAGACCTGGGTGTTATATTAGACAGCAACTTGTCCTTTGAAAATCATATTTCATATGTTACAAAAACAGCCTTCTTCCACCTCAGAAACATTGCTAAGATACGGAATATGTTATCTATTTCTGATGCAGAAAAGTTAGTTCATGCTTTCATGACGTCTCGACTAGATTACTGTAATGCATTATTAGCTGGTAGTCCTGCTTCCTCAATAAATAAGCTACAATTAGTACAAAATGCAGCTGCTAGAGTTCTTACCAGGTCAAGAAAATATGATCATATAACACCAATTTTCTCATCGCTACACTGGTTACCCATTAAGTTCCGTATCGATTATAAAGTATTGCTAATGATCTATAAGGCTCTAAATGGTTTAGCTCCTGTGTACTTAACTGATCTTATATCGCCCTACAATCCTTCACGCTCTTTAAGATCACAAAACTCTGGACTTCTGGTTGTACCTAGGATATCTAAGTCCACTAAAGGAGGGAGAGCATTTGCACATTTGGCTCCGAAACTCTGGAATAGCCTTCCTGATAATGTTCGGGGCTCAGACTCGCTCACCCAGCTTAAATCTAGATTAAAGACGCATCTCTTTAGCCAAGCATTCACATAATGCATCTCAAATCAGATCAATTGCACATGACTCTCTGTGCTTAATGTTATGAACAGCAGCTACGCTAATTATTCTCTATTTGCTTTTCTGTTTTACCTCGGGACACCCGTCCCGAGGTGACTAGAGAGGACTTCAGCTTCAGTTTGGATCCAGCCTCTTAAGAAGACCTCAGATGACCAACACCTATGAAGAGACGGCGCCAACTCCTGCGAGGACTTCAGAAGACGCAATCATCTGGATCAACATGCACATTACACAATTTCTATATCCTAATTATTGTTAATGTAATTCATTTTTCAGGAGCTCATTGCTTCTACCTTCAGTTAAACTGTTAACAGTGGTTGTAAATTAATTGCCTAAATTATTACATTATTTGCTAACTGCATTCTTTAAATTGTAATGTTGACATGCATTCTCTGTAAAGCTGCTTTGAAATGATATGTATCGTGAAAAGCACTATACAAATAAATGTGAATTGAAATTGAATTGAATTAAGTTAAAGGAAAGTGGAAGAATCAACACTTTTGATAATGTGTACATTGACATCTACTAGACTGAAATGTCTGAATTGTTGTGTTGTCAGATTGTTTTTTATTTGTTTTTCTTCATCATAGGTGTCATCAGGGTGTGTAAACCACCATAAACTATATAGTGGTTAATCAATAATGAAAGTATATTTGTGACACGTGCAGAAGCACAAATGACATTCAGGCTGTTAAACAGGCCTGCAGTAAAAGCTTCAGATCAGACCCTGAACAGACTTTGGACTGAACAACACTGGATTGAAGCATTTATAGTAAGCGCTCCTGTGAACCCTCATTTATAAAACATGCGTATGCACAGATTTGATCTTAGAGTGTGTTTATGCTAAAATCTACGCCAAAGTTCATATTTATAAAAATGACATGGAAAAGTGATTACCGCCACGTCAGTGTCTGAGCAGACATACACACTTTTCCTTGTGGCAGAGAGTCAGAGTACTGCAGGTATTTGGAAATCTAAACAGCAGCAGCAATAATAATAATAATCGTTAATATGTTTTACTTAAATAATTAACACTAACAAAATGAAAGAAAAAAAAAAGTGTAGGTCATGCTGAGTTTAGGAAACCGAGATGGCTGAAACCTCATTATTTTTTTTATTTTTTTTTTATTATTTTTTTTTTTTTACATTTATTTTACAATTTCAGTTTTTTTTTTTAAACAATCGCTAGACATTTCTCAATACTTAGGTCACTTTTTCCAAACTCTTCACACAATGATCACAGCATCAGTCTATGTGAGCTAAACTGAGGATCATTTATCAGTGTTTTGCTGCAAAATGCATTCAATCATGACATCTTTCAGTTTACATGAATTGTTTTGTAATATAGACACAAACACCAAAACTTTATGTACTGTACAGGCCAATTTGTTTGTTTACATAATTTAAAAACCTAACACAATAGGCTACAAGTTGAAAAAGACAGCAGTATGCTACATTTCTACAGTAATGCTATATTGAAATATATTCTGAATTTAAAAAAAATATATCAAATACTCTCAAAGCAATTAGATGAAACTGAACACAGACACAAGAGGTTCTTTCAATGTCAAAACTTAGGAATAATTTGTACTGTAATCTAAACATGGGCCATACTTGTTCTGTACAGAAATAGAAAACATTGTATAATTCCACCTGATGTTAGTGTTTTTTAGGTCTGTGTTTTATGATTGTCAAAGTGTGTTGTGTGAAACCTTTGCTAGAGTTCTGGAAGAATGAGTTGATTCGAGACATGAATGAAGTGTTTTGGTAGTTTTAGTGCATTTTTTAAATGTGAAATTAACTGCTGTGAAGTTGGCTAGGAGAACTGTGTGAAGAGTTGAAAAAGTGATTTAAATATTAAGAAATGTGGCCTAGTGATTGTAAAAAAAAAATGTGCAGTTTTTAGTTTAGTTATTTTAAACAATATTTAGTTTTTATTGTGAGTAGGCTACACAGAAATAAAAAATAAACTCTTTACAGTTTTGATATTTTTTTTCTCTCAACGCAATTTTGACTGACACGATAGCAAACTTTTTAAAAATAGCTTGAAAAAAATACCTTGAAAAAATTCTTAAATTACTTTGTCCCCCAATTATGCTGATCCCTCATTATTATAATTAGAGTTATTAGAAGTAGTAGTTCCTTTCTAACAGGAACTCGCACTGCGTCTTAACGCATTTGGGGAATGCCTGCGTGTCTGAAACGCTATCAAATCATGCCAATCGTATTGGCCGGCGACAGCCTATGACGTCACTACTAATGTTGCCCGAACGCACATAAGGGGCGCCTAGAGAACAAGTCGACCTCTTTTCATCTTCAGGGACTGTTTTGTCTAAACACTGTTCAAGACGTTTTCAGCGGTGTGTACATCCGTGTCTTAGATATTTGATGCTTGATGACACTCATGACTTGTGCGTCCTTTGCAAAAACATGTAAAGAACTCTCAAGTACTGAACATGCATGTTCTAACAGAGCTTTCCCGCTGAGGAAGCTCAACTCTCTTTCTGTGGGAAGAGGGACAATCTTTTGAGCTTGAAGCGCACAGAAGAAGTTCGACTGAAGTGTTTGTATGTGCTTATTCTGTATGCTTCAGCAGCTGACGAGAGTGTTGTGCTGTTTGAGGATGCTTTGTCTTTTGCATCCTCAATATCAGCAGTCTGTGCTCTTTTACGTTCAAGTGAATTGTGGATTGGTTAAAGTTTTTGACACTTAATCACACACATTACTTGTGCGTTGTTTGTTTGGGCGAGATGCGCGCGCATTCAGTTTTTAAGGAAACCATTTGCTCGCACGCTGTGCGTGTTTCCTATGGTATGTTTCCCGAGTCCTGCTCCCCAGGATACCCGTCTCTGCGATCCGTTCTGTTGGTTACTGACAGTTTTCAGTCCCTCTTTCTGGGCGAGTGCTTTAGAGGCAAGTGCTTTAGAGACTCTGTTTAGGTAACAGACAGGTTGCTGGCCAGACTAGGTTACTAAAGTAGGACCAGGTTGGCCTCCCTGGTGGCGTTAGAGGTAGACTATGCTCCCCTGAGAAGTGACTGGCTGGGGCTCCTTTTGGCTCCCTGGCCACATTCCCTTGAAGGAACCCCTTCTGTTTGAAGTTGTTGGTTCCAACCTTTGAGCGGCCTTGGTAGGCCTCTGGATATTTCTGGGGGCCTCTTTGAGGCTTATAGCTTGGGTGTTGGCTGTAGGTAGACACGGTTAGAACCGTAGGAGGAGTGATTGACATTTCTATTGCAATTGACAATATTTTGTCAGTCATTCTTTGGCATGCACTCCCCTGAGCATGGCAGCATGGGTATTTCGTTCTCCAAATGCGTTAAGATGCAGTGCGAGTTCCCTTTCGAAAGGGAACGTCTCAGGTTACGTATGTAACCATGGTTCCCTGAGAACAGGGAATGAGACACTGCATCTCCCTGCCATGCGTCGGGGCTGCCTGCTGAACAGTCCCTTCAGTGGTCGACTTGTTCTCTAGGCACCCCTTATGTGCGTTCAGGCCGCACTAGTAGTGACGTCATAGGCTGTCGCCGACCAATACGATTGGCATAATTTGATAGCGTTTCTGACACCGGTTCCTGCGGAGGCGTTCCCCAAATGCGTAAAGATGCAGTGTCTCATTCCCTGTTCTCAGGGAACCATGGTTACATGCGTAACTTGAGACGTGTAATACTAGGCTAAACAATTGAAAGGCTACTTGCTCAAAATAAAACATATAGGCCTAGACATGTTTTATCCTGTTAGCATAATTACACAGCATTAAAGTTCAATTATTTAGCATGTATACTTTGATTCCCCACGTGTGGAATTACTAATTATTTCAGCTAATCCTCCAACAGGACCACGATTTTGGCCTTGTTAAAATTCTTCATCTTGCTGCTTGCCATTCTCAAGTACAGGATTTGGACATTGCTGCTATTTTATATGCTAATGATATTAATAAGGTTAGCTCACCCAAAAATGAAAATTTTGTCATTAATTACTCACCATCATGTCGCCCCAAAATGTAAGACCATCATTCATCTTCGGAACACAAATTAAGATATTTTTGATGACCTCCAAGGGTTTCTGATCCACACATAGACAACAACGTCATTGCACCTTTTAAGGTCCATAACGGTATTAAAGACATACTCAACATGACTAAAGTGGTTTAACCTTAATGTTATGAAGCGACGAGAATAACTTTTGTGCGCAAAAAGAAAACAAAAATAATGACTTTATTTAACAATTTGAACTGTTTGTAGTGAACGAAGTTCAGCGTTTTCAGGTTCTATGTCTGAAAGCCGATGGGCTGGTGGTGACCAGATAGCATATGGTGACATTGATACAATGTTTTGTTTTAATCCAAACCATCATTTTGGTTGAGATTGACATTTCAATGTTTAAAGTGTGTTGGATCAGAATTGAAATTTTGATGAAAGTCGACAGCACACATGAGTGGAGACAGTGACACTGAACTAACAGTGATTTGTAGTGGATGAGCACAAGATCATGCAGGTGTGTATCTCTGTAGAACACTAGTGGGTGTTTCTCAATCAGTCAGGCATGTCAAACCACGACGGGTTTTTCAACCGCTTTACCCGATTTGCTCTAATCCACTGGGGGCTTGGTTTAGGGGTGGGCCTTCATGCTTTAGCAAGTCTGTTGAAAATGGTTGAAAAATACCCATTGTACTTTGAATTAACCCCTGTAGCAGATCTATACAGGTGGAGCTGGGGAAGGTGAGGAGTTTCTGAAAACACGCTGCAGACAGTTAACAGGCAACTCTATCAGTATTTGTTTAAATGTTGATCCGCAGCTCATTGACCACTGTGCTATCTAGAGTTTCATGCCAGAACTAGGTAATCCATTCACACGACTGGAGCTGTGTTTCTGTAATTATTCCTCCACATCCCACAAGGATGCCGACCGCTGATCTATATACAACTTTTTTTTAATACCTAAATAAAAATAAAAAAATGAGTAAAAGTTGTTTTCTGTTGAGATCAACATAGTGCCACAAATGTTGTGAACAGAGATAAACATTTACTGAGCCTGGAACAACTCTTAATTATGATTAACAATTAACTTGAACTACTTTTTTTATCTGAAGCAATATAAGTCAAGTACAAAAGACAGTGAATCAGGACACTATAAAAGGAACATGTGAGGCTGTGAGGATGACAGAGCAAGATTTGGAATAAAACATCAGTGAAGAATGTCTGTTGTAAAGCAGCAGGTAGATGGAGGACTCAATGAGAAGGAGATCAGTCAACAGATCAGCTCTGAAGACGGAAGACAGAATCCACCTCAAACAGACACTTTGAGAGCTGAAGCTTCAACTGACAGACAACAATACTGTGATCTGGGCATCCCTGACATCCATGCAGCACTGAGAGAACTGACCGCCACTGTTACAGAGCAGAAAGGAAACATCAGAGAACTGACCGCCACCGTTACAGAGCAGAAAGAAAAGAACAGAGAACTGACCGCCACCGTTACAGAGCAGAAAGAAAACATCAGAGAACTGACCGCCACCGTTACAGAGCAGAAAGAAATCATCAGAGAACTGACCGCCACCGTTACAGAGCAGAAAGAAAACATCAGAGAACTGAGGGATGAGATGAACAAGAAAAATGAAGGTACTTCACCAAAACATTCACTCTTTTATCAATGATCCTCAAAGTAAAACACCAATGCAATACATTGTATAGTGTAAATGTTCGTGTAAAGTTGAGTGTATATGTGTAAATTGTGTTATCTATTACAATAATCAGTGTAAATGTCATTTAACAGAATCTTTATTCCTTCACAGAAATTTCAAATCTTACTCTGGGTCAAGTGGAGTTGAGAAAGGAAAATAGAGGTGAAAGTGTGCTTGAATGATGTTAAATTCAGTGTATTCATTCTCAGTGTAATACAGTAATATATCACAATATTGCTTATGTTTTTCAATAACAGACAGAGAAATAGCTTTTTCAGCTTCACTGCTGGAATCTGGTGAAGGACATACTGGTCCTTTTACCAGTGAATTCACACTAACCTACAAGAACGTCATCACAAACATAGGGAACGCCTACAACCCAATTACAGGTAATTATCAATGAAATGGAGTCATAAAACTCAGTTTATAGTAATGAAACCCTTCTGCTCCATTCAGACCTCTCTGCAGTTGTGTAATGTGTATAAGAGAATTAGGAGCCGTTTACACGAAACCAGCATTTTGGGGTCCTGAAAACACATACTTTTGAAAACAGGCTTCACAGTGCAAGGTTTTGGAAACGATACCGTTATCGTCTCCATGTAAACTACAAAAACATGAATTTGTGAAAAATGTGATGTCATGCATATTACATGTTCAGTCTATAGGTGTTTAGTGTTTCTGTACACAGTGGCATCGCCAACTACTGGCCTGGCAGCAGAATACGGCATTAAGTCATTTCCATCGATCTGTGTGAAAAACGCAAAGAAAAAACTTGTCTGTTTTTCAGACAATAACAACATTGTCTGAAAAACAGACAAGTTTTTTCTTTGCGTTTTTTTGTGTGTAAATGTATCCTGAAATCATCAGCCATCTTTCAAAACTATTGTACAATGTGTTTGGTAATTAATCAATCATACAGAAAACAGCTGATTCTTTGTCTTGTTATTTGATTTAGGTGTTTTCACAGCCCCACTGAAAGGAGCGTACATGTTCAGAATCTCTGTATTTGGTCAAGGCCCAACTCCATCAGCTGAGTCCATTTATAAGAATGGAGAGCGTGTGGTTATGGCATATGCCCTTCAGCCTCAGAGTTGGTTAAACTCCTCGAATGGAGTTGTGTTGATCCTGGAGGTTGGAGATGTTGTCTATGTGAGACTTTGGCCTAATACAAGGATACATGATGACCAGTATAACCGCAGCACTTTCAGTGGTTATCTGCTGTTTCCCTTAAGATAACAGGAGCTTTGCAAAATGTGATTTAAGATGAAAATCATGAAGAATCATTAACATGTGAACCTGTATTAATGAGGACTAATGTGTGTTTGAAATTTGCATGAGCTGTATACATGTAATTTTGTATAAAGAGTTTCAGCACTGAGACAGACAGGACGAATATCACATGTGACTCAAATGTAGGGCTCCTTGATTAAATTGTAGTCTCTGTTTAAAAAAAAAAAAAATCCTTGATTGCAATTTACCAGAAGTGGTGCATATCCACAGACGAGAATCCATTGACAGCATTATTGGACCATTTTGTAAGGCTGCACGATATATTAAAACCTTTGAAAAATAGTGTCATTCAGAAAGGCTGCGATTCAGTTAGATAAATATATGTCCTGTGGGTTCAATGTATATACGCTTTAATTATTTCCATTTGTGTAGGTTACGTGCAGTGTTCCCAGGAGAAAAAAAGTGCAGTAAAATACACTTTATTTTAGTACACTTAGTACACTTCCATAATGTACTTAAAGTGCTCTATTTTCGTGCATTTATTTTGTACTTAATGTACTAAAAGCACTTCTTTAGTAGTTCTTAAGATAATCGTAAGAACATCTAAGTGTACTCAACTGTACTATTTTGAGACGCCATGAAATATGAACTAAAATGTGCTTTTAATATACTATCTCTGTATTTAAAACAAAGGTATTTAGTTACCACTTGTAGTACACTTGAACCCATCTTTCATATACTTTTAAATAAATTCATCAGACATAGAAAATATGTCATCCAATTGTACTCAACACAGTTGAGTACACTTAGATGTTCTTACGATTATCTTAAGTACTAAAGAAGAGCTTTTAGTATATTAAGTACAAAATTAGTGCACGAAAATAGAGCACTTTAAGTACATTATAGAAGTGTACTGAAAAAGTGTATTTTACTGCACTAAATATATTTAAATTGTGCTTTTTGGGCACACTTAATATATTAAAATTATACTATGCTAAATGCATATTAAATGTATTATTTTGAAACAACCTGAAGTATAATAAGCATATTTCAAGATGTACCTAATTTAAATTTTAAGCTATTTGCAATATATTTAAATACATTGAAATTGTGTTAAAATGGACCCATTTAAGTACAGTTAATGCAATTTAAGTGTATTTCTTTAAATACATTTAAAATGTACTTTTAATACTTCTGCTATTACAGTTAGAGTATATTTGAAGTATTGTTTTAATGTGCTCTTAACGTACATTTCTAATACAATTTCAGGTCATTACAAATGCATTAGCATAACACCACTTGGTTTATTATAAAGCTGTTTTTATCTGTGTGTGTGTATATATATATATATAATATATATAGTACAGAATTCTACATTAATGAATAAGAATTACAATGCAATTTTATGAAAAAGTCCCTGAAAAACAAAGTAAATAAGTGATTTTTTATTTATTTTAACAAATGTAAGCATGCAAATGCCTGAACCAAACAAAGAAACAAAAGAGTTTAAATGTCACATCTTCATCTTCAAGTGGAGGGTCACTTCTTTGAGCACAACTTGCATTTTCTGTTTTCTGCAACTGATTCAGACACTGTAGTATTTGAAGGCTGCTTTATCACAGGATCTGTGAAAGGGGAAAAAAGTTGTATAAAATTAACAAATGAAAAACAGTTTTGCATCCATGATTGAATATACAGTGTTTTATAATTTGCATTGATATTCATTGGAATTTTGTTGACTTCTCAGTTTAACTTTTGACTATATCCTCATCAAGCTTGACATGTGAGAGTCCATTTTTATCCTCTTGTCTGTCGTCACTATGCAGCACTCTTGAGTTACACTGAACATAAGATTAGTAGAAGAAGCCCAACAACAACAGCAAAGTTCAATCACAATGTCACTGATATTGATATTTGAAGCAAAAGCAAACTGTGAGTATTACAAGGTATGTCGTATATTGATAATTGTGGTTTATTTGGACCTAGGATAATTCCCATGATTGTGTATTTTGTGGTTATGCTAACATGCTCTACACTTCTGTTGCAAAGATTTAAAGAAATTAGAAGTTTGCTTGTATGCAAAGGCAACTACAACAGGTACCCTGCAACTTTACCAAAAACGGAAACAATTAAAAAATAAACTTTTACATGAATGACTTAAAGGAAGCACAAATTAGACACCTGCACTGTAAAAAATCAAATCAAAGCAGATTTTTGTGTTTTCTCAACTTTTTGTATTCATTTTATACAAAAATAAGTTGAGAAAACTCAAATCTGCTTAAGTTTGTTGCCTTTAACTTTTAAGTTCTCAATTTTTGATGTTTTATAGTGTAGAATGGGCACATTGCTAATATTTTCCTTTCAAGTTTGACAGAATCACCCTCTATTAGGCCTGATTCAAAAAATCTCTATAACAGATGTGATACGACACTAAAACACACTCTTCTTCGCTTGTCTCTGCACTCAGATTTCAGTTTTTTGTTTTCTTTATGCAAACACCAACTAAAAACTTACCAGTAACTTACCACATCTGATCAGACAAATTGAATGTAGCTGCATTGAAAAAGACGTGCTGTTACACGTTGTATCAAAAATACAACTGGCACAGAAAAGTAGAGTTAATTAAATACAAACCTTACCTGGAGTCACAAAAAGCCACACAAAAGAAAAATTTAGATATTTTAATGAAATCTCATCAATTTATATCCCTCCAATGAAAGACGATTCACCAAATCTGTTCACGTTTCAAGTTAATCACAAAAAAAAATAAATAAATAATGCATATGAATCACGTGGTCTCTTCCAAGTGTTCTAAAGTGACACGATCGCTCTAGTCTATATAATTTAACAGTTTAAGTTTTCTATTAACATTCAAGGCACATAGGCTACATTTGCACAGCATATCTGGTAAACAGCTTCAGGTGAGAGGCTGCAGCTCATTATCATAATCTGTTCAACGACCTTGGAACCAATCAGGTTTCGTCACGTGTGTTACACATGTGGATTAAATTTAAACACAAGTAAATATATAGGGATTTTTTTAAACATCTTTGGAAAACTGATTTATGATGCATTTCAAATAATATGATGTTGAAATCCTTGTGGGAATTCCAGTAGTACTCTATTACAATTAACATATCATGTAACGGAAAACAGCCTTTTAAGTAGCATTTTACAAGCACAAATAAGTAAAACTGAACAACATATTAATTTTAAATATGCTTATGGAAATGGTTAATAATAGTTGACAAATGTTTATAATACATTAAGTTGGTACATTGTAAACATACTTTTTTCCCCTGTTTTCAGAATATATGTTAAAAGTATAACTAAGCATATATGTATTACCAACCTACTTCTAGAATACTTTTTTGAAATTTATTAAAACTATGCTTGTGTTTAGCATATTTCTTAAAAGTGTAACTGAGCATATATTTATTACCAAAGTACTTCTAGTTTACTTTTTAGAAATATATTGAAATGAAATTCAAAATATTTTTTAAATGCACTTCTAATAAGCATGTTGGGAATACAAATGTATTATTAACAACTTGCATTTCAAGTGTATTTTTAATACATTTAATATTAGGCCTACATGTTTTTCACCTGCAGTTGGGGCCCAAGCCACTCAGACGCAGGGCCCTTTTGTTTTTCTAAGGAGAATTATTTTTTTCCGTCATCCAGGGCTTTTGGGGGGCCTTAAAGTGCTCAAAAACTCTTGACAATTGGCACACACATTGGAATCTGCGGCCATTAGGACGTCACAAAGGATTGGACCCGGGCGTGGTGGGGGGCTCGACAGCACCCCCTTGAATGGTGTGTATATCAAACATGCTTGCATGTATTAGTATGAAACTCGGTACACATATAGACCTCATTGGGCCTAACAACTGTCATGCTCTAAGTTATACGCTGGCTCAACAGGAAGTCAGCTATTAAGGGTTGTTTGAAAAATGCATGCTCTGGAATTTGATATACTCCTCCTAGACGATTAATCCGATCACCACCAAACTCGGTCAGCATGAAGTCAAGACATTGAGGATGTAAAATTGCGAGCAGATTTTTGATATCTCGAGCGGTTTGGCCGTGGCAAGGCAACAAATTTATGGCGAGAAAAGGGAAACAGGAAATGTGTTATAATCTCTGCATACATTGATTGATTTTTATGAAACTTCAGCTGTGTGTTCATTGTAGGAGGCCGATCACATGGATGTGAGTATAGAGAGAATGCATGTGACGTCACCGTCGACCGTTATGACTGCGGTCACGCCCACTGAGTAGCACAAAGAACGAGTGGCAGCATTGGTTTTCAGCGTGAATGCCACGAAAAACACATCCAAAACAGGAAAGAGCTTTGTGATTTACTGTACAAATAGCTTTGACACAAAACCTGAGGTATATTTTTAAAGACTGCTGAAAGCTACAGAAAAAAGAAGCAAATAGGTCGCTGCAATTCACAGAAACAGCTGGACTCCAGGCAGAGAAACATGGATTTGCAGTTATCATTTTGTGTCGAACTGTTGGATTTTGAGGTAAAAATCATATCTTATATATTGTTTTGCTATATATTGAATTGTCAACTTATCAATTAATATTTACCATCTTATATTCTGCATAATTTGGTGTTTTTAAATAAACACTGACAAAAACTACAAATTTTAGGGCTGGACAATAAGATAATATAACATTGATATAAGTGATTACTCGTATTTAAACCTACCTATATTGTAGTTATATAAAATATTCACAGGGCAGATTTGCTTTATGTATTTTGAAATCAGGCACATATACAGATGCTGATCATATAATTATAATATCATCAAAAAGTTGATTTATTTCACTAATTCCATTCAAAAAGTGAAACTTGTATATTATATTCATTCATTACACACATACTGATATATTTCAAATGTTTATTTCTTTTAATTTTGATGATTATAACTGACAACTAAGGAAAATCCCAAATTCAGTATTTTAGAAAATTAGAATATTGTGAAAAGGTTCAATATTGAAGACACCTGGTGCCACACTCTAATCAGCTAATTAACTCAAAACACCTGCAAAGGTCTTTAAATGGTCTCTCAGTCTAGTTCTGTAGGCTACATAATCATGGGGAAGACTGCTGACTTGACAGTTGTCCAAAAGATGACCATTGACACCTTGCACAAGGAGGGCAAGACACAAAAGGTCATTGCAAAAGAGGCTGGCTGTTCACAGAGCTCTGTGTCCAAGCACATTAATAGAGAGGCGAAGGGAAGGAAAAGATGTGGCAACAAAAAGTGTACAAGCAATAGGGATAACCGCACCCTGGAGAGGATTGTGAAACAAAACCCATTCAAAAATGTGGGGGAGATTCACAAAGAGTGGACTGCAGCTGGAGTCAGTGCTTCAAGAACCACTACGCACAGACGTATGCAAGACATGGGTTTCAGCTATCACATTCCTTGTGTCAAGCCACTCTTGAACAACAGACAGCGTCAGAAGCGTCTCGCCTTGGCTAAAGACAAAAAGGACTGGACTGCTGCTGAGTGGTCCAAAGTTATGTTCTCTGATGAAAGTAAATTTTGCATTTCCTTTGGAAATCAGGGTCCCAGAATCTGGAGGAAGAGAGGAGAGGCACACAATCCACGTTGCTTGAGGTCCAGTGTAAAGTTTCCACAGTCAGTGATGGTTTGGGGTGCCATGTCATCTGCTGGTGTTGGTCCACTGTGTTTTCTGAGGTCCAAGGTCAACGCAGCCGTATACAAGGAAGTTTTAGAGCACTTCATGCTTCCTGCTGCTGACCAACTTTATGGAGATGCAGATTTCATTTTCCAACAGGACTTGGCACCTGCACACAGTGCCAAAGCTACCAGTACCTGGTTTAAGGACCATGGTATGCCTGTTCTTAATTGGCCAGCAAACTTGCCAGACCTTAACCCCATAGAAAATCTATGGGGTATTGTGAAGAGGAAGATGCACTATGCCAGACCCAACAATGCCGAAGAGCTGAAGGCCGCTATCAGAGCAACCTGGGCTCTCATAACACCTGAGCAGTGCCACAGACTGATCGACTCTATGCCACGCCACATTGCTGCAGTAATTCAGGCAAAAGGAGCCCCAACTAAGTATTGAGTGCTGTACATGCTCATACTTTTCATGTTCATACTTTTCAGTTGGCCAAGATTTCTAAAAATCCTTTCTTTGTATTGGTCTTAAGTAATATTCTAATTTTCTGAGATACTGGATTTGGGATTTTCCTTAGTTGTCAGTTATAATCATCAAAATTAAAAGAAATAAACATTTGAAATATATCAGTCTGTGTGTAATGAATGAATATAATATACAAGTTTCACTTTTTGAATGGAATTAGTGAAATAAATCAACTTTTTGATGATATTCTAATTATATGACCAGCACCTGTATATACTAAAGCCTTCATTCTTCACTGATGTTTGTTTCCAGCTCTTGCTCTGTCATCCTCACAGCCTCTCATGTTCCTTTTATAGTGTCCTGATTCACTGTCTTTTGTACTTGATTTACATTGCTTCAGATAAATAAGTAGTTCAAGTTAATTGTTAATCATAATCAAAGGGATGTTCCAGGTTCAGTAGATGTTTAGCTTTATCCACTAGATTTGTGGCACTATGTTGATCTCAACAGAAATTAACTTTTTTTTTTCTTTCTATTTATATAGATCAGCAGTCGGCAACCTTTTAGGACGTGGAGTGATAAATCACAGAAGATTGTTGGATCACAGAAACCTCCGTTCAATGTGAATGGATTGTCTGATCTGCACGCTAGCACAGGTTAAACTCTCTTTACACTTCAATAGTACTTATAGCACCTAACTAAAACAGGCTGTGTGACTGAGGAATTATTACCTCAATGTACGTCCATATGCAAGACTTTTTTTTTTAAATTATTATTAAATACATTAGCTATTGTCACGTGCAATGTTCCCTCTAATTTTTTTTCTCGCTGAGCAAAACTTTTCTCTGCTGAGCGCACATTTTGGCCACCTGAGTAAAAACATACTTTATATCAGACCTGTAAAATGAACGTAAACACACACACAAAAATGGTTTTATCATGCAACTGTAACATTTAACTTTAATGTGCCATTTCTATTTTATTTGACCCTTGATGTAACTTAGTGATTTATTAAATAATATGTTTGAAAACAAGCAGTTCAGTCACTAAATTAAGCACATTTTAGGTTACTTGAGATTTTTTCACATTGCTGTATTAACTGTATTAAGAGTCTTTACCAAGAAATTCTATTAAAAAATGATTTCTGTCCTCCTGCAGGACAGTTCAATTCTTTATAATATAATATGAGAAGTTACGATGATGGTTTGGGACAACCATAATGTGTTTTTGTACAGTCAATTATTAGCAACAGACAGTGTTAAACCATCAAAATTACATGTTTATTGCTTATGAATTTCCCAGATTTTATATACCAGGAGGTTAAGATTTTTCATGGCAAGGAGCCCTAAACAATCCCCTTGTGAGATAATTTTTTTACTAGGCTTACATTATAATATAATAAAATATAATATTTAAGTATTTAAACTGATATACAGTATTATATCAGTTTAAATGCTTCCATTTGTTTTAATATATTATATAGTGAAAACAAACTGAAGCATTTAAACTGATAGCTAAATATTTTTAAGAAAAGTGAACGTTAACTCGTTTATAGTTATCTAAACATCCCTGAAACCCACACCACCACCACACACAAAAATCTATTTAAACTGAGGTATATCACTGATGTATTTTGAGTTTGTAAGCTACCCCTGTGGTGGGAGTGTAATGCCTCGTTTCCACTGAGCGGTACGGTACGGTACGGTTCGGTACGGTACGCATTTTTTTCCGTTTCCATTGTCAAAAGTTGTGAATGGTACCCTAATTCCGAACCGTACCGTACCACTTTTTTGGGACCCTTTCGTTGGGGTACCAAGCATAACAGTACCGTACCAAAAGGGTGGAGCTACACTCTGCAGAACGTTGATTGGTTGACAGAGAATCGTCACTTGCGCGTGCTACAAGGGGAATGACAAGACAAGAGGCGCCACACAAATGTTGTTCAGGCAACGTGTGCATTAATTATCTTCACTTCATGTAGGCTATATAACAAAACAAAATATAAAACACAACCCTGCCTCTTTTCGTTATTTAAAAAAATATGAAACCTATTAATGTGTGGTTCAGGCAATATGTGCATATGTACTCTGATTATCTTCACTGTATGTAGCCTATAATAAAATGAAATAAGACAAAACAACCTTCTCTTTTTGTTAAACGTCAGTTTTAATTATCAATAATAACCATTATAAATAAAATATGAGAAGCTATACAATAAGAAATAAAGACAAGCAAACAATTCAGTCAAACGTACAGCGCACTACAACGGTAAAGTTAAATAAATATATAAAGTTATAAAACTTCGATTTGCCCGGGAACAAGTTATAAATTCATGAGACCAAAGAATGCCCGTTATACACAAGATGAATGATATCTTGTTTTTAACCATTACAGAGACATCAGAGCCAGCGGCGAATGTCAGAAGGACTAGCCGAGGTACAGCTGCTCTCGGCTGGGTACATGAGCACCGAGCACCCGGTGATCGCCTGGATCTCACAACTCCGACAACGTCAGATCAAATTTTCAAATAGGCGCTATCTTTATAAATTAACCACAGATTTGAGATTTAAACAACTACATTCTCGCCTGAAAAACTTTTAAAACATTTCATGACACAGTAAAATAGTTTTTAAATTACGCGGGTTTTCTCCTCCGCTTGCTGGTAGGTGCTGCTGCATGGACGTCTGAACTTTGCGATCTTGGTATTCTGAAACGCCGAATGCAAAGCTCGTCTTCTTTTTGTGACAGACAGCCTCAAGCCGAGAAGCAAGAACAAGATCTGCTGTAGTATGTCCTCCATTGTTGTTTACTATATCGTTTTCTTCTTCGCGCGAGAATGACGTCGATCACTATTTTCCGGCTACACCATGCCTATCAAGTAAGGGTACTGTTTGCGGTGGAAACGCAAGCCTGATCATGGTGAACCGTTCCGAACCGTACCGAACTGTACCAAACCGAACCGTACCGCTCAGTGGAAACGAGGCATAATTGTAAATGTCAGAGTTTTGTTAGCATTCTGTGCCCATCATCCGTTACTTCCACCACTTTTCATTAAAACATGACGTTTTATTTCACATTTCTTTTCGTTTCGCCTTGCCTCTCGTGTTGATGTATTTAGTCCGCAAACATGACAGTATTCTTACCGCGACTGATTTGGCTCAGGGCCAGCCAGCTCACACGCGCTCACATCGTTCTCTTTCTATGAAACCTGTAAACCGCATTCACTGGTTCCAACTCTATAGCGACAATAACTCTATAGCGGTTGCCCAGAGCACTGCAATTATTTCTCATTTAAACTACTACAATCATTTTCATGTCTGTTCTCTGCGCGGCAATTATTTCTTCTATGCGGCCGCGGCTTCAGAAGTGCGCGGCCGTGCACGCGCGCAGCTTAGAGGGAACATTGGTCACGTGTCAGTGATTATCCTGATCTCTGATATAGATGGTCACTCCACTCTCTGTTATCCATGTGAATATCTTACAAAAGTTAGCAGGTTTACCTGCTTTATGTTATGACAAAAAAATGGGGGAATGTACACAAAAAAAAAAAAATTAGTAAGTTATCTTTACATATATGTTGAAGCTTGTTGCTGACAGAGTTTAACTTGTGTTGAATCCACAAAATTCCTTTAAATGTTATTATTCACATGCAACAACATCTTTTATCAACAAGATATAAAACTGAATAAATACATGGATTAATAATTACAAAGAAAGTAATTTGAGGACAAAACCAATTTCATTCTTTCCTTTTTGTTACTGTATAATTATATACAAAATATACTGAAGAAATAAAAATGACTATAATTATTCAACACAAAACTCAAGTTAAATTATTTTAATGACATGTATAAAAGCATTAAATATAATTATTAACCTGATTTACAACTTTTCCCGTACAAGAATGCCCTAGATTTTGGGAAACTGGATTTATGCACTTGTGATAAAGTTTACAATAACTTTTATGGTACCATAATATGAGCTGTTGTTTCGCAGAGTGTGTTTTGATCTCAACACCTTATCTTATTATTCATTATTCTCAGGTTAGATAAAGTAAGTCAAGTCTGGCCTAAATTATAAGCATTTTAAATTACTGTTTGGTCAGAAGACTTCTCTGTGGTATGTTCTTGATTAAAGTCTTAACACACTATCCCCCGATTTCATAGACAAGGCTTAAGTTAGTCCTAGACTAAAATGTATGTTTGAGCTGTTTTAACTGAAAACACCTCGCACTGACATATTTTAAAATAAATCAGTGCCATTGTTTTGTCTCAAGATTCACACCAGTAATGTTTTTTTTTTTTTTTTCTGGTGTAATGTTTTTTTTTTAGTATGCAATGTATTATATTTAATAAATTAGTTAAATATGTGTAGCAAAAAGGCATCTAAAATAAACATTCATATGTAGAGTAGTCTGTCTAAAATTACACTGTATGTAATACTACTGCTTGTTTGTGCACATCTATTTCCTATTCGTATTTTACCCTTTGTTTGCATTGCTGTTTATTTATATTCATATGGTGCAAAATCACAAAGTGGTTTAGTTTTTTATCAATACTTTGTGTTTTTCTTTTTTTCTTACAAACGGATTGACTAGTATTGACAGTAACTCCGTTGTCACTATTGGTCCATTTAAGTCTAACTGATAACAAATGTACAAGAAAATGCACAGGGGAAAAATAAAAAATAAAAATAAAATAAAATACTCCCCCTCAAACAAAAAGCATATGCAAATGCTCAAAATCAACATATACATGTAGATAAAAAATAAACAATAAATATTTAGGCATGGCAATGAAGGGTTGGATTCTGAAATCCACTGCCACTTCAGATGTATATGCTTTGAGAGATGTGTAATGAGTTATCAACCAATATTCATCCTTCTATGTAATAAATGATTTGAATGAGTTATGGGAAAGTGGAAGAATCAACTATATCCACTTTTGATAATGTGTACATTGACATCTACTAGACTGAAATGTCTGAATTTGTTGTGTTGAAAGATTATTTTTTATTTGTTTTTCTTCATAAAAGGTGCCGTCAGGGTGTGTAAACCACCATAAACTACATAGTGGTTAATCAATAATGCAAGTATATTTTTGACACAAATGACATTCAGGCTGTTAAACAGGCCTGCAGTAAAAGCTTCAGATCAGACCCTGAACACACTTTGGACAGAACAACAATTGAAGCATTTATAGTAAGTGCTCCCTCAATTATAAAACATGCATATGCACAGATTAGATCATAGAGTGTGTGTAGTGCTGCAGTACATTTTTCTGTTTGAACAAACAATGAGTCAGACAAGGTCATGATGCTTCCAATAACAGAGTCACTCTCGTAATGTTTATTACAATAATTCAAATATATAAATGTATAGTTCACAATGTTTTGTGACTCATTTAAACCAAACACCAATAAACATATTGCATTATCCTCGTAAGCATCTTTTGTCTTATGCTCAGGTGGTATCCCTCAGATAACTCAAAATTTCTTACCATAAACATACATCACATATCACCATCTCTGTTGTATGTTCAAATGTGTACTACTAACCACTGCAAAACTGAATATTTGAGCAAACCACTGGTTATATAAACAAAACTGAACTACTGGATACAGCAGTTTTACTTATTTAAAAGAAAGATAATTAAAACATTCCATCTTACAATACTATACAAATATCAACCGTATATAACTATATAATATTCAAAGACTACAGATATATAATATTCAAAGATTATATATACCTCTGATGATTTATCCATACACAACTCTATATACTATAAACACAACAAACATGACATTACTACGGGTATTCAGCGTGTTGGAGCCTTTAACCATTTAGGAAGGATCCTCGGAAGCCAGAATTTCGAGGATGCTACGTCATCGACATCCGTCAAAGGACTGTTCCAATGTCGAGGATCCTCGGAATTTCAAACAAGGACTGAGTCCTTCGTTCGAAAAATATCCCATACACAGGAAAGGATGCATATGTGTAGCCTTCGCGCTCTCAAATCACCCACAATCCTATGCACGCAGCTTTGCGATCTTGTTCAAAAATGTTTAAAAAAAATGTTGGACGTTAGCGGGCAATATGCTTTCAAATGTAAGTATATTTACGTTACCAAACATTTGTTATAACTGTAGTAAATATGTCAGATAAATAAAGTTTAACATTTAAATGCCAGTACAAATTACTACCGTATTGATATTATATATTATACAAATACAAATTACGTTATTGATGGCTAACTGAACCGGACCGTCATGTAACTACTGTTAGCTTGGTTGCCGTCACCTGCATTTCCTTTATAAATAACTAGTTAAGTTGTCTAAAGTAATTTAACATTAATATTATACCATTATACCATTCACAGCATTATTCATAGCTTTCTCGTCTTTTTTAACAGGGACCAAGGAACAAACGGAGGCGTTCATACGTCTCCGTGTAGAAAACAAGCAGCTGTTTACCGGGGGGTAATGACGCAATGACGTGCACTTGCTAGTCTGTTCCATTTACGTTTTCTCTGAATGCTAAAGAGGAGCCTCGCCTAGACTCTGAAGGAAGTGACTTGGAAGGACCAGTCCTGCCAAGGAAGTATCCTTGACATTGAGAAATGCCTAGAGTCACTCTCGTAATGGCGGCTTCTTCGCTGCGACTCATAGTTACCCACATAGTCTCTGATCAGCACCTTGTCTCCTCCTGCTGTCCACATGAGGGTATTACGCATCATGAATCCAGCATAATAACACTAATTGAAACAATATCATAAGCACAGTAAAACAATCAAATACTTTGAAAGAACGAAATTAAAAAAATAATTATTTCTGTAACTATACATACATGTCACATGTACGCTAAAATCTACGCCAAAGTTCATATTTATAAAAAGTGGTTCAAAAATTGAAAGTAGTTCTTTCAATTTCAAAGCTTTGTGTGTTTCCCATGGCAACCCCAGTCGCGTGTTGTTTATCTGTACCCGCATATATGAGCATATTCCTTTCTATTTTGATCTCTGCTTTAAGATCAACAGGGTGTGAAAGAATCTGTTTTGGTCCCGTATCTGTTTACATCAGCATGTAATTTATGCAGGTTTTGAAAGCTCTGGTCCTGCTCGTATATGGCAGGACATGCGCGGCAACAGATTACGCTCTGTGGAAGGTTATCGTGATACCCTTATGATGTGCCACCTCTCTTTGTGAGGTTTTATGTAGTGGGTAACATTTAGAATGAAATATCACCTGTAGTGAATGGCATGGCCTCCTCTCATTCTGAGAGTTGAGACTGCCGCTCATCTGAGCTCCAGATAGTCGATATGTCAGGTGCTCGGCCCTCCGGGGCCGCCCTGATAATCCTTCTGGTTGAGTGAGTTGGCTTCTTCTCGTTTAAGAGAGTCGTTTTGCTGAAGCCAACGCTCTACTGAGCTCCAGGTAATATCACGGTTTGAGGTGTTGGCCTTTGTTAGGCCCCCTTGATACCTTCCCTAGGTTGAGTGAAGTGGTTTCCTCTTGCTGAGAGTATAGAAGGCGATATGCTGAAGCCTTCACTTCCCTGAGCTCCAGATAGATCATGACTGTAGGCGTCGGCCCTCTCTGGGCTGCCTTGACATCAACCTGTGATGAGTGAGCTGTCTTCCTCTTGTTTGAGAGTCTCTATTCAAAGCTGCCGCTCCATTTAAGCTCTAGGTAGTTGATGTTTTGACGTTGGCCTACTGCAGGCCACCTTGACAATTACTATGATGAGTGTGTTGGCTTCCTCTCGGACAGTTTTTTATTGAAGCCTCTGCTCCACTGAGCTCCAGGTAGTCGATGTCCTCAAGCGCTGGACTGTTAAGGCCTGTCTTTTAGACAGAGGCGGTTCGGCTGTAGCTTTCCGCCTCCTAGCGTGCAGTAGCTCTGAGTAGGCTACTCCTAGAAGAGCCTCTCCAGCTTAAAACTGGCAGCTAGTGATCGTAGTACGCCTCCTCTCTTTGTGAGAGTCGCCCCCGTCTGGGGGCTGCCTTCTGCATTAGGCTATTAATGCGAGTAGCAGGCCTTGCGGCCTCCTCAATTTGCCTAGGTTGAGCTGAGGCTCCTCTTGATATTAGAGTATAAGCGATTTGCTGAGCTTCAGTTCCCTAGTGGTGTTAGGCAGACAAATAGCCAGGTGTTGTAGGCTTTTGTTGAAAGCCTCCCCTGTGATTGTACTGAAGCATTGTTAGACCTCCTATCATTTAGAGAGTGGAAAGCACTATGCTGAGGTCTCCGCTCTCTAGAGCTTTGGTAGTAGCTTTGTCTAGTTTGAACTTAGAGCAATCTCTCCACCACTCCTTGATTATTATCAAGTCACGGGGTCGAGTGTTGCAGGCCCTCTGGTGGAATTTCTTCCTGTTGGGGCCTCCATTCCTCCAGAGCTGAGCCCAGACTTTTTTGCCTTTGAGCTAGTTTTTGCTCAAGCTTTCACTGTTGAGCCCTTTTTCAGGTTTAGCTCACTTCGCTCCCAGAGCTCTGTGCCCCATATGTGCCCATCACTTTCTGAGGCCTCCTCTAAAAGCCCGGTCACATAGATTTGTATTCCCCTTGTTTTAAGGGTTAAAGGCATTATACTGAATACACGGCTCGTTATGGCAATGCAAAAGAGTATCCCAAGCCTGCAATACCTCTAGTGGCTGTTTCTGCTAGAGTTTGATTTGCTACCAAGTAGTTGGCCCTCCTTGGGTCTCCTCCAGGTAGAGCTAGGTTCCTGAGTGTCCTAGTTTCCTAGATTTGAGCAGATGGTTATCAGGTAGCCCAGGCTCCAGCGGAGCATCCCTGATACTAGCCCTGGAATTCTAGATCTGCTAGCAAGTAGTTGAACCTCGAGCAAGGTACCTTGAAGGCAGTCCTCTGGGTCGAGTAGGTCCTTAGCACTTCCAGCTAAGTTTGTGTCCAAACTCCCTAGAGTTATAGCAGAGTGTAGGCTCTTCAGGAGCCTCCCTGGTACTTGTGTTGAGCTTGGTCTATGCTTGTCTCGGTTGAGTCTAGTTTGTACTCCCCTCACTTTGAGGGTCGTTCCTTAGAGTACAGCGCTCCCAAGTTCTGGTCGGATGGTTGAAGGTTGAAGGTCTCTTGTTGAAGGTCTCTTTAAGTGCTATGCTGAGTCCTGCTCCCCAGGATTCCCGTCTCTGCAATCCGGCCTGAGTTTGTTACTGACAGATTTCAGTCCCTCTTTCTGGGCACCTCCTCTGGAGGCAAGTGCTTTAGAGACTCTGTTTTGGGTGTTGCCCTAAGGGAATGCTGTCACTGACAGCCTTTTAGACCCGTAGGAGGAGTGATTGACATTTCTGTTGAAAATGTCAATTTTTTGTCAGCCATTCTTTGGCAAGCACTCCCTCAGCATGGCAGCGTGGGTATTTTGTTCCCCAAATGCATTAAGATGCAGTGCGAGTTTGCTTTCAAAAGGGCTTTCAACTTTTCAGGTTACGCATGTAACCATGATTCCCTGAGAACAGGGAACGTTCGGGCCGCACTAGTGCTGACGTCATGGGATGTCGCCGGCCAATACGATTGCTGTGATTTGATAGTGTTTCAGACACCGGTTCCCATGGAGGCATTCCCCATATGCGTCAAGATGCAGTTTACAAGGTGGAGATCTGGAACCATTCAGCTGCGCACATTTTATAGGGTTAGTTCACCCAAAAATGAAATTTTTGTCATTAATTACTCACCATCATGTCGCCCCAATCATGTAAGACCTTTATTCATTTTTGGAACACAAATGAAGATATTTTTGATGAATTCCGAGGGTTTCTGATCCACACATAGACAACAACGCCATTGCACCTTTTGAGGTCCATAAAGGTATTAAAGATATAGTCAACATGACTACAGTGGTTTAACCTTAATATTATGAAGCGACAAGAATATTTTTTGTGCGCAAAAATAAAACAAAAATAATGACCTCATTTAACAATTTGAACTGTTTGTAGTGAACGAAGTTCAGCGCTTCCAGGTTCTACATCAGAAAGCCAAAACATGGCCTGGTGGTGACCAGATAGCATGGTGACATTGATACAATGTTTTGTTTTAATCCAAACCATCATTTTGGTTGAGATTGTTTCAATGTTTAAAGTGTGTTGGATCAGAATTAAAATTTTGATGAAAGTCGGCAGCACATTTGGGTGGAGACAGTGACACTGAACTAACAGTGATTTGTAGTTGATGAGCACAAGATCATGCAGGTGTGTATCTCTGTAGAACACTAGTGAGTGTTTCTCAATCAGTGGGGCATGTCAAACCATGATGGGTTTTTCAACCGCTCTTACCGATTTGCTCTAATCCACTGGGGTCTTGGTTTAGGGGTGGGCCTAAGTCTGTTGAAAATGGTTGAAAAACATCCATTGTACTTTGAAACTGGCCACTGATTGGTAAACGGCCATTTTGGTTTTGCGTGTGCGCTTCTCAGTAGTCTAAAAATTAGTTCGACTTCATGCAGTGCTTCCTTCCATATTCAAAGCACACAGAAAGTGTATACCTCTTGCAGTTCACAAAGCTTACGCTATGTCATGCGCCTTCCCTATTAAACTTAAGGAAAAAGTGTAATTGGAAGGCTGAATGTAAAATCATTACAGAACTCAAAATGTACTGTAATGATTTTACATTCAGCCTTCCAATTACACTTTTTCCATAAGTTTAATAGGGAGGTAATCATTCCTCATAGTCACACAACCTGTTTTATTAAATTAGGTTCAATAAATACTATTAAAGTGAGATATTTTAACCTGTGTGTGGCGAGGGGGGCGTGGTTTAGCGGGGTCTGCAGCAGGAGGGAGCGTCTGGGGATGCGCGGTGATTGAACGGGTTGAACGTAAATCACGAACACCTGTTTCTTGTTCCAGTAATTGGTGTGGAGACAGGATAAAACGGCAGGAGAAGCAGGAGCGTATGAGAGAGAGAGGGACTGCTGACAGTCACGCTGAGTGAGCCGTGCTCGTTGTTGGAGTGAAGCCCGTCCTTGGATGTGGAATTATTGAGTGTGCGTTGCACCGTCTTTTTGTTTATGTGTTTGATATTTTCTCTGGTGAGAATAAAGACTGTCAGCAGCCAAAGCCGATCCCTGTCCTCTTCCTTCCCACTACACAAGAACCTTTACCACACTGGTGCCGAAACCCGGGAAGGAAGACGGAAGCCGCCGCCATGCAGGCAAACCCCGCCGCTGGAACGCCGTTTGCGGACATCATCGCATCCCTCGCGGCCCTTCATCAAGAGCAACATCGGGCCCTGCTGGATCTCCGTAAGGATCAGGAGCGCCGCTTTGAGGCGATCGTCCAGGGCCAGCAGGAGGACCGTGAGAGGTTCCGGAGCTGGATAGACCGGGAGGTTCCCGCGGAGACCAGCGCGGCAGCTGCTGGCCCCTTCCAGCTGCCACTGCAGAAGATGGGCCCGCAAGATGACCCGGAGGCCTTCCTGGACCTATTTGAAAAGACTGCTGAGGTGTCAGGTTGGCCCCGGGACCAGTGGCCCATGCGGCTCGTCCCGCTGCTTTCGGGCGAGTCGCAGGTGGCAGCGCAGCAGCTGCCCATCCAGAACCTCCTGGTCTTCAACGACCTCAAAAGGGCCATCCTGCAGCGGGTCGGCCGCTCCCCCGAGCAGCACCGTCAGCGGTTCCGGTCTCTGGAGCTGGGGGAGGGGGGCCGGCCCTTCGTGTTGGCCCAACAGCTCCGGGACTCGTGGAACAGTTCACCACTCGGCTCCCGAAGAAGACCGCCGAGTGGGTCCAGTGCCACCGGCCCACGTCGCTGGATTCGGCCATCCAGTTGGCGGAGGACCACTTGGTGGCGTGCCCAGGGGTCGGCGAACCCTTGCCATCTGTCTCTCTCTCTCCCTCTCTTCCCCCCCCCTCTCTCTCCAGACCTGTCCCTCTACCTAGGTCCCGTCCGCCCGGCCCGCCTCGTGTTCCGCCCCAGGGGCGGGGTGGAACAGATTATCGGCAGTCCGTGGCACCGAGAGCCCCGCCCAGGGGGGCGGGACTGGCCACCGCCGGGCTGGACCCCGCGCCTGCTTCTCCCCTCTCTCCACGCCAATCATTCGGCCCGTTCTCCGCCACTGGAGCGGCGGGCAGGTCTGGGCCGGCCTGTTGGCGTTGCGGGGACCCGGACGACCTGCAGGTCGCCCCCGGTCAAGCTGGTCAGTACCAGATACCAGTGAGTATCAAGGGGGGTACATATCAGGCTTTGGTGGACTCAGGTTGTAACCAAACCTCCGTGCATCAAAGCCTGATTTCATCTGGGGCATTGGATACAGGCCGCATGGTTAGGGTACGGTGTGTGCACGGGGATATCACGAGTTATCCGTTGGTGTCAGTCAGGATTCTATTTAGGGGACAAAAGCATAGTGTGGAGGTGGCAGTTAATCCACACCTCCGGCACCCGATAATTTTGGGGACGAATTGGCCCGCATTTAATAAATTATTGGGACATTTATGTTCGGGTGCCTCTTGGAGTAAATGCTCGCAGGGAAAGGAAGTGCGAGTGCAGGCGGGGGAGACTGACCGGGGACCAGTGGTGACTGCCTCAGGGGAACAGAGCGGAATCGGGAGACTGATTCTCTCGGACCGTGATGATTTCCCCCTGGAGCAGTCTCACGATGACACGCTGAAAAATGCGTTTGAGAGGGTCAGCACGATCGACGGTCAGCCTCTCCAGCCTGGACGACCAGTGACTTACCCCTATTTTGCGATTATTAAAGATAGGTTGTATCGAGTGACCCAAGACACTCAGTCAAAAGAAGATACAACCCAGTTATTAGTACCAAAGAACCGCAGGGAAATGCTTTTCCATGCGGCTCACTCTAACCCAATGGCTGGACACTTAGGACAAACAGCGACACTAAATCGCCTCATGGCCCGATTCTTTTGGCCGGGCATTCACGAGAACGTGCGCAGGTGGTGCGCGTCTTGTCGTGAATGTCAGCTGGTAAATCCTCCGGCCACTCCAAAAACGCCTTTGCCCCCCCTTCCGTTAATGCAGGTCCCCTTCGAACGAATTGGCATGGACCTCATCGGGCCATTAGAGCGATCAGCGAAAGGGCATCGTTTTGCATTAGTCATTGTGGATTATGCAACACGATATCCAGAAGCAGTGGCTCTCCGCAACATTTCCGCTAACAGTGTTGCGGATGCCCTCTTCAGTTTAATCTCCCGAGTGGGGATTCCAAAAGAAATCCTCACTGATCAAGGCACGGCGTTTATGTCACGGACGCTACGCGAACTGTACGAATTGTTGGGCATTAAATCGATTCGAACCAGCGTCTTTCACCTACAAACAGACGGTTTAAATCCATGATTCGTAAGTTTGTTCAAGAAGACGCCAAAAATTGGGATAAATGGTTGGAACCCCTGTTGTTCGCTGTGCGAGAGGTCCCGCAAGCCTCCACGAGTTTTCCCCCTTTGAGCTTCTCTTTGGGCGCCACCCCCGTGGGGTGTTGGATGTCCTAAGAGAGTCTTGGGAGGACGGACCATCTCAATCGAAAAATGAAATTCAGTATGTGCTGGACTTGAGAACAAAACTCCACACTTTGGGGCGGCTATCTATGGAGAATTTGTTACAAGCCCAGGACAGACAGTGTCGGTTGTATGACAGGGGAACTAATCTGCGTAAATTTGCACCGGGAGAGAAAGTGCTCGTATTACTCCCCACGTCAAGCTCAAAATTACTGGCGAAGTGGCAAGGACCATTTGAGGTCACACGGCGAGTTGGTGATCTCGATTATGAAGTAATACGGTCCGATAGGAGAGGGGCCCGTCAAATTTATCACCTCAACCTCCTTAAAAAGTGGAGTGAGGCGGAGTCAGTGATGCTGGCGACGGTGATTAGCGGGGAGGATGATCTCGGGCCAGAGGCGAATGTAAAAAAACAATCCCTCGCTCTGGCCCCGGGGGGAGATCACCTTTCGCCCTCACAGCTCACTGATGTTTCCAAATTACAGGCTGAGTTTGCCGACGTGTTCTCTCCCCTATCGGGCCGTACTGACCTCATTCAGCACCACATCGAGACAGAGCCGGGCGTGGTGATTCGCAGCCGGCCGTATAGGTTACCTGAACACAAAAAAAAGTGGTTCAGGCAGAATTAGAGGCAATGCTTGAAATGGGGGTAATAGAGGAATCCAGCAGTAACTGGGCGAGCCCGATAGTTTTGGTTCCCAAAACAGACGGCTCAGTGCGGTTCTGTGTGGATTATCGCAAGGTGAATGCAGTGTCGAAATTCGACGCGTATCCAATGCCGCGTGTGGACGAATTGCTTGACCGGCTCGGTACAGCTCGCTTTTATTCGACACTGGACTTAACGAAAGGGTATTGGCAGATCCCCTTGTCTCCATTATCCAAAGAAAAGACCGCTTTTGATTACACCAATTCGTGACCCTTCCGTTCGGGCTGTTCGGGACACCGGCTGGTTTAGCGGGGTCTGCAGCAGGAGGGAGCGTCTGGGGATGCGCGGTGATTGAACGGGTTGAATGTAAATCACGAACACCTGTTTCTTGTTCCAGTAATTGGCGTGGAGACAGGATAAAATGCCAGGAGAAGCAGGAGCGTGTGAGAGAGAGAGGGACTGCTGACAGTCACGCTGAGTGAGCCGTGCTCGTTGTTGGAGTGAAGCCCATCCTTGGATGTGGAATTATTGAGTGTGCGTTGCACCGTCTTTTTGTTTATGTGTTTGATATTTTCTCTGGTGAGAATAAAGACTGTCAGCAGCCAAAGCCGATCCCTGTCCTCTTCCTTCCCACTACACAAGAACCTTTACCACACTGTGCTAGTGCACAGATCCTACATTTTGTAATGTCAACTCTCTGGAGATTGGTATGGTAATAGAGACGACAATCTTAATGTATTCGGCCTTGGCGGAACAGATCTGTTACGCTGCAGCTGCAGAGCAAGTACCGAAACTTGCTAGTGCCAGTACATTCACAGACATTGCTGTGAGCATGTAAGACATGTAACACTGCTGCACATGTAACATACATGAATTAACACCTATAGCAGATCTATACAGGTGGAGCTGGGGAAGGTGAGGAGTTTCTGAAAACAAGCTGCAGACTGCTAACAAGCAACACTACCAGTATTTGTTTGAATGTTGAGCCGCAGCTCATTGACCCCTGATGCAACAGCAACCAATCAGCTGTGCAATGTAGATAATGACGTAATCGCTAGCAAATGAGTTAAAGACCCATCAGCCTGAGCTATCTAGAGTTTCAGGCCAGAACTAGGTAAATCCATTCACACGACTGGATGTGTGTTTCTGTGATTATTCCTCCACGTCCCACAGGGATGTAAAACTTTATTTTAAAAACTAAAAAAGCCACACACAAAAATCTTTTGAGTAAAAGTTCTTTTCTGTTGAGATAAACAGTGCTACAAATGTTGTGAACAGAGATAAACATTTACTGAGCCTTGAACATGCCTTTGATTATGATTAACAATTAACTTGAACTACTTTTTTATCTGAAGCAATATAAATCAAGTACAAAAGACAGTAAATCGGGACACTATAAAAGGAACATGAGAGGCTGTGAGGATGACAGAGCAAGAGCTGGAAACAAACATCAGTGAAGAATGAAGGCTTTAGTATGTATACTGCTGCTGTTGGAAACCTTTGTGTTTGTCGTCCAGCAGCAGGTAGATGGAGGACTCAATGAGAATGAGATCAGTCAACAGATCAGCTCTGAGGACGGGAGACAGAATCCACCTCAAACAGACACTTTGAGAGCTGAAGCTTCAACTGACAGACAACAATACTGTGATCTGGGCTTCCCTGACATCTATGCATCACTGAGAGAACTGACCGCCACGTTACAGAGCAGAAAGGAAACATCAGAGAACTGACCGCCACCGTTACAGAGCAGAAAGGAAACATCAGAGAACTGACCGCCACCGTTACAGAGCAGAAAGGAAACATCAGAGAACTGACCGCCACTGTTACAGAGCAGAAATCAATCAACATAGCTTTAGAGACGCAACTAAGAGAACAACAGATGTTTATCCTGGAAGAGATGAACAAGAAAAATGAAGGTACTTCACCAAAACATTCACTCTTTTATCAATGATCCTCAAAGTAAAACACCAATGTAATCCATTGTATAGTGTAAATGTTAGTGTAAAGTTGAGTGTATACTGTGTAAATTGTGTTTTCTATTACAATAATCAGTGTAAATGTCATTTAACAGAATCTTTATTCCTTCACAGAAATTTCAAATCTTACTCTGAGTCAAGTGGAGTTGAGAAAGGAAAATAGAGGTGAAAGTGTGCTTGAAAGATGTTAAATTCAGTGTATTCATTCTCAGTGTAATACAGTAATATATCACAATATTGCTTATGTTTTTCAATAACAGACAGAGAAATAGCTTTTTCAGCTTCAATGAGGGAATCTGGCAGTGGATTTATTGGTCCTTTTACCACTGAAATCACACTAACCTACAGGAACGTCTTCACAAACATAGGGAACGCCTACAACCCAATTACAGGTAATTATCAATGAAATGGAGTCATAAAACTCAGTTTATAGTAATGAAAACCTTCTGCTCCATTCAGACCTCTCTGCAGTTGTGTAATGTGTATAAGAGAATTAACTACAGTTTGTAGTTTACATTGTTGTCGTGTAAATGTAGCCTGAAATGATCTGCCATCTTTCAAAATTATTACACAGTGTGTTTGGTATTGAGCAATCATACAGGAAACAGCTGATTCTGTATCTCTTGTTATTTGATTTAGGTGTTTTCACAGCCCCACTGAAAGGAGCGTACATGTTCAGAATCTCTGTATTTGGTCATGGCCCAACTATATCAGCTGCGTCCATTTATAAGAATGGAGAGCATGTGGTTATGGCATATGATCATCAGCCTCAGAGTTATTTACACTCCTCGAATGGAGTTGTGTTGATCCTGGAGGTTGGAGATGTTGTCTATGTGAGACTGTACCCTAACACAAGGATATTAGATAACGATAATAACCACAGCACTTTCAGTGGTTTCCTACTGTTTCCGTTAAGAGAAGATAATCTTTGCAAAATGTGATTCCAATAATTCTGAACCTTCAGCGTATGATTTAAGAAAAAAAAAAAAAAAAATCATGAAGAATCATTAACATATCAACCTATATTAATGAGGACTAATGTGTTTGAAATTTGCATAAGCTGTATTCATTTAACTTTGTATAAAGAGTTTCAGCACTGAGACAGACAGGACGAATATCACATGTGACTCAAATGTAGGGCTGTCATGACCCCTTGATTAAATTGTAGTCTCTGTTTAAAAAAAATCCTTGATTGCAATTTACCTGTGGCAGTTAACTGGCAAAATACCAGAATTGGCACATATTCACGGACGAGAATCCATGAACCGCATTATAGGACCATTTTGTAAGGCTGCACGACATATTAAAATCTTTGAAAAATAGTGTCATTGAGAGTTCAGAAAGGCTGTGATTCAGTTAAATAAATATGTGTCCTGTGGGTTTAATGTATATGAGCTTTAATTATTTCCGTGTGTAGGTTATGTGCAGTGTTGCCAAGTCCGTGGATTGGACTACTGAATTGGGCTACTTTAACACTGTTGTCGCAGGTTGTTTTTCCATGTCCACCATTTGAAGCAACCCCAAATAATGCTGCCCACACACTTGAAAATTTTAAGATTGATTTTCAACCCCGAACGATTGGAGGGGCAGGACCTAATTTGAGGCTTGTAGCAAATGATTTTTTTGTCCAAAAAATTCTCTATTGTGGTGTTTCATTACAATTTAACTGCTCCCGATCTAGACAGAGTTACGACGATCTCAAGCATGTTTGATATTTATGACTCTTGATGCCCTCGACAGCCAATGAGAATGAGCAAGCGTCACCTACCAGATGTTACGTGCTTCTTTAGCTGAAACTTGGCAGCTGACAACGTCGATTGTCCTCCATTTGTTTTTATTTCACATTTGATCTCTCAAGTCTCAGTGAGATGATAGGTGTGTTCGACATCGGCTGCGGCGAGAGTAGCCGGGTGCAGGCGGAGAGGAGCTGAAAACGGAGACGTGAAGTCGGACACTTTCTGCTTCTCGTAGTGATGCTCGTGATGTGTTTGCATACTTTATCACAGCTGAAGTGAAATAAATGCAATATTTGACTAATACACTGATGTTTCAGAGACAGTTTCATTCAATACTTTATGTACTGCTTACAGCATGTTTTTACAAGAATAAACTTCAATATAAGCAAAAACTAATGTAGTGGGGTCTAAGTTTTTTAAGTTTAAAAATACAGACTTGTGAGCATTAGTGAAACTGAAGGCGTGAAAAAAACATGAAACACATGATCGTTGTTATGCGGTGAATCCAGCCAGTCGTGGAACAGCTGTGTCGTCATCAGCGCTCAGATTCAAAACATTCGGGGCTGAAGCCCCGGCAAAATCGGCTGGTGCCGCCCCTGGTCATGCCTATTCATACAATAAAATATGGAAATACACTCATTGCCATAACCATTCATACTTTCGTTCGTATAATAATAACAAAACTTATGAATACTCAAAACCTCAAAATTCAAATGTAAATTCCTCCATCAGAGAGCCGTTCAATAACTCTTTCAACAGCTCTGCTCCATCGTAGTTTTGACTGGTGACGCGTTGCGCAATGACAGTTGGGTAATTTTACCTCTCTACTTCCTGTGAAGTGATGTATCGATGTTCCCTTATTCCCTATGCCGTTCGCAGTGCCCTTCGAACTGAACATGTTCGCTCCCTTCGGAATGGAATCTCACTTAAGATGGCGAAATACCCTGTGAAGTCCACTTCGCAGTCCACTTACGGTCGAATGGAACGCACCTAACGTTTACATTACAAGGAGGATTGTATACATATTCAAATGTCTTTGTCAGTTTATTGTTTAACCCTTTGAGCGGTACGTTCCCACATATGGGATGTTTATTTCTGTGCCCCTGGGCGTACGGTTCCACATATGGGATTTAGAATGTTCAGCGACGTCACATAGGCTAACTGCCAGATTCAAACTGTGCTTTCGCGCTCTGGCTGCGAGACGGACGCGCGCTCTCTTGTCATCACAGTTATGCAGTGTTTTCAGCCACATAATGTTTCTTTTAAGGTTTCAGACATTTACGCATAAGCACCATTAAACAATACATTTGGAGTTTATAAAATACACACTGATGTCAGACGTCAGGGGAAGCATCAATAAACAGTGAATTCAAATATAATTTGCCGACATTTATTCATATCAGACACACATAATGGGTCTAAGTAACCAGTGGCGCCTGCAGTCGTACGGCTGTACGCACTGTGCGTACCTTGAGAGGGTGCAAGTGAATGCGTTTTTTTTTTTTTTTTTTTTTTTTACATAATTTTTAAATTAATTCTTAAAATCTCTCTGCAAACACTCATGACATATTGAGAGAGCAAGAGACAATGAAAATAAATAAAAGTGTGCGTTTGTGTGTTGTAAAGTCAAACGTGTGTATGTGCGTGTATGGGTGGGCGTGGGGGATATGGGTGAAAAGAAATCTGATTGGCTAGTTTCGTCGTTTTTTTCCACACATGAAACATGATGTTACAGATAGTTAATGTTTAAAAACAGGCTCAAAATGAGTAAACGCTCTCTAAAACAGATAAATTCGACTGAAACATTTGCAAAAAGGCCTAAAACTATAGGGATGGAGAAATGAAGCCTATTAAATCTTTGAAGCTTTTCTGTAAATGTTTCGGGAAAAGTTTATGGTTTCAAAGCATCAAAAGTGTCGAAAACAGCGCCATCTTGTGGCAGGTAAAATGTACGGCAATTCCGTTGTTTTATCCATTAAGCACAAACAAAAGCCTGATGACGCTAAATGTGTTTATTTCAATAATATAATTCACATATTAAATCTGGCAATAGATGAAATGGATCAACAAAAACAATAATTATTTAGGCCTTTAATAATAATAATACTAGCTAATGCATATTGAGTTGTTTGAGGCAAGTAAATTGTGCTGTTATTTTATTGTAAATACTGTTTATATGACAGAACATATGATGATATAGTATAGGCTACAGGCTTATATCTTTAAAATGTTTAGTAAATGGACTTATAGTAGTCCATATAGTAGTGGTCTGGGTGGGTTCAAACATTCTGACACGCAAAGTGAAGTTTCACTTGACTAGAAAAAACGCGAGGATCGTTTCTCTGAAAACAATACCGACATTTCGGGACAAAGCTGTTCAGAGACAACGTAAAAAACAAAACAAAACAAAACATTCAAGAAGCATCAAGCACATCAGAGTGCAGTTACATGCAGCATCAGAAAAAAAAGAGGGGGGGGGGTTCTGTGCGTACCCTGAGATAAAATCCTGCAGGCGCCACTGTAAGTAACTATAAAGTTTACTCTCTTATTCTTCCAGTTCACCAGCCACTTACTTGCATATATTTCAGGAGAAACTGATGTATTCACCTGCTATAAATCCGACTGACAGGACTCTGTGAACTGCAGTGCAAACTAAGATGGCAGCGCCCATTTCGCATTATAGATCAAGATAAAGATCATTTATAAAGGTTTTTAAACGAAACACACTCACTCACACATATTTGAGAATCGGAATATCATATAGTTGAAGACATGTAAGCAAGTTTGCGAATATTTTAAATAAAAAAGGAAAAACAAAATAATAGTGATCCATCTCTCATACAGTGTTATTGTGGCTACTTTCAGCGCTCTTGACACGCACGCGTCGCCATGGAAACAATAAGGGCAAATGTTCTAAAATAAGCCTTAAAAAAAACTCACTCTGGCGGTCAGTTAGAATATTTTAAACTCACGCTTGAAAGGTGTGCGTATCCTGGGTGTTTTAATATTAGAAAGCCTAAAAGAATTTTTGTCAGGACAGAAATTTGTCACTTTTCAGAGATTTCCTATACACAATCCTGAGCGAATGAAACTGTGGTTACGCCTACGTCAACCGTGACCTTTTCAACGTAATTGCGTATTACGTGACGTCACGAACGCGCATCGGAGAAAAGAGCAAAGCCAGCATTTGTGCTTATAAAACGTAAACTTTTTAATTTTTTTTTTTAACTGGCACGTTTCGCTAGATAAGTCCCGTATTCATCGTCTGGTGTCGTTTAAAGCCCTCTGAAGCTGCACTGAAACTGCCATTTGGACCTTCAACCGTTTGGTGCCCACTGAAATGAATGATATGGAGAAAAATCCTAGAATGTTTACATCAAAAACCTTCATTTCTTTTCGACTGAAGAAAGAAAGACATGGACATCTTGGATGACATGGGGGTGAGTAAATTATCAGCAAAAGTTTATTTAAAAGTGAACTAATCCTTTAAGTTGTTTATCTTTTGCACAAAAATGGTTGCAATATTACATCAGTATTCTTGCACTATATTACACATCCGTCTTCGTAAATAACATTTATTTTGAATTGTTTTATTTGAATCTATAGTAATGCATTGATCCAATATACTGATTAACATACACAATTTCTTTCCCAGATACATTCACTTAAGACAAAACTTGTTTATGTGAACCTCGAGATTTTGACACAACGCATTAAGACGCTACAGGTAATTCAGTTTAGGACATGCGCAGTGACAGCTGGTTTTCTGTATGCACTAGGTGTGTGTGCTCATAAAACCATATATCAAATTTTTAACTGGCACGTCTCTCTTACACAATTAAAATCACAATGAACAGTGTGAGTGTACATTGTGAACAAATAATTTGTCTTGAGACAGCCTTAGAAACGGTCTAATAATGCGGTTTATTGACTCTCGTCTATGGAATGTGCATGATTTTGAGCACCATTTTCACATGACAGACAAATCTTTGACAGATTTAGCGAAACCACCGTCAAATTCCTGAAATCAGAAGGAAATCGGTGCTCATTCACATGAGTGACAATCACACTGTGAATTATCAAAGACGCGATCTAAGAGAATCGACGATGCATTGCTGACGCTCGTGAGATATTTGGCATGTTAAATATCTGGACCTGTCTGCAATTATGGCAAGCCGTTTTAACATTTAACAGCTAGACTGGATATGCGTTGCGGATATCTGCATTTCAGTTTTGCCTCGTCGAAAAGAGCATTTCGGATGTCCGCAACTACGTTCTTCCTATCCGTAATTGTCATTTCAGATATCCACAAAGACATTCTTCCTAGGACAAATGACGTCACTTTTGCCATTCATTTGTATGGGGTTTATCATTACAGATATCTACAATTCAGTTGCAGATATCCACTATGTGAATTACGGATATCTGTAACTGGATTGTAGATATCTGTAATTCCAGTTTGAGATATCTACAATTTGATTCTGACTAGTCACAACTCCAGTTCAAGATATCTTTAATTCAACTCAATTCAAGATATCTACATGTTCCTTTTCAGATATCTCAAATTAAGTTTTGACTAGGCGAAATGACGTTGTAGATATCTGTAACCGGAGTTACGACTAGTCAAAATGACGTTGTAGATATCTCGAACTGGAGTTAGGGATAGTCATAATTTAACTGTAGATATCTATTATCAAGTTATGGATATCTTGAAATGAATTTTGATTAGAGATATCTGAAATTTGAGATATCTGTAACTTTCGTTCCGCCTAGTCAAAATGTAATTGCAGATATCTCGAATTAGAGTTTTGACTAGGCGAAATGACGTTGCAGATATCTTTATGCAAATCAAGCCGGCACTTTTAGGCGGGAGCAGAGCGTGTTGTTGTTCTAATCATTCAAATCGCACCCGTTAACTGGTAATTAGCACTGATTGGCACCATGCCATAATCACTAGTCATAATGACGTTTGAGATATCTTTAACCTTCATTCTGCCTAGGCAAAACTGAATTACGGATATCTGCAATTGTCATTTAAGATGTGTGACGAGTTGAATGTCGTTTTCAATGACGTCATTACAGATATCTGTAATTCAGTTTTGCCTAGTCAAAACTGCATTGCAGATATCTCTATCTGTCGTTTTGACTAGTCACAATTACGTTACGGATATCTCGAATGACAGTTCCGACTATCCAAAATGTAATTACGACTAGTCAGAAAGACGTCGGTGATATCTACAACGTTAATTCCGGATAGTCGAACTTAACTTTTAAATGTTAAAACGGCTTGCCATATGCGATTCAATATCCTGCTGTGTGAAATGAGTTCTGATGGAAAATGACATCAGCGATGACCTACAGCCAATGAGAGAGCAAGATACAGGGCAGCAGGAAGTTGGGGGAGGAGTTACAGACCCACGTCTCACCAAACATTTCCTCCGCCATAATCTTTTTTTCATTTTTTCAAAAATTAAATGTTTTTTTTTCTTTTTTTAATCCTTTTTGATGCAAGTAAGCACAAAGACAATTTGGATCACAAGCTTCTTGCAGGCTAACAGTTTTAATAACAATTCTCACACGTGTCCTTGTGTTATTCCCTTATCACTGCTCACATGTGTTTGGTTGTGAAGTGTAGTTTGCGGACCAGACAGAGTCTGCAATTCTTCCTATTGTAAAGTCATGTAATATGTAACCCTCTGTCACCGATCCATGGAGCAATGTGCTCTCAGCAGTGACTGAATGCTGTCCCAGATAGTCGTACAGTGTAAAAAGAACAGTGATCTGATGAGTTTGAAAATCATGCAGTGTGAACTTGGCATTAGTCGACACAGGTAGATTGCAATCAAGGATTTAAAAAAAAAATAGAGTACTCATATTTAATCGAGGAATCGTGACAGCCCTACTTTTGAGTCACATGTGATATTCATGTCCCGTCTGTCTCAGTGCTGAAACCCTTTATACAATGTTACATAAACAGCTCAGACTTTTATACAGTAATCTACTGCAAATTTAAAACACATATTAGTTTTCATTAATACAGGTTCATATGATAATGATTCTTCATGATTATCATCTTAAATCATACACTGAAGGTTCAGAATTATTGGATTCACATTCTTCAAATCTCCTGTTATCTTAAGGGAAACAGTAGGAAACCACTGAAAGTACTGTGATTATAGTGGTCATCATATATCTTTGCGTTATGCCAAAGTTTAACATATACAACATCTCCAACCTCCAGGATCAACACAACTCCATTTGAGGAGTTTAACCGATCCTGAGCCTGATAATCATATGCCATAACCACACGCTGTCCATTCTTATAAATGGAGCCACCTGATACAGGGCCATGACCATATACAGAGATTCTGAACATGTACGCTCCTTTCAGTGGGGCTGTGAAAACACCTAAATCAAATAACAAGAGATACAGAATCAGCTGTTTCCTGTATGATTGGTTAATTATAAAACACACTGTGAAATAGTTTAGATAGATGGCAGATCATTTCAGGCTACATTTATTCAACAACAATGTCTTAAAAACGGACACGTTCGTGTAATGCCAACGATGTTGTCAAAACAATCCCGTTCAAACAGATCCGTGGAAACCACTTAAAAACACTACACGCCTAGAGACTGAACACATAGTACACATAACATTACCGCTTTTTACAAATTCACATTTTTGTAGTTTACACAGAGACAATAACAATATTGTTTCCAATAGTGTTTGTAAATAACATTTTCAAAGATTTGCATTATCAGGTCCCCAAAATGCTGTTGTTTTGTGAATGAACAGCCAAAATACAAAACTCAAAGTTTACCATTTTTAGTTGAAACTGGTGTCATGTAAACGGCCACTAATTCTCTTATACACATTACAGAACTGCAGAGAGGTCTGAATGGAGCAGAAGGTTTTCATTACTATAAACTGAGTTTATGACTCCATTTCATTGATAATTACCTGTAATTGGGTTGTAGGCGTTCCCTATGTTTGTGAAGACGTTCTTGTAGGTTAGTGTGATTTCATCAGTAAAAGGACCAACATTTCCACCGCCAGATTCCCTCAGTGCAGCTGAAAAAGCTATTTCTCTGTCTGTTATTGAAAAACATAAGCAATATTGTGATCTATTACTGTATTACACTGAGAATGAATACACTGAATTTAACATCATTCAAGCACACTTTCACCTCTATTTTCCTTTCTCAACTCCACTTGACCCAGAGTAAGATTTGACATTTCTGTGAAGGAATAAAGATTCTGTTAAATGACATTTACACTGATTATTGTAATAGATAACACAATTTACACAGTATACACTCAACTTTACACTAACATTTACACTATACAATGTATTGCATTGGTGTTTTACTTTGAGGATCATTGATAAAAGAGTGAATGTTTTGGTGAAGTACCTTCATCTTTCTTGTTCATCTCATCCCTCAGTTCTGTAACGGTGGCGGTCAGTTCTCTGATGTTTTCTTTCTGCTCTGTAACGGTGGCGGTCAGTTCTCTGATGTTTGCTTTCTGCTCTGTAACGGTGGCGGTCAGTTCTCTCAGTGCTGCATGGATGTCAGGGATGCCCAGATTGCAGAATTGTTGGCTGTCAGTTGAAGCTTCAGCTCTCAAAGTGTCTGTTTGAGGTGGATTCTGTCTTCCGTCCTCAGAGCTGATCTGTTGACTGATCTCATTCTCATTGAGTCCTCCATCTACCTGCTGCTGAACGACAAACACAAAGGTTTCCAACAGCAGCAGTATACATACTAAAGCCTTCATTCTTCACTGATGTTTGTTTCCAGCTCTTGCTCTGTCATCCTCACAGCCTCTCATGTTCATTTTATAGTGTCCTGATTCACTATCTTTTGTACTTGATTTATATTGCCTCAGATAAATAAGTAGTTCAAGTTAATTGTTAATCATAATCAAAGGGATGTTCCAGGTTCAGTAGATGTTTATCTCTATTCACAACAGTTGTGGCACTGTGTTGATCTCAACAGAAAATAACCTACTTTCATATAGATCAGCAGTCGACAGCCTTATGAGACACAGAGTGATAATCACAGAAGATTGTTTCATCACAGAAACCTTTGGTCATGTGAATGGATAGTCTGATCTGCACGCTAGAGCAGGATAAAATCTTTTTACACTTTAATAGTATTTATAGCACCTAACTTAATAAAACGGGCGACTTTGAGGAATTATTACCTCAAAATGTACGTCTATAGGCAAGTTTGAATGACTTTATTCAAATTCAATACATTAGCTATTGTCATGTGTCAGTGATTATCCTGATCTCTGATATATGTGACCAGTCACGGAAAGTAGGGACACAAGTCGGTTCTGGGGCATTTTGAGTTATTTGCAGATTCTGACAGTGCAGTCTCCAAGCTTTCCAACGATGTGTGACACATGGAAATCTGATAATATTTGGAGAAGTTGTGGCCATTTGAAGGTGCCTACTCAAGACAGCTCTATAGGGAGAAAAACGCCTCTAAAGTTGCAGTTCTCGCCTGTTCTCACCTGCTGGGAGTGACAATAGGGCTCATTTACATCTCATTTAGATAAACCATACCCCCTGTAAAGCTGCATGGACCGCATACTATTAATAATAAAGGTTAATGTGCATTGTAAATGTCAGTAATTTATTTTTTTTGACTTTTATAAAAATGATTTAGAGGCTGAAATATGTGACTTTTTTGTCAAAACTCTATTTGAACTTGTGCATTGTAGATAACATGTTGCAAGACACTCCTTTAAAATCTGCCCATCATTTTTAATGTTATTATTTTAATGTTTATGTAAAGAAAAAGTACATATTGATGCTAATTTTATTTTTTATTTGCTGGTTTTCCACATAAAACTTGGTGAATTGACTTTTTGAACAGGATTCTGTGATAACCGTGATCATTTTGGTCACTATAATCATGAAATGAAATGTTCTCACCTGAGAAGCCTGTTAAAGAAGAATAGGCAATCCAGAAAATAACTGGACTAGCAGAGGCCAGAGATCGCTAACTATGGCTATTCAAAACACTTTTCAAGACAATAAAATCATTATTGAGACGATGAATGCATGTATTGACTGAATTTGCGTCTGAATAGCGCTGGCTCCGTGGGCGTGGCCACATTAGCGGATAATGAGCTGAATCATGGACTTCTGACATGGCTCTCTTTTCATACAGATTACATAAACACAGAAGGTTTGTTTTTTTTACACGTTTTAAAACTTGACATTTCAACGTTTTTTCAGACATAAGTATATTTTTTTTATGATTAGTATTCACTAAGTTACAGTTCATTTTCTGAGAACTATCAGATTGGACTTCGTTCAGAGGGAGATGAGAGATCACGCATCATGTTAGTTTTCTTTATTTTTCAAAAAGCACAACATTTTGTTTTTACTCTGAGTGTACACAAATAAAAGAAGACATTCTATAGTTTCAATATATTACTTATGTCTCTATGACAAAAAATGACGGAGTATTTTAAGTCTGTTTTGCTGCAATGTGAAAAAAAATCCTGCAAAATGCGCCGGCGCGTTACCCGACTCCAGAGAGGTAATGTCTTATTATGCCGCTTTCATCGTCGCTCAGATCGTCTTCAGAATCAGTGAGCGCTTGTTCATAAGCATCCGGCTTGTCGAAGAAGTACTTCAAAATATTTTCGGTGTAACGGCCACGGTTCTTCATTGAATTTTGATATCAGCTAGAGCCGGCCAGAGCGCTGCATAATAAGTAGCCACGCTTCCCAGTATGGAAATACACACAGACATGACACGCCCCTACTGCGTGCTAGAATCTCTGAAAAACAAGCTGATTTCAACCTCAAAATGTACGCTTTTAAATATACCAATACTGCTATCTCAAACACGGAAAGGCTTCTTCATGATCTCAACTAACAGATTCTGCAAAAAAACGAAAATCACCAATTTTGAAAAAAAAATGCTTCTTTCTCATTTTGCTCAAGAGTTGTGCTGCCGACTTGTGTCCCTGGTTTTCGTGACGGGTCACATATTTATTACCTCTGATATAGTCTATTCTCTGGTATCACTGTGAATACCTTACAAACGTTACCAGGTTTACCAGCTTTATGTTATGACAGAAAAGGAAAGATTGGATGTAAATTTACACAGAAAATAAATTAGTGATGTTTACATGTAATGTTGAAGCCTTAAACTATGTGTATTTAGTGTGTATTAGCGTTATCTAATAAGCATTATCTAACCAATAAACCATTAAAATGTCTTACCTGTCCAGCAGAAAAAAGCAATGTCTGGATCCCATTCAAAACAAGTTCATGCCACCTTTCAAAAGCCCTGGTGATATTTTTAGGGCCCGAGCACCGATGGTGTGAGGACCCTATTGGAATTGCGCCGTTTATTATTATTAGTTTATTATTTATTATTATTATTATCACCTATTGTTATTGTTGGCATTCTTTTTTTTTTTTAGGGGCCAAGCACCGAAGGTGCTTAGGCACCTATTGTAACTGTTGGCGTTCCGTACTCTTATTATTATTATTCTTCTTCCGCTCTTGAAGTCTATGGCAGCCCATAGAACCGTTTGCGGGAAAGTTGTGAAATTTGGCACACAGTTAGAGGACAGTCTGACCTTTGTCCACAGCAAATTTGGAGTCTCTAACTCAATCCCTCTAGCGCCACCAGCTCTCCAAAGTTGCACTTATGTTTATGTTAATAACTTTTGAACCGTAAGGGTTAGAAACAAAATTCGGTAACACTTTACTTGAAGGGGTGTGCATAAGACTGACATGACACCTTCATAATCATGACATGACACATGTCATGAATATGAAGGAGGTTTTATGAATGTTTATGACAACTGTCATTAAGTGTCATTCGCTCAATTATGTCATTTTTAATGCAAAGATGACATTGTTTGAGATGTCTTTGTTACGACAACTTGACATAAACCAACACATCATAACCTGTCAGTGTCTTTGTCATGACAACTTGACATTAGCAAAACATCATAACCTGTCATAAACATGACATAGCAGATTAATTATCAAACTTAAAAAACTGCTTAGCTTTATGGGTTAACATTACATTACATTATTTTGGTAACACTTCAGTATAGGGAACACTTATATAAATGATTAACTATGACTTTTCCCTCAATAAACTCTTAATTTACTGCTTATTATAGTTAATTGTTAGGTTTAGGTATTGGGTAGGATTAAGAATAAGATTATGCAGAATTAGGCATTAATATATGCTTTATAAGTACTAATAAATAGCCAATATTTTAGCCATATGAATGCTAACAGTAATAAGCAACTAGTTAAAAGACCCTAAAATAAAGTGTTACCATTATTTTATAACAGTGTCATCTTTTTTACGAAATTTGAAATTGTCTATTATCTGACCTTCTGTTGGAGGAAACTTAAAAAAACAAAAAACAAAAACAAAAAAAACATGAAATGAAAAATAGTCATGACGCTGTTATAAAATTATTTGTCAGAGTTTTGTCACTTAATGACATTTTAATGACAAGTTCAATTTGTACCACTGTACTTGAGCTCAAGATACATATTTATGACACTATTATAATGGCCTCATGACAGCCATTGTCAAAACCAACCACATGACAGTTTAATGCAATGTTAACCCATAAAGCTAAATGATGTCAAGTTGTCATGACAAAGACGCTGACAGGTTATGATGTATTGGTTTATGTCAAGTTGTCATAACTCGGACATCTCAAACAATGTCATCTTTGCATTAAAAATGACATAATTGAGCGAATGACATTTAATGACAGTTGTCATAAACATTCATAAACCCTCCTTCATATTCATGACATGTGTCATGTCATGATTATGAAGGTGTCATGTCAGTCTTATGCACACCCCTTGGCTCAAGATGAATCGATTGCACCCTATGTCGTCATTTTCCGTCATGAAAATTTTTCTGCCATTTTGAATTTTCTGAAAAACCTACTTTTTCGATCTCCTCCTAGGCCGTTACTCCGATTTTCACGAAAATTGAATCAGATCATCTTCAGTCCATGCTGACAAAAAAATTATGGAATTCAAGTCGATTCCTCAAACCGTTTTCGAAAAACTCACAAATGAATTGTACATAGTGCTTGCGAAACAGAAGTAAGGCTGTATTTCCGCAAAGCTTTATTGTATTCAGACCAAACTTGGTACATGTCATCACAAGCATGACCTGAGGTACCATGCAGTGTTTTGGCGCAGCGCCACCTACTGGTGCAGAGATATGAAAAATGGACATTTTTGCTTATAACTTCTGATGGGTTTGTTCAAAAATCACAAATTTGGTCTCGTTAGATTCAGGGCATCATGTCGAGTCAATTGATATCCAATTTTCCCATATTGGCCATTTAGGCCGTCGGCCATTTTGAATTGTGTGCTAAAATGCTGTATTTTACGAACACATTAGCATATCGTTATGAAACCCGGTATGAGTCATCGGGACAATGCCCTGAAGGAGCCTAAGAAGTTTCGGCACAGCGCCACCTTGTGGTCAAAAGTTATAACAAAATTTACAAAAACGCTAATAACTTTTGTAATGAAACTGGTTTCAGTAGTTTTCTTGGGTCATGCTGAGAATATAGATTTCAAATTTGCCATAGTCGGTTGAACTTCCTGTCCGCCATATTGTTTTTCTTTAAAAACATACTTTTTCAAACTCCTCCTAGACCGTTGCTCCGACTTTCACCAAAATTGATCCGTATCATCTTCGGACCATGCCGACAAAAAGTTATGGATTTCAAGTCGATACGTCAAACAATTTTCATATACCAGAGCAAAGAATTTGAGGCATGATGCAAAACCCACTCTTGAAGCTGTATCTCTGCACTGTTTTATTGTATTCAGACCAAACTTGGTACATGTCATCACAAGCATGACCTGAGGCATCATGCAGTGTTTCAGCGCAGCACCACCTACTGGAGTGGAGATATGAAAAATGGATATTTTTGCTTATAACTTCAGATGGGTTTGTCCAAAAATCATAAATTTGGTCTCGTTAGATTTGGGGCATCATGTCGAGTCGAATGATATCCAATTTTCCCATATCAGCCATTTTGGCCGTCAGCCTTTTTGAATTTTGTGCTAAAACGCTTTATTTTACGAACGCATTAGCATATCGATACAAAACTCAGTATGGGTCATTAGGATAATGCTCTGAAGGAGCTTGAGAGGTTTCGGACCAGCGCCACCTTGTGGTCAAAAGTTATAACAAAATTTACAAAAATGCTAATAACTTTTGACTATATTAACCGATTGTAATAAAACTGGTCTCAGTTGATTCCTTGGGTCATGCCGAGAACACAAATATCAAATTTGCCATAGTCCACTGAACTTCCTGTCTGCCATATTATTTTTCTTTAAAAACCTACTTTTTTTAACTCCTTCTAGACCGTTGCTCCGATTTTTGCCAAAATCGAACCGTATCATCTTCAGACCATGCCAACAAAAAGTTATGGACTTCAAGTCGATGCGTCAAATCGTTTTCATATACTGGAGCAACGAATTTGAGGCATGATGCAAAACCCACTCTTGAAGCTGTATCTCTGCAATGCTTTGACATATTGACACCAAACTTTGCGGTTGTCATTGTCAACTCACTCTGACCATACCACATTAATTTGGTCACAGCGCCACCTATTAGTCGAAAGTGATGAACCAGTAAATCCTCATTTTTTATCATTTTTCAGCTCTTTTGCCTAAAATGATCTTAATAGGTCTTTAATTGCTCACTGCTGCTGTTGGTCTGATGCTCCCAGCCATGTTGGCTGGCTTCTTGTGCCGTTTTTGTGCTTGGCCCCATAATTGCTGCTTGCAGCTATATTTATTAGGGGCCAAGCACCGAAGGCGCATAGGCACCTATTGTATCCGTTAGTTTTCTTATTAGGGGCCAAGCACCGAAGGTGCGAAGGCACCTATTGTATCCGTTAGTTTTCTTCTTCTTCTTCTTCTTATTATTATTATTCCGCTCTGTAAGTCTATGGCAGCCCATAGAACCGTATGGTAAAAAGTTGTGAAGTTTGGCACGCTGATAGAGGACAGTCTGAACTGTTTCCATAGCCAATTTGGAGTCTTTAACTCAATCCATCTAGCGCCACCAGCTGTCCAAATTTGCACTTATGTTTATGCTAATAACTTTTGAACTGTAAGTCCTAGGTAAGTAAACAAAATTCTTTTGTCCTCTGATTCCTTGGCTCAAGACGATTCGATTGCACCCTATGACGTCATTTTCCGTCATGAAAATTTTCCCGCCATTTTGATTTTTCCGAAAAACCTATTTTTTCGAACTGCTCCTAGACCGTTGTTCCGATTATCACCAAAATTGAACCAGATCTTCAGACCATGACTGCAAAATGTTCTCAAAAGCTTTTTGATAGATCGATCCGTTCTCGAATATGGCACAAATGAATTCAACAAAAACCTCGCAAAATCAGACTTGAGGCTATATCTTCAAAACGATTTATCGTATTCTGACCAAACTTCGTACATGTCATCACAAGCATGACTTGAGGCAGCATGCAGTGTTTTGGCACAGTGCCACCTACTGGTCCGGAGATACGAAAAATGGCTATTTTGGCTAATAACTTCTATATGTTTTGTCCAAAAATCATAAATGTGGTCATGTCAGATTCAGGGCATCATGCCAAGTCGAATGATATCCAATTTTCCCATATCAGCCATTTTGGCTGTCGGCCATTTTGAATTTTGTGCAAAAATGCTGTATTTTATGAACGCATTAACGTATCATTACCAGACTCGGTATGGGTCATCAGCACAAAGCCCTGAAGGAGCCTGAGAAGTTTCAAACCAGCGCCACCTAGTATTGTTTTTCATATGCTTATAACTTTTGATCTACTTGACTTATTTTAATGTGAGTCATATCCTTAGCGAGTGTCATTGTTACCTCACTCTGACCATACCACATTGATTTGGTCACAGCACCACTTATTGGTCAAAAGTGATAAACTTGTAAATCTTTATAATTGACTGTATATATCATTTTTCAGCTCTATTGCCTAAAATGATCTTAGTAGGTCTTTAATTGCTAACTGTTACAGTTGATCTAATGCTCCCAGCCATGTTAACTGGCTTGTTGTGCTGCTTTTTGCTTGGCCCTGTAATTGCTGCTTGCAGCTATATTTCTTCTTCTTCTTCTTCTTCTTCTCCAAAGTAAATCACATTTTTGAGGGCCTAAACGTGCTCGAAACTCATGAAACTTTGCACTCTCAGAAGTGGTGAAAATTTACGTCTGTTATGGGTCGCAGCATTAGGCGTGGCAAAATGGCTCGATAGCGCCATCTAACGTACAGCCCCTCTCGCTACATTTCACTAGGGTTTTGAAATTCGGTACACACATTTATCAGCCCGATACCTACAAAAAAAGTCTCTTGGAACGAAATCTGAAACTGAACAGGAAGTCAGATATTTTGAATTAACTCGCCATTTTTGGCCTTTTCCAGACTTTGTACTTTAACAAACTCCTCCTAGAGCTTTTAACAGATCATTGTCATATTTGGTCAGTCTAATCTAAAGGCCTTTGTGACGTTAAATTGCGAAGATCTAGAGTTTTCACTGAAGGGCGTGTCCGTGGCGCCCTGACAAAGTTTGATGTTTTTTCGCCATGAAACAGGAAGTGGTTGTAACTCAGACAAACAATGCCCGATCTGCCCCAAACTTCACATGTTTTATTAGAGTCCTGACCTGAAGACATTTTCATAACAATATTCAGTTACAGTCATAGTGCCACCTGCAGGCAACAGGAAATGTCATGTTTTACACTGTGATTAACTCCTCATAGAGATTTAACCAGATCAACACCAAATGTATCAGTCTAATCTTAAGACCTTAGCAATGATAAATATCAAAGATCTTGAGTTGTCGCTGAAAAGCGTGTCCGTGGCGGCCTGACAAAGTCTGATGTTTCGCCATGAAAGAGGAAACTGTTGTAACTCAGGCATACTATGTCTGATCTGCTCCAAAATTTACATGTGTGATAAGAGTCCTGACCTAAAGACGTCTATATGACAATATTCAGTTAGCCATAGCGCCACCTGCTGGCAACAGGAAATGGCATGCTTTACACTGTAATTCACTACCAGATTCACATTTCATCATGCCACGAAGTACCAAACATGCTAGAAACACGTTAAATCATGCAACACTTGGCTGAGTGCTAATTTATGCGATTAACGCCACTAAAGAAACAGGAAGTTGTTGAAACTCCAAACTTCACATGTTCGATAAAAGTCCTGGCCTGAAGACATCAACATAGCAATATTCAAAGCGCCATCTGTTGACAGCAGGAAGTGTGCATTTCAAAATGATTTTGCCATAATTCTCCTGTATTCACTCGCTTACATGCATGATGCCCACTGTTCACTGTTTTCCTAAGGCCAATGGGTGGCGGTGACCCCAGGTGCGAGGGCCCTTTCATGGCTGATTGCAGCTTTAATTATTCTTGTTTTTGCAAAGGCCTGGTCACATTCTCTTTTTTGCTGTGAGCAACTCTGCAGTCCCAAGTCTTTTTTTTTCCTACTAGTGATTCCCCAGTTGTCAACGATGATGGTCATGTTTAACATTCTTGATTACAATCCACCATCAAAATGACATGCTGTAATGATGCAAAGTCAAACTCGTATTTCCCGTGGAAACTTACTAGTACCACTCAAATTAAAAAAACATTATTACAAGCTTACTATTATGAATCGGGCTAAGGTAAGGAGATAGTTTTGAACACTAGCTGGTTATGTACCAAGTGTGCCTCATACGTCCTGAAAAGTGAAGCTGCGGGCTCTTTGATTGCCCCCTAGTGGCTGGACACAGTACAGGTCAAAAACCCCACCCACTCCCATACAAATGAATGGGACTTGAGTCAAAATAAAAAAATAAATTACACCTCCAATAAAATTTTCCAAAAGATGGTTTTGGTCATTTAAGGTAGTTGTTATCATGCTGATATATGTTCAATTGTTCGTTTTTGTGATATGGTTGCTTTTAGCTAGCAATTTGATGCTATAGAAACGGGGCGTGTCGTTATGATTGACAGCTTCTCTGAGGACTGTCGCAGCTTCGAGGGGAGATTAAAGATATATAACTAACTATTAATTTTCGATTTCTGTGTGATTTCGCATAAACAAAATGAGTTGTTCAGCAGTAAACTGTACTAACCAACCTACAGGATCTGACAGATCACTGGGCTTTTTTCGGTAACGTTAAATGTGGGCTTTATAAGCTAATTAAAGGGATAGTTCACCCAAAAATGAAAATTATCCCATGATTTACTCACCCTCAAGCCATCCAAGGTTTGTATGGTAATCTTCTTTCAGACAAACACAATCCGAGATATATTTTAAAATATTCTTATTCCTCCAAGGTTTTTATGGCTCACATTTAAGGTTCTAGGAGTAGAACCACAGTTTTTTGTGTCCTTAAACACACACACACACACACGCACACACACTTCTGTGTACTGGCAGTCCAGTTCTGCTCCTCGTTCTCATGGGTAGTCACATACATACATAACTAACAATTACTGTACAACTCTGTCCATACAGTATAAGGCAATTCTTAGAAAAAAAAAAAAAAATAAGTAACAATTTAAGCATTGCATTATATTCAACAATTTGATTAAATATATGTAGCAAAAAGTCATCTAAAATAAACATTCATATGCAGAGTAGTCGGTCTAAAATTACACTTTATGTAATACTACTGTTTGTTTGTGCACATCTATTTCCTATTAGTATTTAATCCTTTGCCATTACTGTGTATTCAGAATCTGGTCATATGGTGCAAAACATTGACAGTATTGACAGTAACTCCGTTGTCAGTATTGGTCCATTTTTGTCTGAAGGAGATAACTGATAACAAATGTACAACAGAAATGCACAGAAAAAAAGATATAGCTGCAAGCAGCGATGATGGGCCAAAGCCCTAGTGCCTCCGCCAACCTGGTTGTTTTGGGATAAGTGTGCATGGTGGGAAATGTGCTATTAATGTGGGTAAATTATGAGAATTTTCATTTTTGGGTGAACTATCCCTTTAAGTCGGGTGTTGTGACACATCTGTACCCTTTGCTTCACAGGACACATGTGCTGTCCACTAAATACTATTTATCTGTTAGTGATTTCTAACTTGTTATAACAACTGCAACTTTACAAAAGAGTTGAATCATTATCACAAGGAGAGTTTAGTTTTATTGTTCCCTTTTACTCATTTGCTAGAAGGTAATACCAAACAAAACACAAACTGTTGACCTTTTTATGAACACCAACACAATAGGTCCAATATTGAAAGTCCATGAATAGGCTCGTTGGCCACAGCCAAGCATGCTGCACAAGTCCTGAAAAGTGAAGACAAAGCACTGTGATCGCCCCCAGGTGGTTGGTCCCAGTATAGGTCATAAACACCGCCCTCTCCATGTAATTTAATGGGACGTGAGATAACTAAACAATCAAATTACACTTCAATTTTTTTTCTCCAAAGATACTTACTGTCATTTTATGTAGTTATCATCACATTGATGTAAGTTAATTGACACCTGAGATTGACAGGGAAGTAGTCACTGAGGCACCAACAGACCTATTTTAGGAGGAGATTGGAGTATTAACTTCAATTTCTACATTTCCATAACATTTTATTTCACACCGACATGTTCTGTTGTTCTGCAGTAAACTGTACTAAACAATTCTGCGGGAGTGTTGGTGCCTAGATAATGTAGTTCTGTGACCCAGGGGATCACTTCGTCCCTAACTCTGGGCCCAGGTGTCATCCACATGATCAGTGAAGATATTGTGGTAGATTTTCCCCTACGCACCTGACTTTTACCTGTTTACCTGAGGCCTCTCCTAATCTACACTCAACAATATACCTGATCTTCCGGAGCATCTCCTAATCGACACTCAATAATATTTTGGTTAACGTCTTGACCCCTAACTTGCTGCGCAGCAATAACCAGACAGACTCCAGACTATGCCTTAGAATATGCTTTATTCACGGCCGGAGGACCTCATATCAATGACAGAGAATCCCACCAGCAAGAAGAATACAACAGTTTATATAGGATAGGAGCATGGTAAAGCGTTCTACAATATGATTGGTTCTTCATATGTCAAACCCTCATGTTACTAGGTAAAGCAAGATCTGCCCAAATCATGCGTTTATTAGTTCATTGGTTACTCAATATCGTGGTGCTATTATATTTAGATGCTTGTCTAGCTGTCCCTAAGTGTCTTTTCCCCTTTTCTTATATTTGGAAATGATTCAGACACGCACTGACTTAGGCCCAAAGTTTGAGGACATTTAGGTTTCAAAAGCATATAAATGTTATTCCTGCAAGGAAAAAGAAATGTTAGTTATGATTAATTAAAAAATTCCATCACAATATGCTTCTGCCTATCAGTCCATGTGTGAGAATTTACTGTTTATGATTTTCATAGCCAATCAGAATCATTCATACCTGAAGTAATGATGTCAGGGCTCCAGACTGTGATTAAATGGTCACATTTTGCGACCTTTTTTTCTGCCAGTGCGACTAAGTTTTGATAGAGGTCACACTGGTGCGAGCAACACATTGCACAACTGATAAGAGCTGCCATTTCTGTTTCATATGAGACAGAAATGGCAAACAAAATTAAAGTGAAATGTAAGCGCTACTTGTTTGAGCTGTGCAGTGCTGACCGTTTATCAGCACTGTGCAATAATAGACAGCACAAGCTCAGCATGTGTTGATCTCGATCACGTGACACTCTTTACTGCAGGGAGATCCAGGGAGAAAGAGTTTGAATACACATAACATCACTGTGAGATCTAGTGGGCATTCATATTCAGCGCAGAATTGACCGTTTACAAATCCCCGCCCTCTTTACTTATGTTCCTATGTCCAACAAGCCATGTCGTTCTCGTGCCACACATCATGTTCTCACACAGAGAAAAATGCATCGCAGAGCAAAGATGACACTGATGATAACACGTCGACAGACAAGACAGAGAAGGTTACTTTTGAAACAAAGTCTCAAATTTTGTCATTTTTAAAGGTAAGTGAGTCAAATCTGATCTAAATTATAAGCACTTAAAAATAGGTGCAATACAAGCTCTTCAGGTGTGAAGCAGCAAGGTTTTCACTTCTTTGTTCCCGGACTCTTCTCTTTTGCTGTCTCCGATGTCTCGTCTTGCAACACATCATCCAAAGGTAATTACCATTTTTGTACTTTATACCAAAGCTCTTTCTAAAACATGTTTTTCTCTATTCTACCAACATGCTCCTAATAAAGTCTTAAAACAACAGTTGTCTTTTTTTTATAAACTACATTCTTATTGTTTTTATAACAATAAAGTGTTTTGTATCTTTTCTTAATAAGCAATTATCTTATTAAACACTTTTACAAAAACCAGTTGTTCTGTTTTTCTTAATTAATACATGCTTTAATAAATGTGTTACACCAGTTGTCTTTCATTCTTTAAACCAAACATCTATTTTCCTCCAAGTTATCTTCAACATTTTTATATGAAAAGCTATCATTTGCTTTCTATAAACCAAACTGTGCTTGTTCTTTTCTTTTAAACTATTATCATTCTTATCAATCACTTAAACACTCAATAAGTGTTTTTCCAATAAATGTTTTGCAGTTGTTGTTTTTTTCTTTTTATTAAACTTATTATGTTGCATGTTCTAATGAAGCAGGGTATTGCTGGTAACAACAATTGATATAAAGTCTAATAATCCCGCCTAAGAAATGATAGAAAGGTTAAATTAATGATTGATGGTTCGTTTAGATCAGTTCTTATGAAGTGCATATAGTGCTAGAAATGTGGGATTTCATCATTTCACTCTCTTAAAACTCATTCTTTCCTCAGTTTCTCTCTTTCTGCAACTTGTGTGAATATGTGTGTGCGTGTTTGTGCTAGATATTAGTTTGTGTTAGAATAATCAATAAAGTCTCATTTATATTTTTAAAGAGAAGTGTCTTGTGTTATGTGCTTATGAATTTAATGTCTTAAACTGCAGATCTATGTTACCTTACTAATAAATAGTGTTTTCACTATAGTTTGGATATTCATATACAGAGCTGATAGTTACGGCCCATGCTGTACGCTGTACAATTCCTTTGCTCGGTTGTAAAATAATGCTGCGTTCATGCCACCTCATATTTACCAGAATCTTGAGATGACAACACATGACATTATATTCGGAGCTGTTCACGTCCTTGGACTGGGAATTATGCGTTTCCATGGCACCACTATCAACGCCTATGAATCTACAGCGGTCAGGTGGTACAGCGGCCACATGGTACATCTGTGAGCTTTCAGAAAACTCCCAGCTTACAAGCTGTAATTGTGAGCTCTACGAGGACTTGAACACTTTTTACAATCTCATAACTACAGGAATTATGAGGCTGTGTGAACGCACCTTATATTGCATGGTTTAAACAAGACACCGCTGAAACTGATAAGCTACAATGAGCAGAGAGTGCTGGGAAATGGAGTCCGGGAATAACAGTGTGACTGTAAGGGACAAGGCTGCAATCTGCTGGTAAATAATTGCATCTGCAGCTGACAGATGTAACAACTACACATGCTAATTGTTTTAACTAATTGTATATCAGTGAGGGGAAGGAATTGTCAGGAACCTGTATTGTACTATTATCAGAAAAGTATTTTAGGGACAAAAACCTAGAAAAATTTTTTTTTGACATACACCTAAAAATGTCTTGAGACATGGTAGGTGTGGTATTATTGGAATAAATGACTACAGACTGTATAATTACTAAAAAATGAGTTTTTCAGTAATTCAATGACCCATTACCAATTATTCCTCTGTTAAACTATGCAGTGGCATTCAGCTAAACTGTCTTATTTTCCCTCGCAGGAAATGTGATTTCCCTGATGAGGACTCAAGATGCTTAAAAGAAGAAGCTCACAACAAACTTTCAAATGAGAGAAAGATTAGTGGTCATAGTATGTATTCATTTTATTTAAGTATTGTCTCAATATATAGTTCCATTTTCATTCTTTGAGTTCTGCTTTTACCCTAGTTTGTAGGAAATAGAAATGTGTGTGAACATAGGGGGAATTCAGGTTGGCACTTTTTCCATGTCATCTCAATGGCAAAAAGTGTCCCAATCACCCTACCATATGTGTTGTGAATAAATGTTAAAATGTAATAACACACGTGTATATGGTATGTCACATTCTAACATGACCTCCCGTAACAATTTACCTTGAATTTTAATTTGTGATTTGACACTTTTCTTGCAGGAATATCATATAATTTTACCATAATATTCTAGAAATAAAGGGTTACAGGAATACCACACAATACTACAAAAATATAACACTAGCCCCTCACTGCAGAACATCTGGACCAGGATCCAGATCCAGGGGGTGGACATGGGTAGGTTTAGGAATATGTAAAGTGGGAGGAGTTGGATCTGGATCTAACCTCGGTCTCTGAATCTCTTGTTCTGCAGTGAGGGGCTAGTGCCACAATTACTCTTGATGTTTTATTGCATGGAATACCACAGGACATTTTTGTAAGCGATAATACATAATCTGGTAAATGTGGTGTCCTAATTATAAATAAATCATAAATAAATCTGGAAATTGCCAAAGTCAAACATTTTGATTGCAAAAAATCACACACACATACAAAAATCCAGGTGGGACTGATAAATAAATCATGCATCTCTCGAAGCAACTATTGTTGGGGAAATATTCATGAAAATATGAGGAAAAGAAAATACCACAATGTCTCTTTATTCTCTCATTTATTCATGTAGGATGAAGAGATACAGATCAAGTATCAGTAACAAGATACACTTAAAAAGGTATATTAAACATTATAGCTTTACTGCTTTAACAAACACTTTTCAGTAAGGCTGTCACTAATGATTATTTTGGTAATCGGGTAATCCGTCAATTATTCTGACAGTTATTCAAGTAATCTGATTTTTTTTGTGTGTGTGTGTGTGTGGTAATAAAAATAGACATAACCAAACAATAGCCTTAAAAATGACTTAAAATACATATATAATAATAATAAGGCAATAATTGTCTGGTCAAATAAATATTTGGTATTAAAAACAAGTAATCATATTGTTTTATAGAACAACACTGTTAAAATATATAATATAATGTACATAATAAAGACAATCAACTTATGTACATTATGTATTAAAACAAATGCCTGCAGAGGTCGCCAATAGCCTGGTGATTGTTACACTTTACAGCAGATTAAATTCTTGTTCAGTATTGGTCAAATGACATTTAATTAAAATGTTCACTTAATCTTTAATACTTGGCTGCTTCTTTACGATAGAAATGCAACAGCCACTGTCATTTCTTGCAAGAATATGTGGACATCAAAACATGCAAACTCAGAGCAAGGGTTTAAACTTTTATTTTGTAATCATGATAAACAGTTTACATATTTAGAAACACATTGATGTATTCTCCAGTGTTGGCTTTGGTTTATAAAATATTTTACGTTACAAATCTGATGTTACAAATGGTGCCCAGATGCAACACAAACTCTCAGAGATGGAGTTTGAGAGGCTCCACGCATGTAAATAATTAAAGCCCATATATTAAACCTGCAGGGCATTTTTTTTTTTTTTTTAATTGAATCGCAGCCTTTGTGAATTCAGAATTATTGGAGTCATTCTTCAAAGCTCCTGTTATCTTAAGGGAAACAGTAGGAAACCACTGAAAGTGCTGCGGTTATTCTCGTTATCAAATATCCTTGAATTAGGCCAAAGTCTCACATAGACAACATCTCCAACCTCCAGGATCAACACAACTCCATTTGAGGAGCTTAAATCATTCTGAGGCTGATTATCATATGCTGTAACCACACGCTGTCCGTTCTTATAAATGGATGCAGCTGATATAGTTGGGCCATGACCATATACATTGATTCTGAACATGTACGCTCCTTTCACTGGGGCTGTGAAAACACCTAAATCAAATAACAAGAGATACAGAATCAGCTGTTTCCTGTATGATACCAAACACACTGTGATAGTTTTGAAAGATTTGTAAACCAACAAACCAGGCTACGTTTACACGACAACAATATCCTAATACAGTGTGTGTGTATATATATATATATATATATATATATATATATATATATATATATATATATATATATATATATATATATATATTTATTTATTATACATTTATAATACCAAGGTTGCACTACAAATATCAAAACATAGTTATGGTTATTGAGACTCTAGTACTAAATACTGTTGCTGTAGTATTTTTACTGTGGTAAAACCATGGATAACTAGAAAGAAAACATTCTCACAGGGTGAAAGAACATTTCATTTCAATGTATTTTTTAATATATGCATTTAATATATGCAATCATAAATAAACATTAAAAAAATTGAAAATAATGGTCATTCATTATTTAGCTCATAATCAGCAGGTGATGTGTTAAAGAGACAAATAGTTTTTTCTTTGTGTTTTTCTCATACCTTCACACAGATCCGTGGAAACAATTTAAAAACACTGTATTCTGCTGCCAGGCCAGTAGTTGGCAATGTCACTTTGTAAAGAAACACTACACACCTAGAGACTGGACATGTAATGAGCATGAAATCACCATTTTCACAAATTCACGTTTTTTGTACTTTACATAGAGACGACAACACTATCATTTTCAACTGCATTTTTAGGCCCCCAAAACGCTGTTGTCGTGTGAATGAACGACCAAAACACTTCCAAAGTTTTCCGTTTTCAGATGAAACTGGTGTCGTATAAACGGCCACTAATTCTCTTATACACATTACACAACTGCAGAGAGGTCTGAATGGAGCAGAAGGATTTCATTACTATAAACTGAGTTTTATGACTCTATTTCATTGATAATTACCTGTAATTGGGTTGTAGGCGTTCCCTATGTTTGTGAAGACGTTCCTGTAGGTTAGTGTGATTTCAGTGGAAAAAGGACCAACATGTCCACTGCCAGATTTCATCAGTGCAGCTGAAAAAGCTATTTCTCTGTCTGTTATTGAAAAACATAAGCAATATTGTGATCTATTACTGTATTACACTGAGAATGAATACACTGAATTTAACATCATTCAAGCACACTTTCACCTCTATTTTCCTTTCTCAACTCCACTTGACTCAGAGTAAGATTTTAAATTTCTGTGAAGGAATAAAGATTCTGTTAAATGACATTTACACTGATTATTGTAATAGATAACACAATTTACACAGTATACACTCAACTTTACACTAACATTTACACTATACAATGTATTGCATTGGTGTTTTACTTTGAGGATCATTGATAAAAGAGTGAATGTTTTGGTGAAGTACCTTCATTTTTTATTTTCATCTCATCTCTCAGTTGCATCTCTAAAGCTCTGATGTTTCCTTTCTGCTCTGTAACGGTGGCGGTCAGTTCTCTGATGTTTGCTTTCTGCTCTGTAACGGTGGCGGTCAGTTCTCTGATGTTTGCTTTCTGCTCTGTAACGGTGGCGGTCAGTTCTCTGATGTTTGCTTTCTGCTCTGTAACGGTGGCGGTCAGTTCTCTCAGTGCTGCATGGATGTCAGGGATGCCCAGATCACAGTATTGTTGTCTGTCAGTTGAAGCTTCATCTCTCAAAGTGTCTGTTTGAGGTGGATTCTGTCTTCCGTCCTCAGAGCTGATCTGTTGACTGATCTCATTCTCATTGAGTCCTCCATCTACCTGCTGCTGGACGACAAACACAAAGGTTTCCAACAGCAGCAGTATACATACTAAAGCCTTCATTCTTCACTGATGTTTGTTTCCAGCTCTTGCTCTGTCATCCTCACAGACTCTCATGTTCCTTTTATAGTGTCCTGATTCACTGTCTTTTTTACTTGATTTATGTTGCTTCAGATAAATAAGTAGTTCAAGTTAATTATTAATCATAATTAGTGGGATGTTCCAGGCTCAGTAGATGTTTATCTCAATTCACATCATTTGTGGCACTGTTGATTTCAACAGAAAAAAAACTTTGACTCATCTCTTATTTGTGTACACTTACAGTAACCACAAAACTCTATGCTTTTGTAAAATAGAGTAAAGTAAAGAATTGAAATTCTTTAACAACACATAGGTTATGTCTAATAAATTGCAGATATATATTTTGTAACTGATGTTAAAAATACAATTTAGTGGAAAACCAAATCCTGGTGGGTAGAGGTCATTTTTATTTACAGGTTGTAAATTTAAAACAGAACATCAAGTTACAGTTTTTCTCCATTGGTTTGGCTCATTTTTTGAAACAGAAATTACATTCTCAAAACTCTAAGATCATTTGGCAAAACAGTCTTACAGTTCAGCACAACACTATAGCTCACTTGCAAAAGCTCATATCTCTCCCAAAACTGTTCACTCATGTGTCAAAACTAAATTCCTTTCCCATATAAAGAGTCAGTGCCACAGAAATGGCAAAGATCCTTCTCAATTGCTTTGGCTCATTTCTTGAAACAGAACGGACATTCTCAACACTTTTGGTGCTTTTGCCAAAGTAACGTGGATGGTTCGGCACAACACCATGGTTCACCTGCAAAAGCTCATACCTCTCCTAAAACAGTTCACTCATGTGTCAAAACTAAATTTCCTTCTCATTTAAACAGTCAGTGCCCCCAAAATGCTTCGTCCCTTTGGCATTGTGTAAGCACTGCAAGTCAAAATGTTTAGATGTTTTGTCACTATGGCAGAGTACCAGTGAAATATCCCTCATGTCCACCTTTCAGTCTTAGCCCAGTCCCTCATTGACAATGGTTACTGTACTGTTTTTGTCTAGCCAGCATAATACATTAAAACTGTAATGGGTCATTGTATGGGACAATGTGAATTTCCACCGTGGCCTGCTCATCAGGGCCTGGTTCACTACTCATCCAGGATGGTCATGGTGTTCCTACCACCTTACTCTCCTTTCCTCAATCCTATTGAGGAGTTTTTTCTCTGCTTGCAGGTGGAGAGTGTATGAGCATCGGGCTCAAGATCAGAGGTCCCTGCTCCATGCAATGGACGCTGTGTGTGAGGATATTACAGGAGATCATTGTAGGGGATGGTTGTGACATGCACTGTGTATAAAACTGAAAAAAAGAAATAGGATTTTAGGGTAAGAGTAGCCTCCAAGGTTTGACATCACACATTGCACTCATACTGCCAAGGAAATTGTAACCATTATCATTCACACACATAAAGTAACTTCCATACATCAGAGTAAAAAGAAAATGTATACAGCATAATATACTGTAATATAAAAACAAAAACAAAAAACAATGAAAATTATATGTAGCCTACAGTGCTGTAAACTAAGCTGGAGTTTCACAACTAACAGTTCTTCACTGGTCGCTGTCCTCACCCTCCCTCTCCTGGACATCGTCCTCACCCTCCTGGCCATCCACACGCTGCTGTCTGTCTGGCCACAGATTTTCATCCACATCACAGCATATATTCTCCTTTGCAATGCAACGAGGGAAGAAATGGTGTGCATGTCGCAACCATCCCCTACAAAGATCTCCTGTAATATCCTCACACACAGTGTCCATTGCTTGGAGCAGGGACCTCTGATCTTGAGCCCGATGCTCATACACTCTCCACCTGCAAGCAGAGAAAAACTCCTCAGTAGGATTGAGAGTAAGGTGGTAGGAACACCATAACCATCCTTGGATGAGTAGTGAACCAGGTGAGCAGGCCACTGTGGAAATTCACATTGTCCCATACAATGACATATTGTGGTAGGTGAGGCCCTACGAGACCTCTCTCATTTTCAGGGTTCAAATCAAAATGAAGGCGGTCCAAGAAGATGAGAAGCTTCTGTGTATTGTATGGGCCAAGACTGGGGATGTGAGTGACCACACCATTCTCAGATATGGCAGCACACATAGTTATATTGCCCCCTCGCCTCCTTCGTTAGTCAAGTTCTAGTTTCACCTGACTGTCAATTGCTGTAATAAATTTATCAAATGTTCCAAGGATTCATATATGGTATTCATGGTATTATGTTCTTGACTAATTTTGACAATTGAACAGACTATTGTGCACGTGATGACTTATACAATGAAATGATGCTGACACGTTTTGGAGCGAACGACCATTAGACTGAGAATCAACAATCAGTTTAGATCAACAAGATCTATTCACTTGGAAATTGTGCTAAATGTAGGCTACCTGTACTTAATCATTTGCAAAGATGTACTGAGACATTGAGACATGTACTTAGACATTTGCAATTTGATGAAATGAATGAGAAATTAAATTCTGTTGTGAACAATTGCCAAGGAGTTTGGAGATTTTTCCATGTTGTTTTGAGAATGTAATTTCTGTTTCAAGAAATGAGCCAAACCAATGGAGAAAAACTGTAATATGGTCCTTTGTGTGAAGTATTTCAAAGTATTCCAAAGTATTTAGATTAAGTTACTAAACTTGAGTAATGTAACGAAATACGTTACAGATTACTTTTTAAAGCATGTATTTTGTAATCTGTAGTGAAATACATTCTAAAAGTAACCTTCCCAACCCTGAGGACGAATAGGGCATGTGGTAAAGACATGCCTTTGTACACCACAGTACAAACATAAGCCCCGGGTCAGCTGCCTCTGCCGCTCAGCAAACATCAGCCGATTGTTCACCAACTGCATGGGTTCGGGGCCTGGATCTGGAGCGCTGATGGATTTGATGGCTGGTGGAAGGATGGTACAAATAGCAACTGGCCATGGTGTTCTTCTACACACGACTGCATACGAGAGGCGAATCTGATGGATAGCTGGATGAATCGCTCGAGCCCCATGGCATCCTCGTGTGCAGCCACACCCTGGGATCCAAACCCTGATGATAGGTGGTGAGAAGCGATCGCTCATTCCATCCACTAGCCACAGCGAGAGTCCTGAATTTGAGGACATAATCATTAACAGACATTGAACCTTGTCGTAGGTGATAGAGTTGCTCACCCCCAGATGAATCACCTGCTGGTCTGCCGAAAACCTCCTTGAAATGGGTGATGAAGTTATTCAGAGACTGGGTAATGGGTCCAGCTTGTGACCAGATGGTTTCTGCCCATTTGAGTTCTCGTCCGTTCAACTGAGAGATGATAAATGCTACCTTAGAGTGATCGTCAGGGTATAGACGCGGCTGCATCTCCAGGGCCAGCGAACAACGCAGAAGGAATCCATTGCAGTCCTCCGCCGAGCCAGAGGGCACTGGGCAAGGGCGCTGGTTTGGCCATGGGACTGGCGAACACCAGTGGTGAAGGAGTGGATGCGGTGGTGACGGAAGTGAGAGCTGGCATGGGTGCAGGTGGATTGGTGGTAAGAACGTGATGAAGACCATCCACAAGCTCTTGAAATGGGTCTGTTGAACTCTTCTGTCCAGTCTTCTGTTATGGACAGAGGGACAAGAGACACAGATGCAAACATAGATGGGAGTTATTGAACAAACAGCAAGGTGAACACAGTGATGCAGGTAAGTGAACTGGAAATGTAGACTTTGCAGAGAGGTAACTGAATAATGATACTGTCCTTTGTCTTACAGAAACGTAGATCTTTGATGGATGGTTGATTCTCAATGGAGTGAACACACATTGGAGGTAGATAGACTCACACACAAACAACGAAGCACGGAGACCAGGTAAGTAGCTTCGTAATCTTGGAGATCAACATAGAGAAGTCCTTTTCATATAGACCAGACAATTGACTGAGGTGAGTGGGTTGCTTAAATGTCTGGTGTGATCAGGTGCTGATGGGGAACAGGTGCGTGTGATTAGAACTCTGGTGAGGGAGTGTGCTGTGATTGGCTGATGGTGGAGCTTGGCGGGTCTGTGACAGTCTTAGGCAGGTGACGTCATGACCAGGAAACTATAAAGCATACTTGGGGAGTAAGAAAGCTTTTTACCATGTTAATCATAATCAAAGGGATGTTCCAGGTGTCCAGGCAAGTTTATCTCTATTCACAACATTTGTGTCACAATGTTGATCTCAACAGAAAATAACTTTTGACTCATCTCTCAGTTGTGTTTGTTGTTTATTTTTTAATTTATATAGATCAGCAGCCGGCAACCTTATGGGACACAGAGTGATAATCACAGAAGATTGTTGTATCACAGAAACCTCTGGTCGTGTGAATGGATCATTTGATCTGCAGATTAAAATCTCTTTAATAGTATTTATAGCACCTAAGTTAATAAAACAGGCTGTGGCTATGAGGAATTATTACCTCAAAATGTACACCCATATGCAAGTTTGAGTGACTTTATTTAAATTAAATACATTAGCTATTGTCACATGTCAGTGATTATCCTGATCTCTGATATATTTCTGACCTCCAATACAGATGGTCACTCCACTGTCTGTTATCCATGTGAATATCTTACAAACGTTACCACATTTGCCAGCTTTATGTTATGACAAAAAGATAAAAGAAAAGAAAAAGAAAAATTGGATGTTAATTTACATAGAAAAAAAGAAGTAGAACCGAATAAATGCATGGATTAATAAATACAAAAAAGTAATTTGGGGACAAAATCAATTTAATTCCTTCCTTGCTTTTACTTTATAAATATATACTAAATATACTGAAGATATCAGACTATGTGTACAACTCAATATTAATATTCAACACAAAACATGTCAAGTTAATAAATTTAATGACATATAAAAACATTAAATGTAATTATTAACCTGATTTACAACTTTTACAACAAGAATGCCCTAGATTTTGGGAAATTGGATTTATGCACTTATGATAAAGTTTACAATAACTTGTTTTATGGTATCATAATGTGAGCTGTTGTTTTGCAGTGTGTACTTTGATCTTATCATCTTTAACCTTATTATTATTCTCAGGTTAGGTAAAGTAAGTTGAGTCTGGCCTAAATTATAAGCATTTTAAATTACAGTTTGGTCAGAAGACTTCTCTGTGGTGTGTTCTTGATTGAAGTCTTAAAACGCTATAAATCAAAGCTTCGGTAGACAGTTTTTGTAATCAGTCAAATTTCTTTTAATTGGTTACATTTCTTATAATAATAAAAAAAAAAAAAATGTAAAGGCAAATAAAATGTCATCATTAAAGTATAAAGTACAATATTCCCGCTTTGAATCAAATGTGTAGTCAGCTCTGGGTTTCTAGGAGTCTAGGAGGGATTGATGTATCAGGATCCAAAGAGGCAATCGACTCAGCCTTCAGCTTCAGCCTTTTTATGTCTATGAACTCCAGTAAACTCAACCAAGATGGCCGATTTCCTTTTAATGTGCAAGGAGTAGAACCAAGGTTCTTTAGGTGTGTCCCAATTTGCTTACTTATGCACTATTCTACGATGTTTTTAAGCTTAAATAGTCCAGTTCTGCTCCTCCTTCTCATGGGTAGCCACATACATACATAACTAATACATCTCTGTCCATACAGTATGAGGCATTTCTTAGAAAGGAAAAAAAAAAAAAAAATTGTAAGCATTATATTAAATAAATTAGTTAAATATTATTAAAAAAATAATAAAATAAAAATAAATTAGTTAAATGTATATATCTAAAATAAACATTCATATGCAGAGTAGTCTGTCTAAAATTACACTGTATGTAATACTGCTGTTTTTTTTGTTTGTTTGTTTTTGTTTTTTTGTGCACATCTATTTTCTGTTCGTATTTTACCTTTTGTTTACCATTGCTGTTTATTTAGATTCTAGTCATATGGTGCAAAATCACTAAGTGGTTTAGTTTTTTTTAACAATACTTTTCTTACAAATGGAGTTAGGAGTATTGACAGTAAACTGATAACAAATGTATGACAGAAATTTACAGAAAAAAAAATAGCTGCAAGCAGCGCTGACGGGCCCAAGCTCTGGTGCCACCACGCTGGTTGGTTTAGGATAACTGAGAATGGTGGGAAATGTGCTTTTAAAGTGGGTAAATGATGACTATTTTAATTTTTGGGTGAACTATCCCTTTAAGTAGGCTGTTATGACACATCTGTACCCTTTGCTTCACAGCATACATGTGCTTTACACTACATACTATTTATCTATTAGTGATTTCTAACTTGTTATAACAACTCCAACTCTTTACAAAAGGGTTGAATCACTATCACAGGGAGGGTTTGTTGTATTGTTCCCTTTCACTTATTTGTTAGAAGGTAACACCAAACAAAACACAAACTGTTGACCTTTTTATGATCTCCAACAAAATATTCCCAATATTGAAAGTCCATGAATAGGCTCATTGGCCGCAACACACCAGTCCTTTAGTCCATAGAAAAGAAAAAAAAAAGTGATAGCCTGATGACTATAAAACAGCTGTGAGATTCTAAGAACATCATGTGCTCTGTCTCCTTAAGACATCATGTGATCTTTCTCTGTACATCCAAAAAGGATGCATCCCTTACCTTTTTGTACTTTAGTTACTGAGCTGTCAGTTTCACTTCTTATATTCTTCTTATATAATGTACCCCTGGACAATAAACTGTGTGCCATGACTGAACTTTATGTGTTTATGTGGTACCCAGGTATACTGTACCTGTTTTCTGTGCTAGATCGCTCAACCTGAATAGATCGTCTCGAAATACTTGATTTCCAATTAATTTTATCTTACAACAGCTCAAAAGTTTAATACACCATGACTCTTTTTTCAGAGATAATTTTTGGACCAATACTCTGGAATTAGAGTAGCAAAAGCATGCACCTCACCACACACACATCCCTCGTCAAAATGGCCACCCTTCTCTTCTTATGGGCTGGCCCATCAAAATAAAAGTCAAAATCAACACATACATGAAGATAAAAAATAAAAATAAACAACAAACATTTAGGCATTATTTATTTTTTACAGTTAATTTTTTCTATACAGTATGTTTTTCCATTCTACTGTCTGTATATTGAAACATGTAGCTTAGTAAATAACTTTGCCTGCTTTAAATGCTTAGAGAATCTTTCCTATTGAAGGGTCCAATTCCTGAATCCAGTGTATTAAGAACACACACCAATTCTAATATATATAATTCATAAATATATGTGTGGTTTTCCTTGACATGCAATAATATCCTAAGTTATTTGTTGCGTTGTAAGATTATATTTTTTATTTGTTTTTCTTCATAAAAGGTGCCGTCAGGGTGTGTAAACCACCATAAAGTATATAGTGGTTAATCAATAATGAAAGTACATTTGTGACACATGCAGAAGCACAAATGACATTCAGGCTGTTAAACAGGCCTGCAGTAAAAGCTTCAGATCAGACCCTGAACAGACTTTGGACTGAACAACACTGAATTGAAGCATTTATAGAAAGTGCTCATGTGAACCCTCATTCATAAAACATGCGTATGCACAGATTTGATCTTTGAGTGTTTATGCTAAAATTCATGCCAGAGTTCATATTTATAAAAAGTGGATCAAAAATTGAAAGTAGTTCTTTCAATTTCAAATCTTAGGAATAATTTTGTACTGTAATGTAAACATGGGCCATGCAACATATAAGCAGTAGAGAATGTCATTCTTGTTTTGTACAGAAAAAGAAAACATTGTATAATTCCACCTGATGTTAGTGTTTTTTAGGTCTGTGTTTTATGATTGACAAAGTGTGTTTGTTGTGTGAAACTTTTTCTAGAGTTCTGGAAGAATGAGTTGATTTGAGACATGAATGAAGTGTTTTGGTAGTTTTAGTGCATTTTAAATGTGAAATTAACTGATGTGAAGCTGAAAGTTGGCTAGGAGAACTGTGTGAAGAGTTTTGAAAAAAGTTATTTAAGAATTGAGAAATGTGTCCTAGTATGGAAACCCGTTTCCGCCACTAAAAAAAAAAAAAAAAAACGCCACCAAAAAAAAAAAAAAAAAAAGATGAATTGTGACTTTTTATCTCAGAATTCTGACTTTTTAACTCGCAATTGCGTGTTTATATCTCACAATTGCGAGTTATAAAGTCAGAATTCTGAGATATAAAGTCGCAATTGCGTGATAAAAAGTCAGAATTCTGAGATAAAAAGTCGCAATTGCGTGATAAAAAGTCAGAATTCTGAGATAAAAAGTCGCAATTGCGTGATAAAAAGTCAGAATTCTGAGATATAAACTCGCAATTGCGTGATAAAAAGTCAGAATTCTGACTTTATTTCTCGCAATTGCGACTTTATATCTCAGAATTCTGACTTTTTCTCACTACTGTGAAACGTTATTTCTCACAGTTCTTACTTTGCTTGCGTTTCCTTTCATTGCGACTGACCATCAGGATTACTGCTTTGTTATTATTATACATTAAATAGACCATCAGGATTGCTGCTTTGTTATTTTTATACATAAAATAGAGGACATCATAAAGGATTATTTTTAGCGTCGATTTACCAATAAAGAAATATTGATTTTACTGGAGGAGACACATAAAGATTAGTCTCCGGACATATGCATTATGCAGGAATATGCATATAGAATGTTTCCACGGTAACCTTGTACACAGCGTTTCAAGGAGAAAAAACAGCTTTTACTGCCATCTAGTGGGCTTAATACTAAAACACCAATACCTATCATGTTTCATTAACTTTGCAACTCAAGGGTAGAATCATGCAATTCTGCAAATTACAGTCGAGGTATTTGGGCAATAAAAGTTGTTTTTAACAGAATGGATACACTAATGAATTTTGCACAATAATAACAATATAATAATAATCATAATAAGAAGAAGAATCAGCTGTGGCGGAGGTGCAATAAATCAGACAAAGCTGAAGTGGCACATTTTATACACCAACAGCTTCAGACTTCACGGCAGCACGGCTATCGTTGGATGCACTGTTACAGACAGAGATACTGACCATCAGTTAATTGCGAGAAAAAAAGTCAGAATTCTGACTTTTTATCACGCAATTGCGACTTTATATCTCAGAATTCTGACTTTTTATCACGCAATTGCGACTTTTTATCTCAGAATTCTGACTTTTTATCACGCAATTGCGACTTTTTATCTCAGAATTCTGACTTTATATCACGCAATTGCGACTTTATATCTCAGAATTCTGACTTTATAACTCGCAATTGCGACTTTATATCTCAGAATTCTGACTTTATATCACGCAATTGCGACTTTATATCTCAGGATTCTGACTTTTTATCACGCAATTGCGACTTTATATCTCAGAATTCTGACTTTATATCACGCAATTGCGACTTTATATCTCAGAATTCTGACTTTATATCACGCAATTGCGACTTTATATCTCAGGATTCTGACTTTTTATCACGCAATTGCGACTTTATATCTCAGAATTCTGACTTTATAACTCGCAATTCATCTTTTTTTTTTTTTTTTTTTTAAGTGGCTTTTTATTTATTTTTTTTTAGTGGAGTTTTTTTTTTTTTTTTTTTTTTTTTTTAGTGGCGGAAACGGGCTTCCATAGTCCTAGTGTTTGTTAAAAAAAAAAAAAAAAAAGCAAAAGCACAATATTTAGTTTTTAATGTGAGTAGGCTATACACAAATAAAAAAAAAACCCTTTACAGTTTTGATTTTTTTTTCACAGAGATGTAGCACTAGCTCGTCTTGTTTCTCTAGTGTTGAGACTAAACAAGAAGAAAAGTGTTCTCTGTCCTACCCAGAGAATGACATATTTAGGGGTTATACGGGATTCGACCACGATGTGTTCACAATTGTCTCCCGCTCGAGTCGAGACCATTCTAACCACCCTGAATAATGTCAGGCTAGGCCAAGATTGCACTGTTCTGCAGTATCAAATAATGTTAGGTCTCATGGCATCAGTGTCCTCTGTTATTCCTATGGGCCTTCTGCATATGATACTATTTTAGTTGTGGCTCAAAGTCGGGAGATTTTGTCCAAGCAATTCCCCATGGCAAATAAAGGCAAAGGCACGCAATGAGTGCTTTGTGACCTTTCTAAAATCCGTGTTTATGGTAAGGGTTACGTGCTGCGGTTCCCTTTCTATGTGGCTCAAACCCTGGTTCTTCACCTTGGCTCCCATTCTATATGCGTTGATGTTACAACATGCCAACAACAGATGCTTCCCTTATGGGCTGGGGAGTGGTCTTAGGTGGCCATCCAATCCAAAGGGATATGGTGAGGCTAGACAGAGCATACCGACAGGGGAGTAGAAACAGTGCAGATCCGGTTAACTGCCAGATTGCTACAGTTCTGGATTTTCTGCAGGGAAAATTATCAACAGGCACATGCCCCGCCACTCTCAGGATTTATGTAGCCGCTCTTTCAGCTTGCCACACTCTGATTGACGGGGTGCCTTTGGGCAAGCATGTCCTGCTCTCTCGCTTTGTTTGAGGAGATAGGCGGCTTAAGCCTCCTTCTAGAACCAGGATCCCTACGCGGGACCTAGCAATAGTCCTGGAGGGCCTGGTTGAGACCCCCTTTGAACCGTTAGAGACAGTTTCTGACAAGCTGTTAACTCTAAAAATGTTTTTTCTCATGGCTATAACTTCTCTAAAAAGAATTGGGGACTTGCAAGCTCTGTCCATTGTGCCATCCTGCTTAGACTTTGCCCCAGCTGAAAGCTATTTTGCATCCTCATCCTGACTATCTGCCTAAGGTTTCTTTCTCGACCTTGCATCCAGTCACTCTTGAAGCTTTCTGCCCTCCGCCGTTCACTACATCAGATCAAGAGAGACTTCACAGACTGTGTCCATTCCGTGCTCTTCAGACCTACGTCCACTGCACTAGCCAGTGGCATAAGTCAGTTTTTCACCTTATTTTCAGAAAAACAGTTTATCTTTCCATAAGATAACGTAACTCTTCCATAGCCTTACCCAACTTAATCACTTATGCACTCATGTATGTTGGTAATAAAACTGATTATCTGATAATACAGAAGAGGCTCTACAAGTTAGCAATCTCACCAATCTTTCAGATAAATCTGATGACCAACTCTCTTCACTTTAAATTAATTCTAAATGATTGAACAGCCTCCTGTCAGGAGTGTTCTCATTCTGCCAAGGTAAAAATCCTTGACTGGTGTCACTACAGTACATTTTGAGGTAATCATTCCTCATTGTCACACAGCCCGTTTTATTAAATTAGGTTCAATAAATACTATTAAAGTGTGATATTTTAACCTGCACTAGTGCGCAGATCCTGCATTCTGTAATGACAACTCACTGGAGATTAGTATGGTAATAGAGATGTTTATGTATTTGGCCTTGGCGGAACAGATCTTCTACGCTGCTGCTGCAGAGCAAGTACCGAAACTTGCTACTGCCAGTACATCCAGACATTGCTGTGAGCATGTAAGACATGTAACACTGCTGCACATGTAACATACATGAATTAAAGGGTTAGTTCACCCAAAAATGAAAATTCTGCCATTAATTACTTACCCTTATGTTGTTCGACACCCGTAAGACTTTTGTTCATCTTCGGAACACAAATTAAGATATTTTGGTTGAAATCTGATGGCTCAGAAAGGCCTCCATTGGCAGCAATGTCACTTCCTCTTTCAAGACCCATAAAAGGTACTAAAGTTGTCATTAAAAAGTCCATCTCACTACAGTGGTTCTACAATAATTTTATGAAGTTAGTTTTTTTAGTTAGGTAGTTAGTTTTTGTGCGAAAAAAAAATCAAAATAACGACTTTATTCATGCATGCGCAAGAATATGACGTAGAGCCGCCGTTCTGACACATGACCCGGAAGCGAGGAACTTTGTTTATCAAGCAGAGGAAGACGCGCGTATCTAAGCTGTTAAATTCTACATATATCGTTCCGTACATCAAACAGTCTTCGTAAATATGTCAGCAGATTTCGAAGAAGAGGAGGACTTGCATTTTTTTGCCCAACCGTACTTATTCGAACCTGAGTATACAGAAAGTGAACTACAAGACATGGAAGCGGCTGCAGCACAACCACAGCCTCAAACTTCTGGAAAACAAAGAGCAATGTATATGTGGTGGTGTAAATGTGGTCAATGCCAAGCCATGCCTACTAAACAGGAGAGCATGTGCTGCGTCGATTGGGATATTGTCATGCCACAGCTCAAGAGATTGTCTTTTGGAAGTGTTTTTTCATTTACCCAAAGTTAATTGGAAGCGACGCCCAAGGCCAGAAGGACCGGGTGGAACACTATCTGTTGAGTAAGTAACGTTTGGCAATTATTATTTTATTTTATTGAATTGCACATGGTGCCTAGCTAATTACCATGGATTTGTTTTTTGTTTATAGCCAGTGCAGACTCGCGGCGTACCGGGTTGTACTGGAGTGGATACTCAAAGGTGAAAAACTGGGAAGACACAGCAGGCAAATTCTACCGTCTTGTGTTGTTCGAGCCATACGGGCAAGATACCCATCGTCATCAGGAACATATATGGATTTCAAGGAAGCTGAAGAAGCATTTAGACTAAATTAAACTCCCTGAGGTCTGAAAACGCGCCGGCGCGTTTTGCAGGATTTTTTTCACATTGCAGCAAAACAGACTTAAAATACTCCATCATTTCTTGTCATAGAGACATAAGTAATATATCAACTGAAACTATAGAATGTCTTCTTTTATTTGTATACACTCAGAGTAAAAACACAATGTTGTGCTTTTTGTAAAATAAAGAAAACTAACATGATGTGTGATCTCTCGTCTCCCTCTGAACGAAGTCCAATCTGATAGTTCTAGGGTTGCCATCTATGTCTGATAAAAAACCTGGACATATTGATGACCTGACCGACCGCTTTGCTCACAAGTGAAAATGTCGATTAGACATTAGACCCATAAGACAAAATTGGCCTTTGTGATCAGCTGACTGCGCAATCGGTTCATCACAGAGTAAACGTCAATCACAGTAGCACTATCACTCTCGAGCACCCTAATAGATGAATCAAATTCTTGCATCACATTGTGCATGAATGCAAGGATACATTCAGCTACAGTACAGTCTACATTTTCTGCATCACTTGCACCACACACAAATGTCCAGATGATACTTGGGCAGTCCTCCTTTCCCAGGGATACAAAATAAGACTTTAAAGCTGGCCAACACTCTAAAATCCTCTGTATCGCTGGCAGCAAAGACAGCCAGCGTGTGGGGACATGTTTCTGAAAAACTGAGTTGTGCCGACCATAATTTTTAGCCCACCGGCAACTATAGTTGCCGCAGTGTATGGTTGTCATTTTTCTTTTGTAAATATTTTTCTAGATGTTTTCCCTGTTTTATGTCTCAATGACATGCAAGAAAACATCCAAATAAAGGATTTCGAGAACAAAAAAAAAGGCATTCACTTCCTTCCTGTGACATGAGGCTGTCAATTTCCAACCCCTACTTCCAGGAAGCATAGCAAAGGCAAACCCTCTCAAAGAAAAGTAATCTTCATGTTAATATTAAGAATTTTTGTTGACATATATATATCTACGTAATCATGAGGGTCTCTAGAATCATCCAAACAAAACAAATCTTACAAGAGATCAATAGTTTTTTGTATACTTAGTCAAAAGTACGAGCAGCAACTATAGTTGCCGGTGGGCAAATGACTTGTAAGTAGGCTACATATATCATGGGGAAATGGGGTATAATGTGTTTAATGGGTTAATAAATCAAGGTTATTGGTCTTGTTTAGTGCTTTTTGCTTTCATAATATTTTATATTGTTATATATTGTTATTTGTTAATTCATTTATTTTTTAATGTATTTATTTTTCGTTTGTTTGTTATATGTGACCCTGGACTACAAAACCAGTCATAAGGGTCGATTTTATTAAATTAAGATTTATACATCATCTGAAAGCTGAATATATATAAGCTTTCCATTGATGTATTGTTTGTTAGGATAGGACATTTGGCCGAGATACAACTATTTGAAAATCTGGAATCTGAAGTTGCAAAAAAATTTAAATATTAAGAAAATCACCTTAAGTGAAGTCCTTAACAATGTACAGTACAGTCCAAAAGTTTGGAACCACTAAGATTTTTAATGTTTTTAAAAGAAGTTTCGTCTGCTCACCAAGGCTACATTTATTTAATTAAAAATACAGTAAAAACAGTAATATTGTGAAATATTATTACAATTTAAAATAACTGTTTTCTATTTGAATATATTTGACAAAGTAATTTATTCCTGTGATGGCAAAGCTGAATTTTCAGCATCATTACTCCAGTCTTCAGTGTCACATGATCCTTCAGAAATCATTCTAATATGCTGATCTGCTGCTCAAGAAACATTTAATGTGTACAATTGTACAAAATATTTGTGTACAATATTTTTTTACAGGATTATTTGATGAATAGAAAGTTCAAAAGAACAGTGTTTATCTGAAATCTAATCTTTTGTAACATTATAAATGTCTTTACTGCCACTTTTGATTGATTTAATGCATCCTTGTTGAATAAAAGTATTCATTTCTTTAATTTCTTTTCAAAAAAATAAAAATAAAAATTCTTACTGACCCCAAACTTTTGAACGGTAGTGTATAATGCTACAGAAGCTTTGTATTTCAGATAAATGCTGTTCTTTTGAACTTTCTATTCATCAAGGAATCCTGAAAAAAAAGTACACAACTGTTTTCAACATTGAAAATAATCATAAATGTTTATTGAGCAGCAAATCAGCATATTAGAATGATTTCTGAAGGATCATGTGACACTGAAGACTGGAGTAACGATGCTGAAAATTCAGCTTTGCATCACAGGAATAAATTAATTTGTCAAATATATTTAAATAGTACACAGTTATTTTAAATTGTAATAATATTTCACAATATTACTGTTTTTTACTGTATTTTTAATTAAATAAATGTAGCCTTGGTGAGCAGACGAAACTTCTTTTAAAAACATTAAAAATCTTAGTGGTTCCAAACTTTTGGACTGTACTGTATATCCACTCACAAAAAGAATTTGTTATACATTTATGGTAGAAAATTTACAAAATATCCTCATGGAACATGATCTTTACTTAATATCCTAATGATTTTTGGCATTGAAGAAAAAAAATCAATAATTTTGACCCAAACATTGTATTGTTGGCTATAGCTACAAATATACCCGTGTGAATTATGACTGGGTTTGTGGTCCAGGGTCACATATAGATGTATTTTTTTCTAATGAACAATGTAATTTAACATTTTGATTCACAATGCTCTGTTGGAGCATTGGACTTTTAATGGCTGGACTTTGTTCTGCACTATGTTCCACCACTTTAAAACAAACGGATTTGTTATTTGTTTTGTTTTCATATTCAAGAGATTATAAGATAGATGCAACTTTTTTGTGTTCGCATCGAATGTTCTTCAACTTTGATTGATCTGTTGAAAGCAGCTAATTTGTAATGTTATCCTTCTATTCAAATTTTACATTGAGAGGTGCATATAACAAATTTGCACACCGGCAACTATAGTTGCCGCACATTCAAACACGTTTTTTAAGAAAAAAAACAAAAACCTGGGGAAAATAAATGCAGAATATGTTCACATAGGACACTATTAACAGGTCTATATGCATGAAACCATTCAGAAAAATTTGGGCACAAATGGGTTAACTGATGCATTATCTGCACCATAGGCACTGATCTGGCTGACTGAAAGTCCATTGTTCTCAGTAATAGACACTATTTGTTTGAATATGGCTTCACTAGATTCGTTGGAGTCGTCATAAAATTCTAACAATCCATACTTCACACCCTCGAATGCACAGAAATACTGGACTGTGTAGGGAAACAATTTTGTGTGCCAGAATTGGATGCATCAGAACATACTGCAAAATAGTGCGCTTTCTGCAACTCTGCTGCTAATCTTTGCTGACTAAATGGTGCCAACACATTTTCCACCAAGGCCTCACTTTTAGTTCTGCCACAAGTCATTTTAGTTGCAATATTAGAGTCACTGAATATTTTTGCATTGACCTTGTTCCCACAGTCAGTTGACAGGTAGCTATGGCCATGTCGCACACCGTGATAGGTAGCTGTTAATTCGGCGACAGTAATTTTGTCCTCTGAGTTTGACACACTGTCATCTTCATCCTCCGTCTCGCCACCCATGTTAACACTAAAAACAAACGATGTTGACGATGTACAATCTTCTTCACTGCTTCAATTTGCCGCCTGTAGTAACTGGCTAGCTGCCAAGACAGATGCACTAGATGACGTAGCCTACGTCACGTCACACGACACACCCGTCCCAGAGCCAATGATAGCGCATTCTACACACAAGAGACACCCTATGAGAGACACCGACCACTCTGTGCACAATGCATAGGCTATTTCAAGTGAGAAAATACTAAATTGAACATACATATTCACGTAGCCTTTCGAAAACCGGGACATTCAGTGTCCCGGCAGAGTGGATAAATTTCCCGGGACAGGTTATTAAAAAGAAGGACAATCCCGGTAAAACCGGGACAGGTGGCAACCCTAGATAGTTCTCAGAAAATGAACTGTAACTTATGAATACTAATGACAAAAAAATGACACTTATGTCTAAAAAAAACATTGAAATGTCAGGTTTAAAATCGTGCAAGTCAAATCGAAAACAAACATTCTCTGTTTATGTAATCTGTATGAAAAGAGAGCCATGTCAGAAGTCCGTGATTCAGCTCATTATCCGCTAATGCGGCCACGCCCACGGAGCCAGCGTTTTACAGACGCAAATTCAGAGGCAATACTTGTATGCATTGTCTCAATCGTGTATTTATTGTCTTGAAAAGTGTTTATTTAGATGTTAAAGCCATGGTTAGTGATCTCTAGAAGACATGCCGTTAGTTCCTGGTTCCTTTTCTTCTTTATATGATTTTGTGGCCTAAAGGTGTACAGAGCGCCCTCCGGCTGCAAGTATGAATTGAAAACACAGTATCCAGCACTCATAGTGATGACAATAAATATTGAATAAATATTACTCTTCTGTATAGAAAATTGACATAAACATATAAGAATCCATCAATATTTCTCCAAATGTGCATGCTTTTAAGCTAAAAGCCTATATGAAATGCCATAGAGGTAACATAATTGTTCAGACACTTTGCATCACAGAAATACATTATATTTTAAAGAATATAATAGAATACCATTATTTTAATTTGTAATAATATTTCACAGTATTGCTGTTTATGATCAGCTGATACATTATTACAGAGGGTTTTTTTCACAGCCGACCTGACTGAAAGGCCTCATTACTATGCAGGTCATTTCAGGTCATTATTATGCGATTCTTTTGTCTTCTCAGGTGTAAATGACCCATTATTCATGATGATTCATGCCTCCACGCATACTGTGTTTCTTGACAAAAAGTGTCTTACAAAAACTAAATCAATATATTGTTTTATATGAAGGAGTAGGCGGCATAATTTTTACATAATTCTGAAGCAAAAACTCTAGTCTACAACCTCCAATACCCAGAAGTCTTGTGTCTGATTTAATATACTTTTTTTGGCCTTATTTCAGTGACTTAAGTTTTTTGTTTTTTCAATAACCACGCATAAATGTTATTCCTTCAAAAATACAAACATGTACATACATGTTCCTCAGATATTATGGTAGCCTAGTTTGTGCTGAATACAGTGTAATGACACTTTTGTCATTTATATGTTTATGAACAACTGAAAAAAGCACAAATGTCAGGGCATGTCAAAACTTCTCCAAGCCCCAAATCAGCCTCAGACTCCAGAGGGTTAAACAAAAGAACAGCAGAACAATACTCTTTTTCTACATCTTTCATTTAATTTAATATTTAATATTTAATTTAATATTAACATTATTAATGTGCTTGTATTAGTACTGTTATAATAAAAATAAATATATACAAAAGCCTTTTAGGTTTCTGTTACTGTTATTAATGTGCTTGTATTAGTACTGTTATAATAAAAATAAATATATACAAAAGCCTTTTAGGTTTCTGTTACTGTTATTAATGTGCTTGTATTAGTACTGTTATAATAAAAATAAATATATACAAAAGCCTTTTAGGTTTCTGTTACTGTTATTAATGTGCTTGTATTAGTACTTTTATAATAAAAACAAACAAATATATACAAAAGCCTTTTTAGGTTTCTGTTACAGTATACCAAACAGGTTATGTCGAAGCTGCTAGGACAATTTTGGTCAGATTATGGCTTTACCATCACTATAATAGATAAAATAGATTTTACACAATTTTTTACATAAACATGCATGTGCAGCTGGCATTTCACTAAAAGAAAAATATAACAATAGAAGAAAAATCTCAATAACAATTACTGTATGATTGACAGTAATTTATTTTCGAAACCTTGACACGTGTTTCGCAACAGCTGCTTCCTTGTCCGGTTTGGGATTTGTTGCAATATTGCACGGTAAATCAGGAAAAGAAACTTGAGAGGTTGGACCATATGGTGGCGTGCCCCGGGGTCGGCGAACCCCTCCCATCTGCTTCTCTCTCTCCCTCTCCATCTTCTGTCCCTCTCTCTCGTCCTGTCCCTTTACCCAGGTCACGGCCGCCTGGATATCCGCGTGTCCCGCCCCGGGGGCGGGGCGGGGCGGGTTTGACCAGAGCCAGTCCGGGACGCCCCGTGCCCCGCCCTGTCCGGTGATGGAGGTTGGGACAATGGTTCGGGTCCCGGACGCCCCGCAGGCTGCCCCCGGTCAAGCTGGCTGGTACCAAATACCTGTGAGTATCAAGGGGGGTACCTATCAGGCTTTGGTGGATTCAGGATGTAACCAAACCTCGATCCATCAAAGCCTGATTTCATCCGGGGCAGTGGATACAAGCCGCGTGCGTGGTTAAGGTGCGGTGTGTGCACGGGGATGTAATGGAATATCCTGTAGTGTCGGTCATTATCCAATTTCGGGGACAAAAACATAGTGTTGAGGTGGCAGTTAATTCGCACCTCCGGCATCCGTTAATTCTGGGAACAAATTGGCCAGCATTTTCTGAATTACTGGGTTATTTATGCACGGATGCCTCTTGGGGAAAAAATGCGGTGGATGTGGAGGCGCGGGTGCAGGCGGGAGAGACTGATCGGGGACCACTGAGTGCTGCTTCAGGGGAACAGAGTGAAATCGAGAGAATAATTCTCTCGGAGCGCGATGATTTTCCCCTGGAGCAGTCTCAGGATGAGACGTTGAAACGTGCGTTTGAACAGGTCCAAGTCATCGACGGTCAGCCTCTCCAGCCTGGACGCGTGCTTACCTATCCATATTTTGCAGTTATGAAAAATAGGTTGTATCGGGTGACCCAAGATACCCAGACAAAAGAAGATACAACCCAGTTGTTAGTTCCAAAGAGCCGCCGGAAATGCTTTTTCAGGCGGCTCATTCTAATCCTATGGCTGGACACTTAGGACAGGCAACAACACTAAATCGCCTCATGACCCGATTTTTTTGGCCGGGCATTCATGAGAATGTGCGCAGGTGGTGCGCGTCTTGTCGTGAATGTCAGCTGGTGAACCCATCAGCCACCCCAAAAGCGCCTTTGCGCCCACTTCCATTAATGCAGGTCCCCTTCGAGAGAATTGGTATGGACCTCATCGGGCCATTAGAGCGATCAGCTAGAGGACATCGTTTTGCATTAGTCATTGTGGATTATGCAACACGATATCCTGAAGCAGTGGCTCTCCGCAGCATTTCTGCTAAGAGTGTTGCGGACGCACTGTTCAGTTTAATCTCCCGGGTGGGGATTCCAAAAGAAATCCTCACCGATCAAGGCACGGCGTTTATGTTATGTACGTTACGTGAACTTTACGAATTATTGGGCATTAAAACGATCCGTACCAGCGTCTTTCACCCACAAACGGATGGGCTGGTCGAACGTTTTAATCGCACACTTAAAACCATGATTCGTAAATTCGTTCAGGAGGACGCCAAAAATTGGGATAAATGGTTGGAACCCCTGTTGTTCGCTGTGCGAGAGGTCCCGCAAGCCTCCACAGGGTTTTCCCCCTTCGAGCTTCTCTATGGACGCCAGCCCCGCGGGGTTTTGGATGTTCTAAGAGAAACTTGGGAGGACGGACCATCTCAAAGTAAGAACGAAATTCAGTATGTCATGGACTTGAGAACAAAACTTCACACTTTGGGGCGGCTGTCAACGGAGAATTTGTTACAAGCCCAGGACAAACAGAGCCGGCTGTATAACAGGGGGACTAATTTACGAAAATTTACACTGGGAGAGAAAGTGCTTGTATTGCTCCCTACGTCAAGCTCTAAATTATTGGCAAAGTGGCAAGGACCGTTTGAGGTCACACGGCAAATTGGAGATCTCGATTATGAGGTAATACGGTCTGATAGGAGGGGGGCACGTCAGATATATCACCTCAATCTCCTCAAAAAATGGAATGAGGCAGAGGCAGTGATGCTGGCGATGGTGATTGGTGGAGAGGATGATCTTGGGCCAGAGGCGATTTCCAAACCTCAATCTCTTGCGCTGGCCCCGAGTGGAGATCATCTCTCGCCCTCCCAGCTCACTGATCTCACTAAATTACAAGCAGAATTTGCGGACGTGTTCTCCCCCCTACCGGGCCGTACTAATCTGATTCAGCACCATATCGAGACAGAGCCGGGCGTGGTAGTTCGCAGCCGGCCGTATCGCTTGCCTGAGCACAAGAAAAAAGTGGTTCAGACAGAATTAGAGGCAATGCTTGACATGGGGGTAATAGAAGAATCCAGCAGTAACTGGGCGAGCCCGATAGTTTTAGTTCCTAAGACGGACGGCTCGGTTCGGTTCTGTGTGGATTATCGCAGGGTGAATGCTGTGTCGAAATTCGACGCGTATCCAATGCCACGGGTGGACGAACTGCTTGATCGGCTCGGTACGGCTCGTTTTTATTCGACACTGGACTTAACAAAGGGATATTGGCAGATCCCCTTGTCGCCGTTATCTAAAGAAAAAACAGCTTTCACAATGCCGTTCGGATTACACCAATTTGTCACTCTTCCGTTCGGGCTGTTCGGGGCTCCGGCTACCTTTCAGCGTCTCATGGATAGGATTTTACGGCCCCATGCTGCGTATGCTGCAGCCTATTTAGATGACATAATTATATTTAGTCATGACTGGCAGCGGCATATGCAGCATTTAAGGGCCGTCCTGAGATCGCTGAGAGGGGCTGGGCTCACGGCCAACCCGAAGAAGTGTGCAATTGGACGTGTGGAAGTAAGATATCTGGGCTTCCACTTGGGACATGGACAGGTGCGTCCCCAAATTGATAAGACTGCAGCAGTTGTGACCTGTCCGCGCCCCAAGACCAAAAAGGAGGTGAGACAGTTCCTGGGGCTGGCGGGATATTATAGGAGATTTGTTCCTAATTATTCGGACCTCACCAGCCCTTTGACTGATCTCACTAAAAAGGAGGCGCCAGATACGGTCCAGTGGACGGAGCTGTGCCAGCAGGCCTTTACCCAAGTGAAGGCTGCTTTATGTGGCGGGCTGCTATTACACTCTCTTGATTTTTCTCTCACATTTCTGTTGCATACAGACGCGTCGGACAGGGGGCTGGGTGCGGTCCTGTCCCAGGAGATAGAGGGGGAGGACCGGCCGGTACTGTACATTAGTCGGAAGCTCTCAAAGAGAGAGACTAAGTACAGCACCATAGAAAAGGAGTGTCTTGCCATCAGGTGGGCCGTCCTCACCCTCCGCTATTATCTCCTGGGACGGGAATTCACCCTCTGTTCGGACCACGCTCCCCTGCAGTGGCTCCACCGCATGAAGGATACCAACGCGCGGATCACTCGTTGGTATCTAGCTTTACAGCCTTTTAAGTTCAAGGTGGTCCACAGGCCGGGTGTTCAGATGGCTGTGGCCGATTTCCTCTCCAGAAATGGGGGGGGGGGCTGCAGGCCGGACGGCTCCCCGGCCTGAGTCGGGCGGTGGGGGTATGTGGCGAGGGGGGCGTGGTTCAGCGAAGTCTGCAGCGGGAGAGAGAGGCAGGAGACGAGCGGTTGAGTGAGTGGGTTAAATGTAAATGACGAACACCTGTTTCTTGTTTCAGTAATTGGCGTGGAGAGAGTATATAACGCCAGGAGAAACAGGAGTGGCTGAGAGAGAGAAGGACTACTGACTGCTTACCTCCTGGATGCTGGAATTATCTACTGGAGTTGCTTATGTTATATTTGACCGTTTTGTGCCTGTCTGCACACCTGTTTTGTTATTTTTGAAAACACAAATAAAGCAGTCAGTAGTCAAGCTGACCCTGTCCTCTTCCTTCCTGACATTGAACTTTGTTACAGATACATTTTATAATGTTAACCTTTCCATGTGAAATATAATACATGCTTGTAGTAGTAACTTGCCTGTATGCTTGAATAACGCCATTTGCCTCAGGTCCTTCAGGAGATTTTGATGCAAAACCTGAGAAGACAGTGTCCGAAATGCTGGAGAGTCCTTTCGTATCCAACATTTTCTTCTCTGCTGGTCAGGAGTGAGGTCATCATGGGCACACTGATGTTGCCCTTGTGTCCATCTTCTTCCCAACTGTGTACTCCACAAATGTGATGCAGAAGTGATTTCCACTTCTCTGTCAACGCCTGTGTAAAACAAATTACAATGTAAATTTTGAAAAGGTGTTGTCTATAACAGATGTACATTAGAAGAGATTTCATTACATACATCGGGGTCGCCGCTGCAGGATGCACATGCATACCACAAATGGGTGCATATACTTTTAACCCATGGTTGGAGGTCTTGATTCTTTTTTTTTTCTGGAAACTGACACTAATTTTTTGAAGAACCCTTAAAAAATATGAAATATATGCATTACACATTATGAGGTTTTGGGACATAATAAGCAGCATAATGAATATATATGGAAGTCATAATAAATTTATATCAACCTGCTGTTTACACACAGCAACAATTTATACTGCTATAGAGAATAATTAAATAAATATATACATACACACACATATACACACACTCAAGTGTAAACAAGTATAACAAGTTTTAGTAATGCAAGATGTACATACCCTTCACTACATGCCAGATATCAAACTTGTGGTGAATTTGTGGATAATCAACCCTCAAAGCTCCATCAAACCCTCAGCTCCATCAAACGGGACTCATTGACCATCCATTTCCTTTCTTTGTGTTTACCATTTTCTTCATCTTCCTCTGTAGTTGGGGTTGATGTAGAGGTAGAACTTAGGGGAACAAAACTTTGGTCCTTCTTGTCAGATGGAGGATCCAGGGACAGCATGCTGACATCTAGACTGAGATCTTCTGATGAGTCTTCAGCATGTGTCTGTTCACCCAACATGATGAAACGTAATGAATAAAACTGTATGGTTTGAATAACTATGAAAAAAAAGTATAGTATATTACTTGACAATTTACATTGTATTGACTTCATATTAGTTCTTATAGTGATTTATACCAAATACAAAATAAGGACAGTTTAATTATATAAAGTACACTCACTCTTTGAAAGGACTTTGCGGCAGATAAGGCGTATTATGTCCCTGATTTTGATGGACATGAATGCTGTTCAGCTGTATGTGGACTTGATAGCATCAACAGAAGTTTTGGTGTAACTGCACGCTCATGTTCTCGCGAACAATGTGGTTTACCTGGTGTTGACTGGGGTAAACCAGCTAAATAGGCAGGTGAAAATAATTCTTCTGTGGCTGTGTTTTCACTTCCATCACTAACTTCTGGGAGGACACTGGTAAGAGGTGGACCTGCTGAATGAGGGTCCTGTGTAGGGACTACTGACTGGGGATCCTGACTGAGCTGTGATGGATCATTCGTAGTCTCATGTTACTATAGTAACTCGGATGTACTTTACAGAATCATGCAAAGTAGTGCTGAGCGGTATGACCAAAAATTTATATCACAGTATTTTTCAAAATTATATTGGTTTCACGGTATATGACGGTATTTTTTCCCCTATGCATGACCAGGCATTAACCACATTTTCTACTGATTGAGAGAGGAAGTACTACAGTAGATTGACTAGAATGCCCTGTTTTACTGTCATGATGAGTGAATATTGTAGAAAAAATCCACACTAGAGTTAATACAGGTTTACAAAGCCCCACAAAATGATGCTGTGGGGAGACAACAACCAATAAAACACAGACATGCAACACACTCATTACAGACACATGAATATTAAAATATGACCAAGGAGATAGAAAGAAAAAAAAAGAAAAAATAAGAGTTGAGGGCACCTTAAGCATTTTAAAAATCTAACCCTATATAACGACAAACTGCCAAAACGAGGGAGAAACGCAGAAGAACATTTAAAATGTCTAAGGACATTTTCAGTACATTTAAGAGCACTACAGTCTCTGAACAAATGACACACATTTTAACACAGAAAGAATAAAGCAGTTAAATTTTTGCCCATTCTTCTTTGAATTGTCAGTCTATTTATTAACTTCATCTTTTGTGTTGCAGAATAACCCATCGTGTCATCGCGGTCATGATCAGACGTACAGTTCAGTGTCCTTTGCATAACGTTACATTTCATTTGAAGAAGACATGATGAAATATGTTCGCATACACGCTGCTGGTTCATGTTTAGAGCACTAGAGTATATGAAATAGGTCCATAAAAAACTTGAACGTGCTCGCTCCGGTCTATATCTGATATATATGATCAATGTGGAGAATGTTGTTAATCTCATTACAGCGCTCCGTGCAGAAACCGCACTCTCGCGCGCTGCGTGTAGTTTGAATTCTCCGCTGTAATCAAGGGCTGAATCCGAAATCGCCCCCTATAACCTCAAATAGGGCATTATTTGAGGCGACCGCCAATTGTACTGGTGTCCGAAACCATAGTGGACGTTATTGAGTGCACTCATTCAATCTCACATTGCACTACAATAACGAGTGTATAGCCGATGTACACACAACGGCTGTCCGAATTCACTCACTCGTTTTCATTCACTCTTTCAAGTGAACAATATAAGTGGATAACGTAGGGAATAGTGAATGAGGCTTCAGGGGGTGATTGTGATGTGATCTCAGCTGTGCTCTCACTACAGTGCAACAGTGAATCAGGACGCTCTCAAACAGTTAAGTCAGTGGTTCTCAAACCTGTCCTGGGGACCCCCCACCACTGCATGTCACCCTCATCTACCACACCTGATTCAAGTCATCAGCTAATTAGTAGAGACTGCAAGAGTTGAAGTGGGTGTGTTAGATGAGGGAGACATGCAAAATGTGCAGTGGTGGGGGGTCCCCAGGACAGGTTTGAGAACCACTGGGTTAAGCGACAGATACCGGTATTGCGGTATCATCAAAATTCATATCATAACAAAAATAAATTCCGGTATTCGGTATGAACCGGTATACCGCCCAGCACTAATGCAAAGCATTATAACAATATTATATTTATTTTAAAAATGTGAAGTCATATAACTTATATGTTTCCATGACATGGTTTGAAGTCGTCTGGTGAAAAATGTTCACTACATAACTTCAACATCTTGACGTATCAAAGTGGTAAATCAACATCCTGATGAACAGCCAGCAGCCATAGCTTCAGACGCTCAGAATCATTCGATGGGAAATGGTGAAATGTGAGCCCTTCTGTAATGAGGCGGGACTCAGAGTAAGATCCATCTGCAGGCTTTTATTAAACAGAGCTCGTAGTAAGACAGGCAATGGTCAAACAGTGGGAAACAGGTATGGCAGAGAGCAGGCAGAATTGGCAGAGAGTATGGTATGAATCGCACCTTCCGGGAGGGGAAGCTCTCTGTCCTCGCACCGTGGATGGTACAATTGGAGGGGGGGGTGGGTGCCCTGGAGACCTACTGGCAGGTGGGGGTGTATGTACAGACAGGTAAGGAGGACTCCAGGGCACGTCCAGGGACTCTAGGCGCCAAGGCGGGTCGGGAGCCTCGGGCAGCCAAGGCGGGTCGGGAGTCTCGGGTAGCCATGGCGGGTCAGGAGCGTTGGGCAGCCATTGCAGTTCGGAAGCCCCACCCACAGGTATATGCCCACCCCCCAAAAAAGATTTCTTGGAGAGTTCAATGGTGGTGGTAGTAGCAGGCTTGTGGGTTGCAGTGAGGTCTGTAGCGGGCTCGTGGGCAAGGAGCTTAGGTGGTGCCGGCAAGGCAGGGAGCTCGGGTGGCGCCGGCAGGGCAAGGAGCTCGGGTGCGGAGTCTAGAGCTGACTTGGGCTCTGGTGCGGAGTCTGGAGCTGACTCGGGCTCCGGTGCGGAGTCTGGAACCGACTCGGGCTTGGGTGCGAAGTCTGGAGCTGATTCGGGCTCTGGTGCGGAGTCTGGAGCTGACTCAGGCTCTGGTGCGAAGTCTGGAGCTGACTCGGCTCGGGTGCAGAGTCTGGAGCTGACTCGGGCTTGGGTGTGGAGTCTGGAGCTGGCTCGGGTGCGGAGTCTGGAGCTGACTCGGGTGCAGAGTCTGGAGTGGACTCGGCGAAGACTGGAGCGGGCTGGGGTGCAGTGTCTGGAGTGGGCTCGGCGGAGGCAGGAGCGGCCATCTTGTCCGTAGACACTGGCGGGGCGGCCATCTTGTCCGTAGACACTGGCGGAGCGGCCATCTTGTCCGTGGACACTCACGGGGCGCCCATCTTGTCTGTAGACACTGGCGGACTTGAACTTGAGTGCATAGCAACCAGCGAACTTGAACTTGAGTGCGTAGCAAACGGCGGACTTGAACTTGAGTGCGTAGCAACCGGCGGACTTGGGCTTGAGTGCGCAGCAACCGGCGGGCTTGAGTGCGTAGCAACCGGCGGGCTTGAGTGCGTAGCAACCGGCGGGCTTAAGTGCGTAGCAACCGGCGGGCTTGAGTGCATAGCGGCCGGCGGGCTTGGGTGTGAAGCGGCTGGCAGAGGCTTCGGAATGCCAGCTGCTCATGCTGAAATCAGCGGTGGATCATCCACACTGGACAACAATCCTCTCCTCTCTGTGACTCTGGGTGATCAGCGGAGACGTGACGTGACTCTGGGTGATCAGCGGAGACGTGACGTGAATCTGGGCGATCAGCGGAGACCTGGCGTGACTCTGGGCGATCAGCGGAGACGTGACGTGATTCTGGGTGATCAACTGTGACTTGACTTTGCTCATGGAGATCAACTGTGACTTGACTTTACTCATGAAGATCAGCTGTGACTTGACTTTGCTCATGAAGATCAATTGTGACTTGACTTTGTGTTGTTGTTGTGGCCGCCATTTTGTGAGTGTTCTCCTTAGCAACAGCCATTACATGATTCACCATGGTGTTGCATCTCTCCGCGACACCCACAGTAAATGGAGAGCCAACAGACAATAGAGCATAATCCAGGAAATGACTGAGGGAGAAACGGGGTCCATTACGAACTAATTGTTCTTTGAGTGGTTGGTTAACACCCTCACAGAAAAAGTCAATGAGTGCACAGTCAGGAAGATTTGAATAATATGCAATGTCCAGGTATTCGGTGATGTAATCCTCAAATGATCGTGTGCCCTGCTTGAGACATAATAGTAAATATGCAATGTCCATACCGGGCCAATGTTCTCCTGGAAAGCCGCTGGATCCTTGTGTTAGTGAGGTCTTCTGTAACGAGGCGGGACTCAGGATAAGATCCATCTGCAGGCTTTTATTAAACAGAGCTCGTAGTAAGACAGGCAATGGTCAAACAGTGGCAAACAGGTATGGCAGAGAGCAGGCAGAATCGTAGTTGAGGAACAGGCAATTAATCAGGCCAGGCGGAAAGCATTCACAAAACCAGAAACAATAAACAATCCAAAAGGTCCAAAGGGCAGGCAGCAGGAATCGTAACATGGGGAACAGACGGGATCAGTAACAGGCAGGCAGGCAGACAGACAGACAAGATAGAAATGCTCAGAATTGCAACAATGGTTAACAAGACCTCGCAAAGTGTGTGAGGGTGTGTGTGGCTTAAATGGTCCAGATATTGTGCTGCAGCAGTATGTGGCAATTGGTGATTGGTGGAGAGAGTGCAGGTGATTGCCAGGGAGGATTGTGGGAAATGTAGTCCGGGAATGACTGGGAACGTGACACCTTCATTTTGCGGCTTTGATAAAGCACTTTTATGTGCACTTTTTCCTTTCTCGCGGTTCGGGCATCCAGGAAATGCACACTTTAGCACCATTTTGTACACTACGCCAAGACCTAAAGCTCAGTAAGAGTAGAATTCAACAGCTTAGATACGCGTCTTCCTCTGCTTGATGAACAAAGTTCCTCGCTTCCGGGGCATGTGTCAGAACACAGACTCTACGTCATATTCTCGTGCATGCGTCATAGTGCTTCGTGAGTTCACGTCAGAGGCCTAGACGGAAGACAAGAACTTATTGAATAAAATCGTTATTTTGATTTTTTTTTTTTCGCACAAAAACTACTCTCGTTGCTTCATAAAATTATTGTAGAACCACTGTAGTGAGGTGGACTTTTTAATGATGACTTTAGTACCTTTTATGGGCCTTGAAAGAGGAAGTGACATTGCTGCCAATGGAGGCCTTTCTGAGCCATCAGATTTCAACCAAAATATCTTAATTTGTGTTCCGAAGATGAACAAAAGTCTTACGGGTGTCGAACGACATGAGGGTAAGTAATTAATGACAGAATTTTCATTTTTGGGTGAACTAACCCTTTAACCCCTGTAGCAGATCTATACAGGTGGAGCTGGGGAAGGTGAGGAGTTTCTGAAAACATGCTGCAGACTGCTAACAAGCAACACTACCAGTATTTGTTTGAATGTTGAGCTGCAGCTCATTGACCACTGATGCAACAGCAACCAATCAGCTGTGCAATGTAGATAATGATCACTACCAAATTAGTTAAAGACCTATTAGCCTGTGCTATCAATGTTTCATGCCAGAACTAGGTAAATCCATTCACACGACTGGAGGTGTGTGTCTGTGATTATTCCTCCATGTCCCACAAGGATGTAAAACGTTATTTTAAATACTAAAAAAGAAAAAGAAAAAAAATCTTTTGAGTGAAAGTTCTTGTCTGTTGAGATAAACAGTGTCACAAATGTTATGAACAGAGATAAACCTTTACTGAACCTGGAACAAGTCTTAATTATGATTAACAATTAACTTGAACTACTTTTTTATCTGAAGCAATATAAATCAAGTACAAAAGACAGTAAATCAGGACACTATAAAAGGAACATGAGAGGCTGTGAGGATGACAGAGCAAAGCTGGAAACAAACATCAGTGAAGAATGAAGGCTTTAGTATGTATACTGCTGCTGTTGGAAACCTTTGTGTTTGTCGTCCAGCAGCAGGTAGATGGAGGACTCAATGAGAATGAGATCAGTCAACAGATCAGCTCTGAGGACGGAAGACAGAATCCACCTCAAACAGACACTTTGAGAGCTGAAGCTTCAACTGACAGACAACAATACTGTGATCTGGGCATCCCTGACATCCATGCAGCACTGAGAGAACTGACCGCCACCGTTACAGAGCAGAAAGGAAACATCAGAGAACTGACCGCCACCGTTACAGAGCAGAAAGGAAACATCAGAGAACTGACCGCCACCGTTACAGAGCAGAAAGAAAACATCAGAGAACTGACCGCCACCGTTACAGAGGAGAAAGAAAACATCAGAGAACTGACCGCTACCGTTACAGAGCAGAAAGGAAACATCAGAGAACTGAGGGATGAGATGAAGAAGAAAAATTAAGGTACTTCAACAAAACATTCACTCTTTTATCAATGATCCTCAAAGTAAAACACCAATGCAATATATTGTATAGTGTAAATGTTAGTGTAAAGTTGAGTGTATACTGTGTAAATTGTGTTATCTATTACAATAATCAGTGTAAATGTCATTGATAAGAATCTTTATTTCTTCACAGAAATTTCAAATCTTACTCTGAGTCAAGTGGAGGAGTTGAGAAAGGAAAATAGAGGTGAAAGTGTGCTTGAATGATGTTAAATTCAGTGTATTCATTCTCAGTGTAATACAGTAATATATCACAATATTGCTTATGTTTTTCAATAACAGACAGAGAAATAGCTTTTTCAGCTTCACTGATGCAATCTGGCGATGGATTTATTGGTCCTTTTACCACTGAAATCACACTAACCTACAGGAACGTCATCACAAACATAGGGAACGCCTACAACCCAATTACAGGTAATTATCAATGAAATGGAGTCATAAAACTCAGTTTATAGTAATGAAAACCTTCCGCTCCATTCAGACCTCTCTGCAGTTGTGTAATGTGAATAAGAGAATTAGGAGCCGTTTACACAATACTATTATCATCTCCATGTAAACTACAATTTGTGAAAAATGTGATGTCATGTGTATTACATGTTCAGTCTATAGTCGTGTAGTGTTTCTTTACAAAATGACATCGCCAACTACTGGCCTGGCAGCAGAATACGGCGTTAAGTCGTTTCCCACAGATCTGTGTGAAAAACACGAAGAAAAAACTTGTCTGGTTTAGGACATTGTTGTCATGTAAATGTAACCTGAAATCATCTGCCATCTTTCAAAACTATTACAGTGTGTTTGGTAATTGAGCAATAATACAGGAAACAGCTGATTCTGTATCTCTTGTTAGTTGATTTAGGTGTTTTCACAGCCCCACTGAAAGGAGCGTACATGTTCAGAATCTCTGTATTTGGTTATGGTCCAACTACATCAGCTGCGTCCATTTATAAGAATCAACAGCGTGTGGTTATGGCATATGCCCTTCAGCCTCAGAGTTATTTAAACTCCTCGAATGGAGTTGTGTTGATCCTGGAGGTTGGAGATGTTGTCTATGTGAGACTTGGGGCTAACACAAGGATATATGATACCGTGAATAACCACAGCACTTTCAGTGGTTTCCTACTGTTTCCCTTAAGATAAGATGAGGTTTGAAGAATGTGATTCCAATAATTCTGAACCTTCAGCATATGATTTAAGATAAAAAAAAAAAATGAAGACTCATTAACATACAAACCTGTATTAATAAAGACTAATGTGTGTTTGAAATTTGCATAAGCTATACATGTAAGTATATATGTAACTTTGTATGAAGAGTTTCAGCACGGAGACAGAAAGGACAAATATCACATGTGACTCGATAGTAGGGCTGTCATGACTCCTTGATTATAATGTAGTACTCTGTTTAAAAAAACAAAACAAAAAAAAACCTTGATTGCAATTTACCTGTCGAGTAACTGGCAAAATACCAGAAGTGGTGCATATCCACGGACGAGAATCCATGAACTGCATTATTGGACCATTTTGTAAGACTGCACGATATATTAAAACCTTTGAAAATCCGCATAACATAGTGTCATTGAGAGTTCAGAAAGTAAATAAATGTCCTGTGGGTTTAATGTATATGTGCTGCACACTAGGAGTGTTTTGCAATTTACATTTTTGAACCAGATGTGGATTTTAGTTTTATAAGGGGAGTACATCAAAATTACATCTTAAATTTTATTTTGTTAAATTATGTTGACTGACTTTGCTGCCGAGAGGTCAGAGGTGAGTTGGAGAGTAATGTCATCAGAGAACGTCCTCGAGCAAGTGCCACGTATTGGCACAGAGACGAGAAGGTAAGATCCATGTGCAGCTTTTAATGGGGAAATCCAGAGACGCAATCCACAAACAGGCAAGGGTCAAAATCCACAGAAACAGTCCATACAACAAACAAGAAAAATACAAAGAAAACCAAAACGGAGAAACCAGTAACATCCATGAAAACACCATAACAAAAGCAGAAACAAACCAGGTATAAATAGACAGACACTAATGAACAAACACAAAACAGCTGGGTGCAATGAACGGGATAATGAGTCCGGGAAGTGGGTTATGGGAATTGTAGTTCAAAAGAGATGAGAAACAGTCTGGGTTGGAGTGCCCTCTGATGGATAAATAGGGCACTCCAACTTGTGATCATGACAGTACCCCCTCCCTACGGAGCGGATACCAGACGCTCCACAATAAAAACAAAAAACAAACAAACAAGGAAAAACTCTCAGGAGGGAGGTGGACTGGAGGAGGACCAGGGGGAGGGATGGTGGAGGAGGACCAGGGGGAGGGATGGTGGAGGAGGACCAGGGGGAGGGATGGTGGGCCAGGACCAGAGCCCCTGACTGAAGGCCAGGGAGGAGCCAGAGGAACCGACCATGGGGGCTCCAACCAGGTCGGAGTCCCGGCTGAGTGCCAAGGAGGTGCTGGAGGAACTGCCCAGGCGGGTTCCAGCAGGTCTGGAGTCCTGGCTGAGTGCCAGGGCAGTGCTGGAGGAACTGACCAGGTGACCTTCAGCAGGGCAGACGGCCTGGGTGGTGGCGGCAGGGCAGATGGCCTGGGCGGCGCCAGCAGGGCAAGGCACTTGGGGAGCGCAAGAACAGCCTCTGGGGTGGTCTCCAGGCCTACCACGGGCTCTGGGAAGGACTCCGGGCCTTGAGGGATGGAAGAAGCCTTCTTCCTCCTCTTCCTCCTCTTGCGTGGGTGAGGCGGTGGCTCTGTGCCTACCTCCTCTGTAGGCAGTACAGCAGCCTCACGGGCTGGAACGGGCTCTGGAGCGGACGCTCGGGCTGGAGCGGGCTCTGGAACGGACTCACGAGCTGGAGCGGGCTCACGGGCTGGAGCGGACTCACGGGCTGGAACCTGCTCTGGCTGAGCAGGTGTTGCCCACTGGCTTCTATGGGTGAGAATTGACAAAGCCCCAAAAATCCAGGATCTGAAGTCCCTCCAACTCCCATTGAGGCAGAGGGTCATCCAGGCATTTATTAAAAATCTCCTTAAGAGCGACATCATTATAATTAATCCTCACCGCCATAGTCCAAAACGTCTGGGCGAAGCATCCTACCTCCCATCCCTCTTGATGTAGAGCCCTCAACGCCCGAAGTCGATCCATTCGCTCCCTCGTGGTGGCTGGAGGAAGAATCCGGAGACTCATGCTGCTGGATCTATCGGTGATGGTGTTTTCTATCACGTATTGGCACAGAGACGAGAAGGTAAGATCCATGTGCAGCTTTTAATGGGGAAATCCAGAGACGCAATCCACAAACAGGCAAGGGTCAAAATCCACAGAAACAGTCCATACAACAAACAAGAAAAATACAAAGAAAACCAAAACGGAGAAACCAGTAACATCCATGAAAACACCATAACAAAAGCAGAAACAAACCAGGTATAAATAGACAGACACTAATGAACAAACACAAAACAGCTGGGTGCAATGAACGGGATAATGAGTCCAGGAAGTGGGTTATGGGAATTGTAGTTCAAAATAGATGAGAAACAGTCCGGGTTAATTAAATGTCGTTTGAGCAATATTAAACAAGGATTTGATCTGCTGTAAAGTGTAACAATCACAAGGCTATTGGCGCCCTCTGCAGGCATTTATTTTAATACATAATGTACAAAAGTTGATTGTCTATATTCTGTATATTATATTATGTATTTTAGAAGTGTTGTGCTATAAAACCATATGACTGCTTGCTTCTAATACCAAAAATGATTGCCTCATTATTATTATTATTTATGTATTTTAAGTTATTTTAAAGGCTATTGTTTGCGTGGTCTATTCATCTAATTAATTACATGATGTGGTGATTAATTAATCTAATAAACACAATTTAATCACACATCAATTTTAGCTGAGAAATCACCCCGAAAAGATACTTTGAAGTCATTATTGTAAAGCATCAAATAGATACTCAGAACCTCTCATTTTTTCCATGAGTACTTCTTCTCATTTCTCACAGCAGCAAGGATTTGTTTGTCATGAAGTACAGTTTTGTAAAATTCATAACATGGTGTGTTGAAGTTCATGGTGATAAGCAGCTCACTTTTCATGTGTTCAACAGAGCATCTGTTCCTTGTTTTTCATTATAAAGAATATCCTCTCCACATAGCCTGTGGATGATGGAATGCTCAGGACAATTGAGACTAAAGCCAGTATGTTTGGAAGATCTGCTGCTTGAAGCACTGTCATCCACTTTTTAGCTGTGTCTATATGCTGCCACTGGTCATGTTCTCTCAGTTTCTCCAAAATCGAATTGGCAGTGACACACTCATTGTAAAGTGCATCCATGTTGGTTTATAGCTTTTGAATGAGCTTAAGTGTCTCTGCAACCTTCTCTATATCACCAAAGGAAAGTTTCTCAGACTGGAGAGACAAAGGATGCAGGTGAAAAAGCCACGAAAGATTGTTTTATTAGTAAAATCCATTTCAAAGTAATCATTTGCTGTTTTCGAATAATAAACAAATAATCTCTTTGGCCCTTGGATCAATCCTTTGTTGTCCCAGAGCCCTTTGTCACCCTCGCCACTTTCTTCTCTGCCTTCTTGAAGATCCTGGTCTGCTGTCTTTGTATTCCTTCTTGAATCAAAGCATTCATGTCAATTCTAAGTTCTTTTGACCTGTTTGTGGAACTGTCAGCAGAACACACTTGTTAAACTAAATTATTCTAAGCAATTCTGAGATCTTTTGATCTGTTTGGGGGGGGTCCTTCAGCAGATCACACTCTGTTTGGATTTGAGCCATCAGGATTTTGATCCGGATACTCAACAGAACACAAATTAAGATATTTTTTATGAAATCTGAGGGTTTCTGAACCACACATTGGCAACAACGTCATTGCAGTTCATGCAGGTATGTAACCCTGCAGAACACTAGTGGGTGTTTCCCAATCAGTGGTCGCCTATTCAGATGAAGTCGTAGCTTGATGATGGAAGTAGCTTGAGTGCGGAATCCTCAGAGATGTCATCCTCACCTCACAGCTGGTGGAAAACAATGGGGACAGGACTCAGGCAGAAATCATGTTTATGGATGAGATTATTAACGTTACTGTAGTATGAAGCTGAGCAGGGCCGAGTGATGTTGGAGTGGAACAAGGCCGCTGGAGCAATTGCTAATGAGAGACGAATGTGACACATGGCTCGTGAATTAGAGGAACTTTAATTATGCCACAGTCGCTTCTGCTTCTTCTAGTCAAGCCTATGTGGGGTAAAGCAGCGCTGTTTATCATATTAGATACATTTGAGTGTGTTAAAAAATATGTTATAACATTACTATGAGCACTCGTAATAGAAATATTTCAATTAAATCATGCAACTATAAAATTGTTAAATAGCGCCATTTTATTACCAGTGTTTTGCAGAACACTGTACATTATTAGAATAGGACAAACACACTGTAAACAATTAATAGGTAAACTATATTACATGCAGTTTAGTTAAGTAATGAAACTTACTTTATATGTCCACAATATCTGACAAGTTAGACATATCATAATGTAGCATATGCACATGTATCAGGATAATCAATAAACTTCGGGGTTTTCAGAACGCTTTTAACCTGATGAACTGTGTTCGTTAATCACTAAATCGGCTCCGACCAGTCTGCATAAGATGAGCACACTTGACACCTTTGTGGACCCGTGAGGGTAAACAGAAAACTCCAACTTCCCCCCCCACCCCCCCCCCCCCAGAGACTGACCAGATCCACATTCCAACACCCACACACACAGGCACACACAAAAACACACACACACAGACACATACAGAAACACACAAACATACATTTTTTTGACTGTATATGTAAAATACAACTATGCCAACATATACCCATCCTGTATTTTGAAGCGTATGCATGTTTCCTAGTGTTTAAATGAGTGTATTTGTGCTAGTGTGCATGTTAATGCTGGAATTTTGTCTGTAAACCATAGCTTCTTTTCTATGCATTTCTGATCTATCGAGTTTGATCTCTCCGTTAAAGCTCTGGACTCGAGCTATTCACTGAGATATGTCCCATAGCTGACAAATACATTTTTCTATGTGTTTAATGATACTGTGAAGAACGTATCCATCTCGAAATCCGATCTGATAGTCATTAAGTATGCAAATTCAGCTAGGAGACCAAACAAAGGAACTTTGCCCGCCAAATAGTGCTGCGCGTCTATTGGCCGCTACAATTCAGGAGGTGTGTTAGCTTGGGTTTCCATAAAAACAACGACACACACCTTCTCCTTTGTTCTCCCGATTGTCTCACGAGCACCTCGTGCACGTCTCTCCCGGACGTCTCCGGTGACCACGCGTTGCCATCGCGCTCATCTTCGGGACCACCACTTCTTTGGACTCTCTCTCTCTCTCTTCGGTTAAGTTACTTAAGTTTAAACCTCTTTTGAAAACCCCGCCGGAGAAACCCTCTCGGAAAGGACCAACCCAGCCAGGCGCGTTGAAACTGCTACACACGGACTAAGCAAGTATTATAATTTATCTGAAATTTGTTTAAATTGATTTCTGTGCTGGCTCTCTCAAAAGGGTTTAACTGTGTAATTTGCCATTTTTTGATCATCTTTCTTTTCCTATCTTTTCTTCATTTTCACTCTTGTATATATATGTGTATACCTTCTGTATATATTTAGACGTATAACCTCTGTAGCTAGTCTTAGTTTGCATATATTAAACACATTATTCACGCTCGATTGTTCTGTTTGTTCTCTCAACCGAAGACCAAGTCACTTTAACGTTTTTTCGATCACTTTATGCGTTGATGCTATAATAGGAATTTATTCTTGTGGCCAAAGAATAAATCCGTTTATAATATTCTGTGAGGGGCTTTGTTTGCTGGACAAATGAACAGTTTCTCTAAATAATTATTAAACCAGAACTAATATATATAATTGATTATGATTCGTTGTAATTAATTAACCATATATGTTTAATTCCCCGTTGGGTCGATATATGAATCATAATTTATTCATAAAGCTTTATGAATTATTATATTCATATTTCATCCATAAATTGATTAATAACTGTACGAACCGCTACATTGTTACAGTAAAATACATGAAAATCAACTCCTCCATCTTGTCACGACACCACACTACAGCAGACGAATCACATGCACTCCTCTGACTTCACTCCTGTTGGTTGTCACTCTCAAAATTCACTGGACATTTGCATAAAGTTAAAATTTCAGAACTTTTGTCATGTGTCTCGTGTCGCTTGACACGCCTACATTCTGTTGCCGACGATCATTGACACTTGTGTAGCTGGAAGTCGCCAGCGCTCCATTGAAAATGAATGGGATCATGTTACTTTGTTGTCAACTTTTCTCCACAGGTGAGTTTGTCTCCAAGAAGCTTACACTGGTCCCCCTGTGTCTGTGTATCAAGCTGGCTAAAGCTGAGAAGCACTCCAAAGTTGTCTTTAACTTCCCCCAGACGTGACGTGAATGTGGTGAGTGATGAACAATCAAATAATGACATGCCTTGTTCCACTGAGGTGGCTGAGAAAGAGACTGTGACTAACTCATCAGTGCAGTGTCACGTAATGCACACAGACAAGATGGTAAGATCCAAGCGCAGCTTTAATGGGGTAATCCAAACATAATCCAGACACAGGCAAGGGTCAAACTCCACAGAAACAGTCCACAAAAACAGAAAACCAGAGACACAAAGTGCATGTAACACAATACAATGAACCACAAACAAAAGCAGAAACAACGGAGTATAAAAAGACAGAACACTAATGACAAACTCAAAACAGCTGGTGCAATGAAGGATAATGAGTCCGGGAAGTGGGTTATGGGAAATGAAGTTCCGAAAGGTGACAAAAGTCCTTGTTGGAGTGCCCTCTAGTGGTTAACTGGGGCACTCCAACTGGTGGTCATGACATGCAGATAACATAATGAGTCTGATTTATCATGTGGTGCAGAACAATCCAGATATTGACACGGTACAGAACTGGGTGGAGCAATCACAAACGTTTATTTTAGGGGGAGGGGCAGTTTTAATAGGTTAAATTCTGAGTTGAGTTGAAGTTTAGGTTATAGGGATGTTGCATTTATGTGTGTGTAATACATTCTGTCCTTTGGGGCTTGCCGTAGGCAAGAGAGGACTGTACACATGAATAAGGTTACGTGAGGTCCCTGTAGGACATGTGGTTGAAATGTGGGAAAATTTAAAAATTGTGCACCGTTCATGGAACTCCTGAGTTTCGTTTTCATTATTTTATTATTCAAAAGTGTTTAGGCGAACCCGATACAGAAGCTCGGTTACACCATCATCTGTGCCTTACAACTGTTAAGTGTGATTTGCTAGTACACTTTATTTTTAACTGTATAAACATTATTACATAGGTAGCTCTTATTTATTGAACACTCAGATAAAAAGGAAAACCCTCTCTGCACAGCGGCCATGTTGTTTATTATGTTACTAACATAAGTTGATATTTTCTGAATGGTGTCAATGTTGAGGAGAGTTAGATCAGATTGCAAGAGTCAGAAAAAAAAAAAAAAATCACTTTGAATTCACATATACACCTAAATAGTCCAATGGATCCCAGTAAAAATCCCATAGAACTGGTCCTTCAGGATATTTACAATTTACAGTCAATTCTTATAGGAATCTTATAATGGTTCCAAAAATATGATAGAAATTCTACTTAGAATCCTCTACTTTTCTTATTGGAATCATTTAGGATATTTTGACAAAGGTTAGGTTGCAAAATGGCTGAAACCAAGAAAACTGATACAATTGATAAAGAAACAGAATTTGGTAACAGTAACACAAAGAAAATCTAAACAAACACAAATAAAATAATACCAATACAACCAAAAAGAAACCTTCAAGCCCACTCGGGCATTAGACAAGGACATGACTGGACCCTGAAAGCAACAGTGGATCAAAGAGCCAGGGTTTTCTGTGAGAGATGCGTTAAGGTGACTGCTCTCACTCAGTTTGCCCTAATGCTTGCAAAAAGGACCCTGAGAACAACGAACGGACATTACGACCTCAATTTAGAAGGCATACAAGATTATGTAGCTCTTAAAAAATAAATTTACCTTCCATGATCCAATGACGTAACACTCACAACATACAAAAATCCTACAACAGCTTCTTTAGTGGTTATAACAGCAACAGCTGGTGCTCTAACCTGGCATTTTAGGGACAAAAACCTAGAAAATTTTTGACACAAACCTAAAAATGTCTTGAGCCATGGTAGGTGTGATATTATTTTAATAAATGACTCCATACTGTACAATTATTGAAAATGAGTTTTTCAGTAATTCAATGACCCATTACTATTTATTCCTCTGTTAAACTATGCAGTGGCATTCAGCTAAGCTGTCCTACTTTCCCTCGCAGGAAAGATGAGATGTGATTTCTCTGATGAGGACTCAAGATGCTTAAAAGAAGAAGCTCACAACAAACTCTCAAATGAGCGAAAGATTAGTGGTCGTAGTATGTATTCATTTTTATAGTTGCATTTTCATTCTTTGAGTCATTGTGCTTTTACCCTAGTTTGTAGGGAATAAAGATGTGTGTGAACATACCATATGTGTTGTGAATAAATAATCAAATATAATAACACAAGTGTATATGGTATGTCACATTCTAACATGACCTCCCACAGTTATTTACCTTGAATATTAACTTGTGATCACTAAAGCCTTGTCTCGCATGTACTACACACTGTATGTTTACAGATTATGACTATTATGTAAGTAATTTTACAGGTTTATCATGGACAAACAACACTTTTCTTGCAGGATCATATAATGTTACCATAATATTGTAGAAATAAAAGTTTACAGGAATACCGCAGAATACTTAAAAAAATATATAACACAATTAATTACCACAGGTTTATTACAGGAAATTCCAAGTATTACTGCAGAAATAGTATTACTTACAGAAATATTACATACTGTACAAACAAATGGCCTGGTGATTATTACACTTTGCATAACTGTCAAAATATTACTGTAGAGTTAATACTGCACGATTTTAGGCCCCATTTTCACTCGGCAGACAAATCTTTGACAGATTTAGCGAAATCGCCAAAAAATGCCTGAAATCGGAGGCAAAATTTGTTATTTGAGAGAATCAACAATGAGATATTTGGCATGCTAAATATCTGGACCTGTCTGTGATTAAAAAATCCTGCTTCTTTTTGCAATGTAGCGCATAGACAATTTGGATCACAAGCTTCTAACATTTTTAATAACAATTCTGTTCTCACACGTGTCCTTGTGTTGTTCCCTTATCACTCCTCATGTGTGTTTGGTTGTGAAGCGTAGTCAGAGAGACAGACCAGACAGAGTTGTCAGCAATTTTTCTTATAATGAAGTCATGCAATATGTAACCCCCCGTCACCGATCCATCGAGCAATGTGCACACAGCAGTGACTGAATGCTGTCCCAGATAGTGGTGCAGAGTGAAAAGAACAGTGATCTGATGAGTTTAAAAATCATGCAGTATGAACTCGACATTACTCATTTAAAAAAAAAAAATAAAAAAATCCTTGATTGCAATTTACCTGTGTCGAGTAGAGTACTAGAATTTAATTGATGAATCATGACAGCCATACTTTTGAGTCATGTGATATTCATGTCCTGTCTGTCTTAGTGCTGAAACTGTTTATACAATGTTACATGTATATACAACTCAGACTTTTATACAGTTATCTATTTCAAACACATTAGTATTAATTAAAACAGATTTATATGTAAATGATTTTTTTCTGACTTCATCTTAAATAATAAACTGAAAGTTCAGAATTATTGGAATCACATTCTGCAAAGCTCATCTTCTCTTAAGGGAAACAGTAGGAAACCACTGAAAGTGTTGTAATTATACAGGCTATCAAATATCCTTGTGTTAGGCCAAAGCTTAACATAGACAACATCTCCAACCTCCAGGATCAACACAACTCCATTCGAGGAGTTTAAATCATACTGAGGGTGATTATCATGCGCCATAACCAAACGCTCTCCATTCTTAAAAATGGAGGTAGTTGATCCAGTTCCGCCACGACCATATACATTGATTCTGAACATGTACGCTCCTTTCATTGGGGCTGTGAAAATACCTAAATCAAATAACAAGAGATATAGAATCAGCTGTTTCATGTATTATTGCTCAATTACCAAACACACTGTGTAACAGTTTTGAAAGATGGCAGATCATTTCAGGCTACGTTTACACGGCAACAATGGGTTACACAAGGGGTGTCTTTGTTACACTGTAATTATACATGTAAGTACTGAGGAATATTAAGTAACTACATGTACTTACTATGCGCTCATCCAGGGTTAGGTTTAGGGTTTGGTTTGGTTTGGTTTAGGTTTAGTTGCATGTAATTATGCATAATTTACAGTTATTACTATAGTAACTATATGTAACATATGTAACAATGACACTGTAAAATAAAGTGTTACCCAACAATGTCCTAAAAACAGACATGTTTTTTCTTTTTGTTTTTTTATTTGTACTGACAACAACATTGTCACAATGATCCTTGTTCACACAGATCCGTGGAAACGACTTAAAAACACTGTATTCTGCTGTCAGGCCAGTAGTTGGCGATGTCACTTTGTAAATGAACACTACACGCCTAGAGACTAAACACATATTACGCATGACATCACAGTTTTCACAAATTCACATTTTTGTAGTTTACATGGAGTATTGTTTCCAAAAACTTGCACTTTGAGTGTTTGTAAATAACTTTCAAAAGTTTGCCTTTTCAGGTCCCCAAAACGCTGTTGTCCTGTAAATGAATGGCCAAAACACAAAACTAAAAGTTTACAGTTTTTAGTTCAAACTAGTGTCGTATAAACGGCTCCTAATTTTTGTATGAACAATTTTTGTATTCACAACTGCAGAGAGGTCTTAATGGAGCAGAAGGTTTTCATTACTATAAACTTTTGGAGTTTTATGACTCCATTTCATTGATAATTACCTGTAATTGGGTTGTAGGCGTTCCCTATGTTTGTGAAGACGTTCCTGTAGGTTAATGTGATTTCAGTGGTAAAAGGACCAATAAATCCACTGCCAGATTCCAGCATTGAAGCTGAAAAAGCTATTTCTCTGTCTGTTGTTGAAAAACATAAGCAATATTGTGATATATTACTGTATTACACTGAGAATGTATACACTGAATTTAACATCATTCAAGCACACTTTCACCTCTATTTTCCTTTCTCAACTCCACTTGACTCAAAGTAAGATTTGAAATTTCTGTGAAGGAATAAAGATTCTGTTAAATGACATTTACACTGATTATTGTAATAGATAACACAATATACACAGTATACACTCAACTTTACACTAACATTTACACTATACAATGTATTGCATTGGTGTTTTACTTTGAGGATCATTGATAAAAGAGTGAATGTTTTGGTGAAGTACCATCAGTTTTCTTGTTCAGCTCTTCCAGGATAAACGTCTGTTGTTCCTTCAGTTGCGTCTCCAAAGCTCTGATGTTTGCTTTCTGCTCTGTAACGGTGGCGGTCAGTTCTCTGATGTTTGCTTTCTGCTCTGTAACGGTGGCGGTCAGTTCTCTGATGTTTGCTTTCTGCTCTGTAACGGTGGCGGTCAGTTCTCTCAGTGCTGCATGGATGTCAGGGATGCCCAGATCACAGTATTGTTGGCTGTCAGTTGAAGCTTCAGCTCTCAAAGTGTCTGTTTGAGGTGGATTCTGTCTTCCGTCCTCAGAGCTGATCTGTTGACTGATCTCATTCTCATTGAGTCCTCCATCTACCTGCTGCTGGACGACAAACACAAAGGTTTCCAACAGCAGCAGTATACATACTAAAGCCTTCATTCTTCACTGATGTTTGTTTCCAGCTCTTGCTCTGTCATCCTCACAGACTCTCATGTTCCTTTTATAGTGTTCTGATTCACTGTCTTTTGTACTTGATTTATATTGCCTCAGATAAATAAGTAGTTCAAGTTAGTTATTAATCATAATTAGTGGTATGTTCCAGGCTTAGTAGATGTTTATCTCAATTCACATCATTTGTGGCACTGTTGATTTCAACAGAAAATAACTTTGACTCATCTCTTAGTTTTATATATATATGTATGTACAAACCCGATTACAAAAAAGTTGGGACACTGTACAAATTGTGAATAAAAACAGAATGAAATGATGTGGAAGTTTCAAATTTTTATTTTATTCAGAATACAACATAGATGACATATCAAATGTTTAAACTAAGAAAATGTATAATTTTAAGGGAAAAATAAGTTGATTTTAAATTTCATGGCATCAACACATCTCAAAAAAGTTGGTACAAGGCCATGTTTACCACTGTGTGGCATCCCCTCTTCTTTTTATAACAGTCTGCAAACGTCTGGGGACTGAGCAGACAAGTTGCTCAAGTTTAGGAATAGGAATGTTGTCCCATTCTTGTCTAATACAGGCTTCTAGTTGCTCAACTGTCTTAGGTCTTCTTTGTCGCATCTTCCTCTTTATGATGCGCCAAATGTTTTCTATGGGTGAAAGATCTGGACTGCAGGCTGGCCATTTCAGTACCCGGATCCTTCTTCTACGCAGCCATGATGTTGTAATTGATGCAGTATGTGGTCTGGCATTGTCATGTTGGAAAATGCAAGGTCTTCCCTGAAAGAGACGACGTCTGGATGGGAGCATATGTTGTTCTAGAACTTGGATATACCTTTCAGCATTGATGGTGCCTTTCCAGATGTGTAAGCTGCCCATGCCACATGCACTCATGCAACCTCATACCGTCAGAGATGCAGGCTTCTGAACTGAGCGCTGATAACAACTTGGGTTGTCCTTGTCCTCTTTAGTCTGGATGACATGGCATCCCAGTTTTCCAAAAAGAACTTCAAATTTTGAAGTTCTGACCACAGAACAGTTTTCCACTTTGCCACAGTCCATTTTAAATGAGCCTTGGCCCAGAGAAAACGCCTGCGCTTCTGGATCATGTTTAGATATGGCTTCTTTTTGACCTATAGAGTTTTAGCCGGCAACGGCGAATGGCACGGTGGATTGTGTTCACCGACAGTGTTTTCTTGAAGTATTCCTGAGCCCATGTTGTGATTTCCATTACAGTAGCATTCCTGTATGTGATGCAGTGCCGTCTAAGGGCCTGAAGATCACGGGCATCCAGTATGGTTTTCCGGCCTTGACCCTTACGCACAGAGATTGTTCCAGATTCTCTGAATCTTTGGATGATATTATGCACTGTAGATGATGATAACTTCAAACTCTTTGCAATTTTTCTCTGAGAAACTCCTTTCTGATATTGCTCCACTATTTTTCGCCGCAGCATTGGGGGAATTGGTGATCCTCTGCCCATCTTGACTTCTGAGAGACACTGCCACTCTGAGAGGCTCTTTTTATACCCAATCACGTTGCCAATTGACCTAATAAGTTGCAAATTGGTCCTCCAGCTGTTCCTTATATGTACATTTAACTATTCCAGCCTCTTATTGCTACCTGTCCCAACTTTTTTGGAATGTGTAGCTCTCATGAAATCCAAAATGAGCCAATATTTGGCATGACATTTCAAAATGTCTCACTTTCAACATTTGATATGTTATCTATATTCTATTGTGAATAAAATATAAGTTTACAAGATTTGTAAATTATTGCATTCCTTTTTTATTCACAATTTGTACAGTGTCCCAACTTTTTTGGAATCGGGTGTGTATGTATGTATGTATGTATGTACCGTGGTTTATCCCAAATCTGACAATGTATCTAATAATCTAATAATAAAATGTGAAATTCTGTACTTCTACCTCATATTAATCTTTTCAGTCAATGGCAATATGACAACAAAAGGCACTGGGATATATTTACTTGCTATTTAAAGTTTAAAACCAGGCTTTGCTCTCTGTGAACGATGGCCAAATGTGCCATGCTGCTGTTTCGGATATCCCCACAGTTGCTTATATGTCTTCAAATGTCAGAGACAGGACAAAGATCTCTAAAATATAGAGAGGAGTTTGTACAAGTCAATAAATGCATCTTTATATCGTCCAAAAAGTAAATTAGTGTTAATGCGAAGGAGTGTGGAATCTAAAATATTAGCGCACATAGGTAGAAGGTGCACACGCAATCTCTCTCTCTCTCTCTTTTTTTTTTTTGCAGTATTTACTACAGGATTTTGTCCTGTACAGTATGTAATTTTACTGTGATATTATTTTAGTACTACTGTCATATTTCTTTTGTAATACTTGGAATTTCCTGTAATAAACCTTTGGTCCTTAATTGTGTTTATGTAGTATTCTGTGGGATTCCTGTAACCTTTTATTTCTAGAATATTATCAGTAGCCCCTCACTGCAGAACACAGGTTAAGGGCTATGTCTGGGCTAATATCTGCAAGAATATTACAGGATTACAAACTGTACAATAAAGTGACGTTCTAAAAACGCGGTGCTCAAGTTAAAATCAGTTCAACTTTTTAAAGAATGCATCTCGAGACCTTGCTTCTTTTCTTTCCTCATTCCACTGCCCGCGTCTCGCGTTTTTTCAAAGCATAAATACATTCTGTGTGAACGAGCCCTTAGAAAACAGTTTAATAATGCAGTTCATGGATTCTTGTCCGTGGATATACACCTCTTCTGGTATTTTGTTGGTTAATCAAACAAGGGTAAATTGCAATAGAGGATTTTCTTAAAATAGAGTACTCAAATTTAATCAAGGAATTGTGAAAACCTTACTTTTGAGTCATGGGTATTGATATTCATGGGTCCTGTCTGTCTCAGTGCTGAAACTCTTTATACAAACTTACATATATAGACAGATCAGAACTTATGAGTACAGTGTATTATACTAACTTTATACAGTAATTTAATTTAAATTCCAAACACACATTAGTCCTCATTAATACAGGTTCATATGTTAATGATTCTTCATGATTATCATCTTAAATCATACGCTGAAGTTTCAGAATTATTGGAATCGCATTCTGCAAATCTCCTGTTATCTTAAGGGAAACAGTAGGAAACCACGGAAAGTGCTGGGGTTATTCTGGTCACCATATATCCTTGTGTTAGGCCAAAGTCTCACATAGACAACATCTCCAACCTCCAGGATCAACACAACTCCATTTGAGGAGTTTAAATCATTCTGAGGCTGATATTGATATGCTATAACCACACGCTGTCCATTCTTATAGATGGAGGCACCTGCTGCAGTTGGGGCATGACCACATACAGAGAATGTGAACATGTACGCTCCTTTTATTGGGGCTGTGAAAACACCTAAATCAAATAACAAGAAATACAGAAAAGAATCAGCTGTTTCCTGTATGATTGATTAATTACCAAACACATTGTGTAATAGTTTAGAAAGATGGTAAATCATTTCAGGCTACATTTACATGACAATAATGTCCTAAAAACAGTCAATTGTTTTCTTTGCGTTTTTGTGTACTGAAAATGACATTGTCAAAACGATCACTGTTCACACAGATCTGTGGAAACGACTTAAAACACTGCATTCTGCTGCCAGTAGTTGGAGATGTCACTTTGTAAAGAAACACTACACTCCTATAGAATATGCATGACATCACGGTTTTCACAAATTCACGTTTTTGTAGTTTACAGAGACGATAACAGTATTGTTTCCAAAAACTGCATTTTCAGGCCCCCAAAACGCTGTTGACTTGTGAATCAATGACAAATACGCATAAAAAGTTTTCTTTAAAGGACCCCTAATTCTCTTATATACATTACACAACTTTTAAGTTTTATGACATATATAGATAATTACCTGTAATTGGGTTGTAGGCGTTCCCTATGTTTGTGAAGACGTTTCTGTAGGTTAGTGTGATTTCAGTGGTAAAAGGACTAATATATTCCTTGTTCGATTGTGTCAGTCCAGCTGAAAAAGCTATTTCTTTGTCTGTTATTGATAAACATAAGCAATATTGTGATATATTACTGTATTACACTGAGAATGTATACACTGAATTTAACATCATTCAAGCACACTTTCACCTCTATTTTCCTTTCTCAACTCCACTTGACTCAGAGTAAGATTTGAAATTTCTGTGAAGGAATAAAGATTCTGTTAAATGACATTTACACTGATTAATGTAATAGATAACACAATTTACACAGTATACACTCAACTTTACACTAACATTTACACTATACAATGTATTGCATTGGTGTTTTACTTTGAGGATCATTGATAAAAGAGTGAATGTTTTGGTGAAGTACCTTCATTTTTCTTCTTCAGCTCTTCCAGGATAAACGTCTGTTGTTCCCTCAGTTGTGTCTCTAAAGCTCTGTTCTTTTCTTTCTGCTCTGTAACGATGGCGGTCAGTTCTCTGATGTTTCCTTTCTGCTCTGTAATGGTGGCGGTCAGTTCTCTGATGTTTTCTTTCTGCTCTGTAACGGTGGCGGTCAGTTCTCTGATTCTCTAATTGTTAATCATTAGTGGAACTACACCCACTACACACCAGCTTACTGTTGGAGAGGAGACAGAGTGATGAAACCAATCTGTATTACCCCAATCATGCATTATGAGCACTGACAGGTGAAGTGAATAACACTGATTATCTCTTCATCACAGCACCTGTTAGTGGGTGGATATATTAGGCAGCAAGTGAACATTTTGTCCTCAAAGTTGATGTGTTAGGATCAGGAAAGAAAGGCCTGTGTGGTCCGATCCAACAGACGAGCTCCTGTAGCTCAAATTGCTCAAGAAGTTAGCGCTGGTTCTGATAGAAAGGTGTCAGCAGGGTGCGATTTGTAGGGGGTGATGGGGGGCATTTACCCCTTCTGGTCTATGTATCCCTGCCTCTGCTGAATTATTTTTATGTATGTATTTTTTGACATCCAAATTGTTCGCCTTCTTAAAATGCACATATGTACACCAGGGAAATCTAAATTTTCTCGGGGAGCATGTCCTCGAACACCCCTAATAGACTAGAGTGTCCTTTGTGTGTAATCATGAAACCCTGCGTACAGCCCTGCTTCTATTCTATCAAACGAAATATGAGGTAAATGTGCATTTCTCCAAATGTGCTCACTTTTGGACTAAAAATTTGTATGAAAAAATTTGTATGCACTGTGATGGAAAAAAATGGAAGTAAATGCGATTGAATGTAGAGGTTTTTGTCTCGTTATTCTTGTTACAGTACAGACGGCACGGAGGCAGATGTAAAAGCAAGTATGGTGGTTTTATTGATATCAGCAGTAATCAGGTGAGTAAATGGTAAATGGAGAGTTTGGTGAGATGATAGGAGAATGATACTGTCCTTTGTGGTTTGTAGATGGAGTTCTTGGAGGATGATCCAGATGACTGAAGACAGGGAACACTCACACACACGGAGAAACACACGAGAGGAAGACTGGAGACACTGGAGACGTTGGAAGCAGGTAAGTAGCAGATTGGAGTCCTTGAGGTAAGTATACATGAGTCTGTAATACGTACGAGACCGGACAAAGACTGTGTGTGAGTGTGGCAGATATAGTGCTGGTGATTGCTGTGGTGATGACGTGCAGGTGGCGGTGATTAGAACTCCGGTGATTGAGTGCGCGGGTATTGCAGGGAGGTGGAACCTTACATGTCTGTGACAGTACCCCCCCTCCCACGGCCTGCTCCTGAGGGCCGAAGACCCCGACGTCGTGGTGGCCGACCTCGAGGGCGTGGGGCAAGTCTGTCGGGGTGGCTGGTGTGGAAGGCTTGTAGCAGGTTGGGATCAAGGATGTCGTTTCTCAGGACCCACGACCGCTCCTCTGGCCCGTAGCCCTCCCAGTCGACGAGGTATTCCAGGAGACCACCACGGCGCCGGGAGTCCAGAATCTCACGAACCTCGTATGCAGCTCCATCCTCCAGAAGAAGTGGAAGGGGGGGCTCGGCGGCTGCCACGTCAGGTTCTGTGGAAGGAGAAACAGAAGGGTGGTGAGGTTTTAGCAGGGAAACATGGAAAGTGGGATGAATTTTGTATTGTGGAGGGAGCTGAAGACGATACGTGACGGGGTTGATCTGCTTGACAATGGTGAATGGGCCAATGAAGCGGGGACTCAGCTTTCTGCATGGCAGACGCAGTCTGATGTCCCTGGTCGACAGCCAGACCTTCTGCCCTGGCTGGTAGTTGGGAGCGTTGGAGCGACGAAGGTCGGCTGTCGTTCTGCATCTGCGCAGGGCCCTCTGCAGCTGATGGTGGGCTGAGTCCCATACCCTCTCGCTCTCCCGGAACCAGTAGTCGACAGCCGGAACGTTGGAGGGTTCCCCGTCCCAGGGGAACAGTGGGGGTTGGTAACCGAGTACGCATTGAAAGGGTGTTAATCCAGTGGAAGGCTGACGGAGGGAGTTCTGGGCGTACTCGGCCCAACCCAGGTACTGGTTCCAGGAGTCCTGGTGGCCATGGCAGAAGGTACGCAGGAAGCGGCCGATCTCCTGGATCTTCCATTCCGTCTGCCCCATTTCGTCTGAGGGTGGTATCCTGAAGACAGACTTACGGTCACACCCAGGAGGGACAGGAAGGCTTTCCAGACTCGGGAGATGAACTGGGGCCCTCTGTCAGATACGATGTCCTTGGGGATTCCATAGTAACGAAAGATGTGGTTGAACATTAGTTCTGCAGTGGTTAGAGCAGTAGGTAGTAGACCTTAAAGAGGAATTAGTCGGCAGGCTTTGGAGAATCGATCCACTACCACAAGGATGCAGGTGTGACTGTCTGAAGGTGGGAGATCCGTTATGAAATCCACTCCCAGGTGTGACCATGGTCGCTCAGGAACGGGCAGAGGATTGAGCTTGCCGGCCGGCAGATGACGAGGGCTCTTGGAGATGGCGCACTCCCTGCAGCCCTGCACGTACCTTCTGACATCCCTGGCCAAGTTGGGCCACCAGAAGCGCTCTTTCAACAGCGAGAGGGTCTCATTGACCCCCGGGTGACCAGTGCCAAGTGATGAGTGAGCTGCGTGGATTAGTGGAGTGCGTCGTGTTCGGGTGATGTACTGAAGACCCTGCGGGCAACCCAGCGGAGTGCGGGTGGAGGCATTGGAGGAGGGTAGAGTTTCCTCGGACCACTGGATGGGACTCACGAAGAGGGACTCTGGAAGAATGGGTTCTGGAGTTTCGTTTTTCTCATCAGGAGCATGGAGACGGGATAAGGCATCAGCCTTGAGATTCTTGGAGCCAGGACGATAGGAGATAGTGAAGTCAAATCTTGAGAAGAACATAGCCCAGCGAGCTTGACGAGGGTTCAATTTTTTAGCAGCCTTGAGATACTCCAAGTTTTTATGGTCGGTTAATACTTGGAAAGGGTGTTTGGCTCCCTCCAGCCAATGCCTCCATTCCTCCAACGCGAGCTTGATGGCCAGGAGCTCACGGTCACCAATGCCGTAGTTGACCTCCGCCGGGTTGAGCTTACGGGAGAAGAAGGCGCATGGATGGAGTCTACTTGGTTGCCCCTGCTGCTGGGAGAGGACCGCTCCCACTCCTGTGGTGGATGCGTCCACTTCCACGATGAAAGTGAGGTCAGGGTTAGGGTGGACGAGGAGGGGAGCGGTGGTGAAGGTGTGCTCCGGGAGTAAATGGATGTCGTCGATATATACCAACACGAACTTGTGGAGAAACTCCCGGAGCACCTCATGAATAAAATCCTGGAATACGGAGGGGGCGTTGACTAGTCCATAGGGCATGACCAGGTATTCATAATGGCCGGTGGGTGTGACAAAGGCGGTCTTCCACTCGTCCCCCTCGCGTATCCGGATGAGATTGTAAGCGCTGCGGAGGTCCAGCTTAGTGAACACAGTGGCACCATGGAGATGTTCCAGGGCCGCTGGGACGAGGGGAAGTGGATAACGGAACTTGATGGTTATTTTGTTCAGAGACCGGTAATCAATACAGGGCCGCAAGCCTCCGTCCTTTTTGGCCACGAAGAAGAAGCTGGAAGCAGCAGGGGAAGTAGACGGGCGGATGTATCCTTGATTAAGGGCCTCTTCAATATATTCCTCCATGGCCTTCTCCTCCGGCGCTAAAGGGGGTAAATCCTTCCCCGTGGCACTGGCTCACCTGGTAGCAGATCGATTGCACAGTCCCATGGCCGGTGTGGAGGTAGTTTGGAGGCTCGTTGCAGGCAGAAGATGTCGCTGAAGGGGGCGTAACAGGATGGAATGTCGATGGATCGTTTCTCGATGGGGCTCTCGATGGAAGTAGCACAGACAGAGATTTCTTTAGGACGTGGAGAAGGAGGAACAGGAAACCCGGAGAAACAGTTGGAGAAGCAGCTTTCGCCCCACTTCAGGATCTCGCCCGTGCGCCAGGAGATGGTGGGACTGTGTTGTTCGAGCCACGGGCACCCTAGAACCACGTCAGCGGTGGATTCCTCCAGAATCAGCAGGTGAATATCCTCGACGTGCAGCAGTCCCACACAGCGACTGATTTTCTTGCGGCCTAGGGGTTTTCCGGTGATGGAGTGGACTTGGTAGATGGACGGCGAGGGCGAGGTTTTGAGCTTGAGTTGACGGCAGAGGGCACCGGAGATGAAGTTCCCGGCTGACCCTGAATCGACGAGCGCGACAACTGGAACAGATACATTTACAGCAGTAAGGTTTACAACAGTTGGTGAGTGGTTTCATCTTTTTTATGGAGGGAATGATGGCACTCACCAGAGGTCTTGGAGGACGGATTGGGCATGCAGAGAGCACATGCCCCGGAGAACCACAGTAGAGGCATAGATTCAGGGTCAGCCTTCGTTGACGTTCGGTAGAGGAGAGACAAGAGTTGTCAATTTGCATGGGTTCGCTGGCTGGTTCTGGGGAGCTGACGGGTTCGGACCGACGGAGGAGGTAGTGAGGAAGTGGCTGGCCCTGGTGTTCTTCGAGACACGACTGCATACGAGTGCCTACGCGGATGGCGAGTTGGATGAAGCGTTCGAGGCCGATGGTGTCCTTGTATGCAGCGAGATGCAATCGCAACTTCGGCTCCAACCCCTGGCGGAAAGAGGTGATGAGGGCTTGTTCATTCCATCCGCTGCTGGAAGCCAGAGTATGGAACTGCAAAGCATAATCACTCACTGAGTTAGATCCTTGTTTCAAATTATAGAGTTTCTCACCGACTGATGAATCCGAGAGAGGTTTTCCAAAGACTTCGCGGAAATGAGAGACGAAGGCTGAATAGGATTTCACCACGAAGCCTTTCTGAATCCAGAGTGCGTCCGCCCAGCGGAGAGCTTTACCTTGCAGTTGTGAGATGATGAAGGCGATCTTAGCGGTATCAGTGGGGTAGAGTTGCGATTGCATCTCCAGGACCAGCTCACATTGCAGGAGGAATCCACTGCAATCCTCCGCCGATCCTGAGTAAGGCGCCGGCCTGGCCATGGGACTGGCGTGCATGGTTGGAGAGTGAAGCAAAGAAGTGAACGAGGAAGCGGCGACAGGTGCTGGTGACGGTGGTTGTGGTTGAGTGAGTGCTCGGCGCAGCGCGTCCACGAGTTCCTGGAAAGGGTCTGGTTGGCTCATGCTGATATCCTGTCGTTTTGCAGGTCCGGTCTTCTGTTACAGTACAGACGACAGTGATTAGAACTCCAGTGATTGAGTGCGCGGGTATTGCAGGGAGGTGGAACCTGACGTGTCTGTGACAATTCTATTCAAATAATCAATAACTACTGATTGATTTTGCATTCCTATAAGAAATTAAGAATTATTAGTGTCATTGTAAATAGTGGTACAAATATCGAATGTAATGCTTCAAATCTCAAGGTTAAATCAGATGATTTATTGTAAAAATGTTTCTGTAACAGGTAGCTGCTCCACTGTGGTTTGTGATTTATTTTCAAGGGCGAAAAAAGAAAAATAAAAACATTTCAAAACATCCCCACTCTTTTTTTTTCACAAATCGCACCCTGGGAGTCAGAATACACAGTGCATCACAGTTTGTTGCGTATGGGGCTACATAGCCGCAGACCAGTCAGGGTGCCCATGCTGACCCCTGTCCTCCGCTGAAAGCGCCAACAGTGTTTTCCAGATCTTAATCCAATTGAGCATTTGTGGTATGTGCTGAACAAACAAGTCTGATCCATGGAGGTTCCACCTAACAACTTACAGGACTTAAAGGATCTGCTGTTAACATCTTGGTGCCAGATACCACAGCACACATTCAGGGGTCTAGTGGAGTCCATGCCACAATGGGTCAGGGCTGTTTTGGCAGCAAAATTGGGACCAACACAATATTAGGAAGGTGGTCATAATGTTATGCCTGATCGGTGAATATGGGGATGATTAGTAGGTCATGATGATGGACAAACCAATGGGCAAATTTGGCCAGGATGCCAGGGTTAAACCCCTACTCTTTTTTTCGAAAGAACATCCTGGGATTTTGTGACCACAGAGAGTCAGGACATTGGTTTAACATCTCATCTGAAAGGTGGGGATTTTTGACAGTATAGTGTCCCCATCATTACACTGGGGCATTATGACCCACACAGACCACAGGGTGAGCACCTGCTTGTCTCACTTACACCTCTTCCAGAAGCAACCTAGGCCCAGTTTCACAGACAAGGCCTAGTCCCAGATTAAAATGCATGTTTGAGCTCTTTTAACTGAAAGCAACTTGCCATGACATATCTTAAAGGGGTGATTCAGTGTTTTTTTTCTAGGCTTGATTGTGTTTTGGGGGCACAGTTTAACATGTCTTAATGCTTCGTTTTTTTAAAACGCTGTATTTTTCATATATTTTATCTTTATTCTACACCTCTGTTTCCACTGTAATATGAACGGCTCGTTTGATTTCCTGCTTCTATGAAGCCACTCCCTCCGAAATGTGCAATGTGCTCAGATTGGTTAGCAGGTTGGTAACTGGCCCAGTGTATCGTGATTCGCTGAAGCGTCCGGAAACGCCACGCCCCTTACCATCCGTTGTTATACGTTTAGGTGAAAATGTAAATAATAGCGCCTATATTGCTGTATCAAATTGAGCAGAATCAGACCCAGATGAAAAGGAAAAAGCAGAACCTCTGCAATAGCGTCTTTTAAAAGACGTTTATGAATGGTATTTCATTTAGTATTTGTGTCAAAGTGTTTAGATGCTGTCACTGCTGTTTGTTAGCTTTCAATATACAGTTATATCCTGATTAAAGCTTTACTGTAGCCGAATACATGACTAAGTAGTCGCATTTTTGTAAAGGTAGTGTTTAATTTATAGCATGAACAACTGTTTGTCTATGAACATAGAAGTTTGTTGGTGTTTGTTGCACTAGAATTTAGCTAAATGGCTAGCAAAAATGAGTTGCTCTGTGTTTATGTCCTTGATGCACTAAAAATAGCAACAGAACTATAACATTACTTTTAAAAGACATGTACAAACAATAAAACGTACTTACAGTTTGGGGCCGATAAACAGCAGCTTCTGCTTTTAAAGTAGGAACTGCTTCATCTTTCAGTAAAAGCCTTTGTGCAAATCCAGCATTGAACTCGTGTAGATTCTGGAAGCTTCTTCAGCGCCACATCCAGTGTAGAAAATATCACAGATTATTATTATAATGGGTTCTATATCGTTTGATGCGTCGCGCAGCTTGCATTTGGTGTAAACAACTCTTCCGCTTCCATTATGCTGTGCCGCATGGCCTCGCCCACTTTGTTGCATGTTCCCGGGGGCATGTTTATGTTAATAGCAAGGGTTTATGATGTCACCAACCCGGGAAGAAGCTCGTTGTAGTCCAAACCAGCCATTTTTGTAGGCAATAAACTGCCATAACTTTAAAAGACAATATCTCCGTTTGCATTGAACTTTCAGCGCTGTAACTTTGCAGATACGGTTTATGCTCAAGCAGCAACATTACACACTAACTAAAGTTAAAAAAATGAAATCGCATTGAACCACCCCTTTAAAATATATATCCAGCAGCCATATCACCCTGTAGCCCAAGACTGGTTGCCCACTGAAGCTAAGCAGGGTTGAGCCTGGTTAGTACCTGAATGGAACACCTCCTGGGGACACTAGGTTGCTGCTGGAAGAGGTGTTAGTGAGGCTCACCCTGTGGTCTGTGTGGGTCTTAACACCCCAGTATAGTGATGGGGACACTATAGCACCATCCTTCGGATGAGCCGTTAAACCAAGGTCCTGACTCTCTGTGGTAATTAAAAATCCCAGGATGTCCTTCGAAAAAAGTAGGGGTGTAACCCCGACATCCTGGCCAAATTTGCCCATTGGCCTCTGTCCATCATGGCCTCCTAATCATCCCCATACACTGATTGGCTTCATCACTCTGTCTTCTCTCCACCAATAAGCTGGTGTGTGGTGGGCGTTCTGGTGCAATATGGCTGCCGTCGCATCATCCAGGTGGATGCTGCACATTGGTGGTGGTTGAGGAGATTCCCCCTTCCGTATGTAAAGTGCTAAGAGCTATATAAATGTAAGGAATTATTATTAATTAATTATTATCTCTGCCATTGTTTTGTCTCAAGATTCACTCCAGTAATGTTGAACTAAGGCCTAATCCCAGCTTAATCTAAGTTATATCTATGAAACTAGGCCCTAGATTTCCCAGGAGGTCTCCTAAGGCTCAATCCTGCTTAGCTTCAGTGAGCAACCGGTCTTGGGCTACAGGGTGAAATGGCTGCTGGCAAGAGCTGATGCTGATGGAGTTTAACTTTTGCTGAATCCAAAAAATTCCTTTAAATATTATTTTCTCCCCACATGCAACAACATCCTGTATCAACAGATGCAAAACTGAATAAATGCACAAAACGTGTCATCTTAAATTTTATGACATGTATAAAACGTTAAATGTAATTATCAACCTGACTAACAACTTTCACAAGCAAGAATGCCCTAGATTATGGGAAAGTGGATTCATGTACTTATGATAACATTCACATTGACTTGTTTTACAGTACCATAATATGAACTGTGTTTTTATCTTTGTTAATTATTACTTACTCATAGATTCTGTCAGAGAGTTTAATCAATTTCACATTTAGCAGATGATTTAATCCAAAGTAATTTATATTAAAATTCAATTTTAATTTATTTGTACATCACCTTTTACAATGCATATTGTTGCACAGCTTTACAGAACACAGAGAAGAAAATATAAAGACAAGAAAATAATCTTATAAAACACAAGCAGCCAAAGGAAAAAGTGCCAAGGAAAATTCTTAAGATATTTACAAAATTATTATGACTTATGGTAAGCATTTATCTTGATAAAGATTGGAAATATTATTTTTTTTAAAAGTGCTTTTGTAAAAGTTCTCTGTTTTGGTTCGTATGCTGAGTAGTCTGTCTAAAAGTACACTGTATGTAATACTACTGTTTGATTGTTCTCATTTTACCCTTTGTTTTGCCATTGCTGTGTATTTAGATTATAGTCATATGGAGCAAAATCACTGAGTTGTTTACAGGTTTTTTTTAACTAATATTTTATTGTGCTTTTCTTACTAACAGAGTTACCAGTTTTGACAGTAATATACTTTCACTGATCCATTTCTGTCTGAAGATAACTGATAATAAACTGCCATAAAGGCAGAAATACACAGTAAAGAATACATAGAAAATAGATCAAATTAAAGAGAACATACATAGTTTTTCAGAGATCAGTGAAATATATACTGTAGCGAAGCGATAGCTCATTGGCCAAGTACTTACTGATTGTGACGTTTTAAGCCTGGAACACACCAAGCCGACGGTCTTGTTTGTCGGCCGACTAACTTTTCTCAGTGTGTTCCACACTGTTGGCTGAAGTTGGTCCTCGTCTGCTTTTTTCCGGAGCTTGTCACTCAGTCAGGCCATCTGATCATTCTGATTGTTTGTTCAGCTACTGCCACCTGGTGGTACGGAAAGGCATATCTTCTTACCCAGGTGCAGAACGGACGTGCTATTGGCCGTCGGGTGTCGAGCATCGGTTTGGTGTGTCAGGGCAACTTTGGACCCAGACGATGCCCACGTGAGCCAACTCCCTGCTTTCGTCACCACTACTTCGTCAGCTTCGGCTTGGTGTGTTCCGGGCTTTAGACTCATCACAAGCAGTGGTGCAGTTTTGCAAAAATCTAAGGGTATGGCATAATTCCCTCTGGCTATATACATACAATGACATTACTGAATGATAAACCCACATTATACCTAAACACAATGCATGAAAATTAATAGTGTAACTTTATTACACTAATGACTAAAACCGACAGTGAACAGCATTATATATGAAAACGCATGCCTTACCTTTTGTCGCAGTGCAGTTTTTATTGCATGAGTGGGTAGCGGTGAGGTCTGGGCAGTGTGAAGTAGGTGATAAGTTCATTCAAATCAAAACCTTTCACCAAAAACTCTTTACCCACAGACATGAGCATTAGGTCTCTCATAACCCACTCTTGTCCTCATATACGTTTTTACTTGTTTAAGAACAGAAAAAAGTGTTTGTTGGAAGCTGTTGTGATCGGTAGTGTCATCATGATTTGGAATAGTTTTATTAACTCACTGTAGGCCACAGGCAGAGACTGTTTGCAAAGTGCGTCACTCTGATTTTAATATCGGACACAGGGGTGAAAATGACGTTACTCAGTACATTATAGGCCCTATTTTAACGATATAAGCGCACAACGCAAGTGCACTTGCGGCGTGTCAATTCAAGCACGCCGAAAAGAGAACAACGCTTCCTGTGAATGTCCTCACACACACATACAGAAAGATGCCCGCCAGAATCAAGTTCTCTTTCATGTTTGAACAGACAATAACACACAATATTACCAAAAATGTCTGTTACAGTTACAGTGCTGAAAGTTCAATGCAAACAGAGATATTGACTTTTTAAGTTAAGTTTAAGTTTAAGTTTAAGTTTTTAAGTTTAATGCCTACAAAATCATAAACCCTGCCCACAGCAACACGCAACAAAGTGGGCAAGGTCATGTCACACGGCATTATGGAAGCGGAAGAGTTGTCTACGCAGGATGCGTCAAAAGATATAGAACCCATTATAATCTGTGATATTTTCTACACTGGATGCGGCACTGAAGACAGCTTCCAGAATCTACATGAGTTCAATGCTGGATTTGCACCAAGGCTATTACTGAAAGATGAAGCAGTTCCCACTTTAAAAGCAGAAGCTGCTGTTTATAGGCCCCTGACTGTAAGTACGTTTTATTGTTTGTACATGTCTTTTTAATGTATTATGTTGCTCTTTTTTGGTTGCATCGAAGATGTAAACAAAGACCAACGTGTTTTTGCTGCGCTAGCCAGTTAGCTAAATTATATTGCATACTTCTCCAACAAACTTCTATGTTCATAGACAAACAGTTGTTCATGCTATAAATTTTATGATACCTTTACAAAAATGCTACTACTCAATCATGTATTCAGCTAAAGTAAAGCTTTAATCAGGATAAAACCATGTATTGAAAGCTAACAAACAGCAGTGACGGCATATCTGAACACTTTGACACAAAAACAAACAGAAATATGTAACATTCATAAAAGTCCTTTAAAAACTGTGCTTGCAGAGGTTCTGCTTGACCCTCTTCATCATTACTGCTAACTGGGTCTGATTCAGGCTACGGGTGTAAGAAAATATCGATACACGTCAATATTGCGATATTATGTTTGACGATACTGTATCGATTCTCAAAAACACTGTATTGATATTTATCTATTTATTTATTTACTTATTATACTTACTTACTAGATTCGTTGCTTGGTGTTCAGTTTAATCCCAACCGCTAGTCGCTAGATGTCAGTGTTATCTCAGAACGTAAACTGATGTGGAGAAGCACAAGGCGCGTGCATCATTGGCGTTAGCATTAGCAAACCCAGCTCACAAGACGATAGAATTATTCCGCTACCGTGGTATAGAGAGCTGAACTGTGGACTCATTTTGGTTTCAACTATAAAGAAACCACAAGGAGATCGACAAGAGTCATGCTGTTTGCGAAATGGGCCATGTTAAAATCCAATACTCAGGAAACACATTGAATCTGAGAGCTCACTTAACATCCTGACGCCATCCACGCTGCTGAGAGGCTTTCAATAGAATATGTAGTATGTACTGCATGTTTTCCTCTCAGTAACAAAATAAACAAACAACAAAAATGACAGCAGAAAGAAAGCATCTGATCATAGTGAAGTGCATGTGTTTGCACCAGCACTTTATACAATAGACAGCTTTAAAGTAGCAGCTTTACAGTATTAAATATGAAAAAGTCATGCAGCCATGGAATGGACTATGCACTTTCTGTTGTTAAACACTTTAGAAATTAAAAACTGCTATTCTGTGAACCTTTAAAACATACACCTAAAGAATCCTGCAGTCACTTTATTAGGCCATTTTCCCTTTACTTACTTATAAATGCAAACATATTGTCTTGATTACATAAAAAAATGTCAGGTTTTATGCATATGGTGGTGCTCTTTATGACAGTTTTTTCTAAAATTAGATCCTCTTTCTAAAAAAGCAAGAAATATCGTAATATATCATCTTTCTTACAGTATCGCAATATATCACAATATATCGTATCGTATCACCAGATTCTTGGCAATACACAGCCCTAATTCAGGCTCAATTTGATACAGCAAGGGACTTCCGGGTTATGCCGGGTTGCTGAGCAGTCAGGCTTTTCAACGCTCTCTGATTATCCATTTTTAAATATTCTATTTAGACCCGATAACCCATATATACGCTTTCTTTTCTGTTCTTCGCACTGCAAAGCATCCAACATGTCTTCGCGACCGCAAAGAAAAAGGGATAAAAAAGATAATATGGATACTGCTGTTGACGAAGGTTCCACTTCTGAAGATGTCGCTCAGTTTGGCGGCAATGCTAACTCTGAGGCAGAAACTCAACCAGATAACAGTGTAATACTTTCAGCTATAAACTGTCTGAAGACTGAGTTTTTGTCACAATACAAGGAGATTTTGGCAGCGGTGAAAGAAGTTAGAGAGGATTTCTCAACCTTTACTGAGAGACTTACTGAAGCTGAGAGCCGAATCAGCCAAGCTGAAGATGACATTAACGGCCTTCAAGGAAGGGTTGAAAAACTCGAAAAAACAGCCTCGGACATTGCCTCTGCTCTGGACATGGCCGAGTGCAGAAGCCGGCGCTCTAACATTCAGAATCTGGGACTTCCGAACGGAGCTGAGGGAAATAATAATTTCGTTTTTGGAAAATTGGCTCCCTCAGGTCCTTGGCGCTGACACTTTTCCCGGCCCCAGTGATCATTGAACGTGCACACAGGTTACCCAACAGCGGTAAACAAGTTGGAAATGCATCGTCAAGGCCAAAAATGATGATACTAAAATTTCTCAACTATGCTGACAAAGTCAGAGTTCTGAGAGCGGCCCGGGAAAAGGGTACAGTGATGTTCCAGAACCACCACATTATGTTTTTCCCTGATCTGTCGTCCGAGGTGCTGAAACAACGAAGGCGATTTGAGGAGGTGAAGCAAGAGCTCCGAAGGAGGAAGATAAAGTACAGGATGATTTTCCCCGCCAAGCTTCTGGTTATCCACGGAGACCGTCGTCATTTTTTCAGTTCTCCTGAAGAAGCAAACAAATTCATCGTGGACCTGCAAAAAGATGACGGTGACGCCGAGCACTCTACTACAGAATAGCCTAGCTGGGTTTTTATTTTTGTTTTTTTGGATGCTTTGCATTAAGTTCGACTGCTCTTTAATTTTTTCAAAACAAACTTTGGACTGAACTTTATTTTCGTTCTAATTTTTTTCTATGTTGCAAGACTGCTCTTAGTCTAACAACACCGTAATACAGTAAGGTGGCTCATTTTGGATTTTATAGTCCATAAAGGGCTGGCTCTTATTTAGTTACAGTCAGTTAAAATTGAGTAGTCACAAATCTATGTGTTTTGGTTAAACGGTCATAACGTTTAATGTATATAAGAGCGTTTTATTTTGAATTTTACATGTTCAGGTTTTGGATACAATTATTTTTTTCTCTTAATTCAGCAACCACGTAGTGTTCCTTTTATAGGACCGTTGAGGTACGTAACTGTTCTAGTTGTGGAAGAAGGGATGTTCGCCGCGCGGTTCTTTGTTCTAGCGCATGTGCTGGGGTTATTTTGTTCGTTTCATAAATTCGTTTGCGTGTTTTTTTTTGTTGTTTTTTTTATATATACACTTCAATTTTCTGGTACATTTTTGTATGCTCCAAAGTTGTTAAATGGTGTATGTTGGAACAGGTCATTTGATGTTTAGACTACCAAAATATATTGAATATTTAATTTTGTAACAAATGTCTAATTCTTCTAGTCTTATATTGACGTCTTGGAATGTTCGGGGACTCTGTAATTTAATCAAATTGAAACAAGTGATGAACAGAGTTAAGTATCTACACTCCAAAATATTATTCCTGCAGGAAACACATCTACTGTCTGAAGAAGTTATTAAACTGCGTAGAAGATGGCCAGGTCAGGTTATAGCAGCTTCATATGGATCACACTCAAGAGGGGTAGCTGTGCTGGTACATAAATTAGTACCATTTCATATTCTTAAAACTATTCGCGATCCAGTGGGTAGATATGTTATTATCAGTGGTAGGATGCTCAATGAATATTGCAATCTTGTAAGTATTTATGGCCCTAATACAGATGAACCAATGTTTTTTCATAATCTTTTCTTAACTCTGTCTTCTCTTCAACGCAGTTCAATAATCGCTGGTGACTTCAATTGAACCTTAGACCCTTACTTGGACCGGTCCACAGGAATTGATACCTCGCATTCTCAAAGCAGGAACATAATTAATCAATACATCAAGGACCTTGATTTAAGTGATATCTGGAGGTTTCAAAATCCTACAAAAAAAGAATTTTCTTGCTACTCCGCATCCTTTCATACTTATTCCAGAATAGACTATTTTCTTATTTCATAAACATGATTGACTGTATATCTGATTGTAAATATAGTAGTATTATTTTATCTGTTCATGCATCATTATCGCTGAATTATACTCTTAAAACCATAATTAAAAATCCACCTAGATGGCATCTGAACACAAAATGGTTACATAACCCTGAGTTTCTTGATTTTGTAGGTAATCATATTGACATATTTTTTGAATATAACACAAACCAGACATCTGCCTCAATAAGATGGGAGGCATTCAAGGCCTACATCAGGGGACAAATGATCAGCTTCACTAGTTCTAAAATGAATAGATCTAGCCTTAAAATGATTGAATTAGAACAGAGTATTAAAGACTTAGAAGAAGAAATTTTCAAGCAAGATACTCCTGATCTGAGACATAACCTTTTACTACTTAAAGCAGAATTGAATGTGTCATGAAACAGAAATGCAAGATCCAATTGCAAGTGAACAGTCTTTATTTAAACCACTGCAGCGAGACAATAGCAGAAGAACTGTAGCAGGTGCAGTATAATCCAGCGTGCATAGTATCTAGTCCAGGCAGGAAAATAACCCATCCAGAGCGATCCAGAAGCGAACAGTTTCCAGGCGTACAGAAAGGAACTAGGAGGACTGCACAGAGAACAAGGACAGGACATGAAGAACAACGATCCGACAACACTCCATAGAAACGCCAGCCAGATAAAGGTAGTGCAGATGAGGTACACCTGTGACCGCTAGATTGACTCGTCAGGTGCGCTGTAACTAGGCAACACTGATAATGCAAGAGCGAACACACACACACACACACACACACACACTTCTAACACTGTATGATCACGTAAACGATTGGCTGATGTTTTTAAGGTATATTAATATTATTCCTTTCAGTGCACTAATAAATTGTCTTTTATCAGTTAGTAAAGACAGTTTCAAGTAATATTGCAAAAATGTATAAAACAAAACATCCTCTTTAGCACCTTTAAGAAAAACATCCATTGTACTTTGAAACTGGCCACTGATTGGTAAACAGCCATTTTGGTTTTGCGTGTGCACTTCTCAGTAGTCTAAAGAACACAGAGAACCAGGGACGGACTGGGACTAAAAAACGGCCCTGGACTTTGACTAGGCCCGGCCCAAAGCAATCGGCACGCGGAAACAACAACAATAACGCCTGACATGAGTGTCACAAGACTTTAATTGTGGCTCATGATACTATACCATCCAAATTATAGCAATAGCACTGATGTTGACTAGATGTTGTGTTAAAAGCATATTATTCTAGATTAACTTGAATACTCACATAGAAATGGAGGTCCCAACACACTGCAGTCCCTCTGGCTGAACCAATACAAAACAGGTATCTGAAACACAACACATAGTACTGTATGAGTTATATAATAAATCACAAAGTAAAGAGGTTTTAATATACAGTTTAACTTGAATACTCACATAGAAATGGAGGTCCCAACACACTGCAGTCCCTCTGGCTGAACCAATACAAAACAGGTATCTGAAACACAACACATAGTACTGTATGAGTTATATAATAAATCACAAAGTAAAGAGGTTTTAATATACAGTTTAACTTGAATACTCACATAGAAATGGAGGTTGAATACTCACCTAAAAAAACAATCCAGCAATGGCATTTTACTCAATGTTGGGGGATAAGGATTTTCTTCAACAGGTCCCTTTGTTCTGCAACTCTGTCTATGACCAAGTCATTATCAAGGGACATGAGGATGTCTTTCTCTGTGGTCATAAGCATGAATGCTTCCAGGTGTTCTTGTGACTGTGTGCTTCTTATTCGATTTTTGATGTGTTTGAGAACAGAGAAACTTCTCTCACAGGCTACCTGTGTCACAGGCAGAGTAAGGAGGTACCTGTATCCCCAGCCAAGGATATGATAGGCATCTGTGAAGAGGTTGTAGCGTTTCAGAATTTGATAGCAACAGATTGGGCATTCCTTACAAGATTTGCACTGTTTGTTTAGTACATCTGTGTCTTCTTCGTCATCATCACAGCCACCCCCTACCATCCTGACTTTGTACTCTTCAAGTGCAGACATTTTAAGCCGTGGCCACTGAGCTGCCAGACACTTTAACTCAGACTGCAAATTGACAGCTGTTGCTCTGCTGTCAAACCTGAGCAAGCATTTGCTAAGTTCTTGAAATGCAGAATCAGGCAGAGTACCTGATGACACTTCAGCAAAGTTTCTCGGATCAAGAAGAGCCAAGTCGGCATAGAGTGTAGCATGGGTCAGAAAACGCCTGTGGATGCTCTCTGTGATTGTATCCATAATCTGGTTATGGACCTCAACTTCATAGGCTCTGTTTGCATCTGTGAGAGTCTCATCACTTGTTGTCATTTCTCCAGCCATCATCTTCCTTTTCCTCTTCCTTTTCTGTGGAAGTTCTGCCTCCAATTCAAGCTCACAGTCCTCTTCCACCATGAGTTGTGCATTTGCCCACTGGACAAAGGTATCAGCAGCTTGCTTAACTGACTTATAATCTCTTGCCATGTTCTTCATGGTATCTTGAGTTGCCATTACCATCCTGTGTGCAGTTAAGATATCTAGTCCACTTGACTGTAGGTATTTTGACAGCGGTGTTGTGACCTCAAATATCCGCAGGAAAAGCTGAGCAGTTAACACTGTGTCATACCTCATCAGAGCCTCTAAGAATCATCTAGCTTTGACACGCACTGCAGTTTTTAAATTGGTCTGACCTTGAAAGACGCTGAGTGTCATGAGGACATCAATGTATAAAGCCTGGTCTGGTTTTCCAAATGACCCAAAGATCCTCTTCAAGGCTACATCTTTGGCCCACCACCTTGTCTCTCCGATAGTAGAGAGACGTCTGTGTCGAGTATCCTGGCTTCTTTGCTCCCACACATTCATTCTTTGATACGATTCACGAATGAACACAGCAATGTCATTCATGAGGGAGAAGAGGGACCCACTGGATATGGCCATTTCAGTTGTGTCAGCCAGAACTAGGTTCAGCACATGTGCATAGCACCAAACATGTACCTGGTTTGGGGCTTTGGATGACAGGAGTGTGGAGAAGCCTCTGTACTGGCCTTGCATGTTTGATGCCCCATCTGTAGCATTACTGACACAGTTACTGATGTCCAGATTAAAATGTTCCATCACATCTGTCAGCATCTGGACAAAATATAGACCAGTGGATGCCTCACACTTAACCACTGCAAGAAGCCTTTCCTGAATTGCATCTGTAACATATCTCAGAATTACAGAGCATTGCTCATGGGACGTAATGTCTTGGGTTGTATCTATCTGCACAGAGAATATCACACTTTCAGCAACCTCTTTTGCAATGGTCTCCTGAATTAGACACTTCACTGTAGAAATTACAGTGTTCACAGTGGTTTTGGATAAAAATGTTACAGCAGCACAGCGACCCCTAGCCTGTGACTGGTGCATCTTTTTACTTTTTTCTATGCACTCAGTGAGATGTTCCTTCAAACATACATCATATTTCCCTAGAAGAATGATGAGCTCTAGGAAGTTTCCGTGGTCAATGTTGTGGTCATCTAGAGTGTATGCTGCCTCAGATTGCTGTCCTCTGTAGCTCAGTCCTCTCTTTCCTATGAACTTCACCACATCTACTACTCTTTCTAACACCTGCCGTCTCTTCCTCACTTGATCTCTGTGAGCTACAATTTGGGGACCATGTAGCAGGCTGGCTATATCTGATTTAGATGCCCTCAAAAAATATGCCTCAGCACAACCTCTGTGCATGTTGCTCCTTTCATGTTCCTCAACTCTTTGACTGATATGGCTCCAGTCCTGCATTCCACTTATAAAGGGACTGGTTTCAGTTGGTTTGGCAAATGCTAAACATACTGCACAATACAGGGTATGGTTCTCTTCACAGTATGTAAGCCATTTTCTGTCTGTGCCATCTTTGTGTTTAAACACTCTCTGTACTGTCAGGTATTTTGTCTTCTTCTGAGGGTGGTATGAAAAAAAAACCTCTAGGCTGTGACTATCTGACTTGGGGCGCTTAAAGTAATTTAAAGTTGAGCTGGAGTGGGTGTCTTTCTCTGCTCTTGGTCTAAGCTCAACCTGAATAAACAAATGATGGAATGCATTTAAAAAAAACAGGTTTTATTCCAAGATAGCATGGAATAGATTATATGTTGTTATAACAGCATATTATACAATCTATTCCATGCTGTCTTAAAATGAATTTATTACTTAATAATCTTAATTCATTTATGCAGTAATTAATCTTACTGCACAAATAATACCACATCTAAATGAAAATATACCATTGCAAATGTAGCTTCTGTATTCAAAATCTTCAATATTTCTTAATATTCGCTACTGCATGTGGCATTTTACAGCTAAAATGTTGAAATTTACCTGTTTTAACTACTGAAATCATTAAAAATGTAGCAAACTGAATATCACTTCCTAACATCATCCCTTGCAAGCAACTCTCTTTCTCCTCTCATGTTCCATACTTACTTGCCCTGGATCTGCCTGTGGAACCAGCTCATCTTTCTGTCCCTCAACAACATCATCATCATCACTGGTGACATGTTGCTGCACTTCACTGCTGCTAACATTTAACTGTGAGGTGCTGCTGCTGGCTGTGCTGCTAAATATTTATGTTAATTTGCGACATTTAGCTGCTTCATTTTCTAAATTTCGCAATTTTTTTTCTCTCGCCTTCTCAGCCCTACCCTTTTCTTTCCGTTTTTTACCCGCGGCCGCATTATGCATATTGTTTGTTTTTTTGTTTCTAACGTCACGGTCTTACCCTTCCACTTCTTCTTCTCCTTATTTGCCGGCCATGGCCAGTGCAGCTGGCATCCAACTTAAAGGTGCATTGCTGCCACCTACAGTACTGGAGTGTGAAACAGATTACTGGGGGGAAAAAACAGATGATGACTGCGTGCGTGGCGGGTGGTGGACCGGCCCGCCGGCCGTCCTGGAGTACCGGCCGTTCTGTGATTCTCCAGATCACACAGATGGCCAGTCCGCCCCTGCAGAGAACACACAGAAAGTGTATACCTCTTGCAGTTCACAAAGATTACGCTACATCATGTGCCTTCCCTACTAAACTTACGGAAAAAAGTGTAATTGTTACAAAGTAGGAAGTTTACTCTTTCTTTGTAACGTGTAGGAAAGGCGGTCTGGCGGAAGCTTGATATTGGATTTCCTAACTTGTTTAAATATGTTTTTTTTTTTTTTTGTACACGAACGCATTGCTTCACTTCGCTTCTGAAGGCCTTTATTATCCCCCCCGGAGAACAGATTTATGATGAATGGATGTGGATGGAAGCTTTTTCGTCAGCTCGTACTCATTGATCCCTATCACTGCCATTATAAAGCTGGGATGCGTCAAGATATTTTTTAATATTTCTTTGATTATGTTCATCAGGAACAAGAAAGTCATATACACCTAGGATGGCTTGAGAGTAAGTAAAGCTTGGGCTAATTTTCATTTGGAAGTGAACTAATACTTTAATAACAAATAATCTTTCATTTATTTGTTTGATGCGTAATAAGGTTCTTCACCTTATTATTTTCAGAAAAACAGTTTATCTTCCCATAAGATAACGTAACTCCGCCATAGCCTCACCCAACTTGATCACTTGTATTTCATGTATCTGTACACTTTATTTATTTTAGTTGTGTTATTTATTCTTGTTTATCTTTTGGTAATAACATGTATTTTATTACACTTGTGTGTCTTCCTTGTCTGATAACACAGAAGAGGGTCTTCAAGTTATCAATCTCTCCAATCTTTCAGATAAATCAGCTGACCAATTCTCTTTCCACTTTACATTAATTCTGAATGACTGAACAGCCTCCTGTCGGGAGGTGTGGAAGTGGTCATCTGATGTATTCATAAACGCATCTTAAGTGACTTGTGATAAAAATCACAATGCCAGCGGTGATGCTGTAAGTACCAATACCATTTTGAGGTAATTATTCCTCAGTCACACAGCCTCTTTTATTAAATTAGGTTCAATAAATACTATTAAAGTGTGATATTTTAACCTGTGCTACTGTGCAGATCCTACATTCTGTCAAGACAACTCGCTTTAAATATATGGTATGGTAATAGAGATGTTAATGTATTCGGTCTTGGTGGAATAGATCTGCTACGCTGCTGCTGCAGAGCAAGTACCAAAACTTGCTACAGCCAGTACATTCACAGACATTGCTGTGAGCATGTAAGACATGTAACACTGCTGCACATGTAACATACATAAATTAACCCCTGTAGCAGATCTATACAGGTGGAGCTGGGGAAGGTGAGGAGTTTCAGAAAACAAGCTGCAGACTGCTAACAAGCAACACTACCAGTATTTGTTTGAATGTTGATCCACAGCTCATTGACCACTGATGCAACAGCAACCAATCAGCTGTGCAATGTAGATAATGACGTAATCACTACCAAATGAGTTAAAGACCCATCAGCCTGTGCTATCTAGAGCTTCATGCCAGAACTAGGTGAATCCATTCACAAGACTGGAGATGTGTTTTCTGTGTAAAACTTTATTTTAAGTAATAAAGAAAAAAAAAACTCTTTTGATAAAGTTATTTTCTGTTGAGATCAACATAGTGCCACAAATGTTGTGAATAGAGATAAACATTTACTGAGCCTGGAACAACTCTTAATCACGATTAACAATTAACTTGAACTACTTTTTTATCTGAAGCAATATAAATCAAGTACAAAAGACAGTGAATCAGGACACTATAAAAGAACATGAGAGGCTGTGAGGATGACAGAGCAAAGCTGGAAACAAACATCAGTGAAGAATGAAGGCTTTAGTATGTATACTGCTGCTGTTGGAAACCTTTGTGTTTGTCGTCCAGCAGCAGGTAGATGGAGGACTCAATGAGAATGAGATCAGTCAACAGATCAGCTCTGAGGACAGAAGACAGAATCCACCTCAAACAGACACTTTGAGAGCTGAAGCTTCAACTGACAGACAACAATACTGTGATCTGGGCATCCCTGACATCCATGCAGCACTGAGAGAACTGACCGCCACCGTTACAGAGCAGAAAGCAAACATCAGAGAACTGACCGCCACCGTTACAGAGCAGAAAGGAAACATCAGAGAACTGACCGCCACCGTTACAGAGCAGAAAGGAAACATCAGAGAACTGACCGCCACCGTTACAGAGCAGAAAGGAAACATCAGAGAACTGACCGCCACCGTTACAGAGCAGAAAGAAAACATCAGAGCTTTAGAGACGCAACTGAGGGAACAACAGACGTTTATCCTGGAAGAGCTGAACAATAAAAATGAAGGTACTTCACCAAAACATTCACTCTTTTATCAATGACCCTTAAAGTAAAACACCTATGCAATACATTGTATAGTGTAAATGTTAGTGTAAAGTTGAGTGTATACTGTGTAAATTGTGTTATCTATTACAATAATCAGTGTAAATATCATTTAACAGAATCTTTATTCCTTCACAGAAATTTTAAATCTTACTCTGGGTCAAGAGGAGTTGAGAAAGGAAAATAGAGGTGAAAGTGTGCTTGAATGATGTTAAATTCAGTGTATACATTCTCAGTGTAATACAGTAATATATCACAATATTGCTTATGTTTTTCAACAACAGACAGAGAAATAGCTTTTTCAGCTGGACTGATGCAATCTGGCAGTGGATATATTGGTCCTTTTACCACTCCAATCACACTAACCTACAGGAAGGTCATCACAAACATAGGGAACGCCTACAACCCAATTACAGGTAATTATCAATGAAATGGAGTCATAAAACTAAGTTTATAGTGATGAAAACCCTTCTGCTCCATTCAGACCTCTCTGCAGTTGTGTAATGTGTGTAAGAGAATTAGGAGCCGTTTACACGACAACAGCGTTTTGGGGTCCTGAAAACACACACTTAAAAAAATGGGCTTCAAAGTGCAAGTTTTTGGAAATGATACATTTATCATCTCCATGTAAACTACAATTTGTGAAAAATGTCATGTACATGCATATTACATGTTCAGTCTATAGCAATGTTTCCTCTAAGCTTCGCGCGTGCGCGACCGCACACTTCTGAAACCGCGGCCGCGCAGAGAACAGACATGAAAATGATTGTAGTAGTTTAAATGAGAAATAATTGCAGTGCTCTGGACAACCGCTATAGAGTTATTGTCGCTATAGAGTTGGAACCGGTGAATGCGGTTTACAGGTTTCATAGAAAGAGAACGATTGAGCGCGTGTGAGCTGGCTGGCCCTGAGCCAAATCAGTCGCGGTAAGAATACTGTCATGTTTGCGGACTAAATACATTAATACGAAAGGCAACGCGAAACGAAAAGAAATGTGAAATAAAACGTCATGTTTTAATGAAAAGTGGTAGAAATAACGGATGATGGGCACAGAATGAACAAAACTCTGAGACATTTACAACTACACCCACCACAGGTGAAGCGTGCAAACTCAAAATACATCAGTGATTTACCTCAGTTTAAATAGATTTTTGTGTGTGGTGGTGGTGTGGGTTTCAGGGATGTTTAGATAACTATAAACGAGTTAACGTTCACTTTTCTTAAAAATATTTAGCTATCAGATCTGTTTAGTTTGTTTTCACTATATAATATATTACAGTATTATATCAGTTTAAATGCTTCCATTTGTTTTATAATACTTAAATATTATATTATATTTTATTATATTATAATGTAAGCCTAATAAACAAATTGATCTCACAAGGGGATTGTTTAGGGCTCCTTGCCACGAAAAATCTTAACCTCCTGGTATATAAAATCTGTGAAATTCATAAGCAATAAACATGTAATTTTGATGGTTTAACACTGTCTGTTGCTAATGATTGACTGTACAAAAATACATTATGGTTGTCACAAACCATCATCGTAACTGCTCATATTATATTATTAGAAAGAATTGAACTGTCCTGCAGGAGGACAGAAATTATTTTTTAATAGAGTTTCTTGGTAAAGACTGGTACAGTTAATACAGCAATGTGAAAAAATCTCAAGTAACCTAAAATGTGCTTAATTTAGTGACTGAACTGCTTGTTTTCAAACATATTATTTAATAAATCACTAAGTTACATCAAGGGTCAAATAAAATAGAAACGACACATTAAAGTTAAATGTTACAGATAAAACCATTTTTGTGTGTGTGTGTGTGTGTTACGTTCATTGTACAGGTCTGATATAAAGGATGTTTTTGCTCAGGTGGCTAAAATGTGCGCTCAACAGAGAAAAGTTTTGCTCAGCGAGAAAAAAAATTAGAGGGAACATTGGTCCATAGGTGTGTAGTGTTTCTTTACAAAGTGACTATTGACAACTACTGGCCTGGCAGCAGAATACAGTGTTGTTTCCATGGATCTATGTGAAAAACGCAAAGAAAAAACTTGTCCGGTTTAGCACATTGTTGTCGTGTAAATGTAGCCTGAAATCATCTGCCATCTTTCTAAACTATTACAGTGTGTTTGGTAATTGAACAATCATACAGGAAACAGCTGATTCTTTGTCTTGTTATTTGATTTAGGTGTTTTCACAGCCCCACTGAAAGGAGCGTACATGTTCAGAATCTCTGTATATGGTCATGGCCCGACTGCATCAGGTGCAGACATTTTTAAGAATGGAGAGCATATGGTTTTAGCATATGCCCATCAGCCTCAGAATGATTTAAACTCATCTAATGGAGTTGTGTTGATCCTGGAGGTTGGAGATGTTGTCTATGTGAGACTTTGGTCTGGCAGGAGGATATTTGATAACCAGTATAGCCACAGCACTTTCAGTGGTTTCCTACTGTTTCCCTTAAGAGAAGATAATCTTTGCAAAATGTGATTCCAATAATTCTGAACCTTCAGCATATGATTTAAGATGAAAATCATGAAGAATCATTAACATATAAACTTGTATTAATGAGGACTAATGTGTGTTTGAAATTTGCATAAGCTGTATTCATGTAACTTTGTATAAAGAGTTTCAGCACTGAGACAGACAGGACGAATATCACATGTGACTCAAATGTAGGGCTGTCATGACTCCTTGATTAAATTGTAGTCTCTGTTTAAAAAAAAATCCATGATTGCAATTTTCACTGTGTCGAGTAACCGGCAAAATACCAGAAGTGGCACATATCCACAGATGAGAATCCATGAACCGCAAAATTACATCTTAGTTTTATTTTGTTAAATTATGTTGACTGACTTTGCTGCCGAGAGGTCAGAGGAGAGCAGAACGTCATCAGCGAACGTCCTCGAGCAAGACAGAAGAAGAGAGCGAATGTGAACTGCTGATTGTGTGTGTGTGTGTAGAGAAATTCTTACGTGTAAATATTAACTTCAACTTTTGAACTGGGAAGAATAAAGTTGTAAAAAAAAAAAAGGGAAGACGGAGTCGTGTCTGTCCAGGAGTGCAACATAGGCGCTTTAATTATTTTCATGTGTGTAGATTATGTGCAGTGTTGCCAAGTTATTGTGAAGCAACCCCAAATAATGCTGCCCACACACTTGAAGATTTTAAGCTTGATTTGCACCCCTGAATGTTCGGAGGGGCGTCGTCTGATTTGAGGCTTGTAGCAATTTTTTTTTGTCCCAAAAAATCCTCTATTGTGTGGTATTTCATTACGATTATTTAACTGCTCCCGATCTAAACGGAACGAAGCCAATCTCAAGCATGTTTGATATTTACGACTCTTAATACCCTTGACAGCCAATGAGAATGATCAAGCGTCACATACCGGATGTTACGTGCTTCTTTAGCTGAAACTTGCCAGCCACGAACATGCCATTAAAGTGGAGTATTGAGAAATAAGATCACCTTTATTATTTTTTTTCTATTTTGTTTTTCACTGTAAAGCAGAAAGTGTGATAGGAAAGCCTGCTGCATCAATTGTTTTTATTCTCAAGTCACGTTTGATTTCGCGAGTCTCAGTGAGATTTTGTCTCACTAGGCTTGTTTGAGATGCGCCTTATGGCAAGCCAAAGTACTCACAAACGCCTGGTCGGACGACTGATTGCACACGGACGCGTCAAAAGCGCGCGTTTTGGCAGCAAAACGCGCGTCCTCGACGTGTGATTTGCGTTAAGAACGCGCGTTTTTAACGCGCGCTTTGGTATCATGGAAAACGCGCGTCAAGAACGCGCGTTTTTGTGTACCTAAACGCGCGTTCTCAACGTGTGATTTGCTATTAAAACGCGCGTTCTTGACGTGCGCTTTGGAGTGACAAAAAACGCGCGTTTTTGACGTGCGTTTATCATAACGAAAATGGGCGTCGAATACGTGCGTTTTGAGTCAGACAAAACGCTCGTTATGAACGTGTAAACAGGTAAACCAAACAGACAGTGCAAACGTGTGTTTGAAGTGTCCATCAGGCGAAGAGAACGCGCTCTTTCCTTAGTGTTCTCAAAAGTGCACGTCGAAAGCGTGTGCTCACTCTTTAGGGCTTTAAGTCTGTTATAGGTTTAGGACAGCATTATCATTAAACTCAACCAAAACAACATGGAATTATCAAGGATAAATTTGGCAGATGATTATAATTGTTGAGTTATAATCCAGTATAATTAATATGAAATATGCATATAAAAATGTAAAACTATTATTTAAAATAGCCGTGGGGGATGACAGGATAAATATACCTTCGATCAAGGCCAAAACTTTGTAAGTTTGTAAGGAGCCAATAAAATACTACACCACATGTATGATCATCTTGGCTATATATTACGGTGGCGTATTGCCTCATACATAATATGTTTTCCACTCAATTATGTCGTTAAGACATCTTTACATCTTTTTCTCATAATAACGAGATGTTATGTCGTTAAAACGACATATTTTGTACGTGTACGAAAAATACCTTTATACCTTTATCTGATCTATAGAGCTCATAGCCTATATCAGTTCGATTTACATTTATTTTGTTTAGCGCTTTTCACAATACTCAGTCCTATAGTTTTAAGCAGCTTTATAGGAAATGCTTTAACATTACAATTTGGAGTACATAATCTGTTATCAAAGGTGACTGTACAAGTTATGGCCTAATTTCAGACATATATAGCCTACATACATAGGCTATATGTAGTTAGCTAACATTAATTTAAACAATGTAGCCTATTAAGGTAGAAACAATGAGCGATGTCCAGAAAAATGTGTAGACATAGCTTATATTAAACGCTGTAGCCTACTAAGAAAGCATAGGTACTACACAGAAAAATGTATTCGTGCAGAATTTGATATTTTAATAGCCTATCACTTAGTAGGCTACATTAAGAGACCTTAAGCTTTTTCTTTATAACGGTTTTCTATAAGAGAAAAACACTTAATTAAACGAACTGCGTTCATATTAGGCTCATCTGCTTTACTGTACATAGTATGGTTTAGTATGGTGTTTACTGAGTTTGGTCTTCTATGTCACACATTACACAAGCATTAAGCTTTAAACATGTATTTTAGGCTATTTCCACAACAAATCTATAATGGTATTCATAATGAAAATAGTTATAAAAAGTATAAAATAATCATAAACAAATTATAGCATTCATTACAAACAATATTTATTTTAAAGCCTAAAATATTATTTAAATCGAAACTGTTGGGCTCTCATTCGGCACAAATCCAATTGTTTTTTAGCACTTGGACGTTAAAATATATTTACGCCTATTATGTTGTTAAACAATGCTTTCATGTCCCAAAACCACACCCTTCAGATGCGCAAAAACATGTTTGGAACAGGGCCGATTATTTCAATATTAGGGGAATGAAATATGAATTATAATCATTCTAAATTACCTGGTATTATTCATGAATATTCAATAAGAATATCGACAAACTTTAGGCTATTTTGTATTTGTCTAGATTGGCAATATGTAGCTATTATTTTCTTTTTAATATTTTTTCCAATACATGTAATCTTTTAAACACTATTATTATTTTTTAAACTCTGCCTTTGTGCAAATTAACTTGGATGTATAACAAAATTTAGTAGTTTAGGCTTTAAAATATTGTTTGTAGGTAACGAATGACAATATAATTTATGTTTATTTAATACTTATATTTTGTATAGAACAATTTAAAGGATTTGTTGTGAAAATAGCTTAAAATACATGTTTATCGTATTTTTTTGTAAAAATTTCGTTTTTACCGGCTATCCCGGCTTCAGGTTGGCATAGGGGCATTTAATCCCATAGGGGTGCACCACTACTTAGGTATTTTTAGTTCCCCTACAAATCTTTTCAATTTAATGGTATTCAGAAAAACAGAACAATAATGAAAAATATAATATATATTTTCCATATGCACTAGTATTTAGATGCTATAGCCTATAGCCTATTTATTATTTAAACTCTCTGATTGTACACAGATATTTAAAATGAGCAGTGGAACTTTTTCTGTATTTGGTTGACTGTATTTTGTTTTGACAATAAACAGGCTGTGAAGTCAAGTTATAGTAGGCTAGCTACTAAAACTGATAGTCTATGGCGCCGGCGCGTTCACTTGATTTTTTTTTTTTATAAAAGCGTAAACAACTTAAAATACTCAGACATTTATGGTCATAAGAGTAATACCATTCCAATCTGTGTAGGTATAACTATTATTGTAACTATTATTTGTACTCACACAATAAAACATTGCTTGAAAAATAAAGACAAGCAATGCCTTTTCGTGAACTTCTCAAAAATGAATGGAAACTCAGCATAGATGGTCTACTTGTCGAAACTTTGTACTTGTACTTTTTTTCTTTCATTTTCTTAATATGTTAATTATTTAGGTTTAATATATTTTGTGTATGCCTAGCTATATAGGAAGAAGCTATTTATTCCTTTTATAAGATTTTATCTCGTTTCTTCTCCGTTCACAGAAGCGCTGCATGCGATGCAATGAATCCTCCTGTTTTGTTGTTTCTTCTATATAGCCTAGGCTAAAACTGAACCCCTGGGATTTTTTCCTCATTCTAATTTCGTTTAATTCTAATTTAACATAATCTTGTCGGTTAATGAAAGGATCGCCTCAGGGGGGAGAAAGGAAATTATATTTAAATTTTTAACTAATATTTAGGCTATATTTTCTTAAATTTCAGGTTTATTTCGATTAGCATAAATGTTTTGAATAGTTTTTTTTTTTTTGGTTAACTATAGGCTAATATCCTTGCCTAGACAAAACACCCACAGAACTGCAGTATAGCCACAGTCATTTTTCCAGCTGTTTGAGCCACGAATATTTACAAATATTCACGAATTATTTAATGCCGTCTGAGACACAATCTCTGACCGGGAGTCTCAGACTCATCGAGGCCAATAAACCTTTTAAGAATAATGACACAAATGTTGGAAAAGTAATGTAGATATTTTTGGAGGTAGGCTATTGTCTCCACTTTCATTTATCAGTTTTATTTTGATAAATAGGTCAATGACAATATAGCATTATTGTTGTATCCGTAGTGTCAGGCCTGTTTACCGGTATTTTAGCTATATTATTTTTGAATAGGCCTATAATAAAATGCGACTGAAACACCAATGATATTTTTTTCTCTTTTATTAGGCTAGAAACTGCATAGGCTATAATATTGTGTTCATTATTCTATGGGCATTGCCATCGATACAGGCATCGAAATGTATTTTACACTATATTTGCTTATGCTTTTCGAGTGCGGAAGTGTGATAAAGGCACTGATCTAGGATAAATTCTCTATTATAGATCAGATAAAGGTAGCCTATATGTTCACGTCATATATGCCTACAAAATATGTCGTTTTAACGACATAACATCTCGTTATTATGAGAAAAAGATGTCTTAACGACATAATTGAGTGGAAAAAATATTATGTATGAGGCAATACGCCACCGTAATATATAGCCAAGATGATCATACATGTGGTGTAGTATTTTATTGGCTCCTTACAAACTTACAAAGTTTTGGCCTTGATCGAAGGTATACTATTTATCCTGTCATCTCCCACGGCTATTTTAAATAATAGTTTTACATTTTTATATGCATATTTCATATTAATTATACTGGATTATAACTCAACAATTATAATCATCTGCCAAATTTATCCTTGATAATTCCATGTTGTTTTGGTTGAGTTTAATGATAATGCTGTCCTAAACCTATAACAGACTTAAAGCCCTAAAGAGTGAGCACACGCTTTCGACGTGCACTTTTGAGAACACTAAGGAAAGAGCGCGTTCTCTTCGCCTGATGGACACTTCAAACACACGTTTGCACTGTCTGATTGGTTTACCTGTTTACACGTTCATAACGAGCGTTTTGTCTGACTCAAAACGCACGTATTCGACGCCCATTTTCGTTATGATAAACGCACGTCAAAAACGCGCGTTTTTTGTCACTCCAAAGCGCACGTCAAGAACGCGCGTTTTAATAGCAAATCACACGTCGAGAACGCGCGTTTTGCTGCCAAAACGCGCGCTTTTGACGCGTCAGTGTGCAATCAGTCGTCCGACCAGGCGTTTGTGAGTACTTTGGCTTGCCATAGCGCCTCACCTCGTCTGAAATGTAGGCGAGAGCAGGCGGCTGCAGTGAGGGGAGGAGTGAAAAAAGTGCAGGCAAGACGAACAGTTCTCTGTTCTCGTAGTGGATCAGAACCTACGAGATCAAAGGCGGATATCGCGGAGTTATTTATTTCCATTCGAAAGATGTGTTTATCAATCATTTTACTTTAATTATTGACATGTTTTTATATACTTTTATAAATCTGACAACAATCACATAACCCATAGAGAGATCGCACTGTCAGAGAGTTTGGGAATATTCACACATTATTTTTACACATAAAAATATGAGATTAAAATGATTATTATGGATTATTATTATTAACAATGGATTATTATTATTAACAATAATATTAATATTATTTTGTAAAACAACATTGCTACAAATACTCTTGAATGAGCTTAAGTGGTTTCTTTTGCACAAAAATATACATTTTGTTGCAATATTACATTAGTATTCTTGCTCTAAATCACACATCCATCTTTGTAAATAACATTTATTTTGAATTGTTTTCCTTGAATAATTTTTTTTTTTTATTGCAGAAAGCAATGATAACAAATACAGGATGCAAATGAAATAAACTGCTTTAAATTTTCCATGTACAGCAGGTAAGCAGCATTCAAGTAAGAAATTGAATAATCAAATAAAAAAATAAAACTGCAAATTCTTCGCTTTATGAATAAAACATTTACTGATTCTTCTGATTGTTTTATTAGTCTGTCACTTTAAGAACTACAATAATGCATTGATCCAATACACTGATAAACATACACAATTTCTTTCCCAGATTCATTCAAGACAAAACCTGTTTATGTGAACCTAGAGTGTTTTAAACGTATTAAAGGTGCTACAGAGGATGTTTTGTTTTATACATTTTTGCAATATTACTTGAAACTGTCTTTACTAACTGATAAACGACTATTTATTAGGTGCACTGAAAGGAACAATATTAATATACATCATGTGTGCACGAGGAAGGGCCTTAAAAACATCAGCCAATCGTTTACGTGATCATCGCATAAACGATTGGCCCTCTGACTTGTCAATCACTGTCATGACGCTCCAGTAACTTTCCACAGGCGCCGCATGCAATGTTTTTGTCAGGAGTAACAACTGCAGATTATGAGTAATGCCGAGTTCAGACTGCACGATTTTCAAAGTAGTCGGGTCACTGTTCTTTTCACACTGCATGACTATCTTGGCCAGCATTCAGTCGCTGCTGTGTTCAAACTGCACGATGGATCGGCGACAGAAGGTTTCACACTGCGTGACTTTACAATAGGAAGAATCGCCGACAACTCTGTCTGGCACGCAAACTACGTTTCACAACCAAACACACGCGAGACCTGACAAGGAAACAACGCGCGCAAGACCAGAGTTCTCACGTGAGACTGGCCCTGCGTCTCAATCAGCTCCCTAGCTCCCTAGGTAGTGAATCAGTACATAATGAAAGTGAATGTGGCTGATACCCTGATCAGTGCCCTGACTACTGAACTAGGGAGCTGATTGAGACACACGGTGGGATTATTATTAAAAATAGTAGCCCGCATGAAGCTTGAAATATGAATTGCCTGTGCGCTGATTTGCAGCGAAAACAATACAAAGAAAAGAAGAATATGGAGGAAATGTTTGGGGAGACGCAAAGTACAAGGATTGTGTGTTCTGCAATGAAAGTTGGAGCTAAATACATAACTTTTCAATGTGCTGCTGTTGCGGATGGTCAAGCAAATGTTTGTGCTTTGTTTCTGTTTGATAGAATTGTAATGTTTATCTGAAATGAAGCCATGCTTGCTGATATTGTGGTCTATAACTCCTCCCCGAACTCCCCGCTGCTCTGTATCTTGCTCTCTCATTGGCTGTCGGTCATCGCCGATGTAGTTTTCAGTCAGAACACTTTTCACACAGCATGATTTTGAATCGCCGACAGGTCCAGATATTTAGCATGCCAAATATCTCACGGGTGTCGGCGACTTGTCGGCGATTCTCTCATATCGCGTCTTTGCTCATTCACACTGCGTGATTGTCACTTGCGTGAACGAGCACCGATTTGCCTGTGATTTCGGGCATTTGTCGGCGATTTCTCAAAACCTGTCGGCGAGCCAAAATCGGGGCTAAAATCGTGCAGTCTGAACTCGGCTTTACCTGCGGTGAGTCCGACATAATGAATTCACTAACATAACACAGCGAATGCCGGTGGTAAACACTCGTGCACGAGTTTTGGGAGGCGTTTCCTCAAAATGAGCTGTGAAGGAGGGGGGTTGTTCTTACACATGCGCTCATTTCAAAAACTCACTAACAGTCTTTCTCAGTCATTGAAAACATCCTCTGTAGCACCTTTAAGACACTACAGATAATTCAATTTAGCACACGCTGACACAGCTGCTTTTCTGTGCATACACTAGGTGTGTGCGCTCATAAAACCTTATATCAAAAACATTTAAACTGGCATGGCATGCAGGCACGTCTCTCTTACACAGTTAAAAACACAGTAAACAAGTGTACGTTGTGAACAGATAATCTGTAGAGATCTAAGACGGCCTTAGAAAACAGTCTAATAATGCGGTTCATGGACTCTCGTCCGTGGAATGCGCATGATTTTAGGCCCCATTTTCACACGACAGACAAATCTTTGACAGATGTAGTGAAACCACCGTCAAATTCCTGAAATCAGAGGGAAATTGGTGCTTGTTCACATGAGTGACAATCACACTGTGAATTATCAAAGACGTGATCTAAGAGAACAGGTCCAGATATTTGGCATGTTAAATATCTGGACCTGTCTGCGATTCAAAATCCTGCTGTGTGAAATGAGTTCTTACTGAAAATGACATCAGCGACGACCTACAGCCAATGAGAGAGCAAGATACAGGGCAGCGGGAAGTTCAGAGGGAAATTATAGACATGCGTCTATTCACCGAACACTTCCTTCTCCATAATCTTTTTTTTTTTTCATTTTTTAAAAATTAAAATGATTTTTTTTTTTTTTTTAACCCTTTTCGCTGCAAGTAAGCACACAGACAATTTGGATCACAAGCTTCTTCAAGGCTAACATTTTTACTAACAATTCAGTTCTCACATGTGTCCTTGTGTTATTCCCTTATCACTCCTCACGTGTGTTTGGATGTGAAGTGTCGTTTGAGGACCAGACAGAGGTGTCAGAAATTCTTCCTATTGTAAAGTCATGTAATATGTAACCCTCTGTCACCGATCCATGGAGTAATGTGCACAGTAACTAAATGCTGTCCCAGATAGTCGTACAGTGTGAAAAGAACAGTGATCTGATGAGTTTGAAAATCATGCAGTGAACTCTGCATTACTCGACACAGGTAAATTGCAATCAAGTTTTTTTTTTTTTTAAATAGAGTACTCATATTTAATCGAGGAATCGTGACAGCCCTACTTTTGAGTCACATGTGATATTCATGTCTCAGTGCTGAAACTCTTTATACAATGTTACATAGACAACAGATAACATAGATAACAGCTCAGACATTTATACAGTAATCTATTGCAAATTTCAAAGCCATATTAGTCCTTATTCATACAGATTTATGTTGTTGATTCTTCATCTTAAGTCATACGCTGAAGGTTCAGAATTATTGGAATCACATTCTGCAAAGCTCCTGTTATCTTAAGGGAAACAATAGATAACCACTGAAAGTGTTGCGGTTACTCTCGCTATCAAATATCTTCGCATTAGGCCAAAGTCTCACATAGACAACATCTCCAACCTCTAGGATCAATACAACTCCATTTGAAGAGTGTAAATAACTCTGAGGCTGATTAGTATATGCCATAAACACATGCTCTCCATTCTTATAAATGGCTGCAGCTGATGTAGTCGGACCATGACCAAATACAGAGACTCTGAACATGGTCCACTGTGTTTTCTGAGGTCCAAGGTCAACGCAGCCGTATACCAGGAATTTTTAGAGCACTTCATGCTTCCTGCTGCTGACCAACTTTATGGAGATGCAGATTTCATTTTCCAAAAGGAGGTGTCAGCAGGGTGCGATTTGTTGGGGGGATGGGGGGCATTTCCCTCTTCTGGTCTATGTATCCCTGCCTCTGCTGAATTATTTTTATGTATGTATTTTTTGACATGGTTTTACAGCCATTGTTATCCAAATTGTTGGCCTTCTTAAAATGCACATATGTACACCAGAGAAATCTACATTTTCAGGAGCATGCCCCTGAACACCCCTAGCAGACTAGTGTCCTTTGTGTGTAATTATGAAACCCTGCATACAGCCCTGCTTCTATTTTATCTAAAGAAATATGAGGTAAACATGCATTTCTCCAAATGTGCTCACTTTTGGACTAAAATTTTGTACGAAAAAAATTTGTATGCATTGTGATGAAAAAACATGGGAGCAAATGCGGTTGAATGTAGAGGTTTGTGTCTCGTTATTCTATTAAAAAAACAAAACAATAACTACCGATTGATTTTGCATTCCTATAAAAATATTAGTGTCATTGTAAATAATGGTACAAATATATACAACTAATTCGCCCTTCATGACAACTCTGAGTGGGGTGAATTTTTTTATAACTCATCCATTTAAATTATATTAAGCCTTAAAGTTCTGCATAATTATGGGCATGTTCACTTGAGTGACAGGTGAATTGTGCTGCTGTCTGTGAGCCGTCACTTTACCTCAGCTAATTCTGTCACAGATGGCACAGAGACAAGGGGGTTAGATCCAAATGCAGCTTTAAAGGCAGGGTAGGTAAAAAATTTATAAACAACTTTCTTCCAAATTTGTTTAAACTTTCTATATATATTAATGCATAATTAAAATGTAAGTACTCTGATAAAAAGAGTATAAAAATCGAGTGACTCTAGACCGTTTAATCTGTATTAAACACAACTCATTATTTCCATTCGGGACGAAACATAGGATTGGCTTAGGCGACTGTCACTCTCTCGCAACCATGGCAACCACCCTTTTGCCACACATGACCTGTCCACTTGCGCGCGTACGTTTGATTTGAGGAATTCAAGAGGCACGGATCCTAGGAATACCAAAACAATGGCAGAGAAACAGCAAGCAAAATTCACAGTACCGGTCTATGCAGTTAGTGAAGGCAAACCAGGCAAAAAAAAGAAGACAGTAACAGTACAAGAAAAGGCAATGAACAAAAAGTCTTTGGATAAACAAAGAAATAAAACGCGAGTTAATATCGGCGTGGCTTTCCAGCGATGGCGAGAACTGAGGGAACTCAAGGGGCTGAAAAGTGACTCCTTGATGGCTTTATTTCTGCTGGACAGGTAAATCTTTCTTTTTGTATTTTGATCATACATATTTTTTTGTTTATTTTTTCATGAAGCATGTGTCATTAGCACACGTAGCTGCGTAATATAGCTAACATAACATTTCTTAGCGAGCCGTAGTAGAGACGATAAATAATCTATAGGCCTAGCTCAAGATGATAGCTATAGTGTTGAATTGTGCATAATTTTGCTTTAGATAACTAAATACATGTTTAACAGATAGTAGGCCTAACATTACTCCGCATCTAGGAACTTTTCTTAGAACTATATTTACCCTCTGTCTAACTCTTTTACCATGTTTACCTGTAAGTTTACCTGCACGTTTTTTTTCGCCTTTGTTTTGTTTTTATATTCTCTACCTATGTTTATTGATGTCTTTATCTTGTATCTGTGTGTGTCGTACACACTTTGTTGTATGTGTGTGTTATTATTTTGTGTCTGCAATGCAGTTGTGAGTTGATATTTGAGTGTATATTACTCTGTTTATCTGTAATCAAGACATCAGAGTCAACAATGCTTTCATCATGGAAACTCTTACATGCAGAACAACATATATGTTATGAATCTTACACGAAATTCATCTTCATCACAGTGTAAATGATGGTAATGGAAAAACGTGTATCATGCAACCTGTTTTTAGCTTTGCCTTATAGATAACTAGCTCGTTAGCGAATCAAAAAATATATATTTTAAACTTTACCAATATCAATATGCTAGCTTGATAGTGAGTACTAAAATACATCTTGTTTGTTTATCTTCATAATTATAAAGTTATTTTTATTACATGTGATTCTGACATGATGTCACTACATGCACTGTGCTCCTTCCTCTCCGCTCGTCTCAGGTAAATAATGCGTCTTCCAGCTCAGTGGTCGGAGTCACGCGTTCATGTGTTTTGGGGGCGTGGCTTTGGAAGGAGCCCAGAAGGGAGGGGTGGAGTGAATGGAAATAATGAGCTGTCTTTAAAACAGTCGTGAGAGGTCTACAGACACTCGATTTTTATACTTTCTTTTTCAGAGTACTTACATTTTAATTATGTATTGATATATAAATAAAGTTTAAACAAATTTTGAAAAAAAGTTTTTTATACATTTTTTACCTACCCTGCCTTTAATATGGCAATCCAAAAACGTAATCCAAACAGACAAGGGTCAAAATCCAGAGATCAGTCCATACAAAACAAAGAAAACAAACAGTGAAGCCGGTGACCGTAAATGAAACCACAATAACAAAAGCAGAAACAAACCAGGTATAAATAGACAGACACTAATGAACAAACACAAAACAGCTGAGTGCAATGACGGGATAATGAGTCCGGGAAGTAGGTTATGGGAAATTAAGTCCAAGTGTGGTGAGAAATAGTCCGTGTTGGAGTGCCCTCTAGTGGCTAACTAGGGCACTCCAACTGGTGATCATGACAGTACCCCCTCTCTACGGAGCGGCTACCAGACGCTCCAACAAGACACAATATAAAACAAACTCAGGAGGGAGGTGGACTAGAGGAGGACCAGGGGGAGGGACGGTGGGCCAAGTCCAGAGTCCCTGACTGAAGGCCCGGGGGGAGCCGGAGGAACAGACCATGGAGGTTCTAACAAGGTCGGAGTCCTGGCTGATTGCCAGGGTGGCACTGGAGGAACTGACCAGGCGGATTCCAGCAGGTCGGGAGTCCTGGCTGAATGCCAGGGTGGGGCTGGAGGAACTGATCAGGCAGGTTCCAGCAGGTCTGGAGTCCTGGCTGAACACAAGGGCGTTGCTGGAGGAACTGACCAGGTGGGCTTCAGCAGGTCAGACAGCCTGGGCGGTGGCAGCAGGGCAGACGGCCTGGGTGGCGGCGGCGGCGGCCAGGCAGACCAAGGGGGCTCAGTGACCGTATCAGGGAGAGCTGGCTGCTTGGTGACGGCCTCCGTGACCGTATCAAGGAGAGCGGGCAGCTCTGGGACGGCGGCGGGCTCGGGCTGGCAGACGGGTCCGTGGTCAAAAGACCTTAAGTGCGTTTTCCAGGCACGCAGAACAGCCAAAACATAAAAACCGAAGACAGCCCTCTTAGCCATGCCAGGACTCACAGGGAGAGCATTCGGCTCCAATACCTCTGGGGTGGCCTCCGGACCTACAGCGGACTCTGGGAAGGCCTCCATGCCTTGAGGGATGGAGGAAGCCTTCTTCCTCCTCTTCCTCCGTTTACGTGGGTGAGGTGGTGGCTCTGTGCCTACCTCCTCTGTGGGCGCTGCAGCGGACTCACGGGCTGGAGCGGGTGCTGGAGGTATCCGAATCTGCCCGTTCTTACGAAGAAACAGTCTTTACTAGGTCCATCTCCCACTGCGACACAGGGTCATCTAAGCAATTATTAAAAATGTCTTTGAGGACTGCATCAGGGTGATTAAACCTCTCCGCCCGTGACCAAAACTTCTGTGTAAAAGCCCGCACCTCCATACCTTTCTGACGAAGCGTAGTCAGATCTTGGGGACCACTCTGACTTCCCCGTGTGCTAGCCGGTTGCCGGACTCTCTTGCTGCTGGATCTATTCATGATTGTGGTTTCTGTCACGGATGGCACAGAGACAAGAGGGTTAGATCCAAATGCAGCTTTAAAGGTGCCCTAGAATCAAAATTTGAATTTACCTTGGCATAGTTGAATAACAAGAGTTCAGTACATGGAAAAGACATACATTGAGTTTCAAACCCCATTGCTTCCTCTTTCTTATGTAAATCTCATTTGTTTAAAAGACTTCCGGAAAACATGCGGATCTCAACATAACACGACTGTTACGTAACAGTCGGGATCATTAATATGTACGCCCCCAATATTTGCATAATGCCAGCCCATGTTTAAGGCATTAGACAAGGAAAGGCAGTATTAACGTCTGGATCTGTGCACAGCCGAATAATCAGACTAGGTAAGCAAGCAAGGACAACAGCGAAAAATGGCAGATGGAGCAATAATAACTGACATGATCCATGATAGCATGATATTTTTTGTGATATTTGTAAATTGTCTTTCTAAATGTTTCGTTAGCATGTTGCTAATGTACTGTTAAATGTGGTTAAAGTTACCATCGTTTTTTACTGTATTCACGGAGACAAGAGCCGTCGCTATTTTCATTTTTAAACACTTGCAGTCTGTATAATTCATAAACACAACTTCATTCTTTATAAATCTCTCCAACAGTGTAGCATTAGCCGTTAGCCACAGAGCATAGCCTCAAACTCATACAGAATCAAATGTAAACATCCAAATAAATACTTTACTCACATAATTCGAAGCATGCAAACAGCATGCATGATGAACATCTTGTAAAGATCCATTTGAGGGTTATATTAGCTGTGTGAACTTTGTAAATGCACTGTAATATAGTCGAGAGCTCGTGTGGCAGGGAGCACGCGAATTAAAGGGGCGGCGCGCAGCCTGAGTCAGTGCATAGTTAATGATGCCCCAAAATAGGCAGTTAAAAAAATTAATTTAAAAAAATCTATGGGGTATTTTGAGCTGAAACTTCACAGACACATTCAGGAGACACCTTAGACTTATATTACATCTTGTGAAAAAGCATTCTAGGGCACCTTTAATATGGCAATCCAAAAACGTAATCCAAACAGGCAAGGGTCAAAATCCAGAGAACAGTCCATACAAAACAATAGGGGTGTAACGGTACACGTATTTGTACCGAACCGTTTCGGTACAGGGCTTTCGGTACGGTGCACGTGTGTACCGAAGCATTACATTGCAACCAATATTCACCACCAATAACCGCAATAAGCTCTGCGTTTTGTTACTTTCGATAAGAAACAAAGTGTCATCCTTCAAATTCTGTCCACGAAATCAAGTTTAAACAGAAAATGCCATTTTGACGTGCTTTGATGTGGGGTGACAGATCACTGTACAGGCGCCTCAGTTCAACCGGCAGCGCGAGCGCGGAGCGCAAGTGAATGTGTTCATCTCTTCCTCCTTAATACTAGTTACAGAATAAACATGAAAGAACATCTGAAGGTATGTTGCAAGATTCAGTACAACTTACTGAAACGGTCATATCTCATGTAATCGCTCATTCAGTGTTTCAACGGTGGAAAGACATCAATGAAAGCGTCCGTATTCAACAATATGTCATGATGCATTTACCTCAGAAAAGCTATTCAGTGTTCACAGCTTGTTAGTTCGCTAGAGAAATGAACTCTTTCGCTTAATATATGCACTGTATTAGCCAATATATTCATTATTTTACTTAATCTTTTAGTGATATCCTGATTAGGCTATTTAATGTATGTTTAAATAAATCTGATGTTAAAATAACAGCCACTGTGTAGAAATGATTATATTTCAACAACGAATTGGAGTAAAAACATTTAGAAGTTAATGCAAAAACTGCCTTAGGTGCAGCTTACAGGTTTGCATACAATTTGTTATTTGAGTGTTGATTATTTTATCTAAAAATAAAAAGCAATTGAATTTAGGCTAATAATAGTCACCGAACCGTGACTTCAAAACCGAGGTACGTACCGAACCGTGAGTTTTGTGTACCGTTACACCCCTACAAAACAAAGAAAACAAACAGTGAAGCTGATGACTGTAAATGAAACCACAAAAGCAGAATGAAATGAAAATAATAAAAAATTAGGTATAAATAGATAGACACTAATGAACAAACACAAAACAGCTGAGTGCAATGACGGGATAATGAGTTCAGGAAGTGGGTTATGGGAAATGAAGTCCAAGTGTGGTGAGAAATAGTCCGTGTTGGAGTGCCCTCTAGTGGCACTCCAACTGGTGATCATGACAAATTCCAGCCTCTGAATTTGGCATCTTTGCTGTGTTTGTACTTTTTTCAGGATTAATTTATACAATTAAAAAAATAATATGCGCCTGTGTGCATGTGCTTGCATGCGGAAGATATACAGAACACACGCTGGCTCATGGCATTGGCTAAAAAGTTTTGTTCGTGAGATTTACTATAATGATCATCATTTACCCAGAGCCAAGGATTGGATTCATTTCACGATCACTATTTCATTATAAAGGTATGAAGTCCCATTTGGTTTTTCGCATTATCATGTGCACACCTGACGCAAATTGCAATTACTGGTGCTGCTGGTGCATCTATATCGTAAAAAAGACACCATAGATTGACAGTAAACCTTTAGAACTTTCTAATGATATAACTTATCTTTATTAGTTAATTAAGATAAGTTATATCATTAGAATATTAATACTTTATATAGTATCTAAGATAGATAGATAGCTCCTTTGCCTGCTAACATGATCACATCGAGCTAGGCGGGCATGGTTTCAGCAACCAGTCACCTCAGTTCCAACCACGTCCCGCCTCTTTTCAGTTATCCGGGAGTGACGTGCAGTGACATGCAGCTAAGATGGGAGCGACCTCATTTTCGCTTCAAAAATGCTCTTCAGAAATCTACGGGTGACGTCACAGACACTACGTCCATATTTTTTTGGTCTATGGTCAGAACGCACTATTCACCTTATTTCGCCCCACTCACTTTTAATACTTTGCTCTTCCGCATTTTGTCATCCGACTTCCGTTAAACTTACGTGGCAAATCCGGTAGCTAAATCAGTAGTTAAAAGATTGTTTATAGCGAGCTATACCTTTAGTGAGATGACAAATAACATTAATGCTGTAAACGTTTTAAATGTTTTGGAGCACAGATAAAGCTTTATACGATTATCAGATGGTCTCATATTGTCCCATCCATCATCATTGTTAATGCGTAGACAATATAAAGAAGTGGCTAGAGGTAACCTATGGGGACATATTTAAAAAAAAACTACTTCGTCCTGTCAGGAGTTGATGGAGCAGCATGTAGAAGGTGTAGGTGAAGACTGGAACTATTTCAAATCAGTTTTGTTTAACAAGAGATAACTTTGTGATTTGTGTTTTAGAAAATGTATAATTTAATATAAGTTGTATAAAATAAGTTGTAAGAGTATCTGACTGAATTTGTGGGAAAAAAAAAACACTTCACAAGAGAACATCTGGTCAAATTGTAAAGGTTTAAAAAATATAACTACATGCACTTTTTACACTGATTATTTAAAGCAAAAGCGCAGTAAAATGTATGGACAGATGTGGAATGCACCTACAAATCAACACTTATTCATCCTCTACATCAGAAGTTATGTTGCTTAGAACGTTACACAGGGCTGCACAAATTCTCAACATTTTATAAATTTTTAGGGGTGAGGTTAATTTGAACTGTGAGAAAGGATTTTGAGGTTTTTCAGTCATATGACCCGCTCAACGTGGACACACATTGGCATACATGTGCGATGCACCTAGTGTTGGTGGTGTCTTCTTCAGAAAGTTGTATGCCTCTCTTAGTGAATGCTGGAATGACAAGTTTCACCTTCCTTTCATAGAGGAGATCAGTAATGGTGAAGCCTCTGTCTGCAATTACTTCATCACCTGGACAAAGGTATTCCAGGAACCCTGAATTTGCCATTATAAATTTATCACAACACCAGGTTTTGAAACACCAAAACTTTCAGCAAGATCACCCTGCAATAAATTAAGATGCAGCTTCATTAGAGTCATCAGGAGCTGATCCCAAGTGTGTAGCTGGAAGCTGTTGGTGTATGTATTGGTAAGGTGCTCTGCAACTTTATAGAACGCATCCAATGTCAACCCTGTGAGCTGACAAAGATGGTTGTTTCTCAGCAGAGTTATGTACTGTAGCAAATTAGCTCAAAATAAATATGAATAATTAATCATAACTAGTTATAATTTATTATTAATATTTGAATCAGTTAATAAAATTAACTTAATGTAATAAAATTAATATTACAATCAATTAACCTGTTGTCCACTGAACACACAGTGTTAATTGTTTATTAATTTTAAGAAATGTTCATTTCCAGGTTATGGGAAATAACAATCTTATTCTACAAAAAGCCTGTAGTCAGGATCGACATGAATAGGGACTCCAGTATATGAGCACAAAACACAGACAACTTTACATGTGACATGAACAAGACTTTATTAACTAGACTAAACACTTAAACTACTCTAACATTCACACACATACATGCATACAGTTTACCAAGAGAGAGAGCTAGAGCAGAGTACAGGAAGCAAGAGGTTACAGCATTGTTTGACATTCAGCAGATCAACAGCCTTGAGCAAACCATCAGTTTAGTTTTAACAGGCCCTTCTTTAAAAGGGGTAAGGATACTCAATGTATCAAATAATGAGACTAAGTTTGATACTTGCATGTCTCTCCAAGTTGAATTAAAACTGTCCTGATGCAATTTTTGGAGGCTTCCGTTAAATCTTTGCTGATATTGTCTTGACGAAAGAGAACCAGTTGGATTCAGAGGATCTTTGGTGAATGGAAGGTCTAGGCCGAGGCCTGGCACAAGCTTGGGGTTCCTTAGAAGCTTCTAGCTTCTTAAAGTGTCATCTTGACGTCAGCATTTGTCAGTAGAAGGGAAGAAGAGGAGGAAGAGCAGGAAGAGAGAAGAGGGTTTGTCTTGTGATCAGTGAATATAAGGGGTGAAGATGTCACACCCTCTTGAGGTGTCTGAGCCAATAAGGAGTTTCCCTTTCAGATGGAAGTTTTACGAGTCTTTGTTCTGTAGCAAGATATTAGCATAAGACACTGGATTGGATGAATTAGAGAATAACCTTCTAGATTCATATAATACTAACATGTCACAGAGTTAGTAACATGTAACATAAATTACCAAATAGGAAATGAAAGTTGGAGTCCGTAGACACCAAACATGCTACCAGTGTGATTTCAGTTAACTATACATTTGCAACTATGGAACATTAATACCAAAATAGTTCAAAAGAGAGAATTAATACATAGAATAAAGCCTATAAAAGGAAAGTCAAGAGATGGGAAAATTGGATACATGTTTATACATTTCCCAAGTGGTTATATAGAGAATACATAGGATTAAGAGAGTTTATTTGTCCCTCTCAGGAAGAATGAGTCACTAGTCTCTACAGCATTCTTCCGGATCATAAAAGTACCATATATCTGTAACAGGACACCTAGGTTGGCCTGTGTGCTAGCTACACTTGGGATGCTGGTTGCAGTTTTAGGGGGATGGTTTCAGAGAACTTTGATAGTGAGAGTGAGTTTATGGGTAATTCATTAAATACAATGAATAATTGTGTGGCTGATTGGTCCAGACGCTACAGTACAATGGTGCCGACTCAACGCATTGTGTTCTCAGATGTAGGTGGCTTCAGGTTGAGATTGTGATTTTGAAGCGTAGCTGTGGTCAGTGACAGATGGATCCTCCCAGTGTGTTTCTTCTGCATCACATTTCAGGGCATGTGGATCCTCACTGTTGTCCACTGCATCACTGATGCTCGTCGATGCATCTGTGGAAATGATATAACTGTAAACATATTTTAATATTAGTACTTAAAATAAATCATGAGAATATATGATGGCACCCATACTTGAACAGAACAGTGTGTGTGAGAGATGCATTAAAAACGAGACAGTATACACACAATCTCTAACTCTAGTGTTAATATGTAGGTCAATATCAATATCTAAATGAGAGATGTAGCTAGCTGGCCTGCTTTCATCTGCAATCTCTGTAACTTACAGGAATAATGTAAGCTACTGTAAGACTATAATACTATCGTAAATATGAAATATATAGGTGGCAATGGTGATTAACTGCTCGTTACTGATCTCAAATGTATTCATAGAACGGACTTCACAAATCTAACATTAGGCTAACAAGCACATGGCTAGCTAAGTTAGCTTACCTGATTCTGACAATCTGTTTAGCCTCTGGCAACCTGTTTAGCCTCTGACTTTACCGCATCGTAGCTGAACCATTTCTCGAGGTAAGGGTGTACTTCAGTCGGCTTCCCGTCCATGAAATGGTACGAACACACATAAGGGAGTTTGGGTGAGCACTTCAAGTTTAGCGCCTTCAGCCATTGCCTCGGGTGCTCCTCGTCTTAAGGTGGGGGATGTAAATTGTAAAATGCACCATAACACTCCGACCGCTTCACATTGTGTTCATAACATAGTTGATGCAATTGTTCTCTCTTCTTAATCCAATTGTTATGGCAGCCCCTAACTGATTATATAATACGTGACATATTTGCTTTCTGTTATCATCTATCGTTACAGCTATAGGATTACGACAAGCGACTAGCTTACGTCTGGAGACTGTAAGCTGGATCACAAACAGTTTGTACTGATCTATCCTTGAGAAACAAATTTTTAGCACAACCTCTGTTTAGTATTGTCCCTTTGTATTGACATTAGTTCACAAAGCAATCCATTGTGAAATGATTCACGTAGACATAAACGAATTTCAGTAGTGTTGAGGGAGCATTTTTTTCGAAAACAAAATGAATCCACCTCGTTTTCAGCAGCTCAGATTTAGTGTGGGTCTATGTTAAAATGGCATTGTGAAACCATGCCCTAGTTTTCCCAGGACATTCCCATCCAGGTACTGACCAGGCTCAACCCTGCTTAGCTTCAGTGAGGAACTGGTCTTGGGCTACAGGGTGATATGGCTGATGGAGTTTAACTTGTGCTGAATCAACAAAATTCCTTTAAATGTTATTTTCTCCCCACATGCAACAATATCCTGTATCAACAGATGTAAAACTGAATTTATTTATTTATTTATTTATTGTTTGCAGGGGCAATGCACATTAATAAACATTACTGTAAATGTGCCAGAATTAGCCCGAAGGGCTATTTTTCATCTGTAGACCCTTGACAGAATGTTAAAAAGTCACCCTAAAACAAAGACTGATTGATTGAATAAATGCACAAAACTTGTCAGCTTAAAAATTTAATGACATGTATAAAACATTAAATGTAATTATTTGTAGTGATTTTGGACTAGCCTCACTCGAGGGTACGAGAGATTTAGTGGTTTATGGTGTTAAATATTAATATTAATATTTTGTATTAATATTAATATTGAGTCAGATGATTCCTTCCAATATTTTCGGGGCACCAGTCAAGTTTCACCTTGACAATAAAGAACAATCATGGAAGATTGTTGACTGAATTACAATTATATGAATTGGAGGAAGTTCATCATCTGACCAATCTGAAGGATTTGTGATATATTGTTAACTTGTAGAGCCTCTTACTGTATTATCAACACAAGGAAGACACAAGTGTAATAAATGGATTTTATTAACAAAAGGATAGACAAGAGTAACTAACAACTACTGAATGGGTAAAAGTGTGAAAAGATTGATAAATGCAAGTGAATGAGTAAGATGTTACTATGGCAGTTACAAGTTAATCTTATGGAAAGATAAACTGTAGTTTCTCTAGAAGAAATAAGGCAAACCTTATTCTGAATTCAACAAATAAACTGAGAGATTATTTGTTATCAACTGATATCAGCTATGCAAGATCTAATGCAAATTAGATAATCATATACTGACAATATACACTAATGCCAAGGTCTCTGGAAAGAGGTTTGGTAAGTGATATTTACGTCTACCTGGTTGTGCTGAATCCTGGTTGTGCGTTGAACTCCTGGAGCACAGAGAAGGTCTTTTCCTGGAACACGCAGAAGAAGAAGCCTTGAAGAAGCCTTGAAGGTTCTGATGTCTGTGCAGATGATGCTTATTCTCTGGAACACGCAGATGGAAGGATCTTTAGATTCTGAAGTCAGTGCAGATCCGGAACACACAGATCTGGAGGATCTCTGATGAGAGGATTGAAGTTGGTACAGAAGATATCTTGAAGATGGGGGGGCTAAGCTTTAGTCGTTGTCTCTCTTGCAGTTTTCAAACTCCCCAAATTCAGTTCTTGCAGAACTTCCTTGTTTCTCTTGTTTCTCAGAACTTCACAACTCTGTAGAGTTGGACTTAGCTTAGCACATCTTGGGACCAGAACTTTGAACCGGGACTGGAACAAGAACTGGAGCCTGGAACCAGAACAGGAAACTGCAGCAACCCAACTGGAACACTTATCTGTCTCAGAAACAAGTCATTTAACCTGTCCCGAGAAGGAGGGAAATGCAATTTGGCACCTTTCAGATGCAGTGTCTTGATTGGCTGATGCTGTCAGAGGTGGCTACTGGATGGTCCCCCTCTTGCATGAGGTTCATTTGCATAGCTTAAAGTTCACATTTAGAGCAATGTCTTTAAGGTTTTTCCTATACATAATTCACTTTCCAAACCAATTTCAGATTACCCTAGGCATTGTGCTGAAAACACAAAGACCAAACATCATTGAGTTATATTGACCTTTTACCCATGCCTTAATGTATACCTTGGTAGGCAAGTTTGTATAGTTTGCATGTACACAAAAAACACTCATTAAGTATATAGAGTTCTTGATAATAAAAAAAATGGAGAAGATTTGCTCCATTTTGTCCACTGTGTGTCTATTTTGTGTCCTTTGTGACTTCAAGTCACATAGCAAAACTTGTCTGGTGAGTGGAGTCCAGTTCACACCAGGTCTAAGGACTGAGGTGAACAATGGGGGAGAATGGTGATAGAATTAGCCTGCTCAATGACATGCTAATGTCATCTTTCTTCCTTTGCACAAATGGTGAGGGGAGTCTTCCCTCATGTCTGCCTGCTGATCACTACATATTAACCCAATTTACAACTTTTCACAAGCAAGTATGCCCTAGATTATTGTAAAGTAGATTTATGCACTTATGATAACATTGGCATTGACTTTTTTACAGTACCATACGGGTGAGCTGTTGTTTTTATCTTTGTTAATTATTACTTGTTAATTACTCATAGGTTCTGTCAGAGAGTGAATTTAACATTTAAACATTTGGCAGATGCTTTAGTCCAAAGCAATTTATGTTACAATTTAATTTTAACTTAGTAGGATTTGAGGGTGAACCAGACAAATAAATCTTCCAGATGATTCATTAAAACAATCAACACATCAAAATCAACACACAGGACCCAATATCAGAGAATCTGTCATTTGTAGCTCCATTCAGTCTACAAAATCCTCAGTTAAGTACTTTATGGCAAAAGGTGAGCCTAGCTGAGGAAGAAGATATCAACCTTAAGCAGTTTGTAAAAGACTGATTGAAGAGGGCACAGCTCAAGCCCCACCGAGATAACGTCAGAGGTGACGTGATATCCATGGGCCCTGTCTGTCTCAGTGCTAAAACTCTTTATACAAATTTACATGTTTAGACAGCTCAGACTTTTATACAGTAATCTATTGCAAAAACACATTAGTGCTCATTAATACAGGTTATATGTTAATGATTCTTCATGATTTTCATATTAAATCATACACTCACCTAAAGGATTATTAGGAACACCATACTAATACTGTGTTTGACCCCCATTCAACAAGATGCTGAAAGCATTCTTTAGAAATGTTGGCCCATATTGATAGGATAGCATCTTGCAGTTGATGGAGATTTGTGGGATGCACATCCAGGGCACGAAGCTCCCGTTCCACCACATCCCAAAGATGCTCTATTGGGTCTGGTGACTCCCTTTTCACACCATTCTTTGTAAACCCTAGAAATGGTTGTACGTGAAAATCCCAGTAACTGAGCAGATTGTGAAATACTCAGACCGGCCCGTCTGGCACCAACAACCATGCCACACTCAGAATTGCTTAAATCACCTTTCTTTCCCATTCTGACATTCAGTTTGGAGTTCAGGAGATTGTCTTGACCAGGACCACACCCCTAAATGCATTGAAGCAACTGCCATGTGATTGGTGGATTAGATAATTGCATTAATGAGAAATTGAGCAGGTGAGTGTATGTTGAACTTTCAGAATTATTGGAATCATATTCTTCAAAGCTCCTGTTATCTTAAGGGAAACAGTAGGAAACCAATGAAAGTGTTGCGGTTTCTCTCATTATCAAATAACCTCCTGTTAGCCAAAAGTCTCACATAGACAACATCTCCAACCTCCAGGATCAACACAACTTCATTCGAGGAGTTTAAATCATTATTAGGCACATTAGCATTTGCCATAACCACATGTTTTCCATTCTTATAAATTTCGGCAGTTGCCGGAGTTCCGCCAATACCATGTACATTGATTCTGAACATGTACGCTCCTTTCAGTGGGGCTGTGAAAACACCTAAATCAAATAACAAAAGATAAAGAATTAGCTGTTTGCTGTATGATTGCTTCATTACCAAACACACTGTGTAATAGTTTTGAAAGATGGCAGAATATTTCAGATCAGATCATTTCATGTTTATACGATAGCGATATCCTAAAAAGACACATTTTTTCTTTGCATTTTTTGTGTAATGACAACATTGTCAAAGTGATCCCTGTTCACACAGATCCGTGGAAAGAACTCAAAAACACTGTATTCTGCTGCCAGGCCAGTAGTTGGAGATGTCACTTTATAAAGAAACACGCCTATAGACTGAACATGTAATACACATGACATCAAAAGTTTTTTAATAACTTTTTTCAGGTCTCTAAAACACTGTTGTCCTGTAAATGAATGGCCAAAACAAAAATCTCAAAGTTTACCGCTTTTAGTTGAAACTGGTATCGTGTAAACGGCTCCTAATTCTCTTATACACATTACACAAATGCAGAGAGGTCTGAATGGAGCAGAAGGTTTTCATTACTATAAACTGTTTTATGACTCCATTTCTACTCCATAATTACCTGTAATTGGATTGTAGGCGTTCCCTATGTTTGTGAAGACTTTCCTGTAGGTTATTGTGATTTCAGTAGTAAAAGGACCAATGTGTCCACTGCCAGATTCCAGCAGTGCAGCTGAAAAAGCTATTTCTCTGTCTGTTGTTGAAAAACATAAGCAATATTGTGATATATTACTGTATTACACTGAGAATGAATACACTGAATTTAACATCATTCAAGCACACTTTCACCTCTATTTTCCTTTCTCAACTCCACTTGACCCAGAGTAAGATTTGAAATTTCTGTGAAGGAATAAAGATTCTGTTAAATGACATTTACACTGATTATTGTAATAGATAACACAGTTTACACAGTATACACTCAACTTTACACTAACATTTACACTATACAATGTATTGCATTGGTGTTTTACTTTGAGGATCATTGATAAAAGAGTGAATGTTCTGGTGAAGTACCTTCATTTTTCTTGTTCATCTCATCCCTCAGTTGCATCTCTAAAGCTCTGATGTTTGATTTCTGCTCTGTAACGGTGGCGGTCAGTTCTCTGATGTTTCCTTTCTGCTCTGTAACGGTGGCGGTCAGTTCTCTGATGTTTTCTTTCTGCTCTGTAACGGTGGCGGTCAGTTCTCTGATGTTTCCTTTCTGCTCTGTAACGGTGGCGGTCAGTTCTCTCAGTGCTGCATGGATGTCAGGGATGCCCAGATCACAGTATTGTTATCACAGGGATGCCCAGATCACAGTATTGTTGGCTGTCAGTTGAAGCTTCAGCTCTCAAAGTGTCTGTTTGAGGTGGATTCTGTCTTCCGTCCTCAGAGCTGATCTGTTGACTGATCTCATTCTCATTGAGTCCTCCATCTACCTGCTGCTGGACGACAAACGCAAAGGTTTCCAACAGCAGCAGTATACATACTAAAGCCTTCATTCTTCACTGATGTTTGTTTCCAGCTCTTGCTCTGTCATCCTCACAGCCTCTCATGTTCATTTTATAGTGTTCTGATTCACTGTCTTTTGTACTTGATTTATATTGCTTCAGATAAAAAAGTAGTTCAAGTTAATTGTTAATCAGAATCAAAGGGATGTTCCAGGTTCAGTAGATGTTTATCTCTATTCACAACGTTTGTGACACTATGTTGATATCATCTCTCTATTGTTTTTTTAGGGTTGCTTTATATAGATCAGCAGTCAGAGAGACTGCTTATGAGACGTGGAGTGATAATCACAGAAGATTGTTTCATCACAGAAACCTTTGGTCATGTGAATGGATAGTCTGATCTGCACGCTAGAGCAGGATAAAATCTTTTTACACTTTAAAAGTATTTATAGCACCCAACTTAATAAAACTGGCTGTGTGACTTTGAGGAATTATTACCTCAAAATGAACGTCCATATGCAATTTTGAGTGACTTTATTTAAATTCAGTACATTAGCTATTGTCATGTGTCAGTGATTATCTCTACCCCTGATATATTTCTGAACTCTGATATAGTCTACTCTCTGGTATCCATGTGCATATCTTACAAAAGTTAGCAGGTTTATCAGCTTTAAGTTATGACAAAAAAAGTAAAGATAAATTAGTAAGTGATGTTTACATATAATGTTGAAGCCTTATACTAATGAAACAAATGTTGCTAATGGAGTTTAAAGCTGCAGTCCATAAGTTTTGCCTCTTTGTCACCATCTCTGTTTGAAACCTGCAATTGCAGTTATTGCGGAATTATCATCTTTACATGGGTTGTGCATTGGTACGGCTCTTCAGCGCAGATGAAGCTAATGTTTTGAGGAGAATATGTGGTGTCAGTCACAGCACCAGTGTGGATACTGTACTTTGGAATTACAGATACTACATCTTGGAAGTACAACCAAATAAATAATTAGTTTCACTGGAAAATCATCTGAACTAGTAACATGTCTGCCACTTTTGTTTAAACTACAATAAATCTAAAGGTGATTAAATCTAACAATTGCAAAAGTTAGCTCATATCACATCAAATGTGTATTTAGTGTGTATTAGCGTTATCTACCCAATAAACAATTAAAATGTCTTACCTGTCCAGCAGAGAAAAAAAAGAGATCTCTGCATCCTGTTCATTTGAACCCGTTCAAAACAATTTCTTGCCACCTTTCAAAAGACGTTGGAGTTGGAGATCCACATGCAGGCTTTAATTAACAGGATGAGCATAGTCATACAGGCAGAGGGTCAAACACCAGCAAACAGATACAAGAGGGCAAGGCAAAAGACTAATCCAAACACAGGCAAAAGTCAAGGCAGGCAGCAAACGATCATAGACAAAGAAACAGTCCAGGGTTAAAATCACAGGCAAGGCAAGGAACAAGGAACATGGAGACAAGGTCGAATACAAGGCTAAACAACACTCAGCAATGTGTGTGTGAAGGAGTGCAGCTTATAAAGGGAACCTGATGGGAAACTGGTGTAAGTGTGATCAGTGCCTAGCTGAGGGATTGTGGGAAATGTAGTCCAGAGTGAAGTGACCGTGTGTGCAATGAAAACATCTTAATGGTGAAACGGAGACCTCTGATGGGGAGTGGAAGGAAGCAGCAGTAGACGAAAACGTGACAGCGATGATAGTCGTCTTTACCGTTCTTGATTACAGTCCACCATCTAAATGCCGTGCTATAATGATGCAAAGGCAAACTCGTATTTCCCATGGAAACCTACCAGTACCACTCAAATTAAAAAACATTATTACATGCTTATCATTGTGCTAAGGTAAGGAGATAGTTTTGAACACTGGCTGGTTATGTACTTGCTCAAAAATTGATTTTGGATTATTTTTAACCAAAGAAAGTTACGGACTGCAGCTTTAACATGTTAACATTTCCCCCCACATACAACATCCTGTATCAACAGAAGTAGAACTGAATAAATGCATGGATTAATAAATACAAAAAAGTAATATGAAGACAAAATCAATTTCATTCTTGACTTGCTGTTACTGTATACTTATATATAAAATATACTGAAGCTAATAGGCTATGTGTGTAAAACTCAATATTATTATTCAACACAAAAGTTAATAAATTTAAATGTAATTATTAACCTGATTTACAACTTTTCCCGTACAAGAGCCCTGGATTTATGCCCTTATGATAAAGTTTACAATAACTTGTTTTACGATACCATAATCTGAGCTGTTGTTTTGCAGTGTGTACTTTGATCTTATCATCTTTAACCTTGTTATTATTATTCTCAGATTAGGTAAAGTAAGTCAAGTCTGGCTCAAAGTTTAATGACGGGTAGCAAGCAGACAGTTCTTTCATCCAATGCCCAGTTTTACCACAGTTATGACAACTGCCCTCTCTCTTAGTAATTTACATTTTAATTGATTCTCAGTGTTGACCTTAAAGGTTGACATCAGAGCTTTGACATCAGAGTCTCTTTCACAAGTAGCTAACCTATCTAAGTTGTTTTGCAGAGTTCTATTTGACCATGTGAGGTCTAAGTAAGGCAGTGCATTTCTATATTCTGTTACAGGACCATCAAACAATGTGTGAACTGGTGCTCCGTTATGACTTTAGCTAGGGACATATCATAGAGCTTCATTTTTCTGGATAACTCTGAATTAGCATCTCCTGAACTCAGAAAAATTTCTCTGCACTCACTGCTTGTAACTGCACTATGGGGGTTACAGATGGAACTGCACCAACCCCTTTTGCCATACTTTTAGCCTTTTGTCTTAGTCCACACACTTCAGCTGCATTTACATCTTTATCCATCAATCCAATATTAATATTGTCCTACTGCCAAGTAAATGAAATAAGTTATCAAAATTTTTAAAAAATAAGCAGTGTTCTCTGCTCTCAAACACTGGGGGCGTGTCCGCTGTCGTGGCTGAAACCACACCTACTTGTGAGAAAGATGCCATCTCTCTCAACTTACTTGTCTAATGAGTCAAACATACTGATGCATATAAAAAAAGAATCATGTTTAAGGGCTGTAAAATTTAGTAGAGTTACTGTGGACTACCTGCTAATTATATCATAAGCACACAAGACAACTTACACTCATTGGTGGGCATGTACTGCTGACTGTGACACCTGATGTCAGTGCCGCGAGATGAGAGGATGAAGGCTGGGATGGAAGATAGTCCATCCGGCCCCATATCATCAGCTGTCGGTGGGACGGGAGGATGAATGTTGAGGCAGGAGATCGTCAGTTCAGCCCCATTCACCAATAACAGCGGATTATCAGTGAATCCCAGCTGTCTCTGATGAAACATTGTAAACTGTCCAGTGCTAAATTTATCACTGCAGAGGTGGGTATTGTTGGTCATTGTCAGCTCTCCATCAAGACAGCTCTTCACAAAATTAATCACCTCTTCTTCATATCATCGTTTTTAGGAAATTTAAATAAGGAGACCGAGCTGTTTTGTATGTTATCGCAACCAGGTAATATGCTTTTGTGTGATAAATGCATAGCTAACTAACAAAATGTAGGCTGTAGTAATTAATGGTAACGTCAGTAACTCGCGATTGGGCGGGCGAGCCGCTGTAGTGTTAGGGGTGGAGCTATGCTCAGATGACTCTAGTATGTCATCAACAGTTATTATAGTTAAGGGCACCGTTTTAGCCCCACCCAAAAAATCCTGAACACAGAATTGGTGAAAAACTGTTTAACGGTCTAACTCCACAATTCAGTACTACAGAGATCACAGTCTTTATAATGTGTTTCAGCAATACATTTGTAACATTTATATTGGGTTTAGAAACAATTCTCAGAATTGACTTTGCATGGACTTTAATCTACTAAATGACTGACAACTTTGTCGGACATAATGGTGGATTCGGAGTTATGATTGGTTAGACCCCCTGTCAATCAAACTTCCAGCGAAAGGTAATTTCTCTGCTGTAAACCAAAGATATCAAATCAAACAGATGTGGAAACCAGGAGAAACACTGTGCCACGAACAAGTTCAGGCTCTCCAGTCCACAAATCACCATGGATTTAATGTCATAATGCTTACTAAAACCATTGTACTTTTTCCAGAAAAACTTAACAACAAACCACCAAAATAAAAGTGTGCTTTAACTTTGAAGAAATTTTAAAATAAATATATTATTATGATATAGTTAAATATACCAATGATAATAGACTCAACATGGTTGAGCTGGTCCTTAGCTGCTCATGATCTGGTTTAAACTGGTCAAGACTAGCTTAGGACCAACACTTTAACCAACTTAAACCAGTTCATGACCAGGTAAGGACCAGTATAAACCAGCTCAAACCACGTTCCATGCCTCAAAACATATGAGGTGCAGGTGCCGTTGATCAGTACTCTGGTGATTGTGAACGAGTGGACGGAGCATGGAGATCCGGTGACGATGTGTGTTGAGTGTTGGTGGTGGGAACTGACTCCGTGAAAGTATGGCACTGTACATAATATATAATGAATATTAATACTACAGATTGTCAGATGATATATATTTTTGTATAAGGCAATAATAAAAGCATAAATACCTAACATAATCAAAGCAAACCTTTAAAAACAACCCTTACAAAAATGAGCCATGGTTTTATTATAATAAAACATGCGTGTGTCTTTTTGTGTGTGTGTTAATCACCATTTGTATAACCACACAAATACCTTAGTTAAAGTATGATTTTTCTTAATAAAACCATGGTTATTTTTTGTAAGGGAAGTCTTGGCCACGAGAGCCAAAGGTAGCTGCCATTTATATGTTTTATATTGTATGTATTAATATTCATTATATGTACAGTACCATACATTCCAAATGCTTTTTTTTGTCAGTGTCTGACGAAGGCTAAGAGCCAAAATGTTTGTCATCTTATCTCCTGTGCATTTCAATTAAAGTTTTTTTAGAGTGCAGACCTCTTGGTATTCTTAATATTGAAATATAGGTCCTGGCACCTAATTAGCTGGGAGAGCGCAGTAAACGCTTTAATTCAATTTAAGTGGAAGAATCAACACATTATTTTGATAATGTGTGCATTGACATCTACTAGAGTGACATGTCTGAATTTGTGTTGTCAGATTATTTTTTATTTGTTTTTCTTCATAAAATGTGCCGTCAGGGTGTGTAAACCACCATAAAGTATATAGTGGTTAATCAATAATGCAAGTATATTTTTGACACGTGCGAAGCACAAATGACATTAAGGCTGTTAAACAGGTCTGCAGTAAAAGCTTCAGATCAGACCCTGAACAGACTTTGGACTGAACAACACTGAATTGAAGCATTTATAGAAAGTGCTCATTTAGAACCCTCATTGATCTTGGAGTGTATTTATGCTAAAATCCACTCCAAAGTTCATATTTATAAAAAGTGGTTCAAAAATCTAAAGTAATTCTTTAAATTTCAAAGCTTAGGAATAATTTTGTACTGTAATATAAACATGGGCCATGCAACATATAAGCAGTAGAGAATGTCATTCTTGTTTTGTACAGAAAAAGAAAACACTGTATAATGCCACCTGATGTTAGTGTTTTTTTTAGGTCTGTGCTTTATGATTGACAAAGTGTGTTTGTTGTGTGAAACCTTTGCTAGAGTTCTGGAAGAATGAGTTGATTTGAGACATGAATAAAGTGTTTTGTTAGTTTACCAAAACACTTTATTTAGTTTGTGAAATTAACTGTTGTGAAGCGGTCATAGGTGGCCGTCCAGTCCAAAGGGATATGATGAGGTCATCATCTCGATTGGCACCTCAGTTGTCTCAGATCGATGGCTGTATTTCTGTCCCTGAAGTACTACCTCCACCAGTTAAGGGGTTACCATGTCCTACTGTAGATGGACATTACTGCGGTAGCCTCTAATACAAATCGCCAGGGTGGACTGCATTTGCGATGTTTAAACAGGCTAGTGCAACGCATTCTGCTTTGGGCTCAGGACAAGTTCCTGTCCCTCAGGGTGATTTATATCCCCAGACATCTGTCCAGACAGAGCATACCGACAGGGGGAGTAGAAACTCCACCCGAGGTAGTGTAACAAATCTGGTATAGATTTCACGAAACAGAGATGGACCACTTTGCCCACAACAGGCAGTGCAATGTCCACTCTATTTCTTTCGGAGTCACCCAGCTCCCCCTGGGTCTGGATGTGACATGTATACATGGCCCAGAATGCACCTGTATGCGTTTCCTCCGGTTTGTATGCTCCCAGGAGTTCTAGCCAAAGTTCGCCAACAAGGGACTTGCTTCTTACTGATAGCGCCACGTTGGCTGAACAGAATATGGTTCTCAGATATAATACCAAAGAGGAGGAATCTTCTGTCTCAGGTGCAGGGGCAATATTTCATCTCCAGCTGGAGATGTGGAAACTTCATGTCTGGCCCCTGAGGGGAACAGATTGAGGGACACAGGGCTTCCACCTGATGTTATCGAGACCATTTTAAATGCTAGGGCTCCCTCCACTAGATCAAGTTATACCAACAAATGGGGTGTCTTTAAAAGATGATGTACTGCACACAATGCAGATCCGGTTAACTGCTAGATTGCTACAGTTCTGGATTTTCTGCAGGGAAAATTATCAACTGGCTTATTAATTATCAAATTATCACTCTCGGGGTTCCACATTCTGATTGACGGGATGCCTTTGGGCAAGCATGTCCTGCTCTCTCGTTTTGTTTGAGGAGATAGGTAGCTGAGGCCCCTTCTAGAACCAGGATCCCTACGCGGGACTTAGCAATAGTCCTTGAGGGCCTGGTTGAGACCCCCTTTGAACCGTTATAGTCAGTTTTTGACAAGCTGTTAACTCTAAAAATATTTTTTCTCATGGCTATAACTTCTCTAAAAAGATTTGGGGATTTGCAGGCTCTGTACATTATGCCATCCTGCTTAGACTTTGCCCCAGGAATGGTGAAAGATTCTTTGCATCCTCATCCTGACTATCTGCCTAAGGTTTCTTTCTCGACCTTACATCCAGTCACATCCAGCCTTCTGCACTCCGCCGTTCATTAGGCCAGATCAGGCGAGACTGTGTCCATTCCTTATTCTTCAGACCTATGTCCACCGCACTAGCCAGTGACATAAGTCAGAGCAACTATTTGTTTGTCATGGCAGCCATAACAGGGGTGCGGTGCTACGAAACAGACCTTGTCACATTGGGTGATAGGCAAGGGCAAAAGCATCTATAAGGCATGTGATTGCACTTTGTCAACAGGCATCAGGGCTGATTCCACCAGGGGAGTTGCCTCCTTGGTAAATGTTTGTGATGTGGTAGGTTGGTCCTCTCTGCACACATTCATAAGGTTTTATAGTTTGGATGTTCATGTTACTCCAGGCTCTTGCGTCCTTGAGTCAACATCACAAGCTAGTGTTTGAGACTCTCTGAGCTTTGTGACACACTTCACAGCTGGGGGGTCCAGACAGACAGTGCAGTGGTGTGGGTATTCTTGTTCCCATAGCGCTGATAATGTGCAGTTTGAGTGTAGCCTATGAAAGGCAATGGCCCTGGGTTACATCACTGTAACCCTGTTCCCTGAAAAGGCGGGAATGAGAAGCTGCACTTCATTGCCGCACTGGGATGTCCCAGGACTGCTCTTCAGACAAAATATCTGCAGATGCACCTGTGGTTCATCTAACTATAGCCTTGAATGTGACACATTCCGATGACGTCACACAGGCTATAAATATATATCAATTTCATTGACGTTTTATACACATATTCACAGCTGGTAATGTAGGGTGACCATATTTTGATTACCGAAAACCAGGACACTCGGCCCAGCAATGAGATACTCAAATGATACTCGAAGTTTACTCAAAGATGCCTTATAATTTCAACACATTTAAAGTATGCCTCCTCTGTATGGATAGAAAATTGTTATATTACAAAATACTATCTATAACAAAAAACACAAATTCAGATAGGCTTCTCAGAGGTTACTCAACATGTTTTATTATAAGTTTCAAAAATAACAAATGAAATAATGATAGAAATAATGTCTCTTCTGTATTAGAAAAATAAATAAATAATAAATAACTAAAAAAAATACCTCTGCTATATTAGCAATTCAAGTTTAACAAAAATAGCTCTCACAAACTTACAAAAACTAACTATATTCTCAGTTGCACGTGCAATCGCACATGTCTGCGAAACTCATTTATATTAATCTCGTAATTTAATGGCCCAATGAAAAACAATGAAAACCAGGACATTTTCATCACTTTATAAAAAACAACCAGGATGGCCAGGACATGTCCTGGGAAAACAGGACGTTTGGTCACCCTAGGTAATGACTAAATACATTCCCATAGCGCTGATAAAGAGCAGCTTCTCGTTCCTGCCTTTTCAGAGAAGTTTTGTTTTAATCCAAACCATCATTTGGGTTGAGAATGACATTTCAATGTTTAAAGTGTGTTGGATCAGAATTGAAATTGTGATGAAAGTCGACAGCACATATGGGTGGAGACAGTGATATTGAACTAACAGTGATTTGTAGTGGATGAGCACAAGATCATGCAGGTGTGTGTCTCTGTAGAACACTAGTGGGTGTTTCTCAATCAGTCGGGCATGTCAAACCATGATGGGTTTTACAACCACTTTACCTGATTTGCTCTAATCCACTGGGGGCTTGGTTTAGGGGTGGGCCTTCATGCTTTCAGCAAGTCTGTTTAAAGGTGCTAAAGAGGATCTTTTCGTCGACTGAGAAACCAAAGACTGTTAGTGAGTTTTTGAAATGAGCGCATGCGTAAGAACAACCCCCCTCCTTCACAGCTCATTTCGAGGGAACGCCTCCCAAAACTCGTGCACGAGTATTGGAACACGAGTGTTTACCACCGGCATTGGCTGTGTCGTGTTAGTGGATTCATTATGTCGGACTCACCGCAGGTAACTCATAATCTGCAGTTGTTACTCCTGTCTCCGGACAAAAACATTGCATGCGGCGCCTGTGGAAAGTTACTGGAGCGCGCAGCCGCACACGTCACTCACAAGGAACGTCATGGCAGTGATTGACAAGCCAGAGGGCCAATCGTTTACGCGATTGGCTGATGTTTTTAAGGCCCTACCTCGTGCACAGATGATGTATATTAATACTATTCCTTTCAGTGCACCTAATAAATAGTCTTTTATCAGTTAGTAAAGACAGTTTCAAGTAAAATTGCAAAAATGTATAAAACAAAACATCCTCTTTAGCACCTTTAAGAAAAACATCCATTGTACTTTGAAATTGGCCACTAATTGGTAAACAGCCATTTTGGTTTTGCGTGTGCACTTCTCAGTAGTCTAAAGAACATAGAGAACACACAGAAAGTGCATACCTCTTGCAGTTCACAAAGATTACGCTACATCTTGTGCCTTCCCTACTAAACTTACGGAAAAAAGTGTAATTGTTACAAAGTAGGAAGTTTACTCTTTCTTTGTAACGTGTAGGAAAGGCGGTCTGGCGGAAGCTTGATATTGGATTTCCTAACTTGTTTAAATATGTTTTTTTTTTTTTTGCACACGAACGCATTGCTTCGCTTCGCTTCTGAAGGCCTTTATTATTCCCCCGGAGAACAGATTTATGATGAATGGATGTGGATGGAAGCATTTTCATCAGCTCATACTCATTGATCCCTATCACTGCCATTATAAAGCTAGGATGCGTCAGGATATTTATTAATATTTCTTCGATTATGTTCATCAGGAACAAGAAAGTCATATACACCTAGGATGGCTTGAGAGTAAGTAAAGCTTGGGCTAATTTTCATTTGGAAGTGAACTAATACTTTAATAACAAATAATCTTTCATTTATTTGTTTGATGCGTAATAAGGTTCTTCACCTTATTATTTTCAGAAAAACAGTTTATCTTTCCATAAGATAACGTAACTCTGCCATAGCCTCACCCTACTTAATCACTTGTATATACAGGTCCTTCTCAAAAAATTAGCATATTGTGATAAAAGTTCATTATTTTCCATAATGTAATGATAAAAATTAAACTTTCATATATTTTAGATTCATTGCACACCAACTGAAATATTTCAGGTCTTTTATTGTTTTAATACTGATGATTTTGGCATACAGCTCATGAAAACATTAAAAAAAAAACATCTCAAAAAGTTAGCATATTTCATCCGACCAATAAAAGAAAAGTGTTTTTAATACAAAAAAAGTCAACCTTCAAATAATTATGTTCAGTTATGCACTCAATACTTGGTCGGGAATCCTTTTGCAGAAATGACTGCTTCAATGCGGCGTGGCATGGAGGCAATCAGCCTGTGGCACTGCTGAGGTATTATGGAGGCCCAGGATGCTTCGATAGCGGCCTTAAGCTCATCCAGAGTGTTGGGTCTTGCGTCTCTCAACTTTCTCTTCAAAATATCCCACAGATTCTCTATGGGGTTCAGGTCAGGAGAGTTGGCAGGCCAATTGAGCACAGTAATACCATGGTCAGTAAACCATTTACCAGTGGTTTTGGCACTGTGAGTAGGTGCCAGGTCGTGCTGAAAAACGAAATCTTCATCTCCATAAAGCTTTTCAGCAGATGGAAGCATGAAGTGCTCCAAAATCTCCTGATAGCTAGCTGCATTGACCCTGCCCTTGATAAAACACAGTGGACCAACACCAGCAGCTGACATGGCACCCCAGACCATCACTGACTGTGGGTACTTGACACTGGACTTCAGGCATTTTGGCATTTCCTTCTCCCCAGTCTTCCTCCAGACTCTGGCACCTTGATTTCCGAATGACATGCAAAACTGAGCGACAGTCCAGTGCTGCTTCTCTGTAGCCCAGGTCAGGCGCTTCTGCCGCTGTTTCTGGTTCAAAAGTGGCTTGACCTGGGGAATGCGGCACCTGTAGCCCATTTCCTGCACATGCCTGTGCACGGTGGCTTTGGATGTTTCTACTCCAGACTCAGTCCACTGCTTCCGCAGGTCCCCCAAGGTCTGGAATCGGTCCTTCTCCACAATCTTCCTCAGGGTCCAGTCACCTCTTCTCGTTGTGCAGCGTTTTTTGCCACACTTTTTCCTTCCCACAGACTTCCCACTGAGGTGCCTTGATACAGCACTCTGGGAACAGCCTATTCGTTCAGAAATTTCTTTCTGTGTCTTATGCTAATTTTTTTAATTTAATTTGAGGAATTTTGGGTTTTCATGAGCTGTATGCCAAAATCATCAGTATTAAAACAATAAAAGACCTGAAATATTTCAGTTGGTGTGCAATGAATCTAAAATATATGAAAGTTTAATTTTTATCATTACATTATGGAAAATAATGAACTTTTATCACAATATGCTAATTTTTTGAGAAGGACCTGTATGCCCATCAGGCTCAGAATGTGTTAAACTCCTCAAATGGAGTTGTGTTGATCCTGGAGGTTAGAGATGTTGTCTATGTGAGATGAAATATTTTTTTTTAGACGAAATAATGACTGTTTTGGTCTATTTTAGCAGCGAAAATAGATCCGATGAATCCAAACAAAGATCACAACATCTCACAGCAACACTCAATCGTGTTTTGAATGATTCAGTGTTTTGAACAACGACTCAATGACGACTCAATGACTCGCTTAAAGTGCATATTGCAGGTTAAACATTTTTTTTTTAGATGAATATATAACCTTGTACAAAAATACCATATAAAAAGGTACTGCAGGGTTTAAAAATGTTTTGCAGGACATAAGGGCATGAATTTAGTAGATAAAGTGACGGTCTCTGTAAAAAACGTTTTTTTTCAACGTTGCGTCATTTTACGTCACTCAAGGGAGTCGATCGCCGAGCTCTGTGTTGACTCAGTGCAGAGTAGGCTGGTATTCAGTGACAGCCATCGTGAATCAGTGTGTTTTCTGTAGTTTTTGTATTCTATTTATCATCGTCATGGTAAATTATTGTGTTTGTGGAGGTTGCACAAACTTCGAGTACAGAGGTTTAATAACAAGAAAAAGGACGCTGCTATCTTCCGTGCCGGGGTGTGTTTTGTGCAGGTGAAGAGACGGACTTAATTTCTGCATCTGCTTCGAAAAACGTGTTCATTATAGAGCGGAGGATTATCATCCTGGCGATATGATGGAGTTCAACATTGTAATACTACTTTAAATAATGATATTAAATGAATAAACTTACACACGCAATGCTTCTTCACCGTTTTTACTTGAATCAATTTCAACACTGATGAATACAAATAATGTACACATGCATACAGTCTCACACTTACACAAAACAGTTTTGAATTATGTGCTGGTAATGTAAATACTCCAATTTCATTCATGCCATGTATATACTGTAAACGTATACATTCAAGTTCACACAACTACATAATCATGGCGTCACGGCATCACGTAACTTTAGTGTGGACGGATATTAACGCGTGTGACATAGGCCTGATCAAGGTTTATTAGATTCTGTTATTAGTAATCAATGACGTTAGTCCTAGATGACCAATAGCTTTGCTATTGCCTGATTCATGATAATAATCTGTACAATATTGTGGTCTGAGCACATATCGTTAGCTAAGCTAACGTCGGTCGCTGCCCTGTTCTCCACTGCTTCTCCTTACACAACAGCTCAATTTGTCTCTTTTGACCGTTATTCTGTCTAATTCTGGCCTGTCCCTGCTCTCTTAAACACATAGCAGGCTAATTGTATGGCTGTGGTTTGTGATACGAGTATGAATAAACATTTACAATTTCCTCAGCGTCCAAACTGTCATTGTGATCCATTGTTTCCCTATAGTTTATATTGATCGCGCTCCCTTCAGTGACGTCACGTCCGATTTGGCATTTTTCAAATGCGGAAGTAAAATTCTCTCACAAAAAACGACTCCAGAAGCCTAATTAGCATATTTATATGTGTGTTTTTTTCAAGAAAATCTATTTAATACATTATTTTATTTTATTCTATACAATCAAATTTGTTCAAAACTTTTTTTAAATCAGTCCAAACTCATTTTAATTTTTATGCAGGAGTTATGTATATGCAAAACTATAACTTTTTATGACAGTAGTTTAGTGAGTAGTTTAGCCTACTCGCGCCCCCCTGGAAGAGTGTCCGCGCCCCACCGGTTGAGAACCACTGCCTTAAGATAACAGCAAAATGTGATTCCAATAATTCTAAACCTTCAGTGTATGATCTAAGATAAAATCATGAAGAATCATTAACATATGAACCTGTATTAATGAGGACTAATGTGTGTTTGAAATCTGCATGAGCTGTATTCATGTAAATTAGTATAAAGAGTTTCAGCACTGAGACAGACAGGACGAATATCACATGTGACTCAAATGTAGGGCTGTCATGACTCCTTGATTAAATTGTATTCTCTGTTTAAAATTAATCATATCTATGGAAGAGAATCCATGAACCACAGTATTGGATGATTTTGTAAGGATGCATGATATATTAAAACCTTTGAAAAACTGCATATCATAGTGTCATGTCCATGGGTTGAAGCAACCCCAAATAATGGTGCCCACACACTAGAAGATTTTAAGCTTGATTTGCACTCCTGAACCATTGCAGGGGCGTGTCATAATTTGAGGCTTGTAGCAAATAATTTTTTGTCCAAAAAATCCTCTATTGTGTGGTGTGTCATTACGATTATTTAACTGCTCCTGATTGAGATGGAGCGACGCCAATCTCAAATCGTAAATATCAAACATTTTTGGATTATAATGTTAAAAATCAGTTGAAACTGTCATTATGTCTGTGGTCATACAGTTTTAAAATCGGTTAAGATTTGAAAATCATCTAGTGTGTCCCAGGACTAACATGATATTTAGTCCCTGAAATGCAAATTTTACCATAGGGGAACCCCGCCAAAAAGTGGATTTTACCCCCGGAATGTGATTTTTACACCCCTAAATATGCAAACTGTTAATCGTGGTTTCAAAATTAAAGTTTAAACCTTCGCTCTGAATTTCTATCATAAAAACGTGGCCAAATATTAAAGATTAAGTGAATTTAAATTAAATGTCATTTGGCCAATAATATTAAACAAGGATTTGATCTGCCATAAAGTGTAACAATCACCAGGCTATTGGCGCCCTCTGCAGGCATTTATTTAAATACATAATATAAACAGTCAACTTTTTGTACATTATGTATGTTATATTAAAGGGTTAGTTCACCCCAAAAATGAAAATTCTGTCATTTATTACTCACCTTCATTTCGTTCCACACCCGTAAGACCTTTGTTAATCTTCAGAACACAAATTAAGATATTTAAGTTGAAATCCGATGGCTCAGTGAGGCCTACATAGGGAGCAATGACACTTCCTCTCTCAAGATCCATAAAGGTACTAAAACATTTAAATCAGTTCATGTGAGTACAGTAGTTCAATATTAATATTATAAAGCGACGAGAATATTTTTGGTGCACCAAAAAAAAACAAAATAACGACTTATTTAGTGATGGCCGATTTCAAAACACTGCTTCAGGAAGCTTCGGAGCACAATGAATCAGTGTATCGAATCATGAATCGGATCTCATGTCAAACTGCCAACGGCTGAAATCACGTGACTTTGGCGCTCCGAACAGCTGATTCGACACACAGATTCATTTATGATCCGATGCTTTCTGAAGCAGTGTTTTGAAATCGGCCATCACTAAATAAGTCGTTATTTTGTTTTTGTTTTTGCCGCACCAAAAATATTCTCGTCGCTTTATAACATTAATATTGAATCACTGTACTCACATGAACTGATTTAAATATGTTTTTAGTACATTAATGGATCTTGAGAGAGAAAATGTCATTGCTCCCTATGAAGGCCTCACTGAGCCATCGGATTTCAACAAAAATATCTTAATTTGTGTTTTACGGGTGTGGAACGGCATGAGGGTGAGTAATTAATGACAGAATTATCATTTTTGGGTGAACTAAACCTTTAAGTATTTTAGAAGTGTTGTCCTAAAAAAACATATGACTACTTGCTTCTAATACCAAATATTATTGCCTCATTATTATTATTATTATTATTATTATTATTATTATTTAAGTATTTTAATTCATTTTAAAGGCTATTGTTTGCTTGGTCTATTTTTATCACCACTTTTTTTTTAATCAGATTATTTGATTAATCATCAAAATAATTGATTGATTACCAAAATAATCATTAAGTGACAGCCATACTCATAAGTGTTTTGTTAAAGCAGTAACGCTAGAATGTTTAATAATATTTTTTTAAGTGTACCTTGTTATTGATTCTTGATGTGTATCTCTTCATCCTACAGAAATAAATAAGAGAATAACGAGACATTGTGGCATTTTCTTTTCCTCATATTTTCATGAATATTTCCCCAACAATGTTTGCTTTGAAGGACTCATGATATATTTATCAGACCCATTTTTATTTTTTATTTTTTTAGGTGATGATCATTTTTTTTAAATTACTGATTTTGTTGTGACAGTTTCCATAAATTTATTTATGTTTTATTTAGGGCTGTCAAGCGATTACAGTATTTCACAATTGCTAAAACATTTCTTGAAACCATCACTCATTTTCTCAAAACATTAAACACAAATCCAATCTTCAAACTAATTTCACAAAACCTCTGACTCTTATGGCAAAATCAAACAAAGCTTTCAGATCATACACACATTAAACAATATATAAACACTCCAGATCATTCATTAGACACTACATTAAAAAATGAAAAACACAACATCCAGAACATGAGGTTACAGAAAAAAAAGTATATTGTAACACAGTAAACACATTTTGCCATTACATAAAATGTATAGAAATCACAAGTAATGTGAATTTAAAGTATACTGTATGTACTGCAAGTACAGTATTATATTCAATATTATATAGTATTGAATGTCTGTATATACAGTACTTACATACTGCAAACATACAGCAGTCTAAATTCAAATGACTAAAAGGTCAAAGAAAACTCTAAATGAAAAGCATGATACAGTACACAAAAAAACAAAGTTCAGAGTCAGTGAGAGATTCATTCTGCTTCAGCTTCACGTCTTCATGTTGGGACCGGCCTAAATCAAGTCAAGTCACCTTTATTTCAATTGCAATTTATACTACACAGATACTAGTCTAGTCTAGTCTAGTATAGTATAGTATAGTATAGTCTAGTCTAGTCTAGTATAGTATAGTCAAAGCAGCTTTACAGTGATAACAGGTACATGATGATCAGTAATGCAAAGAGGGTTCATTTTGGCTGTACAGCTCTAAAAGAAAATAGTGTCATTGTTCAGCTGAAGTCAGTTCAGTGTTGATTCACTTACATTGTAAAGACCATCAATTATTATGTAAATTACTGTAATTATTTTCCTCTATAAAGCAGTTCTGCAGAAAACAGTGATGTCATCATCTAGGCTAGCTTAGTTCAGTTCTCATCCTATAATGTCAGTACTGTCAGATCAATAATGTTGAATATTATTGAATATTGTTGAGGACATTTTCCACATCACAAGCAATGTCGTCTCTTGCCAGGCAAAGGGAAAAACCTGTGCCGGATCCAGCCTTGACAGCCTTGTCTCCACACCCCTTGCTGTTCAGCTACTGCCGCCTGCTGTTTTGGAAAGGCATTTCATATCACGCAGGTGCAGAACTGATGTACTGCTTGGCCGTCGGCTGTTTAGCATCGGTTTGGTGCGGCAGGACAACTTTGGACACAGACGCTGCCGACATGAGCAAACCCCGCAGTCTGCTTTCGTCTCCACTAGTTCGTCGGCGTTGGCCTGGTGTGTTCTGGCCTTTACACATACTCTTCCTCCTCTACTTTTCAGATTGTTTCCATCTATTGTTGATATCATCATTCAGCACCTGTGTCAACTGTGCACTCTGAACTAACCTATATTTTATACAGTTGATTTGATCACATCATTAGAAATAAGTGTGAATAACTTTGAGTCATTGTGTTTAAAGGATGACAACTGTGTTGTAGTTGTTTAACTTTTGCCACATGTATTTACCATTTTGCAACACAGTGCAAAATGTGTTTTAGTGAGTAAGAATGTGTTTAGAGTTTTGCAAAAAGAGTGGATGAGATTTGCAAACAGTGTCTTAACCCTCTGGAGTCTGAGGCTGATTTGGGGCTTGGAGAAGTTTTGACATGCCCTGACATTTGTGCTTTTTTCAGTTGTTCATAAACATATAAATGACAAAAGTGTCATTACACTGTATTCAGCACAAACTAGCCTACCATAATATGTGAGGAACATGTATGTACATGTTTGTATTTTTGAAGGAATAGTGTTTATGCGTGGTTATTGAAAAAACAAAAAACTTAAGTTATTGAAATAAGGCCAAAAAAGTATATTAAATCTGTGTTCACAAGACTTCTGGGTATTGGAAGTTGTAGACTAGAGTTTTTGCTTCAGAATTATGTAAAAATTATGCTGCCTACTCCTTCATATAAAACAATATATTGATTTAGTTTTTGTAAGACACTTTTTGTCAAGAAACAGTATGCGTGGAGGTGTGAATCATCATGAATAATGGGTGATTCTCACCTGAGAAGACAAAAGAATCACATAATAATGACCTGTAATGACTTGCATATTAATGAGGCCTTTTAGTCAGGTAGGCTGTGAAAAAAACCCTCTGTAATAATGTCTCAGCTCATCATAAACAGCAATACTGTGAAATATTATTACAATTTAAAATAATGGTATTCTATTATATTCTTTAAAATATAATGTATTTCTGTGATGCAAAGTGTCTGAACAATTATGTTACCTCTATGGCATTTCATATAGACTTTTAGCTTAAAAGCATGCACATTTGGAGAAATATTGATGGATTCTTATATATTTATGTCAATTTTCTATACTGAGGAGTAGGCCTAATATTTATTCAATGTTTATTTTTATCACTATGAGTGCTGGATTCTGTTTTCAATTCATACTTGCAGCCGGAGGGCGCTCTGTACACCTTTAGGCCACAAATTCATATAAAGAAGAAAAGGAATCGGGAACTAACAGCATGTCTTCTATAGATTGCTAACCATGGCTTTAACATCCAAATAAACACTTTTCAAGACAATAAATACATGATTGAGACAATGCATACAAGTATTGCCTCTGAATAGCGCTCACTCCGCGGGCGTGGCCGCATTAGCGGATAATGAGCTGAATCACGGACTTCTGACATGGCTCTCTTTTCATACAGATTACATAAACACAGAATGTTTGTTTTCGATTCGACTTGCACGATTTAAAACCTGACATTTCAACATTTCTTTAGACATAAGTGTCATTTTTTTGTCATTAGTATTCATAAGTTACAGTTCATTTTCTGAGAACTATCAGATTGGACTTCGTTCAGAGGGAGACGAGAGATCACGCATCATGTTAGTTTTCTTTATTTTACAAAAAGCACAACATTGTGTTCTTGCAGGCTAACATTTTTAATAACAATTCCGATCTCACACATGTCCTTGTGTTGTTCCCTTATCACTGCTTGTGTGTTTAGTTGTGGAACATAGTTTTAAGACCAGACAGAGGTGTCAGCAATTCTTCCTATTGTAAAGTCATGTAATATGTAACCCTCTGTCGCCAATCCATGTGTGCACACAGCAGTTATTGAATGCTGTCCCAGATAGTGGTGCAGTGTGAAAAGAACAGTGATCTGAGGAGTTTGAAAATCATGCAGAGTAAACTCGACATTACTCGACACAGGTAAATTGCAATTGAGGATTTTTAAAAAAAATAAATAATAGAGTACTCATATTTAATCAAGGAATCGTGATAGCCCTACATTTGAGTCACGTGATATTCATGTCCCGTCTGTCTCAGTGCTGAAACTCTTTATACAATGTTACATAAACAGCTCAGACTTTTATACAGTAATCTAAAGCAAATTTCAAACCCACATTAGTTCTCATTAATACAGATTTATATGTTATTGATTCTTCATGATTTTCATCTTAAGTCATACACTGAAGGTTCAGAATTACTGGAATCACATTCTTCAAATCTCCTGTTATCTTAAGGGAAACAGTAGATAACCACTGAAAGTACTGTGGTTATTCTCGCTATCAAATATCTTCGTGTTAGGCCAAAGTTTAACATAGACAACATCTCCAACCTTCAGGATCAACACAACTCCATTTGAGGAGTTTAAATCATACTGAGGCTGATTATCATATGCTATAACCACCTTCTCTCCATTCTTATAAATGGCTGCACCTGATGCAGGGCCGTGACCAAATACAGAGATTCTGAACATGTACGCTCCTTTCAGTGGGGCTGTGAAAACACCTAAATCAAATAACAAGAGACACATAATCAGCCATTTTCTGTATTATTACTAGAGATGAGCCGGATACTCGGCTGAAACGAGTATCCGGTACGGATAAAGCACTTCTGCCGAGTACGAGTATTATACGAGTAATATGAGTCAATATCTGTGCTCGGATTGAATGAAAATCATCATTGTGTCAGCGTTCTGTGATAGGCTAGTCACAGCGCCACTCCCCTACACACATACAGATGTATTTTGTTGCTGTGTATCGCTCTGCTCACTCACAGTGAAGCCTCGTTTACACTGCACGCGTGTGCGGCGCGTTACGGCTGCGACGCGGCTACCGGAGCTGATACACGGCCACTCTAGTCAATGCTTGTGTTTACACCAGCCGCGCCACGGCGCGTTTGAGAAGCGTCCCAGAAGCGGCTCGACGCAGCGCTTCGCTAAAGATAGGCACCTCGCCTATTTTGGACGGACGCCGCGTCCAAGACACGCAGCTCAAATACAAAATAGAGTCAAAATAATCACCCTGTGTAAACTCCCGCTCATATTTCACATCACTAGGAGGCCCGCTCTCTCTCTCTCTCTCTCGCTCTCCCTCTTACTCACTCTCTCTCACACACACACCTGGTGTGGAAATAAAAAAATAAAAAAGAACCAAAAAAAAAAAAAAATCACACTGATCATAAAAAAATTAAAAGTTAAAAAAGAAAGTTATGTTGTTCATTACATTTTACTTCATAATTGCACTGCATTGTTTTGTTTTCATTGTTGCAAAACTTGTTCTGTAATATAGTTTGTTTACTATCGTGATCAAAACCATTGATCTGAAGCTCAATCCTGATGCTGTCCTGTAAATATTTTTCTAATCAGCAATAAATCTAACAATTTCTGATCAACCCATATCAATTGCATGCTTAAAATAACATACCGGTTAAAGCCCCGCCCATTTCAAGACCAGCCCCGCCCACTTCCGGGTTATGCCCCACCCACTCCGAGTACAGATACAGATACAGATAATTCATATGGTTAACAGATACAGATACAGATAATGCTGTACTCGCTCATCCCTAATTATTACTTAATTACCAAACACACTGTAATAATTTTGAAAGATGGCAGATCATTTCAGGATACATTTACACAACAACAATGTCCTAAAACAGACAAGTTTTTTCTTTTTGTTTCTCGCGTACCAACAACAACGTTGTCAAAACAATCCCTGTTCACACAGATCCGTGGAAATGACTTAAAAACACTGTATTCTGCTATCAGGCCAGTAGTTGGCGATGTCACTTTGTATAGAAACACTAAACATCTAGAGACTGAACACGCATGACATCACCGTTTTCACAAATTAAATGTTTAAATGCACAAATTAGTTGAAACTGTTGTTGTGTAAACGGCTCCTAATTCTCTTATCCACATTACACAACTGCAGAGAGATCTGAATGGAGCAGAAGGTTTTCATTACTATAAACTGAGTTTTATGACTCAGTTTCATTGATAATTACCTGTAATTGGGTTGTAGGCATTCCCTATGTTTGTGAAGACGTTCCTGTAGGTTAGTGTGATTTCAGTGGAAAAAGGACCGATATATTCACTGCTCGATTGTGTCAGTGCAGCTGAAAAAGCTATTTCTCTGTCTGTTGTTGAAAAACATAAGCAATATTGTGATATATTACTGTATTAAACTGAGAATGTATACACTGAATTTAACAGTGATTTTATCATTTAACAAGCACACTTTTACCTCTATTTTCCTTTTTCAACTCCTCCACTTGACTCAAAATTTCTGTGAAGGAATAAAGATTCTGTTAAATGACATTTACACTGATTATTGTAATAGATAACACAATTTACACAGTATACACTCAACTTTACACTAACATTTACACTATACAATGTATTGCATTGGTGTTTTACTTTGAGGATCACTGATAAAAGAGTGAATGTTTTGGTGAAGTACCATTAGTTTTCTTGTTCAGCTCTTCCAGGATAAATGTCTGTTGTACCCTCAGTTGCGTCTCTAAAGCTCTGATGTTTCTTTTCTGCTCTGTAACGGTGGCGGTCAGTTCTCTGATGTTTCTTTTCTGCTCTGTAACGGTGGCGGTCAGTTCTCTGATGTTTTCTTTCTGCTCTGTAACGGTGGCGGTCAGTTCTCTGATGTTTTCTTTCTGCTCTGTAACGGAGGCGGTCAGTTCTCTCAGTGATGCATAGATGTCAGGAAAGCCCCGATCACAGTATTGTTGGCTGTCAGTTGAAGCTTCAGCTCTCAAAGTGTCTGTTTGAGGTGGATTCTGTCTTCCGTCCTCAGAGTTGATCTGTTGACTGATCTCATTCTCATTGAGTCCTCCATCTACCTGCTGCTGGACGACAGACATTCTTCACTAATGCTTGTTTCCAGCTCTTGCTCTGTCATCCTCACAGCCTCTCATGTTCCTTTTATAGTATCCTGATTTACTATCTTTTGTACTTGATTTATATTGCTTCAGATAAGTAAGTAGTTCAAGTTAACTGTTAATCAGAATCAAAGGAATGTTCCAGGCTTATCTCTATTTACATTTGTGGCACTATGTTGATCTCAAAAGAAAATAACTTTGACTCAACTCTCAGGGTTTTTTTTTAGTTTATATATTATATACAAAGTCCTCATTTATGTCCCTGTTACACAATTTTAAGTTAACATTACATAAAAAGAGAGACCAAATACAATTCTATTTTGTTGTTTTTACACTATGTAATGTTCTATTTATTAAAACCAAGTATAAATTTCATTAAGTTAGTGTTTTTACTCATTTTTACATTTATTCCAAAATGATAACTAAAGGCAGTAACAATTTAAACAATACATATTATTTATAAAGTAATATTCAGCTTTTATTTTTAATAGTCAGCAGTCATCAACCTTGTACGTACACACTGGTCACTCACTCACTGACAAAAAGATGTACCTTTAATTTCACCATGCTGATTGCTCACTAAAACTTCTAAGACAACTCAACCAGGCCTCATTCCTTTTATTTTGCATATGCGTTGGGCTGGAATTATTTAAATAAGGAATACTGTGATGTGTTCGTTCCTGGAAGAAAACTCAAAACTACAATCAAGGCATTTCAGGGAGTTCAGAAACTGAAGTGACTTTGTGCTTTGTTACTTTGCAGACCTTTTTCATGCTCAAACAGAAACATTACAGTCTTCTTGTTTGTTGCTGCCGCGCTGTTTGAGTTACAGCTCTGTCGAACTGATTCTTAATTGCTTGTTTTGTCTCTTAAAATCAAATTTATAACCTATCACTCTCTCTTTTACGGCGGTGGAACACATCCCCAACATTGTTTTATATGAAAAACACTCGGATTGCCTTGACGACCCAGAAGTGTTCCTGGAGCTCTTTGAAAAAACAGCAGAAGCCAGGGGGTGGCCCCGGGAACAATGGTCGGTGCGTCTCATACCGCTGCTGTCTGGAGAGGCGCAGGTGGCTGCCCAACAGTTGCCCGTCCAGAACCTCCTGGTCGTTGACGACCTCAAGAGAGCCTAGGTCCCGTCTGCCAGGTTCTCTGCGAGTCCCACCCCGAGGGCGGGGTGGCTCAGGTCAGGACTATGCTGCCGCTCCCAGAGCTCCGCCCAGGGGGGTGGGGCTGACCATGACGGGGACTGATGCTGCGTCCGCTTCCCCACTCTCTCCACACCAATCGCTTAATCCACTTCCTGCCACTAGGGCGGCGGGGAGGCCTGGGCTGGCCTGTTGGCGTTGTGGGGACCCGGACCACCTTACTGACAGGTGTCCCATTATAAAGGTGGGGACATTGATCCGGGTCCCGGAGGTCCCGCAGGCTGTCCCCAATCAGGCTGGTTAGTCCCAAATACCTGTGAGTATTAAGGGGGTACCTATCATGCTCTGGTGGATTCAGGATGTAACCAAACCTCTATCCATCAAAGCCTGATTCAGCCCGGGGCATTGGATACAAGCTGCATGGTTCAGGTAGGGTGTGTGCATGGGGACGTGGTGAAATATCCTCTAATGTCGGCTGTTATCCAATTTAAGGGGAAAAAGCATAGTGTAGAGGTTGCAGTTAATCCGCACCTCCGACATCCGCTAATTCTGGGAACTAATTGGCCTGCTTTTAGTGAATTATTGGGATGTCCGAATGTCTCTTGTGAAACAAAGAAGCCGGAAAGGAGGGCACTAGTGCAGTTGGGAGAGGCTGAACGGGGACCACTGAGATCTTATCCAGACGAAGCGAGTGACATCGAGAGGCTAATTCTCTCGGAGCGTGATGAGTTTCCTCTGGAACAGTCTCTGGATGAGTCATTAAAACATGCTTTTGAACTGGTCCGTTTTATCGACGGTCAACCTCTCCAGCCTGCTCGTGCGCTTTCCTATCCCTATTTTGCAATTATAAAATACCGGTTGTATCGAGTGACACAAGATACTCAGTCATTGTAATCCTATGGCTGGACATTTAGGGCAAACAACAACACTAAATCATCTCATGACCCTATTTTTTTGGCCGGGCATTCACGAGAACGTGCGCAGGTGGTGCGCGTCTTGTCATGAATGCCAGCTGGAAAACCCCCCAGCCTCCCCAAAAGCGCCGTTGCACCCTCTTCCATTAATGCAGGTCCCCTTCGAAAGAATTGGAATAGACCTCATCGGGCCATTGCCCGATCAGCAAGAGGGCAACATTTTGCATTAGTGCTGGTGGACTATGCAACACGATATCCTGAGGCAGTGGCGCTCCGCGAGTGGGTATTCTGAAAGAGATCCTCACTGATCAGGGCATGGCGTTTATGTCATGAATGTTACGCAAGCTATACGAATTGTTGGGCATTAAATCGATTCATACCAGCGTCTTATCACCCACAGACCGATGGGCTTGTCGAACGTTTTAATAATAATAATAATAATATAATAATAACATGAGTAATGTTAATAATATAATAATAACAAAAATTGAGATAAATGGTTGGAACCTCTCTTGTTCGCTGTGCGCGAGGTCCCGCAAGCCTCCACAGGGTTTTCCCCCTTTGAGCTTCTTTATGGATATCAGCCCCAATGGGTCTTAGACTTTTTAGAGAAACTTGGGAGGAAGGACCTTCGCAAAGTAAAAATGAAATTCAATATGTACTGGAACTGACAACAAAACTCCACACTTTGGGGCGGCTATCTATGGAGAAATGTTACAGGCTCAGGACAAACAAAGCCAGCTGTATAACAGGGGAACCAATTTACGTAAATTTTCACCGGGAGATAAAGTGCTTGTATTACTTCCAACGTCGAGCTCTAAATTACTTGCAAAGTGACAAGGACCGTTTGAGGTCACACGGCAAGTTGGGGATCTCGATTATGAGGTAGTAGGGACAGATAGGAGCGGGGCACGTCAAATTTACCACCTCAACCTCCTAAAGAAATTTAGTGAGGCGGAGTCAGTGATGCTGGTGACAGAAGTGAGTGGAGAGGATGATCTCGGGCCAGAAGTGAACACTAAAACACAATCTCTCGCTCTGGCCCTGGGAGGAGATCATCTCTCACCCTCCCAGCTCACTGATGTGACCAAGTTGCAAGCAGAATTTGCTGATGCGTTCCCCAAGTTGCAAGTAGAATTTGCTGATGCGTTCCCGCCCCTACCCGGTCGAACGAATCTCATTCAGTACCATATCGAGACCGAGCCAGGTGTGGTGGTATCGGCTACCTGAACACAAGAAAAAAGTGGTTCAGACAGAATTGGAAGCGATGCTCGAAATGGGAGTAATAGAAGAATCCAACAGTGATTGGGCGAGCCTGATAGTTTTAGTGCCTAAAACAGACGGCTCGATTCGATTCTGTGTGGATTACCGCAAAGTAAATGCTGTGTTGAAATTCGATGCGTATCCAATGCCACGGGTTGACGAATTGCTTGATAGGCTAGGTACAGCTCGCTTTTATTCGACACTGGTTTTATCGAAAGGATATTGGCAGATCCCCTTATCGCCGGTATCAAAAGAAAAGACGCCGTTTGGATTGCACCAATTTGTTACATTTCCATTCGTGTTGTTTGGGGCACCGGCCACTTTTCAGCGACTCATGGACCGTATTCTCCGTCCCCATTCTGCATGTGCCGCTGCCTATCTAGATGACATTATTATCTATAGTATTGGCATTATTATCTGTATGATTGGCAGCGGCATATGGAGCATTTGAGGGCGGTCCTGAGAGCGCTGAGAATGGCCAGACTCACAGCCAACCCGAAGAAGTGTGGCCGCGTGGAGGTCAGGTATCTGGGTTTCCACTTGGGTCAAAGACATTCCCCAAATTAATTAGACGGCAGCAGTTGCAACTTGTCCGAGACCTAAGACCAAAAAGGAGGTGAGACAGTTCCTGGGGCTGGCGGGATATTATAGAAGGTTTGTGCCAAATTATTTGGACCTCACCAGCCCGCTGACTGATCTCACTAAAAAGGAAGCGCCATGATGGGGGGGCTGCAGGCCGGACGGCTCCCCACCCCTGAGTCGTGGGGGTATGTGGTGAGGGGGGCGAGGTTTGCAATGGGAGAGAGAGTTGGGAAACGAGCGGTGAGTGAAGTGGGTCAAGTTTAAATGACAAACACCTGTGTCTTGTTTCAGTAATTGGCGTGGAGAGACCGCATAAAAGCCATCTGGAAGTGAGACGCAGAGAGAGAGGGACAGACTGAGGAGGACTCGTGCGTGTGTGTGTACACTGGGGTGAAGTCACGACATTTGTGAAAGCTGCTTATGGTTGCTGAACGAGTATAGCGCGATTTTCTGTTTGGATTTTGGATTTTCAAATAAAGCACGAGTCTCAGTCAAGCCGACCCTGTCCTCTTCCTTCCTAGAACATTGAACTTTGTTACACAGGCCGGGCTATGGGAGCGGCAAACAACGCTGGAAACATCCCGTGCTGACACTCACTAATCCTCGGTAAGTTTGCAGCACGATATTAACATTTCCTTCCTTTACGAGAAAGTTTCTCATTATTATGAGAAACTAAGTCATTATTACAAGATGTTAAGTCATTATTACGAAAAAGTTTCTCTTTATTATGAGAAACTAAGTCATTATTACGAGAAACTAAGCCATAATTACGAGAAATTTTCTCATTATTCTGACATACTAAGTCATTATTATGAGATACTTTCTCAATATAAATATCTCAATATACAGAATTATATTTTTTACTCAACTGTGGTGGAAATGGGCTTCCATATCCATTTATGTCTAAAATACTAGAAAAAGTGGTGTCGGTCCAATTGTGTTCCTTCTTGCAATAAAACGCTATCTATGAAAAATTTCAGTCAGGATTCAGATCTCATCATAGCACAGAAACTGTGCTTGTAAAAATTACAAACGACTTACTTCTAGCTTCTGACCAAGGCTGTATCTCAATACTAGTGTTACTTGATCTCAGTGCTGCCTTCGACACTATAGATCATAAAATACTCCTAGATCGACTACAAAATTACACTGGTATTCAGGGACAGGCATATTACAGTGGTTTAGGTCGTATCTATCAGACCGTCACAATTTTGTTTATTTAAACGGGGAAAAATCTAAGATTACGATAGTAAACAATGGTGTTCCACAAGGATCTGTGTTAGGCCCTCTGCTATTTTCAATATACATGCTGCCACTCAGCAATATTATAAGAAAACATGGAATTAATTTCCACTGCTATGCCGATGATACTCAGTTGTATATTTCAACACAACCAGATGAAATCTCCAAATTATCCAATCAGACAGAGTGTGTTAAAGAAGTAAAACATTGGATGACTAGTAATTTTCCTCTATTAAATTCAGATAAGACTGAAGTATTACTTATTGGGCCAAAAACCTGTACACAGAATCTCTCAGACTACAATCTGCATTTAGAAGGATGTACTGTTACTCCATCCTCGACAGTCAAAGACCTGGGTGTTATATTAGACAGCAACTTGTCCTTTGAAAATCATATTTCATATGTTACAAAAACAGCCTTCTTCCGCCTTAGAAACATTGCTAAGCTACGGAATATGTTATCTATTTCTGATGCAGAAAAGTTAGTTCATTGCTTTCATGATGTCTCGACTAGATTACTGTAATGCATTATTAGCTGGTTGGCCTGCTTCCTCAATAAACAAGCTACAATTAGTACAAAATGCAGCTGCTAGAGTTCTTACCAGGTCAAGAAAATATGAACATATATCACCAATTTCTCATCTCTACACTGGTTACCTATTAAGTTCCGTATCAATTATAAAGTATTGCTAATGACCTATAAGGCTCTAAATGGTTTAGCTCCTGTGTACTTAACCGATCTTGTATCGCCCTACAATCCTTCATGCTCTTTAAGATCACAAAACTCTGGACTTCTGGTTTTACCTAGGATAGCTAAGTCCACTAAAGGGGGGAGAGCGTTTTCACATTTGGCTCCGAAACTCTGGGGCTCAGACTCGCTCACCCAGTTTAAATCTAGATTAAAGGCGCATCTCTTTAGCCAAGCATTCACGTAATGCATCTCATACCAGATCAATTGCACATGACTATCTTTGCTTAATGTTATGAACAGCAAGGTGACTAGAGAGGACATCAGCTTCAGTTTAGATCCAGCCTCTTAAGAAGACCTCAGATGACCAACACCTATGAAGAGACGGCGCCAACTCCTGCGAGGACTTCAGAAGATGCAATCATCTGGATCAACATGCACATTCCCAAATTTCTATATATCCTAATTATTGTTAATATGTAATTCATTTTTCCAGGAGCTCATTGCTTCTACCTTCAGTTAAACTGTTAACAGTGGTTGTAAATTAATTGCCTAAATTATTACATTATTTGCTAACTGCATTCTTTAAATTGTAATGTTGACATGCATTCTCTGTAAAGCTGCTTTGAAACGATATGTATAGTGAAAAGTGCTATACAAATAAATGTGAATTGAATTGAATTGAATTTATAATCCAGGATTCTGAAATGTGTTCTTATTTTAAAGACAAACCACTGGCAAACCACTTCAGGTATGCCTCTCTAGAGAGATGAAAGTACTGATTAGCTGTGCAATTAACATGCATAAATGACATTTTAATACTCTAGTGAATCAATTGACTACATCACTGCAACGTTACTTTAAATATTTGAATATTTCCAAGTTTTCTCCTAAAATGTATTTGCATATGCAGCACAAACATAACATTTGACATGCAGGCTAAAATACATATTTGCAAGACTAATACAAAAAAAAAAAAATTGCAAACTCTTGTAAGCTCAATTTCAAATATTTCCATTAGCTGGAGAGGTTGCACCAGAGCCGGAAACACCTGTAAAGGTTGAGAGAGACAGATAAACAAGCAGCATGTTTATGTGTGGATCTGTTGAATCTCACTGTAAAAAGTGTTTGAGACATTTACTGACTGTGCACAACAAAATCCCCAGTTAAATTAACACCGCTTGGTGTTTATACAACCAGCAGAGTTTTAAAGTAACACTGAAGCAGTGTTGGAGTTAATTAGATAATTAAGTGAAGATGGTGTCTGCAGCTGAATCATCCACCCATCCTGTTTCCAAACCGCTGGTCCAATGCAGGGGTCCTCAACACTGGATCTACTGTACCTTTAACATTATTAGGGCCCAAGCGAATTAAGCGCGCAGGGCCCTCTTGTTCTTCTAAGGATTATTTATTTATTTTTTTTCCATCTTCCGGGGCTTTTTGGGGGCCTTAACATGCTCAAAAACTCTTGAAAATTGGCACACACATTGGAATCCGCGGCCATTAGGACGCCGCAGAGGCTGGTATCCGGGCGTGGCAGGGGGGCTCGACAGCGCCCCCTTGAAAAAAGTCTGAAAATTTGGTCCATATATTAAACACGCTTGCACGTATTAGTATGAAACTCGGTACACATATAGACCTCATCGGGCCGAACAACTTTCGTACTCTAAGTTAAACGCCACGCCAACAGGAAGTCAGCTATTAAGGGTTGTTTGAAAAACGCATGCTCTGGAATTTGATATACTCCTCCTAGAAGATTAATCCGATCGCCACCAAACTCGGTTAGCATGAAGTCAAGACACTGATGATTAAAAATTGCCAGGGGATTTTTGATATCTCGAACGGTTTGGCCGTGGCGAGGCAACGAATTTATGGCGAGAAAAAGGAAACAGGAAATGTGTTATAACGTCTGCATACATATATTGATCTTTATGAAACTTCACGAGTGTGTTGGTTGTAGTAGTCCGATCACATGGATGTGACTATTGTGAGTCAAAGTTATAGCGCCACCAACTGGCAGCAGGAAGTGTATCACTTTTTGAAATGCTTTGAGATCACCCTCTTATTTTTACCTGATTTGCTTCAAACTTCATCAGTGTAATGTCAATACACAGCAGATGTAGACCTATGACAGGATTTTTGATATTTGAAATATTGTTGCCATGGCGACAGGTCAAACTGTAATAATATTCTTGAGTGTTTTTGAGGCTCTTAATATGCTTCAAATTGCATGAAACTCGACACACACATCAATATTGTCAACCAGTAGACATGGACAAAGCCATAGAAATGGGCATGGTGGAGGGGCTCAGTAGCGCCACCTTTTGACAAAAGTGGGGGGGTTAGTTTTTCCTACAGTCACCAAACTCGGTACACATATTGACCTCATCAAGCCGGACAATTTTCTAATTTACATTCATTAGCTCCGACCAACAGGAAGTCGGCTATTTTTGTTTGAATGTTAATTTTTTGAAAAAACAGGCTATGAATTTTATACTACTACTCCTACAGGGTTTATCCAATTTACACCAAGCTTTTTTTAACTTGTTGCTAACACATTGAAGTTGTTTAATTGCAAACGGATTTTGGATATCTCAAACGGTTTGGCCGTGGCGAGGCAACAAATTTATGGCGAGAAAAGGGAAACAGGAAATGTGTTATAACTTCTGCATACATTGATTGATGTTTATGAAACTTCACGAGTGTGTTGGTTGTAGTAGTCTGATCACATGGATGTAACTATTGTGAGTCAAAGTTATAGCACCACCAACTGGCAGCAAGAAGTGTATCACTTTTAAAATGCTTTGAGATCTCCCTCTTTTTTTCATCTGATTTGCTTCAGACTTTATCAGTGTAATGTCAATACACAGCAGATGTAGACCTGTGACAGGATTTTTGATATTTGAAATATTGTTGCCATGGCAACACATCAAACTTTAATAATATTCTTGAGTGATTTTGAGGCTCTTAACATGCTTCAAATTGCATGAAACTCGACACACACATCAATATTGTCAACCAGTAGACATGGACAAAGCCATAGAAATGGGCGTGGTGGAGGGGCTCAGTAGCGCCACCTTTTGACAAAAGTGGGGGGGTTAGTTTTTCCTACAGTCACCAAACTCGGTACACATATTGTTCTCATCAAGCTGGACAATTTTCTAATTTACATTCATTAGCTCCGACCAACAGGAAGTCGGCTATTTTTGTTTGAATGTTAATTTTTTGAAAAAACAGGCTATGAATTTTATACTACTACTCCTACAGGGTTTATCCAATTTACACCAAGCTGTTTTTAACTTGTTGCTAACACATTGAAGTTGTTTAATTGCAAACGGATTTTGGATATCTCAAACGGTTTGGCCGTGGCGAGGCAACGAATTTATGGCAAGAAAAGGAAACAAAGTGTTATAACTTCTGCATACATTAATTGATTTTGATGAAACTTCGGCTTAGTCTTCGTTGTACAAGGCTGATCACATGGATGTGACTATTGTGATTCAAAGTCATAGCGCCACCAACTGGAAGCAGAAAATGTGTCACTTTCAGCATACATTGAGATCACCCTCTTATTTTTACCTGATTTGCTTCAAAATTCATCAGAATAATGTTAAAACTTGGCACATGTAATCCTCTGAAAATGGGCAGGGAGGAGGGGCTCTATAGCGGCACCTTGTAGTGCAGTAAATGTGGAGTGAATTTGACATAGTCCTTTGATGTTTAACCGTTTTAAATGCCTATTGCCCGCTGTGCACAGTTGCCCTGAAGCCACCGGGGTGGCGGTGCCACCGGGCTTGGGCCCGCCATCGCTGCTCGCAGCTATATTTTATTTATTGGTTTAAATAGTAGAAAAATAGGCATTATTCATCAAATTATTTGACCACCAGTCTCTCTCTCTCTCTCACACACACACACACACACACACACACACACACATATATACAATTATATACCTAAAATGGTGATTTTGGAGGGTACTGAGGGGTTTAATCAAGGCATATTTGGTAAAATCCTTGATCTGTCTAGTGGGGTCCAGGGGCATTTAATAATTTAAACTATTTAATAGTTTAATTATTACACAGAAAAATGTAAAAATTTTTACATAATACATTACAGTGTTAATGTAAAGGGAATGGTAAGGGAGGATGGTGGCTTTACAGAGAAGATGCTTTTTGTAATTTTTTTCAAAAAGGGGGATGCCATCCCTCCCCGCATCCCCCCTTAAATCGAGCCCTGACTATATAAGTGGAGTTATGTAGGGAATAGTGAATGAGAGTATAGGGGCCGATTTCAAACAAACAACAAGTCCTTGTGTTTCTCTTTTCTTCAGTGATTCTTCTTATCTTAAATAATGCACCATTGAGTGGTGCATTGATGGTGTAATGGTGTCTAAAATAATGCTCAATCGCTTCAGTGTTACTTGGTGGTTCCCATATAAACACAGAGCAGTGTTAATTTAACACCGGGATTTTGCTGATTGTTCTGTAAATGTCAGCAGATGTTCTGTACGCTGCATCCAAAGCTATGTATGATCACTCACGTCAGCCATCTAAAGATTTCTACACTTAGGGTGCGTTCACACTTGTCATGTTTGGTTCGAATAAAACCATCCCTGGTGCGATTGCTCGGTTAGTGCGGTTCATTTGAACATATGTGATCGCTGCCATCCGAACCCTGGTGCGCACTAAACAAGCGGACCGAGACCGCTGAAAAGATGGGTCTTGGTCTGCTTCCTAACGAACTCTGGTGCAGTTCGAATGATATATGAAGGCAACACGGACCAAAGACATGTAACCGAACCAAAAACAGGAAGACGAGACCCTAAAAAGGACAGAATCCTCACGCATATCGGTTTTTCTCGTCATAGTCGCGAGTTTGCCCATCACAGGCATCAGACGCGCGTCTCTATGCAGCAGATCATTTGTGTGTGTGACGGATGGATTCCCGCCGGTGTTTTGACTATACACATTTTATAAGCTCTTCACGAGTTCCTAGCTGGCCAAAATACCATCACATGCAGGCTACACACCACTACGCACACACAATGAGTGCATTTATCTCAGCACACAGCATTGTTTTAGATGTTCAGTAAGTTCCATCTCAAAATATGCAATACGTCATAAAATCCGACCAATCACGTTGTGAATGTATCCCTATGCCTTAAGGTTCGGTATCTTTTGGTTCTGTGATAAAATTGCCAATCTGAACGCTAACCGGACCAGGACTAAATGTTTTTTTTTTCTTCTTTGGTCCGGACCAAATGAACCAAACAAACCGAACTACAAGTGTAAACGCACCCTTAAATTGCTTCATATACACTAGTCATAGTTCAATGCAACAGTACACATACTTAAAAAAAAAAAATCCAACTTAACTTTTTGCACTCAGTTAAGATGTATTTACATAGAATATTAAGTATGTTCAAATTGTCAAATTTAATGTTGTTTGACATGATAAAGTTTAGTTGGATTAACTTTATGAATGTAAGGTGAACTTACTTTTTTTTAGTTTTCAGTATAAACATTTTCTGTAAAAAATGTTTTTGTTCACTCAACTTTTTGAAGTACTCATTTCCACTGACTTATTTAGAGTATTTAGTTATTTGAACTTACAGTTCAATATCAAAGTTATCTTTCATGTAACCTAGTGTGGCTTATTTTATTAAATCAACCAAATAAATAATTATTTTATTTCAATAATTTTTTCATGTCAATTGTAGAGCTGGGTATCAATTCAGATGTCCCAGTTTGATTTGATTTTCAAGGTCTCGATTCTTGATTTTTTTTTATTCAGTGAATTAAATAAATTTTCACTGGCCCCACCACAAAAAAAAAAAAAAAAATAAATTAATAAAATAGATATTGTTTTTAACCCATGTATAGCCTTTTGAGACCACAGCTAAAACTACTACTATAAATTTCAAAGATTATTAAAGACAAGTAAATAGTCATTCATAAAAAACAACAAATAATTAAACTACAAGCAATAGCTCAAATAAGGCAGGTCTGATAAATTTGCAATGTCTAAATAATGTTAGATGTGGTCCTCAAGGGTACGATTTCCTTGGCGTAGGGTGACGCGTCTAACTTCTGGATTCATAGTGGTCAGGCATTCTGTAATGATTTGCAGGGGTACAAGGAGGCATGCAGAGAAGAGGATCCACGTGCAGTTTACAATTTATTCTAGTAATCCATAAAATCGACAAACACAGGTATCAGCAAACACGAGGGGAAACACCAGAAGAACACAGGATTACATTCAACAACTGACAAACCACAAGTGAGACACCAACACTACTATACACTGGAACAAACAAGCTTAAAGGGATAGTTCACCTAAAAATGAAAATTTGATGTTTATCTGCTTACCCCCAGCGCATCCAAGATGTAGGTGACTTTATTTCTTCAGTAGAACACAAATGATGATTTTTAACTCCAACCATTGCCGTCTGTCAGTCATATTATGCATTAAAACAAATAAATTACAGGGAACGATAATAATTCTATGTAAAAGTAATTTCACTCTGACACTTGTTTAGAGAGGTTTACGAATCACCAAATACAATGGCTTCGGTTTAATAACAAGATACAGAATAAAAACACAAAAACATAAAAGCGAGCAAAGTCTTCACCCGAGGTATGGCAATCTTCTGTTGTACAACTTCCAATATATATATATATTCTGATAACATCCTTTTTCCTGACATAATACATCTCCTTGTTTGTCAAAGTATAAGATACACAGGTCATCTACAGGCTACACCCATTCAACTACTTTTAACACATTTTACTAATTTGAACTTTCTGACCTTCAAACTGGCTCCCTCTAACGTTTCTAGTTCAGCAAATAAAGCATAGAGTTTGTTTAGCTTGCATTAAAAAAACACACATATTCTTTAGCTTGCGTTAAAAGCATACGTCTTGGTTAGTACCAATTCTCCTTAATACTTCTCGTTTCAGCAACCGAAGCACCCCTTGTGGTTAGCTTGGTCAGTACTAGTTCTCCTTAAGGCTTCTTGCTCAGCAACTGAAACGTACATTGTGGTTAGATTGCCTCAACACTTCTAGATATGAAAAATAAAAACTTACATCTTGGCCAGTTTGCATTTTGACCTTTTTGGCCTTTACACAAAATTCAGACTCAACCGGCACTGAAGCTTTTGTATTCAAAGTTTCAACCTCATTTGTAATCTGTTCCAGATCACACATAAAGTATTCAACATACATGATTGTTTAATAAGCATAATCAACTTCAAATTAATTCTTTGCTGCTGTCTTAGAAATTTAAGCATTTCTTTGGCCTTCGGATCCATCTTCATCCCTTCCACTTTCATGGTTCTTCTTCTCTTCTTCGTCCTGTTCCTTCTTGATTTTGTCTTGCAAACTTTGAGTAACCAAATCAGCCATATCAACACTAGGTTCTCCCTGATGAATTGCTTCTGTTGATAGGAATTTTTCAGTACAGTTCATATTCGTTAGAGCCGTCTCCATGACAACAGACAAATCCAAATTAAACCCTGCGGCTTGTGACGACACAGTGATGTCCTAAGACATGAAACGATCGGTTTGTGCGAAAATCTTTTTACATTTTTTACCTCTAATACACCACTATGTCCAACTGTCTTGAACATCCGGTTAGTGAGGTCTGACCACACTCTGACAACAGAAGTGATGTCTCACACTCATTGAAGTATAACCGTGAGAGATCACTTCCGTCATCAAAACATGTTTTCTGACCTCACTAACCGGATGCTGAATGCAGATGGTGTTTTAGAGGTAAAAAAACGATATAAATACTGTTTGATTTCTCGCACAAACTGATCGTTTCGTGTCTTAGGACATCAATGTGTCATCACGAGGGTTTAATATGGATTTGTCTGTGCATGTTTTTTAACTCTTATAGATTGTGTTCCCATTGACAAGCATTATACGACTGACAGACTGCAAAGGTTGGAGTTAAAAATCATCATTTGTGTTATACTGAAGAAACAAAGTCACCTACATCTTGGATGCCCTGGGGGTAAGCAGATAAACATCAAATTTTCATTTTTGGTTGAACTATCCCTTTAACAAGGTAACAAGGGGGCGTCGTAATAATAAGTGTCCATGGTAACTAACAAGGGAATGGCAGCAGGGAAACAAGAGGACAGGGGACACAGGCCGGGATCATGACAATTCCCATTGACTTTATTCTTTCATAAGTTGTTTCTGAGAATTAACAGAGGTTTAGTTCTAATTAATGTTGATTTTCTTTTATTAAAATATATTTTTGTTTGAAAAGTGAAAAGCATTTGCTTTAGTTGAGCACTTGACCCTTGGCTTGTCTTAAATGTCTTTTTTACACCAATTGCAACTAGTGGTTAAACGGATTGTTGTTGATTAGGGTGGCCATACGTCCGGATTTTGGCCATACAGGATTTTAAGCCCCCTGTCCGGCGCCCGGCGCCTCCTGTCCTCCTTTTTGGAGTTGCACTGAATCAGCCTAAAAAAAACCCGCACTAGAATCTTTATTAGGACGCAGCAGCATAGCGTCTAATGCCGTAAGATCTCTAGTCAAACAAACGATTGGCTGAAAGTGGTGTCAAATAAATATCTGATATGTCATTTGTTAAAAACGTAAACAAGCCTCCACGTGCTGGCTACGTCATATCATCACGTTTACATGCCGAAACGTCAGACCTCATTTAATTTGGAATGGACAAAAGAGCACAAATTTATAGCAAAAAGCAGCAGAGACGCTTTTCATGGATTTTGCACACTGTGTCGCTGTGAAGTGGACGTTAGTAGTCAAGGGAAAGCCGCCATTGACCGACATGCCAGCACGGAAAAACATAAAAGTAACCGACGAGCTGCAGGTACGTCTTCCCTGAGGTCATTTTTTCGAGAAGCATCATCACCTCAGGATGACAAAATCTCCGCTGCAGAGCTTTGTAAAGTCTATCATGCAGTCAAGCATCATCAGTCATACAGGAGTGTAGACTGTGGAGTGAAAGTTGACAGAGAGATCTTTTGTGACTCATCTACAGCTAAGGGGATGACTTGTGGGAAAACAAAAGCTAAGGCTTTGTGTGAGAATGTCCTAGCGTCCTACTCTGTACATATACATTCAGATTACATCACATTAAACAATCTGCCTTTTTCAGTGGCAACGGACGCATCAAACAAAGGTATGACCAAGTGTTTCCTGATTGTACTGAGATATTTGCACTTTGAGGAAGGTGTGCAACATGCACTGTTAGATTTTTATAATGACAGCAACGAAACTTCAGAGGCTATAACAAACCTGCTGCTGGCTAAACTGGAGATGTCTGGTCTTGATGTGAAAAATGTGTCTGCATATGCAGCAGACAATGCCAGTGTCAACTATGGAAAACACAACAGTGTTTATCAGAAATTGAAACTGGCTCAGAAGGATGTGCTACCTGCAAATTGTTTAGCCCATATCCTACACAATGCAACAAGATATGCAGCAGGCAGCCTGGATTTTGATGTTGAAAATGCTGTGCTCAAGATTTACAGCCATTTTAGCATGTCAGCAAGCAGAACAGCACAGTTGAAGGATTTCTGTGAGTTTGTGGAAGTGGAAGAATGCAACCTGCTACGGCATGTCATCACAAGGTGGTTGTCCCTGCTTCCATCTATTGACAGAATACTGAAGTACTGGAAGCATCTGACCAGCTACTTTCAGAGTGAAGGTGAGGAGCAATGCTCCCAGTTTTTGTGGAAATGTTTTGGAGAGGAAAGCATTGAAGTGTCTGAGACATATTTTCTTTTCCTCAGTCACATTCTAAAAATCTTCTCAGACACCATTGAAGCACTTGAGGCCAAATCGTTCAGCATAAAGTGTGTTTAAGGTAATGACTGAACTGAAACAGAAACTTTAGAGAAGGATGACGGACAGGTTCTTTGGCTTTACTGTGAACAGCAAACTCAAGCAGCTACTCCCTTACATGGCAAATAAATGTGTGGAGGATTTTCTTGGTTTCTATGAAAGAGCCAAGAAATACATAAGTGAAAGATATGACTTCTCTGAGAACAGCTTTCATAGCAAAGTGGCAAAGCTTGACCTCACAACTGCTGTGTCATATGAAGAATACAGTGATGATGTCCAGGCCTGTATGTATGAGGAATATGCCTCATCCACTGTATGAGGAATATGCCACGGTGAAAGCTTCCTTCACCTCTCCGGAAATGGAAGGTTGCCACAGTGAGGAGCGATATCTGAAACTGTTTTCCAAAGCAGATGTACCACTTGTGAATCTCAGGAAGATCAGTGCCTATATTTTCTCCATCCCATGCAGCAATGCACACACAGAACGAGTCTTTTCAATGATGACATCTACATGGAGAAATGAGAGGAATCGTCTGGATGTGGACAGCGTCAAAGCTGAGCTCCAAGTTTGTGTCAATTTCACCTTTCCCTGCACAGAAGTGTACAAGAACTTCCTTGGAAACAAAAAACTATTGGATGCAGCCAGGAAAGGGCAGAAGTATTGCAGATAGACAATCAACTATTTGGTGAGTACACTAGTCTTATGTGTGTTCACAAATCTGATGCATTTAGTTTACTGTGTATTGTATTTAACGAAGCAAATATATATAGGCTATACTCATTTCCTGTAGGAAGCTCTTAAGCCAAATTGATCTCTAATGCAGCATTTTGATTTTATGAATGGGCTATATGAAATATGAATATGTAATGGGTTTAAAACAGTACAGATTTTGGAAGGCTGATAACACTATTTTTGCTATGTTTTTATGTGTACCGCAGGAGATGAACAAGCTCAGGGGCAATGGGGGTTTGCCTTGGTGGCCATGATGACCCTAGAGATGCTGTTGTCGCCTGAGCTGCTGCAGAGGGTGAACTTCTTTGTTAAAGGTCCCGTTCTTCGTGATCCCATGTTTCAAACTTTAGTTAGTGTGTAATGTTGTTGTTAGAGTATAAATAAAATCTGTAAAATTTTAAAGCTCAAAGTTCAATGCCAAGCGAGATATTTTATTTAACAGAAGTCGCCTACATCGAACGGCCAGTTTGGACTACATCCCTCTACTTCCTTCTTTAATGATGTCACTAAAACAGTTTTTTGACTAACCTCCGCCCACAGGAATACACAAGAGTTGCGTTTATAGAGTGTGTTTGTCGCCATGTCGTCGAAACGCTGTTATTTTCATCCCGCAGTCCAATCACCGGGTCTGATTCCGGCTCAAATTGATAAGGTAAAATTAAAGACATGTTTACAATAACACTGAGCGCGTGCATCTCCACGTTATGGTAAGAGGCGTGACTTTTCCGGGCAAGATGCGCTAAGAGCTGCTGTCGAATCACAACACAGGAACCGCTGGCACAATCAGAACTCGTTACGTATTTCTGAAGGAGGGACTTCATAGAGCAAGGAAGTCATCAGCCCGTTTTTATGACAGTGGAAACAGCGGTATACAGATAAGTAAATTATGTGAAAAATACTGTTTTCTTACATGCGAAACATGAACACATGTTATATTGCACACTATAAACACAATCAAAGCTTCAAAAAAACACGAAAAACAGGACCTTTAAGAACTGAAATGTGTATTTATTTATTTGTTGCATTCATTATTTATGTATTTCTGTTATTTCCAGAAGTCCAGAAATATTATTTTTCTGTCAGTGTGCCAGTCTGCCAGATTATTTTATTTATTTATTTATTTATTTATTTATGTTATTTATGTTATTTCCAGAAGTCCAGAAATTTTATGTTTTCAGGCACTGTGCACTTTGCAAGACTTTTTTGAAACAGACATCACATTGTCTTGAATAAATACAAATACTGTGAACAAACACTTTTTTGCCTCTTCTGTTACACATATGTCTACATCAAATTGTCCGGCAATGAATAAGAGTAGGCTTTTTCAGAATCACTGTATCATGATACCATCGATATAATGGACAAAACTGTATTACGAGTACATTGTAGTTACGAGTACACCAGAGTCCTATGCAGTTTTCTTGCCTCACTAAATGCTGCAAAGTGTCCTCCTTTTTGATGTTATGGAAATGGCCACCCTATTGATGATCTGTACGGACTAAGGCCCACAGTTCGGGACACATGTGATTCGCGGATCAATTGCAAGTTTAACGCTGCATTCACACGAGGCATCAGCGTCAACGTCAACGCTTGACGGAGGGCGTGTCTGAAGCTTGTGTTGACGCGACCGTTATAGTGATAACAGCCAATCACATTACTTCGCTGTGTTGCATGAGCGCTATTGGCTAGCGACTGCTCTAGGGTATTTGCATAGGGCGATCTGAGTGGATGACGCCTGCGTTGGCGCTTGAAAATTTGAGAAATCTTCAACTTCTGCCGCTTGCAACGCGAGTGAAGCGACGCGACGGAACCCACAATTCAGTTCGGCAACGCATGACATCACCCATTCAAAGTAAATGAGAAGCGTAACGCCGACGCCCCGTGTGAATGCAGCGTAACCGCAATAGAGTGAAAGGTTATCATTTGAACGTGTTTTGTCTTGCTAGTTTACACATTAAATGGATATAAAACCATTCCAGCGCGCTAGAAGAGGCAAAAGAGGATTTTATTCACTATCGCACGCAGCGCTATTATCGGTGTGCACAGACGCACATATTCAAGGCTCGTGCGCAGAAAGAGAGAGGCGCGTTATAGCTCGCGAACTCAATTGATTTCTCTTTCGCGTCCTCAATGCACTTGGATGGACACATACACGCATTACGTCAGTCAAAACACCACTCTCAGCAAGTATTCTTGTAAACACATTCGGTTATGTCTTAATTGAACGAGGTGAGAATTCGGATGTGTATCTATCGGATGTGTGCGTGCATGGGGTCTTACTCTTAAAGTGACAGCAACCTATAAATACCTGCTGTTGTCTGTCATGTAAACCAAACGACAAAACACAGCTTTAACAAAGATTAATCTATATTAAATTTATACAGTGAACAGTGTCATTTTACATTTAATTATTACATTTCTGTACACAAAAATGAATACTACAGTTAGACCGTATACTTTATTTGTAACTTTATGTTGTATTTATCTATGCTTGTAATTGGTGTACAGAATTTGTTCTTTTTACAGTCTGTTCACTTGCCTTTAATGATATATTAGTTAGGCTAGTAGTTTCTGCTGTGGTATCAGAGTAAAGTGGGCTAAGTAATAAATGCAAAGTTAAGTTACCCCCTATCCCCCAGTTTAAAATATAAATAAATAAAAATTGTGCTGATCCGAAAAATGATCCGATCCGTAACTTCATAACCGTGATGTGATCCGAACCGTGAGTTTTGTGATCCATTGAACCACTAATTGCAACAGTGTTTCATTTAGAACACTTGTGCTTGGATAAAGTTTATCAGCTGAAGTTGTCTGCTTTTACAACATTCAAATGCTTGTTGTAAACTCATTTCAATTACTGTTTCATAGCAAAAACAGTAGTAGTAAGGTTGAGTTGTTTGGTGCATCCAGACAGAGATGTTCACAAGTCTTTTATCTGGAGTCCCAAGTCAAGTCTGAAGTCTATTAAAATGCGACTTGAGTCCGAGTTACTAACTCAAGTGCCCATCTCTGCACCCAGAATGCACTGCAGCATTAAGCTTTTTGTTGATTGTCACCATTGTTGAGATTGATACGTTGATTCTTGATGTCATTGTGTGTCTGAATGATGCTGTAGATCAAAACGTACCTTTTTTCTTAAATTCTTCAAATTATCAGATTGTCATGCCTCTGCTGGAGTAAATATCACAAGATCAGTAGAAAGTTTTGAGATACTCATAACACTAAACCCTAACAATCAGTGATGAGGTTTCAGATGTGATCAGTGAAACAAACCACTTTATGATGTTTATATAATTAATAAGTAGCAAGCATATGATTTTTAGCTTACTTTAACACAACGAGCATTTTCTAAAGCAGACAAAAAAGATTAATTGGAAAATTCAAGGATCAAAACCACAACTAAAAGAAACACTATTCACCAAAATCGTTACTTAAAATATATATATATTATTGTCAATTATAAATAAATAAGTGGAGCTTCTAAAGCCGTTTTTGGAGTTGTTTAATCATCCTCTGCTGAGATCTTGACTCTTTAGAGATTTAATTTAATTGTTTGCAGTTGATGTTAGATCAATTATTATTTGCAGTAGAAATGAATTTGAATGAAAAACTTGCCAAATGAAACATAACTGAAACATTTGAAATAAAATAATTGTTAACAATTGACATAACAACTGAAATTAAATAATTTATTTGGTTTAACTAAGAAAATAAGTCAAATTAGGTTAAATAAACATGAGCTGTGGTATTGAGAACTTAAGTAAGTTCACTTTACTTTTGTGAAGTCATTTAAAAACAACTACATTTGTCAAGTTGAATTTTTAAAAAAGTAAATACAACTTAATTGAGTCAATGTAAAAGATAACTCAAAAAGTAAAAGAAACTAATTTTTTTTTTTTTACAGTGTGTAATCATATCTTATATTTATTCACTGTCGGGGTATATCAGAGCTCGAGTTGAAACTGTTTCATTCAGCCCCTCATCAAATAAGTTAAAGATTAAGGTATTAGGCAAACAAACTCATTAAACACTGTTTTGCAGTTGTAGATGGAAGTGTGTTTACCTCTGATCTTCTTCCTCCTACGGAAAACAGAGAGAACTATTAAAAATGTATATATTAAAAAAGAAAAGGCTTGAAATTCATCCATGTACATTAGATGTGAGATTGATTTTTGGAAATTTTTAGTGGATTGACTTGAGTTTTTGATTGAGATTGAGTGTGCAGATATACTTCACTCACTTTATGAATACGACGATGATGATGATGATGATGAAGATCAATACTATCATGATCCAGTAACCTGTATGCTGAGCAACTGAAACAAGATGATCATGAAGATCATTTCACATGTGAGACAATTGAAACTGAAAGAGTGCCTGTTTATAGAAAATACCTTTAACAGTGAGTGAAACAGACGCTGATCTCTGAGATCCATATTTATTCTGAGCCTCACAATAGAAGCGTCCACTGAAACTGGAGTTGAGGCTGGAGATGCTGAAACTCTGTCCAGATCCAACAGCTGAGCTTTCATTCTCCTTAAACCAGCTGAAGTTCAGAGCAGGAGGGTTTGAATCACTGCTGCAGTTCAGACTCACTGAATCTCCTGATGTTATTTCACCAGACGGACTGACGGACACTGAGACGCTCTTTGGTGGATCTGAAATAGAACAAAAATGTCTCATCAATAATGACAAATCTCACTGAAACTTCAGAATCTGTTGTCAGTTTCTGCAGCAGCATTCACTCACACATGACATTCAGCATCACAGCATTAGAGTCTCTCTCTCCATGTTTATTTCTGGATCTGCACTTGTATCCTCCACTGTGATCAGAGTTGATCTTTGAGATGCTGAAACTCTGTCCAGATCCTACAGACTTTCCCTCCTTAAACCAGCTGAAGTTCAGAGCAGGAGGGTTTGAATCACTGCTGCAGTTCAGAGTCACTGAATCGCCTGACACTATTTCACCAGACGGACTGATGGACACCGAGACGCTCTTTGGTGGATCTGAAATGGAACAAAAATGTCTCATCAATAATGACAAATCTCTCTGAAACTAGAGGATTTTTGTCAGTTTCTGCAGCAGTGTTCACTCACACATGACATTTAAAGTCACAGCATCAGAGTATTTCTCTCCATGTTTATTTCTGGATCTGCACATGTATCCTCCACTGTGATCAGAGCTGATCTTGGAGATGTTGAAGATTCTTACAGATCCTACAAATGTTCTTCCTTTAAACCAGCTGATTTCTGCAGGAGGGTTTGAATCACTGCTGCAGCTCAGAGTCACTGAATCACCTGACACTATTTCACCAGATGGACTGATGGACACTGAGACACTCTTTGGTGGATCTGAAATAAAACAAAAATGTCTCATCCACAACCACAAATCTCACTGAAACTTCAGGATCTGTTAACAGTTTCTGCAGCAGTGTTTACTCACACATGACATTCAGCATCACAGTATCAGAGTCTCTCTCTCCATATTCATTGATGGATCTGCATATGTATCCTCCACTTTGATCAGAGCTGATCTTTGAGATGTTGAAGATTCTTCCAGATCCTACAAACGTTCCTCCTTTAAACCATGTGAAGTTCAGAGCAGGAGGGTTTGAATCAGTGCTGCAGCTCAGCGTCACTGAATCTCCTGACACTATTTCACCAGATGGACTGATGGACACCAAGACACTCTTTGGTGGATCTAAAGAATAAAATGTAAATGACATTGAGTAAGACCGATAATTAAACAATTATCAACCAGAACTGATCAAAAAATAAAGACTTACACATGACATTCATGTTCACAGCAGCAGAGGACTGAGATCCATGTTTATTTCTAGCAGAGCAATAGTAGTTTCCACTGGCCTCCGACTTAATATTAGTGATGCTGTAGGTGTCACCAGATCCTAGTAATGTTTCTCCTTTAAACCATGTGAAGTTCAGAGCAGGAGGGTTTGAATCACTGCTGCAGCTCAGAGTCACTGAACCTCCTGATGTTATTTCACCAGACGAACTGATGGACACTGAGACACTCTTTGGTGGATCTACATGAAATATAAAACATGAAAATTATTTTGTTTATGCCATGAATGTCCATTATCATTTGGAACTATTAATGAAGTGTATCTGTAAGTACAAATCAAAATAGTGATGAGAAAGGAGAAAATCAATATCTGACCTGTTGAAAGGTCCATAAAAGAATATTACATTTACAGATTTATAAACCCAAGATTCATAAAAAAAGATCACTAAACACAGATGCATGCTGTACATTCATTTTGCATGTTAATACATGAATAAAAAAATTAAACAAAAATGCCATGCAGTCTGTACACTGTACAATCTAATTAGACTTACTTAAAGCATGCACATTTTAAAATAAACAAATAAAGTGAAATAGAAATAGTATGTTGTATTCACTTACACAAGAGTTATAGTAACTAAAAAGAACTATTGCTTGTACTTGCTAATTATATATATATTATAATTACAATTCCACCGGTGTATAAAGCACACGAACGAGGAGATAAGAATTAAGTAAGTCTTTACTTGAAAATCCAACAGGAGAATACAGGAACAGACAGGAACATACACCAGTGTAGACATGAACGATACCCGGTAACATACTAAAGATAAACAGGAACTTAAATACACTGATTAATTAACTCAAATGCTGAACAGCTGTGATGAATGTGATTAGAGTCCATGGTAACAGATTGTGGCGGGAAACTAGAACAAAGGAACACGTGACAGATGACAACAAACAAACTGAAAGTCCATGTGACTGTAACATTACACCACCTCCCGGATAGGTGCGTCCTCCTGTCGTAGAGAGAGGGGAAGATGAAGATAGGATGCTGATGACGATGTAGGAGGCGACTCAGGAGGCGGACGGCTAACCGGGAGGAGGCGGACGGCTAACCGGGAGGAGGCGGAGTACAAGGTGGTGCAGGAGGTGGTGAAGTCCGGGAGATGGCCTTGAAAAGGGGCTGCAGGATGTTGTGCCAGGCACCAGCCAGGGTAGTGCCCCACGGCGGCGTTGATGGAGGGAGGATCCATGGAAGGGTCTTGATGATGACCACCATGGGGAAGACCGCAGTCAATGACGGTGAGGATGGAGCCCACCGCGTAGTCGATGAGCTGAGGTGGTGGAGAGATGGTGATGATCCAAGCGGCCACGACGGAGCCGCAGTGACGACCTCCTGAGATTGAGGAGGGGATCCAGAGGTCTTAAGACGTGTTGGAGCGACCGAGGGTGGAGACAGAGCCTGAGGTAGGGCGGAGTAGGCCGTAGGTAAAGGGGTGGAGGACCAGAGAGCAGCGGACAGTCCGCAGGTCCGCAACGAAGGTGAAGCTATGTCTGACCCAGGTGGAGTCCGGTGTGGTCGAAAGGCCGATGGTCAACTCCGAGGTCGAGGGTGGATGGAGTGCAGAAGTCAGGGTGATGGATGGAGGCAGCTCAAGACCATCCGAAGCTGGAGGCGGAGCTTCGGGCTCCTTGTGCCCAGGAGGAGACGGATCCTGGCAGAACCCAGATGGTGCCACGCTACTGAGAGTAGGTGGTACCGAGGGGATGAAGGGAGACGGAGATGACTGGGTGGCACTGATGGCTGTAAACTGGGAAACAGGCTAGAGTTTCATGCAAAAATCCAAGAGCAGTGGTGAGTCACAGGAAGGTTAGTGATAAGGTGGGAGAGGCACGCTGGACGGCACCAGCTGGACAGGAGACAGTACACCTTAAGTCCAGCAGTATTTCAGCAAAAAACTCACTTCTGGACCCTCGACGTCCACCAACACTCCCTCAGTAATGTATGGTTCGGCCAGCTCACACACCTGGTCAGATACGCGCTGCTCGGGCTCCATGGTGATGTGACCTCTGATCACTCTTGTGTGCGTGAGCATCTCAATCGTGGCGGTCTCCGTCATACTACCTGCGGTGGGCTCAGATCATAAATCCTCGTCATCTGGGTGGTTCTGGCTGGGCACTGGCTGGGGAGTGGAGCTGGCGGCAACTTCAACGAGAATGGTGAATGGTGATCCGCAGGATGCCAGCACCCACTCCACATAGGACTATGAAGCTCCCTCGAGGACCCTCCCATGGACAGCTGTGCACGTGTGGTGTTGTTTAGTCCAATGAACAGGAACGTGCACAGGCAGTAGTCCGGGAAGGTGGTCTGATGTGCAAGATCCAAAAATTGTTCTAAATGTCTCTCGAGGGAGCTTTCTCCCTGCTCAAGGCACATAAGTGTAACAGCTGGGTACATTGTGCAAGCAGGAGGGAAAATGGAAACAAAAAACACTGAACATGAAAAACAAAAAGAAAATCCTACAAACAAACATGTTGCTTACTGTCTTGGTCGGGAATTCTGTTATAATTCCACTGGTGTATAAAGCACACAAAAGAGGAGATAAGAATAAAGTAAGTCTTTACTTGAAAATCCAACAGGAGAATACAGGAACAGACAGGAACATACACCAGTGTAGAATTAACGATACCCGACAACATACTGAAGACAAACAGGAACTTAAATAGTTAATAATTATTAAATAATAATTAACTCAAAAATGACGAACAGCTGTGATGAATGTGATTAGAGTCCATGGTAACAGATTGTGGCGAGAAACTAGAACAAAGGAACACGTGACAGATGACAACAAACAAACTGAAAGTCCATGTGACTGTAATATATATATATATATATATATATATTACACTGATCAGGCATAACAATATGAGCACTGACAGGTGAAGTGAATAACCTGATAATCTCTTCATCACAGCACCTGTTAGTCGGTTGGATAGGTTAGGCAGCAAGTGAACATTTTGTCCTCAAAGTTGATGTGTTAAAAGTGGGCATGCCCAAAGCCGAATACCATATTCGGAAAGGAAATGACGTGTTTTATGGAGACCCTAAAAGGAATACACATGAGATGGGAGGAAAAAATATATTTCAGTGCTTTCTCATACAATTATATAGTTGGGTAATTATAATGTAAATATTTTGCCAGCTTCAGGAAGCTGCTGTTAATATGCGGAGTATTGAAATCGCTTTTGAATGTTTTCGTTTTTACTTTCCCTTACGAGATTCGCAATCACACGTGCTGTGTGTATACTAGGGGAGCGTCAGTACCTATTACACATTTCACAAGATTAGACATTTGTCAGTGATGCTCGGGAACTGCAAAACATTCACCTTTGTCCTATCAGCCATCTCTCCTTACTCCCTTTATGTGGTAAGTGAAATCTGTTGTACTACAAAGTAACAGACTCCTGCAGGCAAACGACTAACCATGTCCCTTTCAGGGCTCCATAGACTGCATTTTTTTCGTGCCTTTCCAAATACAGATTTAGGCTTTGGACACACCCCTAGTTTGAAGCAGTAAAAATGGGCAAGCGTAAAGATTTGAGCGAGTTTGACAAGGACCAAATTGTGATGGCTGGATGACTGGGTCAGAGAATCTCCAAAACTGCAGCTCTTGTGGGGTGTGGGTCCCAGTCTGCAGTGGTCAATATCTATCAAAAGTACTCCAAGGAAGGAACAGTGGTGAACCGGCGACAAGATCATGGGCGACCGAGGCTCATTGATGCACGTGGGGAGCGAAGGCTGGCCTGTGTGGTCCGATCCAACAGATGAGCTACTGTAGCACAAACTGCTCAAGAAGTTAATGCTAGTTCTGATAGAAAAGTGCCCATGCTGACCCCTGTCCACTGCCGAAAGAGCCAACAGTGGACACGTGAGCATCAGAGGTGGACCATGGAGCAGTGGAAGAAGCTGGCTTTATGAATCACGTTTCTTTTAACATGGGGAACACATGGCAACAGAATGCACTATGGGAAGAAGGCAAGCCGACGGAGGCAGTGGGATGATTTGGGCAATGTTCTGCTGGGAAACCTTGGTTCCTGCCATCCATGTGGATGTTACTTTGACACGTACCACCTACCTAAGCATTGTTGGAGACCATGTACACCCTTTCATGGAAATGGTATTCCCTGGTGGCTGTGGCCTCTTTCAGCAGGATAATGCTCCTGCCACAAAGCAAAAATGGTTCAGGAATGGTTTGAGGAGCACAACAACGAGTTTGAGGTGTTGACTTGGCCTCCAAATTCCCCAGATCTCAATCCAATCAAGCATCTGTGGGATGTGCTGAACAAACAAGTCAGATCCATGGAGGCTCCTCCACGCAACTTACAGGACTTAAAGGATCTGCTGCTAACATCTTGGTGCAGATACCACAGCACACCTTCAGGGGTCTAGTGGAGTCCATGCCTCAACGGGTCAGGACTGTTTTGGCAGGAAAAGGGGACCAACACAATATTAAGAAGGTGGTCATAATGTCATGCCTGATCTGTGTATATATAGTTTACTCAAATAATTATATATATAACATTGATGCAACATGAAATCTCAGTTATTTGATTTCAAATAAAAGGAAGTAATAAATATTACAAATGGGAACACAGATCACCATAATGGTGAGTTTAAAAAACAAAAACAAACAAACAAACAAACAAAAACAGAAGTGGAGGAAATGAGTGAAATGTCAATTAAAGCAGAACTAAGTAACTTTTTTTACCTTCATAAATAGTTTTCTAAGTCCTTACGATGGTTAATTGACTTGTAGCAGTGTGTTTGAGGCGAGCACTAACCCCCTCTGGCACGTCTACGCCAGAATACAGCACTTGCAACTTGAGCTGCAGCGACCCGAAACAATCTTGCCTCATGTTCACGTTCACGCGAGAGTGACAAAATGCTTTACGGCAATTCAAAAACAATGTATATTATGACTTTATAAGACAATTTCGAAAATTACCCACCTCCATCGAGTGTACTGTATTGCAAATTACCCACCTCCTCTTTCTTGTACTATATTTGCAAAACTACTGCGCTGGTGAGCGTTGTAGTCGTTGTAGTCCAGAGCTGCGCTTGGAGTATTTACGACAGTGTGATTGACTGAAGGAAACTGTAGGGGGAGCTTCGCAAATCTTACTGAGATCTGCTTTAAGAATTGCCCCGCCTCAAAAACCTTTTGCTTGACAAAATGGTACTCAAACCAATGAATCATTACTTGGGTTTTGAGTAAAAAGGGCATAGTATGTGAATAGTACAGATTACTTGCTTTTTACAATTAAGACATTAAGTAAAGTTAAATAAAAAATGTTAGTTAGAATCACTGTTGGATTTTACAGTGTATGACTGGATCAATATTAATGAATCAGTTAATACTCACATTCAATATTAAGATAAACAGGTGGAGAGATCTTATGTTCACTTCCTCTTACAGCACATTGATAGTTTCCTACATCAGAAAGGCTGACTGGCTGCAGCTGAATCTGATTCACATTCTCAATTCCTTCAGTTAATATCCGTGTGTTTCTGTACCAGACGAATGTTGTTTGTTCAGGCAGAGAGCAGCTGCTTTTACATGTCAGATTGACTGAATCATTCTCTTTCACACTCTGCTGTGTCTCCACCTGCAGGTCTGACAGACCAACAACAAGAACAACCGATTCACTGTTAGCTGAGTGATAGTTTACTCAATAATAAAAATTCAGTCATTATTTATGGCTTTGTTCTAAAGCTGCATGAACTTCTTTTTCAGAACACCAAACATGAAAACGGAAACAATAAACAAACAAACAAATAAATAAACATCCTGTTTGTGGTTGTCCAGTTAAGTTCATGTTTTATAATGCTTGCATGTATAGCGCTTTTGTGCATATTGTTTCAAAGCAGCTTTAACAGCCAATGAATGTTTTAATGATACAAAACCACTAAGCAAAGTGATGTCCAGAAGACGTCTTTTCAAAATTTTTTGTCATAAAGTCGTACCAGAGGTGTAAAGTACTTGAGTAATTTTACTTGATTACTGTACTTAAGTATTATTTTTGGGATTTTTACTTTACTTGAGTACATTTAAAAATCAATACTTTTACTTTTACTTGATTACATTTTTTGAGAAAAAAAGAGTACTTTTTACTCCTTACAATTTTATTTACAGTCAAAAAGTACTTATTTTTTGAAGATCACTTCATTCTATTTTCTTTTGCTATTACCAAACCACTTGAATTGCGCTGATGACCAGTTTAATTTAAAGGTTATTTAATCAATGTGATTCATTTTCACATTCCATGAAACTGGTCAGACATGTTCATTGGTCCTTTGGAAGTGACGTCATGTCACATCAATTACCACAATGTACAGCACCTTGACCTCAAAGAATATACACTAACAAGAAGCGACACTCAACAGAATGTTCCATTGCAACACCTGCGCCCAGCAGCGGCCCTACGTTTCCACCATTTTGGGGTGAAGGCGACTTGGCAGTCCACTAGTTTCTATGGCAATATCAGCTGCTTTGTTTAAAAAAAAAAAAAAAAAAACTTTTTCACAAAACCTTTTTGCTCTCAGTCAGTTTGGGTTAAAACTCTTTAAAAGATCTAGTATTAGTATTAGACTTATAAACACTGAATTAATACCGACATATGAAATTAAATTATGACATGCATCAGAAAAATTGGGAATGTTGGACAATAAATATATGAATATAACAGCTTGATTTTGCAATGTTGTCTAATGTCCATTGAAGCAAAAGTGACCAAAAGTGGGAATAATGCAATAACAGACACAGCAATGCATCATGTATAAGATCATTATGTGTGTATCGTGATCCATTAAAGGTGCCCTAGATTCAAAAATTGAATTTATCTCGGCATAGATGAATAACAAGAGTTCAGTACATGGAAATGTCATACAGTGAGTCTCAAACACCATTGTTTCCTCTTTCTTATATAAATCTCATTTGTTTAAAAGGCCTCTGAAGAACATGCGAATCTCAACATAACACCGACTGTTAACGTAACAGTCGGGATCATTAATATGTACGCCCCAACATTTGCATATGCCAGCCCATGTTCAAGGAATTAGACAAGGGCAGGACGTCTGGATCTGTGCACAGCTGAATCATCAGACTAGGTAAGCAAGCAAGAACAATAGCGAAAAATGGCAGATGGAGCGATAATAACTGACATGATCCATGATAACATGATATTTTTAGTGATATTTGTAAATTGTCTTTCTAAATGTTTCGTTAGCATGTTTCTAATGTACTGTTAAATGTGGTTAAAGTTACCATCGTTTCTTACTGTATTCACGGAGACAAGAGCCGTCGCTATTTTCATTTTTAAACACTTACAGTCTGTATAATTCATAAACACAACTTCATTCTTTATAAATCTCTCCAACAGTGTGTAATGTTAGCTTTAGCCATGGAGCACCATCAAACTCATTCAGAAACAAATGTAAACATCCAAATAAATACTATACTTACGCGATTAGACATGCTGCATGACGAACACTTTGTAAAGATCCATTTTGAGGGTTACATTAGCTGTGTGAACTTTTTTTATGTTGTTTAAGTCAAGCGCGAGCTCTTGGGGCGTGGAGCACGGGATTTAAAGGGCCACACACCCTGAATCGGCACATTTATAATGATGCCCCAAAATAGGCAGTTAAAAAAATTAATAAAAAAAAAACTATTGGGTATTTTGAGCTGAAACTTCACAGACACATTCAGGGGACACCTTAGACTTATATTACATCTTTTAAAAACATGTTCTTCGGCACCTTTAAAACGTACAATATAGCTTATTTCAATTCAGACCTAGATATTATTACTATTACTCCACTAGGTCTGAAATATACTGATCGCTGTAAATATGATGATCTTAAATGTATTAATTATTAATTTAATATTAATAAATGTGTAAAGTTTCATAAAATGGAAATACTCAATAAAGTAGGCTAACTACATTACCTCAGATGGTTGAATGGTTGGATTCCACAACTGGTAAAATAAAACATATATAAGACAATACAACATTTACTGTAGGAGCCATACAATTTACTGGTGACTTAATTTAAAAAACTGTTCTATTGCGCTTCTGATTTGGCAGTGAAATTCTCAGATTTTGGGTACGTAAAATGTGAAGGATTCAATGCTCCAGTTAGTATTTTCACCCCATAATGGCGGCCGCGCTACCGGAGCGCCATCTAGTGACTGTTGCCTAAAAAGTATCAGAGTGTCGCCTCTTGGGTTCTGTATTCTTTGTTGACCTGGAAATTATAACAGTCAGTGGAAGAAAATGGAGGAAGTCAAATATCAGCCACAGAATCAAGAGCACCCGTGGCCAACAGTTCATCTGATGATGAAGATTTTTTCGCTTCTTTGAAACAGACAACACATGAAGCCAGTAAAGAGTTAGATGGATATCTGGCCTGTGTTTCAGACACCAGTGTTTCAGGCACTGCAGGATTGATTTTTAGCCCCAAAGAGCTAGGCTTGACACTCACAATTTTGAAAATCAGCTTCTGCTTAAGTTAAATCCGAGGTTTTTCAACTTTGAGTAGCCTTATAGTTTGATAATTAGGTAGTAGTCTTATAGTTTGATAATTAAATACAATTAAACACAAACAGTTTTAAAGGAGGATAAAACTTTGTATGTGGTTCATTCACTTCATGTTTTTAGAGACTAAAAGCTTAAACAAGAATCTCAAGTTTTCATTCTTGCTGTTACTTTTACTTTTTTAATACTCAAGTACAATTTTAATGTAGTACTTTTTTACTTTTACTCAAGTATGATTCTGGCCAGATACTTTTACTTTTAATTGAGTAAAATTATCACTCAGTACTTGTACTTTCACTTGAGTAACATTTTTGAGTACTTTTTACACCTCCGAGTCGTACGCTGAAAAGACTTCTACTGAGGAGCCAGAATGAATGTTTTTATATATTTTTCGGACTCCTTCTAAACGTCTTAAATAGACATTCATGGAGCCTCCGTACAAGGTTTAAAAAACAAACAAACAAAACTCTGCCATGGAGAGGAAAACATAGGCAGTAAAACACACGTTCATACCTTTAGACAACTTAGCATCTGTATATCCATAACTTCATTCTCTGTTCCCATTTCTGGTTCCATTCTATCATTTTTCATTTTACCTATGTGCGTGTGATTGTGTTTGTATATGTCTGTTAGAGTAGTTGTGTTACTAAGTAGTTGAGTTACCTAATAAAACTTGTGAACAATAAATATTTGTTTAAAAGGGCCCCAGGTCGTGTTAATTATTTATTGGCATAATTGTTATTTGACCTGAATCACCAAACTCATTTAGAGCCTAATATCTGAGTTAGATTTACCTTATTCATTACAACAGCCCTAACACTTTATTCTCACTATATTATTTTTGGCTGAGTTTGTGGCTTTTTAGTTGTTGGTTTTCTAATGTTCAGAGTTGATTTGTTTATTAGAATATGTTGCTTGTCACCGTTGTTGAGATTCATATGCTGATGCTTGATGTCTGTGTGTGCCTAAAAGAAAGATTTTTATTTATTTTTTTAATTAGAACAACTTTTTAGAAATCCTTTGGGAATTGTGTTTTTTTTCCCCCTTTGCTGATTCTGTTTGTTACATCAGGTATCTTCAATAATGGTCTATCATCACTCAATTAATCACTTAATTATCTGATTAACTTTAACACTGCTATTATTTTAGCACTTTAACCCTCTTGAGTGTGGTCTCACATATACTCTCTGGAGTTTTTGCTGTGTAGGTGGAATAAACATATGGCAAACCTTTTACTTTCTGACCCCTGGACTTTCACCTCTGACTAATATGTACCTTTTTGGACTAAAAAAGGCACAAAAATGTCTTTCTAAAGGTACTGGTACTGCCCCAGCGACAAGCGACAATTTTAAACCCTTTTTTTCTTCGGTGTGCAGGATATTTGATAAAATGTCTCCTGTTGTGTTCCAACAAATAATGGTCATTCAGCAGATTAAGAAAGTGCTTGATGTGTGTGTTTCTGTGGTCTATTTCTGAGAGTTGACTTGTTTTACCTGTGACGTCAAGCTGAACTCCAGGAATCCCTGTCCAATTTCCACCCTTAACACTCAGGGGTCGGGACACGCGCCGGCGCATTTTGCTGGATTTTTTTCACATAGCAGCAAAATCAACTTAAAATACTCCGTCATTTTTTGTCATACAGACAAAAGTAATACACCAACTGAAACTACAGAATATCTTCTTTTATTTGTGTACACTTTCAGTAAAAACAAATGTTGTTCTTTTTGAAAAATAAAGAAAACTAACATGATGCACAAGCTACAGTCTCTCTCTGAATGAAGACCATTCTGATAGTCCTCAGAAAATGAACTGTAACTTAGTGAATACTAATCACACAAAAATGAGAAATATATCTAAAGAAATGTCAGATTTTAAATCATTTAAATCACAACGAAAACAAACATTCTCTGTTTATGTAATCTGTTTGAAAAGAGAGAGATGTCATTCGTTTGTGAGTCAGCTCATTATCCGTTAATGCGGCCATGCCCACGGAGAGCGCAGAGCTTTCAAACACAAATTCTGAGGCAATTAGAGCAACAAATTAACACCCACATCAGCCTGGAGAAATGCATCAAGCTAAGTCAGATTAATGTACCGTGAGGACATTAATCAGTGAGGAATAATTCTGGAAGAATCACAAAAATCATGTTTTCTGTTAAGAGTGGACATTATATTAACATTAATACAATAGCTGATATGATCCTGTTGTCAGCATGCTCTCAGAGGTTTTTTTTATTATTTTTTTTAGAATTATAGTGACCAGATTTTGGTCCACATTGGACTGCATGCATATGATACTGAGATCACTGACTGGACGCAGGAAAGTGTTTTTTTGTTTGTTTGTTTTTTCTTTCTCCATTGCAGAAACACTAAATGCAAGGTATGGGATGTTCAGGATTTATTTCCAGGTATAACTGTGAACTCACTTAAAATGTGTCTTTGACTCTCATTTATGTAGTTAACAATATTCTTAATAAACTACAAACAAAATATATATATATATTTCATTGCATTCTTTCTTAGTTGACTCAGTCACATTCCTCACTGAATGGCTCATTATTCAGCTCATTATGGGCAGGGTCTTAATCTCCTCAGTTGTGAATCACAGCATTATTCATTAAGATTCAAGCCTCCCCAAACAAAAAGTGTCTTTAGAAATTTAAAATCAATACGTTTATTTTCCAGAGTAGGCAGAATGATTTTTACATCATTGTGAAGTAAAAACTCTAGACTAAAATATACAGTTCCCAAAAGTCTTGTGAGAAAATGTTTAGTATGTGTTTTGAGGCCTTCTTTCAGTGACTTATTTTTTTTGTTTTTTCAAAAACCACACATATTCGTAATTCTCTCAGAAATACAAACATGTACATACATGTTCCTCACATATTATGGTAGCCTAGTTTGTGCTGAATACAGTGTAATGAGACTTTTGCCATTAATATGTTTATAAGCAACTGAACAAAGCACAAATGTCAGGGCATGTCAAAACTTCTCCAGGGCCCCAAATCAGCCTCAGACCCCTGAGGGTTAATGTCTGTAGTAAATCTGCAGTAGTAGATGTGTTTATCAGCTTCTGTTACAGCCTTCAAAGTGATGCTATAAGTGTCTTTATCTTCCATCAGACACTGAATCTCTCCTCTGTTCTCTGGATCTGAACACAGATCGGATGGTTCTCCATCAATTACAACATGTTTGGTCCAGAAGGCTGTTCTGATCACATGACCACAAGGATATTTTAAAGTACAGGACATTTTCACTGTTGATCCCTTTAATGCACAAACATATGAAGGGCTGTAATTCACTCCCCAACAGACCATCAACCGCTGAAACACAGAAATGAGAAATGGAGAGGATTTTAAGGTGTCATTTTTATGTTAGCTGACAGCAAAACACTCATGTCAGCTTTTAAGTGTAAAGAGTTCAATCATCTTTTGTTCAAATATCTGTATAGTGAGTGAAACTGAAGACTCACCTGCAGTTATGATTACTACGATCAGAGGAAGAGACTTCATGAGAGACGACTTCATAGTGACTTCTGCAATCATAAAACTGACAAATATGACATTATAATATATGAATTATAATGATCACAAAAGTCTTATTCTCTTTGCAAAAAATCTCTTAAGTCAAGAAGTTCCAGATGCCAAAACTAAGACTTTTTTGATGAAAACAAATAAAGCCGAGATGCCTGGAGAACATCTGACAATCTCACTCTCATCCTTATGCAGTTTCTCCCAATGTGCGTACATTTGGGTTCTTTCCAAACTCCTTTTTTCTTCTGCTTAACCCTTATGTTGTGTTCAGGTCATTTTAACCTGGAGAGGATTTTCCCATACCTGAAAATGCTAGTTAATGTTACTGCATTGGACTAAAATTTACTGACTTTATTCACCCATGTTAACAGCTTCCCCCAAAATGTTTTGATACTTTTTGAAATGTTTTGTGTTTTTTTTTTTTTTTCCACATTGGAACTCTTGTGATGTTTCCAGTCAAAAATGACCAACCTACAAAAACATTGCTTATAAATCTCTCATTATGCTACATCACCAAATTATGGATTCAATCATTTTGTTTACTTTTTTTTTTTCAATTAGAACATTTCTTTTTGGAACTGATTGATCCGAGTTGCAAATCAGAAAATTGAAAATCTGAGAAATTAGTGTTCAGGAGTGTGTTCATCATGTTCATGTTCACAAATATACATGCACACAGAAAAAAAGGATTTAAAATTGTATCTTTTAGGGGCAGTCACTGTCACTTGTGGCTGGGGTAGTACCGTTAAAAGGACATTTGGGAACACTTTACAATAAGGTCCATAAGTTAAAGGTATAGTTCACCCAAAAATGAAAATTCTGTCATCATTTACTCCCCCTCAAGTTGTTCTAAACCTGTATGAATTTCTTTGTTCTGCTGAACACAAAGGAAGATATTTGGAAGAATGTCAGTAACCAAAGAGATCTCGTAAGAAAAATAAATACTACGGTAGTCAATAGGGGGCGAAATCAGTTTGGTTCCTTACATTGTTCTTCTGTACACAAAGGAAGATATTTGGAAGAATGTCAGGAACCAAACTGATCTCGCCCCCTACTGACTACAGTAGTATTTATTTTTCTTACGAGATCTCTTTGGTTCCTGACATTCTTCCAAATATCTTCCTTTGTATTCAGCAGAACAAAGAAATTCATACAGGTTTAGAACAACTTGAGGGGGAGTAAATGATGACAGAATTTTCATTTTTGGGTGAACTATTCCATTAACATTAGTTAAGATAATTATAATAATAATAAGATAATTAAGTGAGTGATGATTGGCCAAAAAGTTGGATTTTTGAAATGTAAAAAAATTTGAATGTGAAATTGATTTTACAGTAATCTACTGGCAGCAGGGTTGGCAGTAAATTACAGTTTTTGCTACAGTTTGTTGCTGTGAATTAATTTAGTTTATCACTGTTTTTCCTTGATTTTACTGTAATCTACTGGCAGCAGAGTTGCCAGTAAAGTGCTGATATACTACAGTTTATTACTGTTAAATTACATTTCATTTTGTTTTGTCACCCTCATCTTACACAGCAAAATCCTCGTTTTTGTGTGCACAGAGTAACAGACCTGCCAACATGTGCGCATTTTGCGTAGCAGGTACGCATTTTTACCTCAAAGTCCGCTGGTATGATTTGTCACTCTAAACTACGTAAAAACCTGGTGACTCCTCTGTGTATGCGCAGTACTCAAATCAAGCAACAGCAAAAGAAGAAGAGTTTGACCAGTTATTAGGCTGGGTTCATTCCTCAAATAGCAAGTGGGATGATTGACAAATGCGTAAGGCCTATATATATTAGAAAGAGACTGCAGATTGACCCCAATACAAAATCCTGCCCACTTGATCTCCCTTCCACTCTCGCCGTCTGACTGATTTCTCAAGTGAAGACAGTACAGTATTCACAGAACTTCTATCTCCTTAAGGTAAACGGGTATAAAATGCTCAAGTAATGCTGAACAATAAATCTAATAAAATTGAAAGAGCTAGCCTGTATGGCTTAGTAATTATGAAAGTGCTGTGGTTTGTGGATGACTGCCTAGTGTGAGTCTGGAGAAATAGGCAATTATTCATTCATTCTCAGTGTTGAGAAACATAGCCTACATTTGTTGTGTTGTGTTAATAATAAAGTACCTAATTAAGTTACATATTTATCTTGTATGAAAACTAGCGCGTTAAGCCGGGCACACATTTAACGATTAGCTGAAACATTCTAATACTGTGCTCAACACACAGCGATTGTTTCCTGCGACTGAAGCAGATTTAAATACTTACACATGGAATGTGAACACTGGCTGTAATCGCAGACTGAACGCAACTGGCTCTGACTGGATGTGTTTGAGCGCGATCAGTCATAAGTATCAATTTACATTCATAATCGGCCTTACAATCGTTAAGTGTGTGCGCGGCTTTAGTTACTTATGAATCTAAAAGTACTGTTGTCTCAGTGTTGCGTGAGCTCTCTCACACAAACACGTGCGCACACAGAGAGGGAAGATCATTGTAAAATGAAAATTGATGCGCTAGGTTTAAAATTTGTTCTTGCTTGTGTTTTCTTTTCTGTCAGAAAGCATTTTGTATTATCCATCCCGGTTTTTAAAATTTGTTAAATGATGGATGCTTTACCGTTAACACAATCCCACGTTGTCAGACTCGGCTAACTTATACTTGATATTCTTGAATAATCGATTTGTTTCGCTCTTATTGGTCCTGTCTAACATTTATTCAGCTAATGCTTGTCTGTTTTGTTTATAATGTGCAATGATCAAAGACAGTACATCAAAAATATAAACTCTTTTTTCTGTGGGATTTAGTATCATATTTGGATATTGCACACAAAGTTTTTAATGCTTTCTAAGGGTTTCTTGATTTTAGATTAGTTAACCTCTGTTTAAATGATTGTCAGGTTAGTCGTAGCACACATCCCTAATGTAAATACTTGAAACTGCAAATAATTTCTTTTTTAATTTATATTAAATAATTCAATGCAATTCACTTGTGGTTGTCAGTTTGTATAAGCACACATTATGCAATACAATATTAATCATGAATAAAAAAAGGTTTTGAGCCGGTGTATTGAAATGAGTGACTTTCACTGTATAATATAGCCCAGTGCAGTTTAAGACAAATTTTTGAATTGGGTTAAATTAAAATTCAAACCCAACCTCCCCTCAAACCCTGTGTCCCGTTCCATCACACAAGATGTTCAAGGTTTGGCAGGTCTGAAGTAAATTTGAAGCATAGTAAATTGAAGTTTTCTTTTTGATGGTGTAAATCACATCACCTGACTGCTTTTGTTTATAGTCTTCTTTGTTACAAATGATGTGCTTTTGTAAGCATTGTTACAAAGACCAAAAATGTAACATAAAAACCACCCAACTAAAAGAAACACTAATCACAATAATGGCGATCAAACATTTTAGTAACACTTTACAAAAACGTTCATTAGTTGACATTAGTTAACTACATTAATTAACATGAACTAATAATGAACTGCACTTCTACAGCTAATTGTTAATTTCAACATTTACTAATACATTATTAAAATCTTGTTAACATTAGTTAATGCACTGTGAACGAACATGAACAAACAATGAACAACTGTATTTTCATTAATATTAACAAAGATGAGTAAATACAGAAACAAAATTATTGCTCATGGTTAGTTCATTTTTGTTAATACATTAATGTTTAACTAATGAACCTTATTGTAAAGTGTTATGAACTTTTAACACCCTGCGGGTGGTTCCCATATGAACACCGACCGGTGTTGATTTAACACTGGGGAATTGAGAGAATTCAGTGTTTAATTAAGTGATGATTGATCATTAGTGATGAACACCTGCTGTTAACAAGCAGAATCACTAAAGGAAAGAGAAACAACAAGAACACAAACTTTTTAGCCACTTTTTGGGGATTTAGTGTGTGTCCCTTTAAATGCCAATGAGCTGTTGCTCCGGTGACAGAGCTCCGGTGTCATCTCACACACTAATAATGTCAGAAACTCAACATGGCTGTGTTTAGTTCGAATCAGAGTCTGAAAATGATCCCTACAGAGCCAGAGAAGATATGCTGCATGGAAATAGAACAGGTTTAGTTCAGTTTAATTGCATTTATAACCTATGCTGTCATCTTTTTTTTTTATCCACTATTAGTACAAGACTGTTGTAGTGAACCTGTCCGAATGATGGCCAAATCTTTACTGATGAGTTTATGAAGTTTATTGTACATCACACAAAATACGACACATATGAAAATCACCATAAGCTGAATGAAACACAGTACAAGAAGTGCTCATTAAAGTCTTTTATCTATAAAGACTCTCACCCTTATATTATCATACATATGCAGTAAATTACACAAACATTCATTATAACTAACAGTAAACAAATATATACAGACCGTATGCCTTTTTGGGGGTGCTTAATAAATTGGTAAACTTTATATCTGTAAAACAACTGCATAATAAAATGCTCGCTCTCCCTTTCTGCCATGACCAGTATCGCTCCGGAGAGGATCATGTACAGTTTGTACTGATCCATCCTTGAGTAATAACTTCAACCACAGTGTCCTCAGTGACAGTAAACAGAAATGGCGGACTCTGTGCTTCTCACTCAGGGGTGTGTCTATGCTAACAGAGCAGATCGTCACCAATTATGGGCGGGGTTTCCCTACTCTTAATAAAAAACACAATTTACTGACCCACGTTCGGTTTTCTATCATGCGCCGTGCACATCTGTGATGACGTAAGATGAACACAAACGCACTAGGGTTCGATAGAATCAATTTGAGTGTGAAACCAGACCAGCGCTTCGGGGGGCACCGGGAACAAAAGCGCCCGGGCTAGGGGCCGCGGCAAACAGGCCCAGTGTGAAAGCCCCCTTAGGGTTTTACTTCGCTATGTTTGGCGACGTTCCTCTCGTTACTTTATTTTAATGCAATACTGTACATATTAAGAAATGCGTATTTTATTCCAAGCGCGCAATTCTCTTTTTTCATGAACGATGCCCTATTCACAAATTAATCACTCTTTTGAGTCAATTCTGTTCAAACACTTAATCAAACAAGTAGGCAAAACTGACTAAGTTGGTTCGCGAATCAGTTTGAATGATTTGTTCAGTTCTTACTCGCGCTGAATCGTCTGAAGCGTTTTTTTCACTCGGAGCGTTGGATGAAGTGGCAGTGGACCTACAGTCAATCAAAAGCAAATCTGCAAATGCATCCTATTGTTTTCCAGCGATGAAGATTTTTATTAGTTGAACTGCGTATGCTGTCTGTGAACAATTCCACAGGTATCGATTTCATTTGATTTCAGTTCATACAGCCAATAGCCAACATTTTACAACCAAACAGATTATTAAGCCACGACAACAAAGTATGTAGCATTTATTTACCGTTTTTATGGACATATGTCTTAATTTATACAATAAATAAGCTACCATTGTTCAGAGAGTATGAGCGGAGCGGTAATTTGTGGATAGCCAATTGCGCAGTGGCAGATTAGGATAATAATTTAAATATCTATCTAAATAATAACATGCTATTGTATTGTTATTAGGGATGGGCGATACCACTTATTTTGTTTTCGATACGATACCGATACTTTCAAGGCCAAAATCACTGATATCGATACCAATACGATACCTCTAATCTTAATTTAAGTTATTAAATTATTAATAATTTAAGTCCTTAAATTATTGAATTACTTTGAGTAAAATGGGTAATGGTACCCACTTAACATTATATTTGAAAGGTATTTTAACATTCAATACGCCTTAATTGCAATTTATTAGATTATATTTTTGTTTACACATGGTTAAAATGTTTGGTAACACTTTAGATTACAGCCCGGAAAGTACTGTGTAATTACAGCATAACTTTCAATAATTATAGTGTAACTATACAGTAAGTATGTGTAAGTATAGGGGAACAATATGTGAAGTATTGATAATAAAGGGGTAACAACCAGGAAAATGACAAATTATTTATACTGTAAATATTTTATAACTAAGGGGTACGTATGACATATAACTAAGGGGTAAGTATGACATTACGGGCCGTAAATTAAAGTGGAGCTTGTTACCCTCTTATTTCATGTAGTTACAGGGTAAGTAATTAATAAAATGCAAACAATCTGATATCACTGACTCCGAAACCTTTATTTGAAAAACAACTTTATTAAAAACAGGTCTACAACACTTATTATTCATTTTTTTAAATCAACTTTTCATTTCAAACTCTAAAGAGTTACTTTCCTGACAGAAAGTAACAAGTTTTGTCCGTTTTTTTGGTTGTTGTTGTTTCTCGCTTGGCTTCCTCCTGCTCTTGTTTCTCAGCTGATGAATCTTAAGAAGGAATCTCATTGCTGTTCTGTATTATAAGAAAATACAGTACACCCCGAAATTTTCTCATGGTTTAGGTTATTCATCTTTTTGCTTCTGACCAACTGTCACCAGCGCCTGCATGAGAGTCGACTTTGCGTTTGACGAAGCATATTAATGAGCAACGTGAAGCTTTCATGACGTTCTCGCGGGAGATTCATGTGAAACTCGTGCGAGAACTGCCGTCTCTGTTATTCTGTCTTGTTTGTTTCTCATTTTTATCATCTGTTATTCTGTGTATTTTGTTGTGAGCATTACTAAAAAAAAAAAACTGACGGCATCCAACATCTGCGTGAGTTTCTCGGCACGCTTACGTCACGCTTCAAGTTACGTCAAGCATGAACTCTCAACCCTCGCATGCACGCGCAGGAGACAGTTGGTCGAAAGTTTTAAAAATATTCAAATATTTGGTATTTTTCTTACAAATACGTATCGTTTCACTTCAGAAGACATCGATTCATCCATTAGGGTCGTATGGATTACTGTAGTTATTGCTGTATGTGCTGTTTGATGCTTCGACTTTTAGGAACACGCGAGCTTACATAAAGCGTTCCCAGATGATTTATTTTTTGTCCTAAAATCCTTTTTGTGTTCATCTTAAGGAAAGTCGTATACATCTCAGATGGCATGAGGGTAAAAGATGAGTAAACGGTGAGCACATTTCCGGGTGTTCTGTATTTTCTTATAATACAGAATAGCAAATGGGATTCCCTCTTAAGATTCATCAGTGGAAAGAAAGAAAAAGAGGAACAAGAGGAGGAGGAAGCCATACAAATAAGAAGTGTTGCAACTTTAAATCTGTTTTGAAATAAGTTGTTTTTCAAATAACGTTTTCCAAGTGATATGACTGTTTGCGTTTTTAATTAATTAATTAATTTATTTATTATTAATTACTTACCCTGTAACTACATGAAATAAGAGGGTAACAAGCTCCACTTTAATTTACGGCCCGTAATGTCATACTTACCCCTTAGTTATATGTCATACGTACCCCTTAGTTATAAAATATTTACAGTATAAATAATTTGTTATTTTCCTGGTTGTTACCCCTTTATTCCCAATACTTTACATATTGTTCCCCTATACTTACACATACTTACTGTATAGTTACACTATAATTATTGAAAGTTACGCTGTAAATTTGGTGTAATTACGCAGTACTTTCCGGGCTGTAATCTAAAGCGTTACCAAATGTTTATTTGTAGTGGTAACCATGGAAATCTACAAATACTTCAAAACAAACTTTTAATGTTCAATTTAAATAAATGTAATTGCAAAAACTATGTAGGCTACTATTTCATTTTGTTTGTTGTGAAATAACTCAAACATATTATGTTGTTCTGTCTGCTGTTAAGCATTGTTCAGGGCTGCGTTTCCCAAAAGCACCAATGGTTTCTTACAATGTTAAACGCATGCAGCCATTTGAATGTAGTGTCGGCAGTGAGCGAACGCTCTCTGTGATTGATTGGTTCTGACTTGCAGCATTTGTGTGTTCAGATGAGCAGGAAAATACTTCTACTACACAATTATTTGCTAACATAGGTTATTTGTCCAATTCAATGCATATTGTATGCATTAAATTTATTGTTAATTAATCAAATTCACTGGTAAAAAAAAAAACACCTTAGTATCGATATTTTTATTTGAGTATCGATACTTTCGATACTTAACGTCAGTATTGATATATCGATACTTCATATCGATATGCCCATCCCTAATTGTTATTAATATATATATAATATATATTACAAAGTAACTAGTAACTAGCTACTTTCATTGGATACTTTTTAACTCTTACTCAAGTAACTATTAAGATTATTACTTTCACTTTTACTTTGAGTAAATCTTTCTATAAGTACTTGTACTTTTATTTGAGTACAGTTTTTGGATACTCTACCCACCTCTGTTCAACCGTGCCTAGTGTGAGTACACCTTAAAGGGATAGTTCACCCAAAAATGAAAATTCTGTCAGTAATTACTCACCCTCATGTTGATACAGCCATGTAAGTCTTTCTTTCATCTTCGGATCACAAATTAATATTTTTGTGATTAAATATGAGCGGTGGAATACACTCCTCCATTGGCTTTAAGGGGGCCCAAACTTGTCCGTCCAGAAAGTCAGTGAAGAAAATGTTTAAATAGTCCATGCCACTACAGTGGCTCAACCGTACGTTTCTCAAGCGACGATAATACTTTTCGTGCGAAAAAAACAAACAAAAGAACGACTTTATTCAACTATTCATTTTCTCTCTTGTAGGCCTCTGACGTTAGTTCACGAGAGCTCCATGACGTATGCGCGAGAACTAAACTGACGACGGTCTTCTTCTACTACTACTTGGCTGCTCACTCCTTAGGCGTATTACCGCCACCTAGTGTTCAAGATGAAGTGCTGGCATAGCCGGAAGCGCTAAACTTTGTTTACAAGCAGGTGAACGCGCGCGCTGTAAGCTATTGAATTCGACATTGATCGTGCTTTTGGTCTCGCTCTAAGTAATTGTTTACAATGGTTAGAAAGTGTGCATTTCCTGGATGTCCGAATCGTGAAAAACTAACGAGTAAACGAAATTCAATAGCTTACATACAGCGCGCGTGTTCACCTGCTTGTAAACAAAGTTTAGCACTTCCGGCTATGCCAGCACTTCATCTTGAACACTAGGTGGCGGTAATACTCCTAAGGAGTGAGCAGTCAGTAACAAGTAGTAGTAGAAGAAGACCGTCGTCAGTTTAGTTCTCGCGCATGCGTCATGGAGCTCTCGTGAACTAACGTCAGAGGCCTACAAGAGAGAAAATGAATAGTTGAATAAAGTCGTTCTTTTGTTTGTTTTTTTCGCACGAAAAGTATTATCGTCGCTTGAGAAACGTACGGTTGGGCCACTGTAGTGGCATGGACTATTTAAACATTTTCTTCACTGACTTTCTGGACGGACAAGTTTGGGCCCCCTTAAAGCCAATGGAGGAGTATTCCACCGCTCATATTTAATCACAAAAATATTAATTTGTGATCCGAAGATGAAAGAAAGACTTACATGGTTGTATCAACATGAGGGTGAGTAATTACTGACAGTAATTACTGTCAGTAAAAATTTTCATTTTTGGGTGAACTATCCGTTTAAGTGTCGACCCCGAGTCTACTTTCTCAAAAACAACAAATATTACCCAGAAAGCATTGTTTTCTACGTATATTACTGTTTTAGTGGAAATGTTATGTTAACATAAGAGTTTGTCCTTTTTTTTTTTTTTTTTTACAGCAAGGTTTTACAGTGTAGTTCTAACATCTAACATGTTCAAACAAATGAATAATATGAACATGATTCATATTTGTTAGTCATACATAAACAAAAGGGTAAGATTTATGTAATAGTACACAGCAAAATGTAAAATGTTAAATTAACACAATAATAGTGTGCACACTACAGAATTAAAGTATCATTGAAGCAGTGTTGTAGTGAGATAATCAAGTGACCAGACTGACTTTATTTCTGTCTTAATGAAAATAATAGTTTCATTTGATCAGTGTTTGCTTTAGTTGAGCCCTTGACTTTTTAGCCCTAGTTTTTGCTCTGGCTGTTGTAACTATGTTAATGAAGCACGTTTGTTATGGCAAGAAAAGCCAAATGAAAATATGATCAGGTGATGTTGGCTGTTTATTGATGATGATATAATCACTGTGTAGTGGCCTGAATCACTGATTTCATTCAAAGTCTAATGCTCTTCTGTTTAATAGTAACATGCCTCCAACTGGTCTGTTTTTCCAAAAACAACATCAACAGCAACAACAAACTTTTGTCATGAGAAAATAAACATTTATCAAAAGAAAATATTAAATACTGTGTAAATCAAATGAGAAGTTTATTTTCATTGTACAGGAGGAAATTCAGCTGAAGTGAGTCTAAAGGCATGCTTTCGTTCATATTCCCCAGGCTATTCTACAAATATTTTAGAAATGTCTAATAAAAGTATACTATAGGTCTTACCGTGCTGTTGCATCAGTGTGTCAATGATAAACTTGGTTTGATGATGGATGAGCTGAGAAAAACTTAAGTAGATCCCTAGTGTATGAGTATGAATTGGCTTATTTGGAAAATATTCTGTACATATTAATATATAGATGGCAGTTTATTTGATTCAGGAAGATTAGGCACTTCCTCAGGAAGATCAGGCCCTTCCTAACTCAACAGGGTGCACAACTTGTTATTTCCTGGACTATTACAATGCTCTCCTTCTGGCTAGACTTCCAACATGTGCAATCAAACCTCTATAAATGATCCAGAATGCAGCAGCAGCACAACTGGTCTTTATTGAACCCAAGAGTTAACATTGATACTCGCTACAGAACAGCCATGGGCTCCGAACCCTCTTCTCATGAGTTTTCATCCCCTCCAGAAGCATGCGGCATAGGCGGAGCATGTGCCAAGCCTTCACCTGGCCACGGATTTGAGACTAGCGATAACTCAAATCACTTCCGTCTGCTGCTTCTGGTTGCTTTTAGAAAGAAAAGTTGAAATGGGCCCAACACCTCTACTATCCTGTTTTGGATACTCTGTTGTAGTGATGGCAGTATACCTGTTTATATGGTATATTGGTTTAAAATTTGATATAGATTTTTAAATATATAGTTATTAATGACACAGAGAGAGAACAGTACTATGCTGAAGTGTTATGAACATTAGATATTTCATCAGAGAAATCTGCTTTAGTGTATTATTAGGAAATCTAAAATTTTATATATATAACTAAAATGTATATCTTATTGTTTACATGTAATAAACACATACCTTACTCATACCTTGATATACAGTTGGTGATAATGTCACCAGGCACTTTTTTTCTACAGTCCTCAAAAAACTGAAGTATGGTTTCAGTTTGAACTTGGGTATGCAGTCTATTAGTTGCACTGCAAAATTTACATTTCAAACAGCATTTGGTAAATCCAAATTAAACTAACAGGAAACACAGGAGTTACTTGCCTCTTTGAGGGAGAGCCTGACCACTTGGTGCCCTCATCGTCACAATTCCTCATTGAAAACGATCTCTTCCTAGTAGCGGAGAGAATGCTATTGCTTTTGTTCATGTTCTGCTTCAAGGTTCTCAAGAGGCTGCCCAGATGTTGACATATACGAGAGACCATCGACTTGGTAGAGACTCTGTGTAGTTTTTGAAGATTTGGAATTTATTGTTGTTGCCATTGTGTGTATATATATATATATATATATATATATAGAGTCAAACCAAAAATTACATTTTAGTATATTTTTATATAATTTTACTAGTGGGTGCAGGACACTATAGTTCTCACAGTTCCAGTCATTCCTGGACTACATTTCCCAGAATCCTCCCTGGCAATCAACTGCGCACACTCCACCAATCAGTAATCACCACACCCAGCTGCAGCACATTACCTGGACTATTTAAGCCACTCTTATTCTCGCACTAATTGCGTGGTCTTGTTTACCACGGTTGCAATTCTGAGCGTTCATCATTATGTTTGTTTGCCTGTTACTGATCCTGTCTGTTTCCCGTGTATGATTCTCTGCTGCCTGCCCTTTGGTTTATTTGCTCTGTCTTGGACTTGTGATTGATATCTGCCTGCCCTGATCTACTGCCTGTTCCTCGACCACAATTCTGCCTTGCTGTACCTGTTTGCCACTGTTTACCCCTTCCCTGTTTACTGTTTATCCCTGTCTGCCGCCTGCCTCGACCCTTTGCCTGGTATAGTTTATGCTGCTTGCTGCCTGCCTTGACTCTCTGCCTGTTTACTGGATTGTGTATTCTGTACTGCCATCATTCCCAATAAACTGCATTTGGATCTATACACTTTAAAATAAAATACCAGTAAATATACCAGTAAAATAAAAATTTGGAACCAAAAATTATTCAGACACTTCGACCTGACCATGTAAGTGTTATCTGACATAATTTTTTTATGACATTGTATTAATGAATGAAATGCTCACAGTGTCTGAATTAATTTTGGTTTGACAGTATATAGTTGGTGTGTATTGCGTATATGCATATAATTTTTAAATTTTTTTTATTTAGCTCAGTGAACAGTCTCCATTGAATGAAGACCAGTCTAGTAAAGTCCTGGAACTTTGTTTGTCTTGGGATCTTCCTGGTCCAACAGAAGAAAATAGAAGGTGGCTTTATGAACGTCTGCTATTACATGCAGTAATTAAAAACCCTTAGGTACTTGGTCTGTCTGAGTGCTGACATTATAATTTGAAATTTGAATGTAATTCAAATTTGGATTTTTTTTTGACTATATTCTCATGTGCGGATCGTTCATCTTTGTGATCTTAGGTTTCTGTCTTACCCATGATACTCTCCAAAAAGGTCATGATGCCAATCTACAGCTTGTTTATCAAGATGAAATACATGTTAAAACTTACTTAAAAAAAAACTCTGACCAGCCTGTTTGGCTGTGTTGTGGATGATGTGGCAGGAGCACCAATGGATGTAAATGTTTCCATTTTCATTCAGAATTCTTGACGCAATAGATTTTTTTGTTCCTGTATTGGCAGGTGCATTATCAATCGACAGACTTGCGCAGTTTCCCATGGTATGGCATTTTTCTGCAAGACCTCATTCATTTTTTGATAGATCACTTCATCTGTGCCACAGCTATGGCTACTGGTGGTGCACATATCCAAAAATCTATGGACAACTTTGCTAGTGTCACTGTCATATATCCACACAGTAATTGGGTTCATCTTCTCTTGTCCTGCAATGATAATGTGCATGTTTTACATAATTAAAGCTACACATCAGGCTGAAGTTGAGTGTGTGTTCTGTAAAGAAATGGGTGCTGGAAAATGTGGATTTTTATTGTTATTATTATTTTTTTTTTTAACAACAATTTTATTTGTCAAAAATTATCACACATTCCAACAATATTTTCCATTTTCCATTATAACTAAATAAAATAAAATAAAAATAAATTGAACTACTACTAATAAAAAACAAAACAAAAAAACAAACAAAAAAAACAGCCATAACAAATTTGTCTATATACTCTCAATGTCCATCAATTCCACAAAGGAGTCACAATCTAGGCTCTCCAAAAAGTCAAAGAACACTTTCCAGATGGACCAAAAGGTATAAAGTTTGTTTTTCAGAAAATAGGTAATCTTTTCTAAAGCAAGGTGTGAGGTCATCCCCTTTATCCATTGAGACACGCCAGGACTTTCTTCTTTTTTCCAAGTACACGCTATTACATGTTTAGCTTCTAGCAAACAGAGAATTAACAATAATCTTTCATGTTTGGTGATTTTAAAATTCAGAGGGCAGATATGCAATATACACAACTTTGGATCAAGAGGAGTTCTTTTACCAATGATTTGACTTATGATATTCAATATTTGAACCCAAAAGCATTTAACTTTAGAACATTCCCACATGCAGTGGAATAAAGTTCCCTTCTCTTGTTTACATTTATAACACATATCAGGAATATTTGGATTGAAATGATGTAATTTAACTGGAGTAATATATTGTCTACTTAACCATTTATACTGAAGCAGTCTCAAGTGGGCGTTCACTGTCTGAGTTTGGGCTTTCAAGCATGCTGTTTGCCATTCTTCCTCAGTTATGCCAACCTGCAAATCAGACCGCCATGCTTGAAGTCTATCATTAGATGATTCTTTAGATTTAGCAACAAACTGTTTATATAATACAGAAATCTGACCTCTTCCTTTCAAACAGTTTAGTGTGATATTCTCCAAAGTAGAAAGAGTAGGCTCAGTCAGACTTTGGCCTTGTCTTGATAAAATAAAGCTACGTAATTGTAAATATTTAAAAAAGTGTTTTTGCGGAATTCCAAACTTTGTCCTAATTTCTTCAAAGGACATAAATCTTCCCTCGTTATAAAGATCAGACACCTTGCTAATACCTTGATTTGACCAGAATTTAAAGCCTGGATCAGCTCTGCCAGGACGAAAATTTTCATTGCCAAAAACTGGTGAGAAGGGTGAGAGTTGTGATGATTCCCCTAGATAGGCAAGAGCCTCAAACCAAACTGCTATGGTGTTTCTGGTATACGGGTTTTTAGTACACTTATTTAACTTCTTAGCATCTGTTGAATATAAATATAAATTCAAAGAAATTGGAATAGAGTGGGCCTCTATAGATACCCAGGTCGGAGGACAATCCTTCTCAAAATAAAACATTGCTGCTCTAATTTGAGCAGCCCAATAGTACCATTTTAGGTTTGGTAGGTTTAACCCCCCTCTATCAAAAGGCAAGTAAAGCAAAGAGAGCCTGAGACGAGGGCGTTTGTTGTTCCAAATAAAGTTGGAAAACGTTTTTCTCATTAGAACAAAAAAAGTAGAATGTGGCGGGAGGGGGATGGATTGAAAGAAATATAACAATTTGGGTAAGATAGACATTTTTAATATGTTAACACGGCCAATCAATGAGATAGGAAGTTTTGTCAATCTATTTAACAGGCCAATTACAGAATCTGATATGGGCTTATAATTAGCTGATACAATTTCATTAACAGTTGGTGGAATTTTGATTCCTAGATAAGTAAAACCTTCTTGTGAGATTTTAAAGGGTGTCTGAACTGGAGGGAGAAGCCTTTCTGCTTTGTGGAGGAATAGTAACTCGGATTTAGAATTATTAATTTTATACCCTGAGAATTCTCCAAATTTTTTAATCAAATTTAGCAATGCTGGAATAGACTGTTTTAGATTGGAAGAGAATATAATTATATCATCTGCATATAAAGAAATACGGTGTTCTGAGGGTCCAATTGTAATACCTAAAATATGCGTGTGATTACGGACTGCCATAGCCAATGGTTCAATTGCTAGGGTAAAAAGTAAGGGAGAGAGCGGACATCTCTGGCGTGTACCTCTGTAGAGTCTGAAAGGGGCAGACATTATTCCATTTGTTAATATCTCAGCTAGAGGGTTAGCATACAAAATTCGGACCCATTTCATAAACTTATATCCAAACCCCATCCTTTCCATAACTGGGGTCTTCCCTCCTTTCATGCTAATAATGGCCTCAGACAGCTCCTCAGAATTCAGGTCATCTTCAAGGGAAACCATGAAGCCCAAATCTGTTGGCCCAAAGTCCAAAGCATCCAGGAAAACTTTCTGTTTCTCTGTGGCACTCTCGGAGTACTCAGAGCTGTAAAGAGCCTCAAAGTAATTCCTAAAGACCACATTTATCTCAGTTTGATCAAATGTTACCTCACCCTCCTTTATCTGAATGGAATTTATGGCTCTTTCAGTTTGTAACTGCTTAATACGCCAGGCAAGTAACTTGCCCGCTCTCTCCCCACCTTCATAATAGGTCTGTTTAAGTCTCATCAAACTTTTTTTGGCATGTTCTAATGAAAGCTCATTATATTTCATTTTCAATTTGTGCAATTCCAAAAGGAGATCAGGGGTAGTTTTCTGGTATATTTCAGATTCAATTTTCTGTTATTTTGTTTTCAAGGTTTACCATTTCTACTTGGCAACGCTTATATTTATAATTTGTGTAGCTAATCATTCGTCCTCTTATAAAAGCTTTAAACGCTTCCCATCTGACTGAGGCAGATGTTTGATTAGTATTTATTTCAAAATAATAATCTATCTGTTTATCAATGAACTCCAAAAATTCAGGATCCCTCAGCCAAGTTATATGCAAGCGCCATCTTGGGGTCCTACATAAAAAATTAGGAAAGTTTAACGTGAATGAGACTGCAGCATGATCTGAGATTAATATACTATCATACCAACAGTTTCTGACTTTAGACGTTAGATCAGTAGATAAAAGAAAATAATCAATACGAGAAAAGTACTAGAATAACATGAATAAGTCAAACTATCTGGGTGTTTGTTTCTCCATATATCTAATAAATTGAAATCTTGCATATACTGTTTTAACTCTATTCTGGTTTGTAAATGAGAGAGATCTGTTTTAGTTGATCTATCTAGTTCTGGACATAATGCACAATTAAAATCTCCTCCTATAACAAAATCTCCTTGCAGTCCAGCCAATGTTAGAAATAAATTTCTGTAAAAAACAGGATTATCCACATTAGGCCCATAAACATTCACTAAATTCAGTCTAACAGATAGGATCTCGACTTGGACAATTATATACCTCCCCAATTTGTCTATGATTGTGTTAATTATTTGTAAAGGTATGGATTTATGTATAAGTGTGAGAACCCCTCTAGAATGCGAATTAAAGCAGGCTGAAAACACTTGCCCTGGCCATCTCTTCCTTACCCTAATAACATCCTCCGGAACTAAGTGGGTTTCCTGAAGGAACACTATTTTAGCTTTCATTTGTCTAAGTCTATTCATCACTTGCTTTAGCTTTATAATTTTATTTAGACCTCTCACGTTCCAGGAGGTAAATTGAATATCAGATAGGGAAACCATTATTGCATATACAGTATATACCCGTTCTTAAAAAGGATGCTAAAGTAAGTATACAGACAATTATTGTAAAGGAGAAAATACAAAGCAAGGGAAAAAAAAAAAAAAAAAAAAAAACCAACAACAACACAATACAGCCAAACCGAACAATTGGCCAACAAACAGGTATTTCACCAAATGGAATACCATTACCCCTCTTCCCCTCCCCAGTTGAACACTTCCAAAGGCCTTCTTGAAACAGCCTGATTACAGCACTTTGTCGGTCCACTCGTGAACTTTCCACGGAGAGGAACAATCTGCCTGATCGCTGGGCGGGTCCCGCAACAGACAAAAATGTCAACCCAGCATCACGAAAAAAAAGAAAATTATGTTAATGAAACTGATCCCAAGATTAAATATTTTCCTACACATCCTGCTGGGCAGTATCTTTGAGATCTTGCAGAAACCTCTGAGCGTCTGGGGGGCTGTTGAACAAATGACGCTTTCCCTTATATGTCACGCACAGAGTAGCTGGATGCAAGATGCCGTAGCGCAGTTCGGGAATATTGAGATCGCGGAGGTCCTTCTTCACCGTGTCGAATCGTTTCCGTTTCTTGTGCAGTTCAGCTGAGACGTCAGAAAAAAACATAAGCTTACTTTTGTCCAACATCACTGTGCCTTTTGCTCTCGCTGCCTTCAGGGTACGGACTTTGTCAGCGTAGTTTAGGAATTTCATTATCACAGCTCTTGGCGGGATGTCAGACCGATCTTCGCAGAGTCTGCCGATTCGATGAGCTCTCTCAATTACCAGGGGGCCAGGAAAATTTTCTGGACCGAGGATCTCAGGTAGTAATTTCTCTAAGAAAGCACACATGTCTTTCCCCTCCATTTTTTCTGGAAGTCCCACTAATCGTAGATTAGAACGACGACTACGATTTTCCAGATCATCTACTTTTACTGAGAGAGATTCCACGGCCGTTTTTAACTTTGCGTTTGCAACTCTGAGACACTATCTTCTTGTGTGCTAATTCGATCCTCGGCTTCTGTTACCCGTGTTGTGAGTGCTTTAAGATCACACTGCACTCCGTTGATCGCCTGCAGCAGTCCATCAAATCGCACAGTAAATTCCGATTTCAGTGAATGGATGGCCTCGAGAACTGCCGAAAATGACTCTTGGTTAGCACTTGATGCTCCCTCTTCACTATTAGCTTCGGTAGATTTAGCATCTGCCTCGGCCTCTCCAGGCATGGTCAATTTTACTTGTTTTTGTGTAGTTTTAGTCGGTTTTGGTGGCATCTTGACACATTAGGATACATCCGAATTTAGAATGGGATCAGTTTGTCAGCGATTATCGGGTTAAATAATTAGATTTTAATCATAATTTGTTGCGGAGCTCCGATTCGTGTCCACTCAGCACCGCGCCATAACCGGAAGTTCGGATTTTTATTGTTATTATTAATATTACATACAATGTTAAGAAAATTCAGCTAACATTACCACAAGTCTTTTGGTTTTCCTATGTACCATGTACCTTGGCCTCTTGTGCTGTCATGCCACCAACAGAAGCTGAAGCATAAAACTGTGCAATGCCGCATGTTGACTGAGGTGCCTGTTCTTTGGCCTGATGCCCTTTACTTTTTATGTGCCTGTTAATGTCGGCCACAGCTTGATGGGCACATGAGTTCTCCTGTCTGCAAACAGGGCATAGTAGTAGGAGCTGGTGGTGCCTATGGTGATTAATGGCCATTTGGTTGACCACTCACTTTTAAAAGTAAACTGATAGGTGGCTGCTTCACTTAATTCTTTATTTCCTGTCTTGTCCACTGACTCAACCACTGTCTCCTCTATGGTCTCTTCAGTTGTCTCCTCTATGGTCTCTTCTACTTTCTCCCCTATTGTCTCCCTTGCTGTCTTCTCCACTGTCTCCTTCTCTTACCTAGCAACCTTTTTAGTGATAAGTAACGTTAAAGTCAGGCTTTATTGAACACAGCAGAAAGGTTATTGCGATGAAGAGAACAGAGACTTGGGTGAGGAGAGAAACAGCAGGTAAGGAGTCGTCAGGTAGGTAACAAACCGGGAGAGACGCTTGGCCATGGCTGCTTTTTGAGCCTTTTTATTATGGGAAATGCTGTGTTTCCACGCGATTCTAAAGACCTCTAAATGAGTTTGTCTCCATTTGCGCTCTAGATTACGAGTTTCTCTCTTGATAGCATGAGTAATACTGTTGTACCATGGTGCAGTATTTTTCTCTAACTTTTTTTAATTTGATGGGTGCAACAGTATCTAATGTACTAGAGAAAATGGTGCCCTTACTGCAATGGTGCCCATACCGCAAGCGATCAAGAAATATAGTTCAGATACCAAACGTACCTTAGAGTGAACTCCGCCACAACACCTATGCTACCAGCTCTGCTCTAATTATACTATAAATAAGAGTAGTCTTGTCAAAAGTACTGATTTTGGTACTTTTCCGCTGGAAAGATGGGTCTCTGTCCGCTTCCAAACGAACTCTGGTGCGGTTCGAATGATATATGAACGCAACATGGAACAAAGACATGTAAACGAATCAAAAACAGGAAGACGAGACCCTAAAAAGACAGAATCCTCAGGCATGTCGTTTTTTCTCGTCATAGTCATGAGTTTGCCCATCACAGGCATCAGACGAGCGTCTCCACACAGCAGATTGTTTGTGTGTGTAACGGATGGATTCCTGTCACTGTTTTGACTAGTTTACACATTTTATAAGCTCTTCACGAGTTCCCAGCTGGCCAAAATACCATCACATGCAGGCTACGCACCGCTACACACACACAACGAGCGCATTTATCTCAGCACACAGCATTGTTTTGGATGTTCGGTAAGTTCCGTCTCAAAATAGGCAATGCGTCATAAAATCCGAAAATCCGTTGTGAATGTATCCCTATGCTTTAAGGTTCGGTATCTTTTGGTTTGGTGATAAAATTGCCAATCTGAACGCTAATCGGACCAGGACTAAATGTTTTTTTTTTTCTTCTTTGGTCCAGACCAAATGAACCAAACGAACCGAACTACAAGTGTGAACGCACCCTCAGTGTCATAGATTGATTTTAATTTGATTTTAATCATACATATACATAATCATAGAATGCACACAAGTCGAAATCCAAAAGAAAAAAAAAGTCTTAATAGTATGGCTTGCAATGAACTCTTATTGGACACTGAGAAGAAAAGCAAAAGACGAGGTGGATCAACAACTGCAGTCAATGCAGTAACAGTTTCAGGGAGAGAGTTTGCACAGTGACAAAAGTAACGCCTATTGACGATGATGACGTTTATGGACTGTGTCTCATAATGATAAGTCTGAAGTGTCAATAAGGAAAGTGTTCTTGATGACAGTGAATCAGAATCTGATCCAACTTCTCTGGAAGACGATTTGGCAACCTGAGCTACTAAACACAAAATAACACATGTGGCATTGAATTCACCGCTCAACATACTACGTCAACAGTTTAAATCATCCAAAAGACTCAAGGACATTGTTAAGGAACCGTGCGCTTCAACACAGAAATACAAGACAAGGCTGGTGGCCAGTATTACCATTTCAGTGTCTGCTACATCAGAACATCTACATTCTGAGCAACATCCAGTGGTCAACATTGATGGTTTGCCTTTCTATAAGAGTTCAGCAATACAGTTTTGCCCCATTCTAGGAACAGTGTGAAATACTAGACAAGAGGAACCAGAGACTAGATGTTTATTTTGTAGCACTTATAAACCTACCTCACTAACTGGATATCTTGAAGACTTCATTCCTGAAGTCAATGAATTGGCTAATAGATTTGAATTTGAAGGAGTGGTCTTTGAGGGTTTGTGATGCACCTGCACATGCATTTCTGAAAAATGTTAAAGGTCACACAGGCTATCACGGATGTGAACAATGCACACAGGATGGAGAAATTACATTCCTCTGAAAATGAATAAGAGCTTCAAAAACAAGAAAGACTCTGATCATCATCATGGTACCTCACCCCTTAAAGAAACTTCCCTGGATATGGTCTCGATCCCCCTCGATTAGATGCACCTTGTGTGCTTTGGAATCATGAGAAGGCTTCTCCACTTGTGGCTGATGATGGGTCCTCTCACTTGCAGGCTGTCAGGATTTCAAGTCCAGACATTGACAAAGCTTTGACGCTTTTCTCTGAATGCTCAGAGAAGTGTGCCCATGGAGTTTGCAAGGAAACCAAGGGAACTGAGGGAAATTGACAGGTGGAAGGCAGGTGAAAGGTTTTTATTGTATCCTGGACCTGTCATGATAAAAGATCTCCTCAGCACGGAGGTGTAAAATAAAGACATTATGCTGCTTTTTGTGGCAATTTTCATCCTGTACATCAACAGTTTGATAGAAGATTACAATGATTACACCAATGACATACTGGCTCTATTTGTCACTCTCTTTGTCAACTGTACGGGGCACAATTCTTGTCCTATAATCCACACTGCCTTGTACATCTTGCAGATGATGCAAAAAAAAAGCATGGTGTCCTTTACAACTTTAGCACTTTCAGGTACAAGAATCACCTGAACAAACTGAAAAGACTTCTGAGGAAACCAACATGCCCACTGAGTCAAATAGTAACAAGATTCTCTTAAATGCAAAGCTGCAAAAATATAAATAAATAATAAAAAATAGTACACTCTCAAACTGGACCAGGCAAAAACAGTCATGTGTGCATTGACAGTAAAGTTGCTAAGCTGCAGAACATCATTTCATTCAGTGAGGAGATTTATGTAGCTTACAGTACCTTCAACCGCTAGGAATAGTTTTTTGACTATCTCCTTACATAATCTTCTAAACTTGGCATTCATTTAGTTGACAACATCTCAAAAACAGTCTATTTCTTAAAGTTTTAGAATTTACAGTTATTTTGTCTCATTTCCTCTTTTACATATGGAGTAGCTCTATAAATGTGCATTTTGTTACATAGTTGAAAATTCATAAACACGTTTACAACAAATTTAGTAAACAATATGTGTTTCTGGCTTGAAGCTTTTCAAAAAATAAAATAAAATAAAAAAATTAACAAAATAAATGTATGTACCTAATAGTGGAGTTCAGACTTGCTAAACCTGATCGGATTTCAATCAGATATGCACAAAAATTGGATTTGGACTGACAGTCTGAACGAGGCTTCAGTAACACTTGAGTAAATAGTGATGCATTTTTTACGACCATAGTAAAAAAAGACAATTGCTCACATCTCAGATTAATGTTGTGATTAATAATTCATTAGTAATTCTTTATAATTTGTCATAATTGCCTATTAGTTTTTAATGATGCCTATCTCATTCAGTAATTATTGATTACCTAATAAGGAACTATCTTGGTCCTAAATTCGATATTACTTACTGATTAGTTAAGCTTGTTTCCATATTAGTTAATAGAAGTAGCTGAAGTGTTAATGTAGTATTACTCATTAATCATGCATAGTTACTTATTAATAGCGTATCATTATTCTAAAGTGTTACAAATGACTCCTTGTGCTTTTGAATCACTCTTGTAGTCTTTGATGTCATATGCTGATCGGTTTGCGCAGCACCGAAGCATGTCGAACAAGCCTATTGTTTCCTATCAGGAAGTTAAACCACCTTATACCACGATGGCCAAAAAGTTAAGGCCTTTGCACACCGAGTCCGAAATTTGCATCTGAAATGTTTGCACGTTAAAAAATAAATACAACCTTACGTTGTGTCAATCACATTTTCACACTGTCTCTGAAACTTTCGTCCGTCATAACTTTCGTCCGTTTTTCACATCCATGCCACACATTTTGAGAGACGTTTTGGCAATTCAGAGCCACCGTAGCAAATGCCAAAATCCCCAATGCCATCTGACAAGTTGATCCACGTCTTCTGCAGCACAAAGGAGTGGCACTGTATGATAAACAAAGTGCGGAGAGAGACAGAATATAAAGATAGAGTGTGTCAGTATTGCTAGCAAAGCATCAAACTGAGGCACTGACATCCTGAAGTAAACTTTGAAACGCTCGGGATAATCACGCAGCTCCTTGATGAGGCGGAACTCTCCTTCCTCTCTACGCAATCTCGCGATTGGATGTAGGCTACCCAATATTTCCTCTTTCTTTTTTGTCTTTTTAAGAAGAGAGGGGACAACTAAATTATGCTCACTGATTTTGTATTGTTTTGCGTATTTTCTCGCAACGGATTCATTAATACGCATCGGACTTAGTGTGCAAGGTCTCTGTGCATGACGAATTTTTAGGATCACAAATACGAAAAATTCGGACTCAGTGTGCAAAGGCCTTTACATTTCGCACTCATCTGACCGGAGAACCTTTTCCCATGTGGTTGAGGAGTCTTCCACATGCTGTTTGGTAAACTTCAAACATGTTTTCTTATTTCTTTAAGCAATGGCTTCTTTCTACCCACTCTTCCATAAACCCCTCTTTGTTCGACTTAAAGTGGTCCTATGGACAGATGTTTTCATTTCTAAAGTGGATCTTTCTAGCTCCTTCAGTATTATCTTTGATATCTTTGTTGAATCTCTGATTCTCATGGCCCTGTTTATGAGTTTTGGTTGGCGACCTTCTCGTTAATGGTGATTTTTTTTTTTCCAAACATCGGGGGCCGTATTCACGAAACATTTTATCTTACCACTAAAAGTTCTCCTAAATAGCAGTAAAAGTTCTTAGCTAAGAGTTTTCTCTTAAAATCTATTCACAAAGCTGCTGATACCAACTTTTACTAAGGAATAGACTGAAGTCTTAAGCTAAGAGTAAGGGCGGGGTTGACCTCGTTGCTATGGAGTAAACACACAGTGATTGGCTGATGGGGGAGGAGTCAGTGATTTAATCATAGAAATATTGTAGAATGAGGTGTCATGTTTCCATATTAAAATAAAGGTTTTAAAATACAAATGTTGCCCTATTCAAATAAATATTTTGTAATAAAAATGTTGCCATATTGTTGCCATAAAGGTTTTAAAATGTAGGCTAAGTGTCACTAATTAAACTATACAGTTAATTGTCCGCCTCTTGGATGTCTGCATCTCAAGAGAATGCAGATTTCAAGCGACAAATTATGTTTTATAAACAAAGTTTGGGAGACACACATTCAAACGGTCTTTCTAATCAGCTTGAGAGGAGGAATATATATATGCCACAGACGAGAGCCGGCTCGCCTATAGTTACTTCAACAGTTTTCTGCATCCCTCCGCCAACCCGTCCCTCACTCTCGGCTGGGGATATGGGGATAACTTTGGGTTTGGGCTAAATTTCAAGCTCGGAGCCCTCGATTCCCTTGGACAGCACACCAAATACGCTTAATATATATATGTTTTACTCTATTCAATCATTTGTAAGTGTGAACTCTTGAAAACCACTGGCACAGGTAATCAGACAATATTTATTTATTTGTTAAAGATTTATTTTTGGTGCCTCATCGTAGATTTAAATCTATAAATCAAAATGTATTGCATTTATGAAGAAAAAGTTCAGCACCCAAGGCTCTATCGCTATAGTCTCAATGGTGTACAGTGTCTTTGGGTGAATTAGGACTGTTTGTGATTTGATCTTAGTGACTTAGAAGTCCTCTCGACTACTCCTAATGTTTCACAGATTTAGGAGCTACTTTCAGCCTTAAGATGCTTTGTGAATACGGCCCCTGATCTACACTTCTCTCTGATGTGTTTAGAGTTCCTTGGTCTACATGATTAGTGGTTTTGCAGACTCTGTATTGTCACATGATCTGTGTTTGTCCTTGGACTTTTAAGTTGAAGTGTTTCCTGTGCTTTATGTTGTAGTTATTTGTAATTTTTCATGATGATTTGTCTCCCCATGTGTTTCTTGTTTCCTTGTTATCTTGTTAAGCCCGTTTGCTGTTGTGTGTATATATAGCCCTTGTGTTTCCTTGTTCTTTACTAGTCGTTGTTTTATGTGTTGTGACGGATCGTGTTCATGTCTTGGGTCTAAGGTTCCAGTCTATTTGTGTGGAGTTTTGTTATTAAAAGTGTACGTGCAATAGGTTGTTTGCACATGACGTCACAGCAGCAGTGCGAATGAGTCTGGAGGGCAGGGAGTGATTTTTCTATATAGGAATCCTATCAAAAACCCAAAATTCGTATGTTTTGCGTCGTTTATGGTTGCTCAAATCGAGAACCCAGAAGGTGTTTATATCGTTTACATAACTTTTACCATGTTTTATAACTTATATCGTTTTTTAACTTTGAAAGTTGTCACCTTTTAATATTGTTTTGCATCTGCTGATACTGAAATGAATATGGATACCTGCTTACCTTATTTGTTTTTGACTTTGTTAAATATCCACATTCTTCATGGTATCTTTGCAGGGAAGAGATGCTATTTTATCCCATTGAATGATAATTTGATGTTTTCACTTCAGTTTTGTAGAATTCCTTTCACAATGTTGATCTGGTTACCATGAGAACAGTGTCACGCGCTGCTGCTTCAGCCATCATATGGTAGAAAATGTCAAAATAAATGTTTAATCTGACAGAAGTCGATTCAACAACAAAGACAAAGAAAACAATTTCAAAAACACTCAGCTATGTGATTATTTTATTGAGTGATAGGGAGTGGGTTAAATCAGTGACATTATTAGATTTAATATACGTCGTCTTCTCGTCACCACCTCAACCTGCTTCCCTTAGTGTGTTTTTACACGTATAAAAGGCAATAATTGTATTACACAGTCCAGTTTTTTCTTTGAACGATCATGTGAGCTCCTGTTGCAATTCTCAATTCAGCATAAATGACCTACAATGGTGACATTTTTTTGACGGCAGCTTCACATCCTCTATATTTACCTCCTCGATGGCAATCAAGTCTTTCAATTCAGTGGAAAAGTTGCTCATCTTCATAACATAAAGATCACATCCAACATATGTTGTGATTTTCTGTTTATAACTTTCTAAACCTGGGGCCTGTTGCACAAAAGTAGAATTAAGACATCCGGGATAAATGACTCAGCTGAGCTCAATAAAGCCAAAACATGTGCGTCCAGGCTTAATTGGTTGCACAAAGACCAAGCCAGGATGAGCAGACACGGATTCATTAAGCCAGGTGAAACCAATCCTGGATAGGTGCGCGCTCACGGCTCACTCAAATAGACCCCGCCACAGATCACAGATTAACTGATTTACCATGGCAACTAGAGCCGCGTACTTTTCCCCGTCGGAAGCACAAATCCTCATGGAGGCATACGAGGAGGTAAAAGATATAATTAAGAAGAAAGGCAACACCGCCACAGTGATAAAGCAAAGAGAAAAAGCGTGGCAAAGTATTGCAGACCGCCTGAATGCGTAAGTAGTGCACAATTACACACTCACCGCTCCGCTGAAACATCACAATTACAAATCAAATATTTAATTCACATCTCCAAAAACGCAGTTGTACTGTAATTATGAAACGGTTACATTTTTTATTGAAATGCACTGCATATATGAGTGAAATTGTGTAACGTAACTCCATCACACTGTATAAAGCTATGATATATTATTATTAAAGCCTTACATTATTATTTTACGTTACTACGCTCAGTACGGTTTAATCTTAGCCGTTGTACTCTGCTTATTATGTTGTCCACCGGTTTTTTTTTGTGTTTCCCCTGCTTTTATTAATGTAAAGCAGCTTTGACAGAATGAAACAATTGTGAAAAGTGCTATATAAATAAAATTTTCTTGAATACATAGATGAGCTATAATAATAATCACTTTAATTTATATAGCGCCTTTCAAAGGACCCAAGGTTGGTTGCTCACTGCACTGCAAAAATGTCTTTCTTACTTAGTATTTTTGTCTTGTTTTCAGTCAAAAAAAAATATCTAAAAAAAATCTTAAATATTTTCTAGAGCAAAATAACCTAGGAAAATAAGCAAAAAACTCTGCCAGTGAAACAAGAGAACTTTTCTAAAAGTAAGTGTTTATGGAAAAAGTAAACTTATTTCAAGAGAATTTTTCTTATTATATTGACAGATATTTAAATTTTTTGCTTGTTTTAAGCACACATTTACTTGAAGTTTATATTTTTGGTCTAAACCTATACTTATTTTGCTAGGTCATTTAGAAAATCAAGAAAATACATCTTTAGTGTTTTTTTTTTTTTTTATATATTTTTACTGAAAACAATACAAAAATACCAAGTCATTTTTGTCAGTGTGACTCCATTAAATGTTCTTGTGATAAAGAATGTGTGTGTGTGTGTGTGTGTGTGTGTGTGTGTGTGTGTGCGTGTGATGTAGATTAAACATGAACGGGCCAAAACGGACATGGCAGCAGGTCAAAATCAAATACAAGAACATTCTGCAGAATGGTATGGTCCCTGACTAATATTTAACAAAGCACAAGCATATATTGTACCCAGAAGGTGCCTGCTCACACATTGTCTGTACTGTTTTAGCAGTGAAAAAGAATACCCACAGACAAGGCACGGGTGGTGGGTCACCAAAGGCTGACCTTACCCCAGCAGAGGACATGGCCTTGGAGCTAAATAAAGGCAGGCCCGTCTTAGAGGGGATCCCTGGGGGGAAAGAGACGAGCATAGGTTCCTCCCAAGATGCCACCCGCTTCATTCAAGGTATGTCCTTCCATCTCTACATGGAATACAACCACATTCATATTGAATCAATTTGGACTGTCTGACTTTGGTTTACCTATTGCCTTGCAGTGTCTGGCAGCACTGTGTTCCTGTTAGAGCCACCAGCACAAGCACCAGACGATGCTGATCCAGTGAGTACTCCATCAAAGGCATACTGTAGGCCTGGCATGTCTTGTCTACTAGCTTCAATATGAATCCGATTAAATGTGATAGGGTGAAAGCCTCAGTGCAGCAGCAACAGCACATGATGGAGACGATGATGAGGAGGAGACCATCTCTGTGGATTCCAGAAGGCATGAGGTATCATGTTAAGACTGTGAAAGTACTATTTACTCTACAATGGTGAGGAGTCCTCATCAAAATCAAAAAATCTAATTTCTTTTACAGGACCCAGATGCTATACAGTGGGAAAACCAGCCTGGCAACATAGTGCGTATTAATAAAAGGACACCACATCCTGCCAAATTCCAGCTGCGCTAATTGTATTGTGTTCACAGAGCTCACAAGCTATCAGAAAGTTGTATGGCAACCACCTCCGGCGCCAAATAGAACTGGCAGACATAGACATTCAGTACAAGAAGAAAAAGATAGAAAATCTTGCACTGGAGTCCGAAATAAAAAAGAGGACAATTAGGAAACTGGACCTTGAAATAAAAAAACTTGAGAGGGAGGTGAGATATGCCTTCAATGTACACTGTATGCTAACTGTAACACAAATGTATTAATCATTATTTTTCTTTCCTCCCCCAGCTCCAAGAAGATGACACAGCTCAAAATAAAAATTAGGTATATTCTCGTAAAGTCAAGTGAGCCTTGACATATGAGCTCTTATTGTGAGCACACAGGACGGTGGCATCTTTCTAAGGTATTTTTTATTTTCACAGCAATCAGTACAACCAAGTCATCGTTATAAGGCACCGGCCTCTTTTGCCCACCCCCCCAGCACCAGGTGTGGCCACTAGCCTATATGAAGGCCCAAAATTGTGTGTTCCTTTCTGCTCTGACAATGGCATGCCCATTCTTGCGAGATGTGGTGGATGAAGAAGCACTTGTGCTGAGGAGAGCCTTCAGGCGAGAAAGGGTCTTCAGGGACCGGTTGGACCCACTGGCCTTCCCTGATGACCATCTATATGAAAGATACAGGTTTTCTGCAGATGGCATCAGGTATCTATGCAGACTACTGGGTCCCAGGATTAAGCACCGCACTGCACGGAGCCATGCACTGAGTGTGGAGCAAATGGTTTGTGTGGCCTTGCGCTTTTTTGCTAGTGGAGCCTTCCTGTACTCAGTGGGGGATGCAGAACAGCTGAACAAGGCCACAATTTGCCGCACAATAAGGAGTGTGTGTCTGGCTATCAAAGCATTAGCAGATGTCTTCATCTCCTTCCCTGGCCACAGAAGACTCTGTGACATGAAAGAGGAGTTCTATAGGATTGCAGGTAAGAGGATCTACAAATTACAGGACAACTGTTAACACATAGTAGGATACTCATTACTTTGTGTGACAGGTTTCCCCAATGTCATTGGTGCAGTGGACTGCACACACATAAGGATAAAAGCCCCCTCAGGTGCCCATGAGGCCGATTTTGTGAATAGGAAATCCTTTCACAGCATTAATGTTCAGGTGAACATAACTTTTTGATATTGTCCATTGACGAACACTCTGCATTGCCAATGATGTGCATTGATTGGTGTAATATTCCTCATCTTATGATTTCAGATGGTCTGCAATGCTGACTGTGTGATCAGCAATGTTGTGGCAAAATGGCCTGGCTCAGTCCATGACTCCAGAATCTTTCGGGCCTCTGAAATCTATCAGTGCCTATCACAAGGTAAGCCACACAACCCCTATTTATAACCATCATGGCTGTGTCAAGAATATCACTGTGTTTATGAGGTAGTAATGATGAGATTTTGTGTTGACAGGTGAATTCTCTGGTGTGTTGCTGGGAGACAGGGGTATGGCTGCCAGCCTTTTCTCCTGACACCTTTCACAGACCCCCAGGAAGCACAGCAGGCCTACAACCATGCCCATGCCAGGACCAGGGCCAGAGTTGAAATGACCTTTGGCCTCCTGAAGGCACGCTTTCACTGCCTTCACAAATTAAGGGTCAACCCTGTTAGGGCATGTGATATTACTGTGGCTTGTGCTGTCCTCCACAATGTGGCCTGCCTGAGGAAGGAGAGGGCCCCCAGAGTGCCACCAGCCATGGACTGGGACAATCCGGCAATCTTCCCTGATGACGACAGTGGTCGGCTGCTGAGGGACCAATATGTGTTGAATTATTTTAGTTAGTATGTGTGCTTTCAATTTAGGTAAAAAATGTCCTGCTGTGGCAGAGGAAATTAGGGTTTTTTTTGGGTTGGTTTTTTTACGAATTTGGCCTCTTATGATGTTTGTGCGGTATACTGTGTGTAATACAAGGCTGCAGGGAGGCTACTGCATCCATTCATTTGTCTGTTCAGTTGATGTGTATGGATTTGTCCTGCATTTATTTTAGTGTGCAGACATGCAGGGTGTGTTATATACAGACCTTTGAATGTGTATGTATCATTTTGTATAATATGCTTTGATTCTGTGCTTTCCATCTTGTAGAGTCACTGTGACTTCAGTTTCGAAAGGAGCTGATAGTTTACCTGCTTTGTTTTGTCCTTATTCAATAAAGGAACATAATGTTACACATTGTGTTTTTATATTCATATGGAATGTGTATTTGTTTATATGACAGAGTACTAGGGCCCCACTGAGGAAAAAGGATAAAGTCATAAATTTATGAGGCTGGTTCTTTCTGCAGAAAAGCAACATATTCTTTTTACAGTTTTGATAGTTATGACAATGTGATACTTCATATTCTGGCACATCAGCATGTCTTTGTTTATGAAACCATACTGAAGTACAATTTCACGAAATGCCCCACATCTGTCATTTTAACAACTGTCCTCCTTTAAAACAACTGGTTACAATATTATGACTTGTCTTTTTTTTTCCCTCTGTGGCCCTAATATTCTATCATTTTATATATAGCCTTATAGTCTATTGGAAACTGTAAATTATCTAATGATAGCAACATCATCTAAAAATCATTATTTATCCAAAATGATTGAAATTAATGATCACAAACGTTTAAATAATGACAGTGGGTCTAGTTATATGTGATAACAATGTATAGTGAGCAGTGAAATAACTATTGGTTTCCATTTGTGGCGACTGCTGACTGACATTAGGGATGAGATTAAATAGATCCTGGAATTTAGCCTGGTCTGGAGCAGGCTAGCTCCACAGAATAAATCTCCATGGTAATTTATACCATAACATATCCTCCTGCCCCCTATCCAGCTTTAGTGCAACCGGATTAGGGATCAATTGAGCCAGGATCACCAAGATATCCTGGCTTAATCCCTTATCCTACTTTTGTGCAACAGGCCCCAGCACAGAAAGGACTTTTCTCCATCTCTTGCATTCTAATTTTTACTGCTTGCCCTCCACCGGAATTGAGCGTCACCAGAACCACATGATTGCAAACAACCTATTGGATTCTCTCTCTGCTTCGTCTCTCAATGATCATTACAGAACGACTAGCCAAGAACAAGGAAACACAAGGGCTATATATACAGGCTTAACAAGCTAACAAGGAAACAAGAAACACCTTTGCGAGACAAATCAACATGAAAAACTACAAAGTACTACAACATAAAGCACAGACATAGAGCACATGTGACAGGTATACTAAAGGTGCGTTCACGCGGCCTCGTAATTCCTGTAGTTACGAGATTCCTGCTTGTAAAAAGCGTTCACGTCCTCGTAGAGCTCGTAATTACAGCTTGTAAGCTGAGAGTTTTCTGAAAGCTCCCAGATGTACCACATGGCTGCTGAAGTGAAAAATGAAGTGAAAATGAGTCCCTATTGACCTCTATTAGATATATGTGGTCATTGCACATTCTTCTTTAACTATAATTCCTAAAGTTTTTCCACAAACTTGTAGATGGCAGTATTCTATCCCTAACACATAGAGCAATGTCCAAATACAATTCAGATTTAATTAAGTTCATCATTAAAGTGATTTTTTCATTAAAAAGCCAATTTGTGGTGTAGTTAAATAATTGTGCAGTAAATAGGTAAAAAAAACTTCAAAATGTCCACAAAAATAGCATAAATGCATAGTTGAGAAGTAAATTTAAAAAAAATGATAGTTTATCATATAAAAAAATGTATATTTCCTTATGCAATCGCTCTGTAAATGTTTGGGATCTATCTGACCCCAAAGGATTAAAACGTTAGTCTAATTAAGGGACAATTAAGGGTTAATGCTATCAGATGCTATCAGAAATGTGATAGGTCCCACTCCTGAAGTCGCGATTATGAGCTCATTGCACTCAAGTTTCGAAATAGGAGGGCATTTATGTGCAATTTATACCGTGGAAACTGTGCATGTGCATGTGCATGTGAAGGCAGCATAATTTGGTTGAACCAATTAAAAATGTTACCCTTTTAGGGATTTTATAGCATTGATATGCTGTGAATACACATGCACTCATAACTTTTCATTTTTATTTTATAATTCATATTATCCCATTCTTCTTCAACAATTTGAACCACTACCACTAAAGTCCATTACCTAAAATCCAGTTGTTGTTTTTTTAATTTCCAAGTTGTAATGCAACAAAACAGGAAAAACACTTTCTAAAGGCTATGTAAATGAATGTTATTTTAAATATTATGTGTAGAATCTCTCTTCAATCGACTCTGATTCACTGACACAGTTTCACTCTTGATCCATGATGATAAACCCAAAACCCAGGATAGAGTGGTTGAGTGAATGTGGTCTGGACTGTGTGGATGAGGCTCATTGTGTCTCCAGAGATGCTGTAGAAGGACAAAATTCCTGCACTGTGATCCACATACACTCCTATTCTACTGTGATCCACATACACTCCTATTCTACTGCTGGACACTATAGGGAGATCACTCTCTATCTTATTGTGAATGAATGAGAATCTGAAGGGACAGCAGAACAAGCTCCAGGACTGATCATTATGTCCAAACCAACACTCATAACCCTCACTCTTCCTGCTGATGCTCTTATATGACACTGATATATACAGACCAAGGAGCCCACTCCACTCAATCTCCCAGTAACAGCGTTGATCACACACACTCTCTCTACACAACACCTGAAGCCAATAATCAAATCTGTCTGGATGATCAGGATACGGCTGGACTATGTTAGTGTTAGTAATCACTCTGTTCCTCTCAGACAGATGGAGGTGTTTATGTGCTGTGTTCAGATCCAGAGTGAGCCGATGGGAATCTGATGGAGATAAAACACGTCAGGAATTATGAAATCATGAATTATGAATCTGTTTGCTCTTTTAATGTTGCTGAACTCTTCATGTCTTTGTGTTCAGTGTCTTAGTAGTTTACCAGATATCCTGTACAAATCATTTACATGATCAATTATAAATCTCTTTTATCATGTTTCTAAAATGTTCTTTGTTGGTTGATTGATTAGTGACTTACGTTTTAGGAAGTCGTTCCTGGTCTTGGGAACAATGTTGGTGGAAGTGACTGTGGAAATCAACAGACATGAAGAGTGTGATTATCATGTCAAGAGAAAATGATCTCTGCATCCATTCCTAAGACATTTCTAATATGATCTTCTACATGATATGAGATGATGGAGGATCATTTCTGAGAGCAGATGAATCTCCAGGACTTTACCTCTGTCAGAGATCTTCTTCAGCTCCTCTTTGCAGAAATCATCTAGTTTGTCTCTCAGCTGAAGGACAGATTCTCTCACAACAGCAAAAGAGCAGAGAGAACCGAAGGGCATGTTGGGTATGGATGTGCATTCAGGAAGTGCTGTGAGAGACTGGAAACTCTACAGAAAAAAAAAAAAAACAGTAGTGTAACCCCTTTGAACATTGACATTTTGTCATAAAGTTGTGAAAAATTCTGTAAAATTAATTCATTTTTGTAGTGTCTGGACCAGTCTGACACACAATTATTCATTATATTTAATGAATAATCCAGCAAACTCAACCTCCCACGTAACAACCAAATAGGTGCCAAGATGTCTGTGACAACCCCCCAAAAAGGGCAGAACAGGATTCTGGTTACCAGGGTAATGAAGACAAATCATCACAGTAAGACTGGTTTAATTCACAAAAACAAACAAATGTACCCTTTTCCTATCATTCTAATGTCTTTTTTTAGTGTCTTGTCTATGTATTAATCTAAACTCTCTGAATTAATGTTTTAGTATTACCTAATCAAGATCGCACATATACCATGTTTTGGTATCTATAAATTTCTTTTTTAATTATCTTAATGATCATTTATGTTATATGTTGATACCTATGCAACTTATTAATATTATAATAATTTTTAACTACATCTACCTAGCATGTTATGTGTCTGCAAATGTGTGTTCACAACACAATAACACCCTACTTGAGGCAAAAAAGCAGAGATACAAGGCTGAACTGAACTGCAAGCAAGTGTTTTATTTACAAATTGTTAAGTACATGTACAGTGCATCTGGAAAGTGTACACAGCAGCTCACTTTTTTTCCACATTTTGCTTTGTTACAGTTTTATTCCAAAAGGGATTAAATTCATTATTTTCCTCAAAATTCTACAAACAATACCCCATAATGACAATGTGAAAGAAGTTTGTTTGAAGTCTTTGCAAATTTATTAAAAATAACAAATGAAATAAAAAATAAAAAAATCACAGCCTTTGCTCAATACTTTGTTAAAGCACCTTTGGCACCAATTACAGCCTCAAGTCTTTTTTAGTATGATGCTACAGGATAGGTTGGGCACACCTATTTTTGGGCAGTTTCTCCCATTCTTCTTTGCAAGACCTCTCAAGCTCTATCAAGTTGGATGGGGAGTGTCGGTGCACAGCCATTTTCAGATCTCTCCAGAGATATTCAATCAGGTTCAAGTCTGGGCTCTGGCTGGGCCACTCGAGGACATTCACAGAGTTGTCCCGTAGCCACTCCTTTGTTATCTTGGCTGTGTGGTTAGGGTCGTTGTCCTGTTGGAAGATGAACCTTTGCCACATTTTGTAGTCCAGAGCGCTCTGGAGCAGGTTTTCATCAAGGATATCTCTGTACTTTGCTGCATTCTTCTTTCCCTCGATCCTGACTAATTTCCCAGTTCCTGCTTCTGAAAAAACATCCCCACAGGATGATGCTGCCACCACCATGCTTCACTGTAGGGATGGGATTGGTCAGGTGATGAGAGGTGCCTGGTTTCCTCCAGACATGACACTGGCTATTCAGGCCAAAGAGTTCAATCTTTGTTTCATCAGACCAGAGAATTTTGTTTATCATGGTCTGAGAGTCCTTCATGTGCCTTTTACTCATGAGTGGCTTCCGTCTGGCCACTCTACAATACAGGCCTGATTGGTGGAGCGCTGCAGAGATGGTTGTTCTTCTGGAAGGTTCTCCTCTCTCCACAGAGAAATGCTGGAGCTCTGTCAGAGTGACCATCGGGTTTTTGGTCACCTCCCTTACTAAGGCCCTTCTCCCCTGATCGCTCAGTTTGGCTGGACGACCTGCTCTAGAAGAGTCCTGGTGGTTCCAAACTTCTTCCATCATTCAGACTTTGTTAACTTTGTGACATCATAACTTTTGAACAATGATGAATTTTCTGTTCAGACATTTCTGCGTGGCTCAGTCCAAAGATCGGGAATCTATGGCAGCGCTATGAACAGACCATAGGAAAATGAAGAAAAATTGGCACACTCGTATTGATGGTAATGACTAGGGGTGCTTCTCAATACTCAAAAATCGAAGCTTCCTCGTGTCCTTGCCCCTACATCCTCCAGCCTGTGACCCGGAAACCAACCGAACTCAGCCATCTTGAAGGACATCTCAATTCTCTAATTGCACCACAAGGAGGCGAGGAACGAGGAGTAAGGAAGCTTTCAGATGAGCTATGAGCGAGGATCCACAGGTGTATCCTTTGCGGAAGTCTTTCCCGTTGAAAAACTTGACGCATTTATACATTGTCCTCCCCATTGATATATGTCACAATAATTTAAATGTATTCTTTACTTTTGCAGTTTAAATAATATGTAGAATGAAGGTGTATTAATGCAAATTTCCCACCAGTCCTGTATAAACTATGGCATGCAAAGATTTTTTTTTCTAATACATTATCGTAATAACAATGGAGCTAAAATGAACACACATGTTCTAATTATGTGATTATTAGAGGTTGAATTCAAATCAGATACTGCCAAACTGCCCATACTACTTCTGAATAGGATGTCTACTTCATAAAATTTATGAAAATAGGGAAATATATGGTTCAGATAACTCAAATAAATGGAGGCGCCCTTAAATGGTCAGATATGGAGCTTGGGTGCCATCTAGTGAAAAAGTTTGGTACTGCGCCCAAACAAAATCTTACTGAAAGCTCATTTTTGAAATATTTCAACCTAAAATTTGGAATGTTGAGATTTTTGGCTTTTATTTTCTTGCAGTTTAAGAGTAAAACATGCTTTATGATATATTATTATAAAATATAAACAATTAAACTTTTATTACATTTTTTTTATTTCACTTTTACAATAATCTGACAAGTGTCTTCTTTAAAACAAGACCATCCGTAGGGTCTATATTCCAAAGCAGTCTTGAATTACAACCATTTATGTTTGGATAGTGCATTTTAATGTCTATGCGAAAAAGCGGTGACAGTTATTTAAACCTGAAAAAAAAATTCCATTCCTGAAAATCAGAGCAATCAGCCAAATTCAGATTAACCATAACGTTTGTTACCGACAAGCTATGAAAGAAGTAAAAACAGATTTGGAAAAGATCTCGAATCCAGCTTTCATATGGTATTGAAACTTGTGATGGGTAAAAATTTCACCATGTGATGGGTTTTTGCAAATCACATCACATATCGTCTCAGTTACGTATATAACCTTAGTTCCCTTTCAAGGGAACTCGCGCTGCGTAGTCGCTATGGGAATGCCTCTGCGTGATGTCGTCATGAAGCACGTATGAAATCTGTCCAATCAGGGGACGGTACTTCACAGGCGGGTGACGTCACTGACCAGGAACTATAAAGCCGGCCCAAACACACTCACATTCAGCTTCTGAAATATTGAAGCAAGTCGCTTACGGGCATGATGGGAGTATGGCATGGCAACGCAGTGTCTCGTTCCCTATTCAGGGAACTAAGGTTATATACATAACCAAGACGTTCCCTTTCAAGGGAACTCATGCTGCGTAGTCGCTATGGGAACGACAATACAAACTTTGCCATATGAGCAAGTGACCGTACGTGTGAAGCCGAGGCGCACACATCACAGAGGCACCTGCGCCCCTGGAGTGGAGCCGAGGTCTAGTTCATAGAACCTCATGAACGTATGTGGTGATGATCATCCTGCTGCATCACAAATGTCAGATAGGGAAACCCCAGAGATAAAAGCCTTAGAGGCAGCCATACTCCTCGTAAAGTGAGCCCTAACAGCCAATGGTGAAGGCTGTCTAGTTGACTCATAGGCAAGTGAGATGGCCTCAATCACCCACTTGCTCATTCTCTGCTTGGACGCAGGGAGCCCTTTCCTTGGTACTCCAAAACACACAAATAGTTGATCACATTTTCTCTACATGGCAGCTCTGTGGACATAAGCATCCAGTGCACGAACTGGGCACAGCAGATTAAGTTTTTCCTGGTCCGGTGATGTAAACGGAGGCGGACAGAATGGCTGCAGCACAATAGGTCTCACAGGATTAGAGAGGACCTTAGGGATATACCCTATCCTGGGATGTAAAAATGCTTTTACATTCCCAGGCGCAAATTCTAAGCATGATGGAGAAACCGACAGGGCTTGAATGTCTCCAATTCTTTTGAGAGATGAAATAGTTAAAAGAAACACTGTTTTAAGTGTTAAAAACTTTTCTGGCACCTCTTCGAGGGGCTCGAAGGGTGCCATAGACAGGCCTTGTAACAAAACGGCCAAATCCCAAGCCGGTACTCTCATGCGTACTGCAGGTCTGAGCCTCAAAGTGCCACGAAGGAAACGAGTTATATGTGGGTGTCTCCCCAGAGAGACTCCACTGAAAGGAGCATGGTAAGCAGCTAAGGCCGCCACATACACCTTTAGTGTGGAGGGGGATAACCCTGAAGAGAATCTTTCCTGCAGGAAGTCCTGAACTGCGCTGACTGGGAAGTTAACAGGATCCCACTGGTGATTCTCACACCAAGAAGTGAATAATTTCCACTTCAAGGCGTACAGTTTCCTCGTGGAGGGAGCTCTGGACTGGAGTATGGTCTCAACAACCTCAGTTGAGAGACTGGAATCTATGAGCTGTGTCCCCTCAGAGGCCATGCCCACAACATCCATGACTCCGGGTGGGGGTGCAGAATCAGACCACCTGCCTGAGAGAGAAGATCCCTCCTGATCTGAATCTCCATCGGAGACCCGTCGAGAAGGGATATCAGGTCCGAGAACCACACTCGGGCCAGCCAGAACAGGGTTATTAATAACAGACGGGCCCCGTCCCGGTGTACTCTCTCCAGAACTCCCGGGAGCAGCGCAATCGGGGGATATGCGTACAGTGGTAGCCTTGGCCACGGCTGTACCATAGCATCCAGCTCAAGAGATGCTGGGCTTGTCATTGAGAACCACAGTGGACAGTGAGTCGTCTCTCGAGACGCAAACAGATCCACTTGGGCTTTGCCGTAGTACTCCCATAAGAGCTTCACCACCTCGGGATGAAGTCTCCATTCCCTGGGCCTCGGCCCCTGCCTCAACAGGATATCTGCTCCCACATTCAGGTACCCTGGGATGTAAACCGCTCTGAGTGAGAGCAGTTTCCCTTGGGACCACAGGAGGATCTTGTAAAGTGGGTGTGATCTCAGACCCCCCTTGATGATTTATATATGAGATCACTGCTATGTTGTCTGATCGAACTAACACATGTCGATCTTTAAGATCTGGGAGGAAGTATTTCAAGGCCAGAAATACCGCCATCATCTCCAAGCAATTTATGTGCCACGAAAGATGATGGTCCTGCCACAGACCCTGAGTCGAAAGACCACTCATGATCGCCCCCCAGCCCGTGAGGGATGTATCTGTCGTCAGAGTGACTCGATGACTGATAGCCCCCAACACAGGTCCCTGGGACAGAAACCAAGGTTGATTCCATATGTCTAGAGCACGTAAGCATCGCCGCGTGACTCTGATCAGCAGCCGAAGGGACTTGGGGACGGCGAGGAAGAAACTGCTATATAGCAGCAGCCTGCTTCCTCGCCTCCTGAAACCTCTCAGTGACGGTGTTGATGGCGTCACCGAAAAGGCCAGACGGATTTAGTGGGGCATCCAACAGAAAGGACTTATCTCTGTCCTTGATGTCAGACAGATTCAGCCACAGATGGCGCTCCGTGGCCACTAGGGCTGCCATAGAGCGGCTGATGGATTTGGCCATCTCTTTAGTGGCACGGAGAGCTAAATCTGCTGACTGACGGAGCTTTTGGATGAACTCCGTCCCCACCTCATCACTGTTGCCCAAGTCTTTCAGCAGGTCGGCTTGGTATGCTTGTATGATGGTCATCGTATGTAAGCATGCCGCAGCCTGACCTGCTGCCGAGTACGCTTTGCCCACTAGCGCCAGGTAGTCTTCAGCGGCTTAGTGGGCAATGTCGGGGCTTTAAGGGACGCCGCCGCCTGCGGAGAGATGGCTCGCAAGCGTCTCTTCTGCTCTTGGCATCGCCCCATGCCTGCATTTTCTCATACCAATCACGTTACTGTATGTGGAGGTTTGAGGAGTGAAAACACGGGAAGATACCGGTCTCTTCCACAATCTCAACACCTCAGTGTGGAGATCGGGAAAAAACGGTAGCGCCTGATGTGGAGGCTGAGCAGACCTTGATGGTAGGAAGCATTCATCAAGCTTACTGCGGGTCTGCTGCTCTTGCTTCTCGGCTGGCCAGTCGATGTTTAGTTTGGCCACAGCGCGAGTAAGCACCTCCATGAGCTCCTCGCTCGCGGGAGAGGGAAGTGGCAAGTCTTCAGTCTCTCCCGTTGTCACACTAACAACGTCTAATTCCTCAGAACTAGACGCCATTAATGTGACAGTGTCAACCGGAGCGGAAGAAACTGCAACGCGTGCTTCCTGCCTACGAATTGACACAACGGATGCAGCAGGTGAGGGCAGAGATAAGGCTGGGCCCGACTCTAACCCCTCTGCTACATCCATCTGCGAGCCCCAGGACATAAGACGCCACCCTGCCTTGGCAGAAGCAGGGCCCAAGCCCTGAGGCGCACGAACCTCGAAGAGGGCTCAGCGGGAGCGCAGCGTCCTCAGCGGGAACTGATCGCAATGCACACAGGCAGCCCCCTCGAGAGCTGCCTGGGCATGCTGCACTCCCAAACAGACAACACAAAGGTCATGTGTGTCCCCGCTCGTAATGAAGCGAGGGAAGGGATGCACACACTTCCTAAACTGCTGCTGCTGTTCACTCGCCATAATAACTCTCAAAAATGAAAGATGGTAGACAGACAACAATAAATAGGACAGACAAGATCACACATAGCGCTTGCTGAAGACACAGAATCTGAATGTGAGTGTGTTTGGGCCGGCTTTATAGTTCATGGTCAGTGACGTCACCCGCCTGTGACATACCGTCCCGATTGGACAGATTTCATACGTGCTTCATGACGACATCACGCAGAGGCGTTCCCATAGCGACTATGCAGCGTGAGTTCCCTTGAAAGGGAAATATAATTTCCCTTGCAGTAATTTTGAGTGGTTCAATAACATGATATGCATATCGTGCTATTGAGACTCTCAAAATTACTGCAAGGGAAATTCCTTCACCTTGACAGCCTTCAGGGTAAATGCTATAAGTGTTGCCGGTGAACCTCAGACATTGGGTATAGCCAGCTAAGGTTTCTTAGTTGACATTGCTTAAAATTCCACATGAAAAATGCTTAAGTGGCTCACAAAACAAATAATACACAATATTTTTTTAAGTACACTGCATTCCAAATTATTATGCAAGAGACAAATCAGTAAGATTTCTGTACAATAAACATTCAGATTTTAGTTTTTCTAAGAAAATGTTTGTTCGTTTATTTATCCATGTCTTTTTAGATAACTGGTATCAATCTCAGACAAAATAATTTGCCAGATCTATGGAAACCCTACTTAGAGGTTGTTCCACATTATTAAGCAAGTCACAGTTCTCATGCAATATGGGGAGGAAGAAAGATCATTTTGAAGATGAAAATCATGAAATGGTGCAATGTTGTGCAAAAGGCATGAAAACAACTAATATTTTGTGAAAACTGAATGGAGATTATCAAATTATCATAAGATTTGTGAGTGATTTAGAGCACAGCAGAACTCGGTCAGATAAAGGCTTATTGAGGAAAGTTCCTGTCAAAAAAATATTAAAAGGGCAGCTATAAAAAAGCCAGTGTTGAGCAGCAAACAGGTATTTGAAGCTCTTGGTGCCTCTGGAGTCTCAAGAAGCTCTCCATGCTGGCTGGCAGTTGTGCGTAAAGATGCATTTCAGCCACTCCAAACCAAACCTCACAAAGAGAAACATTTACAGTGGGTTTAGAAATACATGAAGACTAATTTTTAAATAGTTTTATTCACTGACTAATGCCGTACTACAATGGATGGTCTAAATAGATGGATTTCTGGATGGTTGGTGAATGGCCACCGTGTTCCAACAAGACTGTGACGTCAGCAAGGAGCTGGTGGGTGATGATTTGGGCTAGAATATTGGGAAGTGAGATGGAGGGTATTAAAATGACTTTTGCAAGATATGTGGAGTTCATAATAACTAATTTTCAGCTATGGTATAAAAAGGAGGATAGTGCATGGTACAATGCACTATGCGCTATCCCGTGCTACAAAAAAACACCAAAGCAATAAAACTGTTTGAAAATGTATTTCTACACCCACTGTAAATGTTTCTCTTTGTTAGGTTTGGTTAGTGGTGTCTAAAATGCATCTTTACGCACAACTGCCAGCCTGCATGGTGAGGTTCTCAAGACTCCAGAGACACCAGCAGCTTCAAATACCTGTTTGCTGCTCAACACTGGCTTTTTTTTATAGCTGCCCTTTTAATACAATACATTTTTTTGATAGGAACTTTCATTAATAAGCCTTTATCTGACTGAGTTCTGCTGTGCTCTAAATCACTTACAAATCTTATGATAATTCGATAATCTCCATTCAGTTTCACACAATATTAGTTGTTTTCATGCCTTTTGCACAACATTGCACCATTTCATGCTTTTCATCTTCAGAAAGATCTTTCTTCCTCCCCATATTGCATGAGAACTGTGACTTGCTTAATAATGTGGAACAACCTCTAAGTAGGGTTTCCATAGATCTGGCAAATTATTTTGTCTGAGATTGATACCAGTTATCTAAAAAGACATGGATAAATAAACAAACAAACATTTTCTTAGAAAAATTAAAATCTGAATGTTTATTGTACTGAAATCTTACTGATATGTCAATTGCATAATAATTTGGAACGCAGTGTAAATCCAGAAAATTATTTTTTACAGTGAGGATCTTGCTCAAGTCCACTATACTGTTCTTCTATATTACAGTTACCTGCAATAAATGGGTGTGATCCTGTGTGTGTGAAAGCTGCTCCAGCTCAGCGTCTCTCCTCCTCAGATCATTGATCTCCTGCTCCAGTTGCTTCAGAAGTCCTTCAGCTCGACTCACTGCAGTCTTTTCCTGATCTCTGATCCGCTGTGTGGCCTCAGAGTGGCTTCTCTCAATGGAGCGGATGAGCTCAGTGAAGATCCTCTCACTGTCCTCCACTGCTGTCTGCGCGGAGCTCTGTTAGGACACACATCAAAAGCAGCTCTTGTAACTGACATAGAAGTCATTAAATACCTTTAATAAGAAACTTATTAAAAGAGCTGTTTCTTTTATTATGAAAAGAAAACAGTGCGACTCGCAAGGAAGATGTCTGCACCACATTTGGAGTTAAAGAGTGTTCTACATATCTGATGATTATTGAAGTTAATCTACTCATCTGTAGTTACAGAAGATATTACATAATTAAGTTCTCCTTTATTAATAATTAGCCAATGAAGTAAGTTTTTGCATTTGTTTCAGATGTGAATGATATGGATTCTATTGTGTGGAAAGAATCAATATCTGAAGACTAGTTTTGCTGTTAAAGTGAATTTAAAATTCTTTGATAAGTTACAAAAACAATATTTATTCTTAGTTGTTTGTTTATATTCTTTGTATTTAGTTCTCACTGCATTTTAAGTTGGATGGTTATCCTGATGGTGAACCATTCAATAAACTGACAGTCATCAGACAGTCTTCGTGGTTCATTACTGAGGGGAGCTACAGCTCTTACTGGTCCCTCACAGTCTACAGTGTGAGACTCCTGAAACTCACCTTATGAGACTCCAAAGCCTCTCTCAGCTGCTGAAGATCTTTCTCTCTCTGCTGAAGCATCCTTTGCGTAGCCTTTAACCCTTTCTAGAGAACAAATGAATAACAGTAAATCTCACATTAAACTGTCAAAAATCATAGTGTGATTGACATATTAACCCATCACAACACAGTGTATAATGCCCCACTATATTTATTACATATGTATATAATACAAATTATTGCCTTTGGCACTGATATTTATTTATGTATAGCCGTTTTACATTCTAGATGATACGCTTTACTTTTCAATGAACTGAGATCATTTACTTTTATTTATTTAAACACATGAAGCTTCGGAGCATTTTGAATCAGCGTATCGAATCATTATTTTGTTATTTTTAGCGCACCAAAAATATTCTCGTCACTTTATAATATTAATATTGAACCACTGTACTCACATGAACTGATTTAAATATGTTTTTAGTACATTAATGGATCTTGAGAGAGGAAATGTCATTGCTCCCTATGAAGGCCTAACAGAGCCATCGGATTTCAACTAAAATATCTTAATTTGTGTTCCGAAGATTAACAAAGGTCTTACGGGTGTGAAACGACATGAGGGTAAGTAATAAATGACAGAATTTTCATTTTTGGGTGAACTAACCCTTTAAAGGAACACTCCACTTTTTTAAAAATAGGCTCATTTTCCAACTCCCCTAGAGTTAAACAGTTGAGTTTTACCGCTTCGAATCCATTCAGCAGATCTCCGGGTCTGGCGGTACCACTTTTAGCATAGCTTAGCATAGTTCATTGAATCTGATGAGACCGCTAGCATCTTGGTCAAAAATTACCATATTTTTCCTATTTAAAACTTGACTCTTCTGTAGTTACATTGTGTACTAAGACCGACAGAAAATGAAAAGTTGCGATTTTCTAGGCCGATATGCCTAGGAACTATAATCTCATTCCGGCGTAATAATCAAGGAACTTTTCTGCCGTACCATGGGTGCAGCAGGTGCAATGATATAACGCAGTGCCTCTCACAAATGTCTCCATGGTTACAAGGCACGCTCCCTGTGCAAACAGGGGGTCACAGCCACTGTGTAATATCATTGCGCCTACGGAGATCGGCTGAATGGATTTAAAAACGGTAAAACTCAACTGTTTAACTCTAGGGGAGTTGGAAAATGAGCCTATTTTCAAAAAAAGTGGAGTGTTCCTTTAAAAAGTTTAAATATTTAAATATTGAATTAAATTTATGTACACGTTGTAAATGCTGTGTAAATACAGAGCTGCCAACTCTCACGCTTTCGCCGCGTGACACGGTTTTGCCTGTTTTCACACGCACTCACGCCACACATCAAATTACTCACGCAAAAAAAAAATCCGATCTTGGGCCGAGACTCGTTCATTCCTTTTCAAACTCCTCGACGGTAGATGGCGCTGATGGCGTCTATGGCTGGCTGCACCCCGATGTTAGCGACAGAAAAAGAGATACCGCGGTGCGAAAGACAACGAGAGAAACTACCACCTCGAGAAGTCTGATGATGAGAATCTGAGCTGAGACTAGGTATGTAACAATGAAATGTCATCCAATTGACTATTCACTCTCTTAAACTTTAAATCTTGAAAGAATTTTTTATTTGTTTGTGTTTGTGCGCGTGCCTGTGAACATGATTTAGTGTGGTGAATGTAAACTCAGCTGTCATAACAAGCAGCAGAAGAGCACCTTTTTAACTTGGTGGTATACTGCATGCTCAAAACATCAGCTCATAGCATTGTTTATTTACTCACATGGCATTTATCTTTTTATTAACAGGCCAAAGAAAAGGACTCACTGTGGATGAAGACTTTTTCTGTAGGACCAAACAGTACTTCAAACAGGTAAGAGGTATTCCACAGAATTTAAAGGTGCCCTAGAATCAAAAATTGAATTTACCTTGGCATAGTTGAATAACAAGAGTTCAGTACATGGTCAAAGTTTTAACTAATTGTTATATACACTTGCACTAGAATATTGTATATGACAATTATTTCAAACTTTGACCTGTGGAGGGCAGTAATACACTTAACAGCGTCTACACTGCTGGAATTCAAATAGAGAAGAAGAAGAGAGCTAGATCAAGATGAGCATTTATGGTTAAAACATACACAATTTATTTATTTATTTTTTTTTTTTTTTTAGAAAATAAGTGATGGTTTCTCTAGATAAGACCCTTATTTCTCATCTGGGATCACTGTAAACTGTCATTTTGACCTTCAACTGTCTCCATTGAAGTCCACTATATGAAGAAATATTCTGGAATGTTTTCATCAAAACCTTCATTTCTTTTCGACTGAAGAAAGAAAGACATGAACATCTTGGATGACATGGGGGTGAGTAAATTAAATTAAATTATCTCACTCCAAGGTTTTTTGAAAAGTTGGCAGGTATGTAAATACCTTCCACTTCCCATGCCACTTCTCCAAAGATGGATTTTGTTGATAATGATTTCATTTTTGGTAATAACAGTCCGATACTGTGCTATTATTCTAATTGAATTTAATTTGAATGTTAGAATTTGACCTAAAAGGTGATGCATACATCTAATGAGTTTTAAAAAATGCCATTATGTAGGTAAAAATGCCCCTGGAAATCGGTTTAAGGTGGCAAATATTGCTTTTGAAACGACTTTAAAAACAGAGATAAAATGTTTTGTCAGTATTGCATAGCCCTAATGTATAGTATTAATTTTTATTTCTTCAGGTCTTAAAAAGCCTTAAATTTGACTTTAAAAAATGTGCAGCAACCCTGTCTATCACAAAAACAGGACACAATAAAGAAAACTGAAGTGTTCACATGTTTTCATGAACAACCAATCAGAAATGACAATAAATTAACACTCCTACACAATAATGGAATTTCTTTCATTTTAAGCACAAAAATCCTCTGTAGTAAGGTTCATACCTGTTTCTCTGTCCTCTGTGCTGCAGCTGATACAGTGTCATGGTTTTTATGTTCATCCATCGTACACAGCACACATATACACTTCTGATCGGTGCGGCAGAAAACCTCAAGGATCTTGTAGTGTTTCGGGCAGATCATCTCCTGCAGGTGTCCAGTGGCATCAGTCACTTTATGTGGCTTATGTGAGTGAAAATCCTCATGATGGTCAAAATGAGTTTGACAGTAAGACTCCAGACACACCAGACATGATTTGACTGCTTTGTCTTTTCTTCCAGTACAGACGTCACACTGCACATCTCCAGCTCCAGGGTAACAGTCAGCAGAAAGTTTAATCTTCTTCAGTTTCTCCACCATTTCAGCTAGAATGGTGTTTTTAGCTAAAGCAGGTCTTGGACTGAAGGTCTGTCTGCACTGAGGACAGCTGTAGACTCTCTTCTGATCCTCCTCATCCCAGCAGACTGTAATACAGATCTTACAGTAACTGTGTCCACAGGGAATGGTCACTGGATCCTTCAGGAGATCCATACACACTGAACACCTCAACTCATCCTGATAAATTCTGGCTTCTGCCATTTTACTGCACAAAAACAGAAAGAGACACAAACAGCTCAATTATACTTAGTTTCAGTTTCACTGAGAAGTTTCCTGCTTCTGTCTGAATGCAAAACAGGTTTGTAAGTCTGACAGATATTATGAAATGAGATATTAGATACAGCCACTCTCACCCTATTATAAAATGGGATTTGATCTTCTCTTGACACATCAAGTAGAAAAGCTTATACTAAAATCTAGACATATCTCTTAGGAATACAGGGAGAGGGCTGGAAAATTTTTAGCACATCAGTTGCTTCAGATGGTGGCCAATCAGTACATTTTGAAGGTTAGTGATAAGCAAGGTCTAAAACACACAGATCATATGGAAATAAATTCATGCTTTCATCGATACTATGCTGCCCTTTACACCTCAGAGCCACTAGATAATAAATCTGTCCTAGATTATTTTTTTCATAGTTTGGATATCTCCAGGTTAGACCCAGAACTGGCTGCCTAACTAGAGAATATTTCGTTAGAAGAGATCACAGAAGCAATTATAAGTATGAAATGTGGCAAGTGACCAGGGCCAGATGGCTTTCCATCAAAGTTCTTTAAAAATAATAATAATAATTGAGATATTCTTGTTTCTTTGCTCCTCACTGTATTCAAAGAATCACTTTCCTCAAATTCTCTTTCCTCAACTATGCGTGAAGTGACCATCTCTCTTATTTTGAAGAAAAATAAGAGTCCCTCTCAGTGCAGCTCATATCAACCGGTCTCTCTCCTAAACACAGATGTTAAAGGGATACTCCACCATTTTTTCATATTAAACTATGTTATTCCCTTAACTAAGACGAGTTGATACATACCTCTCTCGTCTCAGTGCGTGCACTAAAACTAGTAATATCTTCACTCGTGAAAAATCCTCTCACCGGCCCCGCTCCCTCTCCTCCTCCTCTCATTTCCGTCAATAGAACCAACGTGACTTTTACAGGAGAGGGAGCGGGGGCCGTGAGAGGACTTTTCACGAGTGAAGATATTACTGCGCCAAGTCAAAGTGCTCCCGAGCACTTGCTATGGTATTCCGCCATACAATATAGTTATCCATTTTACACGCTTAGAAAAGCGCAACGTTTTGTTTTGTGTCACCGTCCTAGGTCGAGTTACACTACTCGAGTAACTGTATTTAAATAGGGAAAACGTGGAGGTGTTTGGTAGCTTCTCTGCTTGGCCCCTATTGAATGAACTGGGCTAAGCTAAGTGCTAACAAAGTTTCGCCGCAAGACAGAGCGATTTAGTGCACGCACTGAGACGAGAGAGGTATGTATCAACTCGTCTTAGTTAAGGGAATAACATAGTTTAATATGAAAAAACGGTGGAGTATCCCTTTAAGATTTTGGCAAAACGAGGTGCTCATGCCCTCCTTAATTTCATCAGACCAGCTAGGCTCCATGAAGAATTGGTACTCTTTTTAAGATGTTAGATATCTTTTAAATATTCTTTCTAGTCCCTCCCCACCCAACACACCAGAGATTTTAATATCGCTCGCTACTGAAAAGGCCTTTGATTGGATAAAGTGGGACTAACTTTTTTACACTCAAGGAAAATTTGGGTTTGACCATAATTTTAGATCAAAATTCAATAGAGTGTAAAGGCTCGCTTTATGCAGACGATTTGTTACTGTATTTATCAAGATCATTTATCAGTTCTCCCTAAATCATTGAATATATTGGAAAGATTTGGTTAAATATCTGGCTACAAAATAAATCTTCAAAAAAGTGAGCCAATCGATACAGCTGCCACACATAATTAGATTCCTTTTAAAGTTACTACAGAAAAGATACTATATTTGGGATTCTGGGCTACAAAATCATAAGGACCTCTACAAAGCTGTGGTCAGAAATTAGATATTAAACGTTGGGATCTGCTGCCCCTTTCTTTGAGGGGACGAATCAATAATATTAAGATTATATTAAAGTTCCTGTAAAGTCATTTTAAAGTATGTGTTCTGAGTTTTTCACACTGCAGAAAAATGTGTTATTAACCACCCAGCCAAATTTGAATGATTAAAAAAAAAAAAAAAAAAAAAAAAAAAATCACAATATCTTACTACTTCTTATGAGTGGTCTTTAATTGTGTAAAGTAAAGTGATGAAAACAAAGTATTTTGAACCTCTAAAAACTTTATAATGTGGTCATAATATTTATGTGGTCTTTGTCTGCTTTAAGTAAAGTAACAAAAAAGTTAATTATTCTTTTAAACATCCATAAGATATCATGAAGTGTTTATATGACATTTCCCTTAAAGTAAGATCAAAGTTGTGAAGAAAAGTACAAAGGAACTTTTACGTTTGAAACAATACAATATTGTTTAAGTTGATTTGCACATATGGAACACATTTTATTTTCTAAGTATTGCAATAAAAATGTTTAAATCAAATGTCTTATAATCACTTCATGATATAGCTGTTTAAAAGAACTTTTGTTATTTTACTTAAAGCAGACAAAAACACAAATATAATGAAAAACATCATAAAGTTTTTTAAAAGTTTCTGTCATTTAATGAGATGATACAACACATTATAATGTTGTTTATAAGACATTATGCGTGTATTATAACGCATTTAGAAATAATGCGTTATAAATGCAGGCTTCACCTGGTGTTATAATGCAAGTTATAACCACAAATGGGTATTATAATGTATTGTAACTGTTGTTATGTTGTATCATCTTAAAAATAATCATATTATAATGTTGTTTATAAGGCATTGCACAGAGGGAAGTGTGAAAATGCCATCAAAACGTTTCTCTAGGCAGTCAGTTCCCTTCAGAGAAGCATTCATAAAATTCATAATATTTCCCTCAGCACTCGGGTGTAAACCTCTCACGACTTCCGGCCATGTTTTTAGACAAAACGAACCCTATGCTGCATGTTAATCCAATGAAGAAATAAAATAGTTTAGATTATGTTAGCTTACTTGTGTGTAGAAAAGTTCTATCCGCTCCTTCTGACTGCGGTAACGCTGGTCTTCATGCCCTCAATAACTTCCTCACGGCGTACGCAAAAATGTTCCTATGAGATATTACCTCCATGTGTAACTATCATCTATTCTATTTTCTTTTAGAGTCGAAGTCTTTCAAATGCATAAAAAAAACATTGCTTTCTTTGGGTGGTGATGACGTCAGCGATATCCAAGGGACAGTCTACAAATTACATGATACGTTTTATCATGATACATTTGCATGGCATGATGTTTCAGGATTCAAAACTGAATATCTGAATTTCACACGACACAGAAACTTTACAAAAGAAGTTAAGACAAAAATAAAAAGACAAACACACATTTGTCCTTGTCCATCATTGCTGAGTTAAAGAAAAATCACTGAAAAACTGATCATGAACTGCTGTTTTGAGTTTAGATAGATAGATAGATAGATAGATAGATAGATAGATAGATAGAACCCTTTAAACTTCTCTTGTATCTATATATATATTAATTTGAACCAAACAATATTTACATAATTAAATATCTTACACATAACAGCTTTACTATTTATGGCACATCCTGCCCTCTTTGTTTGATCATGCTATTTCATGGGGCTTTCTGAAAACAATTAAAATAGCAAAATAATGTTATTATTGTTCTAAATATGTGATGTGATCTGCAAACACCCATCGCATGGTGAAATTTTACCTATTACAGGTTTCAATACCATATAAAAGCTGGATTCGAGATCTTTTCCAAATCTGTTTTTACTTCTTTCATAGCATCGGTAACAAACGTTACGGTAATTGTTTATATTTTATAATATCACAAAGCTTGTTTTATTCTTAAACTGCAAGAAAATAAAAGCCAAAAATGTCAACATTCCACATTGTAGGTTGATATATTTAAAAAATTAGATTTCAGTAAGATTTTGTTTGGGCGCAGTACCAAACTTTTTCACTAGATGACACCCAAGCTCCATATCTGACCATTTAAGGGCACCTCCATTATGGTTTGAGTGACCTGAACCATATATTTCTATATTTTCATACATTTTATGAAGTAGACATCCTACTCAGAAGTAGTATGGGCAGTTTGGCAGTATTTGATTAGAATTCAATTCATAATTAGAACATGTGTGTTCATTATAGCGCCGTTCTCTTGTTCTCACGATAACGTTGTATTAGAAAAAAAAACTTTGCGTGCCATAGTTTATATAGGACTGGCGGGAAATGTCCATTAATACACCTTCATTTTATATATTATATGGCTTATTTTGATAAGCCATATAACTGTCTTTGTAGTGTTAAGAGAGGGAAAGCTATGGGCGTTTTTTTTCCTCCGCTGGGTGTGTTCTTAAACAGTAGCCTAGGCTAACATTAGAGAAAGACAGCCTTGCCACTATAAATCGCTATTTTTCTGCACTTAACAGGCGAATTTTGCCAAGATATTTTCAGAAATGATTGACAATAATGATAATTTGATGAAAACCCAGTTTTGACAAAGAAAATGACACCTATTTTTTTATTTTACTGAAAACGTTTCATCGCGACATCCGATGAGTTTTCCCAGATCGCATCACAAATAACATTTTAAATAAAGAAATATTTGGGGTCAATTAAATTGTATGATTATATACATGAAATTACTTAATCCATCAGTAGGTGGCAGCAAATCTCAATATGTGAATTTAATTAATTTAGCGTTTTTTTTTTTTGTTTTTTTTACTTGTAGTAATTTTTTTTCTCACTTTTTTCTTTCTCTTTGATGATCATTGGTTGATACACGACTATTTATTATAAGCTTTGTGATTGGTGGATGTTATTTTATGCAATTTTTTCATTGGTTGATTGTAAGTTTGAATTCTGTTTCTGTTTGTACTTAAAGGAACCTACACACACCTGAAACCTTTTAGCCCTGACGAAGGCCTGTGTGCCGAAATGCGTTGGCAAAATAAAGTTAATACATAGTTCCAGTTTCATAGTTTTTTGTTTATTTTTGACCCCCCCGCGCCACAACTGCTGCTGGTTTTGTTCCTAAACTACTCGGGGTTTTTTTTACTACATGGTCGCTGTCGACACCCATGGTGCTGAACGCACAAGGTTTCGCTGAGCACCAGTGTATTGAAATAACAGTTAAAGTGTTTTTATTTGATTGTTTTTCTTTTCTTAGAATCCATTTTGTGTTCAACAGTTTTCTATAGATTTCTCAAAACAAATTTAAACCCTTTTCCCCAATATTTCTAAACTGCAATACTTCACCATTTCAGTCTTTTTTGTACATGCACATATGGGCTCAAAATGACTTATCATTATTAAGCATCCTATTAATTACATACTACACCTCAAGGTTTGACTATGCATATATCATATATACTCTACACACTAGAGATGTGCGCAAAAGATCTTATGCAGTGGAACGGTTAGTTTTAAAATGGTCTGTAATATATTTGTTTAACCACACTGAATATACTAAACCCTTCATCTGAAAGGTACACTTCTTAAAATGCCAAGCATATAGTGATCAATAAATCTTACATGGTACATGTTATTTTAAAATCGTTTACAATGACTTTCTTTAAGCTAACTGAATATGCTACAGCGAAAAGTGTGGTGTTGGATTTTAAGATGTTAAAAGACATGCCTTATTTTTCAGTAATTTACACAATTTAAGTGCATTATGAATTTGTGTGTGAATATTTATATTATTTGGTCAAATCAACAATATATAACTTAGAAAACAAAGAATGTGTAGGCTATTTAATATAGTTCAAGTGCCTGAAAGACATTTGTCAATGTAAGAGCAATATCCTAAACCATTTCTACAATCTGCACCTGAGTAGAATTAGTGATTTTTGCATTTTGGAAACTTTCACATTAACATTAATTAATCTGGCATGACAAGTTCCTGATTCCACCAATGTCCTCATGAATTGGTAAGACAGGTGTGTTAGTTTACAAACCTTATAAAAGAGTGCCCAGACTGAAGAAACACTCACATATCATCATGGGTAGGTTTAAAAAGGGACATAAACAGGCAATGAAAGATGTCTGGGCACAGGCAGGGGGAAAAGAACGTGTAGTGCAAGAACTGCTAACAGCTGAAATATTAAAATGTTCTCAAAAGTATGCATCACCAATTTGCTCCATTGCTTTATTTGGAGAAGATACCGACAAAAACCGTCACTGGCTGTGGGTCACCTAGAGTTACAATCGCAAAGGTGTGAGGGACCAATTCAATCGGACCATGGCTTCCAGAAAACTTTCAGCAACATCTGAACAAATGTTGCTGGATCCAGGCAATATAATGGATAGTTATGGTAAATTTTGTCCACAACACTGATCACTCACTCAGGCATGCATGCATAAATAAACAAACAAACAAACAAACAAACACGGGGTTCCTCAAAGCCGCATTAACTGGAAATGAAAGAATGATAAGCCTATCTAAACACATTTTTAAATTCAGTAAAATCATTAACAAACTTGCTCATATCACATAAGCGTTTGCGCAAACTTGAGTTGCACAGACAACCGTGAATTGTACCACCCTTAAGGTGATGATGCACGGGGTAACAGCAATGTTGCCGAGCGATGTTGCTTGGGCACTTTCCCATTGAGAATGGGCAACAAATTTTGATGAAGTATACAGAAAGAAATCTGTTGTCCATTCTCAAAGGGAAAATGCCCAAGCAACATTGCCCGACAACATTGCTCAAAAAGTTGCCCCGTGTATCATCACCTAACTATTCATTCATGTTAATTTAATGGCATAAACTGCAAATAGATTGCATATATACATAAATAACGTAATATACATCTTGTGAAAAACGCTATGCAAATAAATTTCCGAAACGCCACACTTAAATATGACACACTCCTTATTAGGGATGTAACGATATCATAATCTCACAGTATGATAATACCTCGATAAAAAAATCCACGGTACAATATCTATTGCGATATTTAAAAAAAAAAAAAAAAAGACAAATGAAGACTTTGTTAGTAAAAGAGCTGGCAGTGGGAGGTCTGTGCATCCCCAAATTGACTCCAGATCCACTGGACCTCCTGGGGATGGAGTCTCCATTCTCCCGGGAGTGTGAAATGTCATGAGAGTGTGTTGAGCTCGGACCGAACCATCAAGAATTTCTCCTGAGACTGCATATCCGGACGGTCTTCAAATGCTAAGGCATTTGCAAGTATCGTACATTTGAACACTAAACAGTGATTTAGTATTAAGTTGTGAACCCCTTTGTTAACAAATATGATCAACAATTTCTCAATTCATGGACACTATATTTTTCTGCATGTTATGCAGAGAGCTCGGTGTTGTACGAGAACAAATGTTTCAATGTGCATTCTATAAGCATTCTGAAAGCGACACATCTAAAATAAAAAAAATGATATGCATGTATGCATGTAACTGTGCCATAACATGTTATCAAAATAATCAGGTAACCATTTTATTTAATTCATCTCAGCAAAAAGGACATAGACCAGAAAATGGCTCTTGAGGAGGAAGAGGGGGTGTTACAGCCAACTACTGAGGGAGCTGGCTGATGAAGATCCTCCTGGCTACAGAAACTGGTTTAGAATGGGGCAAAACACATTTAACACATCATCTGGTGGAACCATCGTTAAGAAGGAAAGACCCAGTGATGAGGAAGGCATTACCTGTTGGGGAGAGACTGGCAATAACATTGAGGTACTTGGCCACGGGAGAGACCTTCTTCTCTCTGGAATACACATTCCGGGTTAGTAGGCACAGCATTTCTAGGATTGTAGTCGAGACTAGCGATGCTTTTTACAAGGCATTACAACAGCATTACCTCCATCCACTGAAGAGAAGTGGAAGCACATCTCCACTAGATTTGAGGAGAGGTGGAACTTCAATGGAAAGCATGTCAACATCTATCCTCCACCAAATTCAGGGTCCCATTTCTATAACTACAAAGGTTTCAATTAAATAATTCTCATGGCTCTAGTAGATGTGGACCTGAAATTTATTTACATCGATGTAGGGACAAATGACAAAGATAGCGACGGGGGAGTTTGGGCCAAGTGCGGGCTGAGCCGGACATTGGAGGACAGCACACTGAACATACCACCACCGGAAGACCTGCCTGGACGTCAAACCCCTGTCCCTTATGTTGTCGTGGCAGATGAGGCCTTTGGTTTGAAGCCATGGATGATGAGACCATACCCAAGGACACAACTGGATAACAACAAGAGAATCTTTAACTCCCTCAGAAAGAAATTCATCTTTACAAGCATAATATATTACAATATATTACAAATGTAATTTTAATTTTATCAATGTTTTTACTCCATTTGTGTTTTTTGGAGGATTTAGATTATTATTTTTTTTTTAAATTTATATAAATAATTTTTAAATATATATATATATATATATATATTTTTTTTTTTTTTTTTTTTTTTTTAAATAGGTTTTTATACAAAAACAGCTTTTATGTAAAAATCACTTTATAAAAGACCCACATTTCTAACTTTCATTCATGGGAATAACATGGATAATTTGACATGGTTTAGTGTAAGATTTTTGCCCATCTTTTTAAAAAATGGAGTTTTATAAGTAAAAAAATATCACTTTATCCAGTAGATGGCTGCAGAGCTCCACTATTTCCCTACACACAGAAAAAAGGGATTAAAATTGTACCTTTAGAGGTACAACAGCTTGTCGCTGGGGCAGTACCGTTAAAGGGACATTTTGTACCATTTTTACTCCAAAAAGGTACTAATGTCAGAGGTGTAAAGTCCAGGTTCAGAAAGTGAAAGTCCTCCTCTGTAATTTGTTCCATTCTCCTGGATTTGCTAATTAGCACAGTTTTTCAACCAGGAGGTACACAGCAAAAAATCCAGTGTTAAATGAACACTCTTGAGTATGGTCTCACATATACTCACAGGAGAGTTAAAGTGTTAAAATAAGAGTGTTAAATGAACACTGAAGCAGTGTTAAAGTTAATGAGATAATTAAGTGATTAATTGAGTGATGAATGACCGTTATTGATGATAACAAGGAGAATCACCAAAGGGGAAAATTTTAAGTCACCATTATGGAGATCGGGGTTTGCTTTAGTTGATTTTGTTTGGCTGTTGTAACTGAGTTGTAACAGCCAAACAAGCAAAGAGAAAAGATGATCAGGTGGTGTTGGTTATGTTTTAACATTATCATTATATGACCTGAATCACTAAACTCAATTAGAGCCCAATCTCTGAGTTAGATTTACATTATTGATTATAGCAACACTGTGATTCTACAGCAGAAGATCAGCTTTTTCAATATACGTAAAAAAAACTGTATTAGAACACAAGAAGATAAAAAATTTTTTTAATCTACTAGGACTGAATATTGTTGATAATAATTTAATTGTATAACATTTATGGTGTCAGTTGTTTAAAGTTTAAATACATTGTCATTGTAACAATGGCACTGACATTAAACGTATAACAATGTAAATATACAGTGACATTTTATAAGTTTCAGTAAAATCTGAAATGACAATTCTGTAATCATTTACTCACCTAATGTGGTTTCAAAACTGTTTGAATTTGTTTCCATAGAACACAAAATGAGAATTTGTGGAAGACATTCATTATATTTGAATGTCATCTTTTTCATCATATTGTAAAAAGTTTCTTCTGTGTACTCATTCACTAACTCATTCACAGTTTCACACACTATCACACACACATGCACACACGCACACCCACATGCGCGTTTTTGTGAAAAACAGGTATGTATGAAAAAACTTCACATATGGGGACATGCCTTTCTAAAGCTGAAAAAGTTTTAGGTTGCCACTGGCCTTGTTATGACAGTCATCTGTTGAGATTTTCATTTAAAGCATATTTTTGCACAACCTGATTTTTTTTAACATGCATATGAGGACAAATATTAATTTTATCACTTTTCAGGACATTTAAATACACATACACTGATGTCTAAATCATACCTATATATTGGTCCCATGGTGAAAAGTGAGTCCTGAGCTACACACACATACACTGATGTGTAAATCATACCTAACTATTGGGCACACAGTGAAGAGTGAGTGAGTTAAGTAGGAATGTGGTCTCAAACCTCTTTGTGTTCATACTGCTGCTTTTTGGATCTAGTCCAGTTCACTGTTTGATGGCTGACCCTATGGCCTTCAAAATTTGATCCCACTCACTTACATTGTTTGTGCTTCACTAACCAAGAAATTTGTTTGTAAAGATTATTATTATTATTTTGTAAACAACATTGCTACAAATGCTCTTGAATAAGTGTAAGTTGTTTATCTTTTGCACAAAAATATAAATTTTGTTGCAGTATTACATCCTTATTCTTGCACTATATCACACATCCATCTTTGTAAATAACAATTATTTTGAGTTATTTTCCTTGAATCATGTTTTTTTTTATTACAGAAGGCAATGATAACATCAGCATAGAAAAAAGGACAAATACAATAAAGAAAGATGCAAATGAAATAAACTGCTTTAAATTTTTCACATACAGCAAGTATACTTAAAAGCGGCATACAAGTAAGAATACAAGTAAGATAATAAATGAAAAAAATAAAACTTCATATTCTTCGCTTTATGAATAAAACGTACACTGACTTGTTTTATTAGGCTGTCACTTTAAGAACTACAGTAATGCATTGATCCAATACACTGATAAACATACACAATTTATTTCCCAGATACATTCATTTAAGACAAAGCCTGTTTATGTGAACCCAGAGATTTTGACACAACGCATTAAGACGCTACATATAATTCAGTTTAGTACACGCGCTGTGATAGCTAGTTTTCTGTGTATGCGCTAGGTGTCTGCGCTCATAAATCTGTATATGAAAAAATGGAACTGGCAAGGCATGCAGGCGCGTCTCTCGTACAGTTAAAATCACAATAAACGTGTACATTGTGAACAAATAATCTAGCGAGATCTGAGACAGCTTTAGAAAATGGTCTAATAATGTGGTTCATGGATTCACATCTGTGGAATGCGAACGATTTTAGGCCACATTTTCACTCAACAGACAAATGATTTAGCGAAAATAGAGGTAAATTGGTGCTCGTTCATGTGAGTGACAGTGACGCAGTGTGAATTATCAAAGACGCGATCTAAGTGAATTGACAATGCATCGCTGATGGTCGTGAGATATTAGGCATGTTAAATATCTGGACCTGTCTGTTATTCAAAATCCTGCTGTGCGCAATGAGTTCTGACTGAAAATGACATCAGCAATGACCTACAGCCAATGAGAGAACAAGATAAAGGGCAGCGGGATGTTCGGGGAGGAGTTATAGACCCACGTCTTGCTAGGGCTGTGACAATTACCGCATCACCGCGGTGCTGAGGTAATCACCGTCATCACTGTACTTTTTTTGTATTTTATTTATTTATATATTTATTTTTGCTGGTAAAAGTTACAGGAGTGCATATGGTGTGTGATATGAACTATAAACACAATAATCATTGTTTATCATAATTCACTGTCTTCTGTCCAACTTTCAAGTGCTTCTAGAGAACAAAAAAACAGCTTTGCGCAAGGGAGAGGGACAGTCCAAATATATGGGGATTTATTTTGTGCTTGTGTCTGATTATTATTAATTAACTGGTAGGTTGGACTTGTGATTTCTACAGATAATCTTCAACTAAAATACATTGTTAGACCATCAATATCTTTTATTTATGTAATTAAATATCAATATCAATTAATTATGACATTCACACCCGACGTTCTTGGTTTTCTTCCTATTTATTAAATCCAGGCAATTGGTTGATAAAACATTAATTAAAATTAAGATACAATTTATACAAAATGAAATTCACTTTAAAGAAAGGCTTAATACAAAACAAAACTTAATGAAGTGGTCAAAATCACGTCTGAATCACTTCAAAACGCTTCTTACCAGAGTGCCTGATTTGTAAACGAACGCACTTTGGACTTTGTGTCGCTTGATCAGCTCTACGCGTTTCACTTTTTTTGACCGTGACCAAGCCGATACGGAGTTGGACTTACGACGAGGAGTCGAATCCCCCCCCCCTGCCTGGGTACAAATCCTGCGAAAGGCGACTGACTGGTAAAAAAAAAAAAGGGAGCTCAAAGAGAGATCTAAATGAGTCACGTTTGCTTTTGTTAACGCTATCGGGTAGGTTTAGGTGTAGCGTCGGTGGGATGTTTTTTTAAAATGAAATGGAGCGCAAATGTCAAATCAAGAACCGCGGCGATTCGTCTAAAAAGCAATGTCATAAAAACGTACCGCATTCACCCTATTATCTGCTCCGGCAAAAAAAAAAAAAAAGGAACACGTTTTTAGCACCGCTCAGTGGACATTTCGCATCGAAACTGCAGCGATATGTACTCATTGGTACGTATTTCGCGACTCGTGAAAACGTAGCCACGGGTACGTTTTCGTCATGAGACCAGGTTGGACCCACTGCATGTCTGCATGACATGCATATTGCGCATCTTATTAGCGTAGTCATGCTGTTCACTTCTCATAATTAACATAAATTACGTTTAAAAACTAATATTAGGCTATAGTCTAATAATGAAACATAAATATGAAACTAAATAGGCTACGTTTTCTTTGACCGTCTGGCCGACGATGGCGCCGGCGCGTTCTGATGGATTTTTCCTCATGACAGCTGAAACAACTTGAAATAGGCCTACTCCGTCATTTGTGGCGATACATATTATTTGCAAGACATCATTACAAACTACAAATAATCTACTTTTATTTGTGTACACTGACAATAAAAACAAAACCTTCTGCTTTTGTAAAATAAAAAAAGCAGAATGCGCTTTCATCTGTCTCTGAATCTTTCTGAAACGTCTCAAAAATGAACTGAAACTCAGCGAATAATTATCACACAAACATGAAACTTGCGTCTAAAGAAAGCTTGAAATGTCCGCGGGATTTGTTGCTTATCACCGTGATAAGAAAAAAACCCATACCATCACAGCCCTATGTCTTGCCAAACATTTCCTCCTCCATAATCTTTTTATTCTTTCATTTTTAAAAAAATCAAAAAAAATTTTCCTTTTTTAAATCCTTTTCGCTGCAAGTAAGCACACAGACAATTTGGATCACAAGCTTCTTGCGGGCTAACATTTTTCTCACACGTGTCCTTGTGTTGTTCCCTTATCACTCCTCACGTGTGTTTGGATTTGAAGTGTAGTTTGAGGATCGGACAGAGGTGTCTGCAATTCTTCCTATTGTAAAGTCATGCAATGTGCAACCCCCTGTCACCGATCCATCGAGCAATGTGCACACAGCAGTGACTAAATGCTGTCCCAGATAGTGGTGCAGTGTGAAAAGAACAGTGATCTGATGAGTTTGAAAATTGTGCAGTGTGAACTCGGCATTTATCGACACAGGTAGATTGCAATCGAGGATTTTTTTTAAAAAATAGAGTACTCGTAATTAATCGAGGAATCGTGACAGCCCTACTTTTGAGTCTCATGATATTCATGGTTCCTGTCTCAGTGCTAAAACTCTTTATACAATGTTACATGTATAGGCAGCTCAGACTTTTATACAGTAATCTATTGCAAATTTCAAACACACATTAGTCCTCATTAATACAGATTTATATGTTAATGATTCTTGATGATTTTCATCTTAAATCATACGCTGAAGGTTCAGAATTATTGGAATCACATTCTTCAAAGCTCCTGTTATTTTAAGGGAAACAGTAGATAACCACTGAAAGTGCTGTGGTTATTATAGCTATCATATATCTTCATGTTAGGGTACAGTCTCACATAGACAACATCTCCAACCTCCAGGATCAACACAACTCCATTTGAGGAGTTTAACGCATTCTGAGGCTGATTATCATATGCTATAACCACCTTCTTTCCATTCTTATAAATGCAGGCACCTGATGCAGTTGGGGCATGACTAAATACAGAGATTCTGAACATGTACGCTCCTTTCAGTGGGGCTGTGAAAACACCTAAATCAAATAACAAGAGATACAGAATCAGCTGATTAATTTATGATTGCTCAATTACCAAACACACTGTGAAATAGTTTTGAATGATGGCAGATTATTTCAGGCTACATTTACACGACAACAATTTCCTAAAACAGACATGTTTTTTTCTTTACGTTTTTTGCGTAAAGACAACAATGTTGTCAAAATGATCCCTGTTCACACAGATCTGTTGAAACAACTTAAAAACACTGTATTCTGCTGCCAGGCCAGTAGTTGGCGATGTCACTTTTTAAAGAAACACTGCACACCTATAGAGGGTATGCATCAACGTCACTTTCCCTCACTGCCTCAGCTGGACTGAGTGGTAAAAGAAGCTGCTGCATGACTGGATTTAATAGGGGAAACTGCGAAAACGCGAGTAAAACAAACGATTACACTAAAGGTTGGGCTCAAAAGTGTTCCTTTTTACATGTCAAAGAAACCTAATCCATGTATATTTACATATTCATGTAATTAGTTTGTTGACTAGATGCTGCATTAGTTGAGAACAGTAGTATGTTTGCAGTCGAGGCTGAGAGGATGCTAATAACAGTATTGCTACCAAAAACTTGCACTTTGAAAGTTTTTGTAAATAATTTTTTCAAAAGTTTGCATTTTCAGGTCCCCAAAACGCTGCTGTCCTGTTGTAAGGTTAAATATACATATAATTACATAAATGGGAGATAGTGGGTTAAAGTCTGGAACCTGTGTTCTTGTTTAAAAACTTGATTTACTTCAGTGTTCATTGTTGTGTTTCCTGATTGGCTGGATTGCAAGTTGGTGTTGTTTTTCTCAGCGCTGAGCATGTGAGTGAGTAAACAGACAACTGTTCACAAGCTGCTTCTCTTCAGTGATTTATTTTATTCTTTTGAGTGTGTGTCACGCAAAGTTTACGAACCCTACTTTACATTTGGTGGCAGCTGGGTCATTATTTTGCATTTGTGGTGCTTTTTGTAGAGTTTTATGAACTTTTTCGGCATGCGATAGTGGCGCCATTTGGACATTACACTCTTACTGTTGTGTGAAAGGGCCCGTGCAGCTATGCAACTTCACGAGGGTTCAACTGAAGTGCACCAAAGCCAAAATCAAGTGGCTATGGTGCATTCTGATCACACTGATGAGAAATTACTTCAGGCAGTGGAGCGGTTAATGTCGACTGTGAACGAGCTGAAAAATGATGTCCGCCAGCTACAAGACAAAAATGCTCATCTTACAGAATGTTTGGAGTTCTGGGAAAGGAACAGAAATTCTTTAGTTAAAGAGCAGACCAGGATGGCATATAGCTCTTCTCCAACATACCACAGTTCACAATATCAGCCTGACTGTACCCATATACCTAATAGACGGTACAAGGATGTTACAGTGTTGCATGACTGGCAGCGCACAATGCCACGTGACAGCAATAACACACGGGGAGGTGACAGAGCTGGGCCCTACTATCCTCCACTCTCAAGACCGTAGGTATCATATTGATGACTACAGACAGCCCCTCAGCCCTAGTCCTGTCCGGCAGTGAAGTAGAGACAACAGCCCTCAGAGCCGACGCAGTGTATTCTTTAGGTCCCCTGACAGCCAACAGTCATTCAAAAAACAGGGAAACTTCCATTAGCTGATGTTGAGGGGCAAACATCAGCTTCAGCCTCCCGGCCCCACACTGATTTTACAGTATTTAATACAAATGAGGAGCACACACAACCCCCTAACAAGGTGTCAGCAAATGTTTTGGCAATTGTGGAAGGAGTGGAAGTTTCTGCTCTGGTGGACACGGGCTCTACTATCTCCATTGTGGGGGAAGATTTTCGACATTCTCATCCAATGTTAAAAAACGGCCTATGAAAACTTCAATGGTACTTGCACGTTCTGTCACTGGACAATGTCTGGACACCTTAGGTGTCTTAGTTCTAGATATGAGACTTGGAAAGAATTGCTGCATCATGATTTATGATTTCCGGGTGGTTAGAGGTGCACACCATCCAGTCATCCTTGGGTGGGACTTCCTACAAAACACCATGCTGTCCTTGATGTAGTAAATCAGAAATTGTCCTTATGGAATGTTGAGCTCCCTCTGCACCCGACAGGACATAAAGCTGCAGCCTGTTGTAATGTTTCTGTGCTTACATCTACCAAATTACTGGCATGGAGTGAAACAATTATCACTTCATGTGTGGCAGGAGCGATGGCTGTATCTCCTGTGCCAACTGACCGCATAGGTGTCCTGGAGCCCAACCGAGCTAGTAATGTGGCCACTGCGCACACCCTCAGTGAGGTTCAAAATGGCCTGACTGTAGTACAAGTTCTGAACACCACAGAAGAAGACATCGAACTCAGGTGAGGCCATGCCAATCAAACAAAGGCCCTATAGCGTGACACCTGAACAAAGACAAGAAATACAGCAACAAGTGACAAAATTCTTAAAAGCAGATGTCATTGAAGAGAGTTATAGCCCCTGGGCAGCGCCCATAGTTTTAGTGCATAAGCGGCGATTCTACCTGGATTACAGAAAACTCAATGCTGTAACAATAAAAGACTCTCATCCCCTTCCAAGAGTCGATGATGCATTAGATGCATTATCAGGATCTGCTTAGTTCTCCACAATAGACCTGCAGCATGGCTATTGGCAAGTGGAGTTGGCAAAAGAGGATCGTAAGAAAACTGCTTTCACCACAGGTAGTGGGCTGTACTATTTTAAAGTTATGCCCATGGGTCTGACAAAAGCTCAAGCAAATTTTCAAAGGTTAATGGAGATGGTACATCGTGGGCTGCCTTGGAAAACTTGCTTGGTGTATTTGGATGATGTCTTAATTTTCAGTAAGACTTTTATGGATCACCTTCAGCATTTGGAGGAACTTTTTCCAGATTCAAATCCTGTGGGTTAAAGCTCAATCCCTCCAAATACTCGCTTGCTAAGAGTGAGGTGTTCAACCTTATCCAAGAAATGTTAAGAGTGTTCAGGACTGGCCTATCCCATGCTCACCTACTGAAGTGAAGGCATTCTTAGGATTGTGCTCCTACTATAGGAAATTCATTAAGAATTTTGCTCACCACGCATTCCCTCTCTATAGACTGACAGAGAAAAATGTTGGAATCCATTAGACTGCTGAATGTCATGATGCATTTTCTTATTTGAAGCATGCCCTATCTCATCCACCTACTGTCTCTTTCCCAGATTTCCACCGGTCATTCCATTTGTATACAGACACCTCTGCATCACCTCTCTCTTTGAGCTCCCTGCTGTCCTTGCCCAGGAAAAAGGGACTCAAGAAACAGTGGTAGCTTATGCCAGCCATGTCCTCACAAAGGCTGAAAAGAAGTGGTCTATGTACGATAGAGAACTTTGGACCATTGTGTGGGCTGTCAGACATTTCCGCCACTATTTGTACAAGCAGCCATTCCTCATCATTACGGACCACAAACCCCTCCTGGGCCTAAGGAAAATCCCTATTGACAGTGAACGCACTGGTTCAGTCGGCATGACCCATGATATACCAACTAACCACCTGTGTTGAGCAAGAAAAACCTCCTCTTTCATTCTGCAGTTGGCTACCTCTGAATTGAGTTTCAAAGAGCAGCAACGACAGGATCCAGTTTTAAAGGAAGTTTAACGTACAATACTAGTCCCCATTCATCAATTGGCTTTACTCCCTTTTATCCTTACACATGGTAGAGAAGCCAAATTGTGTACTGCCTTCTCCATCCAATTCGCCAGCAGATTATGCTACAGACCTGTTGTGTAAACTTCAAGATGTATTCACTGCTGCAACCCAAAACAGGGAACATGCATGTCATCAGCAAAAATGACACAATGATAAGGGACTGAAGTTCACTCCTTATCAACGGGGGGAGACCTCGTGTGGCTGCATGACCCTACCACAATCAGGCAGAAACTTGCTCCTCACTGGAAAGGGCCGTTTGAAATTGTGGACTGTTTGGAGTCAGAGGGTGATGTGGGTGTCACTTATTATACATTATATATTATTATCTGTTATTATCTGTCAGACAAATGTCAAATTGTCCATTATAACCAACTGAGACCATACCATGCACCTGTCCCTCAAAAAGAGAAACAAAATACCCCCTCAACTCGGCGACAGAAGGTTTCACACTGCATGACTTTACAATAGTAGGAATCTCCGACAACTCTGTCTGGCACACAAACTACATTTTACAACCAAACACTAGCGAGATGTGACAAGGAAACAATGCAATATCACGCGTGCAAGACCGGAGTTCTCATGTGAGACTGGGATTATTATTAAAAACGGTAGCCCGCAAGAAGCTTGCAATACGAATTGCCTGTGCGCTGATTTGCAGCGAAAACAAGAAAAAGAAAAGAAGAATATGGAGAAGGAAATGGTTGAGGAGACGCGAGGAACATGGATTGTGTGTTCTGCAACAAGAGTGGTCTATAACTCCTCCCTGAACTCCCCGCTGCTCTGTATCTTGCTCTCTCATTTGCTGTCGGTCATCGCCGATGTAGTTTTCAGTCAGAATCAGCACCGATTTGCCTGTGATTTCGGGCATTTGTTGGCAATTTCTCAAAACCTGTCGGCAAGCCAAACTTGGGGCTAAAATTGTGCAGTCTGAACTCGGCTTAAGGGAACATCTAAGGACCCCATCCTGCCACAGACATCACTTGCTCCTGGACCTCACCCTTTACTGGCAGACCCGCTGCCTGCTAACCCTCCTGTTATTCAGAGTTCAAGCTCTGGTCCGGCTGCATGCCTAGGTCGACGTCAGGTTAAATTGCCTAGGTATTTAAAAGACAATGTCTTGACATAAAAAGAGTAAATGCCTGTGGACCTGGTATGACTTGCATTTTAATAAATGGGAGATAGTGGGTTAAAGTCTGGAATCTGTGTTCTTTCATCGTTGTGTTTCCTGATTGGCTGGATTGCAAGTTGGTGTTGTTTTTTCTCAGCGCCGAGCATGTGAGTGAATAAAGAGATGACTGTTCATGAGCTGCTTCTCTCCGGTGATTTATTTTATTCTTTTGAGTGTGTGTCACACAAAGTTTACGAACCCTACTTTACACAGTGAATGAACAGCAAAAACACAAACTCAAAGTTTACCATTTTTAGTTGAAACTGTTGTCGTGTAAACGGCTCCTAATTTTTGTATAAACATTACACAACTGCTGAGAGGTCTGAATAGAGCAGAAGAGTTTTCATTACTGTAAAATGAGTTTTATGACATTTCATTGATAATTACCTGTAATTGGGTTGTAGGCGTTCCCTATGTTTGTGAAGACGTTCTTGTATGTTAGTGTGATTTCACTGGTAAAAGGTCCAATATATTCACTGTTCGATTGTGTCAGTGAAGCTGAAAAAGCTATTTCTCTGTCTGTTGTTGAAAAACATAAGCAATATTGTGATATATTACTGTATTACACTGAGAATGTATACACTGAATTTAAAATTATTCAAGCACACTTTCACCTCTATTTTCCTTTCTCAACTCCACTTGACTCAGAGTAAGATTTGAAATTTCTGTGAAGGAATAAAGATTCTGTTAAATGACATTTACACTGATTATTGTAATAGATAACACAATTTACACAGTATACACTCAACTTTACACTAATATTTACACTATTCTGCATCTGTGTTTTACTTTGAGAATCATTGATAAAAGAGTGAATGTTTTGGTGAAGTACCTTCATTTTTCTTCTTCAGCTCTTCCAGGATAAACGTCTGTTGTGTCTTTAAAGCTCTGATGTTTTCTTTCTGCTCTGTAACGGTGGCGGTCAGTTCTCTCAGTGCTGCATGGATGTCAGGGATGCCCAGATTGCAGTATTGTTGGCTGTCAGTTGAAGCTTCAGCTCTCAAAGTGTCTGTTTGAGGTGGATTCTGTCTTCCGTCCTCAGAGCTGATCTGTTGACTGATCTCCTTCTCATTGAGTCCTCCATCTACCTGCTGCTGGACGACAAACACAAAGGTTTCCAACAGCAGCAGTATACATACTAAAGCCTTCATTCTTCACTGATGTTTGTTTCCAGCTCTTGCTCTGTCATCCTCACAGCCTCTCATGTTCCTTTTATAGTGTCCTGATTTACTGTCTTTTGTACTTGATTTATATTGCTTCAGATAAAAAAGTAGTTCAAGTTAATTGTTAATCATAATCAAAGGAATGTTCCAGGCAAGTTCATCTCTATTCACAACATTTGTAGCACAATGTTAATCTCAACAGAAAATAACTTTTGACTCATCTCTCAGTTTTTTTTTGTTTTTTTTGTTATGGTTTTGTTTTGTTTTTTAATTTATATAGATCAGCATCCTTATGGGAGGTGGAGTGATAATCACAGAAGATTGTTGGATCACAGAAACCTCCGGTCGTGTGAATGGATTGTCTGATCTGCAAACTAGTGCAGGTTAAAATCTCTTTACACTTTAATAGTATTTATAGCACATAACTTAATAAAACAGGCTGTGAGATTATGATGAATTATCATCTCAACTGTACACTCATATGCAAGTTTGAGTGACTTTATTTATTTAAATTTAATACATTAGCTATTGTCATTTGTCAGTGATTATCCTGATCTCTGATATATTTCTGACCTCTGATATAAATGGTCACTCCACTCTCTGGTATCAATGTGAATATCTTACAAAAGTTACCAGGTATATGTTATGACAAAAAAAAAAGGAAAAAAAAGGACTATTAGTATTAATTTACACAGTAAATAAAAACAGAAGTAGAACTGAATAAATGCATGGATTAATAAATACAAAAAAAGTAATTTGAGGACGAAATCAATTTCATTCTTTCCTTGCTGTTATTGTATAATTGAATGAATGAATGAATGAGGCATTTATATAGCGCTTTCCTATGTACTACTGTACACCCAAAGCGCTTTACAGTCATATCAGGGGTCTCTCCTCATCCACCACCAGTGAGCAGCATCCACTTGGATGATGCGACAGCAGCCACAGTACAACGGCGCCAGTGCGCTCACCACACACCAGCTGTAGGTGAAGAAGAGAGAGAGTGAAAGAGCCAATTCAATGGATGGGGATTATTAGGAGGCCGTGATTGGTATGAGCCTATGGAGGGAATTTGACCAGGACACCGGGGTTACACCCCTACTCTTTACAAAATGTGCCATGGGATTTTTAATGACCACAGAGAGTCAGGACCTCGGTTTAACGTCTCATCCGAAGGATGGTGCTTGTTACAGTACAGTGTCCCCATCACTATACTGGGGCGTTAGGTCCCACACAGACCACAGGGTGAGCTGCTTAGCTTCAGTGGGCAACCAGTCTTGGGCTACAGGGTGATATGGCTGCTGGCAGTATATTTTGTATATAATGACAATTATATACAAAATATACTGAAGATAACAGACTATGTGTACAACTCAATATTATTACTCAACACAAAACATGTAAAGTTAACAAATGTCCAGATGAATCGCCTTCGATAATGAACGCGATATTGCATAGCTTGTCAGTGAACTACGGCTCTGTCTATTAAATGGTGCTCCATTCGATAGCAGGTGATGGCGATTTAGCGGTAATCAGGGAACCGGCTTTACTGACGAAATGCGCGTGACAATCGCATGCGATATATCGCCCAGCCCTACTCAACATGCCCAAAACTAATTAATAATGAGAGCAGTAGATGTATAATTTGGAAATACTTTGCTTATAAAAATGATGAAGACCCATCAAACCTTGCCAAGCATCTCATCTCTTGCTCATGATCCTGACTTGTACAAGACAATATGAAATCAACAGGTCAGTGTGTCATGCAAACGATCTAATTTAGACATTTATTTTCCTTTAACACTGATCAATGCACGTACATAAGAACATATCATTTAGATAACACAAAAGCTCCAGTGTGCGTTTGAAACAACGTTTATATCTCATAATATTTGCACTTAAATTTAGGTAGTACAGAGATGCTTTATTCACTGGGGGGGGTGTATCAGAGCTCGAGTTGAAGATGCTTCATCAAGCCCCTCCTCAGTGGACAGCAAGCCAAATTAGCTAACCTAATACCCTAAAGATTATATGGGCAAACAAACTCGTTAAATTCACATAAGACATAACAGACTGTGTTTATGTGAATACTCAAAAATGTTGACAATTTTGTGTGTATTTGACCGTTTAAGGTAAAACAACTCAACTTGGAAAATTGCGAGCTCTGTACAGGCGGCTTGTGTGCGCGAATGATAAAAGCGCTTGGATGTTCAAATTGGCAAGGTTTAAAAAGACGTGGGCAAGCGATTTCCGTCAGTTGTCCAAAAAGCGCACGAGAGTGTTGTATCGCTTATAGTATAGGTGCGATGTCTTTTGAAGCCAGAAGCAATTTGCTCATTTTGAGAGTCAGAGAGGAGAGAGAAAGTATTGCTGCTCTTACTTCACAAGAAAGTTTTTAAATTACTGATTTGATGTGATAATCTGCGTTGATTAATTTACTAATAAATATTTGCTGTAATTTCCCGCTTTGTAAACACAAAACCTGAAAATGATGTAAAATTATGCACAATAGCTGCGCCAAAAACAATTTAATGTTGATATTTCGGTATTAGATTGTGGTACCGTACCAAAACCAAAATTGACAATTTTCATTTTTGGGTGAACTATCCCTTTAAGTAGGGTGTTATGACACATCTGAACCCTTTGCTTCACAGGACACATGTGTTGTCCACTAATACTATTTATGTACTATTATTTTCTAACATGTTATAACAACTGCAACTCTTTATTTCAACACACTGTGAAACAAAAACGAATTTCTTATAGTATTTGTTTATTTTGCAGAGTGTGACAGAAATAAAGATGTGTGTGCAACATCTAGGTATAATAATAATATCTGCTAATACCATAACATTAAATCTTATTGGTTTTCATTTGTGACATCATATGTAAATGATGTGCGGCCCATGAGATTTGCACTTGGACCATAGTGCGACCCACTGGGAAAAAAAGGTTGAGAAACACTGCCTTAGAGTATAGTCCGAAAAACTATATTCCAGACTAGAGCATGCACCTATAAAAAAGCTCAAAAGTTTCATTTTTGGACCAATACTCTGGAGTTAGAGTAGTAAAAGCATGCCACCTCACCACACACACATCCCTATTCAAAATGGCCACCCTTCTCTTCTTATGGGCTGGCCCATCAAAATAAAAGTCCTTAGCGACCAACAAAAGTCCTCCTAACTCCCCTCAAACAAAAAGCATGTGCAAATGCTGAAAATCAACATAAAGGCTCAGTGAGGCCAGCATCGTCAGAAAGATCATTTCCTTTTTAAATGCCCAGAAAGGTACTAAAAACATACTGGCCCTCATTTATCAAACGATCGTACACCAGAAAATGGTGCTCGTTTCCATGCAAAATTTGGCACTTATCAATATGAGCGTGAGCGGTGACTACAATTAAATCTCATGTCAGGTCTCGGCTCGGCTCAGCTCGTGTATGCTTGTTTTTGAGTCAGCGGGAACTTGTGTGCAGTATAGTAAATCTGGTTGAGAATTGCTATGAGAACATTTAGATTATTTTCCTGACCGACAATCACTCACTAACCGATCATTAACCATTAAACGACACGGTTAAAATCTAAAATTAAAATTAAATTAGAATAGATGTGTGCCTTAAAATACCACAAATGTTTTTTTGTTTGTTTGTTTGTTTGCTTATCGCCAGCGTTTTTCGAGACGTTTTTTGTGTTCATACCCAAGCGATTTTCACTGGCGATGCGCAGAGTGAACGTGCAAATTCACTCCCTGACAGTATGTGGCGCTTGTGCTTAATGGTAGTGCAAATAAACATATTCATGATATTAATAAAGTTAAAGAAGATAAAAATACATATATAAAATGGCATATATGGCATATACATGACATATGAGAGATGGTAGTCAGAAACGGTAGTGCTAATATGTCACAATAGTGCAAGTGAACGGTAGTGCAAATAAACAGATTTATGAAATAGACATTCTCAACTATATTTCTTGAATGTAAAAGAAAAAAAACAGTAAGAGTAGGCCTACAGAAATAATACACATCTATTGGTGTGGCCAAGAAGCGTGCATCTCAATCAGCCCTAGTTCAGTAGTCAGGGCACTGATCAGGGAGTCGGCCACATTCATTTACACGGTATACTGATACACGACCTAGGAAGCTAGGGAGCTGTTTTAGACACAAGGATAGTTTGTAGGGGTCTTCTTCGTCTACTTACTTCCTATTCGTCGTCTTGGTAATGGTACCAATGTGTGCTAGGCAAGACCGTTTTGTGCTTGAGCGCCACAAAGTCGTGTTTTACTGTAACTTTAGCATCTCCAGGCACATGAACAAAAGCGCCACTCTCATTGGTCTGCCAGTTTTTAATGCGGTGTGTCAAACCAAAAAAAAAAACGAACCAGACAAGTTTTTTTTTTTAAATGACGCTTTTACGCCTGCCGTTTTTCGCGTCGGTGTGCACACTCACATTGGCGCCCTTTGTTTAGTCACGAGGAGTTAAAGCAGAACTCAGTAAGATTTGCGAAGCTCCCCCTACAGGTTCCTTCTGTGAATCACACTGTTGTAAATACTCCAAGTGCAGCTCTACAACGACTACAATGCTCACCAGTGCAGTAGTTTTGCAAATACAGTACAAGAAATCTCGATGGAGGTGGGTAATTTTCGAAATTGTCTTATAAAGCGAGGTCACTATGTGTATATTGCATTACTGTTAAGCATTTTGTCACTCTCGCGTGAACGTGAACATGAGGCGAGATTGTGTCGGGTCGGCGCAGCTCAACTTTCAAGTGCTGTTGTCTGGCGTAGACGTGCCAGAGGGGGTTAGTGCTCGCCTCAAATACACCACTACAAGTCAGTTAACCATCGTAAGGACTTAGAAAACTATTTATGAAGGTAAAAAAATTACTTAGTTCTGCTTTAAACGTCAGCGATAATCGTGCGCAATATTCGTCCCGGTGCGGTGTGTGCAGGCCTTAATGGTCCGCTATAGGAGTATATGTACCAGTCGGCGCGTACAACGCCCAACCAAACACATTTTTGCGCATGTGAAGGATGATGTTTTACGTGGATATTGAAACAAGAGTGAAACAGAAAGCCTTAGTTTACATAAGGAACAGTAGTTTAGCAACCAATAAATGTTACATCGTGAATATGGAAACATTTGGATTCCTCCCGAAAGAGAGAGGTATTTTCTGTGGAGTGAAGTACTAAAATAACCAAGTTTATATATATTAATAATGTTTGTAAGTAGCATATTTACCAGTATTTTTATTTAAATAAATGTTATTGTTTGCTATTACGAGGTAGAGGGTTGTTTTTAAAGTAAGATACGTTTCTTTTTCATGCGATTACTTCCTCTTCATGGCCGGGTTTGTTAAGGTAAGAACGATGGAAGACCAGGGCGGGATGCAGTTAACAGTCTTTAATGAGTAAAGTAAATAGTCCTCACTGAGTAATTAGAACACAAATCACAGGCATAAAACAGAGCCAGAACAGAAACAGCCAGACGACTGGATCAAAGAAAATCTGCATAAACTTCCACGAGGACAGAGGCAGGGACCCCGAGATGCATTCAGCCAGTCAGAAATAGTGAAGACAGCAGTCAGGGTGAACAGCCAAGGGCGAGCGCAGAACAGGTACTCTGCAAACAGGCACAGCTGGATAATACACAGTCCAATGGCAGTATAACTCACAGCAGAAATAATGACTTCACTTTCCACAGATAAGACAGGACAGGACAGGACAGGACAGGACAGGACAGGACAGGACAGGACAGGACAGGAGAACAGACGTTTCTCACGAGAGGTCATTGAATAATCCGACAACAAGACAGGGCTAGGAAGAGGGAATAAGAAGCAGAGACAATCAAGAGGAAAAAGGGGACAGGTGAGGAGAAGGGAACGAAAGGGGAACCAGCTGAAAGAGATAATGAGCGGAGAAGAGGAAGTGTGTGCGTGAGTGTGTGACCACAAGAGGGAGACAGAGAAAGAGGAGAAGAAGCCAGGATCATGACAGGGTTATGTTTCTCTCTGTCATAAACTATAGGGCAAAGCTTCTAAAATTTGGGGGCGTGATATTTAAAGGCCGATGGTTTTCAGCCGCCACATTTATTAACACCTGTTTGTTCGTGTGACAGAATTGGTCGCATATGAAAGTTTAATGAATAACATGTGAGCGTTATCGTGAGTGGAATTTTCCATTCGGATGTACGCTGGTTTCTACGTTCGTTTGATAAATGAGGGCCAGTGTATTTAAACCAGTTCATGTGAGTACAGTGGTTCAACCTTAATATTATAAAGCAAAGACAATGCATTTTGTGCGGCAAAAAACAAAAACAAAATAATGACCTTATTCAACAATATTTATTGATGGGCGATTTCAAAACACTGCTTCATGAAGCTTTGAAGCCTTACAAATCTTTTGTTTCTAAATCAGTGGTTCAGAGCAACAACAACAACAAAAAAAACGTGATTTCAGTAAAGCAGGCTTCGTTACGTCGTAAGTGTTTTAAAACTTCAATAGTGACTTTGGCAGTTTGATACATGCTCCGAACCACTGTCAGTGATTATCTCGACCTCTGGTATATTTCTGACCTCTGACTCCACTCTCTGGTATCCATGTGAATATCTTACAAAAGTTACTAGGTTTACCAGCTTTATGTTAGGACAAAAAAGAGGAAACTTTGTATGTAAATTTACACAGACATAATTAAAAAGTGACTTTTACACATAATGTTTAAGTCTTGTGGCTATACTTTTGAAACAGTGTGTATTTTAATCTTTACTGCTTGGCCCTTTTACATCGATTGTAAGTGCCTGACATTTTTTTTGAACAATTTAACATTTATTTCTGTTGTGACTGACCATGTGACTTATCATGCCACAAAAAAATAGTAGATAATAATAATGTTACATTTATAGCTATTATATAGCTATAATACACATATCGCAGCTATTCTCAGCACTCTAAAGACTGCACATGGAAGGGGGAATCTCCTCAACCACCCTCAATGTGCAGCATCCACTTGGATAATGCGACGGCAGCCATATTGTACAAGGACGCCCACCACACACCAGCTTTTTGGTGGAGAGGAGACAGAGTGATGAAACCAATCAGTATACAGGTGCTGGTCATATAATTAGAATATCATAAAAAAGTTTTATTTTTTTATTGTAAATTATTTTTAAAAATGAAACTTTCATATATTCTAGATTCCCTACATGTAAAGTTAAACATTTCAAAAGGTTTTTTTATTTTTTTTATTTTGATGGTTAGAGCGTACAGCTCATGAAAGTCCAAAATCCAGTATCTCAAAATATTAGAATATTTCCTAAGATCAATCAAAAAATGGATTTTCAAAACAGAAAAGTTCAAGTTCTTTAAAGTATGTTCATTTGTGCACTCAATACTTGGTCGGCAGCACATATTACAGCAAATGACTTGCTCCTAGCACAAATTACAGCATCAGTGAAGTGTGGCATGGAAGTGATCAGCCTGTGGCACTGCTGCGGCACTATTGAGCCTTCAGATCATCTATATATTGTTGGATCGACTGTTTCTCATCTTTCTCTTGAAAATATCCCATAGATTCAGGGGTCAGGCATGTTGGCTGGCCAATAAAACACAGTAATATCATGGTCAGCAAACCACTTGGAAGTGGTTTCTGCACTGTGGGCAGGTGCTAAAGTCCTGCTGGAAAAGGAAATCAGCATCTCCATAAAGCTTGTCAGCAGATGGAAGCATAAAGTGCTCCAAAATCTCCTGGAAGATGCTGCATTGACTTTGCACTTGATAAAACACAATGGACCAACACCAGCAGACGTCACGCCCCCCCCCCCCCCCTGCATGTTTGAGCTGTTTTAACTGAAAGCAACTTGTACTGATATATCTTAAAATATGTCCGTGCCATTGTTTTGTCTCAAGATAATGTTTTTTTTAGGCAATATAGATGCTACTTGAATCTCCTTATTGAACTAAGGCCCAATCCTGGCTTATTCTAACCCGTTTATGAAACCAGGCCCAAGTTTTCCCAGGACATTCCCATCCAGGTACTGACCAGGCTCAACCCTGCTTAGCTTCAGTGAGGAACCGGTCTTGGGCTACAGGGTGATATGGCTGCTGGAAAGAGCTGATGCTGATGGAGTTTAACTTGTGTTGAATTCACAAAATTCCTTTAAATGTTATTTTCTGTAATTGCAGCTCTTGTTAATGTAATTATTAACCTGATTTACAACTTTTCACAAGCAAGAATGCCCTAGATTATGGGTAAGTGATTATCCACCATGATAACGTTGACATTGACTTGTTTTACAGTACCATAATATGAACTGTGTTTTTATCTTTGTTAATTATTAATTACTCATAGGTTCTGCCAGAGAGTGCAACCAATTTCCCATTTACACATTTGGCAGATGATTTAATCCAAAGTAATTTATATTACAATTCCATTTTAATTTATTTGTACATCACCTTTTACAATGCAAATAGTCTTGAATCTACAATTGAGTAAACTTACATACAATCACTGTAGGCAACAGGCAGACAAAATAAATCTGACAAAATAGTGTTGTCATTTGTTGGTTGCAGTGCTGACCTGGGACTCAAGGATAATTTCATCAACATGTGCAGCGTAGCAGTCAAATGCAGCAATTATTGCTGAATCCATGTACAAATTTGGTGATTTTTTATCAAAGGCCTCTAGTGGTTGTAAAAGGGCATTGTTGTCGCTGAACCAACGATGGAATTTGGCAACAAAATAATCAATGACAGAGAAGTACACCATTTTCACATTGTCTGCTCCCATGGTCTCTCTGGATCCAGTGGTTGAAGCAATGAGATGCCCACTCAAAAGTGATGATACATTTTGTAGTCTTGCAGGTTGGGACTTTGCTACTGTGGCTGCATACTCAGGTGAAATGCCTAGTGTGACTGCAAAGCTTTTTGCTTTTTTCAACACAGTCTCCCAATTAGCGTTGGATCTGATGGTGTAAAGGTGCTTTTTGGTGCTTCTGATCAGAGCCTTTGCTTTAAGGACAACAAAGCAAGACTCCTGCAGCTGTTAAGACAGACCAAATGTGATAGCCAATACCTTTGCAACAATGTAAAGATTGACAATAAAAAAGTATGACTCCAATTTAAGTCCAGTAGCCTCGAATGACCCATCCTTGTGAGCGGCAGCAATTGCATCCAAAACAGCCATAACTGCCTCATAGCCGCAATACTAGTTTTTGTACCGCTCTGTACCAGTAGAGCCACATATTGTGTTGATCCCTTTTTGCTGCCAATACAGCCCTGACCCGTCGAGGCATGGACTCCTCTAGACCCCTGAAGGTGTGCTGTGGTATCTGCACCAAGATGTTAGCAGCAGATCCTTTAAGTCCTGTAAGTTGTGAGGTGGAGCCTCCATGAATCTGACTTGTTTGTTCAGCACATCCCACAGATGCTTGATTGGATTGAAATCTGGAGGCCAAGTCAACACCTCAAACTCATATATTTGCATCTATATATTGCATCTAACACAATAAATTATCTGGTAAACGCTGTGTTCTAATTAGAAATAAAACACTGCAAAATTTTCATACATTTCTGGAAATTGCCTCCACAAAATCAATCATTTTGAAAGCAAAAAAAAAAAAAAAAAATCACACACACAGACAAAACAAAACAAACACTTTTTTTTTTTTGTAAAACCCAGGTGGGACTGAAAAATATGATATCATGAGGGCTTCAAAGCAAGCATCGTTCGGGGAATATTTATGAAAATGTGAGTAAAAGAAAATGCCACAATGTCTTTTTTTTCTCTTATGTATGTAGGATAAAGAGATACAGATCAAGGATCAGCGACAAGATACACTTAAAAAGGTATTATTTAACATTTCAGGTTTACTGAATTTACGTAGAAGGTTCAGAATTATTGGAATCACATTCTGCAAAGCTCCTGTTCTCTTAAGGGGAACAATAGGAAACCACTGAAAGTGTTGTGTATATTCTGGTTTTCATATATCCTCCGGCCAGACCAAAGTCTCACATAGACAACATCTCCAACCTCCAGGATCAACACAACTCCATTTGAGGAGTTTAATGCATCCTGATTCTGAGCCTGATGATCATGTGCTGAAACAACCTTCTCTCCATTCTTAATAATGTATACACTTGCTGCAGTTCCGGCATGACCATATACAGAGACTCTGAACATGTACGCTCCTTTCAGTGGGGCTGTGAAAATACCTAAATCAAATAACAAGAGATACAGAATCAGCTATTTCATTTACACACTGTAATAGTTTTGAAAGACGGCAGATTGTTTAATTCTCTTATCCACATTACACAACTGCAGAGAGGTCTGAATGGAGCAGAAGGTTTTCATTACTATAAACTGAGTTTTATGACTCCATTTCATTGATAATTACCTGTAATTGGGTTGTAGGCGTTCCCTATGTTTGTGAAGACGTTCCTGTAGGTTAGTGTGATTTCAGTGGTAAAAGGACCAATATGTCCACTGCAATGTTCCCTCTAATTTTTTTTCTCGCTGAGCAAAACTTTTCTCTGTTGAGCGCACATTTTGGCCACCTGAGCAAAAACATCCTTTATATCAGACCTGTACAATGAACGTAAACACACACACAAAAAAATGGTTTTATCATGCAACTGTAACATAACTTTAATGTGCCGTTTCTATTTTATTTGACCCTTGATGTAACTTAGTGATTTATTAAATAATATGTTTGAAAACAAGCAGTTCAGTCACTAAATTGAGCACATTTTAGGTTACTTGAGGTTTTTTCACATTGCTGTATTAACTGTACCAGACTTTACCAAGAAACTCTTAAAAAATAATTTCTGTCCTCCTGCAGGACAGTTCAATTCTTTATAATAATATAATATGAGCAGTTACAGTGATGGTTTGGAACAACCATAATGTGTTTTTGTACAGTCAATTATTAGATTATTATTATTATTAATTATTAGCCCTAAACAATCCCCTTGTGCGATCAATTTTTTATTAGGCTTACATTATAATATAATAAAATATAATATAATATTTAAGTATTTAAACTGATATACAGTATTATATCGGTTTAAATGCTTCCATTTGTTTTAATATATTATATAGTGAAAACAAACTGAAGCATTTAAACTGATAGCTAAATATTTTTAAGAAAAGTGAACGTTAACTCGTTTATAGTTATCTAAACATCCCTGAAACCCACACCACCACCACACACAAAAATCTATTTAAACTGAGGTAAATCACTGATGTATTTTGAGTTCGCAAGCTTCACCTGTGGTGGGTGTGTGATTATAAATGACTGAGTTTTGTTAGCATTCTGTGCCCATCATCCGTTATTTCCACCACTTTTCATTAAAACATGACGTTTTATTTCACATTTCTTTTCGTTTCGCGTTGCCTCTCGTATTGAGGTATTTAGTCCGCAAACATGACAGTATTCTTACCGCGACTGATTTGGCTCAGGGCCAGCCAGCTCACACGCGCTCAATCGTTCTCTTTCTATGAAACCTGTAAACCGCATTCACCGGTTCCAACTCTATAGCGGCAATAACTCTATAGCGGTTGTCCAGAGCACTGCAATTATTTCTCATTTAAACTACTACAATCATTTTCATGTCTGTTCTCTGCGCGGCAATTATTTCTTCTGCGCGGCCACGGCTTCAGAAGTGCGCGGCCGCGCACGCGCAGCTTAGAGGGAACATTGGTCCACTGCCAGATTCCATCAGTGCAGCTGAAAAAGCTATTTCTCTGTCTGTTATTGAAAAACAAGCAATATTGTGATATATTACTGTATTACACTGAGAATGAATACACTGAATTTAACATCAAGCACACTTTCACCTCTATTTTCCTTTCTCAACTCCACTTGACTCAGAGTAAGATTTTAAATTTCTGTGAAGGAATAAATATTCTGTTAAATGACATTTACACTGATTATTGTAATAGATAACACAATTTACACAGTATACACTCAACTTTACACTAACATTTACACTATACAATGTATTGCATTGGTGTTTTACTTTGAGGATCATTGATAAAAGAGTGAATGTTTTGGTGAAGTACCTTCATTTTTCTTGTTCATCTCATCCCTCAGTTCTCTGATGTTTTCTTTCTGCTCTGTAACGGTGGCGGTCAGTTCTCTGATGTTTTCTTTCTGCTCTGTAACGGTGGCGGTCAGTTCTCTGATGTTTTCTTTTTTGCTCTGTAACGGTGTCGGTCAATTCTCTGATGTTTCCTTTCTGCTCTGTAACGGTGGCGGTCAGTTCTCTCAGTGCTGCATGGATGTCAGGGAAGCACTGATGGCAGTATTGTTGTCTGTCAGTTGAAGCTTCAGCTCTCAAAGTGTCTGTTTGAGGTGGATTCTGTCTTCCGTCCTCAGAGCTGATCTGTTGACTGATCTCATTCTCATTGAGTCCTCCATCTACCTGCTGCTGGATGACACAAAGGTTTCCAACAGCAGCAGTATACATACTAAAGCCTTCATTCTTCACTGATGTTTGTTTCCAGCTCTTGCTCTGTCATCCTCACAGCCTCTCATGTTCCTTTTATAGTGTCCTGATTCACTGTCTTTTGTATTTGATTTACATTGCTTCAGATAAATAAGAAGTAATTCAAGTTAACTGTTAATCATTAGTGGAATGTTCCAGGTTCAGTAGATGTTTAACTCTATTCACAATATTTGTGGTACAATGCTTATCTCAACAGAAAATTACTGACTCAAAGTTATTATTAGTAAAAAAATAAAAATAAATAAAAAGTCTTATAGATCAGCGGTTGGCATCCTTATTGGACAAGGAGGGATGATCACAGGTATATTAGATAGACTGTCAGATCAGGTTAAAATCTCACAATTTAATAGTATTAACCCTTTGGAGTCTGAGGCTGATTTGGGGCCTGGAGAAGTTTTGACATGCCCTGACATTTGTTCTTTTTTCAGTTGTTTATAAACATATAAATGACAAAAGTGTCATTACACTGTATTCAGCACAAACTAGGCTACCATAATATGTGAGGAACATGTATGTACATGTTTGTATTTTTGAAGGAATAATGTTTATGCGTGGTTATTGAAAAAACAAAAAACTTAAGTCACTGAAATAAGGCCAAAAAAGGTATATTTAATCTGTGTTCACAAGACTTCTGGGTATTAGAGGTTGTAGACTAGAGTTTTTGCTTCAGAATTATGTAAAAATTATACTGCCTACTCCTTCATATAAAACAATATATTGATTTAGTTTTTGTAAGACACTTTTTGTCAAGAAACACAGTATGCGTGGAGGCGTGAATCATCATGAATAATGGGTCATTTACACCTGAGAAGACAAAAGAATCGCATAAAGAACCTCTAATGGTGCTGCATATTAATGAGGCCTTTCAGTCAGGTAGGCTGTGAAAAAACCCCTCTGTAATCATGTCTCAGCTCAATTTAAAATAATGGTTTTCTATTATATTCTTTAAAATATCATGTATTTCTGTGATGCAAAGTGTCTGAACAATTATGTTACCTCTATGGCATTTCATATAGGCTTTTAGCTTAAAAGCATGCACATTTGGAGAATTATTGATGGATTCTTATATGTTTATGTCAATTTTCTATACAGAGGAGTAATATTTATTCAATATTTATAGTCATCATTATGAGTGCTGGATACTGTGTTTTCAATTCATACTTGCAGCCGGAGGGCGCTCTGTACACCTTCAGGCCACAAATTCATATAAAGAAGAAAAGGAACCAGGAACTAACGGCATGTCTTCTAGAGATCGCTAACCATGGCTTTAACATCCAGATAAACACTTTTCAGGACAATAAATACACGATTCAACAAAGTTAAAACCATGTATTAGTGATAACTGTACTAGCATTTCATATGGTAACAAACTGTTTTATGGCTGGATACAGGTTCAAGCTGTGTACATGTTAATATGTATTATTCTTGTGTCTGTTTTCTGTTCTATCCCTCGTTGTTTGGTAGATAAATGGGAATGTTTTATTTTAGAGGGATGGGCAGTTTTAATAGGTTAAATTCTGACTTGAGTTGAAGTTTAGGTTATAGGGATGTTGCATTTGTGTTTGTTATACATTCTGTCATTTGGGGCTTCCCGTAGGCAAGAGAGGAATGGGCACGTGCATGAGGTTACATGTGGTCCCTGTAGGACATGTGGTTGAAATGTGGAAAAATTAAATATTGTGCACCGTTCATGGAACTCCTGAATCTCATTTTCATAATTTTTTATTCAAAAGTGTTTAGGCGAACCCAATAGAGAAGCTCGGTTACACCATCATCAGTGCCTTACAACTGTTAAGAGTAGTTTGCTAGTACACTTTATTTTTAACTGCATGAACATTATTACATAGGTAGCTTTCACTGTCTCTTATTTATTGACTGCAAGAGAAATATTATTTTCTTATTTGTATTCAATCAGTACTACTGGGGGGGTCCTACAAGAACTGGTCCTATAAGAAAGTCTTCACAAACATAGGGAACGCCTACAACCCAATTACAGGTAATTAAAAATCCAATTTACAGACAATTCTTATAGGAATCTTATAGGAACGGTTCCAAAATATGATAATTTTACTTAGAATCCTGTACATTTTTCCTATTGGAATCCTTTAGGATTTTTTGACAAGGGTTCAAAATAGCCGAAACCACTAACCGCATGGTGGTAATCAATACAATTGATAGAGAAACTGAGGTTGGTGACAGAAACACAAAGCAAATCTAAACAAACAAAGAAATAATACCAACACAACTAAAAAGAAACCTTCACTTGGGCATTAGACGAGGACGTGACTGGATCCTGAAAGCAACAGTGGCTCATAGAGCGAGGGTTTTTTGTAAGGTGACTGCTCTCACTCAGTCCTAACACTTGCAAAAAGGACCCTGAGAACAACAAACAGACGTTATGACCTCAATTTAGAAAGCATACAAGAGTATCTAGCTCTTAAAAAAAAATTAAGATACATGCATAATATATGTACAAAATACTAAATAATACTGAATTTATTGGTAGAGACCATAAGACCTGAAATGGGCATGTCAGATATAGGGAGACACAAAATGTGCAGGGCTGCTGGTACTTGTACATTAAACCAAATGCCTGCAGAGGGTGCTAACACCCTGGTGTTGTTGTTGTCGTTCCCCTTTACAGCAGATCGATCCTTGTTTAATATTGGCTAAATGACATTTAATGAAAATGTTCACTTAATCTTTGGCCACTTCTTTACCATAGAAATGCTACAGCCACTGTCATTTCTTGCAAGAACATGTGGACATCAAAACATGCAAACTCCCAACAAGGGTTTAAACATTTATTTTGAATTCATGATGAACAGTTTGCATATTTTAGAAACATATTGATGTATTTTCCTGTGTTGGCATAAGTTTATAAAAGATATACCTTACAAATCTGATGAAATGGTGCACATTGTGTTCCCAGATGAATGTTATAAGCAACCCAAACTCACAGCAGATGCAGAGATGGAGTCTGTAATGTTTAATGTTATGTTAATTATAGACACTAGGGGGCAGGCAAACATAGTTAAGGGTTTTGGGGAGAGACAACTAAGAAGAAGAAGAAGTGAAGTGTGTTGAAATGCATGTGTGAAGTGGAGGGAGACTACTGGAGGAATAAAGTGTGTTAATTCCTACACCAGCCTTGACTGTGATTAAGATAAGAACATTATAGAGTCCTCTTTAAGTGAACCAAGAGATGAACCAAGTGAAAAGGGACCAAGCTCTCTTTTCGTTCAACATTTGATCCCATTCACTTACATTGTGCCTCAATAACCAAGAAATTTGTTTGTAAAGATTATTGTAATTATTAAATAGTATTTAATAAAACAACATCGCTATAAATGCTCTTGAATGAGCTAAAGTTATTTATCTTTTGCACAAAAATATAAATTTTGTTGCAATATTACATCATATCACACATCCGTCTTTGTAAATAACATTCATTTTGAATTGTTTTTCTTAAATCATGTTTTTATTGCAGAAAGCAATGATAAAATCAGGACAAATACAATAAAAGAAAGATGCAAATGAAATAAACTGCTTTAAATTTTCCATGTACAGCAGTTATACCTAAAAGCAGCATTCAAGTAAGAAATTGAATAATCAAATGAAAAAAAAAAAAAAAAACCTGCAAATTCTTCACTGTATGAACAAAACATACTGATTCTTCTGATTGTTTTATTAGGCTGTCACTTTAAGAACTACAGTAATGCATTGATCCAATATACTGACAAACATACACGATTTCTTTCCCAGATTCATTCACTTAAGACAAAACCTGTTTATGTGAACCTAGAGTGTTTTAAACGCATTAAGACGCTACAGGTAATTCAGTTTAGGACATGCGCAGTGACAGCTGGTTTTCTGTATGCACTAGGTGTGTGCGCTCATAAAACCATATATCATAAAATTAATTTAACTGGCATGGCATGTAGGCACGTCTCTCTTACACAGTTAAAATCACAATAAACAAGTGTACGTAGTGAACAAATCATTTGTAGAGACCTAAGTGCAGTGTGAACGCGACATTACTTGACACAGGTAAATTGCAATTGATTTTTTTTACTTGAGGAATCATGACAGCCCTACTTTTGAGTCACATGATATTGATGGGTCCTGTCTGTCTCTGTGTTGAAACTTTATACAAAGTTACATGTATAGACAGCTCAGACTTTTATACAGTAATCTATTTCAAATTTCAAACACACATTAGTCCTCATTAATACAGGTTCATATGTTAATAATTCTTCATGATTTTCATCTTAAATCATACGCTGAAGGTTCAGAATTATTGGAATCACATTCTTCAAATCTCCTCTTATCTTAATGGAAACAGTAGGAAACCACTGAAAGTGTTGCGGTTATACTGGTTATCATATATCCTTGCGTTAGGCCAAAGTCTCACAGAGACAACATCTCCAACCTCCAGGATCAACACAACTCCATTTGAGGCGTTTAACGAATTCTGAGGCTGATGGGCAAATGCCAAAATCGCACGCTCTTCATTCTTATAAATGGATACACCTGATTCAGTTCCACCATGACCATATACAGAGATTCTGAACATGTACGCTCCTTTCAGTGGGGCTATGAAAACACCTAAATCAAATAACAAGAGACACAGAATCAGCTGTTTCCTGTATGATTGCTCAGTTATCAAACACACTGTGTAACAGTTTTGAAATATGGCAGATGATTTCAGGCTACATTTACACGACAACAATGTCCGAAATACAGACTAGTTTTTTCTTTGCGTTTTTCGCGTAATGACAACGACATTTTCAAAATGATCCCTGTTCACTAGGGATGTGCATCTCCATAACTGAGGCCGATGCGATACGCATCTCGATGCATAGCCAACGATGCGATACATTAAAGATACATATAGGCAGCTACCGATGCGATACGATTCACTGCTATTACGATGCGGTGCGATACGATTTCGATTCAACACGATGTGATTCAGTGTAATACGATGCAATGGAGAAAAATAATATGCTGTGCAATTCAATATGTAGATATTTAACTTTTATTATTTTATTTTTTAAAATGATTTGGTGGAAGAAAGAGTTCCGGGTCTGCCATGTCAATCCGTTCTTGGTGGTAACTCTCAGGAGGACTCCTCTCGGTCTCCGTAGTGTTGTTGTCATACGTCATAATCACTTAGCAGCTGGAGTGGTGATGAGAGAACGCGCTTTCGCAACAGTTCAGAAAGGAGAAATCAATCTAAAAGTTACATAAAATATTGCTCGCTTTATAAATAGTAAAAGAATAGCGCATCTACTAATAATTATATATGAATAAATCGTTTTTTACCGATGCAGATATGTTAGAAACGATGCATCGCGATACAAATGCCAAATGTATCCGATGCACGCTTATTTAAATCGATGCATCGCATCGTAAGCTTTTATGCCGATGCACCGATGCAAATCGGTGAATCTTACCATCCCTACTGTTCACACAGATCCGTGGAAACAATTCAAAACGTTGTATTCTGCTGCCGGGCCAGTAGTTGGAGATGTCACTTTGAAAGAAACACTACAAACCTAGAGATTGATCACATATACGCATAACATCACAGTTTTCACAAATTCACATTTTTGTAGTTTACACAGAGACAATTATTTTAAATATTGTTTCCAAAATCTTGCACTTTGAAAGTGTTTGTAAATTTTTCAAAAGCACAAAAATACTCAAAAATAAAAAAACTTTAAAGTTTTTCATTGAAACTGTTGTCATGTAAATGGCCCCTAATTCTCTTATCCACATTACACAACTGCAGAGAGGTCTGAATGGAGCAGAAGGTTTTCATTACTATAAACTGAGTTTTATGACTCCATTTCATTGATAATTACCTGTAATTGGGTTGTAGGCCTTCCCTATGTTTGTGATGACGTTCTTGTATGTTAGTGTGGTTTCAGTGGTAAGAGGACCAATATATCCACCGCCAGATTCCAGCATTGAAACTGAAAAAGCTATTTCTCTGTCTGTTATTGAAAAACATAAGCAATATTGTGATATATTACTGTATTACACTGAGAATGAATACACTGAATTTAACATCATTCAAGCACACTTTCACCTCTATTTTCCTTTCTCAACTCCTCCACTTGACTCAGAGTAAGATTTGTAATTTCTGTGAAGGAATAAAGATTCTGTTAAATGACATTTACACTGATTATTGTAATAGATAACACAATTTACACAGTATACACTCAACTTTACACTAACATTTACACTATACAATGGATTGCATTGAATGATTTACTTTGAGGATCATTGATAAATGAGTGAATGTTATGGTGAAGTACCATCATCTTTCTTCTTCATCTCATCCCTCAGTTCTGTAACGGTGGCGGTCAGTTCTCTCAGTGCTTTATAGATGTCAGGAATCTCCTTCTCATTGAGTCCTCCATCTACCTGCTGCTGGACGACAAACACAAAGGTTTCCAACAGCAGCAGTATACATACTAAAGCCTTCATTCTTCACTGATGTTTGTTTCCAGCTCTTGCTCTGTCATCCTCACATCCTTTCATAGTCCTTTTATAGTGTCCTGATTCACTGTCTTTTGTATTTGATTTACATTGCTTCAGATAAATAAGAAGTAATTCAAGTTAACTGTTAATCATTAGTGGATTGTTCCAGGTTCAGTAAATGTTTAACTCTATTCACAATATTTGTGGTACAATGCTGATCTCAACAGAAAATAACTGACTCAAAGTTATTATTATTAGTAAAAAAAAAAAAAAAAAAAAAAAAAAAAAAAAATATATATATATATATATATATATATATATAGATCAGCGGTCAGCATGCTTATTGGACAAGGAGGGATGATCACAGATATATTAGATCAGTGGTTCCCAAACCTGTCCTGGAGGACCCCCAGCCCTGCGCATTTTGTATGTCTCCCCGTTTCTGACGCACCCATTTCAGGTCTTGCTGTCTCTACTAATGAGCACATGAGTTGAATCAGGTGTGATAAATGAGGGAAACATACAAAATGTGCAGGGCTGGGGGTCCTCCCGGACAGGTTTGGTAACCACTGTATTAGATAGACTGTCGGATCAGGTTAAAATCTCACAATTTAATAGTATTAATGGCACCTAACTTAATAAAAGTGTCACGGTGCTCTGAGACTTGAAAGTAAGATCCAATTGCAGCTTTTATTTAGGGATAACCAAAGAGTAGTACAATGCCAGGCAAAGGGTCAAAATCAATGAAAAACAGTCCACAAGAAACAAGAAAACAAACCAGAGAAAGTGCTCAGACATGCAGGTAACATTACACAAAACCGATCAATAAAACAGACTGAAACAAACCAGGTATAAATAGGCAGAAACTAATGACATAAATCAAAACAGCTGTGTGCAATGAACAGAGATGATGAGTCCAGGACAAAGGGATCATGGGTGGCTAACCAGGGCACTCCAACTGGTGATCATGACAAAAACAGGCTGTGTGTCTATGAGGAATGATCACCTCAAAAATGTACATCCAGATGCAAGTTTGAGTTACTTTATTTAATTTTAATACATTAGCAATTGTTACATGCCAGTAATTATCTAGACCTCTGATATTTCTGACCTCTGATATAGATGGTGACTCCACTCTCTGTTATCTATGTGCATATGTTACAAACGTTACCAGGTTTACCAGCTATATGACAAAAAAAAAAAAAAAAAAACTTTGCAGGTAAAGTGACATTTACACACAATTTTTAAGTCTTGAAGTCATTGAAAAGTGAATGTGTGTATTTTAATCTTGGCCCATTTACATCGATTGTAAGTGCCTGACATTTTTTTTTAAAAGGGGACCTATTATGCAAAATTCACTTTTGCCTGGTGTTTGGAGATAAATGTGTGTTGGCAGTGTGTGTACACAACCACCCTATAGTGATAAAAATCCACCCACTCCTTTTTTTTTATTCCCCATAAATCATAAGCAGTGTCTCAGAACAAGCCGTTTCCAGATCCCTGGCAGTGTGACGTCACAAAAGCCACAGGCCCCGCCCACAGCATTGACTGACACTGAAGTTTGAACATATACCCGCCCTGAGCGCGTTATTTACAGCGAGTCCGCCATTGCTGCACTGACGAGAATAACTCCCGAGCGTTTTAGGTGTTCTGTAGCCGGATGGATTAATCCACATAACTCTCTTCATTTACTATACCTAAATCTGAGCTGCTGAAAACGAGGTGGATTAACTTGGTTTTCCAGGAAAATGCTCCCTCAGTTCTGTCGAAATTCGTCTGCGCGAATTATTTCACAATGGATTGCTTAGTGAACAAATATCAATACAAAACAGAGACTGCTAAAATGTGCTACTCAAGGATATACAAGTGAAAACTGTTCGTGATCCAGTTTAAAGTCTCCAGAATGATACTGGATAAGACAGTAATGAAGGTGAGAGCACTTTATTACAGTTCATCTGAGTTTATTTACGGGTATAAAGTTTATTAAGCACCACCCGAAAGGCATAAGGTATATATTTGTTTACTGTTAGTTGTAACAAGTGTTTCTGTGTACTTCACTATATATGTTGGTGATGATAATACAAGGGAAAGAGAGGGAGTTTATGGATAATATTTTAATGCACACTTGCAGTGTTTTATTAAGCTCTTACAGTGATTTTCTAGAGTGAAAACGGACGCTTCATCTTTTGTGTTAAGTACAATAAACGTCATAAAACTCATCTGTATAGTTTTGGCCATCATTCGGCCGGTACAACAGGCCTGCACTAATGTAGTGGATTAAAAACAAAAAGGCAATATAAGTTATAACCGTAATTGAACTAAACTATACCTGTTCTATCTCCATGCAGCATATATTAGCAGTTTCTGACATTATTGTGTGTCATGACTGAATCCCAGTGTTGCCAGATTGGAAATGTCCAATTATCGTACCAGAAGCTCAAAATTATCGTATTTGGAACAAAATTATCGTACACGCCTTTTTTATAGGTAAATGAACTAAATTAATAACTATTGTTTTTTACAACGGAAAGAATCAATACTGAACTAACTTAAGCTGGACAATCACACTATTTTACCAGCTGTACAGCCAATGTTCCCTCTATCTCTGTAAAGCTATACTTTGACACAATCTGCATAGTAAAAAGAGCTGTATAAATAAAGGTGACATGACAAATCAAACGTACAGAATACAGCTATTTATCTATAGACCAACAACTTTTTGACATGAACTGCAAATTACCACAATACATAAATAATTATTAGGCGTACCTTAGTGAGAAACAACTGACCTAAGCGCCGCGGCAAGAAGGTTAACTTGTGCTCGTGAGAGAGTCATTCTCCATGATGATTGGCCGAGAAGACGTAACATGAGATGGAAGACGTGCCTAACAAAGTTCACATTCTCCTTACAATCACGACGTAGTAGATCCACACAGCTAGATCAATGAACCGATTATAACGACCATCATAATTTCACAAAATACTGAAATTATCATACATTATGGGATTTTTTTCATTATTGATCGTCCATCGTACAGAGGTCAAAATTATCGTACAAGTACGATAATTATCGTACGTCTGGCAACACTGCTGAATCCTGACAGGGAAGAATGAGCTTGTGAAGCTCCGCCCTCTTAGGCTGAGAGCAGCAGCTCATTTGCATTTAAAGGGCCCACACTAAAACGGCTCATTTTTGCTCAACCACTAAAAGTAGCAATTTTAACATGCTATATAAAATTGTCTGTGGGGTATTTTGAGCTAAAAATTCACATACACACTCTGGGAACATCAGAGACTTATTTTACATCTTGTTAAATAGGGCATAATAGGTCACCTTTAACTAAAGAACGAGTTAACATTTATTTCTGTGGTTATTGACTTATGTAATTGTATATGTTCTCTAATTGACTGTGATCCATTTTCATGAAGTGGGTGGAGTAACATACACAGGTGTGCAATCATTAATAAAATGGCCCCTGCTCTCTAGTGCGGGTGTGCAGGCTCAACGCCAGATAATGTCTGAGGCCCCGTCCACACAGAGACACGTTTCAGTGAAACCGCACAAATTTTTTATCGGAAAGGTGTTTTGTCCACACGGATCCGGCGTTTTCGAAAGGTGAAACCGGTATTTTTTAAACCGGGTCCCAGAGTGGAAAAATTTGAAAACGCCGGCTTGGCGTTGTTGTGTGGACGGGGCAATCCGTATATTTTCTGAAACGATGATGTCATCACCCCACGTGTCGACCCTAGTCAGACGCGTAACACCACAAAACAGCACCAACAACAGCAATAGCAGACTCCACATGCTTGCGTTTGTGCTGCAGAAGCTACTGGGACAAAATAAAGCTGAAGACCCCACAACAACATCCAAAGAACTGCAGGCCTCACTTGCCTCAGTTAAGGTCAGTGCTCATGACTCCACCATAAGAAAGAGACTGGGCAAAAAAAAGAGACTGACGAGACAAAAAGTTGAACTTTTTGGAAGATGTGTGTCCCATTATGTCTGAAATAAAAGTAACAGCATTTCAGAAAAAGTACATTATACCATCAGTAAAATATGGTGGTGGTAGTGTGATGGTCTGGGGCTGTTTTGCTGCTTCAGGACCTGGAAGGCTTGCTGTGATAAATGGAAGCATTAATTCTGCTGTCTACCAAAAAATCCTATGGACTATGTCTGGCCATCTGTTTGTGACCTCAAGCTGAAGCGAACTTGGGTTCTGCAGCAGGACAATGATCCAAAACACACCAGCAAGTCCACCTCTGAATCGCTTAAGACAAACAAAATAAAGACTTTGGAGTGGCCTAGTCAAAGTCCTGACCTCAATCCTATTGAGATGCTGTGGCATGACCTTAAAAAGGCGGTTCATGCTCAAACCCTCCAATGTGGCTGAATAACAACAATTCTGCAAAGATGAGTGGGCCAAAATTCCTCCACAGCGCTGTAACAGACTCATTGCAAGTTATCGCAAACGCTTGATTGCAGTTGTTACTGCTAAGGGTGGCCCAACCAGTTATCAGGTTTAGGGGGCAAGCACTTTTTCACACAGGGCCATGTGGGTTTGGATTTTGTTTTCTCATTTGTTTTCATTTAAAAACTGCATGTTGTGTTTACTTGTGTTATCTTTGATTCATATTTAAATTTGTTTGATGATCTGAAACATTAAAGTGTGACAAACATGCAAAAAAAAAATAAAAAATCAGGAAGGGGGCATAACTTAAAGATCTCCCTCTTTTTCTTCTTGCTGCATTAATGAAATGGTTTAACGTCTGTTTTCATGCAGGCGCAGTGAGGCAAAAACACCGAGTTTAGAGCAATCGGTTCATAGCTCTGCTTCAACTGTGCGATATCCTCACAAGGGGCGACCAAAATTTCTGACATGCCAGAAATTCATCCGACCATCCAATTGCCGGTTGGGAGAGGTTTATCGCCTCTCATTTCCCCATGTGCACTGCACAAACACTGTCTGACTCAAAAAAAAGAGTCGCACAAGTCAGAATTCGACTCAAAATCGGACGAAAATCGCACAGTGTATGCCCGCCTTTACTTGAAGTAGCTTGGAAGGACTTTGAGAATCAAAGCAGGAAGCACACAGCCAAGACTCAAAAAACAAGTGAAGCACAAGAGGAAAAAACACAATTAAAATACCCTAGAAGAAACAAGGCACAGGTGACCTAGATACTGCTAACAATGACACATGAGGAAGAACTAAGGGGAACGTACTCGGTTACTAATGTAACCTCGGTTCCCTGAGATACGGAACGAGTACTGCGTATGGGGAAAAGTCTCCCTTTTTCCCCGTCACTGAAGCCTTTTTCAATAACGCAGTGTAACTGCACCGTCATTGGTTCACTCATAGACAAGTTGTTGAACCAATGGCGGCGCGGCATAGCTGCGCGGCCTATGGCGAGAAAGCGCGCAAACTTTCCCGCCGAAAGGGGTGTGGTAAAGGACTATATAAGCAGGCGTTTTGCCATAGGATTCAGGTCAATCGACTGAAGTGACGACTCTGAGCCACAGCCTTGTGGCACGGCAAGTAACGCAGTACTCGTTCCGTATCTCAGGGAACCGAGGTTACGTTAGTAACCGAGTACGTTCCCTTTCGATACTTCACTCGTACTGCGTATGGGGAACGAATTCAACCGCGCCGTGCCACGGCAGGGAATGACATAACCTGTTTTGGACACCGGAAGGGGACCAAGAAACAAGTAAGGAGGCAAAGCCGCCGTATCCCATGTTACACTACAAGGAATTAATTCCTGAGATAGCGTGAGGCGGAACTCGTAAGAGGCCACCCAATCACACTGAAAGAACCCGAGCTTGCAAGGTCGGAACATCAAGATGGTAAAACCTGACAAAAGTGGACGGCGAAGACCAGCCGGCCGCCTCACAGATGTCCTTAATGGAAACTCCGTTGGACCAAGCCCATGAGGAAGCCATTCCTCTAGTGGAATGGGCTCTGACTCCTATGGGGCATTCAACGCCCAGAGAGGAGTAACATAGGTTAATGGCGTCGACTATCCAACGTGAAAGACGCTGTTTTGAGACCGGAGACCCTTTGGTGCGGCCGCCAAAACAAACAAAGAGCTGATCTGACTGCCTGAAAGGCTGCGATCGCTCCACATAGGTCCTCAATGCCCTGACAGGGCAGAGTAACTCCAGCTCTCGATCATCCGTAGAAGGAGGAAGAGCAGAAAGCGAGATGACCTGTGCTCTAAACGGGGTTGAGAGCACTTTGGGAACGTAGCCATGCCTGGGTTTCAGAATGACCTTAGAGTCATTAGGCCCGAATTCGAGGCATGCAGGGCTCACAGAGAGAGCCTGCAAGTCGCCAACATGCTTGACCGATGCTAAAGCAAGAAGCAGAGCGGTCTTCAGCGTTAGGGGCCCGAGGTCGGCTGAACGCAGCGGCTCAAAGGGGTTACCCCTTAGGGCCCTAAGGACCAGAGAAAGGTCCCAGGTGGGAACAGTGAGGGGACGAGGTGGATTTAATCGCCTAGAACCCCTCAAGAAACGGACCACAAGGCCGTTCCGACCCACTGATTGGCCAGCAACAGGAGCATGAAACGCTGCGATGGCTGCTACATACACTTTAAACGTAGAAGGGGTACGTCCCATATCTAAACGCTCTTGGAGGAAAGACAGTATGGAAGATACGTCACTCTCCACAGGGTCTATGTTGCGCGAAGAGCACCAATCAACAACGACCGACCATTTCTGGGCGTAGAGGCGTCTCGTGGACGGGGCTCTCGCTTGAGATATGGTATTTAGAACGTCCCCGGGGAGATCAGCCGGCTCCCATCGAGGGACCAGAGGTGTAGAGCCCAGAGTTCTGGCTGTGGGTGCCAAATCGTTCTGTTTGCCTGAGAAAGGAGGTTCCGTCTCAGGGGAATCGGCCAAGGGGCTCTCGTGGAGAGCTTGAACAGCTCCGAGGACCAAACTTGGCTCCTCCAGAGCGGGGCCACCAGAAGGACTCTGTGTTGATCTTCCCTGATGCGCCTGATGACCTGGGGGATCAGTGCGATCGGGGGGAAAGCATAAAGGAGTGTGCTGGGCCATGTGTGGGCCAGAGCATCCACGTCCTTCGAGAAAAATGTTGGGCAATGAGAGTTGTCTTCTGAGGCGAAGAGGTCTACCTCTGCCTTCCCGAAGAGCTCCCAAATCATGAGAACCGTCTGGGGGTGGAGCATCCACTCGTCTGAGGGGATGTTGCTCCGCGACAACATGTCTGCCCCTAGATTGGTCTTGCCAGGAATATGAGTTGCTCTGAGCGACTGAAGTCTCGGCAGAGCCCATTCCAGAAGGCGTTTTGCCAGAGCGCATAAGCGGCTGGACGAAAGACCGCCCTGGTGGTTTATGTACGACACCACTGTCATGCTGTCTGATTGGACTAAGACATGGCGTCCTGTCAAGTGGGCCTGAAAGGATAGAAGGGCTTTCATCACTGCTAGCATCTCGAGGCAGTTGATGTGTAGACGGCTCTCCCCGTGAGTCCACGAGCTGAAGGCCGGTCTGCCCTCGCACACAGCGCCCCAACCCAAGTTGGAGGCGTCCGTTGAGAGCACCGTCCGTCGTGAGACCGCCTGCAGGGGTACTCCAAGACTGAACCAAGCAGGGTTCAACCAAGGTTTCAGGGCCAGAAGACAGGCCTGATTGACCTTGAGACAAAAGCGGCCGTGCCGCCAGGCGCTTGGAGGAACCCGAAACTTCAACCAGTACTGAAGAGGCCGCATTCGAAGAAGGCCGAGCTGCAGCACCGGGGAGGCGGAAGCCATCAACCCTAATAACCTCTGGAAAAGCTTCAGAGGGAGATAGGCTTTGTTCTTGACAGAGGCCGCGAGCTGCTGAATCGCCAGAGCGCGTTCCGGCGAGACTACTGCCGTCATACGGACTGAGTCGAACACTGCTCCCAGAAACGAGATTCTTTGGCTGGGGCACAGCGAGCTCTTGGCTAAGTTGACCCTGAGACCCAGACATTGTAAATGGCTGAGGAGCACAGATCTGTGGTGTTCCAGCTCGGCTCGCGAACGGGCTAGAATCTTCTGTCTCATGAGGGAGCGATTCAAAAGCCTGAGATCTAGGATGGGTCTGAGACCGCCATCCTTCTTGGGGACCAGAAAGTAGCGGCTGTAAAAGCCTGACTCGCTCTCTGCAGGAGAAACTATTTCCACAGCTCCCTTCCTTAGCATCGTCATAACTTCGGTTCGGAGGACGTGAGCATCGTCCGGATTCACTGAAGTTTGCAGCACCCCGCCGAAGCGAGGGGGCCGTCGTGCAAATTGGAGCGAGTAGCCCTGCGTTATGATCCCCAGGATCCAGTCTGACACATCGGGGATGGCTTGCCAAGCCTCGGCCCGAGTGACAAGGGGTTGTATAACGTCGGATGACAGGCCGCCGGTGAGGGGGCCGTACACCGAGAGAGGTGGAAGAGGAAATTTGCTCTCTTTTTGATGAAGTCTGCACGTTCCACATGAGTGGCACGGCATTTGCACAAACGCCGCCGCCATGATAATGGCGATTGGGGGGCTCTTTAAGAGCGGCGAGGGCCGCGGAATCTCTAAGGAGCGGTGAAAACCGCTGTTGTGCTCTTTTAGAGCGGCAATAAGCCGCGAGGAAGCCCTTCAGAAGGCGCGCCGGATGGCGGCAGGAGACACGCTGTGAAACGGCCGGAGCGGGACGCGGGAGGCGGCGGCTCGAAGACGGCGTGCAGTCAGCGAGGGTGCCGGCGCTGTCTCAGACCGGCAAATCCAGCTGAGTCCGCTGCGGGAGCCTCTTCAGACGGCGACGAGAGCTTCAAGGCGGCGAGCTTCTTCGGCTTCAGGCGGAGATCAGCGAGGAGAAGTAGAAGTCGTCGCTGAAGGAGAAAGAACTGAATCCTATGGCGAAACGCCTGCTTATATAGCCCTTTACCACGCCCCTTTCGGCGGGAAAGTTCGCGCGCTTTCTCGCCATAGGCCGCGCAGCTATGCCGCGCCGCCATTGGTTCAACAACTTGTCTATGAGTGAACCAATGACGGTGCAGTTACACTGCGTTATTGAAAAAGGCTTCAGTGACGGGGAAAAAGGGAGACTTTTCCCCATACGCAGTACGAGTGAAGTATCGAAAGGGAACACAGGGGGCCTCTAGATGCACGGAGAAAAACTACAGGAGGTAGGATGCACACACTCATGTATACAAAAAATTTTTTGGAGCCACAAAAGTCAAATTATACAGAAATAAAGTCGAAACAAAGTGATTTTCTCTTTATAAAGGTCAAAATGGACATATTGGATCTAGTTGAGTGTTTACTCATGGTTATTTAATGATTGATAGAAGCAGAGCCACACCGGCACTTTTCTAAGAGATTCAAGCACACTGACCATGAACTCACTGTCTGAAGTGCAAATCAACCCGTGTTGTTTATATTTATTGTTGAATGTCCAAACTAATCCAATGATTCTCGTATGTATGGCGTAAATTCAGTTTGCTTTGCATTGCATTCTTGAGGTCATCCTCATGTCACATTTATATCAAATTCACTGAAACTTTATTGGCATGACAGATAAACTAATCTGTGGATCAACAATCTTAGTGCAAAATCATTTTGCCCAAGAGCTTGATTACGAGCCATGAAGCAACTTACAGCCAATCAATCAACCCATCTGCTCTAGATTTAGGAAATAACATACAGGCATATCGATTAACATACACTATATTGCCAAAAGTTTTGGGATGCCTGCCTTTACATGCACATGAACTTTAACACTCTGAGGTCTGAAAACGCGCCGGCGCGTTTTGCAGGTTTTTTTTCACATTGCAGCAAAACAGACTTAAAATACTCCGTCATTTTTTGTCATAGAGACATAAGTAATATATCAATTGAAACTATAGAATATCTTCTTTTATTTGTGTACACTCAGAGTAAAAACAATGTTGTGATTTTTGTAAAATAAAGAAAACTAACATGATGCGTGATTTCTCCTCTCCCTCTGAACGAAGTCCAATCTGATAGTTCTCAGAAAATGAACTGTAACTTAGTGAATACTAATCACAGAAAAATTAAACTTATGTCTAAAAAACGTTAAGATGTCAGGTTTTAAATCATGTAAGTCAAATTGAAAACAAACCTTCTGTGTTTATTTAATCTGTATGAAAAGAGAGCCATGTCAGAAGTCCGTGTTTCAGCTCATTATCCGCTAATGCGGCCACGCCCACGGAGCGAGCGCTATTCAGACGCAAATTCAGAGGCAATACATGCATTCATCGTCTCAATCGTGTATTTATTGTCTTGAAAAGTGTTTATCTGGATGTAAAAGTCATGGTTAGCGAGCTCTAGAAGACATGCAGTTAGTTCCTGTTTTCTTTTCTTCTATAGATGAATTTTAGATGAGTTTTTGTTTCTTTAGCGCCCTCCGGCTGCAGTATGAATTGGAAACTCCATTCATGGAATAGCCTCTTCTTCTTTTAGATGAATTTGTGGACTAAAAATGCACAGAGAGCGCCCTCCGACTTCAAGGATGAATTGAAAACACCAGCGCTCATAGTAATGACAATGAATATTAAATAAATATAACTCCTCTGTATAGAAAATTGACATAAGCATATGAGAATCGAATATTTCTCCAAATGTGCATGCTTTTAAACTAAAAGCCTATATTCAGACTCTTTGCATCACAGAAATACATTATATTTTAAAGTATAATATAAAACCATTACTTTATATTGTAATAATATTTTTTCTGTATGTTTCATATATCATGATGAGCTTGAGACATCACAGAAGGTTTTTTTTTCACAGCCTACCTGACTGAAATGCCTCATTAATATGCAAGTCATTTCAGCTCATTACTATCCAATTCTTTTGTCTTCTCAGGTGTAAATGGCCCATTATTCATGCAGATTCATGCCTCCATGCATACTGTGTTTCTTGGCAAAAAGTGTCTTACAAAAACTAAATCAATATATTGTTTTATATGAAGGAGTAGGCAGCATAATTTTTACATAATTTTGAAGCAAAAACTCTAGTTTACAACCTCCAATACCCTAAAGTATTGTAAACACAGATTTACTATACTTTTTTTGGCCTTATTTCAGTGACTTAAGTTTTTTGTTTTTTCAATAACCACGCATAAATGTTATTCCTTCAAAAACACAAACATGTACATACATGTTCCTCACATATTATTGTAGCCTAGTTTGTGCTGAATACAGTGTAATGACACTTTTTCCATTAATATGTTTATGAACAACTGAAAAAAGCACAAATGTCAGGGCATGTCAAAACTTCTCCAGGCCCCAAATCAGCCTCAGACTCCAGAGGGTTAATGACATCCCATTCTTAATCTGTAGGCTTTAATATGGAGTTGGCCCAACCTTTGCATCTATAACAGCTTCAACTCTTCTGGGAACGCTTTCCACAAGGTTTAGGAGTGTGTTTATGGGAATTTTTGACCATTCTTCTAGAAGCACATTTGGGCAATCCAACCATCTCCATTGGCTTTGTATTGCGTGAGGCTGCCTCCTTGTCTTTTCTGACTTATACCAAAAAACAGAACAATGTCTAAAAGCTGCAATGTGACAAGGTGTACAGAAAACAAGCTAAAAAAACATGACCAAAAACTCAGACATTTTTATAAGCTGTCGACCAAAAAAAAAAACGAGTGTTTAAGGTCTAAAAAGTGGATACAGGATACAGTTGAGACAGAGCGCGACATGTCATATTACTATGAGAACTACGCCCACTGGAGGGGAACGTAATCAGTGACAGGAAATATAATATATAAAACTGACATTTGGATATTTGACTTAACAGTGATTAAATGTTTACTGCACACATAGGCTTACTGAGAGTTAGGATCCCAAAATGTACCCATTCTTCCTGCTGATGCTTCACGTCTTATTGCCTGTATCCACTTTTTTTCTCCTTAAAGTCTGGCTTTTACAGTTCGGTAGCTTATAAAAACTTAGTTCTGGGTTTTTTGCAGTTTTTTTGCAGTACACAGCATCACAAAGCAGCTTTAAGGCATTGTTCTGTTTTTTTATGTAAGTCAGAAACGACAAGGAGGCAGCCTCATGCAATGCAAAGTCAATGGAGATGGTTGGATTGTTTTCCCCTCTGCTGTGGGTGTGGCCTAAATGCGCTCTGTCTCTATATGTAAAGTGGGAGAAGTTGGCTCTAGAACCAGGGGGTGGAGACGGGTAGGTTTAGGGATGTGAAATATCCCCGCCCCCTGGATCTTGTGTTCTGCAGTGAGGACCATCTCCCAAGCTCGCCAATTAAGGGTCACTCATCATTTCACTACACCAAGGCATACCTAATACAGAAGCTCACACAGCAAATATAATTCACGAAATAGATTATTACAAATTGTTCTTGATTAAGCATATAACAGCTATGGCATGTATTTTGTAGATGCTTGCTAAAATTTGGTTCAGAATGAATTTGATAGCGTGTTGCACGGCTAACGTAGCTAAAGCTACACACTGTTGCAGAGACTCGATAAGAATGAAGATGCTTTATGAATTATACAGACTGCAAGCGTTTTCGGGTTAAAAATGAAAATAACGAAATGGCTCCATGAATACTGTAGCTGACGCTGTCAGCTGTGGGTTATGTATGACTTTATTAATTTTCAAAAGGTTGTTTATTTTTTATGATTTGGTAATTATGTATTTCACTTTATGTATTGTACTTTATAATTATGTATTGTACTTTTATTATTGTTAAATTCGGTTGTCTACCAGCTGAATGTGTCATGTGACTCTTCCTGATTTATTTCACCTGGAAGTATTGGTGCCAACAGTAAGACAATGCAGGAATTCAGACAAGTATGTTAGTGCTCCTGACAATTCTACTGCTGGTTACCAGGCATACACGGTAAAAAATGATAATATTTTGTATATTCTTTATTTGATTTGTGGTTTAGTGGTGTTATGTGTAAAACTGTTTGTTGTTTTTGTTTGTGTCTAGTTTTCACGGTGTTCCAAACAAATAAAAAATGCATGGACATCAGTATTTTGGAATCGTGGACTGTTTAATAACCAGCCAGTAGTTACAAATACAGTAAGAAACAATGGTAACTTTAGCCACATTTAACAGTATATTAGCAACGTGCCAACTAAACACAATCAGGAAGACAATTTGCAAACATCACGAAATAAATATATATGAAATTGGATCATCTACAGTTAGTATTGATCCATCTTTGAAAACCAACTTCTGTCCAAATCCTGTGTTTTACAGACCCTTGTGTTAATGACTTGCACATATTGGTATATGAATTCATCTAGCCACATTCCCTTCATAGATAAAATTACACCACTGCATCCTTAGTAGCTCAGTGGCCTGTTGCATGAAGCTAGTTGAACAAACTCTGAGTTTCAGAGTAGGTTTAGAGTTGACAAATCCAGATTTCATGAGTTTGTGTGCCCATATAATCTTAGCGTAAATGGTAAACAGATTTGGCTTGCTGTCTGCTATAGAGGGGCTCGGAGAGGATATTCTACTCAAGCTCCCATTGCCCCCATATCAGGCAAAATTGTACAAAAAGGAGGAGAAGGGGAGGAGGAGGGATGCCGAAAGAACTAACAACAGGAAGAGGGAAGATGTTGGTTTTATACCTTGGTATTAATTGGAAGATTAGATGGGCGTACTCCTCCTGGAATTATGTTTATTAACTTCACAAATCCAACCTGGTTTAGATCAGGATCAGCTGTTGCACAATGCTCAGTATAAACGTTCAGGTTTAATCCAGAGTTTGCGATTAACTCTGAAGTGTGTGCCCCTGAAAGTGTGACACGTGCAGCAAACAGCCAATCACACAGAACTTGCCGAGCATCTGTTTGAATAATTTCTTATGAGAGAGCAGCGCAATTCATTTCCCTTCTGAAGATTAAGAGATCGTTATGAAAAATTACACTAAACGCATTTACAAGGCAGGAATAAACACTGCTGCAGTGAAAGTTTGAGAAGGCAGCTGAAAGAAAATATCTGACTTTATCAATGCATGTGAAGCAAAGAAATATGCCTAATAATTTATAATATAATAATTAGGGGCCAAGCACGGAAGGTGCGTAGGCACCTATTGTATCCATTGGCGTTCTTTTTTTTTTATTATTATTATTATTATTATTCCGCTCTTGAAGTCTATGGCAGCCCATAGAACCGCTTGCGGGTAAGTTGTGAGGACAGTCTGAACTGTGTTCATAGCCAATTTGCTGTCTCTAACTCAATTCCTCTAGCGCCAACACCGTGCATGTAGCTGAAGCAAGCACCGCCATTTTGTGAGGTTCTGCAGCATATGCCGCCACCTCTGGAGATTCAGCGGTAATGTACGCGGCCCAGGTACACCATAAGGCGACCCCCATTATGGGGAGCGCTGCAGACAGGGGGATCAGTTCAGGAGCAGGACTAAAATTAATTGGTTTGGGGAAACCAGCGGTTCAAACTGACGCCAGCAGTGGATCCTCCACGCTGGATGTAAACCTTTGACGCTTGATGAAGGGTTCCCCTGACAGAACAGAGGAGGGTTGTGGCAACAAGACGTGACTCTGGGGTGTCAGACATAATGTTGCAAGGCTCTGGTGACATCACGTCTAAGGAGGCTCTGGGAAGTCTCCTTAGATGTGACGAGGCTCTGGGAGGTCTGCGGAGACGTGACGAGGCTCTGGGAGGTCTGCGGAGACGTGACGTGGCTCTGGGACGTCTGCTGAGACGTGACGAGGTTCACGAAGATCAGCTGTGACTTGACTTGACTCACGAAGATCATCTGTGACTTGACTTGGCTGGAAGAACATGCATTCACAGTTAAAGGATCACACAGAGAAGCCTCGACACAGAGGTGCAGTGAAGGCACGGGCTGATTACAAGGATCTATGTGTTACCCGCCTCAAGTCTGGGAAGCCTGAGTGGGTAAGCTAAACATATGACTCTGGCCAGCACTGTAGAATAATAAAGAAGAAACTGTAAGACAGGAGTACTGGCTGCAGTCTTCAACAATATTTAATTTATTCTCAATATTTTCTTTCCTTTCAATGTATTCACAACATTAACATTTTTAACTTTACAGAACAACCATTATTTGCTTCTAAGTAAAACATTTTTCAATAAAGACAGTTATATTACAATAAAGGCCTTTCATAAATTATTTGTGTCTTCAGTTCTGTAACATATTACTATCAAACACAATACAGTCATCTTTTACAGCATTTTCAGTCAAACATGTTTCACCATAACATTCACGAGACATTAACCTCATTTATAGAAATGAATATATAGCATTTTGTTTCATGCAATCCTCGTGTTTTATATGTACGTCACCATTTTGGCTCTAGATAACTTTCAGTTGCAAACACACATTTAACTCACTTAAACTTTCTCACACCTCAGTCATACAATGAAAAGGCGTCATGCCTCAGACTAAAAGGATTCAGTCATCGGACAAAACAGCATCGCGCCTCAGACTGAAAGGCTTCAGGTTTCAGGAAAAACAATGTCAGGTCTCGTAAAATTAAGCATTGAAGGAAACAGCCTCAGACCGAAACAGCCTCAGACCAAAAGGCATCAGACGAAGCGAATTTCCCCAACTTATGTGACATCACGTGCACGCAGTTTTCTGTTTAATGTTACACTAAGATGTATAAAACATATCCCACTGAGATTATTTTGTAAATTTGTATTATTTGCTAGTTTTATTTGCATGTAGAAAAAGTTAGCTAAATAACACATTGCAACTTGCTTGCATTGCAAACTATTGTAAACACATTATTGGTATAAAATTAATGGTTAAAGTGTGTTAACTATGATTTTTTTTGTCGGATCGATAGGCTACTGTTCGTTTAACAAACATTTTTCTACAAATACCATGAAATGTATTGTAGCAAAACTATGGTTAATTTGTGGTTACCATGGTTAAGAACGAAACTATTCAAGGTGTTTTTGAAAGATATGGCAGATTAACAGCACCAATAAAAATGATTCCACTCGGTCTGAAACATCTGGATATCAAGCATGTTATGTCTTTTCAGCGATATACCACAAGATATTGAATGCACAACAAGATCCACTCCACTTGGCTGTAAAGTAAACAAATGAAGGCAAAGATTACACAATCTTTAGCTTGGATCACATGTTTCTTGTGTGAAGAACAAGGGCATGTTAGACAAACCTGTCCAAATAAACAAACAGATAAGCCATCTAATTTACAAACAATTGAGCAACATGTTGGACAAAATAATGACCTTGTTCCAGGTTGCTGGAACAAGGGAGGATTGCAGGATTGAAGGATTGCATGAAACATATTGCTATATTCATTTGCAACAGTCTAAAAATTAGATTAATGTCTCGTGAATGTTATGGTGATGTGAAATACATGCTGTTTGACTGAAAATCATGTAAAAGGTGAATGTATTGTGTTTGATAGTAATATGTTACAGAACTGAAGACAAAAAATAACTTGTGAAAGGCCTTTATTGTAATGTAACTGTCTTTATTGAAAATTTTTTACAAAGAAAATAATGGTTGTTCTGTAAAGTTAAAAATGTTAATGTTATGAATACATTGAAAGGAAATAAAATATTGAGAATCAATTAAATATTGTCGAAGACTACAGCCAGTACTCCTGCATTACAAACTGTAGGTCCAGATGTCGTTCCACTGAAAGCACTACAGTCCTCATGTTTTTTTTCATTGCTTCTCCCATTCTCCTGATTGCTATTATTTAATTTAATAAAAAATATCCTGGAAAGACTGGATAGGTCTGTTTCTCTTCATTTTTATTCACTCTCTGACAGCTAATCAAAAAGACACACGATTAATTGATGCAATAAACTGCGGCTCACACAAAAAGTATACATTTAGCTTATATGCTCACGTAAAATCTGCCATTGTGATTTCTACGCTTATCGTGCGAGACCCTGCTACCATGAACTGTCACTATGAGGAACCTACCAATGGTCAGATCAGTTCTTCTAAACATATTTGTGTTATCTTTAACCAGTATCATCATTATCTGATGTTTTACGTCAGCTGCCTTACTCAAATGCCGCGATAAATAAATCATGAGTGCTTCAAAGCAAGCATTGTTGAGGAACGCTACTTACATCTTAACTCACACTTTGTATGACCGAAGCATCGGAATTCATGCTCAGCAGCTTCTGTAAACATAAAGCCCGCCTACTTTGATTTGATTGGTCATCTCAGTATTTTGACATTGACGAGTGGTGAAAGAGACAGCTCAGATGAGAAGATGCTGTGCAATATTCTTGCAGCACTAACTTAAAGTTAATACTATATTATGCAATTATTTCACAAACTTATATATACACCTCGGTCCGGACCTCAGTGACCTCATAGCTGACCATTTGTTTACATAATTATGATGCACATTGTATTGATTAAAGTAATTTTATTTCACCACAACTACACACATATTGTATACTTTGTAATATTATGTTTAGTTAGTGTTAGAACTTCTCGATTTCAGGGAACAGTTGTATTATTGTTACCTCAACAGCTCTTCTGACATTGAATGAGTGACGACGGGTCAGTGCCGTCTGCCGGTATGTTTAATAGCTGACTATATAAATACCCGACACAAAAGCTGTGTTTAGTGGAGTGTGTGTGTAAGAAACGGTAATCTACAACAGCCAGCAGCCCAGACTGCTTTTCATCACAGACAGACAGATTTTAAGTACTTGGATAACAAAATAAATCTTATACAATCTGTTTTATTGTGTGACTTTTACAGACTTTATAAGTTAATCAATAATATGTTAACAAGAATAGTGTGTGAAGTGCTTAAATTGACTCATTAAACTTTTTTTTACCAACATTTGTAAATGTATAAAAGTATGATGAATTGAAAGTTCAAATGAATTGAAAGTTTGACAACATTTTTAAGCATTTCAATTTACATTAAATAATGATCTGCTAATCATTATGTAATTTTTATTAAGTTCATTATTAAACATTAACAAGCACGTTATCTCATATTAACTAATGATCTTTTAAGCATTATTTAACGTTTGTTAATGATTTATTAATGAAAGTTATTATAAATTATCGTCACCGTCATGTTCTGTTTGTTTTGATTTTCATTCATCACATGTGCTTGTTGTCGGGTCTCGTATGTCTTGAGTGTTGTTTCCCTAAGTAAAGACTTATTTGAGAGTCTTCTTCTTCTTCTTCGTGTGTTTATATGCAACCAGCAGGTTACACTTACACCGAGTTAATAATTAAATGTGTGGTTTTCATTCACATGAAAGAAGGTCACTTCGGTCATCAAATCAGAGGCTCTTGTCTATCTCTAAATCAATATTAAACTGTAGGAGGGACTGTGTTTTTTCTGTAGTTGGCTCCAGACTCTGGAATGACCTGCCCATTTCGATAAGACTGGCTTCATTTTTATCTGTTTTTAAATCTGAGTTAAAAACATATAATTCACGTTGAAGCTCCCTTACATTGTATTATTATTATTTTATAATGCTGAAGCACTAATTTTAGTTTATTTTATGGTATTTTTCTACAATTCTTTGTGCATGTGTTTTATTGCTTTATAGCTTTTTTTTTTTTTTTTTTTTTTTTACATTTTGTGTTTTCTGTGTTTTTAGTTATTTTAAAGCACACTGGACAATGTAAGTTGTATTTAATTGTGATATGTAAATCAATTAAATCTTCCACTTTCCTAAGTTGAAAGAAAAGTGGAAGAATCGACACTTTTGATGTTTACATTGACATCATCTAGACTGAAATGTCTGAATTTGTTGTGTTGAAAGATTGTTTTTTATTTGTTTTTCTTCATAATAGCAGCCGTCAGATTATTTAGTCAGAGACCTACCATGGCTGTTGCTAGTAGATGATTTATTTATGCAAATATAAATGTAATAGAAAAATACAGTTGTTATGACAGAGACACCGGAGGCAGAGATAAAAGCAGTTTGGATGTTTATTAAATAATTAGCAGAGCAAAACGGTAAGTGAATGGTGATGAAGAAGCTCTTGAAGGTGAATGAGATGTAATACTGTCCTTTTCTTTGTGTTGCAGATGATGAGAGAGGGAGACGCTGGAGATGGCAGACAGGAACACTCACACACACTGGCAGGTAGGAACACGAGGAGAACTGGAGACGAAGGAGACGAAGGAGACGAAGGAGACGAAGGAGACGAAGGAGACGAAGGAGACGAAGGAGACGAAGGAGACGAAGGAGACGAAGGAGACGAAGGAGACTGGTAAGTATCGCTTTGGGAGTCCTTGAGGTAAGTATACAACTGGTTGTATCACAAACGAGACCGGACAGTGAGTGTGTGTGAGTGTGGGGTTTAAATGCTGGCGCTGATGACTGTGGTGATGAACTTCAGGTGGCGGTGATTAGTAAGCTGGTGATTGAGTGCGTGGGTAAGGGAGTGAGGTGGAACCTGACGTGTCTGTGACAACAGTACAGTAATCATTATAGAAAATGCAACATTCTTAAAACCAATTATTTAGTCAAATTCAAGAAGGTCCATATTTTAAATCTCTTTCTAACCTGTTCTCTGCCTTAACATAGTTCTCATAATTGTTTAACTATAGCATTTGTTACAATAAGGATATAATTACAGGTAAGACTATTAATGGCTCCTCATTGACCTTTTTTTTCTTTCTTTTTATAGCATTTGTTATGAATAATAGCAACACAGTTAGAAACTATAGCTACAACATGCCACAGTTGTAATATAATTCTTTAGTGAAAAATCTATTCCCTTAACAGATTATCTATTATAAATTCAACAACTAGTCAAAATTTGCCACAATAAATGCAATAGAGTGTGATAAATTCTAGTAAATGTGGACATCATGAGAAGTTTAAAAAGCTTGCAGGAGGAAATTTCCCCATTTTCATCAGTCATTTCTGTTATAGATCATGTTTGACTTTTTGCATATCATTTTACTATATTCTCAGTAGAATTAAAATGGTTGGCACTTTTTATCATCAGCGTCACATAGGAACGGCTCGTGCAAATCTTAACACTGTTGGAGCGCGCTGGTGAACGCACCGCTCATGCAAAATTTAAAGGTGCTCTAAGTGATCCTGGGTGGAGTAACTTTCTGTTGACATTCGGAGTGTTGTCAAACAAAACAGAGGCTAGCTAGACCCTCCTCCTCCTCCCCCTCCCCTCCGTGCTTCCTGAAACAGTCAAGAACGTGCATTTAAAATCATTCTTGTCGGTTATTGGCTGGAGCATGTTTATTATGTTTTGTGGTCCAGGCTGCACCAGGTAGTTTTTGTTGCCATTTTTGGAGCTTGTGGCGACTACAGAGACCGCATTTTTTTTACAGTGTGTTCAGGGGACAGGCAGCTATCGGATAGTGAGGAGATGTTTGCTGTATGTGACAAAAAATGTTTTGGCCTAAAAATGCGTGACATCACTTAGAGCACCTTTAACAATTGATAGACTGTCAGTCTAAATCCGTATTTTTGTGTATCCGATTGAAATCTGATCTAAAATGATTAATGTGTGAACACTGTGTATCTCAACTGTTCAAATCCGATTTGTGTGTCCATGGCGTTTTTTTGCTTTCTGGAATTTCTGCATTGGTTTCTGTGGCAATGACATTGCATTGGTCAAAATTATCAAGCCAAAAACAACGACAACCGCAACATGAAGGGTTTTGCAATACAGACATTGTTATTTACATCATGACAATGTAGCCGCAGGTGCTGGACTACTGCGTTATGATGAGGCAACGGCAGAAACATAGGAGGCAGGTATGAGCAGCTTCATTCCGTGCTGTCGTTTCCGCTGATCTAAAAAAATGTCAAAAACAAATTGTAGCCCATTGCTATTTTCTGCTGGTCAGGCACTCTGCAACAACGCAGCGTTGTTTCTGCAGAGACTTTCGGTATGTTTCCTATAACAACGTCAGACGTTTACATTTTACTTTGCATGAGAAAGTCACACAAACCACGCAAAATCCGATCAGAGCCGCCAGACTGAAACAAATTTCCAGAAATGCAATTTGAATAGATTCCAAAACACATATGAATGTAGTTAGAAAAAAAAAAAAAAAAACGCATTTCATGTGATTTTTGGCCATTCAGACTTTTTAAATCTGATTGGATTTCAATTGGATATGCATTTGGACTGATAGTCTGAACTAGGCCTTAGAATTGTCCCAACTTCCCCCTCTTAGCGGCGCTCCTGGTCCTAGCAATTGTGAAAAAAACTGTAAAGCACAATATTTTTGTTTTTATTGTGAGTAGGCTATACACAAATAAAAGTAAATTCTTTACAATTTCATTTAAAAAAAAAAAAAAAAATAATAATAATAATATATTATAATTAGTGTTATTAGAAGTAGTAGGCTTAATAACAGGCTAATCAATTGAAAGGCTACTTGCTCAAAATAAAACATACAGACCTAAACATGGTTTATCCTGTGAGCATAAAGGACCACAATTTCATCCTTGCTGAACTTCCTGCTGCTCGCCATTCTCAAGTACAGCATTTGGACATTGACTGCTGCTATTTTATATGCTAATGATCTTAATTTGGGGGCGTTTAGAAGGCGGAGATATGAAACCATTCAGCTGCACACAATTTAAAGGTTATTTGCGATTTTATAGAAGAATTCACCGAATCACACTGATAATGCAGGATTGAATGTAATTATTAATAATCATTTAACAAGTGATAATGTATTGTTACTGCTTAACTAAAAAAAAATTGAAGTTAAAAATTCAACTGCTAAAAGCATGAATTAAGGTATCAAGAATCAGTAAATTTGAGTTTTATGTAGGTATATTATCAATAATACAGTAATCAATAAAAAAATTGTAATCATTCAAAAATAAATTCTCAGAAATCACAAAATCGTGAAATAAAATCATTTATATCAATGGGATTCAGAGATGAAGGCTGTGCTAATGTTGGCCACCAGAGAGAGCCACAGGATAGCAAATCCTTTAAATGAAAATTTAATTTCTGTCATTAATTACTCACCCTCATGTCACTTCAAACCCCTAAGACCTTCGTTCATCTTCAGAACACAAAAGAAGATAATTTTGATGAAATCTGAGAAGTTTCTGAACCACACATGCTCCTTTTGAAATTCAGAAAGGTATTAGAGACATCATTAAAATAGTCAATGTGAATGCAGTGGTTCAACCCTAATGTTATGAAGCTTGTAAATACAAAACAAAAATAATGACTTTATTTAACAATTTGAACTGTTGTCATACACAGTTGACATAGTGAACGCCAGAAAGCCGAAACATGGGCTGGTGTTGAACCAGATAGCATGGTGACATTGATACAATGTTGAGTTTTAATTCTAGAATAAACCAAAAAAGAACTGCACACTGCCATTGCTGCTCTCAGAATTTAATAAAAGGACAACGTTTCGACCAAAGAGGACAAATACAATAAAAAAAAAGATGCAAATGAATTAAACTGCTTTAAATTTTCCTTGTACAGCAGTTATACCTAAAAGCAGCATTCAAGTAAGAAATTGAATAATCAAATGAAAATTGATTGTTTTATTAGGCTGTCACTTTAAGAACTACAGTAATGCATTGATCCAATATACTGATTCAGGGTATCTGCACATTTTTTTAACAGCAAATTTAATAACTTTTAAGACCTTTTTAAGTCCTCTAAAAGGAAAATTTAAGACTTTACCTCAACAAAAAAAAAAAAACAGGAAAATGTTCAGTGCAACAACACAGAATGATGTGGTGAAGCATTAGCGTGGCACAACTCACCAGAGCCACGCTCAAGACAGGTCAAAGGGACGCGAAAACTTTTATACCAAGTGCTGATTGACCTTACAACCCTGACATGGTTGACTATGTATAAACTATAAGCCTTTAAGGTACTTCAAGTAATTTCTAAATTCTGGCCCCTCATAGCAGTTTGAAAAAGACATGGAAGACAGCCCCAGGACATTACAAAAGCCCACAAATACACAAAAGTATTCATCATACTTGATCTAAATTATGGGTAAATGTGGCTGCCAAATAGCCTTGAGCTGGGTTTGGGGGTTCTCCCCCAAGAAAATTGTTCAGGGTCTGATTAGTGTTTTCTATGTCATTTCAGACACAGATAAATGCAAGCACATTCAATAATCTATGCATAGACCTAATGAATGAAGATCCAGTCAGACAATTGTAGGAAAGATCAGGATCAGAAATTTATTTAAAAGTGCTTTGTTCAGCTACTTTCAGTGCTGTGAAGACATCAAACTTCCAATATGGTCAACAATGGGATTAATGCCAATCTGGCAATCCAAAGATATACATGTATAACAGTATACAAACAGAATAACATGAAAACAGTCATGCTTACATGGGATGATAAATAATAGAGAAACAGCTTCAGACTTCCCTATAAAGCCACAGTGCTGATCAAACAAAAAAGGAACAAAAAAGGCCCAGACAGTAACATTCAGCAAATAATCCAAATAAATCACTAAAGGTACATGTAAACCTTCAACTTTTAAGTTCTCAAACTCAAAGCCCTCATGACAGTTTTGTCAATTCTACAATCTTGTTTTCAATTTCTGCATCCAACTCAATTAGTTCTTTATGTTTATCTTTAGCTCGTCTCCTCAAAGAATTGGATTCTGTGATCAATGTGGCCATTTTACTACCACCTGAACTTCCGGCTTGCTCTGCCATTCTATCTGCATCATTCTCCAAAGATGTGCAAATTTCTCGAATTGATTTTTTCTTTTGCTTTAGCTCTTTCAGGTCCTCTTCGACATACTTTCTTTTCTTGGAGTTTTCTTCTGTCTCTCTCTTCTTTTTTTCCTCTTCCAAGTGTGCCCGGTAACGGCTCCGTGCTGATGCACAGTAACTGATTAGCTCTTTTGTAAGAGGCACTTGTGTCACCCCCCCACAAACTTTCACTTGATCGCAGATGAGCCTTTGAATAACAACTGTCTCCTCAGACATGTTGCACGTCTCCACTTCTTTGTTGATGGAGAAGCCCCGCTCCACTTCAGCTTGTCCATGTGAGAGGAGTAGTAACTTCTTGCAGAAGTTCCACAGATCAGTGTAGGAACTGAGATTCTGAGACAGGAATGTATCAACCCTGGACACTGAGGGCTGGAAGTTTGCAAATTCCAGCGATTTGGCCTCATTGGAAAGGGCCTTCTCAAACTGTTGAGAAATCACATCACCTGTAATAATGTAATTTTTTTTTTTGTGGAATGGCCTGTTTAAATAGTAGACTACATAACTTTACCTCTACCTGATCATTTGAAGTCAGTGAATAGTATCAAATATGTACACAGAAATGGGAATACATGTTGAATTTTATGTTACAGGTAATGTTATAGGTATTGGTCTTGACTGATACAAATGGGAGGAAGTGTGTAAACAGTGAGTGCCATTCTATTCTTATTCCTATAATTTACCAGAAGATATCCCGCCTGTCAACTGTTTGTCCAGCACAAACCTCTCAATGAGGCGTTTCAGTTTCTGTAGGCATTCGTCAGGGCTGGAATACATTTTTCTTGGGTCCAGGCACATCATGTTATGGACAGTGGCATATTTTAGAGGGCACTTATCCAGTGCCTTCTTGCATATTTTTGAAAGCGCATTCTGGCATTCTTTTTTAAACTGCAGCACACCCTGCCCTTGGCCCCTGACAGACCCTGACAGAAAAAAAACATTGGTTTGTCAAATCTACAACATTACTGTCCCTCTACATAGTCTGCAATAATTAAGCATAATACACTGAGATTAATGGTGCCCAGGCCCGGCTCCAGATATGAGATGAAAGGTGGGCCAAATGATATTCCAGGTGGGCCGGTCGGATTGGTGGGGGGCTTTAATGCTTTAATCTCACATGTCTATTGATATAGATAAAGCAATTGTTAGGGTTGTTTGTTATTGTTATAAACTATTATACTATTTTGAAAAATCACATTACAAAATATAATGTGAGATAACACAAATAATATTTGCAACATTTATTATTTAAATTTTTTTGTACAAGCTGTTTATACTGTACGAAATTAGAACTTTTGTCCAATTCCTCCTCTAGGGGGGTCCGGGGGCATGCACCCCCGTCAGAAAATTTTGTACATTTTAAGGTTAAATGCATCAATCTGGTGCACTCTGGAAGCTCAAAATTAAGAGCTTCAACTCATGTACAGTGTGCAAATTGACCAAAGAAACAACATTGACTTGTACCTGGACATTAAAGAGGGTTCAAACATATTTTTAGTTGTGATATAAAGTCTACATCGTTTTAGGTGTTTTAGGATGCCAAACAATTATAACAATAAAATAATAATACATACATGACAGTAATATCCATATAGGCTATTGTAACAAATGCAATCTAATATATATATATATATATATATATATATATATATATATATATATATATATATATATATTGGTTAGGCTACTTTACACAACGTATAGGAAAATTAAAATACTAGTTTGTAGCCAATTTCTAATCCTTGAGCTTTAATTTTGATCACCAAATCGCCAGCTGATCGTGTCAGCAAAGTGCGCACTTCTCTTTAAAACACGCAGCACAAACAGACTAAATAGTATATACTTAATCACTGTATATATTTTGGTGCTTTATTAAGGCACAAAGCCATTACGGTTTCGATTTTAGTTCATTGGCAAAATACAATGTAGAGACCATTTATGTTTTAAATTTTCGGTTCATTATGAAACGGTGGCGGCGCACAGGGTCATTAATGGGAAACACTGAATGAATGAATGCTAAAGTTGTCGTATCAGTTGTTATCATAACAAAAACGCTTCAACCGGACCGAACGAGAGTCTCGAGGCCTGCCGCTGCGCTGAGTGAGTGACAGGAGGCTGCGATGTGTGTGAACTCGCTGTCATATGGATACTGTAGAGAAGCGGTATTGAACGGTTTAATATATTTTAGAGACATGTTTACAAAAAATAAATATTTTAGCAGCACTGCTAAGGGGGAGGTTGCCGCTTGGTCTGGAGCTGAATTGAATATCACACTAATTTTGTGATTGGCTGTTATGTGGTGTGGGGCCAGGGTGGGCCAAGCCTCTGATTGGGTGGGCCAGGCCCACCCTGGCCCCCCCGTGGAGCCGGGCCTGATGGTGCCCCTTTTCAGAACATGCCTCTCTCCACACACACACGCACACACACACACACACACACACACACACACACACAAAGTCAATGTTGATATCTACATGTCATTGTGAACTACTTTGATGAAACTGAATACACTAACCTTGATAACAGCTGCTGCACCCATGCCAATGTCAACATCTTTTGTGCCAAGCCAAAGCTTCTGGTCTGTGACATCGAGCCTCACCAGCTTATATGGACTCGAGGGAAAAGCATCGCGCTTGATGAATCATTTGAGAAGGCTCTAGTAAAATAAAAAATATATATATTTGAGTTAGATCAGTGAATTTCTGTGTACTAAAGGTGTTGCACATTATGACAAATAATTACCCTTATCAAATCCTCCAAGTCATTCCACAGGAAGGGCATCACGGGAGCATCTTTTTGATATTTTTCAAAAAATGACGTAATTTTGTGATTCCCATATTTGTCATGGCGATGTTATAGTGGTACGTCTCTGTAACGTGAGGAGTGCGTCTCAACGACCAAACTGACACGTTATACAAACGTAACCGGATCGGCTCATAGTAGTCGCAGCGACGTCCCAAACAACGTTCCAGTGACGTAACTTTGTGATTCCCATATTCATCGTGGCGACGTTATAGCGGTACGTCGCTGGAACGTGACAATAACAAAAGTTCGTACAGATCGTAAATCTAATCTAATTGAGAGGTTTAGTCCAAATTTTCTGAATAAACTCGATCACTTTATATAATGAACAAATTGAATACACAAGTGCATATACAAACAAGCCCATACGGTAAAAAAATATATTTTCAAATATATTTTTAAATATATTTCAAAATATACAAAAATTGGCCAAAAATATATTTCGCAAAATATATTTTCAAATATAAATATATTTTCAAAAAATATATTTTTTGGCCATTTTTTGTATATTTTTAAAAAATATATTTTCAAATATAAATATATTTTCTAAAAATATATTTTTTGGCCATTTTTTGTATATTTTAAAAAAATATATTTTCAAATATAAATATATTTTCTAAAAATATATTTTTTGGCCATTTTTTGTATATTTTTAAAAAATATATTTTCAAATATATTTACATAAACATATTTTCTATAAATGTATTTTTTGGCCATTTTTTGTATATTTTTTAAAAATATATTTTCAAAATATATTTTACAAAAGCATTTAAAAATATATTTTGCCCTACATATATTTCAACCCAAGAAAATACATTCACATGTCACATTTGAAAAACTTTTATTTGTTGTCTATAACACATGAACATTTGAATAATAATCAGCAAGGAACATACTTTACAATGTTCAAAAAATTACAATATTCAAACAAATATAACTTTTTTGCTTTCAAGAAGTCTCAGTTTCCCCAGTTCAAATCCTCAAAGCCTCTTTGGACACATTTGGAAATCTCTTATTGACTGTGAGACAAAAATGAGTTATTTTTTTAACTTAATGTTTCTAGTAAATTTTCCTTTCACCAAGTATTGACTTACCGTATATATGGCTGCCATGGTTTCCTCGTCAAGGGCACTTCTTCTGTCTCTACCACTGTACTCCTACAAAAGACAAAACACAATAACTGAACATCAGTACAGGTACAGAGGGCATGCACTTTGTCTTCTAACTAGTTTAGGTTTTCCTGATATTTTTGTTTACACTGGAAATAAAACAATTACAGGTGTACTGGATTTTAAAGATATTTAATGGGCACATTTTTGGACAGTAAAGAAACTGATTATTGAGGAGAGGCCTTTCTTTACACTTCTGCATTGCATTTTCACTTTTACAAATGAAGGGATAGTGAAATATCACAAAGTCACTCATTTAAGCTAACTTAACTCAAAGGGATAATCCACCCAAAAACAGAAATTATATCATCATTTACTTACCCTCAAGCTGTTCCAGTTGATTATGACATTCTCTTTTTCTGTGGAATACAAACAGAGATATTTAGAAAAATAATCCATCTCTGTGTGTTCATGCAAGAAGGTCAAAAACCAAAGTGAACATGATGGTAATCCACATGACCTCAGTTGACAAATCAACTTGTTCTGAAGTGAAACAATAGGTGTGTTTGAGGAAAATACTATTATGTTAAATTTGTTACACTACAGATTTTCCAACTGTCCAATATGGGCTCAAAGTCAACATGTTGTAACTTGTGATGTGTTTTAAAGCTTGAGTCATTTGGAAGCACAAACCTAAAAATATTAGTATTTTTCGAACACACACCTAGTGTTTCACTTCAACTAGGGTCAAGTTGACTACTGATGTTTTTTACTCTGTGTGGTTTTTGAAGTGTCAACCTTACCCATGCACTCACAGAGATGGATTATTTTCCAAAAATCATCATTTGAAAGAAAGTCATATTCTGAGAGTATTTTAATTTTTGGGTGGAGTATCCCTTTTTTTTTTAGTATTATCAGAAACAAAAACTTTATTTTTCTTAGCCAAAAAATAAATAATAAAAAAAAAAATCTGTATTTGGCCTTTTATATTTAAATTCAACTTTTGAATTTTGAATTCTGTTAATTTCATGTTTATTACTGTGAAGCTGTTTTGTATAAAGTGCCACAGAAATGAAGATGACTTGACTATGAACATTATCCTGTACCTGTGACTTGTGGTTCTCCAGCACAATTGTTGGGCTGGTGGGGCGGACAGCAAGTGGACAAGCGTCTTGACAGATGGGTTTGGACCCGCACCTATTCCAGACAGAAACAGATATTAACACAAGTGCAGAGAACATATCAATTCATAAATTACACAAATAAAATAATATAATTTGCTTAACAGTGCTTAATTAAAAACAATTATTCTACTTCTTAAAGTGTCTCATCATTCTCACCTTGTTGCTGTTGCACAGACCGTCTCTGCTTCTGCTACTGAAAATAAAAAGTATTTTTTACAGTAATGAATGACACATGTAAACCTGTAGGTCGTGACAAATAAGCATCTTCTGTTACAAGCAACTTATTGAATCACTGGCTCAACTGGATCATCGAAAACAGCTTGTCATTCAGCAGAAAGTGAATATATTATAGTAGCTAGGCTATATTAATAATGATAATAATAATAATAGAAAAATTGAGCGCATGAAATGCCATTAATGGCAAACCAGCATATGCCTGAACTATAATAACGAGCGAATTACGTGTGCCTAATTAACAAGTTTAGTAAAACATTTAAATTTAGCAAAAAAAAAAAACTTACGTTACAGGCTCCACTATCAGTGACAGGATCACGTGAGCATCATCGATCGACAACAGCAGGCAGCACGGTCTCCTAACACTCTAACAGCTGAAATTTAAAAAAAAATATTAAACTTTTTTTTTGTGTGTAACGTTAGTTTTCACTAGTGTCCAAATTAAAAACAAATGACGTTAAAACGGAAATCTGAACATATCAAGTGCGTCTCCTCATGTGAGCAAATCTGCGTTATACTGTACATTCCATTTTCATGACTGGATTCCAGGATTCCCTCTCCATCACGCATATCATACGACCTAAGTTAGAATTGGAACATACCTGCATCTACACGGATGGTGTTCTCGAATATAGGTCAACATGTTTGATGTGTTTCCTCCTTTTGCAGGTAGGCCTACTTTGCGCCCACATTGTTTTTGGATATCTACACTCGAGGACAGCTCCGCGTTTGTTTTTCTATATCTAAAGTATTCCCATACTGCAAATTGTAACTTATTTTTCAACGGGAAACAGAGAATAGAGATAGCAACTTCTGTCTCTGACATTGTCTGCTGTATGTGTGGGTGTGGAGCAGGTTTAGTGAAGTGGAAAGTTGTTGTCTATGTGCAAGTGAAATTCTGCGTCTTGATTTTTTTTTTTTTTTAACCATACCGTAAGTAAGCAAATGTACACGATATGATAATCGTACGTGTTCATACCGTGATATATCGCCATACCGGTATATCGTTACAACCCTAATCAGAGCTCAAATGATCATGGCTTTTCATAGTCGTGGTGCACGCGCTTAATTCAGAGTCAACCTACTCAGAGTTGACTGAACTAACTCAATTCAGCTGTTCTGAAACAAAACTCAGAAAAACAGTTTTGGGGTAAGTCAACTCAGAGTTCAAGTTTTAACTCTGTGAACAGGGAACAGTGAACACTATGCAGTGTTGTTTTACGCTTAATTATTACATTGCTGCACCTCTAAACAAATGTAAAATAACACTGCATAGACTTCTCTGTATAAATTAAATATAATTAATCTGTGTTAAAGTTACAAAAGTGATTTGTCTTTTGTTAAACATTCATGACAGAAAACACATCGCACATCTTGTGATGTGACTATCGCAGATAAGCACATGGCGATTTTGGTGCTAAAATGATATATCGTGCAGCCCTAGTTAGGCCTTATTTTATTTGTAACTTTGTTTTATTTTATTTATCTATGCTTATAATTTGTTTATTTGTTCTTATTTTATTACTGACGGTTCACGTGTCTTCACTTGTAAAAATGTTTGACCTTTATTAGTTATGTTACAGGTTTTTGCTGTGGTATCACAGAATTAATGTGATCTTAAAATAGGTGTCATTTAAATAACTTTTTTTTGTTCATCCAAAAAATTATTCCATCTGTCATTCAACATCCGTAATATGATCCGAGCTGTGAACTGTGTGATCCTTTGCACCCAAACTCTCTTGACTTATTTGAAGAAAAAAATACAATCACATAAGTTTTTAATCATGCTGATTTGTCTGCAGTAAAGTTAAGCCAGTCTTTTTTATTTAAGCTCGTTAAAATCATTTTGGGCTACCAAAATCTGAAGAATGCCTGCCCAAAGGGCTACCAGGGATTTTGAAATTTTGTGAGTCCTGGAGTCAGTAATTATGAATAGTCACTGAAAAATAACAAATCATTATGCAGCTCTAACCCTAACCATTGTTAACCCTAACCCCCACCCTGGATATGTTGTTAGTGTTAGGGTTAGGGTTAGGAGTTAGGAGTTAGGGTTTGTTTGCTTTAACCCTAACCCTAACAAAAAAAAAAAAAAAAAAAACTAAACCTAACCCTAACAAAAAAAGATAAAACATTTACACTGTGTTAATATTTTAACATAATATTAATATGAAAAATAATGTAAACAATGAATGATACATTTATTTAATTTTGAAAATTATCATCGCTAGACTTCCTGAGTTTTCATAAAACATGTTTTTACAGACATTTACAGTTGCTCTGCAAAATTTTGCAGGAGAAACAGTCATTTCAGTGTAAATCGGCACAATGACTTTTGCTTTCTGATTGCAAATAAATTTTTGCATGCAAATTTACCTCTTGCATCCAAGCCTCTTCAGTGATGTTCGGCAGTTACAGAAATTTGTAACTTAGCAATAAAGCAAAACAGAATATCAACTATAACCCTAGTGCTATCTACTCAGCCAGTTTTGTTCAACACTGCACTTCTGTAGTATAAAATTATCCTTAAAATGAGGCAGATTGGAAAAGCGTTTTTTTAGGGTTGTTTTTTTTGCTTTCTGGCAGAATACCTTTGAATGATTTTGTCATTATTATTCCCGGATTTTATTTGTGGTATTTTGGCACATATTTGCCTTCAAAATTCTGCTGAGCAATAGTAAATGTGACCACACCTTAAGGTTTTGGGTTCTGAAAATTACATTGTTTTCATAGACAATTACCATTTCTTTGTCAATAGATCCAGGACAATTGACTTCTCGATGCATGACCCCTTTTAATTTGTTAAGTTAAAGAGTTCACTCAAAACTGAAATTTCTGTCATTAATTACTCGCCCTCATGTCATTCCACATCCGTAAGACCTTTGTTTATCTTCAGAATACAAATTAAGATATTTATAAAGAATTCCTAGAGGTTTTTATCTCCCATAGTAAGCAACATAATTACATAATTATGTAATGGTTGAATAAAGTCATTATTTTTTTTGTTTTTGCACACAAAAAGTATTCTCGTAGCTTCATAACATTAAGGTTGAATCACTGTAGTAGTTACGTTGCTTTCTCTTGCAGATCAGAAACCTCATATTTTATCAAAAATATCTTAATTTGTGTTCTGAAGATGAACGAAGGTCTTACAGGTTTGGAATAACACGAGGGTAATTAATGACAGAAATTTCAGTTTTGGGTGAACTACCCCTTTAACATTAAAGGAATAGTTCCTTCTAACATGAAAATTCTCTCATTTACACATCCTCATCTGTATATATTTCATTCTTCTGTGGGAATGAAAGTGTTTTCGCTTTGGTGCAACAAATTAGCTGGAAACCCCTATGGAGTGATTTTTTTTATTTTTTATTAACCAAAACCATTGTGATCTTTCTTAAATAAAAGTTTGTGAATGTTGAAATTGTTTTTGTTAACAGGAGCAATCAAACCAGAGTGACATGGACTCATCTGATGAGGGCAGTGTTTTTATTCCTTCAGCGGAGCAGTCTACAAATGGTGACGACTATGATTCAGAAAAGCCAGAAATTGAAAAGACTAATCGGAAGACTATAAAGGACACAACATTTCAATCGGACAATGAGGTTAAGGTAAAGCAAAAAAGTCCCAAAAAAATGACAATTAAAACTACTCAGCGAAATCCTGAAGGCAAACGAATTTGGAATAAAAAGCAGTACTGTGTCTACTGTGAAAAGCCGCAAGGCAAGATCTCTAGACATCTGGAGAGACTTCATTCGAATGAGACAGACGTTGCTAAAGCCTTGAGTTTTCCCAAAGGCTCCAAGAAAAGGAGAATTCTTCTTGAACAGGTTCGGAAACAAGGTAATTATTACCATAATATAAGAGTGTTGGAAACTGGACGTGGTGAGATTGTTACGTGGCGACAGCCAACTGAAGATGCAATAATTACTGATTTCCTTCCCTGCCCAGATTGTCTGGCCTTCTTCATGAAAAAGGACCTATGGAAACACTCAAAGACATGTAGGGGACAGGGGGCTGTGAGAAAAAAAAAAAAGGAGAGAGTGTGAGATCATCTGCTGCCTGTCTGATACCAATGGCAGTCAAGTGTTCTGCAGAAGTTAGGTCTCTTATACAAACAATGCGTCAAGATAAAATCACACAAACAATAATGAAGGACAGATTAATCTGTCTCTATGGTGAATCACTTTACACAAAGTGTGGACATGATAAATCACAGCATCACTACATCATTCAAAAAATGAGGGAACTGGCAAGGTTTATGATAGTAGTAAAATCAAATTCCAAAAAAGTAAGGAACCTTACAGAGCTCTGTAAGCCAGAGAACTTTCTGCTTGCCGTCACTGCTTGTAAGCAAGTGAGCCACTTTCAGCCGGATTTAAATATGTTTAAAACCCCCTCTCTTGCTCTGAAGATTGGTTACTCCTTGAAGAAGGCCTGTCAGATAAGGTTGGGACAAAGTTTAATGGCAGGGGACAGAGACACTGAAAAGAGTTTGAAAAACTTCATAAAGCTTATTGAAAGTCATTGGCGCACAAACATTTCAAGTCAGGCCCTCAACACTTTGCAGCAGGGCAAGTGGAACAAGGGGGACACTATTCCCCTTACTGAAAATGTCATGAGTTTACAAAACCACCTCAATTGTGTGGAGCGGGTCGCAAAACAAAAGCTCAAAGAGGATGAGAATATCAGTGACTGGAAAGTATTGGCTGAGACTTTGCTCTGTCAAATCATTCTTTTTAATTGGAGACGTGTAGGTGAGGCATCCAAATTGCTCCTTGCATCATATGCGAGTCGAAGTGTGAAGCCTCCTAAAGAGGATGTGGTCAAATCCCTGACAAAATTAGAACAACAGTTGTGCAACGAGCTGACTCGATTAGAGATTCGAGGGAAGAGAGGCAAGAAAGTACCCGTCCTACTCACGAAGGACATGGTTGACTCCATGGACATGCTGAATGGAAGCAGGAGCAAAGTGGGCATCGACAAAGACAATCCTTATGTTTTCGCAAGGGTGGGGGCTTTGACGCACATCCGCGGATCAGACTGTTTGAGGAAATTTTCAAAAACCTGTGGCGCAAAAGACCCCAGGAGTCTTACATCAACCAAATTAAGAAAACAAATAGCAACTCTCAGTCAGATCATGAATTTAAAAAACAATGAACTTGACCAATTGGCCAAATTTCTAGGACATGATATAAGAGTGCACCGCGAGTACTACAGACTGTCGGAAAATACAATTCAGCTCGCAAAAGTGAGCAAGTTGCTTTTGTCCTTAGAAAAAGGTCCAGATTGTTATAAAGGCAAATCATTGGAGGAGATTACCTTCAGTACAGAGGGTGAGTAAAATGGATTTTCACACTACAGTGATTGTATTTAATGTATTATATCTGTGTTTTTATGTTGCTTTGTTCTTGTGACATTTCTTTTATTGTGTGCTTTGCAGAGACCCAAAATGACACAAGCCCTGCTTCCAGATGCCAGCAAGAGCATGAATGCCAAACCACAGAAAAAGGTCAGTACTAAAGAGATCTAGTGGTTAGTTTAGGGGGCTTGTTTGCTGCAGTCCAAGCCTGGGTGCGATTGTTCCTGGTGCCCCCCCGCAGCATTGGTCTGGTTTCACACTCAAATTGATTCTATCGAACCCTGGTGCGTTTGCATTCATCTTACGTCATCACAAATGTGCACGCCTCATGATAGAAAACAGAATGCGGGTCAGTAAATTGTTTTTTTTTTTTTTCATTATTAATTTAGTGCTATTATGGGCACCAGAGTAAACGACACTTGGGTTTATTTCGAGACGATAGCTGATTGTCATTCATTTGCTGCTCTGACACTCACGCAAAGCACAAATACTTCAGGCTCACAGTAAATCATCAACACTATCATCTCTTACTTGTGTTTTATTGAAGTAAATGCATTGTTATCGGCTAAAACCAGGGTTCTGAACCATTTCAAGAAACGAAAACTGGAAACGAACAAAATTTTGACTGGAATATAACCAGAAACAAAATCAAATTGAATCATTCTGAACAGAAACGTTTATTTGAAATGGCCATTAACCAGTTAATAACATTATTTTATCATTCTGTTTAATATTTAGATTTGGTACTGTACTTTTGTAAATTAATGAATGTCTTGCTTTTACCTGTATGACCACAAATGACAGAGTAATAGTATACTCTCTTAGAAGGGAAATTCCTGTGGTCACGCCAGCTCCTCACGCGCACACACAAATTCTTGCATTGCTTACCTGATATGTGCCAAATAAGAAAAGTAGGCTTCAGATTCACTTTAAATCACTCTGTTTTGCATCTTCGTTAGTTTTATATTTCTAATAACCAAACATGTTTCTCCTCTTGAAAATAGCAATAGAAGCTGGAATGGTGTTAAAAACATTTTATTTTATTATTCGTATTGGCTTTGTTTATATAGCCTGAATAGGCCAACTGTTAACTGTAGAGGTTTTATTGTGGTGAGCATAAGGGGAAGTAAAATAGGGCAGTTCATAATTTGTTTACAAACATTATAAACAGTGCTATATAGGCTAGGCTGTTTGTAAAAAATTCTACTTTATTTACTGGTAATTTACATTATTTCTGAATGTAATAATAATATGACGTACACGCGACTTGTCTTTTTTCCTCTCACGAGTAGCATATTTTTAACCAGACAGCAAATACAAGACTGTTTGTATTATTGTTATTATTGTTCTAATAAAGTACATGCAAAAAAAAATTACTTTAAAAAATAACGTTATTACCCTGAATTTTTTACCCGGTTTCAGTATGTTAATAATACAGAAAGAACGTTGGAACAGAAAAGTTAAAATACTGATTCTTTTCGGAGTGAACCAATTGAATTATTTTTCTTTTTCGTTTTTAAGTCCTAGCTAAAATGCATGCGCAGATTACTTTACTTCCTGAAAAAGTGCACACCAGAGTCTGTGTTGCTTTCATATTCACGTGCCACAGTGCAACCGAACTCAGGCCACCTCCTTCAGGTAGTCTCGGGCTCGGTACCCTGGTGTGCACCCGGGTTCGCATGACTGCTTTCACATTATCCCCTTAAAGGTGATGGTAGAAAGAGATAGTTCACCAAAAAATGAATATTCTGTTATCATTTACTCTCCCTTGAGTTGTCCCAAACCTGCATGTATTTCTTTGTTCAACTGAACATGAAGATACTCTGAAGAAACTGTTGACTTCCATGGTATTTGTTTTCGTACTATGATCCAACACGGTTTGGTTACAAACATTTCGAGTATCTGCCCTTTCCAGTGAACATGAGCGCACTGTAATCTCAGACAACTTTTTTCCAGATATTATAATCAAATCCGCAAATTCGTTTGAACAACCAAAACCATAGATCAGTTATCACGATTAGAAGATCTGGCATCTGTCAAATCATCTCAGATGTATTATGACCCCTGGACTGGGGCACCCCTGCTTTAGACAAAATATAAAACTGTTTTGATAAGCATTGACTGAAATGTAGCATCACCTTTGCTTAGAATTAAATTGTTTAAGTTATGACTAAAACGAACCAATTCTATTTATCAACATCCAGTTTTGACATGTGATTCAACTGTACACTGTTGTGATCTCCAGATGTCTTAGAGAATGAAGATGAACTACTCTCTACCTCCAGAAAGTCTGTCCGTCGCAAGCGTCACGTCTCTGAAATGGGTAAGTGGTCACTAGAGCAGTTACACATGTTATGTAGAGTCTGTCTGTTTATTTATCATCATATCAACATCCAGTTTTGACATGTGACACTGTAACTGTACACTGTTGTGATGTCCAGATGCCTCAGAGAATGAAGATGAACAACTCTCTACCTCAAAACAACTCTCTACCTCCAGAAAGTCTGTCCATCACTCTCCTGCACACAAACAACACATTATAGAAATGTTCTCAGGTAATGAATATGGATCACTAAGCTGATTTTTTGTTTTTTTTTTTGTTTTTTTTTGTACAACTTATACAACCTGGTCAGTACTTAATTAATAAGCCTGATTATTTGTCTGTATGCAAGTTTTTGTGCTGTTTTTTATCAACAGAATCAAAACTTGCTGTCTCCTGCCTGTCTCCATCTAATAGACCCGTTAACTCTAAAATGATGTTCGTGATGCAATTCCTAAAGAAATGCTTTGTCAAGTTTTATTTCACAAAAAAATCTGCTCTTGAGCCGTTTCCATACATAATTGAGTATCACAAACTATATTGTATTTTGTGCGCTCCAAAAATGTCTAAAATATATAGATTGAGACCATTTAAATTTTGCCAGTTTACTGCTTACTGTTGTTAAAATTGTCTACTTTAAGAAATATTAGGAAATATCAGAAAACAGCAGCAAAGTAGAGCAGCTCATCTGACAGCACTCATGTAACTGCCTTTGAAGCCCATGGGTTTGGACTCGGGGCAGCTCATTTTGATTGGTCATGCATGCAACATTTTAGGGTTCATAAACATGACTGGTACAATAAAATGTTCAGTCTTTGCATATAGCAACTAGGGGTGAAACGGTTCTCGGTAAAAAAAAATAAAAAAAATCGAACCTTACCGTTCTGCACACTCTGCTCGGCACGCACTTGCACCGCGGTTCATCTCATATCTAACAATGCATGAACATCTATAATACGGCTTGTAGAAAATAAAATTCCCCTAAACTATGTTCAACGTGAGTCCCGTATACTCTATATAGACCATTTATGGTCATTTACGCCGTCGTCACCCGGGTGTTGTTAGCGCGCGAGAGCAGGTGAGACCTGAACATCTCACGTTGCTATCTGTTTAAACTAGACTCATTTAAGCCTTGCCAAGTTAAACATTCGAGTGCAAGGCACGAAAGAACTTGGTCGCGCTGTGAGAAGATTTGTTCACTCATCCGAAGCGCGTGATTCTTCCATTCTTCTTACCTTTGCTGCTGCTGCTACGACTCTTGTTTGCATTTGTTCCTTCATTGAATGTTCCACATTATGTTCTTCTCTCTCACATGTCTGAAAATAATAAATGCTCACCAAAATTATTTTATATGACAAATAAAACATTATAGCTCATTTATATTTAATTCACTTTACTTTAAATTTAAAAACAAAAATAAATTGTAAATCTATAATTTATTTTTTAATTGTGGGCTGCATTTACATTCGTGACTGGCCACATACAGCCCGTGGGTTGAGAACCACTGCTTTAGAGCTTCTCTGATCCAACCCAATTTATTTTCCTAATTTGTATAACATTAAATTATATTACATATTAATAAATTGTATTTATTATTTTTTAAAATGTGAGAAACAACTGCCTACTCTGAATTTAGAATATGCAATATGATATTTTTGTACGAAGCTAATTCTGTCATGTGACACCACATTTAATTGCAATAGAGCCAGTTTTCCAAACTAATTTCCAAATGTTTCCTAAATTTGGGAGGATTTTGTAGCATTTTATTATTTATTTTTTATCAAAACAGTCCTTAGATGGAAACCTGGCTAGTGATGGAACCTGTGATTATAGAGTGAGGTTTCTTTATACATTTAGCAACAGCTTTTTAAAGGTGTTTAGTTTGACATTTTGTTTTGTGTTTCAGGAAAGAAGGCTCCTCGGAGGCCATGGGGTAGTGAAGAGCAGGATGCTGTAAAGCGCACACTAAGAAAATTATTTTCCTTGAGAAAAGTTCCTGGAAAAGTGGCATGTCAATCATGTCTGGATGTAAATCCAGTCCTCAGGTCAAGATCTTGGGTTGACATTAAAAACTTTGTCCACAACACTCTTCAAACCATGAAAAGGAAACTTGCTTCCTGCAGGAATGCGGTCTAATTTCATTTTAAGATATTAGTTCAATATATACTCATTAATTTCTAAGAAAAACAATTTTATTTACATTTATTTACACCGAGCACTTTTTTCTTTTGTTGGAGAAACGGAAATCTCTTGTACTGTATTTTGTAACTAAGCACTTTACTACATTTCCTTTTTCAGAGGAAAGTAAGCACTTATTTCCTTTTTTCTAGGAGAAATGGAAATCTTTTGCATTTTGTAAAAACTATGCACTTCACTTGCATTTCCTTTTTTCAGTGGAAGTAAGCATTTCATAAAGTCTGAATACAATTATTATGCAAGTTGATATTCTGATCATCTTTTTTTCAAGGAAAATTTAATCAAGCAGATTAATGTGTTTTGGAATTTGTAAAATGTGCTTGGAAAAAAAAGATGATCAGAATATCAACTTGCATAATAATTATGCACAAACTATATTGATTTCTACTTTTCATAAAAAATCTGCACAATGGTCTGCACTTTTTTCATAGCTTTTGTTTTCATTGTCCGTTTAGTTTAGTTTCTGTTAAGTCTACTCAAGTTCTTGTTAGTTTCTATGGTTATGTATTTGTTGTCATTCCGTTCTCTTTCTGGTCTCTGTTTACTGGTTTTGTTTACTCTTCACCTGCCTTCTCTTGTGTGTACCTCGAGTCTTCTATTACACACATTTCTGCCAAAATTCTTGTAGGAAGTGAGGTAATCAATTAGAAATTAACCCTGTCCTATAGGATTTTAGCTCTATAGGGCTAAATTAAAATGCTTGTTAAATTACTTTCTCATTTTCTCTACATAGTTTATAGCAGTTTATGTAATGAAAAGTTCTCTTTATATATACTGCAGATAAAAAGTTTTTATTTCAGATAAATGTCTGATTATTATTTTTTTCAAATGTTTCTTGAGCAGCAAATCATCATATTAGATTGATTTCTGGAGGATCATGTGACACTGAAGACTGGAGTAATGATGCTGAAAATTCAGCTTTATTACAGGAATAAATTACACTTTACTATATATTCACATAGAGAACAGCTGTTATAAATTGTAATAATATTATTGCACTGTTTTTACTGTATTTTTGATCATATAAATGCAGCCTTGGTGATCAGGAGACTTCTAGAAACAAAAAATAAAATATTACTACTTGTAATATATAGAGAGTGAGAGATAAAGCCCAAAAGTTTTTTTTGCCATTTCTTATTAACTTAATGTATCCATGACAACGTCAAAAAAGCTTCTGCATCATTGCGCAGAAATGCCGAACTCTTATCAGCGCGGAACCTGTTTAAATCAATGGTAAGAGACAATCAATCGTTCTCCTTTACAATTAAAACATTATTTTTATATTTACAGCGAAAGTTACGTTGATTCAAATATTAATAGATGATACCAAAAGTCGAATACGGTTACCTTTCATATTTGATTACATTTTTCATACTTAAAAAAACCTTTGGATAATTAATATTTAATGTATAGTACGATATACGTTTTTAAAATACGCTATGTTATCCACTTAGCAACAGCGTGACCTCAGAAGTTTGTGTATTTTCACGTGTGTTTTCTATTTTCTCGTTTGCGTGTCTTCCATATTTAAATTGATTTTCGCGCGTCTGGAGCCACCTAGTGGTGACTGATGGCATTCGTTTGTCTCTATGGCCTTTAGAATGCCTGTGCCCGGTTGCATAAAGCACCTTAAGTGTAATTTTCCCTTAAGTTCGCCCTTAAGTTTCCCTTAAACTTAAGGGTGTTGCAAAAAATAACCCTTAACCGTCACTTAAGGGTTTCTTTAAGTGAAACGTCATAAACCCTTAGAATTTCCCTTATGTGTCTATTTTTCACTTAAGTAATCCCTTAAAAACCGTTAAGTGTTGCATAAAGCCCCTTAACTGTCATTTTCTTAAGTATACTCTAAGGTTGGGCAAACTTTACCTTAAGAGTTTCACGAACATAAATTAGATGACATGGCTGAGTTTATGGATCTTGCTGAAGATATTGATGTGCCGAGGCGAATATTTCGTGATAGGGAGAACCCGCTGGACCATCTTAACGACGAAAAACTGTTACGAGAATATAGATTTGATCGTCGCGCAATCTATGAGATCGCAAACAAGCTGGAAGACGACCTTGACCGTGTCACTCAGCGCAACCACTCGCTACCATCCGTGTTACAGCTGCTTATAGCTCTTCGCTTTTTTGCAACTGGGAGTTTCCAGTCTGTAGTGGGAGATGTTTTCCACATTCATAAATCGTCTGTCAGTAGGATTATACACCGGGTCGCAGGGGCCCTTTGCCGTCTTTTAAGTCAAACCGTAACATTTCCATCTCGTCAAGAACAGGGTGCCATTCAGACCTCTTTTTTTCGGAAAGCGGGGTTTCCTCGAATAAGTGGTGTAATAGACGGCACACATATCAGAATTCAGGCGCCCCGCACACACGAAGATCAATATGTGAACAGAAAAAACTATCATTCAATTAATGTCCAGTTAGTGTGTGACCATCTGTGCATAATTAGAAATGTCGTTGCATCGTGGCCAGGGAGTACACATGACTCCAGGATTTTGGCAGAGAGCAAGATCGGGAGAGACTTTGAGGCTGGAATCCACAGTGGCCTCCTGCTCGGGCCGACCATGGCTCATGACACCCTTCATGAATCCCCGTAACGCTGCACAGGCATGTAATAATCTTAACAGTCAACTTAGATCGATGTATAGCCTAAGTCATTCAACTTAAATGACATTAAACTGACTTGGAAAAAATGATTTGAATCCTGTATAACATAAAAAAAGTTTATTATTGCTTAATTAACATTAAAGTAATATTTGAACAATGTGTTGCATTGTATTTTATTTTTGTTTTTTTTATTATATTTTATTACAGTGTGACTTGCTGATACTAATGATGCATTGTTTTACACCTGATACAACAACGCTTTGACACACACAAGGTCTATAGTTGAAAGGACGATCGGACAGCTTAAGCGCAGATTTCACTGTCTCCATAGCGAGCTGCGCATTGAGCCGTCAAGAGCTTGCAAAATTATTGTGGCCTGTGTGGTTCTTTTCAACATGTCAAAGATGTATTCTGCCTTCGAAGAGGAGGATGAACTCGAAGAAGAGGGACAAGAAGCAGAAGAGGTTCATGAAGCAAATCATCTGCAACAAGATTTCCAGCAGGCTGGATTTGCTGTCAGAGATGCCATTGTGAATGCGTTCTTTAATTAGTAGGCTAAGTTGTAGCAAAAAAAAAGGGGCCTTAGTACAAATATTAGTAATAATATATATTATTTTAGGCTATTAGTATAGTAGTCTAGTCTATTAGTATAGTAGTGTAGTCTTATTTATTAGTAGCCTATTGCTAGCAATATTTTATGTGAATGTAATAGCTAGGCCTATTGTTATTATTATTTGTAATTTATAATTTCATAAATAAAATACAACAGATATACAACATAAAATGTATTTATTCGTCAACTGACGTGATTGTTACTTTTCCTTCGCTCTGTAGCTGTAGAAGCTTATTGTTGAGAATAAAGTTGTACAGATCTTGATTTTCCTTCTCCTTTTTTATTTTTTCGATCTCCAGCTGCAATTTGTTTTTCTGTAGTTGCAGGACTTCCTTCTGCAGTTCCAGCACTTCTTCTCTGGTAGCAAGCGTTTTTCTGCAATTCACAAGTGTTTGTGTTTTGGAAAATAATAGTTTAAAATAATATGCAGGCTATTTAAAGCCGAATTAGGTTTTATATAGTCTATTACTAATTATTATTAACAAAAACCAATAAAATCTTACTTGGCTGCTGCCTGGTTTGGCGTACTGGCGCTTTGTCGGTGTTGGAGCTGCGTTTGGGATTGCTGGGAAAGTCTAACGCGTGAAACAAATACCAATTATCATATTGTTTTGTTGTAATATATATTATGCCTGTCATAACCTTTAAAATTGTTCATTCTCACAGCAGTGATAAGTTTGATAAGATTGTATGCTGATATGAGACAATAATGCTCTCTCACTCCGTGTTATGCTGTTCCTCTGGTTCAGCTTCACTCTCTAAACCTCCTGTGATGCCAGCCAGGACAGGTGAGTCCGCCCCAATGATGTCTTGGACCATTTTAGTAGAGTCTGACAATTCAGGGGGCGGTGGTCACCTGTTTATCAGTTTTGTAACAGTTGTTATACGGCAAAAAAGAAAAAGAAAAAACGCACTACGGTGCGGTAAAACTCTTACCAGTTTTATTGGACTCCCTCTTGTGAACGCTTAATTCTTTTTTTGCCATCACAGAGATGTTTTCGTATTTCTTAATTATTTCCTGAACAGTCCTTTTTACACCTAGATTACGTGCGTTAATTGTATCGGTTATTTCCTCCCACTGTTTATATTTTTTGGTAGCAGTTACATTGGGATTAAGTTTGCTTTTTAAAATCGCTTTCCTTTTCCCATATTCGTCGAGAAGTAAACACTTCTCCTCCTCTGTCCAATTTGGCTTTCTCTTTTTGTTTTCCTTATCCATTTCTTTTTCGGTTGTATTCATTGTTTTCTGTAATGGCTGCTAATGTTAAAGTATACAGTAGCGTGTCCATGGCAACAATAGAATTTTATAACGGCAAAACATAGGTCGCTGTCGTTAAACACTTAGCGTTTTCCCTTACCTAAGGGAACCGTTTAAGGGATTATATGCAGCACCCTTAAATTATTCCCTTAGGTAAGGAGAAATCACCCCTTAAGTGTCATACTTAAGGGAAAAACTTAAGGTGCTTTATGCAACCGGGCACAGGTCCTCATTTATGCATAGGCCCGTCAAGGTCCTCACTAATATAGTTAAACCAGTATGTGTGTGTGTGTGTGTGTGTGTGTGAATATTGTGTCTGAGATCATCAGATAATGAGTCTTAAATTCAGCTTCAGTTTCTGAACTTTAAACTGTTTAATATGAGTTTAATTCTGCTCATATTGTTGTGACTGATTGTATAAATAATGTTAATGGTATTTTCAGCTTTTCCCCTTTAACTGTCTCTATGTGTGATAATCTGAGATTTGGGTTGTTTGTTATTAACTGATATTAAATCTGTAGTGTAATGATCATTTCTGCTCATTCTGGATCAGCTGTCCGTTGTGTGAAAGTGACCTTTCATGACCTTTTGATTTTGTAAAGTGACTTTGAGCATCAGATAGAAGCAATATTATCATGTTTGAGAATGAATTAATTCAGCTTATCTAGTCAGTGCTCAGTTTTCTTGTGAAAAGATGTGACAGATGTAATGTCTCATACTGCATATGTGACTGTTTTTGTTTTATTTTAGGTATTAGATGACAGTCTGATCTTCTGATGATCATCTGATGGTGAATAAGGATCCACTACAGAGACTCACAGTCAACAGAATCAGAGACTGAAGATACAGTGACTTCACTGTTATTAATTAAGACTTCATTTAGATTTCAATGATCCTCTGACAGACATGATGAGGCGGCAGAGAAACACCTTTTATTTCAGAGCAGCAAATTATACATTGAGTGTATACATCATGTTTTTAATAATAGTTGTATTACATTTGTATTACCCTTGTGAAAAAAAAGTGCACTTTAGTATACTTTTATAAAGTGTTCTTATTGCACAAATAATATACTTAAAAAGAACACACTTAAGTGTGAATTAAATGTAATGTTTTCAGCGCTTAAGTGCATTCTATTTGTAATTAATTTCAAATGTATCACAGATTAAGTTCATATTAAATGCAATAAGTTGAACTTTTGAGTGATTTTTTTGAACAACTTAAGTGGTACTTTAATACAACTTTATGATAACCTTCATAATTGCGTCTAGTATCTTTAAAATATAGTTGAAGTGCACTGCTTAATGTACTGACAAGCAATTAATGTGAAATAAAATATATTTTAATATCAGTTATTAATACACTTGAGTGTGAATTAAATGTAATGTTTTCAGCTGCTTAAGTGCATTCTATTTGTAATTAATTTTAAATATATCACAGATTAAGTTCATATTACAGTTTTTGCCCATTGCTTGAACACTATAGACCCATGCTTAGACTAAAGTAACACAACTTGAAGCTTTTGTTACCATAACTCAAACACATGTACCCATACTTTAAACAAAAGCGCTGCTGTGCACTTTAGTTGCAATTCTTCAACACACATACTCCTTTATGCAACACACTTGGTCCTGCATACTACACACTATTTCATACATAAGACACTTCGTTCAAAAATGAAATCTCAGGGTACCATTGAGAAAACGCATCTATTGAAAATACAACACACATTGGTTAATTGAAAAGACGTTGACACACACCTCAAAACACTTACTTACAAAACTGAACACCAATCAGCCAGCTACAAAAAGGCCTCAGTTAAGCCATTTTGAGAACTTTGCAAGCATGGAGAGCAAGAGGTGGAGGCAGAGGAAGAGGAAGACAAAGAGAGAGAGGAGTAGGACATGGTCAAAGAGGCTACGCACGGAACAATATTTCAGATGATATTAGAGCAATGGTGGTGGATCATGTGGCCAGACCCAAACAGACGGCAGGATCTATAATCCCACCCATGCATAATTGGCCTGTTTTCCTGTATTTACAGTAGTGTATTTTGTTTAATATTTGTATTATTTTTGCGTTACTGCATTTACTTTACTGTACTGTAAAGTATAGTACTGTGATGTGCAGTATTGAGTTGTCATTTGTAACCTTTCAGTACTTTCATTTTTGGTTGTTGTGAAAACCTTTGTTGGAAAAAAAACCCAGAACAAAAAAAAGTGTTGCATTGAGCCTCACAGAATGCTAACTGATGAACTGAATAAAAACAGAGAAAATTAAAGACTGCAGTGTTATATATAAAGTAGACTAGTGTGTTGCTGCTGATCTGAAAGTGTATTCATATGATGCAAGTTTGTATCATTTTGTCATCAGAGTTACATTTTGACAAAGGAATGTTAGGTTTTGATAGTAGAGTTTCAATTCGACAGAGATGTGAATGGTATATTTCCCAATGTTGTGTCTTGTTTACTTGTGTGTAGAGTTTTGGCACAATGAGCGAAGTTTTGCAAAATGTGTTCAAGCAACGGGCAAAAACTGTAAATGCAATAAGTTGAATTTCTGAGTGATTTTTTTTAAACTACTTAAGTGCGACTTTAATACAATTTTTATGTACTTTGAAATATGGTAAAAGTGTACTTCCGAATGTACTGACAAGCAATTAATGTGAACTAAAATATACTTCAATGTAATTTACATGTACACTGTTATATCATTTAATACATTTGTAATTACATTATTTACATTTGTTATTACATTATTTGTAGTTACATATAATAATGAAGTTATTAAGTATAATCAACACAAATGCAAATTGAAACCCTCTACATTTATTGACAAAACAATCTCTAAAACAAATACACAAAAACCTTTTTGTTGATGCACAAGAAAAACCCAAGAAACACTATACAAACACAAACAATTACAACACTTTAACTCTCATATAGAAAGAGTCTGGAGGACAGAGAGGCTTATATGCATTTCTCTATATATCATTTTCTCCCTCACATACAAAGGTACCTAAACCTACCCATCACTTTCTGCATTTTTACATTTTCAGATAAAATCATTCGGTATGATCTATAAGATGATAAATAAGATACAAACAAAAATGTATACAAACAAAATGTAAAGAAAAGAAAAGATTCAAAACTTTGGGTAACACTTTACAATAACTTTTTATTAGTTGACTATTTTAGTTAACATGAACTATGAATGAAAAATACTTCAAAGCATTTATTAATCCTGGTTAATATTCATTTTAACATTTACTTATGCATGATTAAAATCAAAAGTTACATATGTTAATAGATAATGCACTGTAAACTAACATGAACAATGACTATACATTTTATTAACTAACTTGAAAAAACTATATTTTTTATTACCTAATGTTAACAAAAGATGAATAAATACTGTAAAAAGTTAATGCACAGTTAGATCATGTTGTCTAATATATTAATTGATGTTAACAAATGAGACCTTATTGTAAAGTGTTATCGAACCTAGTTACTTATAAGCTCTGAAACCTTTACTAGCATCGAACATTAAACAGGACCAAAAGGTTTCTTCTAAAATCTTTCTCCAGCATTACAGTGAATGTAATTTTGAAAGAAAAACAAAACAAAACAAAAAACTTGACGAATTCCAAAGGCACAAAAACAAGAAACCAAAATTGTCTATCACCAACTTTTTTGAAGTTGTAGGAAAAAGTGCTGTTTATGTCAATGTCCCAGAAGCTCTCCGTCGGCAGAAAACCTCAAATGTCCATGAAGCTGCGCACCATCTCTACACAGTATGTGTAAATGGACATGTTCCAAAGAGGCAGGAAAAAAAAATACCTTGAGGAAAAAGATAAACAGAAGGAAAACAATTGTTTGTAAACAGAGTCAGTCCATTATTATAATTGGCTCAATTGAATGAAAGCAATAGATATAGATATATAGTTGCACTCCAAAGTTTATATACACCTTTGTAGTTTTGAAAATAATCAAAAATGAATAAAGACATTTGATGTCCTTTTCCACCACCCTCCTGGACCCATTTGGTATTCCTAAAGGCAAAGAGTTGCTGATAGTGATTGAAGCCAAGATGTGTACTGTGTAACGATCATCTCCTCCACTTTAAAACCAGTAACAGTGTGAAATAAATATGAATGAACATCTGAAGGTATGTTACAAGATACAGTACAACTGATCCATAACATGTCACATTTAATCGCTCAGATCAGTGTTTCAACCGTGGAAAGACGTCAATAAAACAGCTTGTAAACAATGTCATGTAACGTCACATTTACTTCAGAAAAATCATATTCAGCATAAACTCATTAGTCAGCTATAGAGAGGAGCATTCTGCTAATTATATGCACCACGTTACATATTCATTATCATTTTATTTTAAATATTTATTTTATTTATAATTAATTTATGTATTTAATGCATGTTTGAATAAATCATTTATGACAGCCATGATTTAAATGTTTATATTTCAAAAAACGAATTGGAGTAGAAATATGATTATGTAATTCTAAAGTTAGTATTATAACTTTATTATAAAAAACTATTTATTGTAATTTAAGTGTTTGTATGTAAATAAGTTAATTTTAACCTTCAATATTATAGTAATATAGTACCAAGTGACTCCCTCTTATAGTTTATAGCATTATTTGAGAGATTTTTTTCCTCAAGAAAATTTGTCATTTACTGTATCTGATATACATCCAAAATAATCGATATTGAATCGAAATCGAATCGCAAGCTTGTGAATAGAAATCTAATCGAATCGTGAACATTGTCAATACCCAGCCCTACTGAATACTGTTAGACTTAGCTGAAAAATATAAAGCACTATTTATTTCATTTGTATCTTTGTTCTATATTTATCTATGCTTATAATTTGTTCATTATTTTCTATGTGCATTCACTCTCCAACAAAATCAACCCAATCCTCCTAGAATGATTACTTCTTTCCAAATAGAGCTATTTAAGTCATCTGGTGATTTTTTTTCATATCGCAATATATATTGCAGAATTTTTTTTTGCCAATATCGTGCAGTCCTAAACCAAATATTATTAAACTATTTCAATTATAAATTATGTGCTAACTAGTTTTGATTAGGTATTAACTTTGATGTGCAATGATCTCCCACATATTTTGCTATTATAACTGCACTTATTTCCGTTGTTGGTATAAGTGGCAGTGGGTGGTAATAACTGTTACAGATCCCTTGTTCCCCTGGACTCCATATCCCATGATCCTCCTGTTCTCCACACCTGCACTCACTTCCCTCGTCATCTCCCCATCATCACGGATCACCTGAACCTGGACTTGATCATCAGCACTCCCTTTATATGGCACTCACTCCCTGCACTCCTTGTCCATTCTCTGTTTATGTTAGACGCTTGTTTGGTGTACTCTGCCTTTGTTTATATTAAAGTCTTATATGTTTGTGGAAATCCGTTATCTGCCTCATCTCTACACCACCAGCCGTAACAATAGCAAGATGGTAGAAAACTATAAGTTTCTTGTCTGATAATGTTTCTTTAGTCATTCGGCCATCCTGCAGCCTAAACCACTGTAGGCAAATCACCCTAACACCTTGTAGTATTCGCAAAATAATTTTAACAATAAAAGGGATCATAAAAATTTGCATGTTGTCTTTTTATTTAGTACTTCCCTGATGAAGCAGTTCATTCTGCAAGGTATAAGTAAACTTTTGACCGCAACTGCATCACCTAAGATGAATGACCTCAGTCATCAGGACAACACTGTAGTAGAATCCTGGGAGAAGCTCCTTCACATTTCCCACAAACACCAGGATTCCAGTCCTCCTTGTCCGTTCTCTGTTTATGTTAGACGCTTGTTTGGTGTACTCTGCCTTTGTTTATATTAAAGTCTTATATGTTTGTGGAAATCCGTTATCTGCCTCATCTCTACACCACCAGCCGTAACAGAAGAACGGACCAATACCGCTGGATATCCACAAACCAAAAGATGGAATTGTTCCTGATTCCTGTGGCTCCAGCTCCCCCACAGCCTCTCACACCGACATCAGCGACTGACCAGCTCGTCAGCCTCTTCCAGGTGGGACGTTCGCTTGAGAGGTATGTGGAGGAGTTTGAGTTGGCTTATTTGACAGATTGGTCAGATGCTCATTTGATCGCCCTGTTTTTGGATGGACTGGACGAGGACACCATCCGCTTTTCTGAACCTGACGATTATGTTTCCTTAGCTGATGCTATAAATTTAGTTTTGTATTTAAATTGCTCCAAATTCTTTATCCAAGAGGTTCAGGATGTTAAGTGTTCCTCTCGTCCAGTCCTTCCAAAAACACGGGCAGCCTGGCCAGTCTGCCAAGCTCCGTCCTCCTCCTCATACCCCTCCAGCGAACTTCCTGCCTGTTCTATGTTGGACCCACACTCCTCCGTTGGGTCCAAAAGGCGGAGGAGGAGGAAGAAAGCGGCTCCAGCCCTCTCCGAGCCTGCCGCTCCAGCCCTCTCCGAGCCTGTCGCTGAACCCTCTCCAGTCTCAGCAACCGAGCCCGCTCCCGTTCCTACGGGAATTTTAATTGTATTTGAGGGAATGGACTGGACCCCTCTTCCAGCCTCCCACGAACTGCCTAGCGAGACGGCTTGGCTTATTGACTTCTCCTCCGAGCCCTCAGCTCCAGCCGCCGCCGCCGAGCCCTCAGCTCCAGCCGCCGCCGCCGAGCCCTCAGCTCCAGCCGCCGCCGCCGAGCCCTCAGCTCCAGCCGCCGAGCCAGCCGCCGCCGCCGAGCCAGCTGCTCCTATTATGAACTGTGTTATTGAAGTCTCCAGCCCTAAGACTGTTTACCCTCCCTGCCTCCCTCTCCCACCTCCATCCATTTGTGTCTTCACTGAACCTCCACCTCAAGCCCCCTCGCCCAGATCTCCACCTCGGACCTCTGGGCGATTACCTACACCCTGGCTCCAACCTCCCTCTGCTCCACCATGGTCCATCAGTCCACAAGTCTCACAAGTCTCCATCCTGCCCCCGTTCACACCTTGTTCACTCGTCAGCCTGCCCTCACTTCTGGACTGCACTCCTCCGTCTTCGCTCCGTCCCTCCGTCCCTCCGTTCCAGTTGGCTTCCTCACTCCCCCTGGTGTTCACTTTGTTGTATGTCGTCTTTGTTCAACTGCGGCCTTCTGGAGCCCCGGCTGCGCTTCGGTCGGCGGAGCCGCTGGTTTCGCCATCTCCCGCCGGTCCTTCACCGCCGCCTGGGCTCAACGGCTCTAAGCCTTCGGCCCCGGACCAACCATGGCTGCCTTCGGCCCCTGACCCACCATGGCTGCCTTCGGCCCCTGACCCGCCATGGCTTTTGAGCCCGCCCTGGAGACCTCCACTCCAGTCTGCTCTTCCCCCTGCTCCGGCTTGAGGTCTCCAGGGCACCCACCCCCCTCCCGGTTGTTACATCTACGGCGCGAGGACGCGCCTACCGAGGTACTGTTACAGATCCCTTGTTCCCCTGGACTCCATATCCCATGATCCTCCTGTTCTCCACACCTGTACTCACTTCCCTCGTCATCTCCCCATCATCACGGATCACCTGAACCTGGACTTGATCATCAGCACTCCCTTTATATGGCACTCACTCCCTGCACTCCTTGTCCGTTCTCTGTTTATGTTAGACGCTTGTTTGGTGTACTCTGCCTTTGTTTATATTAAAGTCTTATATGTTTGTGGAAATCCGTTATCTGCCTCATCTCTACACCACCAGCCGTAACAATAGCAAGATGGTAGAAAACTATAAGTTTCTTGTCTGATAACGTTTCTTTAGTCATTCGGCCATCCTGCAGCCTAAACCACTGTAGGCAAATCACCCTAACACCTTGTAGTATTCGCAAAATAATTTTAACAATAAAAGGGATCATAAAAATTTGCATGTTGTCTTTTTATTTAGTACTTCCCTGATGAAGCAGTTCATTCTGCAAGGTGTAAGTAAACTTTTGACCGCAACTGCATCACCTAAGATGAATTACCTCAGTCATCAGGACAACACTGTAGTAGAATCCTGGGAGAAGCTCCTTCACATTTCCCACAAACACCAGGATTCCAGTGACCACACCATCTTCACTGACACTGGCCTTTAAACATAGAGAACATTTTTATAAATGTTATTATTCCTACTTTACAGGGACTTAAACATAACTTTATCAATTACACAAATTAGATAAATAACCCAAGACCAAAGCAAATTGAGCGGGCGTTCACACAGAATGCGTTTTGCTTTGAAAATAATGATATAATATCATTATAAATATATAATGATGAGATGGGGATTTGTAAGTGCGCAGGTGAGAATTTATTACTTGCAAATAGAAAAGATTCAAAGCATTTAAAAGCTATAAGGATAGTTGATGGTAGTGTTTAGCTTGTAATGTGTGATCAGGGTGTGCTGGCTGAATTAATGGCAGAATTAATGGCAAACTTGTAACATCACCTCATCAATACGGGTCTTTGATTCCACACAGCTTGCACTGTATCTCCATTGACAGATCTGTACTGATCCTACAAAATGAATATATAACTAGATAATCACAAAAATATTACATATTACAAACACAAACAGTAATTGAACACCTCACTTTTCAAATGCAAAAAGAAAAATAGATTATAAGCAGTATTTCTAGAGGGGGTGATATATTGATCATTACTGGTGGTTATAATAGCGATTAGATGGATTAAATGTAAATGTCTTTGAATGTTACAAGATCAGATCTTTGAATTTAGTTCTGCAAATTTAACCTTAAGTCATTTAAAATGATTTAAAAAGTCAGAGTTCAATTAAAATATTTTCAGCAACCAAATTCTTTGAACACGCCCACACACGCAATCACATTCATATATAAGAAATTATTATAATGCAATCATTAAAAAAAAATATAGTAAACATGATTAATTCACCTCCATATTGCGATTAAACTAAACAAGTTACACTCTTAATGGCAATAAGAACTGCTATGTTACGGTGAAAAAATAAAAATGAAGAGAGCATATATCAAGATACTTACTTGCTTCTTTATTTGTAGTACATAACGTCTCATCTGTAGTCATCCAAACGTGCACTCCTTTGTTTTCTTCTTTGATCAGCAAAGTTGCCTCGCGCATCGCGATCACAGAAAGATGGCTGAAAGTGCATTTTTCAAACTCTGGTGAAGTAGTGCGCCGTCATGACGTCCCAGCTAACCAAAATACGTGACTGTTACGTAACTGCAACGTAATTTGGTGACCAAACTTTCGTCGTGGCGACGTAACTAGTTACGTCGTGGCAACCGGAAAAGTGAAAGGTGCCTATACGTCGCCACAACGTAACTTTGTGACGTTGCCAGTTAGTAACTGCGACGTCGTGGCAACGTTGTGTATCAATAGTTGTGTGTTGGTCATCAGTTGGTAATTCTTATATTTATTTATTTTTCTATGGGCGGACATGCAATAGTTTAACCTAATTTATGTCCTCATTTGCCCAAACTAATGTAAAGGCTATTCCAACAGCTGTGAACGATGAATGCAGACTCGAAATGAATTCAATTCATTTATTTTGAAAAACACACAGAACATGAACAAAACTCCAAATAAAAATAATAAAATACACTCAAACTATAAATAAAAACATATAGCCTACAGCGAGACATAAAATAAAAGCATTCAAGACGTTTTGCTCTCAGTATCATTAAAAACATATGCTATGCTAACGTAACATTTTGCTAACATATATTTCAGACGATCAAGGAAATCACAGAGGTAAAAATATTAACAAAAGTACTTAAAGTAGACTGTGGGTAATGTTACTTAACCAATCTGACGCAGTTGTTGAACTTTGTTGCTATAAAACTGACGAGAAACACGGAGAAACGTCGACGCTGTCCTCTCCAGCAGCTTGAATGTTTTCCCGGTTGCCATGGCAACTCTAACGGCCACCTGCACTAACGTAAACATAACAATAAAAAAAAGGTTTTGCGTCTTTCCAAAGTTAACTTTATACATTTTTATAAAAGCCATTTATTCGTTGTCACCTCGGAAAAATAAATTCTTCTCTCAGAAAAATTAACTTTACACTCTTATCAACATACTGTGCGCGCAGCGCGCACTCCATTTGTGGAGGCGCGCGCTGTATGTCACGTCACTATTTATAAAAAGCAGTCATCCATACTCTGATTTGGTGAAAAGAAACATTTTTTTTTCTTAAGGGACATTTCAGTCTTGTGTCTGACATTTAATTACACGTTTTATATTGCAAATTCTGGTAATAATAACATATAAAGAATGTGTAAATGATGGTAATGAAATTACGAGCACATGACGTTGCTGTTACGTTGCCAGTAAGTCATGGAATGACCATTATATTACGAATAGAGTACGTATCTGGAACGTCCTTGGTAATCTTATAACGTTAGGAGAACGTACTGACGACGTTGTGAGATGGTAATCTGAAGGTAATGAAATTACTGGCATGCGACGTCGTAGTTACGTTGTCAGTTAGTAAGTCATGACATTACCAAAAAGTACGAATACATTACGTAACTGTTACGTCGTGTGTTAGCTGGGGTAGTATTTTGGCGCATGCGCATTAAACAAAAAGTTTATAGGCTATGTGCATGATTTAATTTCTGTTCAAATTGAAGTTTTTCTAGTTCATTGTTGTAGTTCGACTGTACGTTTAGGGAACTTGACTCATTCACCTAACTAAAAGTCAATCATTTTTACAGTTTAGTCTGATTAAAATTATTAATGTATTTTAACTGAATATGAATTCAAATTAATTTTGTTTAGATTTGTTAAACCTTTGCTTGCAACTAATGCAATTAAATATGTTTAATCAACTTAGAACAACATAATGATATTAAAATTATTAGCACTCCACAAATGACATTTTATGTCAAATATTATGTAGAAAACTGACACTAATTGAGTTTAGAGCAGGAGCTAGTGATAAAAATTTCAACAATAAGTTGTACTGGATTATACTGTATAAGCAAGTATTGAAAATTGTATTGAAATTCAAAAGAAAAATACATTTCAGGTGTATTAATGCACACAGTATACTATATATTAAAGACTAAGCACATTTAAAATACATTAACAAATGTCATTTTGGACAACACACTTAAATTGAAATTAAAATAAATTATTTTTTCATGTGCTTTAGCATATTAGTCAATACATCAAATAAGTGTACTTATTTAAAACACTATAAAGTCATAATTAAGTAAAAATTAAGTGCATTTTTTAAAAAGTGCACTTAAGTGTGTTTAGAAATATTGTCTTGAAATTGTACTTTCTTTAAGTACAAATTAATTAGACATTATTACAAAGTGCATTTTTAAAAAGTGCACTTAAGCGTGTTAATAAATATTGTCATTAAAGTGTACTTTCTTTAAGTACAAATTAATTAGACATTATTACAAAGTGCATTTTTAAAAAGTGCACTTAAGCGTGTTAATAAATATTGTCATTAAAGTGTACTTTCTGTAAGTAAAACTTAATTTGACATTATTACAAAGTGCATTTTTAAAAAGTGCACTTAAGCATGTTAATAAATATTGTCATTAAAGTGTAATTTCTTTAAGTACAACTTAATTAGACATTATTACAAAGTTCATTTTTAAAAAGTGCACTTAAGTGTGTTAATAAATATTGTCATTAAAGTATATTCTTTTTAAGTACAATTAAGTGGCCTTTAATTTTAATTATATTATATTATCTGCAAGTGCACTTTTTAAAAAGTATACTTTTAAGACTTGAAGTACACAAAAAGTACACTTTCAATACAATTAAGTACACTTCTTTTTCACAAGGGTAGAATCCCCAGTTTCTGTATTCTAGGGTAAAGCAGAATCCAGAATTTCAAAACTATCATGAGCAAATCCAATCTGGATCCTCCAGTTCAAGATCATAAAAAACAGCAACAGACGACCCTGGATCTTCATTTAAACACACTAAATCATCACATTCATGGTGATCAAGAGTGGATGCACAATTTTCATGTTTGGAATTTTGACTGGGAGAGAAGGTACCCTGTGCGATCGTGTAGTAAACTGTACGGCAATGTTTACTTTCACTTTTAACGGAAAGGGTGGACTGAATCAATTAACAGCGGAAATGGAAATAGGGGCGAGGACTATTTCACCTGGTGAAAAGAGGACACGTCATCAATGTATGTTGGCTTGGTTTGTAAGAAAGTTGGAGAGTGAAGGATTTGGTTACCGTGTGAAGGCGAGTCTTGAGCTACACACACATACACTGATGTCTAAATCATACCTACATATTGGCCACACAGTGAAGAGTGAGTGAATGAGTTAAGTAGGAATGTGGTCTCAGACCTCTTCATACTGTTGCTTTTTGGATCCAGTCCAGTTCACTGTTTGATGGCTGACCCTATGGCCTTCAAAATTTGATCCCATTCACTTACATTGTGCCTCAATAACCAAGCAATTTGTTTGTAAACATTATTGTAATTATTAAAGATTATTTAATAAAAAGACATTGCTATAAATGCTCTTGAACAAGTGTAAGTCGTTTATCTTTTGCACAAAAATATAAATTTTGTTGCAATATTACATCCGTATTCTTGCACTATATCACATGTCAATCTTTGTAAATAACAAACCACAGGATTTGTTGCTTATCAGCGTGATAAGAAAAAAACCCATACCTTCACACCCCTTTGTCTTGCCAAACATTTCCTCCTCCATAATCTTTTTTTCTTTAATTTTTTAAAAAAATCCAATTTTTTTTTTTTTTTTTAATCCTTTTTCGCTGCAAGTTAGCACACAGACCATTTGGATCACAAGCTTCTTGCAGGCTAACACTTTTAATAACAATTCCGGTCTCACACGTGTCCTTGTGTTGTTCCCTTATCACTCCTCATGTGTGTTTGGAATTGAAGCATAGTTTGAGGACCGGACAGAGGTGTCTGCAATTCTTCCTATTGTAAAGTCATGCAATATATAACCCCCCGTCACCGATCCATCGAGCAGTGTGCTCACAGCAGCTACTGAATGCTGTACCAGATAGTGATCTGATGAGTTTGAAAATTGTGCAGTGTGAACTCAACATTACTTGACACAGGTAGATTGAGTACTCGTATTTAATCGAGGAATCGTGACAGCCCTACTTTTGAGTCTCATGATATTCATGGTTCCTGTCTCAGTGCTGAAACTCTTTATACAAAGTTACATGTATAGGCAGCTCAGACTTTTACACAGTAATCTAAAGCAAATTTCAAACACACATTAGTCCTCATTAATACAGATTTATATGTTAATGATTCTTAATGATTTTCATCTTAAATCATACACTGAAGGTTCAGAATTATTGGAATCACATTCTTCAGATCTCCTGTTATCTTAAGGGAAACAGTAGATAACCACTGAAAGTGTTGTGGTTATTATAGCTATCATATATCTTCGTGTTAGGGTACAGTCTCACATAGACAACATCTCCAACCTCCAGGATCAACACAACTCCATTTGAGGAGTTTAACTCTCTCTGAGGCTGATTAGCAAATGCTATAACCAACTTCTTTCCATTCTTATAAATGCAGGCACCTGATGGAGTTGGACCATAACCAAATACAGAGATTCTGAACATGTACGCTCCTTTCAGTGGGGCTGTGAAAATACCTAAATCAAATAACAAGAGATACAGAATCAGCTGATTAATTTATGATTGCTCAATTACCAAACACACTGTGTAAAAGTTTTGAGAGATGGCAGATTATTTCAGGCTACGTTTACACGACAACAATTTCCTAAAACAGATATTTTTTCTTTGCGTTTTTCGCGTAAAGACAACAATGTTGTCAAAACGATCCCCGTTCACACAGATCTGTGGAAACAACTTAAAAACACTGTATTCTGCTGCCAGGCCAGTAGTTGGCAATGTCACTTTTTAAAGAAACACTACACACCTATAGAGGGTCCTGCCAGAACGCGCTGCCTCAGTTGGACTGAGTGGTAAAAGAAGCTGCTGCATGACTGGATTTAATAGAGGAAACTGCAAAAACGCGAGTAAAACAAACGATTACACTAAAGGTTGGGCTCAAAAGTGTTCCTTACAACTTGTCAAATAAACCTAATCCATGGATATTGACATGCAGCCAGCAGTCATGTTTCCTGACATTTATATGTGCCTGATTTCGACGGCGGGGAAATACATAAAGCAAATCTACCTGTGAATATTTTATATAACTACAATATAGGTAGGTTTAAATCCGAGTGATTACTTATATCAATGTTATATATCGTCTTATCATCCAGCCCTAAAACTTGTATAGTTTTTGTCAGTGTTTATTTAAAAACACCCAATTATGCAGAATATAAGACGGTAAATATGTGATTGATGATTTGTCAACACAATATATACGGTATGATTTTACCTCAAAACCCAACATATTGACACAATGATAACTGCAAATCCATGTTTCTCTGCTGGAGTCCAGCTGTTTCTGTGAATTGCAGTGATCCATTTGCTTCTTTTTTTCTGTAGCTTTCGGCAGTCTTTAAATATATACCTCATATTTTGTGTCAAAGCTATTTGTACAGTCAAATCGCAAAGCTCTTTCCCGTTTTGGATTTGTTTTTCGCAGCATTCACACTGAAAACCAATGCTGCCGCTCAGTCTTTGTGCCACTCAGTGGGCGTAACCGCAGTCATAATAGTCGACGCTGATGTCACGTGCACACCCTCTATAGACTGAACACGTAATACGCATGACATCACAGTTTTTACAAATTCACATGTTTGCAGTGGTGTATAAAGTACTTGAAAGCCATACTTAAGTAAAAGTGGTTTGGTAGAAGTTAAAGTCACTGTTTAGAATATTACTTGAGCAAAAGTTTTAAAGTATGTGATTTTTTTTGTACTCAAGTATGAAAAGTATTTTTATATATATATATATATATATATATATATATATATATATATATATATATATATATATATATATATATATATATATACACACACACACACACATTTTAAATGTACTTAAGTATTAAAAGTAAAAGTACAAGTAAATGTAAAATATAAAAGGAGCGCAAAAATATTTTTAAAAATTGTCCTATACACAGTTTAAGCAGCAAGACTGTGTTCAGTTTTAACTCTTTAGTACATTTTGTTTTCTTTGAATTAAAAAAAAAAAATTGCAAAATGTTTATTGTAAGATTTAAATATATAAAAAAAAAATTAATATATTATTTATACATTGATCATTCATGTTAATTCATAGTGCATTATAACTAATGTAAGAGACGACTTTAAAATGTTTACTTTTACTCCACTACATTTCCCCAAAGCATTTTCATTTCTTACTACAACATAATTTTGGGAAGAACACAGACTGCAAGCAAGCATGTGCAAACAAGTGCTTGCACAACCATAGTTGGTTTCATTTTCCGGGTTGCGTCCAAGCGGCAACCTCCCCCTTTCTCTCGTGAAGCCAATACGGAAGTAACTTAAACTGCGATTCATCGACTGGCCACTAGGGACAGGCTCCAAAAGAGAGCAGAATCTCATAGAGTCCCATGTTAAATTGGCCAAGTTTACAGCAGAAAAAAACATGTTTACAAGTTGGTACAAATTGTGGTTTTGGTCTATACTGCTATTTTTGCCCTTCATGACAACTCTGAGGGGGGTGAATTTTTTTATAACTTATCCGTTTAAATTATATTAAGCCTTAAAAGTTCTGCATAATTAAGGGCGTGGTCACTTGAGTGACAGGTAGATTGCGCTGCTGTCTGAGCCGTCATGTTACCTCAGCTGCCGCTGAATTTGGCATCTCAGCCGTTTTTGTGCTTTTTTTCTCGATTATTTTATACAATTATAAAATATGGCTTGCTGCATAATATTCGAGACTGATGTGTGTCTGTGTAGATGTGCATGCATGGGGAAGAGACAGAACACACGTTGTTGGATCGTGGCTGAAAGTTTTGATTGCGAGATTTAACGTTACTACAATGACAAAACCAGGAGGATATACAACTCTGACAGCACTGCTTGGATATTATAACTAAAACTGCTGCACTATTTTGAAAAAAATATACTTTGGACACGGGCTCATTTGTTTGTTAGATACGATCGCTGCTCAGATTGCATCCTTTCTTGAAGAACGATGACAGAGAGCAGATCATTCAGAATAAATGTGAAATGTTTTTTTTTTTTTTTGTGCAATGGACATTTATATTTTACCCAAGTGCCAGATTGGATTCATCTCGCGATCTCTATTATAAAGGTATGAAGTCCCATTTGATTTTCCATGTTGTTATTTGCACACCCAACACAAATTACTGGTGTTGGAGCATCTATATCTTAAAAAAACACCGTAAATTGACAGTAAACCTTTATAACTTTCTGATGTTAAAACTTATCTTTATTAATAATTTAGATAGTATCTAGATAGATAGATCCTTTGCTTGCTAACGTGGTCACGTCGAGCTAGGTGGGCGTGGTTTCAGCAACCAATCACATCAGCTCAAACCACCTCCCCGCCTCTTTGCCCATTTTCAGTTATCCGGGAGTGACGTGCGGTGACGCGCAGCTAAGATGGCCGCGTCCTCATTTTCGCTTCAAAACTGCTGTTCAGAACTCTATGGGTGACGTCACGGACGCTACGTCCATATTTTTTTACAGTCTATGGTTGCGTCCGTTGGGGAGGCGCGCGCTCGGGCATGAATGGCGTGTCACGGAGTGAGGGCATCTGAACTCGACAAAGCTGGCCTGATATAGTATTTTTTTTTATTTGTTTTATTCAGTAAATATATTTGTTTGACAGGAAAGCTGTGCGCAACCAGGAATATATATTCATTTATTTAAAAAAAAAAAAAAAAGCACCCCAGAAAAAAGGGCACTTCCTCTCGAGGAAGAAAAAGGGCAGGTGCTCAAGCCCCTTTTTTGTCTACGTGTGCACGTGCCTGCGAGAGCAAAATTATCACTGACTTTGTTTTGACACGTGAGCGGGACGCTTCAAAAACGGATTTAAAACAAAGACAACAAAACGGTGTTATACAGTGTACACTATAGTACATGTTTTCATATCATTATAAAGTAATTAGTTTGTTGACTAGATGCTGCATTAGTGGAGAACAGTAGTATGTTTGCAGTCGAGGCTGAGCGGATGCTAATAACAGTATTGTTACCAAACACTTGCACTTGTTTGTTTGCATTTTCAGGTCCCCAAAACGCTGTTGTCCTGTTGTAAGGTTAAATATACATATAATTATATAAATGGGAGATAGTGGGTTAAAGTCTGGAATCTGTGTTCTTGTTAAAAAACTTGATTTACATCAGTGTTCATCGTTGTGTTTCCTGATTGGCTGGATTGCTAGTTGGTGTTGTTTTTCTCAGCGCTGAGCATGTGAGTGACGAAGCTCGCAGGCAATCGGGGAGACGTCAAGAGAGAAGCCCATAGATATAGAGATAGATAATTAATAAATAAATAATTAATCAGAATACTTACTCCTGCTCACTCACGCCAAAGAACTCCCCGCTCAAGCTCGCCATCTCTGCAAGATTAACGATGGCAGTTTGCACGCACAGCTACTAGAAGATTTACATCTGTCAGACAGGTTGCTGACGTCATCAAGCTTAGTTTGAGTCTGCGCGTCAGAAACGGAAGTGCTAAAAATCGCTAAAAATGGGCTTCACTTGTCTCAATTGAGTTCCAATGGGGTCGCTGTGTCCATTTCTTTTACTGTCTATGGTGACGACTATTCACGAGCTGCTTCTCTTCGGTGATTATTTTATTTCTTTGAGTGTGTCACGCAAAGTTTATGAACCCTACTTTACACTGTGAATGAACGGCAAAAACACAAAACTCAAAAGTTTACCATTTTTAGTTGAAACTGTTGTCGTGTAAACGGCTCCTAATTTATGTATAAACATTACACAACTGCAGAGAGGTCTGAATGGAGCAGAAGGTTTTCATTACTATAAACTGAGTTTTATGACTCCATTTCATTGATAATTACCTGTAATTGGGTCGTAGGCGTTTCCTATGTTTGTGAAGACGTTCTTGTAGATCAGTGTGATTTCAGTGGTAGAAGGACCAATATTTTCACTGTTCGATTGTGTCAGTGCAGCTGAAAAAGCTATTTCTCTGTCTGTTATTGAAAAACATAAGCAATATTGTGATATATTACTGTATTACACTGAGAATGAATACACTGAATTTCACATCATTCAAGCACACTTTCACCTCTATTTTCCTTTCTCAACTCCTCCACTTGACCCAGAGTAAGATTTGAAATTTCTGTGAAGGAATAAAGATTCTGTTAAATGACATTTACACTGATTATTGTAATAGATAACACAGTTTACACAGTATACACTCAACTTTACACTAACATTTACACTATACAGTGTATTAAACTGGTGTTTTACTTTGAGGATCATTGATAAAAGTGTGAATGTTTTGGTGAAGTACCATCATCTTTCTTCTTCATCTCATCCCTCAGTTGTGTAACGGTGGCGGTCAGTTCTCTCAGTGCTTTATAGATGTCGGGGCTCTCCTTCTCAGTGAGTCCTCCATCTACCTGCTGCTGGATGACAAACACAAAGGTTTCCAACAGCAGCAGTATACATACTAAAGCCTTCATTCTTCACTGATGTTTGTTTCCAGCTCTTGCTCTGTCATCCTCACAGCCTCTCATGTTCCTTTTATAGTGTCCTGATTCACTGTCTTTTGTACTTGATTTATATTGCTTCAGATAAATAAATAATTTGAGTTAACTGTTAATCATTAGTGGGATGTTCCAGGCTCAGCTGATGTTTATCTCTGTTCACAACATCTGTGACCTTATGTTAATCTCAACTGAAAATAACTGTTTTTTTTGTTTTTTTTTAACAGATCATCAGTCTGCATCCTTATTGGACGAGAAGGAATGATCAAAGATATATTAGATATCCGTATCAGGTTAAAATCTCACAATTTAATAGTATTAAATAGCACCTAATTTAATAAAACAGGCTGTGTGACTATGAGGAATGATTACTTCAAAATGTACATCCATATGCAAGTTTGAGTGACTTTATTTAAATTAGATACATTAGCTATTGTTGTTACGTAATGGTGGTGTATCAAACACACAACGAGGAAGAGTAAATTTAAACAAGTCTTTACTTGATAATCCACAGGGAGAAACACAGAATCCAGAGGACGAAATCAGCAGGGAGATAGACAGTTCAGGGCTGGACAGAACCAGCGGGGGCTGGTGTCATCGTCGATGATGTTCACTGTGGTGTTGCACTGAAAAAAAGGAGTCCATGGTGCAGGAAGAAACCAAAAAAACATACTCACAAAAAACACGGAAAAAACAAAACAAAAAAAAGTGTTTACTTGATAATCTACAGGGAGAAACCCAGAATCCAGAGCAGAACATACACCAACACATATCTTACATGAAACGAGACCCGACAAAGACACACTGACAGAACTGAACTGAAATACACATACTAATGAACTTAAATGACTAACAGCTGTGATGATGATTAATGTCCATGGAAACAGAATGTGGCGGGAAACTCAAACAAAGAAACACGTGACAGAAGAAAAACAATCAAACTGACAGTTCATGTGGCGTGTGGATGTGACAATTGTCACGTGTCAGTGATTATCTCAACCTCTGATATATTTCTGACCTCTGATATAGATGGTCACTCCACCCTATGGTCTCCATGTGAATATCTTACAAAAGTTACCAACTTTACCAGCTTTATGACCAAAAAAAAACCCAACAAAAAAAAAAAAACCTTTATGTAAATTTACACAAACAAAATTAAAAAGTGTAATGTTCAAGTCCTGTGGCTATACAATTGAAACAGTGTGTATTTGAATGTTTACGGCTTGGCCCATTTACATCAGTGGTAAGTGGCTGATATTTTTTAACTAAAGAACAATTTAACATTTAATTCTGTGATTAACATCATGCCACAAAAATAGTAAATAATAATGTTACATTTAAAGCTATGGAATACATATTACAACTATTCTCAGCACCCTAAAACACTGAACATGGAAGGGGGAATCTCCTCAACCAGCACCAATGTACAGCATCCACCTGGATGATGTGGTGGCAGCATATTGCGATAGGACGCCCACCACACACCAGCTTATTGGTAGAGAGGAGACAGAGTGATGAAACCAATCAGTATATGTATAGGGATGATTAGGAGACCATAATGATGGACAGAAGCCAATGGGCAAATTTGGCCAGGATGCCAGGGTTAAACCCCTACTCTTTTTTTCAAAGGACATCCAGGGATTTTTAATAACCACAGAGAGTCAGGATCTCAGTTTAACATCTCATCCGGAAGGTGGGGATTTTTGACAGTATAGTGTCCCCATCACTATACTGGGGCATTATGACCCACACAGACCACAGGGTGAGCACCTGCTTGTCTCACTAACACCTCTTCCAGAAGCAACCTATTCTTAAGTTTAGTCCCAGATTAAAACGCATATTTGAGCTGTTTTAACTGAAAGCAACTTGCACTGACATACACTATATTGCCAAAAGTTTTGGGACGCCAGACAGGCCTTTGGCTTTTAGCTCTGGTGCTAACTACTTACCTGCTACTTCATCTGACGCAAGACCAGCGGCTCCGGGGGACTGGGTACAAACTTGACGCACATACATTACACGCACATACCAACGGGAAGTAACACCTATGGGGCAGAGAAAAGCCCTTTTGAAACAGGACGATATCTGATTGGCTAAAACTCCTCTCAGGGGTGTGACAAACACCTAAGTTCAAATAGTCATATCGCAAGATAGTGAACTAGACAAGAGAACCAAGAATGAATGAGCAGAACTTGAAGAAAGAACCGGTCAGCCGTGACCAGAGTAAGCAGAACAACTAGTAACCATGGAGTAACAAGAAGAACAGATAAGCAGCTCATTCAAGCTGTGCAACTTTCACTCACTTTGCTTTTCTTTTACTTAATTTTCTTTTCCGCTTAAAGTCTCGTGCTCTAAGTTTTTCCACAAAGTTCAACCAATGACTTCAACTTTAACTCCAGCGACAAAGAGACTTCCTTTCATCTTTCCAGCAAGCTCAAATGTGATTGGGTTTTACCAAACACAATACGGACCCTGCGACAGGTCATCAACTTCGAAAACCCTTCTCTGCACGGCGACGAGAAGATTCACATTTAAAGTCACCTCAAGCAAGTACCTCCAGAGTCTAAACTGAACTGGTGCATTTAAATGAATGATTCATGGTTCGTTCAGGTCTTTGAAGTGCATATTTTGCTAGGAATTCTGTTCATCATATCACTCTCTTTCTTAAAACTCTTTCTCTCTCATTTCCTTTCTTACTGCAACGCGCGTGAATGTGAATGTGTGTGTTTGTGTTAGATTAGTTTGTGTTAGAATAAAGTCTCTTGTAGATTTTAAAAGAAAGTTTCTTGTATCATGTGCTTCAAAAATGTAATGTCTTAAACTGTCGATCTTAAAGTTACCGTGCTCTAATCAGTGTTTTCACGATTGTTGGATATTTATATCCGCTACAAGAGCTTATTATGGCGCGAGCAAATGAACGCTGGACGACTCAGTTGCTCGGTCGTAAACAACTCTTTATAAATTATGTTTTATCAACGTAGTTCGGGAGGAACAAGTCAAATAAGCTATCCAATTATCACATCTCAACCAGCTGTCAACAATCAGTAATCAACATATCTACCCAATCAGAATGAGTACAGGCATATATAACCAGTCAACTCACCCATGAATCCTCAACAGTTTTCAGCATCCCTCCACCACCCCGTTTCCTCACACTCACTCGGTTACGTCCTAACCTAGGTGCTTGATTTTATACACATGTGGCTATGTAAGTGATTGGAACACATGAATTCAATGATTTGGAGGGGTGTCCCAATACTTTTGGCAATATAGTGTATCTTAAAATATGCCAGTGCCATTATTTTGTTTCAAGATGCACACCAGTAATGTTTTTTTTTTCTTCTAGAGTACGTTTATAAAAGCTAATTAAATCTCCTAATTGAACTAAGGCCTAATCCCGGCTTAATCTAAGCCCTGTCTGTGAAACCAGCCACCTGCTGGTGATTTCACGAACGAGTGTTGCATGTGACTGGGTTGTATTTTGGAAACGTGGCAGTAATAGGCGTTTTGGTTGACTACCTACTGTAGCTGTGTGTGTGTGTAGCTGACTCATGGTCATGTATGGTTGGTTGTGGTGTGTGGTTTTTCTAACTGATGCTACAGTAGCATAATGGCTTGGTCAAATTTCTAGGCAGCCATGAGATTAAATGTAGAGCAAATGGAGACTGAGGCTGCAACCGAAATCCTAGGCAACTGACTTGCTGCCTCGCTGCCCTATCAGGCAATGACTTGAAAGGCAGTGTTTGTGCATGAAGGCACCTCACGAAACTGATTTCGGACAGACTTCTGAGGCAGCGTAAGAGTTTAATGATCTACCGCAATATTGCGCAAGCTTTGGTGAAAACTAAAATATTTGATTACTACAGTAGTAATTTCTCGCTAGGAATGACCTCAAAAGTGGAAAATATTGTTCAAAAATGTACATTTACAAACAAACTGACCAGCAAACGCAACTTTCGGATGCCATCTTTATTTTTCTAGCTCAACTGTCACAGAATGTAAAGCACAGGATTGTGGGATATCAAAGGCAGCGAAGCATCCATGCTGCCTTCAGAAATTGATCAGGTGAAGGTATCTCAGGAAACAGGAAGTGAAGCTAACTTTGGATTCGGACGTGCCTTGATGCCTTCCTACCTTGAAATGTGTCCTCCGAAGGCAGCATTTTCCAGTTTTCTGATGCAGACAGTTTTTTGGGGTTTTTTTTCTGAGATAATGGACTACACTAAAGTCTGCTATCAAAACTCTAAGAGCTCTGTGACAGTTTGAATAGCAACTGATTACCTCAGTCTCAAAGTCTCAGTGGTCTCAAAGTCAGTGTGTGTAGATGTTAATCGATGTGACTGTGGGTAATGTCCTAATTCTAGAGCAGGCGGGTCCATAGATGCTGACTGGCTGTAAATCTGGCGAGCAGACCATCACTCGTAATCAAGCTCTTGGGTAAAATGATTTCGGACTGAGTTTGTTGATCCACAGATTTGTCATGTAAATAAAGTTTCAGTGAAATTGATATCATTGCGAAATCAGAATGACCTCAAGAATGAATTCAAAACAACTGAATTTGCAACCAGATTCAAAGCTAGAGTTGAAAGACTCCTGTCCAACATGTTGCTTAATTGTTTGCAAATTAGATGGCTTATCTGTTTGTTTATTTGGACAGGTTTGTCTAACATGACCTTGTTCTTCACACAAGAAACATGTGATCCGAGCTAAAGATTGTGTAATCTTTGCCTTCATTTGTTAGCTTTACAGCCAAGTGGAGTGGATCTTGTTGTGCATTCAATATCACTGAAAAGACATAACGTACTCGGTTACTAACGTAACCTCGGTTCCCTGAAATATGGAACGAGTACTGCGTATGGGGGAAAAGTCTCCCTTTTTCCCCGCTACTGAAGCCTTTTCAATAACGCAGTGTAACTGCACCGTCATTGGTTCACTCATAGACAAGTTGTTGAACCAATGGCTGCGCAGCCTATGAGAAGAGAGCGCGCGCACATTCCCGCCAAAAGGGGCGGGGTAATGTGCTATATAAGTGAGCGAATCGCCATAGGCCATCAGGCCATATCGACTGAAGCGATGACCTAAGCCGCAGCCTCGTGGCACGGCAAGTAACGCAGTACTCGTTCCATATCTCAGGGAACCGAGGTTACGTTAGTAACCGAGTACGTTCCCTTTCGATATTTCACTCGTACTGCGTATGGGGGAACGAATTCAACCGCGCCGTGCCACGGCTGGGGAACGACAGAACTTGAGCAGGCACCAGAAGGGGCCGAGGACAAGTGAAGGCCGAAGCCGTCGTACCCTGTTACACTACGGAGGAGAGAACTCCTGAGTTTGTGATGTGCAAAAAGCGGAATATTAAGGGCCGCAAATTTACACTGAAAGGACCCGAGCATGCAAGGTCGGAACGTCCAACTGGTAGAATCTGACGAAAGTGGACGGCGAGGACCAGCCGGCCGCCTCACAAATGTCTTTGATAGAGACTCCACTGGACCAGGCCCATGATGAAGCCATGCCTCTAGTGGAATGGGCTCTAACTCCAATGGGGCAAGTAGCGCCTGCAGAGGAGTAAGAAAGGGCTATGGCGTCAACGATCCATCGTGATAGACGCTGCTTCGAGACCGGAGACCCTTTGGTGCGGCCACCAAAACAAACGAATAGCTGATCAGATTGCCGGAAGGGCTGTGATCGCTCTATGTAGACGCGCAAAGCCCTAACGGGGCATAGTGATTCTAGCTCTGGCTCGTCCGATGAACAGGGAAGTGCAGAGAGTGAGATCACTTGTGCTCTGAACGGCGTAGAGAGCACCTTGGGAACGTAGCCAACCCTTGGTTTAAGCACGACCGTAGAGTCGTTAGGCCCGAATTCAAGGCATGCAGGGCTCACAGAGAGTGCCTGCAGATCGCCAACGCGTTTAACCGATGCCAATGCAAGTAGCAGGGCAGTTTTAAACGTTAAGGGCTTGAGGCCTGCTAGACTTAATGGCTCAAAAGGAGGACCTTTAAGAGCCCTGAGGACCAAAGAGAGGTCCCAGGGGGGAACGGTGAGGGGACGAGGAGGATGCAATCGCCTAGAACCCCTCAGAAACTTAATAATCAAGTCGTTCCGCTCTACAGATTGTCCAGCAATGGGCGTGTGAAACGCCGCAATGGCTGCTACGTAAACCTTGAGCGTGGAAGGGGCTCGCCCCGAGTCCAGTCGCTCTTGGAGGAAAGTTAGTATGGAAGATACTTCGCATTCCTCCAGGTCTATGCTGCGTGTAGAACACCAGCTAGCAAAGACCGACCACTTCTGGGCGTAGAGACGTCTCGTGGACGGAGCTCTTGCCTGTGAAATGGTATCTAGCACATTCCTGGGGAGGTCAGACGGCTCCCGTCGAGGATCCACAGATGTAGAGCCCAAAGCTCCGGCTGTGGGTGCCAGATTGTTCTGTTCGCCTGAGAGAGGAGATCCCGTCTCAGGGGAATTGGCCATGGGGCTTTCGTGGAAAGCCGAAACAGCTCCGAGGTCCAAACCTGGCTCCTCCAGAGTGGGGCCACCAACAGAACTTTGTGTCCGTCCTCTCTGATCCGTCTGATGACCTGAGGGATCAGGGCGATCGGAGGGAAGGCATAAAGAAGGGTATTGGGCCAGATGTGGGCCAATGCATCGTCCTTCTTTGAGAAATAAGTTGGGCAATGAGAGTTGTCTTCTGAGGCAAAGAGGTCCACCTCTGCTTTCCCGAAGAACTCCCATATGGTTTGAACAGTCTGGGGGTGGAGCATCCACCCGTCCGAGGGGATGTTGTTCCGAGACAGCATGTCTGCTCCCAGATTGCTTTTCCCAGGTATATGAGTCGCTTTGAGTGAGCGAACTCTTGGGGAAGCCCATTCCAGAAGGCGTTTCACCAGAGCGCATAAGCGGCTGGACGAAAGACCCCCCTGGCGATTTATATATGAGACCACTGTCATACTGTCTGATTGGACTAGGACGTGGCGATCCGTCAGACGAGAATGGAAGGCTTGGAAGGCTCGTATCACTGCCAATAATTCAAGGCAGTTGATGTGAAGGTGGCTTTCCTCGTGTGTCCACGAGCCGAAAGCCGGGCTGCCCTCGCACAGGGCGCCCCAACCTGAGTTGGATGCGTCTGTCGAGAGAACCGTCCTTCGTGTTACCGCCTGTAGGGGTACTCCTAGAGTGAACCAAGTAGGGTTCATCCAAGGTTTCAGAGCCATTAAACAGGCCTGATTGACCTTGAGGCGAAGGCGCCCGTGACGCCAAGCGTAAGGAGGGACCCGGGTTTTCAGCCAGTACTGCAGGGGCCGCATGCGAAGCAGGCCGAGCTGGAGCACTGGGGAGGCGGAAGCCATGAGCCCTAGCAACCTCTGGAAGAGCTTCAGAGGGAGGTAGGCCTTGTTCTTGACGGAAGCCGCGAGCTGCTGAATGGCCAGAGCGCGCTCTGGTGAGACTACGGCCGTCATGCGGACCGAGTCGAACACTGCACCCAGGAACGAAATACGTTGAGTGGGGAGTAGTGAGCTCTTGGCTAGGTTGACCCTGAGACCCAGGCACTGTAAGTGGCTGAGGAGCACGGATCTGTGGTGTTCTAGTTCCGAACGCGAGCTGGCCAGGATGAGCCAGTCGTCGAGGTAATTCAAAACTCGTATTCCCATCTGTCTCAGAGGGGAAAGAGCCGCATTCATGCACTTCGTGAAAGTGCGGGGGGCCAGGGAGAGCCCGAAGGGGAGGACCGTGTACTGATAAGCCACACCCTCGAATGCGAATCTCAAGAATCGCCTGTGATGGGGGGCTATCTGGATGTGAAAGTAAGCGTCTTTCAGATCCAGCGAGCAAAACCAATCCTCGTGGCAAATCTGCGTGAGGATTTGTTTCAGCGTCAGGACTTTGAACTTTCACTTCATAAGGGATTATGATAAGCAAAAGTAGCCGGAATCTTTCAGTTTAAGGCAGTAATTTGAAACACAGCACAAGAAACTTGTATGCATGAAAAATCAAACAAGACTTTATTGAACTACTTCTATGATTACAAGAAACTACATGGCTAACACATACGCACACACACATTCGCGGAGTTGATAGAGTGAGTTATGAAGAAAGTCCCAACTAAAATCGCAACCTGAGAAACATCACCAAAGTAGAGCTTTGGCTTGATTCTTTCTGTTTAAAGGATTTTCACCAGTTTCTCCAATGAGACGCTGCTACGGAGCTTAGACACGCCCTGTACCGTTTCTCCTTTGTCCATTGATTGTATCGTGAAGTTCGTGGAACATTTTCCTGTTTTTATTAGTAACTTTATAAAGTTTCATAATATCTCCCTGGTACAGAATTTCAATGTTTAAATAATGTAAATGTTTAAATGTAATAATTCTGCCCCCTAGAGCCCAGCTAACACAGTTACATTGTGACGACGTAACTGGACCGGACCATATTCGTTGTAGCGACGTACCAAATAACGTTCCAGGGACGTAACTTTGTGATTCCCATATTTGTCATGGCAATGTTATAGTAGTACGTCTCTGTAACGTGAGGAGTGCGTCTCAACAACCAAACTGACACGTTATACAAACGTAACCAGATCAGCTCATAGTAGTCGCAGCGACGTTCCAAACAACGTTCCAGTGACGTAACTTTGTGATTCCCATATTCGTCGTGGCGACGTTATAGCGGTACGTCGCTGGAACGTGACAATAACAAAAGTTCGTACAGATCGTAAATCTAATCTAATTGAGAGGTTTAGTCCAAATTTTCTGAATAAACTCGATCACTTTATATAATGAACAAATTGAATACACAAGTGCATATACAAACAAGTACAAATGAGCTTCCATTTATGTTCGCTAATTAATGTTTATATGTGAATAAGTCTAAACTCAAACTGTATATTGCATTAAGCGAACAAGTCTCTTCAGAAAATTTGGACTAAACTGCTCCATTCATATGGATCACTTTTACAATCACTTTATGAACTTTTAGAAGTGTCAAAGTGTTAGTTGCATGGTCTGTAAATTGAGGGACAGAAAACTCTCAGATTTCATTAAAATATCTTCACTTATGTTTCGAAGATGAACAACACATTCTTGCATGTTCGGAATGACATAAGGGTGAGTCTTTTTTTTTTTTCATTTTTGTGTGAACTAACCCTTTAGGCAGGCGTACACTTTGTAAGTTCGAACACTCAGTAGTTTGTGAGCCCTTGCATACAAGTTAGTTAACCCGATAATCATGTCAAAGCAGTTGGTACATTGCACGACTGCACTACACAGCTTTTCTTTGTTTTAAAAACAGACTTAACATTTATCTATTATGGGTCCTAATTAGGAGACGATGAGCACATTAAGCTTTGTGCCATTGCGTTTATATTTATCAAGCAGTAAAAATGCCCAAAACAAGAAGCTTGTGGATGAGATGATGAGTGGAAGGAGATTTTGGATTGTATTTGATAGTATTGAACACATTTATAAAAGCTTTAAACATGCCCTTTCAATCCGAATGAAATGTCAATTGGACCCAGCCAATTCATTCCAACTAACATGTGACTTTTTATTCCATCTGTGCTACTAGTCTGATTAAAGTCTGATTATTAGAGCCCATGTAAACACAGCTAACGTTGCTGCTATAGCTTTAGATTTAAAATAAAAAAAGTTATAGGGTTGCCAAGCAGGCTATGTGATGTGATTGTGTATAATTTGGGACTATACAATAGCTGCATTTACATGGACCCTAATAATTAATTTGTAATCGGACTAGTTGCACAGTTGAATTAAAGGGATAAGTTCACTCAAAAATGAAAATTATGTCATCATTTACTCACCCTCAGCTTGTTCCAAAGCTATAAAATAAGATATTTTAAAGAAAGTTTGTTACCAGGCTGCTTTGGGCCAACATTGAATTCCATAGTAGAAAAAATACTATGGAAATCAATTGTGGTTTTTAACAGAAGAAATGTATACAGCTTTGGAACAAGCTGAGGGTGAGTAAATGATGACAGAATTTTCATTTTTGGGTGAACTATCCCTTTAAGTCACATGCAACCATGTCATTCAGAATAAATTTGCCAGATTTTAAAATTTCATTCTGATTGTAAGGGGTGGATTAAACCTTTTCTAATCTGTTCGATAGGACATGTAAACACTTGATCGGATTAAAAAATGAAATTTGAAAGTGTAAAACATGTGGAATGATGTAGAAATGATGCAATGACATACAAAACTAACCACTGTTATTGAATGAATGCAGTGTAATAAATGACTGTTGTCATAAAATTTTAAAATGCTTCTGTTTAGTTTTAAGCATTTTTACTGCTTGATAAATATAAGCAGCACGGCACATAGCTTCATGTTCTCTGTGTCTCCTAATCAGGACCTGGATTGATAAATATAAAGTCTGCTTTTTGAAACAGAAAAGCAATGACAGGATGATGGTTAATACGCACCAACAGCGGGAAAGTCTAATTTTGGACAGACAGTGCATTTTTATATATCAAATCCGATTTCTAAATAAATGTAGACATCAACTATATTCAGATTCATCAATCACAATGATTTCATTCTGAATTAAATAAAAAGTGTAAATGTATCAAATAGTAAAATTGCTGACCCCTCAAATTCAGAATTATTAACATCTCTTTGTCTCTGTGAGTAATTGAATTGTGAAATTCAACCCTGTGAATTACCTGTTTGTCCTCCTGAGCCTTTTAACGAGAAGGCTGCTTTTATGGCTGGATGCTGATTGACACACCTTTTGACCATGTTCTCACATCCAGGACAACAAAATGATCAAGCAGACCTGAAACAAATGACCCATGATTGAAATCACTTAAATCCATGAATAAATGAATTTAATACCCACCCCTGCTTATCATTATTGTCTTGTTGTTGCTGCACAGGCTGTCTCTCCTCTAGCTGGTGAAAATAAAAAGTATGTCAGATTTATAAGAACGAATAGACTCACACATACCGTTAATGTTAAACCAGTAAGTGGAAACAAAAGAGAATATTTTGTTATAAACAACTCTAAATCATTGATTTGACTGGTTCATTGTCATTACAAAGAATTTAAGTAAACAAATCGTTAAGTAATTAACCGTTTCTTTTATACAGATTTTATTGAGTTTTCAATATGGTTCACGTGAGCTTCATGGAGGCCAGGCAGGGTCTAAAATTAACAAACACTCCCCAGTAAACAATTACCGTCTTTCAACGTTGAAATATGGTTGAAAATAAGTCGGTCCGCCTTGGACTGGTTTACGACGTGATTTCAACTAAGTAGTTTAGGCTGGACTGTTTGACTACGTGTTTTCAACTGATCATGTTTTCAACTGATAATCTAAAGACAGCTAAATAATCTGTTATACATGCTAAAACAACGGAGAAAACAAATTACCAAACCATGTTCATTATTATCTTAAATAAATGTAAATAGTTTTACATATTCCGTCAAAGTTATAATTGAAACTGCGATTGAGGTGCAATGAGGATTCATACATTGCAATAATTACCCCACCCCACCAGGTGGCGGTAATGCACCATTAAAGATAGTTGCCAACCGCCATAAAACCGAAAGAAGAAGAAGCGAAGAGGCGCGAAAAAAGCCCAGCCAACCGTCAGATTCCAGAAAGCTCTTCACGACTCTAAGCGAAAGCAGCTGTGTAAAGTAAGTATGACAAAATAATTAGATATGATAGCAAAATAAGTGTAACGTTATAAACGTTTACCTTATTTCAACCAAACCGGGCTTTTTTTTTTTATTGTAAACGTAATTACTGTAGCAGTAGCTAGCTAGACATTCGGCTACCACGAGTGTCCACAGCCACACCACACGGATGGACAGTTAGCTAATAAATTACCCAAATGCGGATATTAATAAGCCATTAAGGTTTAACTGTTTGTGATTATTTTGTAACTTAGTTATGTTATATCGAGGTAGATATCCAGGTTAATTAATTTTAGCTTAGTTTATGCTATTTATAAACTTCCTTTACAACATTACCTCAGCTAGGTTGCCTAACTTAACTGATAGAATTTAGCTGTACGGCTAAGTGTTTAGTTTTGTGTTTTTTCTTTAAGGTAGCAAGCTCAAAACCCCATTGTTAGCTAGATGGTGTTCAAGATTGAGGAGACGTCACGCGTTTCACTCCGCGAAGGCGCCGCCATTTTAGGTGGCTATCCGTCGCCATCAGAGTCCTGCAACAGGTCGGGGACGTTACCCTTATTAATGTGGATAAAACGGGTGGTGACATTCCTAAAATTCACGGGCGAGGATGTGGGCGGATAATGAACTCCTTGCGGGCGGGTAGTAGCAGATGAAAAATATGTGCTTGAAGAGCTCTTTTCCAAAACGCCATTAAAAAAAAAAATTGTCATATAATTTTTGCTCCATCAACGTGTCATGCCAAATCCTTGTTTAAAATGTAGGCTACTGCAAGATTTAAACGGATAAATCCTCTCGACTAATCAGAATTCGGTTAACTATTAACAGATGTTTGTTCATATAACTTTAATTCCTCAAAATGAGTCAAACAAATCTTATTCTCTCTCTTTTTCTTGTTTTCGGTGCTGATGTAGTGACGCGTTCATGTAAACGTAGCAGCAAAAGTAATGATTATGAATATGTAAAATGTTGCAATGAGAAATTCGTGTCAGTCATGTCTATAATGGAGAATGCACGTAACATTTATTTTCCGTGTTCGCATTAATGAGGAAAAGACAAAAGACATTTTTTAAAAGACAAACCATACATTTTTTGAAAAAACAAAAGGATTTATAGCGTTTTTTTTTTTTTTTTTCGTTTTTTTTTAAGGATTTATAGCGTTTTGAAAAAAAAAAAAAATAGGCTACTTTGATTTATCATAAACCATATTGTTGTTTGATTTAAAGGTGCCCTTGAATTAAAAATTGAATTTACCTTGGCATAGTTGAATAAGAAGAGTTCAGTACATGGAAAAGACATACAGTGAGTTTCAAACTCCATTGTTTCCTCTTTCTTATATAAATCTCATTTGTTTAAAAGACCTCCGAAGAACAGGCGAATCTCAACATAATACCGACTGTTACGTAACAGTCGGGGTGTACGCCCCAATATTTGCATATGCCAGCCCATGTTCCCAACATTATGAAAGGCATTAGACAAGGGCAGCCAGTATTTAACGTCTGGATCTGTGCACAGCTGAATCATCAGACTAGGTAAGCAAGCAATAACAACAGCGAAAAATGGAAGATGGAGCAATAATGACTGACATGATATCATGATAGTTTTAGTGATATTTGTGAATTGTCTTTCTAAATGTTTCGTTAGCATGTTGTTAATGTAGGCTATTGTTGGTTAAAGTTACCATCGTTTCATACTGTATTCACGGATACAAGAGCCGTCGCTATTTTCATTTTTAAACACTTGCAGTCTGAATAATTCATAAACACAACTTCATTCTTTATAAATCACTCCAACAGTGTGTAATGTTAGCACGAGATTTAAAGGGCCAGTAGCCCCTGAATCGGTGCATAGTTAATGATGCCCCAAAATAAGCAGTTAAAAAAATTTATTTAATAAAATCTATGGGGTATTTTGAGCTGAAACTTCACAGACACATTCAGGGGACACCTTAGACTTATATTACATCTTGTAAAAAAACGTTCGATGGCACCTTTAATAATCATTGTTCAACATGTTCAGACTGAGCCAACAAACAACAACAACATTTTAACTGGATAAATAAATAAAAATAAAGCACTTTAATTGGAAGGATTTTGTATGGGTCAGGTAACGGGCCAAATATTAACGGGTCTGACTCTGGGTGGGTGCGGATTAAATTTTGATATCACGGGTGACGGGTTGGATCTGGTGCTGAACTTTGCGGGGGCGGGTCTCCAAAAACGGACCTGTGCGGGACTCTGGTCGCCATGGTTGTGACAGAGCAGCTTGATATGCGTTTGCATTTTCTCTACAGTACACACTAAAAAAAAATATTCAGTGGCTTAGAAAATATCTCAGTAATAATTAACTTTATTAAATTAAGAAAATCTCTGAATATAATTTACTTGATTGAGTTGAACATATACATTTTTCTAAAATTTAGTTATAAAAAAATCACTAAAAGAATTTTGTATATTTGACTAACCAATTATTTATACAATTAATATATTTGTGAAATTTCTATCAAAATATTTGAGAATGGAGAATTAAACTGATCTCAAGAACCACAAATATTACTTAATATTATTACAAGAAAGATATCCTTACAAAACGTTGGCAGTCCTTGAGAGAATCCAGGATTACACTATTTAAATTGAAGCAAGCATCATGATGTCTGCACATAAATGTACCTCCTATAATTAGCAAGCACTATAAAACTTTGTTTATAATGTTTAAAAATCAAATCAATTTCAAAAATGTACAATGTCAACATACTTATATTACTGTTGCAGATATGACATACTTAAGAAGTTGGAGAAAAAGAAAAGCAGAAGTTAATGCCATTGCTCAGTTGGATAGTGATGACAACCTTGATATTCATTCGCTACCAAGTGATAGAAGTGATGGTGATGGACTTCAAGAAGTTGTACAAGATAACGAATCCGATTATGGATACACAGAGCATGTAGAATCCTCTGACTCTGAGCCTGAAATCCTGAGTTTACACCCTGACAGTGATACACCAGATATTGGCTGTGATTTAAGGACTTGGTCAACAAGTAATTCAATCACTCAAACGTCATTGAATGAGCTACTAGGCATCCTACGTAGACATGGGCACCAGCTGCCAAAGGATGCACGCACCCTCCTTTCAACCCCCAAAACCGTTGAATGTCTTTCTAGATGTAATGGGCAGTACATTTATTATGGTTTAGAACAAGGCATTAAACTAAAGATTGCACAGTGCCAATCCTTTTCACAAAACCTTGTTGAGTTGTGTGTGAACATTGATGGCGTACCACTTTTTAAATCAAACAGTGTTCAATTTTGGCCCATATTGGCACAGTTTCACAATTTTGATCCTTTCATTGTTGCACTTTTCTGTGGAACAGCAAAGCCAAGTCCTTTGGATGATTTTGTCAAAGACCTTTTGGAAGAGTTTCAGCATCTCAAAGCTGTTGGGATGGAGTATGAAGGTCAACTTTATGCTATCAGCCTTAAGGCCTTTATATGTGATGCACCAGCAAGATAATTTTTAAAGTGCATAAAAAACCACAATGGGTACTCCAGCTGTGAAAGGTGTTTGGCCAAAGGATCGTGGGAAGGTAGAGTGGTTTTTAACAGTCATGAGAGCTTTAGAGCAAGAACAGACGAGGAGTTCAGTCAAGTACTGTATGAAGATCACCAGACTATAAAAAGCCCACTTATTGATGCAGGCATACCTTGCGTGAGCACTTTTGTGTTAGACTATATGCATTTGATTTGTTTAGGAGTAGTAAAACGTGTTCTAGTCTTTTTGTCTCGGGGTCCAAAAGTGTGCCGGCTATCTGCAAGACAAAAAGATGAGATCTCAGAAAAACTAAACAAGCTGAATGGATCCATGCCAAGTGAGTTTGCAAGGCAGCCCAGGGGTTTGAGGGAACTGGATAGATGGAAAGCCACTGAATTTCGACAGTTTGTTTTATATACTGGAACAAATGTTCTTCGAAATGTAGTTTCACGTGAAGTGTATACTCACTTTTTGACATTGACAGTGGCTCTGTCAATCCTGCTGAGCTCTGATGAGAACACACGACGTTCATATATTGCATATGCTGAGGAGCTTCTAAAATACTTCGTTAAAAGGTGTGATGACCTTTATGGAAAAACATTTGCAGTCTACAATGTGCACTGCCTGTTGCATCTGCATGAAGATGCTTCTCGCTTCAACTGTTCACTAAATGACATCTCATGTTTCCCATTCGAAAATCATCTGCAAGTAATAAAAAAATTGGTCAAAAATAGCCACAATCCAATCGCTCAAGTAACAAAGCGGATGAGTGAGATTGAAAATGCAAAGAAAGGCATCAACAAGCCTCAAGAGCCAAGGTCATGTTTTTATATATCAACCAAAGATAAAGACCACTGCTTTATGCTTCACAATGAAAATTTTGCATTTGTGAAGGAAAAAAGGCAAGATGGAACTTTGGTATGTGATGTGCTGAGCCAAAAGGACACAAGAGACTTTTTTAAGAAGCCATGTGAGTCAAGGCTATTGAATATAGTCTATGTTCAAAGAAAACGGACAAAGACAAAGTTATTGCAAACCAAAGACCTTTACCGGAAAGTTGCTTGTCTCCCTTGTGAACAAGGGCATGTCCTTTTTCCTCTCCTCCATGGAATGGAGCACAGGAAATGAACACAAGTAACGTATGTAATATTTACTATTATTCAAAATAGTAGTGCACTGTTAGCATCATGTAGAAAAGGAAATGTGTAGTTCTAAATTAAATAATCTAATTGTGTTTTAGGCAATGGTATACGCACGGGCTGTTTGGGTGGAGAATGGGAAGCAGATGGAAGGAGTTTTGCCATTGAACTGGATTGACACAGAGACCAAAGTGGTGCGATGGCCTCTAAAAAACGTGTCTGTGGCACATAAGCGCCTTTTACAACCACAAGAGGACTGGTTAAGCTTTGAATTTGTTAAAGTCAAAGTCACATCAGGTGAAAAAAAAAATTTTTTTTGAATGTTATTTCTGGCTTTTTTTAAGCCGTAGTTCCCTGACAAGCCACGCAAAATCGCATTCATTATCGAAGTCGATATCTGCGATAATGAACGCGATATTGTGTGGCTTGTCAGTGAACTACGGCTCTGTCTATTAAAAGGCGCTCCATTTGAAAGCAGGTGATGGCGATTTAGCGGTAATCAGGGAACCGGCTTTACTGATGAAATACACGTGACAATTCCTTACGATATATCCCCCAGCCCTAATTACTATCGTTAGTAGTGTTTGTGTTCATTCTTGATTTTTAGTAAGCCGACAGGAGTGTGAAAAATATAATTACACCTCAGCTCAAACCGAAGAGGAGGACACAGTCAGTCAAAAGAGAATGAAGAAAAGAAGGAAATTTGAAGATTATGTTCAAGGTAATTTATTTGGTCCTATTTAAGGACATGCATTAAACAATGAGCATATAATGTAAACAATCACATATCATAAGTGACAAATATAATATTGGCAGGGTCAGATTTGTCTCCTGAGGAGGATGAGTCCTTGCCAGACAAGAAAAAGGGTGAGTACAGTTTAAGTTGTTTGTGTAAACTGTATTAGTATTCATCGTTATCTTACTGTGATTAATTTCATTGTGCATGTTCTTGTCTAGAGGATACAGTGTTGCTTCCGGTTCCTCCGCCAAAGGGTGAGTAAAATAGCTGGGCTGGTCCAGTGGTATAATTCAGTCATCAAACTTCAGGGAATAGTTGGCAATAAGAGTTTTTCTGTCATTTAAGTTGCTGTACTGCTTCTGGTTTTGGAATTTCTTTTAACAACCACAGGACAAAATGCAATGCTGCTCGAGTTACCTGCACCCCCAGAACTGGCTAACACCACCAGTAGACAACCAGAGAGTCCTGCATCTTCAGACAGTAATTTCATGTTTTTATTTATTCTACTTGCTCACAATGCAAATGGAATATAAAGTATTTTTAAGTCTGGGTTCAAAACAAAGTATTTCAAACATTCCTGTTCCTTTTTCAGTTTCTGGATGTTCTTGTCCAACGCATCACCGTTCACCCACAAGGTCTGAATCCTTAGAAGCATTTAGTCCAGAGTCAGCCAGTAAGTCAGTAAAAAATTTTTTTTTAAATTGGCTAGTAAATTTTTTTTTTTTTTTTTTTTTTTCCATGTCCATGATCAATTGCATTCTTCATAGTTGTCAATTCTCCTACCTCACTCATTGACATTATTGCAGGAGCAAAAAAAAGATTTCATTGAGCTTCACACTTTTTTTTTTTTTTTTTTTGTTAAGGGTCTAGGCTTTCACGCACACCTCAGCGTGGAGTTCGAAAGCCATCACAGTCCGGGAGCAGAAAGAGTCGGGCGTCCTCATCCAGTGAGTCCATGATTAATTTCATTCTTCATCGTTGTCAATTCTCCTACCTCACTGACATTATTGCAGGAGCAGCTGTCTTTAAAAAACTATTTCAATGAGCTTCAATGCTGTTTTTTTTTTTATTTTTCAGGATCTAGGCGTTCTCGCACACCTCAGCGTGGAGTTCGAAAGCCATCACAGTCCGGGAGCAGAAAGAGTCGGGCGTCCTCATCCAGTGAGTCCATGATCAGTTGCATTCTTCATAGTTGTCAATTCTCCTACCTCACTTACTGACATTATTGCAGGAGCAGCTGTCTTTAAAAAATGATTTCAATGAGCTTCAATGCTGTTTTTTTTTATTTTTCAGGATCTAGGCGTTCTCGCACACCTCAGCGTGGAGTTCGAAAGCCATCACAGTCCGGGAGCAGAAAGAGTCGGGCGTCCTCATCCAGTGAGTCCATGATCAGTTGCATTCTTCATAGTTGTCAATTCTCCTACCTCACTTACTGACATTATTGCAGGAGCAGCTGTCTTTAAAAAATGATTTCAATGAGCTTCAATGCTGTTTTTTTTTATTTTTCAGGATCTAGGCGTTCTCGCACACCTCAGCGTGGAGTTCGAAAGCCATCACAGTCCGGGAGCAGAAAAGGTCGGGCATCCTCATCCAGTGAGTCCATGATCAGTTGCATTCTTCATAGTTGTCAATTCTCCTACCTCACTTACTGACATTATTGCAGGAGCAGCTGTCTTTAAATCTTAATGAGCTTCAACTTTTTTTTTTTTTTCAGGATCTAGGCGTTCTCGCACACCTCAGCGTGGAGTTCAAATGCCATCACAGTCCGAGAGAGGCTTATTCCCCATGTCTCAAGCTAGTACGTCCATGGTCAATATTTATTATTGTATGATTCTTTAATAATCATAAAGTAACAAAAATAAATAAATTAATGTATTTTCTTCCACAGAATACCAGAAGTCAGTGCTTGGAAAGCTAGTTGAACTTCTTGATGAGATAAAAAGAGTCGGAAGGCACTATGAGCCGCTGAATTCTGCTGTCCATGTTGCTAGGCTAGAAACCTTTGAAGATTTTGCTGAAGAAGAGGCACGTCTCAAGGAACGCAACCTCTGGGAACAAAGGGTATGATTTCTACAGAAATTGGACTAAACCGTCAATAAGACTAGACCTCCAAGTCTCCAAAAAGTCTAAATTATCTATATTGTGCAAAAAATATGCTTTTCGCAGCATCTGTTAACATGCACACAGCTTTATAGGATGTGTTATTGCAGTGGTTCCCAACCACATTCCTGGAGTACCCCCAACACTGCACATTTTCCATGTCTCCTTTGTCTGACACACCCATTTCTGGTCTTGGAGTCTCTGCTAATGAATTGATGACTTGATTCAGGTGTGCTTGATCAAGGAGACATGCAAAATGTGCAGTGTTGGGGATACTCCAGGAATGTGGTTGGGAACCACTGTGTTATTGTATGGATGAGTCAACATGACTAGTTTTAAGCTTTAAGCTCAATCTGGCAACAATCAGTATATTTACAACACCATTGGTTTATTCATAATGTATTGAATGGCTTTTCATGTGTCATGTACAGGTGTCCCAGCTCTCAAAGGTGGGAGGGAGGAATAACAAGGACTGCGTCCATAAAGTAATGGGCAGGTATTAAACAACTGTCACATGCTCAGAATATAGAATGTATTATGCAGTTAAATTTTTACTCATTGCCTGCTCTGTTTGCCCTCCTCTTAGCACATAGAAAAGCATAAATGCAGAAAGAGACGATTCATTAGGAATAATGCAAGCACAAAGGAATATTTGTAGAATGTAGGCGTTGACCTCACTATATGATTTTCTGCATGTTTTCTCAGGCTTTTCACCAACACTTTCAACATGAAGGGGCGGGGTCGCAGTGAGAAAAAAGCCTTCCAGGATACCGTTCTTTACTCTGTGGTAAAAGGTAACTGCAATTTTCATGTTTATACAGGTGTTTCTCAAATTAGAATAGTGGAAAAGTCCATTAATTTTAGGAATTCAACTTAAAGGTCCAATATGTAAATTTCTTCGCCGCTAGGGGTTGCTAACCTCCTACAAGACACGCGACACGAGTCCCGCGAATATAAAGGAATATTGACAATTCTACCGAAATACAAGGAAGTGTTGAATTACTACTCACAGCTCAGTTTATTAGACGAATGAAACTTGCAGCACTGTTTCACTTGGTCAAACCGTTACACGATCAAACTAAACTAGTGTATTGTAAGTTATAATGTTATTCTATGTGTTAGTTTGTCTGTATGAGACTAGCAGTAATTTCAATTTTTATATTCATTAGAATAACATACAGATCCTATTCTAACATTTCATCATGTAAACTATATAACATTGATTAGTTTTACGTACATTTTCTTACCTGTCTAATAAAGTACATGTAAGAGCAGCGTCAAGTGGAAGTTAGTCTCGGACGTAGAGCTCTCGACATCTCGAAAACACCGCGCTGATGTTGATCCACGTTTTAGTTCTCCTTTTTTTATCTAAAGTCTGCTTGCCATGGTCCATAATGTTTGAACGAAACAACAAGCGTGCAGATAGACATTTCGAACTACACAGTTGTCCACGTCTGTCGCCTTGGTTACAATCAGAGGGCTCTGGTTACTATACAGCGGAAACCAGGGAGAACGTGGATATTACGTCAGTGACAGGCGACAAGTGAAAAACATTTCTGGGATGGACAATTATTTAAAATTTTAAATTTCTCTGAAATTAAAAATCTTTGGGGACTTTTGGGATATTGTAAGTACACAACTGCAGGAAATATATAACACTGTTCAAGTGATTTGGTAATATTTTATTACAAAATTCCTACATATTGGACCTTTAACAGGTGAAACTAATTTATTATATAGACTCATTATATGCAAAGTGAGAGATTTCAAGCCTTTATTTGTTATAATTTTGATTATGGATTATGAAATCCACAAATTCAAAATCTCAGAAAATTTGAATATTACATCAAAATTGATTTAAAAAAAAAAAAAGGGGGGGGATTTTAAATCCAGAAATGTTGGCTCTCTGAAAAGTATAATCATGCATATGTACTCAGTACTTGTTTTTTTAAACGGAGTTTATTTTATTTTTATGTATTAGAACAAAACTGTGTGGTGTCTATATTAAGGCACTGGGCATTTCAAATATTTTTGAAATCGTACATATGCATGATTATACTTTTCAGAGGGCCATCATTTCTGTATTTACAATCTTTTTTTTTCTTTTTTTTATGTAATAATCTGAGATTTTGAAATTGGGGGTTTAAGCCAATATTCATCAAAATTATAACAAAGGCTTGAAATATCTCACTTTGCATGTAATGAGTCTATATTAGAGGTGGGCATAGATTATTTTTTTTTAATCTAGATTAATCTTGGAATTAATCTAGATTAAAATGGCTCATTTGAATTCTGCCGAAGACATTCAGAATATGTGAGCTACCCAAATAATAGGTGCGTCCCAATTGGCGTACTTATGCACTATTCTATGACGTTTTTAAGTATAAATAGTGCAGTAGTGCGTTCACACAGAAAATTCCAAAAAGAAAAAGTGCACTTTAAATACCCGGATGATGCACTAAATTAACGGAAAAAACGAAGTGTGGAATGTTGGACACTTTGTGCACTCAACTGTCGCAGCTTTAATTACGTAATGGAGGGGAAGGGAGGATCAGACTCCGTTGTTAAATGACAAAATAACCTTATATAATTCACACACTACATGGATGAGTGCAGTGCACAAGTACATAGTGTAGAAGTGCATAGTGTATAGTGCGTCATTTGGGACGCAATTAGTGTCTAAAAGTAATCCGCCATTTCGTCCAACAAAGCAGACAGGAGTTAGAAGATTAACCTCGGTGGAGTTAAACTTGAAAAATTTTGTATATTGACATCTTTCCGCGTTTGAAACAACATTGATTCTCATGTTCATTCATGTTTATTTGATGCTATAAATGGACTCGTAGTAAGAAATGATCGGTTTACGAGCCTCTTGAGTCAATCTGTCACGACCATGGTCACGACACATTAAAGAGCAACAAAACGTTTTTTATTGTTTGAATTTCTTAAAAAAACTACACAGCTTTAAAGCTGGGACTTGGTTTAATATCATAAGTAACCTGCTCTGTCTTGTTTATCTGCTAACCCCCAGCGCATCCAAGATGTAGATGTCTTTGTTTCTTCAGTAGAACACAAATTAAGATTTTTGACTCCAAACGCTACCGTCTGTCAGTGGTACAATGCAAGTCAGCGGGAACTTGGACTATAAGAGTAAATAAAACACGACAGACAAATCCAAATGAAACCATGCGGCTCGTGACGACACATTGATGTCTTAAGACACGAAACGATCGGTTTGTGTGAGAAACCGAACAGTATTTATATAATTTACCTCTAATACACCACTATGTCCAACTGTATTCATCAGTCGATTCGTGAGGTCTGATCGCGCTCTGACAACGGAAGTGATGTCTAGCACTCATTGAAGTATATGCGCGAGACATCACTGCCGTTGTCAGAGCGCGATCAGACCTCACGAATCGATTGATGAATACAGTTGGACATAGTGGTGTATTAGAGGTAAAAAATGATATAAATACTGTTCGGTTTCTCACACAAACCGATCGTTTCGTGTCTTAAGACATCAATGTGTCGTCACGAGCCGCAGGGTTTAATTTGGATTTGTCTGTCGTGTTTTATTTACTTTTATAGTCGAAGTTCCCGCTGACTTGCATTGTACCACAGACAGACGGCAGCGCTTGGAGTTAAAAATCTTAATTTGTGTTCTACTGAAGAAACAAAGACCTCTACATCTTGGATGCGCTGGGGGTAAGCAGATAAACATCAAATTTTCATTTTTGGGTGAACTATCCCTTTAACGGCAATATATTTTTTTTATCGCCCGATAAAGAGTCTCACATTAACGCAGCACGTTAACGCCGATAACGGCCCACCACTAGTCTATATAATATATTAGTTTCACCTGTTAATTTGAGTTCCTGAAATTAACTTTTTCATGACATTCTAATTTGAGAAGCACCTGTATATATCTAATTTAGCTTACCAATTCTATTTCTTTTGGGAAGGTATGCAAATCCATGCAATTGTTAATTGATAAAATATAAATACAATGTGTAGTAGGGGCCTTAACGCTGCATTCACACGGGGCGCCGGCGTTAACGCTTCTCGTTTACTTTGAATGGGTGACGTCATGCGTTGCCGAACTGAATTGTGGGTTCCGTCGCGTCGCTTCACTCGCGTTGAAAGCGGCAGAAGTTGAAGATTTCTCAACTTTTCAAGTGCCAACGCAGGCGTCATCCAATCAGATCGCCCTATGCAAATACCCTAGAGCAGTCGCAGCCAATTGCGTTCGTGCAACACCGGAAAGTAATGTGATTGGCTGTAATCACTATAACGGTCGCGTCAACACAAGCTTCAGACACGCCCTCCATCAAGCGTTGACGCCCCGCGTGAATGCAGCGTAATGATGTAAGACGTGGTTTATTCATGCACCATCTAATATATTTTCTTTTGCAGCCACAGTAATGAAGTGGAGTAAAACAGCCACAGAAGTGGAAATCAGGGCTGCCATGGCTGAGACACTTAAACATGCTCCAGGGAGAGCTGGAGGTGGAGGTCGCAAAGTGTGACCATTTAGTGTACATTTTCTTAGAGTTGTGTTTTGTTGACTCTTGGAAAGTGAACTGTGTTGTGTTGGTTACTGGACCAACCTATGTTTATTGCACTGACTCTAATGTGAAATCTGTGTTGGTTACTGGACCAACCTATGTTTATTGCACTGACTCTAATGTGAAATCTATGTTGGTTATTTGACTGTTTGCACTATTTAAAATGTGCTGTTTTAATAAAGTTATTATAAGCTAACCCTTTAAAGCTTTGTTTCATTCATATGTTAATATAAAATGTTATTTGGCATGTTAATGTGGACTTGAGAATTGACAATAGGCATTTAGTAAACGTTAAAGATCGACCTGTTTTCAACGTTGAAAAGTTGGACAAATTTGACGTCTTTTCAATTTTCATTTTCAACCTTCAGTGGACCGTAATTAGACGTTGAAGATCGACCTGTTTTCAACGTTGAAAAGTTGGACAAATTTGACGTCTTTTCAATTTTCATTTTCAACCTTCAGTGGACCGTAATTAGACGTTGAAGATCGACCTGTTTTCAACGTTGAAAAGTTGGACAAATTTGACGTCTTTTCAATTTTCATTTTCAACCTTCAGTGGACCGTAATTAGACGTTGAAGGTTTACGTCTATTCAACGTCTAATAGACGACTTTTTGCTAGCTGGGTCTACTACAGTTGCCGTTTAACGAATATTGTGATTATTCTGCCGTTTATAGCATTATATAACGTTACATTTAAAATAACTAAAAGAAAAATATAAAACTGTCTTAGATTTTAACGTTACCTCAGACCGCCTCACGGGGACGCTAGCGCTCGTGCGCACATTAACCAAACGTAACTTATTTATGAAATACATTTAGAAAACCACAAACACTGCACTAACATTACTCATCACAAGTGATATTTAGTGTCACATGGGCAAAAACGATGAATAAAAGATTTGTGGGGCTTACCTTTTACTCTGTGTCCGTCTGCTGGAAGTCGACCGTTAACTGTTACAGAACAAAATGATGCAAAATGATTTGACTCGCTTGGTTATTATATATAAACATGTCCATAACTTTTAGCGCTCTAACGGTTAAACAGAAACGGCATGCATCTTGCAGAAGAACATTGTAGCCGGAGCTACTTCTCTCTGTTTATGTCTATGACGAATCACGCAGGTATTTGTGCTACTCCGCAGTGGTTCCTACCAGACTGGTCTAAAATAGTCTGAATATAAACACTTATTCTAGGTGTACCATAATAATTCAGGGTCCAACAAAAACACGGTTTGGAAAATGTATTCATGTTGTACATTCCTATTGTATAATTTTTGTAAATTTTGAACACAAAAAGTTACACATCTGGAAAGTTATCAGGAGACCTATAGACCACGTCGCTACAACGTTCTCCGTGGGATTAACCAGCAACATCTTTTGAGGACGTGCCCGCGACGTTTCTGGAACGTTAGCCAAAAATGGAACATTACCACGACATCCTCACAAGGTTGTCATAAAGTAATGTCACGCTGACCAAATGACGACTAACTGACGACGTCGTCACAACGTACTGTGTTTGCTGGGGTGACGTTAGTGTTTGTTTTTTCCACATTTATCATTATGCGATTCTTTTGAAGATCATTCAAATGAAACAAATTAAAACAAACCATATAGCCGACTTCCTGAGAATGAGAGCTTTCTTGTGATATATGACTTGTCTGTTTTATGAAATGTGTGAAAAATTCATATTCACATTTCTTCATCGTAGTCAAGGGGTGAGGGCGTCCCACCTGGATTACGCAATTTTTTTGTCAAAATGACTGATTTTGTGCCAATTTTCAGTTTTATTTCTAATTAGGACACCAGAATTACCAGATTATGTATTATCCTTACAAAAATGTCCTGTGGTGTCCCACGTCTCACTGCAGCCTGAGGTGGACATCCAGCACTACCCACATCCAAGCTACTGCATCCTAAGGCTTGTGTGTTGACATACTTACATGACTTCACTAGCACAGTTTCAAACAATAGTGAATCTACCTTATTACCTCTCTGTTCCTTTGTTTTTCGTGCTTATTTGCATTTGATTTGTATTTTTACTGATTGTAAATATATTGTTGTTGATACTTTATTAATCCTTTGCAGGAAATTAAGTGTGGTGTCGTGTTTTTGTGTGAAAAAGCTGACGTGACAATACAAATACATACATTAGATACATTAAAAAGTGCTTGAATAGAGCAACCATTTTTGTACATTTTTTAAAAAATGCATCTTGCTTTAGTAATGTTTATTAGAAATTTCCTGAATAAAGTTCTAACAATATTTAAAGGCACTCTATGTAATTTTTTGCTGCTAGAGGTCACCTATTCAAAACAAAGGCGTAGCTTGATGATGTTAAGATTGAGGTCAGAAACTTGGGAGATGTCATCTTCACCTCACAGCCGGTGGAGAGGAATTGAGACGGGACTTGAGCAGAAATCATGTTCATGGATGAGATTATTAACGTTACTGTAGTATGAAGCAGAGCAGGACTGAATGATGTTGGAGCTGAACGAGGGCGCTGGAGCGACTGATAATGAGAGATGAGTGCAACACGCGCCTCGAGAATTAGAGGAACTTTTATTATGCCACTGTCACTTCCTCTTCTTCTTCTAGTCAAGCATATGTGGGGTAAAGCAGCACTGTTTATCATATAAGATACATTTAAGGGTTTTGAAAATGATGTTATAACATTACTATGAGCGTTTGTAATAGAAATATTTCAATTAAATTATACAACTATAAAACTGTTAAATAGCACCATTTTTATTACTAGTGTTTTGCAGAACACTGTACATTATTAGAATAGGTCAAACACACTGTAATCAATTAATAAGTAAACTATATGACATGCAGTTTAGTGAATTAATGAAACTTACTTGATATGCCCACAATCTCTCATTGTCAAGGGAAGTGCCAGCGCTGAATTGAAAATGAATGGGATCATGTCGTTGCGTGTCGCTGACAGGCTGAAGTGTACATAGAAATTAGACGCATATCTAATGCAAACAGCATATTTTCTTAGTAACAGATGCCATTTACACTTAGTGAACAGCTCAAGCCTTTTGTTGGCTTAATCATTTGTGCCACTTTCTTGTTTGTAGCTTTCTTTGACTTCTTAGACTCTTTCATTTATGATATCATTATAAGAGATCTGACGGGCAATTCGTTTATTGATATTAATTAGAGCAAGTCCACTCAGTCTTTCTTGATCCATAGAAGATCTCAAGTAGTTTTTGATCAATTTGAGTTTAGAAAAGCTCCACTCTGCAGATGTTACAGTCACAGGGAGACTGCAGGCTCTCTGGAGAGCTACCCAAAGATTTGGCTACAACTCACAGATCGCGATTTGAGAGAAGTAAGTGAGAAGCTCAAATGTGGTCATCTTTTCTTGGAGGAGTTCTGGAAGACTCTTTATCTCTGTAGCAAGTCCAGTCAACATCAGCCTCTTCTCCACAGGTGAGTTTGTTCATCTCAGAGTTCACGTAAATACTGGACCGAGTTTAACTACTTCTCTATAGTAAATGGACTGTTGTGTCGCTCTGTGTCAATTTTGTGCTGGACTGATGTACCGGATCACTGTTGTGGAAAAAAAATTAACAAAGTGAAAACCATGTATTAGTGATAACTGTACTAGCATTTCATATGGTACAAACACAGGCTGGATGGACACAGGTTCAGCTGTTATACATGTTATTATGTATTATTCTTGTTTCTGTTGTTTGGTAGAGAAGGGAACATTTATTTTGAAGGATGGGCAGTTTTAATAGGTTAAATTCTGACGAGTTGAAGTGTTTTAAAAGTGTTTCCTATGCTTTATTGTTTTTAAGATATGTTGTTTCTGACTGAGGGAGTTTTCAAAAGAGTGCGAACTATCTAAGAATGTAAGAGGACGAACCGAAGGTTTCAAGCAGGTTATGCCGTACATGTAAGGGTTAGATTTTGATTGATGAGCACGGAGATATACATATGTTACCTTTTATTTTTATGTCTAAGTATTGGGTCACTTTTCTGTCATTTGGTAAAAAACTCAGACATATTGTTTTGTATGCTTTTCTATCTTTCTTTGATGTTGCAAAAATAATCTACAGTTTCTGTGAGAAGCAACTTGAGAATAATAATGACTCTTTTCTGCCGTCAAGGTCAGTTAGCTGGGAAGAAGTTTAGGGAGTTAGATAAGATGTTTCCAATTAAAAAAAATATTTACTCACATCAGGTGGACAACTATTATGGGATGTTGGTGATTATTATGGGATGTCTATGAACTAGAAATTGTACTTATATGATAAAAGGAAGAAGGATGGCTTTATGATAATTGACTAATTTGTTTTTACAATCAATTTTGAAAGTCTTTTTTTTTTTTTTTTTTGCTTAAAAGTTAATATGTAGGATTTGACTAAATAAATTTTTGTTTGGAGCTCACTTCTTAGCTGTCCGATGTAAGTTTTGGTTGTAAGAGAGACTACCCTGAATTTTGATTTTCAGAAATTTGGTTTGATAATTTTACTATTGAGTGGCCTGACTTTAATATCATAAGGGAATTTCCACCACATGATCAACACCCAGAACAATAGCAAATCCCTCTCTGCTGCCCCCACCAGCACAGCAGCCATGTTGTTTATTATGTTACAAACATAAGTTGATATTCTCTGAACAGTGTCAATGTTGAGGAGAGTCAGAAAACACAGTGGAACGGGGCACCTTAAAAATCACTTTGATACACCTGAAAATACACCTGAACAGCCCAATGGATCCCAGTAAAAAATCCCATTGAACTGGTCCAACAAGAAAGTCTTCACAAACAAAGGGAACGCCTACAACTAGTGATGGACGTCTGACACCGATGCTCCGACACTACTGCTTCGAAGCTTGCTTTGGTGTGGAAAAACACACGTGACCGATGATGTCGCTTCGGTTCCCTGAGTGAATCATGTGACTGGTTCAGACCAGTTGATACTGCTTCACATTGCGAGAGGCTTCGTGATGCGAGACTTTGCTGTGCACACGCTTCAGCAGCTTTTTTGGCACGTAATTTGACTATATAGACACTCAAATGCACAAGATGTGGGTTTGTTGTAGTAGGAGTTTGCATAGTTGTTATCACTGCATTTGTTTGATCATCATCATCATGAAGCCAGCTAGGAAGAGAACCCGTTCTCCAATGTGGGAATATTTTCATCATATTTTGATCAGTCCTAATAAGGTAGGTGCTTTATTATACCTTGGTTATCCTACTGCACCTGACTTAGGCCAGGTAACTTAAGCAAAGTTATGTAAGTGGCTAATACTGTCATTACTGTTGGTACAATAGGTTCATGATGTATGTGAAGTCAACATTAAGTAGCATTAAAGTGATGTATGTAGTAATTAGTTTGTTTGCATATTGCTGTTTACACAGGTCCAGTGCTTGCTGTGTCCCCAGCAATTGGCGTATAATAATAATAAGTCATCAAAGCTGAGGCACTTCAAAGCCAAGCATGAGGGCATGCAGGAGAACACAGATCATGGTAGGCTATATTTATTATGCACATTCTTCCACACAATGATTTATTGAACATTACACTAACGTGATATCACATAACAGTTTGTTTGTTTCTGTCTTAGTGGGCCGCAAGCAAGAGCTGGATAAGGCTCTTGTTAATATGCTGGTGAAAGACTCTCAGCCTTTTTCCATTGTGGATGACCAGGGCTTTAGAGAGTTTGTGGGAAAGCTAGACCCCACATACACTCTGCCATCTAGACAGGCTCTGAAGAAGATGGTGGATGAAAAATATGACGAGGAGAAGACCAAGGCCAAGGCTCAACTGCAGAACGTGGAGGGAGTGAGTCTGACTTCTGATATGTGGACCTCTATTAATATGGATGCATATCTTGCAGTCACTTGCCATTTTGTGCTTGATGATGCAATGTTGGCCACAGACCTTCAGGAGTGCTGCCATTCCCTCAAGACCACACTGCTGAAAACATTGCAGCTGCCAAGAGGTCTCTCATGGTTGAGTGGGGCATTGAGGGAAAGGTTACATGCCTTGTGACTGATGCTGCAGCTAACATGACAGCCACTGCCAGAAATTTAGCCATAAGGTATGTAGTGTGCATTGCACATGCACTAAATTTGGTGGTCAAAAAATCCATTGACCAAACACCTGGCCTAGAAGATGCCTAGAAGGGCACGGAAAGTAGTGACGTATTTTAGATCAAGCACTACCGCTAAAGAGAAGATGAAAAATGACTTGTGCAGTGATGAAGCTGATCCAGGAGGTGGACATGCGCTGGAACAGCTCCTCTTGATGCTGCAGCGCTTATATGATGAGAGGCAGACAGTGGGAGCAGCTCTGGCATCGCTCAGAACAGAAGTTAATCCTCTCTCTTCTGACGATTATGAAACAGTAGCTGCTTGTCTACAAGTGCTGAAACCATTTTACATGGCAACAGTGGAAATGTCCCAGCAGAAGAGTGTCGGGGTCAATGGTCATTCCACTGATAAAAATGTTGCTTCACACAACTCGGGAATTACTGATCAATACCAACAACGTGACCACAAAACTGTTGGGACAGAACATGTCTACAACCCTCCTGAATAAATTTGACACGCTTGAGAACTCAACCGTCCTGTCGCTGTCCACACTGCTTGACCCGAGATTTAAATGCATTGGTTTCCGCAGTCAAGACAAAGCACAATATGCGGTGCGACGACTGACTTCTGAATGTGCAGCGCTGATGAGGCACACACTGGACACACCTACAAATCTATCTACATCAGCTCCACTTCAACCAGCAGCACCAAATGTACAAAATCCATCCTCTACAGGTAATGTTATAAGTAGATAATTACAAAATGAAACCTTACAGAGCATATTACTCTCATGTTTCTGTCTTTCAGCTTTTAACCTTTGGAAAAGCCTTGATGAACAAGCAACTATGGCAAGAACCCAGAGGAATTCCACAGTAGATGCTACTGTAGAGGTCCAGCGATACATGACGGACCCTACCTTGGAAAGATCTGAAGATCCTCTGACCTACTGGAATGAACACAAAAATATCTATCCACATTTGTTTAGGCTAGCAAAGCAATACTTATGCACACCGGCCTCATCAGTGCCATGTGAACGTGTGTTTTCGAAAGATGGAGAAATTGTCAGCAAAAAAAAGAAACAGACTCAGTCCAACAACAGTGGAAAAAATATTGTTTCTAAATAAAAATCTTTAAATCTCCATCCCATGTACATAACCACTTCCTGCCCTAGTTACACAAACACCCCCTACCATTACAACACATCCTCTGTTCCCCCAAGCACACCTTCTCCCAACTACCACACTACATAGCCTACATTAATAGAATCAACCAATCAATCAAAGTTTATTTACATCATTCACACAAACCCTAGTTACACTCATACAGACATTATTTTGCTATCTACAGTTTCGCCACTAGATGTCACTGAAACTAAGCTTTGAATGAATGAACCCATTTTCAAAACAATTGATGAAGTGGTTCAATACTGGTTCATTGCTTCATTTGGACATCACTACCTACAACCCAATTACAGGTAATTAAAAATCCAATTTACAATTTACAGACAATTCTTATAGGAATCTTATAGGAACAGTTCCAAAATATGATAATTTTACTTAGAATCCTGTACTTTTCTTATTGGAATCCTTTAGGATTTTTTGACAAGGGTTCAAAATGGCCGAAACCACTACAAAAGCAAGGGGGTAATCAATACAATTGGTAGAGAAACTGCGGTTGGTGACAGAAACACAAAGCAAATCTAAACAAACAAAAAATAAACAAAGAATTAATACCAATACAACTAAAAAGAAACCTTCACTTGGGCATTAGACGAGGATGTGACTGAATCCTGAAAGCAACAGTAGCTTAAAGAGCGAGGGGTTTTGTGAGAGATGCGTTAAGGTGACTGCTCTCACTCAGTTTGCCCTAACACTTGCAAAAAGGACCCTGAGAACCACAAACAGATGTTATGACCTCAATTTAGAAAGCATACAAGATGGTGGTGTTGTTGTTTTCCCCCTTTACAGCAGATCGATCCTTGTTTAATACTGGCCAAATGACATTTAATGAAAATGTTCACTTAATCTTTGGCCACTTCTTTACCGTAGAAATGCAACAGCCACTGTCATTTCTTGCAAGAACATGTGGACATCAAAACATGCAAACTCAGAGAAAGGGTTTAAACTTTTATTTTGAAATTACAATGAAGAGTTTGCATATTTTAGAAACATATTGATGTATTATCCTGTGTTGGCACAAGTTTTGTAAAAGATATACCTTACAAATCTGATGAAATGGTGCACATTGTGTTCCCAGATGAATGTTATAAGCAACCCAAACTCACAGCAACTGCAGAGATGGAGTCTGTAATGTTTAATGTTATGTTAATTATAGACACTAGGGGGCAGGCAAACATAGTTAAGGGTTTTGGGGAGAGACAAATAAGAAGAAGAAGTGAAGTGTGTTGAAATGCATGTGTGAAGTGGATGGAGACTACTGGAGGAATAAAATTGTGTTAATTCCTACACCAGCCTTGACTGTGATTAAGATAAGAATATTATAGAGTCCTCTTTAAAAGAGCCTTAGACCCCTTTAAGTGAACCAAGAGATGAACCAAGTGAAAAGGGACCAAGCTCTCTTTTTGTTCAACATTTGATCCCATTCACTTACATTGTGCCTCAATAATCAAGAAATTTGTTTGTAAGGATTATTGTAATTATTAAATAGTATTTAATAAAACAACATTGCTATAAATGCTCTTGAATGAGCTAAAGTTATTTATCTTTTGCACAAAAATATAAATTTTGTTGCAATATTACATCGTCACACATCAGTCTTTGTAAATAACATTTATTTTGAATTGTTTTCCTTAAATCATGTTTTTTTTTTACTGCAGAAGGCAATGATAAAATCAGGACAAATACAATAAAAGAAATATAGCTGCAAGCAGCAATTCGGGGCCAAGCCCCAGAAGGGGCAGTAGCGCAATACGGAGCAGGAAGAGCAAAAACAGCAGAAATTGAATGTACATGCAAAACAGCTGGTTCAGAAGGACAGGTGGAAATGAAATGAAAATCAATATAAGTTCAGAGAATGAACAGGGAATGAACTAAAAACACTTGTATCTCATTCAAGAGGAATAAAGATTAGTACAATGCTTATTTGGATAAAAAAGGTATCAAAATGACTCATTACACACAATTGTATAAAGGAACCCCACACGGGATTCGAACCCACGACCTCCGAGTCCAGTGTCCATTTCTCATCTCATTGCACCACTGTGCAGGTGAATGTTGGCACACCTGCCGAAGTTCATTAGTTCATGTGAAAATGAACTCAAAATGAAGAATTTTTATAAAACTGCACTGAATGTTATATTTAATAACTACTTTAGATCATTCTGCAGCTCATCATGCTGTAGCGCAATACAGAGCAGGAAGAGGAAAAACAGCAGAAAATGAACAAACATGAAACAGCTGGTTCAGAATTACGGGCGAAAATGAACTCAGAATGTACATAAGCTTAGATGAAAATGAACACAGCATGAAACAAAAAGCATTTATTTCTAATCCAAGAGGCAGTAAAGGAATCAAAACACACTATTTCATAAAACCGCTCCACCTGGGATTCGAACCCACTATCTTGGGGTGCAGAGCTCATCAGGTAACTGGCTTTACACATTGAGCTACTTGAGGATGCACATTCAACAATCTGTGGAAGAGAACTTTTAGTGTAAGAAAGAATTTACAAAAAAGCATTACTTAGCATGCTAACCATATTAGCATGCTAAGCTAACTTAATGCTAATGAAGCTCATGGTTAACTTGATAGCTGAAGAGCCACATTAAAGAGAATGACAACTGGTTAGCATGCTAAGCAATTAGCATGCTAAGCTAACTAGCATAAGACAACAAACACAAGCAAGGTCACATTCAGAGATGAATATCTTGGGAATGGTAGCGAATATCAAAAATCCGTTCAGTCATTTCTGTGCGGCTCGGTCCAAAGATCACCTGAGCTGATTTTGGACAAAATTGGACAAAAATTGTAGGAGGAGTAGTGAAAAAATGGAATACTGTACTTTTCAAAATGGCCACTACTGTACTGGGTGGAGTCTTAATGTAAGATATTGAATGTGATCAGTATGAAGAGAGGAATCAGTTGTATTGACATTCATTTTTCTGGAACAAAGGGTTCAAAAGTTATAACCTTTACAAAAGTGAATATTTGAACTGGTGGTGGCGCTATAGACTTAGTCCTAGATACTCCAAAGTTGGTCAAATTACTTTTAATTACTATCACTACAAGCATGCCAAATTTGATAATTTTCCTTCTTATGGTTCATTGATTACCATACAGGGGGAAGAAGAATAACTACGAATTTGGACATAAAGGAATTGCATGTGATAGCTTCAGATTAGACCAGTTTTAGGCAGAATGCCTAGAACAGACACAAGTTCTGCATCTTTTCCTGCCACAGTACCTCATGCGGTCTGGGCATGTGTCACACTGAGTTTCGAACCCACGATGCAGAGCATTCGGGATCCGTGGCGTAACACATTGAGCTAATCAGCCATGCAAGTTCATCAGTATGCTAAGCAGAGGTTTCAGTGTGAGAAAGAGTTCACAAAAAAAAAAGCTTCATAGCATGTTAACCATATTAGTATGCAAAGTTATTTAATGCCAACTAAGTTTTGGTTAACCTGTTGACTGAAGACCACATTAGAAAGAATAGCAATAGTTTAGCATGCTAAGCAATTACTGTGCTAAGCTAACTAGTATAAGACAACAAACACAAGCAAGGTCACATTCAGAGATGAATATCTTGGGAATGGTAGCGAATATCAAAAATCCGTTCAGTCATTTCTGTGCGGCTCGGTCCAAAGATCATCTGAGCTGATTTTGGACAAAATTGACCAAAATTTGTAGGAGGAGTAGCGAAAAAACTGTTTTTGATTTAATTCAATATGGCAGACAGGTACATTTAAGGAAAATGACAAATGACACATTGTCGGAATCGGCATAAGCCAGGGAATAAAATGACATAAAGCAGACAAATTTTGGATAATGTTTTCAAAAGTTATAAGCAATTTTGCAAAAAACATTATATCTGTGGAACACTAGGTGGCGCTGTGCTGAAACTTCTCATGTACCTTCAGGACACTCTGATGGTCATATGTACCAAATTTTGTGATGATATGTCAAATTGTTTAAAAGTTATTGCAATTTATGACAAAATTCAAAATGGCGGACATGCTTTTCATCCGATGTTGACAAATTCAATATCCCCGGATTCGGCATGGCCCAAGGAATCCATAGACACCAAGATCTTGATTTTCTAATAAAGTGTTCAAAAGTAATTGGCCAAAATAGCCATTTTTCATATCTCATGACCTGTAGGTGGCGCTGTTCCCAAATTCGGCATGGAACCTTAGATCATGGTCTTGATCAAGGGTACCAATTTTTGTTTCGATTGCTCAAAGTTTGGCCGAGATACAGCCTCTATAGCAATTTCGGGTCAACCTCGTTAACTTCGTGACATCATAACTTTTGAACAAAGATGAATAAAAAAAATCTGTTCAGTCATTTCTGTGCGGCTCAGACCAAAGATCACCTGATCAAAGTCTGGACAAAATTGGACAAATTTTGAAGGAGGAGAAGCGAAAAAAACAAATACTGTACTTTTCAAAATGGCCGCTACTGTAATGGGTGGAGACTTAATGTAAGAAGTTGAATAGCATCAGCATGAAGAGACGAATCAGATGAACTAAATTTAATTTTTCTATGACAAAGAGTTCAAATGTTAAAACCGTTAGAATGTTGAAATTTTGAACTGGTGGTGGCGCTATAGAGTTGGTTCTAGAGACTCCAAACTTGGTCCAATCACTATTCATGAGCATCTCTACAACTGTGCCAAATTTCATCATTTTCTCATGTTCCGTTGATAGGGCTGCCATAGACTCCCATTCGGGAGGAAGAATAATAATAAATATAGCTGCAAGCAGCAATTCGGGGCCAAGCCCCAGAAGGGGCAGTAGCGCAATACGGAGCAGGAAGAGCAAAAACAGCAGAAATTGAATGTACATGCAAAACAGCTGGTTCAGAAGGACAGGTGGAAATGAAATGAAAATCAATAGAAGTTCAGAGAATGAACAGGGAATGAACTAAAAACACTTGTATCTCATTCAAGAGGAATAAAGATTAGTACAATGCTTATTTGGATAAAAAAGGTATCAAAATGACTCATTACACACAATTGTATAAAGGAACCCCACACGGGATTCGAACCCACGACCTCCGAGTCCAGTGTCCATTTCTCATCTCATTGCACCACTGTGCAGGTGAATGTTGGCACACCTGCCGAAGTTCATTAGTTCATGTGAAAATGAACTCAAAATGAAGAATTTTTATAAAACTGCACTGAATGTTATATTTAATAACTACTTTAGATCATTCTGCAGCTCATCATGCTGTAGCGCAATACAGAGCAGGAAGAGGAAAAACAGCAGAAAATGAACAAACATGAAACAGCTGGTTCAGAATTACGGGCGAAAATGAACTCAGAATGTACATAAGCTTAGATGAAAATGAACACAGCATGAAACAAAAAGCATTTATTTCTAATCCAAGAGGCAGTAAAGGAATCAAAACACACTATTTCATAAAACCGCTCCACCTGGGATTCGAACCCACTATCTTGGGGTGCAGAGCTCATCAGGTAACTGGCTTTACACATTGAGCTACTTGAGGATGCACATTCAACAATCTGTGGAAGAGAACTTTTAGTGTAAGAAAGAATTTACAAAAAAGCATTACTTAGCATGCTAACCATATTAGCATGCTAAGCTAACTTAATGCTAATGAAGCTCATGGTTAACTTGATAGCTGAAGAGCCACATTAAAGAGAATGACAACTGGTTAGCATGCTAAGCAATTAGCATGCTAAGCTAACTAGCATAAGACAACAAACACAAGCAAGGTCACATTCAGAGATGAATATCTTGGGAATGGTAGCGAATATCAAAAATCCGTTCAGTCATTTCTGTGCGGCTCGGTCCAAAGATCACCTGAGCTGATTTTGGACAAAATTGGACAAAAATTGTAGGAGGAGTAGTGAAAAAATGGAATACTGTACTTTTCAAAATGGCCACTACTGTACTGGGTGGAGTCTTAATGTAAGATATTGAATGTGATCAGTATGAAGAGAGGAATCAGTTGTATTGACATTCATTTTTCTGGAACAAAGGGTTCAAAAGTTATAACCTTTACAAAAGTGAATATTTGAACTGGTGGTGGCGCTATAGACTTAGTCCTAGATACTCCAAAGTTGGTCAAATTACTTTTAATTACTATCACTACAAGCATGCCAAATTTGATAATTTTCCTTCTTATGGTTCATTGATTACCATACAGGGGGAAGAAGAATAACTACGAATTTGGACATAAAGGAATTGCATGTGATAGCTTCAGATTAGACCAGTTTTAGGCAGAATGCCTAGAACAGACACAAGTTCTGCATCTTTTCCTGCCACAGTACCTCATGCGGTCTGGGCATGTGTCACACTGAGTTTCGAACCCACGATGCAGAGCATTCGGGATCCATGGCGTAACACATTGAGCTAATCAGCCATGCAAGTTCATCAGTATGCTAAGCAGAGGTTTCAGTGTGAGAAAGAGTTCACAAAAAAAAAGCTTCATAGCATGTTAACCATATTAGTATGCAAAGTTATTTAATGCCAACTAAGTTTTGGTTAACCTGTTGACTGAAGACCACATTAGAAAGAATAGCAATAGTTTAGCATGCTAAGCAATTACTGTGCTAAGCTAACTAGTATAAGACAACAAACACAAGCAAGGTCACATTCAGAGATGAATATCTCGGGAATGGTAGCGAATATCAAAAATCCGTTCAGTCATTTCTGTGCGGCTCGGTCCAAAGATCATCTGAGCTGATTTTGGACAAAATTGACCAACATTTGTGGGAGGAGTAGCGAAAAAACTGTTTTTGATTTAATTCAATATGGCAGACAGGTACATTTAAGGAAAATGACAAATGACACATTGTCGGAATCGGTATAAACCAGGGAATAAAATGACATAAAGCAGACAAATTTTGGATAATGTTTTCAAAAGTTATAAGCAATTTTGCAAAAATCATTATATCTGTGGAACACTAGGTGGCGCTGTGCTGAAACTTCTCATGTACCTTCAGGACACTCTGATGGTCATATGTACCAAATTTTGTGATGATATGTCAAATTGTTTAAAAGTTATTGCAATTTATGACAAAATTCAAAATGGCGGACACATGGTTCATCCGATGTTGACGAATTTGATATCCTCGGATTCGGCATGGCACAGGGAATCCATAGACACCAAGATCTTGATTTTCTAATAAAGTGTTCAAAAGTTATTGGCCAAAATAGCCATTTTTCAGATCTCATGACCTGTAGGTGGCGCTGTTCCCAAATTTGGCATGGAACCTCAGATCATGGTCTTGATCAAGTGTACCAATTTTAGTTTTGATTGCTCAAAGTTTGGCCGAGATACAGCCTCTATAGCAATTTTGGGTCAACCTCGTTAACTTCGTGACATCATAACTTTTGAACAAAGATGAATAAAAAAAATCTGTTCAGTCATTTCTGTGCGGCTCAGACCAAAGATCACCTGATCAAAGTTTGGACAAAATTGGACAAATTTTGAAGGAGGAGTAGCGAAAAAACGGAATACTGTACTTTTCAAAATGGCCACTACTGTACTGGGTGGAGACTTAATGTAAGATATTGAATGTGATCAGTATGAAGAGAGGAATCAGTTGTATTGACATTCATTTTTCTGGAACAAAGGGTTCAAAAGTTATAACCTTTACAAAAGTGAATATTTGAACTGGTGGTGGCGCTATAGACTTAGTCCTAGATACTCCAAAGTTGCTCAAATTACTTTTAATTACTATCACTACAAGCATGCCAAATTTGATAATTTTCCTTCTTATGGTTCATTGATTACCATACAGGGGGAAGAAGAATAGCTACGAATTTGGACATAAAGGAATTGCATGTGATAGCTTCAGATTAGACCAGTTTTAGGCAGAATGCCTAGAACAGACACAAGTTCTGCATCTTTTCCTGCCACAGTACCTCATGCGGTCTGGGCATGTCTCACACTGAGTTTCGAACCCACGATGCAGAGCATTCGGGATCCGTGGCGTAACACATTGAGCTAATCAGCCATGCAAGTTCATCAGTATGCTAAGCAGAGGTTTCAGTGTGAGAAAGAGTTCACAAAAAAAAAAGCTTCATAGCATGTTAACCATATTAGTATGCAAAGTTATTTAATGCCAACTAAGTTTTGGTTAACCTGTTGACTGAAGACCACATTAGAAAGAATAGCAATAGTTTAGCATGCTAAGCAATTACTGTGCTAAGCTAACTAGCATAAGACAACAAACACAAGCAAGGTCACATTCAGAGATGAATATCTCGGAAATGGTAGTGAATATCAAAAATCTGTTCAGTCATTTCTGTGCGGCTCGGTCCAAAGATCATCTGAGCTGATTTTGGACAAAATTGACCAAAATTTGTAGGAGGAGTAGCGAAAAAACTGTTTTTCATTTACTTCAATACGGCAGACAGGTACATTTAAGGAAAATGACAAATGATACATTGTCGGAATCGGCATAAGCCAGGGAATAAAATGACATGAAGCATACACATTTTGGAAAGTGTTTTCAAAAGTTATAAGCGTTTTTGAAATAATCATTACATCTGTGGAACAGTAGGTGGCGCTGTGCTGAAACTTCTCAGGTACCTTCACGACCTTCTAAAGGTCATACATACCAATTTTTGTGAAGATATGTCAAATTGTTTAAAAGATATCGCAATTTATGACAAAATTCAAAATGGCGGACACGTGATTCATCCAATATTGACAGAATCGGTATCGTCGGATTCGGCATGATCCAAGGAATCCATAGACACCAAGATCTTGATTTTCTGACAAACTGTTCAAAAGTTATTGGCCAAAATAGCCATTTTTCATATCTCATGACCTGTAGGTGGCGCTGTTCCCAAGTTTGGCATAGACCCTCAGACCATGGTTCTGATGAAGGGTACCAATTTTTGTTTCGATTGCTCAAAGTTTGGCCGAGATACAGCCTCTATACTAATTTTGGGTCGACCTCGTTAACTTCGTGACATCATAACCTTTGAACAAAGATGAATAAAAAAAATCTGTTCAGTCATTTCTGTGCGGCTCAGTCCAAAGATAATCTGATCAAAGATTGGACAAAATTGGACAAATTTTGAAGGAGGAGAAGCGAAAAAAACAAATACTGTACTTTTCAAAATGGTCGCTACTGTAATGGGTGGAGACTTAATGTAAGAAGTTGAATAGCATCAGCATGAAGAGACGAATCAGATGAACTAAATTTAATTTTTCTATGACAAACAGTTCAAATGTTAAAACCGTTAGAATGTTGAAATTTTGAACTGGTGGTGGCGCTATAGAGTTGGTTCTAGAGACTCCAAATTTGGTCCAATCACTATTCATGAGCATCTCTACAACTGTGCCAAATTTCATCATTTTCTCATGTTCCGTTGATAGGGCTGCCATAGACTCCCATTCGGGAGGAAGAATAATAATAATAAAAGGGAAAACGTACAATTACAACTACTAGAGATTGATCACATATACGCATAACATCACAGTTTTCACAAATTCACATTTTTGTAGTTTACACAGAGACGATTGTTTTCAATATTGTTTCCAAAATCTTGCACTTTGAAAGGGTTTGTAAATTACTTTTTCAAAAGCACAAAAATACTCTAAAGTTTTTAGTTGAAACTGTTGCCGTGTAAACGGCTCCTAATTCTCTTATACACATTACACAACTGCAGAGAGGTCAGAAGGTTTTCATTACTATAAACTGAGTTTTATGATTTTTTTCCATTTCATTGATAATTACCTGTAACTGGGTTGTAGGCGTTCCCTATGTTTGTGAAGACTTTCTTGTAGGTTAGTGTGATTTCAGTGTTAAAAGGACCAGTATATCTACTGCCAGATTGCATCAGTGAAGCTGAAAAAGCTATCTCTCTGTCTGTTATTGAAAAACATAAGCAATATTGTGCTATATTACTGTATTACACTGAGAATGAATACACTGAATTTAACATCATTCAAGCACACTTTCACCTCTATTTTCCTTTCTCAACTCCTCCACTTGACTCAGAGTAAGATTTGAAACTTCTGTGAAGGAATAAAGATTCTGTTAAATGACATTTACACTGATTATTGTAATAGATAACACAATTTACACAGTATACACTCAACTTTACTCTAACATTTACACTATACAATGTATTGCATTGGTGTTTTACTTTGAGGATCATTGATAAAAGTGTGAATGTTTTGGTGAAGTACCTTCATCTTTCTTCTTCATCTCATCCCTCAGTTGTGTAACGGTGGCGGTCAGTTCTCTGACGTTTTCTTTCTGCTCTGTAACGGTGGTGGTCAGTTCTCTGATGTTTTCTTTCTGCTCTGTAACGGTGGCGGTCATTTCTCTCAGTGCTTTATAGATGTCGGGGATCTCCTTCTCAGTGAGTCCTCCATCTACCTGCTGCTGGACGACAAACACAAAGGTTTCCAACAGCAGCAGTATACATACTAAAGCCTTCATTCTTCACTGATGTTTGTTTCCAGCTCTTGCTCTGTCATCCTCACAGACTCTCATGTTCCTTTTATAGTGTCCTGATTTATTGTCTTTTGTATTTGATTTACATTGCTTCAGATAAATAAGTAGTTCAAGTTAATTGTTAATCATTAGTGGAATGTTCCAGGTTCAGTAAATGTTTAACTCTATTCACAACATTTGTGGTACAATGCTGATCTCAACAGAAAATAACTGACTCAAAGTTATTATTATTAGTAAAAAAAAAAAAAAAAAAAAAATATATATATATATATATATATATATATATATATATATATATATATATAGATCAGCAGTCAGCATGCTTATTGGACAAGGAGGGATGATCACAGGTATATTACATAGACAGTCGGATCAGGTCAAAATCTCACAATTTAATAGTATTAATGGCACCTAACTTAATAAAACTGTCACAGTGCTCTGAGACTTGAAAGTAAGATCCAATTGCAGCGTTTATTTAGGGATAACCAAAGAGTAGTACAATGCCAGGCAAAGGGTCAAAATCAATGAAAAACAGTCCACAAGAAACAAGAAAACAAACCAGAGAAAGTGTTCAGATGTGCAGGTAACATTACACAAAACCGATCAATAAAACAGACCGAAACAAACCAGGTATAAATAGGCAGAAACTACTGACATAAATCAAAACAGCTGTGTGCAATGAACAGAGATGATGAGTCCAGGACAAAGGGATCATGGGTGGCTAACCAGGGCACTCCAACTAGTGATCATGACAAAAACAGGCTGTGTGTCTATGAGGAATGATTACCTCAAAAATATACATCCAGATGCAAGTTTGATTGACTTTATTTAATTTAAATACATTAGCTATTGTTACATGCCAGTGATTATCTCAACCTCTGATATAAATGGTCACTCCACTCTCTGTTATCTGTGTGCATATGTTACAAACGTTACCAGGTTTACCAGCTTTATGACAAAAAAAAAAAAACTTTGTAGGTAAAGTGACATTTACACACAATTTTTAAGTCTTGAAGTCACTGAAAAGTGAATGTGTGTATTTTAATCTTGACCCATTTACATCGATTGTAAGTGCCTGACATTTTTTTTAACTAAAGAACGAGTTAACATTAATTTCTGTGGTGATTAACATCATGCCACAAAAACTAATAAATAATAAATAATAGCTTTAAATGTAACAAATTATTATTAACTATAGTATACATATTACAGCTATTTTCAGCACTCTAAACACTGTACATGAAAGGGGGAATCTCCTCAACCACCACCAATGTGCAGCATCCACCTGGATAATGCCTGGCTCACAATCTCCGCGCTATTTCATTCTAAATGAAATAGGTGTTCTAAAAAAAAAAAAGTTATATGAGTTATTTTTTTCTTATTAATATTTGCATTTGCCTGAGGCTGTCCTCTACAGGTCACAGCTTAAGCCGGGCACACACCTAACGATTAGCGGTAACATTCTAAGACTGAACTGAACACACATACTGATTGTTTCCTTCGACTGGAGCCGATTTTAATCGTTGACAGTCGGAGAAGAACACAAACGTTTACGATTGAGACCACTGCTAAGCAACACACTGTGCGCGGGATCTTGAAAATGGATGTAAACAAACAGCTGGCGCTCTTCATCTGCAGCTATATTTGTGTGGAAAATAACAAAAAAAGAGGAAAAACGCGCAGGATATGGGTGAGGTCCTGGCTGGAGAGGCAACATGGACTTTGTTCTCTACAGAGAGAATTTGAGGTGAGTAACTTTGTTAAATTAATCTATTTATAGAGCTTGCACTCCGGTGGTGTCGGCCGTTGTTAAGCAACACTGTTGCGCCTCTGATAACAGCGACAACGAGCACTCAACATGATTTCAAAAACAACACATCCCAGCGCCAGATCGCCTATAATTATCACAAATTGATAATCAGCTAGATGTGTTTCTTTTGTATTAGATATCCGCGAGATGCCGTGAGATGTTTCAAAAAGTGGTGGGGACATGTCCCACCCGCAAATTACGCCTATGCTCAAAGGGCACTTTCACTTTCGCGATCAAAGGGGCAGGGCTCTTTATATTCTCTCTGTATATATTGTATCATTAACTGTTAATTTTGTATCCGTAGCTTTCCAGATAAATAATATATATACAAAACATGATAAAAAAAAAAAAAGTCTAGTCATTATCTTTATCACTTGTTGCCCCCCTATTGGCTGGTGCCCCAGGACACTCGCCCAATCCCGTCTATGGATAATCCGGCCCTGTACCTGACACGTTCAAAGCTTCCGCAATAGCAGCCCAGCTTCTTTCCTTATCACTTCTATTATGGTATTCCTTCGAAGATATGTTGTATAGACATTCGTAATCTTGCCAGAGTTAAACCAGTTTTTCTTCCATACTGGTTGTCCAATGTGTTTTTATGTTGCAAACTTTTTTTGACGCCATTTTGCCGCTTGTTTACAATCGCCTGACACAGTCTCCAAGGGAAAAGAGAAGTCAGCGGTCGCAAATATTATGCTGCCTTCACGTGCTCTCAGCGCTATTGTAAAGATGACTTTCCTTGAAAAAAAATTAACGCGAATTTGCTCGCAACCACTACTTCAGAAGTGGGAATTATCAAATTTGAGAAGAATCTTTGTGAGGAGGACTGGCAATGACTGTTTCTAAAATTCTAAGACTAGAATCTTTAGACACAGCACACTGCACGATTTTAAGCACCAACTGTAAACACCGACTGAACGCAACTGGCTTTGACTCGGCGCGATTGGACATGATCAGTCGTAAGTATCAAATTACATTCATAATCGGCCTTACAATCGTTAAATGTGTCCCCGGCTTTAGAGGTGTTCACATGTGATGGGTGGTGAATCTAAAACATATCCCACTGCAAATGAAAATCATATCACATGCATAATGCACAAAGCCATCATGTGTAACACGACAAACACATCTGTGAGGTACAAAGGGATCAGGGTGACATATAAACAGGGCAATATGAACTACAAATAGATTAGAACAAATAGAAGAACTGCTCAGGGACCAAGAGAGACCATAATCAGAAGGATGCATGAATTTTAATCAATTTTTATAGTTTTTACATACATTCAGCATCAGAAAGTGTACACAAAAATGTTTCGATTTATTGTTTAAAGTTAGTCCTGGGACACACTAGACAATTTTCAAATCTTAACTTATTTTAAAACTGTGGGAGACAGATTTTTAGCATTATAATCCTCTGAACGCACACACTAAATGATTGGACTGCGAGACCACACACCTGTTGATTGTAGGAATGATTTCACAGTGAGACAAGACCTCACGGAGACTTGCAAGATCAAACGTGACTTGAGAAGAAAAACAATCAGTGTTTTCAGCAGCCAAACGTTCTGCTTTACAGTGAAAATAAAATAGAAAAAAAAAGAATATGGATGATCTTTTTTCTCAGTACTCTACTTTTGTGGCATGTTTGTGGTTGCCAAGTTTCAGTTATAGAAGCAAGCAACATCCGGTAGGTGATGCTTGCTTGGCTATCACGGGTATCACGTCAAAGGCAGCCTGATCAAGAGTTGTAAATATCAAACATGTTTATAAGGAGCGCCTAGAGAACCAATCAGTATCTTATCGTCTGAAGGGACTGTTCAGCAGGCAGCCCCGATGCATGGCAAGGAACGCAGTGTCTCGTTCCCTGTTCTCAGGGAACTATGGTTACATACATAACCTGAGATGTTCCCTTTTGAAAGGGAACTCTACACTGCGTTTTACCACATTATGGGGAACGATATACCCACGCCGCCATGCTTGAGTGGAGTGCATGTCAAGAAGATGGCTAGACAAACGTCAACTAGCAGTTTCACATGAAACGCCGGAGCGACTCCCCCTCGGGTCAACAAAGGCTATCAGTGACAGGATTCCCTACGGCCAGCAGCCCAAGCTACAACCCTTAAAGAGGCCTTCTGCAGAAGGCCTAACAAGGCCGCTCCAAGGCTTCTGGGACCGAACTTTCTGAGGAAAGAGGGTCCCTCTAAGGGAATGTAGCCAGGGGGCTGGAAGGAACCCCAGCCAGTGACTAGAAGGGGGACATAGTCACCCCAAATGCCTCTAGGGAGGCCAACCCGGTCCGATAACAACCTAGTCTTGGCCAGCACCTGGGGGCTGGAACCCAAACGGGAGGCATCATAGAGGCCTTCAACCAATGACCAGCTTAGGGAGCTAAGCACTATACAGGACGACCCTAACAAGGGGAGTACAGAGCTCAACCTAACAGATAGACCGTACTGTAGGCTAAAAACGGGGCCTACAAGATGACAACAGTTCTACACAGTGTAGAAAATATACATAACACAGCAGCCTTGCCAAAGGCCAAGATGTGAAGCTACATGTTTAACCTGCTTAAGTTTCAACACCCAGAAGTAGGGGTGGGAAAGCTTCAAGTGTGGCCTGTTAAGGCCACACACCTAGAACAGCTAGCTTGCTGAAAGCAAGAACCCACAAACATGTAACACGTTCAGGATGAAACGGAGTTAAACCAGCAGATAAGACTGTAGAGTGCCGACATAACAGTCCACCTAACACAATCCGACAAGCAGTGTACTCAGTAAAAGCACCTTTTACTCTTTAAACAAGAAGAGTACAACATACAACTTCAGACAGACACGTAGCGTCAGCTCATGGCAGTGTTTTAAGCTCAAGGGAGCAAACATATGAAAACCGAACCACAGTAAGGTTAACTAGATCATCTCAACCTGAGCCAATGGCCACTCAGCAATGTACTCAGTAAAACACCTTTTATTATCTAAGTGAGAGGACTACAAAGACATACACCAACGTGCTCTCAAAGAAGGCCCAGAGGGCCTACAGCTCACAGACACGTGGCATCAGCTAGTGGTAACTAAAAGTTCTAGGAGCCATAATAGAACCAGACTTACTTAGTGAGGTAACCTTTTATCTCGACTTGAGCTAAAAAATCCAGCACAAAAAAACAAGCCATATTCTCAGTAAAACACCTTTTATTCTTAAAGCAAGGGGAGTATAACATACGCCATCATGTCCTCTATGAGGCCCAAAGACGGGGCTACGACTTCAGACAGACACATAGCGTCAGCTCATGGCAGTGTTTCAAGCTCAAGGGAGCAAACATATGAAAACTGAACCACAGTAAGGTTAACTAGATCAACTCGACCTGAGCCAACGGCCACTCATCAATGTACTCGGTAAAACACCTTTTACTCTTTAAGCAAGAGGAGTACAAACATATGCAAACATGATTTCCAAGGAAGCCCATAGGGCCTATGTGGCGACCAGGGCGGGCGAGAGCCGTGAGGGAACGGCGCGAGGCCGGTGACGCAAGTGATAACGAGCATGACCTGGGAGGCGCACCGGCCTTGAGTCCCTCACGGAGGAGCTCCGGGAGCATAAAAGGAGGAGCGACGACCGTGAAGGATGAGAGAGGACCAGGCCTGGACTTTATTTTATGTTTTATTATGTTTGTGTGGCTGGCAGACGTCCGCAAGGGTCTGCCGGTATTACTTTCGTTTTGTATTTGTTTATTTATATATTAAAGTTTTGTTGAACATTCGCTGGTTCCTGCCTCCTTCTTCCCACATCTATGAACCGGTGCCGAATAGATTGGTGCCGAAACCCGGGAGGAAGGAGGGACATGCTGTCGGAGAGCCCTCGCTGCTGAGGGGGATCGTGGTGCTGCGGAGTTCGGGCAGCGCGGGAGTGAAGACCGCGAGAGGCTGCCCGAGGCGGTGGTAATGGAGCCTTGTGAAAGGTGGGACGGAGACCCGGATGCCGTGCTCCTGGGACGAGGTGGGGTGGCTGCCGCCCAGGAGGGAGCGGAGGAGTCGCCGCCGTCCGCCGGAGCCTACTGCTGTCCGCCATGAAGGGGAGGAGCAGGGGATGGGGGACTCGCTGCCGGCTGCCCTCAACCAGGCCACCAGGAGGCAGTCGAGGATCGGGCCATCCACTGAGCGTCCAGTGCCACTGCATGGCACCGCGAGGAAGAGCCTCTTGGCAGGCTGAGGACCGAGCGGCAGTGTGTCTGGGAACCGGACCCAGAATTTTTTTTTCTCTTATTCCTCTCTCCCCTCTCTCGTCCTGTCGCTCCCCTTGCTTCCGTCTCCTTTCTCTCGTCTCGTCTGTCCTTACCCCCAGGTGATGCGGCCGCCGAGACAGGCCCCGGGGGGGGAGTAGAGCGCAGTCTCGGTAGTACCCCCCGGCCTGCGAGGGGCGATGGGGGTATGTGGCGACCAGGGCGGGCGAGAGCCGTGAGGGAACGGTGCGAGGCCGGTGACGCAAGTGATAACGAGCATCACCTGGGAGGCGCACCGGCCTTGAGTCTCTCACGGAGGAGCTCCCGGAGCATAAAAACGACAACCGTGAAGGACGAGAGAGGACCAGGGCTGGACTTTATTTTATGTTTTATTATGTTTGTGTGGCCGGCAGATGTCCGCGAGGGTCTGCCGGCATTACTTACGCTTTGTATTTGTTTATTTATCTATTAAAGTTTTGTTGAACGTTCGCCGGTTTCCGCCTCCTTCTTCCCACATCTACGAACCATGTTACAGCCTACAACTCACAGATACATGGTGCCAGCTAGCAGCAACTAAAAGTTCTAGGAGCCATAAACTATTTAACTCAACTAGAGCTAAAAAATCCAACACAAACCAGCAGTCCATGTACTCAGTAAAACACTTTTTACTCTTAAAGCAAGAGGAGTACATACTCCACCAGTATGCTCTGAGAGAGGCCCAAACCAGGCCTGCTATAGCAGATATGGGCATAGCCAGTGGCAGTGATCACAAAACCAACACAGAACTGTGCCAACATGTTAATTGAAGGAGGCCTAAGCGGGGACTGTGACTCCAAAGAACATGTGGCGCCAGCTAGTGGTTCTACAGGTGACCAAGCTCAAGGGGAACTAGCTCTAAAACCCAACAAACAATTGTCAAGTTAACTAGCTTAACTCAACCTGAGCTTAATTTTACACATTCCAACAGGAAATGTACCTAAACATAAATAAACTGTTCCAGCCAACCTAATGGAACTCTAGTGCCCAAATATAATCTTTTTCCATCTACATGCTCAGGAAAAAAACTATACAGAAAAAACGTCTCGGGTTACAGATGTAACCCCTGTTCCCTGAGTAAGGGAACGAGACGCTACGTCGAATGACGTGATGGGAACCCTCTGCATTTTGTGTTCTTGAAGCACCTCTGTATCCAACCAATGAGGAAACGTGACGTCAGAGGCGGGTGACGTCACGGACCAGGAAACTATAAAGCATACCCAGAACAAAGAACGCTAGCTTCTGGAATATGTCTGAAGCAAGACGCTCACAGGTATGCCGGGGGTACGGCAACGTGACGTAGCGTCTCGTTCCCTTACTCAGGGGTTACATCTGTAACCTGAGACGTTCCCTTTCGTGGGAACTATCGACGCTATGTCGAATGACGTGATGGGAATGCTATCCCAACTACGCCGTATCACCAAGTACCTGTCTGTTATCTTGTAGACAGAACTGAGGACCCCGGAGAGGAGCCTACGTCCAGGTTGTAAAACCAATAAATTTGTGCTGGGATGACCATCCAGCAGAACCACATATGTCATTAATGGATACTCCTGACACTCCTGACCTTTGAGGCCGCCATACCCCTAGTCGAGTGAACACGGACAGCTAATGGAGATGGCTGTCCGGCCCCCTCATAAGCAAGTGAGATAGTCTCGACCACCCACTTGCTCATTCTCTGCTTAGATGCTGGACCTCCTTTCTAATGAGACCCATAAAACACACAAACAATTTATCTGTTTTGCCCCACAGGGCAGCTCTGTGAACATATGCATCTAAAGCCCTCACTGGGCAGAGAAGATTGAGTTTCTCCTGATCCGAAGTTGTAAATGGAGAAAGATGGAAGGCCTGAAGTACGATGGAACCTGGGATGTTGGTGGGGACCTTAGGCATATAGCCTGGTCTAGTGTGCAGGAACGCTTTGACCATTCCAGGTGCGAATTCCAAACACAAAGAAGCAGCTGAAAGTGCTTGAAGATCTCCTATTCTTTTAAGAGATGAAATAGCCAGTAGAAATAGAATTTCTCTGAAACTTCCTCTAGTGGTTCGAAGGGAGCCTCGGCTAACCCTTCTAATACCACGGCCAAGTCCCAGGCCGGAGTCCTTGTACGTACTGAAGGCCTCAGCCTCAGAGTACCACGGAGGAAGCATATAAAAAAGGGGGTCTTGACCTACCGAGGAATCCCCCAGAGGAGTATTGCCAAAATGGCCGCATACACTTCCTCGTGGAGGGAGCTCTGGAGTGCAGTATGGTCTCCAACAACCTCAGTTGGGAGAGCAGCATCTATGAGCCTGGTTCCCTCAGAGGCCAGGCCCACAGTCTCCAAAGTTCTGGGCGTGGATGAATTATCATGCCGCCCGCTTGAGACAGGAGCTCCTGCCTGAGAGGTGGCTCCATCAGGGAGCCATCTAGAAGTGACACTAGGTCTGAGAACCATATTTTGGTTGGCCTGTACAGGGCTATCAATATTAGACTGACCCCTTCCTGGCATACTTTCTCCAGAACTCCTGGGAGCAGAGCAAACAGGGAAATGCATACAGACGCAGCCTCGGCCACATCTGTACCATGGCATCCAGACCCAGTGGTGCTGAATGAGATAGGGAGAACCACAGTGGACACTGGGTTGATTCCCCTGAAGCAAATAGGTCGATTTCAGCTCGACCAAAGTTTTCCAAAGTGAGCTCCACACCTCAGTGTGGAGACTCCATTCCCCGGGCCTCGGCCCCTGCCTCGACAGGGCGTCTGCTCCCACATTTTAATGCCCTCAGGTCTGGGAGGAAGTATTTTACTGCAAGAAATACAGCCATCATTTCCAGCCGATTTAAGTGCCAGGAACTGATGGTCCTCCCAGAGACCCTGAGCTGAGCGACCACTTATGATCGCCCCCCAGCCCGTGAGGGAAGCATCCGTCGTAAGCATTACGCCACCACTGTAAGAGTCTCATGTGCAGAAGGCCAAAAGTTATCATGTTGGACACAGCTGCCATAAGACCCAACAGTCTCTGAAACTGTTTTACAGTGAGTGACTGGTCATAAGACACCACCGTCGTGTTGTCCGTATGGACCAACACGTGGTGGCCCCTCAGGTCTGGGAGGAAGTGTTTCAGTGCTAGAGACACCGCCATCATCTCCAGCCGATTTATGTGCCAGGAGAGCTGATGGTCCTCCCATAGATCCTGAGCCGAGCGACCACTCATGATCGCCCCCCCCCCCCATGCCGTGAGGGAAGCATCTGTCGTAAGCATTACGCGACGACGAGGAGTTCCCAGCATGGGTCCCTGGGACAGGAACCAAGGCTTTTTCCACATGACCAGAGCACGAAGGCATCGCCACGTGACTTTGATCATGCAAAAAGGATTTCCCCTCAGGGAAAACCCCTTGGTCCTGAGCCACCACTGTAAGGGTCTCATGTGCAGAAGGCCAATAGTAATCACATTGGACGCAGCTGCCATCAGACCCTACAGTCTCTGAAACTGTTTTACAGTGAGTGACTGGCCTAACTTCACCCCATTCACGGCTCCGAAAATGGAATTCACACGAGCAGGAGACAGGTAGAATCCCAGATTACTCCTAGATAGTTTGCAATCTGACTCGGAATCAGCACACTCTTTTTGGCATTGAGCCTCAGCCCAAGCTTTTTCATGTGCGACAGAACAACATCTCGATGTTGAACTGCCAACTGTTCTGTTTGAGCTAATATCAACCAATCGTCGATATAGTTCAGCACGCGGATGCCCTGGAGTCTCAATGGAGCCAGCGCTGCATCCACGCACTTCCTGAACGTGCGGGGTGATAATGATAGGCTGAAAGGAAGAACCCTGTATTGGTAAGCTTTGTCCCCGAAAGCAAACCTGAGGAACTTCCTGTGAGAAGGATGGATGGATACATGAAAGTAAGCATCTTTCAGGTCTATCACAACAAACCAGTCCTCGGACCTGATCTGTGGGATAACCCTCCATCCTTCTTTGGAACAATGAAGTATAGGTTGTAAAACCCTGACAGCTTGCTGGGAGGAGAACCCCTTCTATAGCTCCTTTTTGCAAGAGCGTCATAACCTCCTGTTCCATTACCAGAGACTGCTCGGGGGCCACCACTGTGGGAAGGACCCTATTAAACTGGGGCAGGCAAGACCCGAATTTGTAACCCTTTTCTATTGTGAGCAGCACCCATTTTGAAATATTTGGGAGAAGTTTCCATTCTGCCTTATTTACAAAGGGAACCAGTCTCTCGAGACTGGCCTCTGGTGTTTTTTTAGCACTTGACTCGGCGCCCTGAAGCGGCGAACCGGCAAGGAACAGCCGAATCAAGTGATGACCGGCCCTCCTCGGAGGATCGGTGGAGACCGCTGCGCCCTGAAGCACACTGGGTGGCAGGGTTAGCAGAACGGCCCCCTGAGGGCGCCAAAGAGGGATGGGTACCAAGTATTTTAATACCCAACCCTCTCTGGAGGGGGCTGCCCTCCAATGTCCCACGCCACTGGCATCAGGACCTCTTCGAAGCCTTCTTGGTGATAATTACAGTCCGCAGATCTGTGTTACCCCACAAAGACTTCGGCTGTGTCGCCTGTCCCTGTCCCCAAGCTTTCTGCGGGGATCAAGGGTGGCGACACTTTCTTTTAAATTCCTCAGAATTTAATGTATTCAATATTTCATTTAATCCTCAAATGAAATGCAGCCAGTTCTTATATAAATATATATTTTTGAACAGACTGAATATATTTAGAATACAAAAAAGAATTATAGCTCGTAATAATTCGCAAGGTATTTTAGGGGAAGAGAGAAAGGGAAACTCCCGTCTGCTCAGATCCCTTAATATATAAATATGTATATACATACACACATGCATGCATAATTACGGACACGTGATACATGCGCAGCCTCGGCAAACGCAAGACCCGAGCCGTATATTCATTCTTGCAGACTTAATCTACGCGCTGCCTCAGCAACGCGAGATCCGAGCCATATGTTCTTTAATGAAAACCCAATCCACGCGCTGCCAAGGCAGCGCGAGATCCTAGCTTTGCATTAGACTTTTATTCCCTCGAGAATAAAGCCAACAGGAGTGGAGCTACAAAACTCCCGCTAGTGCATACTTTTCTTCGGGACATTTTTATGAATGAACACTGTCACTGTTGTGAGCTGACGTGCATGCTCCACTCCCAGCAAATGACACATGAATCGTGTGTATCCCCACTCGCTTTGTAGTGTAGCACAGGGGGAAAAAAATCAACTGCAGTTCACGATTGATTTGTTATAAACATGTGATTTTGAAACACGATATGTGTGTGACTGTGAGGTGGCGATCCTCAGATCGATATCACAATATCCACCTCCTCAGAGCTGGACATGTAAATATCGGTGCCTCAACCCGGGGGAAGAAACCGCAGAGCGTGCTTCCACCTGGGAGACGGCACTGAACCTGGCAGGTGAAGGCAGAGAAAGGGCGGCACCCCATCTCTAACCCCTCTGTCAGATCCATTTGTAAACCCCATGAACGAAGCCTCTGCCCTGCCTCAGCAGAAGCGGGACCCGATCCGCGGGGAACACTGGAGCACAGTGTCCTGAGAGTGAGTTTTTACAGTGCACACAGACGGCTCCCCCGAGAGCTACCTGGGCATACTCACTCCCACTTCACTGCTGTTTCTCGCCATAATACGTGTCTTTTTTATATATAAATATATGGACTGGTGTGAGATACTCTTGTCCTCAGACAAAGAGATCGTGACTTGTTTATATGTGATAAGACAAACAACACCAAATAAGACACACAAAATACAGAGAGCGCTTGCTGAAGACAACAGAAGCTAGCGTTCTTTGTTCTGGGTAAGCTTTATAGTTTCCTGGTCCGTGACATCACCCGCCTCTGACGTCACGTTTCCTCATTGGTTGGATACAGAGGTGCTTCACGAACACAAAATGCAGAGGGTTCCCATCACGTCATTCGACGTAGCGTCGATAGTTCCCACGAAAGGGAACAACATATTTTAAAACAGAAAATATAGACCCAGCTTACCTTCCTGTGGCTCAAAGACCGAAGACTCCTCATTTTCCACATGTAAGGATGGAATCTAGGGTTCTTTCAAGCCTAAAAGAGCCTCTTCATTGTCAAGCCAGAAGGTGAGCCATCAGAAAAGTAATCACCATGGGCCCAGCGTCAACCTGACTGTAAGAAGTGTTTGAGCTTGTTACATGAATAAAAATATATATAGGAGGTGGAAGAAGAAGAGGAGAGGGCAGATGTAAATCGCCCTTGCAGAGAGGGGATCGATCTCCAATGCTGCTGGCATTTGGGATCGATCACCTCTCTCAATCTTGCTTCTTCCACCTCCTGTCTGTCTGGGTCCAGATTCAGATCTGAGCAGCTAGGCTTCTTCCATGCCATCTCGATCTCAAACATGGATATCAGGAAGGAATGGAAGGCTCACGGGAGCTGCAGGGCTATGGTCAGAAAGGAACTCGGGTCTCTGGTGTAGTGGTTTGAAAGATCTACCACTTGGCCACAGAGGCTGTAATGTTGGACCCAAACGAACCACTCAAGGCAGTACTCCAGGCAATGTAGATTTATTACTACAAAAAAAAAAGTCTTTGCAAGAAAAAAATCCAACAAAAGTTATTTTCAGACAGAGGTATTAATAACATAAGAGATAATGGAAAAACTACATGGGAAAATAAAAATTCTATGAGGGGAGAAAACAAAACTAGAGAACATTAACAAACAAATAATTAAGAACACCTTGAGGCAGGCACATGGAACACAAGATGTATATACAGTAGGCTGAGCTATACACGCAGGTGGCTTGAAAGACGTTGGTAATAGCCTATGGTTTATTCATAATGCAACACGAACTGGAGGTAAGCTGCTAAATTGCAGCAAGTTTAATATACAGTGATGTGAAAAATTGCTTGCCCCCTTTCTGATTTTTTTTTTGTTTTTTTTGCATGTTTGTGACATTTTAATGTTTTAGATCATCAAACAAATTTAAATATGAATCAAAGACAACACAAGTAAACACAATGCAGTTTTAAAATGAAGGGTGAAACGAAATCCAAACCCACATGGCCCTGTGTGAAAAAGTGTTAAACATAACTTAACTGTGGTTTATCAAACCCGAGTTCAATTTCTTTTGCCACACCCAGGCCTGATTACTGCCACACCTGTTCGCAATCAAGAAATCACTTAAATAGGACCTACCTGACAAAGTGAAGTAGACCAAAAGATCCTCAAAAGCTACACATCATGTTGAGATCCAAAGAAATTCAGGAACAAATGAGAAAGAAAGTAATGAGATCTATCAGTCTGGAAAAGGTTATAAAGCCATTTCTGAAGCTCTGGGACTCCAGCAAACCACAGTGAGAGCCATTATCCACAAATGGTGAAAACATGGAACAGTGGTGAACCTTCCCAGGAGTGGCCGGCCAACCAAAATTACCCCAAGTGCGCAGTGACGACTCATCCAAGAGGTCACAAAAGACCCCACAACAACATCCAAAGAACTGCAGGCCTCACTTGCCTCTGTTAAGGTCAGTGTTCATGACTCCACCATAAGAAAGAGACTGGGCAAAAATGGCCTGCATGGCAGAGTTCCAAGACAAAAACCACTGCTGAGCAAAAAGAACATAAAGGCTCATCTCAGTTTTGCCAGAAAACATCTTAATGGTGTGCTCCAACAGCAGCTCCAACAGTAGCCACATTCAAATCCAGACTCAAAACACATCTTTTTATCTATGCATTTGCTGATTGAGCACTGTGCTATGTCCGAACTGTTTGCACTTTATTTTATACGTATTATCTTTTTATTCTTTTAATTCCTTTTCCTGTTTTTATTTCAATTTTAATGTATTTTATATCTTTTATGTATCATCTTGTTATTCTGACTTTTTATATTTTTATTATTCTTTTTTTATGTAAAGCACTTTGAATTACCATTGTGTATGAAATGTGCTATACAAATAAAATTGCCTTGCCTTAATGATCCCCAAGACTTTTTTGGGGAAAATACTCTGTGGACTGACGAGACAAAAAGGTGTGTGTCCCATTATGTCTGGTGTAAATGTAACACAGCATTTCAGAAAAAGAACATCATACCAACAGTAAAATATGGTGGTGGTAGTGTGATGGTCTGGGGCTGTTTTGCTGCTTTAGGACCTGAAAGACTTGCTGTGATAAATGGAAGCATTCATTCTGCTGTCTACCAAAAAAATCCTGAAGGACTATGTCTGGCCATCTGTTCGTGACCTCAAGCTGAAGCGAACTTGGGTTCTGCAGCAGGACAATGATCCAAAACACACCAGCAAGTCCACCTCTGAATGGCTGAAGAAAAACAAAATGAAGACTTTGGAGTGGCCTAGTCAAAGTCCTGACCTCAATCCTATTGAGCTTAAAAAGGCTGTTCATACGGTTCAAAAGGCGGTTCAAACCCTCCAATGTGGTTGAATTACAACAATTTTGCAAAGATGAGTGGGCCAAAATTCCTCCACAGTGCTGTAACAGACTCATTGCAAGTTATCACAAATGCTTGATTGCAGTTGTTGCTGCTAAGGGTGGCCCAACCAGTTATTAGGTTTAGGGGGCAAGCACTTTTTCACACAGGGCCATGTGGGTTTGGATTTTGTTTTCTCTTCATAATAAAAACCTTCATTTAAAAACTGCATGTTGTGTTTACTTGTGTTATCTTTGATTCATATTTAAATTTGTTTGATGATCTGAAATATTAAAGTATGACAAATATGCAAAAAAAAAAAAAAAATCAGAAAGGGGGCAAGCACTCTTTCACAACACTGTACATAACTTAAAGATCTCCCTCTTTTTCTTCTTGCTGCATTAATGAAATGGTTTAACTTCTGGTTTCACACAGGCGCAGTGAGGCAAAAACACAGAGTTTAGAGCAATTGGTTCATAGCTCTGCTTCAACTGTGCGATATCCTCACAAGGGCCGACCAAAATTTCTGAAATGCCAGAAATTCATCCGACCATCCGATTGCCGCTCGGGAAAGGTTTATCGCCTCTTGTTTCCCCACATACACTGCAAAAACACTGCATGACAAAGATGAAAATCAGCCCGATTTAAAAAAAAAAAAAAAAGAGTCGCACGAGTCAGAATTCGACTCAAAATCGGACGAAAATCGCACAGTTGAAGTAGCTTGGAAGGACTTGGAGAAACAAAGCAGGAAGCATGCAGCCAAGACTTAAAAAAACAAGTGAAGAACAAGGGGAAAAAACACAATTAAAATACCCAAGAAGAAACAAGGCACAGGTGACCTAGATACTGCTAACAAGGACACATGAGGAAGAACTAAGGCAGAGGGGAACACAGGGGGCCTCTAGATGCATGGAGAAAAACTACAGGAGGTAGGATGCAGACACACTCATGTATACAAAAAAAATCAAATTATACATAAATAAGGTTGAAACAAAGTGATTTTCTCTTTGTAAAGATTAAAATGGACATATTGGATCTAGTTGAGTGTTTACTCATGGTTATTTAATGATTGATAGAAGTAGAGCCACACCGACACTTTTCTAAGAGATTCAAGCACACTGACCATGAACTCACTCTCTGAAGTGCAAATCAACCCGTGTTGTTTATATTTACTCTTGAACTAATCCAATGATTCTCGTATGTATGGCGTAAATTCAGTTTGCTTTGCATTAATTCTTGAGGTCATCCTCATGTCATAATTATATCATATATATTCACTGAAACTTTATGAGCATGACAAATAAACAAATCTGTGTATCAACAATCTTAGTCCGAAATCTTTTTGATTGCAAGCGATGAAGCAACTTACAGCCAATCAGCATCAATCAACCCGCCTGCTCTAGATTTAGGACATTACATACAGACATATTGATTAACATACACTATATTGCCAAAAATTTTGGGATGCCTGCCTTTACGTGCACATGAACTTTAACCTGTTAACCTGCACCCCTGCTTTTGGAAAATCCCAAGAAATGACATACCCAAACTAAAACAGATACAGTTCATGAACCCTTTGCACTAAAAGCATAAGTAAGGTCTCATTTGAAAGCAGACACTTTGCAGTTTATTTTAAAGTCATAATTAATTATTGTCACAATGAAGAAAATTGTTAAATAGTTTCAAAGTTTTGCAAAGTTATTAGAAATGTATTTTTATGAAATATCTTTATGGAAATAAAAGAGAAGTTGGCCTTTTAGCAAACTAGAAATGCACTGCAGCTAAAGCCACATGTCTGACCATGTTACATTTCAAATCTGAAGATGATAAGTTTAAAACTCTGAGTTTTATTAAATGTTTTTCAAGACCATGTGATGTGATTTTATTTAGAAAAGACTCTAAAATGTTAACTGATGTTTACTGGCATCTATTCAGGTGTATTGTCTGTATTGTTTTGTGGTGCTAACTGCCCCATTCAGTTTCAGTCTGCCCTGAACACATTCACACCTCTCCGGCCTGCTTATGGCTCTAATTATTCTTTTCTTTTGTCTTTATTATAATTACAGATGTTCTATTCAAGATGATTTAATCCCTCATTTCTTTGACAAAACTTCTCACTTCACCTTCTTTGAAACTGTATCTAATGCCCTTCTTGAAAAAAAAGAGGGAAAAAAATCAGTGAGCTGTACAATTCAAAATTATTTATTTGCATTAGCTCAGAACAGATGCATCTCTGGGCTCGTTAGCATGTTAGCTTAGCACACCAACAAAACACGAAAATGTATAACATTAAAACCATGTCAAGTGTTTTAAATAACCTTCTGTGATGTGATGTGGCTTCGGATCAAAAATCAGACAGAAAATATATAATTTTAGGCTATTCTGCACAATGACAAAAGCTATCTCGATTAGCATTGCATTATAAATATAATCTACTACTATGAATACCTGACGGCGTGAAGAACACAGATAAACCACATATTGTCACAATCGTGTATTTATTACTTTCAAAAGTGCCAATTTGTACGTAATATCCATGATTATATAGAATAGGATTATATACTGTAGCATATGCACACTTATCAGGACAGTCAATAAAATCTGGAATCTTCAGGATGCTTCTCGCATGCTGGACTGTGTTGTAATCTGACCTCGGCTCCGGCCGGTCCAGAGAAAAACAGACACTCTGACATCTTTGTTACCCTCCGAGGTAAAACAGAGGGCCCAATTTCCCAGCTCTTAGGACATCAAAGGGGCCCCTCATGTGGACTAAGTGCCAGATCACATTCCAACACACACCACACACACAGACACACACAAAAACACACAAACATGCATTGGAGACTGTATGTGTAAAATATAACTATGCCAACATGTACCCGTCATGTATGTCAAGTGCATTGCATGTTTCCTAGTGTTTAGACTTAGTTTAAATAACTGTAGTTGAGTTAGTGTTAGTTTTAATGATGGAATTTGTCTGTAAACCATAACTTCTTTTATATGCCTTTCTGATCTGTCGAGTTTGATCTCGTTTTAAAGCTCTTGCTACTGCTCATTCACTTAGATAGGTCACATAGCTGTCAAATGCATTGTTCTATTTGTTTAATGATACTGTGCAGAAAGTACTCCATCTCGAAATCTGATCTGATAGCCATAAATCATGCAAATTCAGCTGGGAGCCAAGACAAAGAAACTTTGCCCGCCAAACAGTGCTACGCATCTATTGGCCGTTCCAACTCAGGAGGTGTGTTCGCTTGATTTTCCATAAAAGCAAACAACACACGCTTTTCTTTTGTCTCCCGATCGTCTCTAGATTGCTCCTGAACTGCCTCAGGTGACAGCGCTGTGATCACGCGCTCAGCTACCCCCCCGGGATGACCATTTCCTTGGACTTTCTCGCTCTCTTCCTTCTTCTCGGCCATTTTACACGCCAGTTAAGCCTCGTTTGAAAACCCCGCCGGAGAAAACCTCTCGGAAAGGACCAACCAAGCCAAGCGCACTGAAACTCTACTGCACATCGACTTGAACCAATATGCAAGTATTTATTTCCTGAAATTCGTTTAAACTGATTTCTGTGCTGGCTATCACAGGGTTAACTTGTAATTTGCCATTCTTTGACCATCTCTCCTTTTCCTGTCTTTACATCCGCTCTTATATATTACGTGTATATTCTTGTATATATATTTAGACGCATAACCTCTGTATTAGTAGTTTTCATATATTAAATACATTATATCCATGCTTTTTGTTCGTTCAACAAAACCCAGGTCACTTTAACGTTTCGATTCTAATACAATCACTCTATGTTTGATGCTATCATAGGAATTTATCGTCATGGCCAGAGGATAAAATTTCTGTTATAATAGTCTGTGGGAAACTTACTGTTTGACTGAAAATCATGTAAAAGGTGAATGTATTGTGTTTGAAAGTAATATGTTACAGAACTGAAGATACAAGTAACTTGAAAGGCCTTTATTGTAATGTAACTGTCTTTACTGAATTTTTTTACAAAGAAGCAAATAATGGTTGTTCTGTAAAGTTAAAAATGTTAATGTTGTTTGAAAGGAAAGGAAATGTGAAAGGAAATAAAATACTGAGAATCAATTAAATATTGTCGAAGACTGCAGCCAGTACTCCTGCATTACAAACTGTAGGCCCAGATGTCGTTCCACTGAAAGCACTACAGTCCTCATGTTTTTTTTCATTGCTTCTCCCATTCTCCTGATTGCTATTATTTAATTTAATAAAAAATATCCTGGAAAGACTGGATAGGTCTGTTTCTCGTCGTTTTTACTCACTCTCTGACAGCTAATCAAAAAGACACATGATTAATTGATGCAATAAACTGTGGGCCACACAAAAAGTATACATTTAGCTTATATGCTCACGTAAAATCTGCCATTGTGATTTCTACGCTTATCGTGCGAGACCCTGCTACCATGAACTGTCACTATGAGGAACCTACCAATGGTCAGATCAGTTCTTCTAAAAATATTTGTATTATCTTTAATCAGTATCATCATTATCTGATGTTTTACGTCAGCTGCCTTACTCAAATGCCGCGATAAATAAATCATGAGTGCTTCAAAGCAAGCATTGTTAAGGAATGCTACTTACATCTTAACTCACACTTTTTATGACTGAAGCATCGGAATTCATGCTCAGCAGCTTCTGTAAACATAAAGCCCGCCTACTTTGATTTGATTGGTCATCTCAGTATTTTGACATTGACGAGTGGTGAAAGAGACAGCTCAGATGAGAAGATGCTGTGCAATATTCTTGCAGCACTAACTTAAAGTTAATACTATATTATGCAGTTATCTCACAAACTTATATATACACCTCGGTCCGGACCTCAGTGACCTCATAGCTGGTCATATGTTTACATAATTATGATGCACATTGTATTGATTAAAGTAATTTTATTTCACCACAACTACACACATATTGTATACTTTGTAATATTATGTTTAGTTAGTGTTAGAACTTCTCGATTTCATGGAACAGTTGTATTATTGTTACCTCAACAGCTCTTCTGACATTGAATGAGTGACGACGGGTCAGTGCCGTCTGCCGGTATGTTTAATAGCTGACTATATAAATACCCGACACAAAAGCTGTGTTTAGTGGAGTGTGTGTGTAAGAAACGGTAATCTACCACAGCCAGCAGCCCAGACTGCTTTTCATCACAGACAGACAGATTTTAAGTACTTGGATAACAAAATAAATCTTATACAACCTGTTTTATTGTGTGACTTTTACAGACTTTATAAGTTAATGAATAATATGTTAACAAGAATAGTGTGTGAAGTGCTTAAATTGACTCATTAAACTTTTTTTTACCAACATTTGTAAATGTATAAAAGTATGATGAATTGAAAGTTCAAATGAATTGAAAGTTTAACAACATTTGTAAGCATTTCAATTTACATTAAATAATGATCTGCTAATCATTATGTAATTGTTATTGTTCATTAGTAAACATTAACAAGCACATTATCTCATATTAACTAATGATCTTATAAGCATTATTTAACGTTTGTTAATGATTTATTAATGAAAGTTATTATAAATTATCGTCACCGTCATGTTCTGTTTGTTTTGATTTTCATTCATCACATGTGCTTGTTGTCGGGTCTCGTATGTCTTGAGTGTTGTTTCCCTACCTGGATCTGTATTTTCCCATTGGATTATCAAGTAAAGACTTATTTGAGAGTATTCTTCTTCGTCGTGTGTTTATATGCATCCAGCAGGTTACACTTACACCGAGTTAATAATTAAATGTGTGGTTTTCATTCACATGAAAGGTCACTTCGGTCATCAAATCAGAGACTCTTGTCTATCTCTAAATCAATGTTAAACTGTAGGAGGGACCGTGTTTTTTCTGTAGTTGGCTCCAGACTCTGGAATGACCTGCCCATTTCGATAAGACTGGCTTCATCTTTATCTGTTTGTAAATCTAAGTTAAAAACATATAATTCATGTTGAAGCTCCATTACATTGTATTATCATTGTTTTATAATGCTAAAGCACTAATTTTAGTTTACTTTATGGTATTTTTCTACAATTCTTTGTGCATGTGTTTTATTGCTTTATAGTTTTGTTTTTTTTTGTTTTTTATACATTTTGCGTTTTCTGTGTTTTTAGTTATTTTAAAGCACATTGGACAATGTAAGTTGTATTTAATTGTGCTATATAAATAAATGAAATCTTCTACTTTCCTAAGTTGAAAGAAAAGTGGAAGAATCGACACTTTTGATAATGTGTACATTGACATCATCTAGAATTTGTTGTGTTGAAAGATTGTTTTTTATTTGTTTTTCTTCATAATAGCAGCCTTCAGATTATTTAGTCAGAGACAGTAATAAAATATTCATAGAAAATGCAACATTCGTAAAACCAATTGTTTAGTCAAATTCAAGAAGGTCCATATTTTAAATCTCGGGCTTAAAATAACATAGTTCTTGCATTTGTTACAATAAGGATATAATTACAGGTAAGACCATTGATGGCTCCTCATTGACATTTTTTTCTTTTTTATAGCATTTGTTATGAAAAATAGCAACACAGAAACTATAGCTACAACATGCCACAGTTGTACTATAAGTGAAAAATATATTCCCTCAACAGATCTATTATAAATTCAACAACTAGTCAAAATTTACCACAATAAATGCAATACAGTGTGATCAATTCTAGTAAATGTGGACATCATGAGAAGTTTAAAAAGCTTGCAGGAGGAAATTTCCTCATTTTCATCAGTCATTTTACTTTCTGTTTTAGATCATGTTTGACTTTTTGCGTATCATTTTACTATATTAATATATTATTATAAGTGTCACCTCAAAATACCCCATAGATTTTTTTATTATACCATATTATAAAGGGGTCATGAACTGCATTGTTTTATTGTTTTATAATGTTTCCTCGGTTGCACTTATAGGGCCCTATTTTAACGATCTAAATGCAAAGTGCACTCAGGGTGTGTCCAAATCCACTTTTGCTATTTTAACGACGGAAAAACGGTCCGTGCGCTGGGGCGCATTTTTGAAATGGGTTGTCCCCATTCTCTTAATGAGTAATGGGCGTAACGTTCAATAAACCAATCAGAGTGTCATCTCCCATTCCTTTTAAGAGCGAGATGCGCTCGCGCCATGGCGGATCGCTATTTACATGGCGGAATTTGTTGGCGGAAAAGCTGAACGCTTTTCAAGCGAAGAAACCAATCTGCTCGTGCACAAAGTTAAAGCGCGCGAGCAGATCATCTACAGGACAAGCAGGAATCCACCAAAGCTTCCCGAGGTGAAGAAGGCGTGGGATGAATTAGTAGTGATTGTGTCCTCGTCTTCTGGCATCGGATGTTTTGCTGAAATTACCTGTTAAGTGGCCAGTCAATCTTTCAGTCATCTGCGTTGGATGCAGGCTTTCAAATAGCTCCGCGCGATGAGTCAGTTAATACATATGTGTGTGTATTGGCACGATTGTTCAATTAATTAGCCAATTTCGTTCATCATTATAAGTAGTAATAGGCTGAATTGAAAATAGGTAGCCTAACTCTAATACACGCAATGACTATTCATCATTACATTTTTATATTTATGTAGCCAACACAATAATATTCTTTTACACTGTAATCCTTTTGTTTTTAATATTTGGCATGTTTGTGTGATGCACATCCCTGTGTGTAATAAGCAAAGTCAACGCGCACTGTGGACGCGCCCAGAGGCGCAGTTTCTACCAACGCGCTCTAACAAAAAAATATTGCGCCATCGACTTTAGACTTTAGACCAGGTTTGAGTTGGTCTATGGCGCAGTCTATTTTCAGCTCCTTAAAATAGCAATGCGCCTGAACACACCTCTTTTTTAGACCAGCACGCCCATGGGCGCACTAACTGGCGCAAATGCATTTACTAATTTAAGGACGTGGCGCTGAACGGGAAAACGCAAACGGCGCCGGACGCAAACTAGCAAACACACTTGCGCTGCGCCTTGCATCGCATTGCGCCAGGTGTATTATAGGGCCCATAATGTTAATATGCTTTTTACATCCAAAATTGTAATAATTAATAAAGGGCATTTTTCCTACCCTGATTTTAGCCCTCTGGTTTGAACGTTATGTTTTAAGGGGTGTGTCTGCTGTGAGACTTCAGTGTAAACGCCCACTGCTGTGATTGGCTGACATCTTTCTGTTTGAAATACCCAAGTATTACTCTCTCTTTTAGCGTATTTTTACTATTACAGCTCTCAAGGTTAACTAAAAGTTAAAAAAAGCGTTGCATTACATTTAGATCTATGGTATTATATTAAGATTGTGGCATGAAAGGTTGCAGTGATGAACATTGTAGCCACAGACATGTTGTTGAGCACATGAAAGCAGTGATCTCGTCATTGAAACTCAATTTCTGTACACTAACAGTCCAAACGTGTTATAACTAAGAGATTCGTTGAATAAAACAGGAGCTTTGCGCGTCAGTCACTGATAAACTGATAAAGCTGATTGATTGACAGCTTCAGCTGACCGATTGACAACATCTGACTGTACATGAATCATTAATATCAGATCAGGCATTAGAATTAACACAGTTACTTACATGTCGCATTACAGTTGAGTCCAGGCACTGCACAATATTTTGTAATCCTCAACGGCATGTTTATTGCTTGGTACCTCGATTCGGTTTAACACCATATAGGCCTATATTACTTAGGCTACCTATTCTATTGCATGTCATGTGTGAATCAGTGGGCGGGGCTAAACTAGCAGGGATGAAGTAGCCGTTGATCTTCTTCTGAAGAGACGGTGCTTGCTGCCCTTTGACGTCATAGATCCCCACTTTGTAAATCCTGTTGTTTGCTGGGTCTGGTGTCAAAGCTTTTATTGGACTAACAAGGAAGTTTTCAGCTCTAAAACTTACAGGATATTCTTATAGTATGATGACCTCTATGTCAAAAGCTCAAGGAAAATTTGATTTCTCAGTTCATCATCCCTTTAACTGCCTGTTTTGGGGTGTGATTAAAAATGCGCCAATTCAGTGCGTGTACACTTGTATAAACTTGTATTATCACACCCCCAAGTTTGCAACTCCCAATAAACATTGCATTAACAATGAAATAAGTTCTCACAGCTAATATAACTCTCAAAATGTATCTTTACAAAGTGTTTGTGATGCAGCATATCAGATCACGCAAATATGGTATGTATTTTGTGGATGTTGTAATGACTGAGGCAAATCAGATACAATTTTTGGTTAGTTAACCAATAGTTTTAAGCTTACTCTGGAGTCTGTCCCCATCCCCCGGGAAGTTTTCAGTTACAAGTTTATTGCGCTGAGGAATGTGGTTGCTGCATAGAGAACAGAGTAGAGACACAGAAAATCTGCATCTTCCCTGCATTTTCCACACAGAACACAGACTCTATGGCATTAATGTATAGACAGACTGTGCTATAAATGAATCCTTCTCAGGAAATGGTATCCATTATTACTGATGTTGTATTGTACTTGTTGTATTGCCATGTTTAGTGTCTATACGTTCGTAGCGGGAAGATTTAAATGCTTGTGTATGCAGTACATCCATACCTGTGCAACACATCAGTATTAAAATAATATTTAATAGTTCTGATTCAAGAACTCAGCTTGTTAATCTTTCTGGGTTGTAAAAGCCCTGACAGGAGGGGTGTTGCCACCCAGAATTACAACATCTTCATTGGTCCAGTCAACAACTGAGAGGTGTGACTTTGACCAGAGGTTAAAAACCAGCGAACAGTGCCACTCCCTCTTTTTCTCCTTGCTCCTGAGCGACCGAACGGACTGTCCTTGCGGCCGGCCTAGGCGAGGCCTGCAAGGCCTGTAGGCCTCGGCCTACAAACGAGCCATGTGCTCCTCATCCAACATGGAAAAGACTGATAAAAACTCCGGACTGAATCCTCAAGACCTCTCCTCAGATGGCAGAGCCGATGCTCCTCAGCCTAAGGGCATCTTGCAAGTATCGTACATTTTAACACTAAATAGCGATTTAGTATTAATTTGTAAGACTTACCTTGGCTATTGCTGAAGAAACTGATGATTCCTTTCCAGATTGTCTTTGACATTTCATGTAGCTCTAGTAACAGCATCTCTTCCGGTTCAACTCTATCATTACTCATTCTGACTTGTGTATGTGTGTGTGACCCTTTGTGTATGTTATGTTACGTGTTTGTTAGTTTAGTTATGTGTTTGTAAGTTAGTTAATAAAGATTGTGCACAGGACATGTTTGGTTCTGACTCCGTCTGCTAATGAATTGCCTCTTAAGTGATAGATCCGGACTACGTGCTTTGAGTAGTACAGTACAATAAGAAATATTATTTTTCATAACTTGGAAATTAACATTTCTTAGAATTAATAAACAATCAACACTGAGCGTTCACTGGACGAACAGGTTAACTGATTGTAATATTAATTTTAATGTAGCTATGTCCAGTTAATCTGATTAACGGATTTGCATATTCATAATTAATCATAATTAATAATCATAATGAGTTATGAATAATAATTAATATTTCCCCTTTGAGTTAATTCGCTACAATGTTTACATTTGATTCTGAATGATTTTGATAGTAGCCTATGCTGCATGGCTAACAGGGCTAATGCTACACTGTTGGAATGATTTATAAAGAATGAAGATGCATTTATGAATTATACAGACTGCAAGAGTTTAAAAATGAAAATAACAACATAGCTCTGGTCTCCGTGAATACAGTAAAAAACAATGGTAACTTTAACCACATTAGCAGTACATTAGCAACATGCTATCGAAACATTTAGAAAGACGATTTACAAATATAACTAAAAATATCATGATCATGGATCATGAACAGTTATTATTGCTCCATCTGCCATTTTTGCTATTGTCCTTACTTGCTTGCTTCACAATACCTGCAGAACTTCTGTTGATTCGGCTGTGCAGTTCCACAACGTTAATACTGGCTTGTGTAATGCCTTGAACATGGGCTGGCATATGCAAATATTGGGGGCGTACATATTAATGATCCAGACTGTTGCGTCACAGTCGGTGTTATGTTGAGATTCGCCTGTTTTTCAGAGGACTTTTGCACAAATCAAATTTACATAAGAAGTAGGAAACAATGGTGTTTGAGACTCACTGTATGTCATTTCCATGAACTCTAATTATTCAACTATGCCAAGGTAAATTCAATTTTATAATCTAAGGCACCATTAATATTGGCCAAATGACATTTGATTAAAATGTTCACTTAATCTTTAATATTTGGCCACTTCTGTACAATAGAAATGCAACAGCCACTGTCATTTCTTGCAAGAACATGTGGACATCAAAACATGCAAACTCAGAGCAAGGGTTTAAACTTTTATTTTGAAATCATGATGAACAATTTGCATATTTTAGAAACATATTGATGTATTTTCCTGTGTTGGCACACGTTTATATTAGATATACCTTACAAATCTGATGAAATGGTGCACATCGTGTTCCCAGATAAATGTTATAAGCAACCCAAACTCACAGCAGATGCAGAGATGGAGTCTGTAATGTTTAATGTTATGTTAATTATAGACACTAGGGGGCAGGCAAACATAGTTAAGGGTTTTGGGGAGAGACAACTAAGAAGAAGAAGAAGAAGTGAAGTATGTTGAAATGCATCCCTGCGTCTCAATATGCATACTATCCATCCTAAATAGTATGTGACAGAAGGCAATGATAAAATCAGGACAAATACAATAAAATAAAGATGATAATTAAATAAACTGCTTTAAATTGGCCTTTTTTTTTAATTTTAGGGATTTTTTCAGTTAAATTTTTAACTGGCATGGCATGCAGGCACGTCTCTCTTAAAATCACAATAAACAAGTGTACGTTGTGAACAAATCATTTGTAGAGATCTAAGACAGACAGTCTTATGTAACGGTCTAATAATGCAGATCATGGATTGTCATCCGTGGAATGTGCACAATTTTAGGCCCTATTTTCATGCGACAGACAAATCTGACAGATTTAGTGAAATCGCCATCAAATACCCAAAATTAGAGACAAATCAGTGCTCATTTACGTGAATGATAATCACACTACAATGTGAATTATCAAAGACGCAATCTAAGAGAATCGACGATGCATTGCTGACGGTCAAGATATTTGGCATGTTAAATATCTGGATCTGTCTGGATCTGTGTGAAATGAGTTCTGACTGAAAATGACATCAACGATGACCTACAGCCAATGAGAGAGCAAGATACAGGGCAGCGGGAAGTTCAGGGAGGAGTTATAGACCTGCGTCTCACCAAACATTTTCTCCTTCGTAATTTTTTAATTTTGATCACAAGCTTATTGCAGGCTAACATTTTTAATAACCATTCCAGTCTCACAAGTGTCCTTGCCTTATTCCCTTATCCCTCTTCGCGTGTGTTTGGTTGTAAAAATATAGTTTGCGAACCAGACAGTTGTCTGCGATTATTCCTATTGTGAAGTCATGCAATGTGAAACCCTGATCTATGGAGCAATGTGACCACAGTTATTGAATGCTGTCCCAGATAGTCATACAGTGTGAAAAGAACAGCGATCTGATGAGTTTGAAAATCATGCAGTGTGAACTCAACATTACTCAACATGGGTAAATTACAATTGATTTTTTTTTAATTGAGGAATCATGACAGCCCTACTTTTGAGTCACATGATATTGATGGGTCCTGTCTGTCTCTGTGTTGAAACTTTATACAAAGTTACATGTATAGACAGCTCAGACTTTTATACAGTAATCTAGTGCAAATTTCAAACACACAATAGTCCTCATTTATACAGATTTATATGTTATTAGATAACCACTGAAAGTGTTGTGGTTATTCCCGTTATCCTCTATCCTTGTGTTAGATGCAAGTCTCACATAGACAACATCTCCAACCTCCAGGATCAACGCAACGCCATTCGAGGAGTTTAACCGATCTTTAGCCTGATTATCATATGCTATAACCACATGCTCTCCATTCTTAATTATAGATGCAGATGATTCAGTTCCACCAAGACCAAATACAGAGATTCTGAACATGTACGCTCCTTTCAGTGGGGCTATGAAAACACCTAAATCAAATAACAAGAGACACAGAATCAGCTGTTTCCTGTATGATTGCTCAATTACCAAACACACTGTGTAATAGTTTTGAAAGATATTTCAGGCTACATTTACACAACAACAATGTCCGAAAAACAGACTAGTTTTTTCTTTGCGTTTTTTGCGTAACGACAACGACATTTTCAAAACAATCCCTGTTCACACAGATCCGTGGAAACAATTCAAAACGTTGTATTCTGCTGCTGGGCCAGTAGTTGGAGATGTCACTTAGAAAGAAACACTACAAGCCTAGAGATTGATCACATATACGCATAACAATAACAGTATTGTTTCCAATAGTGTTTGTAAATAACTATCAAAAGTCTGCATTTTCAGGTCCCCAAAATGTTGTTGTCCTGTGAATGAACGGCCAAAATACAAAAACAGTTTACTGTTGTCATGTAAACGGCTCCTAATTCGCTTACACACATTACACAACTGCAGACAGGTATGAATGGAGCAGAAGGTTTTCATTACTATAAACTGAGTTTTATGACTCCATTTCATTGATAATTACCTGTAATTGGGTTGTAGGCGTTCCCTATGTTTGTGAAGACTTTCTTGTAGGTTAGTGTGATTTCACTGGTAAAAGGACCAATAAACACTAACAGTACACATTTTCCAAATCATCATTCAAGCACACTTTCACCTCTATTTTCCTTTCTCAACTCCACTTGACTCAGAGTAAGATTTGAAATTTCTGTGAAGGAATAAAGATTCTGTTAAATGACATTTACACTGATTATTGTAATAGATAACACAATTCACACAGTATACACTCAACTTTACAATTACTTTAAGGATCATTGATAAAAGAGTGAATGTTATGGTGAAGTACCTTCATCTTTCTTCTATATCATTCCTCAGTTCTGTAACGATGGCGTTCAGTTCTCTGATGTTTTCTTTCTGCTCTGTAATGGTGGCGGTCAGTTCTCTGATGTTTTCTTTCTGCTCTGTAACGGTGGCGGTCAGTTCTCTGATGTTTCCTTTCTGCTCTGTAACGGTGGCGGTCAGTTCTCTGATGTTTCCTTTCTGCTCTGTAACGGTGGCGGTCAGTTCTCTGATGTTTCCTTTCTGCTCTGTAACGGTGGCGGTCAGTTCTCTCAGTGCTGCATGGATGTCATGGAAGCACAGATGGCAGTATTGTTGTCTGTCAGTTGAAGCTTCAGCTCTCAAAGTGTCTGTTTGAGGTGGATTCTGTCTTCCGTCCTCAGAGCTGATCTGTTGACTGATCTCCTTCTCATTGAGTCCTCCATCTACCTGCTGCTGGACGACAAACACAAAAGGTTTCCAACAGCAGCAGTATACATACTAAAGCCTTCATTCTTCACTGATGTTTGTTTCCAGCTCTTGCTCTGTCATCCTCACAGCCTCTCATGTTCCTTTTATAGTGTCCTGATTCACTGTCTTTTGTATTTGATTTACATTGCTTCAGATAAATAAGAAGTTGTTCAAGTTAATTGTTAATCATTAGTGGAATGTTCCAGGTTCAGTAGATGTTTAACTCTATTCACAACATTTGTGGTACAATGCTGATCTCAACAGAAAATAACTGACTCAAAGTTATTATTATTATTATATTAAAAAAAACTAAAATAAAAAAAAAACATTGTAGGTAAAGTGACATTTACACACAATTTTTAATTCTTGAGGTCATTGAAAAGTGAATGTGTGTATTTTAATATTGGCCCATTTACATCGATTGTAAGTGCCTGACTTTTTTTTTTTAACTAAAGAACGAATTAACATTTATTTCTGTGGTGATTAACATCATGCCACAAAAAAAAATATATAATAGCTTTAAATGTAACAAATTATTATTAACTATAGTATACATATTACAGTTATTTTCAGCACTCTAAACACTGTACATGAAAGGGGGAATCTCCTCAACCACCACCAATGTGCAGCATCCACCTGGATAAGGCCTGGCTCGCAGTCTCCGCTCTAGTTCATTCCAAAGGTGTTCTAAAAAAAAATGATAGCAGGCAGAATGCAAATGATAGATGTTAAGTTATACGAGTTATTTTTTTCTTATTAATATTTGCATTTGCCTGAGGCTGTCAGGTCACAGGACAGATGGGTGGTAAATCTAAAACATATCCCACTGCAAATGAAAATCATATCACATGCATAATGCACAAAGCCATCATGTGTAACATGACAAACACATCTGTGAGGTACAAAAAGATCAGGGTGACATATAAACAGGGCAACATGAACTACAAATAGATTCATTTGTAATCAAATCTATTCCCTGTTGTTACAAATTCTGTTCAATTTAGCAAACAACATGACTGATTTAATCAGCCAAGAACTACTCAGAACAAAGAAGTTTTTTTTTTTTTAATAGAGGGACTAAGAGAGACCATAATCAGAAGGATGCATGTAATTTTAATTAATTTTTATAGTTTTTACATACATTCAGCATCAGAAAGTGTACACAAAAATGTTTCGATTTATTGTTTAAAGTTTGGGACACACTAGACGATTTTCAAATCTTAACTTATTTTAAAACTGTGGGAGACCACAGATATAATGCTAAAAATCTGATGAAAATGTCATTATAATCCTCTGAACGCACACACTAAATCAGTGTTTCACAACCCTGTTCCTGGAGGCACACTAACAGTACACATTTTCCAAATCTTCCTAATCAAACACACCTGATTCAACTCATCAGTTTGTTAGTAGAAACTCCAAGACCAGATATATATGGTTCAGATAAGGGAGACATTCAAAAGGTGTACTGTTGGTGTGCCTCCAGAAACAGGGTTGGGAAACACAGCACTAAATGTTTGGACTGTGAGACCACACACCGGTTGATTGTAGGAATGATTTCACAGTGAGACAAGACCTCACGGAGACTTGTGAGATTAAACGTGACTTGAGAAGAAAAACAATGTTTTCAGCAGCCAAACGTTCTGCTTTACAGTGAAAACAAAATTAAAAAAAAGAACATGGGTGATCTTTTTTCTCAGTACTCTACTTTTGTGGGAAGTTTGTGGTTGAGAAGCTTCAGTTATCAGAAGTTTCAGTTATAGAAGCAAGCAACATCCAGTAGGTGACGCTTGCTTGGCTATCGCGCATATCACGTCAAAGGCAGCCCGATCAAGAGTTGTAAATATCAAACATGTTTATAAGGAGCACCTAGAGATCCAATTAGTATCTTATCGTCTGAAGGGACTGTTCAGCAGGCAGCCCCGATGCATGGCAAAGAACGCAGTGTCTCCTTCCCTGTTCTCAGGGAACTATGGTTACATACATAACCTGAGACGTTCCCTTTTGAAAGGGAACTCTACACTGCGTTTTACCACATTATTACCTACGCCGCCATGCTTGAGTGGAGTGCATGTCAAGAAGATGGCTAGACAAACGTCAACTAGCAGTTTCATATGAAACGCCAGAGCGACTCCCCCTTGGGTCAGTGACAGGATTCCCTACGGCCAACAGCCCAAGCTATAAGCCTCAAAGAGGCCTTCCGCAGAAGGCCGCTCCAAGGCTTCTGGGACTGAACTTTCTGAGGAAAGAGGGTCCCTATAAGGGAATGTAGCCAGGGGGCCAGAAGGAACCCCAGCCAGTGACTACAAGGGGGACATAGTCACCCCAAATGCCACTAGGGAGGCCGACCCGGTCCGATAACAACCTAGTCTTGGCCAGCAACCAGTCTGAACACAGAGCCTCAACAACGCATTCTTCAGAGAAGATATCCAGTAAGAGTGACTGCAAAGAGGCAGTAAGCAACTCAAACCCGAGCGTAGAGACGGGCATCCAGGAGAGCAGGACTCAGCTAAGTGCTCTTAACCCTACAAATGAGGGGAGTAAACTCTGCTCAATCCTAGGATCTACTCAGCGCCTGATTATTTGCACTGAGGAGACTGTGCACTCAAAAACCCTGACCAGGGGAGCACATTAACCAGCCTGGGGGCTGGAACCCAAACGGGATGACCAACCAATGACCAGCTTAGGGAGCTAAGCACTATACAGGAAGAACCTAACAAGGGGAGTGCAGAGCTCAACCTAACAGATAAACCATACTGTAGGCTAAAAAATGGGCCTACAACATGATAACAGTTCTACACAGTGTAGAAAATATACATAACACAGCAGCCTTGCCAAAGGCCAAGATGTGAAGCTACATGTTAAACCTGCTTAAGTTTCAACACCCAGAAGTGGGGGTGGAAAAGCTTCAAGCTAGCTTGCTGAAAGCCAGGACCCACAAACATGTAACTCATTCAGGATGAAACAGAGTTAAACCAGCAGATAAGACTGTAGAGTGCCTACATAATAGTCCACCTAACACAATCCGACAAGCAGTGTACTCAGTAAAAGCACCTTTTACTTTACACCCTTACACCCACAAGAGTACAACATATTCTTTTACTCTCTGAGGGAGAGGAGTACAAAGACATACACCAACGTGCTCTCAAAGAAGGCCCAGAGGGCCTACGAGCTCACAGACACGTGGCGTCAGCTAGTGGCAACTAAGTTCTAGGAGCCATAATAGAACCAGACTTAGTGAGGTAACTATTTATCTCGACTAGAGCTAAAAAAATCCAGCACAAACCAACAAGCCATATTCTCAGTAAAACACCTTTTACTCTCATACGCCATCATGTCCTGTATGAGGCCCAAAGATGGGGCTACGATTTCAGACAGACACATAGCGTCAGCTCGTGGCAGTGTTTCAAGCTCAAGGGAGCAAACATATGAAAACCGAACCACAGTAAGGTTAACTAGATCAACTTGACCTGAGCCAACGGCCACTCAGCAATGTACTCAGTAAAACACCTTTTACTCTTTAAGCAAGAGGAGTACAAACATACGCAAACATGATCTCCAAGGAAGCCCATAGGGCCTACAACTCAAGACACGTGGCGCCAGCTAGTGGCAACTAAAAGTTCTAGGAGCCATAAACTATTTAGCTCAACTAGATCTAAAAAATCCAACACGAACCAACAGTCCATGTACTCAGTAAAACACTTTTTACTCTTAAAGCAAGAGGAGTACATACTCCACCAGTATGCTCAGAGAGGCCCAAACCAGGCCTGCTATAGCAGATATGGGCATAGCCAACACAAAACCAGATTACCTGAGCCTTTAACTCCACAGACACAATAAGCTGTTGTGGCAGTGATCAACTCTAAAGGGAGCTAAAAAGAACCAAACTGAAAGTGAGGTTCCCTACCACTCAACCTGAGCTATGCAATCCATCAGGTCATTTACTCAGTAGAACACCAATAACCCTAAAGCAAGGGGAGTACAAATAGTCACCATGCTCTAACAGAGGCTAAAAACAAGGCTACTACTCAGGTGCTAACCTGTGGCAGCAAGTAGTTAAGCTTACATGTGTAGGGCAAAGCTAGAACCCAAAGCAAACACAATGCTTTGCTATTCATACATACCATTCTGAAAAGAATGGATGCTCTCACCAAACAGAATAACACATCTGTACTGAACCCTAGAGAATGGGAGCTAAACCAAGCTAACACCATAACCTCAAGCTTGAATGCTAATTCAAGGGGCTCAGGGGAAAGACAAACTTAGTATGAATGAAGTTCTGGAAAAGTGGGGCCTAAACAACATAGCATATACTTATCTAAACAAAGATAAGGGCCTATCACCTGAGACAACAGCACCAGGGAGGCTAGTGACAGCCTGCTACCTTAGCTGCTATCTAACCAGCACCTACACCAAAGGGGTAATGGGCATATGGCCTGACAACTCAAATAAGAGGAGGCCAGAACTAGGAACTATACAACCTGACAAGGGATAGTAGCAATAAAGGGTGAATGCTTTAGTAAATCACCTAAACCCTAGTTCTAGCCTAGGCCGGCTAAGCTGTGGGCCTGTAAGGCCGCACGAAGCATAGATCTGCCTGGGGCTTAAACTCGACCTCTGAACTCAACCAGAAAAGAGGAAACTTAAGTAAAACAAAGCTAAACAAGCAAACAATGTCAGGCGGCCCAGGAGGCTGACACAGACATAGCACTCTTTACTTCAGATAGATCTAACTCAAACATACTCTAGCTAAAACCCAGAAGAGAAGCTACTCTACCAAAGATGGCTGAAAGGCGGCCATTTTGTGGCCAACACAGTACAAATAAATTGTTCCAGCCAACCTAATGGAACTTCAGTGCCCAAAAAAACCCTATCTTTTTCCATCTACATGCTCAGGAAAAGAACTATACGGAAAAAACAAGGTTGACATATTTTAAAACAGAAAATATAGACCCAGCTTACCTTCCTGTGGCTCAAAGACCGAAGACTCCTCATTTTCCACATGGAAGGATGGAATCTAGGGTTCTTTTAAGCCTAAAAGAGCCTCTTCACTGTCAAGCCAGAAGGGGAGCCATCAGAAAAGTAATTACCATGGGCCCAGCCGTCAACATGACTGAAAGAAGCTTTTGAGCATGTTACATGAATTGAAACATATATAGGAGGTGGAAGAAGAAGAGGAGAGGGCAGATGTTAGTCACTTTTGCAGAGAGGGGATCGATCACCAATGCTGCTGGCGATTGGGATCGATCACCTTTCTCAATCTCGCTTCTTCAACCTCCTGTCTGTCTGGGCCCAGATTCAGATCTGAGCAGCTAGGGTTTTTTCCATGCCATCTCGATCTCAAACATGGATATCAGGAAGGAATGGAAGGCTCACTTGAGCTGCAGGGCTATGGTTAGAAAGGAACTGCTTGTCAAGCTGTCTGTGTGTGGTCCCTTTCTTAACGCGCCCCAAAGGCAGCCTGCCAGAAGCGTGTCCCATGACCTCCAGCAGTTCCACATATGCAGGGCAGGGAGGCTTTGAAGATTCAGCAGGCTCACCTGGTTCCCCTTCAACAGCCATCTCCTGCTCTCTAGGGCTAAAAGCCAGAAGAGCACTCGTTGCTGGACCCGATGACATCAATGAAAGGACGTCATCGTCATCCAACAGCTCATCCTTGTTTACACCTCTTTCAAACTTCCCAACAAGCTCACCTGCGAACCCCATGATACTTCCGGGTCGCGCTATGATGACGACATAGGCTGTTGCCGTTCAATAGGATTGGAGAGATTTGCTTTCAGACACCAGTTTACGAGCGACATTCCCCATAATGCAGTAAAACGCAGTGTAGCTCACGTGTCACAAGCCGTGCTTGAACTCAGGTCTCTGGTGTTGTGGTTTGAGAGATCTACCACTTGCAGGCATGAAAACGGGTCAGGGGTGAAAAAAGGTGAGAAGGATATTACCCCTCTAGGGGGGTCTGGGGGCATGGTCCCCGAGAAGAAAAATTTAAATATTCCATATTTTAAAGCATCAATCTGATGCATTTTGAGATGCTTTTTTTGCCAACCTAGGGAGAGCTGGAGAAACTTAACTTCAGCCATGAATCAAAAATTATAACGGCCTACTTACTAAGTATTATGCAAGCCATTTCATGTCAGCCTGTCACTGGGTCTAACATTTACAGTATATGAGGCACAATGTGGTAAGGGCACCACAAATGGCTTAATGCATAACCCCCACAAGAGATGGTGGACATGCTGTAACTTAACTTGTCTACTCTTCCATTGTGATTGACAGCCAATACAATGTTATTTAATTCAGATTTTAATACATTTTATTGGCAAAGATAACAATTTACATTACAGTTCGTAATACTCTCATAACCAGAACTCATTTTTTCTTCTTTGCCTGAACCACCAAGCCATGGCGATTTCAAATTTATTAAGATTTATTGTTCAGCATTACTTGAGCATTTTATAATTTGCATGGCTGAATGATGTCTTCCTCTTATCTGAGGGAACATAAATAATGGAGTATTTTAAGATAATCCATGCGATCCGTGTGATCATCGAATCCAGAGGATTAAGTTAATTCAATACAATATTTCACCTTTTCACATCGAGCCCAGGCCCTTTACCTTCAGGAGTCAGAAGTACCGCGATTACTGTAGCATACAGTTCATCAGTCAAACGGCGGGAGTGGAAGGGGGATCGAGCAGGAATCTTTATTAGTGTCGATTTTCAGTCTCTTTTTAATGATAGGCTTTACGCATCTGTCAATCATCCCCGCTTGCTATTTGGGGGAAGAACCTAGCACTATGATTGGTCGAACTCTTCTTCTTTTGCTGTTGCTTGATTTGAGGACTGCGCGTGCACAGAGGCATCACCAGGTTTTTGCGTAGTTTAGAGTGACAAATCTACCTCCTCAAAAACGATAGCGTTAGCTAATAAATTTCCACTGGAGCTTTAGCTAGCTGGCTAACATTGTGTTCTCTCCTGCTGTGTTCAATGACTCAATTCATCAAGCTGTAGCTAAAGTTAGCCAAGTCTATGTCAACAGAGCTCCTGGGTAACTTAACTTAGATATACCAGAAAATATTAAAATGATTAAAACCATCACTCAACAAATTCAGTCAGGTAAATCGCCGAGGCCAGGCGTGCTTTCAGCTTCTGATGGTGGTATGCACTGGTGATGCAAGGCCCTTTGCGTTAATATTTCCATGCACTCGCGCTCCATTCTGGCACATGCGCACCTGTTCGCAGTTCACTGAATTTGAATCATCCCCCAACGATAAACCCCTGTGCTGGGTTGCACCAATTGACTCAATGCAATCTATAGCGTCAAAAGCATTAGCTATAGATGAGAGAATTTAACATTTCCAATTTATATAATAAATTATTATTATTAGTAGGATAGGCCTACTTTTATTATTAAATTGATATTAGCCTACAATTCAATAGGCTAATTTCATAGTGCATTGCCGCATAACCGACAGACTGTGAGGATAATAAAAGATTTGATAGATTAGATTAATCCTCACTGAAAATTATTGAAGACATTTATACAACTAAATATAGGCCGACAATTAAACTTATTAACAGTCTATTATGTGTCTGAACACTGATAATCAGTTATAGAAAAGCAGCTTTATTTCAAAAACAACTTTAACACAAAATACTTCTCTTTTTTTTTTCACTAGTATATGGACCACAGGAGAAATATTAAGAAAATAAAGACATACCCTACCTTTATCAGCATGTTGAAGTAGGATTTATAGTTACATTCCAATATTGCAACGTGACATTATTTATCGACAATTGCCAAATGACGAAAACGTCATTTCCCGTGATAAAATTAGACCTAAGTACATATTAAATAGCCTTAATGAGTAGGCCTAAATAAAAAGTGAAATAAGTAAATTAATGATCAAATTAACACAAGAGGCGCCAGAGGTGTCAAGTAACGAAGTACAAATACTTCGTTACCTTACTTAAGTAGAAATTTCGGGTATCTATACTTTACTGGAGTAATTATTTTTCAGACGACTTTTTACTTCTACTCCTTACATTTTCACGCAATTATCTGTACTTTCTACTCCTTACATTTTAAAAATAGCCTCGTTACTCCTATTTCATTTCGGCTTGTTTTCATTCCGGCTTGAAAAAAAAAACAAAAAAAAAACAACTATTCAGCTAAATCGCGCCATCTGGATAGAGTGAATTTGATTGTGGTTGGATGAGAATAAACATATACCATTCTGACACCCTATTGGTTTGTACACGATCCATCACACCTGCACGTCACAAATCACGTCACACTCCAGCAAGGACGACAGTGTTGGGGGTCGTTACTCAAAAAAGTTTATTTCTTAAAAGTTATTATTTCTCTACTACTGGCTCATTTAGGCTATCAAACGGGTGCTTTCTCTTCGTCCTCTGCAAATTAAGCTAGGTAGTTCGGTAGATAGACGTTTGAATAAATTAGCGTAGGCTATACACCGGTTTTTAAACTTTTTTTTAGTGCGACCCTTTTTATTTAGGCTATGTGACCCATAGTCATATACAACCATGTAGCTAAACAAGCCAAAACTAATTAATTTAAAACGAAACTGAAGGTAAACCTGCGTTGCTTTCATGGTGTTATACCTCTCTCTTTCGGTGAAGTGGAGCAGTGCTCTTGCTGAATGGCACGGATTGCACTACGGACTATTGTACCTTTTTATATGTTTTTTTTTTTTTTTTTAAACTGTATTTTATTTTTTATAACGAACAAGCTGCGATGTCACGTTTCCAGTGCTTTGTTGTGTGTGCGTGAGGCGCGGGCGCGATCAAACAGCTGTCTTTGCCGGGGACTTGCCTCATCGCCATGGCAACAGTTCGTGGCCAGGTTAGATTACGTCAGGCCCTGCATTCCATTCGGAAGGGCTCATCCCAATGCCCTAATCCCTTCAAAGGGTTTACCCTCCGGAGTGAGAGCTTCGAAGGGTGTAGGGGTCAAATTACTCCTTTTTTGGAACGCACTTCTGCGTCATCTTAACGAGACAATCAAGGAGGATAGATTGCGCAAGCTGCGCCCTTTGTTTAACATTAGTTTATTTATTTAGTTTTGGTTTATCGCACCATAATGTATATTGTGTCTATGTATTTGAAACATTTTAATGAACTGAGCTGTAAAGTATTTTTGTTGAAGTACAATGTAATTTTGACCATATTAATGTACTAAATCTAACTTGTATAAATATTACAGTAGTATAGAAAATACTATACATACATTTATAGGTAAAATCGAACTCCTAACCTCCTGTACCTATTCTGTGACGTCAAACAACTTCCCTGTGCAAAGGATTATGGGGGCCTGTAGTGTCCATCAGTGTCCATCAGTTGTACCCTTCGAAATCCTTCATTCCGAAGGGCCCTTTAAAGTGGCCAGTTTTGAACACTTCGGTTTGGAACAACCCTTCAATATGGCGGCCATGATTGTTTTCACTCCGAAGTGCTCTTCAGAGGGCAATATATCCCGTTTGGAATGCACCGAGAGTTTGTTGCCGTTTGTTGGATGCTCAGACGACCAAACAAACGCCGATTAAACATGTTCAGTCTGGTAAAAACAGACTCCGACCAACGCCAACAGGGTTATCACACCTATCCAACAAACTCCAACAGACGAGTGCGGTGTGAACTGAAACAGCTGAAAACTACCCGCGCATTTGGCAGGTTGGCGGGTGTTAATGTCAAGCCCTGATTGTTACTAAGCCTGCCCTGGGTACACCAAAACTACCCGCATTTTTCTTGTCCGCTGCCCTCACAGATTCCTGCAGTTAAGTTTGGATGTACATTTACATTCCAATAAAGGTTATTGATGACATTTTGAGGAGGTGGAGTGCACAATAGACCCCTGTGGCGCGGCCTAAGCTTTTGTCCTTAATGGCATTTTTTTCCTTACATTACTTTTACTTTTATACTTTAAGTAGTTTTGAAACCAGTACTTTTACACTTTTACTTGAGTAAAAAGCTTGAGTTGATACTTCAACTTCTACAGAAGTATTTTTAAACCCTAGTATCTATACTTCTACTTGAGTATTGAATGTGAATACTTTTGACACCAGTGAGAGGCGCCGGTGTATACGGACTCAGATAAAAAGGCATCAGACGAAGCGAATTTCCCCAACTTATGTCACGTTCACGCAGTTTTCTGTTAAATGTTACACTAAGATGTATAAAACATATCCCACTGAGATTATTTTGTAAATTTGTATTATTTGCTAGTTTTATTTGCATGTAGAAAAAGTTAGCTAAATAACACATTGCAACTTGCTTGCATTGCAAACTATTGTAAACACATTATTGGTATAAAATTAATGGTTAAAGTGTGTTAACTATTTTTTTTTGTCGGATCGATAGGCTATTATTTGTTTAACAATACTTTTTCTACAAATACCATAAACTATAGTGTAGCAAAACCATGGTTAATTTGTGGTTACCATGTTTAAGAACGAAACTATTCAAGGTGTTCTTGAAAGATATGGCAGATTAACAGCACCAATAAAAATGATTCCACTCGGTCTGAAACATCTGGATATCAAGCATGTTATGTCTTTTCAGCGATATACCACAAGATATTGAATGCATAGCAAGATCCACTCCACTTGGCTGTAAAGAAAACAAATGAAGGCAAAGATTACACAATCTTTAGCTTGCATCACATGTTTCTTGTGTGAAGAACAAGGGCATGTTAGACAAACCTGTCCAAATAAAGAAACAGATGAGCCATCTAATTTGCAAAAAATTGAGCAACATGTTGCACATAATAATGACCTTGTTCCAGGTTGCTGACAGTAAATGAAAAAAAAAAAAAAAAACTAACAGGAATTGTAGGGAAAACACCCTAGGAAGTAAAATTAGCTCAAATTAAATATTTATAGGGAATTATAAAGAGTTGTTTAGATTATGACCGAGCAACTGAGTCGTCCAGCGTTCATTTGCTCGAGCCGTAATAAGCTCTTGTAGCGGATATAAATATCCAACAATCGTGAAAACACTGCTTAGAGCACGGTAACTTGAAATCGACAGTTTAAGACATTAAATCATAAAGCACATAATACAAGACACTTTCTTTTAAAATCTACAAGAGATTTTATTTATTCTAACACAAACTAATCTACCACGAACACACACATACATACATACAGGCCATATTTGAGGGTGTGATGGCATCCGCATTCCGGTTGGGTAGCGGTCATTTTATGACGCTCTCATCTCTCTCTGTCTGCGCAAACGATAAGCAACACGAGTGTAGAAACAGTCGGGCCAAAAGAATAAACATATTTTATGAAATAGATTACACACATTTCAATCATTCTGTTCTTTTAAGAAAGTTGGTGATAAAATTGTGATACACTGAATTACAAACAGTTACTAAATTTACTGAGACCAGTTAATTATAGTTTTACCTAAAAAATGTGTATAAATTATATTAAACACCCAAAATGAGGTTGTAACAATAAGCCAAATCAGTTGAGTTACAAGATTTAAAATGGGGTCGGATGATTAGATTTTACAGCGTGAGTTTGCTAGTGGTTAAAAGAATGAGACATAAAACAGTAATAAGTTTAAACAAGAATTGTGTATTTACAGTACTCACAGGAAACTTTAAAAACATCACAATAAAGCCAGGAAAAGATTTTATTGTGCAATGATGTTCGAATTAAATTGGTTTACAAATTTTTATGAAATATTAAACACCCAAAATGAGGTTCATCAAGTAGTTGAATATTCATTTTAATTTTGTCAAAGCATAAGAGGTTTTTGTGGACATGTTTTTATGGAGACTTTCCATTAACATGACTATTTTGCTATCATTTACCCCTAATTTATCCCTAGTTGAATACTAAAATGGTGTTTTGTGTATTTAGTATATTTCAAAAAGTTCACTGAATAACATTCACTTCTTTTAAAAGTTTATAAATAAAATGTATATAATTAAACTTCTAAAGCAGTATTAAACATTTATTTTTTAAAACAAACACATTTTTTCAGAGAGTAGGGGAAAAAGCAGTCCTTACTTTTTTATGATATCCTTAACGCAAATAGAAGAATCCAATGAAGTCTAAAAATCTCTCCCTCTGTCTAAACAACCATGCTGTGAAACCTGAGAAAATACTGTTTTCTCAAAGCAGCGGGAGTTGGGGCAGAGTGCTGTTTACAGAGTCATCTCCCAGGAAAAAGTCTGAACGAATACAATTCCTACAAATGGATAATTATCTCTTCAACATATATTTTTAAATACTTTATTCTAAGGACGTCCGATGCCTTTTGGATGGGATATATTATGTATTTATATAACTTATGTATGGGAAAAAGCACAGTGCGATGCTATAAAATATTGCAAACTGTGTAATAAACGATACAACGTCATAGGTCAAGGTAAAAGATCCCACCACAAATGTAGTCCCATCCGTTGCTGCCATTGTGGCGAAGATCTGCACGATCATGGGCTACACCAATGCTTCATACAACCCATAGCCCCCAAAGAACCTAACAAGAATTACATTTTTTATGATTTTGAAACGCGATATCAAAATGGGAAACATAGAGCCAACTTTATTTGCGTGATCACTTTTGAAGGAGAAAAATTTGTGGCTTGAAGGCCCCGGGTGTATTGCACAGTTAATCACACACTTCAGACAGCCGCGATACAAAGGATACTGCTTCATAGCTCATTGCGGGCCAGATTTGATTCGTTTCTAATTCTGGAGTATTTTTGCAATGCAGGTCTTGTGCTCGATGTCATAATGCCAGGTTGTAAATTAATCTTCATGTACGACGATGCTTTTGCACACCGGTACATCGACAGCTACGCATTCATACCAATGGCTCTGTCTAAGATGCCTGCGGCGCTAAACTTCACGACTACAGAGAAAGGATATTTTCCCCATCTTTTCAATACGGTGGAAAATGAGAATTATATAGGACATTACCCCGATAAAAAGTTTTACAACTACGAAAACATGTCTGATAAAGACCGTGTTAAGTTTGATGCGTGGTACAGTACCGTTTCAGGAAAATTGTTTAACTTCAGGAAAGAGCTGTGTAAATACGGCATGAACGATATTGTCTTGCTACGCGAAGCATGCATGAAATACAGAGAAGCGTTCATAGAATGTACTGAAATCGATCCATTCAGCTTTACTACTCTAGCATCGTGCTGTATGGGCGTCTTCAAATCGCATTATCTCGAAAGATGCACGCTGGCTCTGACACACAATACTGCATACGTCCGACAGAGTAAGACCTACTCGAACGCTTCGATCGAATGGCTCGAGTATGTAAAAAAGACTCGAAATGTGGATATTCATCATGCTGCAAACTACGGTGAAGTGTCGATCGGACGTTTCTTTTTAGACTTTTCTACGAAAAGTCAGGGGTAAGGCATGGTCTAGAGTACAACGGATGTTTACATCATGGTCACGAATGTCGCTTTGAACCCTATCGGACGCATCCCATGTCGGGAGTGCCCTATGGGGTTCTTAGGAGACAATTTGACGATAAGGTTGATATTCTGCGGAATGCGTACGGTTTGGAAATTGAGGTTCTTTGGGAGTGTGAATGGGAAAAGATGAAGCGGACCGACCCTTCTGTGATGGAATTTATGAGTACTTATTCAGCCCCCGAGAGACTGAAACCGAGAGACGCCTTGTTTGGGGGTCGTACTAATGCTTATAAACTCTCACCGATGGTGAGAAAATAAGTTACGTAGATTTTACAAGCTTATATCCTTTCTGTCAGGCCAGGAAAACCTATCCGATCGGTCACCCCCAAATCATTTTCAAAGATTTTGAACCAATCGAAAATTATTACGGTCTTATCAAAGCTACCGTTTATCCGCCCCGCAAATTACTGCACCCTGTTCTCCCTTACCGATGCGGCGGGAACCTAATGTTCCCTTTATGTCGGACGTGCGCTCACGTTCAAAACCAGACAGCTGGGTCAGTCTCGAACTTTTAAAAGCCATAGAGAAGGGTTACGTGGTAGCCAAGATCTATGAAGTTTGGCATTTTCCTCAAAGGTCAGATACATTGTTTCACGATTACGTAAAGACTTTTTTATGATTGAAACAGCAGGCATCCGGTTACCCATCAAACGTCGTCACCGATGCTGAAAAACGGGCTTACATACGTGAGTATTATGAGAAAGAGGGTATTCGCCTCGACCCCGAAAAGATCTCCCACAACCCCGCGCAGAGGTCTATCAACAAGTTATTATTGAATAGTCTTTGGGGGAGGTTCTCTATGAGGGAGAATCTTCCTCAGACTACTCTTGTGAAAGACCCTGAACATTTCACCAGAATTGTTTTTGGTAAAACCGACAGTCTGTCATATTTCACATTTGTCTCGGACGACGTTGCTCTTGTCCAGCATCGCTCTGCAAAAGATGAGGTTCGCGAGACTCGTGACATTAATGTGTTTGTCGGGGCGTTTACTACGACTCACGCACGCTTGGAGTTGTACGAACTCATGGACAAACTCGGTGACCGTTTGTTATACTCAGACACAGACAGCGTTATTTTCGTATCAAGGGAGGGAGACTGGGACCCACCTCTGGGGGACCATTTGGGGGATCTGACGAATGAGTTAGACGACGGTGATTATATTACGGAATTTTGCTCTAGCGGGCCAAAATCATATGGGTATCGCACCGCCAAAGGTAAGGTATGCATGAAAGCTAAAGGTATAACGCTCAATGCTAAAAATTCCCAAGCTATTCGGTTGGAGAGTCTTATTGGTCTGGTTGACAGCTATGTGACTGCACGTGACAGCACGCAATGCATCCTGGCCCACACTGAAATCATTGTGAGAAATAAAAAGACTCTCACACTGCACAACAAATCAGTCGTTAAAAGGTTTAAGGTGGTGTATAATAAACAACGACTTTTGTCCGATTTCACCACTCTTCCTTATGGCTACTGATTCGACGGTGCATAGGGGCTTTCGGGATGCTTCTGATTTTGATTTCAGACTTCAGCATCCATTTTCCGCTGTCAAATGTATCCTGGTAATGCAAAATATTTTATGGAGTGCTATCAAGACGCTACCAGCAGGCCTTTTGGATATTTAATGATAGACTATAAAGCAAAAACTCCTGAACAATACCGTCTCAGAACAGGCTTGCTTTCAGACCGCCAAGTGGTTTATCTCCTGAAAAAAAGAAGAACGTGATCGATCATCATGTCGGCCAGACTTTGTAAACATCTACCGCTGTTAAAACTGATACATAAAGCTACGGCTAAACAAAGACGGCTTATTTTACAATCGGCGTCTGACGAACTCATTTTAACATTGTGCGAAGTGGCTCTTAACATTCTCTATGGTACGATTCCTATAAACCGACGACAGTACCAAAAACTTAAAAGGAGAAAAAAGGAAATTACATTTGTCGTCAATAAAAAAATTGGTCTATCTGCCAAGAAGCGTGTCTTCAATCAGACTGGAGGATTTATTTTACCGCTCCTTAGCGTCGCAGTACCCTTTATTTCCAGCTTAATCACGTCTAGACGGGGTTGAGGATGGAGTATGCTGAGAAAATGTATTTAGTTCCCCAACATCAGCTGGAAAAGCTGAAAAATGAAAACGTTCGCGAGAATATTCAACAGGTCGTAGAGAACGATCTGGATGCATCCATAAGGAATATCTTACTCAGGTCTGATTTGAATCAGTACGAAAAAGCCAAACTCTACTCAAACATACTGAGCAGGTTTTTGACAAACGTTAAACAAGGTGATCGGGAGAATAGCGTTTTAACGTTGTCGCTACCGTATTCTGAAAACGATCATAAAGACGAACAACCAACAAGTATACCTGAAGACAACAGCGATGCAGATGACATTGTGAGTGAAGTCCTGAAGAATGTACCGTCAAGAAGTGTGAATAACAGTAGATACATATTAGACAAAATGTCTAAAGCTAAAGGACTGAGTGCATGGAACGCATCGGGGGAGTTTGTGTTCAGGGGAAAAGCTATACCTGGTTCACACATGCTCGAATTGTTAAAGAATGTTACAGCTCCACAAAAGATTTGGGATGACAGAAGACCGCCAGGATGGTTGGAGTTTCTACAATCATTTGCCAAGTTAAACATTCCGTTTTCTACTGTGCCGAATCATAATGTTAGACGGGCAATTAATTCTTTAAAAAGACCTGATACTGCTACACCGGAATATGAAAGTCCTTCAAAAAAAGTAAAATTTTCTGATATTGTTACAGTACAGCATAAATCGTCTTCTAAAAAAACAAAAAGAAAAAAAGGACATAGGTCGGCTGCTTCAGAAGGTCATGTGTTTATATCACCGGCTACCGGTCAAAGTCAATGGTTAAAATTTTAACATGATTGTGAATATTTTTGTTTCATGAAATTGTGTATATGTATTGATTAAATTTGAAATAAAAACACAATAAAAAAGATTTCAGTTTTAAGTCTTTATTTTTTAATCAAAGTAAATTGAAATCTCAAACATGATTCATATGAGTATTACACTTTTGCGCACACTGAATACATGTGAATTTTTCATTACACTTATTTGGTTTTAATCTTTTCACAAAGTATGATACCATTTTATCATTTTTAATATAATCGTCGCTATACAGCTTCAACAGATCGTTATAGCTACGTCCATTGATCAAATGATACAGAAAAAACACACAGTGTTGCCCGCAAGTATCCGATGCGAAATCCTGCACACGTCTGGATGAATATACTACTTCAGAAGCATTGGTTAGCAGAAAGTTTTTGATGGCTCCTGGAAAGCAGTCGCTGTCGGGGGGATTTCCAAAACTGTCAAAAAAATAGCCGGTACCGTCGCCATGTAAATAAACAGCCAGCCATTGTTCGCCTGGTAGCAGCGCGGGGTGAGTGTTTATTATTGATGCGGATGGTGAGTTCCTTAATGGCATTTCAGGTAGTTGATCGCTCGGGAGTACCCCAAGAAAATGACTGTATACGACACCGTCGATGATCTCACTGTCATAATCAGACAGTCTGTAAACAGGAGGATGTCGTGGAATACATGAGGATATTGTGAAAAATTCTTCTGTGTAGTTCTGTTCGTATCCTTTGGTGAATGGTCCTCTCACTTTAGAAATTCAAACAACGTCTCCGACTTTATATTTAAATACTGCTTTTTCATTCTTCTTTATATCGCCGTACAGATTTTGAAACACCAGGCCCTCATTTTCTTTGTTGACGTCCACCGGTCTCATCGTAATACTACGATGATAACTGGTGTTGTAGCCCTGCAAAATATCTTGTAAAACGTCTATGTAACGCCGGGAATTTGTAGCTGTTAAATATCGCCACATTCGACTTTTTAGCGTTCTATTAAATCGTTCAACGACGCTGGCTTTCAAATCAGTAGCCGTAGCAAAATGATTAATGTCATGCTTTTTCATTAAATCATGAAAACGTTTGTTAAAAAACTCGGTCCCCTGGTCCGTCTGCAATTTCTGAGGTACGCGGCCATCTTGGAGTATAGACTCGAACGCTTTAGTCACCTCGGGTCCGCTCTTATTCTTTAACACACGAGCCCATGCATACTTGCTAAATACATCGATGCATGTTAGCAGATATTTATTATTATCATTGTCTTTGGAATAGGCTGACATGTCAACGAGATCCGCTTGGAATTGGGTATTCACTCCGTACACGATGACTCTATTGCGTTTGTATTTTATAGGCAGTGATGGAGTACTCGAGTCCTGGACTCGGACTCGAGTCCGACTCGAGTCACTATTCTTTGGACTCGAGTCCGACTCGAGACTCCATTCTCCCGACTCGTGACTCGACTTGGACTCGCGGACTGATGACTCCTACTTGGACTCGGACTCGAGGATATATAAAATCGGACTTGAGCATTTATCACGTTGTTTTTGACTAAATATGTTATAAAAAATTATATAAGTTTATATATAATATTATATAAGGTTTCGTGCCCAAGACCGGCCGGGATCTATTTTTTCCCTCACAGACACTGCTACCGCTCGCTCTCTTGACAACACACTCACTGACGTCACTCACTTTACACTCGTGCATGATTCGCGTGCTAAATGTTCAAATTTGGAAAATGCAGAAAGATGTGCCCCGGATCGTGAAATTCGCCTACACGAATTTTGCATCTAATGCTGGAAAGAGCAGCGCTAAATGTTGTGTGTGTAATTGCACAACTGAGGAAAAGACTGGGACAACTTCAAACTTTAACAGACACCTGTCACAGATGCACCCAGAAAAGTAAGTAAAATGCTTTCCATTGGCTAACGTTAGCTTTTAAAAAAACTATTATTGACTAATGCATATATGATAATAAACAGAAGAAGCTAGGGTTGGGCGATGTTTGACAATTTGGCATCAGACGTCGACGATGTCTAATGTCTGGTTCAGATTACACAATTTTTTTGTCTGTTGATAATTTACTAGTCACTGTGTCAGATCAGATTACATGATTTTTTTTTTGTCTGTTGCGATAGTCACTGTGTCAGATTACACAATTTTTTTTTTCACTGTGTCAGATGGATGACGCAATTTTGACTCCTAAAATCCTGTGGTGTCGTGGACAAGAAACATGTCAGACTAACGTTACACGTTGCTTTCTGACCAGTCGCGTGCCGTCACACACACATTCACTTGAACACATACAAACGCACTCACGCTAAATCACTCGGTCACTCACTCACAAACGCTCTCTCTCTCTCTCTCTCTCTCTCTCTCTCTCTCTCTCTCTCTCGGCATATCGTATTGATTTTTACGTTTTAAGTATTTTTAAAATACAGTGCCCAGTAAAATGCACGTTCACAACAATGGAAGTAAACACATGCTTTTGAACACATGCTTTTGATGGCGTCGTAAAGTTGCAAAGTGTCTGGTAAAGTGTATATGTCAAATCAGTAAATAAACTCCCTTTGCAATCGTGACAGTGGTATCATTTTTGTTTAATGTAGAACCTCTTTAATACATTTTATCAGTTCTTTGAAGGTCCCAGAGTGGAGACATGTAGGCACTGGGAGCTCGAGACTCGACTCGGACTCGAACTCTGGTAATGGTGACTCGACTTGGACTCGACTCGGACTCTTCTTTGGTGACTCGGACTTGGACTCGGACTCGAACACTGGGACTCGAGACTCGACTCGGACTCGACAGTTGGTGACTCGACTACAACACTGTTTATAGGACCGGCTCTGTGTAATGTGTAAGCATCCTCCCCGGCCAACCAATCCGAAACCTCTTTATCGGTTAGACGTACTCCACTATCCTTTAAGACAGACTCTTTTAATCGCTTTTTACCACCTAAAGAGCCGGGGTTTGACGGTGTGTAATAAGCTTTCTTCATGAGCTCCGACTTGTTGCCGTTTCAACCCTCACGCAAGAATAAGACATAAAAAAGGGTAGAATCAATCTTTTATTAAAAATGAAAAAATATTAAAAAACAGGGATACATAATGACAACATGCCATAGGTAATAAATTGAAATAGGATTACATGATGACAACATACAATAGGATTACATAATGTCAACATACCATAGGTAATAAAAGAATAAATTGAAAATAGGATTACATAATGACAGCACACTCTAAATAAGAATACACCGAAATGCTCTACACAGTAAGTAAATCGCTATAATGATATAAGATGACAGCATACTCTAAGTAAGTAAGTAAAAAAGATTAGTGATAGTCTAGCCAGAAAAGAAATTCACGGCATGACTTCCAATCATGGTCTAGGACATAGTTGCCTGTTGTTTCAACAATATCACTGATGGTGACAGAATCAACATTATGGAATCTAACAAGCTCCACACAAACATCTGTCACATACGTGTAGATACAGAGGATGTCACTGATGCGAAAGCATTCGGTACTTTGAGTCATCACTTCCAGAACATTTCGTATCGTATCGCAATATGGTACACCCCCTTTAACACATATGTTTTTCAAATCCTCCCATGAAAGAGATAACCCCCTTATTTGTTCACAGTATTTCCTGAATTTTGCTTCGCGGGAGGAATCATCCTCATCATCTTCACAAGTAGGGTCATCATATGTATCGAGGGCTTCATCGACCAAATTTTCCAATAACGCAATCATTTGTCTTCTGTAATGTCCTTTAAACAGATTATCTATGATGCTTCTTTGGCTACATACAGCACCCATGGTGGCGGTGGGGTCTTGCTCACTCTCCATTCAAAATTGAGAAACCTTGCCAGAGATCGACGGTGTCGTGCACAACTTTCTCACAGGATTTGTCCAGATGTTTGTCTCTGATTTCTTGTAGTTTTGCAGTGATGAATGGTTCGTCTTTTAGTTCATGCAGAATAGCTCCGGCTGTTCCTTGAATCCGCTGAGGATGAGACTTTAAGCCAGACCTGCATAGGGCGTAGGCTATGACGGCTCGTAGATCAGGTTTAAACAGTTTGCGAGTCAGCTCGTCAAAGTGGGCGTCGAAAAAGTATGCTGGTGGTTCAAACAGGCAGGAATGTTGCAGTTGGCTCGGATGATTTATTGCGCAGCCTTCACAGTCATCCTTTAGCTTTTCATTGATGAGATGTTGCAGAAGTACGGCAATCAGAGTTTTTATGATTTTGAATCCGAGGTCGGTGAAGCATCCGTCTGGGGCATCAAACCCCTTGTCGGCTGAGGCAGTGTCAGACAGGCCAGTTAAGAAACTCAGGTTGCGATATCCAAGTTCTTTGCAGAATTTATCTAACCATCGTTTATCGGTATCAGATGGCCCAGATTCGTCCGTCAGAATAGTATCGGTAGCGTTGTCATCAGGAGGATCAATCGCAGGGTTGAAAGAGACGCCATAGCTGCAACCATGAGCACCGTCTTGAGACATGGCTTATAAAGATGTTGTGTGGGGTGGGACTGGCTTACCGCTCTCTTTATGGGCGTAGTGAATGGGCGGGGACGGTAAAGAGTATGTACTGCTGTGCGCGCATCTCTCAGGGTGGACTAGCTGCGCTTTAACTTTATTGTATCCATCACGCATGTCACACCATTTGAACATTTTGTTTATAATAGAAAAAAGACAACTCAGTAGATCCCGATCGCACCACTTGAACAAAAATAGCAATTCGTACATAACTTGATGCTCATTTTGTCAGATGAATCCTGAGCGATCACTGAGCTTCGTCTTGTCTTTGCAGCAGAATATGAAAACGCAGTCATCAGACTTCTTTTTAGAGTGATCCCCGACCACTCGGTACCGATGATTAGTAGTTACCCCATACCACTCTGAAATGTACAAAGGATCTTCTCCACTGTCATTCAGGTCTTTCCAGACACGGGTGTAGAATAAAGTCCAGTCCTTATCAGGAAATACCAGACAGGGGTCCCTTCCCGATATAAATTCACCGGCACTGTCAATGGTGTAGAGCGTCACGACTCGTGATGGTTTATGGAATATGTAACCGAATACACGGTTACTATTCAACATAATTTAATCTTTCACATACTCCTTTTTCTCATGGAGAAAGTCTATCAAATAGACATGCCAGCACTCTTTTCTCGGGGCCAGAGTCAGACTTTTCATCATCTCTTCACCCCATTCTCTCTCAGGCGTTTTAGGTGAGTATAAACCAGCCATGTTTCACCCCCTCTTTTTCTTTTTACACAGAATGCTGCAATGCCTATTTATATAGATGCGTTCTGACACACATGTGCGGAGCACATGTGACCCTCGACCCTTTAAAATCATCCGTCTGCCATTTGATCACCCAGAAGACAGTTCACAGGTCAACATCGCTATTCGAAATATGCAGACAAAGGTCATATCGATCCCTGGAGAATCACCAACCATGTCAGAGGTCATTGGGGTGATACTACAGTCAACCATGGGTGGGGGATGGGAAAACTTTGTGGGTGGCCCGTGGGGGAGGGGGACGACGTGGGTGGCCCCCAGGGGTCACAGAGGTCAAAGGTCATCATCAATCATTATGACACAAGGTGCATGGTATTACTACTGTTGTACGAGGATTCAGTTCAGAACTACAAACACGAGTAAAAAGTGTTAAAAACTACAAAACATGGCGAATATGCACGATCGACGCTGAGAGGTTGTTTGAGTGACTAATAATATTTATTTAATGTTATATGTGTTATTTTTCATCTGCCTACCAATGTGGACTTTTATAAAGATCTGATTGGCCATTAACTTTTAAATGCATCATTATGCATTAATATGAGGAGAGTTTTCCACATGAAAGACTCGCGACTGCAGATCAACATGCTGCATTTCTCTCCGATACGGTAGGAAATTAGCTAAATGAAATGTGGATGATGTAAGATGATTGACAGGCCAGTTTACGGTGACTGGATGCGACAGAGAGCAAAGACGCAATTGTATGACGTGATAGTATGTCCCAAAGCTTGTCTACTCTTTTGCTACACACTCAAAAGTAAGTACTTTTTGTTCACAGAAAGAGTACATACTTTTAGGGTGTAGTATAAGTAGGCGAATTGGGACGGAGCAAATGACTAAAGGTAATCCACCATTTTGTCCGACAAAGCAGACAGGAGTTAGAAGATTAATCTCGGTGGAGTTAAACTTTTGTATATTGACATCTTTCCGCGTTTGAAACAACATTGATTCTCATGTTCATTCATGTTTATTTGAAGCTATAAATGGACTCGTAGTAAGAGATGATCGGTTTACGAGCCTCTTGAGCTGAGGCGCTACAGCAATCACATGGTCACGACCATGGTCACAACACATTAAAGAAAACTGGTTTTATTGTTTGAATTTCTTAAAAAACTACAGTTTAAAAGCTTGTTTAATATCATAAGTAACCTGCTCTGTCTTGTCTGTCGACGTGTTGTCAGTGTCCTCTTTGCTCCATCATGCATTAATCACTGTGTGTGGCGTGACAGCGCCACGGCTTGTCAGACAAAGCAACAGTAACTAAGGGGGGCGGGACTTTGCGAAGGGTCAGTTCGGCTAGGTATAAATCCGCACTAAACTATCAAGGTGAAAGTCATCATAGCTTGCGTAGTATAGACCCAGCTCCCAACCCAACTTTGAGAATAGATTAACGGCGATATTTTTTTTAGCGCCCGATAAGAGTCTCACGTTAACGCCGATAACGGCCCACCACTAATATGGATACCTGCTTACCTTATTTGTTTTTGACTTGGTTAAATATCCACATTCTTCATGGTATCTTTGCAGGGAAGAGAAGTTATTTTATCCCATTGAATGATCATTTGGTGATTTCATTTCAGTTTTGTAGAATTCTGCTTACAATGCCAATCTGGTTACCATGAGAACAGTGTCACGCGCTGCTGCTTCAGCCATCATATGGTAGAAAATGTCCAAATAAATGTTTAACAAGCTGACAGAAGTCGATTCAACAACAAAGACAACATTTTCAAAAACACTAAGCTATGTGATTATTTTATTAATAGGGAGTGGGTTAAATCAGTGACATTATTAGATTTGATATACGGCGTCTTCCCGTCACCTCCTCAACCTGCTTCCCTTAGTGTGTTTTTACACGTATAGAAGGCCACAATTGTATTACACAGTCCAGTTTTTTCTTTGAACGATCATGTGAGCTCCTGTTGCAATTCTCGATTCGGCATAAATGACCTACAATGGTGACATTTTTCACAATCACAAATATATCAATAATACTGCCCTAACGTCACTAGCAGAAGGCAGCGCGAAACAAACCCAGACTAGAACTGAACACGGCATGACGGCAGCTTCACATTCTCTATATTGACCTCTCGATGGCAATCAAGTCTTTCAATTCAGTGGAAAAGTCGCTCATCTTCATAACATAAAGATCACGTCCAACATATGTTGTGATTTTCTGTTTATACCTTTCTACCTTTCACATAATTGCAAACAACCTATTGGATTCTCTCTCTGCTTCGTCTCTCAGCGATCATTACAGAATGACTAGCCAAGAACATGGAAACACAAGGGCTATAGATACACACAAGGGCAAACAGGCTTAACAAGCTAACGAGCAAACAAGAAACACCTGGGGAGACAAATCAACATAAAAAACTACAAAGAACTACAACATAAAGCACAGGATACACTTCAACTTAAAAGTCCAGGGACAGACACAGAGCACGTATGTGACAGGTATACTAATACTGATACAATGTGACAGATCATGCAACACTTTGATTGCACACAGGTGAACATTAATTAACTAATTATGTGACTTCTGAAGTAATGCTGCATTCACAGCACCTCGTATTTACCGGAATCTTGTATTTGGGGCTGTTCTATCAACACCTAAGTGAATCTACAGCGGTCAGGTGGTACATGTGGGAGCTTTCAGAAAACTCAGCTTACAAGCTGTAATTACGAGATTTACAAGGACGTGAACTCTTTTTACGAGCCAGAATCTCATAGTTACAGTAATTACGATATGACGTGAACACACCTTAACCCTTAATCGGTCCTTGGGGTCCAGCTGAACCCATTGAAAGATTCCTTCATTTTTAAAAAGGGTTCTCTTCATCTCAGGGGCATGAGACTCTGTGACTTTTCCTAAATAATCTATCTAAACATGCACAAAAAATCTGGGCTTGATTTGGTTGTTCTAAAGGTGTGTAAAAAAAACAAAAACAAAACACTGTTAAAGGTCCTTGAGGACCTTTTTATAGAAATTGGCAAATAAAATCAACAAAACTAGCATAAATCTTAAAATTTCTACATTTAAATAAAGGTCTAGTCCTAGACCATAAACACAAAGTGGAACACACGTGTGTGACTGAAACAGAGGGCATTTTTGTAGAAATTGGCAAATAAAATAATCAAAACTGGCATAAATCTGAAAAATGTCCATACATAAATGAAGTACTAAAACTAGAGCACAAAGGCAATATGGAACAAAATATATATCAAAAAATATATATCATAAGTTAAAGCATCAAGAAAAATGAGTCCCTATTGACCTCTATTGGATATATGTGGTCATTGCACATTCTTTCTTTAACTATAATTCCTAAAATAAACTAAAATATAAGTTTTTCCACAAACCAGTAGATGGTAGTATTCTATCCCTAACACATAGAGCAATGTCCAAATACAATTTAGATTTAATTAAAGCAGAACTAAGTAACTTTTTTTACCTTCATAAATAGTTTTCTAAGTCCTTACGATGGTTAATTGACTTATAATGGTGTGTTTGAGGCGAGCACTAACCCCCTCTGGCACGTCTACGCCAGAAAACAGCACTTGCAACTTGAGCTGCAGCGACCCGACACAATCTCGCCTCATGTTCACGTTCACGCGAGAGTGAAAATATGCTTTATGGTAATTCAAAAACAATGTATATATTATGACTTTATAAGACAATTTTGAAAAATTACCCACCTCCATCGAGTGTACTGTATTTGCAAATTACCCACCTCCTCTTTCTTGTACTGTATTTGCAAAACTACTGCACTGGTGAGCGTTGTAGTCGTTGTAGTCCAGAGCTGCGCAGTGTGACAGTGTGATTCACTGAAGGAAACTGTAGGGGGAGCTTCGCAAATCTTACTTAGCTCCACTTTAAGTTCATCATTAAAGTGATTTTTTCATTAAAAAACAATTTTTCATTAGCCAATTTATGGTGTGGTTAAGTAATTGTGCAGTAAATAGGTAAAAAACTTCAAAATATCCACACAAAAAAAAAAAAACAGCATAAATGCATAGTTGAGAAGTAAATAAAAAATATATATATATAGTTTATCATATAAAAAAGTATATTTCTTTATCCAATCGCTCTGTAAAAGTTTGGGATCTATCTGACCCCAAAGGACTAAAACGTTAGTCCAATTAAGGGTAAATGCTGCCTTCACATGCTACCAGAAATTGAATAGTTCCCACTCCTGAAGTCGTGATTATGAGCTCATCGCACTCAAGTTTCGAAATGTGCAATTTATACCTAGGAAACTCATATTTATGATAAATCTGAGAGCATGTGAAGGCAGCATAATTTGGCTGAACCAATTAAAAATGTTTAAAAAAAATGCCTTTTAGGGATTTTATAGCATTGATATGTTGTGAATACACATGTGCTCGTAACTTTTCAGTTTTTATTTTTGTTCTATAATTCATATTATCCCATTCTTCTGCAAAAATTTGAACCACTACCACCAAAGTCCATTACATAAAATCCTTTTTTTTTTTTTTTTTTTTTTCCAACAAAACAGGAAAAACACTTTCTCAAGGCTCTGTAAATGAATGTTATTTTAAATATTATGTGTAGAATCTCTCTTCAATCGACTCTGATTCATCAACACAGTTTCACTCTTGATCTATAATGATAAACCCAAAACCCAGGATAGAGCGGTTGAGTGAATGTGGTCTGGACTGTGTGGATGAGGCTCATTGTGTCTCCAGAGACGCTGTAGAAGGACAAAATTCCTGCACTGTGATCCACATACACTCCTATTCTACTGCTGGACACTATAGGGAGATCACTCTCTATCTTATTGTGAATGAATGAGAATCTGAAGGAAGAGCAGAACAAGCTCCAGGACTGATCATTATGTCCAAACCAACACTCATAACCCTCACCCTTCCTGCTGATGCTCTTATATGACACTGATATATACAGACCAAGGAGCCCACTCCACTCAATCTCCCAGTAACAGCGTTGATCACACACACTCTCTCTACACAACACCTGACACCAATAATCAAATCTGTCTGGATGATCAGGATACGGCTGGACTATGTTAGTTTCAATAATCACTCTGTTCCCCGCAGACAGATGGAGGCGTTTATGTGCTGTGTTCAGATCCAGATTGAGCTGATGGTAATCTGATGAATATAAAACAGGAATTATGAAATCATGAATTATGAATCTGTTTGCTCTTTTAATGTTGCTGAACTCTTCATGTCTTTGTGTTCAGTGTCTTAGTAGTTTACCAGATATCCTGTGCAAATCATTTACATGATCAATTATAAATCTCTTTTATCATGTTTCTAAAATGTTCTTTGTTGGTTGATTGATTAGTGACTTACATTGTAGGAAGTCATTCCTGGTCTTGGGAACAATGTTGGTGAAAGTGACTGTGGAAATCAACAGACATGAAGAGTGTGATTATCATGTCAAGAGAAAATGATCCCTGCATCCGTTCCTAAGACATTTCTAATATGATCTTCTACATGATATGAGATGATGGAGGATCATTTCTGAGAGCAGATGAATCTCCAGGACTTTACCTCTGTCAGAGATCATCTTCAGCTCCTCTTTGCAGAAATCCTCCAGTTTGTCTCTCAGCTTAAGGACAGATTCTCTCACACCATCAAAAGAGGAGAGAGAATTGAAGGGCATGTTGGGTATGGATGTGCATTCAGGAAGTGCTGAGAGAGACTGGAAACTCTACAGAAAAAAAACAGTAGTGTAACCCCTTTGAACATTGACATTTTGTCATAAAGTTGTGTAAAATTGTGTAAAATTAATTCATTTTTGTAGCATCTGGACCAGTCTGACACACAATTATTCAATATATTTAATAAATAATCCAGCAAACTCACCCACCCACGTAACAAAACAATAGGTGCCAAGATGTCTGTGACAACCCCCCCAAAAAAAGGCAGAACAGGACTCATCTGACAAATCATCACAATAAGACTGGTTTAATTCACAAAAACAAACAAATGTACCCTTTTCCTATACAGTGTATTCTAATATGTTCTTTTTTAGTGTCTTGTCTATGTATTAATCTAAACTCTCTGAATAAATGTTTTAGTATTACCTAATCAAGATCGCACATATACCATGTTTTGGTATCTATGAATTTCTATTTTAATTATCTGAATGATCATTTATGTTATATGTTGATACCTATGCAACTTATTAATATTATAATAATTTTTAACTACGTCTACCTAGTGTGTTATGTGTCTGCAAATGTGTGTTCACAACACAATAACACCCTACTTGGGGCAAAAAAGCAGCGATACAAGGCTGAACTGAACTGCAAGCAAGTGTTTCATTTACAAATTGTTAAGTACATGTACAGTGCATCTGGAAAGTATACACAGCGCCTCACTTTTTTCCACATTTTATGTTACAGTCTTATTCCAAAAGGGATTAAATTCATTATTTTCCTCAAAATTCTACAAACAATAGCCCATAATGACAATGTGAAAGAAGTTTGTTTGAAGTCTTTGCAAATTTATTAAAAATAACAAATGAATTTTAAAAAAAAAAGAAGCCACTCCTTTGTTATCTTGGCTGTGTGGTTAGGGTCGTTGTCCTGTTGGTAGATGAACCTTCGCAACAGTTTGTGGTCCAGAGCGTTCTGGAGCAGGTTTTCATCAAAGATGGCCCTGTACTTTGCTGCATTCTTCTTTCCCTCGATCCTGCCGCTGAAAATCATCTCCACAGGATGATGATGCTGCACCACCATGCTTCACTGTAGGGATGGGATTGGTCATGTGATGAGAGGTGCCTGGTTTCCTCCAGACATGACACTTGCTATTCAGGCCAAAGAGTTCAATCTTTGTTTCATCAGACCAGAGAATTTTATTTCTCATGGTCTGAGAGACATTCATGTGCCATTTACTGAGGAGTAGCTTTGGTCTGGCCACTCTACCATATAGGCCTGATTGGTGGAGTGCTGCAGAGATGGTTGTTCTTCTGGAAGGTTTTCCTCTCTCCACAGAGAAACACTGGAGCTCTGTCAGAGTGACCATCGGGTTTTTGGTCACCTCCCTTACTAAGGCCCTTCTCCCCTGATCGCTCAGTTTGGCTGGACGACCTGCTCTAGGAAGAGTCCTGGTGGTTCCAAACTTCTTCTATCCTTCGGACCTTGTTAACTTTGTGACATCATAACTTTTGAACAATGATGAATCTTCTGTTTAGACATTTCTGTGTGGCTCAGTCCAAAGATCGGGAATCTATGGCAGCGCTATGAACAGACCATAGGAAAATGAAGAAAAATTGGCACACTTGTATTGATGGTAATGACTAGGGGTGCTTCTCAATACTCAAAAATCGAAGCTTCCTCGCTCCTTGCTCCTACATCCTCCAGCCTGTGACCCAGAAACCAGCCATTTTGAAGGACATCTCAATTCTCTAATTGCACCACAAGGAGGCGAGGAACGAGGAGTAAGGAAGCTTTCAGATGATCTATGAGCGAGGATACACAGGTGTATCCTTTGCGGAAGTCTTTCTCATTGAAAAACTTGACGCATGTATACATTGTCCTCCCCATTGATATATGTCACAATAATTTAAATGTATTCTTTACTTTTGCAGTTTAAATAAACTTTACATCTCACATTTCAACGGGCCATCTTGCATTATTAATATTTATTGTGATTTTCTTAACCAAACTTTAACAACATAAGGGCAGATACCTTGAGCGCAGCTGATGATGCTTTGAAATGACGCTTTAGGGATCTTTGAGGGATATACACTGCCCTTCTAAAAGTTTGGAAACACCCCTGGCAAAGTGTGGTTTTGGACGATATCAGCATAAATCCTCATTTTTTTTGTGCAAATACATTACAGTAACTTGACATTGTCATTGAAGTCCAGCAATAATAATTTTCATTTTGATTACATAATAATGGCAATATATACATTTCAAAGTCAGACATCCCCCTTTGCCAGCTGTAATGCCTGGTTACTGGTTTAAACTTGGCCCAGGTTTTTAAAAGATTTTTAGAGACTTCAGGAGGCTTGGAGTAATATATCAAGTCAATGTTTGAATAAACTGACAGCTTGGATGCCCAGATTATGCAGAGCTGTAATAGCTGCTAATGGTGGATATTTTGATGAATCGAAAATTTAAGTTTTTTCTATGTATAAACTGTTTATGTAATAAAATATGTTTTCATAGTTTGTGTTGTCCCTTATCAGTGCAAAATTATCACAAATTAAAAATGATTCATGCCAATATTGTCCAAAACCCCACTTTCCTAGGGCGTTTCCAAACTTTTGGAGGGCAGTGTATATATGTGATGCGATCTGTGAAAACCCGTCGGATGTAAAAATGGAACATTTTCAGTAAAGTCAAAAAATAGGTCAAATGTCATTTTTTTGGTCAAAATTGGGTTTTCATTAAATTATTCTATACATCTTGTTTATCATCTCTGAAAATATCTTGGCAAAATTTGCCTGTTAAGTGCAGAAAAATAGCGATTTATAGTGGCAAGCTGAAAAGACTGTCTTTCTTTTACTTTACTGTTTAAGAACACACCCAGCGGAGGTTAAAAAATAAAATACTTGGCCATAGCTACAAAGACAGTTCACCTATTAAAGCAAACCACATAACATGTAGAATGAAGGTGTATTAATGCAAATTTCCCACCAGTCCTGTATAAACTACAGCACGCAAAGATTTTTTTTCGAATACAATGTTATTGTGAAAACAACGGAGCTAAAATGAACACACATGTTCTAATTATGTGTTTTTTAGAGGTTGAATTCAAATCAGATACTGCTAAACTGCCCATACTACTTCTGAATAGGATGTCTACTTCATAGAAGTATAAAAATATGAAAATATGGAAATATATGGTTCATATAACTTAAATAAATGGAGCGCCCTTAAATGGTCATATATGGAGCTTGGGTGTCATCTAGTGAAAAAGTCTGGTACTGCACCCAAACAAAATCTTACTGAAATCTAATTTTTCAAATATTTCAACCTAAAATTTAGAATGTTGAGATTTTTGGCTTTTATTTTCTTGCAGTTTAATAGTAAAACATGCTTTCTGATATATTATTATAAAATATAAACAATTAAACCTCTATAACTTTTTTTTATTTCAATTTCACAATTTATTTCACTTCTACAATCTGACAAGTGTCTTCTTTAAAACAAGACCAACAGTAGGTCTACAGGGAACGAGACTCTGCATTTGCTTCACGCTATGGGGGAATGTCCACGTGACGTTCGGTGTCGAAAGCCAAATGTCAACAAATTCCAATCCTATTGGCCAGCGACAGCCCATGACGTAATACTCTGGAAGTATAAAAGGCGCACCTAGCAAAACAGCCAGTATCTTAACTTGTCTTGAGGGACTGTTCAGCAGGCAGCCCGGAGCATGGCAAGGAAACGCAGAGTCTCATTCCCTGTTCTTAGGGAACTATGGTTACATACGTAACCTGAGACGTTCCCTTTCAAAAGGGAACTCAACTCTGCGTTTGCTTCACACTATGGGGAACGATGTACCCACGCCGCCATGCTTGAGGGGAGTGCAAGCCAGGAAATGGCTAAGAAACATAGGAATGGTTCCAAAGGAAACCAAAAGCAGCTCACCCTAGGGTTGCACAAGGCTGTCAGTGACATCATTCCCTATGGCCAAACAGCCCAAGCTAAGCCTAAAAGAGGCTCTCCGTAGAGAGCCTACCCAGGCTCTTGCTCCGGCTTCTGGGACCAAACAATTGCAAAGGAAAGTGGTCCCTTCAAGAGAATGTGGCCGGGAGACCGAAAGGAACCCCCAGCCAGTCACCAGAGGGGAAAAATATGACCCTCACTGCCACCAGGGAGGCCAACCAACTCAGTGTCGTAGCCAACCCTGTCTGGATCACAGAATCTCAAAAATGCATTGCGTAGAGACGGGCATCCTGGAGAGCAGAACTCAGCTCAAAGCTATAAACCCTCATATTGAGGGGAGTAAATCCGAGGAGGGCTGCGTGCTTAGGGAACTAGGCACAATTACGCAGACAACCCTAGTAGAGAAGTACTAAGTTCAACCTAACAGGCAGACAGTATTGCGGGCACCTGACCAAGGAGGCCTGTAAGGCCTACCTATGCTGGCAGAAGAATAAGACTCACAAAGTCAAAAGTGTAACGTCAGAAACACAGAATCCAACGGTGGCCCATGGAGCCACCTTGAAGACCTCTCTTGCTACTGCAAGAAACCATGACTAGCATACCACAAGAAGGACTGTGATAGTGCCCACACAACCGTCCACCTAACACAATCAGGGTTCTAAATTAACACCCGTGTTAATAAAAAGTTACTAGCCAGTTTGGCCGGTGATGCATGAGTCTCTCATCTGTATGTGCGGTCAATCACAGGGAAAGCACAAGTCTTTTCTTATTCGAGTTGCCAGATCTTGCTAGAAAATTTAGTGAACAAGAATAAGCCCATAATAAACCGAAATAAATCCAAATGATTTATGTCTGCTCACTTTAATTACTCAATAAACCCGTTCGCTTTATGAGATGAGCTTAAACAATAAACCCGCGTACGCTTATAATGAGTGACCATGGCAACACAGAGTGCACTCTGTGTGAAACAGGCTGTACAAGCATAAACAAAACACGGCGTCTCTGTCGAATGTGTAACGTTAGTGTGTTAAACTGGTGAAAATAACGAGGGTTTTGTCAATTTAATATTACTTTGGTCACGATAACGGATACCAAACACAAGAGACGCCAGAACATCGCTATGGTTTCCAAGCTGTCAATCATCGCATTTTGAGAGTGAGTCGTGTTCTGTACACATATGTAATGATAATTTAAATTATAATTTAGGGGGGATTCACTCCCGCATTTAAATGTGGTTGTCACTCCTGAAACTTACAGTGTGTACGAGGCTGTGTGCAAACATAGATCAAAAGGAACAGAGGGTGGCTCAGATTCTGATGGCACCTCTGAAGAAGAAGAAGAGCTCTGAAGACGTGTGATTCAAATGATAGATAGATGGAATATTTGCACTTTCTGTGCATATTTTGTTGTATGCATTGTACTTTATATGTGTTTTTCATACCAACAATGTTAATAAAATGATCAAATGGATTCAGTGGCACTCATAATTTCTCTTATTTTCACCGGAAAAAAAAAAATTTGGCTAGTGGAAATTCTGATTGGCTGGTGATCAAAAAAGTTAATTTAGAACCCTGAACATAATCCAACGAGCAGTGTACTCGGTCTAAAGGAACCTTTTTACTCTTAAACAAGAGTACAACAACATACGTCATCGTACATGCAAGGAAGGCCCAAAACAGGCCTATGACCTCAGCAACCATGTGGCATCAGCCAAGACTGTGTTACAATCACCAAGAAGAAAAATAACCAAACCATAAGGAGGTTATATTATCACCTGGGGCCCTGGCCAACCAGAGATGCACTCAGTACAGACTACTTACAACTCTCTAACAAGAGGAGTGCACCAAAAGCACACAGTATGTCAGAGAGGTTGCCCAAAGGGCCTGCAACCTTGACCAAACATTGCTTTGGTATCTAGTAGGGCTGACCGATATATCGCATGCGATTGTCACGCGCATTTTGTCAGTAAAGCCGGTTCCCTGATTACCGTGAAATCGCCATCACCTGCTTTCAAATGGAGCGCCATTTAATAGACAGAATCGTAGATCACTGACAAGCCACACGTTCATATCGCAGATGAATCGCCTTCGATAACGAACGCGATATTGCGTGGCTTGTCAGTGAACTACGGCTCTGTCTATTAAATGGCGCTGTTTTTAAACCTGTTTTTCTCAAAATTTTGTTCCTGAAAATCAGAGCGAATTTAGATAACCATAACATTTGTTAACGACAAGTTATGAAAGAAGTAAAAACAGATTTGGAAAAGATCTCGAATGCAGCTTTCATATGGTATTGAAACCTGCGATAGGTAAAATTTCACCATGTGATGTGTTTTCGCAGAACACATCACATATATATAATTTATCTTGCAGTAATTTTGAGTGGTTCAATAACATGATATGCATATCGTGCTATTGAGACACTCAAAATTACTGCAAGGGAAATTCCTTCACCTTGACAGCCTTCAGGGTAAATGCTATAAGTGTTGCCGGTGAACCTCAGACATTGGGTATAGCCAGGTTTCAAGGTTTCTTAGTTGACACTGCTTAAAATTCCACATGAAAAATGCTCAAGAAGTGGCTCACAAAAAAAAATACACAATATTTTTTTTTAAGTAAATCCAGCAAATTATTTTTTACAGTGAGTCTTGATCAAATCCACTATACTGTTTTTCTATATTACAGTTACCTGTAATAAATGGATGTGATCCTGTGTGTGTGAAAGCTGCTCCAGCTCAGCATCTCTCCTCCTCAGATCATTGATCTCCTGCTCCAGTCGCTCTAGAAGTCCTTCAGCTCGACTCACTGCAGTCTTTTCCTGATCTCTGATCCGCTGTGTGGCCTCAGAGCAGCTTCTCTCAATGGAGCGGATGAGCTCAGTGAAGATTCTCTCACTGTCCTCCACTGCTGTCTGCGCGGAGCTCTGTTAGGACACACATCAAAAGCAGCTCTTGTAACTGACATAGAAGTCATTAAATACCTTTAATAAGAAACTGCTTATAAAAGACAGTGAAAACAATGCAACTTGCAAGGAAGATGTCTGCACCACATTTGGAGTTAAAGAGTGTTCTACATTTCTGATGATTATTAAAGTTAATCTACTCATCTGTAGTTACAGAAGATATTACAAGATTAAGTTCTCCTTTATTAATAATAAGCCAATGAAGTAAGTTTTTGCATTTGTTTCAGATATGGATTCTATTGTGTGGAAAGGAGCAATATCTGAAGACTAGTTTTGCTGTTAACCCTCTGGAGTCTGAGGCTGATTTGGGGCCTGGAGAAGTTTTGACATACCCTGACATTTGTGCTTTTTTTCAGTTGTTCATAAACATATGTGACCCGTCACGGAAACCAGGGACACAAGTCGGCAGCACAACTTTCGAGCAAAATGAGAAAGAAGCATTTTTTTTTCAAAATTGGTGATTTTCGTTTTTTTGCAGAATCTGTTAGTTGAGATCATGAAGAAGCCTTTCTGTGTTTGAGATAGCAGTATTGGTATATTTAAAAGCGTACATTTTGAGGTTGAAATTGGCTTGTTTTTCGGAGATTCTAGCACGCAGTAGGGGCGTGTCATGTCTGTGTGTATTTCCATACTGGGAAGCGTGGCTACTTATTATGCAGCGCTCTGGCCGGCTCTAGCTGATATCAAAATTCAATGAAGAACCGTGGCCGTTACACCGAAAATGTTTTGAAGTACTTCTTCGACAAGCCGGATGCTTATGAACAAGCGCTCACTGATTCTGAAGACTATCTGAGCGACGATGAAAGCGGCATAATAAGACATTACCTCTCTGGAGTCGGGTAACACGCCGGCGCATTTTGCAGGATTTTTTTCACATTGCAGCAAAACAGACTTAAAATACTCCGTCATTTTTTGTCATAGAGACATAAGTAATATATCAATTGAAACTATAGAATGTCTTCTTTTATTTGTGTACACTCAGAGTAAAAACAAAATGTTGTGCTTTTTGTAAAATAAAGAAAACTAACATGATGCGTGATCTCTCATCTCCCTCTGAACGAAGTCCAATCTGATAGTTCTCAGAAAATGAACTGTAACTTAGTGAATACTAATCATAAAAAATTATACTTGTGTCTGAAAAAACGTTGAAATGTCAGGTTTTAAATCGTGTAAGTCAAATCGAAACAAACATTCTGTGTTTATGTAATCTGTATGAAAAGAGAGCCATGTCAGACGCCCGTGATTCAGCTCATTATCCGCTAATACGGCCACGCCCACGGAGGGAGCGCTATTCAGACACAATTTCAGTCAATACATGCATTCATCGTCTCAATCGTGTATTTATTGTCTTGAAAAGTGTTTTGAATAGCCATAGTTAGCGATCTCTGGCCTCTGTTAGTCCAGTTAGTTCCTGGATTGCCTATTCTTCTTTAACAGGCTTCTCAGGTGAGAAAATTTCATTTCATGATTATAGTGACCAAAATGATCACGGTTATCACAGAATCCTGTTCAAAAAGTAAATTCACCAAGTTTCATGTGGAAAACCAGCAAATAACAAATAAAATTAGCATCAATATGTACTTTTTCTTTACATAAACATTAAAATAATAACATTAAAAATGATGGGCAGATTTTAAAGGAGTGTCTTACAACAATCTACAATGCACAAGTTCAAATAGAGTTTTGACAAAAAAAGTCACATATTTCAGCCTCTAAATCATTTTTATAAAAGTCAAAAAAGATAAATTACTGACATTTATAAATAATAGTATGCGGTCCATGCAGCTTTACAGGGGGTATGGTTTATCTAAATGAGATGTAAATGAGCCCTATTGTCACTCCCAGCAGGTGGGAACAGGTGAGAACTGCAACTTTAGAGGCGTTTTTCTCCCTATAGAGCTTTCTTGAATGCCTACCTTCAAATGGCCACAACTTCTCCAAACATTATCAGATTTTCACACATCGTTGGAAAGCTTGGAGACTACACTTTCAGAATCTGTGAATAACTCAAAATGCACCAGAACCGACTTGTGTCCCTACTTTCCGTGACTGGTCACATATTAATGACAAAGGTGTCATTACACTGTATTCAGCACGAACTAGGCTACCATAATATGTGAGGAACATGTATGCACATGTTTGTGTTTTTGAAGGAATAACATTTATGCGTGGTTATTGAAAAAACAAAAAAATTAAGTCACTGAAATAAGGCCAAAAATATATATTAAATCTGTGTTTACAAGACTTCTGGGTATTGGGGGTTGTAGACTAGAGTTTTTGCTTCAAAATTATGTAAAAATTATAATGCCTACTTGTTCATATAAAACAATATATTGATTTAGTTTTTATAAGACACTTTTGGTCAAGAAACACAGTATGCAGGGAGGCGTGAATCTTCATGAATAATGGCTCATTTACACCTGAGAAGACAAAAGAATTGCTTAAAGAACCTCTAATGGTGCTGCATATTAATGAGGCCTTTCAGTCAGGTAGGCTGTGAAAAAAACCCCTCTGTAATCATGTCTCAGCTCAATCTAAAATAATGGTATTCTATTATATTCTTTAAAATATAATGTATTTCTGTGATGTAAAGAGTCTGAATGAAGGTTTTTAGTTTAAAAGCATTCAAATTTGGAGAAATATTGATGGATTCTCATATGTTTATGTCAATTTTCTATACAGAAGAGTTATATTTATTCTATATTCATTGTTATCACTATGAGCGCTGGTGTTTTCAATTCATACTTGCAGCCGGAGGGCGCTCTGTACACCTTTAGTCCACAATTTATTCTAAAGAATAAGAGGACATTTCAGGAATTGTGTTTTCAATTCATACTTGCAGCCGGAGGGCGCTCTCTGTGCACATTTAGTCCACAAATTATTCTAAAGAAGAAGAAGAACCAGGAACTAACGGCATGTCTTCCAGAGGTCGCTAACATACAGGCTTTTACATACAGATAAACACTTTTCAAGACAATAAATACACGATTGAGACGATGAATGCATGTATTGCCTCTGAATTTGCCTCTGAATAGCGCTGGCTCTGTGGGCGTGGCTGAATCACGGATTTCTGACATGTGTCTCTTTTCATACAGATTACATAAACACAGAATTTTTGTTTTCGATATGACTTACATGATTTAAAACCTGACATTTCAACGTGTCATTAGACCTGTCTATTTGTTTTGTGATTAGTAGTCACTAAGTTATAGTTCATTTACTGAGAACTATCAGATTAAACTTTGTTCAGAGGGAGAGGACAGATCATACATCATTTTAGTTTTCTTTATTTTGCAAAAAGCACAACATTTAGTTTTTACTCTGAGTGTACACAAATAAAAGAAGATATTCTATAGTTTCAATTGATGTATTACTTATGTCTCTATGACAAAAAATGACGGAGTATTTTAAGTCTGTTTTGCCGCCGGCGCGTTTTCAGACCTCAGGGAGTTAAAGTGCATTTAATTCTGTGAAAATTCTTTGATAAGTTACAAAAAAAAAATGTATTCTTATTTGTTTGTTTATATTCTTTGTATTTAGTTCTCACTGCATTTTAAGTTGGATGGTTATCCTGATGGTGAACCATTCAATAAACTGACAGTCATCAGACAGTCTTCGTGCTCGTGAAATTACTGAGGGGAGCTACAGCTCTTACTGGTCCCTCACAGTCTGCAGTGTGACACTCCTTAAACTCACCTTATGAGGCTCCAAAGCCTCTCTCAGCTGCTGAAGATCTTTCTCTCTCTGCTGGATCCTCTGCTGAAGCATCCTTTGCGTAGCCTTTAACCCTTTCTAGAGAACAAATGAATAACAGTAAATCTCACATAAAACTGTCACAAAATCATAGTGTGATTGATGGATGTATCCATTTAGATATTTGATTATTTTGGGTATCCCGTACTTTCAATTATTCGTTCTTTAGAGACCCGGTATCGCATAGAGAATTCACATCGGCCAATTTGTGTTCTCACGGACACAAATTCGTCAATTCTGATTCTTAGGCACAATCCCAATTCTATTTTATACCCTTTCGTCTTTCCCCTTGAAACAGAGTGGCAAGGTGTAGGGGTGAAAATGTTCCCCTAAGAAATGGGACACCACTACTACACCATTACACACGTCATCATACCTAGTTTCTTTTATTAGTGTCCTGTAACATCTAACCAGTATGAACAGCAATGAAGTGCACATATCAACAGAAATCAGGTCGAACCATACAAAAACACAGTTTTCTTAGTCACGATACTGCAACTTGCTAAGTCAGTGATAGACAGAAATCAAAAGGTCCCACATGATGTGCTACATGCTCCTTTCATTGAGATTTTAGTTTGACCTATCCTGACGCACATTTGCGGAAATGCACCCCCCTTAAAAATTCTTAGATTTTTTAAATTTAAGGCCATAAAAAGTCTTTGTGGCGAGGGGGGCGTGGTTCAGCCAGGTCTGCAATGGGAGAGAGCATCAGGAGATGCATGGTGAGTGAGTGGGTTAAATGTAAAACACGAACACCTGTTTCTCATTCCAGTGATTGGTGCGGAGACAGGATAAAATGCCGCGAGAAGCAGGAGTGTGGGAGAGAGAGGGGAACTGCTGACTGAGACGCTGGTCATGACAACAATACTGGAGTGAAGCCCTATTGTGGATTGTGTATACCGAGACTGAAGTGAAGCCCTTTGTGGATTAATTATTTTGTTGTGAAATATCATATAGTGCCGGTCATTATTCAATTCAGGGGTCAAAAGCATAGTGTTGAGGTGGCAGTTAATCCGCACCTCTGGCATTCGATAATTTTGGGAACGAATTGGCCAGTGTTTAATAAATTATTGGGGTGTTTATGCTCAGATGCCTCTTGGGGGAAAAAGTCGCTGGATAAGGATGTGCGAGCACAGGTGGGAGAGACTGATCAGGGACCAGTGATTTCAGCTTCAGGGGAACAGAGCGAAATCGGAAGACTCATTCTTTCGGACCGCAATGATTTTCCCCTAGAGCAGTCTCACGACAAGACGTTAAAACATGCGTTTGAAAAGAGCATTTGTATCGAGTGACCCAAGACACTCAGACACAGGAGGATACAACCCAATTGTTATTTCCAAAGAGCCGCAGGGAAATGCTTTTCCAAGCGGCTCATTCTAATCCAATGGCTGGGCATTTAGGACAAACGGCAACACTAAAATCACCTCATGACCCGATTTTTTTGGCCGGGCATTCACGAGAATGTGCGCAGGTGGTGCACGTCTTGTCGTGAATGTCAGTTGGTAAATCCACCGGCCACCCCAAAAGTGCCTTTGCGCCCTCTCCCATTAATGTAGGTCCCCTTCGAAAGAATTGGTATGGACCTCATCAGGCCATTAGAGCGATCAGCAAGAGGGCATCGCTTTGCATTAGTCATTGTGGATTATGCAACGCGATATCCCGAAGCGGTGGCTCTCCGCAACATTTCCGCTAAGAAAATTGTTGCAGACGCACTGTTTAGTTAAATCTCTGAGTGGGGTTTCCGAAAGAAATCCTCACTGATCAAGGCACGGCGTTTATGTCACGTACGTTACGCAAACTTTACGAGTTATTGGTCATTAAATCGATTCATACCAGCCAATGTTCCCTCTATTTTTTTTTTCTCGCTGAGCAAAACTTTTCTCTGTTGAGTGCACATTTTGGCCACCTGAGCAAAAACATGCTTTATATCAGACCTGTACAATGAACGTAAACACGCACACACACAAAAAAATGGTTTTATCATGCAACTGTAACATTTAACTTCAATGTGCCGTTTCTATTTTATTTGACCCTTGATGTAACTTAGTGATTTATTAAATAATATGTTTGAAAACAAGCAGTTCAGTCACTAAATTAAGCACATTTTAGGTTACTTGAGATTTTTTCACATTGCTGTATTAACTGTACCAGTCTTTACCAAGAAATTCTATTAAAAAATAATTTCTGTCCTCCTGCAGGACAGTTCAGTTCTTTATAATAATATAATATGAGCAGTTACAATGATGGTTTGGGACAACCATAATGTGTTTTTGTACAGTCAATTATTAGCAACAGACAGTGTTAAACCATCAAAATTACATGTTTATTGCTTATGAATCTCAGATTTTTTATACCAGGAGGTTGCAAGATTTTTCGTGGCAAGGAGCCCTAAACAATCCCCTTATGAGATCATTTTTTTATTAGGCTTACATTATAATATAATAAAATATAATATAATATTTAAGTATTTAAACTGATATCCAGTATTATATCAGTTTAAATGCTTCCATTTGTTTTAATATATTATAAAGTGAAAACAAACTGAAGCATTTAAACAGATCTGATAGCTAAATATTTTTAAGAAAAGTGAATGTTAACTCTTTTATAGTTATCTAAACATCCCTGAAACCCACACCACCACCACACACAAAAATCTATTTAAATGGAGGTATATCACTGATGTATTTTGAGTTTGCAAGCTACACCTGTGGTGGGTGTGTGATTGTAAATGTCTCAGAGTTTTGTTAGCATTCTGTGCCCATCATCCGTTATTTCCACCACTTTTCATTAAAACATGACGTTTTATTTCACATTTCTTTTCATTTCGCGTTGCCTCTCGTATTGAGGTATTTAGTCCGCAAACATGACAGTGTTCTTACCGCGACTGTTTTGGCTCAGGGCCAGCCAGCTCACACGCGCTCAATCGTTCTCTTTCTATGAAACCTGTAAAGAGTTTACAAAAACAATTCCTCGCTCTGGCCCCAGGGGGAGATCACCTCTCGCCCTCCCAGTTTACACAAGCAGAGTTTGCTGACGTGTTCTCTCCCCTACCGGGTCGTACGGATCTCATTCAGCACCACGTCGAGACAGAGCCGGGCGTGGTCATTCGCAGCCAGCCATATAGATTACCTGAACACAAGAAAAAAGTAGTTCAGGAAAAATTAGGAGCGATGCTTGAAATGGGAGCAATAGAAGAATCCAGCAGTAACTGGGCGAGCCCGATAGCTTTGGTTCCCAAAACAGACGGCTCAGTGCGGTTCTGTGTGGACTATCGCAAGGTGAACGCAGTGTCAAAGTTCGACGCATATCCAATGCCGCGGGTGGACGAATTGCTTGACGGCTCGGTACGGCTCGATTTTATTCGACACTGGACTTAACAAAGGGATATTGGCAGATCCCCTTGTTGCCATTATCTAAAGAAAAGACAGCTTTCATGACGCTGTTCGGATTACACCAATTCGTTACACTTCCGTTCGGGCTGTTTGGGGCACCGGCTACCTTTCAGTGTCTCATGGATAAAATTTTGCGACCCCATGGTGCATATGCTGCTTCCTATCTGGATGATATTATTATCTTCAGTAATAACTGGCAGCGGCATATGCAGCATTTGAGGGCCGTCCTGAGATCGCTGAGAGGGGTCGGGCTCACGGCCAACCCAGAAGAAGTGTGCGATTGGGCACGTGGAAGTAAGGTATCTGGGCTTCCACTTGGGGCATGGACAGGTGTGTCCCCAAATTGATAAGACAGCAGTGATTGCGACCTGTCCGCGCCCCAAGACCAAAAAGGAGATTAGACAGTTCTTTGGGCTGGCGGGATATTATAGAAGGTTTGTACCTAATTATGTGGAACATTCGTTGGTATCTGGCTTTACAGCCTTTTAAGTTCAAGGTGGTCCACAGGCCGGGTGCTCCCCGGCCTGAGTCAGGCGGTGGGGGTATGTGGCAAGGGGGCTGTGGTTCAGCGAGGTCTGCAACGGGAGAGAGCATCAGGAGATGCATGGTGAGTGAGTGGGTTAAATGTAAATCACGAACACCTGTTTTTCATTCCAGTGATTGGCGCAGAGTCAGGATAAAACGCAGCGAGAAGCAGGAGTGTTGGAGAGAGAGGGGAACTGCTGACTGAGACACTGGTCACGACAACAATACTGGAGTGAAGCCCTATTGTGGACTGTGTATACCGAGACTGGAGTGAAGCCCTATGTGTATTAATTATTTTGTTGTTGTGCGTTGCACAGTCTTTCTGTTGGACATTTTTGATTTATTGAATAAAGCTCAGTCAGCAGTTAAACACCGACCCTGTCCTCTTCCTTCCCTACGAACTCTGATCTTACTAGATTTTTTTTTTTTTATATATACTGACTGAATCTGCGTTTTGAACGAATCGGTCATTTCTGAATAAATCAGACAAACAAATTGTTTGAATTAATGACTCACTCATTAAGACAGTGACCCCCTACTGGCAGTTTAGTTTCATATTTAAAGCACATTTTAATTAAAGGAACACTCCACTTTTTTTGAAAATAAGCTAATTTTCCAACTCCCCTAGAGTTAAACTGTTGAGTTTTACCGTTTTCAAATCCATTCAGCCTATATCCAGGTCTGGCAGTACCATTTTTAGCATAGCTTAGCATAGTTCATTGAATCTGATTAGACCAATAGCATCTGGCTCAAAAATGACCAAAGTGTTTCGATATTTTTCCTATTTAAAGGGTTAGCTCACCCAAAAATGAAAATTCTGTCATTTATTACTTACCCTCATGCCGTTCCACACCCGTAAGACCTTCGTTAATCTTCAGAACACAAATTAAGATATTTTAGTTGAAATCCGATGGCTCCGTGAGGCCTTCATAGGGAACAATGTACACTTCCTCTCTCAAGATCCATAAAGGTACTAAAAACACATCTAAATGATTAATTTATGCTCCGATGCTTCATGAAGCAGTGTTTTGAAATCGGCCATCACTATATAAGTCGTTATTTAGATTTTTTGGCGCTCCAAAAATATTCTCGCTGCTTTGTAATAATAATATTGAGCCACTGTACTCACATGAACCGATTTAGATGTGTTTTTAGTACCTTTATGGATCTTGAGAGAGGAAGTGTACATTGTTCCCTATGGAGGCCTCACGGAGCAATCGGATTTCAGCTAAAATATTTTAATTTGTGTTCTGAAGAGATCTTACGGGTGTGGAACGGCATGAGGGTAATAAATGACAGAATTTTCATTTTTGGGTGAACTAACCCTTTAAGCACAAAAATCCTCTGTAGTAAGGTTCATACCTGTTTCTCTGTCCTCTGTGCTGCAGTTGATACAGTGTCGTGGTTTTTATGTTCATACTTCGTACACAACACACATATATACTTCTGATCAGTGTGGCAGAAAACCTCAAGGATCTTGTCATGTTCAAGGCAGATCATCTCATGCAGGTGTCCAGTGGCATCAGTCACTTTATGTGGTTTATGTGAGTGAAATTCCTCATGACGGTCAAAATGAGTTTGACAGTAAGACTCCAGACACACCAGACATGATTTGACTGCTTTGTATTTTCTTTCAGTACAAACGTCACACTGCACATCTCCAACTCCAGCGTAACAGTCATCAGAAAGTTGACCCATCTTCAGTTTCTCCACCATTTCAGCCAGAATGGTGTTTTTAGCTAAAGCAGGTCTTGGACTGAAGGTCTGTCTGCACTGAGGGCAGCTGTAGACTCTCATCTGATCCTCCTGATCCCAGCAGACTGTAATACAGCTCTTACAGTAACTGTGTCCACAGGGAATGGTCACTGGATCCTTCAGGAGATCCATACACACTGCACACCTCAACTCATCCTGAGAAATTCTGGCTTCTGACATTTTACTGCACGAAAACAGAAAGAGACACAAACAGCTCAATTATACTTAGTTTCAGTTTCACTGAGAAGTTTCCTGCTTCTGTTTGAATGCAAAACAGCTTTGTATACAAGTCTGACAGATGATATTATGAAAGGAGATATTAGATACAGCCACTCTCACTCTGATTATGTACTTAATGTCTGATGCCTAAAATGGGGTTTGATCTTCTCTTGACACATCAAGCAGAAAAGCTTATACTAAAATCTAGACATATCTCTTAGGAATACGGGGAGAGGGCTGAAAAATTTTTAGCACATCAGTTGCTTCAGATGGTGGCCAATCATTACATTTTGAAGGTTAGTGATGAGCAAGGTCTACACAGATCATATGGAAATAAATTCATGCTTTCATCAATACTATGCTGACCTTTACACCTCAGAGCCACTAGATAATAAATCTGTCCTAGATTATTTTTTTCATAGTTTGGATATCTCCAGGTTAGACCCAGAACTGGCTGCCTAACTAGAGAATATTTCGTTAGAAGAGATCACAGAAGCAATTATAAGTATGAAATGTGGCAAGTCACCAGGGCCAGATGGCTTTCCATCAAAGTTCTTTAAAAATAATAATAATAATTGAGATATTCTTGTTTCTTTGCTCCTCACTGTATTCAAAGAATCACTTTCCTCAAATTCTCTTGCGTGAAGTGACCATCTCTCTTATTTTGAAGAAAGATAAGAGTCCCTCTCAGTGCAGCTCATATCAACCAGTCTCTCTCCTAAACACAGATGTTAAGATTTTGGCAAAACTTTTTGGCCCGATGTCTTGAGGTGCTCATGCCCTCCTTAATTTCATCAGATCAGCCAGGCTTTATGAAGAATTTGCACTCTTTTTTAGATGTTAGATGCCTTTTAAATATTCCTTCTAGTCCCTCCCCACCCAACACACCAGAGATTTTAATATCGCTCGCTACTGAAAAGGCCTTTGATTGGATGAAGTGGGACTAACTTTTTTACACTTTTGGGTTTGGCCATAATTTTAGATCAAAATTCAATAGAGTGTAAAGGCTCGCTTTATACAGATGATTTGTTACTGTATTTATCAGATCCTTTACCAGTTCTCCCTAAATCATTGAATATATTGGAAAGATTTGGTAAAATATCTGGCTACAAAATAAATCTTCAAAAAAGTGAGCTAGTGCCAATCAACACAGCTGCCACACATAATTCGATTCCTTTTAAAGTTAATACAGAAAAGATACTATATTTGGGATTCTGGGCTACAAAATCATAAGGACCTCTACAAAGCTGTGGTCAGAAATGAGATATTAAACGTTGGGATCTGCTGCCCCTTTCTTTGAGGGGACGAATCAATAATATTAAGATTATATTAAAGTCCCTGTAAAGTCATTTTAAGGTATGTGTTCTGAGTTTGTCACACTGCAGAAAAATGTGTTATTAACCACCCAGCCAAATTTGAATGATTAAAAAAAAATCAGTATCTTACTACATCTTATGAGTGGTCTTTAACTGCGTAAAGTAAAGTGATGGAATTAAGTATTTTAAACCTCTAAAAAACTTTATAATGTGGTCATAATATTTATGTGGTCTTTGTCTGCTTTAAGTAAAGTAACAAAAGTTAATTCTTCTTTTAAACAGCCATAAGATATCATGAAATATTTATATGACATTTCCCTTAAAGTAAAATCAAAGTTGTGAAGAAAAGTAATAAGGAACAATATCAATGCAAATCATGTCATGTGTAAAAAAATCTTTCAATGGTTCACTGTTACTTTGTACATTTACATTATAATGTTGTTTATAAGAGATTATGCGTGTATTATAACGCATTAAGAATTCCCTTATAATGCGTTATAAATCGTAGGCTTTACCTGGTGTTATAATGCAAGTTATAACCACAAATAGGTATTATAATGTATTGTAACTGTTGTTATGATTATTTGTAAGATAATACAACATATTATAACGTTGTTTATAAAGCATTATGCATGGTCTCTTTAGATTCAGGGAGGTATGCCAAATTAAACAATATCCAATTTTCCCATATCAATCATTTTGTGCATTGGCCATTTTGAATTTTGTAAAAAAGAAAAAGAAAAAAAATGTTGTATTTTACAAGCGCATGAATGTATCATTATGAAACATGGTATGGATCATTGGCATGATTCAAGTTTTGGGCCAGCACCACGTAGTGGTGAAAAATTATTTACATGCATAACTTTGGATATGGTTGAGTTATTTACAAGGGATTCATCTCCTTAGATTCCTGAATCCTTGCCAAGTCCAACGATACCAAACACGCTAGGTTTCGCCTTGGTTAGTGGTTAGTGCAATGTTGTGATTTAGCATTTAAACAACTTTCACAAATATCTTTAAAACTGTTAGTCCGATCGAGACTAAACTAAGGTAGGAAAATAGAAAACAGGTCGTTGGCGAAATGCTAATGGCCAACTGTCACAATTTTGATAGTAAGTGGCAAAAAAATGCAGTCAAAGTCATGCATGTGTAATTTTTTTATGTGCTTATAAATATAAATATCTGTAACTCCTAAACAAAATTTTATATTTTCACCAATGGGCATCATGGGCGTATTCTGAGGACACATGAACATGAAATTGCCACTAACTACAATACAGTATTATATAAATTGCTATATGCCAGCCAGATTTTTAATGAACACGTGTGTTAGTTGGATGATTTACAACATAATGTTGTCTACAAACATGCACAACATGTTTGTTTTATAAAATAAACCTCACATTTCAACCTTTGAATCATTCTGAAGAAACAGGAGTCAAAATAAAAAATGATTAAATGTATCAGCTCCATGAATAAGTCTACATCCCATATTATCTGAATTGTTTATATTTTTAGAATACTCATTAGCTTATTTTCCATCAACCAGTTAAAATGTACAACAGCCATTAAAATGTGGTCTGATTTTCACAAACATAAACCACAGGCAGACTGAATCTCTATGTCCATGGTGATTATGGATCTACAGAAATGGAGCGGTTTTCCTGGTGACCTCTGAACACAAAGCAGCACTGTGCTTATAAACACTACTTTATTTGGCATTACGCAGAGGGAAGTGTGAATGAAACGAAAATGCCATCAAAACGTTTCTCTAGGCAGTCAGTTCCCTTCAGAGAAGCATTCATATAATTCATAATATTTCCCTCAGCACTCGGGTGTAAACTCTCACCTCTTTCGGCCATGTTTTCACACAAAACGAAACCTAAGCTGCATGTTAATCCAATGAAGAAATAAAATAGTAAATTTAGATAATGTTAGCTTACTTGTGTGTAGAAAAGTTTTATCTACTCCTTCTGACTGCAGTAACGTTGGCCTTCGTGCCCTCAATAACTTCCTTACGGCGTGTGCAAAAATGTTCGTATGAGATTATTGTTATTATTATTACCTCCATGTGTAATTACCATCTATTCTGTTTTTTTTTTTTAGTCGAAGTCTTTCAAATGCGGAAAAAACATTGCTTTCTATGGGGTGGTGATGACGTCAGCGATATCCAAGGGACAGTCTACAAACTACATAATATGTTTTATCATGATACATTTGCATGGCATGATGTTTCATGATTCAAAACTGAATATCTGTATTTCACACGACACAGAAACTTTACAAAAGAAGTTAAGACAAAAATAAAAGAGACAAACACACATTTGTCCTTGTCCATCATTGCTGAGTCAAAGAAAAATCACTGAAAAACTGATCTTGAACTGCTGTTTTGAGTTTAGATAGACAGATAGATAGATAGATAGATAGATAGATAGATAGATAGATAGAACCCTTTAAAGTTCTCTTGTATCTATATATATATATATATATATATATATATATATATATTAATTTGCACCAAACATTATTTACATAATTAAATATCTCACACAAAACAGCTTTACTATTTATGGAACATCCTGCCCTCTTTGTTTGATCATGCTATTTCATGGGGCTTTCTGAAAAACAATTAAAATAGCAAAATAATGTTATTATTGTTCTAAATATGTGATGTGATCTGCAAACACCCATCGCATGGTTTACCTATCACAGGTTTCAATACCATATGAAAGCTGGATTCGAGATCTTTTCCAAATCTGTTTTTACTTCTTTCATAGCATCGGTAACAAACGTTACGGTTATCTGAATTCGGCTGATCGCTCTGATTTTCAGGAATGGAACTTTGAGAAAAACAGGTTTAAATATCTGTCACCGCTTTTTTGCATAGACATAAAAATGCACTATCCAAACATAAATGGTTGTAATTCAAGAATGCTTTGGAATAGACCTACGGTTGGTCTTGTTTTAAAGAAGACACTTGTCAGATTATTGTAAAAGTAAAATAAATTATGAAAGTGAAATTAAAAAAAGTTATAGAATTGTTTATATTTTATAATAATATAATCATGAAACATGTTTTACTCTTAAACTGCAAGAAAATAAAAGCCAAAACTCTCAACTTTCCAAATTTTAGGTTGAAATATTTAAAAGCTTTCAGTAAGATTTTGTTTGTGTGCAGTACCAAACTTTTTCACTAGATGACACCCAAACTCCATATCTGACCATTTAAAGGGTTAGTTCACCCAAAAATGAAAATTCTGTCATTTATTACTCACCCTCATGTCGTTCCACACCCGTAAGACCTTCGTTCATCTTCAGAACACAAATTAAGATATTTTTGTTGAAATCCGATGGCTCCGTGAGGCGCATAGGGAGCAATGACACTTCCTCTCTCAAGATCCATTAATGTACTTAAAACATATTTAAATCAGTTCATGTGAGTACAGTGGTTCAATATTAATATTATAAAGCGACGAGAATATTTGTGGTGCCCCAAAAAAACGAAATAATGACTTATTTAGTGATGGCAGATTTCAAAACACTGCTTCATGAAGCATCGGAGCATAATGAATCAGTGTGTCGAATCATGATTCGGATCGCGTCTCAAACCACCAAACTGCTGAAAATCACGTGACTTTGGCGCTCCGAACTGCAGATTCAATACACAGATTCACTGTGCTCCGATTCACAACAGCGATTTATTATTAGGTTGTGAACCCCTTTGTTAACAAATATGATCAACAATTTCTCAATTCATGGACACTATATTTTTCTGCATGTTATGCCGAGAGCTCAGTGTTGTATGAGAACAAATGTTTCAATGTGCATTCTATAAGCATTCTGAAAGCTGATACATCTAAAATAAAAAAATGATATGCATGTATGCATGTAACTGTGCCATAACATGTTATCAAAATAATCAGGTAACCGTTTTATTTAATTCATCTCAGCAAAAAAAGGACATAGACCAGAAAATGGCTGCTGAGGAGGAAGAGGGGTGTTACAGCCAACTACTGAGGGAGCTGGCTGATGAAGATCCTCCTGGCTACAGAAACTGGTTTAGAATGGGGCAAAACACATTTAACAATCTGGTGGAACCATCGTTAAGAAGGAAAGAAAGACCTAGAGATGAGGAAGGCATTACCTGTTGGGGAGAGACTGGCAATAACATTGATGTACTTGGCCACAGGACAGACCTTCTCCTCTATGGAATACACATTCTGGGTTAGTAGGCACAGCATTTCTAGGATTGTAGTTGAGTCTAACAATGCTTTTTACAAGGCATTACAACAGCATTACCGGACCTGAATATTATGCGGACCTGAAATTTATTTACATCGATGTAGGGACAAATGACAGAGATGGGGGAGTTTGGGCCAAGTGCGGGCTGAGCCGGATATTGGAGGACAGCACACTGAACATACCACCACCGGAAGACCTGCCTGGACGTCAAACCCCTGTCCCTTATGTTGTCGTGGCAGATGAGGCCTTTGGTTTGAAGCCATGGATGATGAGACCATACCCAAGGACACCACTGGATAACAACAAGAGAATCTTTAACTCCCTCAGAAAGAAATTCATCTTTACAAGCATTGCATTGCAGTTTCTGATTGCTTGACTGAGAAAAATATATTCAACTGAACTGAATTCCAGTTTATGTCTCATGATTTAAAGTGTGTGTTGTTGTTTTTTTTTAGTAATTCCGTTTAACTGGTGGTATATTTTATTCCTGTCGCCCAAATTTTATTTGGTTAAACAAAAAAATTTGAAATATTTGAATACCTTTTCATTATTTTATTATTCAAAAGTGTTTAGGTGAACCCGATACAGAGGCTCAGTTACACCATCATCAGTGCCTTACAACTGTTAAGAGTAGTTTGTTAGTACACTTTATTTTTAACTGCATTAATACATGGAATTACATTTGTGCCACAATTCCGCGCACGCAAGATCATATTTTGAGTGCGCAAAAGGGCATTTCGCACGCGCGTGAACTGAGTTTTGCGGAGAAATGTTCATCTCGCAAATAAAAAAGTATTTTGAGTGAACGAAAATCAATTTTGCATTTAAAAGTTTATTTGGCTGTGCGCAGATGTTCTCTTTCGCGTGTGCAGCGGTTCACTTGCTTGCTGTCCTGATACCCACACTGAGTGCTCTCTCAATCTCCAATAGCTCGCGTGCTCAACACAACAGAGCGTTACAATGTGCCACAATTCCAGCCAATCAGAGATGAGGCTGCTAAATTCTGATTGGCTGGCTTGACAACCAATCACAAGACTTTACCGACAGAGGAAGAGGAAAATTACATGGTGGAAGAGGCGTTTGTTCAATGGCTTGAACACTATCAAAGTCCCTTTAGGACTATATAAAGTCTTTGATGCTATTTATTTTCGAATTCAAATGTCTACCACTCGAAGTAGATTATTATTATTTTTTTTTTATCAAAATCATATCGTATTATTACATAATGGCATGTCACAGTGTTTCCTACACCTCAGTTAACTGGTAAGTAACTTCTTACTGAACTGCAGTTTATGTAATTAGATGGACAGACTTTTGCCCTTTTAATTAGTTAAGTGTGTAAGAAAGGTACAAAACATGCCTCTGGATATTTAAAAATAAAACATATCAAATAAATGCAGAAATGCAATGTAATAACAGTAAAGTCAAAATACTTCACATTATTTAGGAACATATATGCAAATATTACAGTAAGTTTGTGGATCACACACCCAAGATTTATACTGTTATATTTGCATATATATTTCCATTGTTACCCACATAATTAGTTTTTTTAGTTTTTTTTTTTTTTGCAGTGAGGGAGAACAAGCCTGCATCCCAATGTGCATACTATCCTTCCTAAATAGTGTTAAGTATTTTGATAATTACTTTACCATTATTACATTGCATTTCTGCATTTATTTGATATATTTTATTTTAAAATATAATATTAACTAATTAAAAGGGCAAAAGTCTGTCCATCTTCATTTCTGAAAGCATGTAACATTAGAGACCCCAGCCCAGTCACTTTCAAATTCCACTAATAACCTGCAGTTCAATGAGAAGTTAATTAACTTACCAGATAATTGACTATATTCATGGCTACTTCCTGGTTGTGGTTAAGCCAGCTCAGGCATTTCTGGTGAACTGTTAGATATTCATTCTGTAGTCGCTGACTGTACATCGACACAAAACCATCAATGGTTGACTTTTTTTAATGTTGTATTCATATTTTAATGCAGTTATGACATTTACCTAATTTTTATTGTTTTATTGATTACAATAAAGACAAAGCTATTGGGACCGTTTAAAAATGACATGTCTGTAATTTTTTTAGCACTTCTTATTTTTAATGTGATGACCACAAACATTATTTGTTCATCCTTCTGAGATTGTCTCCATTGTAAAAACCAAACGTTTAAAAATGTAGAAAAGTCAACATTTGATAATAAAACTTATTTTAAAATAAAAAACACAATAATTACCATTTTAACTAGCAGGTGGTGACAGAGTAGCATTTATTTGCACATATATTTCAGTTTGTTTTGTTTCTTTAAATATTAAATTATAAACATTAATAATAAACATTATAAAATAACTACACTTGCAGTAATGCAACACTTGTGAAAACACACATTTTATTCAATTAATCTAACTAAAGTGCACAATAAATATTTAATTTTTGATACTTTTTTTCACACAAAAGTGTGAAAACTGATGGAAAACTGAATTAAATTTAGCCGAGGAGGAACAATGAGGTATGTCTTTATTTTATTTTTTTTAATCATTTCTTACATTTGAATAACTAAATTATGCCTATGCCTATACTATTTAAGTGATTATTATTCTGATTATAAACTAAGTATTACACTACTGACGCTCAACACACCAGTAAATGACATCTCACCGGAAGTTTTCGAGCTGGCTTATATCATTGCAGAAGTTCTAAAGAACGCTCCGTGCTTATAGTCCATTGAGGTGTAGGAAACACTGGGACATGCCATAGTCTATGGTAATAATACGATATGATTTTGATAAAAAAAAAAAAAAAATAATAATCTACTTTGGGTGGTAGACACGCTCTGTTGTGTTGAGCACGCAAGCTATCGGAGATTGAGAGAGCACTCAGTGTGGGTATCAGGAGAGCAAGCAAGTGAACCGCTGCACACGCGAAAGAGAACATCTGCGCACATCCAAATAAACTTCTTTTTAAATGCAAAATTGATTTTCGTTCACTCAAAATACTTTATTTGCGAGATGAACATTTCTCCGCAAAACTCAGTTCACGCGCGTGCGAAATGCCCTTTTGCGCACTCAAAATATGATCTTGCGTGCGCGGAATTGTGGCACAAATGTAATTCCATACATTAACATTATTACATAGGTATCTTTCACCGTCTCTTATCTATTGACTACAAGAGAAATAGTATTTTCTTATTTGTATTCAGTAAATGCTACTGTTTATACGTGATTAATTTTGTTAATCTTATATCAGTTACATAGATTTCCTTGCATAAATTTTGATGAGAAAACATGTGACATATGAACACATGTGTGTAACCATTGTAGCATATGTATTGAAAACAGATTTCCTATGCTTTATTGTTTTTAAGATATGTTGTTTCTGACTGAGGAGGTTTTCAAAAGAGTGCGAACTATGAAGGTAAATCAGTAGCAAAACCCGAGAGGTTGCTGATATGAATGTGAAAACTTGTCATATTAATATTTGTATTTGTAAATTGAAATTTACACTCACAGCCCTGATGTGAAAAGCTCAATGTTTCGATTTGCACACGCAAATTTGCAGATTAATAGTTACAAATGTGTAAAATGGCATTCACATAAACAAAATGACAGACACAAGTGAGACATATTACTTTTGCACTTTACTTCAGTTTCGCTGTACAGCTTCAAGTCGGCGCTTACAAGATCTGGCAGTACAAGATCAATTTCTGGCGCTTTGACTTTTGCTACTCTTTTTGCGATATTCCTGTTGCAAAACTGACTTGAGCACTTGAAAACAGACGTGAGAGAGCAGAACGGGGGTGGGGGTGGGTCTGGTGGCGACTTGGGTTGTGAAGCCGTTTTATTGGTCAATGCCTGACCAATGAACAACACCAGTGTATACACTGTTCGTAAACATAAAAAACATCGTTTTTTTTTTTTTTTTTTTTACAAAATTTTTAAATTGATTATTAAAATCTATCTGCGTAAACTTATTACATATTAAGAAAGCAAGAGAGAATGAGAATAAATAAAGGTGTGCGTTTGTGTGTTGTAAAGTCAAATGTGTGTATGTGCGTGCATGGTGGGCGTAGGGGATATGGGTGAAAAGAAATCTGATTGGCTATGACGTTACAGATGGTTAATGTTTAAAAACGCTCAATAAAACAGCGAAATTCTACTGAAACATCTGCAAAAAGGCCTAAAACCATTGAGTAGGGACGGAAAAATTAAGCCTCTTTGAAGCTTTTCTTTAAACGTTTCGGGAAAGGTTTCAAAGCATCAAAAGTGTCGAAACAGCTCCATCTTGTGGCAGGTAAAATTTACAGCAGCCATAAACTTAAGTGCGCAACTCTGTTGTTTTATCCATTAAAGGTGCCCTAGATTGTTTTTTTACAAGATGTAATATAAGTCCTAGGTGTCCCCTGAATGTGTCTGTGAAGTTTCAGCTCAAAATACCCCATAGATTTTTTTTAATTAATTTTTTTAGCTGCCTATTTTGGGGCATCATTAACTATGCACTGATTTTTTCAGCACGGCCCCTTTAAGAGATGCGCTTCCTCTGCCCCACGAGCTGTCGACTATATACATCGCATAAACAAAGTTCAGACAGCTAATATAACCCTCAAATGGATCTTTACAAGATGTTCGTCATGCATGCTGTATGCATGCTTCGAATTATGTGAGTAAAGTATTTATTTAGATGGTTACGTTTGATTTTGTGTGAGTTTGAGGCTATGCTCTGTGGCTAAAGCTAACATTACACACTGTTGGAGAGATTTATAAAGAATGAAGATGTGTTTATGCATTATACAGACTGCACGTGTTTAAAAATGAAAATAGCAACGACTCTCGACTCCGTGAATACAGTAAGAAACGATGGTAACTTTAACCACATTTAACAGTATATTAGCGACATGCAAATGAAACATTTAGAAAGACAATTTACAAATATCACTAAAAATATCATGATATCATGGATCATGTTAGTTATTATTGCTCCATCTGCCATTTTTCGCCGTTGTTCTTGCTTGCTTACCTTGTCTGTGCATAGATCCAGCCGTTAATACTGCCTTTCCTTGTCTAATGCGTCGAATGGGCTGGCATTATGCAAATATTGGGGGCGTACATATCAATGACCCCGACTGTTACGTAACAGCCGGTGTTATGTTGAGATCCGAGTGTTTTCCGGAAGTCTTTTAAACAAATGAGATTTACATAAGGAGGAGGAAACAATGGAGTTTGAAACTCACTGTATGTCATTTCCATGTACTGAACTCTTGTTATTTAACAATGCCAAGATAAATTCAATTTTTCATTCGAGGGCACCTTTAAACACAAATAAAAGCCTGACGAAGCTAAATGTGTTTATTTCAATAAAATAATTAACATCTTAAAGTCTGGCAATAAATGAAATGGATCATGACAAAAAGAATAATTATAATAATTACTAATAATATATAGCCTACTTAGCTGTTTGATGCAAGTAAATTGCGCTGTTATTTTATTGTAGCCTATATGACAGAATATATGTTGATGTAATATAGGCTACAGGTTTATATATTTAAAATGTTTAATAAATGGAATTGAACTTTCATTAGGCTAATGGTCTGGCACGGCTTCTTTTTTCGTTAATCACATTTCTCTGAAAACAATACGCACATTTTGGGACAAAACTGCTCAGATAAAATCCCTGTTTTCATTAAAATATCATTAGTTTTAACTGAGTTTTATATTACAGTAAAAAAGTAGTAAAGTCGTTTATTGGTTGGAGTCAGCCAATGAAATGGGACGTTTTTGTACGCAATGACGTGACTGCATAGAGCACTGTTTTGGTGGTCCATGCATGTAGCAGCCACCCAATTAAATGACTTTACTACTTTTTTACTGTAATATAAAAAAAAAACGTTAAAACGAATGATATTTTAATGAAAATATTGTCTCATACATATGCAAATGTTTATTACAGCATGCCAAGTCGCACTGGATGGCGTTGTTCATTGGTCAGGCATCGACCAATAAAACGGCTTCACCGGCTTTGTTTATGTGAATGCCATTTTACACATTTGTAACTATTAATCTGCAACTATAACTTCATAACACGAGTTTTGATTGTTGTCTGCGTGTGCAAATTGAAACATTCAGCTTTTCACATCAGGGCTGTGAGTGTAAATTTCAGTTTACAAATATTAATAAACTGAGTTTTCACCGGTTTTCAAGTTTTCACATTCAAATCAGCAACCTCTCGAGTTTTGCTACTGATTTACCTTCATAGCGAACTGTCTAAGAATGTAAGAGGATGAACCAAAGGTTTCAAGCAGGTTATGCCATACATGTAAGAGTTAGATTTTGATAAGGATTTTGGGGTGAGACAACTAAGAAGAAAAAGTGAAGTGTGTTAAAATGCATGTGTGAAGTGGAGGGAGATGATTGATTCTTACACCAGCCTTGACTGTGATTAAGATAAGAACATTATAGAGTCCTCTTTAAAGAACCAAACTCAGACCCCTTTAAGTGGACCAAGAGGTGAACCAAGTGAAAAAGGACCCAGTTTTCTTTACTAATATTTAATAAAACAACATTGCTATAAATGCTCTTGAATGAGCTTAAGTTATTTAACTTTTGCACAAAAATATAAATTTTGTTTCAATATTATGTCTGTATTCTTGCACTATATTTACACATCCATCTTTGTAAATAACATTTATGTTGAACTGTTTTCTTTGAATCATGGTTTTATTACAGAAGGCAATGATAACAGCATAGAAAAAACAAGGACAAATACAATAAAAGAAAGATGCAAATTAATAAACTGCTTTTAATTTTTCATGTACAGCAAGTAAGAAATTGAAAAATCAAATGAAAAATTAAAACTTCATATTCTTTGCTGTATGAATAAAACATATACTGATTTTACTGATTGTTTTATTAGGCTGTCACTTTAAGAACTACAGTAATGCATTGATCTAATATACTGACTAACATACATGATTTCTTTCCCAGATATATTCACTTAAGACAAAACCTGTTTATGTGAACCTAGAGACATATAAAAAATAAAACAATACTTTCATTCTGTGGAATATTTTTAATAGATCCCTCAAAGTACTATTGTATATACACATAATTTTTGGGTGGGACATGTCCCCACGACCCTACCACTTTTTGCAACACATGCACAGATGTACCTAAAGAAAGAAACATCTTAATTCGATAAGAAATTCGTTGGTCTGTGTTAAATAAGAGGCGACCTCTCGCTGAAATTAGTTGTTTAACCGCCAAACCGCGGGATTTGTTGCTTATCACCGCGATAAGAAAAAACCCCATACTGTCACAGCCCTATATCTTGCCAAACATTTCCTCCTCCATAATCTTTTTTTCTTTCATTTTTAAAAAAAAATTTAATCCTTTTCACTGCAAGTTAGCACACAGACAATTTGGATCACAAGCTTCTTGCAGGCTAAGATTTTTAATAACAATTCCATTCTTACACGTGTCCTTGTGTTGTTCCCTTATCACTGTTTGTGTGTGTTTGGATAGTGTGAGGACCGGACAGAGGTGTCTGCAATTCTTCCAATTGTAAAGTCATGCAATAAGTAACCCCCTGTCGCCGATGCATCGAGCAATGTGCACACAGCAGTGACTGAATACTGTCCCAGATAGTGGTACAGTGTGAAAAGAACAGTGATCTGAGGAGTTTGAATATTGTGTAGTGTGAACTCAGCATTAATCAACACGGGTAAATTGCAATCGAGGATTTTTAAAAAAAAAATTGAGTACTCCTATTTAATAGAGGAATCATGACAGCCCTACTTTTGAGTCACCTGATATTCATGTCCTGTCTGTTTCTATGCTGAAACTCTTTATACACTGTTACATAGACAGCTCAGACTTTTAGGCAGTAATCTATTACAAATTTCAAACACACATTAGTCCTCATTAATACAGATTTATTTGTTAATTCTTAATTATTTTCATTCTAAATCATACACTGAAGGTTCAGAATTATTGGAATCACATTTTTCAAAGGTCCTGTTATTTTAAAGGAAACAGTAGATAACCACTGAAAGTGCTGTGGTTATCATAGCTATCATGTATCCTTGAGTTTGGCCAAAGTCTCACATAGACAACATCTCCAACCTCCAGGATCAACACAACTCCATTCGAGGAGTTTAACTCATTCTGAGGCCGATTATCATACGCTATAACCAATTTCTCTCCATTCTTATAAATGCAGGCACCTGATGGAGTTCCGCCATGACTAAATACAACGATTGTGAACATGTACGCTCCTTTCATTGGGGCTGTGAAAATACCTAAATCAAATAACAAGAGATACAGAATCAGCTGATTCATTTATGATTTCTCAATTACCAAACACACTGTGTAATAGTTTTGAGAGATGGCAAATTATTTCAGGCTACATTTACACGACAACAATATCCTAAAACAGACATGTTCTTTTCTTTGTGTTTTTTCGTGTAACGACAACAATGTTGTTAAAATGATCCCCGTTCACACAGATCCGTGGAAACAACTTAAAAACACTGTATTCTGCTGCCAGGCCAGTAGTTGCCAATGTCACTTTTTAAAGAAACACTACACACCTATAAAAGGTATGCATCAACGTCACTTTACTGACATTTATATGTGCCTGATTTCAACACTGGGGAAATACATAAAGCAAATCTATCTGCCTGTGAATATTTTATATAACTACAATATAGGTAGGTTTAAATCCGAGTGATTACTTATATCAATATTATATATCGTCTTATCATCCAGCCCTAAAACTTATATCGTTTTTGTCAGTTTTTATTTAAAAACACCCAATTATGCATAATATAAGATGGTAAATATTTAATTGATGAGTTGTCAACAAAATATATAACAATACAATATATGCGGTATGATTTTACTTCAAAATTATGAGTCTTCGGTCTTTGAGCCACAGGAGGGTCTATATTTTATGTGTTTAAAATAAGATCTTGTTTTCCTGTATAGCTTTTCTGAGCATGTAGTCAGAAAAAGTAAGGGGTTTTGGGCAAACTGATGTTTAGAGTAGCTTCTCATCTACTGTTTTCTAGAGTAGTTTGAGTTAGCACTCATCACTTCAGTTAATATGTATGTTTAGGTCAACCTTAATCGGCCGCCTGGCATTGTTTGCTTGTGAGCTTCACTTTCTTTCTCTTATCCATGAGATTTGGAGGTGAAGCCCAGGCTTCACTAGGCTTGTGGCCCTGTAAGAAGGCCCGTAGTTTAGCGGCCAGGCTAGAGCTAGGTTAGGTGTGTTATATGTTAACCCTATGTATACTATCCCTTGTCAGGTGGTATAGTTCCTAGTTCTGGCCTCCTCCCAAGGGAGTTGTTAGGCAGTATGCCCACTGTCCCCTTGTTTATGTAGGTGCAATTGTTGAATTTAACAGCTAAGTTGTAGACTGTTTTTAGACTCCCTGATGTGGTTTTTCTCAGGTGGTATGTCCTTATCTTTGTATAGATAAGTTATGCAGGTGTATGCTGGGCTCCACTTTCTAGAACTTTTCATGCTATGAAAAATGTTTTTTCTTCTGAGCCACTTGATTTTCTTAATCAAGTTTGAGTTGACGGTGTTAGCTTTTAGCCTTCGTCCTCTAGGGCTTAGTATAGATTTGAGAATCTGTGTGGTTAAAATGTTTATCCTCATTGGAAACAGCATGTATGTCAAAGCATTACGTTTGCTTTGAGTTCTAGACTTTTGCCCTTCATTTGTATGTGATTTTACTTATGCTACCACAGGTTAGCACCTGTTCTCATAATAGCAGGCTCTTTGATTTTAGCATCTATTGGAGAGATTGGTGACTATTATATTCCCCAGTTTAGGTTTATTTGTGTCCCTGAGTGCATCTCCTGTTGGATTGCTTACTCAGGGTAGTATAGAACCACTTTTTGAGAAAAGCTGGTTTCTATTAGCTCCCTTTTGTGATCTTTTTAACAGCTATATTGCATATAACTTTGATTGTATGGTTAACTTATGGTTAATTAGCCTCCTTCTAGTTAGCAAATGTATTTCTAACAAGTGCTGTTAGTTGATCATAGTTTGCTCACATAGTTTACACTGCCACAGGCTTTTGCTACGTGTCTGTTTGAGGTAGTAGGCCATATAGGCCTCCCTTAGACCATGTTGGCATTGTGTGGTTCCCTTTAGTCACATATGATTTAGGGTACATTGCCTGTTGGAATGTGTAGTCTAGCTCAGGTTGCAGTTAGCTTCCCACAGCTATTGTTGGGTTAGAGCTGGTCCCTTGAAGCTTGGTTCCCTATATTTTATGAGCTGAAGCCACGTGTCATTGGAACGGTAGGCCCCAACAGGCCTCCTTTCTAGTTCACATGTTGGCACAGTTTGTGTTTTATTCTGCAAACAGGCTGAACATCACTTGTTGCTGAGATTGTAGCCCCCCCAAGGCCTCCTTTTTAGCTTTCTATTTTTGTTCCTAGAACCCTAATGGCCACTAGACTAACGCCGTATGTCTTAAAGGTTTTAGGCCCTCTGGGCTGCCTTTTTTTAACATACTAGCGTATGTTATAGTGTAATTCTCTTACTAGAGAGCTATTAGTATCCTACTGAATACACTTCGGGTTGGCCAGGGCCCCAGGTGATAATTTTAACCTCCTTATGGTTCGGTGTTATGGATGCTGGTATATCAAACACACGACGAGGAAGAGTAACGTATAATAAGTCTTTACTAGATAATCCACAAGGAGAAACACAGAATCCAGAGTAGAGCATACACCAAACACATCCAAGTACAAACGAGACCCGACAAACAACTGAACACAGACAGGAACTTAAATACACTGACACAAACAAGCTAAACAGGTTAACAAGGGGGCGTGGTCCAATGAGTGTCCATGGTGACTGAATGTGGCGGGAAACAGAACAAAGGAACACGTGACAATGCAAACAAACAAACTGAAAGTCCATGTGACTGTGACATTACGACCCCTCCCGGAAAGGCGCGTCCTCGCGCCGTAAAGTAACATGAAAGGGGAGGGCTGGAGGGGGTTCTGGAGGTGGACGGCCGACCGGGAGGAGGTGAAAAGCAAAAGTCCATGGTGGAGATGGTGGTGGAGTGATCCAGGGTGGAGCCTTGAGCAGAGGCAGATGTTGTGAGCTGACCCAGGCCACAGCTAAGACTGCGTCCCATGGCGGCGGCGCCGGAGGAAGGAGCCATGGAGCGAAGATCATTGGAGCCGCCATGGGGCCGACCGGAGGTGACGGCGACACTGATGATGAAGCCCACCGCAAAGCCAGAGAGCTGATGTAGTGGAGGGACCCCGAAGATCTAGGCGGCCGCGACGTAGCCGTAGTGACGATCCCCCGAGATGATGGGAGAGATCCGGAGGGCTGAAGGCGAGCAGGAGCGACCGAGGGCGGAGGTGGAGCCTGAGGGAGGGATGAGCTGGCCGAAGACGAAGGGGTGGAGGGCCGGAGTGTAACGGCCCGTAAGTCCGTGGCGTAGGTGTAGCGATGCCCGACCCAGGTGGAGCCGACGTACTGAGGGAGTCCTGCGAGGCTGAAAGTTCGACGATCTCTGCCGGCATCGAGGGAGGAAGGAGCGTAGGCGCAGGAGTCGGGACGCCGGATTGAGGAGGACTGGAGCGTGCAGAGGCAGAGGGCGAAGCCAAGGGCTTCTCACAGCTGTGTTGAGATGACTCCCAGAGGGCCCGGGTTGTAGCCTCACCACTGAGAGGAGGCGCAGAGGGACTGATGGGATGCATCAATGAAGGGATGACAGGAATAGCTGGGGACTGGGGCAAAAACTGTGGAGCAGAGGAAGGTCCAAAACAAAAAACAGAGTCCAAGGTGTGCTGAAGAGGTAGTGGATGAGGGAGGTTGGGAGGGAATACAGGGCTGGACGGGACCAGCGGGGAGACGGACAGTTCAGGGCTGAACGGGACCAGCGGGGAGACGGACAGTTCAGGGCTGGACGGGACCAGCGGGGAGACAGGAACATAGACAGATTCAGGAGATAACAGAGGGGAAAACAAGACAACCTCTTCAACATCAAAAAAAATTCTCTCCAGTGCGGTGGCCGAACACTCACTCTCAGTGGTGGGGGGTTGGGCGGGGCTCGCTTCCATCCCGTCGAACTCCACTAAGACTCCCTCAGCGATAGTTGAGGCAGCCGACTCACACACCTGGTCAGGCACGCATTGCTCAGGCTCCAGAGCGATGTTCAGCTCGGTCGCTCTTGTGTGCGCTGGCGTGTACGTCGCGGCGGAGTGGCTCTCGTTGCCTGCAGTGGGCTCGGGCTGTCGATCCTCGCAGTCGGGATGTTGTTGGCTGGGCACTGGGTAGCTGGTGGGGCTGGTGTTGTCGTCGATGATGTTAACTGTGAGCGGCGAATCACAGGATACCAGCACCCACTCGACGTATTCCATGAAGCTCCCTCGAGGCCCCTCCCCGGACAGCAGCGCTTTGGTGGGGGTGTTGAGGCAGGCATACAAGAAGTTGCAAAGGCTGCTGTCCGGGTAATGTGTAGATGGTGCTAGGAGCAAAAAATCCTTCAAATGTGCCTCGAGGGAGCGGTCCTTCTGCTCAAGGCAGAGCAACAGAAATGCAGGTGAGTACATGGTGACGGGAATACAAAAAAAGTGAAACACAAAAAAACACTGACACGGAAAAAACAAAACACTGACGACAAAATAACGTCGCAACTGTATCGGTCGGGTCTTCTGTTACGGATGCTGGTATATCAAACACACGACGAGGAAGAGTAACGTATAATAAGTCTTTACTAGATAATCCACAAGGAGAAACACAGAATCCAGAGTAGAGCATACACCAAACACATCCAAGTACAAACAAGACCCGACAAACAACTGAACACAGACAGGAACTTAAATACACTGACACAAACAAGCTAAACAGGTTAACAAGGGGGCGTGGTCCAATGAGTGTCCATGGTGACTGAATGTGGCGGGAAACAGAACAAAGGAACACGTGACAATGCAAACAAACAAACTGAAAGTCCATGTGACTGTGACATTCGGTTATTTATCCTTCCTGGTGCTTTAAACACTGCCATGAGCTGATGCCATGTGTTTGCTAAGGTCATAGGCCCGTCGAAGGCCTTCCTTAGTGCGTGTCGGCGTACGTTGTACTCCTCTTGCTTTAAAGAGTAAAAAGGTTCTTTTATCAAGTACACTGCTCGTTGGATTGTGTTGGGTGGATTGTCATGTGGGCACTTTACAGTTTAACTACTTTTACTAAGTCATATGTCCTGCTCCCAGCTAGACAGGGATGTCCTGAATATCCTTCTAATATGGTGAAATGCTTTTCGTATGTGAGTCATGCTCCATATAAAACAATTATCATGATGTAGGCCCCTTTCTGGCCTCTATGATTATGTTCCCACAGTATGGTTAGGTCGAGCTTTGTACTTCCCAGCTAGGGTTGTCTGTGTAATAGTGCTTAGCTCCCTAAGCTGATCATTAGGTGAAGGCTTCCATGAGGCCTCCTATTGAGGATCAGCCCCAGGCTGGTTTGTGCTCCCCTGTATCGGGGTTCTCCAGCGCACAGCCTCTTCAGTGCAAATAATCAGGCGCTGAGTAGATCGTAGGATGAGCGGATTATACTCCCCTCAGTACGAGGGTTCATAGCACTCAGCTGAGTTCTGCTCTCCAGAATGCTCGTCTCTACACGTGGGTTTGAGTTGCTTACTGCCCTTCTCGCTTTTACCTGCTCTCTTCTGGAGAATGTTATGGAGATTATGTATTCAGACAGGGTTGGCCAGACTAAGTTTGTCCTACATCAGACCAGGGGCCAGTTGCATAGACCACTTAGACTAGTCTTAATAGTTAAGACACTATTTTTTTTCTTGAAGAGTTGTCCTAATTTTTTAAAGTCTGTTACATAAAAAGGTAGATTGGTGTAATTGGAGCTGGAAAAATAACATTGATTATATTGGCATTATGTCTAAAGATGTATTCAATGTGTTTATAATGGGTGTGTGTGTTGGATCTGGTTATTTGCTTTTTCTCTCTCTCCTTTTCTTTCTCTCTCTCTCTCTCGTTATGAAACAGGTGTTCCAATCAGATGTGTTCAGTCCGGTCGCGGGTGATTGGATGTTGACGGGAAGAAGGGAGATTATAAGACGTGGTGGAATAGTGGAGAAGAGAGAGAGACTTCCTTTCACTGGGGCAAACACTTCGTCCCGTGGCCCAGATTCATTTGTTGTGATATTTCTTATGTATTGTATATGAGTGAGTGAACTCAGTATTACAACTCAGGTGTGCTCTTTGATAGAGAGAGAATTGACGTTGTTTAAATACTCTTTGATTTTGTTTATGTTTTATGTTGCCTATGTTTGCTAACCTCTTATGTTCTTTTTGCTTTAAGGGAATGTAGGGGGAGAGTGCCATTTTTGTTTGTACTTCTCCTGGTTTTGGCTAGGTAGGGAGAGAGAGAAGTTTTATGTATTTTATTTGTGCGTTATCTTTGTCTAGGTAATTTATAAAAAATAATGGGTTAGTTAGTTTGGGTTTTGTTTGTTATGTTGGCCTATCCCTCCCCTGAAGTTTTGTTCCCAATGCCTTTGTTAACATTTTGAGATCTTTTCAATTAAAAGACCCTAATTTGAATTGGTGTTTGTGTTGATTCTGGGATGGGAGGTTGGATTGCCCTGGTTCTCTCGCAAAGATTTTCTTTCTTTAGTTTTTTTTTATTTGTTTTCTTATTTTGTTACTGGCTCCCCAGCCCTAGATGGGTAGTTATGTAACACTTGGTTAACTGCAAGTTGGTCAAACAAGTTCTTATGACACAGTTTTAATATAGTGACTAAGTTTATGCAACTGGCCCCAGGTCGGCCTCCCTGGTGGCATTGGGGGTGACTTTGTTCCCCTCTAGTGACTGGCAGGGCTCCTTTTTGTTCCCTGGCCACATTACCTTTAAGGGACCACTTTTCCTCGGTAAAAAGTTGGTCCCAGATGCCTTGAGTGGCCTTAGTAAGCTTTCTACGGAAGGCCTCTTTGAGGCTCAGCTTGGGCTGTTGGCCGTAGGGAATGCTGTCACTGACAGCCTGGTGTGACCCAAGGGTGAGTTGCTAAGCGTTTCCTTCGAAACTGCTCGACATTTGTCAGCCATATTATTTGGCATGCACTCTCCTTAAGTATGGCGGCATGGGTATATCGTTCCCCATAGCGTTTCAATGCAGAGCGAGTTCCCTTTCGAAAGGGAATGTTTCAGATTACATATGTAACTATGGTTCCCTGAGAACCAGGGAACGAGACTCTGCGTTTCCTTGCCATGTTTCAGGCTGCCTGCCTGCAGAACAGTCCCTCAAGGCAATAGATACTGTCTGTTTCTCCAGGCGCTCCTTTTATACTTCCGGGTCGCGCCATAATACATCATAGGCTGTCAACGGCCAATAGGGATTGGAATTGTTGGATAGTTGGATTTCAGGCACCACGTCATGTGTGACGTTCCCCATAGCATTTCAACGCAGAGTCTCATTCCCTGGTTCTCAGGGAACCATGGGTACATACGTAACCTGAGATGTTTTCACAGCATTCACGCTGAAAACCAATGCTTCTGCTCAGTCTTTGTGCCACTCAGTGGGCGTAACTGCAGTCATAATGGTCGACGGTGACGTCACGTGCATACCCTCTATAGACTGAACACATAATATGCATGACATCACAGTTTTTACAAATTCACATGTTTACAGTGGTGTATAAAGTACTTGAAAGTCATACTTAAGTAAAAGTATAGATATCTTACCAGAAAATGACTTTGGTAGAAGTTAAACTCACTGTTTAGAATATTACTTGAGTAAAAGTTTTAAAGTATGTGATATTTTTTGTACTTAAGTATTAAAAGTAAAAGTACAAATAAATATAAAATATAAAAGGAGCGAAAAAATCTTATTAAAAATTGTCCTATACACAGTTTAAGCAGCAACAGTTTTAAAGGAATAGTTCACCCAAAAATGAAAATTTGATGTTTATCTGCTTACCCCCCACGGCATCCAAGATGTAGGTGACTTTGTTTCTTCGGTAGAACTAAAAATCATCATTTTCTGTTTATTTACTCTTATAGCAGAAGTCCCCATCCACTCCAACCATTGGCTTCTGTCAGTCAAATAATGGGAGTGGATGGGGACTTCTGCTATAAGAGTAAATAAAACTTGCTTAGACAAATCCAAATTAAACCCTGCGGCTCGTGACGACACATTGATGTCCTAAGACACGAAACGATTGGTTTGTGCGAGAAACCAAACAGTATTTATATCATTTTTTACCTCTAATACACCACTATTTCCAACTGCGTTCAGCATTCGCTTAGTAAGGTCTGATCACGCTCTGACAATGGAAGTGATGTCTTGCACTCATTGAAGTATATGCGCAAGACATCACTGCCGTTGTCAGAGCAACGTTTTATTTACTCTTATAGCAGAAGTCCCCATCCACTCCCATTATTTGACTGACAGACGGCAGCTGTTGGAGATAAAAATCATAATTTGTGTTCTACTGAAGTCATCTACATCTTGGATGCGCTGGGGGTAAGCAGATAAACATCAAATTTCATTTTTGGGTGAACTATCCCTTTAACTCTATTACATTTTGTTTTCTTTGAATTAAAAAAATTGCAAAATGTTTATTGTAAGCTTTAAATATAAAAAAATACTAATTCATATTAATACATAGTGCATTATAACGGTAACACTTTACATTAAGGTTCCCTTTGTAAAGGGTTTATAAAGGTGTTAGGTAATGAGTAATAAGTCATTTACAAATGCATTATAAATCATTAATAATGCAGTTATAACTGCATGAATAAAAAGGCGACTTTAATGCAATACCTGCCAAATAGTGAGCCGTTTTTAACTCACATGTTATAAATGCTTAATAAATATATTTATTAACATATTTAACTCAAAACCAGATTTCTGGTTTATTTTATGATGCAGCAAAAATTGACTATCATAATTAGACTGAAGGTTGTTGTATTTGTGCTTTCTTATTAATATCTCATGACTGCCACTTGTCTTACTATGTTGCTTACCAGAAGTTTTTGTCTTACCCATGATACTCTCCAAAAAGGTCATGATGCCTCTCCACAGCAGTGTATAAAAACAAAATTATTGTTTTTTAAAGACAAAATTCCAACTTTATTTTGAAAATAAAACAAAAGATAATAACCATAACTTGATTAGATATTAAAGTCTGCGTGAACCGGAAGTTGCAAACGACTCTTCTCCAGTGTTGTGACGTATTTCCAAGTGAAACAGAATATTGAATAGAGGGCAGAGTTTTACTTTAGTGCTCCTCCTTTCCATCTCTCGCACTCCTCCTCTCCATATCTCACTCATAGCAGACGAACGGTTGCAGAAGAGTGGTTTACACGTTTTCAACCCAAGCCGTCAAACTGACGTTATCAGAGAAGGAACGCCATTCCAGACCAGAAGTAACTTTTCAGATTTGATTAAAGATTACTGCGGCAAACAAGTTTTTTCTGTGTTTTAACTTGCACGGATTCATTGTTCACCACAAGACCAGTAATATGACCAGTAATAATAATAATGTAAAGTGAAAACCTGTGAACCATTTATTAATGAGTTATGAACATTAACAACCTATGAAAAGGAACCTTAATGTAAAGTGAAACCGTGAACCATTTATTAATGAGTTATGAACATTAACAACCTATGAAAGGAACCTTAATGTAAAGTGGAAACCTGTGAACCATTTATTAATGAGTTATGAACATTAACAACCTATGAAAAGGAACCTTAATGTAAAGTGAAAACTGTTAACCATTTATTAATGAGTTATGAACATTAACAACCTATGAAAGGAACCTTAATGTAAAGTGAAAACCTTAACCATGTATTAGTAAAGTGAAAACCTGTGAACCATTTATTAATGAGTTATGAACATTAACAACCTATGAAAAGGAACCTTAATGTAAAGTGGAAACCTGTTAACCATTTATTAATGAGTTATGAACATTAACAACCTATGAAAAGGAACCTTAATGTAAAGTGAAACCTGTGAACCATTTATTAATGAGTTATGAACATTAACAACCTATGAAAAGGAACCTTAATGTAAAGTGGAAACCTGTGAACCATTTATTAATGAGTTATGAACATTAACAACCTATGAAAAGGAACCTTAATGTAAAGTGGAAACCTGTTAACCATTTATTAATGAGTTATGAACATTAACAACCTATGAAAAGGAACCTTAATGTAAAGTGAAACCTGTGAACCATTTATTAATGAGTTATGAACATTAACAACCTATGAAAAGGAACCTTGTAAAGTGGAAACCTGTGAACCATTTATTAATGAGTTATGAACATTAACAACCTATGAAAAGGAACCTTAATGTAAAGTGAAACCTGTGAACCATTTATTAATGAGTTATGAACATTAACAACCTATGAAAAGGAACCTTAATGTAAAGTGAAAACCTGTTAACCATTTATTAATGAGTTATGAACATTAACAACCTATGAAAAGGAACCTTAATGTAAAGTGAAAACCTGTGAACCATTTATTAATGAGTTATGAACATTAACAACCTATGAAAAGGAACCTTAATGTAAAGTGGAAACCTGTGAACCATTTATTAATGAGTTATGAACATTAACAACCTATGAAAAGGAACCTTAATGTAAAGTGAAACCTGTGAACCATTTATTAATGAGTTATGAACATTAACAACCTATGAAAAGGAACCTTAATGTAAAGTGAAACCTGTGAACCATTAATGAGTTATGAACATTAACAACCTATGAAAAGGAACCTTAATGTAAAGTGAAAACCTGTTAACCATTTATTAATGAGTTATGAACATTAACAACCTATGAAAAGGAACCTTAATGTAAAGTGAAACCTGTGAACCATTTATTAATGAGTTATGAACATTAACAACCTATGAAAAGGAACCTTAATGTAAAGTGAAAACCTGTGAACCATTTATTAATGAGTTATGAACATTAACAACCTATGAAAAGGAACCTTAATGTAAAGTGAAAACCTGTGAACCATTTATTAATGAGTTATGAACATTAACAACCTATGAAAAGGAACCTTAATGTAAAGTGAAAACCCGTGAACCATTTATTAATGAGTTATGAACATTAACAACCTATGAAAGGGAACCTTAATGTAAAGTGGAAACCCGTGAACCATTTATTAATGAGTTATGAACATTAACAACCTATGAAAAGGAACCTTAATGTAAAGTGGAAACCTGTGAACCATTTATTAATGAGTTATGAACCTTAATGTAGTGTGAACACACGTTAATCATGTATTTATTAATTATTAATGTACACAGAAGATAATATCTTTTTCAGATGAAATATTTAATTTTTGATGAATGTCTCAGTAAACACAACTTTAAACTTGAAAAAAATAAAAAATCTTTTACAGCACAAAGTTACAGAGCATGACTTCTCATGAAAAGTGGCTTATGCAGGTAAACTTAAATTAAAACATTCAGAGAAACAATCAAGTATTCAGAAAAGATAATAAACATCACACCTATAAGCCAAACATATTTGATACAAGCTGAATAAAGGCACCTAAATATGTATTTTTTTTAATTAACAGTTGTGTAAATCATTAAATAAATGACCTAATGCACCATTACAGAACATTAGCAGAATATTAATATGCATTTAATAGATATTTCTGATATGATAAAGGCCACTGTAACTTGAGTAGCTACGTTATTTGGCTTTGGTCATCCGTACAGTACATGCGCGGGTGCGCCGGAGCGGTTATTTGTTTAAGATAACTACAAACTAACACAGCGATTACTAATATAATATAAACACTAGAAAAACAAAGTCTGCGATTTCACCTCAGTTAGCTATGGAAGCCCGTTTCCGCCACTAAAAAAAAAAAAAACTCCACTAAAAAAAAAAATAAATAAAAAGCCACTAAAAAAAAAAAAAAAGATGAATTGCGACTTTTTATCTCAGAATTCTGACTTTTTAACTCACAATTGCGAGTTATAAAGTCAGAATTCTGAGATATAAAGTCGCAATTGCGTGATATAAAGTCAGAATTCTGAGATATAAAGTCGCAATTGCGTGATATAAAGTCAGAATTCTGAGATATAAAGTCGCAATTGCGAGTTATAAAGTCAGAATTCTGAGATATAAAGTCGCAATTGCGTGATAAAAAGTCAGAATTCTGAGATAAAAAGTCGCAATTGCGTGATAAAAAGTCAGAATTCTGAGATATAAAGTCGCAATTGCGTGATAAAAAGTCAGAATTCTGAGATAAAAAGTCGCAATTGCGTGATAAAAAGTCAGAATTCTGAGATATAAAGTCGCAATTGCGTGATATAAAGTCAGAATTCTGACTTTTTTTCTCGCAATTAACTGATGGTCAGTATCTCTGTCTGTAACATGCATCCAACGATAGCCGTGCTGCCGTGAAGTCTGAAGCTGTTGGTGTATAAAATGTGCCACTTCAGCTTTTCTGATTTATTGCGCCTCCGCCACAAGATTCTTCTTCTTATTATGATTATTATTATATTGTTATTATGTGTAAAATGCATTAGTGTATCCATTCTGTTAAAAACAACTTTTATTGTCCAAATACCTCGACTGTAATTTGCAGAATTGCATGATTCTACCCTTGAGTTGCAAAGTTAATGAAACATGATAGGTATTGGTTGTTTTAGTATTAAGCCCACTAGATGGCAGTAAAAGCTGTTTTTTCTCCTTGAAACGCTGTGTACAAGGTTACCGTGGAAACATTCTATATGCATATTCCTGCATAATGCATATGTCCGGAGACTAATCTTTATGTGTCTCCTCCAGTAAAATCAATATTTCTTTATTGGTAAATCGGCACTAAAAAAATCCTTTATGATGTCCTCTATTTTATGTATAATAATTTCAAAGCAGCAATCCTGATGGTCTATTTAATGTATAATAATAACAAAGCAGTAATCCTGATGGTCAGTCGCAATGAAAGGAAATGCAAGCAAAGTAAGAACTGTGATAAATAGCGTTTCACATTAGTGAGAAAAAGTCAGAATTCTGAGATATAAAGTCGCAATTGCGAGAAATAAAGTCAGAATTCTGACTTTTTATCACGCAATTGCGACTTTATATCTCAGATTCTGACTTTTTATCACGCAATTGCGACTTTTTATCTCAGAATTCTGACTTTATAACTCGCAATTGCGACTTTATATCTCAGAATTCTGACTTTATATTACGCAATTGCGACTTTATATCTCAGAATTCTGACTTTATATCACGCAATTGCGACTTTATATCTCAGAATTCTTACTTTATAACTCGCAATTGCGACTTTATATCTCGCAATTCTGACTTTATATCTCGGAATTCTGACTTTTTATCACGCAATTGCGACTTTATATCTCAGAATTCTGACTTTATAACTCGCAATTGTTAGGTAAAAAGTCAGAATTCTGAGATAAAAAGTCGCAATTCATCTTTTCTTTTTTTTTTAGTGGCTTTTTTTTTTTTTTTTTAAGTGGCGTTTTTTTTTTTTTTTTTTTTTTAGTGGCGGAAACGGGCTTCCATAGTTAGCTTACCCATCAAATCAGTAAACACAAATTCACTTCAACGCATGTTAGAACAGTTCTGTGTAACTTCTTCTCAAAAGTGGCAAGGCTTTATTGAATGCTCACTAGCGCCAACTCCTGTCACACGCCAGAATCAACACGCATAGTGATGAGAACCCGAAAGAGAATAATAAAGTATATAGCCTACTACTACTACTACTGCGTATAATAATAATAATAATAATAATAATAATTATAAATAGAAGAAGAATGCATTGCTCATTATACATTATTTTCACATTTGGTGTAAAGAGCAATTATTTTCGGAGCCTGATTAAAAATATACAAATATAAATATAAATACTTATAAGTAAATACTATAAGTAAATACTATAAGTAATAAATACTATAAGTTATAAATACTTGTTTAATACTACAAAATGCGCTCGATGTTACTGTCACTGCCCCTGCCGTCCAGAAAAGAGAACATCCCAATCGAGTGAAGGGATTTGTGGAAACTTCTAACTATTGTGAAACACTTGCCTTGCATCTCAGGATGAAAAGACAAACATTTCAGATGAAGGATAATCCACTTCTTACCTCCGAGACTGTGTTGATCTATATTATTTTTATTGTGAGTATTAGGCTTATCAATATTGCTGATCACTGTTGTTGTGCTATATATATGATATTGTAATATTTACCAGCTATACTCCTCTGATTATAGAAAAGTTTATTAAAGTGTCACATCACAATACAATAGCAACATATATAAGTAGTCCTATAGTATTTTATGTTACATTAATACCCATTGTGCGAGCTGTCTCTTTAATACCGCGTGGTTTATATACATCTTGCCGCTGATTGGGCTGACATTTCTGACACACCCACCAAACAAGAGAAAACGCATCTCAAACCCGTTGCACACCGTTGCAGACCGTTTCCAGGAAACATGTCGTTCAACCCGGAAAACGTAGCAAAACGTTGCGCACCAGTTTGAGAACGTGCCCCGCACTGTTCCGACATGCTCTAAAGTAAAATTTGTGTTTAAAGTTACTGATTTGATGGGTAAGCTAACTGAAGTGACATTGCAGACTATGTTTTTCAAGTGTTTATATTATAATCGCTGTGTTAGTTTGTATATTATATGTTTATTCGCGGTGTTAGCTTTTTATATTAAATAAATAACCGCTCTGGCACTCCCACAAAGTTACAGTATCCTTTATCATGATATCAAGAATAATTATTAATTGCTTATTAATATTTCAACAATAAAATATGTCACCAGGAAAAAAACAAAAGAGATCTGCGTCTGCTTTAATAAACACGATGCACACTACATTAAGGTTCACTTTCGCAGGTTATTAATATTCGTAACTCATTAATAAATGGTTCACAGGTTTTCACTTTACATTAAGGTGCCTTTTCATAGGTTGTTAATGTTCATAACTCATTAATAAATGGTTAACAGGTTTCCACTTTACATTAAGGTTCCTTTTCATAGGTTGTTAATGTTCATAACTCATTAATAAATGGTTCACAGGTTTCCACTTTACATTAAGGTTCCTTTTCATAGGTTGTTAATGTTCATAACTCATTAATAAATGGTTCACAGGTTTTCACTTTACATTAAGGTTCCTTTTCATAGGTTGTTAATGTTCATAACTCATTAATAAATGGTTCACAGGTTTTCACTTTACATTAATAAATGGTTAACAGGTTTTCACTTTACATTAAGGTTCCTTTTCATAGGTTGTTAATGTTCATAACTCATTAATAAATGGTTAACAGGTTTTCACTTTACATTAAGGTTCCTTTTCATAGGTTGTTAATGTTCATAACTCATTAATAAATGGTTAACAGGTTTTCACTTTACATTAAGGTTCCTTTTCATAGGTTGTTAATGTTCATAACTCATTAATAAATGGTTCACGGGTTTCCACTTTACATAAATGTTCCCTTTCATAGGTTGTTAATGTTCATAACTCATTAATAAATGGTTCACAGGTTTTCACTTTACATTATTATTATTACTGGTCATATTACTGGTCTTGTGGTGAACAATGAAACCGTGCAAGTTAAAACACAGAAAAAACTTGTTTGCCGCAGTAATCTTTAATCAAAATCTGAAAAGTTACTTCTGGTCTGGAATGGCATTCCTTCTCTGATAACGTCAGTTTGACGGCTTGGGTTGAAAACGTGTAAACCACTCTTCTGCAACCGTTCGTCTGCTATGAGTGAGATATGGAGAGGAGGAGTGCGAGAGATGGAAAGGAGGAGCACTAAAGTAAAACTCTGCCCTCTATTCAATATTCTGTTTCACTTGGAAATACGTCACAACACTGGAGAAGAGTCGTTTGCACCTTCCGGTTCACGCAGACTTTAATATCTAATCAAGTTATGGTTATTATCTTTTGTTTTATTTTCAAAATAAAGTTGGAATTTTGTCTTTAAAAAACAATAATTTGTTTTTATACACTGCTGTGGAGAGGCATCATGACCTTTTTGGAGAGTATCATGGGTAAGACAAAAACTTCTGGTAAGCAACATAGTAAGACAAGTGGCAGTCATGAGATATTAATAAGAAAAGCACAAATACAACAACCTTCAGTCTAATTATGATAGTCAATTTTTGCTGCATCATAAAATAAACCAGAAATCTGGTTTTGAGTTAAATATGTTAATAAATATATTTATTAAGCATTTATAACATGTGAGTTAAAAACGGCTCACTATTTGGCAGGTATTGCATTAAAGTCGCCTTTTTATTCATGCAGTTATAACTGCATTATTAATGATTTATAATGCATTTGTAAATGACTTATTACTCATTACCTAACACCTTTATAAACCCTTTACAAAGGGAACCTTAATGTAAAGTGTTACCATTATAACTAATGTAAGAGACCACTTTAAAATGTTAAAATGTAGATGTTGAAATTAACAATGAACAATACGTTTATTAAATGTTACAAATGGACTCTTATTGCAAAGTGTTACTATTTCATATCAATCCAAACAATCATGCGTAAAAATTGCCATCTTTACACACAAAGGCAGAGCATAGGTCTATTATATGTTTACGTTTTTCTAGAAAACTTGATGATTATCTAATCAAAATATGTGTTACAGTGCCAATAAAAAAAGAACTGAAATTGAATACATTTCTGATTTGTTTTTGTCGATGTATAATGAGGATACAGTTTAAATATGCAACTTCGCTGGATAACGAATGCATAACAGCAAACAAATGGATATAAACTAACGCAAATGAATGGTAACAATTGTGACATTAAACAGTTGGTGTTTTTGTCACATTGTTTTCACCGCTTGAGGATGTACTAATTATCATCTATGTGTAAACTACAAAGTGGTGTAATGTAATGAAGTAATAATACTTTGTTACATTACTTAAGTATTTTTGGGAGAATCTGTACTTTACTTGTTTTTATATTACTGTCAACTTTTACTTTTACTTCACTACATTTACTAAATAAAATGTATACTTTTACTCGAATACATTTCCCCAAAACATTTTCGTTACTTACTGCAAAATAAATTAGGTAGGAACACAGACTGCAAGCAAGCATGTACAAACAAGTGCTCCCACAACCATGGTTGATTTTATTTTCCGGGTTGCGTCTGTTGCTGGAGTGGCTGAGAAGTATGCGCTGTCATTATACAGTACGAGAGTGGCCTCTAGAGGCGAAATAAAAACTATCACTGATGAGTTTGTTTTGACATGTGAGCGGGAACGCTTCAAAAACGGATTTAAAACATAGTTTTTGTGATTAACTTTTTCAAAAGTTTGCATTTTCAGATCCCCAAAATGCTGTTGTCCTGTTGTAAGGTTAAATATACATATAATTATATAAATGGGAGATAGTGGGTTAAAGTCTGGAATCTGTGTTCTTGTTCAAATACTTGATTTACTTCAGTGTTCATCGTTGTGTTTCCTGATTGGCTGGATTGCAAGTTGGTGTTGTTTTTCTCAGCGCTGAGCATGTGAGTGAGTAAACAGCCGACTGTTCACGAGCTGCTTCTCTTCGGTTTATTTTATTCCTTTGAGTGTATTTTATTCCTTTGAGTGTATGTCACGCAAAGTTTATGAACCCTTCTTTACACTGTGAATGAACGGCAAAAACACAAAACTCAAAGTTTAACCATTTTAGTTGAAACTGTTGTCGTGTAAACGGCTCCTAATTTTTGTATTAAACATTATGCAACTGCAGAGAGGTCTGAACTGGGCAGAAGGTTTTTATTACTATAAATTGAGTTTTATGACTCCATTTCATTGATAATTACCTGTAATTGGGTTGTAGGCGTTCCCTAGGTTTGTGAAGACGTTCTTGTAGATCAGTGTGATTTCACTGGTAAAAGGACCAATATATTCACTGTTCGATTTTGTCAGTGAAGCTGAAAAAGCTATTTCTCTGTCTGTTATTGAAAAACATAAGCAATATTGTGATATATTACTATATTACACTGAGAATGAATACACTGAATTTAACATCATTCAAGCACACTTTCACCTCTATCTTCCTTTCTCAACTCCACTTGACTCAGAGTAAGATTTGAAATTTCTGTGAAGGAATAAAGATTCTGTTAAATGACATTTACACTGATTATTGTAATAGATAACACACTTTACACAGTATACACTCAACTTTACACTAACATTTACACTATATTACATGTATTACATTGGTGTTTTACTTTGAGGATCATTGATAAAAGAGTGAATGTTTTGGTGAAGTACCTTCATTTTTCTTCTTCAGCTCTTCCAGGATAAACGTCTGTTGTGTCATTAAAGCTCTGATGTTTCCTTTCTGCTCTGTAACGGTGGCAGTCAGTTCTCTGATGTTTTCTTTCTGCTCTGTAACGGTGGTGGTCAGTTCTCTGATGTTTTCTTTCTGCTCTGTAACGGTGGCGGTCAGTTCTCTCAGTGCTGCATGGATGTCAGGGATGCCCAGATTGCAGAATTGTTGGCTGTCAGTTGAAGCTTCAGCTCTCAAAGTGTCTGTTTGAGGTGGATTCTGTCTTCCGTCCTCAGAGCTGATCTGTTGACTGATCTCATTCTCATTGAGTCCTCCATCTACCTGCTGCTGGACGACAAACGCAAAGGTTTCCAACAGCAGCAGTATACATACTAAAGCCTTCATTCTTCACTGATGTTTCAGCTCTGTCATCCCCACAGCCTCTTATGTTCCTTTTATAGTGTCCTGATTCACTGTTTTTGTACTTGATTTATATTACTTCAGATAAAAAAGTAGTTCAAGTTAATTGTTAATCGTAATCAAAAGGAATGTTCCAGGCAAGTTCATCACTATTCACAACATTTGTGGCACAATGTTAATCTCAACAGAAAAGAACTTTTGACTCATCTCTCAGTTGTTTTTTATTATTATTATTATTATTATTATTATTTATATAGATCAGCAACCTTATGGGAGGTGGAGTGATAATCACAGAAGATTGTTGGATCACAGAAACCTCAGGTCGTGTGAATGGATTGCCTGATCTGCAAACTAGCGCAGGTTAAAAACTCTTTGAACTTAAACAGGTTGTGAGATTATGAGGAATTATTACCTCAAAATGTACACCCATATGCAAGTTTGAGTGATTTTATTTTAATTAAATACATTAGCTATTGTCGCATGCCAGTGATTATCCTGATCTCTGATATATTTCTGACCTCCAAAATAGATGGTCACTCCACTCTCTGGTATCCAGTAGAATATCTTACAAAAGTTACCAGGTTTATGTTATGAAAAAAAAAAAAAAAATGAAAATAGGATATTAATTTACACAGTAAATAAACACAGAAGTAGAACTGAATAAATGCATGGATTAAAAAAATACAAAAAAGTAATTTGAGGACAAAATCAATTTAATTATTTCCTTGCTGTTATTGTACAATTTATATAGAAAATATACTGAAGATAACAGACTATATGTGTACAACTCAATATTATTACTCAACACAAAACATGTCAAGTTAACAAATGTAATGACATGTATAGAAACATTACATGTAATTATTAACCTGATTTGTCCAGTACAAGAATGCCCTAGATTTTGGGAAACTGGATTTATGCACCTATGATAAAGTTTACAACAACTTGTTTTACGGTATCATAATGTGAGCTGTTGTTTTGCAGTGTGTACTTTAATCTTAACACATTTAACCTTGTTATTTAGTATTCTCAGGTTAGGTAAAGTAAGTCGAGTCTGGCCTAAATTATAAGCATTTAAAATTACTTACAATTTAGTCAGAAGACTTCTCTGTAGTGTGCTCTTGATTAAAGTCTTAAAACACTATAAATCAAAGCTTTGATGGACAGTTTTTGTAATCAGTTATATTTCTTTTAATTGGTGTGATAGAAATATTTAATGTCAACATGAAATGTACAGAAAATGCAGACTATGGATCCTCAGGTCAAAGACCATAGTAGTGAACAACAGACGTGATGGCACCAGAGCTTTACAGACATTCTTTTGTCCCACTTTGATTAATCAAAAGAACGTGATAGGACCCTCAACAACAAGTAAACGACTATTGTAATCAGGACTGCCAAAGGTGGAAGACAGGAAAGATGACATCAACGGCCCATTGACAATAGGCTAATCTCATCATGAGTTGCTTTGTTCACCTCAGGCTTCCATGCCTGAGTTCAAGGTGTGAACGACCATGGACTGCCAAACCGGTTCTGGCTAGAGCACAGCAAAAACAAAGAAATGCTCAGAAAGAAAGACATTTTCTAAAACATTGCCTTGAAATCACCAAAAATGGACAGGAATACTGTAAGGAACATGTCATATGTGTCCTTGTACTCATCCAGGAAACTGTGCACACACAGTAGAAACCACACCTGGAATAAAAGCCAATGCAACTACACCCACTGAGACAGAAGTGTAATACCTCAACCAATTCACATCAAATTTGGACTCATGGAACTTTGGAACAATACAAGTTTCACAGGATGAAAGGTGGGTGTGTTGAGGGACGGACACCTGGAATGCTGTGACCCAATCACATCACCGCATCAGGAAAGGTGGGGATTAGTAATCCCCTCCCCAACGAGAAGGAATAAAAGTTTTCCCGAGTGAACAGACTCTTGTTCTGAGTTTCTGACCTGATGAGGGAAGAACAGCAGCACGCCCAAGGTAACACTCTTGCGAGTAAACCTTTCACCGCATGGATCAGGCAGCCCAAGTGCTTCTGCAGAGGACTTTGACTCCTGACCTACATAACTCAAGTACCTCCAACCTACAGAAGATCCTACGGACCGACCACCATCTGACCTACAGTTCTCTGGATTACACAAAGACCTCCAGCACTCAGTGCAGCTCTGCAGCTGTTGGAAAGCAATCCAGTCTCCCACTGCACACAGAAGGATACCAGTGGACAACGTTTCCCATTCCCGAACTGATCACCTGACCAAGTGAAACGTAAATATAAGCTAACCAAACCTTTTCCAAAAGCCTTGGCATTAGGTTGTTGCTAAATGTGAGTACTATTTGTGTAGAGACTGTTTTACTAGGGTCAGCGTACACAGATAGATACATTAGACACATTATCTGTATTCAGAGTAAATGCTTATTTACTTATTTTTAATACCAGCATCCAGAAAGACCACAATTGACCCCCTCATAGACTGCTAATTACCCATTCATTGCTTCATCCAATCTGTTGCTCATCTATTTGGCATTCAGTTTTGTTAACATCCATTTGTGTTGTAGTTTGTAGTTTCTGTTTGATTATTGATTCAGTTTCCTTAGTAGTTTAGTCATTTTCCTTCATAGTATTTAGTGAGTGTGATATTTTACTCTTGTATATCTTTTTGTTAATAAATTCATTTTATTGCAAACTGTGTCATTCTTGTGTTGATAATCAGAGGCTCTACAAGCTCACCGAATCTCAATAAATCCTTCAGATTGGTCAGATGATAAACTTCCTCCAATTTATAAAATATTAATTCAGTTAACAATCTTTCATTATTGTTCTTTATTGTCAAGGTGAGAATCCTCACTGATGCCCCGAAATATTGGAAGGAATCATCTGACTCAATATTAATATAAATAATAATATTTAAGACAAAAAATCACTACATTTGTGGCATCCTCATGTGAGGCTAATCCAAAATCACTACACCATGTATACTTAATAATAATAATAATAATAACTTTATTTTATATAGGGCCTTTAAAGCAGCTTCTCAAAGTGCGGTACACAAGAACATAAAAATCACAAGTAGTACAAAATTTAAAGTCCAACTAAAAGCAACTTAACAAGATTACATAAAAGCTTCCCTAAAAAAAAGTGGTTGCTTTCATACTTGAGACAATGTTACACAGAGACTGTGAGTCTAAAGTAGGAAAGTTGGAAAGTGGAACACCAGTAAATACATAACCATTTGATGTGTTTACAGATGACACTTGTGCAGTGGCAATATGATTACGTATGTCCTCAATCTTGCTGCTGAAGAACTGTAAAAACCTGTTGCAAAGATGAGCTGAAGCTGGCACTTTGGACATTATTCCTATTTAGGAGTTTGTTTATTGAAAGAAAAAGTTGCTTTGGGTTGTTTTGTTGACTTGTTATCATTTGTGAGAAATAGTCTGATCTAGCAGATACAATTTGTCCCTTATACTCAACCAGACTGTCTTTCCAGGCCTGGTGGTGGACAGTTAAGCCAGACATACGCCATCTACGCTCAATTTTACGGCAATGAGCTTTGCAGGATCGTAGTTCATCAGTATACCAGGGTGCATTTCATACAAATGAGACAGATCGAGACTTTAAAGGAGCAAATCTGTCCAAACCAGTAGACAAAACTGAGTATAAGCCAGTTACTTTGTCATTCAACTCCTCAGATAGTAGACCACAATCAGATGAAGAATTAATATAATCAGAAAACTCGAGAGGCTCGATGGATCTCCATTTCCGATTTTTTATAGTGCGTGGAACAGTTTTGTTTGTAACAGGACAGACCATACTGAAGAAGATCGCCCGATGGTCAGACAGTCCTAACTCTGTGATACACAGGTGAGAAACAAACGATCCATTTAAGATGACAAGATCTAAAATGTGGCCTTTATTGTGAGCGGGAGAATCCACGAGTTGATGTAGCTCGAAGCACTCCAATAGCGATGCAAAATCTCTTGTGGTTGAACAGTCAATATTGTCCATGTGAATGTTAAAATCCCCCACAGTGAGGACTCTCTCGAATTTAAGGCAAGGCAAGGCAAGGCAATTTTATTTGTATAGCACATTTCATACACAATGGTAATTCAAAGTGCTTTACATAAAAAGAATAATAAAAATAGAACATAAGGAATAGAAATAACAGTAAAAACAGATAATTTTGCTATCTGGATGGAAGAGCTAGGAAGTCTCAGGGAGTTTGTTGTTGTTGTTGTTGTTGTTGTTGTTGTCGTCCATCAGAGTTGGATCTAAACGGATCTATTCATCAGAGCAGATCAGAATGGATCTTCCTCATCCAACAGGACTGCTACCTGTTAAGGCTCTTCAAACTGATAAACATAGTTTCAATCTCCCCTTTTGCCAAGACACCTCAAACTGCACCACACAGCCCTAATCCCCCTTCCGGAGATATCTTACCTATGGAACGCAGTTCAAATTTCCCCTTTGGAAATTTCCCCCTTTGGAAAGTGTCCTGACTGTAATCCAGAGATATCCTAACCATGCACTACAGCTTAAATTTCCCCATGGTTTGTCAAATTTACCAAATTTTAACCTAATCAATTTCTTCCTAATTCTCCCAGCTCTTTCAATCAGACAGCAATAATGCATTAAAAGTCAGAATAACAAGATGATACATAAAAGATATAAAATACATTAAAAATGAAATAAAAACAGGAAAAGGAATTAAAAGAATAAAAAGATAATACGTATAAAATAAAGTGTAAACAGTTCGGACATAGCACAGTGCTCAATCAGCAAATGCATAGATAAAAAGATGTGTTTTGAGTCTGGATTTGAATGTGGCTACTGTTGGAGCACACCTGATCTCTTCTGGAAGCTGGTTCCAGCTGCGGCTGGCATAACAGCTAAAAGCAGACTCTCCTTGCTTTGAGTGAACCCTGGGTATTTCTAAATGACTTGATCCTGATGATCTGAGTGATCTGTTAGGTTTATATTCTATGAGCATATCTGCAATGTATTGAGGTCCTAGGCCATTGAGTGATTTATAAACAAGTAACAGTACTTTAAAATCAATTCTAAATGCAACTGGAAGCCAGTGCAAGGACCTGAGGACTGGTGTGATGTGTTCATGTTTTCGGGTTCTGCTCAGAATCCTGGCAGCAGCGTTCTGTACGAGCTGCAGCTGTCTTATGGTCTTTTTGAGAAGACCAGTGAGGAGCCCATTACAATAATCCACCCGGCTGGTGATGAAAGCATGAACAAGTTTCTCTAAGTCTTGACTGGAGACAAAGCATCTAATTCTTGCAATATTTTTGAGATGATAATACGCTGATTTAGTTATTGACTTTACATGGCTACTGAAACTCAGGTCTGACTCCAAAATCACACCAAGATTCCTGACTTGATTTTTAGTTGTTTGACCCCTAGAGTGAAGGTACATGTTCACTTTGAAAACTTCATCTTTGTTTCCAAACGCAATGACTTCAGTTTTGTCTTTGTTTAACTGAAGGAAGTTTAGACACATCCAATTTTTAATTTCATCAATGCACTGGCACAGGGAGTCAATGGGGCTGTAGTCGTTAGGTGATAGGGCTAGGTAAATCTGGGTGTCATCTGCATAGCTGTGATATGCAATTTGGTTCTTTCTCATTATTTAGTTCAGTGGCAGCATATATAGGTTGAACAGGAGGGGTGCGAGTATTGAACCTTGAGGGACTCCGCATGTCATGGATGTCCACTCAGACTTATGGTCACCGATACTCACATAATAACCTCTCCCTTCTAAGTATGACCTGAACCATTTTAGGACCATCCCAGAAAGCCCAACCCAGTTTTCCAGCCTGTCAAGAAGAATGTTGTGATCGACAGTGTCAAACGCAGCACTGAGGTCGAGTAGAACCAGCACTGTTAATTTACCTGTATCTGTGTTAAGGCGAATATCATTTATTATCTTTATGAGTGCTGTCTCTGTGCTGTGATGCGGTCGGAAACCAGATTGAAAGTTATCAAAGTATCCATTCAAGCTTAAGAACTTGTTCAGCTGATTGAAAACAACTTTTTCAATGATCTTGCCTATGAAAGGAAGATTTGAGATTGGCCTGTAGTTGCTCAATATGGTGTTATCCAGATTGCTCTTTTTCAGGAGGGGCTTAACAACTGCAGTTTTCAGGGATTTTGGAAAAGTCCCAGAGAGAAGTGAGGCATTTACCACTTCTAGGAGATCTGCTTCTAAACAGTTTAACACTCTTTTGAAAAAAGATGTGGGAAGTGTGTCAAGGGCGCAGGTTGATGTTTTAAGGTGCTGTACTGTTTCTTCCAAAATTTTACCATCAATTGCTTCGAAATCAGACATAATAGCTACTTTCTGAGGTTGTGATCTGATCTGTTTTACCCCAGTGCAGCTCAAGGATGTGCTGATCACCTTTCTGATATTATTAATTTTCTCAGAGAAGAAGGAAGCAAACTCACTACATTTGCTGTCTGAGAGCATTTCCCTGGGAATCTGACTTGGGGGGTTTGTTAGTCTCTCTACTATAGCAAAAAGAGTGCGGGTGTTGTTTAAGTTTCTGTTTATAATATTTGAGAAGAAGGTCTGTCTAGCTTTGCCTAATTCCACATTGAAAGCATGAAGAATATCTTTATAGATGTTATAATGGATTTCAAGTTTTGTACTTCTCCACATGCGCTCAGCTTTTCTGCATTGTCTTTTCATATTTTGCACTGCTGTTGAGGTTCTCCATGGTGCTTTTTGTCTGCCACTTTTCTTCCTGACTTTCACAGGAGCAATGTTATCAATAACATTCTGTATTTTTGAGTTAAAAGAATCAAGGAGAAAATCAACAGAGTCTGCAGATATGCTTGGTGTTAAAGATATAGCCTTCATAAACAGTGCACTAGTGTTCTCATTTAAGCATCGCTTTTTGACCGAGACAGATCTAGCTTCAACAGTCGGACAGATCAATATTTCAAAGAAAATACAGAAATGATCAGATAGCGCTACATCCTTAATGACAATGGATGAAATGTTTAGACCCTTACTGATAATTAAATCTAGAGTGTGTCCACGATTGTGTGTAGGTCCATGTACATGCTGAGTCAGATCAAAAGTATTCAAAACAGTTATGATTTCTTTTGCCATATTGGATTCTGCATTTTCTATGTGGATGTTAAAGTCCCCAGTAATAGCAAAACAGTCAAACTCTGAGGAAATTGCTGATAACAGTTCTGTAAAGTCCTCCACAAAGGCTGGAGAGTATTTTGGAGGCCTGTAGATAACTATAAGTAGAATGCGAGGAGCACCTTTTAATACAATACCCAAGTATTCGAAAGACAAGTAATCACCAAATGACACTTGCTTGCATTGATAGACATCTTTAAATAGAGCAGCTACACCTCCACCTCTCCTAACAGCTCTGCAGACACTCATAAAAGTAAAGTTAGGAGGGGCTGTTTCATTCAGGATTGTTGCACTGCAGCAGTCTTCAAGCCATGTTTCATTTAGAAGCATAAAATCTAGGTTGTTTGTGGTTATTAAGTCATTGACTAGAAGTGATTTATTTTTAAGTGAGCGTATGTTTAGAAGTGCTAACTTAACAGTCTTACTTTCTGTCTCTACAGTAATCTTAGTTTGACGTGTAATAGGTAGCAGATTAAATGGGTTTGCCAAACGGTTTGAAAAGGCCTTAGGCTTTCTATAACGTAATAAAACAGAAATAGAGAAAGCTGCAGGCACACTGGGTTCCCGCTTGTTCTGTAAACATTTGATAAAGTCACTGTTATCATAGCGGGGACCCGACACACATCACTGAGAGCTGTTATTGGTTGTTTTTAATTCACCTAGAACAGTTGAAGGAGGGTGAGGGCGCTGGCGTTGTGGCAGGGGCCGAAGAGCTCTCGCAGGAGGAGGGGGAGGGCGAGCTGGGCCCACAGGCTTTGGTGGTTTCGGGGCTTGACGCTTTTTTGTTGATATCTGGGGGCTCGCAGCAAAAGAGTGGGAGAGTTTGGTTCCAGTGTACACCAATTCCTCCATTTTCTCTGAGAAGCACAGAAGAGGGGATGCTGGAGAGAGGGATAACGTGTCCGGTGAGAGGGGCTGTTGCTCTGGTGTTACCGGAGGCTGTAATATGCTGTCCTGGCTTCCCTGGCTGTTTTCCCGAAAGTCGTCCTTGGGTGCTGAATTTTGGAGCAGTTCTAATACGTCACTGTCTCTCGGTGAGCTCTGTGGGCAGGGCTCAGTCAAGATTGTGTCCGTGAGCAGTGGTTGTTGTGGCTGCGTGGTGTTATCATTGACCTTGTGGGATGTGTCAACCGCATGTCCATTCAGGTGCTGAAATGAAGTCCTGTGGTCAGTTGTACTCTGTCCAGGTGTGTTTGTGCCATTCAGGTTGAGTGGATTTGCACACACTGCTGAAGGATGATGGAGGGAGAAGTAGATATTGTCCTTTAGCACTCTTGAGCCCAGTTTGTTTGGGTGCAGGCCATCATGAGTGAACAGTTGTCTCTGACTCCAGAACAGATTGAAGTTGTCGACGAAATTCAGTCCTTTTAAGTTGCAGGTTTTTTGCAGCAATGTGTTAAGTCCAAGCAACCGTGTAATTCTATTTGTTCCTCTTGCTGGGAGTGGTCCACTGATGAACGACTGAACTTTTAGTCTTTTAAGCATTTCAAAAAGTTCATTGAAATCCCTCTTAAGGAGTTCTGACTGCTCCTTCCGAATATCATTCTTCCCCACATGAATGATTAGTCGATTTGCAGTTTTATATTTCATCAGAACGCTCTTAAGTTCCCTGTTTACATCAGAAACTGTTGCTTGTGGAAGGCAGCATGTAGTTGTATCCCTGCTGCTAATGTTTCTGATAATAGAGTCACCCACTATCAGAGTCCTGGGCTCGGCTGCTCTCTGAGCTGAGTGCCGCTGACTGTTCAACCTTGAGCGGCAGTTAGCATCGGTGTTAGCTGCTGGCTGATTTGATCTGTGTCCGATCATGTTTGGGGATTCCTCACTCACATTAGATTCCTCACCCACATTCATTAACACTTCAAATCTGTTCTCCAGAAGTATTGGCGGTGGTAGGGAGCTAGTGTTTGGGGTAGAGGATGCTACTGCATTAATGTGTGATACTCGTGACAATCTGATGTCTCGAGTGCCTTTGGGTCTCGCTCCCTGTGTGTGCCATCGATTAATATGCTGATCAGTTCCGGCACTGAGTACGGTCTGTTTAGGGGCATTAGATTCATGGGACTCACCGACTGTGGGCTGAGGATGTCCATGACGAAGCTCTGTTGTGTGTTCCTTCTGGTTTGGTAGTCCCGCAAGTAACTTTGTTTCAAGAACTGCAATCCTTTGTAGAAGTCTGTGGCAGTTTGTGCAGCAGGTAGATTCTTCAACCAGAGGAGGCATATTATTTCTAATCCTTTTGGATGTAGGCAGCTGTGTTTTCCCTTCTCCGGAATATTAGCTGATGGCTGCCGTCAGTGGGAGGCTGGTTGGATAAAAATTCCCCTTTTTTGTAGCAATTCTTCCAGTTAAAAAGATTGTTGTTGCCAAGATTTGTTGTTTGAGCACTATGTTGATTTGCTGAAGTTAAAATTAGGAGATAAAATATAAAAGCAATAGAGCAAAGCACGGAGCTGTAAGCAAGAGCGTCCGAACAGTAGCCAAGCAGGAAGCAGAATCAACACAGGATCAACACAGATAGCATGTCAGCAAAATCTGTTGTAAAATCCTTATTTCTCTTTGGAGGCCTGTAGATAGTTGCTATAACAGTAGATATTGGTGCACAAATACTCAGAACAAGACTTTCAAAAGACTGAAACTGAGGAACAGCCACCGGACACAGGTTTTGTGGATGTTTATACAGCACAATGATGCCACCACCTCTGCCAGAGGATCGCGGGGAATCATGTAATCCGTAGCCGTTTGGGGTCAGTTCATTAAAAAGAAGGCCATCTGATTCCTTATGCCAGGTTTCTGTTAAGCATATAATGTCCAGGTTGTAGTCTGTAATTATATCTGCCAAAAACGAAGCCTTGTTATTTATAGAACATACGTTTATAAGCAGACACGTAGAAGCCGGTGAGTCTGACAAGGCCTCATTTCGCCGTACTGCAACCAGGTTATTTAAATTAACACCTGTAGGTCTCCATGGTATCTTTCGTGGTTTACACAGAATTGTAGGATGAGTGACATAGTTTGTGGATGTCAAAAGGATGTTAGACCTACTTCGTGATGATCGATGAAGGTATCGCTTTGGCTGCAGTATTCCCGCTGCTCCACAGCGCGTACACGTGTCCTTCCCCAGCACAAAGTTCCATTTAAGATTCAACAGCTGGTGTGCAGTGTACCTAAGGGCCATGCCGGTGGAATCCACGCCGACAACCGCTTCTCTGCAGTACACGTCCTGAATCACTCCGTTATACACAATCCCAACAACGCCCAGAGATACAAGCAATCCAGCAAATAAAACATGATTGGGGGAATTGGTGATCCTCTGCCCATCTTGACTTCTGAGAGACACTGCCACTCTGAGAGGCTCTTTTTATACCCAATCATGTTGCCAATTGACCTAAAAAGTTGCAAATTGGTCCTCCAGCTGTTCCTTTTATGTACATTTAACTTTTCCAGCCTCTTATTGCTACCTGTCCCAACTTTTTTGGAATGTGTAGCTCTCATGAAATCCAAAATGAGCTAATATTTGGCATGACATTTCAAAATGTCTCACTTTCAACATTTGATATGTTATCTATATTCTATTGTGAATAAAATATAAGTTTATGAGATTTGTAAATTGTTGCATTCCTTTTTTATTCATAATTTGTACAGTGTCCCAACTTTTTTGGAATCGGGTTTGTATATTGTATTTAATTCGGGATGGGAATTACCCTGAAGGTACTGTAGTACTGTACTGGTAGTGTAGTAGTAGGTTATATTATTATTATATTGACAACTGGAGGTTGTTCGAATTGTCAGTGCCAAAGTCAGATTAGCAATACATTTGTTACTGCATTTACTAATCTTCGTTAATGTTAGTTAATGAAAATACAGTTGTTCACAGTTCACAGTGCATTAACTAATGTTAACAAGATTTTAATAATGTATTAGTAAATGTTGAAATATTTACAAAGATTAATAAATGCTGGATAAGTGCTCTTCATGTTAACTAATGTAGTTAACAAATTAACCTTATTGTAAAGTGTTACTGTTACTTTTTATAATAAAACCACAGTTCATTGTGTCCTTGAACTCACACATATAAACACACACTTCTGTGTACTGGCGACTGCCAGAAATCACAACATGGGCTCAGGAATACTTCCAGAAAACATTGTCGGTAAACACAATCCAGTGTGCCATTCGCCATTGCCGGCTAAAACTCTGTAGGTCAAAAAAGAAGCCATATCTAAACATGGTCCAAAAGTGCAGGCGTTTTCTCTGGGCCAAGGCCCATTTAAAATGGACTGTGGCAAAGTGGAAAACTGTTCTGTGGTCAGACAAATCAAAATTTGAAGTTCTTTTTGGAAAACTGGGACGTCATGTCATCCGGACTAAAGGGGACAAGGACAACCCAAGTTGTTATCAGCGCTCAGTTCAGAAGCCTGCATCTCTGATGGTATGGGGTTGCATGAGTGCGTGTGGCATGGGCAGCTTACACATCTGGAAAGGCACCATCAATGCTGAAAGGTATATCCAAGTTCTAGAACAACATATGCTCCCATCCAGACGTCATCTCTTTCAGGGAAGACCTTGCATTTTCCAACATGACAATGCCAGACCACATACTGCATCAATTACAACATCATGGCTGCGTAGAAGAAGGATCCGGGTACTGAAATGGCCAGCCTGCAGTCCAAATCTTTCGCCCATAGAAAACATTTGGTGCATCATAAAGAGGAAGATGTGACAAAGAAGACCTAAGACAGTTGAGCAACTAGAAGCCTGTATTAGACAAGAATGGGACAACATTCATATTCCTAAACTTGAGCAACTTGTCTCCTCAGTCCCCAGACGTTTGCAGACTGTTACAAAAAGAAGAGGAGATGCCACACAGTGGTAAACATGGCCTTGTCCCAACTTTTTTGAGATGCTCCTTTTTTGCTGCTCCTTTTCATGGGTAGTCACATACATGCATAACTAACAATTTCTGTACTGTATTTACTCAGTTTGATACCCAAACTGACGCGAAACCGGCAAACGTGACAACATAGAGGAACAAAATGGATAAAGCAGTTGAACCTTACTCAACACGCCCAAAACTAATTAATAATGAGAGCAGTAGATGTATAATTTGGAAATACTTTGGTTATAAAAATGATGAAGAACCATCAAACCTTGCCAAGCATCTCATCTCTTGCTCGTGACCCTGACTTGTACAAGACAGTACGAAATCAACAGGTCAGTGTGTCATGCAAACAATTAACAAATAATTTAGACATTTATTTTCCTTAAACACTGATCAATGCACGTACATAAGATCATATCGTTTAGATAACACAAAAGCTCCAGCATGCGTTTGAAACAATGTTTATATCTCATAATATTTGCACTTAAATTTAGGTAGTTCTAACAGTAGTATTCAGGTACAGAGATGCTAGTTACAGAAATTTAATAAAGTAATCAAATGTAAAATAACACTGGATAGTCACTGTTAATACATTAAATCTTTAGTTATTTAGTGACAGACAGCAGCATGTATTTTAGGCACATGCGATGACGCATACTATTAAACTATTTAAATTCACGTAAGACATAACAGACTGTTTATGTGAATACTCAATAAGACAGACATTTTGACAATTTTGTGTGTATTTGACCGTTTAAGGTAAAACAACTCAACATGGAAAATCGCAAGCTCTGTACAGGCGGCTTGTGTGCGCGAATGATAAAATTGCTTGGATGTTCGAATTGGCAAGGTTTAAAATAATTTCCGTCAGTTGTCCGAAACGCGCACGAGAGTGTTGTGTCGTTTATAGTATAAGTGCGATGTCTTTTGAAGCCAGAAGCAGTTTGCTCATTTTGAGAGTTAGAGAGAGGAGAGAAAGTATTGCTGCTATTACTAAGTTTTTAAATTACTGATTTGATGTGATAATCTGCATTAATTAATTTACTAATAAATATTTGCGGTAATTTCCCGCTTTGTAAACGCAAAACCTGTAAAATTATGCTCAATAGCTGCGAAAATCTTGACCCAGTATGGTATCAATTTAATATTGATATTTCGGTATTAGATTGTGGTACCGTACCGTACCAAAACCAAAATTGACAATTTTCATTTTTGGGTGAACTATCCCTTTAAGTAGGGTGTTATGACACATCTGAACCCTTTGCTTCACAGGACACATGTGCTGTCCACTAATACTATTTATCTACTATTATTTTCTAACATGTTATAACAACTGTAACTCTTTATTTCAACACACTGTGAAACAAAAATGAACAGACAGGATCAGTAACAGGCAGACAGACAAGATAAATAACGCTCAGAATTGGTACCGTGGTAAACAAGACTGGGTGTGATGATAAGTGATTGGTGGAGAGAGCCAGGGAGGATGATGGGAAATGTAGTCCAGGAATGACTGGGAATGTGACAATGTTAATGTATTTTCCCCTCTTGATCTCCACCTATTTGCCTTATCCTTTGGTTTCCTGTCAGTTGGTTTTGGTGTTGGTGTTCCACTCATGTTTAACAATTTGTTGCACAGGGTATTAGAAGGAAAGGTAACTGTTGATCTGGGAGAAAGGCTTTAACCCTGTCACTCCTGCACATCGGTGCGTAACCTCATACTACAAGAAAGACTTTTACGGCCTCTCCTTCACAGCAGTGCATTATTTGTTACAGTTTTTCTATACAGTATGTTTGCCCAGAAAGGTACTAAAAACTTACTGGCCCTCATTTATCAAACGATCGAACACCAGAAAACTGTGTGTATGCTCGTTTCCATGCAAAATTATTTATCAATATGAGCGTGAGCGGTGACTATGATCAAATCTCATGTTAGGTCTCGGCTCGAGTACGCACGTTTTTGAGGCAGCGGGAACTTATGTGCAGCATAGTAATTTTGGTGGAGAACTGTTATGAGAACATTTAGATTATTTTCCTGACCGACAATCACTCACTAATCGATCATTAACTATTGAACAACACGGTTAAAATATCACATTAAAATTAAATTAGAATAGATGTGTGTCTTAAAATACCACAAATGTTTTTTTGTTTGTTTGCTTATCACTAGCTTATTTGAGACGTTTTTTGTGTTCATACCCAAGCGATTTTCACTGGCGATGCGCAGAGTGAACGTGCAAATTCACTCCCTGACAGTATGTGGTGGTTGTGCTTAACGGTAGTGCAAATAAACATATTTATGATATTAATAAAGATATAAAATGGCATATATGGCATATACATGACATATGAGAGATGGTAGTCAGAAACGGTAGTGCTAATAAGTCACAATGACAGTAATGCAAGTGAACGGTAGTTCAAATAAACATATTTATGAAATAGACATTCTCAACTATATTTCTTGAATGTAAAAGAAAAAAAAAACAGTAAGAATAGGCCTACAGAAATAATACATATCTATTGGTGTGGCCAAGAAGAGCGCATCTCAATCAGCCCTTGTTCACTAGTCAGGGCACTGATCAGGGAGTCGGCCACATTAATTTACATGGTATACTGATACACAACCTAGGAAGCTTGGGAGCTGTTTTAGATGCAGGGATAGTTTGTAGGGGTCTTCCTTGTCTACTCTACTTTCTCTTTGTCGTCTTGGTAATGGTATCAATGTGTGCTAGGCAAGACCGTTTTATTCCATTAGAGGTAAAAAAATTAACAGACATATGACGTTGCGGTTACGTTACCAGTAAGTCTTTAAATTACCAAAATATCACGAATATAACTGGAACGTTGTTGGTTATCTTGTAACCTTAGGAAACCGTACTGACGACGTTGTCAGTTGGTAATTTGATGGTAATAAAATTACAGGCATGCGACGTCGAGACTACATTGTCAGTTGGTAAGTCATGAAATGACCAAAAATTACTAATAAATTACGTAACTGTTACGTCGTGTGTTAACTGGGACAGATCATAAAAATGGCACATCAATATTTAAAGCAGATTCTCAAGATTAAAATGAATCCAAAATCAATATAATATATTGCGTTGATCACAAGATATTACTCACGGAATGATTTAACATACTTGGCTAAAAACATGTCTCTCATCTTTCCGGGATGCAGTGTGTATAATGTTCCCGGACCCATCCATGTTCGTTTTCCAACGTGGAACAACAGAAAATAGATATCATTTTAAAGCTTAGAATCTCATCTTTTTAATGCATCTAACCATTTTGAAAAACTCGTTGGCGCCACCTGGCTGCGGAAAAAATGAACAACAATTTTTCAAACTATTATTTATGCTATCACCACGAAATTTGAACCAGATGCAGCTCACATATAGGAGAGCGTCACCAAAAAAAGATTTTTTTTAGCGATCTTATTGTGTTCCTGAGTTATTCCATGTCAAATAAAAAAAAAGAAAAAATATTTTTAAAAAAGTATATATATTTTTGTCTTTTATCAGCTGTTTCTCAGCAAAAAAATGTCCAAATGTAATGTCATTTATATTTTCTTAAAATTTAAAATGTTTTCTATCAAATGATACCTACCCTTTGACTCTCCTTCCTAGAGTTTTGGAGTTATGAGTCTTTACTTTTGTGTGTGTCGCTCAGAAAAGAAAAAAAAAAACTCTAAAAAAGCCTTCAGGTCTTAAAGGGTTAATTCAAATAAATACTTTCAAATAATTTGAGCTTCAGCCTGGTTTAATAGCATTTATATATATAAAAATGTCTTTGGTCAAATTAAGCTGTAAAATAAATTGTTTATCCCTTTAAATGCAATGGATTTTGAAAGATACCAACAAAAAAACGGGCAAAAAACTTTAAAAGCGATTTTCTCAGGTTTTCAATTGGAAAAAGAGGGCAGACGACCATAATTCAAATGGGTATATCTTTAAAACCATTCAAGGTGACTTCCGGCTTAGCTAAGCATGGGGTAGGTCGCATCAGGCTTCGCTCCTACAGAGTTTGTTTCTCCATTATTTTCAGGCACGATTTGCTCACTTTTGGTAGCTTATAAGTTTTTCTAAACCTGTTTTGAATAGAATTATTTTGATTTTCGGCGACTACAATGCCACCCAAGGCCAATAAAAGCGCAAACGCCTCTCAGCCTCACCTGCGGCCTGTTGCTAACCCTGTCGTCGCCAGAGGCCACGCTGGTCGATGCCAATGTTACTGCTCTCAAGACCGAACTTCTCTGCGCCCTTCGTGAAGAAATGCCAGCGATATTTAAAGCCGAACTTCACGCAGCATTAGGTGATAATCTCTCCTCGATTAAATCTGAGCTGCTAGTGCTGAAAACGGATCTTTCCTCCAGTATTTCCTCTATGCAGCCCAAATATACCGGACTCAAAGACACCGTGTCAGAGATGGAGCAGTCCCTCTCCACCTGCACCGATGACATAGCCACTCTCCGTGCCAAGGTGGAATACATGTCTGGAGAACTGGTTAAACTGGAGAGCAAATGTGATGATTTGGAGTCTAGGTCACGCTGTAACAATGTCCGTATTGTCGGGGTGCCAGAGGATACTCCAAATAATTTATCCACAGAGTATGTGTCAAAACTCTTGATGGAGGCATTCACACTTGAGAAGGAACCGCTTGTAGATCGTGCTCACCGGACCCTAGCTCCCAAACCCAAGCCAGGCGAACGTCCGCGCGCGATAGTGGCAAGGCTCCACTATTATACAGACTGTGCGAATATCCTCAAGAAAGCCAGGGAGCTACAGCGGATTAAACTACACAACATGACCATCTCCGTCTTCCCTGACTACACCGCTAAAACAGCACGAGCCCGCGCAGCTTTTAATGAGGTTCGACGTCAGCTACGGGACATCGAAGGTGTCCGGTTCGGCATTCTCCATCCAGCCAAGTTACGCATCACATACGAGGGAGCTAAGGAGTTTATTAGCAAAATGACAAAATAGACTGATTATATGAGGGTTGCATATTGTTTATTTACAAGTTTAGTTGACTCAGCAGGACTCTTTTGGTGACTGTAATTATAACTTTGTTTTATTTAACTCAGTTTTTACCACACTACCATAGTGTTATATTATGTATACGTGCCCTAAAATTACACGCGTGCCTTAAAATTTTCTTTTTATTTTTAAATAGCTCTGTTGGAGCTTCCTTTATAAGTTATGGTTAGCTACACAGTCGTAAGCGTTTCTTTTTTTCTTGCTCCGCTTAGGAGCTTGCATTGCTGTCTCTGTCGTTTGGGAATGGGGAAATCTGCGATGCGGGTGGGAGGAGGGTGGGAAGGGGACGTGGTCCAATGTTTTGTGAAGTTCATTTCATTTTTCATGTTTGTTCACATCTATGTCTGTTTCATTTTGTCTGTGTGTCAGCACGTATACGTGCGCTTTTTCCATTTTTCTTTTTGTGGGGGTGGGAGGAATGACCTGTTTAAATATGTAGTCTATTTCCAAATTAAAGTCTGTTAGCCATGGCCAGCGCTCACGGTCAAAAGTGTGGTGATTCGTCTGGTATTCGATTTTTAAGTTGGAATGTGAAAGGTTTGAATAGCCCCATTAAGCGGTCCAAAATATTTTCACACTTAAAGCGCTTGAAGAGTGATGTAATATTTCTGCAGGAGACCCATTTGCAGGACAGGGACCATTTTAGACTTGATGTCCATGGGTGGGAAATGTGTTTCACTCGACGTTTAATTCTAGAGCCAGAGTGGTAGCTATTCTGATCAATAAAAGAGTTCAGTTTACTCCTTTGAAGATAATGGCTGACAAGAATGGGAGATACCTAATAGTTGTTGGCACTCTTTGTAATAACCCTGTATTGTTGGTTAATGTATATGCTCCGAATTTTGATAATCCGGGTTTTACAGACAAGTTATGGAGTATCCTCCCTTTCCTTGACACCCATTTTTTAATACTGGCTGGTGATCTGAACTGTGTTATCGACCCCGCCTTAGATCGTTCAAACCCTCGAACCCTGGCTCAGTCTTCTATGTCCAAATCCATTTCAGATTTTATGAGTAAAAACGGGTTTGTAGACCCTTGGAGATTTTATAACCCTAGTGCTAGGACATATTCTTTCTACTCTCAGGTGCACCAGTCTTTTTCACGTATTGATTATTTTTTTATTGACAATTCCCTAATCCCTAAAGTCACAGCGTCTGATTATCACGCAATTGTTATTTCTGACCATGCACCACTTAGTGTTAATATCAAATTTGTGGGCCAGCCGTGTTTTTCCTCACCCTGGAGGTTCAATTCTTTGTTGTTGTCAGATGAGGCATTTAATGTTTTTACCTTGTCCGCAATAGATGAATATATAGTCTTTAATAAGAGTGATGCCGTCTCATCTTCATTGTTGTGGGAATCTCTTAAAGCGTATATGCGTGGACAAATTATTTCGTATTCTGTCCATTCCAATAAAGATCGCAAAGCTAAGCTTCAAGATCTGACTACAAACATTTATGATTTAGACAAGCAAATGGCTGCCAATCCAACCCCCAGCATTCAAAAGAAACGACTTGAGCTACAGACTGAATTTGACTTGCTTTCAACAACTGAGGCTGAGCGTCTCCTGTTGCGTTCTCGCGCAATTTATTATGAACATGGTGATAAACCTAGTAGGCTCTTGGCTCACCAGTTAAAGCGCCAGGCTGCTTCCCGTTTGATACCTCAAATCAAAGATACGGCTGGCAATATGGTTTCTGAGCCTAAAGAAATAAATAATGTATTTAAAACTTATTATTCATCTCTGTATAAGTCTGAATCGGTAGCTGGTACATCTGATTTGGTTTCTTTTCTCAAAGATTTGGCAGTGCCTACCATTGACCCCACCATAGCTGAACAATTAGATGCGCCTCTGAAATTGGAAGAGGTTACGCAGGCTATTAAAGCTATGCATAATGGTAAGGCACCAGGTCCAGACGGGTTCTCTGTTGAATTTTTCAAGAAATTTATAGACCGTCTTGCCCAACTTCTTCTTTTAGTATACAATGAATCTTTAGAACGTGGCTCTTTGCCTCCCACTCTTTCTCAGGCAGTCATCACACTTCTCTTAAAGAAAGATAAAGATCCTACGTCTTGTGCTTCATATAGACCTATATCTCTTCTCAACGTGGATGTAAAAATCTTGGCCAAGGTATTGGCGAGACGCCTTGAAAAAATCCTTCCTTCTATTATTTCAGAGGAACAGAATGGCTTCATTAAAGGACGACAGTTATTTTTTAACATTCGCACACTTTTGAATGTCATTCTGTCTAATCACTCTTTAACTAGTCCAGAAGTAGTCATCTCACTTGATGCCGAGAAAGCTTTCGATCGCGTGGAATGGGTTTATCTTTTTGCCGTCTTAAATAAATTTGGCTTTGGAGACCGATTCATTTCATGGATTCGATTGCTGTACAATTCTCCTCAGGCTAGCGTCCACACAAATGAGATTTCTTCCGACTATTTTACTTTGTCACGTGGCACCAGACAGGGCTGCCCCCTGTCTCCCTTACTTTTTGCTTTGGCCATTAAACCCTTGTCGTTAGCTTTGCAATCACTCACTTCATTTCACGGAGTATCCCGCTATAATATTGGTCTAAAATTGTCACTGTATGCAGATGATCTCCTTCTATATGTTTCTGATCCTTTGGCGAGTATTCCACCAATTTTATCTTTGTTGAAGAGATTTGGCTCTTTCTCAGGTTATAAAGTTAACTTACTTAAAAGTGAATGCTATCCTATAAATTCTCTGGCTCTTACACTGAAACAGTCTGACATTCCTTTCAAGTTCAGTCCTTCAGGTTTCAAATATTTAGGAGTCAACGTGACCCGGACTCTGCCTTCCTTATATTCGGCTAATTTCTCCCCATTGCTTAGTCAGATCAAGTCGGATTTTCAAAGGTGGGGTTCCCTCCCTTTGTCTCTAATTGGTCGTATTAACGCCATTAAAATGAACATTTTGCCTCGACTACTTTTTCTGTTTCAGTGTATTCCTGTATTTTTGCCCAAATCATTTTTTAAAACACTGGACCAACTTATTACCTCTTTTTTGTGGGGAGGTAAAAATCCCAGAGTGAGGAAATCACTTTTGCAGAGATTTACGTTTAGTGGCGGTCTGGCTTTACCTAATTTTTTGTTGTATTATTGGTCGGCTCACATTCACAAATTGACTTACTGGCTTCAATCACAAGAACTGCTATGGTGTAGGCTTGAGAACCAGTCCTGTATTTCCTCTTCTTTAAATGCTTTACTGACATCTTCCCTCCCGATTAACCCATCTTTTTTCACAAAGAATCCTGTGGTTCAGTCCAGTATTAAAATCTGGTCGCAATTCAGAAATAATTACAAGTTTGTTTCAGCCTCAATCACAATGCCTATAACAAAAAATCACTTATTTCCCCCTGGCCTGACTGATGCTGCCTATATACAGTGGGAAAACTGTGGCATTAAAAGTTTTAAAGACCTGTATAAAGATCGCCTTTTCTCAAGTTTTTCCACTTTGTCCTCTGAAATGAATCTCCCAGCTGCTCATTTATTTAGTTACTTTCAGGTTCAGCACTGTGCTTCGTCTCTCTACCCTTCCCATCCTTCACTTCCTAATACTCAACTTTGGGAAGCGCTGCTGTCTCTTAAGCCCAACAAGAAATCTATTATATCAATAATATATAAACAATTAATGGATTTAGACACCTATTCAATAACTAAAATTCAGAGGTCTTGGGAACAGGAGCTAGGAATAACTTTTTCAGATCAGCAATGGGAAAAGGCATTATCATGTATTCACTCCAGCACATCCTGTGCAAGGTTGCAACTAATTCAGTTTAAGGTATTATACAGGGTTCATTATTCAAGGTCTCGTTTATCCGAAATTTATCCACAGATAACCGATCAATGTGAGCGGTGTCACGGTACCCCATGTAATCTTGGTCACATGTTTTTCTCCTGCCCTAAACTTCACAACTTCTGGAGCCAATATTCCATAATTCTCTCCAAAGTTCTTAGAATTCAGGTTCAAATAGATCCCTTCTTAACTGTATTTGGACTTCCGGTTAACTCTGTGTTAACTGACCCTGCTCAAGCTGATATATTGGCATTTACTTCACTTGTGGCTAGACGGTGCATTTTACTTCTCTGGAAAGCCTCTAAAGTACCCTCAATTTCTGTGTGGCTCCAGAATGTGATGTCATTGCTTAAATTGGAAAAGATAAAGTTTTCATCCAGGGGTAATTCTGAAAAATTTCACCATAAATGGGGCTCTTTCATGGATTATTTTAGATAGCTACAAACTCTACCATGTGATTGATTCTGCCCCCCCCCCTCCCCTTTCTCTTTTTTTGTTGTTGTTTTTTTTGTTTTGTTTTGTTTGTTTGTTTTTTACTGTTTTAGTGTGATTTAAAAAAAAAATTAAGGAGAATACCTGTAAACTGTTTGTACAAGACTGCTTGTGATACTTCCTCAATAAAAAGATAAAAACAACAACAACAAAAAAAACATTCAAGGTTTGACTTTGACTAGGATATCATTTTAAAGCTTATTGTCTCATCTTTCCATTGATACCAAAATCTCAGTTTTGAAATTTGGGTCACTGTGACTCATTTTGCTGGATCAGGTCACATTTACAAATATCATTAAAAATATCATGAACTCATTGGATCATGAACAGTTATTATTGCTCCATCTGCCATTTTTGCTATTGTCCTTACTTGCTTGCTTCACAATACCTGCAGAACTTCTGTTGATTTGGCTGTGCAGTTCCACAACGTTAATACTGGCTTGTGTAATGCCTTGAACATGGGCTGGCATATGCAAATATTGGGGGCGTACATATTAATGATCCAGACTGTTGCGTCACAGTCGGTGTTATGTTGAGATTCGCCTGTTCTTCAGAGATCTTTTGCACAAATCAAATTCACATAAGAAGTAGGAAACAATGGTGTTTGAGACTCACTGTATGTCATTTCCATGTACAGAACTCTAATTATTCAACTATGCCAAGGTAAATTCAATTTTATAATCTAGGGCACCATTAATATTGGCCAAATGACATTTGATTAAAATGTTCACTTAATCTTTAATATTTGGCTGCTTCTTTCTGATAGAAATGCAATGGACACTGTAATTTCTTGCAAGAATATGTGGACATCAAAACATGCAAACAAAGAGCAAGGGTTTAAACTTTTATTTTGAAATCACAATGAACAGTTTACATATTTAGAAACACATTGATGTATTCTCTAGTGTAAAACTGCATATTCTTTGCTGTATGAATAATATGTAATTGATTCTTCATGATTCCCCAGGTGAAAAGTACATTTTAATCATTTTAATTTCGCACACTAATTTTGTATTTAATATACTAAAAATTCTTCTTTTGTACTTTTTAAGATAATCTTAAGAACATCTAAGTGTACTCAACTGTGTTATTTTTACACACCATGAAATATGAACTAAAAAGTGCTTTTAATATACTATCTCTGTATCATCTCATCTTAAATCATGCACTGAAGGTTAAGAATTTTTGGAATCACATTATGAATTATTGGAATCACATTCTGTAAAGCTCCTGTTATCTTAAGGGAAACAGTAGATAACCACTGAAAGTGTTGTAGTTTTTCTCGCTATCATATAACCTCCTACCAGCCACAAGCCTCACATAAACAACATCTCCAACCTCCAGGATCAACACAACTCCATTCGAGGAGCTTAAATCATAATGAGGCTGATTATCATGTGCTATAACCATCTGTTGTCCATTCTTAACAATGAAGACAGATGCTGCAGTTCCTCCATTACCAAATGCAGAGACTCTGAACATGTACGCTCCTTTCAGTGGGGCTGTGAAAATACCTAAATCAAATAACAAGAGACACAGAATCAGCTGTTTCCTGTATGATTGATTAATTACCAAACACACTGTGAAATAGTTTTGATTGATGGCAGATAAATTCAGACTACATGTACCCAACAACAATCTCCTAAAAAGACACTGCTTCTAGCGCTATGTGGAACGCCTCTGCCGTGTCTGAAACACTATGAAATCATGACAATTCTGTTGGTCGATGACAGCCTATGACATCTCTACTAAGTGCAACCCGAATGCACATAAGGGGCACCTAAAGAACAAGTCATCCACTTAACGTCTGAAGGGACTGTTCAGCAGATGGCCCCCGAGCCATGCCAGGGAGACGCAGTGTCTCATTCCCTGTTCTCAGGGAACCATGGTTACATGCGTAACCTGAGGGCAGTGCATGCCAAAGAATGGCTGTGACAAATGTCAAAAGCTATTATGTCCTGGTCAGTAGCTGGTCCTACTTTAGTAATAACCGAGTCTGGCCAGCAACCTGTCTGTTACCTAAACAGAGTCTCTAATGCACTTGCCTCCAGGGGAGGCATCAAGAAAAATGGACTGCAAACTGGCAGTAATCAACTGAGACCGGATCATAGAGATGGGCATCCTGGGAAGCAGGACTCAGCATAGCACTTTTGAACCTAGCATACACATAACACATTATCAATTTATATTTTCAAATCCATTAAAGGATTGTTAGGCTGTATAAATTAGGTCATCCGCAACCGGGAACACTTTCTGTAACACCAGATGTACTTCTTACATCAGAAGAAGAATAGCATCTACGCTAATATTAGTCTCTATCCTGAGGTTTACCGTAGTCAGACGGATCCGGGCCGTATCCAGATCAGATGGAGGACCTTTGCCTAGACATAACGACAATGCAGCCCTTAAGTGTCAGCAGAGACTGAGTCAACTAGATCATCCCCTGTGAAGGCCTCATCGACACGACAGCCAGTTGTACAGATTCCCAACAAATCGTCCCATACTGGTGTGATGAATACATTCTTCAACTATATGGAACTGGACCAAATATTTTGACTGTTGCAATCCCTATCGGACTTATGACCTGTAATGCTGCCTGAATCATAATCACGTACTGTTCGCTGATGGCCAGAGGAGTACTGGACCCTGACTGAGCCTGGTTTCTCCCAAGGTTTTTTTTTTTTCTCCATTTTTTTAATCACCTGTTTGTCATCTGATGTCACCTGATAGAGTTTGGGTTTTTTTCTGCTGTCGCCTTTGGCTTGCTTAGTTGGGTACACTTAATATTCAACAAAGTTTTTTGATCTGCCTGCATTGACAACATTGTATGCAAACAGAACAGAGCTGGACGATGACATCACTGTTTTCTCTAGTGCTGATATATAGATAAATTAACTAATTATTGATTTTTACTACAGAATGAATCGATACTGGATTTAATTAAGCTAGACAATGACGCCATTTTCTTTAAGAAAAATTAATTGCCAGTTATTACTGTAAAGCTGCTTTGACACAATCAGCATTGTAAAAAGCGCTATATAAATAAAGGTAACCTGACTTGACTTGAACCCTTGCAATCAAGGGGAGTTACTCTGCTCAACCTATGATCTACAGAGCGCTTCTTAAAGGGGTCATGAACTGCGTTGTTTAATTGTTTTATGTTTCCTGGGGTGCACTTATAATGTTATTATGCTTTTTACATCAAAAATGGTCATAATTTAGAAATAAAAGGCATTTTTCCTACCCTGATTTTAGCCCTCTGGTTGGATCGCAAAGTTTTAAGGGGTGTGTCTGCTGGAAGACTTCAGTGTAAACGCCCACTGCTGTGATTGGCTGACATCTTTCCATTTGAACTTACTCTCTCTTCTAGCACATTTTTACTATTACAGCTCTCAAGGTTAACTAATAATAGTGTTAATAAAAGTGCTGCATTACATTTAGATCTATGGCACTATATTTAGATCTTCACTACAATAATAATAATAATAACTTTATTTTTATATAGCGCCTTTAAAGTAGCTTTTCAAGCTTTACATAAAACAAGCAAATAAGAATACAACACACCAAAGCAATACAAGTTATACATATATATCTTATAGGTCAAAAGCTTAAGGAAAATTTGAACAAAGCACACTGGAGGCTGAGTACTCTACAAAGGGTCCCTAATGAGAGGCATACCTCCAGCTTCAACAGGAGATGGTCTACCAAGGGAGATCTTACTAAAATAATCTCTTAAACCTCTAAGTCCACCTCAGGGGCGAGGTCCTCTATATGACAACGCACACAAGGGAGTGGAGTACCTACAGCATAAAATACTGATCTACCAGGGAGGTCTCACGAGAGACCTTCGACCCTCCGACCAAACCTCGGGAGCACTGTACTCTAAAGAATGACCCTCAATGTGAGGGGATTACCAACTAGACTAAGTACCAGGGAGGCTCCTGAAGAGCCTACACTCTGATATAACTCTAGGGAATCAGGATACTAACTTAGTTGAAAGTGCTAAAGACTTACTCGACTCAGAGGATCGCCTTCAAGATGGCCCGCTCGAGGGCCAACTACTTGGCAGCAGATCTAAAATTATAGGGCTAGTATCAGGGAGGCTCCACTGGAGCCTGAGCTACCTGATAACCGTATGCTCAACTCTAGGGAACTAGGACACTCAGGAACCTAGCTCAATCCGGAGGATCACTCTCAAGGAGACCCAAGGAGGGCCAACTACTTGGTAGCAAATCTAACTCAAGCAGAAACAGCCACTAGAGGTATTGCGGGCTTGTGATACTTGTTTGCATTGCTATCACGAGCCGTGTACTCAGCATATCACTTTCTACCCTTAAAACAAGGGGAGTACAAATCTATGTGATCGGGCTTACGAGGAGGCCTCAGTTAGGGAGCTCTGGGAGTGAAATGAGCTAAACCAGAGAAAGGGCTCAAGGGTGAAAGCCTGAGTAAAAACTCTTGCTCCTAGACAAGAACAAACTGAGGAGGCCATAAAGCCTGCTACTCGCATTAATAGCCTAATGCAGAAGGTGGGCCCTGACCAGGGACGACTCTCACAATGAGAGGAGGTGTACTAGGATCGCTAGCTGCCAGTCCTAAGCTGGAGAGGCTCTCCTAGGAGTAGCCTACACCGAGCTATGGCATGCTAGGAACCAGAAAAGCTACAGCAGAACCGCCTCTTTCTAAAAGACATATTCCTAAAGTACTAGCCTAGGCCGGATATTGGTGCAGCCCAAAATAAAGGGAGGCCGGCTCACAACACACAGGTGAACTCACCACCTGGAGCTCGATGGAGCAGTGGCTACAAATAGAGACTCTCAAACAAGAGGAAGCCAGCTTACTTAACACAGGGTAATGTCAAGGCAGCCCAGAGAGGGCCGAGACCTACAGTCATGATCTGTCTGGAGCACAGAGCATAATCTGCTGCCGCGTATGTCCTGCATATATAGGCAGGACCAGAGCTTTCAACATTGATGCCTCTCCAGTTGACGCAATAGCATCTCGTCTGATGGGGGCATCGACACGTATCAAAGCTCACGCAAACCCCTGACATCTGCATAAATTACATGCTGATGTTGATGGATATGAAAAGAAAAAAAAACGGATTTTTCCATGCCCTGTCGATCTCAGAGTGGAGATCAAAAAGGGAAAAAAAGGCTCATATACGCAGGTGCAGATAAATAACATGCGACTGAAAAACACTCACAGTGTTTTCCAGTCGCAAACAAACAAACAATGGACAATTAATGTGTGATTAAGTGTCAAAAGCTTGAACACAAATCCACACAACACTCGAACGTATAAAGAGCACAGTCTGCTGATATTGATGATGCAAGAGACAACGCATCCTCAGTCAGCACAACACTCTCGTCAGCTGCTGAATCATACGAAATAAACACCTACAAACCCTTCAGTGAACTTCTTTTGTGCGCATCGAGCACAAAAGATTGTTCCTCTTCCCTCAAGAAGAGAGACAAACAAGAATGGAGCTTCCACAGCGGGAAACAACTGAACATGCATGCTCTAACAAAGGACACAAGTCATGTGTCATCAAGTAACAAATATCTATGACACGGATGTACACACCACTTGAAACATCTGCTTATAAAAGCCATTCTTACCTTGAACAGCATTTCAAACAAAACACTAAACAGTCCCTGAAGATGAAAAGAAAATTACTTGTTCTCTAGGCGCCCCTTATGTGTGTTCGAGTCGCACTAGTAATGACGTCATAGGCTGTCACCGGCCAATACGGTTGTCGTGATTTGACAGTGTTTCAGACACCATTTCCCGTGGAGGCATTCCCAGTTGCGCTAGACAAAAAGGAACAGTATTGTTTCCAAAAACTTGCACTTTAAAAGTGTTTGTAAATAACTTTTTCAAAAGTTTGTGTTTTCATGTCCCCAAAACAAAGTTTAACGTTTTAAGTTGACACTGGTGTCATATAAACGGCTCCTAATTTTTTTATGCACATACAAAACAACTGCAGAGAGGTCTGAATGGTGCATAAGGGTTTTCATGGTAACGCTTTAGATTACAGCCCGGAAAGTACTGCATAATTACAATGAATTTACAGCATAACTTTCGATAATTATAGCGTACCTATACAGTAAGTACGTGTAAGTATAGGGGAACAATATGTAAGTCTTGGGAATAAAGGGGTAACAACCAGGAAAATAACAAATTATTTATACTGTAAGTATTTTAGAACTAAGGGGTACTAATACTATTATGATCTTACATTTGGGAGCAATTTAGCGAGAAAGTGCACTGATTAAGTTGTTTCAAGGCAAGTAAAAAGAACTATTGCAATCTTTTTTAATACATGGGGAAATATGCTTTTGTTTCATGTAGTTACAGGGTAAGTATGACATTGCGGGTAAATTAAACGCTTTATAATGCAAGCTCACGTGTTCCTAAAAGTCGAAGCATCAAACAGCACATACAGCAATAACTACAGTAATCCATATGACCCCAATGAATGAATCAATGTCTTCTGAAGTGAAGACAACTAAGAAAACTTTCTCATTTTTTAAATTGCTCCCAAACGTAAGATTGTTGTCTATCATAACAGTATAAGTACCCCTTAGTTATAAAATACTTACAGTATAATTAATTTGTTATTTTCCTGGTTGTTACTCCTTTATTCCCAAGACTTTACATATTGTTCCCCTATACTTACACGTATTTAATGTATAGGTACACTATAATTATCAAAAGTTACGCTGTAAATTCATTGTAATTATGCAGTACTTTCCGGGCTGTAATCTAAAGCGTTACTGTTTGCATTAATATTAACTGAGTTTTATGACTGAGTTTCATTGATAATTACCTGTAATTGGGTTGTAGGCGTTCCCTATGTTTGTGAAGACGTTCTTGTAGGTTAGTGTCAAATCAGTGGAAAAAGAACCAGTATATCCTTCGCCAGATTCCAACAGTCCAGCTGAAAAAGCTATTTCTCTGTCTGTTATTAAAAAACAAGCAATATTATATACTACTGGATTATGCTGAGAATGTATACACTGAATTTATCATCATTCAAGCACTTTTCACCTCTATTTTCCTTTCTCAACTCCTCCACTTGACTTGAAAGATATGAAATTTCTGAAGGAATAAAGATTCTGTTAAATGACATTTACACTTCTTACTATAATAGATACATATAATAGACACAATTTACACAGTATACACTCAACTTTACACTAACATATACATTGTACTGCATTGGTGTTTTACTTTGAAGATCATTGATATAAGATTAAATGTTTTGGTGAGGTACCTTCATTTTTCTTGTTCATCTCATCCCTCAGTTCTCTCAGTGCTGCAGGGATGTCGGCGATCTCCTTCTCATTGAGTCCTCCGTCTACCTGCTGTACAACAAACACAAAGGTTTCCAACAGCAGCAGTATACATACTAAAGCCTTCATTCTTCACTGATGTTTGTTTCCAGCTCTTGCTCTGTCATCCTCACAGCCTCTCATGTTCCTTTTATAGTGTCCTGATTTACTGTCTTCAGTACTTGATTTACATTGATGCAGATAAATAAGTAACTCAAGTTAACTGTTAATCATTAGTGGGATGTTCGGGGTTCAGTAGATGTTTAACTCTATTCACATTTGTGGAACAATGTTGATCTCAACAGAAAACAACTTTGACTCAAAAGTGACTTTTTATTATTATTAATTTTATTTGTATTTGTATTATATATAAAAAATTATAGATCAGCGTTTGGCATCCTTATTGGATGAGGAGGGATGATCAGATATATTTGATACATTGTCGGATCAGGATAAAATATCACAATTTAATAGTATTTATGGCACCTTATTTAATAAAACAGGCTGTGTGACTATGAGGAATGATTACCTCAAAAATGTACATCCATATGCAAGTTTGAGTGTCTTTATTTAAAAAAAAAAAAAAAAATGTACGTAAATTTACACAGAAAAAATTAAAAAGTGACATTTACACACAATGTTTAAGCCTTGTGGCTATACTATTGAAACAGTGTGTATTTAAACATTTACATCAATTGTAAGTGTGCCTGACATTTTTTAACTAAAGAACGATTTAACATTTATTTCTGTGGTGATGGACATCATAAAAAATAGCAGTCATTTTGATTAGATTTCTCTAACACATAAAATAAGTAAGCTTGACCAGAGTTCTTGTCAGAAGTATTTATTGAAGGTAGTAGTGTAGCACAGTAGTGTAGCACAGTACTTCAGCAGCGATGTCAGCATCTCAGCCTTCAAAAGATCTTAACCCAAATTTCTGTCTGTGGGACAGCAGTTTATACATGAAGACAAAACGGCTACAAACAATAGAAAACAGTTAGGACCTCCCACAGGAGATCGATCTACCCTGCAATCTGATCTGAGCAATGCTGTTTCTTTGTCATTCACAGCCATCAGTTTCTGTGGGCCATATGTCTGAATGGGCCATTTGGTTCACACTTTTACAGACACAGATAGAGCTGAATGCATCTGAGGTACAGTCAAAATGTAAATGCATCTAAGTCAAGTCAAGTCACCTTTATTTATATAGCGCTTTTTACAATGCAGATTGTGTCAAAGCAGCTTTACAGTGATAACTGGTATATAATTTTGGCTGCACAGCAAATGTGAGAGATGCTGCGTAATATCATTGCGTCTGCTGCACCCATGTTACGGCAGCAGTTCCTTGATTATTACGCCGGAATGAGAGTATATTTCCTAGCCATATCGGCCTAGAAAACTGCAACTTTTCATTTTCCATCGGCCATAGTACATGATGTAACTACTAAGCTACTGAGTCAAGTTTTAAATAGGAAAAATATCAAAACTTTTTGGTCTTTTTATCAAGATGCTAACAGTCTAATCAATGATTCAATGAACTATGCTAAGCTATGCTAAAAGTAGTACCGGCAGACCCGGAGATCAGCAGAATGGATTCGAAAATGAGCCTATATTAAAAAAAAAGTGGAGTGTTCCTTTAAGAGTAATTCACCTTTTCTATCAATATATTTATCGTGTAATAATCTAAAATACTGACTAGTAGTATAAGCACATTTATGCACTGCTGTCCCTGAAATATTTAAATGTAACAGAAGTCAAATGTTCCATACATTTGCGCCATCTGCTGGTGATTTCACGAATGAGTGTTGCACATGACTGGGTTGTATTTAACGCCACAGTCTCGGAAACGTGGCAGTAATAGGCATTTTGGTTGACTACCTACTGTAGCTGTGTTTGTGTAGCTGACTCATGGTCATTTATGGATGGTTGTGGCATGTGGTTTTTCTAACTGATGCTACAGTAGCAGAGCGACTTGGTCAAATTTCTGCTAGGCAGCCGTGAGATTAAATGTAGAGCAAATGGAGACTGACTGGAGTTGCCCGAGTTTTTTTATTCTGAGATAATGGACTACACGAGAGTTTCAGAATGTCTCAAACTGTGCTTAGAATGGCATAGATAGCAAAGTCTGCTATCAAAACTCTGAGATGTCCACATGAAGATGTCAATATAATTTCTAAACAATAACATCCCAGCTAACAGGGAACGTTCCCAGAACATTCACTAACGTTCTTTAAAAGTTGTGTAAATGTTAGTACAAAACGTTATTAAAATAATGTTTTTGGAACGTTCTTATAACGTTATTAACGTTCTTATAACGTTTAGAGAAAACGTTCTGGGAACAACGTTCTTGGAACATCCTTAGGACGTTATTTGTACTTGATGAACGTTTGCATAATGTTGATAGAAAACGTTATTAGAACAACATTCGCAGAACGTCCTTATAACGTTATTAGTATTTTCTGAATGTTATCATAATGTTATCATAAAACGTTTTGGGAACAACGTTCTTGGAACATCCTTAGGACGTTATTTGTACTTGATGAACGTTCGCATAATGTTGATAGAAAACGTTATTAGAACAACATTCTCAGAACGTCCTTATAACGTTATTAGTATTTTCTGAATGTTATCATAATGTTATTATAAAACGTTCTGGGAACAACATTCTTGGAACATCCTTAGGACGTTATTTGTACTTGATGAACGTTCGCATAATGTTGATAGAAAACGTTATTAGAACAACATTCTCAGAACGTCCTTATAACGTTATTAGTATTTTCTGAATGTTATCATAATGTTATTATAAAACGTTCTGGGAACAACGTTCTTGGAACATCCTTAGGACGTTATTTGTACTTGATGAACGTTCGCATAATGTTGATAGAAAACGTTATTAGAACAACATTCTCAGAACGTCCTTATAACGTTAGTATTTTCTGAATGTTATCATAATGTTATTATAAAACGTTCTGGGAACAACGTTCTTGGAACATCTTTAGGACGTTATTTGTACTTGATGAACGTTCGCATAATGTTGATAGAAAACGTTATTAGAACAACATTCTTAGAACGTCCTTATAACGTTATTAGTATTTTCTGAATGTTATCATAATGTTATCATAAAACGTTTTGGGAACAATGTTCTTGGAACATCTTTAGGACGTTATTTATACTTGATGAACGTTCTCATAATGTTGATAGAAAACGTTCTTAGAACAACATACTCAGAACGTCCATATAATGTTATTAGTATTTATGTTCTCATAATATATCACGGACATTTCAGGACTCGCATTTTGAGCTGAATCAGACTCTCAATTCCTCTCGAGTCTGTTCTTTCCCCTCCCCCGCTGCCTCACTGCAGCTCTTCTCTTGCGCGCGCAGCTGCAGACAGCGTCCGTTATTTTCTGAGGCTGAGAAAACGTAAATGGTATGTTATGAATTCATAATACTATTTTAAATATCATATATGCCAGAACATAACATCAGAATTTCAATGTTGTATGTTTTTTTTATTCTTTTTTCCAAACTGTTTATTTTTTAGCCTGACGTTGCGAGCCGTTCGTTCCCGCTCCTGCTCCATTCAAATCTTGCGCGTGCTGACGGTCCGGTATTTTCATCATAAAGAGATTTACACATAGGATTTACATCATAAGAAGGTAAGTGTGGATCCAGAAAATAATTGTAAATAACATGTTTACACAACATCAAAGGTTTTTCGTTATATCCCTGATAGCACACGTACATCTCGGAGACGTCTATTTGATGTGTGTGTTTACGTCTGGAAGACGTATTATTTAGGGTGTTTGCTCATCTGGAATACGTCTATAGGACGTATCCTGTCAGATGTCAAATAGACGTTTAGAAGACGTCTTTAAGATGTTTATGATTTAGAATGTATGTAAAACTGACATCTTAAAGACATCTATTAGATGTTTGTAAACAGCAGATGCTTTCCAGATGAAGTGATCTTTAACAGACGTCTTGCAGACGTACGTGTGCTATCTGGGATAATTTTTCTGTGAACCGCATTTTCTAGGCCGCTGCCTTTCAGTTATTGCGCGCGCTGACAGCGTCCTGTATTTTCAGAGGTAAATATCAGACGAAGCGATAAGTGCAAATTCATAAAACAATTTTAAGTGTTGTTATCAAAACATAAGATTACGCGTTGATGATATAAATTGAGTGTGTGTATGTTATAAAATTAACTAGTTTGGTAACTGCTAACTGATACTTAGCTGCCACATACATTTATAAGAAGTTAGCTATTAGTAAAATATTCACGTTTATTAATTAATTCTAGTCTAGCTAGTGTGCTTGAGTTGTTATCTTATTTCTCTGACAAATCAGCAGACACTTTCCTCTCAACTGTCCACAGATGCTTCAAATACAGCACTGAAGGAAACGCTGCAGAGGCAGACAAGGACAGAAAAGGTGTTTTACCAACACTTACAATAAAATATATATTTGTTAAAGTGTAAATTTCACTCCTGTTATTCATGTTTAAGTGTAGAAATCGACAATTTACTTTGTCATATTATAATGTAATTTCTCTCTCACTATATATATATGACTGTTTTTAGTCCAGGTAGTAAATGCTGCTATTCTTCTTTAATACTGTTGCTCTTCAAAGAACACGGTCATCAATCAGGTTACTTGCACACTGAAAATCTTTTGTTAGAATACAATTCAGTTACACAAGTTATCTTGTATTTTATTCAGCTACTGAAACGACAAGAAAGCACTTTTACTTCTTTTTATTTTTTCCATTATTATTGCTGTCTAACTAACAAAATTGCTTTGTATTATCATTAAACTGTACTGTGACATGTCATGTTGTAACCTGTGCTTAAACAGTGAGAACTGTAATGTATTTAAAGAAAATGTTTTTATTTTATTTGTTTGGTCACAGGATCCTCCATTCCCAGCTCCAACCAGTCATCTGAAGGACTGCGGCGATGGGAACCCTTTGAACCACAAGTGGCAGTTTCCACCGGATGACAAAGGACATGGTAGAGGATGATAGACCCCTATTGATATCTCACTGATGTTAGCCTGCTGTATTGACTGTATCACACACACATACAGTTTTGTGCTCAAAAGTTTACATCACATTGCAGAATCTGAAAAATCTTAGAGTTAGTTCACCCAAAAATGAAATTTCTGTCATTAATTACTTATCCTCATGTCGTTCCACACCCGTAAGACCTTCGTTAATCTTCAGAACACAAATTAAGTTATTTTTGATGAAATCCGATGGCTCAGTGAGGCCTTCATAGGGAGCATTGACATTTCCTCTCTCAAGATCCATAAAGGTACTAAAAACACATATAAATCAGTTCATGCGAGTACAGTGGTTCAATATTAATATTATAAAGCAACAAGAATATTTTTGGTGCGCCAAAAAAAAAACAAAATAATGACTTGTATAGTGATGGCCGATTTCAAAACACTGCTTCAGGAAGCATCGGAGCGTTATGAATCTTTTGTGTCGAATTAGCAGTTCGGAGTGCCAAAGCCACGTGATTTCAGCTGTTTGGCGGGTTTGACCCATGATCCGATTTATGATTCGATACACTTATTAATTTATACTGAAGCAGTGTTTTGAAATCAGCCATCACTAAATAAGTCGTTATTTTGCTTTTTTTGGTGCACCAAAAATATTCTCGTTGCTTTATAATATTAATATTAAACCACTGTACTCACATGAACTGCCGTTCTCGACATTGCACCTTTGTAAAAGTGGGGATTTAGCACTTGCATGAAGAACAAATATAGACACAGATAGTGGATTTATATCAATTTAAGACTCAAACTTTCTTCGATACAAAAACATACCTTGTGTGAGTTCTTGTATTTAATGTTGATAACGAGGAAGAATGCAATTGTACCCAAATATCCACATGACTGCAAACGTGCATTATTATACAACAGGTCAAAAAACAAAACGTACATTTTAAACAGTACTGTCAGTATTTACTCTATTTTGCAATAAAAAAATATTTCTAACGAAAACCAGAGCAGAACTACAACACACGAATGCGGCTTTGAACGAATCGTGAGAGTCAATGATTCAAAGATTCATTCACAGCCACTTGCTTCGTTACTGAATGAATTACTCGATGACTCACTCATAAAAACAGTGACTTGATGCCACCTACTGGCAGTTTTAGTGTAATATTTAAAAGTATCACTTCGTTTTACCATCATTGCATATTTCTCTATTAAACATTTATTTAAAACATTATTTATTTTATAAAGTTATTCATAAATGTAAAAATATGCACTGGAAATTCAATTTAGGGGGCAAATATTGTCCCTTAATGGAAAAGGTGTAACTGCAGTCGAAGTGGAAGAGGGGGTACCCAGAAGGATGGGAATCCCTTCAGGGGGTACTCCACGCTAAAAAGTTTGAGAACCACTGCTCTAGGAGTTGAAAATGCTTACTCTTCTCCGAATATTCCGCGCCAGTTTTTTGACCTGAGGGAGTGGTTCTAGCTGACCAATCATAGTGCTTGCAGTCCACGTAGAATTGATGCGTTGTTACATTTTTGAAAAGGTGCACGTCAGGCTACGTCGTAGGTTACGTGTGGTACACACAGCCTATGCCGTAGCTATGGTGTACACTGTATAAATCAGCCTTAAGTTGGTAAAATGTGTTGAAACAGCCAATAATAAAATTTGACATTATGTACTTCTGCTTCATATTAATCTTTTAATCACCAATTGTATTGCACAGCACTGCTTCAAGTCGAACCTACTGATTCACTCATTACGACAGTCACTAGCCAGCCCCTACTGGCAGTTTAATTTAAAAGTATTGTTATGTTTTTTTATTTATTTGTATATGTACAGATGCATATTACATCACTTTATCTCAAGTTTAATCCTTTACAATGTGTTATGAACTTTTACATTGTATAACATTTGGAAACTACCTTTAAATATTGTATTATTTCATATTTATAGTACTTAAGTACCCTAAATAACTTAAGGGTTAACTTTTATGGAGTAGATACACTGTTACACACTCTCTTTAGCCTTTGAGAGGGTGGGCTAGTCTTAGTTTAGTAGGATGTGTTGTTTTAAGTTGCGTGTTGTTTTAATGGTGTTTCTTGATTGTACAGCACTTTGGTCTGCAGGTGCAGTTGTAAAGTGCTCTATAAATAAAGTGAATGAATGAATGTTATTATTAAATGCTTTTGAAATAATAAATAACCATTAGTAACATCAGTCAATCTGTTCACTTTACAGATGGAGCATGAAGAGACTGGACCTGCTAGTTTGGCAAACCCAACCCCACCCTTCAGACACCCCACACAAACATTCTTACTGATTAAGCTTAATTTATATATGAATGAGTTTTTTTAAGTGTGCAGTTATATAATTACCTTTTGTAATTAACATTTTGTTCTTGGAATGGCTGTATCTTGTGTTAATAAAAAAATAACGTTGAAAGGATGGTTCAGGGACATTATTCTAACCTTAACATAACATTTTAACTTTAAAGAAAGTGGACATTTTAATGTTCTTGGATGTTACAAATCAACGTTCTTTGAACGTTGTATTGATAATAAAATTTAGGTGGTGAGAACAGTGCAGGTATGTTATGCTAACCTTAAAATAACGTTTTGCTAACGTTAAAAAAACTGGACATTTTAACGTTCTTGGAATGTTACAAATCAACGTTCTTTGAACGTTGTATTGATAATTAAATTTAGGTGATAAGAACGTTGCAGGAACGTTATGCTAACCTTAAAATAACGTTTTGCTAACGTTTAAAAAACTGGACATTTTAACGTTCTTGGAACGTTACAAATCAACGTTCTTTGAACGTTGTATTGATAATTAAATTTAGGTGGTAAGAACGTTGCAGGAACGTTATGCTAACCTTAAAATAACGTTTTGCTAACGTTAAAAAAACTGGACATTTTAACGTTCTTGTAACGTTTCAAATAAACATTCTTATAACGTTACAAATCAACGTTGCAGGAACGTTACAAATCAACGTTCTTTGAACGTTGTATTGGTGGTAAAATTTAGGTGGAAAGAACGTTGCAGGAACGTTATGCTAACCTTAAGATAACGTTCCAGCAACGTTAAGCAAACTGGACATTTCCACGTTTTTAGAACATTTCAAATAACGTTCCCACAACCAAAAGAGAACGTTTGGAAAACGTTCTCAGAACATAATTTTGTTTGCTGGGATGTTCTTCTGGGTGTATTTGTATGTTAATCGTCTCTGTTACAGTGTGAATAGCGATTGATTGCCTCAGTCTCAAAATCAGACAGAGACGTGAGCAAGTGTGTGTAAATGGATGTTAATCAATGTGCCTGTAGATAATGTCCTAAAAAGAGCAGGCGGGTCGATAGATGCTGATTGGCTGTAAATCTGGCGAGCAGACCATCGCTCGTAATCGAGCTCTTGGGTAAAATGATTATTGGACAGAGTTTGTTGATCCACAGATTTGTCTAATTGTCATGTCAATAAAGTTTTAGTGAAATTGATTTCATTGCAACATGAGAATGACCTCAAGAATGAATGCAAAGCAAACTGAATTTACGTCATACAAACGAGAATCATTGGATTAGTTTGAACATTCAACAGTAAATACAAACAACACGAGTTGATTTGCACTTCAGAGAGTGAGTTCATGGTCAGTGTGCTTTTCCCGCTTGCCGTTTGGGGTCTGGTCTGCACTCGATCGGGCTCTGTGGTTATCATCAAGTTATCATCGAGTGTTCCCGTTTGCCGCTTGAGGTCCTGGAGTTTGCACTTTTTGGACGTTGCATTCAAACATCAAGGTGCAGTTTGACACGGTTTGCTTGCACGAGGGACTTTTTCCTGCATTTTTATTCTACTGCTTCTGTTGCAGACAATCTAGTCAGATAATTTGATCTGTCTCACTCCGGATTATGCATTTTATTCCAATAACATTATCTGTGATGATTGATATGTATATGTATATATGTGTTTTCTTGTGTTTATGTTTTGTATGTAAAGCGATTTGAGCTCTGGAAAAGCGCTATATAAATTAAACATTATATTATTATTATCTCTTAGAAAACTGTCAGTGTGGCTCTGCTTCTATCAATCATTAAATAACCATGAGTAAACACTCAACTAGATCCAGTTTTCTCTGTACAAAGAGGAAATTCGACTATATTTCTATATAATTTGACTTTTGTGGCTCCAACCATTTTTTGTGTGTGTATATGAGCATGTTTTGAAAATGCTTGCTAAGGCTGTGGCCACATATTTGAAGATTTTAAGCCCGATTTGAACCCCTGAGCGATTGGGGGATGCGACCAGATTGAAAGCTTGTCGCAAAAAATGTAATGTCCAAAAAAATTATCTTGTGTGGTGTCATTACGAATATTTAACTGCTCCTGATCAAGACAGAGTATCCCTGATCTTAAATCATAAATATAAAACATGTTTGATATTTACAACTCTTGGTCAGGCTGCCTTTGACGTGACATCCGCGATAGCCAGTGAGAGCGAGCAGATGTTGTGTGCTTCCTTAACTTACACTTGGCAGCCACAAACATACCACAAGTGGAGTACTGAGAAAAAAGATCACCCATATTCTTTTTTCTATTTTTTCCCACTGTAATAAGTGCATTATGCATGTGATATGATTTTCATCTGCAGTGGGATATGTTTTAGATTTACCACCCATCACACGTGGACACATCTGACCTGTGTGTTCTGTAGAGCAAAGAGGACAGCCTCAGGCAAATGCAAATATTAATATCTATCATTTGCATTCTGCCTGGTATAATTTCTTCAGCTCTGCTATCTTGGATTTGTAAATTTGTTTCATCTAGAAAGTCATTCATTTGCTTTACTGTGTACAATCTAGAGTCCAAATACTGCTTTATTATTTTCTATTCCTGTTAGTTCTTTTTCATTTACTGTCAGCAACCTGGAACAAGGTCATTATTTTGTCCAACATGTTGCTCAATTGTTTGCAAATTAGATGGCTTATCTGTGTTGGCTTAAGTGAGTTAAATGTTTGTCTAACATGCCCTTGCTCTCCACATAAGAAACATGTGATCCGAGCTAAAGATTGTGTAATCTTTGCCTTCATTTGTTTACTTTACATCCAAGTGGAGTGGATCTTGCTGTGCATTCAATATCTTGTGGTATATCGCTGAAAAGACATAACATGCTTGATATCTGGATGTTTCAGACCGAGTGGAATCATTTTTATTGGTGCTGTTAATCTGCCATATCTTTCAAGAACACCTTGAATAGTTTCGTTCTTAACCATGGTAACCACAAATTAACCATGGATTTGCTACAATATAGTTTATGGTATTTGTAGTAAAATTATTGTTATACAAATAGTTGCCTATCAGTCTGACAAAAAAAATCATAGTTAACACACTTTAACCATTAATTTTCGTAGCCTATGCGTTCACAATTGTTTGCAATGCAAGCAAGTTGCAATGAGTTATTTAGCTAACTTTTTATACATGCAAATAAAACTAGTGAATTATACAAATTTACAAAATAATCTCAGTGGGCGCGATGCCATTTTGTCTGATGACTGAAGCCTTTTAGTCTGAGGCATGACGCCTTTTCATTGTACGACTGAGATGTGAGGATGCCCTAAAATGTACACCGTACTCCTGTCTTACAGCGTCTTTATTATTTTACAGGGGAGCAAAACCGATTCAAAAACTGGTTTCAAAGATGTATGTGTTTACTTTTGTTGAGTTACTGAGAAAGACTTTCTTAATACATATTCAGTAGGGTTATGTTTTCAACATAAGAGAGACAAATATGTGAATGTGAAGTGAAATATGATAAAATATACATGTGAAAAGCGTTCATTAATGTTGATTGTTATTGGATGAGAAATGCTCAAATGTGCGTTTGTAACTGGAAGTTATCTAGGACCAAATAGCGACGTACATGTAATTGCATGAAGCAAAATGCTATATTCATTTGTGACAGTCTAAAAATGAGGTTAATGTCTTGTGAATTTTATGGTGACGTAAAATACATGATGTTTGACTGAAAATCCTGTAAAAGGTGAATGTATTGTGTTTGATAGTAATATGTTACAGAACTGAAGACACAAATAACTTGTGAAAGGTCTTTATTGTAATGTAACTGTCTTTACTGAAAAAAAAAAGTTTTACTAAGAAGCAAATAATGGTTGTTCTGTAAAGTTAATGAAAAAAGAAATGTGAAGTTCACACACTGAAAATAACTGCTCCAATAAATAATTTATTAAATAAAGCTGAGAGGAAGCTGTTACAAAGAGAATGTTTTTGTATTTATACACTAAATACACCATCAGGGTTGAATGAGGATTTTGATATTAAAAGTTTTTTATAAGGATTTATTTAATTGCTATTTTTTAATAATTTAAATTTTGTTATTTTTATATCTGTATATGTACACACACTGATGTCCAATTGATGTCGAGAAAAAACATTGACATCAATTTGACGTCCAATTGCAACTGTTAATTCTTTTAAATCAAGGCTAAAGAATTTACTGTTTGCCTCTGCCTTGTATTAATTGGAATAAGTATTAATTTATTACACTGCACTGTAACTTTTACTCTCCTGTTTTATCTTGTTTTTATTTTCAATTTAGCTCTTTTAAAGCATTTTCAAATGTTGCTGTTATGTTTTATGTAAAGCCCTTTGAATTGCCTTGTTGAAATGTGCTAAACAAAATAAACTTGTATTGCCAAATTCAAAACTCATATTTGCATATGATAATGATCTAAATATTTAAAAAAAAATGTGGCTTTCATAACAACTAACAATAGGTTGAACAGGTTTCATTTTTAATCACTTGTATTTAGATAATTAGAGAGTTTAATGGCACAGTACACGCATGTTAATCTAACTACAACATGTTTTACTCAGAGTCTGCACTGTTACCCGATAAAATGTCACGGTTTCTACACATGATAACAAATAATGTATAAAGTGTCAAAAAAACATGCACAGACAAATCCAAATAAAACCCTGTGGCTCGTGACGACACATTGATGTCCTAAGACATGAAACGATCGGTTTGTGTGAGAAACCGAACAGTATTTATATCATTTTTTTTCCCTCTAAAACACCACTATGTCCAACTGCCTCGAGCATCCAGTTGGTGAGGTCTGAAAACGCGCTCTGATGCTGGAAGTGGTCTCGCATGTATACTTAAATGAGTGTGAGAGATCACTTCCGTTATCAGAATGCGTTCAGACCTCACACACCGGATGCTCAACATTTCACATGCGCAGGTAATTCAATTTCGTTTTCTTTGGCAGCGCAGCATCCAGTGGCTATTCATGCTTGCTAGTGTGGAAGATAAAATTCTCCTGACCTTTTACAATCAGTGTCCATTGCTTTGGAACACTGGGAGAAAACACAGATATTAGACAAAAGATGGGCTCTCTCCTGCTTGTGTCCTACGTTCCTCTCAAAGCGGGATACGTCAAAACATTTATCTTTGTGGGGGAATATAATTAAACTTGGCTTACTTCCAAAACTTTGTAATTTCTATTGCTTTCCATGTTCAAGGACTTTGCCTATTGTTTTAACGTTTGAGTCCCATCAAAAGCGTAATTTTTGATTGTTAATTCCTGTATAACTTTCAGCATAACTGACGATAGTTGGCCCTTTACTACTAGGAGAAAAAAAGGTCAATGTTTTGTTGCACTTTTCCAAAAACAAAAAATTCTGAAAGTAAGCTATCAGTTTCAATGCAATACTGTCACGTTTTCTGTTTGTCTATAGTTTGCTTTTGATTGGTTTTCATGTCCTACCTGTCCTCAGTTTCTTTGGCTACGCTTACACTGCAGGTAAATGTGGCCGAAATCAGATTTTTTTTTGCCCACATGTGACTCATACAGTATCTGTTTCCCCATGACAGTGTGAACAGTATAAACCACATGGAATCTGATCTTTTCAATTCTGATTTGTGCCACTTTCATGTGTGGTACTAAATCCGATACAGGTCAGATGTTTTGTAATGTGACCGCAGTGTGAACAGCCATATCGGAACAGTCTTTAACGCCTTGAACTTGCAGTTTGATGTGTCCAAGAATGCATTAAATCGAAACGGTTAAATTAAAACTAAATTAAATCAAAACAGACTTATGATTTTATTTTATTTTTTTAGATTTATTTTTGCCGTTTTTGCCTTTATTATGATAGGACAGTGATCAAACAGGAAGGGAGGTGGGAGAGAGAGAGAGAGAGGGGGACGGGATCGGGAAAGGACCACAAGCCGGGAGTCGAACTCGGGTCGCCAGAAACGCATTGGCGCTACATGTCGGCGCGCTGCCCATGAGGCCATCGGTGCCGACAGACTTATGATTTTATGACATTTTATTTATGTAGATACAGAAATTTTGTATTTTATTTTACTTTTCTTTTTGTCAGCGTTGAAAACTCCAACAGTCTTCCTTAATTTGACAGACATATTGCTCATTTTTTCCTCATCCTTGTGATGCATCTTTGAACTATGGATAAACGGTGCTTTAACAGAAGCAACAACACGAACACGGACACTGCGTATAGGCTAATTCTGTCATGTGACCGCACATTTACCCCTTTTCTCAATTTTTGTTTTCCAAAGTCATTTGTGCGAAATAAGTGAAAAAGATTGTATCGTAGTTTGAGACATTTTAGTTATATATAACATTTTTAAATGCTAAACCTTTTTTCGCAAAAAAAGCCTTGGATGGAAACCTGGTTATTGTCTTTATTTTTCATATTGCCTGCGCATAATTTTGCTGGCTTCTGAGATAGATCACCCTATAAATAAATGCGTAATCACTTACTTTAATGCCCTCCATGTTTACTTCTGTTGTGTGTGTTGCCAAGTCTGTGATTTTCCTGCATAATTGGGTTACTTTTTCACTGTTGTTTTGCAACTCCGTGGGTTGAAGCGACCGTACTTACCTGATATTTTACCCCCAGAATGCCCTAAATAATAATAACTGACATGATCCATGATAACATGATATTTTTAGTGATATTTGTGAATTGTCTTTCTAAATGTTTTGTTAGCATGTTGCTAAAGTACTGTTAAATGTGGTTAAAGTTACCATTGTTTCTTGCTGTATTCACGGAGACAAGACTGTCGTTATTTTCATTTTTAAAGGTGCCCTAGAACTTCTTTTTAAAAGATGTAATATAAGTCTAAGGTGTCCACTGAATGTGTCTGTGAAGTTTCAGCTCAAAATACCCCATACATTTTTTTTAATTCATTTTTTTAACTGCCTATTTTGGGGCATCAACTATGCACCGATATATAGGTTACGGCCCCTTTAATTCTCGTGCTCCCCCACCCCCGGAGCTCGCGCTTACCTTGAACAGCATAAACACAGTTTACACAGCTAATATAACCCTCAAAATGGATCTTTACAAGATGTTCGTCATGCATGCTGCTTGCATACATCGGATCATGTAAGTATAGTATTTATTTGGATGTATTACATTTGATTCTGAATGAGTTTGAGGCTTTGCTGCGTGGCTAAAGCTAACATTACACACTGTTGGAGAGATTTATAAAGAATGAAGTTGTGTTTATGCATTATACAGACTGCAAGTGTTTAAAAATGAAAATAGCGACGGCTCTCTTGTCTCCGTGAATACAGTAATAAACGATGGTAACTTTAACCATATTTAACAGTACATTAGCAACATGCTAACGAAACATTTAGAAAGACAATTCACAAATATCACTAAAAATATCATGTTATCATGGATCATGTCAGTTATTATCGCTCCATTTGCCATTTTTCGCTATTGTTCTTGCTTGCTTACCTAGTCTGATGATTCAGCTGTGCACAGATCCAGACGTTAATACTGGCTGCCCTTGTCTAATGCTTGAACATGGGCTGGCATATGCCAATATTGTTGAGATTCGCCTGTTCTTCGGAGGTCTTTTAAACAAATGAGATTTATATAAGAAGGAGGAAACAATGGAGTTTGAAACTCAGTGTATGTCTTTTCCATGTGCTGAACTCTTGTTATTCAGCTATGCCAATATAAATTCAATATTTAATTCTAGGGCACCTTTAAACACTTGCAGTCTGTATCATAAACACAACATCATTCTTTATAAATCTCTCCAACAGTGTGTAATGTTAGCTTTAGCCACAGAGCACCATCAAACTCATTCAGAATCAAATGTAAACAACCAAATAAATACCATACTTACGCGATTAGACATGTTGCATGACGAACACTTTGTAAAGATCCATTTTGAGGGTTATATTAGCTGTGTGAACTTTGTTTACGTTGTTTAAGGCAGACGCGAGCTCGGGGGCAGAGAGCGTGAGCAATTAAAGGGGCCGCAGCCTGAATCGGCGCATATTTAATGATGCCCCAAAATAGGCAGTTAAAAAATTAATTTAAAAAAATCTATGGGGTATTTTGAGCTGAAACTTCACAGACACATTCAGGGGACACCTTAGACTTATATTACATCTTTTGAAAACACGTTCTACGGCACCTTTAAGTCACTTACATTTTAGGAGCAATAGTGACCGTTTTTCTTCTATTTCAGCAATAAAAATATAGTTCCAAACATCAGAACCACATCCTCTCACAGCAATTAACACTCAGTAGTGTCGCATTACTGAATGATTCAACATTTTGAAAAAAATTGGTTGAGTCAAATTTTCAGTGCCCATTCATAAACGACTTCCTTATTCTGGAATAAATCAGCTGTTTGAATGAATCATTTTACAGAATTAATCAATGGCTCACTCATTACACGGTCATTTGCCGCCACCTACTAGTGGCAATTGTTAAACTTTGGGCCAAATACAATCCAATATACATACGTTTATGTCATTGTAAAGCCTATTTTTTTGCTGTTTGCAACAAGCCAAAGCACGTTACTGTATGTTGTTCGGGAAGACCAATCCTCTTGTGTAAATAAACAAGCCAATGCACATTGGCATGCAAGGAAATAAAGCTTACCATTTAATGCTTTTGTAGTTTTTTCAGTGTACTTGATTTAATTTTTCAATTGTTTCTTTCAACAGATTGATGCATCTGTAATACTACTGATGTCAGAGACAGAGCTAGCCAAACACATTCCCTGTTACTGGGACAGAGTGGCAACTGTGGCAATCATTCCCTGGAAAATACAGACAGCTAAAGTAACTTGTTTGAGAGATTAAAGAAACAAGTATGTACTACAAGTGGCCAAGAAGAACACCGACAACAGATTTCCAAAAAATATGCTGGAAATATGCTCATCAACATCATTTCGTCTGAAGAACATCTGGATGTCACGCATGATCACATTCTCTGTTCGCATCTTATAATTCGTGGACATCCCCCATTTTGCAGCACACTCAGGGTTGCTGTTAATGTGTTCTGCCTTGAGCAAGATGATTCTATGTGAAAATCCATCTGTCCACCCTTTAATACAGATTCCATGTGGTTTGAGTTTATCATAAGAATCTACTTGCCAAATATAATTGGGTCCTTGAGAAAAGTTTTGCCGACATGAACTTTCTGGATCAAGCTCTTTTAAAATCATTCGAACATCCTCTTTTTCTGCACGTATATCATTTTCCAGGCATTTTGTACGCATCCAGCGGTATCCGTGGAGGTGTCCTGGACATAAGAAGTCATGGGCATGAGAAACGGATGTCGTTCCCTCAACATAGGATCTCGAGGTCACAACTTTACATCACATGGACAAAACATAAGGATGTCATTATACCTCGCCAAAACGATCCCGTGGCCATGACTTGTCACATTCCCAAGAGTAAATATGTCATGGCCATGATAAAACTAAGTGAACCGAACATGTCATGAGTAAGGTATGGTGACCTGAAGGGGACATCACAGTTGTTGAAATCTGAATGCAAAAAAAGTCTATTATTTATATGAAATGTTACTGCATTTATTTTGAATTTATTACCAACATACATGGATAAATCAGATATGAGCAATTTAGAAAATAACAAAAAATATTAAAAACATTTTTTTCCTAAGATACGCCATCTCAGTATGTAAATTATAATAAAATTATTGCTAACCATTTCTCTCTCAATTGAAAGTGTTGGGAGTAGCGCATTACAACAGTAATATATTACTTTTTGCTGTAATACAGTAATATAATGCATTACTAATAAAATTTGGGTAATATTATACTCGTTACAATCTCAGTAACGCACGTTACAACAATGCATTTTAACCTGAAATTAATTTGTTAGTTTTTTAACCTGAAATTAGGTGTTTTATTTTTTACCAACACCGCAAGACATTCCAGCACTACAGACAAAAATCTGCGGGTAAAATGTGAGATGGACATAGCTACTCCCATTATTTTTGGAGAAATATTCAAGTCCGATATTGCAATTATGTGCAGCACTGAGGGAACTTTCTAGAAATAACATTCGAAAAAACACCTAGACCGGTGCCACGATAACACTAAAGATAACCGAGAGAACTTCAGAGAACTACATTTTAGCATGTTATGCCATCATATTTCTGTGGTTCTTTTGGTGATAGTAATGCAGAAGTAGTGTAACGCATTATAATTCAGAGACAGTAATATTAATGTAACTAACAACTTTCAAATGACAGTAACTAGTAATATATAACATAATACATTTTGGAAGTAACTTACCAAACTCTGTCGATTGACTTTGTATTGTTTGAAGTTGCCCCCTTGTAATTTCTGATTTATAACAAACAAACAGAACAATGTCTAAAAGCTGCTATGTGACAGGGTGTGCAGCAAACAAGCTAAAAAAAACCCAGTACAAGTTTTTATAAGCTGTCAACCCAAAAAAACAAGCGTTTAAGGACACAAAAGTCAAGTCAAGTCACCTTTATTTATATAGCGCTTTTTACAATGCAGATTGTGTCAAAGCAGCTTTACATTGATAACTGGTACATAATTTTGGCTGCACAGCAGCTCTTCAAGAATAGTGTCAATGCAGGCAGATCAAAGCACTGTTGAATAAATGTCAAGAATACTGTTGAATATCGAATGTTAAGTCAAATCTCAAGTGTCCCTAACTAAGCAAGCCAAAGGCGACAGCGGCAAGGAACCCAAACTCCAACAGGTGACATCAGGGGAACGTAATCAGCGACAGGAAATATAATATATAAAACTGACATTTGGATATTTGACTTACCAGTGACTAAAGGCCCTTTCACACCAGACGCGTAACGGAAAAGCGAAACGAAAAAGCGAATAGTATGTATTTCAACAAAATATTTCTAAACTGCTCAGGACAAACAACATGGACACTTCATCATCCAGTGAAGGCGAGCTTTTCATTTATTTTTTTCAAAGACCGAAAAGAAGTTTTTGGGTTCACCCAGTCTTAATGAATAGAGAGTCAAGTCAAGTCAAGTCAAGTCAAATTTATTTATATAGCGCTTTTACAATTGGTAATTGTTTCAAAGCAGCTTTACATATTAGAAGCACATAAAAAAGGGAAGTGGTTAAAAATAAGCTGTACAAACAAGCGTGGTAATATGTAACATATACAAGATGGTGCTACATTAAGCCAATGTCGGCTGACTCCCAGGGGTGGAAAAAACCCCCTAGGAGAAAAACCCAGCGTGCTAACACTGGGAAAAAAGTCCTAGGAGGGAAAAAACCCCTTGGAAGATATATATAATATATGTAAATGGATATGGAGATCAAAATCTAAATTATACATTTTATTATAGAGATTAAAAATAGATTATATATAAATATATGTAAGCGGATACGGGGATTAAAAATCAGAATTATAGATGCAGCCAGAACTGGATCTGTAGGCCCATTGTCTCCTGGGCTACATTGTAGGCAGGTCCAGACACAGGTTCTCCATCTGATCTGGATACGGCCTGGATCCAGCACCCGGCAAACCTCAGGATAAGCAGAGAGACAGATATTAGCGTAGATGCCATTCTTATTCTGATGTACAGGTATATCTAGTGTTATAGGAAATGTTCTCAGTTCCGGCCGACCTAATTATTGCAGCGTAACAATCCTTTAACGGATTTGAAAAATGTTAATGTATTGATAATGTGTTATGTGTATGCAAGAGCAAAGAGATGTGTTTTTAGTCTAGAGTCTGAGGGGGAGTACGCTAATCTGGTACAGGAGCTAAAACTTTATCATGGCCGGTTCCGTACATACTTTCGAATGTCCGTGGGACAATTTGAGGAGCTCCTCCAGACAGTGGCACCGCTTCTGACGAGACAAACCACAAACTTCAGGGAACCAATCGATCCGGAGCAGCGTTTAGCAGTCTGCTTAAGGTGAGCTGTCCTCTTAATATCAAGTCACTGATTGTCATGTTCAAGTGTTGATATTACGATTTCCAGTCACAATGTAAACATTTAGGTGCCACAGTCGTGCTGACGGCAACACATTCACTTTCCATAGTCACTGACACAGGTTAAAAAAAAGTTTTACCTCAAAAGGTTATGTTATCCTTGTCTATAGCCTACAGCGATTTGCATGTACTCCCACAGGAGCTGTAATCTCGTGAGAAATGCGATACCTAAAAAGAGCTCCACTATATACTATGTGCTATTTGACTGACTGAAAGACATCTTTTCTAAAGTTTTTTTTTCTTGGATTCATATCTAAATGTTATGAAATCACAATTATAACAATAAAGTATACTTTTTGTCAAAGTTTAGTATTTTTTGTAATGAAAAAAAAAAATCAGTTTTTCAATATTTTTTACATTATGAGAAATTGGACAAAATTCATCCTCAAAAAAAAAAAAAAACATTTTGAAAAACTTTTGACAAAAAGTATTTTTTATTGTTATAATTGTGATTTCATAACATTTAGATATGAATCCAAGAAAAAAAAACTTTAGAAAAGATGTCTTTCAGTCAGTCAAATAGCACATAGTATATAGTGGAGCTCTGCAGCATCTACTGGTAAAAGTGATAGTTTTTTTTTTTTTTTTACTTTTATAACTGCATTTTCCAAAAGATGGGCAAAAATCTCACACTAATCCATGTCAAATTATCCATGTTATCTCCATGAATGAAAGTTAGAAATGTGGGTCTTTTATAAAGTGAAATTTTACATAAAAAGCTGTTACAATTATTTTGTTACAAAATTACATTTTGTAACCTGGGGTCTCTGGAGACCCCAAAGACCCTGAGTGTGACTTTTTTTTTTTTGTACACCAACATAAAAACAAAATATCACTCCAATTTATTTATTTATTTTTTTGTAGATCTAAAAAAAAAAAAGTGTTAACAACTGTACAAAGTTTCATGTCATTTGGACAATGAGAACATTTTTTTTTTTATTTTACCAAATGTCCTTTGGGGTCTAAAAAGACCCCAAAGACCCTATAAGGGTTAAATAAACATTTACAAGGTACTTTAGTTTTCTAAACAAGGTAGCGAAGGTTACACAAATAACACACAATGACAGGATATAACTGAATCAAATCATCACAGGAGACCCAGGAACAGTTTTACATTTTATTGTTAATCACATGTCTGAACAACTATTTTTTACTATTGATAAAATATGGTTTATTTATACTATCTACTAATCAATTCTCCTCATTTATTTTCCTCAGATTCCTTAGCACTGGGGATTCTTTCACCACCATAGCCGCCAGTTTCCGCCTTGGAATTTCCACGGTGTCCAACATTGTGAAGCAAACCTGTGATGTCCTCTGGGAGACCTTAAAAGACACCTACATGCCAGTCCCCAATGAGGAGCTCTGGAAGACAACTGCCCTGAGATTTTCTGAAAAATGGAACTTCCCCAATTGTATCGGTGCTTTGGATGGGAAGCACATTGCGATTCAGGCACCAGCTAATTCTGGCTCCCAGTTTTTCAATTATAAGGGCACCTTTTTCTGTGGTTCTGCTTGCCTTGGTTGATGCTGACTACCGCTTCCTAGTGGTGGATGTAGGGGCATCAGGCAGCAATAGCGATGGTGGAATATTTTCCAATTCTTTATTGGGACATGCCCTAAATACTGGGACTTTAAACGTTCCAGAGCCTTCTCATCTGCCATCTGCACCAGAGCTGGGGGCGTTACCGTTTGTTATTGTTGCAGATGAGGCATTCCCTCTGAAAACTTTTTCTCCTCCGTCCCTACCCTGGAAGACGTCTGCCAGATGACCAGCGTGTGTTCAACTAACGGCTCTCCAGGGCTCGACGTGTAGTTGAGAATGTTTTTGGCATTCTCAGCCAGTGCTGGAGAGTCTACCAGCGCCGTCTGCAAGTGGCTCCAGAGACAGCCGACAGCATTGTGAAGGCAACTTGCATCCTGCACAACTTTCTGCGAAGGGCCAATGGGAACCACGGTGCAGAGCCGGACAGTTCTGATGGCGCAGAGGGCAGTGAGCTGGTTGACAAGGCCTTCGAGGGAACAAGGCATCAGCTGAGGCACTGAGGGTGCGGGACACATTCAGACGTTATTTTAACTCACCTGCGGGCCAAGTTCCTTGGCAGGTTTCTCATGTGAACCGAGGTCTCCCTCAATGACATGGCTCTGATTTATTTCTGAACACAGGAAAACTGTTGCATTAAATGGATTCACAACGATAAGCACACTGTATGTGCCTCCAAAGCTGCATTTAACAAAGCACACAACAGCACGCTTATCATTGTGAATCCATTTTATACAAGTTTTCCTTTTCTATTGAAAACCCCAGTTCTTAAAGGGATAGTTCACCCAGAAATGAAAATGTGATGTTTATCTGCTTACCCCCGGGCATCCAAGATGTAGGTGACTTTGTTTTTAAAGTGTAACACAAATGATGATTTTTAACTCCAACTGTTGCAGTTTCGTGTCTTAAGACATCAATGTGCCATCACGAGCCACAGGGTTTAATATGGATTTGTCTGTGCATGTTTTTTTTTTACTCTGATAGCTGATGCTAGTAGAGTTGGAGTTCAAAATCATCATTTGTGTTCTACTGAAGAAACAAAGACACCTACATCTTGGATGCGCTGGGGGTAAGCAGATAAACATCACATTTTCATTTTTGGGTGAACTATCCCTTTAATTGAATCCCTTTTAAAGTATATAAAAGATCAAAAGTTATTTTATGTTATATATTTTCCATTGTAGTTCATATAGGCTAGGGCTGCACGATTTAATCACATGCAATTGTCATGCGTGTCTCGTCAGAAAAGCCGGTTCTGTGATTAGCGGTAAATGTCCATCACCTGCTTTCAAATGGAGCGGCACTTAATATACAGAGCCGTAGTTTGCGGACAAGCTACGCAATATCGCGTTCATAATCGAAGGCGATTCATCTGCGATTATGAACGCAATATTGCGCAGCTTGTCCGCGAACTACGGCTCTGTATATTAAGTGCCGCTCCATTTGAAAGCAGGTGATGGACATTTACCGCTAATCACAGAACCGGCTTTTCTGACGAGACACGCATGACAATTGCATGCGATTAATCGTGCAGCCCTAATATAGGCCTATAACTTTCTACGGGGTTGCAGAATTATTTAGTCCAACTGAGATGTTCCAAAATTCCTGGTGGCGCAGGTGGCCCTGAAAAAAACGTAAACATAACATGATTACTTTTTATTGTTCAAAGTAAATCATCTGAGTTTGCCTGTTAAATGTACATGTATTTCATGAAAGTAAATCTTATATTTGTATACTGAATCATTTAAGACCTTTAAAGCCAGTGAAAAAACACCAATGTCTTGATTATTATTTATTTGTTGAAATGTATAACTTAACAAGAACAGACAGAACTTTTATGAGGACACAAAATAAGAATAACTGACAACACAATATTTATAAAAAAAAAAAACAAAAAAAATAAAAAAAAAACTTATAGGACAGTGTACGCTGACGTAGACGGAAGGCTAAACTCCACCTCATGAAGCATCTCCTGCATTTTAATTTTTAGCCAGGACTGTCGCTCTGGAGGCAGCCTTCTCATGGCTGGGGCCAGGCTCATTAAAAAATAATAGGTATCATCTTTCTCCTCTCGCTCCCTGACTTTCTGCTCCTCCCTGGCCTCTTTCCTCGCTAAATAATCCTCAAAAAATCCTTAGATTTTCTTTTCTGAGGAGGTGGACAGGAAGGCTCTCCCTCGCTCTCAGATGTGCCCTGACCTGCATCATCTACCACCTGCTGCTCCTCCTCAAAATTGCTACAGACCCTGTTCAAAAGCATTCTGTAAACTTTCCTGTGCCACCTCATTGTACAAACTCTGCATTATTTTTCAACTTCATTGCTGTATTTGAAAGAACTTGAAAAAAGAACAAGCTTATAAATCTGAATAACTGAACAGGCTAAAGCTACCTTCTGAAAGAAGTAGAAGCCTCAAGGAAGCTCATGCACTCCATATACTTCCACCTCTTCCTCTGTTTTCCAGCCTGTCCACTTTTAGTTTCCTTTTCCTCTCTCCTTTTCCTCACATAGGTGTCCCTGAGGTTTTTCCACAGTTTTTTTGCGTCCTCAACTAAAACAGTGCGTTTTGTAATGTCAATTAGACACATAAAGTTAACAAGTCAAAGTCATTTGACTAGAAAATAAAGCTATCACACAAAGAATGTATAGTATTAGCAGGCCTAAATAGTCTCACTAAATTTTCAAAGTAAACACGATCTCTGTCTCTATCTCTGACGATAATAGTGTTAGCTTTATATCCCAAATGTAGTCTAGCCTGCTAGCCTACTACAGCACAGGACTATACAATGACAAATAACTATCAAACAACATACTTACAATCGTGATAGCCGAGTTGGTTGGCAATGCTACGCCACACATTGTCTTTCATATCGTTGTCTTTGTAGTTTTTGTTAGTTTTGTCAAACAAAACGGGATGCGTCGACACACAAGCAATCAGATGATCCGCCATTGTTGCTGTGACGTCGCCTTTGTTTCCTTGTATTTGATTGGTTGAAGCCTTTTCTGTCGCCTCGAAAGTGGAAAAAAATCGACATCGAAGCGAAAAAAATAAACGTCGTTTTTTCGCAGCAGCACATTCGCGTTCGGTGTGGAAGCACTCATTACACAAGCAGCTGATCAAAAAATAAAACCATCGCGCGAATAATTTGCGCGTCAAAATCGCGTCCAGTGTGAAAGGACCTTAAATGTTTACTGCACACGTAGGCATAGTGAGTGTCAGGAGCCCACAATTTACCCATTCTTCCTGCTGATGCGTCACGTCTTATTGCCTGTATCCACTTTTGTGTCCTTAAAGGCTGGCTTTTACGGTTCAGTAGCTTATAAAAACTTAGTTCTAGGTTTTTTTTGCTTGTTCGCTGTACACAGCATCACACAGCAGCTTTAAGGCATGTTCCTTTTTTTTGGTATAACTCAGAAATGACGAGGCTGCTTCAAAAAAACGCAATACAAAGTCAATGGAGGCAGTTGAATTGTTATTGTTATTAAAGCAATAGCCTACTATCAGATTTGTTGAAATCACTGCCTGTGAATAAAACATTACAGAATTATAAATAAATTCTTAAAAAAAAGGATGAATGATCCACAGGTAACACATATAGTAGTCACCTTAGCAGCTAGTAACAGCTGTCATTTAAAATGCAGAAACATGTAAATTAAATATTAGAAACATTAAACATTATTTGATAAACTCTGCAGGAAAGAGGACCTTGAGGACCAGAGCTGACTGGTTTCAAATACGCTGATCTGCTCCTGAGCATCAGAAATTCATACATCTATTATAATTGCCCCACTTTTTGGTCATAAGTTACCATGTTAGTATTCCTTTGTTGTAACAAATTAAAGAAACTATCATTTCTAATATCATTTTTATTGGTATATACAACAGTTCTTTCTGGTTCTCGAATTTGATTGGCAGATAGGTCTTTCCAGCCATCAGAGCCATAGAGAGAGAGAGTTGCGACAACTCCATAGACTCCAATGGAACGGTTTTTTACAGCAATGGCGGCTCGTGGAGCCTCTCAATAGTTCCCGGAAGTAGCAGCCGCGCCGTAGAGTTACAGCAGAACAGACCGTTTGTGATGTACTTTTAAAAGGTAAGCCGTTTAAATTATAAGATTTTATATTATCAGTACATATGAATCAAATTAACTTGTGTATTAAAGCATGCTAGCTGATATTGCTCACTAAATAAATAGTTTCAGGGGATGTTATCAGATAGTAGATTAGATAATAGATTAAAACAGCTTTATTCATCATCGTGTAATTAGAGAAAAAGGCTTCTCAACGGAGTTAAATATAACTTTGGGGCCTGTGGTGGGCGAAAGTGGTAAAATGAGAATATCCTTATTCCTTATTAATTGTACAACCCAGGTGAAAAAATACTATAGTAAACAGTATAGTGTTTTTGAACCATACTATAGTAAATTGTAGTATACTGTATATATTATAGTATTTACAACATGTTGTTAATGAATGCTACAGCATACTGCAGTATAGTGAACTGATAAACTGTAATAAATACTGTAGTATACTTTAGTTCTTTACTACAGTATACTGTAGTGTATATTGTAGTATAATATACCCTAAAGTTGTAAAAAACTTAGTACAGTATTGGGTAACATAATTTGTTTATATTACTATAGTTGTTATATTATTACAGCAACTATAGAATTACCACAACAAATTAATTCAAGTACTTTACTATAGTATGGTTCAAAAACACTATGGCATTTACTATAATTTACTATAGTATTTTTTCACCTGGGAATAAAGAAAAAAAATCCTTATTTTAGAATTTATATTTGAGAATGTATACATTGTGATTCTGTTGACTGTCTATTATGTGTCAGCTCAGCTGATTTTTGGATTGATGGGGAGAGGGAAGTTTATAAGTGAGATTAAAAAAAACATCGCTTAAAAGCAGCAGCAGCAAAAAAAAAAAAAAAAAGATATATATATATATATATATATATATATATATATATAGATAGATAGATAGATAGATAGATATACTAGGCTAAATGGGAAATCATACTAAATACCAAAACTGTATATTATATACTACTACTGTATTTAATTTCTCCCATTTTGTTTCCTTTTATTTTGCTTTCCATACAAGCACAAAGGGGATTCAGATCCTGAAGACTCCATGCAATGATGCTGTACCCTCACCGCCAGTCTCTGCTCCTTGGATTTTGCAAGCTTTTCCTTGCTCCTTATTTTTAATAAACCTTTAATAAACATAAAATTTCCGTGTTGTTTTTTGTTAAAAAAGGGCAGATACACCTATATATGAACACAATCTTTAGTTCTATTTAGATTGCTCCTGCTGACTTGAACATAACTTTCTCCTTTCCGTGTAACCATGCATTCATACTGCTTTCTCTGAACAACTGGATCATCCTCATGCAGCACTGCAAACCATAGCGGAGACTACAAGAACATGTAGGAAAGGACAGACGAAATGCTTGACATGCAGTTTATTATAAATTTATAAATCCATTGTACTAAATCAGTGCAAAAGTCACACGTGTGTATAATCATGTTTTATTTTAGAATTGAATATATTGTGTATGAATGTATGTAGTAATAAGTAAGTGAATGGGGTTCATAAGAATTGTTAACATTAAGATTAATTAAATTTCACTTAATTAAATTTTACATTTCACTTATTTGCAATGGGTTTTTAAGGCAATCACCTGTCACCTGCAGGTCTCCTGTCCCTGTGAAACCATAGTGAACATGACATGATTGCCCTTAACTAAAAACATAAAAATACTTCAAAACAACTGCAACGCGATCTTTAAACAAGATAATGTTAGCCAGAATTATGTTAACAAGGCAGGCAACGCTGGTTGACAACACTAATCCTCAAATATTAGCAGGTTTTTATCTTTTAAAAACAACATTGCTGTAACTACATACACATACATGTCGGTGTATTACATAAATATTGTAAACCGATGCATTTATTGACTACAAATTACCAAAAATCACGGTTCTGTCTCTCTAACCCTATCATTTTGAATTGCCGCCGACGCACTTCCTGGAACTATCTGAAGGCTACACGAATCATGTGACGATCAAGTGTTTTGAACTTCCGTTGTCGCAACTCTGTCTCTCTATGGCTCTTCCAGCCATGTGATATTCTACCAGTATCTGGAACCACTGGAACCGTTTCTCCATTTGAATCACTCTGCTGTCAGCATTCTCCCAGCGACTGTCATGGCAGACGAGCAAACAAACCATATTTGTATAGATACTACTGTTATTTTCTAACAGAATGTAGTTTAAAGAGTTTTTTGTAGGTGAGAATATAGTTATTTAAACCTAAGATGTGCTATTTATATGTAAACGTAGCGCCTATTTGAAAATTTGTTTAGATGCTTTTGGAGATGTGAGCTCCAGGTCGTCAGCAACTGTTCAGTGCTCATGTACCCGCAGAGAACAGCTTCATTTCCGCCAGTCCTTTGGGAATTTGCCGCTGGCTCTTACGTAGATAGTTTAAATATGAGGTATAATTCGTTTTGGGTACATCAAACAGGCAATTTTTGGTCTTGTTAATCTATTACTTATTCCAGAGCTAATAGATTTGTCTTGAGGGTTATATTAAGTTTCATAACTTTATATTTACATTGAAATTAAACCCTGTACTAGAGTCCTGCTTTTGTACGTTTGACTGAACTGTTTGCTTGTGTTTATTGCCTATTTTACTTCTTATACTGTTATAATGGCTATTGTTGGCTATTGTTAATTTAAATATTATTGTTCAATAAATAATATTTTATATAAATAACATGCCATATTTTTTGTTATTGAGAAGAGTCCATTAGTGATTTCGACTTCAGTGAAATTTACATTAATACTCCATGAGATGGCATCAAAGACTGTCTTTATGATTGAGTCAGTCAGTCGCAAAGACTTTTATATTGAAATGGACTGAAACAAGGAAACATCTTACTAGACGCAACTGACAAATGCAATGACTAGCACTGTCATGGGAATGTCTTAAATGTTTAAAAGGACAAAGACAAAGATATTGCTTTCCTCAGCGGACATTCAAACTGATTTTGTGATTATGAATATAAGATTGACCTGAAGAATATAAGCTAGATGTAGGTAATACGCTCGTTCCTTTATTACTATTACTCCTTTATTACGAGTACTGACTACTCATGTCATATTGCTCATATTTCAAACATGAAATAAACATACAATTATTACGCACTATTGCCACTTGTTAGTTAACTAATTACTGTTAAAGCAATAGCCTATAACAAATACATCTACTAATGCAAACTTTTAAATGCTTTTAAAGGTGACATACATGGAAACGACTTATGTATCAGACGTGTTGTAAGGCGATGTTCCTGGAAACAGCCAATGTATAAGACGGCATGCATGGAAATAACATATGTATCAGGCGTCTTGTAAGGCGACGTTGCCGTCAAGTATACGTTTATACAGTGATGTCACCGTGACGTTGCTGCCGGTCAGTCAGCTGCAGTCCGTATAAATCGCATTCAGAAATCGACATGGACTGATGCCGACAGAAGGGAAGACTGCTCCTTCTCCTGGATAGCTTTAGAAGTGGCACATTTTGACTCTCGAAGTCCTGGAGTTTGTGCTCATTTGGACTCTGTGGTGTTTGCAGTGCAGTTTGACGTGGGTTGCTTGGTGTGCTGTTCCATGAGGTACTTCTTTGGTTGCTGTATTTTTACTCTACTGCTCCTGCTGCTGTTGTGGGGAAAAATCATCCCTTTCTTACAAATGAAGCTCAAGAGTTCTGAAGTTCCAGAAGTCAAAATGACACTTTATTGAGCAAATCAACAAAGCCAAGATATCTGCAGGACATCTGAATGTCTTTGTTTGAGTCCCCATCTTTATACCTTTTTCTTATCAGCTGCCCTAGAATCAAAAATTGAATTTATCTTGGCATAGTTGAATAACAAGAGTTCAGTACATGGAAATGACATACGTTGAGTTTCAAACTCCATTGTTTCTTCCTTCTTTTGTAAATCTCATTTGTTTAAAAAACCTCCGGAAAACAGGCGAATCTCAACATAACACCGACTGTTACGTAACAGACGGGATCATTATATGTACACCCCAATATTTGCATATGCCAGCCCATGATCAAGGCATTAGACAAGGGCAGAACGTCTGGATCTGTGCACAGCTGAATCATCAGACTAGGTAAGCAAGCAAGAACAATAGCGAAAAATGGCAGATGGAGCAATAATAACTGACATGATCCATGATAACATGATATATTTAGTGATATTTGTGAATTGTCTTTATAAATGTTTCGTTAGCATGTTTCTAATGTACTGTTAAATGTGGTTAAAGTTACCATTGTTTCTTACTGTATTCACGGACACGAGAGCCGTCGCTATTTTCATTTTTAAACACTTGCAGTCTGTATAATTCATAAACATCTTCATTCATTATAAATCTCTCCAACAGTGTAGCATTAGCCGTTAGCCATGGAGCACAGCTTTAAACTCATTCAGAATCAAATGTAAACATCCAAATAAATACTATACTCACATGATCCAACGCTGCGACGCATGCATGCAGCATACATGACGAACACTTTGTAAAGATCCATTTGAGGGTTATATTAGCTGTGTGAACTTTGTAAATGCACCGTTTTATAGTCAAGATCCTGGGGGTGCAGGGAACGTGAGATTTAAAGGGGCCGCAGCCTGAATCGGTGCATAGTTAATGATGCCCCAAAAAATTAATTAAAAATATCTATGGGGTATTTTGAGCTGAAACTTCACAGACACATTCAGGGGACACCTTAGACTTATATTACATCTTGTAAAAAAACATTCTAGGGCAGTGTTTCTCAACTCCAGTCCTCGGGACCCACTGCTCTGCACATTTTGTATGTATCCCTTATTTAACACACCTGATTTAGATCATCAGCTCATTAGGAGAGTCTGCATGAACTGAATTGAGTGTGTCAGATAAGAGAGACATACAAAATGTGCAGAGCAGTGGGTCCCGAGGACTGGAGTTGAGAACCACTGTTCTAGGGCACCTTTAACCAATGATTATACAGCTCAGTCGCCACACCTGCTTCCCAACATTGAAGCCCAGTCCCCTTGTGTTTCATTTAATTGTGGAATTCTACTAATTAGTCTGTTTTTAAAACATAGCCTTTAATTGGGCCTTACTCAGCATTTCTCAAAGACACTTGCTCACTCTTAGAGATAAGGCATCTCCATGTGACACACATCTGGACAGTAACCCTTTGATCTCCACAGCCACTTGTTGTTTGATGGAATCATGTGATTTCACAGCTACTGCCATTGAGCCACAACATACTCACAGTGGGCTCTCAAATCCTTCTGGCTTTTAATTACTTCCACAGGTTCACAATGCTACTTCTACAATCGTTTACTGTATATTGAATGAAAATATTCTGATACTGCTTGGACTTTTGGTCAGATAATTATATATTTCTCACTTGATTCAGATGTATTTGATTCAGATACCGTGATTGTCTGTGATGTTTGATATGTATTGTATACTGTATTGTTTCTTGTATTTTTCAGTTTTTCTTACAGTTTTTGCCCGTTGCTTGAACACATTTTGCAAAACTTTGCTCATTGTGCCAAAACTCTACACACAAGTAAACAAGACACAACACTGGGAAATATACCATTCACATCTGTGTCAAATTGAAACTCTACTATCAAAACCTAACATTCCTTTGTCAAAATGTAACTCTGATGACAAAATGATACATACTTGCATCATATGAATACACTTTCAGATCAGCAGCAACACACTAGTCTACTTTATATATAACACTGCAGTCTTTAATTTTCACTGTTTTTATTCAGTTCATCAGTTAGCATTCTGTGAGGCTCAATGCAACACTTTTTTTTGTTCTGGGTTTTTTTTTCCAACAAAGGTTTTCACAACAACCAAAAATGAAAGTACTGAAAGGTTACAAATGACAACTCAATACTGCACATCACAGTACTATACTTTACAGTACAGTAAAGTAAATGCAGTAACGCAAAAATAATACAAATATTAAACAAAATACACTACTGTAAATACAGGAAAACAGGCCAATTATGCATGGGTGGGATTATAGATCCTGCCGTCTGTTTGGGTCTGGCCACATGATCCACCACCATTGCTCTAATATCATCTGAAATATTGTTCCGTGCGTAGCCATGTTGACCATGTCCTACTCCTCTCTCTCTTTGTCTTCCTCTTCCTCTGCCTCCACCTCTTGCTCTCCATGCTTGCAAACAGTGTTGTGTAATGTTGTTGTTAGAGTATAAATAAAATCTGTAAAATTTTAAAGCTCAAAGTTCAATGCCAAGCGAGATATTTTATTTAACAGAAGTCGCCTACATCGAACAGCCAGTTTGGACTACATCCCTCTACTTCCTTCTTTAATGACGTCACTAAAACAGTTTTTTGACTAACCTCCGCCCACAGGAATACACAAGAGTTGCGTTTGTAGAGTGTGTTTGTCGCCATGTCGTCGAAATGCTGTTATTTTCATCCCGCAGTCCAATCACTGGGTCTGATTCCGGCTCAAATTGATAGGGTAAAATTAAAGACATGTTTACAATAACACTGAGCGCGTGCATCTCCACGTTATGGTAAGAGGCGTGACCTTTCCGGGCAAGATGCGCTAAGAGCTGCTGTCGAATCACAACACAGGAACCGCTGGCACAATCAGAACTCGTTACGTATTTCTGAAGGAGGGACTTCATAGAACAAGGAAGTCATCAGCCCGTTTTTATGACAGTGGAAACAGCGGTATACAGATAAGTAAATTATGTGAAACATACTGTGTTTTTTTACACGCGAAACATAAACACATGTTATATTGCACACTAAACACAATCAAAGCTTCAAAAAACCACGAAAAACGGGACCTTTAAAAAAGTAATTAGTTATAGTTACTAGTTACTTCTCACAAATAGTAACGGAGTTAGTAACTGAGTTACATCATTATAAAAGTAACTAATTACCAGGGAAAGTAACTATTGCGTTACTTTAAAAAAAATATATATATATGTCAAATAACTTGAATGCCCCCAATATTAAATATAAGTCTAAGAATAAATTATTCTTGAACCGACTCGTGACTCATGATCCGCTCTTGCTTATGAAATTTCTTTGTACTGTAGGCTACAATAGCCTACGTGTTTGTAGCCATTAAAGAAAATGTAGTTTCATATTTATGTTTAAATAGTCCTATGTTATATTTTAAATTAATTTACTTGATTATGAAAAGTGAACAGCACGAGTAAGATGCATCATAAGATGCGCAATATATCGGGAGTCATGGAGTGGGTCAGACATTATTTTAAACATTTCATTAAGTTTTGTTTGGTAGAAAGCCTTTCTTTAAAGTGAATTTCGTTTTGTAAAAATTGTATCTTAATTTTAATCAATGTTTCATTAACCAATTTCCTGGATTTAATAAATAAGAAACAAATATAGCAGACAATATAATCATGGCAGGCGCGGGCGCGATCACTGGCGCGTGAACTGGAGCGCGACTTACGGGCTAGAGAATCGAAACTCAGTGTATAGGCTTCTTGCCTCACAGACAAGAGAAATATATCTATAGAAAGCTTGAAATATCTAAAAACGTAAAGAAATAGGCTACTCTGATTATGTAGCCAACATTCTCTCTCTAGGCGTGTCCAGTATGCGGAGATGATGAGAGTCAGCAATGTCAACTTCATCTTCGCAGCCGACACTGATTAAGAAAACATTACTTTATTAATAAACAATTAAAATCTCCTTGCTGTTTTGGTCACATTCATAATTATTACTTTTGCCGGTTCTTTATGGCAAACGTTATGCGTGCGCTTGAGTGCTATATAGCCTATATTACATAAACGCTCATTATTATGGTTTATTCTCTCCAGTATTTAAGAAATTAAATTAATATAAATGTGATTAGTCAACTAATGGCTTAAATGAATAGCTACTAGTCGACTAGAAAAACTTATTTCACATATTTTCGATCCAGCATGTCATAAAGAGTATTCTGCTTTGAGCTCGCGCTCAGCTCGCATGCTCACAGACACACACAGAGCATCGTTCATTATTATCAGTTTAAAATTAGCCTATGTTTGTGTAGGCTATGACTAACCGCAGCACACACCAGAGAAAAATCTTTGCAGGTCCTATATGGCTGAGAGAGAGGGCTACTCAGATGAAAACTGCATCAGTGAGCTCAATTATAGTAACGTGGCATTTTTTTTTTGCCAGTAACGGTAATGGCGTTGTAACGGGAGAAAAAGTAATTCGTTTGATTACTCGTTACTGAAAAAAGTAACGGTGTTAGTAACGCCGTTTATTTATAACGCCGTTATTCCCATCACTGCTTGCAAAGTTCTCAAAATGGCTTAACTGAGGCCTTTTTGTAGCTGGTTGATTGGTGTTCAGTTTTGTAAGTATAGTGTTCAAGCAATGGGCAAAAACTGTAATTCATGTTTTGATTTGTAAAGCACTTTGAGCTCTGGAAAGGCATTATATAAATTAAACTTTTTATTATTATTATTATTGTTGGTCCTGTTCGTCTCAGTGTTAAAACTCTTTATACAAACTTGCATGTATATACATCTCAGACTTTTATACAGTAATCTATTGCAGATTTCAAACACACATTAGTCCTCATTAATACAGGTTCACATGTTAATAATTCTTCATGATTTTCATCATAAATCATACACTGAAGGTTCAGAATTATTGGAATCACATTCTGCAAAGCTCCTGTTATCTTAAGGGAAACAGTAGATAACCACTGAAAGTGTTGTGGTTATTATGGCTATCTATTATCCTTGTGCCAGACCAAAGTCTCACATAGACAACATCTCCAACCTCCAGGATCAACACAACTCCATTTGAGGCGTTTAACCGATCCTGATCCTTAGGCTGAATATCATATGCTGTAACCACCTGCTTTCCATTCTTAAAAATGGCTGCAGCTGCTGTAATTCCACCATGACCATATGCAGAGATTCTGAACATGTACGCTCCTTTCAGTGGGGCTGTGAAAACACCTAAATCAAATAACAAGAGATACAGAATCAGCTGATTCCTGTATGATTGCTCAATTACCAAACACACTGTGTAATAGTTTTGAAAGATGGCAGATCATTTGTTTCTCTTATACACATTACACAACTGCAGAGAGGTCTGAATGGAGCAGAAGAGTTTCATTACTATAAACTGAGTTTTATGACTCCATTTCATTGATAATTACCTGTAATTGGGTTGTAGGCGTTCCCTATGTTTGTGACGACGTTCCTGTAGGTCAGTGTGGTTTCAGTGGTAAAAGGACCAATATATTCAATGCCAGATTCTGTCATTGAAGCTGAAAAAGCTATTTCTCTGTCTGTTATTGAAAAACATAAGCAATATTGTGATATATTACTGTATTACACTGAGAATGAATACACTGAATTTAACATCATTCAAGCACACTTTCACCTCTATTTTCCTTTCTCAACTCCACTTGACTCAGAGTAAGATTTGAAATTTCTGGAGGAATAAAGAATCTGTTAAATGACATTTACACTGATTATTGTAATAGAAAACACAATTTACACAGTATACACTCAACTTTACACTAACATTTACATTATACAATGTATTGCATTGGTGTTTTACTTTGAGGATCATTGATAAAAGAGTGAATGTTTTGGTGAAGTACCATCATTTTTCTTGTTCATCTCATCCCTCAGTTGCGTCTCTAAAGCTCTGATGGTTTCTTTCTGCTCTGTAACGGTGGCGGTCAGTTCTCTGATGTTTGCTTTCTGCTCTGTAACGGTGGCGGTCAGTTCTCTGATGTTTCCTTTCTGCTCTGTAACGGTGGCGGTCAGTTCTCTCAGTGCTGCATGGATGTCAGGGATGCCCAGATCACAGTATTGTTGTCTGTCAGTTGAAGCTTCAGCTCTCAAAGTGTCTGTTTGAGGTGGATTCTGTCTTCCGTCCTCAGAGCTGATCTGTTGACTGATCTCCTTCTCATTGAGTCCTCCATCTACCTGCTGCTGGACGACAAACACAAAGGTTTCCAACAGCAGCAGTATACATACTAAAGCCTTCATTCTTCACTGATGTTTGTTTCCAGCTCTTGCTCTGTCATCCTCACAGCCTCTCATGTTCCTTTTATAGTGTCCTGATTTACTGTCTTCAGTACTTGATTTACATTGATGCAGATAAATAAGTAACTCAAGTTAACTGTTAATCATTAGTGGGATGTTCGGGGTTCAGTAGATGTTTAACTCTATTCACATTTGTGGAACAATGTTGATCTCAACAGAAAACAACTTTGACTCAAAAGTGACTTTTTATTATTATTAATTTTATTTGTATTTGTATTATATATAAAAAATTATAGATCAGCGTTTGGCATCCTTATTGGATGAGGAGGGATGATCAGATATATTTGATACATTGTCGGATCAGGATAAAATATCACAATTTAATAGTATTTATGGCACCTTATTTAATAAAACAGGCTGTGTGACTATGAGGAATGATTACCTCAAAAATGTACATCCATATGCAAGTTTGAGTGTCTTTATTTAAAAAAAAAAAAAAAATGTACGTAAATTTACACAGAAAAAATTAAAAAGTGACATTTACACACAATGGGTCTCATTCATGAAACACGAGCAGAACGAATTTTTGTGTAAATCGTGTGTAAAGTGGTTCTGGCGTAAATTTTCGGATTCATTAAAATGTTCGTATTTTCCAAATGTTAGTTGGTACGAAAGAAATCTGCACCTGCTCCCAGCCACGCGTAAATAGTGCGTTTAACATCCGAATGTTTTGCTCATTAATAAGGCTGCATTTTAATTCACCTTAATAAGGTACATATTTACACAGCATTTTGAAAAAATATTATATATAGTAATTACATACGTTTTTTTCTTTTTACTTTTATTGTGAGAGCCAGTAATACATTTACATTTACATTTATTCATTTGGCAGACGCTTTTATCCAAAGCGACTTACAAGTGAGGAATACAACAAATACAACAAGCGAGTCGTCATGACGAGGCAAATAGACAAGAAGTGCTCATAATACAAGTTATAGGCAGTGCTCAGATTATCCTAAGCTACAATAGAGAGGGATTAGAGGAAGTGAAAGGATAGGAATAAGAAGGGTTTTTTTTAAGATTAGGTATAAAATGAATAGCATCTGCAAACGGAGCACTTTAATCAAATAATGGATAGATTTCAATACGGTTGGGCAAACTAATGGCCCCCTTATTTGTTATGGAAATTGTTTCCTAAAATGGACAAAATCCTTCATTTGGTGTCATAATATGATGCCCATGTAGTTGTCAGTCGGATTTAATGGGCGGGATTTATGGTAATTGAGAATGAGCGTGCACGCGCGTCCCATTTACGACTGATTGGAATTCATTAACACACACACACATTTCACTATCACTTCTGACGTTTACGAAGTATTTGTGAATCAGGAGAAGAGTTTTCGGGAAGGTCTCTTTACGCGCAAATCACTCACATATTTACTCGTATATTTACGAATGTTTCATGAATGAGACCCAAAGTTTAAGCCTTGTGGCTATACTATTGAAACAGTGTGTATTTAAACATTTACATCAATTGTAAGTGTGCCTGACATTTTTTAACTAAAGAACGATTTAACATTTATTTCTGTGGTGATGGACATCATAAAAAATAGCAGTCGTTTTGATTAGATTTCTCTAACACATAAAATAAGTAAGCTTGACCAGAGTTCTTGTCAGAAGTATTTATTGAAGGTAGTAGTGTAGCACAGTAGTGTAGCACAGTACTTCAGCAGCGATGTCAGCATCTCAGCCTTCAAAAGATCTTAACCCAAATTTCTGTCTGTGGGACAGCAGTTTATACATGAAGACAAAACGGCTACAAACAATAGAAAACAGTTAGGACCTCCCACAGGAGATCGATCTACCCTGCAATCTGATCTGAGCAATGCTGTTTCTTTGTCATTCACAGCCATCAGTTTCTGTGGGCCATATGTCTGAATGGGCCATTTGGTTCACACTTTTACAGACACAGATAGAGCTGAATGCATCTGAGGTACAGTCAAAATGTAAATGCATCTAAGTCAAGTCAAGTCACCTTTATTTATATAGCGCTTTTTACAATGCAGATTGTGTCAAAGCAGCTTTACAGTGATAACTGGTATATAATTTTGGCTGCACAGCAAATGTGAGAGATGCTGCGTAATATCATTGCGTCTGCTGCACCCATGTTACGGCAGCAGTTCCTTGATTATTACGCCGGAATGAGAGTATATTTCCTAGCCATATCGGCCTAGAAAACTGCAACTTTTCATTTTCCATCGGCCATAGTACATGATGTAACTACTAAGCTACTGAGTCAAGTTTTAAATAGGAAAAATATCAAAACTTTTTGGTCTTTTTATCAAGATGCTAACAGTCTAATCAGATTCAATGAACTATGCTAAGCTATGCTAAAAGTAGTACCGGCAGACCTGGAGATCAGCAGAATGGATTCGAAAATGAGCCTATATTAAAAAAAAAGTGGAGTGTTCCTTTAAGAGTAATTCACCTTTTCTATCAATATATTTATCGTGTAATAATCTTAAATACTGACTAGTAGTATAAGCACATTTATGCACTGCTGTCCCTGAAATATTTCAATGTAACAGAAGTCAAATGTTCCATACATTTGCGCCATCTGCTGGTGATTTCACGAATGAGTGTTGCACATGACTGGGTTGTATTTAACGGCACAGTCTCGGAAACGTGGCAGTAATAGGCATTTTGGTTGACTACCTACTGTAGCTGTGTTTGTGTAGCTGACTCATGGTCATTTATGGATGGTTGTGGCATGTGGTTTTTCTAACTGATGCTACAGTAGCAGAGCGACTTGGTCAAATTTCTGCTAGGCAGCCGTGAGATTAAATGTAGAGCAAATGGAGACTGACTGGAGTTGCCCGAGTTTTTTTATTCTGAGATAATGGACTACACGAGAGTTTCAGAATGTCTCAAACTGTGCTTAGAATGTCATAGATAGCAAAGTCTGCTATCAAAACTCTGAGATGTCCACATGAAGATGTCAATATAATTTCTAAACAATAACATGTTCTTCTGGGTGTATTTGTATGTTAATCGTCTCTGTTACAGTGTGAATAGCGATTGATTGCCTCAGTCTCAAAGTCAGACAGAGACGTGAGCAAGTGTGTGTAAATGGATGTTAATCAATGTGCCTGTAGATAATGTCCTAAAAAGAGCAGGCGGGTCGATAGATGCTGATTGGCTGTAAATCTGGCGAGCAGACCATCGCTCGTAATCGAGCTCTTGGGTAAAATGATTATTGGACAGAGTTTGTTGATCCACAGATTTGTCTAATTGTCATGTCAATAAAGTTTTAGTGAAATTGATTTCATTGCAACATGAGAATGACCTCAAGAATGAATGCAAAGCAAACTGAATTTATGTCATACAAACGAGAATCATTGGATTAGTTTGAACATTCAACAGTAAATACAAACAACACGAGTTGATTTGCACTTCAGAGAGTGAGTTCATGGTCAGTGTGCTTTTCCCGCTTGCCGTTTGGGGTCTGGTCTGCACTCGATCGGGCTCTGTGGTTATCATCAAGTTATCATCGAGTGTTCCCGTTTGCCGTCAGATCATTTTATCTGTCTCACTCCAGATTATGCATTTTATTCCATTAACATTATCTGTGATGATTGATATGTATATGCATATATGTGTTTTCTTGTGTTTTTGTTTTGTATGTAAAGCGGTTTGAGCTCTGGAAAAGCGCTATATAAATTAAACATTATTATTACTATTATTATCTCTAAAACTGTCAGTGTGGCTCTGCTTCTATCAATCATTAAATAACCATGAGTAAACACTCAACTAGATCCAGTTTTCTCTGTACAAAGAGGAAATTGCTTTGTTTCGACTTTATTTCGGTATAATTTGACTTTTGTGGCTCCAACAATTTTTTCTTTTGTGTACATGAGCATGTTTTGAAAATGCTTGCTAAGGCTGTGGCCACACATTTGAAGATTTTAAGCCCGATTTGAACCCCTGAGCGATTGGGGGATGCGACCAGATTGAAAGTAAGCTTGTCGCAAAAAATGTAATGTCCAAAAAATTATCTTGTGTGGTGTCATTACGAATATTTAACTGCTCCTGATCAAGACAGAGTATCCCTGATCTTAAATCATAAATATAAAACATGTTTGATTTTACAACTCTTGGTCAGGCTGCCTTTGACGTGATATCCGCAATAGCCAATTAGAGGGAGCAGATGTTGCGTGCTTCTTTAACTTACACTGCAGCCAGAGAAAAAAAGATCACCCATATTCTTTTTTTAATTTTTTTTCCACTGTAATAAGTGCATTATGCATGTGGTATGATTTTAATTTGCAGTTGGATATGTTTTAGATTTACCACCCATCACATGTGGACACATCTGACCTGTGACCTGTAGAGGACAGCCTCAGGCAAATGCAAATATTAATGTCTGTCGTTTGCATTCTACCTGGTATAATTTCTTCAGCACTACTATCTTGGATTTGTAAATTATTACATACACTAACATTTGTATAGCATTTATGTACAAATAAAAAAGTTCCTGTGCAAAACTAAACTTGTAGTTAGGCACTGGTTTAGTATAAAAAAAAAGTCATTTTCATGCTGTGCAGGGCCCCACCACCCCTTTCGAATCAATGTAAATGGTACGACCCGCAGGGCAGGTGCTTCTGCTGCGGACCTGCGGTGAATCAGTTAATGAGACAGGAGCTGGAGTTAGCTGTGATATGAACTAGGAAGACAGGGGAAGAGTCATGTCTTTCCTTAAGAAAGGAAAATCAGGGGCTCAAAAACGAAAAGAAAAGAAGATTAAAGAGAGAAAGGCAAATGAGGGCAAGCAGTTGCTCACTCAGTTTTTTGAAAAGAAAGGTGAGCTCCAAATGCATCATCGAGCATTGACATTGTTTTAACATAAAATCTACTCCAGGTAGAATAGCATACATTTATGTTCGTACTCTATTTGAATAATATACCAATGCTTTATAGTATCACACCCTACATAGCGAGCAAACAATATTTCTGGGTAAATAACAGGGAGTGAGAAGCAGACGGAGGCGGAGCTGGAGCTCAACACACTAACGTTAAACTCCAGGCAAAGAAACATGGATTTGCAGTTATCATTGTGTATCGAATTGTTGGATTTTGAGGTATACCTTATATATTGTATAGATATATATTATGTTGACGACTCATCAATTAAATATTTTCCATCTTATATTATGCATAATTAGGTGTTTTTAAATAAACAACACTGTCAAAAACGATACTATAAAACTATATGTTTTAGGGCTGGACAATATGACGATATAACATTGATACAAGTGATTAAGCAGATTTAAACCTACCGATATTGTAGTTATATAAAATATTCACAGGCAGATTTGCTTTATGTATTTCCCCGGCGTCAAATCAGGCACATATAAATGTCAGGAAACACGATTCCTGGCTGCATGTCAATATCCATGGATTAGGTTTATTTGACAAGTTGTAAGAAACACTTTCGAGTCCAACCTTTAAGGTAATTCGTTAGTTTTACTCGCGTTTTCGCCGGTTCTCCTATTAATCCAGTCACGCAGCAGGTTCTTTTGCCGCTCAGTCCAGCTGAGGGAGCGCGCTCTCGGCGGGAAAGTGACGTCGATGCATACCCTCTATACTTGTATCAGTAAATTTAGTTCTAGTATACTAGTTTGTGTCTATTTTTGTTTACATTTGACAATTCTCCACCTCATGTAATGTTGTTTCAGATCACTATTTCAGATATTATCATATTAATTCATAATTAATAAGTTAGTGTGTGTGTGTGTGTGTGTGTGTGTGCCCAGCCAACATAGCATGGTGGGGCCCAGATGGGTGTCACCTGGGCAGCCTAACTGGGGCCCAGACATTTTTATCCACAGTTTTCATGTAGGCCCCACATGGTTTAGCCCAGATGAACTGAACACTGCTCAGTGTGCACACTACAGGCTGTTAAATGAAACACAGAAACATGCTGGAGTTAATGAGATAATTAGGTGATAATGAGCAGAATCACTGAAGGACAGAGAAACAACAAGAACTACGACTTCAGCCACAGCCTTCGATGAAATCAACTGAAGATAAAAGACATTAAATCACTCAAGATCTGATTAAACATCTCCACAAACAGCATTACCAGCTTCACTTATCACTAACCAGACTGACTTTATCTCTGTCACACGCTCTTATTGAGAATTACCAGAGGTTTAGATGTTGATGATTTGTTGAAAATACGTTTGGTTTGATGTCACCGTGATCGAGGTCAGCGCTTATTTTCATCAAACTTATTTTCAACAAATCATCACATCTAAACCTCTGGTAATTCTCAATAACAACTTTTGTAGATGTATGACAGAAATAAAGTCAGTCTGGTTAGTAATAAGTGAAGCTGGTAATGCTGTTTGTGGAGATGTTTAATCAGATCTTCAGAGATTTAATGTCTTTTATCTTCAGTTGATTTCATCGAAGGTTGTGGTTGAAGTAAGTCATAGTTGTTTCTCTGTCCTTCAGTGATTCTGCTCGTTATCACCTAATTATCTCATTAACTCCAGCATGTTTCTGTGTTTCATTTAACAGCCTGTAGTGTGCACACTGAGCAGTGTTCAGTTCATCTGGGCTAACCCATGTGGGGCCTCCATGGAAACCGTGGACAAAAATGTCTGGGCCCCAGTTAGGCTGCCCAGGTGACACCCATTTGGGCCCCACCATGCTATGTTGGCTGGGTGTGTGTGTGTGTGTGTGTGTGTGTGTGTGTGTGTGTGTGTGTGTTCTGTTGCAGCTTACAGCTCAATAAAGTGCCACCAGTGTGTTTTTGGAGTATTCTTCTTTCTATTTCAATTTTACCAAACGTCTGAGGAAAGTACAGTAAGATTAAAAATTGTTTTAAACTTGATTTAGCCAGCTATTTTGTCAAATACTGATAATGGTCCACAACTACAGCTTTTAACGTGTAGTAATTGTGCCATTTAAAAAAAATCGGTAACACTTTAGAATACTGATCCTTCATTAATGAATAACTACACAGGAACAAATGAATAATGCATTATTAACACTCTAGTAACTACTATTAACTAACAATAAACTCTGATTAATGAATTAGTAAGTAATAGTGCTCAGTTGTAGGTGGTAGTTCACTATTAACTAATCAGTAACTACTGTTTTTTCATACCTCTAAGAGAACTACTAAGAACTACTATATACAGGTTCATAATTAACATGAATGATGCATAATGTATAATTAATTCTAAAGTAAAGGCCTTGGTAAACCACTAGTAATGACTGAAGTATTATTAAATACTTAAGAAAGAATTACTAATGATTTGGATCAGTATTCTAAAGTGAAAAACATGATAACTCTCTAGTAACTACTGTAGTCATTGTAAACTTTTGATGTTTTTGTACAGTAATTCCTTATGATATATTTGGTAACACTTAAGTAATTACTAGTGGGTTACTATGATCTTCACTTTAGAATACTGATCCAAAAAAGAAGTAGTTACTTTAGAGTTACATAGTAACTCTTGAGTTATTACTATCCAATACTTTACAAAAACCTCAAAAGTTTACAGTGACTTCAGTAGTTACTAGAGAGTTATCATGTTTCTCACTTTAGAATACTGATCCAAATAATTAGTAATTCCTTCTTAGGTATTTGGTAATACTTCACTCATTACTAGTGGTTTACCATAGCCTTTACTCTAGAATTAATTATACATTATTCATTATTCACATTAATTACGAACCTGTATATAGTAGTTCTTAGTAGTTCTCTGGGAGGTATGAAAAAAACAGTAGTTACTGATTAGCTAATAGTGAACTACCACCTTTAACTGAGCACTATTACTTACTAATTCATTCATCAGAGTTACTTAGTTAATAGTAGTTACTAGAGTGTTAATAATGCATTACTCATTTGTTCCTGTGTATTTATTTATTCATTAATGAAGGGTCAGTATTCTAAAGTGTTACCAAAAAAATCATACCTATAATTTATGGGTAAAAGTTTAAAAACCCACTTGTATCAGTAAACTTTAGTTCTAGTATACTAGTTTGAGTCTATGTTTGTTTACATTTGACAATTCTCCACCTCATGTAATGTTGTTTCAGATCACTATTACATACCATAGAGAGTAGGGCTGGGCGATGTATCGAATGCTTTTGTCACGCGCATTTCTTCAGTAAAGCCGGTTCCCTGATTATCGCTAAATCGCCATCACCTGCTTTCAAATGAAGCGGCATTTAATAGACCAAGCCGTAGATCACTGATAAGACACGCAATATCGCGTTCAATATCGATATGTATCGCCGTCGATATTGAACGCGATATTGCGTGTCTTATCAGTGATCTACGGCTCTGTCTATTAAATGGCGCTCCATTTGAAAGCAGGTGATGGCGATTTAGCGGTAATCAGGGAACCGGCTTTACTGAAGAAATGCGCGTGACAAAAGAATTTGATACATTGCCCAGCCCTAATAGAGAGGAAGTGTCACTGCTCCCTATGGAGTCCTCACGAGCCATCAGATTTAATCAAAATATCTTAATTTGTGTTCTGATGATTAACGAAGGCCTTACGGGTGTAGAACGACATGAGGGTGAGTAATAAATTACATTATTTTCATTTTTGGGTGAACTAACCCTTTAACTATAATAAATTGACAGGATTTTTGTTATATGTGACCCGATCTGGCGAAATGAGTCGGAAGTCGCAACGTTCTATTTTAAGATATGGGCCAATAATGTGGAAAAACAATGAAAAAATAAGCTAATTTCAAAGAACAGACTTTCAAAAATAATCTCCCAAAGTTTCGTAGTCCAGATAATTGAGTAAAGGCATTTAAATGGCTATTAAATTTGACATGGTTTTACTAAATTCGCTGGAAATGAACTTCTCAACTCCTCTCATCACTTATGAGCATTTCCCGGTATCCCCTGAAACGTCATTATCTCTGCTCTACAAATATGGTGTTACACGTTGTATAGAACCAATCAAAAAGCTTAGAAATGTAAACACACTGACCTAAACGCTGATTTTTAACAATGGGAAGCCCCGTTTCGACTGACAGGCACGCGATCTGTCCAGCCATCCTCCTGTCAGACTAGCGCGCCTTATAAAATAAAACTCCCATTTGCGTGTCTCTCTTTAAAAGCCAATAAAAATTGAATCCATATAGGTAGCACAAAAATTCTTTTTGCATAAAAAACCAGAGACTTTAAGCTTTCATATCAAGCCTCCAATATGCTTCTGTTGCGTTGTTTTCATCCTCTAATGAGTCTGAGTAATATGCGTTTACAACAAAAACAGCACAGCCGCTAACTGAATACAGGTATGTATATTTCACGTGCTCATAACTTCATGAAAAATGCACAGATCATAAAAATGGCACATCAATATTTAAAGCAGATTCTCAAGATTAAAATGAATCCAAAATCAATATAATATATTGCGTTGATCACAAGATATTACTCACGGAATGATTTAACATACTTGGCTAAAAACATGTCTCTCATCTCTCCGGGATGCAGTGTGTATCCAATGTTCCCGGACCCATCCATGTTCGTTTTCCAACGTGGAATAACACAAAATAGATATCATTTTAAAGCTTAGAATCTCATCTTTTTAATGCATCTAACCATTTTGAAAAACTCCTTACGATTGCTGAGAAGCACCTCTAAACCGGAGTTTACCGCCCGTTGGCGCCACCTGGCTGCGGGAAAAAATGAACAACAATTTTTCAAACTATTCTTTATGCTATCACCACGAAATTTGAACCAGATGCAGCTCACATATAGGAGAGCATCACCAAAAAATATTTGTTTAGCGATCTTATTGTGTTCCTGAGTTATTCCATGTCAAATAAAAAAAAAGAAAAATTATTTTTAAAAAAGTATATATATTTTTGTCTTTTATCAGCTGTTTCACAGCAAGAATGTAATGTAATTTATATTTTCTTAATATTTTAAATGTTTTCTATCAAATGATACCTACCTTTTGACTCTCCTTGCTACAGTTTTGGAGTTATGAGTCTTTACTTTTGTCTGTGTCAATCAGGGAAAAAAAAAAAAAAAAAAACTCTAAAAAAGCCTTCAGGTCTTAAAGTGTTAATTCAAATAAATACTTTCAAATAATTTGAGCTTCAGCTTGGTTTAGTATTTATATATAAAAATGTCTTTGGTCAAATTAAGCTGTAAAATAAATAGTTTATCCCTTTTAATGCAATGGATTTTGAAAGATATCAACAAAAAAACAGGCAAAAAACTTTAAAAGCGATTTTCTCAGGTTTTCAATTTGAAAAAGAGGGCAGACAACCATAATTCAAATGGGTATATCTTTAAAACCATTCAAGGTATGACTTTGACTAGGATATCATTTTAAAGCTTATTGTCTCATCTTTCCATTGAAACTCCACAACTGAACCCTTCCCAAGTGGCCATCATCTTGGAAGGGAATTCCGTTATGGAACCAGACAACCTGCCTCAGGCCTTCTGTCTAACTTTTGGACTTATTTATGGCCTTCACTTGGACTATCCTAAGTGCATGAGAAACACTTTTAATTTGATCCAGCAGGTGTTCCTTAATCTTGGAAAGGTGGAGCTGGCACCAAAAATTCAATCCTTAAAAAATCAGCTCACAATTATGTAAAATGGTGTCGTCCATAAGTCATCTGATTTTTTTTTCTTTTTTTTTTTTTCTGTGTTCCGTGGAAAAAAAAAACCTCAAGTCAGATTTTGTTATAAGTGCTTTTATTCACAACAGTAAAAAATAAGGTGCCTTGTACTTTGTTTTAATTTATTTTAATTTGTATTTATTTATTTTTAAATACTTTGCAGTGTTGCACTTTGAAAATAATCCAAGCACACATTTGTGCACTCACTCTGATAGTTCAGCAGACCTGAAGAGAAAGAGTCTAAATGTTTTTTTGTTTGTTTGTTTGTTTTTTGAGAGAGAGTGAGAGATGGCAATAACAAAACTAAAGTATTTTGAACTGAGGTGTGAAAAAAAAAAAAGTTTGTTATATATGTACAGTACGTTCATGTGACATTATGTTCATACAGCATGTTCATGTGCTTAATTGCAGATGTTTAAAGAACCTGTCATGTTCTCAGGGGAATAGCTCAAAAAAGCTTTTGATTAAGACTTGGTATTCTGTTTGAGTAGATGCACTTTTAGAGAGGAAAAAAAGGTGGAAACCTTTTAAACTTAAGGGCAAACTTGTTTAAAACTTGTCTTAAATGTACTGTTGCATTTTAAAAAGTTTTAAATAAAAAAAGAAAAGAAATCTTTTGTTTCATTGCTTTTGTATATAATTTAATGCATTTAAAAAGGCAAGTGGAGTAAGTGAACAGAGGTATTACGTAAACTTAAAGTATTTAGTCTATTCAACTTAAAATAATTATTACAATGGCTAATATTTTTTAAGTACATTTCACTCAAGTTTATCAAGTAAACATTACTTAAATTTTTTAGGGCAACCAGTTTCCTCAAATTTTTTAAGTAAACTCAACTTATTTTGGTTTAGAGTGTGAATGCACTTTCAAATCAGCAGCAACACACTAGTCTACTTTATATAAAACACTGCAGTCTTTGATTTTCACTGTTTTTATTCAGTTCATCAGTTAGCATTCTGTGAAGTTTAATGCAACACTTACAGTTCCCTTTCGATATTTCACTCGTACTGCGTATGGGGGAAAAGTCTCCCTTTTTCCCCGCTACTGAAGCCTTTTCAATAACGCAGTGTAACTGCACCGTCATTGGTTCACTCATAGACAAGTTGTTGAACCAATGGCGGCGTGGCTCAGCTGTGCGGCCTATGAGAAGAGAGCGTGCCCACATTCCCGCCAAAAGGGGCGGAGTAATGTGCTATATAAGCGAGCGAATCGCCATAGGCCATCAGTCCTTTCTCCTTCAGCGACGACTGAACTTCTTTTCGTTGATCCTCACCGAAGCCTGCTCACCGGGAAAGAAGCTCGCCGCCTGAGAAGACGCTCCGCCGCCGTTGACAAGGCCCTGCAGTGGACCCAGCCGACTCGCCGGATTCCCGCAGCACCTGCGCCCTCGCCGACTGCCGCCTTCGCACTTCCCAGCGGGTCTCCTGCCGCCATCCGGCGCGCCCTCCCAGCGTCCTCCCGCGGTTACAGTAACCGCTCTCGAGCACCTTTCCAGCGGTTTTCACCGCTTCGAGCACCGGCCCTCGCCATTAGAGCCTCCCAATCGCCGTTTTCACGGCGCATGGCATTTCTAAATGCCACACCACTCCTGTGGTATGTGCAGAGCCCCTTTGCACGAAGGAGACGGGCACGACGAGTGCGTGGGATGCCTGTGCAAGTCCCACGCGGATAACGCGCTCGTCGGCGGCTCATGCCCGCACTGCGAGTGCATGAGTCTCGCGTCTCTGCGCTCACGGGCCGCCTTCTTCAAACAAGAAGACCCCGCCGCTCGCGCCCTCCCGTCCCCCTCTCCTGTTAGGAAGAGACCGCGGGGCAGAGCGGTTCAGCGCACGGAGATGGGCGAGCCCACGTCGGCTCAGCACCCACGTGCCTCGCCCTCTCCCAGCAGAGAGCAATCCCCCGTCTTGTTCTCCCGCCCTGACCAGCGTCCCTCAGCAGATGCGAGCGACCTCGTCTCATTTGGTGGATCCGATGAAGAGCCCCTCTTCGACTCCGTGTCCATGGCAGCCTCTGAGCCAGAAGCCTGGGTTGGCGAGTTGGACGACCCCGGCCCCCTGCCTTCCTTGGAGCCCATCGACCACGGTACGGGCATGGACGCCGAGCTCTTCCGTGTCTTGTCCAAGGCCGTTGAAGACCTCAACCTCGACTGGGCCCCCCCAGAGGAGCCATCGCGGAGCCGCCTGGACGAGTGGTTCCTCCCAGGTCGTCGTCAGGCCCCTCGCCAGCGCTCTGCTCCCTTCTTCCCAGAAGTCCACGAGGAGCTCACGAAGTCGTGGCGCGCCCCTTACTCTGCCCGCCTGCACACTTCGCACCGCTCACAAAAGAGCAAATTTCCTCTTCCATCCCTCCCGGTGTCCGGCCCGCCCTCTCTCGGGCCGTCAACCAACGTAATCCTCCCTCTTGCCACACGGGCCGAGGCTTGGAAAGCCATCCCCGGGGTGTCAAGCTGGATTCTAAAAGTCGTAATCCAGGGCTACTCGCTCCAGTTCGCCAGAAGACCTCCGCAATTTGGAGGGGTCATCCAGACCATGGTACAAGCGGACGACGTTCACGTCCTCCGAGCCGAGGTCTTAACTCTACTCAGGAAAGGGGCTATAGAAACAGTTCCCTTTCCAGAAAGCGAGTCGGGCTTTTACAGCCGCTACTTTCTGGTACCAAAGAAAGACGGCGGTCTCAGACCCATTTTGGACCTCAGGTTGTTGAACCTTTCCCTTATGAAGCGAAAGTTCAAAGTCCTGACGCTGAAACAGATCCTCGCGCAGATTTGCCACGAGGATTGGTTTTGCTCGCTGGATCTGAAAGACGCTTACTTTCACATCCAGATAGCCCCCCATCACAGGCGATTCTTGAGATTCGCATTCGAGGGTGTGGCTTATCAGTACACGGTCCTCCCCTTCGGGCTCTCCCTGGCCCCCCGCACTTTCACGAAGTGCATGAATGCGGCTCTTTCCCCTCACAGATGGGAATACGAGTTTTGAATTACCTCGACGACTGGCTCATCCTGGCCAGCTCGCGTTCGGAACTAGAACACCACAGATCCGTGCTCCTCAGCCACTTACAGTGCTGGGTCTCAGGGTCAACCTAGCCAAGAGCTCATTACTCCCCACTCAACGAATTTCGTTCCTGGGTGCAGTGTTTGCCTCGGTCCGCATGACGGCCGTAGTCTCACCAGAGCGCGCTCTGGCCATTCAGCAGCTCGCGGCTTCCGTCAAGAACAAGGCCTACCTCCCTCTGAAGCTCTTCCAGAGGTTGCTAGGGCTCATGGCTTCCGCCTCCCCAGTGCTCCAGCTCGGCCTGCTTCGCATGCGGCCCCTGCAGTACTGGCTGAAAACCCGGGTCCCTCCTTACACTTGGCGTCACGGACGCCTTCGCCTCAAGGTCAATCAGGCATGTTTAATGGCTCTGAAACCTTGGATGAACCCTACTTGGTTCACTCTAGGAGTACCCCTACAGGCGGCAGGTTGGGGCACCCCGTGCGAGGGCAGCCTGGCTTTCAGCTCGTGGACACACGAGGAAAGCCACCTTCACATCAACTGCCTCGAATTATTGGCAGTGATACGAGCCTTCCAAGCCTTCCATTCTCGTCTGACGGATCGCCACGTCCTAGTCCAATCGGACAGTATGACAGTGGTCTCATATATAAATCGCCAGGGGGGGGGTCTTTCGTCCAGCCGCTTATGCGCTCTGGCGAAGAGCCTCCTGGAATGGGCTTCCCCAAGAGTTCGCTCGCTCAAAGCGACTCATATACCTGGGAAAAGCAATCTGGGAGCAGACATGCTGTCTCGGAACAACATCCCCTCGGACGGGTGGATGCTCCACCCCCAGACTGTTCAAACCATATGGGAGTTCTTCGGGAAAGCAGAGGTGGACCGCTTTGCCTCAGGAGACAACTCTCATCGCCCAACTTATTTTTCAAAGAAGGACGACGCATTGGCCCACATCTGGCCCAATACCCTTCTTTATGCCTTTCCTCCGATCGCCCTGATCCCTCAGGTCGTCAGATGGATCAGAGAGGACGGACACAAAGATCTGTTGGTGGCCCCACTCTGGAGGAGCCAGATTTGGACCTCAGAGCTGTTTCGGCTTTCCACGAAAGCCCCATGGCCAATTCCCCTGAGACGGGATCTCCTCTCTCAGGCGAACAGAACAATCTGGCACCCACAGCCAGAGCTTTGGGCTCTACATCTGTGGATCCTCGACGGGAGCCTTCTGACCTCCCCAGGAATGTGCTAGACACCATTTCACAGGCAAGAGCTCCGTCCACGAGACGTCTCTCCGCCCAGAAGTGGTCGGTCTTTGCTAGCTGGTGTTCTACATGCGGCATGGACCCGGAGGAATGCGAAGTATCTTCCATACTAACTTTCCTCCAAAAGCCACTGGACTCGGGGCGAGCCCCTTCCACGCTCAAGGTTTACGTAGCAGCCATTGCGGCGTTTCACTCGCCCATTGCTGGACAATCTGTAGGGCGGAACGACTTGATTATTAAGTTTCTGAGGGGTTCTAGGCGATTGCATCCTCCTCGTCCCCTCACCGTTCCCCCCTGGGACCTCTCCTTGGTCCTCAGGGCTCTTAAAGGTCCTCCTTTCGAGCCATTAAGTCTAGCAGGCCTCAAGCCCTTAACGTTTAAAACCGCCCTGCTACTTGCATTGGCGTCGGTTAAACGCGTTGGCGATCTGCAGGCACTCTCTGTGAGCCCTGCATGCCTCGAATTCGGGCCTAACGACTCTACGGTCGTGCTTAAACCAAGGGTTGGCTACGTTCCCAAGGTGCTCTCTACGCCGTTCAGAGCACAAGTGATCTCACTCTCTGCGCTTCCCCATTCATCGGACGAGCCAGAGCTAGAATCACTATGCCCCGTTAGGGCTTTGCGCGTCTACATCGAGTGATCACAGCCCTTCCGGCAATCTGATCAGCTATTCGTTTGTTTTGGTGGCCGCACCAAAGGGTCTCTGGTCTCAAAACAGCGCCATAGCTCTTTCTTACTCCTCTGCAGGCGCTACTTGCCCCATCGGAGTTAGAGCCCATTCCACTAGAGGCATGGCTTCATCATGGGCCTGATCCAGTGGAGTCTCTATCAAAGACATTTGTGAGGCAGCCGGCTGGTCCTCGCCATCCACTTTCGTCAGATTCTACCAGTTGGACGTTCCAACCTTGCATGCTCGGGTCCTTTCAGTGTAAATTCGCGGCCCCTTAATATTCTGCTTTTTGCACATCACAAACTCAGGAGTTCTGTCCTCCGTAGTGTAACAGGGTACGACGGCTTCGGCCTTCACTTGTCCTCGGCCCCTTCTGGTGCCTGCTCAAGTTCTGTCGTTCCCAAGCCGTGGCACGGCGCAGTTGAATTCGTTCCCCCATACGCAGTACGAGTGAAATATCGAAAGGGAACATACTCGGTTAATAACGTAACCTCGGTTCCCTGAGATATGGAACGAGTACTGCGTTACTTGCCGTGCCACGAGGCTGCGGCTTAGGTCATCGCTTCAGTCGATATGGCCTGATGGCCTATGGCGATTCGCTCACTTATATAGCACATTACCCCGCCCCTTTTGGCGGGAATGTGCGCGCGCTCTCTTCTCATAGGCTGCGCAGCCATTGGTTCAACAACTTGTCTATGAGTGAACCAATGACGGTGCAGTTACACTGCGTTATTGAAAAGGCTTCAGTAGCGGGGAAAAAGGCAGACTTTTCCCCCATACGCAGTCCTCGTTCCATATCTCAGGGAACCGAGGTTACGTTAGTAACCGAGTACGTTTTTGTTGTTGTTTTTTGTTTGTTTTTTTTCTCCAGCAAAGGTTTTCACAACAACCAAAAATGAAAGTACTGAAAGGTTACAAATGACATCAACTCAATACTGCACATCACATTAATGTACTTTACAATAAAGTAAATTGATGTTGTAACGCAAAAATAATACAAAAATTAAACAAAATACACTACTGCAAATACAGAAAAACAGGCCAATTATGCGTGGGTGGGATTATAGATCCTGCCGTCTGTTTGGGTCTGGCCACATGATCCACCACCATTGCTCTAATATCTGAAATACTGTTCTGTGCATAGCCTCTATGACCATGTCCTACTCCTCTCTCTCTTTGTCTTCCTCTGCCTCCACCTGTTGCTCTCCATGCTTGCAAAGTTCTCAAAATGGCTTAACTGAGGCCTTTTTGTAGCTGGCTGATTGGTGTTCAGTTTTTTTAAGTAAGTGTTTTGAGGTGTGTGTCAACGTCTTTTCAATTAACCAATGTGTGTTGTATTTTGAATAGAGGTGTTTTCCCAATGGTACCCTGAGATTTCATTTTTGAACTGTCTTATGTATGAAATAGTGTGTAGTGTCTAGGAGCAAGTGTGTTGCAGAATTGCAACTGAAGTGCAAAACAGTGCTTTTGTTTAAGGTATGGTTACACATTGTTTTAGGTATAGTAACAACTTCAAGTTATGTTACTTTGGTTTAAGCATGTGTCTATAGTGTTCAAGAAATCGTAAAAACTGTAATAAGCATTTTTAATTAGCAGTTCACAAATATTGAGAAACAGCAGATTCCAGTCTCAGTTGGAAGCATAGTCAGGTGTTGAACTTCTTTCCATTACATATACACACACAGTAAAATAGGACTCTTTGAATCGGATTTGTTCATTGTGTATGAAGAACAACACAGAGGAGCAGAGAGAAAATAATATCTGGGTAAGAGAGAAGAATAGATGAAGGAGGAGAGGAGAAGTTGGATCAGGACAAGGGAGAAGAAGAGGTATGGGAGAGGAGGAAGAATGCTGGACTGTGCATCTCTGTTTTTTTCACTTACACGTGGAACCTATGAAAGCTTATTTCTGCCATGACTAGAAAATAAAGATAATTATGTCTTTTTATCTCACAATTCTGACTTTTTAAACTCAATTCCTATAAGTTTATATATCACAATTCTGAGGTCAGAATTGTGAGATGTATACTCACAATTGCAAAAAATAAATAAATAATTAGCCTTTCGCCGAGCCCCGCCCCCCTTAGTTACTGTTGCTTTGTCCGACAAGCCGTGGCGCTGTCACTCCACACGCAGTGAAAAATACATCGCGGAACAAAGAGGATACTGACCACACATCGACAGACAAGACAGAGCAGGTTACTTATGATATTAAACAAAGTCCCAGCTTTCAAACCGTGTACTTATTAAAGAAATTCAAACAATAAAAAAACGTTTTGTTACTCTTTAATGTGTCGTGACCATGATCGTGACAGATTGCTGTAGATCCTCAGCTCAACCGCTCGTAAAAACCGATCATCTCTTCCTATTAGTCCATGAACATGAGAATGAATGTTGTTTCAAACGCGGAAAGACGTCAATACACACCATTTTTCAAGTTTAACTCCACCGAGGATAATCTTTTAACTACTGGCTGCTTTGTCAGACAAAATGGCGGATGCGGCGTTCTGATTGGTTAGATCGCTTGTCAATCAAACTCCCGGCGAAAGGTCAATTAGAATTGTGAGATAAAATGTCACAATTATCTTTTATAAATTTTTTTTATTATTATTCTGTGGCGTAAAAAAGCTTCAACAGTAACCAAAGGCCATGTATGTTGGATTTGTTGTTGATCAATGGCAGCAATTTCATGTTTTCATTTCAGTAAAAGCTTCATGTAAAGCTTTTACTACAACGATTCCACTACCACTGTTCAATATATGCAGAATATGTGGTCTGCATAGGGCACTAACTACCAAGGGGACACCATCCCACCCTCTATGAGGCAACATCAACACCACACACCCACCCCCAGAGAGAGATTTCAACAGAGGGGCAACTGAAGTTCTGCAGTGGGGACACATCTGACCAGTAGCTGCCCTGAGCAATTCTGTTACTTTCTTCTTCTTTTTTTCTACTGCACGTTCTATAAAATAATGACTCACTTCTGTTGCCATGCACACATTCAACACTCAACCAAAAATGTAAAATGGCTTACATGCATTATATTATTACTGCAGTAAAAGGAAACTGAATTATAAAAACAATGGATTTCATATTTTCTCCAGTTAGAACCAAAACATGACAAGCAATGCAGTTTTTATAATGCCATCATCTGTTAGTATTTTGACAGTCATTGCACTTTGATTGACTATTTGTTCATGTTGAATAGAAAACTAGTGCTATGTTTTGACAGAATGACTCGATTTTGAACCAGGTTTGCTGTGTTTTGATAGAGTTAGTATGTGTTGAAAAAGGTTTTTAGCATTTTGATATGTAGAATTTGTGTTTATATTACAAAATATGGTTTTGGGCAGAAAATTAACTATTTGGTTAACTGTGTGATGTAGGTGTTGCTGTGTTAAGAGTTTAGAAAAAGTAGTTTAAGTATCGCTAAATGCTTGTTAGCAATTGAAAAAAACTGTACTCTGCCCTAGTGTGCAGATAAGATGATCCTTACATGACTAGCAGTTTCTGTGATCCAACAAAATTCTGAGATTGTCACTCCATGTCCCATAATGTTGACGACTGCTGATTTATATGAATTAAAAAATAAACAATGACAACAACAACGACTGAGAGATGAGTCCAAGTTATTTTCTGTTGAGATCAACATAGTGCCACAAATATTGTGAATAGAGATAAACATCTACTGAGCCCGGAACACCCTGCTAAATATGATTAATAATTAACTTGAACTACTTTTTTTATCTGAAGCAATATAAATCAAGTACATAAGTCAGTAAATCAGGACACTATAAAAGGAACATGAGAGGCTGTGGGGATGACAGAGCAAGAGCTGGAAACAAACATCAGTGAAGAATGAAGACTTTAGTATGTATACTGCTGCTGTTGGAGACCTTTGTGTTTGTCGTCCAGCAGCAGGTAGATGGAGGACTCAATGAGAATGAGATCAGTCAACAGATCAGCTCTGAGGACGAAAGACAGAATCCACCTCAAACAGACACTTTGAGAGCTGAAGCTTCAACTGACAGCCAACAATACTGTGATCTGGGCATCCCTGACATCCATGCAGCACTGAGAGAACTGACCGCCACCGTTACAGAGCAGAAAGAAAAGATCAGAGAACTGACCACCACCGTTACAGAGCAGAAAGGAAACATCAGAGAACTGACTGCCACTGTTACAGAGCAGAAAGGAAACATCAGAGAACTGACTGCCACCGTTACAGAGCAGAAAGAAAAGAACAGAGAACTGACCGCCACCGTTACAGAGCAGAAAGAAAAGAACAGAGAACTGACCGCCACCGTTACAGAGCAGAAAGCAAACATCAGAGCTTTAGAGACGCAACTGAAGGAACAACAGACGTTTATCCTGGGAGAGATGAACAAGAAAAATGAAGGTACTTCACCAAAACATTCACTCTTTTATCAATGATCCTCAAAGTAAAACACTAATGCAATACCTTGTATAGTGTAAATGTTAGTGTAAAGTTGAGTGTATACTGTGTAAATTGTGTTATCTATTACAATAATCAGTGTAAATGTCATTTAACAGAATCTTTATTGCTTCACAGAAATTTCAAATCTTACTCTGAGTCAAGTTGAGGAGTTGAGAAAGGAAAATAGAGGTGAAAGTGTGCTTGAATGATGTTAAATTCAGTGTATACATTCTCAGTGTAATACAGTAATATATCACAATATTGCTTATGTTTTTCAATAACAGACAGAGAAATAGCTTTTTCAGCTTCAATGATAGAATCTGGCGTTGAATATTTTGGTCCTTTTAACACTGAAATCACACTGACCTACAAGAACGTCTTCACAAACATAGGGAACGCCTACAACCCAACTACAGGTAATTATCAATGAAATGGAGTCATAAAACTCAGTTTATAGTAATGAAAACCTTCTGCTCCATTCAGACCTGTCTGCAGTTGTGTAATGTGTATAAGTGAATTAAATTAAATTAAATCTGCCATCTTTCAAAACTATTACACAGTGTGTTTGGTAATTGAGCAATCATACAGGAATCAGCTGATTCTGTATCTCTTGTTATTTGATTTAGGTGTTTTCACAGCCCCACTGAAAGGAGCGTACATGTTCAGAATCTCTGCATATGGTCATGGTGGAATTACAGCAGCTGCAGCCATTTTTAAGAATGGAAAGCAGGTGGTTACAGCATATGATATTCAGCCTAAGGATCAGGATCGGTTAAACGCCTCAAATGGAGTTGTGTTGATCCTGGAGGTTGGAGATGTTGTCTATGTGAGACTTTGGTCTGGCATGAGGATAATAGATAGTGTGACGGTGCAGAAGTCCACGAGCCTTCCAGCATCCGTGCCCATATTAGGAGGAAAAAAATTAAGTGAAAACTTATAAAATGACATCAATTTGTAGCCAGGATGTGAAGTATTCGAGAGAGGAAACAGAATGGACTTACCACTTACCTGGTGAAGCAGCTCCAGCTCCTCCGTGACGCGGCTCGTAGCATCTGCCATGGCTAAACGGGAGTGAGACCAAGCGGTTTAGTGCTAATACTGGCTACGGAGCAAGATCGTGCCGTTTCCCTGCAGAAGAGTGCAGAATAATTCGTACCAGCTCTTCTGAGACGACGCGACTCGCATCTGCCGTGGCGAACGAGTCGAATAAACAAAGCAAAGCCTTACTCCTAACAGTAGCTGCAGACCTGTGCCGTTGTCCTGCAGAAGGCAGGAAAATCCATACCAGCGAGTCCAGGTATTCCATCTCCATGCACGTCCTCTGAAAACTCTCCAAACTCTCTCGAAGGCCTCACCACAAAGAACACCCCGCACACACACACTCACCACAACAATACGCACACACACATAATATACAAAGTCACGCATTCACATCTTTACTTTCGTTATTTCGCCTATTGGCATATTGTGTTTTTTTGAACTTGGGAACTGTTGAGTTTATTTAATCAATTATTTGCCTCGCTCCTTTTGTGGTTGTTTTTTTTTCTCTTCTTAGTATTTTATTATTTATTTTTTTGTGGCTCATTTTGGAGTTATAATGTGGAGCAAAACGGGACACCTGAAACGGTGAAACTGCCGTTACTACTACCCAGGACGTGAATATATGGAATTGTTTTTTTTCTTGCTGTTATTATTTTGGTTGAATGTGATCTCTGTGGTATAATTGCATTGCAATCTCTTTATTGTTTGACTAAAAATATATATATATTCACTTGAACTGCATACTTGTTTGTAAAGTTTTTTTTTTTATTATTTTCATGTAACTGGTATATTTTATACCTGGCGCCCGAACTTTATTTGGTTAAAACCAAAAAAAATTTAAAAGATTAATTTTGGATGGGCCGCCACCGTTACAGAGTGGCGCCCGAACAGGGACTTGAACATTAAATTTTTTTGAAGTGTTGAATTACAGAACCTTATGGTAAATTCTTTGGTGTTAAATGTTAAACAATTTTGTTGTGTTTTTGGAGTAGTATCTCATGAGGAAGTTGTAAAAGGTTTTTTTTGTATATGTGAATCTGCAACACAATTGAAGAGTTGAAGTGTGAACTAAACACTTGATGTGTTTTTTGTGGACTGAAAAAAAAAAAAATTGTGACTGTGAAAAAAAAAAAAAGATTGTGAAATTCTACTTTGTACATTCTGTTTTTGTTGAAATTGTGAAATTGGGGGAAATTGTTGAAACTGTGAAAATTGTACTCCTGTACATTATTTTTTTTTCTTTATTTCTTTTTTCTGCCCCCCTTGTGCCCACAAAACTGACACGCACACATTCCAAATCACTCATTTCATTTATTGATTATTTACACAACATTTTACATGTGTCATTGACACACCCAACACAAACATGGCCACTTCTACGCCTCCTTCAACCCCCTCTCCAACCACTTTTGTGGACATCGATCCACCTCCAGACATATCAACCCCTGTCTGGCCTCCTGAGCAACAACTGCTACAGCAGCAACCAAGAGTTTACCCACTACCACATGTCCCCACCTTCTATTCAACACCCACTCAGTCCAGCAGTGCCCTGCCTGGAACCCATGTGCGGTTTGTCTCCCCAACACCAGATGTCAGACCACCAGTCCAAGTTCCCACCTGGCAAGTAGGATCAGATCCCATGCAAATATGCACCTCTCCTGACACTTCCCCATCATCTTCAGGAGCTCAGCATGATCTGCCTGGCTATCTTCCAACTCCTGGAAAAGACATACAACATCTTACCACACAAGTACAAGGTAATTGGGACAACCTGTTTGACTTCATGAAACAGCAGGAGAAAGCTGTGAGTGAACTCACCCAACAGCAAAAAACTGCCACTTCCCATAGTGATAGACAACTTGGAGACCTGACTGCCAAAATGGAGGCCAACCAACAGAAAATTCTCACCACATTAACTGCAACTAAAGCTGATACATCTGATTCAGATCAACTTGTCAAAGCCATAAAAGTGATGATCTCACAGGAATTACAAAAAGTGGAGTCTACCTTGATTGCTGAAGTCCGGTTCATGGTGGATCAACTTCAGGTTGAAATTCAGAGAGACCTCAGAGATACCTATAAGAATCTTCAAACAGATCATGAGCAGCTTTCCACTGAATGTAACCAGTGCATCACCCAGGTTGACAAGCTGGCTACCCAATTAAGTGAACTTCAAACAAACATGTTGAAAGACAAACAACAAGAAAAGGAAATGTCTGATCACCTAAGTAAAGGGGTACAACCACCACCTATCGCCACACTTACCACACCATCACCACTAGAAAATGTCCCAGAGTGTCCTCCTATACCTGCTGGGAAAAGTGACCATTTAAAGTTGACCTTTCCCACATTTGGAAGACCGTCTGATGACTCTGATCCTTTGCTGTATCTTACACGGTGTCAGGACTTTTTGGCATTGCACCCACTTGCAGAAACTGACATCCTAGCAACCTTCCGAAGCGTACTCCATGGCACTGCACGTGACTGGTGGGAGGTCGCCCGATCGTCAGTAACGACATGGAACGACTTCGAGACTGCTTTCCTCTCAGCTTTCCTCTCGGAAGACTACGAAGATGAGCTGGCTGAAAGAGTCCGCACAAGATATCAAGGTGAAAGAGAAACCATCAGAGATTTTGCATTTACATATCGTGCTCTCTGCAGAAGATGGAAACCTTCCTTAACTGAAATTGACATGGTGAAAATGATTCTCAAAAAATAAAACCTTACCTCGCCAGCCAGCTACGTAGTCGGGTGAGCACCGTGGAAGAACTGGTAAAACTGGGACATCAGATAGAGAAAGACCACGAGCAGCAACTGCAGTATGAAAGATGCATGACCAGAAAACCACCACAAGAAGCCATTCAAAAACCCCTCACCAATAAAACAACTGTTCAGCCTCAAGTACAATGCTGGAGATGCAAGGGACTTCACTCACCTGGTTGTTGTCCACTTTATTCTAACATTAACCCAGCAAATCAACCTGCAAAACAGCAACATCCTTTCACCGGTCAACGGCCATTTCATTCCCGTAAGTCTGGAAGTCAAGCAATGAATAATTCAGTGACTGCTACAACAAATAAAATGTTGTCCACTGCCAAGAAGTCACCCTCAAAGCCAAAACCTGTTACTAGTCCAGTCATCCCCCAACAATTGGTTGTTCCAGTCCGCATCGGTGGGTGGTCTGGAAAGGCCATAGTGGACACAGGGGCCAGCTACACCATGATCCATGAAAGTCTGTGGCAAAAGTTTTCTCCGCAAGAGAGCCTCCAACCTTGGTCTCTTGGTCCATTGTATTTAGCTAATGGTGAAGCAGAGATTCCCTTGGGATGGTTTCAATTACCAATTCATATACACAACAAAACTTTCACTTTACCTGTTGCTGTCCTTTCCCCGAAGGCTCTTGCCTATGCTGTAGTTCTGGGATTGGATTTGATCTTCTTCAGTGGCCTGCAAATCAATGTAATTGATCAGAAATATTCATTTAAGTCCACACCACAAGAAGATCATCCCTTTCAACCAGGAAATGCCAGTGTTCCTGATATAAATCCTCAATGCCAAAAGACAGGACATGTAAAGATGTTTAACCAAAGCCTCACCCTGTTAAGTTCTATCCCTCCACCACAACCTGTATGCCGATCCTCACCACTTGACAGTACGGATGTACAAGCTTTAATTGACAGTGCTGTGAGTGAAGCTCACATACCTTTTATTGACAAAAATACCTTGAGAGGAATCCTGGAGTCCAACCCTCAGACGTGTTCTCTTCAACCAGGTCGTACGGATGTCCTCCAACACACTATTTATACCCAGCACCCAGCGCCCATTAAACAGAGACCTTACCGCATGTCCCCTGGTAAGCAAGCAGTGGTACAAGAGCAACTTGTGGAGATGTTGAATGCAGGAATTGTGGAACCCTCACACTCTGGCTGGGCCTCTCCTGTGGTCCTTGTTCCAAAGAAAGATGGTAGCCTTAGATTCTGTGTTGACTACCGTAAGCTCAATGCTATCACAGAGAATGATGCTTACCCACTTCCCAACATCACTGAAATCCTTGAATCTCTCTCTGGAGCAGCCATCTTTTCAGCAATTGATCTCAACAGTGGCTATTGGCAGGTGGCCATGGACCCCCAGAGTAAGCCAAAGACAGCATTCATCACTCCATCCGGGCTCTTTCACTTTAATGTCATGCCCTTTGGGTTGAAAAATGCACCTGCAACATTCCAACGTTTAATGGAGACTGTACTAGGAGAGCTACGTGGAAATATTTGTTTCGTCTACATTGACGATATTATCATATATTCACCCTCTGTAGCTCAGCATTTCAACGACCTACAAACTGTTCTCCATAGACTGCAGGAAGCAGGTTTGACCATAAACCTTAAAAAGAGCAAGTTCTGCCTTAAAGAACTTACATTCCTGGGACATGTTGTTAGTGTCAATGGTATCACTGCAGATTCATCCAAAGTGGAAGCTATCAGATCTTACCCTGTGCCACGAAACATCAAAGAGGTCCAGCGCTTTCTTGGATTAGCGGGATGGTATCACCGTTTTGTCCCAGACTTCTCCAAAATCGCAGAACCCATCAATGCACTGAAAAAAAAAGGACATTCTTTTCATTGGTCACCTCAATGCCAAGAAGCTTTTGAAAAATTGAAGGCTCATCTCACATCACCTCCTATTCTGGGCCATCCAAATCTCCAACTTCCTTTCATGGTTTATACCGATGCCAGCGATACCGGACTCGGTGCTGTATTAACACAACGGAAAAACCAAGGACTGGAAGAAGTCATTGCATACGCAAGCCGCACCCTTAACAAAGCTGAATCGAACTATTCTGCTACTGAGAAAGAGTGCCTAGCAGTCGTATGGGCACTTGAAAAATGGCAGCATTACCTGGAGCACAAGATGTTCACTGTTGTCACCGACCATACTGCGCTACAGTGGGTCATGGGTTCCCCGAAAACCACCAGCCGTCTCATTAGATGGGCCCTACGATTGCAAAGGTTTGATTTTATCATTGAATACCGCAAAGGCAAACTGAATGTAGCACCTGACGCTTTGTCCAGGATTTCCAGCTTACCTTGTTGCAGCTTGTACTCCAGCCAGGAAGAGGCTGTTGACTTTCCAGTCTCTGCTGTGTCGATTTGGGAGGAACAACACAAAGATTCTGAAATCATAAAGGTGTTTAAAGCATTGGCAGAGAACAACAACAACCAAAACTTGAAGGACAAATATGAGGTTAGAGAGGACCAACTGTATCATAAGACCCACCTGTCAGATGGCCAAGTCCACTACAGAGTGTACCTGCCTCGCAGTCTCATACCAGCTGTTCTTAAACATTACCATTCCCATCCTTTAAGCGGCCATGCAGGTATATACAAAACCTACAAACGTCTGCACAATGTTGCTTTCTGGCCAGGGATCTGGACGGACATCAAACATTATGTTAAGTGCTGTACCAAATGTCAAACACTGAAAAGTGAAAACCAAAAACCGGCTGGCAAACTACAACCCGTTTCTGTGTCACAACCCAACAAGATGGTGGGTGTCGACATCATGGGGCCCTTGCCAAGCAGCACTCAACGTCACGAGTACCTTCTGGTTTTTGTGGACTATTTCTCTCGCTGGGTTGAGTTCTTCCCCATGCGCAACGCTAATGCTCCAACCATAGCAAAAATTCTCAGGACTGAAATACTCACCCGGTGGGGCGTTCCAGACTTCATCTTGTCTGACCGTGGCACCCAATTTGTTTCCTCCATATTCAAAGAGCTGTGTGCAAAATGGAACATCACTCAAAAACTAACGACAGCATATCATCCACAAACAAATATGACTGAGAGAGTTAACCGAACACTGAAATGCATGATTGCCTCATATGTGGATGACAACCAAAAGAAGTGGGATCAGTACTTACCTGAACTCCGTTTTGCCATGAACTCAGAAGTACAGGAGAGCATTGGGATGTTCCCTGGCAGAACTTTAACTGGGAAGGAAACTGCATGGCCCCATGGATAAATTACTCCAGGGTAAATGTCTATCACCATCCACTCCATCCTATGATGTTGTCCACCATCTTGCACAGCTGAGGTTGAAAGCAGTTGAGTGCTGTAAAAAAGCCCAAAAAAGACAACTCAGAAGTTACAATAAAACCCGGAGAGAAGCCTCATTTGAGGGAAAAAGTCGTGTCTGGTTAAGAAATTTTCCCCAGTCCAGCGCTCAACACAACTTTACTGCAAAACTAGCCCCAAAATGGAAGGACCTTACCGGGTATTAAAACGGTTAGGCCCACTGAATTACCAGATAGCACTGGAGGAAACCGGAGAGGACGTCCGCACAGCTCATATATGTAACCTCAAGCCATGCTATCCAACATCAGAAGAGTTTGAGTCCCAAGAAAGGGAAAAACTTAAGCAGTTATTCCAGCAAAGCTCGGATGATGAAGAATTCTTGGGTTTTTAAAAGAAAAAAGAAAGAAAGAGAAAAAAAAAAAAAAACACCTGTTTATTTCATCAACCATGGGTTGTTTTTTCCTGGGGGGGAGAGTGTGACGGTGCAGAAGTCCACGAGCCTTCCAGCATCCGTGCCCATATTAGGAGGAAAAAAATTAAGTGAAAACTTATAAAATGACATCAATTTGTAGCCAGGATGTGAAGTATTCGAGAGAGGAAACAGAATGGACTTACCACTTACCTGGTGAAGCAGCTCCAGCTCCTCCGTGACGCGGCTCGTAGCATCTGCCATGGCTAAACGGGAGTGAGACCAAGCGGTTTAGTGCTAATACTGGCTACGGAGCAAGATCGTGCCGTTTCCCTGCAGAAGAGTGCAGAATAATTCGTACCAGCTCTTCTGAGACGACGCGACTCGCATCTGCCGTGGCGAACGAGTCGAATAAACAAAGCAAAGCCTTACTCCTAACAGTAGCTGCAGACCTGTGCCGTTGTCCTGCAGAAGGCAGGAAAATCCATACCAGCGAGTCCAGGTATTCCATCTCCATGCACGTCCTCTGAAAACTCTCCAAACTCTCTCGAAGGCCTCACCACAAAGAACACCCCGCACACACACACTCACCACAACAATACGCACACACACATAATATACAAAGTCACGCATTCACATCTTTACTTTCGTTATTTCGCCTATTGGCATATTGTGTTTTTTGAACTTGGGAACTGTTGAGTTTATTTAATCAATTATTTGCCTCGCTCCTTTTGTGGTTGTTTTTTTTTCTCTTCTTAGTTTTTTATTATTTATTTTTTTTGTGGCTCATTTTGGAGTTATAATGTGGAGCAAAACGGGACACCTGAAACGGTGAAACTGCCGTTACTACTACCCAGGACGTGAATATATGGAATTGTTTTTTTTCTTGCTGTTATTATTTTGGTTGAATGTGATCTCTGTGGTATAATTGCATTGCAATCTCTTTATTGTTTGACTAAAATATATATATATTCACTTGAACTGCATACTTGTTTGTAAAGTTTTTTTTTTTATTATTTTCATGTAACTGGTATATTTTATACCTGGCGCCCGAACTTTATTTGGTTAAAACCAAAAAAAATTTAAAAGATTAATTTTGGATGGGCCGCCACCGTTACAGAGTGGCGCCCGAACAGGGACTTGAACATTAAATTTTTTTGAAGTGTTGAATTACAGAACCTTATGGTAAATTCTTTGGTGTTAAATGTTAAACAATTTTGTTGTGTTTTTGGAGTAGTATCTCATGAGGAAGTTGTAAAAGGTTTTTTTTGTATATGTGAATCTGCAACACAATTGAAGAGTTGAAGTGTGAACTAAACACTTGATGTGTTTTTTGTGGACTGAAAAAAAAAAAAATTGTGACTGTGAAAAAAAAAAAAAGATTGTGAAATTCTACTTTGTACATTCTGTTTTTGTTGAAATTGTGAAATTGGGGAAATTGTTGAAACTGTGAAAATTGTACTCCTGTACATTATTTTTTTTCTTTATTTCTTTTTTCTGCCCCCCTTGTGCCCACAAAACTGACACGCACACATTCCAAATCACTCATTTCATTTATTGATTATTTACACAACATTTTACATGTGTCATTGACACACCCAACACAAACATGGCCACTTCTACGCCTCCTTCAACCCCCTCTCCAACCACTTTTGTGGACATCGATCCACCTCCAGACATATCAACCCCTGTCTGGCCTCCTGAGCAACAACTGCTACAGCAGCAACCAAGAGTTTACCCACTACCACATGTCCCCACCTTCTATTCAACACCCACTCAGTCCAGCAGTGCCCTGCCTGGAACCCATGTGCGGTTTGTCTCCCCAACACCAGATGTCAGACCACCAGTCCAAGTTCCCACCTGGCAAGTAGGATCAGATCCCATGCAAATATGCACCTCTCCTGACACTTCCCCATCATCTTCAGGAGCTCAGCATGATCTGCCTGGCTATCTTCCAACTCCTGGAAAAGACATACAACATCTTACCACACAAGTACAAGGTAATTGGGACAACCTGTTTGACTTCATGAAACAGCAGGAGAAAGCTGTGAGTGAACTCACCCAACAGCAAAAAACTGCCACTTCCCATAGTGATAGACAACTTGGAGACCTGACTGCCAAAATGGAGGCCAACCAACAGAAAATTCTCACCACATTAACTGCAACTAAAGCTGATACATCTGATTCAGATCAACTTGTCAAAGCCATAAAAGTGATGATCTCACAGGAATTACAAAAAGTGGAGTCTACCTTGATTGCTGAAGTCCGGTTCATGGTGGATCAACTTCAGGTTGAAATTCAGAGAGACCTCAGAGATACCTATAAGAATCTTCAAACAGATCATGAGCAGCTTTCCACTGAATGTAACCAGTGCATCACCCAGGTTGACAAGCTGGCTACCCAATTAAGTGAACTTCAAACAAACATGTTGAAAGACAAACAACAAGAAAAGGAAATGTCTGATCACCTAAGTAAAGGGGTACAACCACCACCTATCGCCACACTTACCACACCATCACCACTAGAAAATGTCCCAGAGTGTCCTCCTATACCTGCTGGGAAAAGTGACCATTTAAAGTTGACCTTTCCCACATTTGGAAGACCGTCTGATGACTCTGATCCTTTGCTGTATCTTACACGGTGTCAGGACTTTTTGGCATTGCACCCACTTGCAGAAACTGACATCCTAGCAACCTTCCGAAGCGTACTCCATGGCACTGCACGTGACTGGTGGGAGGTCGCCCGATCGTCAGTAACGACATGGAACGACTTCGAGACTGCTTTCCTCTCAGCTTTCCTCTCGGAAGACTACGAAGATGAGCTGGCTGAAAGAGTCCGCACAAGATATCAAGGTGAAAGAGAAACCATCAGAGATTTTGCATTTACATATCGTGCTCTCTGCAGAAGATGGAAACCTTCCTTAACTGAAATTGACATGGTGAAAATGATTCTCAAAAAAATAAAACCTTACCTCGCCAGCCAGCTACGTAGTCGGGTGAGCACCGTGGAAGAACTGGTAAAACTGGGACATCAGATAGAGAAAGACCACGAGCAGCAACTGCAGTATGAAAGATGCATGACCAGAAAACCACCACAAGAAGCCATTCAAAAACCCCTCACCAATAAAACAACTGTTCAGCCTCAAGTACAATGCTGGAGATGCAAGGGACTTCACTCACCTGGTTGTTGTCCACTTTATTCTAACATTAACCCAGCAAATCAACCTGCAAAACAGCAACATCCTTTCACCGGTCAACGGCCATTTCATTCCCGTAAGTCTGGAAGTCAAGCAATGAATAATTCAGTGACTGCTACAACAAATAAAATGTTGTCCACTGCCAAGAAGTCACCCTCAAAGCCAAAACCTGTTACTAGTCCAGTCATCCCCCAACAATTGGTTGTTCCAGTCCGCATCGGTGGGTGGTCTGGAAAGGCCATAGTGGACACAGGGGCCAGCTACACCATGATCCATGAAAGTCTGTGGCAAAAGTTTTCTCCGCAAGAGAGCCTCCAACCTTGGTCTCTTGGTCCATTGTATTTAGCTAATGGTGAAGCAGAGATTCCCTTGGGATGGTTTCAATTACCAATTCATATACACAACAAAACTTTCACTTTACCTGTTGCTGTCCTTTCCCCGAAGGCTCTTGCCTATGCTGTAGTTCTGGGATTGGATTTGATCTTCTTCAGTGGCCTGCAAATCAATGTAATTGATCAGAAATATTCATTTAAGTCCACACCACAAGAAGATCATCCCTTTCAACCAGGAAATGCCAGTGTTCCTGATATAAATCCTCAATGCCAAAAGACAGGACATGTAAAGATGTTTAACCAAAGCCTCACCCTGTTAAGTTCTATCCCTCCACCACAACCTGTATGCCGATCCTCACCACTTGACAGTACGGATGTACAAGCTTTAATTGACAGTGCTGTGAGTGAAGCTCACATACCTTTTATTGACAAAAATACCTTGAGAGGAATCCTGGAGTCCAACCCTCAGACGTGTTCTCTTCAACCAGGTCGTACGGATGTCCTCCAACACACTATTTATACCCAGCACCCAGCGCCCATTAAACAGAGACCTTACCGCATGTCCCCTGGTAAGCAAGCAGTGGTACAAGAGCAACTTGTGGAGATGTTGAATGCAGGAATTGTGGAACCCTCACACTCTGGCTGGGCCTCTCCTGTGGTCCTTGTTCCAAAGAAAGATGGTAGCCTTAGATTCTGTGTTGACTACCGTAAGCTCAATGCTATCACAGAGAATGATGCTTACCCACTTCCCAACATCACTGAAATCCTTGAATCTCTCTCTGGAGCAGCCATCTTTTCAGCAATTGATCTCAACAGTGGCTATTGGCAGGTGGCCATGGACCCCCAGAGTAAGCCAAAGACAGCATTCATCACTCCATCCGGGCTCTTTCACTTTAATGTCATGCCCTTTGGGTTGAAAAATGCACCTGCAACATTCCAACGTTTAATGGAGACTGTACTAGGAGAGCTACGTGGAAATATTTGTTTCGTCTACATTGACGATATTATCATATATTCACCCTCTGTAGCTCAGCATTTCAACGACCTACAAACTGTTCTCCATAGACTGCAGGAAGCAGGTTTGACCATAAACCTTAAAAAGAGCAAGTTCTGCCTTAAAGAACTTACATTCCTGGGACATGTTGTTAGTGTCAATGGTATCACTGCAGATTCATCCAAAGTGGAAGCTATCAGATCTTACCCTGTGCCACGAAACATCAAAGAGGTCCAGCGCTTTCTTGGATTAGCGGGATGGTATCACCGTTTTGTCCCAGACTTCTCCAAAATCGCAGAACCCATCAATGCACTGAAAAAAAAAGGACATTCTTTTCATTGGTCACCTCAATGCCAAGAAGCTTTTGAAAAATTGAAGGCTCATCTCACATCACCTCCTATTCTGGGCCATCCAAATCTCCAACTTCCTTTCATGGTTTATACCGATGCCAGCGATACCGGACTCGGTGCTGTATTAACACAACGGAAAAACCAAGGACTGGAAGAAGTCATTGCATACGCAAGCCGCACCCTTAACAAAGCTGAATCGAACTATTCTGCTACTGAGAAAGAGTGCCTAGCAGTCGTATGGGCACTTGAAAAATGGCAGCATTACCTGGAGCACAAGATGTTCACTGTTGTCACCGACCATACTGCGCTACAGTGGGTCATGGGTTCCCCGAAAACCACCAGCCGTCTCATTAGATGGGCCCTACGATTGCAAAGGTTTGATTTTATCATTGAATACCGCAAAGGCAAACTGAATGTAGCACCTGACGCTTTGTCCAGGATTTCCAGCTTACCTTGTTGCAGCTTGTACTCCAGCCAGGAAGAGGCTGTTGACTTTCCAGTCTCTGCTGTGTCGATTTGGGAGGAACAACACAAAGATTCTGAAATCATAAAGGTGTTTAAAGCATTGGCAGAGAACAACAACAACCAAAACTTGAAGGACAAATATGAGGTTAGAGAGGACCAACTGTATCATAAGACCCACCTGTCAGATGGCCAAGTCCACTACAGAGTGTACCTGCCTCGCAGTCTCATACCAGCTGTTCTTAAACATTACCATTCCCATCCTTTAAGCGGCCATGCAGGTATATACAAAACCTACAAACGTCTGCACAATGTTGCTTTCTGGCCAGGGATCTGGACGGACATCAAACATTATGTTAAGTGCTGTACCAAATGTCAAACACTGAAAAGTGAAAACCAAAAACCGGCTGGCAAACTACAACCCGTTTCTGTGTCACAACCCAACAAGATGGTGGGTGTCGACATCATGGGGCCCTTGCCAAGCAGCACTCAACGTCACGAGTACCTTCTGGTTTTTGTGGACTATTTCTCTCGCTGGGTTGAGTTCTTCCCCATGCGCAACGCTAATGCTCCAACCATAGCAAAAATTCTCAGGACTGAAATACTCACCCGGTGGGGCGTTCCAGACTTCATCTTGTCTGACCGTGGCACCCAATTTGTTTCCTCCATATTCAAAGAGCTGTGTGCAAAATGGAACATCACTCAAAAACTAACGACAGCATATCATCCACAAACAAATATGACTGAGAGAGTTAACCGAACACTGAAATGCATGATTGCCTCATATGTGGATGACAACCAAAAGAAGTGGGATCAGTACTTACCTGAACTCCGTTTTGCCATGAACTCAGAAGTACAGGAGAGCATTGGGATGTTCCCTGGCAGAACTTTAACTGGGAAGGAAACTGCATGGCCCCATGGATAAATTACTCCAGGGTAAATGTCTATCACCATCCACTCCATCCTATGATGTTGTCCACCATCTTGCACAGCTGAGGTTGAAAGCAGTTGAGTGCTGTAAAAAAGCCCAAAAAAGACAACTCAGAAGTTACAATAAAACCCGGAGAGAAGCCTCATTTGAGGGAAAAAGTCGTGTCTGGTTAAGAAATTTTCCCCAGTCCAGCGCTCAACACAACTTTACTGCAAAACTAGCCCCAAAATGGAAGGACCTTACCGGGTATTAAAACGGTTAGGCCCACTGAATTACCAGATAGCACTGGAGGAAACCGGAGAGGACGTCCGCACAGCTCATATATGTAACCTCAAGCCATGCTATCCAACATCAGAAGAGTTTGAGTCCCAAGAAAGGGAAAAACTTAAGCAGTTATTCCAGCAAAGCTCGGATGATGAAGAATTCTTGGGTTTTTAAAAGAAAAAAGAAAGAAAGAGAAAAAAAAAAAAAACACCTGTTTATTTCATCAACCATGGGTTGTTTTTTCCTGGGGGGGAGAGTGTGACGGTGCAGAAGTCCACGAGCCTTCCAGCATCCGTGCCCATATTAGGAGGAAAAAAATTAAGTGAAAACTTATAAAATGACATCAATTTGTAGCCAGGATGTGAAGTATTCGAGAGAGGAAACAGAATGGACTTACCACTTACCTGGTGAAGCAGCTCCAGCTCCTCCGTGACGCGGCTCGTAGCATCTGCCATGGCTAAACGGGAGTGAGACCAAGCGGTTTAGTGCTAATACTGGCTACGGAGCAAGATCGTGCCGTTTCCCTGCAGAAGAGTGCAGAATAATTCGTACCAGCTCTTCTGAGACGACGCGACTCGCATCTGCCGTGGCGAACGAGTCGAATAAACAAAGCAAAGCCTTACTCCTAACAGTAGCTGCAGACCTGTGCCGTTGTCCTGCAGAAGGCAGGAAAATCCATACCAGCGAGTCCAGGTATTCCATCTCCATGCACGTCCTCTGAAAACTCTCCAAACTCTCTCGAAGGCCTCACCACAAAGAACACCCCGCACACACACACTCACCACAACAATACGCACACACACATAATATACAAAGTCACGCATTCACATCTTTACTTTCGTTATTTCGCCTATTGGCATATTGTGTTTTTTTGAACTTGGGAACTGTTGAGTTTATTTAATCAATTATTTGCCTCGCTCCTTTTGTGGTTGTTTTTTTTTCTCTTCTTAGTTTTTTATTATTTATTTTTTTTGTGGCTCATTTTGGAGTTATAATGTGGAGCAAAACGGGACACCTGAAACGGTGAAACTGCCGTTACTACTACCCAGGACGTGAATATATGGAATTGTTTTTTTTCTTGCTGTTATTATTTTGGTTGAATGTGATCTCTGTGGTATAATTGCATTGCAATCTCTTTATTGTTTGACTAAAAATATATATATATTCACTTGAACTGCATACTTGTTTGTAAAGTTTTTTTTTTTATTATTTTCATGTAACTGGTATATTTTATACCTGGCGCCCGAACTTTATTTGGTTAAAACCAAAAAAAATTTAAAAGATTAATTTTGGATGGGCCGCCACCGTTACAATAGCTATAATAACCACAACACTTTCAGTGGTTTCCTGCTGTTTCCCTTAAGATAACAGGAGCTTTGCAGAATGTGATCCCAAAAAATTCTGAACCTTCAGTGTATGATTTATGATGAAAATCATGAAGAATTATTAACATGTGAACCTGTATTAATGAGGACTAATGTGTGTTTGAAATCTGCAATAGATTACTGTATAAACGTCTGAGATGTATATACATGCAAGTTTGTATAAAGAGTTTTAACACTGAGATGAACAGGACCAACAATAATAATAATAAAAAGTTTAATTTATATAATGCCTTTCCAGAGCTCAAAGTGCTTTACAAATCAAAACATGAATTACAGTTTTTGCCCATTGCTTGAACACTATAGACCTATGCTTAGACTAAAGCAACACAACTTGAAGCTTTTGTTACCATAACAAAAGCGCTGCTTTGCACTCTAGTTGCAATTCTTCAACACACGTACTCCTTTATGCAACACACTTGCTCCTAGACACTACACACTATTTCATACATAAGACACTTCGTTCAAAAATGAAATCTCAGGGTACCATTGAGAAAACGCATCTATTGAAAATACAACACACATTGGTTAATTGAAAAGACGTTGACACACACCTCAAAACACTTTCTGACAAAACTGAACACCAATCAGCCAGCTACAAAAAGGCCTCAGTTAAGCCATTTTGAGAACTTTGCAAGCATGGAGAGCAAGAGGTGGAGGCAGAGGAAGAGGAAGACAAAGAGAGAGAGGAGTAGGACATGGTCAAAGAGGCTATGCACGGAACAATATTTCAGATGATATTAGAGCAATGGTGGTGGATCATGTGGCCAGACCCAAACAGACGGCAGGATCTATAATCCCACCCATGCATAATTGGCCTGTTTTCCTGTATTTACAGTAGTGTATTTTGTTTAATATTTGTATTATTTTTGCGTTACTGCATTTACTTTACTGTACTGTAAAGTATAGTACTGTGATGTGCAGTATTGAGTTGTCATTTGTAACCTTTCAGTACTTTCATTTTTGGTTGTTGTGAAAACCTTTGTTGGAAAAAAAACCCAGAACAAAAAAAAAGTGTTGCATTGAGCCTCACAGAATGCTAACTGATAAAATGAATAAAAACAGAGAAAATTAAAGACTGCAGTGTTATATATAAAGTAGACTAGTGTGTTGCTGCTGATCTGAAAGTGTATTCATATGATGCAAGTGTGTATCATTTTGTCATCAGAGTTACATTTTGACAAAGGAATGTTAGGTTTTGATAGTAGAGTTTCAATTCGACAGAGATGTGAATGGTATATTTCCCAGTGTTGTGTCTTGTTTACTTGTGTGTAGAGTTTTGGCACAATGAGCAAAGTTTTGCAAAATGTGTTCAAGCAATGGCAAAAACTGTAAGAAAAACTGAAAAATACAAGAAACAATACAGTATACAATACATATCAAACATCACAGACAATCACGGTATCTGAATCAAATACATCTGAATCAAGTGAGAAATATATAATTATCTGACCAAAAGTCCAAGCAGTATCAGAATATTTTCATTCAATATACAGTAAACGATTGTAGAAGTAGCATTGTGAACCTGCGGAAGTAATTAAAAGCCAGAAGGATTTGAGAGCCCACTGTGAGTATGTTGTGGCTCACTGGCAGTAGCTGTGAAATCACATGATTCCATCAAACAACAAGTGGCTGTGGAGATCAAAGGGTTACTGTCCAGATGTGTGTCACATGGAGATGCCTTATCTCTAAGAGTGAGCAAGTGTCTTTGAGAAATGCTGAGTAAGGCCCAATTAAAGGCTATGTTTTGAAAACAGACTAATTAGTAGAATTCCACAATTAAATGAAACACAAGGGGACTGGGCTTCAATGTTGGGAAGCAGGTGTGGCAACTGAGCTGTATAATCATTGGTTAAAGGTGCCCTAGAATGTTTTTTTACAAGATGTAATATAAGTCTAAGGTGTCCCCTGAATGTGTCTGTGAAGTTTCAGCTCAAAATACCCCATAGATATTTTTAATTAATTTTTTTAACTGCCTCTTTTGGGGCGTCATTAACTATGCACCGATTCAGGCTGCGGCCCCTTTAAATCTCACGCTCCCTGCACCCCCAGGCTCTTGACTATAAAACGGTGCATTTACAAAGTTCACACAGCTAATATAACCCTCAAATGGATCTTTACAAAGTGTTCGTCATGTATGCTGCATGAATGCGTCGCAGCGTTGGATCATGTGAGTATAGTATTTATTTGGATGTTTACATTTGATTCTGAATAAGTTTAAAGCTGTGCTCCATGGCTAACGGCTAATGCTATACTGTTGGAGAGATTTATAATGAATGAAGATGTTTATGAATTATACAGACTGCAAGTGTTTAAAAATGAAAATAGCGACGGCTCTCGTGTCCGTGAATACAGTAAGAAACGATGGTAACTTTAACCACATTTAACAGTACATTAGCAACATGCTAACGAAACATTTAGAAAGACAATTCACAAATATCACTAAAAATATCATGATATCATGGATCATGTCAGTTATTATTGCTCCAACTGCCATTTTTCGCTATTGTTCTTCCTTGCTTACCTAATCTGATGATTCAGCTGTGCACAGATCCAGACATTCTGCCCTTGTCTAATGCCTTGATCATGGGCTGGCATATGCAAATATTGGGGTGTACATATAATGATCCCGTCTGTTACGTAACAGTCGGTGTTATGTTGAGATTCACCTGTTTTACGGAGGTCTTTTAAACAAATGAGATTTATATAAGGAGGAAACAATGGAGTTTGAAACTCAACGTATGTCATTTCCATGTACTGAACTCTTGTTATTCAACTATGCCAAGGTAAATTCAATTTTTGATTCTAGGGCAGCTGATAAGAAAAAGGTATAAAGATGGGGACTCAAACAAAGACATTCAGATGTCCTGCAGATATCTTGGCTTTGTTGATTTGCTCAATAAAGTGTCATTTTGACTTCTGGAACTTCAGAACTCTTGAGCTTCATTTGTAAGAAAGGGATGATTTTTCCCCACAACAGCAGCAGGAGCAGTAGAGTAAAAATACAGCAACCAAAGAAGTACCTCATGGAACAGCACACCAAGCAACCCACGTCAAACTGCACTGCAAACACCACAGAGTCCAAATGAGCACAAACTCCAGGACTTCGAGAGTCAAAATGTGCCACTTCTAAAGCTACCCAGGAGAAGGAGCAGTCTTCCCTTCTGTCGGCATCAGTCCATGTCGATTTCTGAATGAGATTTATACGGACTGCAGCTGACTGACCGGCAGCAACGTCACGGTGACATCACTGTATAAACGTATACTTGACGGCAACGTCGCCTTACAAGACGCCTGATACATATGTTATTTCCATGCATGCCGTCTTATACATAGGCTGTTTCCAGGAACATCGCCTTACAACACGTCTGATACATACGTCGTTTCCATGTATGTCACCTTTAAAAGCATTTAAAAGTTTGCATTAGTAGATGTATTTGTTATAGGCTATTGCTTTAAGTTTTTAAGTTTATTTCATGTTTGAAATATGAGCAATATGACATGAGTAGTCAGTACTCGTAATAAAGGAGTAATAGTAATAAAGGAATGAGCGTATTACCTACATCTAGCTTATATTCTTCAGGTCAATCTTATATTCATAATCACAAAATCAGTTTGAATGTCCGCTGAGGAAAGCAATATCTTTGTCTTTGTCCTTTTAAACATTTAAGACATTCCCATGACAGTGCTAGTCATTGCATTTTTCAGTTGCGTCTAGTAAGATGTTTCCTTGTTTCAGTCCATTTCAATATAAAAGTCTTTGCGACTGACTGACTCAATCATAACAGTCTTTGATGCCATCTCATGGAGTATTAATGTAAATTTCACTGAAGTCGAAATCACTAATGGACTCTTCTCAATAACAAAAAATATGGCATGTTATTTATATAAAATATTATTTATTGAACAATAATATTTAAATTAACAATAGCCATTATAACAGTATAAGAAGTAAGATAGGCAATAAACACAAGCAAACAGTTCAGTCAAACGTACAAAAGCAGGACTCTAGTTAGTACAGGGTTTAATTTCAATGTAAATATAAATTTATGAAACTCAATATAACCCTCAAGACAAATCTATTAGCTCTGGAATAAGTAATAGATTAACAAGACCAAAAATTGCCTGTTTGATGTACCCAAAATGAATTACACCTCATATTTAAACTATCTACGTAAGAGCCAGCGGCAAATTCCCAAAGGACTGGCTGAAATGAAGCTGTTCTCTGTGGGTACATGAGCACTGAACAGTCGCTGACGACCTGGAGCTCACATCTCCAAAAGCATCTAAACAAATTTTCAAATAGGCGCTACGTTTACATATAAATAGCACATCTAAGGTTTAAATAACTATATTCTCACCTAAAAAAAAAAACTCTTTAAACTACATTCTGTTAGAAAATAACAGTAGTATCTATACAAATATGGTTTGTTTGCTCGTCTGCCATGACAGTCGCTGGGAGAATGCTGACAGCAGAGTGATTCAAATGGTGAAACGGTTCCAGTGGTTCCAGATACTGGTAGAATATCACATGGCTGGAAAGACCTCTCTGCCAATCAAATTCGAGAACCAGAAAGAACTGTTGTATATACCAATAAAAATGATAGTAGAAATTATAGTTTCTTTAATTTGTTACAACAAAGGAATACTAACATGGTAACTTCTGACCAAAAAGTGGGGCAATTATAATAGATGTATGAATTTCTGATGCTCAGGAGCAGATCAGCGTATTTGAAACAAACCAGGGGTTGTCAGCTCTGGTCCTCAAGGTCCTCTTTCCTGCAGAGTTTATCAAATAATGTTGGATGTTTCTAATATTTAATTTACATGTTTCTGCATTTTAAATGACAGCTGTTACTAGCTGCTAAGGTGACTACTATATGATGAGATGTGTTACCTGTGGATCATTCATCCTTTTTTTTAAAGAATTTATTTATAATTCTGTAATGTTTTATTCACAGGCAGTGATTTCAACAAATCTGATAGTAGGCTATTGCTTTAATAACAATAACAATTCAACTGCCTCCATTAACTTTGTATTGCGTGAAGCTGCCTCGTCATTTCTGAGTTATACCAAAAAAAACAGAACAATGCCTTAAAGCTGCTGTGTGATGCTGTGTACAGCAAACAAGCCAAAAAAAACCTAGAACTAAGTTTTTATAAGCTACTGAACCGTAAAAGCCAGCCTTTAAGGACACAAAAGTGGATACAGGCAATAAGACGTGACGCATCAGCAGGAAGAATGGGTAAATTGTGGGCTCCTGACACTCACTATGCCTACGTGTGCAGTAAACATTTAAGGTCCTTTCACACTGGACGCGATTTTGATGCGCGAATCATTCGCGCGATGGTTTTATTTTTTGATCAGCTGCTTGTGTAATGAGTGCTTCCACACCGAACGCGAATGTGCTGCTGCGAAAAAACGACGTTTATTTTTTTCGCTTCGATGTCGATTTTTTTCCACTTTCGAGGCGACAGAAAAGGCTTCAACCAATCAAATACAAGGAAACAAAGGTGACGTCACAGCAACAATGGCGGATCATCTGATTGCTTGTGTGTCGACGCATCCCGTTTTGTTAGACAAAACTAACAAAAACTACAAAGACAACGATATGAAAGACAATGTGTGGCGTAGCATTGCCAACCAACTCGGCTATCACGATTGTAAGTATGTTGTTTGATAGTTATTTGTCATTGTATACTGCCCTACAAAGGCAAAGTGCAGTAACTACGCAAACACTGAAACTGAGAAAAATGCCTTTAAAGTTTTTACCCCAGCCAGTCAAACACGTTGTAGGTAGATAAGTGGTAATGCATTCATGTAATGCCTTCTTACGAAGAAATTTTTTATAGATAAAAACCATGACCACTGATGTGACCTTTGACCTCCGAAATGTAGATACTGCACTCTGCCTTTGGATGACCGTAAACAACTAAAACACCATTGCAAAAGCAAAGTGCAGTATCTACAAACTAAATGTGTTCATCCAACTTTATTGTTGTGTTTCTTACTACACGTTGATTGTTTTTAATAACTTTAATATTTTATTTTTTGATGTTTGCATGTTGTGAATGTTAAAATTGCTCTGAGGACTGGAGTAATGATGCTGAAAATTCAGCTTTAATCAGAGGAATAAATAACATTTACAATAAATCCACATAGAAAACAGCTATTTGACTATTTTTGATCAAATAAATTCCGCCTTCCTCTTTAAAAGACATTAAAGAAGTATTATTTTAAACTTGATCACCAGTGTGTAAAATAATGCATGTGAACTAATTAGAAAATGATATATTTTAGACACTTTCCTAACACGGGACATAGGCTACTTAAATATGTTTAGTTAGGCCATGTTTAGTATAAGTTTGCGAATGATATTTCGAGTTTTATGAATAATTTTCAAATGATTGTGAAATTACTGAAGAAAGCCTAATAACAGATACACAAACATTCACTCTTATCTGGCATGCTGAAACAACGTTAATGTTTCTGTGTCCATTGTGTGACGAATAACGTCATTAAAATATGAAAAATATGAAAAGGTCAGAAGTGCATGCCTGTAAATGAATGTCCGTCATTTATTTATTTATTTTTTAATCAAACAATAAAAGTGCCATGCTGCTCGGTTTCTGTGGGCAGTAGACAGACAGACAGACAGGCTGAAGTGGGTGGGCCGCGACCGCGCGAACAATTCGTCTGGGTTGACGGAGGATACAGACTACGTAAATTTACTTTAATTCATTCTTCACATATATTTACATCGCAACGGGCCGGCCCACATTGTCCAGCAGCCAACCGGGAAAACTCTTGGTACTCCCGATGGCCAGTCCGCCCCTGATTACGTTGAGTGTATAGCCATCAATGGAGCAGCGCAGGTAGGCTAAAATATCGGTCTAATTTGCTAGCAGCTAGCAAGGTAATGTTAATTGATTATAAAGCTGTCATTTGCTTGGCTAGGAGTTAATATTTTGCTATCTTCCTTTCTCGTCTTTGGATATTTGCGTTTTAACGCGAGTCCATCATGCCGCACCTGTCAAAGCCGGGAAAACAAAGCTAGAACGCAGTAACATCAGCGGTTTGCCTTGGTATTAGCTTCAATTTTGTAGTTACTGCAATTTTGACACCCTCGTTTCTCAGAAACGGGACAATTTTGAACCGGGATACTGTCACAAGACAGAACAGATGTCATGATATGCAGTTTTAAGATTTTTCAGACGAGAATGTGCTGGTTTAAAGCTCAAATTTGTGGTTAATTGATAAAGATAGCGCCTTTCTGAAAATTTTATCTGACGTTGTCGGAGTTTTAAAATCCAGGCGATCACCGGACTCTCAGCGCTCATGTACCCAGCCGAGAGCAGCCTTACCTCGGCTAATCCTTCTGACGTTTGCCGCTGGCTCCGTTTTGGCTGAGGGCAACGTGACGTTTCATAAATTTATATATGGCTATTTAACTTTTTTAGTATCATACTAAAGCGCTGATTTTGTACGCTTAACTGAATTGTTTGCTTTATTTCTTATTGTATATTTTTATACCTTTTATAATGGCTATTATTGAACATTAAAACTGACATTTAACAAAAAGAGAAGGTTGTGTTTTATGTTAAAGCCTATTTCATTTCATTACAGTGAAGATAATCAGAGTATGCACAAATAGTATTGCATTTAATATTTTTGAATTGTAAACGAAAAGAGGCAGGGTTGTTTAATATTCGTTTTGTTATAAATATAAGCAGACATTGCAGCTAATTAATCACTCGTTGCCTGAGGCTATTAATATGTTTTTGTTTGTTTCTTTAAATAAAACGAAAAGAGGCAGAGTGGTTTAATAACAAATTTTGTTTTATTCTTGGCTAAAATATAGATACAGAGATAACCAGAGAAGCCAGCGTGAGCTGAGTGACGTTATCAAGTTGTTCAAGCTGTTCCATTTGCAGAATCACCAGACTTGTGTCCTCCCGTCCACAGGAGTTCGTTCTCCGGAGTCGAACTTGCCAAGTCCGAACTACCAAGGACGCGAGTCCGAACTTAGTGACATTACATTGTATTATTATTGTTTTATAATGCTAAAGCACTAATTTTAGTTTATTTTATGGTATTTTTCTACAATTCTTTGTGCATGTGTTTTATTGATTTATAGTTTTGTTTTTTTACATTTTGTGTGTTCTGTGTTTTTAGTTATTTTAAAGCACATTGGACAATGTAAGTTGTATTTAATTGTGCTATGTAAATAAATTAAATCTTTCACTTTCCTAAGTTATGGGAAAGTGGAAGAATCAACACTTTTGATAATGTGTACACTGACATCATCTAGATGGAAATGTCTGAATTTGTTGTGTTGAAAGATTGCTTTTTATTTGTTTTTCTTCATAATAGCAGCTGTCAGATTATTTTGTCAGAGACAGTGATAAAATATTCATAGAAAATGCAACATTCGTAAAACCAATTGTTTAGTCAAATTCAAGAAGGTCCATATTTTAAATCTCTAACCTGTTCTCAGTCTTAAAATAACATAGTTCTTGTAATTGTTTAACTATAGCATTTGTTACAATAAGGATATAATTACAGGTAAGACCATTGATGGCTCCTCATTGACCTTTTTTTTTTCTTTTTATAGCATTTGTTATGTAAAATAGCAACACAGTTAGAAACTAAAACATGCCACAGTTGTAAATCTATAGTGAAAAATCTATTCCTTCAACAGAGTATTTATTATAAATTTAACAACTAGTCAAAATTTACCACAATAAATGCAATAGAGTGTGATAAATTCTAGTAAATGTGGACATCATGAGAAGTTTAAAAAGCTTGCAGGAGGAAATTTCCCCGTTTTCATCAGTCATTTTACTTTCTGTTTTAGATCATGTTTGACTTTTTGTGTATCATTTTACTATATTCTCAGTAGAATTAAAATGGTTGGCACATTTTATCATCAGTGTCGCATACACTGTAATAGGGGTACAGTAGGAGTCTATTTCTGTCCCCCAAGGTACAATCTACACTAATGTACCCCATAGGGCTTATTAATGGACCTCAAGGTACATGTATTTTGGGGTCAAAAAGGTATGTATATGTTCCCAAGCATATGCCCTTGAGGGTACAGCCCCAGTGACAAGCCTAAAGGGGTACAATTATGTACTTTATTTTTTGAGAATGGCTCATGCAAATCTTAACACTGTTGGAGCACGCTGGTGAATGCTTTTATAGTGATTCACGTGCCACTCATGCAAAATTTAACAACTGGGCTTCAGTCACAGTCATATTGCGCAGACAGTTGATCCATTCAGATCGTACAGATTTTAAAAGCTCTGAACGTGCGATGTATACAATTAAAGCAGAACGTCTCAGGTTACGTATGTAACCATGGTTCCCTGAGAACAGGGAACGAGACTCTGCGCTGACTGCGCTATGGGGAACATCCTCCGTGACCCGTGCTCGAAATGCCAAGAATCACCACACTCCAATCCTATTGGCCGGCGACAGCCTATCACGTCAAACGGCGCGAACCGTGACGTATAAAGGGAGCGCCTGGGGAAACAGCCGACATTTTCTTGTCTTTGAGCGACTGTAGCAGGCATCCCGCAGCATGGCATGAAAGCGCAGAGTCTCGTTCCCTGTTCTCAGGGAACCATGGTTACATACGTAACCTGAGACATTCCCTTTCGAAAGGGAACTTCTACTCTGCGCTGACTGCGCAATGGGGAATGAAATACCCACGCCGCCATGCTAGAGGAGAATGCCAGTCCAAATGTCTGGACACACATCCGGCAGTTCCAGGGAAAAACTGGGGGCAGAACTCCAAGGCTGTCAGTGACAGCATTCCCTACGGCCAACAGCCCAAGCTGAGCCTAAAAGAGGCCTTCCGAAAAAAGCCTATCAAGGCTGCTCGAGCATCTGGAACCAACAGCCCGAGAGGGGGTGGTCCCTTTAAGGGAATGTGGCCAAGGAACCACAGGAACCTCGGCCAGTCACTCGGGGGGAAAAATCCATCCCGCTGCCACCAAGGAGGCCTAGCCAGATCCAGCGAAGCTAAATCTGGCCTAGCCAACCTTGTCTGATATACAGAATCTCCAAGCGCAAACTCCAGAGAGGAGAGCAGGAAAGAGCGACTGCGAAAGGGCAGTAAGCAACTCAAACCCACATGCAGAGATAGGCATCCTGGAGAGCGGAACTCAGCTAAACGCTCTGGACCCTTGTATGAGGGGAGTACAACCACTCATCCAAGGATCTACTCAGCTGTTAACAAGGTGCTGAGGAGGCTGTGTGCTAAAGACCCCTGACCCAGGGGAGCACAAACCAGCCTGGGGGCCGGTCTAACGGGAGACTTCATAGAAGTCTACAACCATACCAGCTTAGGGAGCTAAGCACAATTACGCCGTTAACCCCGAAGGGAAGTACAAAGCTCAACCTAACAGACAGACCGTAAAGCGGGCACATAGTCATGGAGGCCGGGAAAAGGGCCTACAACATAACCAGAGTTCACTAGAGAACTAGAACTGAATGCAGACGGCGGTAGCCCAGGATGGCCTGTAGGGCCACACCCTATTTCATATCAAGGTGGAGCAAACACCAAGACATAACAGCTGCAAGTGCCCACGAGACAGCCCGTCCAACACAAACCAACAAGCAGTGCACTCGGTGAAGTACCTTCTACTCTTTAAGCAAGAGGAGTACAACATACGCCATCATGCGCTAAGGAAAGGCCCCGTGGGCCTATAATCCCAGCAGGCACGTGGCATCAGCTTGTGGCAGTGTTATTTGCTGTCAAAGGTCAGCATGCTCCACAGGAGGCCTTTACGGCCTACCCGTCACACGCGACATCAGCCAGCGGCCACTAAAGTTCCAGGAGCAAAAATAGAACCTGTTAAATAGACAGAGAAAATATTTTAGCTCGGCTAGAGCTAAAGGGAATAAACACACAAAATACTCAGTAAAAACATCTTTTACTCTCAGCGAGAGGAGTACCAAGCTAAACTCCGACATGCTAGCAAAGGAAGGCCTGAAACAGCCTGTAACCTTAAAAGCGCGGCGATAGCTAGTGCGTTAATACAACACCCAAGGGGTATGAGACATACAGAAACCCATACAAGCAGTGCCAACATGCTAGATAAAACATGAAAGGAAGCCCCAACGGGGGCCAATGACTTCCATAAACATCTAGCAACAACAGAGTAACGTATGACTCATCATGGAATGATGTCCGTACACGACCAGCGTAGCTGGGCCAACAGGAAGCTATAAAAGAGGCCTGGAGAGGCCTGCTATTTAAAGAACCATGTGGCACTAGCCCGTGGTCATGACAGGGCCCTAGCTACCAGAAAGGGCCAGTATAACGTAAAATGACAAATTTAAGGGAACTAGCTACACAACCTGAGCCTAGGCATACACATTCCAGCAGGCAATGTTAATCATGCTAAACAGCGTGAGCGTAACGAGCATCGTAAACCAACAGCGCTGTATCCAAACAAGCTGCATACAGAGAGGCTAAAAACAAATAGCCAACAATCAAACAGCAACGAATCCCAGATGCTGTGGTGCGAATGACCGTGAGAAGTTGGGTAAACAAAATTCCCAACACTCATACTGAGTGTGCGATCCAACAGGTGATGCACTTAGTGAAACACAAACCCTAACGGGGGAGTACAACAACAACACCATATTCATATATAGAGGCCGGAAAAGCCTGCTATCATAGAGAACAGGTGTAACCTGTGGCAGCACAAACACGCTCACATAACACACCTGCATAAACATATGAAGGGGAAATATGGGCAAAAAACGGCCAGCAACTTCCTCAGAAGGAGGCCAGAACTAGGAACTATACAACCACAGGGGAATAGTCATAACAGTGGGATGTAAACAAACATACACCTAACCTAGTTCTAGCCTAGCCGCTAGCTAAGGACTGTATGTAGCAGCTACACTCGGGCTACAAATTCCTAAACACACGGAGAAAGCAGCGCAAGCGACAGCATTAGGTGGCCGAAAAACTGGCCAACAACTGACAATAGCGAAAGCTAGTTCTAGCTATACACAGTATCAGCCAAGAAACTACACCAACGCTAAACAACAAAGCGGCCATAAAGGGCCTGCCTGTAACAGTCAGCCTAACGTACAGTTATTTGCCCAAATAACCCCATAAAACATGAACAGATGACAACTATATGCATGGGAAGCTGTACAGGCAAAGCAAGGTCTATATAAAGAATGAAAAATGGACCTGGCTTACCTCCTGCAGCTCGTAGAACGCAGATTCCTCCCCGATACGTCACACGGAGGGGAAAAAACAAAGTTCCAAAGCCCAAAAGCACTTTCACTATCAAGCCAGACGGCGGGCCGTCAGAAAAATATTCATCACAGGCCCACCACATCAGCCCGACTGTAAAGCCCGCAGTATATAGATGTCACAAAACATGCATCACCTGTTGGATCGCACACTCAGAAGGAAGAGGGAGGACGAGAAAAAGCCCTTGCGAGAGAGGGGATCGATTACCGGCGCTGCTGGCGCTGCTCCTCGATCACCTCCCTCAGATCTTGCTTCTTCCTTCTAGCGTCTCGCCGTCTCTGCGACTTACTCCGAGAAGGAGGAGGCGCACGAGCGGCGACACTTTCCCTCTGGGCCTGCCTCTGAGCCTCGGCTCGAGAAGGCCCGGGACCTCCCGGCTGTCTGGGCCCAGAGCCGGATCTGAGCGGGATGCAAGATCTATACGCCGCGGAGCGCGTCTTCGCCTCCCTGAACTTCTCAACCACCGCCTGCACGGAGGTGCCAAAAAGTTCAGTGGGCGAAACCGGGGTATCGAGGAGAAAATGTTTCTCTTTCTCCCCGATGTCCGCACAGTTGAGCCACAGATGCCGCTCAGTGGCCACCATGCCCGCCATAGATCGACCGATCGAGGCGGCAGTTTGTTTGGTGGCCCTCAGAGCGAGATCCGTGGTCCGACGCAACTCCGCAACCGCCTCAGCGGAAAGACCTTGACCCTGATCAAAATCCGTAAGCAGATCAGCCTGATACACCAGAAGCACTGACATAGTGTGCAACGCCGCACCAGCCTGACCTGCAGCGGCGTAAGCCCTGCCATTCAAACGTGACGTCACCTTCAACGCTTTGGATTGCAGTGCCGGAGCTTTCAGTGTCGGTGCACTCCCCATGCTGGCCCAATCCCTCAACATCAGCAAAGTCAGCTCGCTGATACTGATGCTGATGGATTCGGGCCGAGTACGGGTTCTTCCATGCCTTCTCGATCTCAGCATGAATGGAATGGATTTCTCAGATTTCTCAGGAATGGAAGGCTCGCTGGAGTTGCCGGGTTATGAGTAGAGAGAAAACGATCGTCTAACCTGCTGCGAGCGGGTTCCCTCCTCACGCGCTCCCAGGGCAGCTGCAGTCTGCTCGAGGCGCGTTCCATAACCTCCAGCAACTCAGAAAACGCCGCGCAGGGAGGCCTAGAAGTGCTGCCAGAAGCGCGTCCTCGTCAGCCGCTTCAGCTTGAGAAAGATTGACACCCCTCTCAAATTCCTCAGCGAGCTCCACCTGCGAGCCCCATGATTTCAATTGCCGCTGAGCCTCAGCACGAGCGGGGCTGGAACCACCAGGCAGCGGTGGTGGCACCTCTCCCCTCGAGAAGAGGGCCAAACGAGAAAGGAGCGTTCTCATAGGAAAACGCTCACAGTTAGCACAGGCAGCACCCTCGAGTACTGTCCGTGCGTGCTCCTCGCCCAGACAGAAAACGCACAAGTTGTGTGTGTCCTCCGGTGTCAGAAACCTGGGACAAGGATCAGCACACTTCCTGAACGATTTAGCAGACATACTAACTTTGGCAGAGTGAAAAAGGCACGAGCAAAAGCAGTCGCGAAAAGACAAGAGGATGTCGGCTGTTTCCCCAGGCACTCCCTTTATACGTCACGGTTTGCGCCGTTTGACGTGATAGGCTGTCGCCGGCCAATAGGATTGAAGTGTGGTGATTTTTGGCATTTCGAGCACGGGTCACGGAGGACGTTCCCCATAGAGTAGAAGATCCCTTTCGAAAGGGAACTAAGTAACTTTTTTTACCTTCATAAATAGTTAGTAAATAGTCCTTATGATGGTTAATTGACTTGTAGTGGTGTGTTTGAGGCGAGCACTAACCCCCTCTGGCACGTCTACTCCAGAAAACAGCACTTGCAACTTGAGCTGCAGCGACCCGACACAATCTCGCCTCATGTTCACGTTCACGCGAGAGTGACAAAATGCTTTACGGTAATTCAATATACACATAGAGACCTCACACACAGTATGTATATATTATGACTTTATAAGACAATTTCGAAAATTACCCACCTCCATTGAGATTTCTTGTACTGTATTTGCAAAACTACTGTGCTGGTGAGCGTTGTAGTCGTTGTAGTCCAGAGCTGCACTTGGAGTATTTACCACAGTGTGATTCACTGAAGGAACCTGTAGGGGGAGCTTCGCAAATCTTACTTAGTTCTGCTTTAACTCCCTGAGGTCTGAAAACGCGTCGGCGCGTTGTGCAGGATTTTTTTCACATTGCAGCAAAACAGACTTAAATTACTCCGTCATTTCTTGTCAGAGACATAATATATCAATTGAAACTATAGAATGTCTTCTTTTATTTGTGTACCCTCAGAGTAAAAACACAATGTTGTTCTTTTTGTAAAATAAAGAAAACTAACATGATGCGTGATCTCTCGTCTCCCTCTGAACGAACTCCAATCTGATAGTTCTCAGAAAATGACCTGTAACTTATGAATACTAATGACAAAAAAATGACACTTACGTCTAAAGAAACGTTGAAATGTCAGGTTTTAAATCGTGCAAGTCAAATCGAAAACAAACATTCTGTGTTTATGTAATCTGTATGAAAAGAGAGCCATGTCAGAAGTCTGTGATTCAGCTCATTACCCGCTAATGCGGCCACGCCCACAGAGCCAGCGCTATTCAGAGGCAAATTCAGAGGCAATACATGCATTCATCGTCTCAATCGTGTATTTATTGTCTTGAAAAGTGTTTATTTGGATGTTAAAGCCATGGTTAGCGATCTCTAGAAGACATGCCATTAGTTCCTAGTTACTTTTCTTCTTTATATGAATTTGTGGCCTAAAGGTGTACAGAGAGCGCACTCTGACTGCAAGTATGAATTGAAAACACAATTCCTGAAATGTCCTCTTCTTCATTAGAATAATTTGTGGACTAAATGTGCACAGAGAGCGCCCTCTGGTTGCAAGTATGAATTAAAAACACCATTCCTGAAATGTCCTCTTCTTCATTAGAATAATTTGTGGACTAAATGTGCACAGAGAGCGCCCTCCGGCTGCAAGTATGAATTAAAAACACAGTATCCAGCACTCATATTGATAACAATAAATGTTACTTCTCAGCATAGAAAATTGACATAAATATATAAGAATCCATCAATATTTCTCCAAATGTGCATGCCTTTAAGCTAAAAGCCTATATGAAATGCCATAGAGGTAACATAATTGTTCAGACACTTTGCATTACAGAAATACATTATATTTTAAAGAATATAATAGAATACCATTATTTTAAATTGTAATAATATTTCACAGTATTGCTGTTTATGATGAGCTGAGACATTATTACAGAGGGTTTTTTTTCACAGCCTACCTGGCTGAAAGGCCTCATTAATATGCAAGTCATTTCAGGTCATTATTATGTGATTCTTTTGTCTTCTCAGGTGTAAATGGCCCATTATTTATGCAGATTCACGCCTCCTCGCATACTGTGTTTCTTGACAAAAAGTGTCTTACAAAATTTAAATCTCTCTATTGTTTTATATGAAAGAGTAGTCAGCATAATTTTTACATAATTCTTAAGCAAAAACTCTAGTCTACAACCCCCAATAACCAGAAGTCTTGTGAACACAGATTTAATATACTTTTTTTGGCCTTATTTCAGTGACTTAAGTTTTTTGTTTTTTCAATAACCATGCATAAACATTATTCCTTCAAAAACACAAACATGTACATACATGTTCCTCACATATTATTGTAGCCTAGTTTGTGCTGAATACAGTGTAATGACACTTTTTCCATTAATATGTTTATGAACAACTGAAAAAAGCACAAATGTCAGAGCATGTCAAAACTTCTCCAAGCCCCAAATCAGCCTCAGACTCCAGAGGGTTAATTAATAGACTGATGATTCTATGTTTCTGTGTGGGCGATCAGAGTACCGGCAACATGTGAGAAGTGCTGGTATACAAGAAAAAGTAACAGTATGCTACTGATTAAAATAGGGAACTGCCGGTACATCGTACCGGTGCGTAGAAGTCCACTTCAAGCACTGACTGTTACTACTAATAAAACTGATCTCTGGGGGCCCCAAAAGTGCGTGGGCCCTTAAGCCTTGTCCAGTCAGTCCAAATCCGAATTTTTGTGTATCCAATTGAAATCTGATCTAAAATGATTGATGTCTACACTGTTCTGTTCTTTAGACAGACAGACGAACATGAGCTGCTGCGCCATCACATCAATTTATTCAACTCTCCCAGTAACCAAACATACACACGTGACTCTGAATGTCATTGTATCAGATGACCACTAGATGTCCTCATGACCTCATATATGTATAACATATACAATGTTACATCCCCCTTTTTAAGTATGTTCCTTTATACTGATGCATAGAACTTTTGCACAAACTTTTAAACACAACATTTGAGTTTGATTTAACCAAACTTTCAGCATTACTACAAATTATTAAACACATTTTCACAAATGCATTAATACCCAAACTTTTGCATTTTAACTTATTACACATCCAACAATGCACCTACATTGTATTAACTCTCAGTCTTTGTATTTTTCAGGTATTTTTACAATTCTTCCAGACCTTGTACGGTAAGCTTGCTCTTTCTCTACGCTTTCATTACCATTTCTTTCATTTGAAATGTCCTTATTGTCAAGTGCATTGCTCTGTGATGCATCAACCGACTGCTGATTATCAGTATCCATGTCAACACTTTTCTCAAATGTTGAAGAGTCTGTTTCTCTTGTTTTTCTTAAATGTCTGCGATTTCGTCTGAACAGCTTTCCATCAGAAGTCTTTACTATGAAAGAACGTGGCTGTTCATGCTTTTCCAGAACAACAGCTGGCTTCCATGAATCTCTGTTTTGCATCCTTATTCCTTCTCCAGGTTGAAGATCAGGTAAGTATTTAGCCATCCTGTCGTAGTACTGCTTCTGTTTCTTCTGTCTCTGCTTAAGTTGCTCATGTACTTGCAACATTGTCTCCGTGGTAAGCAATGCAGATGATATTGGTAGCTTCGTCCTGAGACGTCTCCCCATCAGTAATTGTGCAGGTGATAACCCTATCCCTTCCATTGGCGTGTTACAGTACTCCAGTAGTGCTATGTATGGATTTCGCTTTCTTTAAGAGATTTTTCACGGTTTGCACTGCTCTCTCAGCTTGTCCATTAGACTGTGCATAACCAGGACTTGAAGTCACATGCTTGAATCCCCATTCCTCTGCAAAACTTGAAAATTCAGCACTTGCATACTGAGGTCCATTGTCAGATACTACTATATCTGCAATTCCATGTCTTGCAAAGATGGATTTAATTTCTCTGATGACTCCACAGCTTGTCGTGTCCCTGGGTAGTTTTACCTCAATGTATTTTGAAAAGTAGTCCACACATAACAGAAATGCTGAACCATCATGGTGATGGTAAAAAATGTCTGTACCTATTTTTTCCCAAGGTCGTCCTGGCACTTCATGTTGGAACAATGGCTCTTTTTGATTGTTGTTCCTGTTTTCATTGCAGGTAGCACATCTGGATACTGCATCCTCAATTTGTGTAGACATACCTGGCCAGTACAAAATGTCTCTGCCTCTTGCCTTACATTTGACAATTCCCAGGTGTGACTCACGTATTTTGTTGATCATCTCCTGTCTTAGTTGATTTGGAACAATGAGCTTATTTGCTTTCAATAACAGACCATCTTCATAACTGATTTCCTCTCGAAATGTCCAGTATTGCTGTATTGATCATGGCATCATAGATCGTTCTTTCGCCTATCCAGTCAGCACTGCCTTTTTTAACATTTGCATCTCTGCATCCTCTGCTGTTGCTTTTTTGAAAGCGTCCAGTTTCTGTTCTGAAATAAGAAGTTGTGATGTAATCCAGTTTACTGCTAGATCCTCTTCCAGCAGATTTTCCTTCTGTTCATGTAGATAAGCACGACTTAAAGCATCTGCTATGTATAGTTCCTTACCAGGTTTGTACATCACCTTCAGATTTTATCTCTGTAGTCGTAGAAGCATTCTTTGTAGTCTCATAGGAGCCTGATGCAGTGGCTTCTTAAATATATTCTCTAATGGCTTGTGATTACTTTCAATCGTGGTTTCCTTTCCGTACACATACTGGTGAAATTTCTCACATCCATAAACTATGGCTAACAACTCCTTTTCAATTTGTGCGTATCTACGCTGACAGTCGTTCAGAGCTCTCGAGCCATAGGCCACTGGCCTTCCTTCTTGCAGAATCACAGCTCCTATTCCTTCTGAACTGGAATCTACTGACAATGTGACCAGTTTGCTCACATCAAAGAATTTCAAAGTAGGACTTTGAGTAACCACATATTTCAGTTTTTCAAAACTTTGCTGTTGAGTTTCCTCCCAGTGCCACTCTGTCTCTTTCTCAAGCAATTTCCTCAAAGGTGCACTTATGTCAGACATATTGGGAATGAACTTTGCCAGATATTGCACTACTCCAAGAAATCTTTGCAGTTCTTGCTTGCTTTGTGGTGGTGGAATTTCAGTCACTGCCCTTATCTTTTCTTCATCTGGCTTAACTCCTTGAGCACTCAGTATGTGTCCTATGTATTTGATCTCTGTCATTCTTATTTTGCACTTGTTCCTGTTGAGTTTTAAATTCTTTTTTCTTGCACATTCCAGCAGCTTTATTAGCCTTTCATCATGCTCTTGAATGGAGTCTCCCCACACCAGCAAGTCATCGATGATATTTACCGCACCTTCCAGTCCTTCTATCGTTTGTGCAATGGATCTCTGAAAGACTTCTGACGCTGAGGATATACCGAAAGGTAACCTAAGAAAATGGTATCGCCCAATTGGCGTGTTCATTGTGCAAAGCTTTGGACTTTCATGATCCAGCTTTATCTGCCAAAACCCTTGATTTGCTTCTAACACAGAAAAGTACTTTGCCTTCGGCATTCTTGAGACCACATCTTCTACTGTCAGCATTGGATAATGCTCTCTTTTTATTGCCAGATTGAGATCTTTAGGATACATACAAATGCACATTTTCTTCGATGTAACTACAGTTACCATGCTGTTGACCCATTCAGTTGGCTCAGTTTGCTTTGCGATGACCCCCATCTGCTCCATTCGTAGTTCTTCCACCACTTTTTCTCGCAGAGCTACAGGTATCCTTCTTGGCGCATGTACAACTGGTCTGATATTTGGATCAATTTGTATGTGGTGTTCTCCTGGTAAACATCCTAAACCTTCAAATAGATCGTCAAAATCCTTGAGAATGTCACTGCGGCTCTTTTCAATTTCATACAGTCTTTTAATCATGCCCATTTTTTGACATGCAGATCATCCTAGAATGGCAGGTGCATCATGCTTCATTATTTCAAACAAGATTTTGTATTTCTGTCCTTTGTACACACAATTCAGTGCTTTCTTGCCCAATGGCGCCATCTTGTGTCCAGAATATGTAACAAGTTTGCAGCTTGACCTCTGCAGTCTCCCTGCTATGACATTACATTCAGCTCCTGTATCCAGTGTCACTTTTACATCATTCTTGTTTATCTGGATTGTCTCGACCCATTGTTCATCCTCCTTACTTGAGTTGATAGACATTACATTTCTTTCTTTTTCCACTGTTACTGTACCAATAAACATGTTATCATCTTGTTCAATCACGTGCATTCTTTTACTCTGACTCTGCAGGTCTTTGGTATTACACATCTTTGCAAAATGATTTTTCTTCTGACAAGACTTACATGTTTTCCTGTAGGCTGGGCATTTCCTATACTCGTGCTTGCTGCCGCATCTGCTGCATTCCTTTCTCATCACTGACGTATGCTCTGACTTGGTGTCTCTTTTCTTTGGCTTTATGGATTCAACTTTGTGTACATTTACTTCATCATTGAGTGCTTTCATCTGACTCAACGTGATCTCGCTGGCCCTGCAAATGTCTATGGCCTTTTCCAATGTGAGATCCGTTTCTCTTAGAAGTCTGCCTTTTAGTTGATCCTCTCTTATGCCACATACAATCCTATCACGAATTAATGAATCGTGCAGATCACCAAACTCACAGTCTTTTGCTTTGCTTTTCAGATCAGTGACGTACATGTCGATTGTTTCTGCAGGCCCTTGGGATCTCGTGAAAAAGACGTGTCTGATGTACGGTAGGTTTTTTCGAGGCTGACAGTAATTTTTAAACTTGTCTTTTAGTACTTGTATTTTATTTCTCTCCTCTTCTGAGAACTCAAATGTATTACATACTTTTATGGCCTCTTCCCCCGCCACGTGCAGAAATGTAGCACACTGCACCGTCTCAGACTTCTCTGCTACTCCGCTAGCTAGCGAGAAAAGTTCAAACCTCTGTATCCAGTTCTTCCAATTTTCCGCGAGGTTACCCTGCAGAATCAACGGCGGTGGTGGCTGTAACTGTGCCATCCTCTTTTCCTGCGTTTATATCAGTTTTATTCTGACACCATGTTCTGTTCTTTAGACAGACAGACGAACATGAGCTGCTGCGCCATCACATCACTTTATTCAACTCTTCCAGTAACCAAACATACACACGTGACTCTGGATGTCATTGTATCAGATGACCACTAGATGTCCTCATGACCTCATATATGTATAAGATATACAATATGTTACATACACTGTGAATCTCAACTGTTCAAATCCGATTTGTGTGTCTGTGGTGTTTTTTTGTTTTCTGGAATGTCTGCATTGGTTTCCATGGCAATGATTGTTGCATTGGTAGGTATAAGCCAAAAACAACGACAACAGATGACAACAGACAATACAGATGTTATTTACATCATGACAATGTAGCCGCAGGTGCTGGACTACTGCGTTATGATGAGGCAATGGCAGAAACATAGGAGGCAGGTACGAGCAGATTCATTCCGTGCTGTCGTTTCCGCTGATCTAAAAAAATGTCAAAAACAAATTGTAGCCCATTGCTATTTTCTGCTGGTCAGGCACTTTGCAACAACAGAGCCTTGTTTCTGCAGAGACTTTCAGTATGTTTCCTATAACAATGTCAGACGTTTACATTTTACTTTTACACAAACCACGCAAAATCCGATCGGAGCGGTCAGACTTAAACAGATTTACAGAAATGCGATTTGAATAGGATTCCACACCACACATGAATGTAGTTAGAAACAGATTTAAAAAAAAAAAAAAACGCATTTCATGTGATTTTTGGTTTTTGGCCATTCAGACTTTGTAAATCTGATCGGATTTCAATTGCATATGCACAAAAGTCGGATTTGGACTGATAGTCTGAACGAGGCCTTAGAATCATCCCAACTTCCCCCCTTAGTGGCGCTCCTGGTCCTAGCAATTGTAAAAAACTGTAAAGCACAATATTTTTGTTTTTATTGTGAGTAGGCTATACACAAATAAAAGTAAATTCTTTACTATTTTGATTTTTTTTTTTTTTTTTATAATATATTATAATTAGTGTTATTAGAGGTAATAGGCTTAATAACAGGCTAATCAATTGAAAGGCTACTTGCTCAAAATAAAACATACAGGCCTAGACAAGATTTATCCTGTGAGCATAAAGGACCACAATTTCGGCCTTGCTGAACTTCTTCTTGCTGCTCGCCATTCTCAAGTACAGGATTTGGTTGTTGACTGCTGCTATTTTATATGCTAATGATCTTAATTTGGGGGCGTTTAGAAGCCGGAGATCTGAAACCATTCAGCTGCGCACAATTTTAAGATTATTTGCGATTTTATAGATTTCAAATCTAGAAGAATTCCCTAAATCACACTGTTAATGCAGGATTGAATGTAATTTTTAATAATCATTTAACAAGTGATAATGTATTGTTACTGCTTAGCTAAAAAAAAATTGAAGTTAAAAATTCAACTGTTAAAAGCATGAAATAAGGTACCAAGAATCAGTAAATTTGAGTTTTATGTGGGTATATTATCAATAATACAGTAATCAATAAAAAATTGTAATCATTCAAAAATAAAATCTTAGACATCACAAAATCATGAAATAAAATCATTTATATCAATGGGATTCAGAGATGAAGGCTGTGCTAATGTTGGCCACCAGAGAGAGCCACAGGATAGCAAATCCTTTAAATGAAAATGAAATTTCTGTCATTAATTACTCACCCTCACCTCGCTTCAAACCCGTAAGACCTTCGTTCATCTTAAGAACACAAAAGAAGATAATTTTGATGAAATCTGAGAAGTTTCTGAACCACACATGCTCCTTCTGAAATTCAGAAAGGTATTAGAGACATCATTAAAATAGTCAACATGACTGCAGTGGTTCAACGCTAATGTTATGAAGCTTGTAAATACTTTTTGTGTGCAAAAACAACAAAAATAATGACTTTATTTAACAATTTGAACTGTTGTCATACACAGTTGACATAGTGAACGCCAGAAAGCCGAAACATGGGCTGGTGTTGAACCAGATAATATGGTGACATTGATACAATGTTGAGTTTTAATTCATCATTTTTTTCCCTTCATTCTAATTTTGTTTAATTCTAATTTAACATAATCTTGTTGGTTAATGAAAGGATTGCATTGGTTGAAGGTCAGGGGGGAAAAAAACAAAATTATATTGAAAATATAATTTTCAACTAATATTTATTTTTTCTTATATTTCAGGCTTATTTCGATTAGCATAAATATTTTTAATAGTTTTAGTTTTTAGTTGTTGTTTTTTTTTGTTAACTGTAGGCTAATAACCTTGTCTAGGCAAAACATCCACAGAACTGCAGTACAGTCATTTTTCCAGCTGTTAAAGCCATGAATATTTACAAATATTCACTAATTATTTAATGCCATCTGAGACACGATCTCTGACCGAGAGTCTCAGACTCATCGAGGCCAATAAACCTACAGCTGCAAACATAATTTACATAAGGCTACTCTTAAGAATAATGACACAAATGTTGGAAAAGTAATGTAGACCTTTTATGAGGTATTGTCTCCACTTTCATTTATCAGTTTTATTTTGATAAATAGGTCTATGACAATATAGCATTATGGTTGTATAGCCTATCCGTAGCACCAGGCCTGTTTTACCGGTAGGCTATTTTAGCTACATTATTTTTGAATGTAGGCCTATAATAAAATGTGACTGAAACACCAATGAGAATTAGGCCTATCTGAGATTGTATTCTCTCAAAAACTTAATTCTGACTTGGTGCATGTGACAATCAGTTACAAATTATTTTCCAGAAAATAAGGAATGCTAAATGATAAAATTGTGCATTATTAGGCTATTAGAAACTGCATATACACCAATAAAACAATAATATTGTGTTCATTACTCTGCACTCCCATTGATGCAGGCATCGAAAGGTATTTTACACTATATTTGCTTCTGCTTTTCGAGTGTGGAAGTGTGATAAAGGCTCTGATCTAGGCTATATAAATTCTCTATTATAGATCAGAAGAAGGTATTTTTCATACACGTCACATACAAAATATGTGGGTTTAATGAGATATTTCGTTTTAATGACAAAAGATGTCGTTTTAACGACATAAACACATAGTTTTTACGAGAAAAGATGTTGTTTGAATGACATAATTGAGTGGGAAAAAAATAATATGTATGTGGCAGCAATGCGGCACCGTAAGAGGGAGACTACTGGAGGAATAAAGTGTGTTAATTCCTACACCAGCCTTGACTGTGATTAAGATAAGAACATTATATGCTCTTGAATGAGCTAAATTTATTTATCTTTTGCACAAAAATATACATTTTGTTTCAATATTACATTAGTATTCTTGCACTATATCACACATCCATCTTTGTAAATAACATTGATGTTGAATTGTTTTCTTTGAATCATGTTTTTATTACAGAAGGCAATGATAACATCAGCATAGAAAAAACAAGGACAAATACAATAAAAGAAAGATGCAAATGAAATAAACTGCTTTAAATTTTCAATGTACAGCAGTTATACCTAAAAGCAGCATTCAAGTAAGAAATTGAACAATCAAATGAAAAATATAAAACTTCATATTTTTCGCTGTATGAATAAAACATACTGATTCTTCTGATTGTTTTATTAGGCTGTCACTTTAAGAACTACAGTAATGCATTGATCCAATACATTGATTAACATACACGATTTCTTTCCCAGATTCATTCACTTAAGACAAAACCTGTTTATGTGAACCTAGAGTGTTTTAAACGCATTAAGATGCTACAGATAATTGAGTTTAGGACATGCGCTGACACAGCTGGTTTTCTGGATGCACTAGGTGTGTGCGCTCATAAAACCATATATCAAAATTCAAACTGGCTAGGCAGACGTGTCTCTCTTACACAGTTAAAATCACAATAAAGAAGTGTACATTGTGAACAAATAATCTGTAGAGATCTGAGACAGACAGCCTTATGTAACGGTCTAATAATGCGGTTCATGGATTCTCACTTCTGGTATTTTGCCAGTTATGGCGAGTTCACACTGCACGATTTTAGGCCCCATTTTGACTTGATAGACAAATCTTTGACATATTGAGTGAAATCTCTGACAAGTGCCCAAAATCGGAGGCAAATCGGTGCACACAGTGTGAATTATCAAAGACGTGATCTGAGAGAGCAAGATACAGGGCAGCGGGATGTTCGGGGAGGAGTTATAGACCCGCATCTTACCAAACATTTCCTCCTCAATAATAATTTTTTTATATTTCTGCTTTTCACTGCAAATTAGCACACAGACAGTTTTCACAGACAATTGCAAGCTTCTTGCGGGCTAAAATCATGCAGTGTGAACTCGACATTTCTCGACACGGGTAAATTGCAATTGAGTTTTTTTTTTTTTTAATCAAGGAATCGTGACAACCGTACATTTGAGTCACGTGATATTGATGGGTCCTGTCTGTCTCAGTGCTGAAACTCTTTATCCAATGTTAGATGAATATACTTATACAGTAATCTATTTCAAACACACATTAGTCCTCATTAATACAGATTTATATGTTTATGATTCTTCATGATTTTTATCTTAAATCATATACTGAAAGTTCAGAATTATTGGATTCACATTCTTCGAATCTCCTGTTATTTTAATGGAAATAGTAGATAACCACTGAAAGTGTTGTAATTATAATCGTTATCGAATATCTTTGCGTTAGGCCAAAGTTTAACACAGACAACATCTCCAACCTCCAGGATCAACACAACTCCATTTGAGGAGTTTAACGTATTCTGAGGCTGATAATCATGAGCTATAACCATCGTCTGTCCATTCTTATAAATGGATGCAACTGCTGGAGTTCCACCATAACTACATACAGAGAATCTGAACATGTACGCTCCTTTCAGTGGGGCTGTGAAAATACCTAAATCAAATAACAAGAGATACAGAATCAGCTGTTTCCTGTATGATTGCTCAATTACCAAACACACTGTGTAATAGTTTTGAGAGATGGCAGATCATTTCAGACTACATGTACACAACAACAATGTCCTAAAAATTGACTAGTAACGACAACGACATTTTCGGACCCACTTTATATTAAGTGGCCTTAACTACTATGTCCTTACATTTAAATTAATCATTAGATACAATGCACTTATTGTGTACATACATGTTTCTACATTGAACTTGTATATTAAAAACACCTGAATGTAATTACATCTGTAATTAATTTCTGTAATTACACTGTTGACCCATCTCTTACACCTTAACCCTACCCTTAAACCTACCCATACCACCAAAGCTTTCCCTAACCTTACCCGTACCCCTCCTCAATAGCAGCAAAAGTGTTTTGCAATTCAGTATGAACCCAATAAGTACATTGTACTTATTCTTTGATGTAAGTACATAGTAGTTAAGGCCACTTAATATAAAGTGGGACCACATTTTCAAAATGATCCCCGTTCACACAGATCCGTGGAAACGTCTTTAAAACACTGTAATCTGCTGCCGGGCCAGTAGTTGGCAATGTCACTTTAGAGAGGTCTGAATGGAGCAGAAGGTTTTCATTACTATAGAGTTTATGACTCCATTTCATTGATAATTACCTGTAATTGGGTTGTAGGCGTTCCCTATGTTTGTGAAGACGTTCTTGTAGATTAGTGTGATTTCAGTGGTAGAAGGACCAGTATATCCACCTCTGCCAGATTCCACCAGTGAAGCTGAAAAAGCTATTTCTCTGTCTGTTGTTGAAAAACATAATCAATATTGTGATATATTACTGTATTACACTGAGAATGAATACACTGAATTTAACATCATTCAAGCACACTTTCACCTCTATTTTCCTTTCTCAACTCCACTTGAACCAGAGTAAGATTTGAAATTTCTGTGAAGGAATAAAGATTCTGTTAAATGACATTTACACTGATTATTGTAATAGATAACACAATTTACACAGTATACACTCAACTTTACACTAACATTTACACTATACAATGTATTGCATCGGTGTTTTACTTTGAGGATCATTGATAAAAGAGTGAATGTTTTGTGAAGTACCTTCATTTTTCTTGTTCATCTCATTCCTCAGTTGCGTCTCTAAAGTTCTTATGTTTTCTTTCTGCTCTGTAATGGTGGCGGTCAGTTCTCTCAGTGCTGCATGGATGTCAGGGATGCCCAGATCACAGTATTGTTGTCTGTCAGTTGAAGCTTCAGCTCTCAAAGTGTCTGTTTGAGGTGGATTCTGTCTTTCGTCCTCAGAGCTGATCTGTTGACTGATCTCATTCTCATTGAGTCCTCCATCTACCTGCTGCTGGACGACAAACACAAAGGTTTCCAACAGCAGCAGTATACATACTAAAGCCTTCATTCTTCACTGATGTTTGTTTCCAGCTCTTGCTCTGTCATCCTCACAGCCTCTCATGTTCCTTTTATAGTGTCCTGATTCACTGTCTCTTGTACTTGATTTACATTGCTTCAGATAAATAAGTATTTTGAGTGAACTGTTAATCATTAGTGGGATGTTCCAGGCTCAGCTGATGTTTATCTCTGTTCACAACATTTGTGACCTTGGGCCCTATAATACACCCGGCGCAATGCGACGCAAGGCGCAGCGCAAGTGTGTTTGCTAGTTTGCACCCGGCACCGTTCGCGTTTTCCCGCTCAGCGCCACGTCCTTAAATTAGTAAATGCATTTGTGCCAGTTAGTGCGCCCATGGGCGTGCTGGTCTAAAAAAGAGGTGTGTTCAGGCGCATTGCTATTTTAAGGAGCTGAAAATAGACTGCGCCATAGACCAACTCAAACCTGGTCTAAAGTCTAAAGTCAATGGCGCAATATTTTTTTGTTAGAGCGCGTTGGTAGAAACTGCGCCTCTGGGCGCGTCCACAGTGCGCGTTGACTTTGCTTATTACACACAGGGATGCGCATCACACAAACATGCCAAATATTAAAAACAACGGACGCGTAACGGAAAAGCAAAACAAAAAAGCGAATAGTTCGCGTGCAAATAGTTCGCGTCAAAACCATTCACATCAGCTGTGACGCGAATTTGCAACGTTTGTGCTCTGAAAGATTCGAAAACATTCGCGGCGACAGGAGCTGTAATCTCGCAGGAGCTGTAATCTCGTGAGAAATGCGATACCTGTCAAAGGTTAATGTTGATTGAATAGCTAGTGACATCTACTGGACATTTCATTTACAGAAAAGAAACCCACTCACATATACTGCCAGTAGCCCAGGCTATAATAGGCTTCTGTCTAAGATAAGAAAACCTTTATTTGTCCACAATGGGGAAATTGTATGCCTATGGACGACAGATAGAAGTTTAACTACTAGACATATAGTTTAAATAAACATTCACAAGGTAGTTTTCTATTGATCCGCTATCAGATGATCCGTCATTGTTGCTGTGACATCACCTTTGTTTCCTTGTATTTGATTGGTTGAAGCCTTTTCTGTCGCCTCAATTGTGAAAAAAATCGACATTGAAGCGAAAAAAATAAACGTGTTTTTTTGCAGCAGCACCTTCACGTTCGGTGTGGAAGCACTCATTACACAAACAGCTGATCAAAAAGCGAATAATTCGCGCGTCAAAATCGCGTCCAGTCTGAAAGGACCTTTACAGTGTAAAAGAATATTATTGTGTAGGCTACATAAATATAAAAATATTTGAATAGTCATTGTGTGTAATGTATTAAAATTAGGCTACCTCTTTTCAATTCAGCCTACTTATAATGATGAACGAAATTGGCTAATTAATTGAACAATCGTGCCAATACACACACATATATATTAACTGACTCATCACGCGGAACTATTTGAAAGCCTGCATCCAACGCAGATGACTGAAAGATTGACTGGCCACTTAACAGGTAATTTCAGCAAAACATCACTCGTTGCACTCCTCAGTTGAATCGGTGTGTTTAATAAGTCAGTGTATTTTATAATGTTACGTATTTTCGAATTGTTCAGCCAAATGGAGTACCTGCTCGGCCAAAGAATTGAAAGACGGAGGAGGCATAGGATCTACCGGCCGAGGTCCACATATCTGTCCCTGTCTGAGGTGGAGTGTCGCCAGAAGCTTCGCCTATCCCACCAGGCAGTAACAGACCTTTGTCATCTTCTGGCAGATGATCTGCAGACAAATGCATATTGCACATATGCACTCCCCGTTGCTGTTAAAATAACTGTTTGCTAAATTTTTTTGCGAGTGGATCATTCCAACATCCTTTGAGTTCGATTGGAGGCATATCCCAACCTGCCTTAAGTTCGGCAATACATGCAGCCTAGTCCGACATGCACACAAATTCATTAAATTCCCCATGACGCCTGCTACCTAAAATAGGGTTAAAGAGGAGTTTTTGACTAACTTTGGGTTCCCTGGAGTTTTGGGTGCGATAGATTGTACGCATGTTGGGTGCGATAGATTGTACGCATGTTGGGTGCGATAGATTGTACGCATGTGCAACTACGTGCCCCGTCAGAGAACGCTCAGGTTTACGTTAACGAGTCGACGAGCTGTCATCGAGAGAACGTCTGGCATGCTAAAAATGCGCTTTAGGTGTTTGAATAAGTCAGGGGGGACATTGCAGTACAGCCCTCAGAAGGTCGGAGCATTCTTTGTGGCATGTTGTGTGTTGCATAACATTGCCATACGCCATGGATGTCTCGTAGACATAAATGAGGACAGATTAGAGGACTTTAGAAGGCATGAAAATGAACTGTATGTGCCGATGCCAATTAACCGAAACCATCAAGCAGCAGCACGGGCGAGGAGAGAGCAGTTGACAGAAGAGCTGCTTCTAATGTAGCCTGGTAAGCTGAATTGTTTGCTAAAAGCTGATTGCATTGATTTTATATATATATATATATATATATATATATATATAAAAATATCACACACCTCAATATACACATTTTTAATGCTAACCCACACTTATCACGCCATGACATTTAATGAAAACCAAAGCTTTAATGAAAAAATAAATCCATTTCTATTAATAATAATAAACAACTATTTTATATTTTTCCTCTTCGGGCTCGCAGGCGGGAACCACCATGGCGGGAAGGGCGATGGGAGGGTAAAGGAGCAGAGCGCAGCGTGGACATGGATCGGGTGGACAGAGAAGATCCGGTAGAAGGAGGAGTTATTGTAGGAGATGTTGCAGGTGTAATGCGCTCCACTGCATCAGCGAGCCTTCCCACACTGTCTGTGATGCGTCCAAGGGGCAGCAGCAACATCTCCAAGCGGCTCAAGCGAGTGTTCACCTGCCGCATACTCTGAGTGTACCCATTACCCTCTCCAGCATATTAAAGCCGTCCTGCTGTAGTGTCAGGAATGGGTGGTCTTCGTGCCTGACGTTCTCGCGTCTTGCTCTGGGTCGCCTCGCCTCTCCCCTCAAACTAGATGGTTGTCCCACCGTTTCTTCTCCATCCGAAACGGCCCCCTCCTCCTGCCTACTGGGTCCGGCCACACAATCTTCAGCCAGCGGAGCTGAATGAAATGTCATGTTTATATATTTTATGACTATTGTTAAAAAAAATATTTTTGTGCTTGAAAGTTTTGTACATATTTTCACATTATCACTTCATTACCTTGGACGCCCACCTCTAAACCACCAAACCTCTCAATGCTTTCAGCATTGAGGGTAGAGGCAGCGATGTCCTCCGCTGGGGTAAGGTCTGGGGTGGCTGTATGTGGCCCTCCTCTCGTGGCCACCTGCTGTTTTTTATTAGCAGCGAGCTTTTGTTTTCCCCGTCTCCTGACATCATTATACCTTTTTTGGCATTGTAAAGCCGTTCTTCTGATGCCAGAAGACGAGGACACAATCACTGCTAATTCATCCCACGCCTTCTTCACCTCGGGAAGCTTTGGTGGATTCCTGCTTGTCCCGTAGATGATCAGCTCGTGCGCTTTAACTGCGCGCATGAGCAGATCGGTTTCTTCGCTTGAAAAGCATTCAGCTTTTCCGCCAACAAATTCCGTCATGTAAATATCAATCTGCCATGGCGTGAGCGCATCTCGCTCTTAAAGGGAATGGGAGATGACACTCTGATTGGTTTATTGAACGTTATGCCCATTACTCATTAAGACAATAGGGACAACCCATTTCAAAAATGCGACCCGGCGCACGGACCGTTTTTCCGTCGTTAAAATAGCAAAAGTGGATTTGGACACACCCTGAGTGCACCTGCGCCATGCGCTTTACACTTTGCGTTTAGATCGTTAAAATAGGGCCCCTTATGTTAATCTCAACTGAAAACAACTTTGACTCAATGTTTTTTTTTTTTTGTACAGATCATTGGTCGGCATCCTTATTGGATGAGGAGGGATTATCACAGATACAATAGATAGCCAGATCAGATTAAAATCTCACAATTTAATACTATTAAATAGCACGTAATAAAACAGGCTGTGTGACTATGAGGAATGATTACCTCAAAATGTGCGTCTATATGCAAGTTTGAGTGACTTTATTTAAATTAGATACATTAGCTGATGTAACCATGATGTGCATATCGTCGCTGCCCGATGAAACTCACGTATGTCCAAAACGGTTACTTTTCAGGAAGTTTTCAAAAGTTTCAAAAGCAGTTGAATGTAGCGTTGTCATACTTGGTACGGCATCTTTACATGTAACCATATTCTTGCCAGTGTAATGATATAATCCACATTTGACCAAAATTGAGTTTAAATGGACATACGTGCATATTTTACAGTAACGGTGGTCAATACGCGTTCTTCCGATCATTAATTAGAATGGCCAAGTCGCGTTTCATATTGACAGATGAATACGCTCAGTTTATTAAATAGCCTACGTCTTAGTTTATTAAATACGTTTAGTTTATTTAATATTAATTATAAATTTATTAAATGTCTCTTGCAAACTATGAAGGGACAATGAATCAATACACTGACATGGTAATGCTAAACAGATACTTTGTTTGCACAGTCCTACCGTAATTTTGTCACTCCTAGACGTACGTCTGGCGTCAGGGGGGAAACGTTTACCTCGATAAAGGAAAGTCATTGTCTCACCAGGCTATGTTTATGTGGCAATGTATTGCAGAAAAGAAAAGTGAAAATGAAGATGCAGTTCCAGTAAACTCCAGTTACCAGTTCATGTTTATTCTTCAGGTGATTCAAGCAATACCAACTAATCAGACTCAATACTGACATTAATTATAAAATAGCAACAGGCCTTAAAGGGATAGTTTACCCAAAAATAAAAATTCTGTCATAATTTACTCACCCTCAAGTTGTTTCAAACCTGTATGAATTTCTTTTTTCTGCTGAACACAAAAGAAGATATTTTGAAAAATGTCTGTAACCAAACAGTTGATGGACCCCACTAACTTCCATAGTAGGAAAAAAAAATTACTATGGAAGTCAATGGGGTCCGTCAACTGTTTGGTTACAGACATTTTTCAAAATATCTTTTCTTTTCAGAAAAAAGAAATTCATACAGGTTTGAAACAACTTGAGGGCGAGTAAATGACGACAGAATTTTCATTTTTGTGTGAACTATCCCTTTAATGCAAGATTTTAATCATGTCTTTCCGGTCAGAATTGGCTGATAGGAATTCCGAAAATTTCAACAGATAAGACCAAGTCATTTTAAAACATGCACATAAACAATTACATGACAATACACAATAAATAGAATATTTAATTAATAAATTAATCAGTAAGTCAGGACAGCCCATTCATCCAGGTAGTGAAATTGCATCACTCATGGTCAAGTGCATTGTAAAATGGATGAAAGTCCTTGGGTAAAACATGTTTCAGTTCTTGAAGGTGCTTGAACTTCAGGGCTTTAGTTTTTGGGGAGGATGTATAGAGTGGGGCCACGATGACACACGTCTTCCTCAGGGATGGGGATGTGAAGGGTTGCCAGTTGTCAGAGTGTAGTAATTTAAACTCCATACTGCCATCCACATTGTATCTAATAGATAGATTAAAGAAAAGAAGGGGGGAGGGGTGTTGGGGGACATAGGTCACAGAGATAAGAGGGAACCAAAAGCATGTTTAGATTTATGAAACCAAATATTTTAATATGATATGGCTAATGTTTCATGTATTTGTGAAAAAGTGTGTTAAAAAAAAAAACACCTGACTGCTCGAAGGTCATGCACCGTAGGATCTCCAACTTTGCTACCAGGTCGGACTGACTTACAGATGTTGACTTTGCTGAAGTCTTGGAAAAAGCTGTAACCAACATACTTCACCTCGTATGGTTTTAGACTGGAACGAGCTCCTTGAATAACTGCAGCATACTCAGCTGGAACATGTATGTCACGGTTTCTCAACTTCCTCTCAATCACACTGTGCACAGAGTCACATTCCATTTGTGTGTGACCTCTTTCAAGGTACTTCTGTGTCACACGTTTCTTTTTCTCAGTAGCAAACTTTAAGAGGGCATTGCTCAGGACCAGATTTCTGTTTTGATAGCCACACCCATCACTCCAAAGGATGAATTCATTGTAAGTGGGGTGTGCTTCAAGGTAATCCACAATGCAGGAGGCAAACTCGTTGGCAGAGACCCCAGCTTCACCCTCATGCCAAAGGTAATTTTTTGCTTCATGTGATGCCATATTGTAGATGGTAAAATTATGGACACCAAGCTTCATTTTGTAGTACAGGGCAGACGCTTGAAGCTTTGGGCACAGGAGAAGGCCCTGCAGATCCATGCATGCAACCAAGGTGGTGTTGTTTGCAAGTTGTTTTTCCTTTACCTTTTCTGCTCGTGCATCACCCTTTTTAACACAGTGTTCCTCCCACACGGCAGCCTCGATGTTCCCGGCTTTGAAGGCACAGCAAGTGTCACACTGATCTTTCTTCGGATGGAACAGAGAAAGATTTAAATCATTGAAGGTGTTAGTGAATACTTGCCGTGACAGAGGCTGGATGCTGTGGTCTGCACATGATTGTTTATACTGTGTGTGGAGATGACTGATGGACTTGAAGAAAGGCTCCAGGTACATCTTTGATGAGGAGGACCTGCAGTAGTGCGATGGAACTTTTGGCAGATCCAGAAGGAAGGTCTTTAGGAAGTCCTGCTCCTCTGTCCTTACACTCACTCTCGCCATCTTCTCAGGACTTTCCCCTCTTCGCCCAACCCACTTTAAAAAAGTCCACTGCTTGATGCCAAGTGTAGAGAGGAACATCCTTCGACAAACTCTGAGCCTTTTACCATCTACACATAAACAACAAAAGAGAGATGCTGACCTCCGAGATTGAACCGCTTCTGTCCGGCGCCGCTTGACATCACTCACCTCCACCAATGTTTTCACATACATTCTCCTCTCTTTCCATTCCAATTTCCCCCAAAAATACTTGAAAATTTCCTCCCTCTTCCCTTCATCAATTTCGGAGCAGTGTAGTTTGCTTGATTTCTTGCAGGATACAGATTGGCACCGGCCGCCCATTTTTCTTTCTTCTTTGATGACAAATTCATTTTTTTTTCCGTCCAAGATAAGATTGACCCCTCATTCTTTTCCTTTTCTGGATGTTACCCTTCCAAGTGTCTGGGTTGGCCCTCTTCCTTGACCTTCCCCGATTATCAATGGCACCTTCATATGATTAAAAGAAAAATAAAATAAAAATGACGTTCTACAAATGCACATTTCTCTTACATGGTTTCTTAGCATGTGGATATATGTGTGTGTGTGTCAGTGTGTAGGCATGCATTTAAGTTTGGCATTGCTGTTTGTGTGTGTGTGTGTGTGTGTGTGTGTGTGTGTGCGCATGCGGCTGAGCCCACTAGTAGCTGACAGAAATGTAAAAATAATGACAATAAGTTACTCACCTTCATTGACAGGTGTGTAATCCGGCTCATTTTCTGGATCGTGTTCAAGATAGTCTTAGAATAATAAAGAGGAACACATTTAGTACAACGAATGCACTGTTCACATCATTCAGATATAAGATTGCATTCATTTTGACTGTTAATCGATTAAATATGCTAGATTTGTAATTAGTAATGGGCTTTAGTCTTTAAGTCCTACTCAAAACTAATGTGAGGTGGAGGCTGTAGTATAGTCTAATCTGAGAAGATGAAAAAGAAGAAGAATAATACTTACCCTCACTGGCAGCTATTTCGGAATGATTTTCTTTATCACTTTCCAGAGAATCTAACAACAATAAAGATATAATGCATTTAGCACACTGAATAGCCTACAATGTTTGAATAATTCAGAACTGAGCTTGCATCAGTAGCTTTGACCAGCACAGTAACTATACATTTTGAATTCTCTGTGATTAAAGGGATAGTTCGCCCAAAAAAGATATTTAAGCCATGATTTACTTACCCTCAAGCCGTTCGAGATGCATCCTTTTTCAGACGAACACATTTTCAGTTATTTTAGAAAATGTCTTAGATCTTTCAGTGGTTATAATGTGAAGCATTGGGGTCCGGCTGCTTCAAGTCCGAAAATGTGCCTGCATCCTTCACAAAAATAATCCATCTGGCTCCAGGGGGATAAACGAAGGCCTTCTGAGGGTAATCCGTGCGGTTTTGTCATAAAAATATACATATTTAAAACTTTATAAATGAAAATAACTGGCTTCCAGTGGCAGTCGGTGCGCGTTCATGGAGATGGATGCTGGCGTATAACGTAGGACGTAGCCCAGTTATTTTTGTTTATAAAGTTTTAAATATGTATATTTTTACGACAAAACCGCAAGGATTACCCTCAGAAGGCCTTTGTTTATCCCCCTGGAGCCAGATGGATTACTTGCACATTTTGGGACTTCAACGATGTGGACCCCATAACTTGACATTATAACCACTGAAAGATTGAAGACATTTTCTAAAATAACTGAAAGTGTGTTTGTCTGAAAAAAGATTGACATAATGCATCTCGAACAGCTTGAGGGTGAGTAAATCATGGCTTAAATATCATTTTTGGGTGAACTATCCCTTTAAAATGTTTTAATTTAGCCACATACAATTTGATGGGTTAGTACTTGGAAATGCAACAGCAGTTTCTTGGATCAAGGGAACCAAAATAACATGTGTGACAGGCTTTCATCTTAATGTGCAACACATCAATAGGCTTTAGGTTGCTGTATAGGTAGCTGCTACTGGGAGAAAATAATTTAAGCCTAAAGTACCTACCCTCATTGGCAGCTGTCTGAGAACTGTCACTTTCAAGTGAATCTAAGAATGACAGAGAGGAAAACTAGTTAACATTTCAGTAATGAATACAATGTAGACTTAATTGTTTGGCTGACTCAATTCTATTTTCCTACAAACCTTCCTCCTCATTGTTGACCCTCGCAATTGCATCAATAAAAGCCCTATCATAGTTAACATTCATCAATTCACACAGCTCCTTTACAGAGACAGACATCCTGAAGGAAGGGAGAAAAACAGATCAGAAAAAATATAGCGCTATGCCCAGTCAACATTGTTTCACTTCACTTCGGAAATCCTTGCGTTAACATCTTCACAATAAAAATGTAGCAAGATAACTCTAGGATGCTGGACATTCTCAGCCTCTGGTAAGCGGTGATAGCAGTATGAGTGAGGCATGTTCTAGTGACAATCATGACAGTAGCATTACAGGCTATAATTTGATCAGTTTGACTAAGAAAAAAAAAAAGTTTGAATCTTATCAATGAGACCGAGTTTATTTACATTCTAGCAAGCAAACTAATCTGTGAAGAACTAGATTAGAACTAAACTGTGGAGAGCTTCAATGTCGTACTTTCGTCAGCCAGGTTCACAAATATAAAAATAAATAAAAATATTTGGTGACAATTACTTCGTCTAGACCATTTACCGATAAATAATAGTTGTGAATATATAATAAACTTGAGAACAGTTGTCAAAAACAAACGTTTGCTGATACTTTACCTCACAGTGTTATTCGGCTATCCAGTGCTGAGCTTCGATGAAACTTCACGAGACCGGCAAGATGCTTCCACAGGGCGGGAGATACGCGGTGTGATTGACAGCTTTGACACCAAATGGATATACGTGAAAATCAGATGACATGATTTCACAACTTTTCATTGGCCATTTAGATATGTGAAGCATACTGTATGCGGAAATGAACCTGGACATTCAATCCGTCGAAAAATCTCAAAATCTGCAAAATGGACATATACGTGGTTTTCATCGGACAGCGACGATATGGTGCTAGTGGCTGCATCTAACAAATGATTGCCTGTGTTCCTGAGTATTTCCCAGCCATGTTGGCAGCCCCATCATATGCCTGACCTCTGAGGCCTGATATTGGCAAATTGAGCCTCAACAGTATATCTAAGATAACCTTTGCAAGATTTTCTCCTGTTGTGGATGTTGTTTCATACAAGCCAATGAACTCCTCATGCACCATCAAATCCTGATCAACATAGCATAGGCACAGGGCCTCTTGCTCAGTTCCTGAAATATCCTGTGTGCCATCCATTATTACAGAATACTGTAATACAGGTAAGGCATGGATCTCGTCTGTGATCGCCCTGACAATTGATGAGCTAAACAAATCAATAAGCTCATTCTGACATTCCCAAGAGGTGTATACCTCCCTCTTGGCAGACAACCATCTGGTTAGAGATGGATTGTCCTCGGCTTTATATTTTAAAAGCTCATCTAGGTTCCCCTTCTGATGATCATGCCCCCTTAAGGCCAGTCCCTGTCTCACAAGAAACATAACCCCACTAATAATCTTTAACAGATTATCTCTGTTTTCATTCTGCTGCACAATGTGTGCCTTTCTCAACTGTGCACTGATTGATCTGTTTTCATATAATGTAGCCGTGATCGCAACTTTGTGGCCCTCTGACTTCTCATGCATGCTAAACCATTCCAGTGCTTTTTTCCAGTTTTTAAAGCCAACACTGACAAAAGCTGTCTCTGCACTCTTTACCTGTGCTGGTTTTCCTGCCTTAAAGTATTTGGAGCAGTGAAAACACAGAACTCCATCAACACCCTGACTAACGTGCAGCCATGGGTACTTATCATACCAAGATTTTTGGAATGATAATGTCTTATCACCACCAATCACTTGCTTTTGAATGACTTGAGGATCAGGTTGATTTGGTTGTGTATATGTTGAGCTAATTAGGCCTAAATTCTCAATTTCAATCTCCTCTCCTCCTTCTGTCTCTCCTTCCTCCTGCTGTCTTTTTCTCCTCTCTTCATTGCCCTCAAGCTGATCCTCTCTTTCTATTTCAGCCTGACTTGGACCTCATTATCATCAGAAATTACCTGAAAATATAGCCCAAGAAGATATTTTGTGCTGAGCCAGGGAATGGAAAAAATAACTGAGCAACAATATCTAAATAAATAAATCAAGACCAATCAGGGCTCTAATAAATATAATAAATCAGGGCTCTATTTATCTAAATGAATAAATAAATAAGCACACATTCAAAAATTTAGGAGCACCATCCAAGTTAACAGCCATTAACTTTTCCATTACAGGGCGATATTAGACCCCCTCAAATTTATTTCCAGGGACTTTTTATCTTTATAAGAATATATTATTTATAATCTTATTCTTATTAATTGTATGCATCATCTTGTGAATATTTTAAATTTAAAAAATGTTGATTTTAAACAAATTTAATTAGAATAATAAGATTTACAGATTAAATAATACAGCTTAGAGGTAATGATTCAATTAAAATTCAGTACTTAAAACTTAAATAAAAACTGTACTGTACCTAAAAGTAAAATACAAACAAACAAACAAACAAACAAAAAAAACGTAAAGATTAAATTAAAATGTATAGTGTTTTAACATTAATTTATATTTAATTTAGTGATTCCTCTGCGTACCGCTAGAGGGAGCCTGAGTCGTACCATACTTTGAGAGCCACTGACTTAAACTATTATCTATTGGATTAAAATAAATCATTTAGAATTAAAGGCCTTCACAAACATGGCTAAATGGCATTTGGGATAATGATGACAACTGGCATTTCATATAGGCTGGACATGTATAAAATGTATGTCAACTTACCTTTGCCTTTTGAAAAAACGAGGCAATACTTCTGTTTCGTTGGCTTCATGTTTGTGGTTCTGCCAGGCAGACTAAAAGAAAATACAAACTCGTTTTGCAGCTGAGACAGCAAGGCACAAGTAAGACTAGTAAATTCCCTGACCCTGCCTGTTTAGGACTGGACCGCTATCATTCAGAAGCAAGCACCATTAGATGATGACGACGTACCGTAAGCTGTCAAATAGGAATAGGCTAGCCTAAGGCTACATACATGTAGGCTAACAACATAAAACGTAATCGTAATTTATTTTCTCCATGTCACTAAAAGATGTCTAATAAACATTTTAAAACTTAGCATTGGTGTATGGCTTGAATTACTTACAATGATTGTGATGTTCGTCAGAATATAGCGCTAAAAAAATAGCTCGTCAGAAAAAATAGCACGCAGACCATTTTCCCTCATGAAAACTGCGGGGGTCGATTGCTATCTTTTCAAAAGATAGCGGGGGTCCTGTCCCCCGTGTCAACGGCGCGCCTGACTGTCCAAAACACAAACCTCCTTCAAGCTGTTTTATGTGGAGGAAGAGGATATAGAGAAGGCAGTGCAGGCCATGCCTCAAAACATCCAACCAGTTCACTCAACCATGCGCCTACATCAGGTTGTGACACTGGCAAGAGGTAACCTGATCTGCCGTGATGTCAGTTGCATGTGTGTAGCTATGAAGAGGCTTGAATGCCAATGTCCTGGCTCCCAGTCCTTCAGTTTTCTGTGTGACCAAACTCCAATCCAACACAGTGCAATTGACTGGACCAGTTCAGAGGTCATTGGAAAGTGGTGTGTAGTCAGATATGATGATGCCCTTTATCCAGGAATTGTGATGGCAACGGATGACTCCTATGCCCAGGTCAAATGCATGCACAGTGCAGGTCGAAATAAATTATTTTGTTTCATCCCTTTCCCCAGCAAGTTACTGCCCGCCATATCGAGATCCAGAGAGACATATGGTTGGAGCTTACTCAGTAAAATGAGTAATTTCTCTGTCGATTTGCCTTTGCTGATATTTCTAACATCCTTAATAGGGTTTTCACTTTCATTTTTGTGCTCTTAGTTGTTGTTCTTAGTTTGTTTGGAATGACTGTTCTGTTTATTTCACTGCAAGTTTTTAAATCTCATTTGTTGTGGTGAAATGTGTTCCCTCCTTTGATATATAAACAAGCCTGTTCACATTCTCTTTTATCAGCTACAAAAAATGTAAGCTTATAAGCTAACAGTTTTTCTTTTCTTTTTTCCCTTTTTCATTATTGCATAACTCCTGTTATGTGCTGGCTGTTGTTATTTGGTTTTAATGCTGCCAGTTGGTTTTGTTAATGACTAGGGTAAGCTGATTAGTCTTAATAAACATTTTTTTTAAAAATCAAGAATGCATCCATTTCAACTAATTTTCAGTGATGCATCAATGTACATGCTTTACCTGATCGATCTCTGAAGGCTGCATAGATGCTTCGCTGCCTTTGATATCCCACAATCCTGTGCTTTACATTCTGTGACAGTTGAGCTAGAAAAATAAAGATGGCACCCGAAATTTGCATTTGCTGGTCAGTTTGTGTGTAAATGTATGTTTTTGACCAACATTTTCTACTTTTGAGGTCATTCCTAGCGAGAAATTACTACTATAGTAATTAAATATTTGTTTAGTTTTCACCAGAGCTTGCGCAATATTGCGGTAGATCATTAAACTGTTACGCTGCCTCAGAAGTCTGTCCGAAATCAGTTTCGTGAGGTGCCTTCATGAACAAACGCTGCCTTACATATCATTGCCTGATAGGGCAGCAAGTCAGTTGCCTAGGATTTCAGATGCAGCCTCAGTCTCCATTTGCTCTACATTTAATCTCATGGCTGCCTAGAAATTTGACCAAGCCGTGTTTAAAACCACAACGTTAGAAAAACCACATGCCACAACCAACCATGCATGACCATGAGTCAGCTATACACACACACACACACACACACACTACAGTAGGTAGTCAACCAAAATGCCTATTACTGCCATGTTTCCGAGACTGCTGCATTAAATACAACCCAGTCACGTGCAACACTCGTTTGTGAAATCACCAGCAGGTGGTGAAAAACTAGGGCCTGGTTTCACAGACAGGGCTTAGATTAAGCTGGGATTAGGCCTTAGTTCAATTACACTCTAAAAACTAATTCAGGGGGCCTTTAGTCATTACTTAAAGGTGCTCTAAGCGATGTCACGCGTTTTTAGGCCAAAACATTTTTTGTCACATACAGCAAACATCTCCTCACTATCCGCTAGCTGCCTGTCCCCTGAACTGTAAAAAAAAAAACTGCGGTCTCTGTAGTCACCACAAGCTCCAAAAATGGACACAAAAACAAACTGGTGCAGCCTGGACCACTAAACACAATAAACAGCGCCCAGCCAATAACCGACAAGCAGCGTCAATACGCAAGCTACTTATATTTTAAATGTGCGTTCATGACTGTTTCAAAAAGCATGGAGGGGAGGAGCAGGAGGGAGTGGCTCTGTTTTGTTTGACAATACTTCGAACGTCAACAGAAAGTTACTCCACCCAGGATCGCTTAGAGCACCTTTAAATATATATATTGTTGTGAAATAAAAAAATCAAGTTCTGAAATGCTGTTAGACTTTTTACTTGTAATTGTTATTTTATTGAGCTTGGATGACACACAAATTATGCCTATTGATTCAATATACTATCATGACTTGTCATAGTTTAACATTTTCAGTTAATCAAAAACGTATTTAATTTTAAGTTCTGTTAATGTAAAATACAATCTGATGAAGTGTAAACATGTTTCATTTTTGAGTTTTGAGTTGTATGAACACTTCTTTTAATTTAGACGAAACTGGGCTGGGATTTATATTTCCCATCATGCTTTTCCCATGGCACTTGAAAGGGAGAGTAAATGCTAAAATTAAGTGTTATATAATGTTTTTTTGCACAAGATTAATGGTAAGGGAGATTTAGCAGTAATTAGTGTTTTGTTATGCTAATTTAGAAGAGTTTCTATTAATGTGGGTTTTTTGAGATTTACCATCATGGTGACAAGCGTTGCTTGGTAAGTTCATGTTACTTAGAAATGCATTTATTGTGACAAAAAAACGTCTTCACCTTACTTAAAACGTTATGTTGGATCAACTTAAATAGTTGCATTCATGTTGACAATTATTAAGTTCATGTTACTTAGAAACGTGTTTTTATTGTGGCAAAAAAAACATCTTCACCTTACTTAAAACATTATATTGGATCAACTCAAAATATTGCTTTGACTTAATGTAATTCTCCCAATTGGCTTAAGTTAAAAATTCTAGTGGAAAACGTTAGCATATTATTTTTGGTTGAACCAATGTTTTATTTTTTAGAGTGTAGGACATTTAATTAGCTTTTATAAACATAGCCTAGAAGAAAGAAAAAAAATTACTGGTGTGCATCTTGAAACAAAAAAAAATGGCACTGGCATATTTTAAGAAACACTATATTGCCAAAAGTATTGGGACACCCCTCCAAATCATTGAATTCAGGTGTTCCAGTCACTTCCATGGCCACAGGTGTATAAATCAAGCACCTAGGCATTCAGACAGCTTCTACAAATATTTGTGAAAGAATGGGTCGCTCTCAGGAGCTCAGTGAATTCAAGTGTGGTACCGTAATAGGTTACCACCTGGGGATTATGGGATTATGTTGTGGGGTGTTTTTCAGGGTTTGGGCTTGGCCCCTTAGTTCCAGTGAAAGGAACTCTTAATGCTTCAGCATACCAAGACATTTTGGACAATTTCATGCTCTCAACTTTGTGGGAACAGTTTGGGGATGGCCGTTTCCTGTTCCAACATAAACACCAGTGCACAAAGCAAGGTCCATAAAGACATGGATGAGCAAGTTTGGTGTGGAGGAACTTGACTGGCCTGCACAGAGTCCTGACCTCAACCCGAGAACACCTTTGGGATGAATTAGAGCGGAGACTGTGAGCCAGGCCTTCTCGCCAACATCACTGCCTGACCTCACAAATGCGCTTCTAGAAGAATGGTCAAAAAATCCCATAAACACACTCCTAAACCTTGTGGAAAGCCTTCCCAGAAGAGGGATGTCATTAAAGTTCATGTGCACGTAAAAGCAGGCATCCCTAAACATTTGGCAATATAGCTCATACAAGCATTTTAATCTGGGACTAGCTTAAGCCCTGTCTGTGAAACTGGGCCAAGATTACTTCTGGAAGAGGTGTAAGATAAGCATATCATGGAGACCATAGAGTGGAGTGACCATCTACAGAGGTCAGAAATATATTAGAGATCAGGATAATCACTAACATGTGACAATAGGTAATGTATCTAATTTAAATAAAGTCACTCAAACCTGCATATGGACGTACATTTTGAGGTAATCATTCCTCATTGTCACACAGCCTGTTTTATTAACTTATGTGCTATTTAATAGTATTAAATTGTGAGATTTTAACCTGATCTGGCTATCTATTATATCTGTGATAATCCCTCCTCGCCAATAAGGATGCTGAACAATGATCTATAAAAAAACAAAAACATTAAGTCAAAGTTATTTTCAGTTGAGTTTAACATAAGGTCACAAATGTTGTGAACAGAGATAAACATCAGCTGAGCCTGGAACATCCCACTAATGATTAACAGTTCACTCAAATTACTTATTTATCTGGAGCAATGTAAATCAAATACTGATGACAGTGAATCAGGACACTATAAAAGGAACACAAGAGGCTGTGAGGATGACAGAGCAAGAGCTGGAAACAAACATCAGTGAAGAATGAAGGCTTTAGTATGTATACTGCTGCTGTTGGAAACCTTTGTGTTTGTCGTCCAGCAGCAGGTAGATGGAGGACTCAATGAGAAGGAGATCCCCGACATCTATAAAGCACTGAGAGAACTGACCGCCACCGTTAAAGAACTGAGGGATGAGATGAAGAAGAAAGATGATGGTACTTCACCAAAACATTCACTCTTTTATCAATGATCCTCAAAGTAAAACCAGTGCAATTCACTGTATAGTGTAAATGTTAGTGTAAAGTTGAGTGTATACTGTGTAAATTGTGTTATCTATTACAATAATCAGTGTAAATGTCATTTAACAGAATCTTTATTCCTTCACAGAAATTTCAAATCTTACTCTGAGTCAAGTGGAGTTGAGAAAGGAAAATAGAGGTGAAAGTGTGCTTGAATGATGTTAAATTCAGTGTATTAATTCTCAGTGTAATACAGTAATATATCACAATATTGCTTATGTTTTTCAATAACAGAGAGAGAAATAGCTTTTGCAGCTGCACTGTGGGAATCTGGCAGTGGATATATTGGACCTTTATTCACTGAAATCACACTAACCTACAAGAAAGTCTTCACAAACATAGGGAACGCCTACAACCCAATTACAGGTAATTATCAATGAAATGGAGTCATAAACTCAGTTTATAGTAATGAAAACCTCTTCAGACCTCTCTGCAGTTGTGTAATGTGTGTAAGAGAATTAGGAGCCGTTTACACGACAACAGTTTCAACTAAAAACGTTAAACTTTTAGTGTTTTTGTATTTTGGCCGTTCATTCACAAGACAACAGTGTTTTGAGGACCTGAAAATGCAAACTTTTGAAAAAGTTATTTACAAACACTATTGGAAACAATACTGTGTAAAATACAAAAATGTGAATTTGTGAAAACTATGATGTCATTCGTATTACATGTTCAATCTCTAGGTGTGTAGTGTTTATTTACAAAGTGACATCGCCAACTACTGGCCTGGCAGCAGAATACAGTGTTTTAAAGTCGTTTCCATGGATCTGTGTGAACGGGGATCATTTTGAAAATGTGGTCCCACTTTATATTAAGTGGCCTTAACTACTATGTTCTTACATCAAAAAATAAGTACAATGTACTTATTGGGTTCATATTGAATTGCAAAACACATTTGCAGCTATTGAGGTGGAATACGGGTAAGGTTAGGGAAAGCTTTGGTGGGATGGGTAGGTTTAAGGGTAGGGGTAAGGGTTAAGGGACGGGTCAGTGTCATCAACCAACACAACAGAAGATATCAGCAAAACTAAAAATGAAGCACAGAAGCAACCGCAGCTATTAAACTTTCCAATCCGAATTGGAAGAGGATTTTCGTCACAGCTTTACAAAATTCTTTGTTAAAATTCAGACAGTGCTGTCTGTTGACATTTTGGCGGTTTGTTGCTGGGTCCAGGAGAAAGATGTGGAGCTGAGCCATTCATAGAGAGAGGTTTTACCTGCTGGAAGAACTGCATTCACAGTTAAAGGAACACACAGAGCGGCCTCAACACAGAGATGTAGTGAAGGCACGGGCTGATTACAAGGATCTATGTGTTACCCGCCTCAAGTTCAGGAAACCTGAGTGGGTAAGCTAAACGTACGACTCTGGCCAGCACTGTAGAATAATAAAGAAGATGCTGTAAGACAGGAGTACTGGCTGCAGTCTTCAACAATATTTAATTGATTCTCAATATTTTCTTTCCTTTCAATGTATTCACAACATTAACATTTGTAACTTTACAGAACAACCATTATTTGCTTCTTTGACAGTTACATTACTATAAAGACCTTTCAAAAGTTATTTGTGTCTTCAGTTCTGTAACATATTACTATCAAACACAATACATTCATCTTTTACAGGATTTTCAGTCAAACATAATGTATTTCACACCACCATAACATTCATGAGACATTAATCTAATTTTTAGACTGTCACAAATGAATATAGCATTTCGTTACCTGCAATCCTCATGTTTTACATGTATTTTCACCATTTTGGCTCTAGATAACTTTCAGTTGCAAACACACATTTAACACAATTAAACTTTCTCACATCTCAGTGGTACAACGAAAAGGCGTCATGCCTCAGACGCCTTTTCATTTTTTTCAAACAATACGAAAAACAAGAATTCGGCTTGATTTTTCGTTTTTCGTTCAGGGGTAGAAAATGATCTCAACATGTGGGCGGGAATGAAACGCCCCTATCCGCTGATTGGTCAACCAAACATTAAACAGTGCCGTCATCAGTTCTTCCGCAGTTCAGCGCAGCAGAATAATAGTCCTTCGCTGCGATGGATTTAACACATTTGTTTCAACTACATTTAATCTCTTTTAAATTTACATTTAATCTTAATCTCTCTTTCTCTTCAAACAGCCAGACTAACGAATGACTTGACACATACCATATCGAGGCAGAGCCTGTAGAGGCTTTCTTCTGTGTGTCCATAAATTTTGGCAACGCATGTTTAGCTCAGAAGTATTATAAGCATTATATTTTAAATCAGAAATAACAATTTATTTAGCACCTGCACTCACAACTAATAGCCAATACCTTTGGCACACTGCCTGTTTTAGTATTGCTGACCACCTATCAAAATCTGTGTGGCAACGCTGCGTGACTCACGCAACAGCACAGATATAGTAAGTGAAGCCTAGACCAGTATCAATTTAAGTCATACACAGATGTCATAACTTTTGTTTTAGGCAATATGCTGAGATTATGTAATTAATATTAAGTATTGGCCGGCAGACTGATGGCAGACAGAACGGTTATTTTCTCTGCCAAATAAACTTATAAAGCAAATAAAGTCACAGAACCGTTGTGCGACGGATTCACATTAGGCACAGAGTTGTTTCGTTCCTGAATGAATAAGAGTCTTTGAACAACCCATTAATATAGACGATGATTCAGTGACCAATTAGACAGCCACTTGATTTTATTCCTGAATGAATCAGCGCTTTGAACGAATCGACAAATGAATAAATGACTCCTTTAACACAATGACTTACCGCCACCTAATGGCGATATCACTTAATCCAAGTATCATTTCATTTTGTCATTTCATATTTCTGAAAAAAAAAAAAAAAGTTTAAAATATTAGTCTCATTATACAGTTGTAATTAATGTGTAAATCTATTTACTGTAAGTAGCTACATCTGAAAGCATCATGCAGTTGGTTGATACTGATTTAATTGGTACCCAGCAAACATGCTTCTTTGGGGCCCGTGTGGGGTCATTGCGGGCAGCCCACTGTGGGCCCAGATACCGGCGTGAAATGCGGGGCACATGTGGGTCCCACACTATGGGACCCAGGTGGGGTGCCAGTGGGACAGCCCAAAGTGTGGGCTGACTGGGCTGGCCCACACTAAGCAGAGCAAAACTAACCATTTGTGGGCCCACAGCAAGCCCACACTGTGGGCAAAGTGTGGGTATACTGTGAACAATGCACAGATGTGTAAGAACATACCTTTGGCTTTAACAAACAAGAAGATTAGTTTGGTTCTACTTTGCATTTGCCACAACACACACACACAAAACAATTTCACTTGTTGAAAGAATACATTGAAAGTCATAAGTTTCAAATAATTTCATTTATTCACATTCAGGACAAAAAATATAATATATATATATATATACACACACACACAATACATTACCATTCAAAAGTTCAGTAATATTTTTAAAATGCTTTGGAAAAAAGTTCTTTCTGCTCATCAATGCTGCATTTATTTGATTAAAAAAAAAAAAAAAAAAAAATTAAAAAGAGTAATATTCTGAAATAATATTAACTTAAAATAACTGCAGGGCTCGACATTAATGCTTGTCCAGGACAAGTGGATTTTTTGAAGGGGAAAGTGAAAGACAATTGTACTTGCCCATCTGGACAAGCAGCCTGATAAAAACGCCAATAACAAAAAATAACTAGGGAATCACCAAAAACATGAGAATTGTTCTGGATTCATTTAGTGTGAAAGGTGACTGATAGTAAAAAAATTATAATATAATATATAATGTACTGACGGTAAAAAGGTTGTGCTGTTGAGACTCACACAGCCTCTCGAGGAAAAAAAAAAAAAAAAAAAGCAACAAATGTGCCCAGCTCACTCAAAGAAACTCAGTTTTAGGGTTAGTTCACCCCAAAATGAAAATTCTGTCATTAATTACTCACCCTCATGTCGTTCCACACCCGTAAGACCTTTGTTTATCTTCGGAACACAAGTTAAGATATTTTTGATAAAATCCAATGGCTTGTGAGGCCTGCACTGAGAGCAAGTTAACTTAGACTTTCAAATGCCCAGAAAGGTAACTGTTACTAAAAACATATTTAAAACAGTTAATGTGACTACAATGGTTCAACCTTAATGTTATGAATGAAGTGACAAGAATACTTTTTGTGCATTAAAAAGACTAAATAACGAGCATGCATCATACGATCCCAAACTGCCAAAGTCACATGATTTCAGTAAACAAGGCTTCATTGCATCATAAGTGTTTCAAGATTTCAATGGTACAAGTGACTTTGGCAGTTTGATACCCGCTCTGTCTGAACGACTGATTCGAAACAAAAGATGCATAAAGCTTCAAAGCTTCATGAAGCAGTGTTTAGTTCAGTGACGAGTGCTAGATATTGTTGTATAAAGTAGTTATTGTTTTTTTTGGCACACAAGTATTCTCTTCGCTTAATAACATTAAGGTTGAACAATTGTAGTCACATGAACTGTTTTAAATATGTTTTTAGTAACAGTTACCTTTCTGGCTCCTCACGAGCCATTGGATTTTATCAAAAATATCTTGTGTTCTGAAGATGATGGAAGGTCTTACGTGTGTGGAACGACATGAGGGTAAGTAATGACAGAATTTTCATTTTTGGGTGAACTAACACGACCAAGAGTGCTGAATTCCATCACAGTTGAAAATGTGACACTGATTTCATGTCATTGTTTGAATTAATGACTCAATGACTCACTCATTAAGACCTGCCGCCACCTACTGGCAGTTTAGTTTTATGTTTAAAAGTATCATTCTTTCCGACATTTTTTATTATCTAATCTCACAACATTTTTAAATGCAGTTGTAATTTTTCAGTGTAAATTATTTAATTTGACTAGTAACTGTCTTATTACAATTATTTAATTTATTGATCAGATTTAAGAATTTAAAATGAAAGATGAAGCATTTATTTAATAATGGGGAAAATGTGCTTTATAAAGGTAAAAATATCATAAATATGGAGATTTATACATGTCACAGCCGGCCTTAACACTGATGCTGCAGAATAAATTGTATTTACAACAAAGTTTGTGAATGACCGATTTACTCGTCACAGGAAAAGGCTTAATGTTGAGCCCTGAACTGTTTTAATATATTTTACAAAGTAAAATATATTAAACATATTGCAGAACATATTGCAGAACATATTGCAGGGGATATCAGCTCTGGCCCTCGAGGACCACTGTCCTGCAGACTTTAGCACCAACCCTGGTCCAACACACCTGAACAAGCCAATCAAGCTCTTTTACTGACTAGAAAGTCACATGTGGTGACAAGGTGTGTTGGACCAGGGTTGGTGCTAAAGTCTGCAGGACAGTGGTCCTCGAGGGCCAGAGCTGATATCCCCTGCAATATGTTCTGAACATAACAATTCAGAGATCCAGAATGACTGCTAGATTGATCACTTACGACAGTGGTGTCCAGTCCTGGTCATGAAGGACCAACGTCCTGCAGAGTGTAGCTCAAACAGTCCTGTAGTCGTCTTGTCAGTTTCTCTGTGTCCTTCAGTGTCTCAGCAGCACTCTCACAAATACCTAAACCTTTGATCACCTCTTACACACAAGGAACCTGGGAAGAATATACAAACTGGGAAATTGGGATTTAAATGCTTCACACTGCATTCACACAGGGTGTCAGCATCAACGCTTGACGGAGGGCGAGTCTGAAGCTTGTGTTGACGGGACCGTTATAGTGAAAACAGCCAATCACATTACTTTCCGGTGTTGCATGAATGCAATTGGCTAGCGACTGCTCTAGGGTGTTTGCATGAAGCGATTTGATTGGCTGACGCCTGCGTTGGTGTTTAAAGTTGAGAAATCTACAACTTCTGCCACTTGCAATGCGGGTGAAACGACACGACGGAATCCACAATTCAATTCGGCAATGCTTGATGTCACCCATTCAAACTAAATGAGAAGCGTTAAGGCCGATGCCATGTGTGAATGCAGCATGACTCTCACCCTTAATCTTTTTTTCCTTCTCAGTCAATTTTTTGTCAGGTCAGGGGCCGAAGGCAGCCATGGCGGGTCAGGGGCCGAAGGCAGCCATGGCGGGTCAGGGGCCGAAGGCAGCCATGGCGGGTCAGGGGCCGAAGGCAGCCATGGCGGGTCAGGGGCCGAAGGCAGCCATGGCGGGTCAGGGGCCGAAGGCAGCCATGGCGGGTCAGGGGCCGAAGGCAGCCATGGCGGGTCAGGGGCCGAAGCCTTGCAGTAGAGCCCAGGTGGCGCTGAAGGACCGGCGGGAGATGGCGGAACCCATGGCTCCGCCGACCGAAGCGCAGCCGGGGCTCCAGAAGTCCGCAGTTGAAGACAGACGACAGACAACAAAGTGAACACCGGAGGGAGTGAGGAGGCCAACTGGAACGGAGGGACGGAGCGGAGACGGAGGAGTGCAGTCCAGAGGTGAGGGCAGGCTGACGAGGGACCAAGGTGTGATCGGAGGCAGGATGGAGACTGGTGAGACTGGTGGACTGATGGGCAACGGTGGAGAAGAGGGAGGTTGGAGCCGGGGTGAAGGTAATCGCCCAGAGGTCCGAGGTGGAGATCTGGGCGAGGGGGCTTGAGGTGGAGGTGCAGTGCAGACACAAATGGGAGGAGGCGGGAGAGGGAGGCAGGGATGGAAAGCAGTCTTTGGGCTGGAGACTTCTATAGTAAAGGTCATAATAGGAGCGGCAGGCTCGGCGGCGTTTGGAGCTGAGGGCTCGGAGGAAAAGTCAATAAGCCAAGCCGTCTCACTAGGCGGCTCGTGTGAGGCTGGAAGAGGGGTCCAGTCCATTCCCTCATATAGGATTAAAAGTCCCGTAGGAACGGGAGCGGCAGGTTCGGAGAGTGTTGTCATCCAGACCGTCCAAAAACAGGGCGATTAAATAAGCATCGGGCCAGTTAGTCAGATAAGCAAGCTCAACGAACTCCTCCACATACCTCTCCAGTGAACGACCAACCTGAAGAAGCCCGATCAATTTATCGGCCGCTGTCATTGTTGTGGGAGGCAAGGGAGAAGCTGGAGCCCGGGAGATGAAGGAAACATCCATCCTTTTGCTTAGTGGAAATCCAACGTTTAAGGTCCGTTCTTCTGTTATGGGTGGCTAGTAGAGAGATAAGGCAGATACGGATTTCCACAACAAAAGACACTCTTTAATAAACAACGGCAAGGAATACCAGACAAACACCTTAACAAAACAGAGAACAGACGAGGAGTGAAGGGAGTGAGTGCAATATAAAGGGAGTGCTGATAATAGAGTCCAGGTGCAGGTGATGAGTGATGATGAGGAGCTGACGAGGGAAGTGAGTGCAGGTGACGAAACAGGAGGATACTGGGAAATGGAGTCCAGGGGAACAAGGGATCTGTAACAGCTATAGGTTGTTACCAGTTAAATCAGTATCAACCAAAGGCTTGCAGAGGTGTCAAAGAAGCAGCATCTGAAGTTGCTTTTAGATTTATGAGTTGTTAGATTGCTCAGAGAGGGCAGTATATGTGTAGGAATTACAATTGCATAATGTAATGATATTAATGTTTTACACATCATTTTGAATACAGAAAATTTTAAATGACAAAATGAAAAGATAATTGGATTATGAAATTAATGTCGCCAGTAGGTGTCAGCAAGTCATTGTGTCAGTGATTGAGTCATTTATTTAAGCGATTCGTTCAAAACGCTGATTCATTCAAGAATATATCAATTGGATCTTTATAATATTTTGGGCCATTGAATCACTCAGTCAACTGATTTGTTCAAAGACTCTGATTCATTCAGGAATGAAACACTGCTCTGTGCGCTACGAGTCAGTCACACAACGGTTCTGCATTGAAAGTTTAGTTGGCAAAGAAAATAAAACACTGTTTTGTGTTACATTCATTAATACTCAAAATTAATGAAATAAACTCAGAATGTTGCCTTAAAAGTTATAACTTTAAGAAAAGGAAAAAAAAGAAAGAAAGAGATAAAATGTAGAATAAACGTGTTAAGAATCCGTACAGCTGTAGAGCGAGGGACTTTTATTCTGTTGATCTGAACCGATGAACAACTGATGACGACATGGTTTGACTTCTGGTTGACCAATCAGCGGAAAGAGGCGTTTCATTCCCGCCCACATTTAAAGATCGAATATTCAAACTGGTTATTTGTTTCCAACCTCAGAACGAAAAAAGAAAATAAGTGTGGTTTTCTCATTTTTCTGATTTCAATATTAAATCAAAACATGAATGAACGGAAGATACCCTGATTATACACGGACCCAGATTAACAGCACCAATAAAAATGATTCCACTCGGATATCAAGCACGTTAAAGCACGCAAGTCTTTTCAGCGATATACAACATGATATTGAATGCAAAACAAGATCCACACCACTTGGCTGTAAAGCTAACAAATAGAGGCAAAGTTTACACAATCTTTAGCTCGGATCACATGTTTCTTGTGTGAAGAACAAGGGAATGTTAGACAAACCTGTCCAAATAAAGAAACAGATGAGCCATCTAATTTGCAAACTGAGCAACATGTTGGACAAAATAATGACCTTGTTCCAGGTTGCTGACAGTAAATAAAAAAACTTAAAAAAAAAAAAACTAACAGGAATAGAAAATAATAAAGCAGTAATTTGACTCTAGATTGATGAAAACATTCCAGGATTTTTCTCCTTATAGTGGACTTCAATGGCCTCCAGACAGTTGAAGGTCCAAATTACAGTTTCAGTGCAGCTTCAAAGAGCTTTAAATGATACCAGACGAGGAATAAGAGTCTTATCTAGAGAAACCATCAGTCACTTTCGAAAAAAATGTATATGCTTTATATAAACAAATGTTCGCCTTCAAAGTACTATATTATATTATTTATAAAAAAAAATGTTCATAAGTGCTTCTGCCAAAACTTGTATTGTACAATATCAGAAAAGCATTTTAAGGACAAAAACCTAGAAAAAAGAAAAGTTTTGACATAAACCTAAAAATGTCTTAATGCATGCTAGCTGTGGTATTATTGGAACAAATCATACAATCCTGTGGTAAATACTGCAGAAATATGACAGTAATTTCACACAGTGCCACAAGAAAATAATACAGGAATATTACATACTATACAACAAACTCCTGCGGTAAAGCATCCCAATAAAAAACACAATGTTACACAATTACCACACTAATTTAATGTGGTATTTTTGATGTTTTATCACATGGAATAACTCAGGACATTTTTGTAAGGGAATACATAATCTGCTAAATGTGTTCTAATTATAAAAAAGCCAGTCATTTTGATTGCAGAAATCACACACACACACAATCCAGGACTGATAAATAAATCATGAGTGCTTCAAAGCAAGCATTGTTGAGGAATGCTACTTACATCTTAACTCACAATTTTTATGACCGAAGCATCGGAATTCATGCTCAGCAGCTTCTGTAAACATAAAGCCCCCCTACTTTGATTTGATTGGTCATCTCAATATTTTGACATTGACGAGTGGTGAAAGAGACAGCTCAGATGAGAAGATGCTGTGCAATATTCTTGCAGCACTAACTTAAAGTTAATACTATATTATGCAATTATTTTAACAAAATAAATCTTATACAACCTGTTTTATTGTGTGACTTTTACAGACTTTATAAGTTAATGAATAATATGCTAACAAGAATAGTGTGTGAAGTGCTTAAATTTACTTATTAAACTGTTTTTACCAACATTTGTAAATGTTTAAAAGTATGATGAATTGAAAGTTTAACAACATTTGTAAGCATTTCAATTTACATGAAATAATGATCTGCTAATCATTATCTAATTTTTAATAAGTTCATTAGGAAACATTAACAAGCACATTGTCTCATATTATCTAAAGATCTTTTAAGCATTATTTAACGTTTGTTAATGATTTATTAATGAAAGTTATTATAAATTATCGTCACCGTCATGTTCTGTTTGTTTTGATTTTCATTCATCACATGTGCTCCTGTGTTCCCGTCAGTCACCATGGACACTGCACTAATCATCACAGCTGTTTGTCTTTTGAGTTCATCGTCTGAGTATTTAAGTTCCTGTCTTCCTTTAGTTTGTTCTCAGGTCTCGTATGTCTTGAGTGTTGTTTCCCTACCTGGATCTGTATTTAGGGCCCAAGCGAAAATTCGCACAGGGCCCTCTTGTTAGGGCCCGAGCACCGATGGTGTGAGGACCCTATTGGAATTGCTCCGTTTATTATTATTATTATTATTATTATTAGGGCACAAGCGAATTAAGCGCGCAGGGCCCTCTTGTTCTTCTAAGGATTTTTTTTTTTTTTTTTCTTTTTTTTTTTTCCCGTCTTCCGGGGCTTTTTGGGGGCCTTAACATGCTCAAAAACTCTTGAAAATTGGCACACACATTGGAATCCGCGGCCATTAGGACGCCGTAGAGGCTGGTATCCGGGTGTGGCAGGAGGGCTCGACAGCGCCCCCTTGAAAAAAGTCTGAAAATTTGGTCATTATATCAAACACGCTTGCACGTATTAGTATGAAACTCGGTACACATATAGACCTCATCGGGCCGAACAACTTTCGCGCTCTAAGTTAATCGCCACGCCAACAGGAAGTCAGCTATTAAGGGTTGTTTGAAAAACGCATGCTCTGGAATTTGATATACTCCTCCTAGACGATTAATCCGATCGCCACCAAACTCGGTCAGCATGAAGTCAAGACACTGATGATTAAAAATTGCCAGGGGATTTTTGATATCTCGAACAGTTTGGCCGTGGTGAGGCAAGGAATTTATGGCGAGAAAAAGGAAACATGTTTTTGAGGCTCTTAACATGCTTCAAATTGCATGAAACTCGACACACACATCAATATTGTCAACCAGTAGACATGGACAAAGCCATAGAAATGGGCGTGGTGGAGGGGCTCAGTAGCGCTACCTTTTGTCAAAAGTGGGGGGGTTAGTTTTTCCTACAGTCACCAAACTCGGTACACATATTGTTCTCATCAAGCCGGACAATTTTCTAATTTACATTCATTAGTTCCGACCAACAGGAAGTCGGCTATTTTTGTTTGAATGTTAATTTTTTGAAAAAACAGGCTATGAATTTTATACTACTACTCCTACAGGGTTTATCCAATTTACACCAAGCTTTTTTTAACTTGTTGCTAACACATTGAAGTTGTTTAATTTCAAACGGATTTTGGATACCTCAAACGGTTTGGCCGTGGCGAGGCAACAAATTTATGGCGAGAAAAAGGGAAACAGGAAATGTGTTATAACGTCTTAATACATATATTGATCTTTATGAAACTTCACGAGTGTGTTGGTTGTAGTAGTCTGATCACATGGATGTGACTATTGTGAGTCAAAGTTATAGTGCCACCAACTGGCAGCAGGAAGTGTATCACTTTTTGAAATGCTTTGAGATCACCCTCTTATTTTTACCTGATTTGCTTCAAACTTCATCAGTGTAATGTCAATACACAGCAGATGTAGACCTATGACAGGATTTTTGATATTTGAAATATTGTTGCCATGGCAACAGGTCAAACTGTAATAATATTCTTGAGTGTTTTTGAGGCTCTTAACATGCTTCAAATTGCATGAAACTCGACACACACATCAATATTGTCAACCAGTAGACATGGACAAAGCCATAGAAATGGGCGTGGTGAAGGGGCTCAGTAGCGCCACCTTTTGACAAAAGTGGGGGGGTTAGTTTTTCCTACAGTCACCAAACTCGGTACACATATTGTTCTCATCAAGCCGGACAATTTTCTAATTTACATTCATTAGCTCCGACCAACAAGAAGTCGGCTATTTTTGTTTGAATGTTAATTTTTTGAAAAAACAGGCTATGAATTTGATACTACTACTCCTACAGGGTTTATCCAATTTACACCAAGCTTTTTTTAACTTGTTGCGAACACATTGAAGTTGTTTAATTGCAAACGGATTTTGGATATCTCAAACGGTTTGGCCGTGGCGAGGCAACAAATTTATGGGGAGAAAAGGGAAACAGGAAATGTGTTATAACTTCTGCATACATTGATTGATGTTTATGAAACTTCACGAGTGTGTTGGTTGTAGTAGTCTGATCACATGGATGTGACTATTGTGAGTCAAAGTTATAGCGCCACCAACTGGCAGCAGGAAGTGTATCACTTTTTGAAATGCTTTGAGATCAACCTCTTATTTTTACCTGATTTGCTTCAAACTTCATCAGTGTAATGTCAATACACAGCAGATGTAGACCTATGACAGGATTTTTGATATTTGAAATATTGTTGCCATGGCAACACATCAAACTTTAATAATATTCTTGAGTGATTTTGAGGCTCTTAACATCCTTCAAATGGCATGAAACTCGACACACACATCAATATTGTCATCCAGTAGACATGGACAAAGCCATAGAAATGGGCGTGGTGGAGGGGCTCAGTAGCGCCACCTTTTGACAAAAGTGGGGGGGATAGTTTTTCCTACAGACACCAAACTCAGCACACATATTGTTCTCATCAAGCCGGACAATTTTCTAATTTACATTCATTAGCTCCGACCAACAGGAAGTCGGCTATTTTTGTTTGAATGTTAATTTTTTGAAAAAACAGGCTATGAATTTGATACTACTACTCCTACAGGGTTTATCCAATTTACACCAAGCTTTTTTTAACTTGTTGCGAACACATTGAAGTTGTTTAATTGCAAACGGATTTTGGATATCTCAAACGGTCTGGCCGTGGCGAGGCAACGAATTTATGGCAAGAAAAGGGAAACAAAGTGTTATAACTTCTGCATACATTAATTGATTTTGATGAAACTTCGGCTTAGTCTTCGTTGTACAAGGCTGATCACATGGATGTGACTATTGTGATTCAAAGTCATAGCACCACCAACTGGAAGCAGAAAATGTGTCACTTTCAGCATACATTGAGATCACCCTCTTATTTTTACCTGATTTGCTTCAAAATTCATCAGAATAATGTTAAAACTTGGCACATGTAATCCTTTGAAAATGGGCAGGGAGGAGGGGCTCTATAACGGCACCTTGTAGTGCAGTAAATGTGGAGTGAATTTGACATAGTCCTTTGATGTTTAACCGTTTTAAATGCCTATTGCCCGCTGTGCACAGTTGCCCTGAAGCCACCGGGGTGGCGGTGCCACCGGGCTCGGGCCCGCCATCGCTGCTCGCAGCTATATTTTTTCATTGGATTATCAAGTAAAGACTTATTTGAGAGTATTCTTCTTCGTTGTGTGTTTATATGCAACCAGCAGGTTACACTTACACTGAGTTAATAATTAAATGTGTGGTTTTCATTCACATGAAAGAAGGTCACTTCGGTCATCAAATCAGAGACTCTTGTCTATCTCTAAATCAATATTAAACTGTGTGCTTTTTCTGTAGTTGGCCCCAGTCTGGAATGACTTTCCTGTCTAAGTTAAAAACATAATTCATGTTGAAGCACCCTTACATTGTATTATTATTATTTTATAATGCTAAAGCACTAATTTTAGTTTTGTGTGCTTTATACACCGGTGGTATTGTAACACAATGTAAGTTGTATTTAATTGTGCTATATATATAAATTGCCATCCTAAGTTATGGGAAAGTGGAAGAATCGACACTTTTGATAATGTGTACACTGACATCTACTAGACTGAAATGTCTTTATTTGTGTTGTAAGATTCTTTTTTTATTTGTTTTTCTTCATAATAGCAGATGAATAGTTTTATATAGTTGAATAGTTTTGAAATCGGTCATCACTAAATAAGTCGTTATTTAGTTTTTTTGCCGCACCAAAAATATTCTCGTCGGTTTATAATATTAATATTAAACAACTGTACTCACATGAACTGATTTAAATATGTTTTTAGTACCTTTATAGATCTTGACAGATGAAGTGACATTACTCCTTATGAAGGCCTTACGGAGCCATCGGATTTCAACTAAAATATCTTAATTTATGTTCCGAAGATTAATGAAGGTCTTACGGGTGTGAAATGGCATGAGGGTGAGTAATAAATGACAGAATTTTCTTTTTTGGGTGAACTAACCCTTTAAGACGCTACAGATAATTCAGTATAGGACATGAGCTGACACAGCTGGTTTTCTGTATGCACTAGGTGTGTGCGCTCATAAAACCTTATATCGAAATTTAAACTGGCATGGCATGCAGGCACGTCTCTCTTACACAGTTAAAATCACAATAAACAAGTGTATGTTGTGAACAAATCATTTGTAGAGATCTGAGACAGACAGCCTTATGTAATAATGCGGTTCATGGATTCTCACTTCTGGTATTTTGCCAGTTATGGCGAGTTCACACTGCTTGATTTTAGGCCCCATTTTCACTCGATAGACAAATCTTTGACATATTGAGTGAAATCTCTGATAAGTGCCCAAAATCGGAGGCAAATCGGTGCTCGTTCATGAGAGTGACAATCACACAGTGTGAATTATCAAAGACGTGATCTGAGAGAACAAGATACAGGGCAGCGGGATGTTCGGGAGGAGTTATAGACCCGCATCTCACCAAACATTTCCTCCTCCATAATAATTTTTTTATATTTCTCCTTTTCACTGCAAATTAGCACACAGACAGTTTTCACAGACAATTGCAAGCTTCTTGCGGGCTAAAATTGTGCAGTGTGAACTCAACATTACTCGACACAGGTAAATTGCAATTGAGTTTTTTTTTTTTTTTTAATCAAGGAATCGTGACAACCGTACATTTGAGTCACGTGATATTGATGGGTCCTGTCTGTCTCAGTGCTGAAACTCTTTATCCAATGTTAGATGAATATACTTATACAGTAATCTATTTCAAACACACATTAGTCCTCATTAATACAGGTTTATATGTTAATGATTCTTCATGATTGTCATCTTAAATCATACGCTGAAAGTTCAGAATTATTGGAATCACATTCTTCAAATCTCCTGTTATTTTAATGGAAACAGTAGATAACCACTGAAAGTGTTGTGGTTATAATTGCTATCGTATGTCTTCGCGGCACGCTGAAGTTTAACACAGACAACATCTCCAACCTCCAGGATCAACACAACTCCATTTGAGGATTGTAAATAACCCGGAGACTGCCTACTATCATATACTGAAACCACACGCTGTCCATTCTTAAAAATGGAGGCACCTGATGAAGTTGGGCCATGACCATGTATAGTGATTCTGAACATGTACGCTCCTTTCAGTGGGGCTGTGAAAATACCTAAATCAAATAACAAGAGATACAGAATCAGCTGTTTCCTGTATGATTGATTAATTACCAAACACATTGTAATAGTTTTGAAAGATGGCAGATCATTTCAGACTACATGTACACAACAACAATGTCCTAAAAATTGACTATTTTTTTCTTTGCGTTTTTCGCGTAACGACAACGAAATTTTTGGACCCACTTTATAATAAGTGGCCTTAACTACTATGTACTTACATTTAAATTAATCATTTGATACAATGCACTTATTGTGTACATGCATGTTTTTACATTGTACTTATATTTTAAAAACACCTGCATGTAATTACATCTGTAATTAATTTCTGTAATTACATTTATAATTACACTGTTGACCCATCCCTTAACCCTTACCCTTAAACCTACCCATACCACCAAAGCTTTCCCTAACCTTACCCGTATTCCACCTCAATAGCAGCAAAAGTGTTTTGCAATTCAGTATGAACCCAATAAGTACATTGTACTTATATTTTGATGCAAGTACATAGTAGTTAAGGCCACTTAATATAAAGTGGGACCACATTTTCAAAATGATCCCCGTTCACACAGATCCGTGGAAACGACTTTAAAACACTGTATTCTGCTGCTGGGCCAGTAGTTGGCGATGTCACTTTGTAAATAAACACTACACACCTAGAGATTGAACATGTAATACGAATGACATCATAGTTTTCACAAATTCACATTTTTGTATTTTACACAGTATTGTTTCCAATAGTGTTTGTAAATAACTTTTTCAAAAGTTTAAGTTGAAACTGTTGTCGTGTAAACGGCTCCTAATTCTCTTACACACATTACACAACTGCAGAGAGGTCTGAATGGAGCAGAAGGTTTTCATTACTATAAACTGAGTTTTATGACTCCATTTCATTGATAATTACCTGTAATTGGGTTGTAGGCGTTCCCTATGTTTGTGATGACATTCTTGTAGATTATTGTGGTTTCAGTGGGAAAAGGACCAATACTTTCAACATATCCACTGCCAGAATCCCCCATTGAAGCTGAAAAAGCTATTTCTCTGTCTGTTGTTGAAAAACATAAGCAATATTGTGATATATTACTGTATTACACTGAGAATGAATACACTGAATTTAACATCATTCAAGCACACTTTCACCTCTATTTTCCTTTCTCAACTCCACTTGACTCAGAGTAAGATTTGAAATTTCTGTGAAGGAATAAAGATTCTGTTAAATGACATTTACACTGATTATTGTAATAGATAACACAATTTACACAGTATACACTCAACTTTACACTAACATTTACACTATACAATGGATTGCACTGGTTTTACTTTGAGGATCATTGATAAAAGAGTGAATGTTTTGGTGAAGTACCATCATCTTTCTTCTTCATCTCTTCCCTCAGTTCTGTAACGGTGGCGGTCAGTTCTCTGATGTTTTCTTTCTGCTTTGTAACGGTGGCGGTCATTTCTCTCAGTGCTTTATAGATGTCGGGGATCTCCTTCTCATCGAGTCCTCCATCTACCTGCTGCTGGACGACAAACACAAAGGTTTCCAACAGCAGCAGTATACATACTAAAGCCTTCATTCTTCACTGATGTTTGTTTCCAGCTCTTGCTCTGTCATCCTCACAGCCTCTTGTGTTCCTTTTATAGTGTCCTGATTCACTGTCATCAGTATTTGATTTACATTGCTCCAGATAAATAAGTAATTTGAGTGAACTGTTAATCATTAGTGGGATGTTCCAGGCTCAGCTGATGTTTATCTCTGTTCACAACATTTGTGACCTTATGTTAAACTCAACTGAAAATAACTTTGACTTAATGTTTTTGTTTTTTTATAGATCATTGTTCAGCATCCTTATTGGACGAGGAGGGATTATCACAGATATAATAGATAGCCGGTTAAAATCTCATGATGTGCATTTCTTACAAAAGTTACCAGGTTATGACAAAAAAAAAAAAAAAAACTTTGTATGTAAATTTACACAGACAAAATTAAAAAGTGACATTTACACAATGTTCAAGTCTTGTGGCTATACTATTGAAACAGTGTGTATTTTAATCTTGGCCCATTTACATCAATTGTAAGTGGCTGACATTTTTTTAACTAAAGAACGATTTAACATCTATTTCTGTTGTGATTGACATCATGCCACAAAAAATTGTAAATAATAATATTACATTTAAAGCTATTATATAGCTATAGTATACATATAACAGCTATTCGCAGCACTCTAAACACTGAATACGGAAGGTGAAATCTCCTCAACCACCAATGTGCAGCATCCACCTGGATTGACAGTATGCTGTCCCCATCACTATACTGGGGCACTGTACTTGTCTCACTTACACCTCTTCCAGAAGTAATCTTGGCCCGGTTTAACAGACAAGGCTTAAGATAGTCCCAGATTAAAATGCATGTTTGAGCTATATTGCCAAATGTTTAGGGACGCCTGCCTTTATGTGCACGTGAACTTTAATAAGATCCCTCTTCTGGGAAGGCTTTCCACAAGGTTTAGGAGTGTGTTTATGGGAATTTTTGGAACACCTGAATTCAATGATTTGGAGGGGTGTCCCAATACTTTAGGCAATATAGTGTATCTTAAAATATGCCAGTGCCATTTTTTTTGTTTCAAGATGCACACCAGGGACAAGTGTTGCATGTGACTGGGTTGTATTTAACGCAACGGTCTCAGAAACGTGGCAGTAATAGGCATTTTGGTTGATTACGTACTGTAGCTGTGTGTGTATAGCTGACTCATGGTCATGCATGGTTGGTTGTGGCGTGTGGTTTTTCTAACATTGTGGTGTTAAACACGGCTTGGTCAAATTAGCAGCCATGACATTAAATGTAGAGCAAATGGAGACTGAGGCTGCATCCGAAATCCTAGGCAACTGACTTGCTGCCCTATCAGGCAATGATATGTAAGGCAGCGTTTGTTCATGAAGGCACCTCACGAACTGATTTCGGACAGACTTCTGAGGCAGCGTAACAGTTTAATGATCTACCGCAATATTGCACAATCTTTGGTGAAAACTAAACAAATATTTAATTACTATAGTAGTAATTTCTCGCTAGGAATGACCTTAAAAAGTGGAAAATGTTGGTCAAAAACGTACATTGACACACAAACTGACCAGCAAATGCAAATTTCGGATGCCATCTTTATTTTTCTAGCTCAACTGTCACAGAATGTAAAGCACAGGATTGTGGGATATCAAAGGCAGCGAAGCATCTATGCTGCCTTCAGAGATCGATCAGGTGAAGGTATCTCAGGAAACAGGAGGTGAAAATAACTTTGGATTCGGACGTGCCTTGATGTCTTCCTACCTTGAAATATGTCCTCCGAAGGCAGAATTTTCCAGTTTTCTGATACAGCCAGTTTTTTTTGTTTTTTTTTCTGAGATAATGGACACACTAAAGTCTGCTATCAAAACTCTAAGATTTCTGTGACAGTGTGAATAGTGATTGATTACCTCGGTCTCAAAGTCTCAATGGTCTCAAAGTCAGACAGAGACGTGTAGATGTATGTTAATCGATGTGACTGTGGGTAATGTCCTAAATCTAGAGCAGGCGGGTCCATAGATGCTGATTGGCTGTAAATCTGGCGAGCAGACCATCGCTCGTAATCAAGCTCTTGGGTAAAATGATTTCGGACTGAGTTTGTTGATCCACAGATTTATCTATTTGTCATGTCAATAAAGTTTCAGTGAAATTGATATCATTGCGACATGAGAATGACCTCAAGAATGAATTCAAAACAACTGAGTTTACATCATACAAACAAGAATCATTGGATTAGTTTGAACATTCAACAGTAAATATAAACAACACGAGTTGATTTGCACTTCAGAGAGAGAGTTCATCGTCAGTGTGCTTGAATCTCTTAAAAAACTGTCGGTGTGGCTCTGCTTCTATCAATCATTAAATAAACATAAGTAAACTAGATCTCAACTAGATCTAGTTTGTCCATTTTGACATTTACAAAGAGGTAATTGCTTTATTTCTGTATAATTTGACTTTCATGGCTTAAACAAATTTTTTTTCTTTTGTGTCCATGAGCATGTTTTGAAAATGCTTGCAAAGGCTGGGCATACACCTGAAGATTTTAAGCTGGTTTTAAGCCCGATTTGAACCCCTGAGCGATCGGGGGGTGCGACCAGATTCAAAGCTAGAGTTGAAAGACTTCCTTCATTATTTTTTATTTCTGTTAGTTCTTTTTCATTTACTGTCAGCAACCTGGAACAAGGTCATTATTTAGTCCAACATGTTGCTCAACTGTTAGCAAATTAGATGGCTTATCTGTTTGTTTATTTGGACAGGTTTGTCTAACATGCCCTTGTTCTTCACACAAGAAACATGTGATCCGAGCTAAAGATTGTGTAATCTTTGCCTTTATTTGTTAGCTTTACAGCCAAGAGGAGTGGATCTTGTTGTGCATTCAATATCATGTCGTATATTGCTGAAAAGACATAACATGCTTGATATCCGAGTGGAATCATTTTTATTGGTGCTGTAAATCTGTCATATATTTTCAAGAACACTTTGAACAGTTTCATTCTTAACCATGGTAACCACAAATTAGCCATGGTTTTGCTACACTATATTTTATGGTATTTGTTGTATAACAATAATTTTACTACAAATACCATAAACTATAGTGTAGCAAAACTGTGGTTACCATGGTTAAGACAAAAAAATCATAGTTAACACACTTTAACCATTCATTTTCATAGCCTGTGTGTTCACAATAGTTTGCAATGCAAGCAAGTTGCAATGTGTTATTTAGCTAACTTTTTATACATGCAAATAAAACTAGCGAATAATACAAATTTACAAAATAATCTCAGTGAAAAATGTTTTACAAAGAAGCAAATAATGGTTGTTCTGTAATGTTAATGAAGTTCACACACTGAAAATAACTGCTCCAATAAATAATTTATTAAATAATGCAACGTTTCGACCAACAGGTCTTCATCAGGCAATAAACATGTGGCATACATTCAACTCTTCATAGACATCAGGTGTTCAGCTTAATCAACCTGACTCAAGAAACAGGTGACACCTTAAGGCTCACATGGGAGAAAAAACATTACATATGTATATACACACACATATACATACAAAAAAAAATTGTTAAGCCATAATGTTAGTGTTACAATACATTGGTATAGAGAAGGTAAAAAAAAAAAAAAAATTGAGAGGGGGTGATTACAAGAGGAAGCTGTTACAAATACACTAAATACACCATCAGGGTTGAATGAGGATTTTGATATTAAAACTTTTTTTAAGGATTTATTTAATTGCTGTTTTTTAATAATTTAGATTTTGTTATTTTTACATCTTTATATGTACACACACTGATGTCCAATTGATGTTGGAAAAAAACATCAAATAGACGTCCAATTGCAACTGTTAATTCTTTTAAATCAAGGCTAATTTACTAATTTACTGTTTGCCACTGCCTTTTATTAATTGGAATAATTTTTAATTTATTACACTGCACTGTAACTTTTACTCTCCTGTTTTATCTTGTTTTTATTTTCAATTTAGCTCTTTTAAAGCATTTTCAAATATCTTCTTATACTGTCTTTTTATATTGACCTGTTGCTGTTATGTTTTATGTAAAGCACTTTGAATTGCCTTGTTGAAATGTGCTAAACAAAATAAACTTGCCTTGTCAAATCCAAAACTCATATTTTCATATGATAATGATCTAAAGATTAAAAAAAATATGTGGCTTTCATAACAACTAATAATAGGTTGAACAGGTTTCATGTTTAATCACTTGTGTTTAGATAATTAGAGAGTTTAAGGGCACAAGGAAACACTACACACATGTTAATCTAACTACAACATGTTTTACTCAGAGTCTGCACTGTTACCTGATAAAATGTCATATCAAAAAATATCATTTTTTTCCTCTAAAACACCACTATGTCCAACTGCATTGAGTATCAGGTTAGTGAGGTCTGAAAACGTGCTCTGATGCCAGAAGTGATGTCTCGCGTGTATACTTCAATGAGTGTGAGAGATCACTTCCGTTATCAGAACGCATTCAGACCTCACCAACCGGATGCTCAGCATTTCACATGCGCAGGTAATTCAATTTCGTTTTCTTTGGCAGCGCAGCATCAAATGGCTATTCATGCTTGCTAGTGTTGAAGATAAAATTCTTTCGACCTTTTACAAACAGTGTCCATGGCTTTGGAACATTGGGAGAAAACACAGATATTAGACAATATTAGGTGGGCTCTCTCCTGCTTGTGTCCTACGTTCCTCTCAAAGCGGGATACGTCAAAACATTTATCTTTGTGGGGAAATATAATTAAACTTGGCTTACTTCCAAAACTTTATTTCTATTGCTTTCCATGTTCAAGGACTTTGCCTATTGTTTTAATGTTTGAGTCACATCAAAAGCGTAATTTTTGATTGTTAATTCCTGTATAACTTTCAGCATAACCGTAGATAGTTGGCCCTTTACTACTAGGAGAAAAAAAGGTCAATGTGTTGCCTAGTCCGTGATTTTCCATAATTGGGTTCCTTTTTCACTGTTGTTTTGCACCTCTGTGGGTTGAAGCGACCGTACTAACGTGATATTTTACCCGCGGAATGCTATTTTTACTGGGATACTCCACAGAACGGCTAGTTTTGGACTAGTTTTGGTCTAGTTTTGAGAAGCAATTGAGTAGATTTTGTGGTAAAAACCTGGCAACCCTGTTTGTATCATTCTTTAATGTATGCAGGTCAGTTCAGAACCATGATCTGTTCACACTGGAAATCTGATATTGACTACATTTAAAAAATCTGAACTGAGCATTAAGGATCGCAATGTGTGATGAAATATTTTATCTATCCTTTAGAAAACAATTGTAGAATTAGTTTGCTTACTATAAAAGCTAGAAGTGTTTTGAGGCCTCATGGCTTACGTGACTGTGATTACAAGGGTCAGATGTATCTGAGAAGTTAGCTAAGCATATTTTGCTGGCAGTTTTCCACTAGACAACAAGTGGCTGTGGAATGAATAAGATCATTATTAAGGGTGTCTCATGAAGGCTTCTTGCCTCCTGGGAGTGTTGATTATCTTTGATACAATGTATCATTTAGCCTTTGAGAAAGGGTTGACCATCAATTGGCAGAATTCCACCATTAGGGAGTAAGGCTAAAGATGGAGATAAGTTGGCAAAGAGAACAAGATACCCAAATAATGAAGAAACTGTGGTGAAAATGTTGGGGAGTACTTGGGAGATTCCAGGAAGAGAAAGGGAGGAGAGCACCTGCAAATGAGATCATTGGTTAAAACTGTATAAAAGCATGAGTCGTGAGTGAAATGATCAGATGTGGAGCTGACATCTCACTTTGTTGCTTGACAATAAAGTTAAAACTCCTGGGACCTGGAGACTTGACTCTGAGTTCTGAGTTTTCTTTGAGACCAGAACTGAAGAGACATTGAATTTGCCACAACATAATTGGCGAGCCAGGAAGAGGTCAGGGTGGAACCACGGTGGGTGTGCTGGCACGAGGCTTCACAAAACAAAGGCGCCATACAAATAAGGTAAGCAATTCTGCTTATATTTGTTTTGTGTGGCCCCTTGTGAGCTAGCGCCTGGGTGGTAACTGCCTACGACTTCGCCAAAACGAACCAAAATTAAATGAAAGATAATTGAATTAAGAATAGTTAAAGTAAATAAAAGAAAAAGAAAAAAAGAGAAGCAATTTCCAGGTCCCGGGAGTGGCGCATGCGTAATTAATTAGTAGAGTAGTATTAACGCATAAAGTGTGTTTTGCCTGAGTGGAGCACGCAGAAGTGTTTATACGCAAGAAGTGCGTTTGTTTGATTGAGTGGGGCATATTGAAGTATATATACGCAAGAAGTGCGTTTGTTTGCCTGAGTGGGGCACGCAGAAGTGTCTATACGCAAGAAGTGCGTTTGTCTGCCTGAGTGGGGCATATTGAAGTATATATACGCAAGAAGTGCGTTTGTTTGCCTGAGTGGGGCACGCAGAAGTGTTTATACGCAAGAAGTGCGTTTGTTTGATTGAGTGGGGCATATTGAAGTATATATACGCAAGAAGTGCGTTTGTTTGCCTGAGTGGGGCACGCAGAAGTGTCTATACGCAAGAAGTGCGTTTGTCTGCCTGAGTGGGGCACGCAGAAGTGTTTATACGCAAGAAGTGCGTTTGTCTGCCTGAGTGGGGCACGCAGAAGTGTCTATACGCAAGAAGTGCGTTTGTCTGCCTGAGTGGGGCACGCAGAAGTGTTTATACGCAAGAAGTGCGTTTGTCTGCCTGAGTGGGGCACGCAGAAGTGTCTATACGCAAGAAGTGCGTTTGTTTGTTTGCCTGAGTGGGGCACGCAGAAGTGTCTATACACAAGAAGTGCGTTTGTCTGCCTGAGTGGGGCACGCAGAAGTGTTTATACGCAAGAAGTGCATTTGTTTGATTGAGTGGGGCATATTGAAGTATATATACGCAAGAAGTGCGTTTGTTTGCCTGAGTGGGGCACGCAGAAGTGTTTATACGCAAGAAGTGCGTTTGTTTGATTGAGTGGGGCATATTGAAGTATATATACGCAAGAAGTGCGTTTGTTTGCCTGAGTGGGGCACGCAGAAGTGTCTATACGCAAGAAGTGCGTTTGTTTGTTTGCCTGAGTGGGGCACGCAGAAGTGTTTATACGCAAGAAGTGCGTTTGTTTGCCTGAGTGGGGCACGCAGAAGTGTTTATACGCAAGAAGTGCGTTTGTTTGATTGAGTGGGGCATATTGAAGTATATATACGCAAGAAGTGCGTTTGTTTGCCTGAGTGGGGCACGCAGAAGTGTCTATACGCAAGAAGTGCGTTTGTTTGTTTGCCTGAGTGGGGCACGCAGAAGTGTCTATACGCAAGAAGTGCGTTTGTCTGCCTGAGTGGGGCACGCAGAAGTGTTTATACGCAAGAAGTGCGTTTGTTTGTTTGCCTGAGTGGGGCACGCAGAAGTGTTTATACGCAAGAAGTGCGTTTGTCTGTTTGCCTAAGTGGGGCATATTGAAGTATTTATACGCAAAAAGTGCGTTATATTTGAATTGTGTATGTGTGATAGCCAGAGCAGCCAGGTGAAACCAGCACTGAGCGGGGACAAGAGCTGTTAGTTTTAGAATAGGGACAGCCTTGTGAAGAGTAGGCAACCCTAAAATTAAAAACTAGATAGGAGCGTTAGTGCATATAGTGCTGTAATAGTTTGAAGAAATAAGATGCAGACAAAATAATAATAGACCCTTTTCACAGACTGTGATGTTTTAACGGTCATCAATATCGTAAATCCTGCAAAGTTTTTTTATATTTTAATTTAAAAAAAAAATGTAGGTACATTTATAACACCATACTTGGTATTACATTACCTTTGCATCAAATTACAAAAAAATAGTTAATGCTGCTGTGAGGTTGTTTCTAATACAGTGGCTATGAGAGTGATGGTAAAAATGACATCTTTCTCTCTTCTGACTGCCGTTATCAATCGCCCTCTATTTTTTTAAAAATACATTAAATATTTTTGAAAGCTGTGAAAACACTTTTGGGGAGTTTTTCTTTTGCTAACTGAGCAAATGGAAACACAAAAAATATTTAATGTATTCTCCCATTAACCACTATAGAATTTTACCCAACTATGACGACTTCTGCTTCTGAGAAACCCGGAAATGTGAAAAAGGTCCATTGCTGAAAGCATTGCTTACCTTGTTTTAAAATGAATCATGCTGCTTTAAGATGCTTTGTGTACATAAAAGCTGTGAATAGCATATGAGAGTGTTGTTCAGAAACGTGTGAATATTCCTGCAGGTTTTGTGAAATGGAAAAACAAGTTTGTTAATGGACACTAAAATTCAAAATAATAAAGGCGATGTAGAAGATTGTATAATAACTGTTGAAAGAACTAAATACATTCCCAGAAATTTGTTCTGTCATTAATTTGGACACTTTCCAGACTGTAAGCGCTGTGATCCAGGCAGGGAAACACAGCCCTTAATAAGTAAAAACAGTTAAGGAAAAGGTAAAAGAAAAAAACTGTTTTTCCAGTTTTACAAAAAAAAAAAAAAAAAAAATGAATAAAAAAATGGTGTATAGTAAATGTTAATGTATGCTGAGTGAAAACCCGGGTGTGTGATTGTGTAAGAGTGTGTGATTGAGCGCCTGTATTGTGAAAACTGAGAGATAAAGGAGGGGCTGCCTCTGACAGAGAGAGGAGAAAACTTATGAGTTAGATAAAGGAGGGCTGCAGGTAGTGAGAGAGAGTGTACTTGTGTGTGTGTGTGTGTGTGTGTGTGTGTGTGTGTGTGTGTGTGCTTTTGTTTATATTACATTGTGGGGACCAAATGTCCCCATGATGTAATATAAACCTGAGTTCACCTACATCGTGGGGACCAGCCAGCGGTCCCCACAATGTAAATGGGTTTATAAATCATATAGAATGAGTTTTTGTGAAAAAGTAAAAGTTTGCACAGTTTCCTGTGAGGGTTAGGTTTAGGGGTAGGGGCAGGGTAGGGGGATAGAATGTACAGTTTGTTCAGTGTAAAATGCATTGAAGTCTATGGAAAGTCCCCACAATTCACAAAAACAAACATGTGTGTGTGTGTGTGTGTGTGTGTGTGTGTGTGTGTGTGTGTGTGTGTGTGGAGAGGGAGGAAGACAGAGAGAAAAATGTAACCCTTTCTAGTTCTGACTATTTTATAAACCAGAAAGTGGGGAACAAATTCCAACATAGACTTTGAGCAACATTATTCCCACCAGTGGACCTGAAATAGAGGAGCTGCCAGTTTAAAATACCTGATAAAGACTAATTAAATATCTTAATATTGTCTGATCATCGTGGGGATAACTAGTTACGAATAGATGTAAGCTGGGATTAGAGAGGCATAGCCTACTAAAAAGGTGTAAAACATTGCTAATAATGTAGATTATAATAGCATCAACACCTGTAGAGATGCCATGGTCTAGGCATCAATTACACAGAGATACTATAAAAAAGTAAAAAGGAAACCATAGACAAACCTCTCAAAAATTGTGTCCAAAAACAGCTGAAATACTAAGAAAATTGGAAAAAACAAGAACAGATGTAGGATTGAAGAAAAATGCTAAACTATTTAGAATTAAAAGTAGGCAAATTGAGCAATTACCAAGAAAACACTAATAAAAATCGATTTGACATCTGAAAGAAATTAATAAAATGACATAAATGTTAGTTGACCGGTCTATAGGGGAATTAAATTAATAAGCAGGCCTGCTGCCAGGGATTGATCTGGAGGATTGCACAAACTGGTGACCACCAAAAAACACCACTGGAGTTTTCTCCTTGGTTATTTGCATTTCCTCAGAGAACTGTAAAAAACACTTATACTGACAAAAAATGATTATAAAAATATCTGATAGATAGAGATAAATATATTTATATATATAGAGAGAGAGAGAGACATACTAGATGTGGGTACTATGACTGTATCATACACTGACCTGTTATATGAAGATGTCTAAAATTTGTATCTCATTCTCCCTGGAAGACAATTCAAAATGTGAACCATTGCAGAGATTCTGAGATTTTTGGATTGTGTTAATTAAAATAACTTGTGCATTGTGTTGAATGAGCAAGATTGAGTGACCAGGCATTTTACAATAATGAGACTCAATGATTTAATTCTAAAAGGTTTGAGAGAGTAGGGATCAATATAACAAGTGATTAAAATAATATAGTATATAGACGACCCAGTCAGACTGCAAGGCTGCTATTTTCTGCATTCTGCAAAGAAGAAAAATGCTTGCTCTTTTCTGCAATGAAGAACTTGCTTTATTAAATAGCATGGGGAAACTGCTGTTATCAACTAGATGAGACTTCTGTAGAATTCATAATGCATAAATTTGATTAATGCGGATCTCTGAGTGTTCGATTTCCAGATGACTTTGATGTTTCTGTGCCCCTTCCGTTCTACAGTTTTTTCCCCATAGTCTCATTTGCAGGTGCTCTCCTCCCTTTCTCTTCCTGGAATCTCCCAAGTACTCCCCAACATTTTCACCATATTTCTCGGCTATCTTGTACTCTTTGTAAGAGTGACTGACTGCCAACTTATCTACATCTTTTGCCTTACTCCCTTATAGTGGAATTCTGCCAATTGATGGTCAACCCTTTCTCATAGGCAAAATGAAACATTGTATCAAAGATAATCAACACTCCTCGGATGAAAGAAGCCTTCACATGACACCCTTAATAATGATCTTATTCGTTGTCTCGTGGAAAACTACCAGCAAAATATGCTTGGTGGCCAAGCTAACTTCTCAGATACATCTGACCCTTGTAATCACAGTCACTCAGGCCATGAGGCCTCAAAACACTTCTGGCTTTTATATCTACAATTGTTTTCTATAAAATACTTTGTCAACTTCTGGGGCAGCTGCCTTGACAAACTGAATGAAAGTAACTGGACTGTGCAACAAGTGAGAACAAGAAAAACAATGGATATCACTGAAGAGAGAAGAAGAGGCATTGATTGATGGGCCTTCATCCCGCTGAAAGAGAAAGTTGAAAACTTCAGAGGGGCTGATATGGACAAAGACTGAGTCAATGCAGAAATTACCAAGAAAACATGCTGTCATCATGAAAATTGCCTCCTCCATGGCTTGATCAAAAGTCAGAGTGAGGAGAGGCAGAGAGACAACAGCATCTACAGTCAAACCACTGTCACACCATGACACCAGAGCCTTGAATGCCATCACAGACTGACAGAACAAAAGCATCGGATGAGGAGGGAAACACTCAAACAGCAGCCTGACCAGTTCAACTGATCACTGATACAAGCAGAAGGACTTCACTCTTTCCTAAGAAGGTGAAACATTTCCAAAGATCGCTACAGAGACCGTTTCAAATTTGATTGTTTGGCCATATAATTTGTATTTTGATCATTCACTGGTCTAACAGCAGTTCTCTGCATTCTGTTAAGCTAACACTTGCTATCTGCTTTCTTTCAATAGACATCAGTCCAGCCGTAAGCATAAAAAGAAAAGAAATTAAAGGAGGGGAGGTTGAGTGTTTACTTGACACTCAACCTCCCGTCAGTGCCACCAGAGGGTACTCCAACCCAGACTATTATTATTGTCAAAGACGCCATTACCCATAACCCACTGCCCGGTCTATCAGCCATGATGGTTCACAGCAGTTTGTCATTTACCTCATTTACTCTGTCTATAAAAGTCTGGTTCATTCATTCATTCTCTTTCAAATATTGTAGACTGTTGTAACTGCATTTTTAAGCCTTGTTCATCATTTCTTGGATTTTTCTCGACAGTTTAAGACATTCAATTTACAAGCACATAACACAAGACACTTTCTTTTAAAAATCTACAGGAGACTTTGATTATTCTAACACAAACTAATATCTAACACAAACATTCATACACGTTGCAGAAAGAAAGGAAATGAGAGAGTTTTAAGAGATAATGAAATGATGAGCATGATTTCTAGCAAAATATGCACTTAATAAGACCTAAACTGAACGAACCATGAATCATTAATTTAATGCACCAGTTCAGTTTTAAGGTCTGGAGGTACTTGCTTGTCGTCTGTCTTTGAATGCAGATTCCCTTTGTCGGCGTCCTTGGCTTGAAGTGAAGGGATTTAGTTTAGTTTTTTTTTAAGTTGGTCTGTTGCAGGTTTGGTCCGGATTGATGTGCTGGTCACGAATGGAGTCTCTCGCGGCTGAAGTTTGAAGTCGAGGCGGCAAACAGTCGTTGGTTGAACTTTGCAGCAAAACTTAACTTAGAACACAAGACTCTCGATGTAAGAAGAAAGGAAAGTTAAAGTAAAAGAAAAGAAAAGGAATGTAAGTAAAAGTTGAATGGCTTGAATGAGCTGCTTGTCTGTCCTCTGTCATCTGTCCTTTGTCTTAAGCCATATTCTTCTTTGTTCAATGATTATTTACTGAGATTCTATCTGTCTTAGTGATCTGACTATTTAAACTTAGATGTTAGTCCCACCTCTTTGAGGAGTTCTGACCAATCAGGTATCACCTTTGTTTCAAAGGTGGTTTTTCCTTCTCCCATGATCATAAACTAATTCCTGCTCTTGGCAGAGAATATAGAGAGAACAGTTTAGACATGATTTCTATTAAATGGAATATGATACGTTTTACACAGGTTTCATTCAAGCCATGATTTAAGTGGAAAATAGTGATTTCAATTCATTCCAAACGAGACACACTTTCAATCAATCATTCAAAAGTTATCACATTTACATGAATTGTGGGTGTTCTAAGCACAGCTGGTCACATGTAGGCTGTGTAGCCATGATATAGTGTTATGCAGTTGAAAGATGTTTGATAAGTCCATTTATAATTGTTTTGGAACAATTTGATACAGTTTATTTGTATCTCTGTGGGTTGTTCTGCAAAGTTTCAACAGTGTCACTCAAAGAAACAGGTCTGCAATGTCTCTCTCTTGATCTGGAGATCAAATACTCTTTATCTTTATCTTCTTAAATTGTGTTGCCTTTCGACCATTTGGTTTCTACAAATGGCTTAAAGTTTGCCACCTTTCTCCTCAGTCAGGAAGCATGTGTGCCATAAAAGTACCTAGCAGGGAGTTGTTCTGTAGACGGACTGGAGCCGAAAATTAGATTCTCTGAGCTTGAGTCCTGCAATGTTGATTTGGGTTTTGGGAATTATGTTTTGAAAGAATCATCTGAATGTTTCATTTGTCTGGTTCGTCCACGGTTCCTACAATGATGCTGTTTGTTCAGTAAAGAGAGAGATTCTAGGATCTGTTTTCATGACAGAGCTGATCAGCTTGTATAATGTGTCCCAGAACTAAAATGTGAATGATTGAGCTGTGCTGGTCACTCCATCTTGGTCAATTGTTCATTTTTTTAAGCACTAGATCTAAAGTAGTAATTACAAAATTACAAACTCATGATATCACAAATGCTGTCATTACCAGGGATTATGTGATGTTCATATTGATGGTCATGAATTCGAGATAATGCTGAGTTCTCCAGTCATTTAAAAGAGCAGGTTGTGATCAACAAAAAAAGAAAAAAAGGGGGAAAAAGATTATGAAGAATAAATCAAATTAACAAATTATTGACATTCAATTTGAGAAACTGCAGCTTGTAGACCTACCAGATCATTTGATCTATTAGATATTCAAAAACTTGGGGTTTATGACATGGCAACTGATATTGGCCAGCTGTGTTATTCCAAACATTTAGACACTGTCGCATGGAGAATGCCTGATTGCCTATGTTCAGTGGATTTTGTCATCAGAGTTCTGTTGCTGATTTAGAGTTAGTGGTATTTGCACCTTGATATTTAGAATGGATAATTGAACATAATAAGTTGATAAGTCAATTAAAAGGCATAAGCAAAACACCTAAACTTTAAACTGATGGACAAAAGAGATATAAAAGGACAATGCGCAAAGGGGGGAATTGATTAGAAAAAGAAAAAGTCAATGGTAGATGTGTATATTTGTGTGGATAATTTATGATAAAAATGCAGAATGGATGAATTACATTGATTGTCATTCAACAGAAGCTCATTAACCACGCTGAAGACGCATTGGGACAACATTTGGGGACCCATAAGCAAAATAACATGGCAAAACATACATTAAATTGGTTATTCACAGAAGAAAGGTGTTTGTGAAATAACTGTTGCACTTATGTTCCAAATAATACAGCTCCTGATGGATCATATTCAACTGAATAATAAAGGACGAAATCACTGAAAATGTAGGAGATAAGTATATTTGGAACTAGTTTGACAAAATATTTAAATTATGGGGTAAATGGCTTACTAAAGCAGGAATAATATTAGCAGTGGCTGTTGCTATTTTTTGTTCTGTTGTATTGTGCCTTTTCTCAGATCAATGATGGCCAATGCAGCAACCAAACAGATGATCAATGTATCTGTAAACCAATCTGAAGACAATATCGGATGCACCAATTCTGGAGTGTATCCAATTGGTCCAGGGCTGGATAAACTGGACGAATTTCTGTAAGACCTTTTACAAGAAAATATGGAAGGGGTGCCTTTTTTATTTTGTTAAAGTTTGATGATGTTTTTGGTGAGAGAGGGAGTTAGTCACATCATGGATTTTCTTTTGGGAAAAATTTAGTTAGCAATTTAGAATATGGGTAGAGTAGGGAGTTAGTAAGTGGGTGTTTTGTTTGTTATTTTGGCGTAAACCCCCCTTCCTGATTTTATTTTCATTTTTATGTTTCATTATTATTATGTTTGTACAAATTATTATACTTATATTACACTACATGAATGACAGGGGACAACTGAGGGGTCTGAAGATGGTCATTATCTGTGTTACGAGGTAATGCAACCAGATTTAGAGGGAAATTACAAAAACATTTTTTTAAAAAAAAATTTCATTTATTACTTATTAAAGGTGCCCTAAAACCTTTTTTAAAAAGATGTAATATAAGTCTAAGGTGTCCCCTGAATGTGTCTGTGAAGTTTCAGCTCAAAATACCCCATAGATTTTTTTTAAATTCATTTTTTTAAATTCATTTTTTTTAACTGCCTATTTTGGGGTATCATTATAAATGAGCCGATTCATGGCTGTTGGCCCTTTAATTCTCGTGCTCCACGCCCACGGAGCTCGCGCTTGCCTTGAACAGTGCATAAACAAAGTTTACACCGCTAATATAACCCTCAAATGGATCTTTACAAAGTGTTCGTCATGCATGCGGCATGCATGTGTCGGATAATGTGAGTATTGTATACTGTTATATTGTTTACATTTGATTCTGAATGAATTTGAGGCTGTGCTCCGTGGCTAACGGCTAATGCTACACTGTTGGAGAGATTTATAAAGAATGAAGTTTATGCATTATACAGACTGCAAGTGTTTAATAATGAAAATAGCGACGGCTCTTGTCTCCGTGAATACAGTAAGAAACAATGGTAACTTTAACCACATTTAACAGTACATTAGCAACATGCTAACGAAACATTTAGAAAGACAATTTACAAATATCACTAAAAATATCATGATATCATGGATCATGTCAGTTATTATTGCTCCATCTGCCATTTTCGCTATTGTTCTTGCTTGCTTACCTAGTCTGTTGATTCACCTGTGCACATCCAGACTTTAATACTGCCTGCCCTTGTCTAATGCCTTTCATAATGTTGGGAACATGGGCTGGCATATGCTAATATTGGGGGCGTACACCCCGACTGTTACGTAACTGTTGAGATTCGCCTGTTCTTCGGAGGTCTTTTAAACAAATGAGATTTATATAAGAAGGAGGAAACAATGGAGTTTGAGACTCACTGTATGTCATTTCCATGTACTGAACTCTTGTTATTTGACTATGCCAAGATAAATTCAATTTTTCATTCGAGGGCACCTTTAAAACAAAAAAGAAATAGCTACTGACTGAATGGTTTAATTACTAAAATCACTTTGAAGTTGTAATGTGAACTTACTAATCTACCAAAAAGTCCTATGGAACTCAAGAGAAGAAAGGATCGACGAGCACATCAGTGCTTGGCAGCTTGGGCCGACTTTACTGGTGGTTTAAAAACCCGCTGTCAGCCCCAACACCAGACAGCGCCCTAGGCAGAATCAGGGTACCTCTGGCAACGGTGGAGCAGCCCAGATAGCGCTCCAGGCCACTGGAAGCACCTGAGAGTTCCTCTGGCACCGAGGGAGAACCAGTGCACCAAAATTAACATCCTTAAGCATCTTATATTAACTATAATGAGTTTAATCACTGATATTTTCTACATAACCATGGGCAAGGCTAAGACATTCCACGCACATGCTTTAATACAAATTGTTGATTTGTTTTTGATTTAGTCCACCCCCTGGAGTGTTTAGTTAGGGAGGCAGAGCCTTTTACACTTCCCTAGTAAAAATTGTGGGCAGTGATGTTTGACTCTGACCTCTTCTGGAGTGCAGTCACATGAGGCAGCCATTTGGTAGTGAAAAGGAGGACCACTGTTGGTCCTGAGACAGAAGATGAGAGGGCTGACTTGTGAGGTTGCACTCTGGGCAAAGGCAATGGAGGTGGGAATTAAGACATTCAAAACAACTGTAGAATTAGTTTGCTTACTATAAAAGCCAGAAGTGTTTTGAGGCCTCATGGCCTGCGTGACTGTGATTACAAGGGTCAGATGTATCTGAGAAGTTAGCTTGGCTACTAAGCATATTTTGCTGGTAGTTTTCCACCAGACAACGAATAAGATCATTATTAAGGGTGTCATGTGAAGGCTTCTTTCCTCCAGGGAGTGTTGATTATCTTTGATGCAATGTTTCATTTTGCCTATGAGAAAGGGTTGACCATCAATTGGCAGAATTCCACTATAAGGGAGTAAGGCAAAAGATGTAGATAAGTTGGCAGTCGGTCACTCTTACAAAGAGAACAAGATAGCCAAGAACTATGGTGAAAATGTTTTCAGTTGGACAGTGTCTGGTTTATGTCTACAAGTTATGTGATTAAAGTCTGTTAACTGGTGGTTGTGCAATTTCTACACTACACAAACCTGACAAATACCAGTTTTAACTGAAACAGTTTCATGACAAAAAGTTTGAGAAGCACTTGTCTAGACAGTGCAGGATAAGTCAGCTTCATGTGGTCATAGGACACAAACACATCTATTTTATATTTTGTTTCACAGCTTGCTGAAGCAGGACCGTAACCAGACTGGATCAATAGCGGGATGCTGGTCGTTCTGCTCGTATGACAGTTTGGGTATGTGAAGTGTGGCAAGCTGAAATTGTAGTAACCTATTGAAATAATAGAAATGTTCAGGAATGCAATCTTTACAGTGAATAAAAGACAGCACTGCATACTCTGCTGTTAATAAAAACTCCATCTCTGTCCTCAAAACTGCCTACTTCATTTTATTCTGGGCCATGTGAACTGACCGACTGCCAGATTTGAGCTCTGAATGTCTTCAGTATCAGCTAACACATCCTCTAACTCTTTAAGAAGAATTCCTGTATAAGCAAAAATATAATAATTGCATGCTGTGGATCATTAGCTAAGCATTAGTAAATAGTTAATTCATAATTTGTAATTAATAGAAATTAATAGACATTAGTAATCAGTTTATAAATAGCCTACAGCTATAAATGCTTTATAGATGCTTATAAATAGTAGACAAGAATAATGTGTTTAATAATTGTATTTGCATACTTTATTGATCAGTTTATCATTTCCAAATTATTTATTTACAAACCAATTATTTAGGAGTTGTCAGTGGTTCATAAGATCATTTAGAAAGTGTTAGTAAATGTTTAATAAACTATTTAAATGTTACCTACATTTATTCCTCTTATTTTAGACATAGTAATAGTTACTTAGTTACTTAGTTTGTTAATAAATGCTTTATCAACACATGTTCCTACTGTAATTCATGATTAATTCAGGTAGTTATAAAACATTTAGTAGTGGTTAGTTAACTATTTTTGTGAATTCATCTAAAGTGACGACTATTCATGCCTCAAAGCTCTTACAAAGGATATTTAAAGGCTCAGTTATCTTCTAAACAGAAAAAGAAAACAGAGTGATAAAGAACAGAAATATTGGTAACACAGCAGTATAGGGAACACGTTCACAATTAACAACTTTTGCCTTGATTAACTCATTTACTGCTTATAAATAGTTAAATAAAGTGTTACCAAAATATTTCAAGATGCAAAAAATGAAACTGTACAATTGTACACTTGATATAACATGAAAAATAAACCTCTGCAATGTCACAGAAAATAAAAATTCCTGTACACCTCCAGAAAACATAACTGTTGAGTAAAATGAAATTAAGCCTCTGCAATCTGAAATGAAAATACATTTCTGTAAAGTGTAAATATTGCTGAATAAAAAATGACCAGTTCCAACATTGGATTACAGAAGCGCCAAAATACAACAAATATTTTTATAATACAATAATAATATAATAAAATATCTCACAGTGTCAAAACTACCTCAGTACTCACTTTCTAAGTTTTGTTAAAGACACTTGTGAGCTGTATTGCTGTTATTGGTTGCTGTGAAGTTGAAAGTGTCGCACTGTAGGATGAAATGAATTAACCAGTGTATGTAATCAGGATACCATATAGGATATGCTATAATTGTTAATAAAATGTATATTCTTTGTTAAATAAATCTTCTTGTGAGTGTACATTGAGTGCTCCCCTAGACCTTACTGGGTTAGAATTAAAGGTCGTGTCAGCATAAGTGCAGCCCACGCTCGCCAGTGCCCCCTAGTGGCGACTGGGTTCATTACAGTATCATTAGAAAGATTAAAGACTACAGCTTCGATATTTGACCAGTTTATGATAAAACTATTTATTCATTTTTTTTTGTCAGGAGTGCAAAATAATCAGTCTTTAATATTTTCATATTTTGAATAGATTATCAACACGAATATGAATTTACTTACGTCTGCTCCTGTGTACTCTGTGTAATCTCCATGATAGACATAGCCAAACAAACATTATTATATGTCTAAAATAATAATAATAATAAAATAAATAAAATAAAAACATGATTACGATGGTGTATGTATGTGTTTCATGCGATTTGATGTATTTTCATAAGAATAAGGAATGTTTACATTACAAATGCTAAGCAGATGTAGCTGCATATAATATACTAAATATAACATGTCAACATCATTATATGATTAAAATCCACATTAGATTGTGATTGGAAGTTAACACAAACATATGACGGGGTTTAAAGTGAGTTTTGAGTAAAAGTGTAATAGTATCTTTACTAAATCTTTTAATTTGTTTTATGTAGCTTGATGCTAATTGCACCTCTAATGCACCTGTAGTGCCAGGAACTATTCTATTCCATAATCTAATTTGTTAAAAAATTCAAGAATACATTTTTGTTTGTTTTCTAGAAAGACTTCAGATAATAGGTGGATTAATTTATAGTGGAATAAGTGGTGTTGATGGGCAAGTCATATAATGCCAGAATAAATGCTAATAATGACTGAATACAAACAAAAGAATAATGATAAAAGAATAATAAAGATTTAATCTTTTATTAGCAGAAGTGTGAAAGGTTTGTCCAGTGAGAACAATAGACTATGAATAGAGCAGCAGTTCTCCTCACCAGACAATAAGTACAGGGCAATAAAATATTGTTTTAGCATCTTATCAGTCTTCTCTAAAATACACACATGAACATAGTCTTATGAAATGCTTCATAACAGGCACAAATTTAGAGATATCATGCTAAGATTTGAAATGAAGCAAGATCACACTTTGTATGTGGTTATACGTTGTTATACCACATACAAATAATAATTTTATACATTTAAAAATAATACATCATATTTATATTTTTTATGTTTGAGCTTATATCTCCATATTAATAACAATAATAATAATAACTGTAAACTCTCAGTTATTATCTTTCTAAATATATCTATATAAATATATCTAAATATATCTTAGTTATGTGTCTATTCAAAATAACTTATGAGCTGCAACATTTTTATTTTGGGTATGTCATTTATGCCCCACTTGCCAAAATGGGGGTGTCTAGTAAGGGGTTGAATCATTTGTGTAATACTACACTGAAATAATACTGCACATACTCAGAAAAATCAGTTTTCCAAACAGAACTTAAAGAAATTAGAAATTAGAAATTAGAGACAGTTTAAACAGGTATAGGTCAGACATCAAGCATCAGCCAAACCTCAATGATAACTATACTGTAAATGAGGAGCTCATTTATTTGTATCATATCTATTTTTGCTTTGTCATTGCATTGCACCTTTTGGCAAAATCAAGAGGAGTTTCCTTGTCAAATTGTTTATCTCCAGGTAAAACCAGGATCTGCTATTGAAATCTCTGTAACTGAAGCAGTGGATACAGTAGTTCCTCTGCCTGTCAATGGGAGGCTGCAGATATTGTCCTCACTTTCCTGAAAGACTTCAGTACTTCTTTATAGCATTTAATAACTTCTTCTGGCTTTCTAGCTGAGCAAAAGAAAATTGTCACTGGACCAAATTAACATTTAATGAGAAATGGCAATAAAATATTCAAGACGCCAAAATTTAGTTTTTAGTTCCTCGCCACATTTATCTCAGGCTGCTCAGTGTGGGATTAAAGCAAATGACCAGAATTTTAGAGGACACGAGCCGTTTTAAATCTCCATAATGATACACATCATGATACAGTAATTCTACTGTTAACTGAAGCTACAATTCTGTATTTCTCAACATCACACCAAAATTACTGTTAACCAATTTTGTGTATCTCAAACTATTTACAGATTTTATGATTATATTTTTCAGAGGTTATTGGGATTATTATAACAATTATGGCACAAAGGCACATGACAGCAGGAGCACTTCACTGGTGTCTTTGATGGCAGTGTCTGTCTCTACTGATACGCACAGGCTTGTGTTGTGCTCTGTGTGGAGTGGGCGATGGAGCAGGTCTGCCAGCTACTCAACAAGTGTCTCCCTGAATGCCTTCTGGTGCATGTGTACCTCTCCTTTACCTTTTGTGATGCCCTTGTAAAGCAGGTAGGCATTCACAACGGCAGTGTCCATAAAGTGATTAAAAAAATGTCTTATACCACTTCTGGGTCTTGTGCATGACTTTATAGTAGCTGATCAGGGCATCAGAGAGGTCCACTCCACCCATGCACCTGTATGGACAGAAAAAACAACAGCTTTGAGACATTTTATTTCATTCTCAATAGCATAAAAGATTGTTGATTATATGATACATACCGGTTGTACTCCTTCACTGCTGGTGAAACAGGATGTCCTTCAACACCCAGTGCTTATTTTTCATATACTGTTTTAGCCCAGTATGTGCTTTAGAGGCAATCATCCACTCATCAATTGACATTTCCTGGCCATGGTGATAGTTTATTGTGCAGGTATCCCTCATCTCAATGTATGGTGGCTTCATTTTGCAGAGACAATCAAATTCTGCTGTACCTCTTCTCTCCTCATTAGCAGCATTATCCACTAAAGCCCTATTCGGATGGGATTAGTTTTACCTGGGGAGGTGGGGGTAAAGTAATTCTTACCAGAGCTTCTCAGTGATTTTAGTCCTGTCCAAATGTGCCATCTCAGTAATCATTACGGACAATGTCAGTAAAGATTACGGCGACTTTTACCTTCTTAAGCCCTATTCGGATGGGATTAGTTTTACATGGGAAGGTGGAGTAAAGTAATTTTACCTCAGGACGTCTGTAATATTAATTGGCCAATTCGCACGGGACAAGACATCTCAGTAAAACTAGCAGAAGTGGGAGGGGTAACTAGATTTACGCACCGCCTTCACCTCCCTGTCGTCATGATATCAGATTCGGACGGGACTAAAATCACTGAGAAGCTCTGGTAATAATTACTTTACCCCCACCTCTCCATGTAAAACTAATCCCGTCTGAATAGGGCTTTTAAAAAGGTCTGGAAAAATGACCTCAGGTAATACTAATCCAGTTCGAATAGACCCACTGTAAATATGTACGGTAAAATTCTGTCATTTCCTGTTTAAAAGTAGTTTTCTGTGCATTTTTCAAGCATGGAAGCACTTGAAGAAACATTCATTTGTGTTGTAGGTGGTGGGTCAAGTCTGTGGCAAACCTCAAGTATTTTCTACATACCATTCAGAGCAAAAAGAAGATCGAAGCAATTGTCAGAGGCACAAAACTAATTTTATCTTTAACTAAGTGCCTATTACCATCATAATCCAATCAGAATTTAATTAATAAATCGGACCTAACTGTTATATATAGTTTATATATTTAGATTATATGTGTTTTCGCACATTGTATCAGGAAGCAATGTATTACCCACATGACGACAGGGAGGTGACGGCGGTGCGTAAATTGAGTTACCCCTCCCACTTCTGCTAGTTTTACTGAGATGTCTTGTCCCCTGTAAATTGGCCAATTAATATTACAGACATCCTGAGGTAAAATTACTTTACTCCACCTCCTCACTTAAAACTAATCCCGTCTGAATAGGGCTTAAGCCAGTGTTCCCCAACACTGCAGTTTTTGTCTTTCTCCCTAATTAAACACACCTGATTCAACTCATCAGCCAATTAGAAGAAACTCCACTACCTGAAATGAGTTTGTCAGACAGAGGAGACTTTCAAAATGTGCAGTGTTGGGGGTCCTCCAGGACTAGGGTTGAGAAACACTTGACTAAGCTACTGACTTTAATGCAATCCCTGCCAAATAGTGAGCCGTTTTTAACTCGCATGTTTATAAATGCCTAATAAATATATTTATTTACACTGATTTAACTCAAAACAATATTCCTGGTTTATTTCATGATGCAGCAAAAATTGACTATCATAATTAGACTGAAGGGTGTTGTATTTGTGGTTTTCTCATTAATATCTCATGACTGACACTTTTCTTACTATGTTGCTAACCAGAAGTTACTCTTACCCATAATAGTCTGCAAAAAGGTCATGATTCCTATCTGCACTGCTGTATAAAAATGGATGAAATTCAAAACTATCATGCCCAATCATCTTCAATCAAATAGGAGTTAGTGATGTACAAAGAACGGTCACCAGGTCTTAATTATTTTGCTACTGTGGTTTGAGCAGTTTATCCTGCAAATGTGCCCAAGTCTAAATTGAGCATATCCATGCAAACACAGGTGTATACACATATAGATGAACATACACACACTCTCGACAGCTGGCTTTATTATTAAGTGGATTACATGTTTTTTTGTTTGTTTGATTTTGAATTGGTTTGGAAAAGTTGTTGAATAAACAATTAAACTGAACAATTATCTGTTTGACTGACAGTTTTATTGACTGACTTGGAATAAAGTTGGTTCAATATAAAAATTAAATGTTAAAAAACAGCTTAGATGTAGTAAATTACTTTTGCTACTGTGCTGTAGCTTAGCTTGCTACATTTCCCATGGATGTATCCTTAGTTTAGTGAAGCTTCATTTAATGTAGAGTAACTGCTAGCTTAACTCACTACATTTTCCAAATCGTTGGCCAAACACTGATTGTAAGGTAGATGCATGCATTTTCTGTAAAGCTGCTTTGAAACAATTTGGATTTTGAAAGCATTATACAAATAAATGTGAACTGACTTGTGTACTTACATTATCCCAAATGTTTCCAACAATGTTTAAATCGAGAGACTTTAGGAATTTCAACCAGTGTAACGGCCCATGTCATTGCATCACCTGTCAATTATTTCATTTCTGTTATATCCTTGATTTCCGTATAAGCAATGGAAACACCAAAGACGCTTTAGTATATTAAGTGTTTTATTAGACAGGAGAAGAACTGTTTGGATGGATACATTCATCGACAGAAAACTAATCATTGTTATATAGCTCAACACACTAAATCTTATTGTTTGAATCTTGTTTTCTTGATTTACTACAAGTATAACATGTTTGTACCATACCTCTGTTACGTGTGGTACGTGTGGCTAAATCACTGCAAAGCTGCTTTGAATCACTCTGTATTGTATAAAGCGCTATATAAATAAAGGTAACTTGACTAAAATCGATCTAGCTTACTGCAGTGTGAAACTTAGCATTCACTCCAGAGGCTCTCTGCCCCAGTCTGCTTTAAAACACAATGACATTAATAAAACCTGAAAACATTAGCTCATCCATGAACATGTTTTCTGCCTGAGTCCCGTCATCAGAATGCTTTCCATTGGATGTGGAGGTGATTCCACACTCATTCACAGCGTCATCAAGCTACGTATTTGTTATAGTTTTGCATAAGTGACTTCTAGTGGCGAAACTTGCATACTGTGCCTTTAATATCTTAATTATAGATAAAAGGTAAAACCAAAAAAGTTGTTATTTAAGTGTTGACGATGACATTTAAAAGACTTACTTGTTTCATTTACCGTTTCTTTGGTAGTAATTTCTTGATATTTTTCTTGATACTTTGAACACTTTCATCAAAACCTTCCTTCATCCAACACAGGAGGCTTAGATTATAAGATTCTCCTTCCTGTGATTTGCAAACTTCCCAATCAGCTAGAAGCACTTCTCCTGTGGAAACCTGACTGATGATCTCTGCCTTCTTCTTGACTTCCATTAGAGACTGAATGCGATCTTGAAATCCAGGCTTGGCTTCTTGTTTCTCAGCCTCAATCATCAGATCAATGTAGTCAGGGGTGGACAGAGGATTGGGCTTCAGGGCGATTTCCTGCAGCCGCTCCAAGGACTTCAGAGATCTTTTAATTAGTTGAGCCACAACATCTTGGACAACCTGAAACTCCTTTTCAAGCTCTTCAAAGATCTTTTCTTTTGACATGACCTTTCCATGTGCATCCTCATATCGCTTTTTTAAATCCTTATAAGTTTCCTTTCACTTTTCTGTGACATAATCCCATTTGTATTTCTGATTAAAGTGCACATTCCAGTCACACTTTCCAGGACAGACCGTACACTTTCCATCTTTCATGGCACAACACTTATCTTTATCTTCGTCATTTGCATAAGCGCATGCGTCATGACATGTGTAATGACACTTTTGGCAGTTAGTCAAGTATTTGTCAGTGTTGTTTTCAATCTGTTTTGGGACAGTTACTTCTACTACATATTCAAAATTCTTGTTAGCATCCATATCAGCTTTGTGTTGCTCCAGAGTAGCTCTTGTCTTCTTGATTTCGTCCAGTTTTGTCAGACCAGCGTTGATTTGGGGCTGGAGACCTTCCACAAGCACTTCCAGCTGTTGCCGCTCTTTTAGGACCTCCCGTGTCAGAGACAAGCTCTGGGTTTCCATCTTGTTGAGGGATGTGAAGAATTTTTTCATGCTGGAATATCCCAACTTCCAGAACAGTTGGTCAAAGTTTCCACAGCCAGACTCCCCATCTTCTGCAGATTGTTTATTGGTAGCAAACAGGGCAGAGTTGTTGAACTTGAAGTGAAGAGGCTCTCCAGGCCCACTGGAAGAACAGGGAACGTCAGAGACTTTGATGGCCTCAAGAACAGCAGGTTTTTTCCCATCTGCAAAGGTGACCATCACAAGGATGTTATCAGCAATATCCTTCCCAAATATGGAAAGAATGGAGTCAAAGATGTATTTCTGTGTGTGTGTCAGACGGGCAAGTGAAGCCTGTACTACAAAACACACAGCATCAATGCTGTCGATCCCTCCTGGATTAGAAAAGAACTCCTGAATCTTCTTTGTGATTTTCTGGTCATGTGCAATTCCTCTGGTATCACCGAAGCCTGGTGTGTCCACAATAGTCAGAGAATATGGAATCTGGAAACCAGGCCTGTGATTGATTTGATATGCCATTATCTCCGAAGTCTGACTTTCAGCCTGAGATTTCTGCTTCCCTTCATCTATCAACACAAACCGGAAGTCATCTTTCCATTCCATTCCCAGAATGTAGTTGATCATGCTGTTAATTAGAGTGGTTTTTCCTGCACCTGTGGCTCTGATCATCATAATGGTCTTGTTCTCTTTTACTGTCTCTTTCCCAAATGTGCTTCTTCTGCAGAATCCATCACTATTCTGCCATGTTTCATCCAGGTTGAGTTTAAACATGGGTAGGTTTTCTTTGTTTCCATCTTCTACTTTTTCGCTCCGGTTGTTCTTTATAACATGTACAAAACTTAAGCTCTTTACACTGCCTTGGTCTTTTTCCATGATTTGACCGCTTGTGCTTTCTCTTGACGTTTTAGGATGGTTAACAGCAGACTGGCACAATTTCTTTTTCTCATCTTTTTCCACCGCTGCTGGTTAAAGGAAAAGGAAATAATTTTTTGTATGTCCATTTATAAATAAAGTATACAAAAGCAGTGAGTACAACCCTGTGCAATACCACTAAAATGTTAAATGATTTAAAGACCCCGTGAACTGGAAGTTGTAAACGTCTTTTCTCCAGTGTTGTGACGTATTTCCAAGTGAAACAGAATATTGAATAGAGGATAGAGTTTTACTTTAGCGCTCCTCCTCTCCATCTCTCGAACGAACAAACGGTTACAGAGGAGTGGTTTACGTGTTTTCAACCCAAGCCGTCAAACTGACGTCATTAAAGAAGGAACACCATTCCAGACCAGAAGTAACTTTTCAGATTTTGATTAAAGATTACCAGGACAAATGACAAATTTATTATTGTTCACCACAAGACTAGTAATATGTGCTAACAAAATAAATAGGGTCAATTTTGATTTCATGACAACTTTAAAATTGTATCACCTATCAAAAATTGAATAATTTAAGTTGACAGGTAGTGCAACAAAAGTGAATACTTTCGGCTACACAACTTTGCAAATCGTTTACATTCATAGCTACATTAACTGCATGAAAGGTAATATTAAAAAAAAGCATGATAGGAACACTTTAAGTTAAAACAAAAAAACAAAACCTGTGATCACTGAAACAAAATTAAGTACACCAGTGATTTCCAAAGCATAAGCCTGGTTAGTGTGTCAATTCTGTGTGATATGTCAGACTCTTTCATAGTGATGGGTCAATCATGAACATTTTGAACAAATATTTAATATGTGAGTTGTGCTAACGAGTTGTCCTCAGAGAGTGATTTGTTCATTTTGAGTTGACAGTGTATGTGCATCTTATAGGTTTTGTACAGAAAACCTATAAGGAAACCTGTAGACTCCTGTTAAAACCTAACAGGAGTCTACAGCCTAACCTGTTTACAGCAGCGACGCATTGTAGGATTGGTGGATGCCAACCACTGTAAACACGAAAACTACATTTTCTTTAATGACAGTACATAGAAATTTCATAAGCAAGAGCGTAAGTTATTTGACATATTTTAATTTTTTTTTAAAGTAACGCAATAGTTACTTTCCCTGGTAATTAGTTACTTTTATAATGATGTAACTCAGTTACTAACGCCGTTACTATTTGTGAGAAGTAACTAGTAACTATAACTAATTACTTTTTTAAAGTAACGTGCCCAACACTGGGAAGGAGTCAGCTTTAGACATTACGTTAGTGTCTAATTCACTCACTGGAAATAGTAAATGGGAAGTTTGGACAATAAACAAAGTGGGAAGTGATCACTACCCTGTTTTATGCTCAGTGGGTGGAAGATTGGAAATAGGATCAGAAGATAAAATTCCCAAATGGAAGTTTGATAAAGCTGGCTGGGAAAAAATTAGGAAACTGACTGATGATGCAATGACTAGTATTGAGGGGACTGGCAACATAGATAATGTTAATAATCAGATAACTTCAGCAATTATTATGGCAGCAGAGGATGCTATCCCTAAGGGGAGAAATTTGGTAAATCGAAAATTGGTGCCGTGGTGTAATGAAGAGTGTTATCAGGGTGTAAAAGACAGAAGTAAAGTGTTCAGAATGCTTAAAAGAACACATAATCTGCAACATCTTATTCAGTACAAGAAGGCTCAGGCAGTAGTTAGAAGAACAATACGGCAAGCAAAGAGGACCAGTTGGAGGAATTTTTGTGATGAAATAAGACAAACTACACCAGTGGGAGAAGTGTGAGGAATGATAAAAAGGATGGAGAAGACAGGAGGCAGTGGGAATATCCAGTTATGACATTTGGAGAGGAAACAGCAGTATCCAACAAGTATAAAGCAGAGATTATGGTGCATAGTTCAGAAAATCTGTCAGGAGAAGGAGAAGATTGATAATGTTGAATCAGCATCTTCATGATTTAAATAGGAAGGATGAAACAGGAAATGTGTTACATTAACCCTTTCGCACGTAAGTTCTAAAATTGCTGTCTGCCTCCCCAGCGTAAGTTTTTTTTCCCGTTATTTCAAAGCGTTCTAAAAATATTCAAATACTCCGCAAAATACGCAGAGCGTGTCATGTGATGGTCCGCAGTCGATGTGATGCTTCACAGCCAGAGCGCCTGGAGGAGAGCATGCAGGTGAGTAATTTAGCACATATAGCTATGTTTTCAGTTTAAAACCTCACAAAAACGATTGCACACATTTATTAACTGTAATAAATGTATCAATCTACACTTTATGTAGCCGTTTTATTTACATTTTATTTGCCTTGCATTGCATGGGAGCACATGGCAGCTGTTGCACGCGAGGACGGCTAACGTTAGTTGGTGAGTGTTTATTTAAAGTTTAGAATCTTCCAAAATTATTTGTAGACGTGCATAGACTATAAAAATTCATAAGCAAAACGTAATTGTAAATTATGTGCACCATGTTTATTGTACTGAGCATAATATTGTAATTGTGTGCTTTTGTACTATTTTGGCGAATCTGATTGACCCATATTGCTCGGAACGTTATTTAATGTTTATTTTTTCGTGTGCACAGTGTGTGCTTTGTTTGTTTTGTTTCTGTTTGAAGTAAAATGTAGCATAATACAAGTTATATATTTTACTTAGCTGCTTAAATGCGTCCATGTAAAGGAAAAGAGTGTGTATGAAGTCAAATAAACGCTGTGGCAGTTGCTTTGTCAGTCACAAGCATAATTATATTCAGTTGTATTACAAATACCGAAGAGAGAAACGCAAAATGCATGAAATGGTGACCATGTTCATTTAATGTCAACTATTTTAACAGGCAGACCCAAACAGCAACATAGTGTGGCCCAGATCCGGCCCACATCTGGTACCTGTGGATTACACGCGGACCAGATGTGGGCCGGATCTGGGACGACACTATGTTGCTGTCAGGGGAGGGGGTCAGATAACTTTTATAATTCGTACAACTATTTTCAACAACTATTTTAAATGATTGATAAATGATAAATATTATACATGTGTAGTAAAACAATTAGTGCAAATATTTTAACAGGAATGATTGAGTAAAAGAACATTTAACTGAAATCAATAAATTACTGAGAATTTTTCTAATTATTTACATGAATTATTAAAACTGACATTTGTGGGGTTTTTTTCAGTATTTTTTCAGAGTGTGGTACTCCTCGAAACATGGTGTAACACACAATGGAGTGTTGCATGCCACACACATGTATCGTGTAAGACGCCTCTCCTTTCTCTTCCGAGAGCTGTAGAGGCAGACTTTGCAGTGGCGTCTGGTCCTGCTGCCCTGGCCGGGTGTTTGTGGCACTTCAGTGGGGAAATGCCTTGCTGTTAACCGCAGAGGAGTGTCCAAAGCAGGGCGGCCCACTTTGGGTGGACACCGGGTTGTGCCATACTCCTCCAGTAGCCCTCTCATCAGGTTTGTCCTGAACTCCAGGGAAGTGATGACCTGTCCTGTTGATAGCAAATTACATATTTTAGAAGACAGAAAGAATGTAGAGTGTAAATATAGGACAGTATGGTTGTGGACTTGAACACAACACTTTAATGTGCATTGTGAATATAAGTGTAAAGTGCATGAAATATAAGTTATGGTTATTTTAGATGGCTGTGTCAATTTCTAACCTGACAGTTGACGGTGAACAATGTGGCTGTTCAGCACAGCAGTGTCAAGCAGATAGAAGAAGATCTTCTTGTACCACTTTGTTGTTTTCCTGGCACACTCAAGAAAGCCTTTAACCATGTCGGCCTTGTCGACTGCCCCCATCTTTTTATTGTATTCAAGGACACAGTGAGGCTTGACCTTCATTTCACCAGTGGTATGGTCAACTTTCCCTGTGGCTGACATCATGGAGGAGTGTACCGTGGTAAGCATGAGAACATCTCTTTTATCATGCCATTTTACCACCAGCTGTGTTCCGTTCTGTCTGCGCTCAACTTGCCCTTTCGTCATTTTTCCAGTGAAAACTGGCATACCTCTCCTGTTGGCCTGCACAGTACCACATGCCCCTGTGCCATGAGAGAGGAGGTGCTGGAACAGCGATGGACTGCTGTACCAGTTGTCCACATAGATGTTATGGCCCTTTCCAAGATAAGGAGCAAGCAAGGTCATTACAACTGAACCAGAAATGCCTAACCCCTCAATGTGGCGGATGTCGGTTGTGGATCCGGTATAAATAACCAAGTCTTGCACATATCCTGTCAGCACATCACATAAAACGAAAAACTTCACCCCAAATCTATTTCTTTTCGAAGGGATGTACTGACGGAAGGCCAGCCTGCCTTTCCATTTCATCAGTGATTCGTCCACACAGAGATCTTGATTTGGGACAAAAACACGACGAAAGGTGGAGGTAACGGCAGTAAATATGCTCCTTATTTTACGCAGTGGATCATGCTGACTAGCTGTTGCATTGTTGGTGAAGTGCAGGCAACGGAGGAGGAGGAGGAAGCGGTCCTGCGAAAACAGTGACCCAAAAAATGGTGTCCGCAGCAATGGGTCGGTGCTCCAGTAATCCCGGAGAGATGGTTTTCTGATAACTCCCATCAGAAGAACTGCCACCAGAAAAGAGTACATTTCTTTGATGGTAGTTGCCACCCACCTTGCCATCTTTCCCTGCACTCCTGGTGCCATCTTATGCTGGAGTTCTGCAGCATACCTGTTTGTTTCCTCCACAATTTCTCCAACAAGCTCCTCTGTAAAAAACAGCTTGAAGCACTGGGCCTCTGTGGCAGATGCAGGAGGGGTTTGCACTCCAGAATTTGAGCTGTCAAAGACTATACTCGGTCCAGGAGGGGTAAAGTCAGTGGTTGCTACCCAACAGGGGGTGCTCGGGCACTGCCCTCCCTGAGGCAACAAAATATTAATTATTAATATTATCCATTTTATAAATTGATATGTACTTGATATAATATAAAATCATTCTATTTATTATATTTATATGTATTTATTTATTTGTATGTATGTGTGTGTATATATATACATATATATATATATATATATATATATATATATATTACAGTACAGTCCAAATGTTTGGAACCACTAAGATTTTTAATGTTTTAAAAAGAAGTTTCGTCTGCTCACCAAGGCTACATTTATTTAATTAAAAATACAGTAAAAACAGTAATATTGTGAAATATTATTACAATTTAAAATAACTGTGTACTATTTAAATATATTTGACAAAGTAATTTATTCCTGTGATCAAAGCTGAATTTTAAGCATCATTACTCCAGTCTTCAGTGTCACATGATCCTTCAGAAATCATTCTGATATGATGATCTGCTGCTCAAGAAACATTTCATGTGTACAATTGTACAAAATATTTGTGTACAATATTTTCTTTTCAGGATTATTTGATGAATAGAAAGTTCAAAAGAACAGTGTTTATCTGAAATCTAATCTTTTGTAACATTATAAATGTCTTTACTGCCACTTTTTATTGATTTAATGCATCCTTGCTGAATAAAAGTATTCATTTCTTTAATTTATTTTCAAAAAAATAAAAATAAAAATTCTTACTGACCCCAAACTTTTGAACGGTAGTGTATAATGCTACAGAAGCTTTGTATTTCAGATAAATGCTCTTCTTTTGAACTTTCTATTCATCAAGGAATCCTGAAAAAACAGTACACAACTGTTTTCAACATTGAAAATAATCATAAATGTTTATTGAGCAGCAAATCAGCATATCAGAATGATTTCTGAAGGATCATGTGACACTGAAGACTGGAGTAACGATGCTGAAAATTCAGCTTTGCATCACAGGAATAAATTACTTTGTCAAATATATTTAAATAGTACACAGTTATTTTAAATTGTAATAATATTTCACAATATTACTGTTTTTTATTGTATTTTTAATTAAATAAATGTAGCCTTGGTGGGCAGATGAAACTTCTTTTAAAAACATTAAAAATCTTAGCGGTTCCAAACTTTTGGACTGTACTGTATATATGTGTATATATATATATATATATATATATATATATATATATATATATATATATATATATATATATATAATTTTTATTATATACACTACCGTTCAAAAGTTTGGGATCGGTAAGATTTTTAATGTTTTTAAAAGAACTTTAATCTGCCCACCAAGGCTGCATTAACTTAATTAAAAATACAGTAAAAACAGTAATATTCTGAAATATTATTACAATTTAAAATAACTGTTTTCTGTTTGAATATATTTTATTAAGTAATTTATTCCTGTGATCAAAGCTGAATTTTCAGCATCGTTACTCCAGTCTTCAGTGTCACATGATCCTTCAGAAATCATTCTAATATGCTGATTTGCTGCTCAAGAAACATTTATGATTATTATCAATGTTGAAAACAGTTGTGTACTTTTTTTTTCAGGTTTCCTTGATAAATACAAAGTTCAAAAGAACAGCATTTATCTGAAGTACTAAGTTTTTGTAACATTATACACTACTGTTTGAAAAGTTTTTAAAAGAAATTAAAGAAATTAATACTTTTATTCAGCAAGGATGCATTAAATTGATCAAAAGTGACAATAAAGACATTTATAATGTTACAAAAGATTAGATTTCAGATAAACACTGTTCTTTTGAACTTTCTATTCATCAAATAATCCTGAAAAAAAATATTGTACACAAATATTTTGTACAATTGTACACATTAAATGTTTCTTGAGCAGCAGATCAGCATATTAGAATGATTTCTGAAGGATCATGTGACACTGAAGACTGGAGTAATGATGCTGAAAATTCAGCTTTGCATTACAGGAATAAATTACTTTGTCAAATATATTCAAATAGAAAAGTTATTTTAAATTATAAATTGTTTCACAATATTACTGTTTTTACTGTAATTTTAATTAAATAAATGCAGCCTTGGTGAGCAGATGAAACTTTTTTTTAAAAACATTAAAAATCTTACCAATCCCAAACTTTTGAACAGTAGTGTGTGTGTGTGTGTGTGTGTATATATATATATATATATAAATATATATATATATGTATATATATATATATATATATATATATATATATATATTAGTTCAGCTGAGTATATTCTGTAGACTGTAACTGTATGCTGGAAGGTTAAGGCGGCTGGTGTAGTGCAGTGTTTCTCAACTCTAATCCTAGAGGCCCCCCTAAAACTGCACATTGTATGTCTCCTCTGTCCCATTTCAAGTCCTGGAGTTTCTTCTAATAATCTGATGAGTGGAATCAAGTGTCTTTGGGGACACATACACATAATATTGGGGGCCTCCAGGACCAGGGTTGAGATTATACTGGGATGTATGCTAACATTGTTGGATATGGCACAGCCATACCTATGTAATTTTCCACCAGCCGCCACTGGATAACGTTGCTGGTAGCTGTACAAGTAGAACTTACCTGTTCTGCTAAATTGGACATGTCACCCTGGGTAACAGTTGTGGCAGAGAGATCAACATCACCCTTTTCAAGGGCCAGAAGGTTGGGTGGGAGCTCATCATCAGAATCGCTCTCACTTGTCTCGCTGTCAAAATTTACCTCATCTTCATCAGAATTAAAAAATATTTCTCTGATCTCCTCATCTGTCAGTTTTTTCCTAAACATTTTGACAAATTTTGAGCTGGTTCTAATAGTTTTGGTGAAGTATTTTACCCAAGGTAATTGCTCTCAGTGAGATGACGCAAATCTGACTGAACTGAGGTAATTGATGTCACAAAGATTGCGCTGAGGTATAATTTTATTTCAAATTAATATTTTTATTACATTTTTGATTAACATTAAAATTAATAATATTACAATCCGTGAATATATATTTTAATTTTATATTGATATTTTTTACGGAAGAGTTAAATTATAACTAATTCATGGCGAAGGCAGCCATGTTTGTTTACATTTCCATGTAGCGCGGGTGTTGCGCTCCAAGCAGAGTAACTTTTGTAATGGTGGCAGTATCAACAAGATCATAAGCAGGAAGGTAAGTTATAGGTTTTGACATGTTTACAGTAAAATGCAGTGTGGGTGTCACATATAAGCATCGTTGCTCTGACCGTATAATTAGTCATCACGGCTGCATAAAAGTGATTTGAGTGTCATGTCAAAAATTGTTGATTGCAAACAAATACAGATGAATAAATGCATCAAACAGACATGATATATACCGTGTGAAGGGTGTCTAGCAGCGTGCTTAAGCTGCAGTTCAGAGAATTGTAACTTGGATTTACAACTGGTCAGTTCATTCACTTTCTGAAATATATGAAATAAAGAGGCTGGTGAACTGGTAAAATAGAATAAGCTTTATTATAGCCTAACGTTACACATTGTGTATCATGAATAAATGCGTTTTCAAATTATAACTGAAATTATTATTATTGCTGCTTCAATAGACATCAGTGTGTATTTTACAAACTATAAATGTATTGTTTTGCTAGTTCTTGTGTGCATTTAAATGTCTTAAATTTAAAATAAACATTATGTGGTTGAAAACACTGCATATGATATATGAATAGCGCTGCGCGCGTCCGTCTCTGGCTTGGCGCCAGCCAAAGCGTGCAAGCACATTTGAATTTGGCAGTTGGTCACGTAATGCACTGAACGTTCTAATCACACCGGTGTGATCGTACGCTCCTGGGGCCAGCTAAGACTGATCACACCGGTGTGATCGTACGCGTTAAAGGGTTAACCATTTACATTGACAGAGATGGTTAGAGCAATTAAAAGAGCAAAACCTACATCTCCAGGAAAAGATCAAGTTCGTTTTTTAACCCTCAGGGGTCTGAGGATTTTGGGGGCCCTGGAGAAGTTTTGACATGCCCTGACATTTGTGCTTTTTTCAGTTGTTCATAAACATATTAATAGATAAAGTGTCATTACACTGTATTCAGCACGAACTAGGCTATCATAATATGTGAGGAACATGTATGTACATGTTTGTATTTTTGAAGGAATAATGGCAATTGTGGTTATTGAAAAAACAAAAACTTAAGTCACTGAAATAAGGCCAAAAAATAATATTATACATGTGTTCACAAGACTTCTGGGTATTGGAGGTTGTAGACTGGAGTTTTTAATCCTGCCTACTCGTTCATATAAAACTGTATATTGATTTAGATTTTTAAGACACTTTTTGTCAAGAAAAAGTGAAGGCGTGAATCTTCATGAATAATGCTGTGATTCACACCTGAGAAGACAAAAGATCCGCATAATGAGCTATTTCAGTCAGGTATGTGAAAAAAACCCTCTGTGATCATGCTTATAACAGGATTAATGTCCACTCTTGACAAAAAAACATGATTTTTGTGATCTCATGCATGCACGTTGTTACGATACACAGGAGGTCGGAGACACAGGTACAGTTTACGATGTTTATTGAGACAACCAGAGCAGTAGCAGGTGAGTATTTCAGATGAAGTTTCCAGACAAAGTATATATCAAGATAGTGATACTTGACTTGATCTTCACACCAGGTTCGATGAAGGCTGAGAGACGTGGAACAGAGGAGGTTACCAGACAGAGGATATATCAAGACAGGATTACTGAACTTGATCTTCACACCAGATTCAACGATGACCAGGATACTTGGAACAGAGACAGCACATAGACACTCACGGAAGACAGGAGAACACGGAGGATCTAGGAGACACACTGGAGACAGGTAAGGAGTCCGTAAGGTAAGCATTCAGGTTAGTATGCGTTAATGAGCCCGGACAACGACTGAGTGACTGTGAGTGTCTTTTATGGTGCTGCTGATTGGGATGGTGATGAGTGTCAGGTGCGTGTGTTCCGCACTCTGGTGAGGGAGAGTGACGTGATTGGCTGGGTGCAGAGCCTGGCGTGTCTGTGACACACGTATTATTGCACATCATGTGAAGAAAATTTTGTATAGGTCTATGTTAAATTACAGTACCAGTCAAAAGATTGAACACATTACTAATGTTTTTAAAAGAAGTCTCTAATCATATCATGGTTTTCTATTTTAATATACTTTAAAATATAATGTATTTCTATGATGCAAAGCGTCTGAACATTCCTACCTCTATGGCATTTCATATAGGCTACTATATTTGTTATATTATATAGCCTAAATGATAATGTGCAGTTGACAAACTATACATCATTAAAAAGATCTAAGACTAAGCTTCACATTTTGACCTCTGTTTTACTCTTAAAATCTTATATTGACCGTAATTTCTTAATATGCTTAAAAGCATACACATTTGGAGAAATACTGATGGATTCTCAAATGTTTATGTCAATTTTCTATACAGAGGAGTAATATTTATTCAATATTTATTGTCATCACTATGAGCGCTGGATACTGTGTTTTCAATTCATACTTGCAGCCAGAGGGTGCTCTGTGCACCTTTAGTCCACAAATTATTCCTAATGAAGAACAGGCATACCATGTGACATTTCAGGAACTAACAGAGGCTTCCAGAGATCGCTATAATTATGGCTATAACATGCAGGTAGACACTTTTGAAGACAATAAATACTCTTGTTTCATACAGATTACATAAACAGAGAATTTTTGTTTTGCACGATTTAAAACCTGACATTAATGCTTCTTTAAACACAAGTCTAATTTTATGTGATTAGTATTCACTAAGTTACAGTTCATTTACTGAGAAATATCAGATTAGAGTTCCTTCAGAGGGAGACGAGAGATCACGCATCATGTTTGTTTTCTTTATTTTACAAAAAGCACAACATTTTGTTTTTACTCTGAGTGTACACAAATAAAAGAAGATATTCAACAGATTAAAATGGTGTATAACTCTTAATTGTATGTGCAACATTGACGGAGTATTTTGAGTCTCTTTCACACGAGGTGGTATCGCTGGCGATACCCTCAGACTCCAGAGTGTTGATGTTAAAACAATTGGGGAGGAAATCACTGTTGAAGCTGATGGAGGTATATAATAAAATATGGAAGGAGGGAAAATTGCCAAATACCTGGAAAGAAGCGGTAGTGATTCCAATAAGGAAACCAGGTAAGGATCCAACTAAACCCACTAGTTATAGACCAATAGCTCTTACTTCTAATTTATGAAAAGTTATGAAGAGGATGATAGCAGATAGATTGACTCCTGACCTTAAAAAAAGAGGATTACTGTTTAACTGTCAGAGTGGCTTTAGAAAAGGTAGAAGTACAATAGATTCTGTAGTAAGATTAGAGATGGAAATAAGAAAGGCACAAGCAAACAAAGAGAGCATAGTAGCAGTATTTTTTGACATAGAAAAAGCCTGACATGATGTGGAAGGAAGGGTTATTAATCAAACTGAATAAGATAGGGGTTGGAGGAAAGATTTTTAATTGGATAAAGGATTTTCATTTCGGAAGGAAAATACAAGTAAGGATTGAGACAGACGTGTCAAATCAATACACAGTTGGAAATGGCACACCTCAAGGCAGTGAGATAAGTCCTTTACTCTTCATTATGATGATGAATGATGTATTTGGGGAAGTTCCGGAAGACATAGGTAAGTCTTTTTTTTTTTGCAGACGATGGGGCTCTGTGGAAGAAAGGAAGAAATATGGAATACATAACCAGGAAAATACAGGACGCAATTGATAAAGCAGTGCAGTGGGGTTATGATTGTGGGTTTAGATTCTCTATAGAAAAGTCTTTTTTTCAGTCTTTTTTTACTAGAAAGTGAATTCAGGAGGGAATGAGACTAAGAATGTATGGAAGAGACTTAGAGAGGGTTGGAACTTTTACATTTTTAAGTATTTATTTAGATTCACGATTAACATTTGCAGAGCATATTCAGAGAATGGAGGATAAGTGCAAAAAAGTAATAAATGTAATGAGATGTCTGAGGGGAAGAGAATGGGGTGCAAGTAGATTATCACTGAAAAGAATATATGTGGCACTAATTCGATTAGTTCTAGATTATGGAAGCATAATATTCGGATTAGCAGCTAAATATCTGTTAAAAAAGTTAGAGGTAGTCCAGGCTCAGGCTTTGAGATTATGTTGTGGAGCTTTCAAAACAACACCAGTGTCAGCCATACAGGTAGAAATGGGAGAATTTCCACTAGAATTAAGAAGGAAACAGTTGATGTCAAAATCAGAGGTAACAGGATTGGGGGTGGTGGTACCAGATAAAGGAATAAGAATCAATAGAAGAATGTCTAATAAGTTAGAGGTATATACTGTGGAAATGCTGGCAATGTTAATTTCCTTAAGATAGGTGGAAAAGACAGGACAGGACAAAGTTTTGATATGCTCAGATTCATCATCAGTTTTAGTGAGTATAAGATCATTCTGTTCAAAAAGTCATCAAGATATTTTGTTTGAAGTACTGCAGTCAGTGACAAAAATAGTACATCAAGGAAGACCGGTAAAATGTATATGGGTTCCAGGACATGTAGGGATAAGGAGAAATGAAATGGCAGATAAATTAGCAAACAGGGCGTTATCAAAAAGAAACATAGAAATGCAAGTAAGTATTAGCAAAGCAGAGGTTAAAAGTATGATATGGGAGAAAATAAATCGAAAGTGGCAAGAAATGTGGGATAGAGAGGAGAAAGGGAGGCATTTATATCAAATCCAGAGGCATGTTAAAGAGACAAGAGTTGGAAGTGGAAATCGGAGAGAAGAAATGGTTATAACTATGTTAAGACTGGGACATTGTCTATTAAATAAAACACTTAAGATAATAGGGAAACATGATACCAGTCAGTGTGAAGGTTGTCAAGAAGAGGAGTCAGTAGAGAATGTAGACTTGAGATGCAGTAGGTATGAAGCACAAAGATTGGTGATGAGGAACAAGATGAGGGAGACAGGGTTATTGAGCACAAAACATAGGGCTCAGACCAAAATTCTTATGAATTTTTCAAGAGAAACAGGGTTTTTTTTTTATAGGATTTGAATAGGTATAGGGGTATTAAGGAAGCTAGTCGTATAAATAGTATTATTGTAGGTCAGGGAAGAAGTGTGTGCATGTGTGTATGGTATGTGTGAACAGGGGAGAATGGGGGAAGGTGGATGATTAGTCTGTAAACCTATTTTCTGATCCACACTCCAGAACAGAATGGGGGGTAATGCACCAAAACGCTGGATGTCAACCACCGTAAAACAAGAAGAAGAAGTTAATTAACCTTCTAGCTTCAGTTTATGCAAAGAATATACACTAACAAGAAGCGACACTCAACAGAACGTTCCATTGCAACACCGGCGCCCAGCAGCAGCCATTTTGTGGTGAAAGCGATTCGGCAGCCCACTAGTTTCTATGACAATATCAGCTGCTTTGTTAAAAAAAAAAAAAGTAGATTAAAGCTGAAATCCGACCTGAATGATGACAACACAGAATAAAATACTATCACTAGTGATCATCAAATCCTTTTTACAGTTTATTTTACACTCTCTGTGTTTAAGTCTTCCACTTTTTCACAAAACCTTTGCTCTCTAGAAACCCAGTCAGTTTGGGTTAACATTTTTTAAAAGGCTTATAAACACTGAATTATTACCAACATTTGAAATTAAATTAAGGACATGCATCAGAAAAATTGGGAATGTTGGACAATAAATATATGAATATTAAAAGCTTGATTTAGCAGTGTTGTCTAATGTCCGTTAAAGCAAAAGTGTCCAAAAGTGTGAATTATGTGATAACGGACACAGCAATGCATCATGTATTATAAGATCATTATTATTGTAGCGTGATCCATTAAAGTGTACAATATCTATATTTCAATTCAGACCTAGATATTATTACTATTACTCCACTAGGTCTGAAATATATTTGCTGCAAACATGATGATCTTAAATTTATTAATTATTAATTTACTATTAATAAATGTGTAAAGTTGCATAAAATGGAAATACTCAAAGTAGGCTAACTATGTTACCTCAGATGGTTGAATGGTTTGATTCCACAACTGGTAAAATAAAACATATATAAGACAATACAACATTTACTGTAGGATCATACAATTTACTGGAGGCTTAATTTAAAAAAAACTGTTCTATTGTGCTTCTGATTTGGCAGTGAAATTCGCTGATTTTGGGTGCGTAAGATGTGAAGGATTCTGTGGTCCAGTTAGCATTTTCGCGGCCGCGCTACTGGAGCGCCATCTAGTGGCTGTTACCCAAAAAATATCAAAGTGTCGCCTCTTGGGTTCTAAGCTCTTTGGTTTATTGGTATTTACGCCCCTCCCCCATGCTTAGCATGGGCATTTTCATCCTCTTCAGGAGAGAGCGGTTCTTAGCACCGTCGAATTAGTGCATTTCTTCGCCAAAATACAAGTTTGCGTACGTTTTATTTTATCTATAAAATCATTGCTGTGTTGTAAATCATTTTATTTTATGCAAAACAGCATACAGGTAGGCGATGTCAGTCATGATTGTCGCATCTGTATTTTTGCATGATGGAAATGCCTTATCCCTTGCATAAAACACATGATTTTATTTCTAAAGATACTGGTGGATCCAAAATGGTCAATATTCATATTCATGCATTTTATTCATATTTTATGTTAATCATTTATGGCTTATGATTTATCAATATTACTTTTGATTTCATATATTCATGTACTCTAAATCCATATATTAATCCTCATCATATTTTCAAGTATTTACTTTTTATTGTACCCTTATGGTTATTCTTCAGGTGTCTTTATGATTATGTATGCTTGTTATATTCAATTGTTCTTCAAGTGTTTCAATGTGACAGGTCATGTTGACACGTTTGTGGTTAGATATTGGACGTCTGCCAAGTAATGCAGAAGCGACAGTGTTTTTCAGAATTAGTTGCTCATTTGAACTAAATGTCCATTATTATTTCTGCTGACATGTAATAATGTAAGATCTGCAAAATTCCCTTAAGGGGGTCAAAACAACCCCTACATCTATTTTCATCTATTTCTGACCAGTCTATGACATAATGGATAAATCCATTTGACCTTTTCTTATTAGACCAAAACATCAGTTTGAGTGGGATGTAAGTTCCCCTATGCTTATGGTATAAAACAGACTGAGTCTTTGAAGGTTTTGCTTTTTCTCCTTTGCTTCTTCTCTTCTGTCTCTCATTTCATTCTGCAAATGTCTTAATTATTGTTCTTTCTTTCTGTATATTCTGATCTTCATCTATTAGATACAATACTCTGGATTTTACAATATTCTAAATTTTGTTATTAGCTATTAATTACTTAATGAATTTGTTTGTCTTTATAATTTTTCAATGAATAACTTTGTTATTCCTTATTCAAATTTAATTTCTGACATAATCATTGCTGGACTGCCTGGATCTCATTTTCTCAAGTTTTTGGATCAGATACTAAATCTAATTACTTAAGATGTTAAAATATGTTGTCAGAGCTGTGCGCTGTTTGTTTATGGGCAGGTTATGGAGTCAGTCACAGCATCTTTCGGCAATGAGTGAAACGCGGTCTGAAGTTAGCAGTTTCCCAGCCGAACACGAGCCCAGCTCCCGCACGAGATCCTATGGAAATGGCATAACAGAGGCCGGTTGATTACGCTTGAATTGTTTTTAAATGTTTTAACTTTTGATTCTAAAATGTTTGTTAAACGAGTTTAAATTTAAGTATTTTATACATGTTAAAACGGAATAAAATATACTGTTTTAAGAAATGTTCTCATCTTAAATAAAGGAAGATGTCATGTAAACTAGTGGTTGTGTCATGTATTTTACAAATGTTTTTAGATTATTACAATTAGGGCTGGGTAAAAAAAAAAAAAGATTTCTCAAATTTAATCGATTCTCATGTTTACGAACCGATATCGATTTTTAATCCCAAGAATCGATTAGTCTAGTCTGTTTTCAGTTGATAAATGAACAGAATATGTAGCGCCTCCCATCCAATAAATCGCAATAATCTTTGTGCTTTGTTACGTCCATCTTATTATGAGACTCAAAAAATAAATACTGTTTTGGCGCTGTTTAATGTGGCGTGACAGATCGCTTTAGCGCCTCAGTTAAAGAGAAGCATGTGAACATCCTCTCCTCCGCTTTAATACCCGTTACAGCATGAAATAAACATGAATGAACATCTGAAGGTATGTTAAAAGATACAGTACAACTTACTGAAATCTGTATCATGTCTCGTGTAATCGCTCAATCAGTGTTTCAACCTCGGAAAGACGTCAATAAAACAGCTTGTAAACAATGTCACGTAACATCACATTTACCTCAGAAAAACATATTCAGTGACCATAAACACGTTAGTCAGCTAGAAAAGTAAACTCTAGAAAGAAACATTCTGATAAATATAGCTATGCACCATTACATATTCATTATAATTTTTAATGTTCTTCAATATTTAATGCATGTTTGAATAAATCAGTTATGACAGATGCAATTTAAATGTTTATATTTCAAAAAAATGAATTGGAGTAGAAATATGATTATGTAATTCTAAACTTTATTTATAATAAAAACATCATTGAGTGTAATTTAAGTGTTTGTATATAAATAAGTTTAACCTTCAATATTATTATAGTAGTACCAACTGACTCCCATGTGTAGTTTACAGCATTAGTTGAGAGATTTTTTTCTGTAGAAAATTTGCCATGTACTGTAACTGAAATACTTCATCCAAAATAATCGACACCGAATCGAATTTAAAGTATGTGAATAGTAATCGAATCTAAACGTGAAAATTGTGTCAATACCCAGCCCTAATTACAATAGTGTTTTGTTTTTTTGTTGTTTTTTTAGAGTGTAAGTTTGATTTGAGTCAGAATTATGTGGTAATTATTTATGAATCTTCACTTTAGAATACTGTTTCAGGTTCTAAGTAATTCCTGCAGAATAATTTGATAATTCTTTACTAATTACTAATGGGTTCCCTGTATTTTTACTTTCCCTCAGTCATTGCCTTATACTGGAATTTAGTCAATGGTAATGTGATATGCTGAGGAAAACAGACGCACTTACAGTACTGTATATGAAATATAAAAACTAATCTGAGGTAAGTTGGCTATGGCAAGGAATTTACAGTGGGGGTTGGGTTCCTTTCTGAAGTTGAATTCTTACAGAACACATTCACAAAACAAATATTTACCACACAGGCAAAAACCTCTATATAACATTTATTGTATTTATTAATATTGAATTTTCATAATACTACTACTGAAAACATTAATAAATAAAAAAAGAGTCACAACTCAATGTAATTGTGTTTGGTCATTAGTAGTTACTTCATAGTTATATTTCTTGAACATTAGTAGATAATTAATAGTAGTTCTTCAGCAGGTATGACAAAATTCATTAGTTATTGATTAGCTAACTGTTACTTAACAAAATCATAAAATTCTATAACATACTGATTAGTTAACACATCTTCATTAGTAGTAAACAGTAATGACTTGGGTGTTAATGAAGAATTACCTATTAGATCTTCAGTAATTCCTTAAGTGTTACCAAGATGTTTACTATTAATATAAAAAAAAGTTTCATCTTTTTTTAAAAACAAAAAAAACAATGCATTATTTTTAATAACTAGCACTTGTATTGTTCTTGTATTATTTTCATATAATGGTTTGATTAAAATCATTTCCTTATTTCCAATTATTTATTCCACCATGGCACATGCATTTAGTTTCTTTATTATCTAAATAATGTTGTAAAATGACTTTTTTGCATTTAGGTATGTTATATTATTTTATTTATATTTTTGTTAGATAATAGATTTTTTTGGTAACACTTTCTCCAGTTTATGGTGATGGACTATTTACAAGATATCCACCTTATTCACGTGGGCACTACTGTAGAAATGTTTTTAAGGGACAAAACACTGTTGGAGGTAATAAAATAAGGATCACAAACAATAACAGATGTTTTTTTCCCAAATAGTATCTTAGATAACATCATTGCTGTTTGAGCTGCTCGCGCTGAAGCTGAAGAGAACAGCCATAAACTGAAGCGCTTTGCTAGAGGGTTAATTAACTCAGAACACATTCTATATAGGATAATTCAGATATATTTATACAAGACAAACATAATATTACAGCTTAAATTTGCACAAAATCATGCGCGCATGAACTTGAACTAAGAAACGTGAATGTAGCTCCTGTTGTGGATGCGTTCTTCCTGTAACAACATGCCGAAACACAGCAACTAAGCCCAAATAATTCACAACATTTTATTATTATAATTGTATACATTATTACCAGTATAATGTTATTAATATGACAGCCACAATCATAGTTATTAATGTTTTGTGTTGCTGTTTGAGTGTTCGCTGGAAGCTAAAGATGATCATCAGTACAATAAACGCTGCTGTGTTAGTTGCCATGTCGGACACAAAAATGGACTATTCAGACTATTCAACAGGGAACCATATGGTGTACCAAAGCATTTTGAGAATGAGAAATTGCTTTTATGATGTAGCCTACACAAGAGTAGATGATGTGGAGGTTGAACAAGTAGTTTTGAGAATTTCAAATGTGTATATATATATATATATATATATATATATATATATATATATATATATACATACAGTACAGTCCAAAAGTTTGGAACCACTAAGATTTTTAATGTTTTTAAAAAAAGTTTCGTCTGCTCACCAAGGCTACATTTATTTAATTAAAAATACAGTAAAAAAACAGTAATATTGTAAAATATTATTACAATTTAAAATAACTGTGTACTATTTAAATATATTTGACAAAGTAATTTATTCCTGTGATGCAAAGCTGAATTTTCAGCATCATTACTCCAGTCTTCAGTGTCACATGATCCTTCAGAAATCATTCTAATATGCTGAATTGCTGCTCAATAAACGTATGTATGTATGTATGTATATTTATATATATATATATATATATATATATATATATATATGTACACACACAAACTACTCAAATTACCATAATCCACATTCACATATAGCAGAATGTCAGGGGAGAGACAAATCTGTTGAATAAAGTCGTTACTTTTGTTTTGTTTTTGTGCACAAAAAGTATTCTTGTTGCTTCATAACATAAAGGTTGAACCACTGTAGTCACATTTAACAATGACTATTTTAACAATGTCTTTACTACTTTTTCTGGAACTTGAAAGGTGCAATGACGTTGGTGCCTATGTGTGGATCAGAATCAAACATATCCTAATTTGAGTTCTGAAGATGAACGAAGGTCTTAAGGGTTTTGGATGACATGGGGGTGAGTAATTAATGACAGAAATGTCATTTTGGGGTAAACTAACCCTTTAAGATATATCCACTGTATAATGAGACTTGCTGAAACAACTGGCATCTGCTGTATATACTCTACTGTGAAAAAGTTTATGATTTTATCATGATTTTGAAAGAAGATTCTTATATTCACTAAGCCTGCATTTATTTAATCAAGAACACAGTTGCAAACAGCAATATAGTGAAATATTATTAAAACGTAGAATAACTGATAATATACTCACCTGGGCTGAGCCCTGTTTTTTTCTGTGTTCGTGGCTGATGACTGTTTGCCTTGAAAAATAATGATTAAATGGGAAAGGTTTTTAATATTAGTCAAATTATGAAAATAACAATTAAAAAAGTAAAAAAAAAAGTTTTTGTGCATTTCATATTATCCCTCTACTGCACACAGCAGTTTTTCATGGCACATAAAACTTTTTTTGTGCAACAATGGTACAAAATCATAGAGAAAATTATCATAAGACAATGCTCAGAGTAGAGTAGTCCCACCTCTGACGCTGATTGACAGGTTTCCGTATAGGCACTGGAAATTCAAACGGTAAATGAATTGCAATTGCATTTGAGTTTTGGCAAGCTGCATACGCAACGCAAAGAAAATGAGAAAGCAGACGTAGTAATTGAGATTGCTAATTAAATATGAAAGATGAAAGACATGGGAAATACAGCTGCAAATGGACTTTACTTTTCCATTTGAAATTTGGCAGTCACTGTGCATTCACGACAGCAAAAAAGCAAACTCTAATTTGCAATTGCATTTGGATTATGTCAGTTCTGTTTGAATAAAGTTTGAAAAAATATCATTCCATACCTTTCTAAATGGTTGCAATCATTTAAAGAAACATGTACTAACATAGGGCCTGACGGCAAAACTGTGCTATAGAGGGTTATACTTTATAATTTGGCCTTTTAGACCTACTGCCTACTAAAGTAAAAAATAATAATTTAGTATTTTTTGTTTTCACCTTTACTGTACAAGATGTCATTCAGACATTTTAGATTTTGACATTTTTCATATTTTTATCAGTGCAGAATCAGCAGGCTCTATGTTTAAGGAAGCTGCTTCACTCACGTTTGCTACTGGTTTGCGGTAAAGTTTTGTGGGAGATCTCCCTGTGGTTGACTGTCTCTGTCCTCTTGTCCTGGGCACCGGGCTGTTATTTCTCGAGGTCTGCTTCTTTCTCCTCGTGCTGTCAGTTCCACGACCAGCCATTGTCTGTAGCTAGTTGTCTGGCAGCTCTGCATTTGGGTCTTCTGTTACACACCTTAACAAATCAATTCACACAAGCTATTTATTTATTATAGTTTAAACTATGTATGACATGCCAGTTATACAATCTCTCTTTTATATTTATGAGATTATTAAGATTTGCAAACAATTAGTGTAGTTTTGTACAAATTGTTGACATTACAAGGGGATCAAATTGTAAATCCTTCTGCTGAGAAAGTGGTTATGTTTAATCATCTTTAAAAACCCAAGTTATCAAAGTTTATATCTGCAATCACTGTAAATAGGTATTTAACTGCTTTTTTCAGTCAAACATTACAAAATGAGTCTTAAGTCTTTTTCTCTGGAGAGGAAAGGTTGACTTATATGGCTCATATAGTTAAAACTATGAAGAAAATATATCCCTTTTTGCATCAAGGCTTTGCCAAACTACTTGCAATAGTTTTTTTTGTAAATCTATTTGTGTTATACTAGGAAATATATAATTTATTTTTTCACTTAAATTAATACTAGTTTTATATTTATTTGATCCTAAAATCCATTAATTCAACAAGGACAAAAAGATGAGTGTCATCCATATTAAAATTAATTTAAGACTTAAAAAATTAGAATAGGAAAAATATATATTCTGAGTTAAGTGAAATGAAGAGAAAAAGACTTACTGTTTCAGTTTCCACTTGAATCTGCTCTTCATCTGTAGCCGCAGAAAGTCTGGGCATTGATTTTATAATGTCTTACTGTAGCTCCGCCCACCCATTAGTAAAAACAAAAAGAATCGACCTGGCATCAGCAGACCTCTACTGTGGTACAATGTGTTCAGACGTGATTATTAAATGGCATCACAATTCAAATGATGCATTAATTAGGGGCCAAGCACCGAAGGTGGGTAGCACAAGCATGACCTGAGGCAACGTGCATTGTTTCAGCACAGCGCCACCTACTGGTCCGGAGATACGAAAAATGGCTATTTTTGCTTATAACTTCTGATTGGTTTGTCCAACATTCATACAATTGGTTTAGTTAGATTCATTAGATTTAGATCATACCAAGTTGAATGATATCCATTTTACCCATATCGGACATTTTGGCCATCGGCCATTTTGAATTTTGTGCTAAAATGCTGTATATTATGAATGTATTAGCATATCGTTATGAAACTCGGTATGGGTAATCAGCACAATGCCCTGAAGAAGCCTGAGGTGTTTCAGACCAGCGCCACCTAGTGGAGATTTTTTTTTTTTTTAATATATGTTGATGTGGATGACTTATTTTCATTGGAGTCATCTCATTAGACTCCTGGATCCTTGCCGATACCAAACTTTCTAGGTTTCGCCTTACAGTTTGTGCAACGTGGTGATTTAGCACTTTAAAAACGATTTAGAAGCCCAAATGTCAAAATTTTTATAGGAAGTGGCAAAAAATCAAAAGAAAGTCATCTATGGGCAATTTTTTAAGTAAACAGGCGGGGGTCAGGGCAGGCACCAGAGAATCAGCTGGTAAACAGTCCAGAAGGCAACAGTATAACAATCCTCAGAAATGATCACCAGGGGAAATCAAGACTTCACAGTGTGTGTGTGTGTGTGTCTGTGTGTGAATAGGCTTGTTTGAGATGCGCCTAGCCTCGCCTGAAGTTCAGCCGAGAGTAGGCGGCTGCAGTGAGGGGAGGAGTGAAAAAAGTGCAGGCAAGACGGACAATTCTCCGTTCTCGTAGTGCATCAGACACCTGCGAGATCAAAGGCGGATATCGCGGGATTCACACTTGTGCACTGTGTTGCTGATAAACTGGATGTAATTTACGTTCTGTTGCTTTTATATGAAAATAAACATAATGAACAATACACCCAAGTACTTGTTATTTATTTCCATTCGAAGGATGTGTGTATCAATCATTTTTATTTTAATTACAGACATGTTTTTATATATTTTTATAAATATGATAACAATCACATAACCCATAGAGAGATTGCACTGTCAGAGACTTTTTTCACACATAATTTATACGCGTAAAATCATGGTGTTAGTGTTTTAAAATCAAACATTTTAAATCAGATCAATACATCACGGTTGTTTAAACCAATAAGCTTTAAGCTATGTCGTCAGCAAGTCGTTTCCCATCATGCTTTTGGTCAGCGCAGTCGGTGGAGAGCAACTGCGCTCGACTGCAGAATCCGACACGTCCGCCTCGCCCTCGCGAGAGGTTTTTGACACATGTCAGCATGACATCAGAGCAAGGCGGACCACCCTCGGACACATTTCTAACCGGCATGCATCTCGCGGTGATCACCGGTGATCGGTTCTGCGCAGATTTTGCTCATCTCAAACAAGCCTAGTGTGTGTGTGAGTGTGATGTGGTGCATGTGTGTGTGCAATCAGTCCCAGGAATGAGGGCCTATGGGAAACGTAGTCCGAATGATAGTAAGTTCAATATTCTGGTGACTGCTCCCTCCGGTGGTGCAGGGGAGGAAGTGCAGGAGCCTCACTTGTGACACAGATTGTGTCAGAGTAGCTTTACAGTGATAATTGGCATATAATATTGGCTGCACAGCAGCTCTTAAAGAAGATGGTGTCAATGCAGGCAGATCAAAACACTGTTGAATATCAAATGTCAAGTCAAATGTCAAGTGTCCCCAACTAAGCAAGCCAAAAGGCGACAGCGGCAAGGAACCCAAACTCCAACAGGTGACATCAGGTGGCAAACAGATGTTAAAGGTCCCGTTTTTCGTGTTTTTTTGAAGCTTTGATTGTGTTTATAGTGTGCAATATAACGTGTTCATGTTTCGCATGTAAAAAAACACAGTATGTTTCACATAATTTACTTATCTGTATACCGCTGTTTCCACTGTCATAAAAACGGGCTGATGACTTCCTTGTTCTATGAAGTCCCTCCTTCAGAAATACGTAACGAGTTCTGATTGTGCCAGCGGTTCCTGTGTTGTGATTCGACAGCAGCTCTTAGCGCATCTTGCCCGGAAAGGTCACGCCTCTTACCATAACGTGGAGATGCACGCGCTCAGTGTTATTGTAAACATGTCTTTAATTTTACCCTATCAATTTGAGCCGGAATCAGACCCGGTGATTGGACTGCGGGATGAAAATAACAGCGTTTCGACGACATGGCGACAAACACACTCTACAAACGCAACTCTTGTGTATTCCTGTGGGAGGAGGTTAGTCAAAAAACGGTTTTAGTGACGTCATTAAAGAAGGAAGTAGAGGGATGTAGTCCAAACTGGCCGTTCGATGTAGGCGACTTCTGTTAAATAAAATATCTCGCTTGGCATTGAACTTTGAGCTTTAAAATTTTACAGATTTTATTTTTTTTTTACTCTAACAACAACATTACACACTAACTAAAGTTTGAAACATGGGATCACGAAGAACAGGACCTTTAAAATGGAGAAAAAAAAACCTTGGGAGAAACCAGGCTTAGTAGGGGGGCGATGTGGGCGGGAATAAAACACCTCTCTTTTCGCTGACTGGTCGACCAAACATTAAATGGTACTCTCATCAGTTCTTCTGCAGTTCAGTGCAGCAGAATAATAGTCCTTCGCTGAGATGGATTAAACACATTTATTGCAACTACATTTAATCTCTTACTCATCAAACAGCCAGACTAACGAATGGCTTGACACATAGGCTACCATATCGAGGCAGAGCCTAGACAAGACTTTCTTGTCCATAAATTCGGCAACCAATGCTTGTTTATTTCAGAAATAATTTACTTAGCCTACACTCACAACCTGAGAGGATAGAATATACATTCATATTGTATAGCTTCTCATACTTTATACTTATACTTTTATAATGGTAATTATTGATTATTAAAACTGACTTTTAACAAAAAGAGAGGGTTGTTTTGTCTTATTTAATTTTTTTATAGGCTACATACAGTGAAGATAATCAGAGTACATATGCACATATTGCCTGAACCACAGTTTCATATAAAAAAAATAAAAATAAAAAAAAAACACGAAAAGAGGCAGGGTTGTGTTTTATATTTTTTTGTTATATAGCCTACATGAAGTGAAGATAATCAATGCATGCATTACCTGGACCACATTTGTGTGTGGCGCCTCTTCTGTTGTCATTCCCCTCATATCACACACAAGTGACGATTCTCTGTTAACCAATCAATGTTCTGCAGAGTAATAATAATAATAATAATACATTTTATTTAGAAGCGCCTTTCTGAACACTCAAGGTCACTTTACATAAATAAACAACACACATAGATAAACGACACACATAAACATTACATGAACATTAAACAATTGGACGATGAGTGCAATCACTAAGCGTAAGCCAGTATGAACAGATGAGTTTTAAGTCTTGATTTAAACAGAGGAAGAGAATGTCACGATCACGTCTGTTCCTGTCACATCCCGGACTACATTTCCCATGATCCTCCATTGCTGATCACCTGCACTCACTTCACAATCACTCCACACTAATCACCACACCCAGCTGCCACACATTACCTGGACTATAAAGGACTCATACACACACCACTTCACCGCGAGGTCTTGCTAACTCCCGTTACAATTCTGAGCATTTATATCCTGTCTGTTTGTTGTTATTGTTCCTGCCTGTTACCCGTTATTGACCCGTTGCTGCCTGTCCTGACCTGTGCTTTGTATACCGTCCTGTGAGTGATATCTGCCTGTCCTGATCTTTGCCTGCTTCCTGACTACGACTCTGCCTGTCCTTCGCTGTTCCTGTTTGCTCCTGATTGACCCTGCCTGTACGACCACGCTCACCTTTTAATAAAGCTGCATTTGGATCTTACATTGAGTCCCGCTTCGTTACAGAGAATCAGTATTACGAATGTCAGGTGGAAGTGCATTCCAGAGTAGGGGAGCAGAGCGACTGAAGGCTCTGCTCCCCATAGTGCTGAGACGAGCAGTGGGCACAGTGAGGTGAATGGAAGAAGAAGATCGAAGTGAACGGGAAGGAGTGGCAATGTCAAGCAAACCAGATAAATATGGTGGGGCAAGGCGATGGATGGCCTTGAAGACATAAAGGAGAATTTTGAAATTGATTCGAAATTTGACCGGGAGCCAGTGAAGTTGTTGAAGAACAGGAGTAATGTGGTGAGAAGTGGGGATTTTACTGATAATGCGGGCAGCAGAGTTCTGGACCAGTTGGAGCTTATAGATAGATTTATGAGGAAGACCAAAAAGAAGAGAATTACAGTAATCAATACGGGAGGTGACGAGGCTGTGTACAAGAATCGAGGCGGATTGAACAGTGAGAGAAGGACGAAGACGGTTAATGTTGCGTAGATGAAAATATGCAGAGCGGGTTACATTATTAATGTGAGATTGGAAAGATAAGGAACCGTCCAGTATGACCCCTAAACTTTTGACCTGAGGTGAGGGGTGAACTACAGAGCTGCCAATTGATAAAGAAAAACTGTCAACTTTGGATAATGTGTTAGTGTAGCTCCACCCTTTTGGTAAGGTACTGTTGTGCTTGGTACCGCAACGAAAAGGTCCCAAAAAAGTGGTACGGTTCGGAATTAGGGTACCATTCACATCTTTTGACAATGGAAACTGCAAAAATTGTGTACCGTACTGTACTGAACTGTACTGCTCACTGGAAATGAGCCATTAATTGCATGTTTGAGCTGTATCAACTGAAAACAATTTGCACTGACAGATCCTAAAATATGTCTGTGTCATTGTTTTTTCTCCAGATGCACACCAGTAATGTTTTCTTCATCCTAATTGAACTGAGGCCTAATCCTGGCTTAGGCTAAGTCCTGTCTGTGAAACCGGGCCTTAAAGGTGCTAAAGAGGATCTTTTCGTCAACTGAGAAACCAAAGACTGTTAGTGAGTTTTTGAAATGAGCGCATGCGTAAGAATTTCGAGGGAACGCCTCCCAAAACTCGTGCACGAGTATTGGAACACGAGTGTTTACCACCGGCATTTGCTGTGTTGTGTTAGTGGATTCATTATGTCGGACTCACCGCAGGTAACTCATAATCTGCAGTTGTTACACCTGACAAAAACATTGCATGCGGCGCCTGTGCAGTGTGGAAAGTTACTGGATGATCGCGTAAACGATTGGCTGATGTTTTTAAGGCCCTACCTCGTGCACAGATGACGTATATTAATATTATTACTTTCAGTGCACCTAATAAATAGTCTTTTATCAGTTAGTAAAGACAGTTTCAAGTAATATTGCAAAAATGTATAAAACAAAACATCCTCTTTAGCACCTTTAATGTACACCTACTAAATCTTACCTTTAAGTTACCTTTTGTATATACTTATCTTATCTCCACTGTACAATTAAGAGATTTGACAATATTCTTAGCCTGCAGATGGTCATCAGGTCAGCAGCTGTGTATATGTCACAAACATGTTAATATACTTAAGTTAAACATTTATAACAACATAAATGTTGCAAGATATTATCATGAATAATAAATAATAATCATGTGTGTGATAGTTTTACCTTCCATAATATCAAGGCTGCGTGGCAACACAAAACTAGGGATGAGCAAACATCCAGTAGTCTCCAGTGATCCATGGTTACTAACTAGCACCCACACCAAGTGGTTTGGACTGCTCGACTGGCTGGGGTGCACATTTGCTTTTAAAGGTGCCATCGAACGTTTTTTTTACAAGATGTAATATAAGTCTAAGGTGTCCCCTGAATGTGTCTGTGAAGTTTCAGCTCAAAATACCCCATAGATTTTTTTTTTATTCATTTTTTTAACTGCCTATTTTGGGGCATAATTAGAAATGCGCCGATTCAGGCTGCGGCCCTTTTAATTGCTCGTGCTCCCCACCCCTGAGCTCGCGACTTTATAATAATATTGCATAAACAAAGTTCACACAGCTAATATAACCATCAAATGGATCTTTACAAGATGTTCCTCATGCATGCTGCATATAGTGTTTATTTGGATGTTTACATTTGATTCTGAATGAGTTTGATAGTGCTCTGTGGCTAAAGCTAACATTACACACTGTTGGAGAGATTTATAAAGAATGAAGTTGTGTTTATGAATTATACAGACTGCAAGTGTTTAAAAATGAAAATATCGACAGTCTTGTCTCCGTGAATACAGTAAGAAACGATCATAACTTTAACCACATTTAACAGTACATTAGCAACATGCTAACGAAACATTTAGAAAGACAATTTACAAATATCACTAAAAATATCATGATATCATGGATCATGTCAGTTATTATTGCTCCATCTGCCATTTTCGCTATTGTTCTTGCTTGCTTACCTAGTCTGATGATTTGGCTGTGCACATCCAGACGTTAATACTGGCTGCCCTTGTCTAATGCCTTTCATAATGTTGGGAACATGGGCTGGTATATGCAAATATTAGGGGCGTACACCCCGACTGTTGTGTAACAGTCGGTGTTATATTGAGATTCGCCTGTTCTTCAGAGGTCTTTTAAACAAATGAGATTTATATAAGAAGGAGGAAGCAATGGAGTTTGAGACTCAGTGTATGTCATTTCCATGTACTGAACTCTTGTTATTCAACTATGCCAAGATAAATTCAATTTGTTAATTCTAGGGCACCTTTAAAAAGACGAAATCACCCTCACTGTGCAACAGTACACAACCAGCTTTCTCACTTTTTTCACGCTTTTTCACACTTTTTCATGTAAATATTGGTAGGCTTCAGTACTTTTATAATTTTTCATTGCTGCTCCATCAAGTCCTTCTGAAAAGACGAAGTATAAATATGTCCCCATAGGTTACAATATGAGACCACCTGATCATCGTATGAATTTTCTATGTGCTCCCAATTTAAAATATTTACAGCATTAATGTTATTTGTCATTTTGTTAAAGTTATAGCTAGCTGTAAACAATGTTCTAACAACTGAACTAGCAACGGGATGTGTCGCGTCAATTAAGCAGAAGTCAGATGACAAAATGCTAAAAAGCAAAGTATTAAAAGTAGGAAGAGGAGATAAGGTGAATATAAACAAAAAGAGAAAGAGAGAAATAAATGAAAATGAGGTTTGTTCCCTTTAAAAAGTCTAGTAACACCTTGGAAACTTGCACAGAAATGTCTTAATAAATTCTGAAGTGATAAGCCGTTTTTACCTAATGACTTGATATTTTCTAACATTAACCTTTCAATATTATATCTGATGCACTGAAATAAAGCATGCTCCACTGTCTCTGGGTGCCCACATGTATTACAGAGGCCTGTATCATGTTTCCCAATTATACGTAAAGAATGATTGAGTGCATTATGTCCTATACGGAGACAAGAAATGACTGTATCTTCCCTTCTTTTCCACAAACCTTATTCCACATCCCACCGTGAATTATGTTTTAGGCCCTGGTTGTACTATATGTATTATAGTTCATTTTTCAAGTTTAAAGTATTGGATTATTTTGTTTGTGATGTTTCTGATTATTTCTAAATATTAAAAAGTGTTAATTTATTCTATTTTTTTCATTTGTCTATTTAAATTCTATTTACAAATTCACCACACACAATAATCATCAATATCTGTAATTTATTGAAAGCCTTGCCTTTGAAGATTGCACATTGTCTTAGAATTTTACAGTAAAAAAAACTAAATCTAGTTGTAGCTTCAGGTTCTAAAGTGTTAATGCATTAGGTTTTCACTTTCATTTATCTGTTCCGGTAAATGGGAGACTTTATATGAACTGGCTTATTACCAAAAAGGCTTTTAGATAAGTGTTTACCCAACCCTGGTACTGGAGCTCACATTATTGGTGTCTCCTTTATCTGACACCACCATTTAGAGACTTTCTGTTCCAGTAAATAAAAGGCTTTATACAAAGAGACTATAATAATGAGCTGATGAAATCAATCAGGTGTTTGTTTTGGGAGACAAAATATTTTGAGATTTAACTTCGGTAACACTTTAGATTACAGCCCGGAAAGTACTGCGTAATTACAACGAATTTACAGTGTAACTTTCAATAATTATAGTGTAACTATACAGTAAGTATAGGGGAGCAATATGTAAAGTATTGGGAATAAAGGGATAACAACCAGGAAAATAACAAATTATTTATACTGTAAATATCTTATAACTAAGGGGTACTTATACTGTTTTGATAGACAACAATCTTACGCTTGGGAGCAATTTAGTGAGAAAGTGCACTGATTAAGTTGTTTCAAGGCAAGTAGAAAGAACTATTGCAATCTTTTTTTAATACATGGGGAAATATGCTTTTGTTTCATGTAGTTACAGGGTAAGTACGACATTACGGGCCGTAAATTAAAGTGGAGCTTGTTACCCTCTTATTTCATGTAGTTACAGGGTAAGTAATTAAAAAAACGCAAACAATCTGATTTCACTGACTTCGAAACCTTTATTTGAAAAAAACAACTTTATTAAAAACAGGTCTACAACACTTATTATTCATTTTTTTTAAATCAACTTTTCATTTCAAACTCTAAAGTCCTGACAGAAAGTAACAAGTTTTGTCCGTTTTTTGGTTGTTGTTGTTTCTCGCTTGGCTTCCTCCTCCTCTTGTTTCTCAGCTGATGAATCTTAAGAAGGAATCCCGTTGCTATTCTGTATTCTGTATTATAAGAAAATACAGTACACCCTGAAATTTTCTCATGGTTTAGGCTATTCATCTTTTCGCTTCTGACCAACTGTCACCAGCGCCTGCATGAGAGTCGACTTTGCGTTTGACGAAGAACATTGAAATGAGCAACGTGAAGCTTTCATGACGTTCTCGCGGGAGATTCGTTTCACACGCGAGAACTGCCGTCTCTGTTATTCTGTCTTGTTTGTTTCTCATTCTCATTATCTGCTATTCTGTGTATTTTTTTTGTGAGCATTACTAAAAAAATAATAAAAAAAAAAAAACTGACGGCATCCAACATCTGCGTGAGTTTCTCGGCACGCTTACGTCACGCTTCAAATTACGTCAAGCATGAACTCTCAACCCTCGCATACATGCGCAGAAGACAGCTGGTCGAAAGTTTTAAAAATATTCAAATATTTGGTATTTTTCTTACAAATACATATCGTTTCACTTCAGAAGACATCGATTCATCCATTAGGGTCGTGTGGATTACTGTAGTTATTACTGTTTGTGCTGTTTGATGCTTCGACTTTTAGGAACACGTGAGCTTACATAAAGCGTTCCCAGATTATTTATTTTTTCCTAAAAACCTTTTTGTGTTCATCGTATAAAAGGAAGGAAAGTTGTATACATCTCAGATGGCATGAGGGTAAAAGATGAGTAAACGATGAGCACATTTCCGGGTGTTCTGTATTTTTTAAATACAGAATAGCAAATGGGATTCCCTCTTAAGATTCATCAGTGGAAAGAAAGAAGAAGAGGAACAAGAGGAGGAGGAAGCCAAGCAAGAGAAACAAATAAGAAGTGTTGAACTCTGTTTTGAAATAAGTTGTTTTTCAAATAAAGTTTTCCAAGTGATATGACTGTTTGCGGTTTTTTTAATTGCTTACCCTGTAACTACATGAAATAAGAGGGTAACAAGCTGCACTTTAATTTACGGCCCGTAATGTCATATTTACCCCTTAGTTATGTCATACGTACCCCTTAGTTATAAAATATTTACAGTATAAATAATTTGTTATTTTCCTGGTTGTTACCCCTTTATTCCCAATACTTCACATATTGTTCCCCTATACTTACACATACTTACTGTATAGTTACACGAAAATTATTGAAAGTTACCCTGTAAATTTGTTGTAATTACGCAGTACTTTCCGGGCTGTAATCTAAAGTGTTACCAATACATTTTATTTATATTGTCTTTTTCTCAACCCAAAGCGCTACGCAGGAAAATTGCAACAAAACATCAAAACAATAGTTTAAAAAAACAACAAGCAAACAGAAAGAATATGCAGCAACTGAGACAAATCAGACATAATTATTTGTATATTTAACAAATAATTGTTTAAAGGGGTGGTTCAGTGTTTTTTTTTCTAGGCTTGATTGTATTTTGGGGGCACAGTTTAACATGTCTTGATGCTTCGTTTCTTAAAAAATCCATATTTTTCATATATTTTATCTTTATTCTACATCTCTGTTTCCACTCTCATATGAACGGCTCATTTGACTTCCTGCTTCTATGAAGCCACTCCCTCTGAAATACACAATGTGCTCAGATTGGTTAGCAGGTTGGTAGCTGGCCCAGTGTATCGTGATTCGCTGAAGCGTCCGGAAACGCCACACCCCTTACCATTCGTTGTTACATGTGCTTCAGTGGAAATGTAAATAATGGTGTCTATAGAGTACCTCAGGGATGACGTGTTTTTGTTGGCTAACCTGGAAGTTAGTGGCGCACAAAAGCCTATGCATTTTCCCCATAGAGTTTTGGAAAATTGCAAAATATAAGCTCTGTGTTTAACAAAAGGTTATGACACTTACACGTTTTGTCTATCAAGATAATCTTTACAAGTAAACACAACATTTATAGATTTTGAAGCCTAAAACAAAGTAGTAGCGTTTTTGTAAAGGTAGCGTTTAATTTATAGCATGAACAACTGTTTGTCTATGAACATAGAAGTTTGTTGGTGTTTGTTGGAGAAGTATGCAATATAATTTAGCTAACTGGCTAGCGAAGCAAAAACGAGTTAGTCTTTGTTTACGTCCTTGATGCAACCAAAAAAGAGCAACAGAACTATACGTTTAAAGGGTTAGTTCACCCCAAAATGAAAATTCTGTCATTTATTACTCACCCTCATGTCGTTGCAAACCTCTAAGACCTTCGTTCATCTTCAGAACACAAATTAAGATATTTTTGATGAAATCTGATGGCTCAGTGAGGCCAGCAATGACATTTCCTCTCTCAAGATCCATTAATGTACTAAAAACATATTTAAATCAGTTCATGTGAGTACAGTGGTTCAATATTAATATTATAAAGCAACGAGAATATTTTTGGTGTGCCAAAGAAACAAAATAATGACTTGTTTAGTGATGGCCGATTTCAAAACACTGCTTCAGGAAGATTCGGAGCACAAATGAATCAGTGTGTCGAATCATGATTCAGATCACGTGTCAAACTGCCAACGGCTGAAATCACGTGACTTTGGCGCTCCGAACAGCAGATTCGACACACTGATTCATAACGCTCCAAAGCTTCCTGAAGCAGTGTTTTGAAATCAGCCCATCAGTATATAAGTCCTTTTTTTTTTTTTTGCTGCACCAAAAATATTCTCGTCGTTTTATAATCTAGTGGCTACAGTATGTTATTACAGATTATTTTTTTAGTCCTTTGATAAAGAAAGTGTTTTCATAGCTGGAAGGCAGAGTTTGCACTGTACAACCACATTGTTTGCATTTTCTTCTTTGAAAACAAAATAGCTGTGAAATTTCCATGAATAACGTGAGTCATCACTGGCAACAGAACCAGGAAATACTGTACAATAAAGCAGCGTTTAATATGTGTTATAATGGCAAAATAAAATTTCTTTAGTTTTAAATGAAACAATTGTAATCCTGATAGTATCCCCCTTTTTTCAAAATGTATACTCTCATTCTGACGTAATAATCAAGGAACTTTGCTGCCGTACCATGAGTGCAGCAGTGCAATGATATTACGCAGCGCCTGTGACCCGCTGCTTGCACAGAGAGCATGCCCTGAAACCATGGAGACATTTTTGAGAGATGCTGTGTAATATCATATAATCAGTAATCAGCATAATATCAATAATCAGTTTCAAGTATGAAATCAATACACTTTTTGATTGTGGGGTAAAACACCTTTATTTTATTAAAGTTACAAAAGAAATACACCAAAGATATAGCCTGGCATAATTCACTGCTAAAGCTACAGCAAACACAGTAGCATTTATAAGATAGCAAAGATCAGGGGGGGAAAAATGCTTATGATGGAAAATAGAAAACGTATGTCATGAAATCAAAACAAGCAAAAATATTGCAATATAATGTAATGGAAAATGTTATTACTTTATTGTGGAAAAACAACAGCCTTTTGAATTGCAGTCAGAGATGTTCAAAACACACAATCTCAAAACAATTTTCATGAATCCTTTACAGCATTCATGAAAGAAAGATTTTGCATCCATGACAGCAATTCTTTATCAATTAACCTTGAAGATAAGGCACCCTCATACCAACAGAAATTAAGCTGGAAGTCACACAGCAACAACAAACAGGTGTATAAAAGATTATCAAGCACAAAATCAATACAGATTTAAGATATCAATATAACTGTAGGGTAGAAATAATTTCAGTACAAGTAAAATGATCATCTAAAATGGACTACAAACAATATACCATATGAGTAATTAAGACTATGTAAACAAGAATAAATGAATCAATAGAAGTCAATGAATACCATAGTATGGATATATGATTATGCAAGTTTATATGAATATAGAAAAGAATAAAAAGAAAGACAATAATAAACGGATTATAACAAGCCAACCATCACCCCTCAGATCAAGTAATATCCCTTACTTTCCAGCAACAGAAGCGTTAATCAAACATAATTTCTGAAAACTGCCCCAAAAAGCACAACGCTGTATTTTACTATACCTTATATTTTAAATAGAGCTCTGGCTCTTTTTTATGTCAAGCAGCCATTGGCCGTAAACACTATGTTAGGCCTGGCAAAATGTTTCTAGAAACATTTTCTTAAATTGCAACACTGTTAGGGATTTTGTCTGGCGACAAATAACAATAATCCATTGTCAATCCCTCATTCCGAAGCTTGATGCTGTTGGTCACCTCATCTAGTTTCTTGCGGAAAGTGTTTATGGCTTCCTTCGGTGATTGCTCTGTGAAGTACATATCTGGATACATGCCTAAGAACAGCTGGGGGAAAAAGTAAATTCTTCAGAGAGGCGAACAACATTTTTCATTCTTTTTACATGGTAAACTGGCCCTTTTCTAAACTCCGCCACCTTGGTGACTTTCATTCACTCAGACAAGCTTATAAAACACCCCGGGAAAAAATTGGGGATTTTCAGAGAAACATGCTCATAATGTGGAAAAAAACTCTATCTATCTTTCTGTCTGTCTTTCTTTCTTTTTTCAGCCATGTGTCTTTAAAATGAACTTTAACTTGAAAATGAAGCAATAACCTGATTAAGATCAGCAGAGACTTCAAATCAAAAAAAGTGCTTCACAAAGTTTTTAAAGGATTAGTTCACTTTCAAATGAAAATTAGCCCAAGCTTTACTCACCCTCAAGCCATCCTAGGTGTGTATGACTTTCTTCTTTCTGATGAACACAATCGAATAAATATTACTAAATATGTTGAACGAAGATGATGAACGAAGGTCTTATGGGTGTAGAATGACATGAGGGTGAGTAATAAATAACATTATTTTCATTTTTGAGTGAACTGATCCTTCAAGTTGAGGTAGGTGGAAATCATTACGGTAACCCAATAATATTAGTAAACTCTGAATAATGTTACTACTACATAATCACTATGATGTGAACTGTTTTCTTACTGTCCTTTCTATGACCTTAATCTAAACATAAATGAATTGTACCTGTTATACATGCTCCAGCAACAATATTTCACTTTATTTTCTAAATAAATTCTTTAAGATAAATTATCTCTTCTATAACTTAAACGTTTGGACGTTAATTGTTTCTCATGGGGTCGTAAGGTATTTTTAGCATTTACAGGGGTTAGTCTATGATTTTATTGCTGCCTGAATAAAAAATGTCAGTGTTTTTCACCCGCCTACTGTTTTTTGATGAACACCGTCGTGTGGTAATTTAATCGATGTCTGAATCCACATTTCCGAGTTTACAAGAAGAGATCAATTCAGAAAGGACTGTTTAAATCTCTTTTGACCACTGTGGAGCACCGTACAGTAACTGTTGCGCATTTTCAATGAGGAGTAAGCTACTAGCCAAATGTATTAATTTATTTATTATCATTACAGCGCGTCAGTTATGCGTTGATGTGCCATGAAATTATTGTGGGGCAAATTAAATGTAATGTTAATTTAATAATAAAAATAACCTAATAAGAATAATAATAGGCCTAATAAGAATAATTTAACTGGCCAACATTAATAGTAAATGCCAACTCTTCTTGATTGCCAATAGCTGATGATTTTGACAACATTTATTAACATCTAATTGACAACAGCTATTGTTGACAAATGATCATCACCTGTCGACACAACCTGACAGCGGGGAATATGTGTGTGCCCATCCACTACACTACTGATTGGGATGCCTTCACGAAGGTGGTTGGGAACCTTTTATTCTCAGTTTTTTGCTTCCTCTCAACATGGCGACTGGTTAGAGTGATTTTTAAAGTGGGACTTAGCGAAGGCTCAGTCTTTTTTTGTTTTTTTTTACTGATACCTTGATGCCCTATACTCTCAGCTAGTAACAGGATTATTCTTTTTTATATTAATTTGGACAACATTTCTGCCATGTCCTCTACAATTTCAGGTGGAAAGTATATCCAAATCAGATGTCAAACCTCATGTTCCTGGAATCGAGTGAGGCCCCAAACTGTTCCTAGAAGCTTACTGGAGCAATCACGGTCAGGCAGGGTGTCCATGATATATTCCAGATCCACTTGGCCCTTCTGTTGAGGAGGTGGTTTGCGCATGGTGGAAGGACTGTTGGGGATCCAGCCAAACCAGTCAAACTGGAATGCAAAAGTTTACTTGCAGATGTTAGCTAATACTGTAGATATTATCCAGAATTTTGTCAAACACTTTTAATGCTCTTGCCGCTGATATGATCTCACCTGTCCAAAGTTGACTGCAGAATGCTGTGCTGAAGCTGTGAATATCACAGCAGTCAGGTACTCGGCTAACTCCACTCGAGTTGTCAGAGACTTTGGAAAGTCTGTAAACAGTGGTAATATGTATTTACCTTGTGTACGTTTAAAGGTGACTTGATGCATACATTCATATAGAATTTCCAAGATCACAATTTGCAGACAAATGCACACGGATATTCTGCAAAAGTTGAATCTGTACTCACTATCACTGTCACAATCATTCACGCCAAAGGAAACATCCTTAACAAATTCTTGAATCTCCACATCTTTTTGAACCTTTTCATCGCTGTCATAGTAGATGTTGACCACATCAGAAACAAAACTACAGGAAAATCAATGAGATGACTAATCAACAAATAATAATTAAAAAAATCACTGTATGCCACATTTCAAACATTTGAAAACATTTTCATTGGTGTATGTGGGATAATAATTACAGGATCGCAACTGTTGTTCCCCGACCACTTACCAGTGTATTGCCTCCCAGATCCTCATGCCATCATCTCTATAATAGTACTTGGGTGCATCTTCCATTCCTCGAGCTTTTATGGCCTCAGGGAAACACAGGGACTTGTAGGTTAAGGTCTCCATGGCCTTCTTCATCACTTCCTCCATCCCAGCTCCACTTACGCTACTGATCTTTAGATACAGATAATTCATAAACATATAAAGATATTTAGAAATTACATACTGCACTATATTAGAGAAGAAAAAAAACAGCTAACTAAATACAATAATGATTTGTTAAAGGGTTAGTTCACCTAAAACTGAAAATTCTGTCATTAATTACTCTCCCTCTTGTCATTCCACACCTAAAAGTCCTTTATTCGTCTTCAGAACACAAAATTCGATATTTTGGTAACATTTTATAATAACTGCACGCTATGATTCATTAGTTAAGTGTTAGTAAATAGTCAGTTCATCATTTATAAAGCATTAATAGCAGCTTATAAATACAGCTATAATTGCTTTGTTCTTAATTTATAAGCATATCTATAATGTGTTTAATAATTGTATTTTCATACTTTATTATTGACCAATTTCCTGTAAAATTTACAATAAAAAATGGCAGCTGTGGTTGCAAGAACTTTACTGTAAAAAAATACTGTACCACTTTTTTAGGTTTTACAGGACAGCACTGTCTATTTTACAGTTCAAAACCATATAATTTAAAGGTTTATATTGTCATAATTACAGTTCATAACTGTTTATTTGTTAAAAAACAAAAACAAAAAAAACATAAAAAAAAAAAAAGTTCATAACAAGCAGCTTATCCACAAGCTGAGAAGGACAATACTAATATATAGAAGGTGTACACAGTGTCAACGACACAAACACCATCATGGTGATGCACATGAAATTTAAAAATGCAATAAACATTAATTTAACAACATTAGATGTAACATAAAACCCCAATGTACATAACATAAAATAATAAACGTTATTTCAACATGAATGTGAAGTGTAGGGAATTGTGGGAATGTCAATTTACGTTTTTTCACTGTAAATTATACAATGACTTGTTAGTTTTCACTTCCTAAAACTGTAAATTTAATAGTATTTTACCGTAAAATCACATTAAATGTACCATTAGATATATTACAGTTATACACTGTATATAATACGGAAACTTTCTGTAAACTGATTAACTGTTTTTTACTGTAGCATTTTTAGTCTTTTACTGTCAAAATCGCGGTAATTTTCTACAGTGTATTACATTATTTACAAACCAGTTATTTAGGAGTTCAAACTATTCAAATGTACATTTATACATCTTACTTAGACATGTAGTAATAGTTACTCAGTGTGTTAATTAATGCTTTATTAACACATGTTCCTACTGTAATTCATGAGTGTCACGACCGTAGTGTGAGTGCCCTATCAGCCACTAGAGGGCACTCCATCCCGGACTCTCATTTCCACCCATGCATTCACTACATTACCCATAAGACACTTCCCTGGACTCATTAACCTCGTTCATTGCACTCAGCTGTTCTGTATTATGTTATTAGTGTCTGTCTATTTATACTGAGTTGTGTCTGTCCTTGGTTGTGGTTCGTTGTATTTTTGTTACGTGCACTTTTTGTACTCCTGGCTTTTGTTTTGTGGACTGTTTCTGTGATTTTTACCCTTGCCTGTGCCTTGGATTTACGTTTTTGGACTCCCCAATAAATACTTATGCTGCACTTGGATCTACCATCTTGTTCTTGTGTGCAACCGTGACAGAACGAACCACCATAATGCAAGGATCCAGCAGCGAGGGAGTCTGGTCCCCGGCCAAGGCACGGGAAGCTCGGGGCAGTCCCCAGGATTTGGCGGTGCTGCGGCAGAAGGGTATGAGGATACGGCCATTTGTCCAAAAGTTCTGGTCACGGGCAGAGAAGTTTAGCCTCCCTGATGCGGTCCTCAAGGAGACTTGCAACGGCTGTCTGAACGATCCTCTACCGCAGTGGGAGATGGAGCTGGTGGAGAGGTTGAATTTTTGGAACTTTGCCAATTACCTATACCTACGTAAGAATAAGCCGATTCGGAGACCTCCTGTTCCCGCTCCAGCCCGTGTGTCTGCTCCAGAACCCTCTCCACCCTGTGTGTCCACTCCAAGGTCCGCTCCAGCCAGTGAGTCCACTCCAGAGCCCGCTCCAGCCAGTGAGCCCGCTCCAGCCAGTGAGCCCGCTCCAGCCAGTGAGCCCGCTCCAGCCAGTGAGCCTGCTCCAGCCAGTGAGCCCGCTCCAGAGCCCGCTCCAGCCAGTGAGTCCACTCCAGAGCCCGCTCCAGCCAGTGAGCCCGCTCCAGCCAGTGAGTCCACTCCAGAGCCCGCTCCAGCCAGTGAGTCCACTCCAGAACCCGCTCCAGCCAGTGAGTCCACTCCAGTCCCGCATGCTCTCCCTGTCAGTCCTGTGATGGCCAGGAGGGCTATCTTCACTTTTTATGTTTTGGCGGTCTTGCGTGCCTGGAGGATGCACTCAGAACAGCCCGAGCCCGCTCCAGCCAGTGATTCCGCTCCAGAGTCCGCTCCAGCCAGTGAGTCCGCTCCAGAGTCCGCTCCAGCCAGTGAGTCCACTCCAGAGCCCGTTCCAGTCAGTGAGTTCACTCTAGTCAGTGAGTCCACTCCAGAGCCCGCTCCAGTCAGTGAGTCCACTCCAGAGCCCGTTCCAGTCAGTGAGTACACTCCAGTCAGTGAGTCCACTCCAGAGCCCGTTCTAGTCAGTGAGTCCACTCCAGAGCCCGCTCCAGTCAGTGAGTCCACTCCAGAGCCCGTTCCAGTCAGTAAGTCCACTCCAGTCAGTGAGTCCACTCCAGAGCCCGCTCCAGTCAGTGAGTCCACTCCAGAGCCCGTTCCAGTCAGTGAGTCCACTCCAGTCAGTGAATCCACTCCAGAGCCCGCTCCAGGCAGTGAGTCCACTCCAGAGCCCGCTCCAGTCAGTGAGTCCACTTCAGAGCCCGTTCCAGTCAGTGAGTCCACTCTAGTCAGTGAGTCCACTCCAGAGCCCGCTCCAGTCAGTGAGTCCACTCCAGAGCCCGTTCCAGTCAGTGAGTACACTCCAGTCAGTGAGTCCACTCCAGAGCCCGCTCCAGTCAGTGAGTCCACTCCAGAGCCCGCTCCAGTCAGTGAGTCCACTCCAGAGCCCGCTCCAGTCAGTGAGTCCACTCCAGAGCCCGCTCCAGTCAGTGAGTCCACTCCAGAGCCCGCTCCAGTCAGTGAGTCCACTCCAGAGCTCGCCTCAGTCAGTGAGTCCACTCCAGAGCCCGCTCCAGTCAGTGAGTCCACTCCAAAGCCCGTTCCAGTCAGTAAGTCCACTCCAGTCAGTGAGTCCACTCCAGAGCCCGCTCCAGTCAGTGAGTCCACTCCAGAGCCCGTTCCAGTCAGTGAGTCCACTCCAGTCAGTGAATCCACTCCAGAGCCCGCTCCAGTCAGTGAGTCCACTCCAAAGCCCGTTCCAGTCAGTAAGTCCACTCCAGTCAGTGAGTCCACTCCAGAGCCCGCTCCAGTCAGTGAGTCCACTCCAGAGCCCGTTCCAGTCAGTGAGTCCACTCCAGTCAGTGAATCCACTCCAGAGCCCGCTCCAGGCAGTGAGTCCACTCCAGAGCCTGCTCCAGCCAGTGAGTCCGCTCCAGCCAGTGAGTCCGCTCCAGCCAGTAAGTCCGCTCCAGCCAGTGAGTCTACTACAGAGCCCGCTCCAGCCATGGAGTCCGCTCCAGTACGGCATGCTCTTCCTATCAGTCGGGTGATGGCCAAGAGGGCTGTCCTCACGTTCTATGTTTTGGCGGTCTTGCGTGCCTGGAGGATGCTCTCAGAACAGCCCCAGCCTGAGCACGCTGCCGTCCCAGAGCAGCCCCAGCCTGAGCACGCTGCCGTCCCAGAGCAGCCTCGGCCCGAGCACGCTGCCGTCCCAGAGCAGCTCCAGCCCGAGCACGCGGCCGTCCCTGAGCAGCTCCAGTCTGAGCCCGCTGCCGTCCCTGAGTCCTCCGCTCTCCCTGATACGGCCACGGAGGCCATCACCGAGCTGGCCACTCTCCCTGATACGGCCACGGAGGCCGTCACCGAGCTGCTCGTTCTCCCTGATACGGCCACGGAGGCCGTCACCGAGCTGTCCGCTCTTCCTGATACGGCCACGGAGGCCGTCACCGAGCTGTCCGCTCTCCCTGATACGGCCACGGAGGCCGTCACCGAGCTGCCCGCTCTCCCTGATATGGTCACGAAGCACCCTTGGCCAGCCCTGTTGCCACCGTCTAAGCCTACTGCCCTGCCACCGTCTAAGCCTACTGCCCTGCCGCCGTCCAAGCCTTCTGCCCTGCCGCCACCGCCCAGATCTTCTGTCCTGCCGCCATCATCCAAGCCTTCTGCCCTGCTGCCGCCGCCTAGGCTTTCTGCCCTGCCGCCACTGCCCAGGCCGTCTGAACCGTTGGAACCAGCCTGGTCAGTTCCTCCGGCACCACCCTGGCAATCAGCCAGGATTCCAGACCCGCTGGAACCAGCCTGGTCAGTTCCTCCAGCGCCACCCTGGCAATCAGCCAGGATTCCAGACCCTCTGGAACCAGCCTGGTCAGTTCCTCCAGCGCCACCCTGGCACTCAGCCAGGACTCCAGAACCACTGGAACCGGCCTGGTCAGTTCCTCCAGCACTGCCCTGGCTATCAGTTGGGCACCCTGGATCTGGCCCACCATCCCTCCCCCTGATCCTCCTCCTGTCCACCTCCCTCCTGAGTTTTTGTGTTTTTCATTTTTTTGTCTGGTGGAGCGTCTGGTAGCCGCTCCTTTGAGGGGGGGTAATGTCACGACCGTAGTGTGAGTGCCCTATCAGCCACTAGAGGGCACTCCATCCCGGACTCTCATTTCCACCCATGCATTCACTACATTACCCATAAGACACTTCCCTGGACTCATTAACCTCGTTCATTGCACTCAGCTGTTCTGTATTATGTTATTAGTGTCTGTCTATTTATACTGAGTTGTGTCTGTCCTTGGTTGTGGTTCGTTGTATTTTTGTTACGTGCACTTTTTGTACTCCTGGCTTTTGTTTTGTGGACTGTTTCTGTGATTTTTACCCTTGCCTGTGCCTTGGATTTACGTTTTTGGACTCCCCAATAAATACTTATGCTGCACTTGGATCTACCATCTTGTTCTTGTGTGCAACCGTGACAATGAGTAATTCAGGTCGTTATAAAACATAGTTAACTATTTCTGTTAGCTCATCTAAAGTAAGGACTATTTATGCCTCGTAAAGCTTTTACAAAGGAGATGTAAAGGATACAGAAACTGCATAGTAAACTAAGCCTTTGCAATCTGATATACAAATACATTTCTGTAAAGTGTAAGAGGCATAAATAGTCGTTACTTCAGATGAGCTCACAAAAGGTAAACTGAACACTACTAAATGTTTTATAACTACCTGAATTAATGAATGAACTGCAGTAGGAATATGTTAATAAAGCATTTATTAACACACTGAGTAACTATTACTATGTCTAAATAATAATATGTATAAATGAATGTTTAAATAGTTTATTAATCATTTACTTACATTTCCTAAATTATCTTATGAACCACTGACAACTAAACAACTGGTTTGTAAATAATGTAATACTTAATTTAGAAATAATAAACTGATTATTAATAAAGTATGAAATACAATTATTAAACATTATAGATATGCTAAATCAAGAATAAATCATTTATAGCTGTATTTATAAACTGTTTATTAATTTCTATTAATGCTTTAGAAATTGACTGTTTACTAATGCTTAACTAATGATTCATAGCTTGCAGTTTTTATAAAGTGTTACCGATATTTTGGATGAAATACATTTTTTTTTTAATAAAGTTGTTAGTTTTGTTTTGTTTTATATATCTTAATTTGTGTTCCGAAGATGAATGAAGGTCTTGCGGGTGTAGAACGACATGAGGGTGAGTAATTAATGACAGAATTTTCATTTTTAGGTGAACTAACCCATTAATCCTATATTAAGGACAGAATTTACAGCTTGCCAGACAAAGATGATATAATCACATATGAATAGAATTACTTTGGATCTTAACAAGATGCTGTTTATCAGTGGATATATTAAATTAGGTGTAAAGCTACCTTGCTCAAGACCCCGTTTTCACTGATGAGCTTTTCGCGGGCCTCTGCGTTGATTGCAATTGTGAAACGAATATGAGGTATCAGCAACTGTAAGAAGCAAACAATTCACTTAAATGTGTGCATTAAAATTTTAAATGTATTTGAAAGGAGCATGACTGCGAATGGAAAGACAGGTACCTTGTATACAGGATGGACCGGAGCGAGCTGTCTGTACATGGCCATTCCGAAAACCTCTGATATCAGATGTGTCTTGAGAAGGTGTGTGACCAACTGGTGTACGTTAAAGTCGGAAGATTTTACCCACATCTTGGCAAGCATCCAATCATTCTCATTATCGTTTGGGAGAAAGATTGGGCTCTTTTCCCCTGGGTGTTGAGTGAGCTGTAAAAAGTAAATTCACAGCAAAAGTTTTTTTTTTGTTTTGTTTTTTAACTTAATTTATGTTTTCAGTTGATACCAGTTCTTTATGGGATACATACTTGAATGGCAATTGGCACAATTTGGTTCAATCTGTTCTTGTACAGTAGGCACATGGGTGCAGTCAAATAGTATGGGGTGTTTGTTTTTGTCTTGTTGGCTGGCACTCCCTCCAGTATTTCATAATCCGCTATGTAGATGTTTCCTTCCTGTAAAGACAGAGATATTTTATTAGTGTACACTTTTAAAGGGATAGTTCACTCAAAAATGAAAATTTGATGTTTATCTGCTTACCCCCAGCGCATCCAAGATGTAGGTGACTTTGTTTATTCAGTAGAACAAACAATAGAATCAGTAGAATCACACAAACTGATCGTTTCGTGTCTTAGGACATCAATGTGTCGTCACGAGCCGCAGGGTTTAATTTGGATTTGTCTGTCGTGTTTTATTTACTCTTATAGTCCAAGTTCCTACTGACTTGCATTATTTGACTGACAGATGGCAGCGTTTGGAGTTAAAAATCATCATTTGTGTTCTACTGAAGAAACAAAGTCACCTACATCTTGGATGTAGGTGGGGTAAGAAGATAAACATCAAATTTTCATTTTTGGGTGAACTATCCCTTTAATAGATATTTTATTAGTGTATAGTTTGGAACACATGGTTTGTAGTTTAAAATAACATTGAGTCATTTACATAAAGTAAATGATGTAAACAATGTCACAATGCAGTAAGTCTTGGATTTAATCACTGACCAACTCTTCAAGTAATTTATGTATTTATGTTTCTGACCTTTAATTCCTCTTGAAGTGTGTAACCTCTCTGCAGAGAGCCCTCCACCATCTCATGTGTAACTGGAAATTTGTCTGGAAGTTTCTCACACTTCTTGATCATGACAGGATTGCAGCCATTCAAAAACTGATAGCCAAACATGTAATCCGTATTCCAGTCTTGCATCAAGTTCTCTGTCCAGTTTTTAAAAAGGAAAACTGAGTCAACTGTCAAATGTTTTACAGGTGTGAAAAAAGTGCCCCCAAATTGTTGGTTTCCCACAACAATTGTGTTTGGATATATAGTTTTTGTTTTAATGATGAAAAATAAACAAACTACAATAACAACAAAACATTATTGACAAAAAAAAAAAAAAAAAAAAAATAATCCAAACCTAGTGGAGTGTTCTTGTAGTTATAATTTTCAAATATCTTTTTAAAATCTACTATATCTTTCCAGGATTCAAGGTGACCTATTATCCAGTCCAAGCCTAAATCCACAATCCTGAAACAGAATAAATACAGTGTATTTATAGACATGAACATGGGACTGCTTTTGTTCTGAATTTCATTTTGGAAAAGTGAGGAAAAATTCAGTATCAAATCAACAAGGGCTGTGGCCTTGTGACATGTTCCTCCAAACTTACACTCTTTCGAAATCCAAAGTAAAGTCTGATTTTTTCACTTTATCAAACCCAACATCTAAAGGAAGTTCCTCCAGTGTGGCATCTATGCTCCGAGGGAAGCCCGGGCGCCACTGGTTCCATCTTCAAGAAGAAAAATGACAACATTTACTTGTACAGTTACACCAAGAATTAAGAAATAGAATAAGCCAGGATTAGGCTTTAGGTAAAGTAGGATATTTAACACATGCATATTGACACAAAACAATAGCACTGACATATTTCAAGATATATCAGTGCAAGTTTTTCTCAGTTAAGATGGCTCAAACATGCATTTTAATCTTGGACTAGCTTAAAGGTGCTGTATGCGATGTTTCAAATTCGTTGTTGAACTGCTGATATTTGAAATCAACCCAAACAAACCCAGCCCTCTCTAAAATATCGCTGCGCCTCCAAAACTCACCCTCCAATCCTAACCACCCTGCTCCAAGTCGGTCTTGAACTCCGCCCCGATCGCTGCTGGCATGCGAGGTGAATGTACTACCAATGACGCTAAACACTGCATTATGTAGCAGCCGTCAGTGTGCAGAGGTTTACCTGCACAACTCTCACTATGTGGCCACTGTTACACACAAATGCGAGTGGGTGTCTGTTTATCACAGCTGACGCACAACAAAATGCTGCACGAAAAATAAAGCGCAGATGATGAACGAATGACAAGGAAGCACAGAAATGAACGTACAGTACACAAGAGTAAATTGTTGTTAATCGCCAACAGCACAGCAGCTCCAGACAATCAAACCCAGTGTTACTTACATGATCAGGAACCAAAGCAGTCTCCACATCTGTTTTCAGGCCTTCCCTCCAGCGCTGGAAAGCTTTTCTAATATAAACGTGGGTCCTAAAGAGTTTGCCCAGTCTTAAACCTTCATTCCAGTGATATTCTTCTGAACTCTTTTGTATTGTCCCATCTCTCATTCTGCAGGGTTTTTTTTTTATTGTTATTTCCAAATCTCCCACTTGCTCATTCTCTCTCTTCGACTATCATTTGCCCCCTAATGCTGATTGGTTAGACATTTGTTGTTGGTGTCAGCCTGACTAACTTCCAAACAGTGTATTTGAAATAATACTGAGTCCACCTTTAAGCCTCATCTGTGAAACCAGGCAATTATTTTGTAACAGAGACCTGTTTTTGGAAGTGCTCTAAAATGTGTCAGCATTGCCAGAAAGCCAGAGTGATTAGTCACATGGCATTTACAGCTCAGGAAACCGGCTAAAAAGAAAAAAGAAGTTCCCAGAATCGAGTGCACAAGAAGTTAAGATCCATTGAGATAAATGGAAATCCTCCTTGCCTAAGCCTAAAACATTACTTTCTACCTCAAATAAAGATTTGAGTTTGAGGCATGACAACTAATGAGCCATTTAGCAGGGGGTAGAATATCTGAACACTGGCATAAAAAAAAAAAAAAAAAAGTCTTTGCATTTTTTTTACTTCGTCAGAATGGTTTGAAACTTGGTAAAGGTTTTGGCACTTGCTATGTAAACACACATACAAATAAATAAAATGAAATCACCACAAGGTGGCGCAGAGGTACGGTTTGGAACATAATAATGAAACAATCGCATTATAATATTTAATCTCATCTCAGCTAATTATTTATATAAATGGTGCATAAATGTGTTTATACTGTATAGTACTAACCAGTGTTTATATATATATATATATATATATATATGCACACAATCAATATATATATATATATATATTAATATATATATATATATATATATATATAATATTAATATATAATATAATATATATATATATTATATTTTATATATATATATATATATATATATATATATATATATATATATATATATATATATATTACACAATCAATTTTTACAATAAATAAAACAATAAAATTGTGGATTACTCTGAATGGGAACAGTGCCAAGTTTTCTCTGTCAACTTGAGTTTTTAATCCATGGCAAAAGGAAGTAGTTCTGCACAAAAGACATTTTTTAAAAGAGACTCCATTGTTGCTTTTTTACACACGTTGTCGTTATTTACACACTTGTGGCATCAAACTGTTGTATAAACACAATATCTCACTTGTACACTGATATAGAGCGATATCACGGCTTCTTGTATGATATTGCTTATTTATCTTGTGCATGTTTGATCAATGCTTGACAGTTATCTACATTTTGCATCTACCTAAATGTGTTTTGTAACCCCCTCCCCCCATAACTGAATCTAGAGTAGAATGAAGAAAAACTACAACAAATCAATATTTTTAAAGATTGCAACTGTTTCATCAAACCTGAATATATCCTGTCTAGAAACCAATTCTTCTCGTCTTTGCTTTTTAAGCAATTCGGTGTCATCCTGAGGCAGTCGAGCTAAATGAACGCACAAAGAAATGCATAACACACACAAATGATATTAATAATAATAATAATAATGCTTCATTAACAACTGGATAATGAACAAAGTAAGTGTCATCTAACCAGCGATAACAGGGGAACTCAAAGCAGTCTCCAGAGCATGATTTCACTCTGATATGACTACAAAACCACTGAGAATTGGGCTTTTCAATTTTCACCTGGACAATGTCTCCAAGGTCCTTCGCACAGATGTCAAAGGAGATCTCCTGTAATAACACCTTTCATTAGACACACGTTATATAGGAAAACAAACAAACATCACTCACACAGGCTTTGGTGAACAGGGATTAATCCTAAATTTTGCGACACTGCTGACCTATAAGATAATTTCTCTAACTTCAGTGGTGTCCAATCCTGCTTCTGGAGGGCCACTGTCCTGTAACGTTTAGCTCCAACCCTGATTGAACACACCTGAACCAGCTATTCAAGGTGTTAAGCATACTAGAAACTTCTAGACAGGTGTGTTGAGTCAAGCTGGAGTTAAACTCTGCAGGACAGTGGCCGGCCCCTCCAGGACCGAGTTAGGACACCCCTGTCTTACTTAATTTTAATTTATTTTATTTTCATTGTAATTTTATCCCAATATAAATAAATGAGTATCTACAGGTATTGTCCCCACATTAAACCATTCCCACAGAGGCAGAGTATTTGTATGTGCAACAGAAAAGAACAGAAAAAAATGGTTCTGAATAGTTGCTTATTATTACTTTAATACTTTCTGTTCTTTTACATATGAGTATACAAACAAGACGAGGCAAAACAATTTTTATATATTATATTAACATAATTGGTAACACTTTATAATAACTGCACACTATGAAGCATTAGTTAATAGTTATTTCATCACTTATAAAGCATTAATAGACATTAGTAAGTAGTTTATAAATACAGCTATAATTGCTTTATTCTTGATTTATAAGCATATCTATAATGTGTTTAATAATTGTATTTTCATACTTTATTAATAATCAATTTATCATTTCTAAATTAAGTATTACATTATTTACAAACCAGTTATTCAGGAGTTGTCAGTAGTTCATTTAGTAAGTGTAAGTAAATGATTAATAAACTATTTAAACATTCATTTATACATCTTATTATTTAGACATATAGTAATAGTTACTTAGTGTGTTAGTAAATGTTTTATTAACACATATTCCTACTGCAATTCATGATTAATTCAGGTAATTATAAAACATTTAGAAGTGGTCAGTTAACTATTTTTGTGAGCTCATCTAAAGTGAGGACTATTTATGCTTTGTAAAGCTTTTATAAATGAGATTTAAAGGTTCAGTGATCTTCTGCACTGCTGTTCTCTAATGTTTTAAAGTTAGTACTGAGGTAGTTTTGACACTAGGAATGTGTTAATAAAGCATTTATTAACACACAAGGTAACTAATACTATATGTCTAAATAATAAGATGCATAAATGTACATTTAAATATTTTATTAATCATTTACTTACACTTCCTAAATGATCTTATGAACCACTGACAACTACTAAATTACTGGTTTGTGAAAAATGTAATACATAATTTAGAAATGATAAATTGATCATTAATAAAGTATGAAAATACAATTATTAAACTCATTATAGATATGCTTATAAATCAAGAACAAAGCATTTATAGCTGTAGTTATAAATGGCTTACTAATGTCTATTAATGTTTTATAAATGATGAATTAACTATTTACTAATGCTTAACTAATGCTTCATAGCGTGAGATTCTAAAGTGTTACCACATAATTAAGTCTTTAAAGTTCTTACCTTTATAAAACATGTCACCAGGATTTTGTCACTGCTCTGATTCTTTGAGTCCAGAAGTGTCACGGAAAAATTGTTTACTTCCCCACCACCAGTAGATAGCAACACCTTGTAGATCACCATTGTGCCTGCATGAAAGGACAAGTCATATATACAATCTCTGGATCCTCAGTTTAATTCTTAATAACTTTATAAGAAGTTCACTTCTGAGTCTCTTATTTGCTCCCCTTCCCCTTTTTTTCAGTTTTTTTTTTCTTTTAAGGAAATGAAAAGGATTTCTTTATTTTATTTACTCAATAGCCTATGAATGCAATATGAATTCATAGCTCAATAAAAAATATATAATAAATGCAGCAGTGTATTCTACATTTAGTTGCGCAATCAACTTGTGATTGGCCATAATATGTGGTTGCAGCCAATGGACATGCTTCTCTCAGTGCGCAAGGTCCAATCATCAGAGCAAATCACTTCAGGTAAATTCACTGAAATGAACTGAGAACATTGTAACAACACAGCCTTGTTTTGATACTTTCAGCATGTTTCCGATAACAACATCTGAAGTTTACGTTTTACGTGGTGTGAGAAAGTCACATAAACCATGCGAAAATCATGGTCAGACTCAAACGGATTTCCAGAAATGCGATTTAAATAGGATTACAAACCACAAATAAATCCTTCAGAGTGACAGCTGCACCTGATATTCCCTGATTTTATTATATTTTAACGAACGAGTCATATACCTCTCAGTTTTGTGTATCTCAGTTTTCTACCTAATTTGTGTTCGGTAGATTAACAATGGTCTTACAGGTTTGGAACGACATGAGGGTGAGTAATTAATGACAGAATTTTCATTTTGGGGAGAACAAACACTTTAAGATATTTTTGATGAAATCTAAGAGCTCTCTGTCTCCTCCATAGACAGCAATATAATCACCAATTTCAAGGTCCAGAAAGGTACTAAAGACATTGTTAAAAAAGTCGACGTGACTTCAACCTTATATTTATGAAGCGATGTAAATACTTTTTATGCACAAAATCCATTTTTATCTTTTTATTTCAACAAAATCCTTTCTTCTGTGTCATTCTCATATGCTGTTTAAGTTCTACAGATATTGATGAATAATTTAATATTTTAGTTTTGTTAACCTACTGTTTGTTGTGTTTGTTTTATACAGTAATTTCAATGTATTTGATAGTTTAAGTGACTACAGTCAGGTTTTCGTCACCACCATCAGATGTGTCAACTCCGTCAGGTCTATTTCACCTCCATCAGATGAATATTTTGATCATTTTCGTGATTTTCATTTTGATATTCTGTATTTTTTGAGGAATTGTTGGTCATATGTGAAAATGTAATCTGTCTGCTATGTAGCGATTCATACAGTTATTAATCAATTTATGGGTGAAATATGAATATAATAAATCATAAAGCTTTATGATCAATTATGATACATATGTCGACCCAAAAGGGAATTAGGTACATATATGTGAATCAATTACAACCAATCATAATTAATTACATATATGGTCAGTTGTAGTTTAATAGTTTTAGAGAAACTATACCCCAGTTTGTCCAGCAAACTGTTAAGTTTATAACAGAAATGTTATCCTCTGGCCATGAGGATAAATTCCTATGAAAGCATCAAACGTAAAGTGATCGTGCAAGATCGAAGCGTTAAAGTGACCTGGTTTTCGTTGAATGAGCAGCAGAACAATCAAACATGAATAATGTGTTTAATATATGAAAACTATTACTACAGAGGTTATACATCTAAATACAGAATATACAAATATATACAAGAGTGGAAGTAAAGACAGGAAATGAGGGATGGTCAAAGAATGGCAAATTACAACAGTTAACCCTTTGAAAGCCAGCACAGAAATCAGTTTAAACGCATTTCAAGAAATTAATACTTGCGTATTGGTTCAAGTCAATGTGCAGTAGAGTTTCAGTGCGCTTGGCTTGGTTGGTCCTTTCTGAGAGGGTTTCTCCGGCGGGGCTTTCAAACGAGGTTTAACTGATGCGTAAGATGACAGAGAAGAAAGAAGAGAGAGAGAGAGTCCAAGGCAATGGTTGTCCCGGGAGAAACTGAGCGTGTGATGACAGCGCTGTCGCCTGCGGCAGTTCAGGGGCAATCGAGAGACAATCAGGAGACAAAGGAAAAAGCTGCATGTCATTGCTTTTATGGAAAACCAAGCTAACACATCTCCTGAGTTGGAACGGCCAATAGATGCATAGCATTTTTTGGCGGGCAAAGTTCCTTTGTCTTGTCTCCTGGATGAATTTGCATAATTTATGAGTATCAGATTGGATTTCGAGCTGGAGTCCTTTCTTCACAGTATCATTTAACAAATAGAACAATGCATTTGACAGCCATGTGATACACATAGGTGAATGAGACGTGGAAAGAGCTTTAAAACGAATCCAAACTCGACAGATAAAAACAGCATATAAAAAGTTATGGTTTACAGACAAATTTATCATTAAAAGTAAAACGAACTCAACTATAGTTATTTAAACTAAGTCTAAACACTAGGAAGCATACATGCACTTGACATACATGACGGGTACATTTTGGCATAATTTTATACATACAGTTTTCAATGCATGTTTGCGTGTTTTTGTGTGTGGTGTGTGTTAGAATGTGATCTGGCACCTAGTCCACATGAGGGGCCCTTTGATGTCCCAAGAGCTAGGAAATGGGACTAGCTCTGTTTTACCTTGGAGGGTAACAAAGGTATCACAGTCCAGCATGCGAGAAGCATCCTGAAGATTGCAGATTTTATTGCCTGTCCTGATAAGTGTGCATATGCTACAGCTAACATGAGAATGTGTTTTAAAATTTAAAAAAAAAAAAAGTACATGTAAGATACATACATGTAGTTTAATTTCTCTGAGTACAAGGTTTTATTTTTCAATATTGCAACCTGTTTTGTCCCACTCTGATTCTCAAAAAAATCAATAATTTTATTTACAATAATTATATTTTTCTTTATAACTACATAAATGGCTCTAGATAGGTTTTGTTTTATGGTGCTGAATTATCAACACCTTCTACCTTATTTTAATTATTCTCAGGTTAGTTAAAGAAAGTCCAATCTGCACTAATTCATAAGTAATTGAAATCTCATACTCACAAAATAGGTCTGCAGAAGACTTCTCCGTGGTCTGTTCAGCTCAGTTTAGAAATCAGAGACTTATGGCAGGCGAGCTTCTTAGGCCCAATCCCAATTCTATTTTATACCCCTTCCCCTTCCCCTTACCCCTACGCCTACCCCTTCTCCTTGCCCCTTGAAACAGAGTGTCAAGGGGTAGGGCTGAAAATATTCCCCTAAGAAATGGGACACCACTACTAGACCGTTACACGTCATCATAAGTCGTCGCTAGCTCCTACGTCATAGATGCGCCGATGTTTATCACACACTTCTAATAAAGGCCAATTCACACCGCACCGACAACAGCCAACAAACGCCAACAAACTCTTCTGTTGGATCGGTGTGATACCCCTGTTGGCGTTGGTCGGAGTCGGTTTTCTGAACATGTTTAATCGGCGTTTGTCGGGTCGTGGAATGTCTGCGCGGTGTGAACAGTTTTCCAACAGACGGCAACAAACTCTGATGTAATCTGACCTGGCCACAAACCGTTGCCATGACGATGAGGCAAGTCCCCTGCAAAGACAGCTGTTTGATCGCGCCCGCGCCTCACACACAACACAACAAAGCAGTGGAAACCTGACATCGCAGCTTGTTCGTTATAAAAAATAAAATACTGTTAAAAAAATAAAATATACAAAAGGTACAATAGTCCATAGTGCAATCCGTGCCATTGAGCAAGAGCAGCTGCTCCACTTCACCAAAAGAGAGAGGTAACGTTAACCACTATGAGAGCAACGCAGGTTTACCTTCAGTTTCGTTTTTAATAATTCGTTTTGGCTTGTTTAGCTACATGGTTGTATATGCTTATGGGACTCGTTAATAAAAAGGGTCGCGCTAAAAAAAAGCCTTAAGATGCCATCGATAGCTGTAGTGATCTCTGTTGCTTGGGCGACAGCTATTTTTTTGCATTTGTCTTCAGTTCTTCGCATAAGACAAAGGAGACGAGCCTGCGTGTTTCCTCAGGAGTCCATGGTTGATACAGAACATACAATACTGATGAATAAGCACGCAAACTGAATGCACTTTTTGTTTATATCATGTAACGTACACGTATTTATGGACGTAACCACAACAAAACAATACATTAATCAGGCATGCGGCAAAAAGACAAGTTAGCTGCCACCGGATTTGAATTTATGTTGTCAAATCAACGCGGGTTTCAATAAATAATATATAAATAAACAATAAAAAATATGTTGTGGAACTATCATAAAGTAAAAAACATTACAACTTTTTTCATAGCGATTTTAACAAATCTTTTTTTCGGAGAACATAACCGTATACATGAACACAAGATTAAAGGCAACATAAAACAAGTGATTATTTATTACTAAAATACTGTTTACCGTAAAAAAAAAAATACTTACATTTATGGGTCTCTCTGCTCGCTCGGTCGGCCATGTTGGAAATTTATCATACCCCTTCGTCTGAAGTGTGGTCCCGAAAAATCTTCGTTTGAAGGGCTACCTGGGCCTTCCCCCTACCCCTTCCCCTCCAACCAAATGAGAATTGGGACACCCCTACCCCTTCACGTGAACGCGCGAAACAAAGGGGAAGGGGTAAGGGGTAGAATTGGGATTGGGCCTAGTTATAAGTAATATAGTTTTATTGATTACAAGTAGGGTTGGGTATCGTTTGAATTTGAACGATTCCGATTCCAATTTCGATTCCTTGTTTCGATTCCGTTTCCTAACGATTCTCGATTACGATTCTTTTAAGAGGCAGGGTCAAAAAAAGTTTGGGATATTTTAAATGAGCTAGCTAACCAACGGTCTTTCTAAAGGAATCAATTTTAATTCTATGAACTTTTTACATTTTATGAACTTTACTATGAATTTCTCACAGGGCTGTTTTCAACTAACATACAATATATCAAACAAACAACAATGGATCGGACCTGGCTAACGTTCGCAATCTCAGGTCGTAAATTGTCTATGAAAAAATTTGTTAGCTGCCTCAATGTTGGCGCAAGACATATTATTTATTGTATAACTATGTATTGTTTTACCTGATTCGGACAGCAGTGCAGTCACTGCAGTGCCAGGCTGGGGGTCGGAGCCAGAGGAAGAGGCAGCAGAGGACAGTCGGCGCAGCGCGTCAAAGACATTTATTTATTTCTACTCCATGAACTCGAAGGTGCTTTATCATGTTCGACGTGCACCCTCCTATGCACAAAACAATCTTGCCGCAAATGTTGCATTTTGCCGAGATTTCGTTCTGTTTAGAAAAGTGAAGCCACACTTTGGACCACTGACGCATCCATGTTCGACTCGGTTATGCCAACACTTCCGGTGGACGCTTTTTCTTCCAGTCGGCGGACTGTGAATCGAAACTAGGAATCGAAATTTAAACTTTTGAACGATTCCGGGAAAATCACAAAGCTAGTCCCGGTTCCAATCAATACTCGATATTCGATACCCAAGCCTAATTACAAGTTAAGTAGTTTACATACAAAATACTAGTAAAGTAAAATAAAAGTAAAATCAAACTACAGTCAATACTTAGGTTACAAGCGTTCATCTGCAGGAGGTGCTAATGGTGCGTTCAAGTCATGTCGGAAAGATCGTATTTACGAGCAGAACCGACATGAACGCCACCACAATGTCGTAAATACCAGTGGGAAGCTCGTAATTTTCTTTAAGCTCCGATCTGTACGAGTTGGGGGCGTGTCAGTCAGAAACATGGCGAAATACCACAATACTTACAGGTATTTAGCAGTGACATTGTCAGGCTTTTCTATTTACAACGAAGTAAGCTGATTCTCAGCAAAAAATATGATAGCATCACAATATAAAAATGTAATATGTAACAATAAAGTTTACAATGGCTTCATAAATTAATTAAAAAAACATAAAAAAGCAACATACAACTAATGCACATTCTTTGCTCTACATTTTCTAGAAGCAGAAGTGTTGTTATTTTGTGTAATTAATTTAGAGAAGGCACACCGCCATCATTCTCCGACGAGAGTGACTTGAACGCACCTACCGTCGTACACACGACTTCCCACCTCGTAAATACGAACTTCCCAGGAGGACTTGAACGCACCATAACAGCAAGTTACCCAACACCGGAGAGGCCGTTCATCAAGAAGCAGCATCTGACCACTTGCTTTTCCCTTAACCTTTTATAGACAACACAAACCACTGATGTAATGACACATAAAAATCCCCCTATAAATCATCAGTCCTTTACAGTCAATTGGTCTAGTCCAAAATCAGGGGCTGTCATAAGCTCTGGAAAACACCTCAAAATTTGCCCATAAATAGCCCACTGTTTCTTGGTCCTTCTTCTTTGGGCCCTTTTTTGCGCTGCTGTCGCCTTCTCCAAGTCTGCAACACATCACATCAAGGTAATACCTATTTTTCTATCTAATACATGCTTTTTCCTCTCTAATCTACTAACATATTACTAACAAATGCATTATACTAGCAATTGTTTTTTGTTTTTTTTCTTTAATTAATGCATATTTAATATATGCTTTAATAAAGGATTACAATATCGTGTCTTCTTATAAAGGATTACAATACCGTGTCTTCTTATTCTTTAATGATTAATATCTGTATGCTATTGCTCTCTTTTCTTTTATTCTGTTTTGATGTGATCACAACCTTTTGTTTACATGAATAGATATCAACCTTTTGTTTACAATTGTTACTATTTCGTCTGTTATATATTCCAATAAACATTTTCAAATGAATTTATGTGGTTATGTCTTTCTTTTTATTAATCTATTACTTCTGTAACTAGGAAATGTACTTTCAGTATCAAAGTTGCATTATTCCAGTGAGACAGGGTGTGGCTATCAACAACAGTTTAGAGGAAGGAGTAGAATTAGCGTAAGGTGACCAGACGTCCCCATTTTCTGGTTTTTGGTGTTCTGTCCCAAACTGGAGCTGTCCCTAAAAATGTCCCCGTTTTACAACACATTCAAAACAACCTGCAAATACACTGCAAAAAAAGCCTGACCAACATAAAACAGCCTGTTGGTTAAAGGGTCAGTTCACCCAAAAATGAAAATTCTGTCATTTATTACTCACCCTCATGCCGTTCCACACCCATAAGACCTTCGTTCATCTTCAGAACACAAATTAAGATATTTTTGTTGAAATCCAATGGCTCCGTGAGGCCTCCATAGGGAGCAATGACACTTCCTCTCTCAAGATCCATTAATGTACTAAAAACATATTTAAATCAGTTCATGTGAGTACAGGGGTTCAATATTAATATTATAAAGCGACGAGAATATTTTTGGTGCGGCAAAAAAAAAACAAAATAACGACTTATTTAGGGATGGCTGATTTCAAAACGCTGCTTCAGGAAGCATCGGAGCATAAATGAATCAACATGTCGAATCATGATTCAGATCACGTGTCAAACTGCCAACGGCTGAAATCAGGTGACTTTGGCGCTCCGAACAGCAGATTCGACCACGCTGATTCATTTATGATCCGATGCTTCCTGAAGCAGTGTTTTGAAATCGGCCATCACTAAATAAGTCGTTATGTTGTTTTTTGGCACACCAAAAATATTCTCGTGGCTTTATAATATTAATATTGAACCACTGTACTCACATGAACTGATTTAAATATGTTTTTAGTACCTTTATGGATCTTGAGAGAGGAAATGTCATTGCTCCCTATGGAGGCCTCACGGAGGTAACAGATTTCAACTAAGATATCTTAATTTGCATTCTGAAGATTAATGAAGGTCTTACGGGTGTGGAACGACATGAGGGTGAGTAATAAATGACAGAATTTTAATTTTTGGGTGAACTAACCCTTTAATTGGAGCAATCATGTAGTGATTATTTTCACCAACAAAGGGGGCTGCGAGGTAGAGTCAGTGTAGCTCTGTTACGTGTTTGATGTTAAAAATGGGATGTTCTCATAACATTTAAGCGAGACAACTGTTACTAGGTGTGGTGCAGATCTAGGATGGTACAAACAGGGTAGTTTTTAAAGGACTTTACTTTGGCGTTGTTAAGGAGTTTTACAAAGAATTTAGAAAATGAAAAAAATATAACATTAAACAAAGGAAACAGGAGTGTCACCCAAATAAAAGAAATAAACAGAATAAACCAATCCTAACTAACAAAAGAAAATATAAAAATAAAACCGAAATCTTCAGCGCATGCCACTCCCGAACCAAACTAATATAATCTACAAACAAAAATACAAGGGTGGTGCGACACTCACAAACCTAGTGAGTGTCGCACCACCCTTGTATCCACCGGCGGGACACTTCGGGCTTAAGGGGTAAAAGTAATACTGTTTGTATGTGCTTAATAGCAGGCCCTCAACAGGGTGCGGGATTGTTTTGCACAATTTAAATGTCCCCAAAAATTCAGCTGTCACAACACACACATCTTAAATATATAACGTGATGAAGGTACACCCAGATATGAGTAATTAACCTTAAAAGTAATAATAATAATAAAAATAATAATCTAAACAATTATACTTGCAACAATTACATTTGGAGAAAACACACTACGTGCTTAAAATTAGCCTAAAATGCAAATAAGACAAATTAAGTATAGTAAAATTCGATTCAAGCACATATAACAAAACATTTAAATATTTGTAATATTTACAATGGTTACTTTTAAATGTTTTCATAGTGCGTTTTTTTGTTGAATTGTATTAAAACTAGACATCATGATAATTATTAATGTTAATAATAATATAGGGAACCCACACAATAAAAAATAAAAAGATTCCAAAAAAAATTGTACGGTCCCCGTTTTTTAATGAATAGATAATGACAATTTCAGTGATTTTTTTGATTACTCAAATGGCAAATGTCCCCAATTTTCATTTCAGAAATCTGGTCATCTTAGATAATGCTTACAATGCTATGTAATTTTTCTACACATTTAATTTTGTTTATTCTTTTTATATTCTCTATAAAATGGTTAAGTTTGGGGTAGGGTTTAGGGATCTAAGATTTATCTAAATGGTAAAAAAAAAAAAAAAAATTATACACATTTATGATATTTTATTTTTTTTTTAGCTGTAAAAACAGAAATGTTTACGTAGAATGTAGAACTTCAGAACACGATTTCGTTGGGTATTTTTTGGACATTTTTCAGGTAAATGCGAGATAATGTTATATATAATCATGAATCGATACACTGATTCATAACCTTCAAAGCTTCAGGAAGCAGTGTTTTGAAATCGGCCCATCACTATATAAGTCATTATTTAGTTTTTATTGCGCACAAAAACTATTCTCGTCGCTTCATAAACTGATTGTAGAACCACTGTAGTGAGATGGACTTTGTAACGACATCTTTAGTACCTTTTATGGGTCTTGAGAGAGGAAATGACATTGCTGGCTATGGAGGCCTTTCTGAGCCATCGGATTTCAACAGAAATAACTTAATTTGTGTTCCAAAGATGAACAAAGGTCTTATGAGTGTCGAACGACATGAGGGTGAGTAATTAATGACAGAATTTTCATTTTTGGGTGAACTAACACTTTAAACTGAGAATTCTGTCATTAATTACTCATCCTCATGTTGTTCCAAACCTTCAAGACTTTTGTTCATCTTTGGAACACAAATGAAGATGTTTTTAATGAAATCTGACAGCTTTCTGCCCCACCATTGATGGCTATGTAAATACCACTTTCAAGGCCCAGACAGGTTGTATATCATGTCAGTATCATGTGTTATCTTTTGTTTCAGGAACTGATTTCAAAGCAGCACTTCTCATGTTGCCAGTCTTGTTCAGAGAGAAGCTTGAACACCTCATTGTGCTTGGGGAGGTATGAGCATGTTTCTCTGTCTGTGACTTGAAAGTCTATCATAAATGCATTTTATAATTCTTAAAACATATTTACTGAATAATAATCATCTTACTCCTAATGCAGATTAGTTAAAGGTGCCCTAGAAAGAGTTGAAACTGTATTTTAAATTGTTCCCTGATATCTACATAGATTGTATGTGGCTTATTTAAGGGCCAAAAATGTTCAGATATGGTTTTACAGGTCCATTTACAACCCTAGAAATTGTCCCTAGAATGAAATAGGCTGATATTGCCTTATTTGGAAGGGTCATGAATAGTAATGTGGAGCTCTGCTCTGATTGGCTGTTTAACTGCACAGTCAGTTGCGGCATGACAGTGGAGAGATTAGGCATTGATCCAACCTTATATGTTTGTATGGAGGACCAGGAGTGCCACTTAAAAATAAAAAGAAGAATCAATTAATTAATTTAATAATTCAAACATAAAAATGTATATAAATGAATCACTTTTTATATGGGCAAATTAATAGACATATTTAAAGTTGTTTATTTAATTCCTGTTTTTAAATGTAGTTTAATAAATCAATAAAACAATACATTTTAAAAACATGTCTACATGGTGTCATGGTGTCTTTTTTTAATTCACGTCGCCTGCTAAATATTTTGTATAGTAATCAGAGTAAGAGTTCCAAGGCAGCTGTTCTTTCGTTAGATGCCGAAAAGGCTTTTGATCGTATTGAATGGAGCTATATGTTTTCTGTTTTGGATCGGTTTGGCTTTGGTGAGAATTTTAAACTATTGATAAAAATGCTTTATTCTTCCCCCAAATCTGCAATACTTACTAATTTGGATAGGTCTTCTTTTTTTCCTCTTCAACGTGGTACACGACAGGGCTGTTGTTTAAGCCCACTGCTATTTGATTTATCTTTAGAACCTCTGGCCATCCATCTTCGTAATCATCCTGGGATCAGGGGTATATCATACGGTCGTACTGAGGTTAAGCTGTCCTTATATGCAGACGATCTGCTTTTATATTTGAGTGATCCTTCTTTTGCTTTGCCACTTTTAATGGAATCACTTGAGGCCTTTGGCTCTTTTTCTGGTTATTCTGTTAACTGGGAGAAGAGTGTATTCATGCCCTTGGGTGAAGGGCTGGATGCACACTTTCTGAGGTCATTACCCTTTAGAATAACAGAGGATCACTTTACTTATTTAGGGTTAGTTATTCCCAAAAAATTGAAACATTCTTTTTAGTTTGAATTTCACGGAAGCTATAAATAAGTTAAAAATCTCTATAGATAAATGGAGGGTCCTTCCATTATCTTTAATTGGTCGGGTTAATGCCATTAAAATGGTCTCTCTGCCCCGATTTATCTATCTTTTTCAAAACCTGCCTATATATTTGCCACATTCTTTTTTTAAACAATTAGATTCTGTCATTTTGCCATTCATTTGGGGTTTTAAATCGCATAGAATTTCTAAGGCCCATTTACAGAAGCCGAAAGAGTTAGGTGGTTTAGCACTCCCTGATTTCCGTCATTATTATTGGGCTGCTAATGCAAGAGCTATGATGTTCTGGCGGATTAGCGATCAAGCTGCCGATAATTTGATGGATACAGACCCAAAGTGGCTGTATATTGAGGCTAGGTCAGTTGTTGGATGCTCCCTTGCTGCTATTCTTTTTTCTAATCCTGTATCTTTAAAGAAATTAAAATGTAAGAATTCTGTTGTGCTCAATTCCATCAGATGTTTAAAACAAATGTGCACCTGCCCATTTGTAATAATTCAAAATTTTTGCCCGGCCTGTCGGATAAGGTATTTTCACTGTGGAGAGGCAAAGGACTAACCACTGTCAAGGACTTTTATATAGGTGATAAATTTGCCACCTTTGAACACTTGTATAAAACCTTTGATCTTTCCCAATCACATTTTTTTCGATATTTACAAGTGCGCCACTACATAAAATATTCTTTTACTGAATTTCAGGATTTGCCTCAGGATCATTATATGTACGATCTTTTGTGCCAACCTCCTGTGGGCAAACATTTGGTTACACAATTTGTTTCTTTGTTTGTTTCTCATTCTGCAGTATCTTCTGATCACCTCAAAGTAGCATGGGAAAATGATATCGGAATTAATATCTCAAATGAGACTTGGGAAGAGGGACTGAAACGAATTCATACCTGCTCTATCAATGCCAGATTACAATTTATACAATTTAAAGTATTGCATAGGTTACACTATACCAAAACTAAACTCAATAAAATTTACTCTTCAGTTTCCCCATTATGTGACAGATGTAAGAGCTCAGATGGCACGCATGCTCATACTTTTTGGTCTTGCCCTGAGATTTCTGAGTTTTGGAAGAATATTTTTCAGTGGTATTCAAATGTTTTTGGAGAAAACATCAGTCCAGACTTTGAATTAGCTTTGCTTGGGTGTTCTGATCCTATACTAGCATTAACACATTCCCAGCAATTGTCTCTTATGTTTGGTATGGTGGTAGCTAAAAGGGTGATTTTGATGGAGTGGAAGTCCACGCTACCACCCAGTTTTCATAAATGGTTGGCGGAGATGGTTGCTGCCCTCAAGCTCGAAAAGATTCGCTTTTCCAGGATTGATGCTTCTAAAAAATTTGATAAAATCTGGGGCCCCTTCCTTAGGTATCTGTTTAAGAGTTGAATTTGCCTGTGCATTCATGTAAATGGATAGCTTCACTGATGTATTTCTTCACTCCATGTTTTGTTTGTTTTATGTATGGTTTTGTCTAAGATGTTTATTTTTCATTGTATCTGGTGCCTGTTTATGGGGGGTGGGGGGTGGTTCTCTTTTGTTTGTTTCCTTTTTTTGTGTGTATAATATATTTTTGTAAACATTGAGATTTTCATCTGTTTTATGTTTATATAAAAACTGTTATAAATAAAATTATTAAAAAAAAAAAAAAGTTCTCAAAGAAAAAATGCTGGAAGTTGATTCAAATTCAGAGATGCATATTCTGGATTATGTTAGTCGTTTTCGTGAACGATTGCATTATGCATGCAGTTTTGCACAGAAATCTTTAGCAACTGCTCAGTCTAAAATGAAGAAACGTTATGATGTCAAGTAGGGATGTCCCGATCACGTTTTTTTGCCCTCGAGTCAGAGTCCGAATCATTTGATTTTGAGTATCTACCGATACAGAGTCCCAATCCGATACTTCTATAATACATAAAAAAGAATAAAGAAGAGCGAAAAAACAGATCCAGGATCCAGGAACAGTGCTTTTCAGGTATTTCAGGTATCTAACAGTAATCAAATATAAAATATCACTGCATATTATCTTTACTGTATAAAATAAATAAAGATTAATCATTATTGAAGTTACAAAAACTATTCAGTCAAGAGCAGTGAGTGATTTCTTTGTTATTTGTTGTTTGATTTAACATTAAAAACAGGCGGCAGGAATAGTTTTTTTTCCTTTAAGACATGCACGATCCAGTACATATACTGTTACACATGCGCTGTCTTTCTCGACAAATATACGTTCACTTAAGACATAACCGACTATGTCTGCTAGGATACTCGCCAAGACGGGCATGTTGACATAATTTTTGTATGAATTTGGCCGCTGAAGCGCAAGACTTGAAAGAGAACTCAGTATTTGCGCGCTGACTGAAATAAGCTTGTGCGCGCTTCGGATGAGCGCACACAAATCTTCTCACAGCGCGCGCGATTTCTCTTTCGCATCTTGTTCTTGAAGGTTTAAATCAGCAAGGCTTAAATGAGTTTAGTTTAAACACAGATAGCCACGTGTGCTGTTCAGGTCTCACCTGCGCTCGCGCTATCAACACCCGGGTGATGACGGCGTAAATGACTGGACATTAGAGCAGAAGGCACTCGCAGTTAACAGCTTACAATGTGTGACTGTTTTGTCCACCCTTTCTGATTATCGTTGTTGTAACGTTTTGCGCATCCATCGACTGAAACATACATTATCTGAACTCTGTCTGTTTTCCACGTTGCTATTTTAAACAAACCATATTAACCAATAGATGCGTCGTCATTCGAGATGGACCGCAGTGCAAGTGCGTACCGAACCGTAAGTGGAGAACCGTTCGGTTTGATTTTATACCGAGAACCGTTGCACCCCTAATACATATAATATCCGAGTCCTGATCGGGAGGTAACGTCCGATTCCGATCAAGTCTGAAACCACGTGATCGGGCCCAATTTCCGATCACATGATCGGATCTGGACATCCCTAATGTCAAGTCTGTATATCGTTCTTTTCAACCTGGGGATGAAGTGTTGGTGTTGCTGCCTATTCAGGGCTCTGCCTTGTCTGCACGGTTCTCAGGACCATACGTTGTGTTGAGAAAAATCAGCGAGACTGATTATGTTATTCGAACCCCTGACAGAAAGCGCCAGTTGCGCGTCTGTCATATCAACATGCTCAAGGCTTATCACACCAGAGATAATTCACAGAACAGATCTACTGAGGTGACCATAGGGCCCATGGAATCTTCTGTGGCTCTGACTTGTGAGGTACGATCAAATCTGGAGGATGAGGTTAGTGCAGATGATGACATAATCCTGCGTAATACTTCTCAACAGTGTGCCAAATTGGACAATTCTGAAATTTTTAAAAGTTTGTCGACACATCTCTCTCATTTACCTGAAAATCAGGGACAAGACATTGTTACTGTTATTACTGATTTTCCCTCTTTATTCAGAGATGCAACACGATATTAATGTTGATGGCACATCCCCTATAAAGCAACATTCATATCGGGTTAACGCTGTTAAGAGATCTATTATGAAGCATGAAACTGAATATTTGTTGCAGAATAGGTTAGCTAAACACAGTAGTAGCCCTTGGAGTTCTCCTTGCATTTTAGTGCACAAGCCAGACGGTTCGTTTCGTTTTTGCACCGACTACCGTCATGTAAATGCAGTTACAGTACCTGACTGTTATCCATTACCCAGAATGGAAGACTGCATCGACAATTTGGGCTCAGCCAAATTTGTCACCAAGCTGGACTTATTGAAAGGGTACTGGCAGGTTCTGCTAACATCTCGTGCTTCTGACATCTCTGCTTTCGTAACGCCGGACTGCTTCATGCAATATCACGTGATGGCGTTCGGGTTATGAAATGCACCTGCCACATTTCAAAGATTAATACAAACAGTGTTGGCTGGAGTTTCAAATTGTAATGCTTACTTAGATGACCTTGTACTGTATTCCACTGAGTGGACAGAACATCTGAAACTCATTCGTACAGTGTTTGAACGTTTGGAGAAAGCTTCATTAACTCTCAATCTGTCTAAATGTGCCTTTGGTAAGGCAAGTGTCACTTACCTCGGAAAAGAAGTTGGAGAGGGCCAGGTAAAGCCTATCGAGGCTAAAGTGGCTGCTATTGCAGATTTTCCTGTGCCTACTTCGAGACGGGAGTTGAGACGTTTTCTGGGTATGTCAGGCTACTACCGTAGTTTTTGTAAAAACTTTTCTACGGTAGTTGCCCCTTTGACCAGTTTGCTTAGCCCAGTTATTTCTTTTGTCTGGACAGAGGATTGCCAGAATGCATTTGAGGCCGTAAAAGCTATGCTATCTAGTGCTCCAATCTTGTCTTTTAAACTGGAAGTAGATGCGAGTGCTGTGGGAGCTGGGGCAGTGCTTCTGCAGGAAGATGTTGCAGGAGTCGATCATCCAGTGTGTTACTATTCAAAAAAATGTAATAAACATCAACGAAATTATTCTGTCATTTGAAAAGGAAACATTGGCGTTGTTGCTCGCTTTGCAGTTCTTCGAAGTGTATCTGGGTTCTTCAAATGCATCTATAGTTGTCTACACTGACCACAACCCTCTGGTTTTCCTTACAAGTATGTATAATAAGAATCAATGTTTGATGCGATGGTCATTGGTAGTTCAGGGATATAACCTTGACATCAAGCATAAGAAGGGTTCAGAGAACATGCTAGCTGATGCTCTGTCTAGAGTGTGATTTGATAAATCTGAGATAAACATGATATGTTTATTCTTATGGGGTGGGGTGTTATGTCCCATGTTTGTTTTTTGGGAATGGTATTTTGTTTTTTGTGTTTTCTTTTTCTCTTTGTCTTTACTTTCGTTTCAGCAGGGTGATGCAGGTACCTGAATGGACAAATATTTTGTCAATCATCGTGACGCGTGGTGACGACAACGTGCGGCTTCACCAATGAGGGCGCCTAGTGGATGATTAAAGAGCGCACCTTTGCAAGCAGCGTCAGCTCTCTGGCACGCCGCATTGCTTTGTTGTTTGGCCTTTGACTCGCGTGTTTGTTGCCCTGGCTAGTTTAGCGACACGTGCCACTTTTTGTATTTTTGGTTTTAGTAAGCGTAGAGTATTTAGGGCGTCTTTGACGCTGAAGATTTTTCTTTTGTTTAATATGGGGTTTTCTTTTGTGAATATTGATGGTTGAGTTAGATTAGAAGTTTTGTTTCCTGCTTAGTAAGATTGGTTATTTTTTTGTTTCTTTCTTTGATTTGGCATGGTCTTGTTCTTTTATCTTTTCCCCGTTCTTTTGTGAATTATTTTTGGTTTATTAACGAATGTATATAATTTGTAAATTTATGTAAATATATTTTTGGATCAATGGCTCTCGGTTGCACGATAATAAACAAACACGTTGCTGACTTAACGGTGTGTAATTGTTTTCCAGTGCACGTTCAGTGTTTTAATGTTGCACCCTTGTTTACCCTAGACAATTTAAAAAAGGGTTTGTAACATTCACTTTCTAATCCAGAAAGGGAGGTCATGGAGAAATACATTTCTGATTCTCTGGCAGCTGGGATCATCCGCCCTTCCTCGTCTCCCGCGGGGGCAGGTTTTTTTTTCGTGGGTAAGAAGGATGGGTCTCTGCGGCAGTGCATTGATTACAGAGGACTGAACAACATCACGGTGAAGAATACTTATCCTTTGCCGTTGATGTCTTCTTCCTTTGAGCGGCTGCAAGGCGCATCTATATTCACGAAATTGGACCTGCGCAACGCTTATCATTTGGTCCGCATTAGGGAGGGGGATGAGTGGAAGATGGCTTTTAACACCCCTAGAGGGCACTTTGAATACTTGGTTATGACTTTCGGCCTTTCCAACTCGCCAGCCGTCTTCCAAGCACTTGTCAATGACGTGTTGAGAGATGTGGTCGATCAGTTCATATATGTCTACCTGGACGACATATTGATATTTTCTTCTTCTCTCCAGGAACATGTGCAACACGTCAGGCAAGTGCTCCAGAGGCTGTTAGAGAATGGGCTTTTTGTCAAGGCGGAGAAGTGCGTTTTTCATGCACAGTCTGTTCCATTTTTGGGGTACATCGTGTCGTCCGAGGGGGTGCGCATGGATCCTGACAAGGTTAAGGCTGTGGTGGATTGGCCAATTCCAGATTCCCGCAAGGCCCTGCAGAGGTTTTTGGGATTCGCCAATTTTTACCGGCGTTTTATTCGCAATTTCAGCCAACTAGCCGCTCCTCTGACTGCCTTGACCTCCCCCGCAACGGCGTTCAGGTGGTCGGATGCAGCTGAGGCTGCATTCGCCAAACTCAAAAGCCGCTTCGTTTCGGCTCCCATTCTTGTCGCCCCTGATCCTTCACATCAGTTTGTGGTGGAGGTTGATGCATCAGAGGTGGGGGTAGGGGCAGTTCTATCCCAGCGCTCCGCAGCGGACGATAAGATGCATCCTTGCACGTTTTTTTCACAACGTAATTTCAACATTGGTAACAGGGAGCTGTAGGCGGTCAAATTAGCTTTGGAAGAGTGGCGTCACTGGTTGGAGGGTTAGGGGGTACCTTTCATCGTCTGGACTGTTCATAAGAACCTTGAGTATATCAGATCCACTAAATGACTTAACTGTAGGCAGGCTCGGTGGGCTTTGTTTTTCGGTCGTTTTGATTTTTCTTTATCTTACTGTCCCGGGTCCAAAAACATCAAGCCTGATGCATTATCTCGTGTTTTTGATCGTTCCGAGCGCCGTCCACTCCCGAGTGTATTCTACCTGAGAGACTCATTGTCTCTTCACTCACATGGGAGGTCGAGTCGAAGGTCCGCATGGCCTTAGAAGGGGTAACGCCTCCGCCCGGGTGCCCACCGAGTCGGTTATTTGTGCCAGAGGGGTTACGTTCAGACGTTATCCGATGGGGCCACGATTCCAATCTGGCTTGTCATCCAGGGGTTAGTCGTACCAATTTTTTGGTTAAATAACAATTTTGGTGGCCCTGTATGGCTCGCGATGTTCACAATTTTGGTTTGGCTTGCTCTGTCTGCGCTCGTGGTAAGACTTCCAATCGTCCCCCTGAAGGACTCCTTCAACCGCTGTCTGTCCCTTCGAGACCCTGGTCCCACATAGCGCTAGATTTTGTCACAGGCCTCCCTCCTTCACAGGGCAATACAGTGATTTTGACCGTAGTGGACCGGTTCTCGAAGGCGGCACATTTCATCCCCTTGCCCAAATTACCTACTGCCAAGGAGACAGCTGTTACTGTCATTAATCACGTCTTCCGTATCCATGGCCTCCCGGTAGATGTGGTTTCTGACAGGGGATCCCAGTTTACCTCCAAATTCTGGAAGGAGTTTTGTCATTTACTAGGGGCGACTGTTAGTTTGTCATCTGGGTTCCATCCCCAGACGAACGGGCAAGCTGAGAGAGCCAACCAGGATTTGGAGAGAATGTTGCGTTGTCGGGTTGCTCAGAATCCTTCCTCCTGGAGTCAGCAGCTTCCTCGGGTGAAGTACGCGCACAACTCGTTACCAGTGTCGGCTACGGGCCTGTCGCCTTTTCAGTGTAGTCTAGGTTACCAGCCACCTGTTTTTCCCAGTCTGGAATCCGAAGTCGCGGTCCCCTCCGCTCATGCCTTCGTCCAGAGGTGGAGAAGAGCCCGAGAGACTCTTCTTCAGGTGGGAGCACGCACCAAGGCCCAGGCCGATCGCCACTGGCTGAAGCCTCCCGTATACGTCGTTGGTCAAAAAGTGTGGCTTTCATCCAAGAACATTCCGCTCCGCTCCGTGAGTAACAAGTTAGCACCCAAATTCATTGGCCCGTTTACGGTCACCAAAATTCTTAGCCCGGTGACTGTCCGCCTCAAATTGCCTTCAGCGTACTGCAGCCGTGTCTTGTTCTGTGTGTGCTTTATCTTGTGCGTGTCTACATGGTGTCTTTGTCAGTTCATTGCAGGCTGTCCCAATGTCGAGTTTCTGTGATAACTTCCTGATATCCTGGAGTTCTGGACTTTCGTCTTGTGCCTGCATTTGGGTTGGATTATTCCCTGGTTTCTGATACCCGTTGCAGCCCTGCGTCACCCTGTTCATCTGCTTCAGCATGCCACCACTTCAGCACATCTCTGTCACTACAACAACTGCCCATTTGGAGTGAAGTTATTGTACAGCGTATTCTGTCAATAAATACTGTTTTACTTGCACTTGGATCCTCTCTCTGTGTTCATTCCTGACATAGCCAGAGCAAGCTGAATGATGCTGTAAGAACGCTGCTGTTTTCCGTCTCCAGAATCACCAGACTTCCTCTGGAGTTCGTTCTCCTGAGTCGCACTTGGCAAGTCATAGGCTGGCATATGCAAATGCTAGGGGCGTACATCCCGGCGGTTGCATCACAGTCAGTGTTATGTTGAGATTCGCCTATTTTTCCATGGTGTTTTTCACGCACAAAATTTACATATGAAGGAGGAAGCAATGGTGTTTGAGACTCACGGTATTTGATTTCCATGTACTGAACTCTTGTTATTCAACTGTGCCAAGGTTAATTCCATTTTTCATTCTAGGGCACCTTTAATAAAATTAGACTGATATAAAATCTTATTTGTGCTTTTGTCTTTTAGAGTGACCCATCTTCACCATATCCAACTGTTGGAAGCCACTGACTGGAAAACTGATGACAGCAGTGACTCATCTTGTAAGCACAGAGTTGATGGGATAGAAATCTGCCAGGCAAGCGGTGTGGACCACCTCACTTGAAGAACACTCTGGTGTTTCTTCAGCGGTATGTTTTGAAACTTACTGTGGATGGTGACAAGCCTCTACCTACTCCGGTTACCAGAGTAATCAACCTTTTACAATAACATCTGCAAAAATGCAGTACATTCTTAACATGGACACAGATTGGTTATTGTGTGGCAAGCTGTTAATACCTGAATCCTTTTCTTGTCATTATTATTCATACTGTGTGAAATACGTAAATGAATGGACTGTCCTTTCACCAGGTAAGGAGGTTGATTACCAGGCACTAGATACCTACAGTGTTGATGACAAATTATTTATTAGCAGTTGGTATTCTTGTTGAAAATGCCCTTTGCTATTAACTTCAATGTGCAGTACATGAAATAGCCTAGTAATTAGCTGTATATCAGTTCTTGTATTTTTCTTATTTGATTTGTAAGGATTCTACAGTAAAGACAAATTTCTTGTATTCCTGTTAATTTTATTGAAAAGGGTTGGTGTTTTTAAACTGTTTTATACCTCTGTTTATATTTAAGTAATGTCTGATGAGATTTTATGTGCTATGAACTTGTCTATTCTTGCACCTGCTGTTGTGGTATGATGCAATACATTTCAAGTAATTCTCTTTGTAATAGAAAGTTTATAAATAAAATTGCATCTGTAAAATCTGCATGTCTGTAAGCCAGTTTAAGATATTTTTTTCACCCACATAGGATCAAAACTGCTTTCAATGGGCTATACCCTGGGAATCCTTTTAATAAGGTACAATTTTGTGTTCTTTTCAGAATGCACAATTGTACCTTGGGGTTCAAAATTGTTCCATAAATGGTATAAAGTTATAAGGTACAATTTTGTACCTTGCTTTAAAGGTACAAAACTGTACCTCTGAGGGTACCACCCCAGTGACGGCCACTTGTACCCTAAAAGGTACAGTTTTGTACTTTTTTTTTTTTTGACAGTGTGAAATTCAATCTACTTTTTAGCTACAAAAAATAGAGGTATTGGGCAACACTGTCTATATCTACCAGAAATAGTAGACCATCCGGGGACTTTTGACATACTCTTTTCAACATACTATGCTTTGGGACACACTTATTTTAATCTCACATACTATTTAGGATGGATAGTATAGACATTGGGACGCAGGGACAATTTGGGTATCTCACATATTCTGAATGTCTTCGACAGAATTCAAATGAGCCATTTTAATCTAGGTTAATCTAGATTAATTCCAAAATTAATCTAGATTAAAAAAAAATAATCTATGCCCACCACTAGTATGTATTATCTTCAAAAGTGTCTATCTGCATGTTATAGCCATGGTTAGCGATCTCTGGAAGCCACTGTTAGTTCCTGGAATGTCACATGGTATACCTGTTCTTCATCACAAGTCATTTGTGGACTAAATGTGCACAGAGTTCCCTCCGGCTGCAAGTATGAATTGAAAACACAGTACATCACAGTATCCAGCTCTCATAGTTATGACAATAAATATTGAATAAATATTACTCCTCTGTATAATAAAATTGACATAAACATATGAGAATCCATCCATATTTCTCCAAATGTGCATGCTTTTAAGCTAAAAGCCCTGATAAATGTTGTTTTGTCAAAGGTAACGACTTTGACAAAAGTTAGATTACAGTCACTATAAGATTTTAAGAGTAAAAAACAGTAAAAAACAGAGGTCAAAATGTGAAGCCTGAGTCTTAAATTTTTTTAATGATGTATAGTTTGTCAACTGCACATTAACATTTAGGCTATATAATATAACAAATATAGTAGCCTATATGAAGTGCCCTAGAGGTAGGAATGTTCAGACGCTTTGCATCACAGAAATACATTATATTTTAAAGTATATTAAAATAGAAAACCATTATTTTTAATTGTAACAATATTTCACAGTATTACTGTTTTTGAGACTTCTTTTAAAAGCATGAGACTTCTTTTAAAAACATTGTAATAGTAATGCGTCCAATCTTTTGACTGGTACTGTAATTTAAAATTCAGGCCAATACAAAATTTTCTTCACATGATGTGCAATAATACATGCATGCATGAGATCACAAAATGCATGAGATTTTTTTTTTGTCAAGAGTGGACTTTATATTAATGTTAATACAATAGATGATATGATCCTGTTATCAGCATGATCACAGAGGGTTTTTTCACATAGCCTACCTGACTGAAAGGGCTCATAATGTGGGTCATTATGCAGGTCATTATGCGGGTCTTTGTCTTCTCAGGTGTGAATCACAGCATTATTCATGAAGATTCACGCCTCCACGCATACTGTGTTTCTTGACAAAAAGTGTCTTACAAAATTTAAATCAATATATTGTTTTATATGTAAGATTAGGCAGGATAATTTTTACATCATTTTGAAGCAAAAATTCTAGTCTACAACCTCCAATAACCAGAAGTCTTGTGAACACATATTTTGTATTTATTTTGTGGTGGTATTTATGTAAGGTCACTTGCTGGTGTTTGTAAAGCGTTTTGAGCTGAAGACTTAAACATCATGAATGATAATGATTGCATTATACTATTAATTTCTGCTCAAAATCATACACATTATAGGCTTATTGTAAGCCATTTAATGGCTAATTTACACGCCAAACTGCAACAAACAGTTGTTGCAGACTGTCGTGTTCCCACAGTACCATTACCCCATGCCCTGAACTGGTATCTAGCAAAAAGCATTATAAAACGTTTTTATGACTGCACAAGAAAAAAAATATTCTGCTTAAACTTTGTTTACAGGACAGTGAAGTTGTCAGACAGGCAGATGTTAATAATAATAATTCCTTTAATTTATATAGCGCTTTTCTGGGTACTCAAAGCGCTTTACATATTGAAGAGTGAATCTCCTCAACCACCACCAATGTGCAGCATTCACCTGAATGATGCGACGGCAGCCATATTGCGCCAGAATGCCCACCACACACCAGCTTATTGGTGGAGAGGAGATAGAGTGATTAAATCAGTATATGGGGATGATTATTCTGTCCATGGTGATGGACTGAAGCCAATGGGTAAATTTGGCCAGGATGTTGGGGTTACACCCCTACTCTTTTCGAAGGACATCCTGGGATTTTTAATGACCACAGAGAGTCAGGACCTCGGTTTAACATCTCATCCGTGCTGGTGAGACGATGGTGCTTTTTGACAGTATAGTGTCCCCATCACTATACTGAGGCGTTAGGACCCACACAGACCACAGGGTGAGCACCCCTTGCTGGTCTCACTAACAACTCTTCCAGCAGCAACCTAGTTTTTACCAGGTGGTCTCCCATCAAAGTACTAACCAGGCTCAGCCCTGCTTAGCTTCTGTGGGCAACCAGTCTTGGGCTACAGGGTGATATGGTTTCTGGCTAACTTGTTGTCTTTGTTGTCCCATTCAGGATAATGCCAGCTTTTTTGGATATTTTTTATTTTGTTAAGTTTATGAGAAAAGAAATTCCTGTCATGTATATGTATTTGTGAGTACATAGTTTTGTTGAAATTACTTCAAAAATTTGTACACATTTCCTGATTCAGCCTCCATAGACAGCACACTGTTCAGCAGAGGTCCACCATCCAAACTTAGCAAACCCACAAAAATATTGCCTGTTAATTTTTACTTTCTGCCTCACCAATATGAGCGAACGCCTAAAGCTAAGTTTACACTACAGGACTTTAAACTTTGGCAGATCACTGTGCGATTCAGACTACATGACTTGCTGTTGAGTCTTGAAGTCTTTGTGGTGTTCACACTATGTGACACTACATAAATCATCCGCAACAGCAGTGTTAATTTCGTTAACAAAAACTATGACGAAAAATGTTCGTTGACTACCTTTTTTTCCATGACTAAGACGAGACGATGAGAGACGACACCAATTTCATTTAACGATAACATGACTAAAACTACACGTGCAACGAAAAAAGACAAGACTGAAATGTGGCTAAAGACTAAACATTTTACCAAAATCACTCTTTTGAAATCACTTTTTGTTTTTGTCGAATAAAGGAGACAAAACATTACAGACTGTCTTTACGAACATGCTTACGCCGGAATGAGAGTATAGTTCCTAGCCATATTGGCCTAGAAAATCGCAACTTTTAATTTTCCGTCGGTCTTAGTACACAATGTAACTACAGAGGAGTTAAGTTTTAAATAAGAAAAATATCGAAACTCTTTGGTCAATTTTTTTGAGTGAGATGCTAACGGTCTAATCAGATTCAATGAACTATGCTAAGCTATGCTAAAAGTGGTACCGCCAGACCCGGAGATTGGCTGAATGGATTCGAAAACAGTAATACTCAACTGTTTAACTCTAGGAGAGTTGGAAAATGAGCCTATTTTCAAAAAAAGTGGAGTGTTCCTTTAAGCTAACATTGGCTTGCTGACCTGTGGAGGTGGGACCGCCACACAGGGTGAAAAAAGGCACTGTCAGTGTGACCGCCTTCTCTTGCTCCTGTGACTGACTCAAGACACCACCTGCTGGGTGGCCTGTTGGTCCAGGCCGGCAGACCTAAACCTGCACTCCAGCCATGTGCTTACCTAGAAGAGAGAGAACTCATTCCTTATTACAAGAGTCCAACTAACCATGCAACTTCGTCATAGTTTCTTCGTTCAACGCAGAAGAAATCGATTGCAACTTCAACACCATCGATTCACGGAACCACAAAGAACCTGTTCAGAACAACAGACTGCTCCTACTGCGAGACATGCAAGTACCAAATTTTTTAGCTAAACAGGGTTTTAGGTTAAGCAGTAGAATCCTCTTAACTAGGTGTTTTGAAATCAGAGAATGGTGGTTCTTTTCGTGGTTTAATTACCCTTTTCCAGAGCCTCCTTCCCTATTTCCAGCTTCATTCTGCCATTTTTCATTTTTCCCCATGTGTGTGTTTGTGATTTAGTTAATAAAACTTGTGCACAATACATATTTGATACTGACTCCCTGCCTGCAAATAAATGTCACTAAAATAACCTCGATCTTGTTACACGCTGTAAGCACTGTAAATGCTAAGAAAGAATTATTTGTCTGTGGCCATGAAAAATACCCTTTTCTTAGAACTAATTGATAATCAATACTGAGTGTTCATAGGTTAAACTGATTTATTGTAATGTTTAACTAATTCAAATATTTACTAACAAGTTATGAATAATTTTTAACATTTCCCCGTTGAGCTAATTCGTTACACCATAGTGAATATGCAGGTAATTTCTGAAACTGTTGTATTTTGTAAACATTTTACTACATACAGAACACTACAGTTGCATTCCAGAATGAGTTTGCAAATGACGTTTCAGGTCTCTTCGATATGTGAAACTCTTCTCACACCGAGTACATGTGTAAGGTTTCTCTCCAGTGTGATTTCTCATGTGTACATAAAGGTTTCCTTTATGATTGAAACTCTTTCCACACTGATAGCAGGCGAATGGCTTCTCTCCAGTGTGAGTCATTACATGATTCTTAAGGTGATTCCCGCTTATGCAACTCCTTCCACAATGATGACACACGAAAAGTTTTTCTTTCGAGTGAATCTTCATGTGCTGATTGAGGTTTCCTTTATGTGAAAAACTCTTTCCACACTGTTTGCAGGTGTAAGGCTTCTCTTCAGTGTGAATTCTCACATGGATAATAAGGTTTGCTTTACGTGCAAAACTCTGTTCACACTGTTTGCAGGTGAAAGGCTTCTCTCCAGTGTGAACTCTCATGTGGATATTAAGGTTTCCTTTACGTGCAAAACTGTGTCCACACTGTTGACAGGTGAAAGGCTTCTCTCCAGTGTGAATCCTCATGTGGACTTTAAGGTTTTGTTTTTGAGTGAAACTTTGTCCACACTCTTGGCAGATATAAGGGTTCTCTCCAGTGTGAATCCTCATGTGGACTTTAAGGTTTTGTTTATGAGCAAAACTCTGTCCACACTGTTGGCAGGTAAAACAACTGTCAGATATGGTTTTCTGAGTTCTTTTTTGAGAGGAATTTTTTTTAGTCTGTGTGGATTTTTCTCCTGTCATGAAATCACAATCTTTCGCTTCCATTTCATTCAGTTCTTGACTCTCTTCTTTCAGTGCCATCAGGTCTAAAGCGAAAGAAGACAAACACAAAATTAACAGTGGTTCAATGGCATAAAGCAACGGACATCAAAAGACTGCATTAAAACAAGAAAGCCAACAACACGTATGCGAAGTAAAATAATTTGTGAAAGACTTTGATGAGGATGAGGGAGTGATGTTCTCTAAAGCCTGTTAACACACTGTCGAAAGCACTGGAGCATCTCAAATCTGCTCGCCACAAGAACCGAAAGAGGAGTGTCTTGGTAAGTTTTATTTAAAATGCTATTTATGTTGTAAAAAATTATGAAAAGCATCATTATCTAATATACAACCTAAATTTATCAACATGAGAACGTCTCAGGTTACGCATGTAACCATGGTTCCCTGAGAACAGGGAACGAGACTCTGCGCTAGACTGCGCTATGGGGGAACTGTCACTTGTGACAGGTGTTCGAAATGCCAAGAATCACACAACTCCAATCCTATTGGCCGGCGACAGCCTATGAAGTTGAACGGCACGAACCGTGACGTATAAAGGGAACGCCTGAGGAAGCAGTCAACACCTTCTCGTCTTTGAGGGACTGTTCAGCAGGCATCCTGAAGCATGGCAGGGAAGCGCAGAGTCTCGTTCCCTGTTCTCAGGGAACCACGGTTACATGCGTAACCTAAAACGTTCCCTTTCGAAAGGGAACTTCAACTCTGCGCTAGACTGCGCTATGGGGAACGATATACCCACGCCGCCATGCTGGAGGAGAGTGCATGCCCAAAAAGTCTGGACAAACGTCCGGCAGTTCCAGGGAAAAACCGGGAGCAACTCTCCAAGGCTGTCAGTGACAGCATTCCCTACAGCCAACTGCCCAAGCTGAGCCTAAAAGAGGCCTTTCGTAAAAGGCCTGCCAAGGCTGCTCAAGGCATCTGGGACCAACAACCCGTAGGAAGTGGTCACTTAAAGGGAATGTGGCCAGGGAACCAGAAGGAATCCCGGCCAGTCACTAGGGGGATAAATTCACCTCTGATGCCACCAAGGAGGCCGTACTAATTTAGCGAAAGCCAAACATAGTCTGGGCCAACCTTGTCTGACATACAGAATCTCCAATGTGCAAACTCCAAAAGAGGAGAGCAGGTAAGAGCGACTGTGAAAGGGCAGTGAGCAACTCAAACCCACACGCAGAGATGGGCATCCTGGAGAGCGGAACTCAGCTGAGCGCTATAAACCCTCGTACTGAGGGGAGTAATACCACTCATCCTAGGATCTACTCAGCTTCTGATAAAGCGCTGAGGAGGCTGTGCCCTGGTACAGGGGAGCACAAACCAGCCTGGGGCCAGCCTGAATGGGAGACTTCACAGAAGTCTACAACCAATGACCAGCTTAGGGAGCTAAGCACAATTACGCAGTTAACCCAGAGGGAAGTACGAAGCTCAACCTAACAGACAGACTGTACTGTAGGCACATAACCATGGATTCGGAACAAAAGGGGCCTACAACATAGCTAAGAGTTCTTACAATTAACTAATATCACAACATGAACCCAACACACAGGGTGGTATTCAGGATGGCCCATAAGGCCAAAGAACTGAAAACATAGCATGCTAAGCGCATGACCAACCAAGTAATTAGGTAGCTGTGAGTGCCCACAAAACAGCCCATCCAACACAGTCCGACGAGCAGTGTACTCGGTAAAAGCACCCTTCTACTCTTTAAGCAAGAGGAGTACAATGTACGCCATCACGTGCTAAAGAAGGCCCCATGGGCCTATAACCTCAGCAGACAGGTGGCATCAGCTCGTGGCAGTGGCATCAGCTCGTGGCAGTGTTATCAAGCTCCAGGCAGAACAAACCGACTACAGAGGAGGTTAATGAGTCAGCCGGAGCCCTGGCCAGCCAGCGACATAAAATTCCTTTTACTGTCTTCAAAAACAATGTAAAAGAAGCGCAAAAGGTACATGCCAGCATGTTCCCAAAGGAGGCCCAGAGGGCCTACCTGTTACACGTGGCGTCAGCTAGCGGCCATTTAGAGATGGGCATCCCGGAGAGCAGAACTCAGCTAAGCGCTATAAACCCTCGTATTGAGGGGAGCATAATCCGCTCATCCTAGGATCTACTCAGTGGCTGATAAAGCACTGAGGAGGCTGTGCGCTAGAAAAACCCCGGTAAAGGGAGCACAAACCAGCCTAAGGGCCAGTCTCAGCGGGAAACTTCATAGAAGTCTACAACCAATGACCAGCTTAGGGAGCTAAGCACAATTACGCGGTCAACCCAGAGGGAAGTACGAAGCTCAACCAAACAGACAGACCGTACTGTAGGCACATAACCATGGAGGCCGAACAAAAGGGGCTTACAACATAGCTACGAGTTCTACAATGAACATCACAACACGAACCCAACACACCAGGTGGTATTCAGGATGGCCCATAAGGCCAAAGAACTGAAAACAAAGCATGCTGAGCGCATGACCAACCAAGTAATTAGGTAGCTGTGAGCGCCCACAAGACAGCCCATCCAACACAATCCGACGAGCAGTGTACTCGGTAAAAGCACCCTTTCACTCTTTAAGCAAGAGGAGTACAACGTACGCCAACACTCGCTAAAGAAGGCCCCGTGGGCCTATAACCTATAACCTTTGTAACCGACTACAAAGGAAGATCATTAGCCAGCCTGAGCCCTGGCCAGCCAGCGACATAAGACCTTTTACTGTAAAGTAAATAAAAACTGACAGGGAAAAAGCCAGCATACTTACAAAGGAGGCCCTTAAAGCCTACCCGTCACATGCGGCGTCAGCTAGCGGCCACTAAAGTTCTAGAAGCAAAATAGAACCGAGTAACAGACAGGGTAGCTATTTAGCTCGACTAGAGCTAAAGGAAACGAAGGTCAAGGCAGCAAATACATAAAACCAGACCAAAAGTTGGTTTTAGTACAAGAGCTCACCTCGAGAGGCAAGCCACTTCAGGGATGTACTCAGTAAAAGCACCTTTTACTCTCTAAGCGAGAGGAGTACAAAGCCAAACTCCAGCATGACACATAGGAGGCCTGCGAAGGCCTACAACCCGTATACACGTGGCGTCAGCTAGTGGCATCATGACCCATCCATGGTGATGAGTCACATAGAAACTCACACAAAGCTGTGCCAACATGCAGACAGAAAGGTGGCCCTGACGGGGGCCTACAACCTCTATGAACACATGGCATCAACCAGTGGTAGTTTCATGAGTACGGCCAGCCCGCAGGCCAAGTACTTGAGAAACCCTCAGGTGTGAGAAGTACACACCGAACCCTCAGGTATGAGAAGTACACACCGAAGGTGGCGAGAGTCAAAACATGACTTAACCATGGAATGAGTCTAGACATAACCAGCCCAGCTGGGGCAACACAGAGGGTACAAAAGGAGGCCTGGCCAGGCCTACTACTTTTACCACCATGCGGTGCCAGCCAGCGGACATAACATTCCAACAGGCAATGTACCTCGGTACACATATAAATGCTATCACGGACTAAGGGAGGCCGAACAGGCCTATTACCCCAGACAACGTGAGCAAAAGCCTGAGGCAGTGCTAAAATTTCATGAGCAAACTCATGATTGTAACCAACAGCGCCCAAAAACAAGCTGTGATAAGAGAGAGGCTACAATAAAGAGCCAACAATCTAACAGCAAATGCAAAACAGCTGCTGTGGTCATGATGGACTGGGAGCTAACAGAGATCATACTATTCCTAACCAGAATAAGACTGTCTACACTCAACCTGAGTGTGCAATCCAACAGGTGATGCACACAGTGAAACACACACCTAACCGGGGAGTACAACAAAACACCACGTTCAAAGATAGAGGCTAATCACAGCCTGCTATCACAGAAACAGGCGTTAACCTGTGGCAGCACATGAGTAAGCTCACATTTATATGTAGGGCTTAAGCTTAGAACCCAAAGTAAACATGAATGCTTTGTAATACATGCCATCCAGACAGGATAAATGTTTCACAGAACAGAACTGGAATCTGTAACGAACCCTAGAGAACGAAAGCTAGAATATTTAGCATTGTAATCTGAAACTTGAATATAATTCAAGGGGCTCATGTGAATAATAATAATAATTCAAGGGGCTCATTATAAGCATGACAAAAGTTCTAAAAAGTGGGGCCTAGCAGCACTGCATAACTCATCTTCTCAAAGATAAGGGCCTACCACCTGGGAAAAACAGCACCAGGAAGGCTAATAACAGCCTATAACCTTAGCTGTTAACCTCAGCCATAGCACCTACATTTTCACATCGAAGGGGAAAAGGGCATACGGCCCGCAACTCCCTCAGGAGGAGGCCACAACTAGGAACTATACAACCTCACAGGGATAGTAATAATAAGGGTGATGTAACAAACAAACACCTAAACCTAGCTCTAGCCTAGCCGCTAGCTAAGGCCTACTGGGCCAAGCAAAGCTTGGGCTTCATTTTGAAACCTTCAAATATGAGGAGAAAATGAAGCACTGCAAGCAAACAATGTCAGGCGTCCTGTACACAAATAACTGAAGCGATGAGTGTTAACTCAAACCAAATTTAAGTATTAGCTGAGAAGCTACTCTAATATAGGAGGCTACAAAATAGTGGCCATAAAGCGGCCTGCTTATTTTGAAAATTAGCCAACCTAATGCTACAGTTATTTTGCCCAAAAGAACCCCTTCTAACTTTACTGACTACATGCCCAGGAAAGCTATACAGGAAAAACAAGGTCTACACTTTTTATAAGCAAAAATATAGACCCAGCTTACCTTCCTGCGGCTCGCAGAATGAAGATTTTCCCTCCTTATTAATGCATGAAGAAGGATCAAATCAAAAGTTCTTTTAAGCCTAAAAGCACTTTCACTATCATGCCAGAAGGCGGCCTTTAGAAAAAATATTATCAAAAGACCAGCCGACAGCCTAACTGTAAAAGAAGCGTCTGAGCATATATATATGGGAGGTGAAAGAAGAAGAAGAGAGGCTAGATATAAATCGCCCTTTAAATAGCTGGGGGATCGATTATAAACGCAACGGTGTTTACAATTGATCACCCATCTCACTCTCGCTTCTTCCTCCTCCCGTCTGTCTGGCTCAGATCCAAATCTGAATGGCCAGGGGGTTTTCCATGCCCTCCCGATCTCAAATGCAGAGATCAGGAGAGAATGGAAAGTCTATGGGAGCCGCAACATTCATGGACAGAAAGGAACCGTTCGTCAAGCCGTCGCGCGTGCGGCCCCTTTCTTAACGTGCTCACACAGCAGCTGCAGCCCGCTGAAAAGCATGTCCCAAAAACACAGCAGCTCACATACCCAGCGGCCAGAGGAGCGCTCGCTATCGGACGCGGTGACATCAAACGCGGACGTCACCATCATCCAACTCACAACCTCGTCAGCCCCGGGGGAGCCGAGAGAAATATAATTCTTCTCAGACTTCCCAACGAGCTCACCTGCGAGCCCTATACTTGCAGCCACCGTATTGCCTCAGCACACACGGGGCTACAAAAACCAGGCACAGATGCAGACACCTCCTCCCTCAGGAAGAGTGTCAAACGAGAACGGAGCATCGCAACAGGAGAGACGCTCACAGTGAACAGACAAACACACATAGACGCCGCCCTCAAGCATCGTCTATGCGTTCGCTCCTCTCCAGACAGAAAAACACCAGAAATGTGTACATCAAGTGTCAAACTCCTGGGACATGGATGAACACATCCTCCTGGCCGTTTGCAGATATAAAAGGAGTAATTTCCTACCGGAGTTGGTGAAACAATGGCACGAACAAAACAGTCCCGAAAAGACAAGAAGATGTTGACTGCTTCCTCAGGCGCTCCCTTTATACGTCACGGTTCGCACCATACAACGTTATAGTCTGTCACCGGCCAATAGGATTGAAGTTGTGTGATTCTTGGCATTTCGAACACCTGTCACGAGTGACGGTTCCCCATAGCGCAGTCTAGCGTAGAGTTGAAGTTCCCTACAGTGCTGGGTAGCCCGGGTGAAAAAAAAAGTACATTTCTATAAAATGTACTTAAAGTGCTCTATTTTCGTGCACTAATTTTGTACTTAAGTACTAAAGAAGAATTTTTAGTATATTAAGATCATCTTAAGAACATCTAAGCATACTTAACTGTGCTATTTTGAGACACCATTAAATATGAACTTAAATGTGCTTTTAATATACTATCTCTGTATTTAAAAAATAAATTTAGTTACCACTTGTAGCACACTATGGGTTCAAATGTACTGTAAGTAGTATCTAAATACATTTTTTTTTAAATACAGAGATAGTATATTAAAAGCACATTTAAGTTCATAAACAACTTCACAACTAATGACACAATGCACTGAAATTCTATTTTTTCTTAAAATATTTTTTATAGTCAAATAAATTGCAAAGTTAAAGACTTAAAAACACAATAAAAAGTCTTAAATAAAGTTTTCCCAATAAAAGGCCTTAAAAAGTATTAAAGTATTGAGCACATGCGATCGCACAATTCTCCTGTCTTTTAAACTTTTAGCAAAATCACACCGGAACATTCAAATCTGCGTTTGAGCTGCTCTGACCCAGAGAAAGATGAAACAGCTTCACAAACAGTCTTGTCAACCACACAGTAGTTATTTCTGTTACAAATATTCATTTTATCATAGAAGAACGGGGATAAAAGTGTATAGTTTGGATATATTACTATTGTCTACATTAGTGATCAAAATAGAGTAAATCACCTTTTGAAGGCAGTGTTAATTTCGTTGACGAATAATTTTCGTCATAATTTTCGTCAACGACATTTTTTCACGGACGAAAACGAGACGATGACTAAATAAAAATGCGTTTTGAATGACTAAAACTATGACTAAAATCTACTCTAATTTTCGTCAACGAATAAAAACGAGACGAAAATGAAAGAGGGGGACGATTTGGGAAGATATCCAGTCAGAACTGCTGTCCTGTGTGGAAGATGCGCACATTTGAATTGTAATGTGCTGATCTAACCGCGGGAAACGCGGCGCTGTTGCGCGCTCTACAGGCTCGTGCAGCAGCACATCTGACTGCTGCGCAATTAATGAATAGCACACATTTATGCCAAGCGATTGCTTATAAGCTAATGTTGATGAATTATGACAATGTTTACTACACGATGTTTATATGGTAGCATGTTTTAGACGGTTGTAAGAATGCATATTTTATCTCCCTCATGAGCAGCCTGCTACAGTGCAGACTGCAGACATTTCAGAATAAGAGTCACGGTGTATTTCGGGATGGTTTATAATTATTATTTTTTCCTGGACATTATTGTTATTTTGTTTAAACAATAAACTGTATTTAATTTAATTTCTGTTTAATTCATAGTAAACTACTGTATCTTCTGTCACAGGAAGGAAAGACTAAGAACATTATTTGACACATTATTCAATATATTTTACAAGTATAAGGGTTATTATTGCTAACTAAACCTAAAACCAAAGAAATCTTCATTACTTGAAATAAACATTAACTGAAATAAAAGATAAATATGTAAAAATGTAAACTTATAAAAATGTAAACTTAATAGTTTCTAAGCTTTAGCTTAACCTGAGGTATTAAAATAAACAAAAAATAAAAAGTTATAGACATTTAAAAGCAAAAACTAAAAGACATAAACACAAAAAATTACTAAAACTTTTAACTAAAATTACAATAAAAGCAGGAAAAACTAAAAATCAAATCTAATAAAATTTTTGAAATGAAATCTATAATAGTAGCCTACCTCAATGATAAGTGTGTCAATCCCTGAAGAGTACTGAATTTTGCTCTTTCACATGTTTTTGCACTTGAACGGTCAAAACCCGTCCGCTTTGGTGAGCAAAGTACAGTTGGGTGAACATAAACAGTTTGGGGAATATCAGATGTACCTATATCAGTGTATTGGATCTGTGGAAGCATTTTATTGGAAATGCTTAATGCTTACAATTTAACTAAATTAGATTTTAGTCGACTAATTCTACTGTAGATTTAGTCGACTAATTCTACTGTAGATTTAGTCGACTAAAATCTTATGATATTTAGTCGACTAAAACTAGACTAAAACTAAAACAATTTCCGATGACTAAAATATGACTAAAACTAAATCAAAATTTGCTGTCAAAATTAACACTGTTTGAAGGTAACAATTGTATCAATTACATCGTTATGCGACAAGAGACAAGAGTTTAAAATGTACTTTGCATTGAATCATTCATTCAAGAGATTTGTTTAAAAAAAAAGCCAATTCCAGTTATGAAACAATAAAGTACTTATAAGTCGTTGAATTATTTATTCAAAGCATGTTTTAATAATTCATTCTAAAGCAATTAACATTTTGTCAAAACCTCTAGTAAATTATGTTGTTTTGTTTAGGCCTAATAGTCTGTTCAGAATTGTGGGAGAATCGTGATCTCTGTTTGAAACCAAAAAAAAAAAAAAAAAAAAATGGTGATTCTTAATTTATCCAGAATCGTGCAGGTCTAATATATCAAGTAAATTATTTGGTCAAAGGGGTTCGGATGACAAAAAAAGTTTGAAAACCCCTGCTCTAGACCTTTATTTCTTTGTGTTACCTGTTGTTTTCTTATAAGCCATTTAGCTACTTCTTAATTAATAAATAAATAAACACACAGGCTCATGGTAGCAACTGTATTTATGTTAACTTCCCTGACCCTCGACCAGGGTCGTAACATATGTCAGGCTAATTACCAGTCCCAAGCTTTACATGTGGATACTTATGGCAATTAAATTAAGGTTATCATAACGCTATGTTACAAGATTCTTACGTTAAGGCATGTGGGCAGACCTAGCGGAGATGGCTCTCTGTTTAAAGTACTTTAATAAAATATTTATATTATATACATTATATGCAAAAACATTGAAAAAAGTAAATGGAACTTTGTTATAAGAACATTTTCATAATCTTAGAAAAAACATTAAGAGAATATTTATATAATGTTTTGAGTAATGTTCTTTTAACCAAGCAAGAACATTAATACAACGTCTAAAAAAAACTGGATGCTTTAAACGTTCCTAGAACAATCAGAAATATAGTTTTGATAACTTAATGGGAACGTTATGGAAACTTTTTTTTTATAACATAAAATTGTTAGCTAGGTTTCAGGATTATAATGCCAAGTTTCATCAGGCTCAATTTGGTAAAGTATGGTTGGGAGGGAGCATAAAGAATAATTTTCACACATGAATTGGCACCTCTGAATCCAGACCTTAACCTCATTGAAAGTCTTTGGGATGTTCTGGAGGAGACTTTACAGAGTGCTCACCCCTTGCATTGTCAATTCAGTATCTTAACCAAAAGTTGATGCACCTCTTGATGGAAATAATTGTTGTGATGTTATTTCCATCAAGAGATGTATCAACTTTTGGTCAAGATCTTACATATACAGTGGTGTGAAAAAGAGTTTGCCCCCTTCCTGATTTTTTTTTTTTTTTTTTTTGCATGTTTGTCACACTTTAATGTTTCAGATCATCAAACAAATTTAAATATTAATCAAAAATAACACAAGTAAACACAACATGCAGTTTTTAAATGAAAGTTTTTAATGTAAAGGGAAAACTAAATCCAAACCCACATGTCCCAGTGTGAAAAAGTGCTTGCAGAACCTGGAAGACTTGCTGTGATAAATGGAACCATGAATTCTGCTTTCTACCAAAAAATCCTGAAGGACAATGTCCGGCCATCTGTTCGTGGCCTCAACCTGAAGTGAACTTGGGTTCTGTAGCAGGACAATGATCCAAAACACACCAGCAAGTCCACCTCTGAATGGCTAAAGAAAAACAAAATGAAGACTTTGGAGTGGCCTAGTTAAAGTCCTGACCTCAATCCTATTGAGATGCTGTGGCATGACCTTAAAAAGGCGGTTCATGCTCAAACCCTCCAATGTGGCTGAATTACAACAATTCTGCAAAGACGAGTGAGCCAAAATTCCTCCACAGTGCTGTAACAGACTCATTGCAAGTTATCACAAACACTTGATTGCAGTTGTTGCTGCTAAGGGTGGCCCAACCAGTTATTAGGTTTAGGGGGCAAGCACTTTTTCCACACAGGGCCATGTGGGTTTGGATTTTGTTTTCCCTTCATTTAAAAACTGCATGTTGGGTTTACTTGTATTATCTTTGATTCATATTTAAATTTGTTTGATGATCTGAAACATTAAAGTGTGACAAACATGCAAAAAAAAAAAAAAAATCAGGAAGTTTTTCACACCACATATATATCGTTTGTACTATTACTGTTTAATTATCATCTAAGGCACTTTGTTTGGGGGTGGTTGGGGAGGGTAATCTCTGTACAAACAATAGCATTTGTCCTTGGAATAAAAAAAAAGATCTTGGACTTCTCCGTCTTGACTCGAGACTTAACTGTAACTTGCAAAACAATGACTCAGTCATACCTGTTTCTGTTTTTAAACTGTTTGTATCGCTCACAAACATCAACAGTTTGATTTTAAGAAGTCAACATTTTAATAAGGATGAAATGACTGAGTTCAGCTTTGAGAATGAAACCAACCTGTTTGTTCTTCAGTTTCTTCTTGTTTCACTCTGAAGGTTTCTTCAATCTTTATGTCTTCACTCTCCTCTTTAATAAATGTCATCTTCATGTCGTCACTCTCCTCTTTAATAAACACCATCTTTATGTCTTCACTGTTCTCTTTAATAAATGCCATCTTTATAATAGTGTGTTATGTGGATCTCAGTCGCTTCATCAAGAGTCTTCCTGTGTTTGGACACTGTCATGATAAAGATAACAATAATTAACAGAAAGAGAAATGAATCCAAACTAAATCTCAGGGTGTGACTCAATCAGCTCTAGTTCAGTAATTCAGTACTCTGGAGAGAGAGTCAGTCAGAGTTCATGGATTAAAAAAAAAAAACCCTCTAAACTAGCACTAAAAATTACTAAAAGAGTACACATTACACAGACAATTCATTTATTTACTTATGATTTGATATTAATTGATCTGTATATTATTTTTTATATTAAACTTTAATGAAAACATTATCAGTTGGTTTGTAAAAATGACACATGTAAGTGTCGTCAGGATATTCGAGCGCTTCGAATCACTGAATCGTTTCGCAAAGCATTCGGTTCAAATGATTCGGAGTTTCTCTCGTCACACCTTGTCAGTGACAGAATTCGTGTTTACAATGAACTGATTCACGATAGAAGGAGGGAAATGAGACGCACCTTTTCTGTTACTCATAAAAACAACTTTCGTTATTGATAAAGCATTATAGTGTAACATTCAAAAATAATTAATTTACTTTACAAGCTTGCAAAACGATTCAATTGACTGAACAGTTTCCATTGTCTTAAACACTTTAAATGCATAAAACCACAAACCTTTCTTCAGCCGAATCATAACAGATGCAGGAGCGCGGCGCAGCCTTATGACATCACATATTTTGACCAAAATAAAAGCCCTGCTCACAAACGTGCATAGAAATGTACAAATTTACATATAATATTAAAAAAATATTAGTTAAATAGAGAGGTTCTGTCTGTATGACAAAAATGTAACGTTTGGATACAGAATTTCATTTAAACCAAATATTACAGTATTAATATTCAAGTAGTGACAAATGTGGTGTACAGGCAAAAATACATGTTAACCCTCATGTACTGTTTTTTTTTTTTCTTGAAATTTTGTGACTTTTTTTTTACATTTAGAGTCATGAACATGCATGCAAAGTTTCAACACACTGATGTGTTTTTACATATTCACACAAAAGTATGTTCGTGATGTTCACAGGTCAATTTGATCTGCATATTTTGATGTTCTAAGTCAACTGTACAGACCCAAATCTGTACAGTTCTGTACACTCCCAGGCCTGTATGGGTCCTATTGCCAAATGACTAAAGAAATGTTATCAGCAAGATGGTGTAAAAGCATACATTTCTTGTCTATTATAGGAATCTTGAGTTCAAGTCCTGCCTTGTGGACTTTTCCGGATCCCGTCAGCCTTCTCTCTCAAATATTTTATTTCATATCATAATAAATGGCAGAAAGGCAAAAAATAAAATTAAGATTTCAGTGACAGCCGGTTTTGTTCCTTTACAAGATTTCAATAATGATCAGTTTCAATGGCATCTGTTTTGTTCGGTTATGAGATTTCAGTGATGGTCAGTTTTGTTCCCTAAGGGTCAGCTTTGTTCCTTAATAAGATTTAAAGACAGTTGGTTTTGTTCCATTACAAGAATTCTATGATGGTCATTTTGGTTTAGTTACGAGATCTCAGGGATTTCGACAGCTGTATATTTTGCCGTCGGATTCTGTCTCCTGAAAGCCTTGTGGACATTGTGTTGACATATGGTGCTATTGTGTACCAGAAATCCTGAGTTCGAGTCTGCCTCGTGGACTTTTCCGGATCCCGTCTGCCTTTTCTCTTCAATTTTGCTTCCTGTCAAGTCATCTTCATTTATATAGCACTTTTCACAATACAGATTGTTTCAAAGCAGTTTCACAGTGACATTAGGAAAATAAATTGACAGAGATTGTTTTGGTTTTACAGTAACTCTAAGAAAATATAATCGAGCTAAAGTAGGTTTTTGATTGGATCAGTTTCTTTGTAAAAATGAATAATTATTAACTTAGGGGCCGCTTAAATGACACCTTTCCTACTGAAAACCAAAGACATTTAATGCATTCTTGAGGTTCATTTACGTGTTTAGTCTATATGTTTGCGTGTTTGAATGTGTATGTGTGCAGAAGCGTGGTCTTTTTTACAAAGTGATATTGCCAAATAATTTTTCTGGTCTACTTCCAGCTTCCGGCTGACCTAATCTATGCAGCCTAACAATTTACATGTAGATAATGTGTGTGGTGACCAGGGCGAGCGAGAGCCGTGAGGGAACGACGCAAGGCCGGTGACGCAAGCGATAACGAGCATCACCTGGGAGGCGCACCGGCCTTGAGTTTCTCACGGAGGAGCTCCGGGAACATAAAAGGAGGAGCGGCGACTGTGAAGGACGAGAGAGGACCAGGCCTGGACTTTATTTTATGTTTTATTATGTTTGTGTGGCCGGCAGACGTCCGCGAGGGTCTGCCGGCATTACTTACATTTTGTATTTGTTTATTTTGGGATTAAAGTTGTGTTCAATGTTCGCAGGTTCCTGCCTCCTTCTTCCCATATTTACGAACTGTGTTACATTGGTGCCGAAACCCGGGAGGAAGGAGGGACATGCTGTCGGAGAGCCCTCGCTGCTGAGGGGGATCGCGGTGCTGCAGAGTTCGGGCAGCGCGGGAGTGTGAAGACCGCGAGAGGCTGCCCGAGGCGGTGGTACTGGAGCCTTGTGAAAGTTGGGACGGAGACCCGGATGCCGTGCTCCTGGGACGAGGTGGGGTGGCTGCCGTCCTGGGGGGAGCGGAGGAGTCGCCGCCGTCCGCCGTGGGCCGGAGCCTGCTGCCGTCCGCCATGAAGGGGAGGAGCAGGGGACGGGGGACTCACTGCCGGCTGCCCTCAACCGGAGGAGCCATCGCCGGCCGCCAGTAGGCGATCCAGTGCCACCGCGAGGAAGAGCCTCTTGGCAGAGCCTGACTTCAACTCTGCTTGATGCTCTCAAGCCTCGTTTACACTGCACGTGTCTGCGGCACGTTACGGCTCCCGCAAGGTTTTGTTCCGTCCTCTGCGCGGTGTCAACTCACACCAGAAGCATTTCAGAAGCGAAGCGGCTGGATTCGCGAGACCACAAGATTTGCCTGTCTGATGTGTTTTCCTTGATTTTCTTTGTGTTTTTAATGGCTAATATGGTTATATTTTGTCTGGTTTGGTTGTGCTTATTGCTATGCCATACTTTATTTTCCTATAGCCTACAGACGAAGTTAATACACTTAAAATTCAAGTTATGGATAACAAGAGAAAAAAAAATCAAGTTTCTCAACTTCGAATCTCTTGTCGTCAGTTTCTGGCTTCCTAGTAATGAAATATGAGTGGGAGTTTACACAGGGTGATTATTTTGACTTTATTTTGTATTTGAGCTGCGCGTCTTGGATGTGGTGTCTGTGAAAAATAGGCGAGGTGCCTATCTTTAGCGAAGCGGCACGGCGAGGCACTTCTGGGACGCTTCTAAAACGCACCACGGCGTGGCTGATGTAAACACGAGCAATGACTAGAGCGGCCGTGGAGATTAGTTCCAGTAGCCTTGTCTAAGATGCACAGCTCAAATACAAAATAATCACCCTGTGTAAACTCCCGCTCATATTTCATATAACTAGGAGGCCAGAATCTGACAAGACATTCGAACTTGAAAAATATTTTGTTCTTGTCATCCATAACTGGACTTTTAAGTGTATTAACTTTGTCCGTAGAATAGAGCAAAATAAAGTATGGCATAGCAATAAACACAGTAAAACCAGACAAAATATAACCATTAAGCCATTAAAAACACGAAAAAATCAAGGAAAAAAACATCAGACAGGCAAATCCCGTGGTCTCGCTAATCCAGCCGCTTCGCTTCTGAAATGCTTCTGGTGTGAGTTGACACCGCACAGAGGACGGTACAAAACCGCAACGAGCCGCAGACGCTTGCAGTGTAAACAAGGCTTTAAATTTCCCACCCCTACAATGATTTATTGCTTGTCTTTGTTAAATAATACAGAAGATAAAGAGCTTAAAAATTGATTGCATATTAAATCGCAATAATGATAAAAATTATCACAATTAGATTATTTTCCAAAATCGTTCAGCCCTACACAGGATACAATCAGCATCTTTTAAGTCACTGCATCAACATATCATATTATCATCACATTTAGGATAAGCAGTAGAATCCTCTTAACTAGGTGTTTTGAAATCAGAGACTGGTGTTTCTTTTCATGGTTTCATTACTCTTTTCCAGAGTCTCCTTCCCTATTCCTATTGCCAAGCTTCATTCTGCCATTTTTCATTTTACCATATGTGTGTGATTGAGTTTCTGTTTGTTAGTTTAGTTATGTTTTTGTGATTTAGTTAATAAAACTTGTGCACAATACATATTTGATACAGACTCCCTGCCTGCAAAGAAATGACACTAAAATAACCTCCTCACGCTCTAAGCACTGTAAATGCTAAGAAAGAATTATTTTTCTGTGGCCATGAAAAATACCCTTTTCTTAGAACTAATTGATAATCAATTCTGAGTGTTCACATGATGAACTGATTTATTGTAATGTTAATGTAGCTACATCAAGTTAATCTGATGAACTAATTCAAATATTCACTAACAAGTTATGAATAATTGAATATTTCCACTTTGAGCTAATTTGTTACACCACAATGAATATGCAAGTAATTTCTGAAACTGTTGTATTTTGTAAATCTTTTACTAGATACAGAACACTACAGTTGCATTCCAGAATGAGTTTGCAAATGACATTTCAGGTCTCTTAGATAAGTGAAACTCTTCTCACATCGAGGGCATGTGTAAGGTTTCTCTCCAGTGTGATTTCTCATGTGGACATAAAGGTTCCCTTTATGATTGAAACTCTTTCCACACTGAGAACAGGTGAAAGGCTTCTCTCCAGTGTGAACTCTCATGTGGGCATTAAGGTTTCCTTTACGTGCAAAACTCTGTCCACACTGTTGGCATGTGAAAGGCTTCTCTCCAGTGTGAACGCTCATGTGGACTTTAAGGTTTTGTTTATGAGCGAAACTGCGTCCACACTGTTGGCAGGTAAAACAACTGTTAGATTTGGTTTTCTGAGTTCTTTTTTGAGAGGATTTTTTTTTAGTCTGTGTGGATTTTTCTCCTGTCATGAGATCACAATCTTTCGCTTCCATTTCATTCAGTTCTTGACTCTCTTCTTTCAGTGCCATCAGGTCTAAAGCGAAAGAAGACAAACACAAAATTAACAGCGGTTCAATGGCATAAAGCAACAGACATCAAAAGACTGCATTAAAACAAGAAAGCCAACAACACGAATGCTAAGTAAAATAATTTGTGAACAACTTTGATGAGGATGAGGGAGTGATGTTCTCTAAAGCCTGTCAACACACTGTCGAAAGCACTGGAGCATCTCAAATCTGCTCGCCACAAGAACCGAAACAGGAGTGCTCTTGGTATTAAATTATGAAAAGCATCATTATCTAATATACAACCTAAATTTATCATCATGAGAACAGTGCTGGGTGGTGTATATGTATTTTTTGCATAGGCTACCGCAATATCAGAAAATAACTGCTCTGTCTATTCACTTTTGCATTGAATCATTCATTCAGGAGATTTGTTTAAAAAAAAAAGCCAATTCCAGTTATGAAACAATAAAGTACTTATAAGTCGTTGAATTATTCATTCAAAGCATGTTTTAATAATTCATTCTAAAGCAATTAACATTTTGCCAAAACGTCTAGTAAATTATGTTGTTTTGTTTAGGCCTTGTAGTCTGTTCAGAATTGTGGGAGAATCGTGATCTCTGTTTGAAACCAAAAAATAGTGATTCTTAATTTCAAGGTCAAGGTAAACTTTATCGTCCCACAAGGGGAAATTCATATGGTCATTCCTTCATTACGCGCCCTTATCACAACATATTCTTAAAACAATAAAGACAAAAAAAACAAATACAAAAATTACAAATACAGAATTACAATCCAACATTTAACATTAAAATATATAATATTAACAGGTAACTAAAACTATAATAACTTACGATGTGCTTGATCATTATACAATCTGATCAATAAATAATCTGATCTGATAAATTCAATTCAATTTATCCAGAATCGTGCAGATTTACATTCTTGAACGTAATAATATTTATGTAATAATAATAAATTCTAATAATATTTTGAATAATGTTCTTTTAACCAAGCAAGAACTTTAATACAACGTCTAAAAAAAAACTGGATGCTTTAAACGTTCCTAGAACAATCAGAAATATAGTTTTGATAACTTAATGGGAACGTTATGGAAACTTTTTTTTTATAACATAAAATTGTTAGCTAGGTTTCAGGATTATAATGCCAAGTTTCATCAGGCTCAATTTGGTAAAGTATGGTTGGGAGGGAGCATAAAGAATAATTTTCACACATGAATTGGCACCTCTGAATCCAGACCTTAACCTCATTGAAAGTCTTTGGGATGTTCTGGAGGAGACTTTACAGAGTGCTCACCCCTTGCATTGTCAATTCAGTATCTTAACCAAAAGTTGATGCACCTCTTGATGGAAATAAGTGTTGTGATGTTATTTCCATCAAAAGATGCATCAATTTTTCATCAAGATCTTGGACTTCTCCATCTTGACTCTAGACTCGACCAGAGACTTAACTGTAACTTGCAAAACAAGGACTCAGTCTTACCTGTTTCTGTTTTCAAACAGTTTTATTTTAAGAAGTCAACATTTTAATAAGGATGAAATGACTGTTCTCAGCTTTGAGAATGAAACCAACCTGTTTGTTGCTCAGTTTCTTCTTGTTTCACTCTAATTGTTTCTTTAATCTTCATGTCGTCACTCTCTTCTTTAATAAACACCATCTTTATGTCTTCACAGTCCTCTTTAATAAACGCCATCTTCGTGTCTTTACTCTCCTCTTTAATAAGCTCAATCTTTGTTTGTTCCTCAGTTTCTTCTTGTTTAATTCTGAATGTTTCTTCAATCTTCACAGATTCACTCTCCTCTTTAATAAACTCCATCTTTATGTCTTCACTGTTCTCTTTAATAAATGCCATCTTTATAATAGTGTGTTATGTGGATCTCAGTTGCTTCATCAAGAGTCTTCCTGTGTTTGGACACTGTCATGATAAAAATAACAATAATTAACAGAAAGAGAGACTGTCTCAATCAGCTCTAGTTCAGTAATTCAGTACTCTGGTAAGAGAGTCAGAGTTAATAGATTTAAATAAGACAAAAAAAAAAAAAAAACCCTCTAAACTAGCACTAAAAATTACTAAAAGAGTACACATTACACAGACAATTCACAATTATTTACTTATGATTTGATATTAATTGATCTGTATATTATTTTTATATTAACTTTCATGAAAACATTATCAGTTGGTTTGTAAAAATTACATGTAAGTGTCGTCAGGATGCGGTTATTCGAGCGTTTCGAATCATTGAATCGTTTTGCAAAGCATTCGGTTCAAATGACTCGGAGTTTCTCTCGTCACAACTGTGTTTACAATGAACTGATTCACGATAGAAGGAGGGAAATGAGACGCACCTTTTCTGTTAGTCATGTGAATGCGTTTTACTCATAAAAACAACTTTCGTTATTGATAAAGCATTATAGTGTTAAATTCAAAAATAATTAATTTACTTTACAAGCTTGCAAAACGATTCAATTGACTGAACAGTTTGCATTGTCTTAAACACTTTAAATGCATAAAACCACAAACCTTTCTTCAGGCGGATCATAACAGATGCAGGAGCGCGTCGCAGCCTTATGACATCACATATTTTGACCAAAATAAAAGCCCTGCTCACAAACGAGCATAGAAATGTACAAATTTACGTATGATATTAAAAAATTATATAATAGTTAAATAGAGAGGTTCTGTCTGTATGTCAAAAATGTAACGTTTGGATACAGAATTTCATTTAAACCAAATATTACAGTATTATTATTTCCTATCTAATCTATTATTAATATGCTGTAAATATTATTGTAACTTGTTTACAGTGTTCTTAACTTTTTCTTTTCAATCTATGGAACTTGTGTTTGCACCTGTGTCCTTAATAAAGATAATAATAATAATAATAATAATAATATTCAAGTAGTGACAAATACGTAGGGTTTTTTTTCTTGAAATTTTGTTACTTTTTCACATTTAGGGTCATGAACATGCATATAAAGTTTCAACACACTGATGTGTTTTTACATATTCACAGAAAAGTATGTTTGTGATGTTCGCGGGTCAATTTGACCCGCATATTTTAATGTTCTAAGTCAACTGTATAGACCCAAAATAATAACATTTCTTGGATATATTTTGTTATTTTAGCCACTATGAAACTAAAAAAAGAGCTTTTCCTCACTTATTTCAATACAAAAAATATTTTGTCATCCTCATATGGTAAAAATCTGCGCAAAATATCTGAAATACAATTATACCTATTGATTTTTTCTCATTTAGGATCATGAAAATGCCTAAAAAAAGCAAATGTTATATGTTCTTACTGTTCGTGAGTCAATCTGACCCATATTGGCAGCTGTTCAAAAGAAACTACAGACCTAAATTACAAAACACTTCTGTGTTGTATGTCACAGCTCTTCAACTCTAGTCCTGAAGTACCAGTGTCTATTTATTTTCAAAGTTTGTGAAAATAAGAAGTTGTTTCACCTGTTATTGTCTGTCCCACTTTTTGAGCATAGACTTGAAAAGGACTTTTACAACTTAAATTGTTAAGTTTGGTATCTTTTTAGAGGGAACACTTCACAGATAATTGTACAAGTAAAGATCAGTGTAAAAGTAAAGTTAAAATTAAATTTAAATTTAAAATATATATTTTTATATTTGATATAAAATGTATATTTTACAAATCATGTTCAACCCTAAAACTTAAAGAAATTCCAAATTTAACATCTGAACAAGTTCTGTGCCAAATTTAAGTTGATTTCTCAAAAAAAAAAAAGAACTTTCAATAAGATGTTTTGTGCGCAGTACCAAACTTTTCCACTAGATGACATCCAGATTCCACCAGTGACCAGGGCTGGATTTCCCGAAACCTTCTTAACTCTACCTTGAGCTGTACCTTAACATTAATACATGTCTCCTGAAATGTTCTTAGTTAAGTATACCTTCTGTAAGTCATACTTTTGTAAGGTTGGTCTGGACCACTCTTAGCTATACCTTATCACTGTTAACAGTCAACACTAATATAATTCTGAAGCTGTAATACATCCAGTGTTCGAAAAGGATTGTGGCAAAGAATAAAATGCAAAGATTCACTGCTAAATTCAAATGTGCTTTAGCGCTGAACCAGTGACAGATGCGTGCTCTGCGCTTGTCATGTGTCACAACTATTCTGTGTTTTTAACCTCATCAGGTTTATTTTATTTCAGACATTTAAATACAAATTTGAATTAAGTAGGCTACTGCATAAAAAAGACAATTATAGTTTGTTAAAATCAAATTCCACATATCTATGGAAACTGCAACAATAACCCTTTCAATTATATAATTTGACGAAGAGTTTTATTTATATCAGATACACATTGTGTATGAAACAATAGTTTACTCTATTCTTCTCCCAGTTCACCGGCCACATACTTTTATGTATTTCGGTGAAGATTTCATAAACCGACAGCTCTGAATTGCCGTGCAAACTCATCGCACAACAAAACACATTCACTTCCACATATTTTACAATCAGAATATATCATAAAATTCATGACATAGTTAAAAAGTTTGTGAATATTTTGAATTTAAAAAAATGAAAAAACGATATAAACACGATACCTGCATGTCTGCCAGCTGCATGACGCGTCTCCAAGGAATTAAAACTTGGTTCTATAATAACGCTCGCTTTAAACTCACGCTGATGGGGGCTCTAGCGTCCCCAGAATATAGATAAATTACAATATAGATTTAGTTTGCAATTTGGATTACTTTTAACATCCACTGAGTCCTGATAAATGAGTGAATTATCGATTCTCGAGTCATCGATATCAACCAATTCAACACCGCCTCCATGCACCAGGTAACATAGCACTTAAGAAGATATACCTTAAGCAACCTCCTAAGGGATAGTTTTGGGAACATGCCTAGAAATGGTATATCTTCAGTTAAGGTCTACCTTTAGAGTCTTCGTGGCATGCTAAGAGACAACGTTATCGGGAAACCCAGCCCAAATAAGGACTCGTCGATTTCCATATATGGTTTGAGTGATTTAACATGTTAGATTTATTAATCACAGTGGAAAAATAACTCGATAAAATTAACGCATTTAATGCACTTTGCCCACCCCCAGACATACGCAGGCCATCTGACATATCATACAGTTGATTGACGACTAATAATAAGGAGGGTGATGTAGCCTATAGAATCTAGTTAGAATGTTCGTAAAATTCAAGATATGAGACAAAAAAATGCCCGTTTGAGTTTTTGTCCCATATTTACATCATATACTATATTGCCAAAAGTATTGGGACACCCTTCCAAATCATTGAATTCAGGTTTTCCAGTCACTTCCATGGCCACAGGTGTATAAAATCAAGCACCTAGGCATGCAAACTGCTTCTACAATCATCTGTGAAGGAACGGGTCGCTCTCAGGAGCTCAGTGAATTCAAGCGTGGTACCGTGATAGGTTGCCACCTGTGCAATAAGTCCATTAATGAAATTTCTTCACTACTAAATATTCCAAGGTCCACTGTTAGTGGTATCATAACAAAGTGGAAGCAATTGGGAACAACAGCAACTCAGCCACGAAGTGGTAGGCCACGTAAAATCAGAGCGGGGTCAGCGCATGCTGAGGCGCACAGTGTGCAGAAGTCGCCAACTTTCTGCAGAGTCAATAGCTACAGACCTCCAAACTTCATGTGGCCTTCAGATTAGCTCAAAAACAGTGTGTAGAGAGCTTCCTGGAATGGGTTTCCATGGCCGAGCAGCTGCATTCAAGACTTACATCACCAAGTGCAATGCAAAGTGTCAGATGCAGTGGTGTAAAGCACGCCGCCACTGGACTCTAGAGCAGTGGAGACGTGTTCTCTGGAGTGACAAATCACACTTTTCTGTCTGGAAATCCCATGGAACAGTCTGGGTTTGGCGATTGCCAGGAGAATGGTACTTGCCTGACTGCATTGTGCCAAGTGTAAAGTTTGGTGGAGGGGTTGTTTTTCAGGGGTTGGGCTTGGCCCTTAGTTCCAGTGAAAGGATCTCTTGATGATTCAGCATACCAAGACAATTTCATGCTCCCAACTTTGTGGAAGAGTTTGGGGAAGGCCCCTTCCTGTTCCAACATGACTGCGCACCAGTGCGCAAAGCAAGGTCCATAAGGACATGGATGAGCGAGTTTGGTGTGGAGGAACTTGACTGGCCTGCACAGAGTCCTGAACTCAACCCGACAGAACACCTTTGGGATGAATTAGAGCGGAGACTGTGAGCCAGGCCTTCTCACCAACATTACTGCCTGACCTCACAAATGCGCTTATAGAAGAATGGTCACTAGAAGTAAACACACTCCTAAACCTTGTGGAAAGCCTTCCCAGAAGAGTTGAGGCTGTTATAACTGCAAAGGATCAAGAATGGGATGACACTGAAGTTCAGGTGCATGTAAAGGAAGGCATCCCAAAACATTTGGCAATATAGTGCATGCATGAAACTGTTGAGAACACACAACAACCATATATGAATGCATGAGAACACAGATCTCATCGAGCCAAAAAAAAAAAAAAAGCCTGTTTCTGTCATTGTTTATTATTTTGCGCATACATAATTTACATAGTTTTATGTATTTTATTTGATACAAATTTATACTTACATTGACATGTAAAATTTTAACTAGTTCATTCTTCATTTGCCTAATCAACCCATTGGAACTGTTTCTTGACTCTGGCTTCTTTACTCCTTTCTCAGTCACTGGATATTAAAGGGTTAGTTCACCCAAAAATGAAAATTCTGTCATTTATTCACCCTCATGTTTTTGCACAAACAAAACACTCACATCGCTCAAGTTTAAGCCACTGGAGTACTTGAATTATGTATTTTTCCTACATTTCTGGACCTTGGAGTGGTAGTTGCGTTGGATCTCTATGGAGAGACAGAAACCTCTCAGATTTCATCAAAAAATATTTTAATTTGTGTTCCGAAGATGAACTAAATTCTTACGGATGTGGAACGACACAAGGATGAGTAATGACAAAATTTCATTTTTTGAGTGAACTAACTAACTTTTAATAGGGATATTAGTACAGTAACAATAATCAGCACATTATACAGTCTCTCAAACATGAGGTGTTTCCTGTCTGTGAAATTCATTCCACACTGATAATTTGCAAAAACAGTTCTCTCATACGTGAATAATCATGTGGTACTTAAGGGCTATTTTATACCCAAAACTTTTCCCACAGTGACCACATGTAAATGGCTTCTCTCCAGTATGAACTCTCATGTGTCTGTTAAGGATTCCTTTTCGGTTGAAACTTTTTCCACATTGTTGGCAACTAAAAGGCTTCTCTCCAGTGTGAATTCTTATGTGGTCTTTAAAGTGTTGTTTTTGATTGAAACTCTTTCCACACTGAGGACATGTGTAGGGTTGCTCTCCAGTATGAATTCTCATGTGGTCTTTAAAGTGTCGTTTTTGATTGAAACTCTTTCCACACTGAGTGCACATGTAGGGTTTCTCTCCAGTGTGAAGTCTTGTGTGTCTGTTAAAGCTTCCTATTTGAGTGAAACTTATTCCACACTGTTGGCAGGTGTAAGGCTTCTCTCTAGTGTGGATTCTAATGTGTCTGTTAAAGCTTCCTTTTTGAGTGAAACTTATTCCACATTGTTGGCAGCTGAAAAGGCTCTCTTCAGAGTGAATTCTCATGTGGCAATTAAGGTTTCCTTTTCGGTTGAAACTTTTTCCACACTGTTTGCAGGTGAAAGGCTTCTCTCCAGCATGAACGCTCATGTGAACTTTAAGGTTTCCAATTTGAGTGAAACTCTTTCCACACTGAGAGCAGGTGTAAGGCTTCTCTCCTGTATGAGTTCTCATGTGTCTGTTAAGGCTTACTTTTTCAGAAAAAGTCTTTCCACACTGAGGGCAGGTGTAAGGTTTCTCTCCTGTGTGAGTTCTCATGTGTCTATTAAGGCTTTCTCTCAGAGTGAAACTTATTTCACACTGAGGACAGGTGTAAGGCTTCTCTCCAGTGTGAGTTCTCATGTGTTTTTTAAGGCTTCCTTTTAGATTGAATCTGTTTCCACACTGTTGACAGATATAAGGGTTCTCTCCAGTGTGAATTCTCATGTGGACTTTAAGGTTTCCTTTACAAGTGAAACTCTTTTCACACTGAGGGCAGGTGAAAGGTTTCTCTCCAGTGTGAATTCTCATGTGTCTTTTAAGGCTTGAAATTTCAGCAAAATTCTTTCCACACTGTTGACAGGTACAACGCTTCTCTCCTGTGTGAATTCTCATATGTCTGTTAAGGTGTACTTTTTGAGAGTAACACTTTCCACACTGTTGGCAGTTATGAGGCTTCTCTCCTGTGTGAATTCTCATGTGTGCTTTAAGATTTTCATGTTGGTTGAAACTCTTTCCACACTGTTGGCAGATGAAACTACTTTTACTACCTGTCTTTTTAACCCTTTTTTGTGAGTAAGTATTTTCAGTCTGTGAACAAGTTTTTTCTCCAGTTTTGAAATCAGGATGACTATTATATTGATCATTCTCATCCATTTCATTCAGTACTTCACTCTCCTCTTTCAGTGCCATCAGGTCTAAGGCGAAAAGAGACAAATGCAAATTAACACCAGTTCAATGGCACAAAGCAATAGACAACAAAACATTTAGACACGTAAAGCATCAAAACCAACATTCAACTAGATCCTATACACAGTGGCATAGTCGGTTGCTCAAAATGTTTAATCTTGATCAGAATGATCTGGTTTTGGAAATCTAATGTTTTGCTATCCAGGATCAGGTAATCCATTTTACTTTTGTGCTGAGAGAAAAAGAGGGAGATTTGAAGACAGACAGATGAGACAATGCAATAGATAAAAGCTCAGAAGAATATCACTGGAATGAAGGGTTATGACTGGGCAAGAGCTTTAAGACACATGTTGATATTAGAAAACCTTTCCAGTGTTGGAGAGAGCTAAGCGAGAAGGCCTGAAAACAGACGTGAGGCTGCTTTGATTTCGCTCTACACCTGAGTAACACTGGGTTTGAGTGTCATGATTGTCTGGGGATGCTGTGCTGTTGGCAACTAACAACAAACTCATGCTTGTATTTACTCTTGCAAACTGTATAATCATTTTTATGCTTTCTTGTCATTCATTCATCATCTGTGCTTTATATTATTATAATTATTTTGTTGCACCTCAAGTGTGATTAACAGACATCCATTCTTGCACTGTAGTCAGTCAAACTGTTAATTTCCGGGTCGAGAACACTGTGTGCGACTGACTGCCGCTTCGTACCTGGATTGTTTGTTTGTATGTATGTTTTGCTGCACTGAAAAGATTACTGCTTCGTTTGGATTTCTATATCACCATTTGGATTACTGTGCTTATTGGATTACTCCAATCTAACTGTTGGTGCTTTGGACTTGATTGTTGACAGCAAGTTTTGCTGCCTGCAAGTTTTGCCATTGGGCTGCTGCGAGCTCTCTACCCTGTTGTGTATTCCACCACTTTCGGCTCATCAAATGGGCGAGTTACTGCTCTATCAGTTGTGTGGTTTGTTAACTGCTTGCTATCTGGATGTGTGGTCTCCTTCTTAGCCTGCTGTTTTTGGTGATGTGATGTATGGGGTTGGCTAACATGGTTTTCGCTAGGGATTGGCATTGCTCCAACAATACAAACATGCCTCAATCAACAGTTTTTCAGTTTGTCTTTTTTGCCTTGTCTATTATACGTTATGGAATTTGGATATTCTCTGGCTAAACTAAGGGCCTTGAACTGCCACCTGCATCTTGATTATCTGATGTATGAATACTGCCGGAGTCTAGGAATAATCAGTCGTCCACGATATGAGTATCCAATGCTCCAAGCCTGATGCTCTTCCATGCATCTTTGTTATCACTTCTCCTTCACTGATACTCTCTAAATATCACTCCATTATCTTTGATATCTTGCATGAGCATGCTCCTGTTAGGATCAGATCAGTCCCTTTCACCTACACTTCCCCTTGTACACTCCTGAGCCACGCATCTTAAAGGCTACCGGTAGATGTCTTGATAGTCTTTTCAGGAAAACAAGCCTCACTGTTCATTATTTAGCTTTTCTTGAACACCTCAAAAATTACAAATCTGCTCTGAACTCTGCTCCTTCTGATTTTGTCTCTGCTATGATTAACAAATCAAGCAACAAGCCAAAAGCATTATTTAACAACACACAAGCTCACCAAACCTCCATCTCATGATGCTCTAGTTTCAGATTAATTTTGCTGTTCCTACTTGAATCATATACTGGAAAAGAGTGATGTCATGGTCCTGTGTTTTTCTAGTGAGCTGACTGAGTTTAGTTTCTTGCCTAATCTCTCCTTGAAATCCAAATCTTCATCCTGTTGACACTGCCCCCACTTCTCTCCTGAAATTATGCCACTGTCATTTCTGCATATAATTTTAATTTCATTAATACAGGTCTTACCACTGCTTCAATCCCTCTGCCACAGTTACCCCAGTTCTAAAGAAACCCAACCTTGACTCCTCAGTTCCATCTAATTGTCCAATTTCAAATCTACCATTTATTGCTAAATGTCTGGGGGAAAAAAGCTGCCTCTCAGCTTCAGTCTTTTCTCTTTGATCCCTTTCAATCTGGTTTTTGCCCATTCCATAGTATCGAAACTGCCCTTGTGTCAAGGTAGTGAATGACCTACTACTCACTGATGATTCTGACTCTCTCAATACTTCTGTTACTCAATCTTACTTCCACCTTCGATACTGTCGTGATTTACTTATTTCACTCCTCTAAGAAAGTATTGTGTAACTAAGTGTGTATTTCTGTTGTTGCACTTTCTTGGCTTTCCTCCTATCTCTCTGATAGGACAGTTTTACATTTCAATGCAGAATTTTAGATCTCCGACTGATCCCCTAAAGTAAGGCTAGCTCCATCACTAGACTACAATATGTTCAAAACTCTGCTGCAAGAATACTTACCCACACCAAGCATTCTGCCCATATCACCTCTATTGTATTTGATCTTCACTGGCTTCCAGTGGCCTATCATATCAAGTACAGAATACTCGTGTTCACTTTTAAATTATTGCATGGCTTGGCTCCTAGTTACCTCTGCAGTCTACTTCTTCTCTACATCCCGACCCGATCACTTCAGTCATCTCCCCATCATGGCAGACGACAGCAGGCTCTGGGCACATGGCGAACAGCGGCAACTCCTCCAATCCCTCTCGGATGGCAGCCACCCCACCTCAACCCAGGAGCATAGCATCGGGCTCTCGGTCCCACCTGTTTTGTCATTGTGGCCTATCTTATCAAGTACAAAATACTCGTGCTTACTATCAAATCATTGCATGGCTTGGCTCCTAGTTATCTCTGCAGTCTACTTCTTCTCTACATCCCGACCCGATCACTTCGGTCATCTCCCCATCATGGCAGACGACAGCAGGCTCCGGGCGCATGGCGAACGGCGGCAACTCCTCCGCTCCCTCACGGATGGCAGCCACCCCACCTCAACCCAGGAGCATAGCATCGGACTTTCAGTCCCACCTGTTTTGTCATTGCTGAGGGGGATTGCGGTGCTGAGGAAGCCGAGGCAGTGGTGCTGGAGCAGTGAGGGTTCTCAGATAGCATGTCCCTCCTTCCTCCCAGGTTTTAGCACCCGTGTAATGTGGTTAGTTGATCAAGGAAATAGGAGGCGGGATTTGGTTTTCATCACAATGCATTGTAGAAATTATTGATTTTAACATGCAATAAGTCCGAAACAATTTCACCCATCCAAGTGCACACACATGCACACCGTGAACATGAACCTGGAGCAGATCGCCCCAACACTGCTACCGGCTCTCTCACATCATCAACACACCCTGCCCTACTTACCAATTTTCCAACGCATTAAAGCTTCCTTTAATATAAGATTTGTGTTCAATCGGTTCTCTGCTTTTCTCTCACAGAATGGCCTACTTGACAACTTGTCTGGCTTCATAAGCAAATGCTCCACAGAGACCACACTGCTAATCGTTGCTGAAACACGAATGTTTTACATTATTAATTTTCAGGGTTCGTACAACCTTTTGAGAGTGAAATTCAAGCACTTTAAATCTCTAAATATTATCCAATTTAAATGTTATTTTTAATGTCATGACCAAAAGCATTAATTGTTCAATAATTGAAGATTGTTCCCATTTGTAAAACTAAGTTTCAAGATGTAGAAAAACTAACACCTGGCAAACAAATGCTTTTATTTAAAATAAAAAAAAGATATGAAATTACCACTATAACCAATAGATGGCAGCAGAGGAGCACTTATTGGCCATTTCCACCCCCAATCTATATTTTTTCACATATTTTGCTTTTCAAATTTATATGTAAATATAATCACTGAAGCTGTCTGTCAGTTCAGCATGATACTATAGAAGAACAATGGTACATTTTACAAGAGTAGAATATTTAAAAATTAGATTGTTGTTAAAAGTCATTTTTTCTGCATCTCAAACTCAGTGCTTTACTGTCAAATGTGGATTTTCAGGAAATAAACATGCAATATTATTAAGAACTGCACTTATTAGTGTAATTTATTAAGGAATCAATAAGACCCTGCCCCTCAGTACCACCATCTATAGAAGTGAATAACTGGTTGAATAACTAGTTCTTCCAATGTTTCATCAATCCTACCGTGAGTCCGATGATAAAATCAACACCATTGGTACTGTATTTACAGTGTGTCCAATCACTGAGGATAGAAAATTCTGATCTAGTAATAAGTGTTTCATTTCTCTCTGTTCTACTTACAACATATTAAACTCTGATTTTGTGTTGCTTTTGCAAAGGATGTGAAATTTTAAATCAAAAGATGGATATGATGGTTTATTGGCAGCTCTGAAGACTCAATAAGAGCCACTCAAGTTTGACTTAATTATGGCTTTATTTTATGTATATTTATTGCTATTTATGTTCAGGTATATTAAAATGTTAGCAGAGCACTTTTGAGTATGAATATAAATTGTTGCTTTTCCATTGTTCTCTATTCAGAAGTAGATATTGGGTTTAATGTTACACAAAATAATTGTTTTGTTTAGTCTACTTCTGTATTATTCTCTATTTCTGTAGAGCTGGAGATTTTATCAAGAGCTGGAGGATCAAATGACTGAGTTCAACTTTGATAATGAAACCAACCTGTTTGTTCCTCAGTTTCTTCTTGTTTCACACTGAATGTTTCTTCAATCTTCATATCTTCACTCTCCTCTTTAATAAATGCCATCTTTATAATAGTGTGTCACTTCACCAGGGGTTTTTCTGTGCATTTGTCCTGTTTAAGATGAGAACATTTAACAGAAGGAAAAATAAATCTCTGGGTGCGTCTCAATCAGCTTTAGTTCAGTAGTTCAGTGCACTGGTGAGAGAGTCAGTCAGTTAATGGACTGCTTTAATGCTGCAAATTAATAAAAGTACAAACAACACAGACATTTCATATTTAAACATTTATTATATATATTTTCATTTATAAATTACAATAAACAGATTACACTTTCATGAAAATATTGGCAGTTGGTTTGTATACGCTGTCACACGTTTTTGTTTGTTGATCATTTACACTGTTTGAGCAGCTCGTGCCGTGATCCAATCGTTTCTTTTTTGTGAAGTATTTTATTCAGTTGACTTGGAGTTTCGACAAGCTCAGTATCTCAATCACTATTAGCCAGTGACCGAATTAGTGTTTATGATAAATGATTCACGATATAGGAAGCGAAATGAGACGCAGGTTTACGGTTTCTCATGTGTGGATGCGCATTACTCACACAAAATATCCTTTATTAAAGTTAAATAAAGCATTAGAATGTTGCATTCAATAGTAAATAAACTAATTTCACACTGCTTGTAAAAACTATAAACACTGAACTGTTAAACATACCTTTATTCAGCCGAATTACAAAAGATGCAAGAGTGCGTCGCAGCCTTATGATGTCATGTCTCCACACCAAAATAAAAGTCCGTTTCACACGCTGCTGTCTAATAACACAAAAATGCATAATGTACTCTTTATTTTAACAGGATATTCCCTGTATTAAGAAAAAAAAATTATATTGACAAATGGGATTAAAAACAAACATGATATAAAGAGTATGAGTTCATACACATGTTCGAATTGAAATATAGAGTCAGTATGTTTTTACCAACATTAGAAATCTGGACATACAAAGTTAATTTGAGTCTGAAAATGGGTATAACATGTCTAAAAAGGTTATCTAAAGAATCAGTATAAGTAAAAGAAGCAATAAACCTTTGCAAGTATAAATGTAATTCATTCAATACCAAAACAAATTTAATATAAATTTCACAGATTTTCAATGAAAATCAAAACTAAGTCGTCTTCAATGTCAAGGGTAATTTGTGTGAGTTGTTGCCTATGTATTCAAATCACCCAATAATGAGTGAACACAAACACAATTCACATCTGCTCCACAGAGAACTCTGCAGTTTTAAAATTAGCTAGCTCAATAAATGTTCCCTTTACACTTATAAAACCACATGAGGGGGATTAAATAATATGTGTGGGGAGCCGTAGTTCACTGATAAGCCACGCGTTCAATATCGACGGCGATTCATATCGATATTGAACGCGATATTGCGTGGCTTATCAGTGATCTACGGCTCTGTCTATTAAATGCCGCTCCATTTGAAAGCAGGTGATGGCGATTTAGTGGTAATCAGGGAACCGGCTTTACTGACGAAATGCGCGTGACAAAAGCATTCGATATATCGCCCAGCCCTAATATGTATATGGCTACGTTCATACAAAACACAAGCACATACACATAAATAATGTGGGGGGAGTCTATGTATTAATGTTTTATGTATTAATACATGTTATAATACATTTTGTCATTGAACATTAAAATTAAGTTGGCCTGCCTGAACTGTTTTCACTTTGGCTCAAACGTCACTAGCTTTTAATCTAAACTGCTATTTGCATTTGCATTTCACTAGCCTGTTAACTTGTCATCCATGCCTACCGTCCTTTTCTACGAGTCCACCAAACAACTGTGGTAAGCCGGAATCAGTCAACAAACACGATGAGTCATGTCATTCTCTCGTGTTATTGTCACTTGCACTGCCTGTCACATGTTTAGCATAGCCTTCTCTGTCAGCGATGAGTGTTTTCCATGTCATAAATGCAGGGAAATATTCAGTCTGACAGAAAAGATTTCAGAATTAGAGACATGCATTCAAACTCTAGATGCTGTTTTGGATGTGACTATCTTAGCAACCCCTTACATTATTTGGTTCCAACTGTAGATCCCCTGCAGCAGGGCAACTGGGTGACTGCGAGATGTCATATTATTCACGTCAGCACTAATGATGTAGGACTTTGCCAGTCAGAGATCACTAAAATTAATATTAAAGAGGTGTGTGAACTTGCAAGTATGATGTCAGACACTGTAATTTTCTCAGGCCCCCTTCCTGTTTGTTGGAGTAATGAGATACTTAGCAAACTATCAGGCTAAACCAACCATCTGCTAGCTGTCTCACGTCACAGAATTCAGAGAAATCTCTGGTCTCTGCTGTGACTGACTATTAAAGGAGGTCCTGAATCTACAATGTTGCCCTTCCTGGTTAGATCATGTCCTATAGGAAGTTTTTGTCCATCACAAACACTCTTCATCTTGGCGATCCTCAGGATGATGAAGAAAATGAAAATGACTGCTTGGGGACAATCAAGCCTCTCTATCACAACATTAGGGATGACTGTTCCGAATCAAAACATCTCCATAGATGAGAGGATGGTGGCATCCAAGCTGAGGTCTGGACTCAAGCAGTACATGAAGAACAAACACATTAAATGGGGCTAAAAGCTTTTGTCTTGGCAGACTCCATGAGTGGCTACACTTGCAAGTTCTTTTATGAGGCTAAGTCCATGCCATCTCAGAATGGGCTGAGCTATGAGATGAAAAGATATTGGTCACTGGTTCATATTGTATGTCGACAACTTTTACACCAGTCCCATGCTTTACTCCTTTCTAAGATGATTTGGGCATGTGGCACCATTTGTCCAAATAGGATTGGTTTCCCAAAACCACCAACATACTACCGCGGAATGCTCCATGAAGGTCCATGCAATGGCACAGAGAGGATGGGCTGTTTTTTCGGAATGGAAAGACACCCGAAAAGTACTGATGTGCTCTACTTTCTACAAAGCATATGGAGGTGACACTGCAAAGGTGCTGTGCTGGACTACAACAGGTTCATGGGGGAGTGGACCTGTCCGATGCCCTCATTGGATACTACAAAGTGCTCCAAAAGACACAAGTGGTACCGATCCTTCTTTTACCACTTTGTGAATATTGCTGTTGCTAATGCCTTCATTTTGCATCAGCATATGGCTAGAGCAAGTAAGGAAAAAAACCTGACCCAGAAAGCATTAGGGAAACACTTGTTCTGGAACTTACAGGCTTGGAATCAAGCACAATTGCTCATCAGGCTTCAAATGTTGGTCGCCACAACCCGAAGCACATTATTACAGACGACAGCACTGCTGGATGGCGAAAGTGCAAGATTTGCCAACAGAAGACACCAGTTATGTGTGCAACATGTGAGGTGCCACTGTGTATTCGGCCTAAGCATGACTGTTACAATGACTGGCATGAGCAGGGTGGAAAATATTAATCATCATGTTTATAATGTTTGTAATGTTTTCATTTACATGTTAAATTGTTCAAAACATTCAAATCTAACAGTTGTTCCAGAAATGTTTCCAAGTTTAGGTGGATACATCAGACCCTGACAAATAGATTTTGACAGGTTACGTAGAGGGCAATCTATTGTAATTTGTAACTGTAATTTCCACTCCTGTGCAGTTGATGATGATTGTGCATAATAATTGGCAGTTATCTTGTATTGTTTTTTCTTTGTCACTGCATACAGTTTGAAAAAATGTCACGGCAGCTGAGTGTGAGAAGTTACTTAAAACTGCTGAATAGTTGTGATATTATTAATAAAGTTGAAACAGTTACACACTGTTACAGGCAAGTCAACCAAGTGGCAGTACGTAGGTCAGGAGAGAGAGCCATGTTCAGTGGGAGCAGGAGTTCTTGTGGCTGAGGAGGAAAGATGGCAAAATGTTCTGCCACATCTGTAGAAAAGCTAAAATGAGTAATGGATTTCTCCGGAGGTGCACAACGGTGTAGAAATCAGCCTTGAATGATCACAAATGTAGCCATTGCCACATCAAAGCTTCACGGGTTGTAATCCAGACAAAGTGCTGGTGCAGGCAGTCAGCTGCAAGCGCTGCTTTGTGTATAGCCGTAACCATGGAAAAGCTATACCGCTGCTGTTCCAGAAGCACATTTTTATTCAGTCCGTCTGCTGATTTTGTTTTGTGTAAGTGTCTTATGTAACAATTTCACAAAGCTAAAGTCAAACCATGCTTGTTTATACTATACATGACATTTTTTGAGTCAGAATTATTTAAGTGGGTAATTATGTTTTGCTTATGCTAGATGCCCAAGAAACCAGCAGTCGACAGGCATTCCTTATCAGAGCATCTGGACAAAGCTTAGTGAACAACTAGAAAACAAGATCACTTCAAAGGCTCTATACACTTTTTTAAAATTAAACAGACACAATACATGGACTGCTGTAGAATTTACATATTAAAGTGGTCATGAAACAAGTGACAGTAGTGATGACACAGATTTTTAGTCTGATCTTAAAGTTCCACTTCAGAAATTGATTGAATTCATGCCTGAAAGAGTTAAATACAAAAACAAGTTCTCTAAAACACAAAAAAAGGAACACACAATTTTGAAGCCTGGCATTTGGACGTCACATTTGCCTTTAGAAGAGGCAAGCTCTATCCATCAACCACATAGAAATACATAGAAATCAGAGGCAACTGTAAGGAGTGTTGTGGCCACATTTACATAAAATGTGACAGATTAATTAAGAAAACTGATGACTGCCTGCACACTGGCTGTTCCTAGCATGTGATGTCTGGTAACTTGCATGTGCAGATAGCCAAAAAATGTGTGAGGGTGGAATGGAAATGTATGAAAGGCGTCAGAGACAACAAAGCTGATAGATTTTGGAAATCCTGAGTCAAGCTATCTGCCTAATTTGATCACTCTGCGCAAAGCAAAGCAAAGCAAGAGAGAAATGACTTTGAATTAGGAGACAAGGATCCTATTTAGTCACTGCAGATGTTAAAATACAGTGCACCTCACAGTGATAGCATTAAAGACATTGGACTGGACAAGTTTTTATGTCACTATTGTAGTCAAACAAATGTATTTGTACAAGTCATTAACCCCACCAAGTTACTAACCCCACTATGAGACCAAGTGGCATGTCTGGCCATATCTTATATCAGGGTTTTCCGGTAGGGGATAGGAGCTTAAGTGTGACACAAAGTGAATGCAATAACACATTTGCTGACAGAATGGATTTGCGCAGATGCACCAACTCCAAAAGAGGTTGTAAGCGACTTTAAAACTGTTCAAAATATGTAAGCAATGATTATACTGTTATTGAACGTTATCAAATATGTAAATATGTACTAGGTGCTTTCCTCTCAATAACAAAATTGAGAAAACGGCAAGCATTTTTTTTAATAAAGCATTTTTTTTCTAATAATAGCACCGTGGATATGTTTGCAGAAGCTCTGTAATTCAGCACTTCAGTAAAGTCACGTCACATTTATTTATACGGCACTTAATACAATAGATTGCTTACAATCAAGCAGCTTTACCATCTTAAACGTGAAAAACAGTGTCTCGTTTCATCAGAAGTAGTTTCATCTCTAGGGTGTTCTTATTTTTTACTCACGGATGTCTGACCTCTACGGACTCATGAGAAGAAATGAACTGGAAAAGATTTCAGCGTGAAAGAAGGCGGAGCCTCCATGCACGCCTACCTATTACGTAATGGCCACAGACCAAGCTGTTTTGAACTCCTGAAACGAACTCCAAACAAAGTTCATTTTGCCTGAATTTGTTCAAAATGGCATTGCAACAGTTCACCGAACTGGTAAAAGGTCACTATAAAAACGAACAAAGTGCAGTTGATGAGATTTGCTGTAAAAACAAGACAGAAAGAGCGATGTACAGGTTTATATCTCTTAATACAAAGCATACCTTTATTCTGTCAATAGAAAGACAAATGTATCAATGAAAAATGTCTATACACAATCTTCAATCTTATAGTGAAGTTATTGGGCCTCATTCATTAAAATTTAGCTTTGGAGGTGCAGCATTTGTCCAGCTAAGATGCTTTTGGTTGATGCATTTTAGAATATCTACATGGCAGTAACATACCAGTATCTCCTTTTGAAGAATATTACTGAATATAAAAATGCAGCAACCAGCAATATTAACATCTCCATTGTTGTTCAGTCTTTGCGCAATAAGGATGATTGGTCAGTGTAGTATTTGTCCCGGTAGCAAATGAGTCTGTCTTCCGGCAGTAAAAGTTGGTGTTATGGTTTAATTGATGCCCATGTTAAGTTGTGACTTCTATGCTGGACGTGAATGATCGGCCACAGATTCATTAATTCCAAAAACATGCGCAATATGTCCATTACAATTAAACTCCTGCACTAAATGATGGTATTTTTAATATATATTTATATATTTTAATAACCTGTAATGACAAATACATTGTAAATGCCTATAAAGTTATTCTTGTTACACTATTCAAACATTACCAAAAACGTACAGTAGTAAATTCAAGGGTCTCACAACTGTGTGACTTTTCAGGTGTCTGCTGAGTGTGTTATTTTATATATAATATCAAATCTAAATGGTGAATATGTAAGTAATTTCTGAAACTGCTGTTTTTTGTAAACATTTTACTACATACAGAACACTACAATTGCATTACAAAATGAGTTTGCAAATGACGTTTCAGGTCTCTTCGATACATGAAACTCTTCTCACACTGAGGACAAGTGAAAGGCTTGTCTCCAGTGTGAAGCCTTATGTGAATGTTAAGGTTTCCTTTATGTTTGAAACTCTTTCCACAGTGATGGCAGGCGAAAGGCTTCTCAACAGTGTGAGTTATTACATGATTCTTAAGGTGATGGCCGTTTCTGAAACTCCTTCCACAATGATGACACACAAAACGTTTTTCTTTCGAGTGAATCCTCGTGTGCTGATTAAGGTTTTCTTTACATCTGAAACTCTTTCCACACTGACCACATACAAACGGCTTCTCTCCAGTGTGAATTCTCATGTGAGTCGTGAGACATTCTTTTCGTGAGAAGCTCTTCCCACACAGTTTGCAGGTGCAAGGCTTCTCTCCAGTGTGAACTCTCATGTGGGCATTAAGGTTTCCTTTACGTGCAAAACTCTTTCCACACTGTTGGCAGGTGAAAGGCTTCTCTCCAGTGTGGTTTCTCATGTGGACATAAAGGTTTCCTTTACGTGTAAAACTCTGTCCACACTGTTGGCAGGTGATAGGTTTATCTCCAGTGTGAACCTTCATGTGGACTTTAAGGTTTTGTTTTTGAGCAAAACTGCGTCCACACTGTTGGCAGGTAAAACAACTGTTAGATATGGTTTTCTGAGCTCTTTTTTGCGAGGAATTCTTTTTAGTTTGTGTGGATTTTTCTCCTGTAATGAAATCATGATCTTTCTCTTCCATTTCATTCAGTTCTTGACTCTCTTCTTTCAGTGCCATCAGGTCTAAAGCGAAAGAAGACAAACAGTTAAATGGCATAAAGCAAAAGACATTAAAAGACTGCATTAAAGAAAGCCAACGACATGTATGCTAGATCCTATATTTAGTAATGCTGGGGCCACACAAAATGAAGACTTCTCATTGAACAAGTGTGGAGTGCCACAGGGTTCAATATTGGGTCCTATGCTTTTCTCCTTTTATACACTTTCCTTGAGGGGCATTTATTCGTTTTTATTGTTATGACAATCACACTCAGTTTTAAGACAGGAACACACCAAGCCGACACCCACGAACTAGTGGTGACGAAAGCAGACTGCGGGGTTGGCTCACGCTGGCAGGGTCTGGGTCCAAAGTTGGCCTGACACACCAAACCGACGCTCGAGACTTGACGGCCAAGTAGCACGTCCGTTCTGCGCCTGCGTATGATGAAATGCCTTTCCGAACCAGCAGGTGGCAGTAGCTGAACAGCCAATCAGAATGATCAGATGGACTGACAGACCAACGAGCTCCGACGCCAATTCAACATGTCGAATCGGCCGAAAAAAAGCAGACAAGGACCAACTTCAACCGACGGTCAACACACTGAGAAAACTTAGATGGCCGACAAACAAAAACTGCCCGACAGCTTGGTGTGTTCCTACCTTTATGTTTCCTTACAACCTGAAAAATCTGCACACCTTGTGTATTAGTGGTATATAAAAAGGGAGGAAAAACAGAAGCATTAATTACTGGACCAGAAATCTTGGAACATAAGATGCTGGCTCCCAATGTATGTACTGTTAGGCATTTCTTAAAGTTAAGAACCTATGAGTTAGGGTGCTTTCACACCTGCCTCATTTAGTTCGGTTGAATCGTACTAGAGTTCGTTTCCCCCTTTGGTGCGGTTCGTTTGGGCAGGTGTGAAAGCAGCAATCGCACTCGGGTGCGCACCAAAAGCGGACCAAATAAGCGTACCGAGACCTGCTTGAAGAGGTGGTCTCGGTACGCTTTCAAACGAACTCTGGAGCGGTTCGTTTGTGGTGAGAACGTGATCCAACCTCGAACAGACCCAACTGCAAAAAGTACTGATCATTTTTTGACTAAACCAGCTGCCGTAGTCAGCTGCGCTATGCATTATGGGATGAGGAAGTGTTTGTTGACAGTTTGCACTTTAGCATGGCAGCTCGCGGACAAACTTGGAGTTGTGAGGAGGTGCGGAGCCTCATAGAAATTTGGACTGATGACCATATTAGGTCCCAACTTTCGAAAACTCATAAGAACAGCGCGATCTTCTCATTGTTTAGCAAACAACTCAGGGAAAGGGGGTTTGATAGATCTGTGGAACAGTGCCGGGTTAAGGTAAAGAAGCTCCGCCAGCAGTACATCCAAGTGCGGGATGCACTTAATAAAACGGGCAGCTCGGGTAAGGAGAAAGACAAGTTCCCCTGGTATGATGACCTCGATAATATACTTGGGACAAAACCCGACGTCGATCCGGTGGATGTTGTTGAGTCCCATGAAAGTTCAACATCGTCCGCTTCCAGTGATGCTATTGATGCTAGCACTGTTGACCAAGCTACCGCATCTAATACCGATGTTGACGGTGAGTTTATTTCGTTTTTGCACTTGCCAATACAAAGCACTTACTTAAGAAATTATGGTGTAACTTTAGGCGTAGATTATTCTTTGCCATGCCTAATATGACGGCAAGTTATGTTACTTCACATTAACCAGAAGCAGTTTTATTTATATTTATATATATATATATATATATATATATATATATATATATATATATATATATATATATAACTGCTTCTGGTTAATGTGGAGTGACATAACTTGCCGTCATATCGTGTGTATATATGTATATATGTATGTATATATATATGTGTGTATATTTATGGGACATTCTTTGTTTCACACACACTGCATTGCTTACATTGCTTATATTTTTATATTTAAATCTGCATTAAAATGTCATAAGTAACAAAGATACTGTTTTTTTCACTAAACAGTGGGAGATTCAAGCAACATATCCTCTGATGTAGATGTCACAAACACCGTTGCTGATGCAGGAGTGTCTGATGATCCAAGTACAGAGAGCAGTGCCAATGAAGAAGGCATCATAGGAGAAAGACTGCCCATTCCTGGAGCCAAAGCTCGAAAAAGAAAGATAAAGTCTTGCAAAGCTGATGTTGACATCCAGGCATATATGATGGACAACAAAACGATGCTGACAGAACTGCATAGAGCTGAACAGAGCCAGGTGGCTCAAGAAGCTGCCTGTTTTGAGAGAATATTGAAGGCACAACAGGAGGCTGAGGAGAGAAGATTCCAGGTGATGCAGGCACAGCAACAGGCCACTAACCAGATGTTTCTGCAACTAATGGGCACTCTAGCAAGTGCACTGAATCCTGGTCAGCCTCCACCTCATTCCTCAACAATGCCAGCCTGGACCACGACACCCCCACCAACATCAATCCCTAGTGCTTGGTCCTTGCCCCACCTGTTTCAGCCAACTGCCCTGCTGCCAATGAATGATCCACATCACCACCGGCAATCAGAATCTCCATCCACCCAAGAAGAACATCCTAGCACTTCATCCATTATACATGACATTAATAGTACATACTACTACAAGATGTAGTTTTTTTTTTGCTTTTTGAATTGTTCTGGAAGAAATTAATGTTCTGTTTAGTGTTCTGAAGAATATACTTAAAGCAGAAATGACTACCCTGTGTTGTGTTTACATTTCCCAGAAATATGCTACCTCATTTGCATTACCTCTGGAGTACACGAGTAGGATATATAATTTAAAGTAAAAAGAGGACTTTTTTTTCTAATCAATGTTTTTGTAGCCAACATTTATGGCAAAGTTGCATTTGTCTGAAGTTAAACAGGCAAGTTTGGTGTTAAGAATGTTCTATTTTTTAAGAACTGTGATTGTGTTTACATGTATAACATGGCTAGTCCAGTGGCCTAGAAACTGTTAGCAGGCAGTTGAAGGACTAAAGGCAAAGCTCCCTAAGACCACCACTTACGCACTGAAATAATGGCATAGTGCCTTTAGCTTACTGTTTATGTGTGGTCTTTCGCATGGGAGATCGAGGTTCAAATTACAAGCACTAGGTTACCTAATTTTCATTTCATTTTTATTGTAATTTCAGACAATGTACCAGACACATAGCACTGTTGAAAAAAGACATTTTAATTTCAAAATGGAAAAAAGGTGTTCAGACGTGTCAACTTTACATTTGTTACAAATAAAACAGAAAATAAAACCTTTTAAAGCAAAAGTGTTCCCATTCCATTAATTTTAAATCAAACAAAATAAGTTTATATATGGTGGTTCCCTATACTAGTATATGAACATAAATGCTATGAATAACTGAAGATGGACTCATCGAGAGATAACAGCATAACATTTTTTTTAAACATACTGAATACTGAACTGAGTATTTGCAGGCTTTGGTCATTCATACTGTAGCAAAGTAGCTACACAGTGCATTTCTAACATCGTGTTGCTGCTGTACATGCCCCTGCTCATCATGTACAGGTCCCTCTTCCTCTGCAACTCTTTCTTCCTCTGCAACTCTTTCTCCCTCCACAAATTCCTCCTTCTGTACCTCACAGAAATTATGCAGCACACAGCAAGCAGACACAATGCGGCTTACAAAAGTTATGTGGGCCTCATTTTCTTTAAGAAGGCAACGCCAGCGTCCTTTGAGGCACCCAAAGGCACGCTCAACTGTCAAAGGGGCTTGGCTTAATCTGTGGTTGAAGTTGAGCTGCTGTGGTGTTACTGCTCCTCCTTCTGGGTAAGGTTTCATGAGCCAAGTTAGTAGAGGGTAAGCCGAATCACCCAAAAGAAAAAGAGGCACATCGACCCCCTCAAACGCTTCAGTCCAATGAGGTAAAAGAGTGCCTGCACTGCCACGCTCATACAATGATGATAGGGAGAAAACACGGGCATCGTGTATCTTGCCTGGTCGCCCAACATTAATATCCCAAAATCTCATCCTATGGTCCACCACACCTTGCAGAATGATGGAATAGTCTCCCTTCCGGTTGTAATAACAAGATGAGTTGTCAGGAGGAGCTCTGATCTTAATATGGCTTCCATCAATCGCACCTGCCACCTGAGGGAATCTCCATTTGTCTCGAAATCCCTGTATTATCTGCCTGAACTCTGCTGCTGAGGGATGCTTGATATACAGAGGCTTCATTACCACATTTATGGCAGTCACAACCTCCTGGGTGATAGTGCAACATGTTGATAACCCAACACCAAACAGTTGTGAGATAGACCGGTACTCCAGGTTTGTGGCTAATCTCCAAACACAAATTGCAACTCGAGCATCAACAGGCACTGCCTGTCTATATTTTGTGTTTTGTCGGGTCAGCCAGGGCCGGAGAATGTCACAAAGGAGTCTGAAGCTGCCTCGTCGCATTCGGAAGTTTTTCAGCCAGTCTTCATCTGTCCAGGTGGTGTTGATGTGGGGCCACCAACTATCACTTCGTGGGCATGTCCAAATCCTCCTGTGTTTAACAGAAATATGAAATTAATCATCTAGTCATTATGAAAACTTTCAGGAAATTATCTCTTAATTTACATTGTTATTATCATATGTAAACTAGGGATGGGCAACAATTAATCGCGATTAATCGTTAGCAAAATAAAGGTCTGTTTTTATGTAATATATGTGTGTGGTCTGTGTATAATAATTATGTATAAATACACACGTGTATAAATTTAAGAAATATATGCATGTTTAAATAAATATATATTTACATATATTTTATAGTACATGTAAATATAAATATTTTATATATAAATCTAACATTTTTCTTAAATATATACATGTATGTGTCTGTATTATGTATAGTTATGTATATATACATAACTATTATAAACAGAACACACACACATATATTACGTAAACACAGACTTTTATTTTGCAAACGATTAATCGTTGCCCATCCCTAATGTAAACTGATTTCATTGATATTGTTAGATGAATTAGGGCAATGTTATTTTTGCTATTAAAATATCAAAATGCTTTAACATAGGCCTGTAATATGGATCGATATCAAAACCTTCTGCTTGCTTATCAAAAAACACATAGCAACAAGGTTACCACACAACATCAAATTCAAGGACTTCCAGGCCCCAAAACAGCATAGTGAGAATGTTTAATGAGAACTCACAGAAAACTATTTCAAAGAGAAAGAGAGGGCATGACATTACCTGATAGATCGTTGGTAATATTTTTGGAGGATGAGTATGTCAGATCCAAGAAGAATTAATGCACGCCTCCGCTTGAAGTGACGAGCGATGCGCGCTCGCCGTTTGCAGTGCATTAGAACGTTGTTTTCAAGCCGCATCCGCGCTCCATTATAAAATTGTATTGTTTGCATATTGTGGTGTATACAAACAATGTAATAGATTATGGCCAGGGACAAAACCAGCCCGCGCAGTCTTCTCTCCATAGTTGTGTTGTGTTGTCTCCGTATTGTTTGCTGGCTTTTCCTCTTATGTTGTGATTTTCCCGCACAATCCTGACCAATCGAAAAGCAGTTTAGCAAATACGCCATGGCCAATGAGTGATGTGGATGTTGTCACGTGACTGCATTTTGGTTCGTTTCAACTGGTTCGGACCAAAGCAATCAGTGTGGTGTGAAAAGGGACCAAAAAAGCAGAAAAATGCTACAATCTATAATTGTTTGCTCTTGGTTCGGACCAAATGAACCGAACTAGAGATGTGAAAGCACCCTTATATTCACAGTAATTAATGTGTTCTGCTATCCTAATTTCCTTTAATGCATTTTCGTCTAGATAATGTTCGAGATGTGGCAGCACAAGTAGTTATGCTAGTGACCACCTTCTCACCATGTGTGTGCTTTTGTCATTGTGTTGTATTGTGTAAAAACATAACTATAAAAAATTTGTTTTCCTGAATGTACGCTAAGAGCAAAAGGTAGATTTTATTTTATGGTAGAGTCTCACTGTCTCACTGTCTAACCATCAGTTGAGACCACTGGCTTGCCTAAAAACCTTGATTTTACTGAACATTGGATTTTATATACAGTTTATAAACTATTTTAATCAGTTGTAAGTTTGTGGTTTATCAATAATAATACCTAAAAACCGTGCAAACTATACTTCACAAACATTTCTTCTAGAATATGTGCATGTTGTTCATGTAAAAATGTATGCAAGATTAACTATTCTATTAGCTTTATTAACTATTCTTTTCATTTTGTATAAGCTTTTTTAGGAGGACTTAAACTCGTGCAGTGGAAGTGTAATTTCTGCTTGTTTTCATGTAAAAAGAGGTCTCAGCTGTTGAAATTGAAGGGGTGGATTCTGGAATCCATTACCACTTTAATATATATATTTAATAAGTTGATTACAAATAATTTAAATCAACATTTATCATTCTAAATATTTACTTATTTGAACAACTTCAATGTATATTAAAGCATGTATTTTACTTTTCATCTTCAAACACTAGAGAATAATGATAAAAATTTTCTGTACCTCTCACTCAGAGAAAAGTTCAACTTATCAGTGTGTTTTGGGGAAGTTCAACCAACTTCAGCCTTGGAAAAGCTACGCATCCTTTGTATTCATCCTGAAGTAATGATGTAGTTAGTGGACTCTGTTAGAGTATAATTTCTGCTGTATTTTATGTGTACGCAAAGCAGCCTACAAACTCCTCGTGAGTGTTGAAGCTGGCTTCTGCTGATGAAACTGCAAACTATTCAGTAAAATTTTCTTCAATTATTATTAAACTTTTTTTCATTCAAAGAGTGATTTTGTCAGTCGGGCACGAGTCTCTCAAACCAAGATTACAATCCCTGAAAATTTGTTTGATGCAGTAACATGTTATTGTACCATAATGGAGCATTTTTAGTGTAAATGTTCATAATTGACCATTATTGAGTTATGAAAAATTTCTAAAAGCATTTGGATTTAAGAATTTTTAGATTTGGACTAGAAACAAGACTAAACTACTAAGTAAGAAAAGCATTCCCCAGTATTTCTGTGATTTTTTTTTTTTTTAATGCAAAATGTAATATGCAAAATATGCTGCATGTACACTGCCCTCCAAAAGTTTGGAAACACCCTAGAAAAGTGGGGTTTTGGACAATATTGGCATGAATCCTTTCTAATTTGTGATAATTTTGCACTGATAAAGGAATAACACAAACTACAAAAACATATTTTATTATATAAACAGTTTATACATAGAAAAAACTTACATTTTTAATTCTTCAAAAATATCCAGCATTAGCAGCTATCTGACCTAAACTGGGTTCTGATTGGTTCATTGTATTCTAAACTTAATTGGCAATCAATTGTTGAAGCTATTAAGGTGTGCTGACCCAAAAATCTTTTACAAACCTGGGCCAAGTTAGAACCAGTAACCAGGCATCACAGCTGGCAAAGGGGCATGTCTGACTTTGACATGAATATATTGCCATTATTATGTAATCAAAACGAATATTATTATTGCTGGTCTTCAATGATAATGTCAAGTTACTTTAATGTATTTGCACCAAAAAATTATAAGTATTTATGCTGATATCATCCAAAACCACACTTTGCCATGGGTATTTCCAAACTTTTGGAAGGCAGTGTATTATATGCCTAAATGTCCTAAAATTGAAGCATACGCATTTCTTATATTTTTTCACTTGCTGAACTGTTTCGTCTTCAACTTCAGGTGTGGGAAACTCTAACCAAGAGGTCCACTGTCCTGCAAGGTTTAGCTCCATCACTAATCAATTATACAATGTAATTCATGATACAGCTTATAATTTTATAAGTAACCCTGAAGACTTTGTTTGGATTTTTCAGGTGTATTTGATCAGGGTTGGAGATAAACTCTGAAGGGCGGTAGCCCTCAGGGAGCGAAGGTTGGACACCCCTGTTATACCATAAAATTATCTGTGTGAAACTCTGCAAGAAAATATCTAGTTAAAAATGCAAAGACATCGACAACTAAATGTAATAATATCAGTTTTACATGTGAATATTATCATTTTTGCAATTTTTAACTACAAAGTTTGAGAAAGGGGACTGTGTACAGGGGGCTCTGAGGCCAGGAGGGGCCTATAAGGATCTTCTCTAAGGAGAAATCCAGGAACAAGATTTCCAACTATTTGTTATCATCAATATACATTGAAAGAATATATAAGAACATGAAATAATTTAGACAGACAAGAAAACAATCTGTTTAAAGGTGCCGTAGAATGGAAAATTGCATTTACCTTGGCATAGTTGAATAACAAGAGTTCAGTACATGGAAATGACATACAGTGAGTCTCAAACACTATTGTTTCCTCCTCCTTATATAAATCTCATTTGTTTAAAAGACCTCCGAAGAACAGGTGAATCTCAACATAACACCGACTGTTACGTAACAGTCAGGATCATTAATATGTACGCCCCCAATATTTGCATGCCAGCCCATGTTCAAGGCATTAGACAAGCCAGTATTAACGTCTGGATCTGTGCACAGCTGAATCATCAGACTAGGTAAGCAAGCAAGGACAATAGCGAAAAATGGCAGATGGAGCGATAATAACTGACATGATCCATGATATCATGATATTTTTAGTGATATTAGTAAATTCTCTTTCTAAATGTTTTGTTAGCATGTTGCTAATGTACTGTTAAATGTGGTTAAAGTTACCATCATTTCTTACTGTATTCACGGAGACAAGAGCCGTCACTATTTTCATTATTAAACACTTGCAGTCTGTATAATCCATAAACACGACTTCATTCTTTATAAATCTCTCCAACAGTGTAGCATTAGCCGTTAGCCACAGAGCACAGCCTCAAACTCATTCAGAATCAAATGTAAACATCCAAATAAATACTGTACTCACATGATCCGACGCATGCATGCAGCATGTATGATGAACACTTTGTAAAGATCCATTTTGAGGGTTATATTAGCTGTGTGAACTTTGTTGTTTAAGGCAGTCGCAAGCTCAGGGGCGGGGAGCGTGAGTGTTTAAAGGGGCCGCAGCCTGAATAGGCGCATATTTAGTGATGCCCCAAAATAGGCAGTTAAAAAAATGAATAAAAAAAAAATCTATGGGGTATTTTGAGCTGAAACGTCACAGACACATTCAGTGGACACCTTAGACTTATATTACATCTTTTGAAAACGCATTCTACGGCACCTTTAAATCCATTCAGTGATGGTTTCTTATATTTATATTATATATATTATACATATTTTATTTAGGCTTATTATATTTCCACTTCATTTCATTTATCTATTAAAGATATTTAGCTTTGAGGATGAAACCAACCTGTTTGTTCTTCAGTTTCTTCTTGTTTCACACTGAATGTTTCTTCAATCTTCATGTCTTCAATCTCCTCTTTAATAAACGCCATCTTTGTTTGTTCTTCAGTTTCTTCTTTAATAAACACCATATTTATATCTTCATTCTCTGCTTTAATAAACACCACTTTTATGTCTTCATTCTCCTCTTTAATAAATGCCATCTTTATAATAGTGTCACGTGGATCTCAGTCACTTCATCAGGAGTTTTTCTGTGTTTGGAGAATAATTAAGTAAGAGAATAACTAACAGAAAGAAAAATGAATCCAAACTAAATCAATCAGCTCTAGTTCAGTAGTTCAGCGCACTGGTAAGAGAGTCAGTCAGAGTTAATGGTCTTAAATGACCTGATTATAGTCAAAACACTCAAAACTAGCACTACAAACGAATAAAATAACACTTTACACAGACACTTAATATAATTAGTTACTTATGATCTATTTTTATGGATCTGGATAGGCTATTATAATTAATATTACACTTTAATGAAAACATCAGTTGGATGTACAGTTCTAGTGTGCTAGTGTTTGTTTTCTCGTTGCATTTACACTGTTTTAACTATCAGTTCTCGTCAGTATGCGGTTATTCAAGCGCTTCGAATCACTGAATCGTTTCGCAAAGCATTCGGTTCAAATGATTCGGAGTTTCAAAATGATCAGTTTCTCTAGTCACAACTTGTCAATGACAGAATTCGTGTTTATAATGAACTGATTCACGATTGAGGGAGCGAAATGAGACGAACTATTTCTGTTAATCATGTGAATGCGCTTTACTAAAACAACAATAAATAAAGCATTACAATTTTACATTAAAAACAATTAATTTACTTTACAAGCATGTAAAACGATTCAATTGAGTGAACAGTTTGCATTGGTTTAAATGCATAAAACCACAAACCTTTCTTCAGCCAAATAAGACAACAACAGAGGCAGGATTGCGGCGCAGCCTTATGATGTCACAACTTCTGACCAAAATAAAAGTCCTGTTCACATTCTGCCGAGTCTGAATCACGAACGTGAAAAGAAATGTAAACATATTAAATACTACTAATGAAAATATTAGGAATTAATAGTTAAAGTGTGTGAGAGTCTGTTTATGGCAAAAATTTAATGTCGAAAGGGTGACAGAAAATTAATTTTTGGTAGAGACAAATGTAGTTTACAGGTTACAGGACCTTCAACCTGTTGGTAGCTGTTGAAGTCCACTATATGGAATAAAAAATGTTTTCCTCAAAACCCTTAATTTCTTTTCAACATAAGGGTTTTGAGGTGTTTTATTATTAATATGTGTATTTCCAATGTGTTTTATCCAAGGTTTATAGCATTATATTTTACCATTTCAATGCAACATAATTCAATGCAAGTTCATTTTGAATGCTGAAGAAATCCTTATGTTCCAGTTTGACCTGTTTCCACACACCCACAGTTAATCATAAACTCCACCCTCTTACAACACTAACCAGGAAGAAACTGACTTGTTATTTCTACTTTGTCATACTGACATTGTCTGGACAAAATCAATAATAATCAGCGTTCAGTGGAGAACAAAAAGAAAAACTTTACAGAAGGATTTTTGAGAAGTTTATTTCTGAACACACAGCAGATCTTTGTTATTCTTGTGATATTTTTTTAAAACCATCGTTCAGAAAGTGAAAGTAAAGTTTAGATTGCTGGAGCTTAAACTGTGAAAATGGCTTCACTAAACGTATCTGCAGACGAACTTTCTTGTCCCGTGTGCTGTGAAATCTTCAAGACTCCTGTTCTTTTATCATGTAGTCACAGTGTCTGTAAAGAGTGTCTTCAGCAGTTCTGGAGAATCAAGAAAACTCAAGAGTGTCCTGTCTGCAGGAGAAGATCCTCCAGAGATGAACCTCCAAATAATCTTGTGTTAAAAAACTTGTGTGAGTCATTTCTGACGGAGAGAAATGAGACACGTTCATCAGGATCTGAGGAGATCTGCAGTTTACACAGTGAGAAACTCAAACTCTTCTGTCTGGAGGATAAACAGCCTGTTTGTGTAGTGTGTATTAACTCACAAAAACATGACAATCACAAATTCAGACCCATCAGTGAAGTGGTTTCATCATATAAGGTAAGACAAATGTCTCTTGTTTCACACATAAAGAACAATTATTAGTCATAAATACAATTTAGTCATGACAACTCTTGGAGTGGATTAAAATCAACCAGCATTTATTGGCATGTAGGGCTGAAATGATTTGTCGACATTATCGGCAATAAAAAATTGTCGACAAGTATTTTTGTTGCCAAATAGTCTTTTGATCTCATGCGACCTTTGAAGGGCCTGCAATAACACAGTTTGACCAGTGGGGCGCTGTAGCGCAATACTGTAATGCAGCTCTCCCGGATCGAATCCAATAGAAGAAGACACGGCGCTTCTGAGTGCATAGTCAAACGAAGTCGAACCCGTAAAATGTGGAAGTTTAACATAGCATAAAACATAACGTTTAGCATAACTACAAAAAATGCTGTCATGCAGGGCCACCAACTCTCATTAAATCTGACTGTTCTCACGCCTCTTTTCTGCTATTACAGCACAAAATAAACATGAATGAACATCAAAAAGTATGCTGAAAGATACAGTACAACTTACTGAAATGAATCCAGCTCTAATGTAATCACTTAATCAGAGTTTCAACCGCAGAAAGACGTCAATAAAACAGCTTGCAAACATATGTCATAAATTTTACATTTACCTCAGAAAAGTCAATCAGTGACCATAAACTCGAAAGTTAGAAAAAAAAAAGAAATCTAGTAGCTTTTTTCAGAAATTTTTTTACTTTTATTTTTACTCTTATTAAAAATTTATTACAATTCCCTCACTTAATAAAGTACGTCATTTTAACAGTATTTTACACTTTCAGTAAAATACTAATACTTTAACAGTAAAATACACTTTCAAAAGCTGAAGTGATTTCCTTGTTTTAATTATTAAAGTATAACTCAGTATTTTAACTAATTGCTAGTGGAATAATTGAACAAAGCATACTGATGAACCAGTATAATAAGAATCAATGATTAGATCGTTCCAATAATCAGTAGATTAATCAATTATAAAAATATTTGTTTGTTGCAACCCTCTTGGCATGGGGCATGAAATAAACATGGCTTGATTTTGGCGGACGAGATCTACTACGCTATCGCTGCTGAGCAAATACAATCATTTCTTCAGCTTAGTCAAAAATAACAAACAAAGGAAAGGCTGCTGCAAGAATGGTAGAACCTCATAGCAGATCTCTACAGAATACAGTTTTTAACACCTATCACCCATGTAAAAAATAATCGCCCCTTTTAGCAGCAATAACTGCAGCCGAATGCTTGTGAAAACTGGAGCTCAGTCTTTCACGGCGCTGTGGTGGATTTTGACACACACATCTTTGCAGACCTGTTAAGTTCCTGCCACATCGTCTCAATTGGGATCAAGTCAGGACTTTGACGAGGACACTCCAAAAACTTGAATTGTGCTTTTTCTGAGCCGTTCAGATGTAGATTTACTCATGTGCTTTGAATCATTGTATTGCTGCTTGAGCTTTAACATACAGACTTAAGACTGTATATTCTTCTTTAGGATTTTCTGGTAGAAAGCAGAAAAATGCAGGTTCCTCAATGTTGTTCTTTTGTGACTTTTTGGATGAGCCTGTTATGGGAAGGTTTGCTACTGTGCCGAGTTGTTTCAATTTGGAGATAATGACTCTCCCTGTGGTTCAAAAACCTTTGAAATAGCTTTGTAATCCTTCACAGACGGATGTATTTCAGTCACCTTCTTCCTCATCATTTCTGGAGTTTCTTTCACCTTTGTCATTGTGTGTTACTGATTAAGACCTAATAACCAACTTTATGCTGTTGAAAAGGTCCAATTTAAGTGTTAAAGTCCATGTGAACCGGAAGTTGCAAACGTCTTTTCTCCAGTGTTGTGATGCATTTCCTAGTAAGACGGAATATTGAATAGAGGGCAGAGTTTTACTTTAGTGCTCCTCCTCTCCATCTCTCACTCATAGCAGACTAACCGTTGCAGAGGAGTGGTTTATGCGTTTTCAACCCAAGCCGTCAAACTGACGTCATCAGAGAAGGAACGCCATTCCAGACCGGAAGAAACTTTTCAGATTTTGATTAAAGATTACCGTGAAAAACAATTTTTTTCAGTGTATTAACACAGATTAATTGCTCACCACAAGACTAGTAATATGCACTAACAAATTAAATATGGTTGATTTTGATTTCATGCCGACTTTAATTTGATTGAACAGGGTCCAGCTGAACCACATTACAAATAGAGTATCATAGAAGGAAACTGTATAGTTTACTGCATAGTTTCTAATTTGAGGAATTAGTAGGCAAATATATTTTTTTTTACCCAGGCTCTGTTGGTACTGGATAACTTTTTTGCTCCAATAAATAACATTGTCATTTACAAACTGTACTTTGTGTTTTCTCAGGCTGCCTTTGTTTTATGGTAGGTTTTAAAGGTGCCCTAGAATTGAAAATTGAATTTATCTTGGCATAGTTAAATAACAAGAGTTCAGTACATGGAAATGACATGCAGTGAGTCTCAAACACCATTGTTTCCTCCTTTTTATATAAATCTCATTTGTTTAAAAGACCTCCGAAGAACAGGCGAATCTCAACATAACACCGACTGTTACGTAACAGTCAGGATCATTAATATGTACGCCCCCAATATTTGCATATGCCAGCCCATGTTCAAGGCATTAGACAAGCCAGTATTAACGTCTGGATCTGTGCACAGCTGAATCATCAGACTAGGTAAGCAAGCAAGAACAATAGCGAAAAATGACAGATGGAGCAATAATAACTGACATGATCCATGATATCATGATATTTTTAGTGATATTTGTAAATTGTCTTTCTAAATGTTTTGTTAGCATGTTGCTAATGTTAAATGTGGTTAAAGTTACCATCGTTTCTTACTGTATTCACGGATACAATAGCCGTCGTTATCTTCATTTTTAAACACTTGCAGTCTGTATAATGCATAAACACAACTTCATTCTTTATAAATCTCTCCAACAGTGTGTAATGTTAGCTTTAGCCACGGAGCACCATCAAACTCATTCAGAATCAAATGTAAACATCCAAATAAATACTATACGCAGCATGCATGATGAACATTTTGTAAAGATCCATTTGAGGGTTATATTAGCTGTGTGAACTTTGTAAATGCACCGTTTTATAGTCGCGAGCTCCGTGGGCAGGGAGCGTGAGCATTTAAAGGGGCCGCAGCCTGAATCGGCACATAGTTAATGATGCCCCAAAATAGGCAGTTAAAAAAAATTAATACAAAAAAAATCTATGGGGTATTTTGAACTGAAACGTCACAGACACATTCAGGAGACACCTTAGACTTATATTACATCTTGTGAAAAAAACGTTCGATGGCACCTTTAAATAAATTAATGTTTTTTAAGAAACATAGTTTAGCCAGCTGTAAATTGTTTTATATATTTTTTTTAAAATAAATATTTAAATAATTTAAAACGAATAAACAAGTTATTTGGGTCCAAGCAGTAATGGACCATGTGGATGATTAGCGATCCAATTGAAATGTATCTTATGATGTGGTTTTTATAGCAATGTACATCTTGAATCTTCACCGAAAGTTAGGATTTGATCATAATATGTGTGGACTTATATATTCAACATTTACATGTGAAGGCAATTTCTACATCTTATGAGGTGAGCGTCTGACTTCACCTCTATTGGTAAGGGCTCAATTCATAAGAAGTATGGCAACTTCTAAAGCCTTATTATCAGGGGTCTCCCTTCAGAAAGTATTTGATGCTGCGGGATGAGATGGGCCTCCCCAAACACCTTTATAAGGTTTTACAGTTTGGACCTTCCTTCTACACCTGGTGCTCAAGTGCTCTCGTCCTGAGTTATTCCTGTACAGTTTCACTCAAGGACAGAAATTAGTCAGTATAACACAGTGGGCATCTCCTTCCACACAGTGTCATCATTTGATGCAGAGCAAATTCTCTCGAAAGGGAACATCTCAGGTTATGACTGTAACCTTTGTTTGCTGAGAAGGGAACGAGATGAGAGTCCCTTAGGCATACTTCATGAATGCCTGTGGGGTCTTGCTTCTAATATGTACCGGCTTCCCTATGTGGCTTCTGTGGTTCACGGTCACACGTCACATGGTGATGTGGCACCAATCAGAATTGGACTAGTTGCATATGTGCTTCAGATGCAGTCACACAGAGGCATTCCCCATAGTGTCGTCATTCGACACATCTCTTTCCCTCCTGAGGGAACAAAGGTTACAGTCGTAACCCAAAACATATTTGCAGTCTAAAGTCTATTGGACAGTTTAAACAATTACGCAAGTTGTCTTTAAAACTAAGAGAACGTTAATTCAGATGATTCAGTACATCGCTAGAAACCGAGAGCACAATCATGTTGATTTTTATAACGGTTTTAATGCTCAATGTGTGGGCTATATCGGCAGATGATGTACTTTCATTAAAAATAAACATCCTTGAAGAATTGGGGAAAATAAAGAGCATTGAAACAATAATGAAATCTCTGGAGACTGAAATGGAGCAACTAAGAACAGAAAACAAAGGTAACATGATGGACACTACATACATGACAGGGTAGTCCCAGAATAAAATGAAATGCAATAATTTACATATTAATAACACCATATTTCTCATACTGTGATGAATCTACTAGTCTGACAAAGATTAAGAAAGTGAATCTATATTTCTTCAGCTCTTCAAGAATGCTTGGGAATATAGACACAAGTTTGTTTTAAAGAAGATACTCAGCAAATTATTGCTCAAGTGAAAGCACTTCAAAAAATTATGAAAAAGTTATGGAAGTTTAAATTTAGTTCACTACTTACAGAACTGACCGCCACCGTTACAGAGCAGAAAGAAAACATCAGAGAACTGAGGAATGAGATGAACAAGAAAAATGATGGTACTTCACCAAAACATTTACTCTTTTATCAATGATCCTCAAAGTAAAACACCAATGCAATACATTGTATAGTGTAAATGTTAGTGTAAAGTTGAGTGTATACTGTGTAAATTGTGTTATCTATTACAATAATCAGTGTAAATATCATTTAACAGAATCTTTATTCCTTCACAGAAATTTCAAATCTTACTCTGAGTCAAGTGGAGTTGAGAAAGGAAAATAGAGGTGAAAGTGTGCTTGAATGATGTTAAATTCAGTGTATTCATTCTCAGTGTAATACAGTAATATATCACAATATTGCTTATGTTTTTCAATAACAGACAGAGAAATAGCTTTTTCAGCTTCACTGATGGATTCTGGCCGTGGATTTATTGGTCCTTCTCCCACTGAAATCACACTGACCTACAAGAAAGTCTTTACAAACATAGGGAACGCCTACAACCCAATTACAGGTAATTATCAATGAAATGGAGTCATAAAACTCAGTTTATAGTAATGAAAACCTTCTGCTCCATTCAGACCTCTCTGCAGTTGTGTAATGTGTATAAGAGAATTAGTGGCCGTTTACACGACAACAGTGTCAACTAAAAACAGTAAACTGAGTTTTGTGTTTTGGCCGTTCATTTACTATGGGGGTAGGATTGTAGCAAAATTTCAAATAAATAGATTATGATCCACAAATAAATGTATAGATATTCACAAAAAATAATCGCATCCACAAATTAATAGAATGAGATCCACAACTATATGTTAGGAGTTTCACAAAAAAATATTGAATTCACAAATAAATAAAATGAGATTTGCTAATAAAAAACATATTCACAAATATGTTTTTATGTCACAAGCACAAATCTGCCTGCATTCATTTGTGAATCACCACCTGTACATTTGAGAATTGCTTTCTGTGCATTTGTGAATCTCCTCACGCATTTGTGGATTCTGAAACAATTCTAGCGTCAGGATCTCCGATAAATCCACAAATAGGTCAACTCCACCCACCCACTACTCAAGCCAATCAGATAACGACCACGTGGCGCTGACCAATCACAGCACACTTTCGCTACAACCAGTCACGTTTTGCTTTACAATCGCGGCGCTCTCGTCCTGCATTGAGGGTTCTTAAACAATGTTACAGTAAAAAGAGGTTTATTTCGTTAGACCATTAGACTGTGTCTCAAGCCAAGCCATATTATATTTTATGTGCTATTTAAAAACGCTCTCTTATGGGAACAACAATGGATACAGATGCGTTATGGAAGCGTCATGTTATTAAAGATTGAACAGCCTATTATTAGCTAGTAACTTATCTAATCGGATAACCTTGTGATAAACATGCGAGTTTGTAAAATAGATGAAACTGTCGTCACATAACAACAGCATTTCCCAGTTTATCAATCAAACATCGAGGGATATGAGCAGAAAACCAGCTATTAAACAGTAACAGGCCCTTAAATAATATTTTAAACGTTAGTTAAATGTTTTAGCGTTACCATTGTTTTTAGAGAAGATAGACTTTTTAAATGTGACAGGTTATTGCATTACATAGCCTAGATTATGCATTTCCTTTAAAAGTAAAATGTCCAGCAGTCAAACACTTGATCACGAAAATGTTTCAGATGAATCAGACTTAATATATATATATTTTTATATTGTAAAAGTTATTTAGAAAACGTTATTAAAAGTTTTTTTTTTTTCTTCAGCATTGCAACCTCGTCTTTATTTGCATTATTCAAATCCATAGCTGCAGTGATGCCGAGGCTCGTAGCCTACTGGTACATCACTGAAGCTCATTCATGCTCATGTTTGGTATTATACATGGTATTGTGCAAGTGTGTTATTATAGCTACTGTAAAATGGGACACCTGTTTACTGCCACTGACTCGTCGTTTCTCACCGTGCCGCTTGTAGACAGTATAGCTGCATGGACATGGACACTAATGTAATCTGTTTGTTTATAACGCCTTCTATTTGCTGCATCGCGCCGTGCCGCGCCGCTCGCGGGGATAGCTGGGGATCTGTGTATGATCATAATTCATGCATAGCCTTTATCACGATTCACTGATATAAATATAATATAAAGAATACACTCCAAAAATCATCCCCGTCCGAATGATGACTGAAACTTTACTGATGAGTTTCATGACGTTTTATTGTACATTATCTACCATGAAATGACCGTTTTTAACTCCAGATAATCACTGTAAGAGCTTATGCCTTTTTCAGGTTGCTTAACAAACTGTTAAACTTTCTATCAGTAAGAAAACTCTGATGAAGCGTAATAATGTGCACGACACGTTCTCTTGTTCATTACTGCAGTGATCAGTAACACTCAGACCATACCATACCAGACCATAAGAGAGTCCCTCTTTGTAAGACGGATAATGCAGATCTTATATATAATTACACCCACAAAAATATGTACAAAACAAATTAAAAGATCAATCACAATAAAGTCTGTTACATTTTGTAAACGGATTGTTTTTATCACGCAAACAGCTTCAGCTCAATCCGAACAAGCACTTATGGTGAAATATGGATTTCAGAGTCTGTTTCCGCCCCAGTAGTCGGTGGGTGGAGTCGACCTATTTGTGTATTTGTCTGCAGTCCTGATGCTAGAATTGTTTCAGAATCCACAAATGCGTGAGGAGATCCACAAATGCACAGAAAGCAATTCACAAATGTACAGGTGGTGATTCACAAATGAATGCAGGCAGAGTTGTGCTTGTGACATAAAAACAAATTTGTGAATGTGTTTTTTATTAGCAAATCTCATTTTATTTATTTGTGAATTCAATTATTTTTTGTGAAACTCCTAACATATAGTTGTGGATCTCATTCTATTAATTTGTGGATGCGATTATTTTTACATTTATTTGTGGATCATAATCTATTTATTTGTAATTTTGCTACAATCCTACCCCCATAATTTACAGGACAGCAGCATTTTGGGGACCTGAAAATTATTAGATCAAGTGGAAAAAGTTATTCCTGTGTAAACTACAAAAATGTGAATTTGTGAAAAATGTGATGTCATGCATATTACATGTTCAGTCTATAGGCGTGTAGTGTTTATTTACTAAGTGACATCGCCACCTACTGGACTGGCAGCAGAACACAGTGTTTTAAAGTTGTTTCCATGGATCTGTGTGAACGGGGATCGTTTTGAAAATGTCATTGTCGGTACACGAAGAACGCAAAGAAAAAACGTGTCTGTTTTTAGGACATCGTTGTCGTGTAAACGTAGCCTGAAATGATTTACCGTCTTTCAAAACTATTACACAGTGTGTCTTTTAATTAATCAATCATACAGGAAATAGTTGATTCTGTATCTCTTGTTATTTGATTTAGGTGTTTTCACAGCCCCACTGAAAGGAGCGTACATGTTCAGAATCGATGTATTTGGTCGTAGTGGAATTGCAGCAGGTGCCTCCATTTATAAGAATTCAGAGCGTATGGTTTTGGCATATGCTAATCAGCCTCAGAATGATTTAAACTCCTCAAATGGAGTTGTGTTGATCCTGGAGGTTGGAGATGTTGTCTATGTTAAACTTTGGCCTTTGGCGAAGATATTTGATAGCGAGGATAACCACAGCACTTTCAGTGGTTTCCTACTGTTTCCCTTAAGATAACAGGAGATTTGAAGAATGTGATTCCAATAGTTCTGAACCTTCAGCGTATGATTTAAGATGAAAATCATGAAGAATTGTTAACATATAACCTGTATTAATGAGGACTAATGTGTGTTTGGAATTTGTAATAGATTATAAAATTCTGAGCTGTATATACATGTAAGTTTGTATAAAGAGTTGCAACACTGAGTCAGACAGGACCCATGAATATCACATGATTTAACAGTGTCGAGTAATGCAGAGTTCACCCTGCATGATTTTCTGGGGGAGCATTATATCGCTGCTGTGTGCACATTGCATGATGGATCAGTGATGGGGTTACACATTGCATGACTTTATAATAGGAAGAATCGTCAACACCTCTGTCTGGTCCACAAATTATGTTTTGAGCTATTGCACCAAATGGGCAACATTTCTGTCCCCAGGACATTGTATGTATAAATATGCCACTTTTAGGTATACCTGCTGTACATGGAAAATTTAAAGCAGTTTATTTCATTTGCATCTGTCTTTTATTGTATTTGTCCTTGTTTTTTCTGTGCTGATGTTATCATGCCTTCTGTAATAAAAAACATGATTTAACACTCTCGGGTCGGCGGTCACGCTGGCGTGATCACCGTGTTTTTTTTCTAACCAGTGTGAAAGAGACTCAAAATACTCTGTCAATGTTGCACATACAATTAAGAGTTATACACCATTTTAATCTGTGGAATATCTTCTTTTATTTGTGTACACTCAGAGTAAAAACAAAATGTTGTGCTTTTTGTAAAATAAAGAAAACTAACATGATGCGTGATCTCTCGTCTCCCTCTGAACTAAGTCCAATCTGATAGTTCTCAGAAAATGAACTGTAACTTAGTGAATACTAATGACAAAAAAATTAGACTTATGTCTAAAAAAACATTGAAATGTCAGGTTTTAAATCGTGCAAGTCAAATCGAAAACAAACCTTCTGTGTTTATGTAATCTGTATGAAAAGAGAGCCATGTCAGAAGTCCTTGATTCAGCTCATTATCCGCTAATGCGGCCACGCCCACGGAGCCAGCGCTATTCAGATGCAAATTCAGTCAATACATGCATACATTGTCTCAATCGTGTATTTATTGTCTTGAAAAGTGTTTTGAATAGCCATAGTTAGCGATCTCTGGCCTCTGTTAGTTCGGTTATTTCCTGGATTGCCTATTCTTCTTTAGTGCTCAGGCATTTGTGGACTAAAGGTGTACAGAGCGCCCTCCGGCTGCAAGTATGAATTCAAAACACAGTATCCAGCACGCATAGTAATGACAATAAATCCTGAATAAATATTACTCCTCTGTATAGAAAATTGACAAACATATGAGAATCCATCAGTATTTCTCCAAATGTGCAAGCTTTTAAGCTAAAAGCCTATATGAAATGCAATAGAGGTAACATAATTGTTCAGACACTTTGCATCACAGAAATACATTATATTTTAAAGAATATAATATAATATAATAGAATACCATAAAACTATCTCATTATCTTAGCTCGAATCACAACAGTAAGCTTGTAATGATGTTTTATAATAAGAGCGACAAAATTTGAGCATGCAGCAGTTCGTCTGTGCGTCATTACATCACGTCCGTAAACAGAAAGGAAGGAGTCCAGGCTAGTCGGTTTTATCATGTGAGGATGCTTGTTGTAGCGGATCATTTATAGCCTGAAATAATTAAACTTATCATTTTGATGGCGGATTGTAATGAGAACAATATAACAGTAATAATAATTTGCACGGTTTGGCATGATCCGAGCTAAGCGATCGTTAGATTTAATCATCATTGGCAGCGCGATTTATTGTAGGCCTAATGCTTTTTTCCTCAGTCTCCTCAGTCAGAACAAAAGTGGCAGAAATGTTACTTACTTGTTCAGATGATATTTTCCAGTGAAAATTCTTATATTGGTCATACTTTCAAGACGTAGAATCTGTGATTCTGAAGTTCAGTATCCACACCGGTGTTACGGATCAACTGGGGATCATGTTGACTGAGGACATGCGCATGCACGCAGATAGTTTTACCTGACTTTCCAGCAGATGTTGGACAGTGCTAGATTTGTCACAGGGAATTTTCTACGGAGGAGATTTAAAGGCTTTCCACATTATTTGTGAATGTTTGTATTATTATTGGACTTTGTTGTTTCCCCTGTCGCTCTTCGATTGTATCAGACGCTGTTTAAGGGAAGTTTTAATGCGTTTTCATGTCGAGTCTCACAGACTACGCCCAGATTATCTTGTTTACATTCGTTTCAATGGAGTTCGTTTCTGACAACAGTTTTGTAGGTGCATTAAATAAAATAGCTATTTAAGTTTCTTTAAAGCACTAGTGTATATGTTTTTATTATTATTGTTATTTTTGTTTTTAAATATTGATTAATTTGCCTCTTAATTTGAGCAGCAATATTTCTATGGTTTAAAAAGGATATCAAGCATTTTTTAAAAATATTTTAAATATTCTATTTATTTAAAGGTGCCCTAGAATTAAAAATTGAATTTATCTTGGCATAGTTGAATAACAAGAGTTCAGTACATGGAAATGACATACAGTGAGTCTCAAACTCCATTGTTTCCTCCTTCTTATATAAATCTGTAGCACAGTTAAGTTCGTAATGGGGAAGGAAGAGGACAGGGTCGACGAATAACTGCGGAAGCGCTGTCGATGCTGCTCTGGGGTCCAACCAACCCGCTGGATGATGGCCCGCCGTAGGTCGTCGTAGACCAGGAGGTTCTGGACTGGCAGCTGCTGTGCCGCCACCTGCGATTCTCCTGAGAGGAGCGGGACCAGCCTCATAGACCACTGGTCCCGCGGCCATTCACTCGCCTCGGCGGATCTCTCAAAGAGCTCGAGAAAAACTTCTGGATCGTCCAGTGGGCCCATCTTGTTTAGAGGCAGGTGGACAGGCACAGCTGGCTGCCCGATGGGGCTTCACTCCAGGTTCGGTACACACAATCCACAAGGGCTTCACTCCAAGTAACTTGACGTGCCTCAGTCAGCAGTTCCCCTCTCTCTCACACACTCCTGCTTCTCACGGCGTTTTTGTAAATTGTCTTTCTAAATGTTTTGTTAGCATGTTGCTAATGTTAAATGTGGTTAAAGTTACCATCGTTTCTTACTGTATTCACGGATACAATAGCCGTCGTTATCTTCATTTTTAAACACTTGCAGTCTGTATAATGCATAAACACAACTTCATTCTTTATAAATCTCTCCAACAGTGTGTAATGTTAGCTTTAGCCACGGAGCATAGCCTCAAACTCATTCAGAATCAAATGTAAACATCCAAATAAATACCATACGCAGTATGCATGACAAACACTTTGTAAAGATCCATTTGAGGGTTATATTAGCTGTGTAAACTTTGTTTATGCACTGTATATAGTCGCGAGCTCAGTGGGCGGGGAGCGTGAGCATTTAAAGGGGCCGCAGCCTGAATCGGCGCATATTTAATAATGCCCCAAAATAGGCAGTTAAAAAAATTGAATTAAAAAAAATCTATGGGGTATTTTGAGCTGAAACTTCACAGACACATTCAGTGGACACCTTAGACTTATATTACATCTTGTGAAAAATTGTTCTAGGGCACCTTTAATTTCTGAATCAATTTAGTACGAGATACAAAAACAGAAGTAATCAGGATGGGTCAAATACTTTTATCACAGCATTGTGTGATCGTATCACTGTATTCTCTTCTTGTCTTCACTGTAATCTGGTGTTTTATGTAATTTTGTTCTAGGCAGAGCTCAATACAGCACTGAAGTCCTTACAAGAGAAACTTCAACACAATGAAAAAAAGAAAGGAGAGTTTGAGAAAACAGTTCAACACATCAAGGTGAGGAAACAGAATCGAAAGTCATTTTCAGCTGTAGGATCACTATTATGATCTGATACATTTAATATAATGCAGTCCAGGGTATTATTTCTGTAAATGATGAGCAGCGATCTGCTTCCGGATCCGTTATATGTCGGTATCCGAGTTTATCTCTGATATTAATGATGTGAAGTGTTGAAGTGTGTCGATTGAGATGATTGAAGTAAATGTGATTTGATTTCAGTCTCAAGCTGAGCACACAGAGCGTCAGATTAAACAGCAGTTTAAGAGGCTTCGTCGGTTTCTCAGAGATGAAGAAGAAGCTACAATCACTGCACTGAGGGAGGAAGAGGAGCAGAAGAAGCAGAAGATGAAGAAGAAGCTGGAGGAGATGAACAGACACATCTCAGCTCTTTCACACACAATCAAAGACATGGAGGAGATGATGAAAGCCAATGACGTCTGCTTTCTGAAGGTCTGATTTCAGATCATTGGTTGATCATTGGTTCATTGATTGAGTTCTTGATGATAAATAGTGTGTTTGTTCTGCAGGAGTTTCCAGTCTCAAAGGAAAGGTGAGTGATCTGCTCCTGTTTCTGGTCTCTCTGGTTCTGATCCAAAGCCACTGCAGTTCTGACTCCTGAATGTTTTCCAGAGTTCAGATCTCACAGCCGGATCCACAGATGCCTTCTGGAGCTTTGATTCAAGTGCCACGTTACTTGGGCAACCTGCAGTTCAGAGTCTGGAAGAAGATGCAGGACATCGTCCAATACAGTGAGTCTGACTGCAGAAGATCTGAGCTCTCACACACACACTGGAAATGATGGATATAAAGGAGTTATTTAATTGAGTCTGTTGAGTTTCTGTATGTTTAAATTAGAATTTTTGTCAGTTGGAGTTTGAACAGTTCGTCAATGAATGTCCATGGGATTTTTCAGAGTTTAAGAAAACTTAAAAAAGTCTGATCAGATATAAAAGATAAAGCAACAGTCAGAAGAACACTCTGAAGGTCTGAGGCAGATGTTCAGAGCTACAATGAGAAAATTTAGTCTCATAATAATAATAATTTCTCAAGACAACATAAGTTAAACACAACAGACAGTAAGAATAAGCTATTGTAAATCAACACACAGACTATAAGAGCCAATGAAATGAAGATGATCAGATTCTGCTGAAGATCAGACACACACTTACAGTTTTTCTTCTACAGCAGAAATCTCAACAGATACTTTCCCAAAGTATCATTTTCTATTGATGTGAAACACAGATCACACATTTATTGTTTGTAGTTGGTTGCACGCTGATGATAAAATGAGTGTGAAACTAATAACAGCACTGACAGTGATCAGAGGAACATGTGTTTGATGAACAGGACGAGTGTCATAATTCATAATAATCTGTGTTGGTTCACTCTTGATCATTATATGAACATCAGAATAAAAGCATCTGTTGATTGTGTCTCATCAGCTCCTGTGATTCTGGATCCAAACACTGCAGATCCATTTCTCATCCTGTCTGATGATCTGACCAGTGTGAGAAACAGCGGATACTATCAACCTGTTCCTGATAATCCAGAGAGATTTAACTATTCCTGTGTTCTGGGTTCAGAGGGTTTTAACTCAGGAACACACCGCTGGGATGTGGATCTTAAAGAGTGTTTAGACTGGAAACTTGGAGTAACTACAGCATTAAACCAGAGGAAGGGAATGGGTTTCTATGAGACTGATGTCTGGAGTGTGGAGCATGGGTGTGTTTTTCATTCTGGTTTTCGTGTTGAACAGGATCTTGATCGTGTGAGAGTGTATCTGGACTATGACAGAGGAACGGTGTCATTCTCTGATCCTGTAACTCACACACATCTACACACATTCACAACCACCTTCACTCGCCCACTCTTTCCATTCTTCTTTTGTTGTTTTAGTTCTTACTCTCTGAGGATCTTTCCAGTCGATAATCGTTACACCTATAGGTCTGGATCTTCCTGCTTTCGTCATGTCTCCAATATTTAATCCAGATCACATGACGAAGAGTACTGTTCGTCTGAATATCATTCAATTGTATTTCATAGTAAATAAATGTATTTACGATCATTCCTATAGCACGTAAAGCAGCATTAGTCCTTAAAGGAAAGCTGGCATTTTTAGTGGCATTTGTATATACTGTGCTAGTAACATGCCACTAAATTAGACATCTTGCAGCATTAAAAGGATAGTTCACTCAAAAATGAAAACTGACACTAATTACCCTCATGTCATTCCAAACCTGTAAGACTTTCTTTCCTCTTTGAAACACAAAGATCTTTTTGATGAAATCTGAGAGCTTTTTGTCCCTCCATTGACAGCTACGCAACTACCACTTTGATGTTTCAAAATTTCATAAAGTGATTGTAAAACTAATATGAATTGAACAGTTTAATCCCAATTATTGGATTAATGAATTGTTAACATGGTCTGAGTACTGTGAAAGTCTATGAAAAGTGAGTTTTAGATAAAAAATAATTAGGTATTGAGTATGATTAACAGTAATATAATTATATAAAGATACATGCTGAATAAGATATTACTGAACTTGCTTTGATACTTTTGATAATGTTTTTAACATTAACAAAGTTCAGGTTGATGTTCATTTATGGTCCATGTTTGATCATTTCACTTCATATTTGGAATGAAATAAGGAGAAATGAAAATATGGCCAATTTATTCGTTTGGTCATTTAGTTTAATAAAACGGAAAATGAGATTTTGGCTCAATTTGTAATTTTTCGTTTGTGATTCACAAATCGGTTTATGGCTTTGATATTTCATTCGCAAATGTGGGCGTTGCTGAAACGCCCCTTCATCTGATTGGTCGAACCGTGCCGTCTACGGCAGTCAGTGCAGTTTAATGAGATTTTGTCACCACGTGAATCACCACTCACTGACGTTTGAAGCAAAAAATATATTGCTGGGCACATAATTAGTGCTGCTTCGAAGCTTGCTTTAAAGTATGACACTTGAAGATCACAAGCCATACAGGATGCTGACATGAAGTTTAGTGTATAATTTATGATTTTTGTAGTAGGTTCTAACTGTTTCCATGTCACATTGATAAATGCAATGCAAATAGCTGCGTCTCTCTGGATAAAAGTAAAATGTTTTACTGTATACTGTATGGGTGACAAGGATTGGGTGTAAAAATAAATGATAAACATGACCATGATAATGTCCATAACATTTCCCATTCGCATTTTAATAAAACACTAGGATTTTTAACAACATTATATTATTAAGTTTTAAATACTTTCTTATTGATAAATGAATAGTTGGATAAGAATAAGGTGGGTATTAAATCTAGATTTATCTCTCAACTAAATATCATGTGATATTTTGTCATCAAATGAGATGATAAATGACTAATTTAATTGCACCGGGTGGATGAGAAATGCTGTTTGAGAGGAGTACAAATAAGCTAAAGTACTTCTCCAGTGACTGCTGGACCCAGATAAATTATGAACAACAATTTCATTTGAAAAAAAGAAGAAGTAGCCTAAATTTACAGCAGCAGTTATCATGATTTTCCTGTGATAGAAAATGATATTTGCATTGGGTGTAATGCAAATCACTTCCCATGTGTTTTTCATGGTAATAATGAAATAATTATTTGAAACCTAGTATTAACTTCTTACCTGAAATGTTCAAAACCATTATAATGCTGACCAATATGCCATAAGAAATGAATTGGGAACAGTATCAATACCATGCCCAAACACTTGGTGACACCACAATTCAAGATTCAGTTTAAGCATACTATATGCCTGTGGTGAAGAGTGTAACAAACTTGAGAGTTTGAATTTCCTCTTCTTTTTCCTCAGACTACATCCAAAAGAAATTCAGTGTTTCTACATCTGAGATAAAGGGACTAATACGATTCAAGCTGAACAATGAGGGCAAGATCTTCAAAATTAATAGATAAATAAATAAAATCCCTGAATAATGTGGATAGACAATGGAGGGAATAAATGCATGATTTGCAAATAAACACTTTAAATACATTTAGTTAAACTCTCAACCTGTTATTTAAAGTTAAATCACAATATAAAATCACATTTATTGCTCCATTGCAGTTTGGGACATTCACTGTTGTTTTGTGCAGTAATTTAATTCTCGTTATATTGCAGATGTGTGAAAATAAAACTTGATATACTAGTTGTATTTCAATGGTATTGTACAGCATTTTATTAGTATTAGTCGTAGCTACTGTAGCTGTTGCAATGTTATTTTAGTAATACTTCAGCTGTATTGCAGTTGTGTTTAGATGTACTGTAGTAATACTGCAGTTGTACTTCAGATATCTATTATCATAGGCTATACTGCAATATATATATATATATATATATATATATATATATATATATATATATATATATATATATATATATATATATATAATATGTATATTTTTTTTCTTTCTTTTTTTTTCAGTTTTACACATGCATGAACTCTGCTTAATTAATTCATAGACTCTTTTTAAGTTAACAAACTTTTCTTAGTTGATAATACTTATTATATTCATCAAATCATTGGACAACATGCATTTAAATATTTCACCATGTATTTAAATATTCAAGTCAATTAGCCTTTTTAAATAATTAATCATGTTGTGGTGATTCTAACTTGGAAAACAGACAAAACAGAATTGATAAGAAGTGTTATTTAAGAAAAGAGCATGCTAACATAATAGGCGTAGACCTGTAGCAGAACTAATTTAGCATGTGCTGACTTAATTTCAGATTTTTGTGAATAAGACCTATTCCTTGTGATTGTAGACAGCAGTGTGAATAGGACTTTTATTTTGGTGTGGTGGTGTGACGTCATAAGGCAGCGCCGCACTCTTGCATCTGTTGAGACTCAGCTAAAGAAAGGTTTGTGTTTTTAAGCTTACAGTGTTTAAATAGATATAAACCGTTCAGGTTTTTTTTAATTTTTTTTTTTTTTATAGTTTTACAAGTGACCGAATCACCACAGCTGCTCAAAACACTGTAAACAAGAACAACAAACACAACATGTAATGACAACTTTTACAAAGCAACTGCAAATGTTTTAAGTGTAGTATTAAATACTGTTGCAAATTAATAAACAACAAATGTAAATAACAAAAAAAGTTTGTATGCTCTGCATGCTGTTCCTGTTCCTGGTGAAGAGACTGAGATCCTCGTGACAAACTATTGTAATTATGGCATTTATTAAAGAGGAAGACATGAAGATTGAAGAAACATTTAGAGTGAAACAAGAAGAAACTGAGGAACAAACAAAGATGGCGTTTATTAAAGAGGAGAGTGAAGACATAAAAATCGAAGAAACATTCAGAGTGAAACAAGAAGAAACTGAGGAACATACAGGTTGGTTTCATTATCAAAGATCCTTATTAAAATGTCCAATGGTGAAACCAACAAACAAAAAACACTGGTGGGTAAAAAGTTAAAAGTAATATGATTGTTTAAAAAAAAAAAAAAAATCCAATCAGTCAATAATGTCGGTAATGCATTGCAGTTTGAGCTGAAGCTGAAGAATGGATGAACACTGGTTAACTGATGCGCTTTGGAAAAGCTCAACCAAACATATCCTATATGAGATTCAGATATGTACAACAAAAGCATAGTATCTTACATTTCCAGAAACATGAATGCACAAGTGAACTCAACCTTGGTAGTCAGAAAGTGTAACTCTTGTTAAATGCGCTCCCAAAACGGGCAGTGTTTTCACACTGAGTCCACTTTAAAAAGAACTGAATTGAGACCCCTTGAAGTGGACCAGGAGTGCATTTCCCAGAAGCTTGTTGTTGAACTATGGTCTTAAGTCCCATTGAACTCTATTGGTAACGACAGAACCTGCGACAATAGTTCACTTTGGGAAATGCACCCCAGGGTAGGGTTGCACCGGCCATTTGTACACTAGACACTAGAGTAACTACTAGCTAGTTTGTAACTAACTCTGTACTTTAGCCGAGGTCAGGAACAAGACTGTGGTCTGCCATTTGAATATCACTGTTATAGGTGGCATTTTATAGGTGGTTAGTCTTGAAGGTGAATATGGATTATTTGTGTGAAATGTTTTCAGTTGAAATCACAGCTTAAATATACACAACCATGTAGAAATGTAACCTCTCCAAAATAATGTAATGCATGTAAAAATGTAATTATCAGCCCCACTGAAAATGTAATGCATTTTTTGTGCAATTAAACATGCTCAACATGCTTTTTTGTTTGGTGAGATGGTAAAAGCAGGTAATTTGTAACCTGAATTTGCAGTGTCTGTGATGGGGCTTAAATCTTAAATGAAATTCGTCATATGGTTTCTCTGCAAAACTGAACATGTTTAAATTCATAAGACAATTTAAAAAAAACAAAAAAAAACAAATAGTGTTTTGTTGGTTATTTTTATATCATTGTTTTTCTTGTGGTGTTCTGCTGTCCTCTCTCAGTGTTTAGCTTTCAGGTTCGGTCGATTGGCCCCCGGTTTCACAGACAAGGCATTCAAACTTGCATTTTAGTCTAGTCCTAGACTAAAATGCATGTTTTAATTTTTTAACTTTAAGTAACTTGCACTGAGATATCTTGAAAAATGCCAGATCCATTGTTTTGTCAGGGTACATTTATAAAAGCTACTTAAAGCTGCTGACCATAGCTTTTTTGTGTTAGAAATTTACAAAAATTATATAATGAGAATGTACAACATGAATCCATTTTCCAAACCGTGTTTTTTTTCTTATCCTGAATCATTATTGTACACTTATAATAAGTGTTTATATTCTGACTATTTCAGACCGGACTGGTAGGACCCGTCGCAGAGTATCACAGTAACTGCGTGACTCGCCATAGACATACACGGAGAAAAGTAGCTCTGGCTACAATGTTCCTCTGCAAGACGCGTGCAGTTCTGTTTATTAACCGCTAGAGGGTCTGCAGCTTTAAATATCCTAATTGAATTTAGGCTTAATCCTGGTTTAGGCTAATGGTGCATTCACAACAGGGCGAATGAAGCGTTAAGCGCAAGTGATTTACATGTTAAGTCAATGCAAAGATGCAAATAGACATCCTGTAGCCAGATTTGCGCGAATTGAGCGTTTCGGGCGTTTGACACGCGTAACGTGCGGTTTGCATGAATTGCGCAAGTTGAAAAATCTGAACTTTGGCAAATATTCACACCGCATTAACCAATCAGGAGCTTGCTCTAGTAATGACGTGATTACGACGTAGCAAGCAGAGGCAGAAATCCGAAACAACAATGGAGGATAAATCATCTTCGCTGTACAATACATCTTAATACTTTTATAGAAACGGGAATAAAAAGGATCTTGCTTGGAAGAAAGTGAGTGAGGAGGTTGGATAATCTAGTAAGTTGTAAAAAACGCTCTTTACTCAGTTTGAGCTATATATATACACATATATTGAGACTACAAGCTAGCTAAAGCTGGCAAATTGAGCTTATTCACCGTATTTTACAACTACTTTCCTGCTGACGAGTTGTGTTTATTCAGAGGAAGTGTGCAGAAAGAAGCGGAAGAGTCTGGGACACACATTTAAAGGAGAGGGAGAGCCCCTCTCATGATGCGAATTCACGTCTGATATGAAGTGAATTTCATGTGCGAATGAAGTGAGTAAACTCAAATTGTTGAAGCGTCCAACTACGCGCGAATAGTGCAATTTATTCGCACAAGTCGTGTCTGGTGTGAACGCCCCATAAGCCCCGTCTGTGAAACCAGGCATGGGAGTTGTAACTCCACCTGTAAGTGATGTTTGGACTATCCTGTTGGGTCATTCCAAAGTTATAACAAACATATTATGCTTGCTCCCAAACAAAAAAAAAACAAGGGTTTTCCAACCCTGCTCCTCGAGGGCTACCATCCTGCAGAGTTTAGCTCCTACCCAGTCAAACACACCTGAACTAGCCAATCAAGGTGTTCAAGGTATAACAGGTAAGTGTGTTGAAGCAGGGTTGGAAATAAAGAATGTAGGAAGGTAGTCCAAAAACAGGGTTGGCTACTCCTTCTCTAGGAGGTCAGTTTATAATTAATCAGATCTCCTGTGTCAAAATGGGTTTTGTAAATAAAAGTTTTAACTACCAGCTTGACATTTTGAGACATGCCCTAAAGCAAGTGAAGAGTTAGCAATATTAAGAAGGCTTCTCATATTAACACCTCTTATAGTAGCTTACTGGATAAAGGATCTACTTGTATGTTGGTTTTTACATGTATAAATGTTTTGATGTCTGTTGCTTTGTACCATTAAAGTGCTGTTAACTTGTATTTGTCATTTTTAGACCTGATGGCACTGAAAGAGGAGACTGTAGTGAATGAAATGGAAGAGAAAGATCAATATACGAATCATCATGATTTGTATTCAGCTGCAGAAAAATCTATTAGTTGCTCACAGGCTGAAAAGACTTCCTCACGAAAAAGAGCTCAAAATGCAGGGACTAGAAGTCACTTCATCTGCCAACAGTGTGGAAAGAGTTTCAATAGAAAAGTAAACCTTAAAGCCCACATGAGAATTCACACAAGAGAGAGACCTTTCATCTGTCAACAGTGTGGAAAGAGTTTCAATAGAAAAGGAAACCTTAAAGACCACATGAGGGTTCACACTGGAGAGAGTCCTTTCACCTGCCAACAGTGTGGAAACCGATTCACTCAAAAAGGAAGCCTTAACAGGCACATAAGAATTCACACTGGAGAGAAACGCTACACATGCCATCAGTGTGGAAAGTGTTTCAATCTGATAGGACGCTTTGAAGACCATAAAAGAATTCACAGTGGAGAGAAGCATTTCACTTGCAAACAATGTGGAAAAAGTTTCGCTCTAAAAGAAAGCCTTAAAAGACACATGAAAATTCACGATGGAGAGAAGTCCTTCACATGCTCTCAATGTGGAAAGACTTTTAATCAACATGGAAAACTTAAAGTCCACATGAGAATTCATACTGGAGAGAAACCCTACACATGCTCTCAGTGTGGAAAGAGTTTCAGTCAAATAAGACACTTTGAAGATCACAAAAGAATTCATACCAGAGAGAAGCCTTTCACCTGCAAACAATGTGGGAGAAGTTTCAACCAAAGAAGAAACCTATATAGGCACATGAGAACTCACACTGGAGAGAAACCATATCCATACCCTCAGTGTGGAAAGGCTACCATTCAAAAGAGGAAACTTAAAGTCCACAAGAGAGTTCACACTGGAGAGAGCCCTTTTACTTGCCAACAGTGTGGAAACGGATTCACTCGCAAAGGAAGCCTTAATAGACACATGGCAATTCACACTGGAGAGAAGCCTTACACCTGAAAACAATGTGGGAAAGGTTTTAACCAAAAAAAAAAAACCTATACAGGCACATGAGAACTCACAATAGAGAGAAACTTTATACATACCCTCAGTGTGGAAAGAGTATAGTTTAAAATGGGAACCTTAAAGTCCACAAGAGAGTTTACACTGGAGAGAAACCTTTCACCTGCCAACAGTGTGGAAACAGATTCACTGTGAAAAATTATGATACATTTTATGAGATATTTTTATGAGATTTGTATGAGATAATTGTTTTATGTCATCAGTGTGGAATGAGTTTCATTTACAGGAATCATCTTAGGAATTATAACTCACACCAGAAAGAAACTTTTCATAAGCCATCAACTGTGGAAAGACTTGCAGAAGTAAAGCAAACCTTGAGGTTCACATAAGCATCCTGATACACTCAGGCTAAGTACTTTTTCTTTCCTTGCTTAGGGGTTAAAAGAAGTTCAAAATAACTGAGCAGCAGACTCGGAGTATGTGTACACAACAACGATATGGTTCAAACGAAGACACTTTTCTTTTGAGTTTTCCGTGTACAGACGACACCGTTCTGTCAAAACGATGCCCATTCATACAAATCTGTGAAAATGACTAAAAACACTGTTTTCTGCTGGCAGGCCATTAGATGGTGATGAAACGCTATAGACTGAACATGTAATGCGCATACTTGAAACTGTCTTCACTAACTGATAAAAGACTATTTATTAGATGCACTGGAAGGAATAATATTAATATACGTCATCTGTGCACGAGATAGGGCCTTAAAAACATAAGCCAATCGCATAAATGATCATCGCATAAACGATTGGCCAAGAGGGCCAATCCGTGCACATCTTTCACAAGGAACGTCATGGCAGTGATTGACAAGCCAGAGAGCCAATCGTTTATGTGATGATTGCGTAAACGATTGGCTGATGTTTTTAAGGCCCTACCTCGTGCACAGATGATGTATATTGATATTATTCCTTTCAGTGCACCTAATAGTCTTTTATCAGTTAGTAAAGACAGTTTCAAGTAATATTGCAAAAATGTATAAAACAGAACATCCTCTTTAGCACCTTTAAATTAAAAAAAATATATTGCACGCATTAATGTTGACAGCACTACTTGGGACGTAACCGTAGGTTTATGTGAATACAAAGCAAGATGGACATTGTGACAATATTTTCACGTGTATTTGACCGAAAGAGAAAGAAGCGGTTTTATGTGTATGCACTGGGAATGAAGCACAGGAATTAACTGCACAAACCCCGCTGAAATTCAGACCAACCTTTCTTATGAAGATAGGTGTGTGTGTCTTGCATTCTCAAGATTGTGAAAAAATATATGACTCACTAGGTGGCAATACACACAGTACTGAGCACAGTGTGCAGTCGTCGAAGAAGAGTGTGGAAAGCGATTCAAAACCAAGATGCTTGAAACAAGGAGGAAAACAGGACAATGGATGGCTAAACTTGAAGAACGTTTCTGCGAAGAGATCAGAAAGTAACCACATTTGAAAGAGTACAAAGACTATAGATTCTTGTTCTCTTGGTGTATCTTCTGAACTATGTTGCAGTGGTGGATGCACTATTTTTCTTCTCCGATCCTGCCCAGCCAATGTCCCGTTGATGACACAACTCAGTGCTGCCCTCCGATGACTGGTAGAGTATAGAAAAAAATTGTATTGCGCATGTGTCGGCCATCCGCGGTTGAGGATACTTTGAAAGATGCGCAGACGTATCTGGGCGCGGAAAGTGAAGTATACCTGGGACTTTTGCAGCGTCTCTCTGTTGAGAAGTGAATCAAATGGATGCTCTTCATGTTTTGTGTGATTGGGTGTTTGTCGCATATGTTGCACTTTCAGGTGCACATAATCACAAACTCTGGGTCAAACCTGAGTTGACAGAGAACTTTTATACTGAGCGGTGTGAGACCTCTGAAACTGATCTAAACCAGGTTGGATTTATCTGGATTTGGCAACTCTAAACCTACTCTGAAACTCAAGAGTTTGTTCAGGTAGATTCATGCAACAGGCCTCTGGCAATAAAGCTCTTTATGATTGATTTATATATTTAATTTTAACTGTTTTTGTTTTTTATGATTTTATATTAAATTAAGTGACAATCATTAGAGATGAAACATTCAAAAGTAGTTTCTAACAACTGCATCTTATTTTAACTTATTGCATTAACTTCTTGTTTCTAAGTAATTGCTTGTATATTTGTTTTAATTTATTTATTGTGGGTCAGATGAGGGGCTACAGAGTCCTTAAAGGGACATGGTAATTTGGGGCCAGTTTTTCAAAAGTAATCTGATCGGATTTCGACTATCGGATTGGATCAAATCTTGAAAATGGGTTGTTCAAAAGGAAAAAAGGATTCTGAAATCAGATTAGATCACAAAATCCAATCTTGGTTTTGATCTGGATAAAATCATCAGTTTGTGTTGTTCAAAACCTTTGATCCAAAAAATCTGGATTATACTGATCCTATCAGATGGGTGGATTTCAGGAACAAAAATGTAATAAAACTTTAAAACTGGTCAAAATAATACAACATATTTATCATGTAATATACATATACACATTTTTTATTTTGCTCTCGATTAGTTTATCTGTTAAAGTAATAAATTAGAGGTAGACATTAGGCTACATATTTAGTCTTTTGGTAACCTACTGTAAAGTAAAAAAATATTTGGAGCCATAAAATAATCCCCAAACAGCTGTAAACAAAACAAAAATATTTGATTCAAAGTGTTTTTATCACTGTTTGTGAACTACATTGGCACATTCATAAGAGATGAACCTGTCAAAAGTTCTTAGCAAGTGAATGCAAAGTTTCTCGAGTGAACGCTACGTGGAACTTATCTGAGAGAACACAAAAGCATTGATCCCCTTGGTTTTTATGATTTACATGTCTAAATGTTTTGTTGTCTGTTGCTTTGTGCCATTAAACTAGTGTTAATTTATATTTGTCTCTTTTTGCTTTAGACCTGATGGTGCTGAAAAAGGAGAGTGAAGTAGAAGAGAATGACAATACAAGAATCATCCTGATTTCATAACTGGAGAAAAAGCTTTTAGTTGCTCACGAAAAAAGGCTAAAAAGACAGTGTGAGATTCTAGAAACATCTTGTGCCCTGTCTCTTTTCATCATGTGATCTTTTTCTGTTCACCCTAAAAGGATTCAGGCCTCACGTCATAGTGAACTTATAGTCCTTATTATGTACTTTAGTTACTGAACTGTTAGTTTCACTTCTTGTATTCTAATTATATAATGCACCCCTGGACAATAAACTGTGTGCCATGATTGAACTGCACTTTATGTGTCTGTCTAGTCATTGGTACCAAGGTATACCTGCTTTTCTGTGCTAGATCACTCAACCTGAATAGATCTTCTCGAACTCATTGATCTCCAAATTATTTTATCTAACAATATATCACAAAACAAATCTAATGCAGCTGAAAAGAGCAAGCAGGAACCAACTACAGAAAAATCACAAAAATATCATTAGAATTGAAAACAAAGTAAGAAACAATTCAAACTTCAGAAACAAAAAATATAATGCAACTGAAAAGAGCTAGCAGAAACAATGTAAAACAGGCACAGGAGGAAAATTAACAAGAAAGAAAAATGAAATTTGGAAATAGGACAGCACTGCAGTCGTAAATGAACGCGGAGCAAAAAGATTAATAGTAACATTGACAGGGAAAGGGTATTACATTTAAAGGTGCCCTAGAACCAGTTTTTACAAGATGTAATATAAGTCTAAGGTGTCCCCTGAATGTGTCTGTGAAGTTTCAGCTCAAAATACCCCATAGATTTTTTTAAATAAATTTTTTTAACTGCCTATTTTGGGGCATCATTAACTATGCACCGATTCAGGCTGCAGCCCCTTTAAATTCTCATGCTCCCTGCCCCCCGAGCTCTCGACTATAATACAGTGCATTTACAAAGTTCACACAGCTAATATAACCCTCAAATGGATCTTTACAAGATGTTCATCATGCATACTGCATGCATGTGTCGGATCATGTGAGTATAGTATTTATTTGGATGTTTACATTTGATTCTGAACGAGTTTGATAGTGCTCCGTGGCTAACAGGCTAATGCTACACTGTTGGAGAGATTTATAAAGAATGAAGTTGTGTTTATGAATTATACAAACTGCAAGTGTTTAATAATGAAAATAATGACATGGCTCTGGTCTCCGTGAATACAGTAAGAAACAATGTTAACTTTAAGCACATTTAACAGTACATTAGCAACATGCTAACAAAACATTTAGAAAGACAATTTACAAATATCACTAAAAATATCATGTAATCATGGATCATGTCAGTTATTATTGCTCCATCTGCCATTTTTCGCTATTGTCCTTGCTTGCTTACCTAGTCTGATGATTCAGCTGTGCACAGATCCAGACGTTAATACTGGCTTGTCTAATGCCTTGAACATGGGCTGGCATATGCAAATATTGGGGTCATACATATTATTGATCCCGACTGTTGCGCCACAGTCGGTGTTATGTTGAGATTCGCCTGTTCTTCGGAGGTCTTTTAAACAAATGAGATTCACATAAGAAGGAGGAAACAATGGAGTTTGAGACTCACTGTATGTCATTTCCATGTACTGAACTCTTGTTATTCAACTATGCCGAGGTAAATTCAGTTTTTGATTCTAGGGCACCTTTAAGTTTACGGCTCACTGCTACATACAAATTACCACACTGTAAAAGGATACCCCCAGCACTCAACCTAAACTGGCCCCGGTCTGTATGGCCATATCTCACCCAAAATCAGACCAGCCCTTATGGTCCATAATCGGGCTGAATATGGCTAAATGTGCCGAGTCTCAGTTCAAATCTGGCCAAATCCGCACAGCCAAAGCCTAGCCAAATCTGACAACAAACACAGCATATCATGAATTGTGAGGCCTCTGGCATCACTTCATCACAGAAGATGTTCCAGGAGGCCAGAATCTTGAGTAATGAATTTGTTATTACATCTGCCCCCATAAGCAGGGGAGATGAACATAAGTCCACAGGGGGCAATGGCAACCAAATACTTCAAGAGTATTTGAATAATACTGACTATACGACTCCCCTCTGGAGTCAAGATTGTGCTTTTTGCAGAGTTGTCTCAGAGCAACCAATAACAGGTGGTTTTTGGGAAGTTTTCCTTGTTTCCCATGGCATCCATGGAATGTAGACACTTGTGTGCTCCTCCACATTGTATCAAATCATGACACAAGTGTATCATGGTGTATCCGAAATGGTCAAAATTCATATTCATGCATTTGTATTAATATTTATGTTAATCATTTATGGCTTATGATTTATCAGTTTCACTTTTGATTTCCTATATTTATGTACTCATACTTTATATATATTAATTCTTATCATATTTTCAAGTATTTACTTGTTATTGTACCCTTATGGTTATTTTTATTTTATATTTAAGAGTATGCTTGTTATGTTCAGTTGTTCTTCAAGTGTTCCAGTGTGACAAGTCACGCGACACGTTTGTGGTTAGACATTGGACGCCTGCCAAGTACTGTAGAAGTGATGTTTTTCAGAATTAACCATTTGAATTTGAATCTGATCAAAATATGTCTGTTATTTTTCCTGATGACATTTAAAAGGGTAAGATTTGCAAAATTCCCAAAGGGGGTCAAAACAACTCTTATATCTATTTTTGACACTGGACCAGTCTGTGACTAATGGGTAAAACCATTTAACCTTTTCTTTTAGAACTAAAAAAACATCAATTTGTGTGGGATGTAAATTTCCCTATGCTCATGGTATAAAGCTGACCGAGTCATTGATAATTCAGCTTTTTCCCTCCTTTGCTTCTCTTGGCTTCTGCTTCTCTCTCTCTCTTATCTGCAAATGTCTTAATTATTGCTCTTTTTGATCTTCATCTATTAGATACAATACTCTAAATTTTATAATACTCTAAATTTTATTATTAACTATTGACTGCTTCTTTATGGTTGTTATTTTACCTTTTGGTTTAATTAAGTATTTTCATTATCGATTAAAGTTTGCGTGTGAGGCTAAATTTAATTGTAATGAATAAATAATTTCTTATCAACTTTATCTATCTGCCTGGATCTCGTTTTCTCAAGTTTCTGCATCAATCATTACACCCCTACTAAACAATGTTTCATAGTGGAGAGCGGCAGTAAATACTGCTCCATCTCTGCAAGCACTGTGGGTCACTTATGATGTGCATTTAAAAAGCAATATGTGCCAAACATTACGTTGTACTCCAAACTCACTTCATAACGTCAATCAAGTGTGAAGTGGCTTTTTATAACAGAATGAGGCAGACAGTATATTACTTTATAGTATTCCATGCTGTAATTAATGCTATGTCAATTAGCATTGTATTATAAATATACTTTATTCTTATTAAAATACCCGCAATGGTTGACTGTTTCCACATTACTTGACAGAACATTAATATTGTTTGAATGGAAAGACCCTCTTCCCCCTGTAATCCCTCAGGTCCTACTTGCCCTGCTCTGTGCGGGCCCCGAACCTGGGTCTCCGGTGTGGAAGCCGGACGCTCTAACAAGGAGGCTTGCTAGGAGCATCAGTTGCTAGAGCATCTCTTGAGATCAGAGGAGTGAGGTTTACTCGCACAGCGACTACTAGCTGGCCTCCGTTACACTCACCCTCCTAAACTTCACTCCCATCCGGGTCACGGCTGGCCTCCGTTACACCCCCACTTTTTTCACTGGATTAAGAACGTCATGCAATATCTTAAACTAGAAAAAAAAATAAGATACTCACTTCAAGGGTCTACCCAGAGATTCTATGCAATCTGGCAACTCTTTCTGTTATTTGTTGAAAAACTCAAGTAGGGAATACAGTCCCAAATATGTATAATTTATGTGTGTTTTTTTTCTTCTCTTTGTATGTAATTGATACTTATGTCTGATGGGTAGAGGGATGGGTTGTGTTGGGGTTTTGACTGTATATACTGTATTGTTTTGGTCTTTTTTTCTTGCATATTATAACATTTTAAATAAACAGACCTTGTTCAATTTTTTTTTTTTTTTAATACCCACAATGGCTTAAGGAACTTGAGGCTTGCTTGATAAACCATATATTGTCGCAGTCGTGGGTTTATTGTCTTCATGTTTTATAAGTCAAATATTCAGTATGGGTTTTATGACCTTATTTCAGTGACTTTTTTTCCCCCACTAATCACGCATAAATGTAATTTTCCCAAAACTGCAAACTTTTACTTACATGCTGCTCACATATTATTGTAGCAGAAATTGTGCTGAGTACAGTGTAATCAGATTTTAACCAAGAAAATGTAATAAGTAACAGACATAAGCACAAATGTCAGGGCACGTCAAAACACCTCCAGGGCCCAGAAAACACCTCAGAAATCTGTGCATAAACAAATGCCCACAAACCTCAATAAAATGAACTGTGTAAGAAATGGTGGGCCAAAATTCCTTCGAATGATTTGAAATGATTACTTCAAGTTATTGCTGGCTAAAAGTGGCACTACAAGCAACAGAATCATGGGGTGTACTCAGTTTGTCACACACGGCTTTTCCATTTTTCCTTTATTTTTGTTAAATAAATAATGAATCAGTGTAATATGTCATGTGTTGCTGTTCATCTGATGTGGTGTTTACCTAATTTTAAGACCAGCTAACAAGTAGATGATTTTTTTGTCATTATACCCTGGTATGTAAAACCATAGAATTCAAAAGGGTTTCTTTTTCACATGACTGTATAGGTTATACATAACAAATAATCTTTCACATACAATGTCATTTTTAATAAAAAGAGTTAAAAAATTAGACGAATAATTACATAAAGTAGCCCTAGACTGCTTAAGGGATGAAGACCACTTTGGGTCAAAGCATTGCAATTTATTAAACTTCGTTGGGAGCAGAAATTGCAGTATGCTGGTTATTTTGCATTTTCGCTTAAGGTACACAAACATATCCTGAAAAAATTCTATAGAAATAAATCAATCTAATTTAAAACAATCTAAAATGTGTTCTGTTGTTCATGTTTTATTGTTGAGCTGTCAAGACTCCAGAGAACATCTATTCTGGTCGTGCTGACGATTTCATCTCCAGTCTGCCCATGAGACTCAGGGTACGTTTACACATCGGCAATGATATGCTCAAAACGGAAAAGTTTTTCCTTTGAGTTTTCCGCGTACAGACAACACCATTGATAAAACGTCTCCTGTTCACACAAATCCGTGAAAATGACTAAAAATGCTTTATTCTGCTGGCAGGCCATTAGATGGCATGTAATGCGCATGTGCATGACGTCATCGTTTTCACAGATACACGTTTTTGTTGTTTAAAACGGAGACTTAACTTGCACTTTGAAACCTGTTTTCAAAAGTTTGTGTTTTCAGGCCACCAAAATGCCATTGATGTGGAAATGAACAGCCAAATCGCATAAATTTTATTAATCAGAACAAAAATGATTTAAGTATAATATAGCCATTTGTCTATAATTATTTATCTGACTACGTGTGTCTGTGTAGAGGCTTGTAAGAGAATTACATTTGGCTGAATGGAATGTCTTTGCATATATTTGTCAATGTTGGAGCCTCTCGCTCTGCTATCTGACTGTGTGTGTCTGTGTAGAGGCCTGGAGGAGAATTAAATTTGGCTGAATGGAATGTATTTGCATATAGTGAAGCCTCTGGCTCTGCTATTAGATAAAGTCCTGGTCAGAATGATTGGCACCCTTGCTAAAAATGAACAAAGAAACCTGTAATAATAAATCTGCATCATCAATCCTTTTGATCTTTTATTAAACTGGGGAAAATCTCTTTATGAAATAAATGTTTTTCTCCAAAACATGTTGGACACAATAATTGGCAACCTTTTATTCAATACTTTTTGCAACCTCCTTTTGCCAAGATAACAGCTCTGAGTCTTCTTCTATAATGCCTGATGAGTTTGGAGAACACCTGATAAGAGATCAGAGACCATTCCTTCATACAGAATCTCTCCAGATCCTTCAGATTCCAGCTCCATGTTGGTGCTTCTTCTCTTCAGTTCACTCCACTCATTTTCTTTAGGGTTCAGGTCAGGGGACTGGGACGGCCATGGCAGAAGCTTCATTTTGTGCTCAGTGACACATTTTTGTGTTGGTTTTGATGTTTGTTTTTTTTTCATTGTCCTGATGGAAGATCCAACCACGGCCCATTATAAGATTTCTAACAGCGTTTTGATTTGTTATCTGTAACCTGTTACCATGTATCTGAACAAGATGTCCAGGACCTCCAGCAGAAAAACAGGCCCACAACACTAAAGATCCAGCAGTATATTTAACCGTGGGCATGGGGTACTTTTTATCCATGTGTGCACCAAACCCATCTGGTGGGTTTGCTGCCAAAAAGCTCTTATTTTAGTTTCATCTGACAACAGAACCTGTTCTGTTTGAAGTTCCAGTTGTGTCTGACAACTGAATATGCTGGAGTTATACAATCATTTAAAGTAATTATAATTATAAAAAAGTGAAGTAACCTGTTGCATGCTTAACATTGTTCCCACTGTTTTTCCCACGTTTTCTTTGATTATTGTTGCTAATATTTTATTTTAAATTCTGTGTCGGTACTAAAAGGTAATCTGTAAATAGGGAAATGTCACTATCCTGTAGGAGTTTTTTCTTATTTTAAATATTGTGTCAGTATTAAAAGGTAATCTGTAAATAGAGTAACGCCACTATTTTGTAGGAGATGGGTGCCTATTCTTTTTAAAAGTATATTTTCTCCTGGTTTGAATTAGGACGTAGGGAAGTGGAATGTATTTTTGTCGTATTTTTTCATTGTTAGGATAAGGTAGCTGTTAAAATAATAGCTAGTTTCTGTTTTGTTTGTTATTTTGGCACTTGCTCCTACAATAAATCCACGCTTTCTTTATATGACATTCTTCATTTATTTTACTCCACATTGCTTCTAGACTGGGACGTACAAACATGTCTCCATGTTTACAGTTGGAGCAATGATGCAAACATTGAGTTTCATCAATGGCTCCAACAACTCCAGGGAAGCTTGGCTTGATTTTGACGCATGGTTTGACTGTCAGTTGGAAAATCAATGAACTGACATACAGTAGTGACCAAGAGTGATATCTGGCCTTGGAAAAACTACATCTTCACCCTTTATTCAAATATTATTAAAAATGTGTTAAAGATTTTGTAAGCATATTGTGTAGTTGTGCTTGAATTCAATTGTTTTATTTGTGATAACTCAATGAAACATACCAAATTGTGCAACATAATTTTGGGACGGGCTGTCATACAAAGAAATTATGAACACAAACAGGAGTGGACCAATGAAATATTAATAACTGAGTATGTTGCAGTTAATGTATGCTTTTTTGTTTTTCTAAAACATGTAGCTGTAGTCTTCCTTTTTTGCCAAACAGTTTTGAGAGATAAATACAGTACTGTGCAAAAGTCTTAGGCCACTACCAGCTTTGTTGTTTTAATGACAATCTATATTTATTTTTCAGTCTCTTTATTAAGATACAAACAGAAAATAAAGGAAATATGTACACAAATGTAAAAAAAAAAAAAAAATCTGAACAAAATGGCTTCTTTAAGCAAAAATCAATAGTTAGTGTGACCTCCTGGACATCTTCTAGTTTTCCAGAAGAAACTTCTCATCATATCTTGAAAGTTTTCTTGGCCTTCCAGTCCTTAGGTTTAAGAGAGCAGGTTCCTGCTATTGCTCAAGTGTAAGAGACGGTCACTAAATACTTGCCACTTTAGGCTATAGAAGTCTCTTTTTTCTGTTTTTAATACTACATACAAATTTCCTAGATTTTATGGTTATATTCTGATAAAGAGACTGAGAAATAAATATATATGTTTATTACACCATTGCTACATCTAATGGTGGGCTAAGTCTTTTGCACAGTACTGTACCTTCAGTAAGTTTAGTGTTCTTCCCTCATATTTTAATATTTTTAAAATATTACTAAAATTGGAGCATATATATATTATATATTACTAAAATATATAAATATTTTCCTCATTTTGATGGTTTAAGAAAACTTGTAGGGTTATTTAATTCATTTTTGGCCACTACAGTGTGTGTGTATCAAACTGCCCAAGTCATGTGAACCATTGAAATTTCTAAACATTTCGAAACACTTATGACGTAACAAAGCCTCGTTTACTGAAATCACGTGACTTTGGCAGTTTGATAAACGCTCCGAAACAATGATTAGAAACAAAAGATTCGTAAAGCTTCATGAAGCAGTGTTTTGAAATCGCCCATCACTAGATATTGTTGAATAAAGTTATTATTTAGTTTTTTTGGTGCACAAAAAGTATTCTCGTCACTTCATAACATTAAAGGATTAGTTCACTTTCAAATGAAAATTACCCCAAGCTTTACTCACCTTCAAGCTCTCAAATTCGTTAAAATAGTACGTCATCATGACGTAGGGTTTCTGGCACATGCGCGTTACACAGAAAATGGATAGAACCTATGTTTTGTTGTTATATGAACACGTTATTTAAAGTTTTCCATTTCCCGTCAAGTTGAGGTTGTTATAACTCATCCTATTGTGTAGCAAGACACTGCGAGTTGACATGATTTTACTTGTCCACCTGACTAATCATTTTTTACAGTGTACAGCATTAATATATTTGCAGAAAACATGATTTTTGTAATCTCATGTATGCAGTATTGCACAGTACATGAACAAAATGTGTACGTTATTTTTTATAATATATATTAGCACATTAAAAACCTACATTTGAGCAGATATTAGCGCATATAAATGTCCCTGCTAATTGAAAACAAAGACATTTTATATTTCAACATATTTCAGTTGATTTCACTTAGCTTAGTATATTACAATACTAAGCTAAGTGCTTGTTTGATCTGTGCTCCTCATGTGCTCCCTTAGTCAATGTGTCATGTGCTGATTGGTTATTGTCATGTCATGTGGTTATGAGTCTGGTTGTTCATTGGTTGTTTTAGTCATGTGTTTGGCTTGTCTGAAGGTGCGTTCGCGCCATGTCGTAATTACTGTAACTACGAGATTCTGGCTTGTAAAAAGCATTCACGTCCTCGTAGAGCTCGTAATTGCAGTTTGTAAGCTGGCCGCTGTACCACCTGACCGCTGTAGATTCATTTAGGCGTTGATAGTGGTGCCATAGAAATTAATTAATAATTCCCAGTCCAAATACATGAACAGCTCTGAATATAACGTCACGTGTTGTCATCTCATGATTCCGGTAAATATGAGGTGGCGTGAACGCAGCAAAAGTATTTAAGCTCTCCTGTCTGCCATGTTTGTTTGTCGTGTATTGGATTTATGTAACTCTGCTGATTATGAGTTTCTTGTTCTTGTTTTAAGCCAAGGAAAGTCAAGCCAAGCCAAGCTATGCCAAGTCAAGTCTTTGTTTGTTTAGCTTATTTTGTTCATGTTTTGGATTCTTGTCAATGAACTGCACTTGGGTTCTGCAAACTTGCCTGCAGTGGACTAAGTTACAACATGCTCATGTAAAACCCAAATACAGTCACGCACTTCTTCTGAAGTAAATCCTTCCAGGATTATTCCTCACCAAGTGTAATTAAATTAATCTGTTGAAACTTGATGGGTTTATCGAGTTGATGTGGACATTGTCTCTGTTTACATGGATCACCTCAGATCATTACCGTAGGTGTGTTCGCATTAGCGGTAATTAGGTCACACGGGAACAGCTGGGCATCTCTCAATTTCAGACAAATTAAATAAACAGAAAATATTTGTTTTCATTTTGAATTATATAATTAAAAGTAGACACTTAAATGTTTCTATACATATATTGCTCATGTCTGTGTGACAAGTATTCATTGAGTTTTTCATTTTTGTGAGGCTCTCCAGAAAAAAAGTTAAAGGGTTAGTTCACCCAAAAATGAAAATTCTGTGATTTATCACTTACCCTCATGTCGTTTCACACCCGTAAGACCTTCGTTAATCTTCGGAACATAAATTAAGATATTTTAGTTGAAATCCGATGGCTCAGTGAGGCCTCCATAGGGAGCAATGACATTTCCTCTCTCGAGATCCATTAATGTACTAAAAACATATTTAAATCAGTTCATGTGAGTACAGTGGTTCAATATTAATATTATAAAGTGACAAGAATATTTTTGGAGCGCCAAAAAAAACAAAATAACGACTTATTTAGTGATGGCTGATTTCAAAACACTGCTTCAGGAAGCTTCGGAGCGTTATGAATCTTTTGTGTCGAATCAGCGGTTTGGAGCGCCAAAGTCACGTGATTTCAGTTTGACATGCGATCTGAATCATGATTCGATACGCTGATTCATTTATGATCCGATGCTTCATGAAGCAGTGTTTTGAAATCGGCCATCACTAAATAAGTTGTTTTTTTTTTGGTTTTTTTTGGTGCACCAAAAATATTCTCGTCGCTTTATAATATTAATATTGAACCACTGTACTCACATGAACTGATTTAGATGTGTTTTTAGTACCTTTATGGATCTTGAGAGAGGAAATGTCATTTCTCCCTATGAAGGCCTCACTGAGCCATCGGATTTCAACTAAAATATCTTAATTTGTGTTCCAAAGATTAACAAAGGTCATATGGGTGTGGAACGGCATGAGGGTGAGTAATAAATCACAGAATTTTCATTTTTGGGTGAACTAAGCCTTTAACGGAGACCAAGATGGCAGAAAGCACACCCTGTTTGTTTTCTTTATTTTTCAAAAGCACAATGTTTTGTTTTTATTATAAGTGGATAAATATAAAAGTAGACCCTTTAAAGTTTCAAATGATGTATTGCTTATATTTGTATGGCCATAAAACAAGGATCCCTGAACCATCCATGTTCATTTTCCAACGTGGAATAACACAAAATAGGTATCATCTTAAAGCTTTGAATCTCAGCTTTTTAATGCATCTAACCATTTTGAAAAACTCCTAACGAGTGCTGAGAGGTGCCTCTAAACCGGAGTTCACCGCCCATGGGCGCCATCTAGCTGCGGAAAAATGAATAACACTTTATTCAACTATTACTATATATGCTATCACTTCAAAATTTGAACCAGATGCAGCTCACCAAAAAAGCACTCCAAAAAAGGAGAGCATCACCAAAAAAGAATTGCCTGAGTTATTCCTTGTCAAATAAAAGAAAAATGAAAAATTATATATATATAAAAATTTAGTAATTTATATTTTCTAAAAAATTAAAAAGTGTTCTATCAAATGATACCTACCTTTTGACTCTCCTTGCTACAGTTTTGAAGTTATGAGTCTTTACTTTAAGAGACATCTCAAGGCATTATAAGGTATTATCTATAAGGTAACAATAATATAATAAGATAACCTTGTTGAAATGGGTTTGGCTAAAATAAAATTTTGGTTTTGTCTATACTACTAGGTACTTATACTATATTGACTGGGTTAAATAGAATTGCATTACTAAAAAGAGACTAAAATACAATTTTCATTGACTAAAACTAGTCATCAGTTTTCATCAACTAAAACTAGATGAAAATAGTCATGGATAATTCTGACTAAAATAAGACTAAAATGCTCAGACTTTTAGTCGACTGAAACTTGACTAGACTAAAAAGAGTATGAACATGACTAAAACTAATAAAAACTAAAATGACAGCTTGACACAAAGACTAGACTAAAACTAAAATTAAAACAGGTCACCAAAAACAACACTATTCTATCGTCCCTGTCACTCCTCATTCTTCCATCTCATTTTCTCTTGCCTCGTCTGTCCTTGTGCAGGTGCTGTGGCCGTCATGACAGGTCCCCCCATAGGGAGGAGGGGGGGAGTAGAGCGCAGTTTGAATGGGTTGAACTGGTGTTACAACATGTCTTTGCACTTTTTTTGCTTGTTCACATGACAATTTGCGGGCCTCGCTGCATTTACGACAGTGTGTAACGTACTATTTCCTGCATGCGAAATGAAGAGAAAACAGAAAACTTCAGTTGCAAGTTCATTCTTTATGTGCATAGGGATGTGTGATAAGCAGTCTCGTAATTATTGTTTTAACAATGTGCGAGGCTGACATTGAGTTTGTCACTCACGCTTTCACCGCGTGATGTATGCAGTAATATGCCCTTAAAATTCAAGATACACGCACTGTAAAAAGTAATACCCTATATATACTCCATAAAATTTTGGCAGCAGATTACAAGCAATATTATTAATTAAATTCAACAAACAGAATTGAGTTAGAATTAATCAAATTCTTTAGATGTCATCCATTTAAAATGAGTAAAATTGAAACAAAAATATCTGAATATATTTTCTGAAATTTATTGTCAACATTGAAGACAACTGATGATAAAAAGCAGAATCACTGAAGGAAAGAGAGATGCAAGAATTAACAGAGGTTTAGATGTTGATGTTGATTTTATTGAAAATGTTTGGTCACCATTATGGTGGTCAGTGATTCTTTTAGTTGGACAGTTTGTGGTTTTTGTAACGGTGTTTGCTAATTTTACACATTTTAAATGGTTGACTTTTAAGGGATTAAATTGATTAATTCTAACTCAATTCTTTTATGTTAAATTTAATAATATTGTTTGTAATCTGTTGCTGCAATTTTACAGTGAGGGCATTTTTGCCCTGACGAGTTATTGTCTTATTATATCATGTAGTTGTATTACAAAAATCACATGAGCAAGAGTGCCGTTTTCCCCAAATCAGCACTAAAACAAATGTGATATTTATTTTATACAACAGTTAAATGATCAATAAGTTGCGAGTTACAGTTTAGACACAATATTGTCAATATTGTTTGTTTTTTCTTTATTTTGCCAACGAAAAATTTCACAATTAAGAACAGCAGAACAGTCTCCGTGCAACAGACAAATGTTTTTGTTGTACTGACGGTTTGACGATGAATGAATCAGTCGTTTGAACAAATCGGTTGAATGAATGACTCACTCATTAAGACAGCGACTTGCTGCCACCTACTGGGAGTTTAGTTTCATATTTAAAGTTCATTTTAATTAAAAAGTTAAAATTAGAAATAACTTCATATTTGAATATCTAATTAAATTTATGTAGACAAATTGTAAATGCTGTGTAAATATATTAATGCCACTTCTCATGCCGCTTCTGTGTCACCTCTGCATTGCAAAGATGGATTTTGTTGATAATGAATTCATTTGATTGGTAATAACAGCCCTATACTGTGCTATTATTCTAACTGAATTTAATTTGAATGTTAGAATTTGACATAAAAGGTGATGCATACATCCAATAAGTTTAGAAAAAGTTTAAGGTGGCAAATACTGCCCCGCACAGAACAAAAACGTCTTCGTGAATCAGCAGTCCACAACAGACATAAACCAGCCATGGTACCAGCACAAAAACACACTCAGAAATATATAATCCAAATATTATCAACAATCTTTGAAACTTTTGAAACAACTTTAAAAATATTGAGATATTGCAAACCTTAATGTATAGTATTCATTTTTATTTCTTCAGGTCTTAAAAAGCCTTAAATTTGACTTTAAAAAATGTGCAGCAACCCTGAGGTAAAATGGCCTGTCACATGTAGAGCATTGTATGGATACTGCTCTATGTTGGGATAAAATATCAGGAGATGAAATCTGTTCATATGTTGAAGAATTGCATGTGGGTTACACAACAGGTCTCTTTTTGAAGGTTGCTAACTGTCACGTTTGAGCATGCTGAGGCAGAAGATGAATTTATTGGCAGAGGAGGTCATGATTTGAGAAAGCGGCTTCTCATTTCTGTACAATCCTGTGGATAGAATCCCATCAAAACGTTAGATAATTAAGTATGTCAAATCATATATGATAAATGGTCCAAAGCTCAGCCCCCTTCTGTCCTCACCTTCTGATGGACAGTTTATAAAGAGCAGCAGACTGCATGAGCTTCTTCACTTTTCTTACAGCACAGGAGTGCTGAACACTTTCTCTGCACTGGAATGAAATCAGGTTCTGTTTCTTTTTACTATAGTTATAATAATGCAATTATATTTGTTTTTAGTTACTTTGCATAACTGTTAAATACTGACCAATGATTTCTGTTTTATTATAACAGATTATCCTGAATAATGGGTGCCACGGTTTCAGTCGTCAATCAGACTCCTTATACCTGGTATTTTGCTACTCAGGACAGGGGGGTAAGAACTTTTGGTGCATTCACTACACAAGATTGTTTATGCAATTCTATTTTCTAAATCCTGTTTCATAGATATTTTCCCCTAGTTTGCATTTCCTCTGATTAGCCAGATAATAACTTAAAGCATGACATAATATCTCGCAACAATATCAGTTTGTTCTTTACGTGTAATCGGTAACACTTTAGTATACCGTTCCGTCATTAAAGGTTCAAGAAACCCTAAAACACATTTTTTTTTTTAGATGTTAACAGATATGTGCAGGTTGCACATCACTGAAAACAACAATAGTACTCATTATGTCTATTATTAAAGGGTTAGTTTACCCAAAAAATGAAAATTCTGTCATTTATTACTCACCCTCATGTCGTTCCACACCTGTAATACTTTTGATCATCTTCAGAACACAAATTAAGATATTTTTGAGGAAATCTGAGGGTTTCTGATCCACTCATAGGCAGCAATGTCATTGCACCTTTTGACATCCAGAAAGGTAGTTGAAAACATGGTTAAAATGGTCGACGTGACTGCAGTGGTTCAACCTTAATGTTATGAAGTGACGAGAATACTTTTGTGTGCAAAAACAAAACAAAAATAATGACTTTATTCAACAATTTGAATATTGGCCGTAGTATTGAGTTCACTACGTATGACGGTTCAAATTGTTGAATAAAGTCATTATTTTTGTTTTGTTTTTGCACACAAAAGTATTCTCGTCACTTCATAACATTAAGGTTGAACCACTGCAGTCACGTCGACTATTTTAACCATGTTTTCAACAACCTTTCTGGAAGTCAAAAGGTGCAATGACATTGCTGCCTATGTGTGGATCAAAAATATCTTAATTTGTTTTCTGAAGATGAACGAAGGTCTTACGGGTGTGGAACGACATGAGGGTGAGTAATTAATGACAGAATTTTTTATTTTTTTTGGGTGAACTAACCCTTTGTAAAAAAAAAAAAGTGGTTATTTTAATTTTTTTTCTGAGCTATTTCATTCTTCCAGTTTAAAAAGCAAAGTTGAACCAATGTCATGAAAAGTGAGGTATATGCCTTAATTCTGAGTGCCGATTGGCTGCTGTGGATGGACAATACGAATGTCCATCAGCAGTTTTTGAGCTTTTCTCCACAATGAGCACATCAGCTTATTGAAATAACCAGTTTTCCCCGTTTACATGCAAACCAGTAAACTGACAACGCAAGTCAAGACTTTATTAATAAATCGGGTTATTTTCCTGTAGTGACATCACAAAAATAATAATTTGCACATCTGACTCTGAGGATTCCATACGTTACTGTATGTCAGCTGTGATGTTAAAGGGATAGTTCACCCAAAAATGAAAATTTGATGTTTATCTGCTTGCCCCCAAGGGCATCTAAGATGTAGGTGACTTTGTTTTTTACAGTATGATGATTTTTAACTCCAACCGTTGCCATCTGTCAGTTGTATAATGCATGTCAATGGGAACACAATCTATGAGAGTAAAAAAAAAAAAACATGCACAGACAAATCCAAATTAAACCAAATTAAATTATTTATTACTCCGATAAAAGAAAACGGGTTACCGTGTTTACATGACCACGTTCGTTGTCGGCTTACTAAGCATAATCGGCTTAAGAACATGCATGTAAATGCACTCATTTATTCATGAGAATGAATTCCAATCACTGCGATGTATTACGCATGAGATCGCATTACGGTGGAGAATTCAAATGTCGCGAAAGACCGTTTCAGCTTTGCGTTCGAACACACTTGTCATAAAAGTATGTTTCCTCAGTAACACAGAAGTGTTGTTTGTATTTTCACCAAGATGCGGTCAGAGCTGGAGTTTGACTATCAAACACGTGGAAATTATGGCTAACAAAATATGTAAGAACACGCAGAGAGCGTGAGATTGGTTTCTGCGTTCAACGCAGATCATATATTTCATATACGGACCGGAGCAAGCATGTTTCAAGTTTTCTGGACATATTTCATATACTTTAGACCAGAACACATTCCTGGAGCCTCCTTAGCACTGCACATTTTGCATGTCTCCTTTGTCTGACACACCCCTTTCAGGTCTTGGAGTCTCTACTAATGAGCTGATGATCTGAATCAGGTGTGTTTGATTCATAGACTGTAAAAAAAGATGGACGATGCGACGCCGCTTCCTTCCATTGTATTGAACTGAAGCCATAACGGACGCCGATGGGCGCTGACACGTTACGCAAAAACGTCAGTTTGGAACCTGGGCATGCGCAGAAGGAATCGTCAGTGGAGCCCGGAGGCGGAGTTGCGGTATCAAACTTCCGCCCAGACGGCTGCGTCATCATTGATGTATTTTAAATAGGCTATATAAATTGTACGTAATTTAAAATTCTACCTATAAAATAATAGGCTATTCTGCTTCTAGAGCAATAATATTTTTGAGACAGCAAATTCAGTAGATAAACTCAATATAATATGCCACTAGAAACAACTCTAAAATGTCAAAAATGGTCCTGCCATTTTAAATAAAAGGTTTAAACTAACGTTACAGGAGATCGATTGCTGTAATTAGAGTAGGCTATCATTAGTTTTATCCTGCTAATTATTATTTTATACCCATAAAAATAATTAGTAACTGCCAGATAACGATCACCTGCTTTTTTACGTCATGGCTAACTTTAGGCATGTTATTTTAACTAATAACGTTTGTTAATTAGCTTATGAAGCCCACATTTAACGTTACCGAGAAAAGCTCAGATATCCGTCAGATCCTGTAGGTCAGTTAGTACAGTTTACTGCTGAACAGCTCAATTTGTCGGTGTGAAATAACACAGAAACTGAAAATTAATAGTTACTTATTTATCTTCACTCTCCCCTCGAAGCTCCGACAGTCCTCAGACAGGCTGTCAATCAACTGTGAATCACGACGACACACCCCGTTTCTATAGCACCAAATTGCTAGCTAAAATTAAACTTATCACAAAAACGAACAATTGAATATAAATCAGTGTGATAACAACTACCTTATATGACCAGAACCATCTTTCAGAAAATTTTATTATATATATAAGTACAATTTATTTTTATGTTTTAACTTAAGTCTCATTCGTCTGCATTGAGCGGGCGGGGTTTATGACCTGTACTGCATCCAGCCTCCAGGGGGCGATCAAAGAGCCCGCAGCTTCACTTTTCAGGACGTATGAGGCACACCCGGTTTGATTAAGGAGACATGGAAAACATGCAGTGTTGGGGGGGCTCCAGGAATGTGTTTGGGAACCCCTGCTTTAGACTACAGCTCTAAACATGAACCAGCAGCGTGTATGCGGCCATTTCAACATGTCCTCTTCCAATTAAATATATGTGCAAATAAGGACAGCAGTACGTCTGATCACGAATATGACACGATGAATTATTCTGATACACAGAAGACAATGATGTAGACCGAAAATTCAAAGAAGAATGCACAAAAAAAGTAGCCATGCCTTTATAATTTCTGTTAAACTGACACGTGTCATTTGTTTGTAAATGTAATAAAAATATTATTAGACATTTTTAATGTTCTCCCACGTTTCTCCTTCGTTCGTGGGACTTTGTTGTCATATAGGGTTATATTTTTAAAATACATCAAGTTTTTTTTTTCACTTGTCATATTTTAGTATTCATTTGTCATGACACTTTAATGAATAACTACACAGGAACAAATTAGTAACGTATTATTAACATTCTAGTAACTACTATTATTAACTAACAGAAAACTCTGATTAATGAATTAGTAAGTAATAGTGCTCAGTTGAATATGGTAGTTCACTATTAGCTAATCAATAACTACTATTTATTTCTCATACTGGAGGACTACTAGTGTATTAAGCACCTGCAATACATTCAGAACTCAAAAAAAAAAAATCTATGTGTGAAAGAGCCTTCTCTGTCGCGGCCACTAGGTTGTGGAATACACTTCCTTTTAACTGTTAGGAATGCCCCTACATTAGGTAGTTTTAAGAAACAGTTAAAAACCCATCTTTTTAAGGCAGTGTTTATGTCTTAACTTTTTTTGTTTTTATGGATGTATATTGTAAAGTACTTCTTGAAGCACTTTGAGTTTTGTCTTTTTTTGTATCTTCCAGAATCTGGCAGTAAGTTTTGGGAGTTCATTTTTAGTCAATCTAATATCCTGAAGTCAGTTTTGCAGAGATGGACTAAAACTGAACTCCCAATTGGTAAAATGTGCCTGGAAAAAAAAAATCAACTTGCCTAATAATTCTGCACACACTGTATAGTAGTTCTAGTAGTCCTCTGGGAGGTATGAAAAAATAGTAGTTATTGATAGTCAAATGTAGCACACTGTTAGATAAAGCACTATTACTTAGTAATTTCTTAATCAGAGTTTTTTGGTAATTAATAGTAGTTAATAGAGTGTTGATATTGCGTTACTCATTTGTTATTGTGTAGTTATTAATTAATGATGGAACAATCTTCTAAAGTGTTTCCGATTATTCACTGCTTTTCTGATGGAAACTGATGTATAATTCTGTTTCCCAGTATACACGCATCGATGCTGGCTGCACAACATCCTATGAGGAGAAAAGGTTAATCCATCGCTACTTCTACGTCAGATATAAAGATCACTCATGGAACAGTTTTAGGTATGAGTTCAACACCCATAAAGGCAACACCTCCTTCATCTTAAGGGAAACCTATGACCGTTCCCAGATTCAGATGCACTGCACCTCTGAGGGTGGCACGCATTACTGTACCAACTATGGTAAGTTCCTGCAAACATATGGATTGGAAGTATGTTTCCATATTTATTTCCCCTTTGCTGTTTTAATAAGCTTCACTCTTTTGGGAAGACTTTTATGGGAATAATTTTATGCCCACAGTATTGCAATCACGGATCAAAAACACCTGTAAATATATATTGTTCAAAACTGAAAAAAAATGCAAAATTATCAGAATAGCAAACAACATGGTCAAGCATAAAAAATAAATAAATAGACGTTTAAAAAAATAAGCATGAATCCAAACTTTAAACACTTTTAAAATTATATTACACAAAACTACAAAGCGAATGCAAAATTATCTGAATCACACACAAAAATCATGGTTTTCTTGGTCATATTAGTCTTTTTGTGCTCTCTGACAGTTTCTGTTATGTATGCTTATGCTGTTTCCCCATTTGCTCTGGTTTACACATTCTGCGCTTGCTTTAATAAAATGTTGCAGTTAAGCCCTATTCGGACAGGATTAGTTTTACGTGGGGAGGTGGAGTAAAGTAATTTTACCTCAGGACCTCTGTAATATTAATTGGCCGATTCGCATGGGACAAGATATCTCAGTAAAACTAGCAGAAGTGGGAGGGGTAACTCAATTTACGCACCGCCGTCACCTCCCTGTCGTCATGTGGGTATACGTTGCTTCCTGATACAATGTGCGAAAACACACATAATCTAAATATATAAACTATAAATAACATTTAGGTCCGATTTATTAATTAAATTCTGATTGGATTATGATGGTAATAGGCACTTAGTTAAAGATAAAATTAGTTTTGTGCCTCTGACAAGTGCTTTCGATCTTCTTTTTGCTCTGAATGGTATGTAGAAAATACTTGAGGTTTGCCACAGACTTGACCCACCACCTACAACACAAATGAATGTTTCTTCAAGTGCTTCCATGCTTGAAAAATGTGCAGAATACTACTTTTAAACAAGAAATGACGGAACTTTACCGTACATATTTACAGTGGGTCTATTCGAACTGGATTAGTATTACCTGAGGTCATTTTTCCGGACCTTTTTACAGAAGGTAAAAGTCGCCGTAATCTTTACTGACATTGTCCATTATGATTACCGAGATGACACATTCGGATGGGACTAAAATCACTGAGAAGCTCTGGTAAGAATTACTTTACCCCCACCTCCCCATGTAAAACTAATCCCATCAGAATAGGGCTTTAGACTTTCATGTAAATTAGGGTGGGCTTAAGCATCAGCATCTAGACTGACAGCTCCTCCTCTAGCCAATCAATAGAAGAGGGTAGGGCTGTAGTCAAGTCCATCTTTGTCCTAAAAGTCCAAAAGGTTTGAGTCCAAGTAAAGACTGAGTCCAAAGAGGTTCAAGTCCAAGTCAAGTCCAAGTCCAAAAGGTTAGAGTCCAAGTGAAGTCCGAGTCCAAATGAGACAGTCAAGACAGAGACAGAAAAAAAGAATCCTCTTTAAGACCACATACATAACTATTGATAATTTGTGTGATGCAAAAGACAGCATATCTTAGATTCTAAAATAATAATTTGGCATTATTATTTTTTGCACTATTACTTGTTTTTAAATTCTCTACAGCTGTGGTTCCCAAACATTGTACATTGTACCCTCTCTTTCACTTAGACTGCTGCAGTCACACCTTTTCCATTAAGGGACAATATTTTCCCCTTTAAACTGATTGTGCATCAAAGTGCTTTTTTTTTACCTCTATAAATACCTTTATAAAATAAATAAATGTTTTAAATTAAAAATGTCCAAAAGAGAAATAAGCAATGATGTTAAATATTGAATATTGAACTAAAACCGCCAGTAGGTGGCGGTAAGTCACTGACTTAATGAGTGAGTCATCGAGTCATTCCTTCATTCATTCAGTAACGAAGCAAGTGGATGTATTTTTGAAGGCTAATTGAATCATTGTGGTTTTTACACAGCCACAGATTCGTTCACAATACATCGATATGAGTCTCAGTTCTGCTGTGGCTTTCGTTTGAACTAGAGATGCGCTGATTGCAATTTTCTAGGCCGATTCCGATTTCCGATTTTTGGATAGTGTGATCTGCCGATACCTATTTTTGCCGATTCCGATTTTCTTTCTAAGAACTATAATTGACAGCATATACAAACAAAAATATACATTTCTTCAATGCAAAGTTTTATTTTCATAAAAAAAAAAGTAAAAATCAGTAATAAAATAAGAACAAATTAAAAAAAATTGCAAACAGCAAATAAATGCAATAGAATAGAGAGCTATGAAACTTTTTCAGCTTAAGTAGGTTTTTATTTAGATATGAAATAGAGAAATTAAAGTAATCAAATGTAAAATAACACATCCACGTTGGTTACCTTAATTTCTGTATTTTTTATTGTAAATATTAAATACAGATTTATTGTTACCATTAAAGTTAAAAACGTATTCAGTCAAGAGCAGAAAGTGATTTTCTTTGTCTTTTGTTCTTTAACTCCCTGAGGTCTGAAAACGCGCCGGCGTTTTCAGGTTTTTTTTCACATTGCAGCAAAACAGACTTAAAATACTCCGTCATTTTTTGTCATAGAGATATAAGTAATATATCAATTGAAATTATAGAATATCTTCTTTTATTTGTATACACTCAGAATAAAAACAAAATGTTGTGCTTTTTGCAAAATAAAGAAAACTAAAATGATGTATGATCTGTCCTCTCCCTGTGAACAAAGTTTAATCTGATAGTTCTCAGAAAATTAACTATAACTTAGTGAATACTAATCACAAAAAAAAATAGACTTAGGTCTAAAGACACGTTGAAATGTCAGGTTTTAAATCATGTAAGTCAAATCGAAAACAAACATTCTGTGTTTATGTAATCTGTATGAAAAGAGACAAATGTCAGAAATCCGTGATTCAGCTCGTTATCCGCTAATGCAGCCATGCCCACGGAGCCAGCGCTATTCAGAGGCAAATTATGAGTCAATACAGGCATACATCGTCTCAATCGTGTATTTATTGTCTTGAAAAGTGTTTATCTGGATGTAAAAGCCTGTATGTTAGCGACCTCTGGAAGACATGCCGTTAGTTCCTGAAATGTCCTCTTCTTCTTTAGAATAATTTGTGGACTAAATGTGCACAGAGAGCACCCTCCGGCTGCAAGTATGAATTGAAAACACCAGCGCTCATAGTGATAACAATGAATATAGAATAAATATAACTCTTCTGTATAGAAAATTTACATAAACATATGAGAATCCATAAATATTTCTCCAAATGTGCATGCTTTTAAACTAAAAACCTATATTCAGACTCTTTGCATCACAGAAATACATTATATTTTAAAGAATATAATAGAATACCATTATTTTAAATTGAGCCTAGTTTGTGCTGAATACAGTGTAATGACACCTTTGTCATTAATATGTTTATGAACAACTGAAAAAAGCACAAATGTCAGGGCATGTCAAAACTTCTCCAGGCCCCAAATCAGCCTCAGACTCCAGAGGGTTAAATAACATGACAGACAGCAGCAGGAATATTGGACTGCTGTCCCTTTAAGAGTTTATGAATGGACCCAATACTGTTACAAAACATGCATTCTCTTTCTTAGCTATTTAACGATCCAAAACTGACTGTGTTTATCTGAATAATTGCCAAGATGGGCATTTTGACATACTTTTGTATGTATTTGATCTTTTAAGCGAAGTAAGCCACTCATTTTGGTAATTGTGAGACTGTTTGACTTCTGTCTCGGTTTGAGACTGAGCATGGCTTGTTCGCTCCACTCAGTGGTGCGTGCGCTTTCGGTGTGAGCGCGAAACCTGCGGGAACCGGAGCGAATGAGTGAGAGAGGGGGGGCGCCCGCGCGGGTGTGTGTCACTTCACCGTTGGAGAGAAGAGAGCAGAAGAGAGCAAGAACACGCGGCGAACTTTAATACCTGTGCGTCGCCACTGGTAACAACGGATCGGCTCGGAATTGGAAAGAAGTGAGACTGACCTGCTGGACTCGGTCGAGACCAACTAGAACTTTTGGCGATACCAATGACCAAGTCCGAGTGCAAATACCCACGAGTCCGAGACAAGTCCGAGACAACAGAAAAACGTCTCGAGTCCGGACTCGAGTCCAAGACAGGACTCGAGTACTACAGCACTAGAAGAGGGTAGTTAATGTCACTCCAATGCGACTCATGGCTACTGATGTTCAGTGGTACATGGGAAGTTGGATAACCATCAACTGGCAAATCCCCAGCTGGGTGAAATCTTTACAAAGCAAGACACCATTATATATGTGCCTGCCTTGCCACTTAATCCGTCACCATTAAATGCGCCTTAGAGGCCATTAGATGGCGATGAAGCACTATAGACTGAACATGTAATGCGCATGTGCATGACGTCATCGTTTTCACAGATTCGTGTTTTTTGTTGTTTATATGGAGAGTGTTTTCAAAAACGTGCACTTTGAAACCCGTTCTCAAAAGTTTGCGTTTTCAGGCCACCAAACGCCATTGAAAATGGTGTCCCTTAGAGCCACTCCAGGCACAGTAATGACATGACATTTTCCTGTAATAATATATAAATCACATAATGTTTTAGCTTTGGCTACATATATTATTTAGTTTTCTCCCACCCAGGGACACCAATTAAGTGGTGATTAAGGTGAGCTTATGAGTACATCAGATGACCACTTCCCCCCTCTTTTAGATCAGGGCACCAGTCAAGGATTTTTACCTTGGGAGTATGAGAACACTCCCCACAGGGGGTGATGTTTTTCAATCATTTAGAATTAATATAAAGTGGAGGGAGTTAGTCAGATGATATATTTGAAAGATGGTGAGATATCATTAAGTTGTAGAGCCCAGGGACGGATTATGACACGGTTGTGCCCTGGGCATGGATGTGTCCAAAAGACCCCCTAGTTAATTTGGTTGTTTTACAAATTGCCTTGCACATTTTGTAAAACATTTTTTTAATTATAACATTTTTTATTATAATTAAAACAAAATCCTAAAATATTTTCTATTTAAAACAATAATACTTAAATAAATAAAACAGCTGATTAAAACGAATAGGCCTATGTAATGCCTGCCAGCACTGAACATGAAATGATTCAGTAAATTATAGGTGATGTTAGGCTCTTGACAAGTGATTTCTGAGAGCACAGAGATGGCAGCACAGCTATTTTTGATTTGCAGTTCCGCTTATTATAGTTTACACTCACTCATGTATCATACCCTACAACATTTTAACATTTAAATACACATATCAAATAGTTTACTCTTGAGCTGACAAAGCTTTAATTTCTGAGTGACGCGCAGAGAGAAAAAAACTGCTGATATTAGATTTATGATCGTGCTGTGATCATTTTATTCACCAATTTCAAAGTCATTTGTGTATAATATAGTACAAGGTATAAATTGTTTAAATAGACGTCAAATAGTAGAAAATGTGTATGATGTATGCTAGTATTTTCAAGTATTTAAGTTGATAGGCTATTCTTGACAAAGCACTGCAGCATGGTAACAGACCATTGTCTCTTATCTTGCCTTCACTTCAGAAACTCACAGGCTAAATCCACATCCGTCCCACTTTTCGTGGATGACTCCAACTGCCCCATCACACGCTTTTGGTTCCAAAAAACACCTCAAATTAAAGCGCTCAGTCAACAGTCATCCAAAGCTTTTTAGAGCTACATCAGGTTCAACTGCTTTCATACTAGGAAAGCCCAAGAAACTCTCATAAGGCTCGCCCATCCGACACTGTGAGCTGCAGGCTCCCGTCAGATGCCATGGGGGCCCTCCTAGTTGGGCGGATGAAATCGGTCCCACCCCCCTCGATTATCAGAGGGGCTTGACCGTGAGCTGTAGGCTCCCGTCGGACACCACACGAGCCCTCCCATTCGGGCAGTTGGAATAACGTATGCCCTGTCAGCCCACTGGTGGGGCTCACCCATTCGATGCCATGAGCTGCAGGCTCCCATCGAATAATGTGTAGGCCTTTCAGTAGGGTGCTTGAAGCAGAATTTGATTTGGAAGATGTTGCACTATAAATAGCTGTCACTGAGAATACTTATTTCTCTGGACAAATATGAAATAGTTGTATGTAGTTTGCATCAGTTTGAAGGTTTCCAAACATATTTATGAATAGATTTGGATGGATCATTGTGATCTCTCTTTGTTTCACCCATTGCTGCTGGATCCGGAGGTCCTGAGGAATTTTTATGGCAGTCACAGGCCAAAACATTAGGAATTAGGCTACGTCCACACAAAGCCGGAGCTTACCCTAACCAATCTTTTTTTTCTCCCTCGTCTCAATATATATCTGCGTCCACATGAAACCACTGAAACGACTCAAAATGATGTAGTATACATGCCAGACCAGTATATGGCGCTGTAATTCTGCCACAGAGATGCACTTAAAACAGCAAATAAGACTTGGAGCATGCACATAAACCTTGCGCGCTGTATATAAACTATAGTAAAGATTAGAAATAACGCTTTATTTTGGCTCAGTATCTTCTGCAGCATGCAAAGACGGCGTTTTCAGATTTATCCTCTCTGGGACCCGGTTTAAAAAAAATAGCGGTTTCACCTTCTGAAAACACTGGATCCGTATGGACGAAATGCCTATCCAATACAAAATTTGTGCGTATTCACAAAAAAACGCGTCTCCGTGTGGACGTGGCCTTAGTCTCTAGATGGGTGAAGGGCAGAAACTGCATGTGGACTAATGAGAAGTAATGTCCTTCCCGGGCTTAGTACCAGAGGTCTTCTTCTTGCCCTCTAAGCGATGTCTGGCTGTTGTTCTATCCTTTTTATCTGATGGAGTTGTGTTAATCCACCAAGATCC